>CM057835.1:83095189-85540189 GCA_030068075.1 Paguma larvata
GAGGAGGAATGGTCGGATTAGTAACTATGATTGGTTACACGTGAGGAGGAATGGTCGGATTAGTAACTATGATTGGTTACAGGTGAGGAGGAATGGTCGCTAGGTAACTATGCTAAGGAAAAGAGGAGCCAGGTTTCTCACTGTTGGAAGGGAGCTGGGAATATGGACAAAGGAGAAAGCTAGCATGAACCTTGTGGAGTGGAATTGGATATTTGTGTGGGGTCATGGTTTTCCATATTAAAGATACAGATAAAAGTGCAAAGGTGCACAAATACGTATGTACACACAAACATATCCCCACATCTGTCCTCGGAGAGAGCTGGCAGTAGTGACATCCCATAGTGATGAACACCCACACCTCTTGTACCTGGAACTTGGTTTCCAAATGCCATTCTTCACTAAAAGGAACCCAGAATGGTTGGAAAAATGGCTGATTCCAGAGTAGGAGCTGGGAAGTGCAAGATGTGCTTGGAATATCTTTGTGTCAAAAAACTAAGAAAATACTCGAAGAATGTGGGAACCTATTGCAAGGACACAGAAGTCAGCTAAAGTACCAAGGAAGAAGGATAACTTTCCAGTGGAGAAGCTGGGAAAACACTACTTGAATGAAGTAAAGTGAACATTGGGGTAGGGTACATTGAGATTCTAGACCAGCTGATGAGCTGCAGTGAGAACACAGCCTCGCTTCTATGGCAGTCCCAAACTAAGATACTAACTCAGCGTAACCACGATGATGTATTAGGCAAACCCTAGCTGGGGATAAATAACCATCCTGTCCTCTTCAGAAATCCCAATTAAGGAAGGCAAAGATGGAAAAGTGTCCCATATGAAAGGAGACTCCAGAGGCACGCAACCAAACGCAGCAGATATTTGGATCCTTGCTGTAAAGGGCACTCTTGGCACAATTCAAAAACTTGAATAGGGCCTGAGCAGTAGAGGGCAGTGATATATCTGTCTTAATTTCTTGATTTCAGTGATTGTACTTTGACTAATGAGAATATTCTTCTTCTTCTTTTTTTTAATGTTCATTTTTGAGAGAGAGACAGAGCGTGAACAGGGGAGAGGCAGAAAGAGAGGGAGGCACAGAATATGAAGCAGGCTTCAGGCTCCCAGCTGTCTACACAGAGCCTGATGCGGGGGTCAAACTCACAAACTGTGAAATCATGACCTGAGTTGAAGTCGGACACTTAAGCAACTGAGCCCCCCAGAAGCCCTGAGGAGAATGTTCTCGACTGTGGGAAATGCTCTCTAAAATATTCAGGAGTGACGGGGCACAGCAGATCAGCAATCTATACTCAAATGGGTCAAAAAAAAAAAGTTCTTTGTACTGTACTTGCAGCTTTTCCTTATGTTTGAGATTGTTGAATAAGTTAAAAATTTTTATACAAAAGTATAATCAACTCACAGAAAGGGAGAAAATATTTGCAATTGTGTGCATAAGGGACTTGTATCTAGAATATATAAAGAACCCTTACAACTCAACAATAAAAAGGGAAATAATCCCGTTTTAAAATGAGCAAAAGATTAGAATAGACATTTCTCCAAAAGAAGATATACAAGTGGTCAATAAACACGTGAAAAGACACTCAACATTTTTAGTGATTAGGAAAACACAAAATCAAAGCCACAGAAGTGAGACACACTTCACACAAAACTGCAAGGATGGCTAAAACGACACAGTCAGTTACAAGTGTTGACAAGGATGTAGGGAAATTGGAGCCTTTGCGCACTGCCAGTGAGGGTCTGAAATGGTGTAGCCGCTTTGGAAAACGGTTTGGCAGTGCCTCAAAATGTTGAAAACAGAGTTACCATCTGACTCAGCAATTCTACTCCTTGGTAATACCAAGAGTAAAGAAAAGACACGGGGCACTGGGATGGCTCTGTCAGTTAAGATCTGACTTTGGATCAGGTCATGGTCTCATGGTTTGTGAGTTCGAGCCCTAAGTCGGGCTCTGCACTGTCATTGGAAGTCTCTCTCTCCCCATCTCTCTCTCAAAAAAAAAAAAAACTTTAAAGTGTGGCCTAGTCAAGTCGACGTATGAAATTAACCATCACAATATCTCAGTAAAGCTATTATTAAAACAGTATATGGGGCACCTCACTGGCTCAGTTGGTGGGGCATGGGACTCTTGATCTTGGGGTTGTGAATTCGAGTCCCATGTGGGGTGTAGAGATTACTTCAAAACAACAACGATATATACTACTCTTCAAAATTGTCAAGGTCACGAAAACCAAGGAAGCACTGAGCTATTATCACAGAGGAGAGGAGACTCTGGAGACGTGATGCCTAAATGCAACGTCAGGTTGAATTCTGAAACAGAAAAAGGACATCAATGGAAAAACTGGAAAAATCTGAATAAAGTCTGGAGTTTAGTTCATAATAATCTGCCTGTGTTAAATTTCTTGGTTTTGATAAAGCTGTCATGGTTATGTAAATTGTCAGCAAGAGGGAAAACTGAGTGGGGAGTACATGGGAACTCTGTACTATCTTTGCAGCTTCGTACATCTAAAATTATACCAAAATAAAATGTTTACTTTTAAATTTATTTTTTATTTTTTTAACGTTTAATTTTTTTAAAAAACCAAATATATCGTCAGTGCTTTCTGGTACTTACGTAGTGGTGGGCACTTTGTTTACGTCAATGCATTAATCCTCACGACAGTCCTATGAGAGCAACCCCCAGTTCCTAGGGAAGATGAATTATGGACTCAGGGTCATGCATCTAGCAAACGGGAGAGCTGGGATTTGAACTCATGTGTGTCTGGCTGGGCCAAATAAAACACACCCCCATCCGGCCCCAGGACTTAGAGCCCCAGGTGGGTCCAGTAATGCAAATAACTGGATAAGGACAGAAAGGGCATTTTGATACCTGAAGAGTAAACATTAAATAAATATAATTTAATACTAATGCTTGCTGTTTACCTTATAAACCTGTGAACAGAAAGATAGGGGCTAAAAAATCTCTATCAAACAGCTGACAAACATTTCAGGGAAAAAAAAAATGCCATCAATTTATGTGATTGACTCTTTCTGTTATACTAAATTCACCCAATCTTTTTCAGGATGTGTGAATGATCCTGTACCTTTAATCAGTATATTATTTGGGGCTCTTTTTTTTTTTTTTTAATGTTTACTTTTGAGAGAGACAGAACATGAGCAGGGGAGGGGCAGAGAGAGAGAGAGAGGGAGACACAGAATCTGAAGCAGGTTCTAGGCTCTGAGCCCCGATGAGGGGCTCGAACTCACAAACCGAGAGATCATGACCTGAGCCGAAGTTGGACACTTAACTGACTGAGCCACCCAGGTGCCCCTGGACTCTACTTTTTTACTTATCACAATTTAATATACCTGTTTACAGGCATTCATTTCATCCCATAGTGATCATTTCAACAGCTATATAGTATTGCATGAACTAGGCTATAGTTTACTTCACCGTTTCTCTGTTCTGGGGCATTTGGGATGTTTCCAGTGCATGGCTGATCTAAAAAGTGCTGCTATAAACATCTTTGCACACAGTTGCTTGCTAAAATCTTTGGGACTATTTTGAGCAAGGGCATTTGTGGGAAGCAGATGAAGGAAAAGTCCCTGGAATTTTCAGTTCTCCTTGGACTTTTTTTTTAGAATTAGCTCTTGGCGTGTCATAATGTGTACACAACCCAGCTACCAGTATCTGGATGATCTTGAGTAAATTCCTTCACCTCTCTGCAACTTGGACTCTTGCTATTTAAAATATGGTCCTTGGACCAGTGATATTGGCTGGGAGCTTATAGAATTACAGGCTCTCTGGCCCTTTCTAGAACCTACTGAATCAGCATCTGCATTTAACAAGATCTTCAAAAGGTGGTTCTTGATCATATAAAAGTTGAAGAAACTGGGATACCTGGGTGGCTCAGTCGGTTAAGCATCTGACTCTTTGGCTCAGGTCATGATCTCATGGTCTGTGAGATCAAGCCCTGGGTTGGCTCTGTGCTGACAGCACAGAGACTGTTGCTTGGGATTCTCTCTCTCTCTCCGCCCTTCCCCCACTTGTGCATTTTCTCTTTCTCTCTCTCTCAAAATAAATATATTTTCTTAAAGTCGGAGAAACTATGCCTTAGAATACTCACCTGTCAAACAAGGAGAAAGAGGTCCTTCCTCAAGGCTGTTGTGAAGACTTAATGCATTATTGCACATACATAAAGTGTATACAAGAGCCCTAGGCACATAGTGAGAGCTTGGTATGAGTTTGCTACTTTTATGACTCTTCCCAGCTGGTTGTACAAAGTCTCAGACTGGCAGGTTCCTAAGTAGAGTGTCTTAAAGAACAAATAGGAGAGATTTCCCCGTGGTGGTGTGGGCAGGGGGGGCAGGGGTGAGGAGGGTAACACATCCCTCTCATCCCTCGTGATCAGAGTCCCTAAGAAGAGCCAGATCCAGTCCCAGGGAGCCGATGAGGGAGTCCGAAAGCACTTTGGGCAAGAACCAGGACAGGGTGGCATGCAGGTCGGATCCGATACTTCTGGCACCCACTGGCTACACCGATTGGGGTGGCCAGCTCCTGCCATCTACGAAAGAGCTCGCGAATAACACATACTGAGTCCTGGCCCCACAGAGAGGATAGTCACTTAGATCTGCAGCCTGGCCGCTGGCCAGCCTGCAGACAAGGCGCCCCTGCCCAGATCTCCCTGGGGGCAGGGCCAGCCTCTCCTGTCCGCAGACAGCCTGGGGCAGATGGACCTGCTTAGATTGAGTAGTTTCGAGAAGTGAAAGGGCGTCTTCCCCAATTCACTGCTTGGTGACACTACTCATCCTTCAAGGCCCTGTTTCCTTTTTGATTCCACTAATCCCAGTTACGTAAACCTTTTTCTGTTTGTTTGTTGTTGTTTTTTTAACCGTTTAAGTGATTTATATGGTTTTGCAATCCTCATGATATATTGTATCAGGAGTCTCAAATTCAAATGTCTCCGAGGACTACAGTTTACAAAAATACATGAAGTAGTCTGGGGCAGTGTAGTCGAGCATGGTGAGGACAATGGCCACTGGCCGGCCCATTGTGAAGGGGTTATCTTTATTTTGTTCCAGCTCATTGCCATGCAGGAACGTGAGCCCAGTGTGACCAGATTTTCCCATTTTTCAAAAGAAAAGTTAGGATTTTAGGAGGGCCTGTCTGGCTCAGTTGGTAGAGTCTGCGACTCTTGATCTTGGGGTTGTAAATTTGAGCCCCAAGTTGGGCGTAGAGATTACTCTAAAAGATTAAATTAAATTTCGAAGTTTTGATTTTAATGTAAAAGCATCTTTTTCTTAATTAAAAAATAACATAAATGTTTATAGCGACTTTATTCATAATCAACCCAAACTGGAAACAACACAAAGGTCCCTCAGTCAGTGAATGGATAAGGACAAATTGATCATACAATGAAATATACTCAGCAGAAGAAAAGCAAGAAATGGGCTATTGGTGCACAAAGTAATTATCGGATCCCAAATCCATTATGCTGACTTCTGCTTCTGGCCAAGGTAGAGTAACACAGACCAGATTTACTTTCTCACCTGAAACAACCACAAAATGGGGAAAATATATATGATATGATGTTTTTCATTCAAGACACTGGACGATAGTGGTCAACAGACGATAGTGGTCACTGAGAGACAGGAGACAAACTGTAGGGGTTATTCCTACCAATACCTCACTTAATTGACTTGAGAGAGTTTCTAGGCCATGCTGCAGGAAAGGGGACCCCTGGTGAAGCCCGGCAGACCCCCAGAGTTGAGAAGATAGAGCGGAGAGTCCAGGAGAACCAAGGAGGTTAGAATTCTAGAGAGGAAACAACTGCACACAGAATCCTGAGGCCACGGAAAGGACTAGAAGTAAGAGTGTGCAGCACTCACACTGACCCAGGAAGAGTTCTGGTCCCACCGGCTGACTGGAAAACCTCATGATTCATTGGTCTTGCCTCACATAGGGAAAAAAATCGGCTGTAGACTAAGCATTGTTTTAGTCCCAGATAACTGTTAAAACCAAGATTTGAAAGGATAAAATTGTTGCTGAGTAATTGTATCTAATATAAAGCTCAAGAATATTTTTAGGGAAACTAAAATACAAAAGAAGGCGGACGGAAGAAGAAGGAAAAGGAAGAAAAAAAAAGAGGTGGAGAAAGGGAACCAATCAACAAGGTAAAATTCATAATGACTGACATCCAATCAATAATAACCAGGCACTCCAAAAAGCCTCGTTTCACCTTTATTGAGAGGTGTTGTTATGAATTGAATTGTGGCTCCCCAAGATAAGTTGAAGTTCCAACCCCCAGGGATGAGAATGTAATTCAAAGTTGGTCATTAATTATCTGGGAATCTTAAGTCACACTCTTCTTCAGGCCTCGGTTAAGAATTTCAAATTTTCTCTATGTGACTATGTGTATCTTCCCCATTCAGAGTTCTTGGAGTGGTCTCTGGACCCCCAAAATTGAGAACCTTTGCAGTAGGTGATCTTTCATGTTTATTCCTTCAACGGATATTTATTAAGGGCCTACTGTGTGCCAAGCTCTGGGGATACAATGATGACCAAGACAAAGACCAGCTCCCTGAGATCTCGTGCAGATTATATGCCTGTGGAGGGATGCATACGACCAACACAGAGACACTTTTATGAAGGAAATAAGACAGGTGACATATGAGTCACTGGGAGGAGGATGAAGCTCTGGGTATTCAGGAAAGGTCTTTTTTCAGAGGTGTTATTACAGTTTAAGTTGTATCCCCCAGAAAGGTATGTTGAAGTTCTAATACCCACAAGAATATGATCTTATTTGGAAACAGGGTCTTTGCAGATGTAATTAGTTAAGCTTAATGAGGTCATTCTGGAGTGGGGTGGACCCTTAAATCTAATAAGATTAGTCTAATAAGGACTTTAATAAATGTCCTTAGAGGGGTGCCTGGGTGGCTCAGCCAGTTGAGCATCTGACTCTTGATTTCGGTTTAGGTCATGATCTCACGGTTTGTGAGATTGAGCCCCGTGTCCGGCTCTGAGCTGTCAGCAGAGTTTGGGATTCTCCCTCTCCCTCTCTCTCTGTCCCTCCCCAACTTGTGCGCTGTCTCTCAAAAATAAGTATTAAAAAAATACATATTGGTGTCCTTAGGAGAGGACATGCAGGGAAGAAGTTCATGCAACAACAGAAGCAGAGAATGGAGGGATGAAGCTGCAAGGCAAGGTATGCTAAGGATTGAGTGCCACCTTTGCTGACACCTTGACTTCATACTTCTAGCCTCCAGAACTGTGAGAGAATATATTTCTATTGTTTAAGCCACTCAGTTTGTGGTATTTAAACAGCGTGATTTGTGCTTAAGACAGCCCTAGGAAGGTTTGTTTTTTTTTTTTATGTTTATTTGTTTTGAGAGCAAGAGCAAGTGGGGAGGAGCAGAGAGAGAGAGGGACAGAGAATCCCAAGCAGGTTCTGCCTTGACAGTGTGGAGCTCATAGCTGGACTAGATACCATGAACTGTGAGATCATGACCTGAGCTGAAATCAAGGGTCCAATGCTTAACAGGCTTAGCTACCCAGGTGCCCTGATTTTTTTTTTTTTAATTTAAGGAGGCTGGGTGACCAATGTGGGGCTTGAACTCATAACCCCGAGGTCAAGAGTTGCATGCTCTCTGGATTGAGCCAGCCAGGTGCCGCTGCAGCCCTAGGAAATTAATACAGGTGTCCTTAAACTAAGGCTTGATGATGAGAAAAAGGCAACCACGTGAAGATTTAGAGGGAATGTTCCATGCAAGGGCAGGGAGAGAAAAAACTGGCTGGGAAGTACTGATCCAGGGAGGTGAGATAGGAGAGGTGAGTGGGAAGCTAGAAAGGGATAGATCTTGTAGGACCACACGGGAGAGGGGATGCAATTGTGTCACTTGAGCGACAGAAACAGCTGTCAAGAGTCACCCGGAGTCTTAGCGGGCAGGAATCTAGGATGAATTAGTTGCAGTAAATAACGACACCGTGAGACGACGGGGCCCTCTCTGCCCTTCCCCGCCTTGCCTGGCGACCTTGCTGGATGGTCAATGTCAGTTCTAGCATTCCAGGCCATTGGCTTTGGCTGAGGTCAGGCAATGCCAAGAGGTGGCGAGCTTTCACCTCCCCCAAATCTTCCTCCCTCCCGACTCCAGACACGCCAAATAAACACAATCTAAGTAAAATAAGTTCGGCAAATGCGGCTTGAGGACAAGTTTCCCGGGCTCAACTAGGAGAGATTCTGGAAACGCAGAAGCACTCTCAAGGGGTCAGCCACAGACCCTGCCGAGACCCGCAAAACTACAGCGGTCCCCCAGGCGGCGGCGGGGGCGGCGGCGGGGGAGGGGCGTGCGCATGCGCGGGGCCTGCCTCCTCGGCGAGGGGGTGGGGCGGCCGCTGGGGCGGGGGCTGTGACGTCAGGTGCGCGCGTGGCTCCGGCTGCGCAGGAACAGCTGGTGTCTCCGAAGGCGGCCGGCGAGCGGACGGGCTGTGGTGCTGGTCCCAGCCGCGCCACGCTGCGGGAGCCGCCACCGCCGCCGCCTCGCACCGCCGCACCATGTCCGGCCAGCTGGAGCGTTGCGAGCGCGAGTGGCACGAACTGGAGGGAGAATTTCAGGAACTGCAGGTAGGGCCGGGCCACCTGGTCGGGCAACTCTGCTACCTGCGGTGCAGTGCCTTCCCCTTTCTGCTTCCCCAGCCGGGGCGGTGGGGACCGTCAGGGTCCGGGGGTGGGGGGCGCCCCTGGCTAGGCCCTGGGGGTTGGTGGTCCGCGTGGGCCAGCACCCTCCTATCTTCCAGCACTTCAGTTCTTCGTCCGCTTGGGGCGCCCGGTCGTAGCCCCCCATTATCCCGCCTTCGCAGCGGCTCTTTGCTCCAGCGCACCTCCTTCTCTGCAGAAAGTTGGTCTGTGGTCTCTGAGGGGAAGTTCCAGGTGTCATGTAAGGGAGGCCTGAGGGCACAGGTACGTACTGGGACTCAGAGAACAGCCCAGCCCCCACCTCCGCTGAGGTCTCTCCTGACCCCACTTTCGGCAGCTCAACTCCTCCGCTATTCTCGTGGGGCAGACCTCTCTTCTGCAACTACATTTGGAGAGAGGTGCTTGGGAGCCGTTCACCTGGAACCCCTAGGCTTTGCTCCGGGATTAGGGACCCCTGTTATGCGTCTTTATGGGGCTCCGGTGTCTGTGCTGTCCTTTCTGCCGCTGCTGCAGGCAGAGTTTGGCGTCTTGGATGACATCTGTCAGTTCTGACAGCTGGACTGCCTCCGTCAGTGATAGAGGCGCTCCCGGCCCTCACCCATCTGGCCCAGAACCTTCCCCGGGGTGGAGTGAGGGCAGATGTAAGCGAGGGCCCTTAGGAGAATGGTATTGACTCTGTGGGGGCCTGGCAGGAGGAGTTAATCCAAAGGAGGTTTGAAGAGGTCTCAGCTACCTGAGGGGACTAGAGACGCCTCATTTGAAACCTTGGGGTTGGCCAAGAGGGACTCCTGAGCCATTTTGGAGATGGGACTTTTTCCTCTCCAGGTACTTCTCTGGAGTTGGGCTCTGTTTGCCTGAAATCACATTGCACAGCCCCACCCCACTTCTTCTGGAGCAATGACATTTTCCCTGTCCACGTAGCTCTTGTCTGCAGTTGGTGGCCTCTTACAGTGTCTAGAGGAGGGAAGAGGAGACTGATGAGTCTTCTAGACATGTGGCCATAGGCCACTGAGCAGGAACGGGGGGGGGGGGGGGCGGGTCGCTCTGTTTCAGGCAGGAGCAGAGGATAGAGTATCCAGAACGAGTATGCCGTTCTTGGCCCGTGCAGCATGTGTGGGGTGGTGCCCCCTCCTTCAGGTCCAGGGCTTGGGGCCCACACAGTTCCCAGTGGATCCTTCTAGCTCCGGTCCCGTCGAGAAGATTCGGCTGCTCCTTAATACTCTGTCCTCCTGGGCTCTCAGGTCATGGTCAGCTGTGGAGCCATGGAAGGGGTGTTAGGGTCGGGAGTGGAGAAGAATTTTACTGTGTGGAGGTTTCGTTCCTGAGTTCCTTTCCCTTGCCCTGCCTTACGCCGGGAGGAGGAGTTGTCTCAACACTTCAGAGCCATGCAATTAATGCAATCAGCAGCAATTAGATAACTAGTCTTGGCAGGCAGGGCTTGCAAGGGAGACGTTTGACTTGTTGTTGTGTTCTTACTTGGTATTATTGGGGTTCAGTTGTGTGAGAGACAGAGAGGAGTTGGGAGTTCTGGGTTTTGTCCCGTGGTGCACAGCAAGGGTTGTATGAGGGGAGGCTGTGATGTTGCCTCCAGTTCTTCAGCCTTGGAGGAACTGGAATCCACTGGGCCTTTGGGGAAGAGGGACCTTACTGGCCTCAGGCTTTGGTGGACCACTGCTGGGTCAGAGGTCAGTGATGGATGGAAAGCCACAGAGACCCCAGCAGTATGGGTCAAGTCATAGATGAGAGCAAAAGCACTGTCTGTATCTTCAGTTCACAGATGAGGAAGCTGAAGCTCGGGAATGCTAATGGATCCAGCTGGGGTCACGTAGTTCTTTAGGTGGCAAAGCTGGCACTAGAACTGAGTACTCTAAATGCTTAGTTCCGATGTCTGTCAGTGTGCTGGGAGTCCCCTCTCTCCCCCCTCAACTCCACATCCCCCATAATGAATGAGAGCTTCGAACTCCCGAGATGAACGTCTCTGGGAGGTGTGTATAGTAAGTAGGGTGTATGGGCACCCGGGTGGCTTGGTCATTTGGGCATCCGACCTCATTCAGGTCATGATCTCACAGTTCGTGGGATCGAGCCCCATGTAGGCTCTATGCTGACAGCACAGAGCCTGGAGCCTGCTTCGGATTCTGTGTCTCCCTTTCTCTCTCTGCCCCTTCCCTCCTCGTGCTCTGTCTCTCTCTCTCTCAAAAATAAATAAACATTTAAGGGGCGCTTGGGTGGCTCAGTCAGTTAAGCATCCAACTTCGGCTCAGGTCATGATCTACGGTTCGTGAGTTCGAGCCCCGTGTCGGGCTCTGTGCTGACAGCTCAGAGCCTGGAGCCTGCTTCGGATTCTGTGTCTCCCTCTCTCTCTCTCTGCCTTCCCCCACTCATGCTCTGGCTCTCTCTGTCTCAAAAATAAATAAACATTAAAAAAAAGGAGAAAATATCTTTAAAAAAGTAAGTAGGGCATATATTGTCATTGCGTATTTGCTGGACAGACCTTCAGATATGAGATATGAGGCATTTATTGGGGAACAAGGAGGCCACAACAGGTAGGCAGGTGGGCAGACTGGAACTAGAAAGGAAGGAGATATGTGTGTATGTATATATATATTTTTTTCTTTTCTTTTCTTTTCTTAACCAGAGAATTCCCATCTATCTTAATTTTCCTATATTTGCCTCAGAATCTGGGATTTGGGAGTTTCATGTTTGTATCTCTCTGATTCTGTCTTTCTTGGGGTCATAGCTAATGTTTCTGTGTTTCACCTCTCCTCCTCTTTTTCAAAAGGGAGTAAAGAGGAAACCTAATTATCAGACTCCAGTGGATTTGAAAGGTCTTTGGAATTCCCCCTCCCCCACTAAAAAAAAAAAAAGTTATCATCTCTGGGACTTTCTAGAGGAAGGGATCTGTTTTCTTATGACTGGGATTTGCCTCTGCCAGGGCCTCACTAGACTAAGGGCAAGGTCAAGTGGCTATAGAGACTTCGTTTTTGGCTCGTTCGGGTTTCAGCCATGCTGGTGAATTGAGCATTGGTCTGAGACCAACACGTTTGGCCCTGTGGCCTGTGGTGTGACCACAGAAGGTCACTTACAGACACCATGGCAGGTGATTTAATAAGCACTTCCTCCCTTGCATCACTGGAAACCTGACCCCATCCTTCCCCACCCAGGAAGGAGGTGGCCTGAAGAGGCCTTTCCCTAAACCTGACCTCCCAGAAACACAGGGGCCTGGTAGGCCACCTTAAAGATTTTTGGTTTTTTTCTACCAATGAAATGGACACCCCTCTGGCTGCTCTGTATGGAATAGACATGAGAGAGACAGGGTAGATGCAAGAAGGTCAGCATTATTTTATCAGAGCTCTGAAGTAGATCCTTTGATCCCATTGTACAGAGGGAAAATCATACCCAAAGTCGCGTGTCTTGTAAGTACTGGAGTCAGGATTCAAACTCAGTCTGCCGAATATCAGAGTCTGTACTCTTAACCACTACCTAAGGCAGGTCCATGCCTCGGGTACTCTTTCGTAGGCTTTTGTTTCTCTTCTGTCTTTCGTTGCCTTTTGGGTCTTTTTCTTTAGAAGTGAGTTGTGTGGAAAGAACCCTGGACAAGGAGTCACGTTTCCTGGGTTCAGGCCATAGCCCTGCCAGTGTCTAGTGTCTGACCTTTAACAAGCCACCTCTCTGGACTCGAGTTTCTTTATCAACAAAACAAAGGCTGACAATGTTAATGAGGACAGTAAGAGCTAACTCTATGCTACATGGATCATTCCACTTAATCTAAATGACAACCTCGCTTTATACTGAGGCCAAGGGATGGTAAGTAAGTTGAAAGTCATAGAATTTTGGAATTTGAACCCAGGTCTGCTATGTACCTCAGATATTTTTGGGGTTCCTAACACAGTGGGTTCCCAAAGTATCTTGAGACCTTTAGCTCTGGAAAGAAACTTTGATCTTGATGGGGTCTCATTTCATTTGTAAAGTGCTTTAACATAATGCATTAAGATTCTTAGTTGCAAGAGACAGAAACCCCGTTCAACGGGCTTTAAGCCGAAAAAAGGAGTTTATTGGCTTATCCGTATGTTGGGAAGTCCAGTAACAAATGGCTTCAGGCAAGGTTAGATCCAGGGGCTCCGATGATGTCTCTGTGTGTGTGTGTGTCTGTTTCTTCTATATCAGCTTTACTCTCAGGCAGTCTCTCTCCTCTTGCGGTAGAGACGTGCCCTGGCAGCCCCAGGCTGACATCTCCCAGCTTAGGAAATCTGGCAGGAACAGAGCGTCTTTTCCCTGGTCATTCTAGCAGGAGTCCCAGGGCCAACTCTCGTTGGCCCAATGTGGGTCACATGATTAATCCTTGCTTAACCAGTCACTGCGGCACTGATTGGCTGGGTCTTGGTTACTTGTCTGTCCCTGGAGCCCAAGGGCTACTCATACTATATGAAATATGAAATAAGAATGAGGGAGGGATAGCCCTATAAAGGAAAAGGAAAATACTGGTAGTAAAAAAAAAAAGAGGAATGCTAGACAGCCATCTTTTTGGGGGTAATAGAAACATTCTTTATCCGTGATTCTCGGACTGTGTCAAGGCACCCCCAAGGAGCTCCCGCAAGCTCACAGGGATACTATGGGATACTTAAAAAAATTTTTTTTTAATTTTTGAATGTTTATTTATTTTTGAGAGAGAGAGAGAAACAGAAACAGTATGAGCGGGGGAGGGGCAGAGAGAGAGGGAGACACAGAATCTGAAATAGCCTCCAGGCTCTGAGCTGTCAGCACAGAACCTGACTTGGGGCGAACTCATGAACTGCGACATCAAGACCTGAGCCAAAGTCGAATGTTTAACCGACAGCCACCCAGGCGCTCCAGGATAATTTAAAATTTTAAGGGCAACACGGTGACACCTGTCGTATACTGCTTAAAAACTGCTAACTTGGGGTAGTTCACATCTGCACTTTAAATCACGCTACATTCTTATCAATGATGTCGTATCTTTGTGAAGTTGGGTTTTTAGTGGTCTGTGATTAAAATCAAGTACTCTGTGGGGCGCCTGGGTGGCTTAGTCGGTTAAGTGGCCAACTTCAGCTCAGGTCATGATCTCACAGTCTGTGAGTTCGAGCCCTGTGTCGGGTTCTGTGCTGATGGCTCAGAGCCTGGATCCTGCTTCGGATTCTGTGTCTGCCTCTCTCTCTGCCCTTCCCCTGCTCACACTCTGTCTCTCTGTCTCTCAAAAATAAATAAACGTTAAAAAAAATTAAAATCAAGTACTATGTGAAAATCAGTGTGGAACACGAAATGAGGGTGAGAGTGTCCAATCCGATTCCAAGGGTTGAGAATTTGTGCAGATCCCAACAGGCACACACATTTCATTAGTAAATAATTTTGGTTATTTTGGAATGAAATGAAAAAGGTTTTGTCAGTTTCTGAGTATTCTTTTCTTCCCCAAAAGGCTACTAAGTTGTTAGGGCATAAATACTTTTCAATCATTTGGCCTGAGGACTGCGAAAAGTTTACTGAGACATTAGGAGCGTGGTGAACCAGCAAAGTTTGTGAACCTTTGATTTATGTCATGATTGTGGTGGTGTTTACACATTGTAAATATTTGCCAGAGTTCATTGAGTTGTACAGCTGAAAATTGATGAATTGATATGTAAATTATACCTCAATAAAACGGACTTAAAAAAAAAACAGTACATAACCTGTTACATGTACCTTCTCTCCTTTTTTTTTAAGATTAATTAATTAATTAATTTAGAGAGCACAAATCAGGGAGGGGCAAAGAGAGAGGGAGAGAGGGGCGCCTGGGTGGCTCAGTCGGTTGAGCATCCGACTTCAGCTCAGGTCATGATCTCACAGTCTGTGAGTTCGAGCCCTGCGTCGGGCTCTGTGCTGACAGCTCAGAGCCTGGAGCCTGCTTTGAATTCTGTGTCTCCCTCTCTCTCTGCCCCTCCCCTACTCATGCTCTGTCTCTCTCGTCTCAAAAATAAATAAACATTAAAAAAAAAAAAAAAAGAGAGGGGAGAGAGAGAGAATCCCAAGCTCAATGTGGGGCTCAAACTCACAAACCATGAGATCATGACCAGAGCCAAAGGTAGACACTTAACTGACTGAGCCACCTAGGCACCCCAAATATACCTCATCTCCTAACCCTTTCACAGCTGAGGGAACTGAGGTACAAGGAGATTACATCACTTAGCTAAGAAGTGGCAGACGCTGGAGATGAAGAGGTAGGCTGTCCGGCCTCCCGAACGTCTGACACCCACGTCTGACACCCACGTCTGACACCCACGTCTGACACCCACGTCGGACACCCACGTCGGACACCCACGTCGGACACCCACGTCTGACACCCACGTCTGACACCCGCACTTACTGCTCCTGCATCAGCCATCACTCATCTGTCGTGGCAGGTGGCTTAGACTGTTTTCCAGTGTAGAACTGAGGCAGTGTAGGTGAAGTCAGCTTGCCATCCTTAGTATTTTCATGGTGATGAGTCTTAGGTAGATATACTCAGCATCCAGAAATCTTTATTTGAACTGGATTCCTTGGAAAGAAAACTATAGGAATGTAATCTCTCAAAAGCTTACCACTAGAGAGAAGCACAGCTACCAGGCACCACATTTTGGTGGGGGCTGGGGCTCTGTTGCAATCTACTGGGTTGCCCCCCCGACTCGCAGTGCTTCTGGGCCAGACCCCTGTCTGAAAACACCGTGAGATTCCATCGCTGGCAATTCTTGCAGTAAATGTTGGCTTGGGTTGTGACTTCCCAGTTCTGGATCTTACGATTCAGCCAAGTCGTGTTTGTTAATCAGGCGTTTCCAGATGTTTCACAGCTGTGCTGGGACCTGAGTCATTAACCTCATCTTCCCACTGGGGCAGAGCTTGGCGCCTCAGAGAACAGGAAAGGCAGCGGATTGCCTACGCCTCCAGTGGAAACTCGCTTGTTTGCGTCTCCTGTACGTGGTATAAAAGGATGGTAATTAGCTGTGTAGGAGAGAGGTATGGGCATCCCAGCTCCCAGAGCCAATGCGAGTGCTCCTCCCCCTCTTTTAATCCATTCTACATGTTTAGAAGCAATACATATCCATAAGGTTAAAGATTGAGCTAGAGATGTATAAGAATTCTCAGAAAACTTGTTTATAGCAGCTAAACACTGGAAACCCAAATGTTCTTCAGAATGGATAATTCCACTGAACGTCCACAGAGTAGAATGAATAAACTATAACTATGTGTGTTAACATGGATAAATGTTTTTAAAAGAAGAGCGACATTGGGTGGAAAGTTGTAGAGACATATATACAATATGACATGTATGATAAAGTTAAAAAACATTCAGAGCAATACTGTGTGTTGCTTGCTGATACATACATATATATGCATATGGTACAAGAGAGTGATACGGGCCAGATTCAGTAGTGTGGCGACTGGGGAGGGAGGTGCTGGTGAGAAGCAAATGACTCTCACTGGAAGAAGTTTAAGGAAGGGGCTATTTACAGAGGTGTGGCAGTTTAAGAGGGAGGCCCCTGGAGCTGGGACCAGTCCTGTTCCTAAAGGGGCAGAGGAAGGGGGGGACCATCACCAGGGCTTGGACGAAGCTTATCGCTGGGGAGGACGTGCTGCAGGACAGGAGCCGCGACGGTTGAAGGCTGCAGCAAAGCAGAAAGGAGGCAAAAGGAACAAATACCCCAGTTTCTCTCTCCTTCCACTGCGCGTCCACTGAGGAAACCCAAGTAGGAGGCAGGGCACGGGAGTCCAAGAGATGCAGTCCATAGGGGTCAGCCTCCCAGGGCACAGAGAAAGACAGGATCGACCTGGGGTGGGCATGGGGGCAGACATAACCAGCAGAGGGGTCCCCCTGTTTGGGGGCAGAGCATAGGAATACCATCTGGAAAGTATACCTAGGGGCTTTTAACTCTCTTGCATTATTATTTCTTTTTATTAATGTTTCTTTTTGAGAAAGAACTGGGGAGGGACAGAGAGAAAGGAGACAGAAGATCTGAAGCAGGTTCTGCACCGACAGCAGAGAGCCCAAAGCAGGGCTCGAACTCACAAGCTGTGAGATCATGACCTGAGCCAAAATCAGATGCTTAACCAACTGAGTCACCCAGGCGCCCCAACTATTATTTCTTTTTGTCTTTTTTCTTAATGTTTATTCATTTATTTTTGAGAGAAAGAGTGTGTGAGCGGGAGAAGGACAGAGAGAGAGAGACACAGAATCTGAAGCAGGCTCAGAGCTGTCAGCACAGAGCCCAACGCGGGCCTTGAACCCACGAACTGTGAAATCATCACCTACCTAAGGTGAAGTCGGCTGCTTAGCCAACTGAGCCACCCAGGCACCCCCCAACTATTATTTCTTAAACTGAGGGTGAGAATATGGGTGTCCATGTTTTTTTTCTGCTAATTATATGATTTTCCTTCTTTTTTTTGTATGCTGAAATATTTCATAATAAAATAAGCAGGAGACCAAAAAGTAATCCGACAGTACTGAAAGGTTTTAGAAAAGCAGCTTTGGAGTGCCTGGCTGACTCACTCAGAAGAGCATGCGATTTTCGATATCGGGGCTGTGAGTCCAAAGCCCACATTGGGTGTAGAGATTAAATAAATAAAACTTAAAAAACCAAAAAAAAAGGAAAACAGCTCTATTGGTTCACTGTCAGTCATTTCCATGATCATGACCGTGCAAATATTATCAGAGTATCTCAGAATCGAGTATTGTACTATGCTTCTATTTTCTCTTTTAGAGATTTTGATTAAGTTTATGTAGTTAGCATTTGATTCTTTACTGGCAATGTTTGCTTATAATTATTCTCTATTTTCTCCCCTAAAGCTCTGTCCTTAGATATTCTATCAAATGTGTTTCTTTTCTTTGGCCTTGAACTAGACAGTTAGGGGGTGGGGGTTTGCTTTGTACTTCCAAACGGAGGACGTTCTTCTGCAGCTGCTTGTCTGCTTTGGTGCCCCCAGCATTCTGGGTTATTTTTAGAGGTCGCAACTTGACGTGGGAGTCAATCACATTTAATAAGCTGGTACTGCTCCCTGCACTGAGAGCGGGCTCACAGTGTTTGGTGTTTCCCATGTTCCAATCCACTGCTGCCAAGTTTAGAAATAAAAATAGTGGTTTGGCAGTTTGTCATTTTCTTTAAAAGCTAAACATACATTTGCCATATGACCAGCGATTCCATTCCTGAGTATCTCCCCAAGAGAAATGAAAATGTATCTCTGCACAAAGATTTGTATGTATTCATGGAAGTATTGTTTATAATAGCCGAAGAGTGGAAATAACCGAAATGTCCAGTAACAGGCGAATTGATAAATGTGATGCACCTATACCAAATTTTTGTTGTTAAGTAGCAGTGGAAGCAAAGTAATACGTACTTCCCCCTACTATCTGAAAGTACAACCCTCCCGTGAAACCTTTCATCAGCCAGAAAGGCATAAAGCAGAGAGTATCCCTTGTTTTCTGCCAGTTCGAGTTACACCACTTTGCTTTTACGACAGACCTCCATTAGTACCTGTTTTCGCTAACCAGGAGAAATCCGAAGAGGATTTTCACTTTTATGAAAAAAAAAAGCCATCTTACTAACAGAGGTCTCTCATAAACGCAGTAAAGGATACTTGCATGCGCTACAGTGTGAATAAACCTCAAAACTGTGATGCTGAGTGAAAGAAGCCAGACACAAGGCCGCATAGTGTGTGATTCCATTTATATGAAATATCCAGAAAGGAGAAATCTGTAGGGACAGAAGGTGGGTTAGTGGTTGCCAGCGGGGCGTGAGTGCTGTCATAGACGCGAGGGATTTTACTGGGCAGGCGGAAATGTCCTCCAGCTGGAGGTGGTAGTAGTTGCATAGCTTGGTAAATGTATAAAAATCACTGAATTGTAAACATAAAATGAGTGAGTTTTATGATATGTGAATTATACCTCAATAAAGTTGTTAAAAAATGATGGTTTAGATTCTTGGTGTGGTAGAAAGACACCCAATTTGATTGTTCTCAGAGATCTCCATTTTTAGGTGCCCCTTTAGTTACTAGCTTGATGAAGGATTCATTCAGTGAGGCTCCAGGTCCTTGTGTTTGGCATCTTTAGGATGATGATAGTGCCCAGGGCAAGAGACTGGTAGTAATGAGTCTGAGATTTGTGGCTTCTCTTCTTCTCTGGTGTGGCTAACTTTGCCCAGAAAGAAAACTCTGTTCTTAGGCATTTTTGTAAGCTTATTTATTTGAGAGACAGAGAGAGAGAGAGAGAGAGAGAGAGAGAGACAGAGAGAGAGAGAGAAGACGAGCAGGGGAGAGGGAGAGAGAGAGAATCCTAAGCAGGCTCCATGCCATCGGTGCAGAGCCCAATGCAGGGCTCAAACTCACGAATCGTGAGATCATGACCTGAGCCAAAATCAAGAGTCGGGTACTTAACAGACTGAGCCACCCAGGCGCCCCTGTTCTAAGGCATTTTAATCTAGATTCTGACATTTGCCTCTCTAATGAAGACATTCAACTCACACTGGCAAAGCTAAACAGACTAAAACACCATTTGTTTGCTTATGTAATTGGGAGGTCAAAGGTATACTGTTTTCAGGTATAGGTCGATCCAGAGGCTCAAATGAACCATCGGGGCTCAGGCTTCATCTACCTCTCTGCCCTGTTTACCCATCCGTTGGGTTCGTGCTGAAGCAAGATGGCCCCATTAGCTCTGGGCTCAAATTAGCTCTCCTTCCTTCAGACTAGTGGAGGAAGAGCTCTCTTGTTCAGCAGTTCTGATGAAAGCCCCTCCAGCTGAGTTTTGTTGGTTTTGAATGCCTGTCTCTGAATCAGCCGTTTGGATCAGGAGGCTGTTGTTCTGATTGGCCAGGCCTGAGTCATAACCTGGGACACATTCAACGTCATTCCTAGCCAGATGTCAATAACAGAGTGTGGGAGGGGGACGGATCTCCAAAGAAACTGTAGGGACATTAACCAGAAGGGAAATAGCCGCGTGGTTGGCAGAACAACAGAAAGCTTCCATATGGTGACCAGTTCCATTTGAGGCCACAGGTTCAGGGTTCCCTGGATGAAAGACAGGATTGGAGATTGGATTGCTGCATTGTGGCTCATCTTGCTCCTGGAAGAAGCATCTTAAAGCACAGGTCTAATTGGGGGTCTTCTGGAGACATCCTCATGTATACAGGACAGCCAGGGATTCCAAGGGAGGACAAGAATTATATCCGCCCCCCCTCCCCGCCCGACCTCCCAGAGCCACCTTGTGGACAATGCATCAAGAGACAACTGTTAGGAGATAGTGCAGCTGCTGTGGAAAATGGTATGGTGGTTCCTAAAAAACAATTTTTTTTTATAATTTTTATTTATTTTTTTAAAGAACTTTTTTTTTTTTTAAGCATTTACTCATCTTTGAGAGACAGAGACAGAGTGCCAACCGGGGAGGGGCAGAGAGAGAGGGAGACACAGAATTCGAAGCAGGCTCCAGGCTCTGAGCTGTCAGCACAGAGCCCAACGTGGGGCTCAAACTCACGAACCGTGAGATCATGACCTGAGCCGAAGTCGGCCGCCCAACCGACTGAGCCACCCAGGCGCCCCCCTAAAAAAATATTAAATGAATTACTATTTGGTCTAGCAGACTCACTTCTGGATATATACCCAAAAGAATTGAAAGCAGAGATTTAAAACAGATCCTTATACACTCGTGTTCATAGTAACATTATTACACACACACACACAATGGAATATTACTTAACCATAAAAAGAATGAAATCTTGTCATTCACCCCAATGTAGATGAAGTTAGTGAGTATAATGCTAAGTGAAGTAGGTCCATCAGAGAAAGATCCCATATGCTTTCACTCATATGTGGAATTTAAGAAACAAAACAAATGAGCAAAGGGAAAAAAAGAGAAATCAAGAAAAAACTCTTAATTCTAGAAAACAAACTGATGGTTCCAGCGGGGAGGGGAGTGAGGGGAAGGGTTAAACAGGTGGTGGGGATTCAGTAGTGCACCTGTGATGGCTCTGGCTGATGTATGGAAGCGTCGAATCACTGTATTGTACACCTGAAACTAATATAACACTGTATATTAAGTAACTAGAATATTTAAGAATGTAATCGCTTAATCCCCCTCCCGCCCCCCAACAATCCCTGTATTTTTCCCCAAACTGTTTCTGAGAAGTCAGACATAAACTATGAAGAACTAGAAGGGTCTGCATGTTATACAATTCAGTTAAACTGTATCCTTTTCTGTTTGTTTTTAAAAAAGACAATATATGGTTCTACTTACATACGGTGTCTAGAGGAGTCAAATTTATAGAGAAAGTGGATTGGTGGTTGCCAGGGGCTAGGGAAACAGAAAGCGGAGTTATTGTTTGGTGGGTTTGGAGTTTGGGGAGGGTGAAGCAGTTCTGGAGACGGATGGTGGGGATGACTGCACAGTGACGTGAAGATATCTAATGGCCCTGAATCGTACACTTAAAACGATTAATAGTTATTTAATTAAAAATTTTCAATGTTTTTAAGAGAGAGAGAGCATGTGTGGAGGATGGTGGAGGTGGGGGGGACACAGAATCTGAAGCAGACTCCAGGCTCTCGAGTTGTCAGCACAGAGCCCGACACGGGGCTCGAACCCACGAACTGGGAGATCTGAGCTGAAGTCTGAAGCTGCACCGACCGAGCCACCTGGGTGCCGCTACACTTAAAGTAATTAAGAGGGTAATTTTTAATATGCGTCTTATAAAAATTAGAAAAAAATTTAAAAATTTTAATGATTAAAGTGGTAAATTATGTTCTATGTCTTTTACCTCCGTTAAAGAGAGACAGAGGCAGCTTTCTGGAGAAAAGTTAGGATCCAAGAAATGAATCGATAAATGTTCCTACTGCTTGTGGGACTGGCACGAGGCGGAATCAGCAGGGTCTGGGCGTGGGCGAGGAATGCCCCGGGGAGCGAAGCGTATGTCACACTAAGGGCCTTGTTTCTGACTTCCCCCTTCCCCCACCCCACGTTGTCCTCCTCGTAGCTGGCAAATCCTGAGCTTGGAGCTGGAGACCAGAGTGACCAGATGTGTGATCTCCCCTGGGAGTGGTTCTAGCCGATGGCAGAGAGAGAGAACCAGAGGGGAGCAGGAGCGACTCCATATACCTGGGGACAAAATTGCGGGAAGGCTCAGGGACTTCCTATCCCTACCCAGTCTGATGCCAAAGCAATGAGCAGAAAATATCACCAACAGAGCGTTCGAGAAGTGCCTGTAGAAAAGTGGATGTCATTGAGTGTTGATGAGGTGTGGACAACTGTCATGCACTGTGGATGGGAGTGTAAATTGGTACAACCACTCTGTGGGCCGTTTGCCAAGATCTATTAAAACTAAAACCAAGGCTGTACACTCTGACCCAGCAATCCGTCTTCTCTTCCCTAGAGAGAGGCTTGCGCGTGTGCCCAGGGAGGCAGTGCAAAGATATTATTCAATGTTGCGTTGTTGGTTATAGGCAGAGACTAGAAACGACCTGTGTATCCAGCAATAGGAGAATGGGCTCGATAAACTGTAACATGTCCATAGCATGAAATATTGCATAGCACTAAAAAGAACAAAGTATATCTATATATTCTTATGTTGGTACATCTTCAAGACATATTGTTGAGTGAGAAAAGAAAGTTGTGGAATCATATCTATATTCTGATACTGCTAATATATTTTTAAAAATCAAAAGTATGTTTGTTAGGGTCTAAGCTATGCTGCTGTAACAAAGAGATCCCCAAATTTAGAAGAAAAAAAAAAAGGCTTAAATGAGGTAGCTTCTTTCTCACATAACAGTCCAAAGGGAGTGTGGTCTGGGGTAAGTGGTGTTCAGTTATGTGTCGCTATGTAAAAGAGCAGTAATTACATTCTGCTCATGGATTCTGTGGGTCAGGAGTTTAGACAGGGCCGTGGTGGGAGTGGCTAGACGGTGCTCTCTGATGGCAGAGGCGTCAGCTGGGAAGACTTGAATGGCTGGGAGTAACTTACTTGGCCGTGGCTGGAGTCATCTGGCGGTTTCTTTACCCATGCGTGTAAATACCTGAGCTGGAATAACAAGAACTTTTGTCTTAGTTGGGACTATTGCTCAGAGTGCCTATGTGTGACTTCTCTATGTGGTCAGGATTTCCATACGGCACGGTGGCCTCAAGGTAGGTGAACTGTTCGCTCTAAAAGCAGATGTTCTAGCAAATAAGGCAGAAGCCACATGGCCTTCCATACCAATTCTCAGAAACTCTAATGTGGCTCCTGCCATATTTTATCGGTCAAACCAACCACAAGCCTGTTTGTATTTTAGAGGAGGGAACAGAGGTCCCACCTCTTTATGTGAGGAGTGCGAAAGGGCGGCCAATCATGTTTTAAAACCACTGAGGTTGGTTTGGCTGGGGAAGCGACATTAGGCTTTGCCATTGACATGTGGCTTCCATTTCCAGTTTCAAGGTAACTGCACCTGTTATTGCCGTATCCCAGCCAGGGAGAGGGACAGGGGAGGGCAAGCATGTCCTTGTACAAAAGTGGTTCAGAACTTACACCCATCACTTCTACCTGCGTCCCTTTGGCTAACTCTTAGTCCTACTGCTACACATAGCTGCAAGGGAGGCTGGGAAATGTCTGTTACTGAGCAGACACGTGCCCAGCTGCAGCTCAGTGGGGTCCTGTTACTAAAGGAAGTAAAGGAGAATAAGTTTTAGGAACAATTTTTGTACAATGTGTATTTTTCATAAATATGTATATATATTTGTGTGCATAGTATAGAAATAGGTCTATGTAGAATACAGAAATATACAGATAAATAGACTGCAGTCTGAAAAAAAATATAGAAAAAGGTCTAGAAGAAACTGGTACCAGTAGTTACCTCTGGAGAAGGGGAGGAAGACAGAGTGGGGGATGTTCATAGCTGGCTGTAGCTGTAGCGTTTTAATTTTTAACGAGGGTAATGTCTTCATGTTTTACTTTGAAATTAAATATTAATTTAAACCCAAGAGGGCCTAGTGAGCATCTGGCTGCTGATGTTGCAGTCTTGGTCTTATCTTTCTGTGGTGGGACCCAGCACCAAAGAGACTCAGGAGGTAGCATGGCCCTTTATCTTCCAGAAGCCTCTGCTGGTGTTTCAGGGGCCTCTTGGCCCAGAGGCCCCACATTCTCAAAGGCTGTGTACTCTATTTGGGGTCTCTCTGCCCCCACCCTTCCTGTCCAGTTCTGGAGGGTGTCCTTTGTTACTAGCAGATTAGTTCAACATAGAGGGCTGTTTTGGTCACTGAGAAATTTAAAAGTGAATAAATCACAGCCTCCTTCTCTACAGATTACTTGTTAATTACAGATAGGAAGCTGGTCACTGTAAGTGGAGAAAGCACTGGACAGAGACTTCCCCAGGCAATCAAAGTTAACATCACAGACACTGTGTCCCTCCTGATAGGAGACGCCGAGGACACGGTGTCACTTCTAAAGCCATTTCTGTCCCAAATGCTTAACCAAAATCCAATCATGAGGAAATATCTGACAAACTCAGATGGAGGGACGTTCTTCAAGACAACTGGACTGAATGAACCCTTTAAAAATGTCCATGTCGTGAAAGACAAAGGAAAGTTGAGGAACTGTTGTAGACTGAAGATTTACGATGATTTGATCGCTGCACTGTGAGTACATAAGAGAATGCCGTGTGCTTAGGAAATACGCACTGAAGTATTTCAGACTCAGGAAGTGTGCTGTCTACAACCACCTCCCAAATGGCTCAGAAAGGAGTAGGCAAACTTTTTTGGCAGAAAGGCTAGGTAATGAGGATTCTAGAGTTTGGCGGGCCATATGGTCCGTGTCACAACAACTCACTCTGCTGTCCTAGCGCCAGAGTAGCCACAACAATATGTAAATGAACGGGTGTGGCTGCGCTCCAATGAAGTTTATTTATGGTTGCTGAAATTTCAATTTCATATGCTTTTCACGTGTCGTGAAATATTCTTCTTTTGAGTTTTTTCTAGCAGGCAAAAGCCATTTCTAGCTTACTGCCCATACAGAATCTGGTGGCTGGATTTGGCCTGTGGGTTGTAGTTCACTGATGCCTGATATAGAAGAAGCACGCGCGCGCACACACACACACACACACACACACACACTAAAGCAAGTGCGTATGGCATAATGCTCACAGTGAATCTGGGTGAAGGGTACTGGGGAGTTCTTTGTACTCTTCTTACAGCTCTTCGGCAGGTTTGAAATTATTTAAAAATAGAAAGTTAGGGGCACCTGGATGACTCAGTCATTGAGTGCCTGACTCTTGGTTTTAGCTCAGGCCATGATCTCATAGCTTGTGGATTCGGGCCCCATATGGGGCTCTGTGCTGTCAGCGTGGAGCCTGCTTGAGATTCTCTCTCTCTGCCCCTCTCTCTCTGCCCCTCTCCTGCTTGAGTGCTCTTTCTCTCTCTCTCAAATAAGTTAAAAAGAAAACCAAGAAAATGTCTAAAATAAAACAAAAAGTTAAATAAACAGCATGATTTTCCTCCCTGGGGGGCCTAGGAAGGAGAGGTTGAGGCTACTGCGTGAATTCAGGGGACCAAGCCCTCTTATTTCAGGGCCAAGGGAGACTTACAGTGTTCTTTGATGTTGTTCCTGAATGTTATCTACTCACTTCATTGCCTTCACTTCTTCCTTATTTTCTGGCTTAACTGTCATGTCAAGAGACCCCACTTGGCAGATGTGAGGGTTTGGCCTCTGGCCTCATCCTTTAACCGTCCCCTTTTTCTCTCCCTCTGCTAAATCCATTTCACCACCACCCAAGAACACAGACACTTTAATTTTTTTTTTTAACATTTCTTTTTGAGAGAGGGAGAGAGAGCGCAAGTGGGGGAGGGGCAGAGAGAGGCTCGGAAGCCAGCTCTGTGCTGACAGCATAGAGCCTAATGTGGAGCTCAAACTCACCAACAGTGAGAGCCTGACTAGAACCTAAGTAGGACGCGCAATTGACTGAGCCACCCAGGCACCCCAGAAAACAGACACTTTAAATGTGTTTGTTAGGTTATTTTTTAAAATAGTTTCCTTCAAATTGTTGGTGTTTGTCTTAGATTATCAGAACTCTAGAGGGAAGGGGTTGTTTCTCTGCATATGTTGGAGTGTAATGTTGGGGGAGGTGTGCTGTGGCAGCCTGATGGAGAAGCTAGTGTGTTCATCCTCCCAGCACTGGGTTGAAGTCCCTTGTATTTCCCCTGGCCTTATGGCCCCAAATGTTTATTTCCAGATACTGGCTTTATTGGAGTGACTGGAGGCGGGGGGCGTGGCTTTACGGGAAGAGGTATGTCCTTTTCTTAGTTGACTTAGCAAGAACTCTCTTCCTTGCTAGAATCAGAAACCCAACTCAGGGGCGCCTGGGTGGCTCAGTTGGTTAAGCGGCCGACTTCAGCTCAGGTCATGATCTCACGGTCTGTGAGTTCGAGCCCCGCATCGGGCTCTGTGCTGACGGCTCATCAGAGCCTGGAGCCTGCTTCGGATTCTGTGTCTCCCTCTCTCTCTGCCCTTCCCCTGCTCACACTCTGTCTCTATGTCTCTCAAAAATAAATAAATGTTAAAAAAAAAATTTAAAGAAACCCAACTCAAATTGGCCTAAGTGAAAGGAATTTATTATTTCATATCACGAAGAGCATTACATTCAGATCTGGTTGGATCTAAGGGCCGGAATGATGCTGCGGGAATGCTGTCTTGTACCGCATTGCAATTATTTGCAATTATTTTCGTGTCTAGCTTCATTTGCTCAGCAGCCCCAGGTGTACTTTCTACCAGATTAGTAAACCCGAAGAAGGCAGGCATTTCTAAACCAATCCTTCCAGCCTAAGTCCCCGGACTGACTCTCATTTGGCCCAGATGAGCCATGTGTCTGCCTTTGAGCCAGTCAGTGGTTAGGGGACTGAGGATACTGCCTGGCCAGGCCTAGGTCACATGGCCACTCCCGGCATGGAGACAGCTCTAGTCAAACCATCTGGACCAAGAATTGACAAGAAGTGGCTTCTCAAAGGCATTATTTGGTTGCCGTTACCATTAGGAAGGATGGAACCTGTGTAGGAAAAAAAAAAGACGTTGGTTCCTTACACAAGTGCTGTACCATGCTGCCTTCCCTAACTCCAGCCCCAGTTTTGTAAGCCACATCTTTGACAGTGGTAATTGTACTTCTCAGCTGCCAAACTGACTTCCGTAGTCATGTCTTCTGACACAAACAAACTATGAGAAATGACCCATTCACGTTCTCCTCTACACCCTGCTTGGGCTCCTCCATCCCTCAGGAAACCCACAGGATCTACAGGCAGAAGCTAGAGGAGCTGACCTCACTCCAGGCTTTGTGTAGCGGCTCTATCAACAAGCAGAAGACGCGACTAAAGGACTTGAAGCACACACTCCAGAGGTAGGCGAGGCTGCCTGGTTTAAGCGATAAAAACCCAACTCAAAGCTGTCTCGAATGGAAAGTTTAATGGAAAAAGACCCAGGAGTAGTTTCAGACATCACTGGATCCATGGGTCAGAAGGTGTTTTTAGGATTTTTTTTTTCCCCGTTTGAATTCTGCCTTCCTCTAGATTGGCTTCACTCTCAGGCTGACTGACCCGTTATGGTCACCAAGATAGCCACCAGCAGTTACAGACTTGTATCTTCTACCCATACTTCCTATTGGCTTGGTTACCCCCGCAGAATAACTTGTTTTTCCAGCAAGAGTTCTGGGTGCGATCCTCATTGGCTGGAATTGGTCATGTGCCCATTTGTGAACTAATCACTGAGACTCTGCTTAGGCAAGAATAGGTCATATGCTTAGTTTATGGACCTGGGGGATGGGACAGCCTTACTTGAACTGTGTGGAAGGGGAAAGAGGGTGAGAGAGAGTTCCCTAGAGGAAAGTTGTTATAGGTCTCTGGTGTAGGAAGTAGGAAGTCTGGCGTCCCTGGGAGCACATACTTAAGCTCATGATTTAGTTCAGTTCTTGAGGCCAGGATCATATGTCCACTTCCTGCTCCTCATGTCCTCATGGTTTGGAAAGTGTTCTCATCCCCCATAGGTGAAGGAGCCCAGTGAGTGCTGCGATCCCCAGGCAGGCGGGGAGACTGAAGCTTTCAGTGGCTAATCCCAGTTTACTTAGCTGGGACTCCAGATCATAGTGTGTGACTCCTGCCAGTTCTTCCCTTCCCTTGTGGACAGTTCTTGCAAAGGTTGCTGGTTATAGCCCTAGCCTTGGCTGACCATTTTGGAAATGGAGGCCCATTAGTCATGGAGTAGAGTGTGGATGGTTCCATGTAATGATATCACCACTCCTGGAAAAACACATCTTACTGATGGTAAGACTCAGTAGTCTTTATCAGGCTAGAATTTTTCAACCTTGGCACTGTTGAAAATTCTGCTGCAGGGTCTGTCCTGTGCATTCTGGGATGTTTAGCAGCACCCCCGGCCTCTACCCCTGTTTGACAAACAATGTTCCTAGACATTGCCAAGTGTTTCCAGTTGAGAGTCGTTGGGTTAGAAGGTTGACCCATGAGGACGCCTACTGTTCTGAGAGTGTGTCCACTGACTTGTTTTTCTAGTTTTACAAGTTAAATATCACCAAGGAATAACAATGATCAATTAGCTGCTTATATATTTAAAGCACTTTCCTATCTGCCCTCCTTGTAATCTTCAGGCTATTCTCCTAGAATAGTAAGAAGTATGGTATTGCTTGGAGAGGTCCGTTGAGCTCATACGTGAGTATCAAGGATCATTCTTTTTTTTTTTTTTAATTTTTTAAAATTTTTAACATTTTTATTTATTTTTGAGAGACATAGAGACAGAGCGTGAATAGGGGAAGGGCAGAGAGAGAGGGAGACACAGAATCTGAAGCAGGCTCCAGGCTCTGATGAGCCATCAGCACAGAGCCCGATGTGGGGCTCGAACTCACAGACCATGAGATCATGACCTGAGCTGAAGTCGGCCGCTTAACCGACTGAGCCACCCAGGCGCCCCTCAAGGATCATTCTAAATGGGGTGGTTTGCTTGTGCTCACTCAATCCTCACAACAGTGTTGTCCATGAGATAGACTTGATGCTACGCCCATTTTTCAGGTATGGAAAATAAGGCAGGGAGGTTAAAGAACATTCTCAAAGTCACAAAGCTGGCAGGTACCCAGTGTCAAACCCACAGGGTACAGAGGGAGAATTGAGGTCACAAGAAGCATTGAGATAGAAAGATGGGAGGGCAGTGTCCAGAGCTCCTGGATTCTTCCTCCAGTCTGAGTAACACGCCTGCTTCTCCTGTGCCCACACCTCTGACCAAACAGGTACAAGCACCATGCCAGTCGGGAGGAGGCAGAGCTCATTCAGCAGATCAGTGCCAACATCAAGGAGCGGCACAACATCTTCTTCGACATGGAGGCCTACCTGCCCAAGAAGAATGGGTAGGAGCTGGAGACATATCCCACCCCTGCTGCGGGCAGGCGCTCAGGCTTAGGGGACCTGGCCTGTGTGACTCCCACCCCTGTTGGGGTAGAGGGGAAAGAAGGGAAGCAAGGGCAAGAAAGAGAAAGAAGCCTTCTCCTATGATCCTCCGCGGAACGGGTGGGGATCTCAGAGGGAACTTTCTGGGAGGGTTTGCAAGGAACTAGACGTAAGATCTTGTTTCCAGCACCTGCCGCATGCCTGGGGCCACCCACGGTCAAGAGGAATCGAGAGGAAAGATGCTTTCTCCCACAAGCAAACATTTTCAAATTTATTTTTATTTTAAGTTGCAGTATAGTTAGCAGGCAGCATTATATTAGTTTCAGGTGTATGGTGTAGTGATTTAATTCCATATGTTACCCAGTGCTCATCACGACAAGGGCGCTTTTAATCCCATCACTTCCTCCCTCCCCTCTGGTAACCATTAGTTTTTTTCTCTGTAGTTAAAGTCTCTTTCTTGATTTCTCTCTTTCTCTCTCTCTTTCTCTTTTTCCTTTGAGAACAAACATTTATTGAGTGCCTGCTGTATGCCTAGCATTGTGCTCGAATTGTCTACAGCGTGGTGAGTCAGACCCAGCTGTCTGAACTCTACATGGTCCAGAGACATAGGGGGTGTTTTGCTCAGGTGACTCAGCCCAGGTTTGGATGTGCATATTCTGACTCCAGAGCTTGTGTCCTTTCTGTCTTCCTCCTTCGGAGAAGTCCCTTCTCCCTCAAGTGGCATCACTGCCACCGGTTCCAGAGCGAGATTGAACAGTGTCGCATCACGACGTGATGTGGGCGGCTAAGTGTGCTCCTGTCACTTCCCTCTGCCCTTTGTCCTAGTTTGGCCTAACACCGAGTCAGAGTCCCTGTTGGGAGACTTACTAGCCCCTTCACATTCGAAGCCATTCCTCTTGGCTTCTCCTTTTTTTTTTTTTTTTTTTTTTTGCCAAATTTGGTGAAAATCTCCCCAAGTCAGATAGCGATAATTTCCCATAGAAAGAAACAGCGTGACCCTCTTTTGCATTGTGGCTTGGATCCGCTTTCCTAGCTCCAGCCTCCTCAGTCCTCCGTGCATTTTACACCAGGTGGCCATCTTTAGGTTACGGATGACCGAAAACCCAACTCGAAGTGCTTAAGAAAAACTAGGGGATTTATTGGCTCGTGTACCTAAAAGGTCCAGAGGAGGCTGTGGCTCTGGCTGGATCCTGCTGCTCAAACGATCCTGGTAGGCTCTGTCTCTCAGTGAGCTTTCGTTTTACTCTCTCTGCCAGTGTGATTTGTTCTTAGGCAGGCTTGCTCTACAAGCTGGCCCCAGGGGCTCTGGGTTTGCATTCTGCCCGTTTAGCAATCCCAGTAGAGAAGGCCTCTTCGTTTCTTAGTAGTTCTGGGAAAAATCTCAGGACCGAGTCTCATTGGCCGGTGACCAGTGTGTCCCATGACCGTCATTGACCCAATCAGGGGGATGCGCTGCTTCGAGCGGCGAAGCCTGGGTCGTGTGTCTTACCCTCGGATCTGGGAGGAAAAGAGATTCTCTCAAAGGAAATGGTGCTTCTCTTTCAGGAAGTAGGGACTCTCTTGCTAGGCAAAAAAATCCCAGATGTTCTTTTCACACCTCCGCTTCGGTTACAGCACCCTGGAAATGCCCCCTAGCACTTAACTCATAGCTAGAAAGAAGACACTTCTCTTCACTTTTCTCCTCTCAACCTTCTACTCATCCTTCCAAGCCCAGTTCATATGTTACCAACTCAGCAAAGCCTTTCTGAAACCCTCTCTCCCTCTACAGAATTAACCCTTCTTCTCCTGAAATTTCATAACCTTTTATTTGCACTCTAATTAATGCATTAGAGTCCAGGCTATTTTGTCACAAAAACCCAATGATACAAGGGCTCCAACAAACTGGAGGTTTCTCTCTCAGACATGGCAGTCCAGAGGTGAGTGGGCCAAGAGTGACGGGCTCACGGGGTCATCTAGGGACTCAGAGTCTTTCCAACACCAGCTCACTGCCTCACCACCCTTCAGAGAGTTGTCCTCATCTGCATGGCCAGAGCTGGCTCGCACCATCCCATCCTTAGGAAGTGGGGAAGAATCCGGGAGTGGAGGGCAAGCAGATACCTTTAAAAAAAAAAAAAAGTTTCCCATTCCCCAGTGAAGCTAAAAAACATACATATTCAGTAACCCAGAAATTCCACTCCTGTCTGTATAGCCAGCAGGAGTGAGCAGTTCTGCCCTCCAAAAGACTGTTGACAGCAAAGAAGCCAGACACAAAGGTCCCATATTACATGAGTCTTTTTATATGAAATGTCCAGAACAGGCAAATCCATAGATGTAAAGTTGATTAATGGTTGCCACATGCTGGCGGGGGAAGGAGGAAAGGGAGCGACTGCTGACAGGTCTGAGCTTTCTTTTGGGATGATGAAGATGTTCTAGAATTAGGTAATGGTGATGGTTGTACTATTGGAAGCCATTAAATTGTATACTTTAAAAGGGCGCTGTTATTGGGGCGCCTGGCTCTTGATCTCAGGGTTGTGAATTCGTGCCCCATGTGGGGTGTAGAGATCACTTAAATAAATAAAACTTTAACAAAAAAGGTTGATGTTATGGCATGTGAATTACATTGCAATTAAAAAAAAAAAAAAAAAACACGTTCAGAGCAGCTGTATTTCTGTTTTAGCCCAAACCTGAAAACAACCTGATGGTTGATCAATAGCAGAATGGATAAGTAAGTTGTGGGGTCTCCATTCAGTGGGATACTTACCCATAGACAACATGGGTGAATCCTACAGACGCAATACGGAGAGAAAGAAGCCAGGCATAAAATACATACTGTAGGTATACTTATAAATGTACCGAAGGTTATACCTTAATTTTAAAAAGAGCCCTTTTTAAATTGACCTAGAGGTTGTACACATGACTGCACCTTATTGTCTGGAACTTGGTCACACGCTCACATTAGCTGCAAGGGAGCCTGGGAAATCTGGTCCGTCAGCCAGCTAAAATGGGGGGAAACGAGTTAGTCATGACTGTTGTGTGTGTCACAGTTTTCACATTCTCTGGGTGATCGTTATTCTTACTCCAGGGGAGAATTTTATCAGTGAGCGTAGCACCTGTTCCCTAACAGCGGTGCTCCGTGCATGCTTGTGGGGTTTGAATGTTTTTGGTTGGGGCCCCCTCCCGGGGCTGTTAAGCAACACGGCGGCCTTCACAGGTACTTTCCTTCCAGGCTGTACTTAAATCTGGTCCTTGGCAATGTGAATGTGACCCTTCTCAGCAACCAGGCCAAGTAAGTATCTCAGGCCCCCAGCCGGCATTAGGAAAGCCAGGCATTTGGTTCTTTCAACTCAGGAGAAATGAACCAAGCAAGAATTTTTGCATATATAAAGAAATATTAATAGTTGGAGCTCTGGCTCTTGGCCTTTCTGACAACTCTCTTCCTCATTGGGAGACCACCCTGGGAGGGTTCTTTCCTTCTTTCCATGCAGTGAACACATTGGGTGGACAGAAGTGCCATTTGCCCATGAGAAATGGCCCCTGCTCATTCCACTCCTTATCACACACAGTTCTCCTGGGAAGCACACAGCACGGTCACCTGAAATCAGTCAGTCGCAGGGGCAGTACAGCCGTGGCGTTTCTGCTTCGGTAGCTGGTTGGGAAGGAACCTGTCTCCACCCCCTGCCCATCCCCATCACAGCCCCAGAGACCTACCCGAGAGTCCAGGGGCATGGGAGCTTTGCACATTGGCCCTGTTTCTCTAATTGATCATCACTATTAGTTCAAGACCAGAACTTTCCTTTACTGGGATCAGAAGGTCCTGTGGGCTGTGGGTAGTGGGAGGTGAAGGATCCGATGGGGCCGGGGATTCTGCCCCCGGATGGAATGCTGTTATATTACTATGACTATAGTAATCGTGGTGTGACCTTTCCTGGGGGCGTCTGTCACTGCAGATTTGCTTACAAGGATGAGTATGAGAAGTTCAAGCTGTACCTGACCATCATCCTGCTCCTGGGTGCTGTGGCGTGTCGATTTGTCCTTCACTACAGGTAACGGGAAGGTGGTGGTGCGTGTAGGCGTGCGGCCGGGGGGGCGTCTCTCCTGCATCTGCAGCGTTTGGTAGATGGTAGGTAGAGAACAGCCATCTCTCGTGGGAAATAGCAGCCCTGTCCACCCTACATCCATCCGACAAATACCTACTGAACAGTTACTGGAAGAGGCCTTATAACTAGTAGTTAGGAAAGAGCCTGGTGGCTCACTGACCTTGTGGAATATTATTTGGCCATAAATAGGAATGAAGTACTGACACCTGCTTCGACATGGATGACGCTTGAAAACGTTAGGCTCAGTGAAGTTAGTCAGAAAAGAACACATATTTTATGATTCCATTTATACGAAATGTCTAGAACAGGCAAATCTAGAGAGACAGCAAAGCAGATCCCTGGTCAGGAGCTGAGTGGAGGTGAAATGGGGGAGGGTACTGTTGATGGATATAGGGTTTCTTTTGGAGTGGTGGGAATGTTCCAGAATTAGATGGAAGTCATGAATGTACAACTCGGTGAATATATTTAGACCTAATGAGTTGTATACTTTGCAAGGATGAATTTTATGGTATGTGAATTATATATCAATTATAAAAAGAAAGAGAAAACAGGAAAGAAGGGAAGAAAGGAAAGAAAGGAAAATAGATACAGACTGTCTGGGTTTGAATCCTGGCTTTGGACTAACTGGCCGTTACTGTGAGCAGGTTCCCTCTGGGAGCCTCAGTCTCCCCATCTGTAAAATGCGGGTGACACTAGACCGTGCTAACCGCGTGTGGAGGGCTCTGCCCGGCGCCTGGCACTGGCGATGCCAGTGGGAGCGTCAGCCACTGCCTTTGGAGCAGGTCGAGGCCACGGTGCTCCGAGAGGCTGAGGCCGGCGGGTTCCAGCTGCACTGCCTCGGGGGTTTCGTTGCTCCCCCCAGCCCTGGGTTTTCTGCCTTAAGGGGAGGCAGCCAAGTACAGCTTGGGCATTTGGCCCAAGTGTCAGGGGTTTATTTCGTGGCAGGCGCTTGGCTGGGAGTCCAGTTGCTGGTCTGGCCACTTGAATGTCCAAACAAAGGCCCTTTGAGGTCCTGGGCCCGTGCCTGCCTGCTGCCTCGGGCCTGGCCTGGTTCCCCAGAGGGTAGAGGCTGCACACATCAGTGCTGCCTGCTCACACACCCCTCTGGAAAGGACAGAAGTTCTTGATGTGGGACCAGATTCCCTTGCGCCGGGACGTCCAGGGCCCTTAAAAGGGCACACCTGTTGTATGTCGTCAAGTTCTAAAGTTCAGTTTTCTCCCCATCCATTTCTGTATGCATTTCTGGGGCTGTCGTAACAAAGTGCCTCGAACAGGATGGCTTAGAACAACAGAAATCTATTTTCTCACAGTTCTAGAGGCCAGAAGTCTGAAATCAAGGTGTTGGTGGGACCATGCTCGCTCTGATGGCTCTAGGGGAGGTCCTGCCGTGCCTCTCCCAGTTCCCGGTAGTGCTGGCTTTCTTGGCCTTCCTGGCTCAAAGAGCTATTTCCTTCCAGTCTCAGCTTCATGTGCCTCAATCTTGTCCCGTAGCCTGTGTGTCCCTTTGTTTCTGTCATGACCTTCTTATGAGGACGCCAGTCTCTGGAGTCAGGGTCCACCCTAACCCAGTATGACTTTATCTTCATTAATTACATTTGCAAAGACCCTATTTCCAAATAAGGTCATATTCTGAGGTCCTGTGTGGACGTGAATTTTGAGGGAACACTATTCAACCTAGTATACCTTCTGTGGGTTACAGATAGGATGGGGGAGGGGAGCTGGGCAGGTGGCTCGTCTCTCTTCTGTTGCCTTCAGGGAATCTTGCCCTGCTCTTTAACCTTGGGCAAATGACTTAGCTTCTCCCCACCTCAGTTTCTTTACACAGAAAATGAGGATACATGAGAGCTACATGGTAGGATGACTGGGAGGACTGGATAGCTTGTATCTGCAGTGTTTCGAATAGTGCCTGGCACAGAAGTGCTGCCTAAGTGTGAGCACTTGTGATTGCCGCCATCGTTTTGTGCTGGAGGAGATCACAGCTTAATACCCAGTGCACCCCAAGCAGCAGGATTTTTATTTCCTGGCTCTTGCCCCCTTGGGGTGGTTTCCTTGCTGGGTGCCCCACCCAAAGGCCCTTCGGTGGTGCCTCTAAGTCTGGAGCTGGGCATGGCTAACTTTCCATGGATTCTAAGTCCAGCTCTGCCACTCACTGATCGTGTGACCTTGACTAGAGCCCTTGATCTCTCTGTGTGTGGTTCCTCGTCTTCCCCATGGGCAGAAGGCATCTGCCCATGTTGCCTGGTCCTTGGGAGGCTTTGGTGAGGCTGCTGGAGAGTGCGATGCCTCCTCCTTCTGCCTTCAGGCCAAGAGGCTGTGTCTGGTTGGAATTGTCCTCTATCAGGGTTGGGTTTTGAAGCTGGCAGGAAAGAGGTGGTTGGAATTAAGCTTGGTTGATTGGGCTTGGGTTTGGATTTTACTCCTGGGCAGCTCACTTCCTCTCTCTGAACCTCAGTTTCCTCATCTATAAAATGGGAAGTTGTACTGTCTTAGTTTGTTTTCCCCCAGAAGCAATGTCTAAGGCACGCATTTGAGTGCCGGCAATTTATTTGGGAGGTGATCCCGGGAAGCACTGGTAGGGGAACAGGAAGTGAGACAGGAGAGGCTACCCTGTGGGCATCTGGACTCCAGTGTTGCTGGAGAACGGGGGACAGCGTGGAACACGCCTCAGTTTATCCCACTTGAGGGACGAGGGAGCAAGGGTATTTTTCTTCCAGCTACTGTTGGTCAGGGGAGTTGAGGACTGCTTCCAGACGGTAGTAATTCTCCCTCCCTCCTGATCTGCCTCACGCATCAGCAGAGTGAGCTCTGAGCCCCAGGCATGCCAGGAGTTGCAGGTTCTGGCTGTTGGGAGGTCTGTAGATGGGCACAGGTGTGGTCGGTGCATCCGCACAAGAAGCAGTCCGCAGGGTTGTTCGAGGACCCAGACAGATCGTGCGTGTCAGATGCCTGCAGCATTGCAGGTTCGCAGTAATTAGCGCTGGCCTGGTGTCGCAGCCTGAGTAATGGTCCCTGAAGACGTGCGCGTTCTAATCCCCAGAACCTGCAGATATATTGCCTTATGTGGCAAAACATCTTCGCAGATAGGTTAAGTTAAGGATCTTGAGAAGAGATTACCCTGGATTATTCGGTAGTCCCGATGTAAGTGCAAGGGTCCTTCGAAGAGGGGGATAGGAGGGGTCAGGGTGATGCAGGGCCACAAAACAAGGAATGCAGGCGCCTCTAGAAGATGGAAAAGGTAAGGAAATGGATCCTCCCCTAGAGCCTCCAGCAGGAGCCCAGCTCTGCTGACCCGTTGCAGACTTCTGACCTCAAAAGCTGTAAGGAGATAAATGTATGTGGCTTTAAGCCACTAAGTCTGTGGTCATCTGTTACAGCAGCAACAGGAAGCTCATACGCTTCGGCAGAGCAGGCTGAGGCCAGCGCCTCAAGCATGTCCCTAACGTGCTGGGGACACAAAACTCTCTTTCTGTTCTTCTCTTTACTGACAAGATATAGCCAAGGACCAGTGAAAAATATCCTGGTAACCCCGACTCACTCCCAGGCCTGCCTCTTGTCTGCAGGCGAGCTCAGAAGTCAGTATCTAAGTGACCCTGTGTAGTGGGGAGGCTGACCTCACCCCAACACCCTGTTCAAGTCAAGTAGGCCGTCGCTTTCCTCAGAGTTGAGCATCTGAGACTCGTTTCTCAGACTTTGGGTACTCTGCGATACTTCCAAAATTATAGCAGGGAGTGTATGTAGCCCTTCCTGTGCCCCAGACACTGTTCTACGCCCGGCATGTGTGACACTCGGCCGATGCTCACAGCAGCCTACACAGGAGCTGCTAGTACTCTCCCCACTCCAGGCGGGGCAGTGAGGGCATGGGAGAGTCACCAGCGTGCCCCCGGTCCCGCAGCAGGAAAGAGGCAGAGCTGGGATTTGAACTCAGGCCCTGTGTTTCCAGAATCTGCTCCTGGCCCTCCTGAGACTGCCTCTGCAGGCAATGGTTCAGGAGGGCTTGGGGTGGAAAGTCTGGCATCTGTGACTATAAAACAGGGTCACATGGCTTCAAAGACACCTTCCAACTTCTGCTGATTGTTGGGGTCACACTCTTCCGTTTCCCTCCTGGGGTTATCATAGTTGTCCCAGTTCAGAGACAGAAACGGAGGGGATTGGGAGTGTTCTCCCTCCCGGGTCCAGATGGATGGCGGCCCGTGCAGTCATTTCTGTTCCCATGCCGAATGGCTGTGTAGGGCACCGGGAGGTATAGAGGCGCTTCCCTTTGGGGTGGAAGATAGAGCCTTCATTAGAGTCAGTGGCAGGGAGCCCTCCAAGGGGCCGTCTGCTGCAGGCTCTGTCCCAGGACCCTTCACCCGGGAATGTTCAGGTAGGGGGTCAGCCTTTGCATTTCACAGCAAAGCTGAGACCCGGCGGGTCTCTGACAGGGCCACACACAGCGTGTCTGCCAGCTCTCCACCCTGACCGGGGCCCAGCAACGGCTCCAGCCACTCTGTTCTGTCCACCCTGAAGGCTGGCTCCGCCCAGGTCCGGTACCATGGAGGAGGCAGGGAGTTCTTAAGTTCATTTTACGGATAATCCGAGTGTAAGAACTTTTTGTGAGTGCAACAAAGTTTACAGATGGTTTAAGGGGACAGAGGGAATTTACACTTTGACACCGTAGACAGTTTAAAAGTAAAGTATTAGGTTTTCTGCTTTAAGTCCTGTTGCCATTCCACCAAAAATTTTACATCAGATGGTAAGAATTTAGAAGGGAGAGAGGGTGTCCTAGGCTGGGCGCCCAGGGAGGGAGAGGAAACCAGCTAGAACCTTAAACGCGGGTTGGATTCCAGTAGAAAGGTGAGGAGGGAGGGAGACAGGCACGCCAGGCAGAGGCCAAGCGTCCCCTGCCTTGCCCAGGGTCAGCGGGAGTTTCTGGAGGACGCCGGGTGGGCAGCCCTCACCCTGGGTTGCCATTCTGTTGCAGTGCGGGTGGGAGATCCGTCCCTGGTTCTCATGCCTGCGCTCCTCCCCGGGGCTGTTTCTTTCCACCAGGGTGACGGACGAAGTTTTTAACTTCCTACTGGTGTGGTATTACTGCACCCTGACTATCCGGGAGAGTATTCTCATCAGCAATGGCTCAAGGTAACTGGGGACCTGGCTTTGTGGGGGGCGTAGGGGGAGCCAGAGGGAGATCTGTCATGCAGCGGATGTGGGGGAGGGCTGTCACCCTCAGCCTGTATTCCCTTCCTCCTTAGAGGGGGAGGGGTGTCCATGACTGTTCCCATCCAGAGAAGAGGGAATGTTTGCTGCTGCAGCGTCACTCGCCGCGGTCAGGCTCGTGCTTACAGAAAACTAACTCAAATGGGTTTAACACAACGAGAAATTTATTTTCTCATAGCAAGGAGCAGATCCGTTGGGACCAACTTCAGGTCAAGCTTAATCGAGGTGCTTAGACAGTGTCATCAAGACCTACTTTCCCTCCACGCTTCACCTCTGCCTTCTACTGTGCTGTCTTCATTCTCAGGCTCCATGTAGAAGCACTCAGGAGCTCCTGGCTCAGGTCTTTATTTCTAGAATTCTCAGCAAAATAGGGCCCATCACTTTCTTCCAAGAGCCTCACTGGGTCCCATTGGCACTTGCTGAATCATGTGCCTGTCTCTGAACCAATCATTGTGGCGGAGAATGCACGGCTGTGATTGGTCAGGCTTGAGCCTCCTGCCTGCCCCTACAGTGGTTCCCCAGAGGAAAATTGGGTAACTGTCACCAGAAGGATGAATGGATTCTGATGACAAGAGTGGAATCCCGTACCCCTACACACACAAGAGAGATAGGACAGAGGACATGTGATAAGGGTCTTGGTTCAAACCTGCCCTGTTACCCAGCTGGTGCCGAGGAGGAAGACAGCCAGGCTGGGAGGAGGGTTCTGGAATTCCAGTCCCACCGCTGTTCCCGAGCAGCTCTGTGACCCTGGGCAGCTGCCGTCCACCCTCTGGGCCATTTCACAGCTCCCTGGGGGAGTGTGTCTCAGGGTTGCAGAGTGCAGCAAGGCACAGTCGAGGCTCCCCATCACTGAGGGCCTCCTGTGTAAGGACCCCCACTGTTTCCCCGTTCTCCTTCCTCCCCCCACCCGTCTCCGAGCGAAACCGACGACTTGCTGCCTGCAGGACTCCTTTTCCGTAGGTCTGATGCCTTTTTGGGATGAGCTTTCCCATCTCTGTGTGCCATGCCTCTCCCTGTTTTCCCCTGAAACAGGAAGTAACAACCTCCCAGCCCCTCCCTGCTTCCTCCTTCCTGGACACTAGCAAGGAACTTGTCAGGAACTGTGTATTTCAGATTGGGGGGTGTCTGCAAACCCCTAAATAACTTGCCACCTTTTCACTTTTCTGCCCAGTGGTCTCATGGCAGATTCGCGCCCTGCCGGGCCTTAGCCTGCATGTAGAGCCCAGAGGTAAGGAGCAGGGGAACAGCGAGCTTTAGGTGTGCAGCCCTGCAGCAGGTAGCCCTTTAGAAAAGATCAGTGTTTCTCAAACTACACTCATTCTGCACCCCCCCCCGCCATCTTTGCCTTTCCCATGTATCATCTGGATGATAATGTTCACATTTTAAGTCAGCCTCTCCTTTAAAAAAAAAAAACACAACAAACTTAAGTATTAGTTTATTTTAGAAGGAAATTTTATTTCATCACTATACATGGAAAACTAGCATCAGTTGCAGGAAGGAGGAAGTAGTGTAAAAATATCCTTTTGTTTTCCTTGTATAAGTTATTGAAGTCAATTATTCTTGCTTCCGGAAGGCTCTGAGCCTGAGGCCTGCCAGCTCTCTCTCCGTGGGTACACGTGTGTAAATGGGAGATGATGGGACCTCGAGAGGCCTTAGAGAGGCTCTCCTGGACTCAAGAGAACAAAGAGAGCTGAAAAGATGACCTCTGCCCACACGGTTCGGTAGCATCTAGTGTGACACTCAGGTGTCATCTAAAACTTGATATAGGCACCCCTATGCTTTGGGAAACACTGAGGTGGAAAATCTTACCGAATAAATAACACTCATAGTCCTCCTTCATTGTAGTGAATAGTATCTGTTTGCTTTTGGGCATTGTTGGAGGGGAGCCAGGGTGGTAAGACGGTGGGGAAAGGGGGCCCGGGCAAGTGGCAAAGTCCTCCTGGTCAGGAATTCTCTTTCTGTTGCCGTGGGCTTGCTGTCAGTCTTACAGTTTCATGCTTCCGGTGGACTCTAGGAGTCTTCAGAGGCTTGCTACATCTCTAGCAGTCACTAACACTCTAGTAAGAGTTACTCTGGTCACCTCTTTATCTAGTGTGACAGGCTGTGGACAGGGTGGGGGGAGGGGCGTGGTTACCAGAGAGACGGGAACAGGACTGAGTGGAGGTCTCTGCAAGTGTGGGTCACACCAGGAAAGTGGGGAGGGGGACACAGGGGGGTGGAAGTGGGGTTCCAAAGCCAAGCCTCACTTGCCTGACACTTCAGCAGGTATCTCAAGTTCCTCTTGGCCGGTCTTCTGCTGTGGCCTGGGGCAGGGGTTTGGAGTGGTGGGGGCCTCGGGATCTGGAGTGGGTGGGGCGGGTGCGGTGCTTTGTCTTCTGGAATGACAAAGGAGCTGTGGTTCATTAGCTCAGTTAGTGCAATAAGCAAATCAAGTTGCTTTGCAAATTCTGAGGGAAAACCACCCGATAGGAGTAAACCTGAAGGGGGAGCATATGTAGGCACACCTTGTCTAATTGCACTTCGCAGATGCTGTGTGTTTTACAGATTGAAGGTTTGTGACAACCTTGTGCCGAGCAGCTCTATCGGCATCATTTTTCCAACATTTGCTCATTTTGTGTCTCTGTCACATTTTGGTAATTCTTTCAGTATCTCAAACTTTTTCATTATTATTATATTTGTTATAGTGATCTGCGGTCAGTAATTACAATTTGCCGAAAGCTCAGATGGTGGCTAGCATTTTTTAGCAATATAGTTTTTAACTAGGGTATGTACATTGTTTTTTTTTAATTAAAATTTTTTTTTTAATTTTAAAGCGATTGTGAGCAGGGGAGAGGGGCAGAGGGAGACAGAGAATCTTAAGCAGGCTCCACGCTCAGCGCAGAGCCTGACATGGGGCTGGATCTCACAACCCTGGGATCATGACTTGAGTTGGATACTCGACCGACTGTCTGAGCCGCCCTGGAGCCCTATGCATTGTTTTTTTAGACCTGCTATTGCACTTACTAGACTACAGTACATTGTAAACAACTTCTATAGGCTCTGGGAAACCAAAAACTTCACTTGACTTGCTTTATTGTAACATTTGGTTTATTGCAGTGGCCCGAAAGTGAATCCACAGTATCTCTGAAGTATACCTGTATATTAATAGTTCAAGGCGTTGAAACTGGCTCAATGTTAACAGTCCTTCTCCCCATTCTATTCTGCTGCTGCACCGGCCAGCATCACAACTGATCAACAGTCTTACAGGAAAGAGCGCTTTCCTCCAGCTTTCCTCGGAAGATCCTTTGTAATTTTGGACCGATTTCCGATTGGCTAGGCTGAGGTCATATGCTCATCCCTGAGCCAATCACTGTGGATGAAGGGATGCAGAGCCCCGATTGGCTGGCTCTGAGTCATATGCCCACTTGTAGCCCTCAGCTCCCTCTCAACCACCCAGACTGAGTGTGGGGGTGAGGGAGGGAGGCCCAAAGGAAGGGCCTGGCGTGAAACCAGCCTGCGGGGAGGATGGGGGTGTGCGGGGTTGGTGGGGGGGGGGTGGTGGTGAAAGAGAGGCAAAACAGCAGATGTCCTCTATAGTTAGTTCTGGGCCAGAATAAATAATGAATCAGGGATCGTGTTAGCTTTCCTGGCCAGCCTGCCCATGGGTGCCTGGTTCCAACTGGCTATTGTAGGGGCCTTTCCTAGGATAAAGACTGGGGGTGGCCAGGAGGGAGGGATCCTCAGTGTGGAAGCTTGCTATTTCCCCTGACTGCCCGCATGACCCGAAGCTCAAAGCCAGAAGCGGTTTGTGATTAAATAATTGCTGGTGCCTGTGAATCGGGCCCACGTGCAAATATGGCCAAGGCGTCGTGAAGGGAGGGCCATGGTCCCCTCGGGCACGATCCCCCGACACTGGGCCGTGCTGTTCCTACGTCGTGACTATGTGTGTACTGCTCTTCATTGGGTATCTACTGTCCGCTCATTGAAAGGCCCATTAACCCCACAAACTTTATTTCTGTGGCAAAACAGGCCCAAAGAGTAACTACTAATGGATGCAAGTTTCTTTTGAGGTGATAAAAATGTCCTAAAACTGATTGTAGTCATGGTTGTGCAAACTGTGTGAATGTACTAAAAACCACTGACTTGCGTACTTCAAATGGGTGACTTGTATGATATCTGAATTAAATCACAATAAACAGTAGTACACACACACACGCAGGCATGCGTGCACGAAACCAGCCCAGCGCCCTGGAGAGTGCAGATGGATGAGGGGCTCGTGAACGCCCTGCTGGGGAAGCAGTTTCTAGCCTTTCCTAGAGCCTCTGGGCGGTGCTTCTTTACTGGGGGCACCTGCGGGCTCTGGGCGCTGAGAGCTGAGACCTGCCGCCCAGCCAGGCGTGCTGCACAGATCTTGAGTCTGGCTCTGGCCGCTCCCACACCGGGAGGGGGCACTTCTCAAGGGGGCTTTGGGGAGGAAGACAAAGGGGCACCGGGTTCGCCAAGCCTCAAGGGCTTGTGTGTGCGGCTCTGCAGAGAACTTGGGGAGAAGTGGGTCCAGAGAGGGTTCTTGAGTCCTCTTCAAGCTGAAAGTCTGCGGATGGGGCTAACTGCTTTTTCTATGAGAAAATTGAGCCAGGGGTCCTTGTAGACTCTGACAGGCAACACATTGAGAGGGGGAGTCTGGACACAAAGAAGGGGGCAGATGTTTTGTCCTGCACCTGCATGCTGGTGGCGTCTAGATAGACCAGCTGCTGCTTCATCAGTCACACCTCCTGGACATCACTTCATTCGTTCCAACATTTACTGAGTGCCTACTGTTTACCAGGTGCTATTAGTGCTAGGAATAAAGAGTCATGTAAGACCTCGTTCTTAACCCTTGAGGGACCCACAGGCCATGCCTGAACCCCTGATTTATGTTCAGATCTATTGTGGGATTGCAAAGAGGAGAGAGGAGTGAGATGCAGTACTTGCTCGTGGGATGTCTGCATCTGATTGGAAGGTTTTAAGACCACTCAAACCCACTTATTAAGACAATGCAAACTAAAACCTCAATGACACACTAATTTTCACCTAATAAGAAATTTTAAAACTTGGAATCCAGCATTGGTGAGAGTTTGGGGAACCAAATTTCTACTGACCAGTCCTTGGCAGGAAGGAGCCCAGCTGCCCCCAGGCTGCATTTGGTAAAGCAAATCATTGCCACGTTGTGTACAGGTAACCGGGCCCTTAGGGGCTGGAGGAGATCAGCAGAGGTCAGAGACCTCAAGGTCTCTTTGAAGACTCAAGGGCTTCAAAGGTTAAAAGGTTTGAGGGTCCAGCTTTCATCCTAGGCTGGGACACTGACCCTGAGGAGGGATTGACAGTGAGGCTCCCTCCCCTGCTGTGGAGTGGGAACCTCAATGGGGAGAGCACTGGGTGCTGAAAATAGGGTTCCCACAGCTTCTGGACTGGACGCAGAAAGTCCAGCGCTGGGCAGGGGCCTGCTCTAGATGGAGAAGCAGATGAGCCTGGGGCGTGGGCTCCCGGGAAGAAACTGTCTGTGATGCTGGAAGATGCCGTGTGGGCAGTCTGTCATTTCTCTGTGTCTGCGTGGGATAACCTAGGGAGCTCCAGTTCTGTGTAAGTGTGTGTGTGTTCTGTGTTGATTCAACACACTGAGTACCTGCTCTGAGCCAGGTGTCACAGATACATCGATGAAGAAGACAGACAAGATCCCTGCTTTTCTGATGTTTACATTTGAGTGGGGAAGAGAGTTCATGAAGGCCAAATGAGGGGGAAAAATGAATATTTTCAGATAGTGGTAAGCACCATGAAGAAAATGAAACAGGGTGATGTCATCTAGAGTGGGGCTGCCTGGCTGTTTTAGATAAGGTAGCCAGAGAAGGCCTTTTGGCGGGGGCGGGGGGGAGGTGACAGTTGGTCCAAAACTTGAATTTGGACCAGGAGCCAGGCAGGCCAAGTTGTTAGAGAAGAGAGAATGGCCTGTTAGACAGAATGCCACAGGCTGGGCAGTTTAAACAACAGAAATCTCTTTTCTTACAGTTCTGGAGGCTCGAAGTCCAAAATCAAGGTGCCGGCAGGATTGGTTTCCCCTAAGGCCTGTCCTTGGCTTACAGATGGTCACCATGGCCTCGTGTGGTCTTTGGGGGCTTGAACTCATGACACTGAGTTCAAGATCTGAGCTGAGGTCAAGAGTCTGACGCTTAACCCCTGAGCCACTCAGGCACCCTTTTTTAAAATTTTATTTTAAGATTTATTATTATTTTTTTTTATTTTGAGAGAGAGCACAAGCGGGAGAGGGGCAGAGAGGAGAGACAGAATCCCAAGCAGGCTCTATGCCATCAGCACAGAACCCGATGTGGGGCTCGAACCCATGAACTATGAGATGGCGACCTGAGCTGAGATCAAGAATCAGATGCTTAACCGACTGCACCACCCAGGCACTGCCCCAGCACCTTTGTTTAAAACCTTAATTACCTCTCTAAAGTTCCTACCTCTGGGGGCCCTTGGCTGGCTCAGTCAGTGGAGTGTGCGACTCTTGATCTCTGGGTTGTGAATTTGAGCCCCACATTGGGTATGGAGATTACTGAAAAAAAAAAAAAAAAGCTGAAGTTCCTGTCTCCAAAAACAGTCACATTCTAAGGTACTGGGGATCAGGGCTACAACATAGGAATTTGAGAGGGACACAGTTCAGCCTAAAACAGGCCCTGAGGTAGCAATGGGCTTGACAGGTTCAAGGAGAGGACAGGGAGACAGGGCTTGACGCTGGGTGCGTGGTTAGGGATGAGTTCTTAGGGTAGTGGGAAGCCCCTGGGGGCCCACGTCCTTCTGTGGGTCTCATGGCCAATCTGTGAGTGGTCTGTGTGTGGTTGTACATCTCTGCAGGACAGAGAGAAGGGCAAAGTCATGGCTTGGGTCTGTTTCATGGCTGTGTCTGTGCCACTGAGCAGCCTCCACCCCACCCCTCCACATTGTGTGAGAACGAGAGCCACCTGCGTTTCCCTCCCCACCTGAGCTCCTTTTCCTTCTCTTTTCTCCAAGAATTAAAGGCTGGTGGGTGTCTCACCACTACGTGTCCACCTTCCTCTCTGGAGTGATGCTGACCTGGTGAGTGTCTCCTGGGGGTCCGTGAATGGGGGGAGCTGGCGGTAGGCAAGGGGGCACCTTCGGGGCTCCTGGCCTGAGCTGACTTTTGGACCAAGAAGGAAAGCGTGAGCTTCTAGCCAGGCCGCAGGGATCCCCCATGCCAGCTGGGAGGTTTCTGGGGAGGTCCCATTGGCCTGCCGGCTGGGGCAGAGATAACAGGGAGTGACAGACAGAGCACAGGGGTGAGGCTCCAAAGGAGACAGACAGAGGGAGTGGGAATCAGCAAGAACTTAGGCTTCAGAATGATGATATGGGCTTCCCAGGTTCTAGAACAGGCTTAAAGCAATGAGGAAGTAACTTGGTCCAGCCTGAGGGACACCGGTGCTGAAAAAGGGCAGATTTTAATTTTAAAAGCTTTTCTCTCTTAGCTGGAACAGAGAGGGGCAAGGCTGAATGTCTGATTTCACAGCATGCCTCACCTTTGCTTTTCCCCGCTTCTCTGCAGGCCTAACGGACTGATTTATCAGAAGTTTCGTAATCAGTTTTTAGCGTTTTCCATTTTTCAGAGTGAGTGTCTCTTGCCTCGGTTGGGGGGAGGGAGCGTGGTTTCCTGTGGCTTTCACTGATGGAGGCCCCTGTCCTCCCTCCTCCCTTGCGAGGTGTGTGTCTCATGTGGAAGGGAACTCCAGGCAGGGAAGGATCCCAGAAATCCAGGAAAGAGCCATCTCCCCGCAGATTGCCGCCCCATCCCGTAGGAGGGGCAGCCTGACCACCCTCACCTCCAGGAACCCCCATCACCGCCTTTTCTGCCCCATGTCACAACTCGACCAGTTTCGACTTTTGGGAACTGAGTGGTGTTGGAGGCACTGCCTCAAAATGGAAATAGAATATATGTTCTTTTTCTCTTTTAAGAATAGCTCTGGGTTTATATTCAGTGAACTGGTGCCAGAGGTCACCTCTGGGAGTAGGAAGCTCAGATAGTTGGGAACAGCGACATTTTTCACCAAGTACCCGTTTGTTCCCTTTGAATTTTATACTGTGTGCATATTGCCAATTAAAACAATACAATTTACTTTTTTAAATTTATTTTTTAATGTTTGTTTATTTTTGAGGGAAAGAAAGCACTTGAGCAGGGGGGAGGTGGAGAGAGGGGGGATAGAGGATCCAAAGCAGACTCTGTGCTGACACCAGACAGCTGGATACAGATACAGGGTTCGGATACCGGGCTTGAACTCACGAACCATGAGATCATGACCTGAGCCCAAAGCAAGAGTCAGATGCTTAACCGTCTGAGCCACCCAGGCACCCCATGATGGGTATTTTTCTATGTCAATACAGAGAATCCTACCTCCTTATATTTAGTAACTACTAAGTATCTCATTGTATGAAAACGTCTCTGGCTGTCTTAGTATTACACACAGCTCCCAGGATGGTGCCACCATTCCAGCAAGTGTCTGTTGAGTGCCCACTGCATGCTTAGGAAGGCTCTAGAAGTTTCTAGTTTAGTTTAGGTGCTTAGCTGGGTCTTCAGATAACCTGCTCTCGTTGTATTCTTAAGGGATAACGTGGGTTCAGGCTGAACGTGTGCGTGTGTGTGTGTTGGGATGGGAGGGGGTTGCCCTCTGGGCAGTGAAGACCCCTGGGCCTGCAGGGAGCTGGCGCCGGGTCCTGCAGGCTCTGAGCCGGGCGCTGTGCTCCCCCTGCAGGCTGTGTACAGTTCCTGCAGTATTATTACCAGAGGGGCTGCCTCTACAGGCTTCGGGCTCTGGGGGAGAGGAATCATCTGGACCTCACGGTGGGTAAGTAGCCCAGCCTGGGGGCGGGTGGACGAGTACCGGCCCCCCTTGCTCCCCCAGACCTCACCCCTAACTTCCCACACTGGGAGCATGCACCAATAAAAATATAACAAGACCTACCACACACAAAGCTGGCCTCTCACCTAAGTTGCTTTTCATAATTCATCATGGATTCTCTTTCAGCTGACGAGCTTGAGGCCAGCTGTGTGCCAGGCCTTGATGCTGGCTTCTGTCTTATCAAGTGTCCATTTTTTTGTCTGCATTTTATAATATATATAATGCCTAGTGTTGTGCATGTAAAATTTGTGTATAATATACCTACATATAAATATGTATAGACACATAAACGTATATACATTGGGAAAGTGTGCTTAACTTTTTTTTTAATTGATTTTTAACGTTTATTTATTTTTGAGAGAGAGAGAGAGACACACACACACACACACACACACACACACACACACACACACAGTGTGAGTGGGGGAGGGGCAGAGAGCGAGAGGGAGACACAGAATCCAAAGCAGGCTCCAGGCTCTGAGCTGTCAGCACAGAACCTGACACAGGGCTCGAACTCAGAAACCCTGAGTTCACCCTCCTGAGAACGGTGAACTCATGACCTGAGCCAAAGTCAGACGCTTAACCAACTGACCCACCAAGGTGCCCCTTAACTTTGTTAACTCGTGGGGCGATTGGCCAGTCAGAAGACTTGAGAACTCTTGTCTCAACTTTCACAGGAATCTCATAAAATTTTGCCATCTTTTGAGATGCTCATTTTCATTGAATTACTCTGCACAGCAGGCCCTGCTTTGTCAGGACTCAACTGAAATGATGCATGCAAAAGTCCATTATAAAATGCAAAATTCCGGGGCGCCTGAGTGGCTCAGTCGGTTAAGCATCCAACTTTGGCTCAGGTCATGATCTCACCGTTCCGGAGTTCGAGCCCGGTGTCGGGCTCTGTGCTGACAGCTCAGAGCCTGGAGCCTGCTTCAGATTCTGTGTCTCCTTCTCTGTCTGTGCCCCTCCCCCACTCATGCTCTGTCTGTCTCTCTCAAAAATAAATAAAACATTAAAAAAAAATAATAAAGTAAAATGCAAACTTCCGTGTAAATTAAAGAACTTACTAAAACACAGTGCCTGTCGCGTCAGCTTTCTGCAAGTGGCATCAAGCCCTAGGAGTTCTGGGTGACTTGGGGCTGAGAGCAGCCTGGTGACAGGTGTTCTGCATGTTCTCTGGGCGATCGTCATAGCTGAGCGCTCACCCACCCCTGAGAGGGGAGGGCTGTCCTCCCTGCCCCACGTGGCTAGTTTCGGGGTGACTGGTGTGGCTAGGCACGGGCACCTGGGGGGGCCATGGGGGCGATCAAACCCCCTCACATGGGCCCTCGGCTTCCTCCTTCCTCTCCACAGAAGGCTTCCAGTCCTGGATGTGGCGGGGCCTCACCTTCCTCCTGCCTTTCCTGTTCTGCGGCCATGTGAGTCCCCCTGGAGTTTGTGGGTGTCCCCTGCTCTGGGCCGACCCCGGGAACAGGAGGTCTTCAGGCCCCTTCCGAGTCACCAGCCATCCCCGGGCTGGGCCCCACAGGGTCCTGGGATGCCAAAGGCAAAGGCAAGAGCCAGAAGTGGCCCTCAGCACCGGCATGCCGAGTCCCACGTCTTCAGGCTGTTCTGGCCTAGGGTGGCCCCAGTTTCATTTGGGGGGTTCTCAGTGTCTTGGGACGAGTGATACCAGAAGCTGTGGGGGTCTCCAGGGGGAATCGATGGGTAAGCAGCGCCTGCCTCCCTCTCTCCAGTTCTGGCAGCTCTACAATGCCGTCACGTTGTTTGAGCTCTCCAGCCACGAGGAATGCAGAGAATGGCAGGTATGGGCGGTGTGTGCAGGGGTGTGCATGTGCCACTGTGTGTGTGTGTGTGTGTGTGTGTGTGTGTTGTCGGTGGGGGGGAGGGGCGTGCGGAAGGCCGGGCCAGCTTGGAGAGAATTCTTGCCTCCACTAGGCCTTGATTCCTCACCGTGGGGCCCTGTGCCCACAGCTCCCTGCTACTGGGGCCTGGGAGGCTGGCAGGGGACTCCGGAAGCCGGGGAAGCCCTAAGTGGCCTGAGAACCCTGTTGAATGCTGTGGGCGGGGGCAGAGGAGAAGCCGTCGCCAAGCCTGCATGACCCCGAGGACTCACAGCCTCGCGCAGGACAGACTCTCTGCTGGTGGAACCCTGCGGTTTTCGGGCGGCTTAAGCTACGGGGGTGGCGAGGTCACGGTGCAGGGGGTGGGGGGGCAGGGTGGGCACCTCAGTGGGGAGCTGCCCTGAGCTGGCTCAGCCTTTTCCTCCTTTCCCCTCCCCCCGCCACGCCTCCCCCTATCTTCCGGCACACCCCTACCCCTGCACAGGTGTTCGTGTTGGCGCTCACTTTCCTCGTCCTCTTCCTTGGCAATTTCCTGACCACACTCAAAGTCGTGCACGCGAAACTTCAGAAGAACAGAAACAAGGAGAAGAAGCTGTGAGCCAAGGGACCCGTGCGCCCCCAGCCCCCGGGGTTCAAGACTGCAGGGGGCTCCAGCTGGCACCTGGCTGCCTGTTTCGTCCCCACAGTGTCCTTGGCCGCTGGCAGCAGCCACCTCAGGGGCCAGCGCATCGCTGGCAGAAGGGCCAAGGCCCCGCCCCCGGTGGACAAGAGGGATGTGACCCCTGCTCGTCCGCACAGTGTCAGTCTGCCCCAGCCCCCTATTTATGACATATTTAACACGGGGTCCTCCCGACTGCCCTGGAATCCGCAGTCTTCCCTCGCTGCCCTCTCGTGGCCGACACCGGGTCAGTCTTCCTGGGCGGGGGCCTAAAGCCTCAGGGAGCCCCTCGGGTCGGGGTTTGGATGCGCCTCCCTGGGGTTTGGATGCGCCTCCCTGGGGTGCCGACCTGCTACCCCAGCGGGTGGAAGGAAACCCCTCGGCGTCCTGTGGAGCCTCCCTCTCCGGGGCAAGCGCTTCTGCTGTAAGCTCTCCCGGCCTCCGCTGCTCCGCGGTGGGGTATTTAAGTTCTCGGAGAACCACTGTCTGTCTGTGTCTGGTACTCTTTGCGCTTCCCGCGTCTCCCTCCTGCTGGCCACCTGGGGAGGGCCTGAGGCGAGGGGCGTGCTGCTACCAGCAGAGGGCGCCCCAGCCTTGGCATCACTTGGGCGGTTTGAGGTGGTTTGGTTTGGTTTTTGACTCTTGAAGTTTGGCTTCCCTGACCCCCAGCCCTCAGCCCCCTTTCCTGAATTCTTGCAGTGAGTGGGACCCTGACTTTTCAGCCCTGGCTGGGACTTAAGCCATCACGGAGCTCACCCACCCTCCCCCTCCCTCCCTCTCCCTCCCTCCCTCTCCCTCTCCCTCCCTCTCCCTCCCTCAGGTTCTGGAATGTTGGGGTGGAGATTCTGAGCAGGCTCACTTCTGGGAGGTGGCACTTGGAAACCAGGACAAGTCTGCTGGTCACCTTGTGTCCGATTCTGTGTTTGTGGGAAGGATGAAGAAGGTAGCCAGTTTGGTTGAATGTTCTGCCCCTTCTCCCGCACGCGGGCGGGCCTCAGCTGCCTTTAACCATTTCCCTACGCATCCCCTCTGACCGGAGTTCACAGCTGGCATCCACCATCGTGCTCTGGCCCTCAGAGGAGTCTAAGCTTTTTTAATTGTTACATTTTTAAAATATGAAATTTCCCCTGCACCCCAGTAAGCGTCCACATAAAAGCCCTGATTTCTACTTTCCCTAGAAAAATGGCAAGATCTGTCAACATTCCCGCGGGGCAGCTCTTGGCTGAGCTGAGCCGCCCTTCTGGGATGGGGTGCTTGGTTTCCAGTGTGCCACCGACCCCACCCACTCCCTCTGTGCCCGTCCCTTCACTAGTTCGTGCCTTTCATCCGGCCCTTAGGCACCTGGGTTTTCCCTAGACTAGGAGTCGGTACCTTTTTCTGTAAAGGGCCAGATAATCTGTTAAAACTACCTTGGACTGCGGTTGTAGGGCCAGAGCAGCTAATGCATACGTAAATGAGTGTGGCTGTGTCCCAGCAAAACTTTATTACAAAACCAGGCAGCTGCCAGCTTTGGTCCACAGACCGCAGTTTGCAGATCTCCGTCCTGTATCGCCTTTTGTCCATGAGGCCTTGGCTTGACCAAGCTCTTTTGACTCCCCAGGGTCAAAAGGACCCTGGCAGGACCTTGGGGAACCTGTGCAAGGTGGGGGGAATACAGAAGTCTCTCGCTCGCAGTCGACTTCGGAGAGGCTCAGACTTAGTGGGCTGAGGCAGGAGATCCCAGGGAGGGCAGCAGCCACCTGAAGCCAGCAGGCCGCGTTCAGTAAGGCTGATTCTTGGCTTGCTCAGGAAGCAAGCGGCTCTCAATCCCTGGGGCCTAGGAATCACCTGGGGCCGCTTGTTTAAAAGCTCCTGGACGGGACTACAGGCCTTCGAGAAGGAGGTTCAGTGGACCTGCGGCTGGGGGTTAAGTGTGTTCTCACAGGAGGTCAGGATGGCCTCCGCTCCAGAACTCCACAAGCTGGTAGAAGTGGAGGCTGCGAGGGACACAGGAAGCCCGATGACTGCTCAAATGAGCCAGCGGTGTCCTTTTGCAGATAGGAAACCAGTCTGTAGAGAGGAGTGACTCGCCCAAGACCGCTCGGAGTTAATGTCGCTGTTCATCTCGCGTTTCTGGCATTGGGGGGGCTGCAGGTGAGGAGCCCCTGAGCAGGGGTCGGAGGTGTGGTCCACGGTACTTTTTGCTTTTTGAGAGAGTTTCTTGTGTCCCTCGGGCATGTGCGCCAGCTCTGGAAAGATGGCGGCCCCGCCAAAGGCTGAGACTGGAGTCCTCTGTGGGGGGGCCGGGGCCGCCGTCGGCCCCCATGTCCGGGGCCGGTGTCTGTGTTGTCCCGATAGGCCCCCATCCCATCGTGGCCCCTGAGTCCCTAGAGGAAGGAAGCGAGGAGCTGGAGGATGCAGTAGTGCCTATCTCCGGAGCCCAGGGGGGCGGGGTGGCATGGGAGCTGTGGGCTTGGGGGCCTGCGGAACGCTGACGAATCCAGTTATCCACGTACCAGATGTAGTTCTTTGTTTCAAGCTTGGGTTTTGAGGACCTATTGGGTGTGCAAAGGGGGACACATGGCTGGGGGGAGGCCGCGTACTCCTGAGTCCTGGGGACAAATGCTGGTTCCGGGTACAGAGGGACTGAGTCCAGCACCCTCACCCACCTCCATGCAGGCCACAGCTCCAGTGTGAACCCAGAGGTGAGTTCATGGTCAGAGCCCCAGCTGGGAAAGAAGAGATCTCCAGAATGTTCTAAGAGTCTAACCAGAGGCTCCAGACACAGGGAGACACCCACCTCCAGGTGCCCTTGGAGAGCTGGGGATGGGGCAGGATCTCGGGGTATAATCCGGGGCTGGCAGCCTGGCCCCCGTCAGTCTCGCCCTGAGGGCTTCGTGCCCTGCCCAGGGGGGGTCAGAGCAGCAGGCACAACCGGTGTTGTTTCTGCCGCTGTGCTTTCTTCAGAGCACTGAGGGCAACCTTGGCGGCCTCTTGGAAGACGTCTTCCACATTCTCCCGAAACTTGGCAGAACATTCCAGGTAGAGGGCGGCTCGGATCTGTTCGCAGGCTCTCTGGCCCTGGGTGGGGGGAGGGGCCGGCATGAGATGAGGGGCCTGGAGCATGGGGCACCTCCTGACACCCCCTCATGGATCTGGGGACTTGGAGCTTGCTTTGGGGCCCCCCTGGGGGGAGCAGAGGTCTTGGTGCGGAGCCCCCTTCTCCCTGTGCCGGGCCCAGCCCCCATCAGTGTGGGCGGATGGAACATAACGTCCTGGCCTGACTTGGTGCGGCCTGAGGCTGAGGGCTGCAGCGGCGAGGTGGCCGGATCCCGACGACTGTGTCTGCCAGGCCCATGGCAAGAGCTAGAGGCCTCTAGACACAAAGGGCTTCCTACGTGCCTCTCTTCTCAAGAGCACAGCTAAGGAAACTGAGCTTGTAGGAGAGTAAAACCTATATCTACTTCTAACATTTACTTTTATGAATGCTTCTTCCTTTTTATTAAACTTTCTTACTAGTTTTCCTCTGTGTTCCTTTTATCATCCCATGCCTCACCCAGAAAGCCGCAGGGTTTGGTTTTGCCCGTGACTCACATGCGGGGGGGGAGGAGCCCTGCTTTCGAACAAGGCCTGTCTCTCCAGTCCCCTCTGGCAGACAGGACAGGATGGTGGTTAAGGACCCAGGCTCTGGAGCCAGAGTGACTGGGACAGGATCCTCCCTGGCTGTACACTGCAGGTTAGCTGTGTGACTCTTAACCTCCACTTAACCTCTCTGTGTCTCCATTTCTCTCCCATAAAACAAGGGATGCTAACAAAACACGCCTCAGCTTTATAAGGATTAAAGGAGGCAGGGAAGGAGAGGGCAGAGAGGAGGGAACTGGAGGAGGAGAGAGGGGAGACCCCCCCACTGACCTGCATGTAGGTGATGGGCTCCAGCTGGGCGGCCCTGAGCTTCCGCAGCTGCTCCTTGTCCTTCCTCAGGTCTGTCTTGCAGCCAATGAGCACCATGGGGGTCCCACGGCAGAAATGTGTGACCTCAGGGAACCACTGTGGAGGGAGAAGGCAGGCATCAGGGCTGAGGCCAGATCCGTGGTCCCCACCCCTGAGGCAGGCTGGCTGGGTCACGGGCCTCACCTTGATGAGGACATTTTCGTAGCTGGTGGGGTTCATGACGTCATAGCAGATAAGCACGAGGTGGGTGTTCTGGTAGGACAGGGGTCGCAGCCGGTCGTAATCTTCCTGCCCTGAAACCAGAGAGCAGGTCAGGGTCAAGGGAGGCACCTGATTCCCCTGTCTGGGCTCAGATGGGCGAGGGGTTGGTGACTCTGTCTGTAAGGCCTCAGTTTCCTCGTCTGTAAAACAGAGGTGGCAACCGCCACTGGCAAAGATTACACGAGATGAAACCCATGCAGCGCTCAGAAGGGCCTGATGACAGGGTGACCTGGAGGAGCTGGAGAAACCTGCTAGCAATTTTGCCCATGACAGTTACTGCCACCCCCCTTGCCCTGGGGCTCAGGGTGAAGAGAGAGATTCAGGCCGAATCCCTCCTCTCCCTGAAGGTTCAGGGGCTGGGGATGAGTGGGGGGCAACTGGCGCAGCCGCTGTCGAGCTCACCACACAGGCAGGCTCACGTGGGGAGACTGAACACTCCCGCCCCCACCGGCCGAGCACAGACTGAATCACAAGCCAAGGCTGAGTGTGGCTTTTTTTTTTTTTATTATTTTTTTTAACGTTTATTTAATTTTTGAGAGACAGAGCGCGAGCAGGGGAGGAGCAGAGAGAGAAGGAGACAGAATCCGAAGCAGGCTCCAGGCTCCGAGCCGTCAGCACAGAGCCCGACTTGGGGCTCTAACCCACGAACTGTGAGATCGTGACCTGAGCCGAAGTTGGAGGCTTAACTGGCTGAGCCGCCCAGGTGCCCGAGTGTGGCTTTTTCATGTTTTTTAGTAATTTCTTATATTGACGATTTCAGACGTACAGACAAGTTGCAAAAAGGGTGCCAAGGACTCCCTCAGATCCCCGAGCGTTTACACTTTGCCCCACTTGCCCTTTCTGTATGTAAACACGTGAGCCACGCAAGAGCAAGGGCAGGCGTTCTGCTCCTCCGCCCCGGGAGGGTGCCCGTGGGTCTTCTAAGGACGAGCACCTTCTGTCAGCTCCCAGGGCACAGGGATCAAACATGAGGAACCACCAGAGACGCCTCTCTAGCCAGACCCCCCGCTCATACTCAGATCTTCCCGGTGACGTCCCGCAGGAGGCTGGCCCTGGTCCAGAAGCAGGCCCGGGGTTGTGCCCTGCACTTAGTCACCGTATGCCCTAGTGTTTTTAGAGGCACAAAGGTGACCTCCTTCCAGGGCCTGGAACACAGAGGCCCAGGAATCCCCTGCCCCTCCCCCTCCCCTAGGGAGGTGCCAGCCTGCCCTCTGGCTCCCTCCCTGCCAAAGTTGGCCTTTCCACTGAGTGAGGACAGACCACATCCTGCCCCCCAGCTGCTGTCAGGACACTGCCACCTTCTCCCTTCCCGCTGGCTCTCCCTCAGTCCCGGACCCCCGACCGCGTGCCGTGAACGGCAGCCACGGCTATGACAGTGGCTGGGCCGGGAGGACTCCGTGCTGCCGTTCAGCGAGAGTCCCCCCAACACTCTAGAAGGGGCGAGGGACTGTCAGGGCCCAGCTGACTCAGATTCTTCTGTCCTTCTCCCCACGAAGCTGGAGGAATCCTTGTACAATGGTGGGAAACTGGCCCACCCCCAACCCGTCCCCTCTCCTAATCTTTGTCCATGTCTTTCTAGACCTGTGCTGTCCGATGGGATAGCCGCTAGCCCCGTGTGGCTATTTAAATTAATTAACATTAAAAATTCAGGTTCTCCATCGCACTAGCTACATTTCAAGTGATTAACTGCCACAGAGGGCAAGTGGCCAGGGTAACGGGCAGCTCGGGTGCAGAGCGTCTGTCACTGCAGAAGGTTCTGTTGGACAGCATGCCACCATCTAAGCCACCGCTGGTCTCCCGTGGTCTCCTGCTGCCTCTCGACAATCCATTCTCCACCCAGCAGCTCGATGAACCTAAAACACAAGTGAAATCCTGCCTCTCTCCCCCCAAATGATAAAAATCTTCAGTAGGGGCTCCTGCATGGCTCAGTGAAGTGTCTTGGCTGAGGCCATGATCTCACGGTTTGTGAGTTTGAGCCCCGAGTCTGCGTGGAGCCTGCTTGGGATTCTCTCTCTCCCTGCTCCTCCCCCGCGCACTCTGTCTCTCTCGCAAAAATGAATACATAAACTTAATGTCTATCTTCAATAGCTCTCTGTTGCCCTTTGTACTAAATCCAGACATCTCCCAGGGGTCCACACAACCTTCACCCACGGGCCCTGACCTTATCTCTCCCCCCTCCCCCACCTCACTGTTTCTCAAACCCACCAAGCTCTTGTGCCTCAGAGCGTTTGTACTCGCTGTCTCCCCACACCTGGAAGGCTTTATAAATTTTTTCTCCCCATTTTCTTCTTAGCATTATTTAAAAATGTTCAGACTGACAGTCCATATTATTTCCTTTTCCAGGATAATTGTCTTCTCTCTACTTCTACTCAGTAACACCACCTTATGCTTTATATACTTTTTATTTTTATTTTTTAATGTTTATTTTTTAGAGAGTACAAGTGGGGGAGGGGCAGAGAGAGGGGCACAGAGGATCCTAAGCGGGCTCAATGCTGACAAGTAGCGAGCCCAATGTGGGGCTCAAACCCCTGAACCACAAGATCGTGACCTGAGCCAAAGTTGGACATTCAATTGACTGAGCCAACCAGGTGCCCCACTTTTATTTTTAATGTTTTTTATTTATTTTGAGAGACAGCACAGGGGAAGGGCGGGGAGAGGGGAGAGAGAGAGAGAGAGAGAGAGAATCCCAAGCAGGCTCCTCACTGTCACCGCTCCACTTCACGAACTGTAAGTTCATGACCTGAGCCAAAATCCAGAGTCGGACGCTTAACACACTGAGCCATGCAGGCACCCTCTTAGAGGGCTTCTGCCTACAGACAGTTAAGAAATCCTACAGCCACCACCTGAGATGCTAGTCAGGAAGTTGAGAATACTCCCATGTACACAGAAACTTAGCATTAGAGAAGGGACCTGCCCGAGGTCATCCGTGAGCCAGCCAGGACTCAAGCCCAGTTCATCGGGTTCTGAATCAAGCATTTCTTCTGCTGATACACAGAGCAAGGCTCTATCCTGCTTTGCAAAAGTAGGTTCTGGTCCTCATGATTTAATTCCTAATTGTGGCATAACATACATGCCCATTCCCTGTTAGAAATACGGCAGGAGTAGGGGCGCCTGGACGCTTCAGCCGGTTAAGCGTCCGACTTCGGCTCAGGTCATGATCTCGCGGTTCCTGAGTTCGAGCCCCACGTCGGGCTCTGTGCTGACAGCTTAGCTGGAGCCTGCTTCGGATTCTGTGTCTCCTTCTCTGCCCCTCCCCACTCGTACTCTGTCTCTCAAAAATAAATAAACATTTAAAAAAATACGGCAGGAGTGGGTAAGTAGTTAAAAAACAGGCCTCCTGTGCTCCGACGGCTTCCCTCATCCGGACTACCTGGCTCCTCAGAGAGACCGTCCTTCATCTCTCACCACAGAGTCTGCCCCCACCCTGGGTGTCCACAGTCCGTGCTCAGACACTGACTGGTTTACTGCCTGTCTCCCCGTGGACTGTAAGCACCCTGAGGGCAGGGCCCATATCTGTCCTCAAAATTAACCCCTGGCGCCCAGCAGGCGTCCAGTCAAGACTAGCTGGTTGTTGCCCGATGCTGTTCAGCTCTGGTCAGATGCAGCAGAGACCAGGGCTGCGATGTGCTGGGGGGTTTAGCAATTACGGCCTGTGAGGATTTCAGCAGAGCTGATGAGCGCGTAAGTCAGGCGGCAGTGGGTTGAAGGAGGAAGTCAGACCTAGCCTGCTCCCCTTCGGGGGCCTCTGCCCTTGCTGTTCCCTCTTCTAGAAGTTTCTTCCCCAGGTAGCAGCAAGGCTTGCTCCCTCCTTTCCTTCCTCCAGGTCTCTACAGAAATGTCACCTCCTGGGGTACCTGGGGGGCTCAGTTGGTTAGACACCGACTTTGGCTCAGGTCATGATCTCACAGTTCGTGAGCTCGAGCCCCATGTGAGGCTCTGTGCTGACAGCTCAGAGCCTGGAGCCTGCTTCTGATCCTGTGTCTCCTCTCTCTGCTCCTCCCCCACTCATGCTCTGTCTCTCTCTCTCAAAAATAAGCGTTAAAAAAAAGAAAAAGAAATGTCACCTCCTCTGGGTCAGCTTTCCTGACTGCTCGGAGACAAAGCTGTCTGTCCCGTGCCTGACCATGGCTTTATTCTTCTGAGTATGAATCACTACCTGACGTTGGGTTTTGGTTTGGCTTTGTCTCCCCGGCCATGAGCGCAGCTGCCCCTGAGGACAGGGGCCACCTCTGTGTGGCTGTCCTAGCCCCTGGGACACAGGCGTGCACAATAAACACCTGTGCAACGAACGCGTGAGTGGGTGAGTGGGCGTCACGATAACCTCTCCGGCCGCAGGCAAGGGCATTTCACCTGGAGCGCCTGTGTCAATTTAAGCAGCCGCCCTGGGCGGAAAGCTGGGCGGAGAAAGTTCTTCCTGTTAGGAACCCATGTGGCGGAGGGGGGCCTTTTTCAAGGTCACAGACAGGTTCTCTATGAGCTGGAGCCCGCCAACTCCGTCCCCAACTCCAAGGTCAGCTGCCTGCCACGCCCCTCGAAAATGGCCGAAAATTCTCTCAGGAGGCCTTCCCCAGAGATCCCCAGTTGGGAATTCACCTCCGGACCTGGTTTCCTCACAGATGGTTTCCTCACCTGGGCGCCAACACGCGGCGGCCGTGCTCGCTTGTTAGAAGGCTCGTTCTGCTCCCTCGTGGCTTCATTTGAAGCCCATTGCCTGCACTACCTCATTACAGCACCAGCAAGGTAGGGCTGGAGTTATCCCTACTTTAGAGATGCAGAAAGTGAAGCACAGAGAGGTGAAGCGAGTCGCCTTAAGGTCACACAGCTAAGGGCACGCTCTGTAACAGAGACCATGGGTGAGACTACAGGGGGTGCCTTTCTCAATCCCTTTGAGAGGGTAGGGAGCTGGCCTCACCCTACAAGCCCCAGGCCTGACCAAATAAGGCAAAGACTGCCAACACAGGTATCTCAAGAGAGGGGCTCTGGGAGGGGACGGACAGCCAGCCCAGATTCCAGCTCCCTCCTCCAGGTTGCCTTCCTGGCTTGACTGTGCCTGGCTCAACTTTCCCACGATTTACAGTATGGACCTGTGCGCGGGGACCAGCCTGTAAATGATGGACTCGCGGGTGCTGTTGGCCTCATGTCCCCTCGGGAGGTGTGGAGTCTTCTAGACACCTCCCCTCTCTGAGTCAGGAGAGCCAGGCTGCCAGGGTGCCTTCCCTCTCTGAGTCTCGGTTTCCTTATCTGGCCAAGGGGGTGATAACCCTGCCCCTGATACCGAAGTGATGGACTTCTAGGCCAAGCAATGCCGGACAAAGGTGAAGGACTCTTACTATGGTTACTATTGAACCAGAAACGTCCAGGGGGGCGGGGGGCCTGGGTGAGGGGTTCTAACTCTGGGTCTTTGACCCACAAGTTTAAGGGCCCCCCCCCCACCACCAGGGGATACTACTACCCTCCCCATTTACCCACCCCGATGCCAGGGCTCAAAGGGGCCCAGTCACCTGTCCAGAGGCACACCGGGCTCCCGCTCTGGCCTCTGCAGACGGGCTTGCACGCGGTTATGTGCCAAAGGATGCATTTGTTTCTGGCGAGGAAAGGTCTTCTGGGGCCACAGCTCCCCTGGACGTGGCCCGTCCTCCTGAAGCCGGCGGTGCCGTGGGGCGGGGAGGAAGTGAGGCTCTCGCCTAGCACGAGGGCATTTCCTTTGCGGGGAAGAGCTTTGGTGTGTCAGTCATCTCTCCGGGGCAGGGATCTCTCAGGCCTGGAGCCCGGTTGAGGAAGAGAGGGTGTCACTGGGCCACAGTGGTCCCCGAATCCGCTGGACATACACACAGAGCAGGCGGTTCCCAGCTCCAGCCAGGGCGTTGGGAGAGGAGGGGCGCAGGCAGCACGAGAAGGGGAAGCTGCCAGAAGCGGAACCCACTTATTGCTACTGGTGCCCGCCCACCTGTGCTTCCTCCCCAGAGGCAGGAGGAGCCGGGGCTGGGGCAGCCCCTGCCTGGAGCCGAGGCCACGTTCGGACTAGCCCTTGGCTTCAGCTCTTCAAGCCTCCAGGGCTCCTGGCCCCTGGGTACCCCTCTTGCCCTGGATTCCCTGTCTCAGCAACTCCTTTGCCCCCAGCTTTTCCTACTGCCGCCATCTCAGGCTGGGAAGGGGGCCGCAGCTTCCCACCTCCCCGGGCAACCCCCATCCCATTCTGTGACACCCCCCCCACCCACCCCGGGCCCCACCCCAAGGCCCAGATAGCTCCATCTCTAGTTGGTGTCTTAACATCCCACCTTGTCCCCACCTCCCCTCTGCCCAGGAAACTTCAGACCTCACCACAGCTTCCTGCCTTTGACAGTGTCTGGGCGAGGCGGCAGGGGAGCCCGCCTCCCCCTCCCCTTCACCTGTCAGCACTAAGAGCTCCACCACCCCTCCAACCACCCCCCCACCACTGCGGTGTCTGTATCTGCTTCCGCAGGATGGAGACGCACAGCCAGACTGGCCTCCCACGCAGACCCCTGTGGCCACGGTCCTGGGTGTGGAGAAATTCAGCCTCTCAAGGGCCACCCTGGCCCACAGCTCTGGTCACCAGTGGCTGGTCGGAAAGATGCTACTCTGCACTCCTCTCCCCCCCCCCTAAGGTTTAGCTTATCAGGTTCCAGAACCTTCTACAACCTTTACTAGAATCATCTCCAGTTCAGCCATTCCCTTCACCCCTTAGTCTCTATCTTTCTCTAGTTGGTCACATGGTCATTCTTTTCTGCCGCTTATATTCGATACACATCTATCTTCCAGGTAGAGAGGACCTCACTGCCTCTGTCACACAGACCTTCTCCAAGGGTGTCTCTGCATCCAGATTTATTTTTTCTTTATTTTTTTTAATGCTTATTTATTTTTGAGAGAGAGAGAGACAGAGCACAAGCAAGGGAAGGGCAGAGAGAGAGGGAGACACAGAATCCAAAGCAGGTTCCAGGCTCAGAGCTGTCAGCACCGAGTCCAACGTGGGGGCTCGAACTCAGGCTGTGAGACCATGACCTGAGCCGAAGTCAGACGCTTAACCCACTGAGCCACCCAGGAGCCCCTCATTCATTCCATAAGCGCCATGCTGGGCACTTGGTGTGTGGAAGAGGAATGACCCAGTCTCTCCTTCACGTTCCTTGTGAGCCATGCTGGGCACTTGGTGTGTGGAAGAGGAATGACCCAGTCTCTCCTTCACGTTCCTTGTGACAGGGCTTCCTGGGTCACAGTGGGACACCCTTGAAGGAGCACCCATGTTTCTTTCTCCCTGAGAATCCTCCCTTGGGCTGTCTTGCTGACTGTGAAGCCAGTCTACTCCCCCAGGACTCCCCTGAGAGGTTCGAACCCCAGCTCTGTTTTTCTGCTGCTTGGAGGAACCTTGCTGGGAGGGTGGGGCGGAGGCCATCACAGCTCTCTGCAGGCCATGGGTTCAGAACAGGTTGGACTTGGGTCAGAGCCTGAATGATGGTGGTGGTGGAGGGTGGTGCTTAAAAAATCACGGGGCGCCTGGGTGGCTCAGTCGGTTGAGCATCCGACTTCGGCTCAGGTCATGATCTTACGCTTTGTGGGTTCGGGCCCCGCGTCGGGCTCTGTGCTGACAGCTCAGAGCCTGGAGCCTGCTTCCGATTCTGTGTCTCCCTGTCTCTCTGCCCCTCCCCCACTCATTCTCTCTCTCTCTCTCTCTCTCTCTCAAAAATAAATGTTAAAAAATAAAAAAAAAAATCACAACAACACTTAGTGAGCCCTTCCCCAGAGCCGGCCGTGTTCCATGTCACATGGATCTAATTTACTCCCCAAGACTGTTTTAGTTAGCCCTGATCGCAGATGAGGAACCTGAGGTCCAGGTGTCCCTGATGACACACGGCCAAAGAGCCAGCGTCAACAAAGCTCAAGTCTGATTCCAAAGCATGTGGCAGGAAGATCGTCATTGCCCTGGTGGCCGCGGGCCTCTGGCGACTGGGCCTGGAGCCCCTCCATCCCTCCGGCAGCACCTGTCAGCACAAATCCTTCCTTCCACCAAGCAGAAACTTTCTGGAACCTCCACACCACAATCTGTCTTGACCTGTTCTTTGAGCATCTTTCACTGGGCAAGGCCACAACGACCGGAAGCGGTGGCCCCTGTGTTGGGTCTGATGGGGGAGGCTTCCATGAACAGTGAACCCCAGGGATCTGACAGGAGAGGCCCCGAGGGCAGAGGAAGGAGTGACAACTCCCCTCTGACTCTCCCTGCCGCACCAGCACCCCACCCACGAAGTGGGGCTAAAGGACCTGCCCCTCCCTGGGTCCCCAACAGGAAGCATGTGAAACTAAAAGTGACCCAGATGCACCATGATTTTTACTGCTCCTGGAGCTATGCCCCTGGGAATTCCTCAGCAACCTTTGGCTCTCTCCCGGCTCACAGGGCTGGAAGCGTGGCCCTGTCCTGGAGGCAGCCCTTCGGGGTCCTCATCCAGCCAGACAGGGGTTCTTAGGAGCTGCTATGGGCGGGAGCCACCATTCGGTAAAGGCTGATGAAGTCAGGAACGGAGGAGGGGTCTGGGGACCGGAGGATCCCTTTTCTGATTCTCTCCAGGGGGGAATGAGAGATCCCACCGGCAGGCTTGGGGTGGGGCATGTCTGGGTTTGGGCTCCATCCCAGGCCAGTGGAGACTTCCCCTTATACAGAGAAGGCTTGGCCGGCAGGGAAAAGGGCGCCTGATGACACGGTTCCACGCGGATCACTGAACACTGAGTCACAGAGGTTGGGTGAGGTCCTATCGGGATCCTGACCTTTGTCCCCCAGTGTTGGCTCAGCTCAGAGGGGGACTGAGGGCAGGATGCAAGCTCCTTGAGGGCAGAACTCCCAACCCCACCCCCGCAGCTGCCAACAGCAGGCGTCAGTCCACTTGCTCTAGGAGCTGCCTGCGGGTGGCGGACAGAACCTTATTTTGGACTTCTGTTCCCTAGAGCTCTGTTCCTTCCTCAGTGCTTGGTCTACTCCCGGGGAACCAGGGAGACACAGAAAACTGTAGCCACGAAATCCCAGAACCACAAGTCGGAACTCTTGTCAGAGCCGCGGATTGTAGCCCATGGAATCCCAGAAGTGTGGGACTCAGATTTAATATCCACAGGACCCTGGAGCTTCAGGGCTGTCAACCACAGCATCCTGGAGTCACAGGCTCGGATCTGTAGCCCGGAATATTATAGAACGTAGGACCCAGAAATTCAGCCCACAGACTCGCAGTGGCGGTGGGCTCAAACCTGCGGCCCACAGAATCTTAAAGAGACCACAGCATGCAACACGTGAAATCCCGGCACCATGGGGTGCAGGAGGGAGGCCCACGGTTTTCTAGAACCACAGGAAAGGAACGAAGCCATGGGTTCTCAGCAGATCAGCGCTCGGAGGGGTGGCTGAGGTGCTCATGTCATTCAAAGACCCTCCTTTCAAAGGGGTGGACTGAGGCCCTCTGAGCCTCCAGGGCCACCCTGCCAGCGCCCCTCCGCGGCCTTCAGGAGCGACAGGATGTCAGGGCCCCACAGAGGCTGGTGGCGGTGGGGATGCCCAGAGGGGGATACCCGAGCGGGGGGGAAGCCCTGCGGACACCCGGGACCCTCGGCGCGCAGGCACACTCACCAGCGGTATCATACAGGTTCAGGGTCACCTCCTGGCTGCCCACAGTCACATTGGCCCTGTACTTCTCGAACACGGATGGGGCGTAGTGCTGTCGGAGAAGGGGTCGGGCCGGTTCTTAAGGGGTGCGACGGAGGCCCTGGGTCCAGCTGCACCGCCCCCCTTCGGCCCATCCGGCTCCGCTCCCCTCACCCTGATGGGCTCTGGAATTCCCGAGGAGGCGCCCCGGGTGGCAGCTGCCTCTCCACGCGCCGGACGCCGGGGAGCCGGGGTCCAGCCGAAGGCCGTCCGTCGCCGCGGATGGTCCCAAGCCCATTTCCCTCGTGGCCTAACCCCCACAAACCCCCCCAGCGGGCCTCACCTCAGGGAAGGCGCCCTGGCTGTACACCATGAGCAATGATGTCTTGCCGCAGCCGCCGTCACCCACAATCACGATCTTCAGCTCCTTCCTGCCCGGGTCTGGGCCCGGAGCCCCGCGGGCGTCCATAGCCGGGAGCCGGCGGCACTAGCAACCGCGCGCGGGACAGACCGAAGGGGCTGAGAGATCGGGGGCGGGGCGGGGGCGGATCCAGGGGCGGGGCTAGAGAAGCCCCTCCCACTACGTGCAGGCATTGCCTCCGCCAGGCAGCCACCCGGACCCACCTCCCAACCTCAGTTTTCTTTCCCGTTAGGGTCCTAGCCCTAGGTGCGTTCACCTGTCATTCCCAGGGAAACTGAGGCAACTGAAAGACAGGTGCCCAGCCTGAAGCGCTGCTCCCACTCGTTTCCCTGCACGTCACGGCGCGCCCCCCACCGGCAAGAATCGATGGTTTCCACCGGCAAGAATCGATGGTTTCCGCCGTACCTCGCCTGGCAGCCCTGATTGGCAGGCTCCGCCTTCTGGCAGGGACCCTCTGATTGGCCGGCTCGGCCTCCCCCGTCTGACAGGAACTCTTTGATTGGCGGACCGTTGCCCCAGCACCAGGGTTCCGGGAGCCTTGATCTCATGCTCTGGGAAAAGCCCCCTCGCTTTGCCCCGCCCCAGCTGTATGGCCAGGGGCAAGTCGGCTTCTGACCTCAGTTTCCCCACAAGGTAGGTTGGTCGAGCCAGGGAAGATGCTGGCACGGGGGGCGTGTCTGTCCACCTAGCCCAGCCCTACGGGCGCCAGTGTGGGTGCGGGTTGGGGGTGGGGAAGAGCGGTTCCCCTCACCTACCCCCTCCCACCTCTTTAAGAACGCAAGGTGGACGTCTGACGCCCTCTGGCGGGCAGTCGTCCTGGGGCTGCCGGCTTGGAGAGCAGGTGAACGACTCCCGGAACAAGGCCCTTTGGGGGTTGGCCCCAAACCACGCGGGCGGAAGCCTCTTTCTAGCAGGGGTCAGAGGCGTGAACCGAGAAAGGCACCGTCGAGGAAGGAAGGGACGGGGAAGGCTAGGGCAGATCTAGTTGTGAGAAGCTGGGCCCTCTGAGAACTCCCACCCCACCCTGAAATTTGAGTAAGCGCTCTCCAGCCATTACCCACATGTCTTCATCCCAGGCAGTCTCACCCATCTTCCCACGCTCCTTGGTCAAAACAGCTATTTACTGAGCACTATGTGCAGGGTCATAGGGGCCGCTGGCTGAGACCACCCATCCCCCATCCCTTCCCTCCCGGCAACAGTCCTTTGCAGAAGCCAGGCTAGTTGGTCCGGAGGCAGGAGACCCCTGGAGCCCGCGTGTGGCAGGCAGGCAGGCAGGCAGGCATTGAGGGAGAGGGGTGCAACCAGCCAGGGTAGGATCCCTGGTAGATTCCTCAGAGAGGGCTAGGCAGGAGTCAGGATCTTCTTGTCCCACCCCCACCCCACGGAAGATTCTGAATGTCTAAGTTCTCAGTAAAGACCAGGTGAATTTTACTTCAGGGAGGAAACTGCCAACCTGGCAATTCCATAAGTGCCCCGTCCCTTCTCAGCGGATGCTAGGCAGGTCTGACCACCAGGGGGCAGCAGCGACCGCCGGCGGAAGCTTACAAAAGAGCCCAGAGCTGAAAAAAGGAGGTAAGGCTCCCCCAGTTCCAGACTGTTAGGTGAAAAGTCCTAAGCTGTCGGCCGGCCAGAGGGCCACCTGCTAGGTCGAGCACCCCCCCACAAATTTACAGCAACTCATTCACTCCTTGTTTACCACGCAAGTTTATTGAGAGGCAATTGTTTTCCCGCCTGCAGGGAGCTCAGTCTTAGGGACAGGACGGCAGTCTCTTAAAGGTGTCTGGGAGATGTGAACAATTTAGAGACCAGACCCCTGTAGGGTTCGGGGAAGGCTGAGCCTAAGCTTGGCAGTGTTGGGAGGGCAGGCCAATGGGAGCAAGATGGATACCTTGGACAAATGCACGGTGGCTGGAAAACCCCATCAGATTCCACAGTGTCTGGGGAGCCAGGAGGGAAGCCAGACACAGTTGTCAAGGTAACTGGGGTTAGATCATGGAGGGCCTTGCTGCCAGGCTCAAGGCGGGTGTCAGACAGGAGGCTCCTGAACAGGACAGGAGCCCAGCCAGAGCCAGGCCCTCAAGCTCTCTCTGGTGACCAGGGAGGAGCTGGGACTGGCTGGTGGGGCAGGCCTGGGAGTCGTTTTACCACAGTGGCAGCTTGTGGCTGGCAGGAAAGGACCAGGTGACTGTCAGGGAGAGGGAGGCTGGAAGAGGCCTTTGAGTGAGCGGAAGACCACTTACCTTTGCAGCCAGCCCTGGACCTGACCCTGAATCAGGGCCCCAGAGGCTTGGGGAGAGACAGGAAGGCAAAGAGAGGAGGGGCTGGAGGGAGAATTCGCTTAGGAGGGTCATCCCACTCCGAGCACACTGTCACCTGGCAGTTAATCACACCTCCTGACTTTCCTCAAAATCCTCGGACCTCAGTTCCTGTTTTCTCCACCTGAGAAACAGGGCTACGATCCCAACTTAAGGCAGAACAAATGGCTTCCACAACACGGAGGGGGTGGGGGAGAGGGAGAGGGAGGCTTCCCAGCCCTGCCTGCAGCAAGGCACAACAGCTGACGCTGGCCCAGCCCGCCTACCCCCCCCCCCCCCCCTGCGCTGGGCCAAGGGGCCAGCCCCACCCGGCCTGGAGTGTGTTTGATTTGGACCCAGCTCCAGGGGTGGTGCAGGGGCCGGATCTGCACCTAAAAATACCCAGGAGCCAGGCCAGCTGCTGAGAGCTTCCTCGGAGGCAGCTGGGCCAGGCCCGGCCGGCCGAGGAGCTGGGCATGCCCGCGTGCACGGGGAACCCTGCTCCCTTACCTGGGAGACGGTCTGAGGGCCGAGTCTTTCGCCTTCTATTCACCAGGAATTCCTGGAGAGGTTTAGGAGAGCAAGAAAGATTCTTTAAGTTGGTTCTTGCCATAGACAGAGCTGATGGACACGACAGAAGCTAGGGGAGCAGGCCGGCGGAGCTCAGGAGAGGAGGGAGGGGCTGGATCCACTTGTCTTGTCGGGGCGGCGCTGGGCCAGCACAGGTTAGGACGGGGAAGTTAATGACAATTCTTACAGCCTCCACTTCCCTGGTACTTCAGAACATCCCGAGAGGTCACCTCACACCTGAGGGGTCATGCACCCCAGAGGAGGCAGAAAAAACTGAGCTATTCTTTGGGATCCCAGAGATAGGAGGTGGCCAGGGATGGCCTGGGAGTCCAGAACTCTGTCCGGGTCGCAGCACTTGGTGGCGCTGGTGGGGAGGCCACACTGGAACACAAAAAGCTCCCTTCACAAAGCCAGATTAGAAACATGCCAAATAGTCATCATCCACCTTCCTCCTCCTGGTTCACACGGGGAGACCTCAGCTCCCTGGGGCGGGGACTTGTTGAGGTGACTGGCCAGTTGGAGATAGCGCTGGATCCAGGCAGCCTCCAAGATGGCGGGGTGCCTCTTTCCACAGTCCAGGCAGAGGCGGTCTCCACCCAGAGGGTCCAAAAGGTCGCACTCCAGGCTGGGGCTCCGGTGGAGGGACCGGAAGAGGCGGGACCCTGGTGTCCAGTAGCAGGGCAGGTCCGGCCACCTCCCAGCCTCGGGCCGCCTTTCCGCTGGCGTGGCCCTCTCCAGGCTGGCCCCACCGGATTGGCGCCAGGAGCAGCCCCGCCCTGAGCTCACTTGGTGACCCGGGGCGGGGCCAACCTCTAAGCCGGGAGGAACTACAGCCAGAGGACAGACAGGCAGCTCTGCCTCTCCCTGCCCCCAGGAGGTGACAGGGGTGGGGGTAGGGGGACAAAGAAAGTAGAAAGAAGTAAAGGAGAAATGGGAGTGGGGAGGGGGTGTGACCCTTACAGGTCACAGGGACACCTCTCCCTTCTGAGAATCACACCCAGACCACAGTTTAGCACCTAATTGCTCCCTAATTGTTCCAAGGGCGGGAGTGGAGGAGCTGGCTTCAGCCCTCCAGGCTGTGGCAGGGAGGGGAAGTTTAAGTCAATTATTCAATCATCCAATGCCCTTGGGATATAAAGACCCCTGTCTCCGGGAGCCTTAAGGACTCTATCCAAAGGGATGCAAGACGCCCTGAGGCAGCGAGTCAGTCACGTGAGGATCAAGGGGGTTGAATGAGCAACTCAATGACCGAACCGAACGGAAGCTCCGGGTTTGGGGCCAGCGGGGAAGAGGCCCATGGGATAAGAAGACCGTGAGCCCCAGCAATTTCTACCAAGTGCTTCCCGCTCTCCCCCCACCCTGGGTAAGGGGAAGGGAGTCTGGTGCTAGGTACAGCAGCGCGAACCTCCTTCCCCTGCCAAAGGACGAGATGGACCAAACCCAGCTAGCTGGGCCCGGAGCCCCCCATGGGTCCAGGGGAAGGGGCCCGGAGAGAGCCAAGAGCACTCTGCTGGTTACTTTCAAGCAGACAGCTTTCCCAGCTTCCTGGCAGTGATGCCAGCAGCCCGCTGGCACGGGAGGGAGCCCAAAATAACCCAGACAGCTGGGGTGGGGGGTGTGCCCTGGACACAGGCGACGGGCTGGAAGTCAGGACACCTGGAACCCCGACCTGGCCGCCAGTGGTGGCCTCGTGACCTTGGGTGAGTCACTTCTACTCTGGGTTTTGGGGGAGTGACCCTAAACCATGTCCCGAGCATTGAACAGCCTGTGAAGCTGGGGGCAGGCCATCACTCGACTCAAACCACGACAAGAGAAAAACGGTGCTGGCTCCCTGCCTACGGAAAGCCAGTCTTCCCCTTGGCCCTGAGGCAGTGCCACGTGCTTCAGGGGTGGGTTGATGGGGAGGAGCTCACAGCCCGCCCAGCCCCCACTCCCTGCAGCCGCCAGGAATGGAGGCCAGCTAGTGTGAAGTCAGAACGGGAGGCCAAGTCCCCTTAATCGCGTTTAATTCCCCCCACTCCCGTCTGCAGCAGGCTTTAGTATCATCTCCCACAGGAGACTCGCCCAAGGTCACAGCACAGCCGCCTGACTTAGCGCCTCCCTTGACTGAGTGCCAAGATGCTCTCAACGAAATCTCCAGGTCGAGCCCTACTGGCTCCCCTAAACCTCGGTTTAGCCTTAAAGTGGGGGGTGGGGTAAGGGCGGGCAGGGCCGACCCACGAGGAAGCCACACCTCAGGCCAGATGGGGGAGCGGTGCGGATCAGTGGCACCCGGGACCCAAATGGTTCATCAAAGTAATCCTCACTAGAGACCGCCTGGGGGAGGGGTCAGAGATCAAGGGCCACACCACCTCCAGCTGCGGAGCTTCCCGGAGACCGAGTGGGAAACTAGAAGCCGGTCAGCTCGTGTTAGGAGAGTAAGGGGAGTTGCCACTATTAGGAAGCGAACGCCTCAGTTTCAAGCGCACTAGTCCCCCCTCCTCCTCGCAACACCCTGGGGGGGGTACCCAGCTCGAAAGTTCTCATAACGTGTCCTCAGGTTGCAGCATGGGCATCACCTGGGAACGTGTTAGAAATGCAAGATCTCGCGGGCCCCGCCCACCGCATGGGAAACTCGAGAACGGGGCCCCAGCAGCACGTTCTAACCAGCCACCTTGTACGACTGGGCTGGCCGCTGGAGACCTCGGGGATCAGCCACCAGCCCCATCTGCGCAGATGGGGAAACGGGTTCAGAGGCTCAGCAGTTCAAGCAAAATCACAGCGCGTAACTGGCTAGCCGGGTTTCAAATTCTAGTTTGTCTCATTTTAGAGCTCGGGCTCTTTTTGGGTTCCGGAGGGGTGGGGGTGCAGAAAATCGTGGGAATTCCCAATAACGGGGAGAAGAGTCCAGAAGCCTCTTTCTCCGAGAAAGCTGGCCCAGATCTCATACTTGGGTTCACCTAGGTGGCAGTCAGACAGCAGAGGGGAAGAGACCAGCTCACACAGTCACCCCACACGCCCCCACACTCGGGGCCGGAAGGGAGGGCCGGAGCAGGGCCGGGCTTCCTGGCAGCACCCTGCCTTTCAGAAGAGGCATCCACGGCCCTCCCCCACACCCCCACCGCAACACACACAACTGGGAAATACTTGCAAGTTCAGCCTCTCCTATGCTGCTCAACACTGCAGAGAATTGCACGCCCCAAACTCTTGACAACAGAAGCTGACAGGCGGGGATGGATGGGCCAAGCAGGCCCAGCAGGCAGCCGATTTCACACACAACAGTCGCACACATCTGTGTGGGGGAGGGGCTGCAGAACCAGCCTAGCGGGTTTGGGGTGCCCGCCCTCCCTGGGCTCCAGGCCCAAGCCCCCCAAATCCCCCTCGCAGGCTGGGAAAGGGCTCACACCTACCTTAGAGTATTGTCAGAGGGAAATCAGGCCTGATCCTGCTGTCCAAAGGAGGATGGTTCACTCTGGGGGGACCTGGCCGTCGCCCTTTCTCCAGCCAAGAGCCTGGCGGGGAAAAGCCGGAGGGTTTCTCAGGGAGTTGAGAGCCACAGACCGGGCAGGGTCTCCTTGAGGGAAAGGGAGCCTTACAATAGCCCCCCTTTCCCATCTGCCCAGGGGGCCCTCTCTCTGGAAAGGATGGGGGTGGGGGGCGGCTGAGTCACGAAGGTTCAGCCCGGGCGACTAGCAGCAGGAGGCGACTCATCTGCATTTCCAAAGGCCCGCCCCGTCCGCGTCCCCTCCCCGAGAAGGGGCCGGAGATGTGAGGGCTTACCCTGGAGCCCTCCGCCTCAGGGGATCCCGGGGAGGGACCGCTCGGCTTTCCCAGGCCACAATCCACCCCCCACCCCCGGCCTCTAGAGCTCAGGGTTGGAGGGTGTACCCGGTACAACCAGATCGGGACGTCGGTGGCTTTCGTGAGGGCCTCAAGCCCAAAGTGGGGACAAAGGGGGTGGGGGCTACCCCTCGGGCTCGGCTGTTACGGGCGTTGAGAGCCAGACATCGGCGCCGAGGCCCCGGCAGGCAGCGGGTGTCGGCCTTGGGTCAGGGCCGGCCCGCGAGGAAGGCTTCCGCCGCCTCCGGAGGCGCCGGTCGGAGTCAGGGGGAGCTTCGAGGCCCCGACCGCCCCCGCGGCCCTTTGCTACTGGCTCCCGCTCCCCGGGCTCGGGACGAGGCCTCCTCGTGCCAGCGTGGGCCCCCCGAGGCGGGCGCGGGGTCCGGGACGCCGGCGGAGCCCGTGCTCGTCGTCGAGGCCTCCCCCGGCCAGGGGCGTCCACGCGGGCGGCGGCCTGGAACGCGGGCGGCGGCGCGCCGGCTTCCCCTCCCCCCGGCCCCGCCGCCTCCTTCCCTCCTCCCGCCTGGCGCGCAGCAGCCGCCACCGCCCGAGCCGCGGGCGGCGCGCGAAATGGCGCCCGTCTGGCCGCCTCGCCCGTGGAGGCGAGAGCGGGAGCCGCGGCGAGCGACGCCCCCCCCCCCCGGGCCCGCGGCCCCCGCAACAGTCTCTGCGACCACCCTCCGGCGTGGGGGCGCTGTGCCCTGGCGGGTTCTCGGAGCCCCGCCCGGCGAGGGGCCGCCGTCAGCCCCGGGCCCCCAACGACAACCGGGGAAGGAGGGAGGGAGGAAGGAGGAGGAGGAGGGCGGCCGCCATTAGGCACCCGCAGCCCGGCCCGCCCGCCCGCGGATCCCGTCCCCGGCCTGGGCCCCGGCCGGCGGCTCTGCTCTGAACCTGAAAATAAAACTCGAGTTTGGGAGGGAGGAGCGAGCGCGGTCGGGAGAACAGGCAGCGCTGGGTGGCAGGCGGGAGAGATGCTGCGTCATGCTGCCAACATGGACGCCGGCCTTTTGTCCTTTTTTTGCTTAGGAAGCGCAGGCACGCCCCGGAGCCCCCGAAAAGCCGGCTTCAGAGTGCGAGCCCGATAATCAAAAGCGAGAGAGAGGCCCTAGGCCGAGCCGGAGCTTTCCTCGTCTTTTAAGCACCCTCCATCTCCAAAACACTTCATTTTTCTCCTCCCCAGCAAGGCTCAGACCTAGAAAAGCGAGGGGGGTGAGCGCAGGCGGCTCCACGGCTGCCCGAGCTCGCTGGGCAGACCCTCCCCACGCCTCCGGGGCAGAAGGGGCAAAAGGGTCTGAAAAGCCCTCCTCATCCCCCCCATCCCTCCCCATCCGGCTGCCAAACATAAAGCTCCAGAAACCTCCGTCTCCCCTCAGCTCCCAAACATCTGCAGCCCTTGGCCTGCTCGAAAAACAAATTTCCTCGAAGGGGGCAAAAGGCACTTTTTTTTTTTTTTTTTAAACTTACCCGCTCAGCCCGGTGCCATGGAGTCTGGAAGATCAAGCTGGGCGGAGGTTTTGGACGTGTTATGTAAAAAAAAAAAAATCTTTTGGGGGGATTGTTTAGTTAGGATTATTGGGGGAATGGTGGTGTCTTTCTCGTTGTTACCTTTTTGTAAGTTACACTCTCATGGCATGTTCTGCTTCTTCCACTTCTGCAAACTTTCCAGGGTTGGGTTGGCAGAAGGCGGCTTCGCTGAGGACTGTTTACTGCTCTGGATATAGCAATGGTGTGATCGTCATTAAGAGACAAAAGGCGAAAATACAGTCAAATCAAACAAAAGGCAAAAGACGCACGGCCATCCCAACCACCATAGAAAATACCCGCGCGTTAACGTTGGTGTTTGGCTCGAACCAGCTAGGACTTGTTTTCCAGTTTTAATCTAGTTTCCTGTGACGGCTTTAGGCTCTGTACACAAAGAGAAGGTCTTCCTTTCCCTCACCCACCTCCCTACCAAGACGAGAAAAACAGGGCTGTTTTTCTTCAAATAGATCGATTTCCAAAGAACGTGTACATGTTACTGGGAAGAAAGCTGACTAGCATTTATTGCTTTAAACATTTTCAAAAGCGTAAAGCTAAAAAACCTTAGCTTTAGAAAAGCAAAATCGTCTAAAAGCATTTTAACTGGTTTATATTAGACAAGAGCGACAAAGACATACATGCAGATGAAGGTTCAGAAAATTAAGGACATCTCAGCAACATTAACATGAAAACTGCACTGCATAAGGACAGAATGGATTGGGTACTTACAACGTACAAGGTTTTTAAAAACTTAAAAGTAACAACTGCTTACAATTTTTTGTTGCTGCCATTTCGCTAGTCCTAAAACTATACATTTAAAACATTACCTTGTTAAAAAGAGAGCAGAAGGAGTTAATAAGATGGCCAGGTTTAAGTGTTTAATAGAGGAAACTATATATATTTAAAAATTTATTGTTCAGTCAAGAGAATACAGATTAAGACAGCTCCAAGCTCCCCCCACCCACCCAAGAAAAAAAAGAGGAAAAAATTAAATATGTCATTTACTTAGGTTTTTTGGAATTCAAAACTGTTAACTGCTGACATTAATGGTGTGCTATGACCTAGTTATACAAGACAAAGATGGATTCCAAGTCATAAGGAAAAATCCAGATCTTTTTAAAAAGTCTTCTTCATTCTTCCAATTGTGAGTCCTTTAGCCTGTTGACAAATGTTAAACACAACACTGAGGCGTCCTGAACGGGATGGTGGAGTCAAAGGAAAAACATTCCCCATTTGCAACAAAGGAAAAACCCACTTGGCCATTTAATTCCATTGCAGAAAAATGGCTCCCCTCATCTGTTGGCCTCTCCTTGGTGTCTGATGAACGATGTTTTGAGATCAGCGTCTAATAACTCAAGCCCTATAGAAGCCGCGCGCTGATTGGCTGCCGCGCCCTGCCGCCCTGCTCCAGCCAATTACCTACCCACGGCCAAATTACAAACCCCGAAAAGAGCCCCAATATGAAATACACCACGACGAAGCCCCAGCAAGGCGGCTCCTTCGCCTCGGCTGCCCGAGAGGACAGGCAGAGGGGGCTGCGAACGCGTCCTCGCGAAGCCCGGGAGCCTCGGAGTTGAACTCACAAAATGGAAGCCGCGCGCTGATTGGCCGCCGCCACTCCCGGACCTTTAATAAAGAAAGGGGAAGGAAAAGATAAATGCAAAAAAGGGGGACTCTCTCCTCCGTTGGTGGCTGGAGGAAGAAAGAGGGGGGGAGGAGGAGAGAAGCATGTGTTTAGGACAATTACAGGGCGCTCCTCTCCAAAAATAAAAACAGAGCAAAAGGCTTCTATCACCCAAGTCCAGGCGAGGGCTACATCCTCCCAGGAATGTGAATGCTAATTTGGTTAAAATCCTGGTTTCCCCTCCCTAGCTCGGCACCACGGGGGAGGGGGTCTCGGGGCAGAGGAGGAAGCCGGAGCGAAGATACCTCGATTGCAACTCGTCTTGAGTCGTCTGGCCTCCCCCCACGGTTCCCAGCGTCTAAACACACAATCGCACACACACACCCCTCAAAAACCCAGCCCTTTCCCCCGAGCCCCCACGAGCCCACCTCCGGTCCCGGCAGTTTGGAAACAGTTTTGGAGGCCCCAGGCGCACGCCGCGGCGGCCGTGGCTCGGAGGGTAGCCCCAACCGCGGGAGGTAGAGCCCGGGGAGACCCCCCCTCCCCCGCCAGCCAAGCCCCCCACCTAAGTCCCAGCAGAATAAATAAATTAAAAGGCCTTCCCCCGGGGAGGGGGGAGGCAGTGTGGGAGCGCGCGAGTGAGGGGTGGGGGGCCGCTGGGGCCCGGGGCTTTGGCGGCGCAGCTGCCGCCGCCGGGAGAGTGCCTGGGGAAGCGGCGAGGAAGGAGAGGGGAGGAGGAAGAGGAGGAGGAGGAGGAAGAGGAGGAGGGTGAGCGCTCGGGTCGGGCTCCTTAGCGGTGTATTGTGGGATGTGCGGCTACTGGGAGCCGAGCCTCCGCCGCCAGCCGCCTCCCGGGCAGCAGCAGCAGCAGCAGCAGCGGCAGCGGCGGCGGCGGCGGCGGCGGCGGCAGCAGCAGCTCCGGGCCCGGCAGCCGCGGCGGCGGCGGCGGCGCCCCCCCCTCCCGGCCCCCCGTCCGGCCGCCCCGGCCTCGGCTCCCGCGGGGGACACCATGTACTGGCTGGCGGCGCAGGGAGGCCGGCGCCCGGCGGGGATGTAAGCGCGGCTCGGGGAGGGAGAGGCCGCGGCCGGCCGCCGAGCGGCCCGAGCCCCCGGCCCCGGCCCCGGCTCCGGCCGAGCGGGCGAGCGGGCGAGCGGGCGGGCGGGCGGCGCCAGGCCTGCCGCGAGCCCAGCGCGCGAGCCGGGCCGAGCGAGCGAGCGAGCGCCACGCCGGGCGGCCGGGCGGCAGGACGGGGCACCATGGGCCGGAGCCCGCGTCCTCCGGGCGCCCCGGGCCCCGCCAGCACGCCCCGGGGGCCCCCGGGAGCCCCTCGCTGCCGCCCCGAGACGGTGGCCGAGCGGGCGGGCGCCTAATTCTCCCGGAAGGGTTATTCTCTCGCTCTATTCTTATTTTGGGGGGAGCCAGCGAGACAGCTCCTTTTGGGGCGCGCTGGTAAGGTGGGAGGGGGTGGGGGCTGGACGATTTGATTCTTTGGCGTGTGTGTAGAAGCGGCCGCCGCCGCGCCGCCGCGGCGGAGACGACAACAACTTGCTCGTTTTCAGGTTGGGTTAACGGCATGGAGAACAGTCACCCCCCCCACCACCACCACCAGCAGCCCCCGCCGCAGCCCGGCCCTTCGGGCGAGAGGAGGAACCACCATTGGAGAAGTTACAAGTTGATGATTGACCCGGCTCTGAAAAAGGGGCATCATAAACTGTACCGCTACGATGGGCAGCATTTCAGCCTGGCGGTGAGTAGCCGGCGCGCCTCCCGCCGCCCCCATCCACCCCCAGCCGGGCCCGGGGCGGGGGGGAAAGGGGTCCGAGCGGCCCAGGGACCCCCGCTCCCGACCACCGGGCCAACTGTCAGCCGGGTCCCCGGACCTGGAGTTTGACAAGTGCCCGGAGAAGGGGGTCGGCCCCTGCCCCTGGGGAGTGGGACCAGCCCTCCCATTCCGCCCCGCCCCCCCATTCCTCCCCACAGATGTCCAGCAACCGCCCGGTGGAAATTGTCGAAGATCCCCGGGTCGTTGGGATCTGGACCAAGAACAAGGAGCTGGAGCTGTCGGTGCCCAAATTCAAGGTAGGACCCCTCCCCCCGACCCCACGGTCCCTCCCCGCCTCCCCACTCCTCGAGTTCGAAAATAACGCCAGTTCTGACCGAGCCCAGCCTGATTCTGAGTTCCCGCCGTTCATGGCCGGGGAAGTTTTGGCGGGGAGGGGGAGATGGCAGCGAGAGGGGTGTCCCCTCTCAGCCAGTGTAAACAGAATAACACTCGGTGAAACTGTAATCAAGGATCTGATACAGTGTCTAGCTGGCCCAGCTGGGGGTGTCCGGGTCCCCACCTGGCTCCTGCTAGCCCCGGCGGCTTGGCCTGGGGACCCGCCCCCCTCTCAGCCTTGTGGCTTAAGGGGGGACAACTTCATAGACCAAAGGTGTCGCCCCTGACCCGGCTGCAGGGAGAGGAGACGAGAATGGGGGGTGGGGAAAGAGAAACTGTTTCTTTTTCCCCTTTCCTTTCGAACCCAAAGGACTTCCACGTTCCAAACGATTTAATCCTCCGCTTCCCGGGCCCGCCCGCGTGCATTTTTTTTCCCCCCAAAAAAAAAAATTATTTTTTAACCTTCATTGTTTTCAACGGGCATGCGAGCCGGGAATGTTGTGTTTCCCTTCGGTTTCAATGTTCTCCAAACTCCCTTCCCCCCCGTCCCTGCCAGATCGATGAGTTCTACGTGGGCCCGGTGCCTCCGAAGCAGGTGACATTCGCCAAGCTGAATGATAACATCCGGGAAAACTTCCTGAGGGACATGTGCAAGAAGTATGGGGAGGTGGAGGAGGTGGAGATTTTGTACAACCCTAAGACCAAGAAGCACTTGGGCATTGCCAAGGTGGTCTTTGCCACGGTCAGGGGAGCCAAGGAGGCGGTTCAGCACCTGCATAGCACTTCGGTCATGGGCAATATCATCCACGTGGAGCTGGACACTAAAGGTGAGTGGAGACCCGCTTGGGACAAACTGTGGCAGAGGGGGAGCGAGACCTGTCACTACAGCTCCCTTCCCTCCCAGAGCCCCTCTTGCAGTGTTAGGGACCCCCCAACAATCCTTTCTTTTTCTTTTCTTTTTTTTTTTTGCCCCCTCCTGAGGATAGAGTCACATGGAGCTAAATGTGTTGTCTGTTGCTAGGAGACAGGCTATAATTTACCAAATGTGCTGTCCTTGGCTACTGCATGTACCCCTAGGGACCACCCAGAGGCTTCCCCACCACTGATACCCCTGCGGGCCCCCCTTGGAGCCCTGGTGGCCTGGGTTGAGGCAGTCCCCAGTGTTGCCATCTGTGTTAGGGGAAGAGGCAGGGTTTGCTTGTTTGTGGGGGCTGAGAGGGAGCTACTAGAATGCCTTTAAATACATAAAGAGTAGGTCCTTCAACTAAAAAGAGAATCCTCCGAGGATCCAGGGTCCTCCCCTCTCCCCATGCTGCCCCTTCCTCTGGGAGTGGGAGCCAATCTGGGCTCAGAGTGTGGTTTCATTGATAATGTTCCGATAGAGCTGGGCGGGCTGCTCTGGGTGCTCAAGGGTTGACACTGTGCCTTCCCTCCTCTCTCTTAAAGAGACAGCAGCACCACCCGCGTGCGCCGGAATCCCGCTATGTGCTCACTCTGAGCTCACTGCTGGCAGAGTGGGGCTGGAGAAGCCACCCCGCCTCCCCTGCCTTCCTGGGAGGCTCCTCCTGGACCGGGTGGAGGGGCTCACAAGACTCTAGGGCATCCCCCAAAGTTTGCCTGTGACCTCTGTAGGGAAGTTCCCACCCATATAAAAGAAGGTGCTGGGTGCCCCGAGGACCAGCCTGCCCTGTGACTGGGCAGGCACTTTTGGGTCCAGTGCTTCGTGGGGTCTCCTGGGAGACACTGTCTGGGAGGGCTCAGGAGGCCAGCGTCCAGGAGTTTTGTGAGCATAGTGTTTAGAGGCAAACAGGGCACACCAAACCTGAACAGGAAAATCTAAACCTTTCTTGTGCTTTCAACGATGAGTACATACTGAGTAGGTCTCTAAGACCTTGCTGGGGGCCGTGGAGGGAGCTGGGTCTGGGTGGGCACCGTTATCCCACAGACTCTTGCCAAGCCCGAATCGCGTTCCGAGTTTCCTCAGGATGCAAGCCCACATCCCCCCATCCAGCCACAGCACCCCCTGGCCCGCCCTCCCTCTCTCTAGTTCCTCAGTCTCTCTGTCAGGGGAGTACAGACCCTTCTGACTCCATGCATCCCTGGTGTGGCCACCGTCTCGCTTCTCCCTGAGAACTGAGTGCAAAACCCTCTTCCCTGTCTCATGCCCGTTTTAAGGAGCAGCCAGCCCTTCCCAAAATTTCATTTCTGAAAAAAGGAAAAAAAAAAAAAAAAAGAAAAGAAAAGTGGGAGGCCCTCAGAGACTGCCAACTAACTTTGTATTTCAAGAAAGAGACCAGCAAAGTGTAAAGTGTAGCTCAAGGAATGCGCCTCCTTTGCATATGTAAGCAGCTGCCTCAGAGGGCTCTATAAATATCAATAATCTGGGGCCCCCTGGTCTATAAAGGCCTCTCTCTGCTGAGGGGGGAGGGTGACCCGACAGGGCTCAGTGGGACCAAGCCCCGGCAGAGCTGACAGAGCTGGGGAGCCCGGTCAGCCGGGTCAGAGGAGGAGGCCTGTGGAGTTCACAGCAACGCGGTATTAGGCTGTGTTTTACAAACGCCACTGGTTACCTGGCCCCAGATAGTTCGCAAGAAACTCAACCGTCACCTCTGCGTCACTGGGTCTCTCCACCTGCTAAGGGCTCTGGCTGATAAGTGGGAAAACCTGACTCTTTTTTCAGGTGCCACAGCCCAAGTGACAGGAAGAGGCTCCGTGTCGGGGGTGGTGTTTCTGTTTTCGGGGGTGGTGTTTCTGTTTTGGGGGGAGTCCCTGCCCCACAAAGGATTAAATTCTGAATCTTAGGGTCAGAAAAACCATCCAGATGAGCAGCTTGGTTGAACAGATCGGACTTCTCAGGGAGGCGCAGAGAGGTTGTTATCCAGTCAGAGTCACACAGCTTCTCAGGCTTGGGGGTCTCAGGCACCAGGGGCCGGCCCACAAGCCAGCCTGTGGGGTCCGCCCCGTCCTGCAGCCTGCCTCAGGCCCCCCTCCCTTGCCCTTCCCACAGGGGAAACCCGCATGCGGTTCTACGAACTGTTGGTCACGGGCCGGTACACACCCCAGACCCTCCCGGTGGGTGAGCTGGACGCTGTCTCTCCAATCGTGAACGAAACCCTGCAGGTGGGTTTATCACCGTTCAGTACCCTCCCCCCCCCACACCCACACTCCTCACCGGCTTCCGATGGGCCCCTGGCCCCCGCTTCATCATCTCCAGCGCTGGACACCAGAGCCTAGGAGGGAAGGGGGCCTGGCCTTGTCCCGGCTGGGATTCCCACAGACCCACAGCCTACCCAGGGCTTCGTGCTGACGCCGCAGCGCTGCTGTGTCGGCTGTCCTGTGCGCCGCTCCTGCCCCAGAAGGCAGGCCTCGGCGGTCCCTGTCTCCAGAGCAAGACTGACAGGACTCCTTGCCCGACCACTGCCTCCTACCTAGACCACCCTCACAGGGGGAGATTCTCAATCCAACCCTTGCCGGCATTAGCTCAGCTACCCTCGGGAGTAGCCTTTGCAGAATACAGTCTTCCCGGCCTTGCTGGTCAGCAAGGTTATTCGTCAGGCACCGCTACCAAGGTGTCAGGATCTTCTCTTCGCTCTGCTTTAAGGATTAGAAAAAACCCTCAAGGTTCTTGGAGGATATCTGGCAGTCCTACGATTAGAGAAGAGTTAGGACCATCCAGAAACTCCTCTTCAATCTCCGCTCCCACTTCCTTTCACCATGCTGCAGTTCTAGAGCGACCAGCTCGGCTCTGAGCTCCCCGGGGTGAGGAGGGAAAACAGCCCCCATCCACTGCCTCCTCCCCCCTCCAGCGACCTCACAACCTCCCTCTCTCTCCCTCCCTCCCTCCCTCCCTCCCTCCCTCCAGCTGTCAGATGCTCTGAAGCGCCTCAAGGATGGCAGCCTGTCGGCGGGCTGTGGCTCCGGCTCCTCCTCCGTCACCCCCAATAGCGGCGGGACACCCTTCTCCCAGGACACCGCGTACTCCAGCAGCCGCCTGGACACCCCCAACTCCTACGGACAGGGCACACCGCTCACGCCGCGCCTGGGCACCCCCTTCTCGCAGGACTCCAGCTACTCCAGCCGCCAGCCCACACCCTCCTACCTCTTCAGCCAGGACCCCACGGCGACCTTCAAGGCCCGTCGCCACGAAAGCAAGTTCACAGATGCCTACAACCGCCGCCACGAGCATCATTACGTCCACAACTCCTGTGCGGTCACCACAGTGGCCGGGGCCCCCGCTGCCTTCAGGGGCTCTGTGGACCTCCCGTTTGGGGCAGTCAGCAGCAGTGGGGGCAGCGGTGGCCCTCCGTTCAAGGCCCAACCACAGGATTCGGCCGCGTTTGCCCACACTCCGCCGCCCGCCCAGGCCACCCCCGCTCCTGGAGTCACGTTCAAGTCGGCTTTCTCTCCATATCAGACCCCGGCGCCCCCTTTCCCCCCGCCCCCTGAGGAGCCCACCGCCACAACCACCTTCGGGGCCCGTGAGAGCGGGGAGTTCCGGAGAGCACCTGTGCCCCCACCCCTGCCTCCCACTGAACCCCTGGCCAAGGAGAAGCCGGGCACGCCGCCCGGCCCGCCGCCCCCCGATGCCAACAGCATGGAGTTGGGTGGCCGGCCGACCTTCGGCTGGAGCCCTGAGCCGTGCGACAGCCCAGGCACACCCACGCTGGAGTCCTCACCCGCGGGGCTGGAGAAGCCCCACGACAGCCTGGACTCGCGCATAGAGATGCTGCTGAAGGAGCAGCGCACCAAGCTGCCCTTCCTTCGGGAGCAGGACTCGGATACGGAGCTGCAGATGGAGGGCAGCCCCATCTCCTCCTCCTCCTCCCAGCTCTCCCCACTGGCCCCCTTTGGCACCAACTCCCAGCCAGGCTTTCGAGGCCCCACGCCACCCTCCTCGCGCCCCTCCAGCACCGGCCTGGAGGATATCAGCCCCACGCCACTGCCCGACTCAGATGAGGAGGATGAGCTGGACCTGGGCTTGGGGCCCCGGCCCCCTCCGGAGCCAGGCCCCCCGGACCCCTCTGGTCTTCTGGGCCAGACAACTGAGGTAGCCTTGGACCTGGCTGGAGACAGGACCCCAACCTCAGAGAAGATGGATGAGGTACCACCATGTCTGTCCACCTCTGTCTTGGATTGGTTTTGTCTATCTTGTGTCTCCCTCTCCTCCTTTGAAACAGTGTCCCCTTGGGACAATTAGCTAAAACACAGAAGCAACAGGGTTAGGGCAGCTAAAATAACAGGTCAAATACAGAGAATAAAAAGAGAATGCAAAAAGCACCGGGGCTGTGACTGAGCAGCTGCTTTGGCTCTGAGCAACCTAGCAGCCACAGAGAGAAGGGAAAACTGACCTAGTTCTGTTGCTCTCCTGTTAGGTATGGGAAGTTAAGACTTTTGCTAGGGGCCAGTTCTGACTTGAGCCTCTTTGGTAGGAGTTTGCTGAGACCCCAGATAGTATGGACTATGGTATCGGTTCTGGATCCCCTCGTCGGGTGGCCCCGGGGTGACCAGGGCTGATCCTGACACTCAGGCATTTTCGGGGAGAGGGATTAGCCAGAGCTTTTTGCTAGGCCAGGCCAGGCGGGAGCTCTGGAGCGCAGTCTCCTAGACCCGGGTGCCGTCTGAAGAGAGGAAGCCATGGTGGGCAGGGAGGGCATCGAGTTTTCCTTTAACTCTCTCCCTCTGTCTCCAGGAGTGAAGGACTTAGGGTTAGCCCAGGGGTAAGGCCACAGCCAGAAACAGGCCGAATCGACCATTCTCCACCCTCTCCTCTCCTCACCTGGAGATCTTTACCTGGGGTCTTATTACCCGAATCTCCAGCCTCCGGGTTGGGGTGGGGGCTGCTGTGCACTACAGTCTCTCGCAGGGAAGGATTAGGTCATCTTCCTTGGCTCCGCTCCTCCCCACTCCTGGTGCAGGCACCTGTCCCGGTCCTCCTGAAGACCTGGGTTGGAACCTGCGCGCCCAGCGGGCATGAGCAGCCGGGGGCTTAGACAGAGCTCTGTGCCCCTGTGGGCGGCAGGAAGGAGGGTCGCCCCTTCCCAGGCCCTTTGATTAGGCAGGTTTGGCTGCCTCGGGGAGGAACAGAGAGGAACTCGGCCTGCCCAGGAGGGGACTGCAGGTGGCTGGGGCGCCAGGGGGCCTCCAGGCACTTGTAGGGAAGTGGTTTCTGGTGCCAAGGGGTCCAGGCAGGAGGAGTTGACAGGTGTGCAGAGGTGGGGGGCTGGCAGCCCTGCCGTCTTTTCTTCCTTTCCTCTCTGCTGCCTGGGCTTGGGGAATGTTTACTGTGCTGACAGAATGGTCCAGGACGGGGAAGCCCAGAGTAGACGGAGGGACTGGGCTCTCCCATCATGTCACTGTAGGGAAGGGGAGACTGAGGTGGAAGACAGATGGGGTCGGGATGCCCCAAGACCTTAGCCCTGGAAAGACCATAGTACAGATAACCTCCAGGCTGGCCCTCGGGAGCCCCCTGCTGGCAGCCTGCAGAGCAGCAGCCGGGCTCCTCCAGACTGAACCTGGAGGGAGTCCCAGCTCAGGCTGAAGACTCCGGAGACAGAGCCGGGGACACCACTGAGGGAGATTCCCTTTCTTCACAGAGGCTGGTGGTTAAAAGTTCAGGCTCCAGTCCATGAGCCTGGAGACCCAGCTCTGTCACTTACTGGTTATGTGACCTTGGGTAAGGCACTTTCCCTCTCTGAGTCTCAGTTTCATCGTCTGTGAAATGGGACGGTGAAAGTACCTGCCTCACACCGTCTTCGGCTTAAGTGAGGTGCCGCAGGGGAAGCTCCCGACACCGCGGGCTGGTGCCGAGCACCGTGGGCTCGGCTAGTTCCCGCTGGTTCTCACCCCCACCCCCAGGCGCTGGAGGGGCGGAGGGAGGGGCAGGGCCAAGGGCTGGAGCGCGGATCCGGGTCTCCTAGCGATTGGCTGGCCGCGGTGCCGGGTTAACCCTCTGCGTGCTGCACTCGCCTCGCCGGGCGCTGTCCGGGCCTGATCTCCCTCCCGGGCGCTGCCCCTGAGTCTCAGGCTGAGCCTGCCAGTCCGTCCTGCAGCACGCGCGTGCGGACCTTGAGAGGGAGTGTGCGTGCGTGCGCGTGTCTGTGTGTGTGTGTGTAGCGAGGGTCTAGCAAAATCCAGAGCTTCCGACCGCTGCCGAAAGTTTAGTATTCCTCTTCTCCCCGGGGCCCTCCCCTCCATTTCCTCTTGAGCACCCCCCCACCTGAAGATCTGACCTCTGACCTTACGCCTGTACACACCCCGCCCCCTCGACCTTCTCATGGACTTCCCTGTCTGTGGCAACCTACAAAGGCCTTGTCTCCACACTGAGGTCTTCTAGGACAGGGCCTGAGCCACCTTCTCACCTCTTGTCCTGACACAAAGGCCTGGGGGTGACCTAACTCTCCTCGCCCCCCCTGCTCTGCCTTCCCATTCCACCTCTACCATGTACACCCCAGTGCCTCCTTCCAGTTCCAGGCCCGTGTCCCGATGTAAGGGGACCCCTTGCCCATTTCAGAGCCGGGTCGTCCTTGACTCCCCGACTGTTGGCCTGGTACGGTGTCTCTGGATCCTATCCGGCAGGCATCCTGCGCTTGAGTCCCAGCCGTATTTCCCACTGGCCGTGCCTTCTGGGCCAGCGGCTTTTGGCTCTTTGTTTCCTGACTTGTCAGAAGGGATTGGAGTAGAGCCCCACCTTGCGGGGCTGCGGTGCCGATGCGAAATGAGGCGTTGTGTACCCACACCAAGTGTGCAGTCTCAAGATCAAAGAGTAACTGAGGAAATAACACACGCGTCGTATTTATGCGGCCTTAAAACTGCTAACTCCCCTTGCTCAGATGCCACCCTCGCCACCAGGCCCTCTGCGGTCGTAAGGACAGCCGGCTGACTGGGAGTATTTAACTAGTTTGAATCCTGGGTCCGTCTCTTACTGGCTCTACTTGCCTTGGGCAAATTACTTAAACTTTCTGTGTTTCCAATTGCCTCGGTAAAAAAAAAAAAAATCCGTGGCAGGATTGCCTAGCACATAGGAAGTACTATAGAAGCGTGAATTGTTAGTATTGTCTTCTTCGAATACAGATTGAAATACAATCTCTCAAGCTGACATGGATTCTGCTTCCCTCTTTACGCTGCGTTTCCCCCCCCCCCCAGCTTTCTATTCCTCCAGGGTGGGCTATAGGTTTCTTCTCTTCATCCCTGGTTCTCCTGTGTCTCTTCCTTCTAGAAGGCTTAGCTCCATGAGAGCAAGCATCGTGTCTGTCTTGTTCACTGCTGTGTCCCCAGCACCTAGGACAGTGCCTGGCACACAGCAGATGCTAAGCAAGTGTTTGTTGAATGAATGAATGAGTGAATGAATGCTCCTAAACCATCGGGCAGATATGATGATGCCTGTTATGCAAATGGGGAAACTGAGGCTTAGCAAGGTTAAGTGACTCACCAAAGCCACATGGTCCAGAAGTGAGGGGACTGGGATCTGAGCCGCAGAGCTCGTGTTGCTCGTCAGTGTTGTAAAAGGCTTCTCAAACTTTCTGGTGTTTGGAAGGGGCTCTAGGAGCCAGCTTGGCCTCCCAGGCGTGGCCTCACCGCTCTCCCCCGGCTCTCCCCACAGGGCCAGCAGTCCTCAGGCGAGGACATGGAAATCTCGGACGACGAGATGCCCTCGGCCCCCATCACCAGCGCCGACTGCCCCAAACCCATGGTGGTGACCCCAGGGGCGGCAGCTGTGGCGGCCCCGTCCGTGCTGGCTCCGACGCTGCCGCTGCCCCCACCCCCCGGCTTCCCGCCACTGCCCCCACCCCCGCCGCCACCCCCACCACAGCCAGGCTTCCCCATGCCCCCACCTCTGCCGCCGCCCCCGCCCCCACCGCCCCCAGCCCACCCGGCCGTGACGGTGCCCCCGCCACCCCTGCCAGCGCCGCCCCCTGGCGTCCCGCCCCCGCCCATCCTGCCACCGCTGCCGCCCTTCCCTCCGGGGCTGTTTCCCGTGATGCAGGTGGACATGAGCCACGTGCTGGGTGGCCAGTGGGGCGGCATGCCCATGTCCTTCCAGATGCAAACGCAGATGCTGAGCCGGCTGATGACCGGCCAGGGCGCCTGCCCCTACCCGCCCTTCATGGCCGCCGCCGCCGCCGCGGCCTCAGCCGGGCTGCAGTTTGTCAACCTGCCGCCCTACCGGGGCCCCTTCTCCCTGAGCAACAGCGGACCGGGCCGCGGGCAGCCCTGGCCACCGCTCCCCAAGTTTGACCCATCGGTGCCGCCACCAGGCTACGTGCCCCGCCAGGAGGACCCACACAAGGCCACCGTGGATGGCGTCCTGCTGGTGGTGCTCAAAGAGCTCAAGGCCATCATGAAGCGCGACCTGAACCGCAAGATGGTGGAGGTGGTGGCCTTCCGCGCCTTCGACGAGTGGTGGGACAAGAAGGAGCGGATGGCGAAGGTAGGCGGCGGGCGCGGGGTGGCCGGCAGCCAGCCTCTCTTCTCTGAGGCGCACCGGTGCCCGTAAGCCCCAAGCAGGAAAGCGCGAGTGTTCTTTTGTAAAGCTTGCGCGTCAGGGACACGGATGCGTCGTTGCACGCGTAGCCCGCTCTGCGGGTGAGGAGTTGAAGTTTGGCGAGACAGAGCTGGGCGCCGGGAGTGTCTGGGGGGGGGGGGCGGGCGCGGAGCCCAGCCAGCTTCGTGGGAAGGAAGCGTCAGTTACCGCGCGGCTGTCGCTGTCGAGGGAAGGCAGGCTGCTCGGGGAGGGCCGCCCGGCGGGGAGGCGGGGGTCCGCCGGCAGCACCACGACCCTGGTGACAGTCCCCTGCTCTCTCACACCCCAGGCCTCGCTGACCCCGGTGAAGTCGGGCGAGCACAAGGACGAGGACAGGCCGAAGCCCAAGGACCGCATCGCCTCGTGCCTGCTGGAGTCGTGGGGCAAGGGCGAGGGCCTGGGCTACGAGGGCCTCGGCCTGGGCATCGGGCTGCGCGGGGCCATCCGCCTGCCCTCCTTCAAGGTCAAGAGGAAGGAGCCGCCAGACACGGCCTCTTCCGGCGACCAGAAGCGCCTGCGGCCCTCGACCTCTGTGGACGAGGAGGACGAAGGTACGTGCGCCCCTCTCCGTGTGGTGCTGGGGTCTCCCGCACTTCCCCGGCCCCGCTCGGACACCCCTCTCTCCCCTCAGAGTCAGAGCGGGAACGGGACCGGGATATGGCGGACGCCCCTTGCGAGCTCGCCAAGCGGGACCCCAAGGGCGTTGGGGTGCGGCGCCGGCCAGCCCGGCCGCTGGAGCTGGACAGCGGCGGGGAGGAGGACGAGAAGGAGTCGCTGTCGGCGTCCTCATCGTCATCGGCGTCCTCGTCCTCGGGCTCCTCCACGACCTCGCCCTCATCCTCGGCCTCCGACAAGGAGGAGCGGGAGAGCACCGAGGAGGAAGAGGAGGGGGAGGAGGAGGAGGAGGAGGAAGAGGAGGAGGAGGAGGAGGAGGAGGAGGAGGAAGGCCCCAGGAGCCAGGTCTCCTCTTCCTCGACCTCATCCACGTCAGATAAGGTACCTTAGGGTTGGGGAGGCCCGGGGTGCCAGGCCAGGCGAGGGGGGCCCTTCGGCTCAGCCCCGCCTCCCGTCCGTCTCCCCAAGGATGACGACGACGAAGACAGCGACGACCAGGAGGAGTCTGAGAATGAGGACGAGGACATAGCCCTGTCGGAGGCGAGCGAGAAGGAAGAAGGGGACTCGGACGGAGGTGAGCTGTGCAGGCTGAGGCCCCCGGCCTGGCCGGGGTCCCTGTGCAGAGACCAGAGCCCGAGCGGCTCTCGGCAGTACTCTCCGGGCAAGAGATCTTGCCTCCGGAGTGTGAACTCAGGCAAACGCGCGCCGGGTGTGCCGTGCGGCCCGATTGTGCGAAATGTCCAGGATAGGCCAGCCCACGGAGACAGGAGGTGGCTGAGCGGTCGCCTGGGTCTGGGGACGGGAGGGTGGAGGGGTGGTAGCCGAAGGTGTCGGGTCTCTTCTCGAGCTCACGAGAGTGTTCTGGAGCCAGAGGTGGTTGCACAACACCGAATGTACTAAATACCACTGGATTATTCACTTTAAAGTGGTTAGCTTTGTGTCACGTGGATTTCACCTCAGTTTTTAAATTTTTTTTTTAACATTTATTTTTATTTTTGAGAGACATAGAGACAGAATATGAGTGGGGGAAGGGCAGAGAGAGAGAGACGCAGAATCGGAAGCAGGCTCCAGGCTCTGAGCTGTCAGCACAGAGCCCGACGCGGGGCTCGAACTCACAGACCGTGAGATTGTGACCTGAGCCGAAGTCGGCTGCTCAACCGACTGAGCCACCCAGGCGCCCCTTACCTCAGTTTTTTTAAATGGCAACTAGTTAGCACGCGGCGAACGCACGCATCCGCCCGGACACCTGAGGGCCGCGTTCGGCCCGGGTGCCGTCAGTCTGGGACGTTTGGGGGAGCGTCCAGCGGGAGCACAGCGGACACTGAAGGGCTCCTGCCTGTGTCCGCTCTGTCCCCTGCCCAGAGGAGACGGTGAGCATCGCCACGTCCAAGGCGGGAGCTGGGTCCTCCAGCGAGAGTTCTGAGTCTTCTGAGTTCGAATCAAGCTCCGAGTCCTCGTCGTCGTCGTCCTCAGAGGATGAAGAGGAACTTGTGGCCAGGGAGGAGGAGGAGGAGGAGGAGGAAGAGGAGGAGGGGGAGCCGGCAGCAGCGGACGAGAGTATGGCCCCTGCCGCTCCCGACGAGGACTTTGAGGAGGATGTGGCCACGGGGGCACCTGTGACGGAGTCCTCGGCCATGGAGGAGGAGGTGGACATCGAGGCCGAGGACGAAGCGCCCGAGGAGCAGACTCCCGTGTCGGAAGAGCCCCCCTTGCCCGCGCACGTGGAGGAGCCAGCGGCCTGCAAGGAGCCCCCGGAGGAGCCGGGCTCGAAGCAGGAAGGGGCCGGATTGCCATCTCCAGAGCCCCCTGCTGGAGAGACGGAGGCCCGGCCGCCGCCTTCCCCGGAGCCCACCCCAGGTACCGCCTGCGCCCCCCGCCCCCGGCAGGGTAGGGGGGGCGGGGGCGGGATGGCCTCACTGGCAGAGTGAGCCCGGGCTCCTTCGGGGAAATCATGCAACCTTCCCCACCTCTGGCTTCCTCACCTGTAACGTGGGACCAGTAGATAGCGTGTCCCCCGCGAGGTCGTACGGGAGGACAGGGTGAGATGGGGTGACGTGACGTGCTGGCGCGGCGCCCGGCCCCCAGCCAGAGATTCAGAGAGCCCCCTAAGGGCACCGCTCCTGTCACTGGTCCTCAGGGCCACCAGTTCCCCACCGTTGGCTCCTTGGACCTTCAGTCCTGTGAGCCGCTCCCAGAAAGGTGGGGCGGGGCTGGGGGGCCGGGGGTGTATGGTCAGGTTAGTGACGGGCAGCTAGGGGAGCCTTGGAGCGCCGGGCCAGGCGAGAAGGGGCATGGACACCGCACTCTCTGCCGCCTTTAGTGGAGCCGCACAAAGCGTGTCAGAAGCTGTAACACACACTGTCGGGCGGAACTTTCTGCAGTGACAGAAACGTCCTCTGTCTGCCCTCTCCAGTAGCACAGCCATTAGACACAATGTTGCTAAGAGCTCTTGAAACTGTGGCAAGTGCCAGGGTCGGGACTGAATTTGTAACTGAATTTGTAACGTTATTTAGTTATTTAGTTAATTAGCCACTGTGGTCAGATCCACCCTCTCATGCGTCCTTCAGGAAGGAAACCTATCATAGTTTGTTTCATTCTGTATCCTTTGGCTACAGAACCTAAGGTCTTTGAGTATTGTCACAGGTACTTGTTAAGCCTGTGTCGTGCCCCTGGTACTGTTTTAGGCACTGACAATCCAACAGTGGGCCCAACAGACAAAAATATCTGCCTTCATGCAGCTTACATGCTAAGGCAGGGTGATGAATGACAGCAGATAAGCTAGAAAATATATTATGTATGACAATGGAGATAAATGCTGGGAGAAAGGCACTGATAAGTCCTGCAGAAAAGGGACTTGTTGACTTTTATTCAGTAGCAGAGCCCATTTTCTTGATCCACGGGACGTTCCCTGTTCACAAGAACACCATTCTAAGGACATAATGTCAAAGGCTAGGAACCGTATCTCCTACATCTTTTGTTTTTCAAGCAGCTACTGTGTGCCAGGCACCAGGCTGGGCACTAAGGAGCCTTGAGTGGTTTAGTTGTCGGGGGATGGTCCCCATACTCAGAGAATGCCAGGGGGCCCAGAGGGCTGTGAGGGCGGGCGGCAAGCACATAGTAGGGCAGCATAAACAGGGCACCGAGAGACGTGTGACTCCAGTAATGATGGTCCGGTGTCTGCCCACCTCTCCGCAGAGGATGACCTGGAAGTGGCGCCCGAGTCCTCTACGCTGCGCTCCTTACCCCAGCCGCCGCCGTTGCCACCTCCTCGGCCGCCCCTCCCGCCCAGCCCACCACCAGAGCCCGAGACCCCAGAGCCCCCACACCCACCCGTCCCTCTGGAGCCGCCTCCCGAGGAGCAGCCCCCGCGTACCCCGGGACTCTGCGGCAGCCTGGCCAAGTCCCAGAGCACAGAGACGGTGCCGGCCACGCCGAGCGGGGAGCCCCCGCTGTCAGGGGGTAGCAGTGGCCTGTCACTGAGCTCCCCACAGGTGCCCGGCAGCCCCTTCTCCTACCCGTCCCAGTCTCCCAGCTTGAGCAGCGGGGGCCTCCCGAGGACACCTGGTCGGGACTTCACCTTCACGCCCACCTTCCCTGAGCCCGGGGGGCCTCTGCTCCTCCCTGTCTGTCCCCTTCCAGCAGGCCGGCGCGACGAGCGGTCTGGCCCCCTAGCCTCCCCGGTGCTCCTGGAGACGGGCCTGCCTCTCCCCCTGCCCTTGCCCTTGCCCCTGCCCCTGGCATTGCCCGTCCCTGTCCTGCGGGCCCAGACGCGGGCCCCCACGCAGCTGCCGCCGCTGCTGCCCGCGCCCCTGGCCCCCTGCCCACCGCCTATCAAGAGGAAGCCGGGCAGGCCCCGGCGGTCCCCGCCGGCCGTGCTCTCCTTGGATGGGCCCTTGGTCCGGCCACCAGGGGGGGCCACCCTCGGCAGGGACCTTCTGCTCCTGTCAGGCCAGCCACAGACCCCTGTCTTCCCCAGCGCCCATGACCCCCGGGCCGTGACCCTGGACTTCCGGAACGCGGGGATCCCGGCCCCCCCACCGCCCCTGCCCCCCCAGCCTCCTCCGCCCCCGCCTCCACCCCCCGTTGAGCCTACCAAGCTGCCCTTTAAGGAGCTAGAGAACCAGTGGCCCTCCGAGGCCATCCCCCCCGGCCCCCGCGGGCGCGACGAGGTCACCGAGGAGTTCATGGACCTGGCCAAGGTTCGGGGGCCCTGGCGCCGGCCGCCCAAGAAACGCCACGAGGACCTGGTAGCCTCAGCCTCGCCCGAGCTCTCCCCACCGCAGCCCCTCTTCCGGCCCCGCTCGGAGTTTGAGGAGATGACCATCCTCTATGACATCTGGAACGGCGGCATCGACGAGGAGGACATCCGCTTCCTGTGTGTCACCTACGAGCGGCTGCTGCAGCAGGACAACGGCATGGACTGGCTCAATGACACGCTCTGGGTCTACCATCCCTATATCCTAGCCAACGATGGAGGCGGGGGGTCCTTGCCCACCCCTCCGGGCCCTGGCTTCCATGCCGCCCGTCGCCTCCCGGGTGGCGCGCGTGCTGGCACCACGCCCGGCTCCACGTGGTGTCACCACTGGCACTTTTAAAACACCTCTTCCGTGCCAGGCCCGTCTGCCCCCCAGAGCTAGCGGGTCTCAGGGCCAGATGTAGCAGCGAGGTCCTACAGCCGTGCGGTAACGGAGACCGACCGGGGGCCTACCCTTCCTAGCCCCGCCGTCCCCGGACTTAATCTTCCCAACACCCCGGCGGGGTAGGGGCTGTTACTCCCATTGTGCGTACGTGGAAACCAAGGCCCCGAGAGGTTAAGTGACCTAGCCGAAGTCACGCAGCTGTGAGGCAGCAGAGCTGGGACTCGAGCCCAGGTGAACCCGGCTCCAGAATCTGGAGTCTTAGCCGTGCTGCTAATGCTGATAGCTGCGTGACCAGCGCAGTCGGACCTGTCGGGTCGGAGCCGTCGCTATCCCCGTCACACCAAACTGGCTGGCTGCGCGCTTCCTCCGCTCCGGGAAGTCTGCCAGGCACCTCAACACATGTAATCATTCAGAGGAGCGTTGTTCTTGCCCCAGCGGGCAGATGGGAAACTGAGGCAGAACGTGGCTAGGAAACACACCCAGGACCAGGCAGCTAGGTGCCCCTGACAGAGTTCCGGCCCTCAGTGGAGGTGACGAAGGCGTGGGGGGTGGAACCTCCTGGGAATTAGCCCGAGGGCAGAGAGGCCAGGCCCCGTGGGACTGTCTCTGGAAGGACGGGGAGGGGCTCTCCAAGAATATCCATGTGGCCCTTGACGCACTCCCACCCACCAGCCTCTCTTCAGCTAAGAAAAAGAAACGGGACGATGGCATCCGGGAGCACGTGACGGGCTGTGCCCGCAGCGAGGGCTTCTATACCATCGACAAGAAGGACAAGCTCAGATACCTCAACAGCAGCCGCGCCAGCACCGATGAGCCGCCGACGGACACCCAGGTACCGCCCTGGGACTCCCCGGGACCCCCAGGCTGCAGTGGGCGGGGGCCTTCTGGAGGGGGGCCTGCCGGGCGGCATGCGGGGTTACGGGGTCAGAGGGGCTGGCGTGGGGGGCTTACTCACCCGGGGACTCGGGCTGGAGAAGCGAGGCGAGGCTGGGACGCGGGAGCCTCTGTCTGAGACTTTCATCGGGGACGTGAGCAGAGCAGAGTTGGGTTTCCAGAAGGTTCGTTCTTTCCTTTTTAAATTCAGCAGACGTCTCCTGAGTGCCTGCTGTGTTCCAGGCACTGTTCTGGGTCTATAGCAGTGAACAAAACAAACCCCTTTTCCTCACAGAGCTTCCGTCTCCGCGGGGAGGGAGGAAATGATCAGGCGAACAAAACCTAGAATTGCGGGTGGGGAACACGGGAGAGGAGGCTAGGGGCTGGCGAGTCAGAGGGGTCACCGCGGCGACCGTGGAGCCAGGTCTGAGTGAAGTAAAGAAACGAGCCGCGTGAATAACTGGGAGAGACCACAGAGAAGTAGGAGAAGGCCTTCGATAAAAAGTTAACACAGGAGGGGCGCCTGGCTGGCGTGAGTCAGTAGAGCCTACAGCTCTTGATCTCAGGGTTGTGAGTTCAAGTCCCGTGTTAGGCATGGAGCCTACTTTATTTAAAAACAAAAACAAACACAGCACCTAGGGGCACCCGGGTGGCTCAGTCGGTTAAGCGTCCGACTTCGGCTCAGGTGGTAATCTCACGGTTCGTGAGTTCGAGCCCCACATCGGGCTCTGTGCTGACGGCTCAGAGCCTGGAGCCTGCTTTGGATTCTGGGTCTCCCTCTCTCTCCGCCCCTCCCCCATGTGTGCTCTGTCTCTGTCTCTGTCTCTGTCTCTCTCTCTCTCTTTCAAAATTAAATAGACATTAAAAAAATTTTTTTAAGTTAAAACAGGAGGGGGTGGGGTCCCTGCGTGGCTTAGTTGGGCATCCGACTCTTGATCTCAGCTCAGGTCTTGATCTCAGGGTCGTGAGTTCAAGCCCCATGTTGGGCTCCACGCCGGGCATGAGGCCTACTTCAAAACGAAACAAAACAGGAGAGGGGCTCACTAAGTCTGCGAGTCGTGAGCGGCAAGTGCAAAGGCCCTGAGCTGGGGCAGGGTCTCGGGGGTGTGAGAGAGGAAAGGAAAGACTAGTCGAGCCAGAGACAGAACAGGTCGTCAGGGCCCTGGAGGCGGCGGCGATGAGGTCAGATTTGTGTTCTCTGCGTGACAGCGAGCCGCATGAGTTTCCAGAGAAAGGGCGAGGGTGACATGGCTCAGCCCATGGTTTTCAAAGCTTACGCCGGCTGCCGTGTGGGGAGGTGACTGCAAGGGCCCACGGGGGAGACCGTGGCACGGCTGCTACCGTTTCCAGGTCCAGACACGTGGGTAGGTTAGACCTGGTCTGCCTTGAGAAAAACGCGGATGTGTTTGAAAGGATATCCGGAGCAGGTGAACTCATGAAGGGAGGTGACCGGGGGCCGGACTGGCCGGGGGAGCCCGAGGACCTGGCTGGGGCGCAGCTGGCACGGCTTGGGGGATGAGGGCGCCGGGCGCCGAGCTCCGAGGTGGGAAGCTTGTGTTTCGGGCTTTGTGGAACACCCAGGGAGTGAGGCCTGTCAGGCAGTTCGGTACACGGGTGCAGTCGAGAGCTTAGGGGAAGGAGCCTTCCAGTCACCGGGATGGAGACATCCACGGAAGGTCACGGCAAGGAAGAGCCCACCCGGGGAGAGGGCATGTGGGCAGGAGGGCAGAGGCCGAGGGTGGCCGGGGGACGTTAGGAAGGAAGGCAAGGGTGTCCAGAAAGGAGCCATGACCTCGAAACCCCGGGGAGGTCAGAGGGGCCTGGGTGCGAGCCACGGGGGCCAGGGCGGACGGGCACGTGGCGTCTCGCTCCCCCGGGAGTGGAGGCGTCTCCAGGTCTCCTAGCTGGGACGGGAGAGACGGCAAGCGCCACGGGGAAGCTGTGTCGTTCTCTTTGGAGGCCGTCGAGCACATTCACAGCCTGGGAGGAAGGACCAGGGAAGAGGAGGGGGTACAAGTAGGGGACAAGCTCACAGCCATGCCCCGAGCAAGGAGCCGAGAAGGGGGGACCGCAGGGGTCCTGCGCTTGGGATGTGACAGGGGCCCCGGTCCCGGGGCCACGTGAGCGGGGCGGCCCCACGCCTCCTGACCCATCCCCGTCCCTGTCCCCTCGCAGGGCATGAGCATCCCCGCACAGCCGCACGCCTCCACTCGGGCCGGCTCGGAGCGGCGCTCCGAGCAGCGCCGCCTCCTCTCCTCCTTCACCGGCAGCTGTGACAGTGACCTGCTCAAGTTCAACCAGCTCAAGGTGAGGCCGGGCCCCAGCCGGGGCGGCCGGGTGGCCTAGGGGCTGAGGCCCGGCCTCTCACCTCTCAGCTCCTTCCCTCCCCCAGTTCCGGAAGAAGAAGCTCAAATTCTGCAAGAGCCACATTCACGACTGGGGCCTGTTCGCCATGGAGCCCATCGCGGCCGACGAGATGGTCATTGAGTACGTGGGCCAGAACATCCGCCAGGTAGGCACCGCCCGCGGGCGTGGGCGTGGGGGTGGGCGTGGGCGGGCGTGGGGGTGGGGGGCGGAGGCGGGAGCGGGCGGGCCGGGCCAGCCCGGACCGACGTCTGCTCCGACGTCTGCTCCGGCCAGGTGATCGCGGACATGCGGGAAAAGCGCTACGAGGACGAGGGCATCGGCAGCAGCTACATGTTCCGGGTGGACCACGACACCATCATCGACGCCACCAAGTGCGGCAACTTCGCGCGCTTCATCAACCACAGCTGCAACGTGAGTGCCCGTCCGGAGCCCGCTGCCGCCCCCGCCGCTGGGCCCCGGGACCCAGAAGCTTCTGGGCAGAATCGGCATGGCCTCTGTCCCAAGCTCTGGTCGCCCGGGGGTGATGGAGGCAGGGTGGGGGCAGGCCTCGGACACCAAGTGTTTCTCCCCCGAGCTTCAGCTTTCCCTTCTGAAAAAACGGGCATGAAGAGACTCGGGGTGCTGAAGAAGTGCTCCGCTCAGCTCACAGCTACCCAGTTCCTCCTCGGGGTGGGGCTCAGCCCTCAGAGACCTTTCGTCCCGGGCCGGTGCTGTCCGGCAGAACTCTGTGTAGTGGCCCCGCATCCGTGCTGGCCACCGCTGTGGTACTGGCCGCTCGCGGGGCTGAGCACTTCAGATGTGGCCAGTGCCGCTGAGGAACTGAGTTTTTGTTTTGTTTTGTTTTCTTTAATTTATCTTTTAGTGTTTGTTTATTTGTGAGAGAGGGAGAGAGAGAGAGACAGAGTGAGAGCAGGTTAGGGGCAGAGAGAGGGAGACACAGAATCGGAAGCAGGCTCCAGGCTCTGAGCTGTCAGCACAGAGCTCGACGCGGGGCCCAAAGTCGTGAACTGGGAGATCGTGACCTGAGCTGAAGTCGGACGCTCAACCGACTGAGCCACCCAGACGCCCCCTGAGGAAACGAGTTTTTAATTTAATTTAGTTTAATTTAATCTTAAATAGTCTCACGTGGCTAGTGGTGACAGTGTGGATGGCACTGGCCCAGGGGGCAGTGAGCGTTGACAACGAGGGGGGTTCTCACGCTGAAGACAGGCGCAGGGAGCTTCAGACCGGGGGCAGGCTAGTTCCAGAGCAAATACGCCCAGCTCTTGTTTCGCGTCATAACGTTGCTACTTAGCAAGTGGCTGTAGGCTAGTGAGTTAATGTCTCAGTGCCTCGGTTTCCGGATCCGTAAAACAGGATAGTAACAGTCCCTCCTCGTAGGTTTTTGGGAGAACCAAGGAGTTCCTTTTTTCTTCCCCCATTTTTTAAAATGTTTGTTTATTTTTGAGAGAGCGAGAGAAAGCTTGAGCGAGGGAGGGGGGGCAGAGAGAGAGAGGAGACACAGAATCCGAAACAGGCTCCAGACTCTGCGGTGTCAGCACAGAGCCCTATGCGGGCCTTGAACTCACAAACCGTGAGATTATGACCTGAGCCCATCTGACCTCAGACGCTTAACCGACTGAGCCGCCCAGGCGCCCCAATGAGTTCCTTTGACACAACTGGCTCTCACGACTGTGACTGGAGCGTCACTGGGGCCAGTAAGGGACTTCCTCTTGCCTCCCTGTGGCTCCTGAGGGTTGGAGGGAATCACCCAGTGAGTGGGGCAAGCGTTCTGTTCAGTGGGGCCCTGCGGGACAGCAAAGCGGACGGTAGGGATGGAGTAGGGGTGGAGAGGACAGGTAAGAAGATGAGGTTGGCAGGCTCGGGGTGGCCAGATCACTCAGGCCTTGCAGGGCCAAGCCGAGAAGTTTCTCTAAAAGCCAAGCAGGCCACCGTCAGGTTTCGGGCCATGAGACAACAGGGCCTGCTCCGCCTTGGCCCCTGGGTCAGGAGTAGATTTTCCTCAGAGGACAGCGAGGTAGTGGGAGCCTGCTGAGGTCCGGCCGAGTGACGATGGGCCCCTGCGGCAGGTGGCGGTGGAGAGCAGTAGACAGAATCAGGGGGTCCTTTGGAGGGAGAAGCGGCTGGGCCCAGCAGCGGTGTAAGAAGGTGCAGGAGACAGCCGCTCAGGGGCCGGGCGCAGGGCATAGCCAAGTCCCCAGAGTTTAGGTTTGAGCTCACCGAGTCCAGACTGTCCCCAGGAGCTGCCGAAGGGAGGTGTCAAGCTTGGATTTCTGGGGGTGGAGCAGGGTCCCACAAACTTTCTCGTTAAAAGGCCTGATAGTAAATATTTTTGGCTTTGTGGCCCAGACAATCTCTTAGCAAATCTCTTAGCAACTACTGAACTGCCACTGTAGCAGCAGCAGCCTGTAGGCAGTATGTAGATGAATGCGTGTGGCCGCGTGCTGGGAGAACTTGCAAAAACAGGCGGGGCGGGGGTGAGGGGGGGGCGCGCGCAGAGTTGGCCGACCCCTTCTCTGGCGCCCAGAAGCGAGGCCTGGGCTAGAAATGCAAACTTGGGAGTCGCCCGTAGCGTAAATGGAAACGGAAGCCCTGGAGAATAATTCGTTGTTCTCCCCATCGTCATCATTCTTGTTTGTTGTTGTCAGAGGCAAGGGGTCCCCGTCACCCAGACTGGGGAGCTGGGGGCCTAGGGACGGTGGCCAGTGGAAGTGGGACGGGGGGGGGGGGGGCAGGGGGGGGCGGGGCAAGAGGCGGGTGAGTCAGGCTGGGAGCCCGGAGCTCAGTCGGGTTTGGCGGAGGTGGGGGGGCCCGGCGGGGGGGGGGGGGGGAGGGTCGTCGGCTCACCCTCCCCCCCCCCGCCTCTCCCGCAGCCCAACTGCTACGCCAAGGTGATCACGGTGGAGTCGCAGAAGAAGATCGTCATCTACTCCAAGCAGCACATCAGCGTCAACGAGGAAATCACCTACGACTACAAGTTCCCCATCGAGGACGTCAAGATCCCCTGCCTCTGCGGCTCCGAGAACTGCCGGGGGACCCTCAACTAGGCCCCGCGGCGCGGCCCCGCCTCCCACCCCCATTTCAGGTGCTCTCCCCGACCCCCGCGGCCACGCCGGGGCCTGGCGCCCCCAACACTACCCCCGGACCCGGCGCAGCTCCAGCCCCTCCGTGGGAAAGGGCTTCTCTGTCTCTCAGCCCACGTCTCTTTGGTTTTTTTTTAAAAAAGGCTCCCTTCAGGATTTTTGTTCAACTCCAGCGTACACTCTCTCTCTGTCCGTGTCTCTCACTCTCCGTCTCTCTGTCTCTGTCCCTGTCTCTGTCCCTGTCCCTGTCCTCTTTCCCCGTCAGCCTCTATCCACGAATGCTGCTATGTCGTTTCGTCTTCTCTTTACTCTCTCCCTCGTCATAAGAAAAGACATTTTAACCGTTGAAATGTGAAGGCAGAATCAGAGAGCGGGGATCCCCAGCGGGGGCCTCGGGGGGCCTCCGTGCGGTGGCGAGTCGGCCCGCGCCCCGGAACCCCCGGGCCGGGGAGCGGGCCAGGTGCTGCAGAGAGGAGGGGGGTCGGCCCCAGGCTGCGTCCTCAGAACACTACGCAAGGCCCCCTCTCTGCCGGCGGCGACTCAGTGAGGAGAAGAACCCCCCCTTCTGTTCTTTCCCCGGCAGCCTGGGGGCGCCATTTCCCCTGGCAGACCCCGGCGGGGCCCAGCTGGTCCCCGGCAGGACCCGCCCCTCGGGGCTCTCCCCGCCGCCCCACACCCTGCCACCCCCAGAATCTTGGGTTCAATGTTTACTTTCTCATTCGAATGCCAGCAACGAGGGAGCCTCCCGGAGGCCCCAGTGCGGGCGTGGGGGCGCTGGGAAGGGTCCTGTCCCCTCTCTCCTGCCCTCACCTTCTCCCCGGTGGGCGGAGGGCCTCCCAGGGCAGGCGGGTCCCCTGGTCCCGCCACTACGGGTCTCCCACCAGATGCGTGTGGCATTTTTTGTTTGTTTGTTTATAAGCTTCACCCGCTTGCCCCTAGCCCACACCACCCCCCCCCCCGCCCCACCCCCCCCACCCCCACCCCCCCGCCAGCAGCCCCTCGTCCCAAGGAGGAAAGAGGATATTTATTTTCAGAGTGAGATTATTCTCCCGGAGAAAGGAAAATCTTGGAGAAGATTTTTTAAAGCTCAGATCTAAGTCTGACTGGTTTTTTGTTGTTGTTTTTTAACCCCTTTTACCCCTTCCCCATCATCCTCTTCAGGGTTTCTTTCCATAGATTTTTTTTTTCCTTGTGCGTGTATAAAATCAAAACGAAGGGAAGAAATAGGTTTTTGAAGTTCAGAACCAACTTCTGTATATAGGCTGCCATAAAGGACTTTTTCTCGGGAACCTTGTTTCTTGTAGAAACATGTGGGAAGACTTTTTTGCTCATTTCTTTGTATTTCCAAAAAATCTCACACACACACACACACACGCACACACACACACACACACGCAAGCAAGTCCTTCGCATCCCAGAAAGCAGAGCAGGCATGTAAATAATTTCTGGAAAGTGACTGTTGTGACCAGGAGTCCTCACCAAGACGGGAGAGCTCCCGGCGGGGCCGCCCCCCCCCACCCTGCAGCTGCAGGCCCGGAGCCTCTGGTATCTCAGCTTGTGTCAAGCTTGTTATCATGTAAATTCTGTACAAAGAATTGTTATTTTTCTCTCTCTCTCTCTCTCTCTTTTTTTTTTTGTCGTTGGTGGTTTTGTTGTGTTTTTTTGTTTCTTTTGTTTTTTTTTCCGTTTTTTAATTTCTTTACCCCACGCCCTCTCTGTTTGAGATCGTGCCCCCCAGTTTCAAGGTTTCAAGGGCCATGAAATCGGGGGCCTTAAGACCCAGAGGAGGGACGTGGGCACAGCGGCGGCCTTCTCTTCCGTTTGCGGTTTTCTGCCTAATTGTGCAACCGAGGAAATATTTATTTTTCACATGAGGAAACGCGTAGTTTGTAGAGATGGTTGATTTAAGTTACTCGCGCGGCCCGCCAGGGGCCGCCTGCATTCTCTCCCCTCTTCCCAGAGAAGAAGCGGCGGGGGATGTGAGGAAACCAGGCTTGGGGGCCAGCCTCACCCCTCACCCTGGCCTCGCCTCGCCCAACGGGCCAGGGGCTGGCAGTGCCCTCCCTGTCCCCGGGGAGCCCCCACCCCCGAAACGGTCAGCCATATCCGGAAACGTGGCTCATTTTTCTTTCAATGCCTTCGTTTTCAAGGAACAAATCTTTGCTTTGGAAAAATTGGGGGTTCCTCCTTTTTTTTTTTTTTTTTTTCTTTTCTTCTTGTCCCTCCCGCCCTGCCTCTCCTCCTGCGAAGAAGAGAACCCATAAGTTTTAGGGATGTTTGTGCATATAGACTCTGTCATCCGTATGTAACTTGTTTTGAAGAGAAGTGTTTCCGTTGTGGGTGTGTCTTGCTGTAAATATTTGTTCATATTTTTGTGAATTCAATACTATGTACCATTGTATTATAGTAACTTTTATAAAGCAAACCATAAATATACTGACTTTTCTTACAGACACGCCGTCTCTCTTGCTCTCCTCTCTCCCTCTCCTCCTCCTCCTCTCTTTCTGATTAGGTGCACCCGGCTCACATGGAGGGTGGGCTGGGCTCACGAGGTGGAAGGAGCTAGGTGCGGTGTGGTCCACTCAGACCAGTGGCTCTTAAACTCCGAGCCTCCTAGGTGGATTCTGTGAACCGGGCCAAGTTCTAGTCAGACCAGACACTTTAACGTTTTGTTTGTTTGTTTTGAAGATTATTTATTTTGAGAGAGAAAGCATGAGCGGGGGAGGGGCAGAGAGAAGGAGACAGAAAATCCTAACTAGGCTCTGCACTGTAGTGGGGCTTGAACTCACGAACCTTGGGATCATGCCCGGAGCCGAAATCAAGTCAGATGCTTAACCAACTGAGCCATCCAGGCGCCCTAAGTTCTTTTTTTGTTGTTTTGTTTTGTTTTGTTTTGCCTTCAAGTTTTGTTTCTAGAACTTTAAAAATCTTAGGTATCTAACACTACTAAAAGTTTGCAGTTAGGAAACAAGCTCAAATATCCTATTGCTATCACTGGAAGAAATTGGAAAAGCAGTAGGTATCTCAAAAATGTTTAATACTCCTTTTAAGGAGGTAGCCCTCTAGTTTGCGTTCGAGGGAGACGAACGGATAAAATAGTCACGAGTTGAGAAGCATTCAGCGTAGCCAGTGTTGGCGGTATTCCCGATCTTCTGCGCCCCGTAGGTGTCGCCCCTGCCTGACCCAGCGGCGGGGTAGTCCAGGGGCCCATGCAGAAGCTTGTCAGACAATGTCCACTTACCCCTGAGAAGGACAGACGCAAACCTCATCAGTAGGCGGCATGACCGAGAAAATGCCACACCTCGCTTCTCACTAGAGAGATGCAAACTATGCTACGAAATGGCCAATGTTGGCGAGCACGGGGCGGGGGGCGGGGGGCACTTCCGCACCATTAGTGTAAGCTGAAATCGCCGCGACCTTCAGGAGAAAAAGATATTAACAACCAGCTCAAAAACGCACGTAAACTTGGCACGAACGTTCCGCTGTCCGGAACTGAGCCCCACAGCCGCGAGCAGGCGACGGTACGTACAAGGCTGGTCTTCACGGCCTCGCCTGTGTGCGAAGGAAGTGAAGGCAGGGGAGGTGTCCTTGGCGGTGGGCTGGTTTCCGGAACTGTGCGTCCGGACCGGCGAACACCACCGAAGGTGGATTGGTGGGGCGGGGAATGGGAAACTCGGAGGGTGGAACCGAGCCAGGAAAAAGCAAGAGCAGCTGCTGGCCGTTCTTCCGTTCATTCATCCAGTATCATTGAGCACCTACTAGGTGTCGGCCAGTTCTCTCGGCGCTGGGGACCCAGGAGCGAAGGAAACACCCTCCCTGACTTTAAGTGACTGTGCTTTCGTGAGTGATCCAGGCAGACGTGAAGAATAAATGCTGCCGGGGCGCCTGGGGGACTCGGTCACTTGAGCGCCCGGCTCTCGATTGTGGCTCAGGTCATGATCTCACAGTTTGTGAGTTTGAGTCCCATGTCAGCTTCCACGCCAAGGTTGCAGAGCCTGCTTGCAACCTCTCTCTCTCTGCCCCTCCTCCCCTCATTCCCTCTCTCAAAATAAATGGGTAAGCTTTAAAAAAAATAAATGCGATGATAAAAGAGAAGAACCACTACAAGAAGGGGATATCAGTTGGGCGTGTGTGTGAAATCTTAAATACAGTGGACAGGGAAGTCTGCGTAGCCCACATGTGAACAAAACTCAAAGGAGACCAGGGTGTCAGCCCTGCGGACACCCGGAGTGAGGGTATTTCAGGCAGAAGGAACCGTGAGTGCAAAGGTCCTGAGGCTAATACCGCCTAGTGCATTTGGGGGCCAGCAGGACTGTGTAGCCTCAGCTGACTGAAGGAAGGGGGGGTAAAGGAAATGAGATCTTAGAGGGACCCGGTGGGGAGAAGGGGAGACAAATGCCTACGGCCTGGCAGGGCAGCCTGAGGCACGTAACTCAAGGCACAGAATGGAAACACACATCCAAATGTGAGTCTCCTCCATCTCCCCTCTTGCGCCTGCTTCTCTTGCCATAATTTCCACCTTGGTCTAGGCACTTCTGTCCCTCCCCTCCACCCCTGCTGCGGCGGCTTATTGCCTCAACGCAAACCCGAAAAGCCCGGACCTCTCCTTTTCCCTCCCCTGCCAAGTTGGACAGCTGTCCTTCTCCCTTGTTCTTCAAATCCATCCGCCTCTCCCTCTACCCCTCAGTCCCCTAGGACAAGTCCTTTCTTCTCTGGTCCTGCTGTGGGGACCGAAAAGGGAGCCCCAACCTGAGCCATCTGCACGCAGACCAGGGTGGAGTGGGGAAGGGGAGGTGCTGGGTAGACTTGGCCAAGACCCCTCCCCAGGCCCCTCTCTCAAAATAACAAGGGCAAACATATAGCACTGGCACCGTGCCAGGCACTGTTTTAAAACCTGATATTAAACATACAGCAGTGCTAGGAGGTGGGTATTATTCCCACCCCCTGTTTGACAGATGAGAAAAATTGAGGCGAGGCACTGAGAGGTCAAGTGACTTGCCCAAGGTCACACAGCTAACAAGTAGCTGATCTGATCCGGGGTGGGAGCCTAGGCAAACTTGCTTCCAAGTCTGTGCCCAGCTAATGAAGGTCTGTCTGCCCGTGTCCCGTCCAAGGAGGCACCCACCACTTGGCAGCAGCTGTTCGTTGCTGCATAGCAAAGCAAGGCCAGAACTGCCTGGTTGTTCCAAGAAGAACCAGAATCCTAACATTTATATGTGAAATATCCCAACTTTCTGAAATGATTCAAATTTGCTTAAAACTATACAGACGGGGGTGCCTGGGTGGTTCGGTCAGTGGAGCGTCTGATTCTTTTTTTTTTTTTAACATTTATTTATTTTTGAGAGACATAGAGACAGAGTATGAGCAGGGGAAGGGCAGAGAGAGAGGGAGGCACAGAATCTGAAGCAGGCTCCAGGCTCTGAGCCGTCAGCACAGAGCCCGACGCAGGGCTCGAACCCACAGACGGTGAGATCATGACCTGAGCTGAAGTCGGCCGCCCAACCGACTGAGCCACCCAGGCGCCCCAGAGCGTCTGATTCTTAATTTCAGCTCGGGTCATGATCCTGGGGTCATGGGATCTAGCCCCACAGGGGACTCCATTCGAGTGTGGAACCTGCTTGAGATTCTCTCTCTCTCTCCCCCTCTGCCCCTCTCCCCACTCGAGTGCACTCTCTCTCTCTAAAATAAAAAATTTAAAAAAAAGTAAAACTATACAGACAAAATAAAATACATCTGTGAGCCAGATCTGGCCCATGAGCCACCAGTCTGCAAACTTCTGAGGCACCGAAATTCTCTGCTTTGCATGAGCCACGGGAAAATAGAGGGAGGGTATTTTTTAGCTAGCAACACGGGCCTGGGGGATCCCAGAAGCCCTGACTTCTATAATCTTCCTTTTTCTGGTTTTTATTTTTTTTCTCTCTTTTTTAAAATATTTTTTTTGGGGGGAGAGAGTACAAGCAGGGGAGGGTCAGAGAGAATCTGAAACGGGCTCTGTGCTGATGGGCTGACAGCAGCGAGCCCGATGTGGGGCTCGAACTCCGATGTGGGGAGTTTATGGCCTGAGCCAAAGTCGGGTGATCAACTAATTGAGCTACCCAGGTGCCCTTCCTTTCTCCGGTTTTTAAAACCAGAGGGCAGAAGCTGAGGGGCTCTGATCCCTCCCACCTGCTATACTTCTCAGACCGGGAACCGTGTCTCTAGGTGGCTGAGCAGGAGTCCCTTGGCCAACACCCTCCCCTCTCTGATGTCCCTAAGTTTGGGCACAGGGCAGCAAACCTGGGGACAGCTCATCTTTAGGGATCATAAAGCCACCAGATAGGACGCTGTCCAGTGCGGTTTCACCTCAAGGCCTCCACCCTTGTTTTTCCCTCTTTCTGGAATACTCTTTCCCCAGATTTTCCCATGGCTGGCTCCCAAATGTCACCTCTCCAGAGGGGCCTTTTCTGGGTTAAAATTAGTACCTCCTCCCAGCTTTACCTCTGCTCAATCTCATCATCGCCCGCTTTATCTTCATAGCATTTACCACTCTATGAAATGATACTGTCTTCCCCTCTAACGTGTCAGCCCTCTGCACCTCTTGGTTCCAGAATTCTCCCTGGCCGGCAGGGTCTCACTTAGCAAAATGCGCGCACGGCCGGCCGTGCCTCCCCTCCCGGGCTCGGTCAGTGCTCCGAAGCCGGAACGCAGACGCCTCCGGCAGCGCTAGCGCCCTGAGCTCCCCCTGCAGGCCAAAGGCGTCACTGCTCCAGCCAGGCACAAACACCACGACCCCGCACGTGACCCCTGTCCGCTTTATTCAGAGGGCAGGAGCCGGGAGCGGCCCGACCGATGGGGGCGTGGCCAGAGCCTTGGTGCTCCGGATTGGTGGGCAGGGTCTAAAGGGAGTGGCCAGTAAGGAGGGCTTGCAGTTCGGGCTCTGTGGTGAGGTGGGCGTGTTCCAGGCCTGGGGGCGTGGCCCATCGGGCGCCCGCAGGTGGGCGGGGCCTCGGTAGGTCCACCCGCGGCCTACATGCCTGGCACTATCCCGTTGGTCTCCAGGTCGGTGAGGTTGCCCCGCAGGTTCTGCTCCTCTTCGAAAGCCTTGAACAGTGAGTTGAAGTTACCGGCTCCGAAACCCTGGAGCGGGAGAGAGAAAGAAGGTGAGCTGCAGGCCCAGAAAGCCAACCGCGCTACCCTGCGGGTCCCCCCCTGGTGCTGTCGGAGGCAGGTGGTACCTGGTGGTTGTGGCGCTGGATGACTTCCAGGAAGAGCGTGGGCCGATCCTGCATGGGCTTGGTGAAGATCTGCAAGAGGTAGCCTTTCTCATCGTAGTCTATCAGGATTTTCAGCTCCTAGGTAGGAGACAGGCGGCTGGATTAAGGGGGCGGCTGGCTCACCCCTCTATCGTGGCACAGTGGGGTCTTTCGAAAGTCCCGAAGCGGGTGCCTGGGTGGCTCCGTGGGATGGGTTTCTGACTCATGGTTTGTAGGATCGAGCCCTGCCCTTGTCTGCACTAACAGCACAGAGCCTCCTTGGGATTCTCCCTCTCCCTCTCCTTCCTCCTCTCCACCCTTGCTCTCTTTCTCTCAAATTAAATAAACATTTAAAAAAAAAGTCCATAAGAGTTCCTGCACCGAAAGCCAAGAAAAGACCCCATTCTCCCGTTGTTCCAGACACTTCCAAATAGATTTCTAAATCGTCCTGTTACCACCCACCTGCCGCAGTCCCTATGCAAGCCACTGTCGAGGCTGTCCTGGACCACCCCAGTGGCCTCACCTCTACACAGGTCCCCCTGTTTCCCTCTTGCCTTCTTGCAATCCGTCCTCCCCACAGACATCCAAGGGGTCTTTTAAAAATCAGATGGGGCCGGGGCGCCGGGTGGCTCAGTCGGTGAGGCGCCCGACTTCAGCTTGGGTCGTGATCTCCACAATTTATGGGTTCCTGGCCCACGTCCGGCTCTGTGCTGACAGTGTGGAGTCTGAAGCCTGCTGTGTTTCCCTCTCTCTCTGACCCTCCCCTGCTCACGCCGTATGTGTGTGTCTCTCTCTCCCCCAGAAAAATAAACACTAAAAAAATAATTAAAAAAAATCAGATGATGTCGTTTCCCCGTTTAAAAGCATCCAGTGGAAATCAGAACCCTCGTATGCTGCTTGGTGGGAATGTAAAATAGTGTAGCCATTATGGAAAACTGGGCGTTCCTCAGAAGGTTAAACATAGGGTTACCGTATAACCCGGCAATTCCGGGGCTAGGTATAAACCCAGGAGAATGAAAAACATGTCCAAACAAAAACTCGAACGTGAATGATTACGGCGGCATTGTTCCAATAGCCCCAAAGTGCAAACACGGCAATCAATGTCCATCAACCGATGAACAGATTAGAAAAATGAGGACATCCATACAAGGGACTACGATTCAACCACGAAAAGGCAGAAGCACTGACACCTGCTACCACATAGACAAACCCTGAAAACATGATGCTGAGTGAAAGAAGCCAGACGCAGAAGATCACATATTGTGCGATGCCATTTCTATGACATGTTCGAAAGCGGCAAATCCGTAGAGACAGAAGGCGGGTGAGTGCTTGCCTGGGGCTGCGGGGAGGAGGGCGAGGAGGGGTGTGATGAAAAGTGTCCTAAAATTGATTTTGATGATAGTGCACGACATAGCGAGTAGCTCGAAAACCACTGAACTGTACACTTTCAAAGAGTGCCTTAGATGTTATGTGACCTATATATGGATAAGGCCGTTAAAAACAAACAAACCAAAAAAACCAACAACAACAAAAACCCCCAAAACCCTCCATTGGCTCTGGCCCTAGAAGAACACAAGCCAAGCTCCTGAAGAGTTGATGAGAGGAATCAGCCCCTACCCACCTCTCTCACCCAGGCCAGTCCTCAAACACATCCTTTCATCCATTCTTGCCTTCTTTGCGTTCCTCGGACACTTGGAACTTGTTCCTGACCCACGACCTCGGTGCCTGCTCTTCCCCTAGCCATTCACACAGCCATCTCCTGCTGATTGTTGAGACTTCACTAAAATGTCGCCTCCTCAGAGAGGCCCTCCCGGATCACCTCTGGGGCAGTAGCCCCAGATCATTCTCTGTCGAAGCTTGTTTTAACTTTCTACACGGCACCACCTCTCTCTCTGATGGTGTTTGTGTTGTTATTTGTTGGTTATCTGTCTCCCCACTAGAGTGCAAGTCCCATGACGGCAGGGACCCGGTCTGGTTGTCCTTGTGTGAACCAGTGCCTGATCAGGGTAGTGGCTTAGACGATATTCGAGAGGCAAGGTGAAACTCGGGGCTCCTCCTCCCCATCCCAGACTCCAGGGTCCTGCCCTAGCCTCACCTCCAGGACATCAATGTTCTCCTTCACTCGGATCTTGGCGGACTTGAGCTTCTCCCGCAGTTGTTTGTAGTACGTTGGTGGAACGCCCAGGAACTCCATGCCTCTCTCTCTCAAGTGGCGAATCTGTCTCAGAGTAGGGTCAAGGTCAGTCTCCTCCCTCCGCGCTCAAAACACCCCTAGCCAGGAGGAGGCAGAGTCCCTGTCCTAGCTTCCCCCCCCTGCCAGGACGCGTCCCTGTGACCTCATGCCCTTCCTCCTCTGGGGCTCGTGGGCCCCGGAAGAACAACAGCCCTCACCATCTGCCCTCACGTCCGCCTTCTGACGTCATCTCCTGCCCCCTCTCCCTGGCTCATTCTGTTCCAGCCGCACCCATCGCCTGGCTGTGCCTTCAATCTTCCTGTGCCCTCCGTGTCCCTTTTGCTCGGGGCCCTTTTCCCAGACGTCCACGCGCTTCCCTTCCCCAACTCCGCATTCTCAGATGCCTCCTTCTTGATGTGGCCTTTCACCACCGCCCTATTTAAATGTGCCGTGTCCTTTCCCCTCCCTCTCCCATGCCCTGCTTTGTTCTCCATGGCACTCACGCCATCTAACATAAGTGTTTTACTTGTTTTGCTTCCTGCCTCCATAAGGGCAGAGACTATTGTCTTGTTGACTGATGAATCCTAAGTACCTAAAAGGGTGCTTGGCACATAGTAGGTGCCCAATACACATCTCTTGGGCGGGTGAACGAATGAACGAAGTGGCCACAGTCATACGGTGGATTCCCGGCTAGGCCAGGATGGAACAGGACAGCCCAGGCTCCCGTCCACTCCGTTCTACTGCCGCAAGGGGAATAGGTGAGACCCAGCCTCTCCAAGGGCTGGTTCCACAGACTCAGTGCGTTTAATTTGGCTCAAAGGACCTAATCCACCTTGTCGCCTAATAGCTTCATTTTCAAGGGGAGGCCACTGAAGCTCAGAGAGGGGGTTGAATCACTCAGGGACACACAGCAAGTCACTTGCAGGACGAAGACTAGAATCCAGGCTTCCTCTTACTCTGGCACCTGCTACTTTCAAAGCCAGCACAGAAACTGTTCTGCAGAGAACCTGAACTCTCCAGGGTGGGAACGTGCCCGCACACGAGTGGCGGGAACTAGTAAGGGCGCCGGGTCGGCCATCCGGGCCGGCAAAGAGGCTCTAGGATGGCTACTACCCGCCCCCCACGCTCTCCTCCGATTTGCAGAGATTGGCTCTGGAGCTGAACGGAAGGCGGATTAGGACCAGGAAGGAGCTTCTAACCGCTGTGATGATGTCTTGCGTCTTGAGAGCAATGTGCTGGACCCCAGGGCCCCCATTATAGTCCACGTATTCCTGTGGGAGGAAAACACTGTCATCGGCCCCTGTCGCCCACACTCCCGCCCCTGCAAGGGCCTTCAAGCCTCTCTCCTCCTTTCTTTTTCCCCACCCAGGCCCCCGGGGTCCAGGGAAGGCCCCACCTGGATCTGGGACTTCTTCTTGCCCGGGGCTGGCTCATTAATGGGCATCTTGATGGACTCCTCGTAATTGGCCACCACGATCGAGCGCAGAGAGCTATATTCCGTGTGCACCTGTGTGTCGTCCACAGACCAGAAGCGGTGGAACTGCAGATTCTTCAGGTACCTGCGGGGTGGCCATAAGGACCCTCGGGCTCTGAGCACCAGCCGGCGACTGGCTCCCTGTCTCTGTTTCCGCCTTCCAGAATATACCTCCCCCATCCCCATCCCCCCGCAGCAGGCTCTAAAAAGGAACCACCATTCACTTAAGTCATCTACATTGTAGCCCTGTCCCTTTATTATGACAATTTTCTTCCGGATGGAAGTGAAGTGTCTTGTAACAACACCCGTGTAGTGTGGCCAAGGTCCAACGGACAGATTTGCTTTGAGAAGGGCACTTGCTTCTAATTTGCACAGGGGCACTGTCTGGGGAGTGACAGACTCCCTCCAGGTCTCCTAGGACTGGGACCCCCCCCCCCCCGCCCCGTGCCAAGGTTCCCCAAGGTTCCTCAGAGAGAAGACCTGTGCCTCACTTTGAGCCTCAAAGCCTCTGGTCTCCATGGTGATGGCTTTGCAGGGAAAATGCCTCGGTGACAGAAGGCTAGGCTCCCGTGCCCTTGTGCTCCGTTTCCCACTTTGGTGTCTCGAGACAAGAACTGGGGAGCGGGCCTGTCCCTTTTCAGGGAGGGGCTGGGCGGGGACTCACCACTCGGAGGCAGACACCATCTCCTGATCGGGCTGGTTTCCCACAATGTGGTCGATAATCTCAAGTCTGCAGCCGGGCCTGGGGGAAGGAAGCCGTGAGGAGGTGAGGATGGGCCTACTTCCTAAGTCTCCCCCTTCCCACCGAAACAGCTCACTGTGACACAGCACGTGCTAGAGGCACCCGTTGGTGTCGGCTCACGCACTCTAACTAGCCCCATTTTACAGGTGGGGAGCTGAGGCAGAGAGAAACAAAGCAACTGCTAAGGTTAAGTGGCTATAAAGTGACAGAGCCGGGGTTTGAACCAGGCAGTTACTTCCAGAGCCTGTGTTCTCTGTGCTACCCCTTCGAGCAATCCTTGGGGACCCTCAGGAGTTCCCCGGCAGGCTCCCAGATGCTCTGTCCCCTCAGAGAAGCCCTGTCTGCATGGAGGATCAGGGAATTGCTTTCTACTCCCTCTGCCCCCCTCAAGGATTTTCTGCTCCCTCCCCCCGGGCCTGAGGGTTACTCACAGCTTGGAAAGTAGGGGGTCCACAGAAGCCGGGGCCTCAAATCCAGGCAAGAACCGGCCGGTATAGTTCATCTTTTCCACCAGGGTGTGTGTAGTGTCCCCGTACTGTGGGTGGAAAACAGCCCAGCTTGGCCCCTGAGGCCCCCTCGCCCACTGAGGCTGGGCCACATCTCACGGGGCCAACACGGCTCCAGCCCGGGTCTGACCCCAGCTCAATATGTGATCTCGGGCAGGTCACCTCCCCTTTCTGAAATGACTTGCCATCTGCCATTTATTCAGGACTTTAACAGTCTGCCCGCCCCCCACAGGCCCAGGATCTCTGAGGGTAGGGCCGGGGTTTGGCTCATCGCGGTATCCTCAGCACCTAGGACAGTGCCTGGCACGTAGTAGGGGCTCAAGAAAAATGTGTTGGCTAAGTGAGAATGATGAGGCCATTGGGTTATACCCAATTATACCCAGGGGTTCTTTCAGTCATCTTAACAATCTTTAAGCTGCATTAAGCCTCGAGGTGGTGGAACCCGTGATCGTCCCTGTGTGACAGTAACGCAGACGTGGGTATCTGAGTGTCTGCGGTATGCCAGGCCCTGTTGTTCGAAATGCTGTGCCCGAGTGATCTCGGCTGAGCCTCGCAATGACCCTGGATGGGGTTTATAGTTGAAGACACTGGGGGCACAGAAAGGGTAAGTAGCAGGTCGCAGGTCACACACGCAGTCCAGCTGCAGTCCCTGCAGGCGGAGTGGCAGATGGGTGGAGTGCTTTGTCCCGAGTCACACAGCTAGAACAGGGCGGGGCTTCCCCAGACCCCGCTCAGCTCGCTCCCTTCTGCACAGATCACTGCCACCCCGCAGGGGAGGAGGGAAAGTGCAGAGGGGGGACCAGTTGCTGCCATCAGCCTCAGGATGGAGTGTGTGTGGGGGGGGATTCCGGCATCTCAGGGGAGCTGACGGCGGGAGGGGGAGGGGCACCAAAGGTAGCTCACCGTCTGCAGCACCGCCAATTTCACCTTCCCGAATTTATCCTGCTCTATCCAGGGCTCCCGCACGACTTTGGCGCCCCGTTCCCGGGCTTTCTGCAGAGGAGACGGGTGCGGGAGGCCGTAAGTGCTGGACCCTCCCGGAGCCTTGCTGGCTCCCCCCGCGGTTCCGAGTCCCCCCGGACTTCCCCGCCTGGTGCTGCCACGGGCTTCTCTGGTTTTTCCAGCCCCAGGCAGAAACTACAGCCAGCTTCGGCTACCACCCCTCACCCGCCCCCCTCTGCCCCCCCTCGCTTTGTGCCTGTTTGGCAAATAGGGACCCTGAGGCCCAGGCCGGGAGTTGGGGCTATGAGAGGCAAACCAGGTGGGGGCGGGGGTGTGTCCCAGCTCTGCTAACTCACTCTGTGGCCCTTGCCCCTGTCCAGTCCTCAGCTTCCCCATCTGTAAAACAGGTGGTTGGCTAGGAAGAGTACGAGCGGGCATTTATGGAGCACCTGCGTCGGATCCTCTGCCAGGCGCCTCACCTGCATGACTCCTGCATTTATTTGGCATTTCCTGTATACCTGTGCTTATCGCATCAGTGAAGGTACTACCCTCTCCCACCCTCGCAGCAACGTTACAGGAAAGGTACCCTTGTTGTCTCCACTTTACGGTTGAGGACATAGAGGCGCAGAGAAGTTAAGTCACTTGCCCACAGTCTCACAGAGAATGAGATTCAGAGCTGGGCAGCCTGGCTCTGGAGTCTATGCCCTGAACCTCCAAGCCGCTTCGTGAATACGGCGTTGGGTTCGGAGTCGTGCTGTGATCTCACGTCCCCAGTGTAGACCTCGGTGAGGCAGGTGCTGTGATTGTTCCCCATTTTACAGATGTGGAAACTGAGGCTCAGGGAGAGGACATGTGAGCTGGACACGAAAGGTGCAGGGCACCCCTGGAACTCAGGTGTGCCTCACAGCAGTGTCTGAGTTTGCCACCCCAACGCGGCAGCTCCTCCGGCCCTGACTGATAGGGGGCCCGGTGACAGGCAGGGGGCAGCCCAGACGCCGTCTCACCTGCACGATGGAGTCACAGTCTTCCACCTCAAATGCGATGTCCTTCACTCCGTCGCCGTGTTTTACCAGGTGGTCGCCCATCTCTGTGGTCGGTAGGGGAGGTCATGGCGCCGGAGTCGCGGGCCCCCCACCTCTACCGTCAGTCTCTGGGCTCCGTCTCCTTCTAGACTGGGGAACCCTCCCAGAACCGGGACCCACTCCCCTGTTCCTTCCCCCTCCCCCCACAAAACCGCATCTTCACCCCCTGGTGCCCTGGGCCCCGGGGCCTCCTCACCTTTGTTCCAGGGGTTGAGGGCGGAGGAGAAGACAAACACTATCTAAGAACATTGAGGAGAAAGGAGGTGTAGCTGGAGGCTCGGGAGAGCGTGAGGTGGTTCGCCACCTTCCCCTCCTCCCTGCCCGCCTGTGACACACCCACCGCAGGATTACATCGCCCCTCCCAGCCAGGCAGGACTCCCTGACCCTGGGTTCCAGCCCCTTCTCTGCCTTAGCTGCCCCCTGAGATGAGCTCTTGACTCAGGCCCCTCCAGGGAGAGAGCCCCGGGGATCCCAGGGACCTGGGCTTCCAGCTCTGATGTCCAAGGCCTCCGCCGACTTCTCCAGAACATACGGGAGGCCGGCGTCGGGCCAGGCCCAGAAGGAGATGAAACTAACGTCCGTGTTGCAAGATGTACAGAGGTGCCCGTGGAGGGGAGAGTGGGGGCCCTCGGCCCGTGTTCCCTTAGCTCCACAGACACCCTGGGAGAGGACCGGGTTGGCCTGGGGACAGGCCTCCCCGGTCTACACCACCCAGAGGCAGCAGAGCCCTAAGGAGGCTCAGGGACCAGCAGGGGCAGAGCGGGCGAGCGGGAGCCTCCTGGGTGAGTGGGGTCCTGGGGAGGGGGGGGGGGCGACTCACCTTGCCCTGCTTGATCACGTGACTGACCACCTCCCGGGACCCCGTCTCCAGGCCCTTGTAGGCCAGGGGTTCAAAGCCCATCTTGCTACAGTAGAATGATGCAGCCTGAATCACAGAGTTGCAACCGGGTTCCTGAGGGCCAGCCTGGGGGGCCCCCCAGCTGAGAGCCCCCAGCCCCCCTCAGACCGTCTGCCCTGTTGCCCCAGGTACAGAGTCCATCCCGGGAAGAAAGGCCACTCCCCGGCCCATCCTGACGTCAGATCCATTTCTGCTAGGGTCCGAGGCCCTGATTGTGTAATTAGGATCCAAAGAGTGCCTGTCTTTCCTGGGATGGTTCCAACACTGGCCCCGATCCTCCCCGCCCAGGGGCCAATCGCGGGCCCTGCTGGAGGCCCACCCTTGTCCAGGAGGCTCGCCTGCCTGCCCTCCGCCCGCTCCAGTACCCGGCCCCAGCTTTTACCTGCTTGGCGTTGCCGACCCAGAAGGTCACGGAGTGGAAGTGGAGGAACCGCCCTCTCTCAGGCTGCAGGAGGAGAGAAGGGGAGAGGCTAAGTCTCTGGAAGCGGGGCTAGAAAAGTGTGGATGGAGAGATGTCGCCTCATCACTTTCCTTGTCCCAACCTTAATTCCAGAACCAAGAAGCCAAACACCCTGCAGCCTTGCCAAGCCCCAAAAGATGTTTCTCATGTAGAGGCTGAGCTCCTGGGGGTTCGGGATGGGAAAGCCCCCTCAGGAGGCCTGCCCGGGTTTCCCAGAGGGGAACTGCCGTATGCTGCAGCAACACGGGTCTAAGTTAGACCTGAGAAAGAACTTCCAGGGGTGTCTGGCTGGGTCAGTTGGAAAAGCATATGACTCCTGATCTCGGCGTCAGAAGTTTGAGCCCCATGTTGGCGGAGAGATTACATGAGAAAAAAAAAAAAAAACATCTAGAAAGAACTTTCAGACAGGATTCAGAGATTGGTAGGAATTTAAGAAGAGGGAAAAGTTTTTCTTGGGAGGGCCAGGCTGCATCCTGCTAAGTCTTGGCAGGGGGCGGGGGGGCGGGGGATGGGCACAGATGAGCCAGAGCTTGTATCTTGGGCATCGCACACCCAGCGAAGTTCCCTTCTGCTCTTGCTGACATCCCAGTCTCCCGGGACCCTGACCCCACATCTCCCCTCCTCCTTACCTTCTCTCCTCTGTCGCTGTAAGTCGTCTGAGGAGAAAGAAGGGACAGTAAGACTTACAAGGCACATGTCTGAAGTCTCCCTGCAGTCTCCCTGCAGATGTCACCAGGGGGAGGCTGCCGTGGCCGCGGGCGGGCACTTACCATGATCGATGGAGGCCGAACTTCCTGCTCTAAGACCGAGACAAGAGGCCAGCGGGGTGCTGTTCACAAGTATTTAACCCGGAGCAGGTCCCGCCCCTGGACTCCTGGCCTTCCTCCGGGGTGGGCGGGAGCTGATCCCAATGCTGGAAGCACCTAGGCCTTGGAGCCTCTGATCTAGGCGCAGCCTCGTTGGACAGGGTGCTGCCGTCGGACCCAGAGAAGGGACCCGACGCTCAAGGCCAGTAGCCAGCGGTGCGGGGCCAAGGCAAAGAGCCAAGGGCACACTCCAGGACCCCAGGCTGGGACTGTTTTCTCTGTGCACCAGGACAGAAGGCTCAGAAGTCGAGGCCAGGTGGAGCGCCGTGGCGGCTCCGGAATTCTCGTTTGGGGAGAATTTGAGGGGGGACTGGGGGCAGGGCTTGAAGCCCTGAGTGCCTAGCCGGTATGTGGTTTATAATGAGGTCAAAGGGTTGTACTCCATAGTGGTTAGAGGCACGGGCATGGGGGTTTGGATCCTGGCCCTGCTACGAACTATGCGACCGGGGAAAGTCACGGAACCCCTCTGAGCCTCAGTCTCCCCCTGTGTAAAATGGGAGCAATAATAGTGTGGTTGGGATGGAGTGAGATAAAGCGTAAGTTTTTGGAACAGCGCCTGGCGCAGAGGAAGGTCTCTTGTTAGTGTTGGTTGTGGTTGCTTATGTTCCTTTAGGGCTCTGGGCAACTGATGGAGGACGGGGGTGGGGGGGTGGGCGTTGCCACAGCCTGAGTATGGGGAAAGCGGTTATGGCCCCGCCCCCGCCCCGGGTCCTCGGCATCTGGAGGGTGCTGGGCAGGCAGAGCCAGGACTCGCAACCCCACACCCAAGTCTGCCGGTCTCAGGTCTCACCCTCCTAAAAGAGGGAATGGTGACTGCTGGCCAGCCATGGCATTCACCTGAGGGTTCCAGGACAGCCCGCTGCCTCTCGTTCCACCCCAGGCCCCAGAAACTCCGTTGCTGAGCCATCTTGCCCTTTTCCCCCTGGGACTTACTTTTCAAACCTCCTCGTTGCCTGGAGACTTTTTCTAGTCTCTCTCATGCTTACGGTCTTAGCCCATGACTGTGTGATGACCCCCTACCCTCTTGCATTTGGGCTGCCAAAATGTCCCGCATCGACACACACACCCTCCCGCCTTTTTCTTTTTAATACGGAAAAACAAATCAGCTGCTGGTAACGCCTTTAAAGATACTTTGATCCAACATGACCAGATTACAGGTGAGAAAACTAACAAACACTTAGAATGGGCCGGAGGCTACTGGCCTCTTTCCTTCTTCCCTCCCATGCCTTTCCCTCCTCACCGGGGAGCAGAGAGTGGCTTGTGTCAGAGAGGAGCCCCGCTTCCCGCCTTCCTCAGCAAACGGGTCCCCCCCGCGCCCCCCCACGGGCTGTTCTCAAGTTGCCGCCTTCTCCAGGACTCCCCGGACCCAGGTCTCGGGTTTAGCTAACTCCTTCCACGCGTCAGCCTTAGCCAGCAGCCCTGAGGGGGGTGGCCAGGAGAGTTAGAGAAATTTCCCAAGCCACGCGGTTAGCAAGGGGCATGGTACAGCTGGAATGTGAAGAGTTATTCTGATGCCGCAGTCCACATTTTTATTTTTTTTATTAAGTAAGTTTTTTTAACATTTATTTATTTTTGAGAGAGAGAGAGACAGAGCATGAGTGGGGGAGGAGCAGAGGGAGACACAGAATCGGAAGCAGGCTCCAGGCTCCTAGCTGTCAGCACAGAGCCCGATGCGGGGACTTGAACCCACAAACTGCCAATTCATGACGTGAGCTGAAGTCGGACGCCTAACCGACTGGGCCACCCAGGCGCCCCTCGTAGCCCATACTTTTAACTCCTGCACAGGCTCCTGTACACGTAGGAGATGTTGATATTCCACTAGATGACGGGGAAACTGAGGCCCAGAGAAGGAACATGTGTCCGTGAGGCTGCAGAGCTGGTAAAAACAGGGACCTGGGGCGCCTGGGGTGGGGCTCAGCCGGTTAAGTTTCTGACTTCTGCTCAGGACACGATGTCGAGGTTTGTGAGTTCAAGTCCCCCATGGGGTTCCCTGCTGTCAACATGGAGCCCCGTATGGATCCTCTGTCCCCTTCTCTCTCTGCCCCGACCCCCATTGTGCTCTCTCTCACTCTCTGTCTCACAATAAAAGGAACATTAAAAAAAATAAAAAAAAGGAAGAGAGAATCCAAACTCTGGCCTATTTGCTTCTGAGACTGGATCTCATTCCACCGGTCCCGACAGACATCTTTCCCCAGCTGCTCTCTTCTGTTCTCTGGGCAAGTCTAGAGACTGGCAAGACGGTCCCACCTCCTTCTTCTGTCCCTCCTGGGGGTGCCTTGCCAGCCTGTCCCCAGTGTCCACCTGAGCCCTCTGGGTCTAGGTTTCTAATTGAGAAAAACGGTGTGAGCCCAGAGTGGGGCTCACGGGCCAGAAGTTTCCACCAAAGCAGAAGGGCCTCCATGTAGCCCTCTCGGGCCACCCCCCCCTCCACCCGGCTGAGGAGGACATCCTGTCCCCGTGCGCACAGTGGCCAACTGGAACCTCTGCTCCTGGAGCCTGGCCTGGCCTGCAGCCTGGGTGCAAGTCAATGTTTACCAAATCAAGGGAGCAGAATGTCAGCAGCCTCGGAGGGCCGAAGGCAAGCGTCCGGCTCAGCTGGCCGGGACTGGTGGCTTTGTCCCACCCTCTGGACTTTGCTTCTAGAGACACACACCGTGGATCTCGGTCACGCTCTGGATATACTGCTGGGTGCCTCTTCCAGCTGCAGGCAGGGACTGGGGAGAGAGAGCCCGCAGGGCGCCGTCTCTGGGGCCCCCACGGTCCCTCCCAGACTCCTTGCGGGCTGGATAACACGCCAGCAGCGGCCGGGTATGGCCGTCTCTGCTCTTTGTTTCTGACTTGTCAGTTTCTGCCCAATACGAGCTGGGAGCTGGGGTCTAGAGACCCCGCTCGTGGAACCTTCTCTCCAGAAGGGCTGTGAAGACTCATCCTCTCCTGTGCCCCGGCGTGCAGAGAGGAGTGAACCCAGCGGGCTTGAGGCGAGAGGCCAACTCGCAGGGTCGAGTCTTGGTTGGCACTGAGCAACTCGAATTTCAGGAAGGTTCCCGCCAGCCCCAGAAATGATCGGAGTAGTTCCTTGTGGGTAAACAATTTGCATAAGCCGTGTGCTTTATGGCAAACGCCTGCTTTCCTTCTGGGAGTCTGGGATTTGGGTTTGTGCCATGTAACAGGTGCCCGCGTGACCAGCCCCCAGTAAAAACCGCGGTGTCTGAGGCTCAGGCAAGCTTCCTTTAGAGACAGCATTGGGCAGACCCCTTGCTGGAGGAAATCTGTGTATCCCATGGGACCCCCCACCCCGCCGCTGCCCGCTGTGGGAGAGGACCCTCGGCAGCTTGTATTTTGTTTCCTCCGGACTCCACCTATGCGCCGTCTCCTGGGCTGATCTCGCTCTGTGTCCTTTGGCTATAACGTATCTTAGGCATGAGTATGGCCATGGCCCAGGGCCTGCGAGTCTCCCTAGCACATTAACAAACCCAGGGGTGCCTCGGGAATCCCTAACACGTGCTGGCAGGGATAGGATGCCCTCGATGGGTCCCGACTCAACCGAAATACGGTACAAGCATTGTCAGGGAGGCAGGAATGATGACGGGAAAGGGACGGCCTTGCTGAGATAGGAGGATGAGATTCCTAGCTGTGTAAGCACTCGCTGTCTTCTTCCTTTGCGACCACGACCAAGGTGGCCTTGGCCCTGAGCTCTCTTCTGAAGCCCTTGCTGAGTGCTCAGTACGTGCCCAGGGACCCTGGGGTGGCCTACGCGGCCACCCGGAATGGTCAGCCAACCTCTGGCGGCTCTGCAGTTACCCGCGGTTTTCACGACAGCAACTTGAGCCGCTGCCGAATCTGTTGTAAGAAGTACAAATTGCGGGGCGCCTGCGGGGCTCGGTCGGTTAAGCGGCCAACTTCGGCTCAGGTCGTGACCTCACAGTTTGTGGGTTCGAGCCCCGCGTTGGGCTCTGTGCTGACAGCTCGGAGTCTGGAGCCTGCTTCGGATTCTGTGTCTCCCCCTCTCTCTCTGCCCCTCCCTTTCTCTCTCTCTCTCAAAAATAAAGGTTTAAAAGAAAAAAAAGAAGTACAAATTGCCTCTGGGATCCGACAGCGATAGAAGGAACTTCCCCAGGAGAGTTGAGGAGCCGGACCCCTTGGCGTCTTTTGGGCACACTGGCTAAAATGAGGGGGGGAACCCCAGGGAGTGATGCCTTTGGTTTTTGTTCCAGGAGGAGAAGGATCCCAAACACTTCCAATGGCGGGCTTCGGTTGGACCAAAAATCTTGAAATTTTGTATTGTTGTCTCCTCCACGTGGGAAGGAAAACGTTAAATCAGTTCTCAGAGCTGGAGCAAAGCTTCAGGCAAATGGGGGGGGGAGATAACGGGGGTGCTCCAGCTGGTGCTGCTGAACCCCCCCCCACAAATACTGAATTTACTGCTAGGGGGTGAAGTAAATTTGCAGTGAAAATAAAGGAAAAGGAATTTTTAAATGCCTTTGTATTTTATAGTTATTACATCTGGATGTACAGTTAAAATTGATATAAAATGTTATAAGCCTGTAATTTCCTAAGTGCCAGAGGGATCGTCCCAATTAGAGAGAGTTACAAAAAAAGAAAGAAATAGGGGCGCCTGGGTGGCTCAGTTGGTTGGGCGGCCGACTCGCGGTCTGTGAGTTCGAGCCCCGTGTCGGGCTCTGTGCTGACGGCTCAGAGCCTGGAGCCTGCTTCGGATTCTGTGTCTCCCTCTCTCTCTGCCCTTCCCCTGCTCACTCTCTGTCTCTATGTCTCTCAAAAATAAATAAACGTTAAAAAAATTAAAAAAATAAAAAAGAAAGAAAGAAAGAAAAAAATGTCACTGGGATGCAACTTTCTTGCATTTTGCCACATGGGTGGCTTGGAATTTGAAATCTTTTGAGTACTGAAAACAGAACAATCATCTGTAACTGATGATTCTTACTATGATTTTCGCCTTTTGGGAATTCTAAGGAAAAAAAAAACAGAGAGAACTGAAAAAGAGAAGCAATCTCTAAATGGAGAGGTTTAAAAAAAAAGCAGTTTCAGGGGCGCCTGGGGGGCTCAGTCGGTTGAACGTCCGACTTCAGCTCGGGTCATGGTCTCGAGGTTCGTGGGTTTGAGCCCCGCATCGGGCTCCGTGCTGACAGCCCGGAGCCTGAAGCCTGCTTCAGCTTCTGTGTCTCCCTCTCTCTCTGCCCCTCCCCCATTTGCAATCTGTCTTTCAAAAATAAATAACATTTAAAAATGTTTTAGAAAGCAGTTTTAGGTTGCTAATGAGTTCTTGAGAAATTGCCTGTCTGACCTTAGAGGCTAAGGGTATGCAGATGACGTGTATGCTTTTGAGGGCCCCCACTTGGGCTCTAAGACCAACATGACAGAAAGGGTTAGGAAAGCGGTCTGGCTTGGGGCAGCAAAAGAAAAGCCAGAGCCATTCTCCCCTCAGTTCCGCTGAAGTGTAACTGACAAATAAAAATTCCCTAGAAAAAATTGCCTATAATGAAGATCTGGAAGGTGATATTCTGCACTACGAAGTAGGGAAGGTATGGAATACGTGGACATTGTGAAATGTTTACCACGATGAAGCTACATGAACTTATCCATCAGATTACATAGTTAGCTTTTTTGTTTTTGTTCGTTTGCCACTGACTTTTGGAATCCTGACTTGCCAGAGCCCAGGGGCCTACCTCCGACTGAGCTGACCCCCGCTGTTGTCCGCTGCGAGCCATTTCGGCCCCATCACGAGCTGTGTGGAATGAAAATCAGGTGAAATCACGGCACCCAACGAGCCAGGGCGGGTTCGGGACGCCCCTCTGCGGAGCGGACGCTGTGGAAACATCAGGCCGCTGCTGGACCGGCTGGTTGCTGCCGATGTCCGTGATGAAGCGTTTGCTTTCTGACGCCACGAGTTAAAACCCAGCTGCTGCTCGGCTATTTCCGGTGCAGACGCGTTGCCTTCCTAACTGCGATTCCTGCCCAAAGCAGCAGGTTGGGCGAGGGCACGTCGCAAGGAGCGTGACCCTCCCACCCACTCCTGACAGATGGGGGACACCTCGAGGCTATGATTGTTTCCATTAGCTGTAGTTTCTATCAATGAACTGATTGATAGTCTGATTCTCTGGTTTTGAGAGAGAGAGAGAGAAGATGTAAAGCAGGCTCTAGGTTGCCAGCACAGAGCCTGATGCGGGGCTCAAACTCAGCGAACCTTGAAATCATGACCTGAGCTGAAGTCGGACGCTTAGCTGACTGAGCCGCCCAGATGCCCCAAGAATTAAAGTTTTAATTACTGAATGGGACATAGTGATTTTTTAACAATGGAGAAAAACAAAATCCTAGTACCTGGGCCGCTCAGGGGAGGAGAGGAGAGAGCATTACCGATCTTGGCTTTTCAGAACTGTTCTGGAAGCTTCCCTTTCTTTCTGCAGGAAAACTCCCCTTGCTCCCTTCCCAAGCAGCTTCGAGCTTTGAGTTCAGATGCTGAGCTGGAGACCCCGCCTGACAGCGGGGGTGGCCTGGCTCCTGCACTTTGGACCAGCTTGTCCCGATGTGCGCACGGCTCATGGACACGCAAAAGTGGGTTGGCCCTGGTGGGCTCAAGTAAGTAGTCCCTCTTAAACTAAGAAACAAAGAACTCAAGAGAATTATTTGGACTGCAGTCTGAAAGGACAGGAGGTTCCATCGGGGGAGCGTTGATACCTTGACTTTTAGACAAACACACGCCCTGCTGGGAGCCCCCCGACACTGTAAATTCTGTTTCCAGGGGGGCCACGTGTGGCCTCTGAGTATCATGATATTCATTGCCTGTGCCCCGGAAGGTGTTCAGAGCGGCTTCAACTTCCTGGCCACGGTTGGGCTGCGCAGAATCTTTGCACCTCTGCTCGGGGAAAGAAAGACTCATACAGAAATGTTAAGAAGCCATTTCCCTTTCTAAGATAAACCTTTGTGACTCGTGGGTGTCATTTTACCTGGCTCCAAGATCGCTGTGCGCATAACCAAGTTCAGCTGTACGCTGGTCTCCCCCAGCTGCGTGGGGTCCTACTGATCATGTTTTGTTCTCAAGGTGTCTTGGCCAAAGACGAAGGGCGTGTGCAGAAAAGAGTTAACCTAGCAGTTCTAGAAAGACCTGCTTATAAGGTTGGCCCTTGGCTAGGCCCTGAAAATGTGGATTTGGGGAGGGCTGCAGTTTCATCCGGTGGGTACACCAGGATTTGTTAGCATTTCTCGTTAACATCTATAATCAGCCTGTGGACAAACCAAAGTGGGAGTCTTGGTTACAAGACAGAATATAAGGGCGCCTGGGTGGCTTAGTTCGTTAAGCATCCAACCGGGTCAGGTCATGATCTCGTGGTTCGTGAGTTCGAGCCCCACGTCGGGCTCTGTGCTGACAGCTCAGAGCCTGGAGCCTGCTTCAGATTCTGTCTCCCTCTCTCTGCCTCTCCCCCACTCGTGCTTTCTCTCTGTCCCTCTCTCTCACAAAAATAAACATTTTTAAAAAGTTTAGAGGTACTATCAAACTCTGAGCCGGTTACGTTCCCAGGAGGGTCCCAGTTTCTCCCCATCTTCCCTAACAGTTGCTGGCTATCCATTTTGAGTCTAGTGATTTCATCTCTCCCTGAAGTGATGCTTCATTGTGGTTTCGATTTGCATTTCCCTAATGACTGATGATGTTGGCTTTTATGTGCTTATTGCCAATTTGTATATCCTCGTTGGAGAAATCGCTATGCATATCCTTTGGCTATTTTTATTTTCTTAAGTTTATTGAGAGAGAGAGAGAGAGAGAGAGAGAGCGCGCGTGTGCGTGTGTGAGTGGGGGAAGGGCAGAGAGAGAAGCGGGGGAGAATCCTGAGCAGGCTCCAAGCTGTCAGCTCAGAGCCCCAAGCAGGCTTGGTCTCACGAACCTAGAGATCAAGACCTAAGCTGAAATCAAGAGTTGGATGCTTGAGGCGCCTGGGTGGCTCAGTCGGTTGGGCGTCCGACTTCGGCTCAGGTCATGATCTCACCATTCCCGAGTTCGAGCCCTGCTTCAGGCTCTGTGCTGACAGCTCAGAGCCTGAAGCCTGCTTTGAATTCTGTATCTCCTTCTCTGTCTGTGCCCCTCCCCTGCTCATGCTCTGTCTCTCTCTCTCTCTCTCTCAAAAATAAATAAACATTAAAAAAAAGAAAAGAGTTGGATGCTTAACCGACTGAGCCACCCAGGCGCCCCCGCCTATTTTTAAATTATAATAATTTGCCTTTTAACTGTCGAGTTGTAAAAGTTGCTCCTATATTCTACAATCAAGCCCCTTATCAGATATAGGATTTGCAATAATTGTTCCCATGCTGTGGGTCGTCTTTTCACTTTCTCGATGGTGTCATTTGCAACACAAAAGTTGTAATTTTGATGAAACCCAGTTTATGGCCTTTTTATTAGTCATCTGTGTATTTTGTGTGTCTCGAAGAAGAGAGACTGAGTAGTTTCTTTTTTTAAAAGATTTTATTTTTCAGGCCCTGTGCCGATAGTAGAAAACCTGACACGGGGCTCGAACTCGGGAACTGTGAGATCATTGCCTGAACTGAAGACTGATGTTTAACCGACTGAAACACCCAGGCGCCCCGAGACTGAGTTTTTAAAGGATTTTTTTTTTTATGTTTTTACTTATTTTTGAGAGCAGGAGAGACAAAGCATGAGTGGGGGAGGGTCAGAGAGAGAGAGAGGGAGACCCAGAATCCGAAGCAAGCTCCAGGCTCGGAGCCGTCTGCACACTGAGTTTTTAACTTAGAAGAAAAGATCTTTAGCTGAGGGAATGTGATCTGTCTCCAAGTTGTCACCTCTGAAGGCCAAGCACTTTAAAACAAATTTTTTTAATGTTTATTTTTATTTTTGAGAGAGAGAGAGAGAGAGAGAGAGGCAGAGCATGAACAGGGGGAGGGGCAGAGAGAGAGAGGGAGACACAGAACCTGAAGCAGGCTCCAGGCTCCAGCTGTCAGCACAGAGCTGGATGCAGGGCTTGAACCCACGAACCACGAGATGGTGATGTGAGCCAAAGTCAGATGCTTTACCATCTCAGCCACCCAGGCGCCCCTTGAAAGTAATAATAGTAACAGAAACTCCGATTTTCAGGTCACTGATTTTTGTGCCAGGCACTGTGCTAAGCCCATCATATACTGTGCTCTTTGCTCATTAAATCCCCAAATAACCCTCAGAGGTAAGTGTTAACAATTTCCCTATTTTCCAGATTAGAAAACAGAGGCTCAGAGAGGTGTCCGAGCACCTAAAAAGTGACAGAACTGAGAAACGAACCAGGCCTGACTCTCCCCAAAGCCTACCTGCTAGCCGCTTCCAGCCATGCTGTCGTTACTCAGATTTTCGGGGAACTGCTTTAAGAACTGCTCTCTGAGCCCGTTCTTTTTTTTTTTTTTTTAAAGACTGTTATTATTTTTTTTAATATTTATTTATTTTTGAGAGACAGAGACAGAGCGTGAGCGGGGAAGGGGCAGAGAGAGAGGGAGACACAGAATCCGAAGCAGGCTCCAGGCTCTGAGCCGTCAGCACAGAGCCCGATGCGGAGCTCGAACCCACAAACTATGAGATCGTGACCTGAGCCGAAGTCGGCCGCTTAACCGACTGAGCCCCCCAGGCGCCCCTCTGAGCCCATTTTCAAGCAGCAGGAAAAAAAGAACCGGTCTCCCACTCGCACTCACTGAGACCCTGGAGAAGTTCCTTTGCATTTGGCCTCTGGCAGAGTGGGGAGGGCAGGGGAGGCAGGAGGCCCAAATGGCCTGGGAGGGAGCGAGGAGCCCTGCAGGTGTCCCCAGGGGCCCCGTGGACGTGGACGGGCGGGAGAGGAAACCCTCGTGCAGGCAGAGCAACCTTGAGTAAGTCACCTCTCCTGTCTGAACCTCAGTTCCTGGGGCGTCCGATGGGGTGGGGGCTGGCATGGTGGTGAAAGGATTCACCCAAAGCAGAACAAGGGGATGGACGGTTGTTGAAGACACTGCAAGAGGGCAGCAGGCAGGACAGCAAAGGAGAGACTGTCTGCCACCAGCCAGGCGGTACTGAGGGGCCACCGTTAGAGGCGGGATGAGGAGGCATGGGAACATATGGGATTTCCCCCCTTTTTCTGGTGACTGTGTAAATGGCCCATTGGTTGGTTCAGGCCTGTGGCTATTTTAAGGTCAGTTGCTTAATGAGCCTGCTCGCGTGCAGCCAGGTGGGCTCGTGGGCTGTTTCACCTTACTCAGCTTTCCCCCCCGCTCAAGCCTCTGGCCTAAAAGTGGCCCTGACATTCCCCGCTGACAGATCGGCAGTGGCAAATCTTTGGCATTTGGCTGGAGGTCTCGTCTTTAGCGGCTTCTTCCTGCTGAATGAGGGGTGTACAGACGTCCCAACTTTGGTCAGTTGGGAATTTGTCCGTCCGGATTGTGAGAAGCCGAGGGAGGTGGCACGTGCGAATTTCCCGGGGTGGAAAGGAGCACCCGTCAGCTCACAGGTGTGGCAGCGAAGGAATCTCGGCGCCAGGCAGAGAGAGATCTGGAAACTAAGATGGCGATGATGATTATGAGAAAGAGAAGCCCTAATAAACGGCCGAGGGTCGCCCCAAATCCTCCCCCCTGTCCAGGAGTTGAACCGATCGTTAATGGAGGGGGAGGGAGGCTTTAAAGTGCCTAGCTGAGGAGTAGTCATGTCAGTCGGTCATTTTTGTGGTTTTCTGGAGTCTATGTATAACACTCTTTTTAAGTTTATTTATTATTTATTTTGAGAGAGAGAGCGCACAAGCGGGGGAGGAACAGAGAGAGAGAGAGAGAGAGAGAGAATCGCAAGTAGGCTCCATGCTGTCAGCGCAGAGCCGAATGTAGGGCTCAAACTCACAAACCACAAGTTCGTGACCTGAGCAGAAATCAAGAGTCAGATGCCTAACTGACTGAGCCACCCAAGTGCCCCATGACACTCCATTTTAACAAGGCATAGATCCCTCCTCGAGCTGCAGTTGGGATATCAGGGGCCATTCAGTTTCGGAGGGCTCCCTTTTGAATTCGTGGGTGACTCCGTGCTGGGCTTGATTAAAGGTGGCGGCTGTATGCTTGGGCAAAGCCTGTACTTGCAGTTTTATATTAGTAGATGCAGCTCCTGGGACAAATAGGTTTAAGGGATCAAACCATCAAGAAGCCCTCTTTGTTTGGAATCTAGCCTTCACCATAAAATCCTAATTATGAAGAATTGCTGGCAAGTGGGGGAAGACTCGTCTTGGGGAGAAGGGCATCCCAAGTGCATCCTCTGCCCAATCATAAGGAAAATGGGGCCATCTACTTTCTCCACAAGTCCATAGGTATCCTCAGGGATTAGAGTAAGCTCTGGCTTTTAGGAATGACTATGTCATCCCAGCCACACGGAATGGGTCAAGGCGATAGTTGAGTTATACCACTGTTGGGGAGTCCTTCCTGTTTTCCAGCTGTTCAAGTAATCATACGCCCACGGGGTCCGCTTGTTATCCCCACAGAGTAACAAGCACAAATGTCGTCTCTATATGAGCCATTGTGGCAATCTCTCTGACGTTTCCCTCAAGCTAGACTCATTAGTCTAGCTGAGGCGAACAACAAAAACTTCCAAAGACAGTGAGAACTAGAATTCAACACCCACGGAGGTGTGTTATCGAAACATAATTTTTCTCTAAATTCACCTTCATTTCCAGAGATAGTCAAATCAAGACGAATTCATTCTTTTTAAAGGTTTGTTTGTTTCTTTATCTTGAGAGAGAGAGGGAGAGAGAGTGTGAGCAGAGGCAGAGAGAGGAGAGCGAGAATTCCAAGCGGGCTCCGCACCATCAGCACAGAGCCTGATGCAGGGGCTCAGACTCATAAACTGTGAGACCATGATGTGAGCCCAAATCAGGAGTCGAACATTTAATCCACTGAGCCACCCAGGGGCCCCAAGACTAATTTGTTTGTAAAATAAGTCTGGTTTTAACAAACTTGGCCTAGTTATTGACATAGGCTCAGCAAGAATAGTGATTGACCGCATAGATCCTTAACAATTTGCTTTGCTGGAACTTGTTTGTTTGTTGTTTTTTTTAAGTTTATTTATTTTGAGAGATAGAGAGCAGATGCACTAGCAGGGGAAGGTGAGAGAGAGAGAGAGAGAGAGAGAGAGAGAGAGAGAGAGATCCCTAAGCAGGCTCCGAGCTGTCAGCACAGAGCCTGACTCGGGGCTCAGTCCCATCAACCATGAGGTTATGACCTGAGCCAAAAGCAAGAGCTGATGCTTAACCGACTGAGACACCCAGATCACCCCCACCCTTTTTAAGTTTATTTGTTTGGGGGGGGGATGCAGAGAGAGAGAGGGAGAAAGAAAGAATCCCAAGCAGGCTCTGTGCTGCCAGCGTGAAGCCCAACATGGGGGCTCGAACTCAGGAATCTGTGAGATCATGACCTGAGCCAAAATCAAGAGTCGGACATTTGACTGCCCGAGCCACCCAGGTGCCTCCTAGACTGAACTTTCAGTAGCCTCTTGAGGCCAGAAGCCACGCCAAATACCTGCCATTAGACACGCCTGCAGCCCCTGTAGATGTGGGTAAATCCCTCTTCTCAGCTTCCTCCAGAGATCCTTCCTCCAGGTCTCTGCACCTGCCAGGAAGTGAGGTTCTTTACTCACCAAGGAAGGTTGCTGGGGACTCTGTAAACAGCGTACCAGGCCAGCATTTCCTAGGAGCTTCATTGGCTCCATAAAGTTGACCTTAGTTCCTTAAAGCTGTCTGATCATGTCTGAGGCTGTGCATATCTCCCTCAAATATGACATGCCAGTTAAAGCCTTGCATAAAATAACAAAAGTTTCTAATGGTGTCCTGTTACAAGGAGAACAGATTCTTGGGGCGCCTGGGTGGTCCAGTCGGTTGAGTGTCTGACTCTTGGTTTCAGCTTAGGGCACGGTCTCATGGTCTGTGGGCTCTGGGCTGGCAGTGTGGAGCTGGCTTGGGATTCTCTCTCCTCTCTCTCTGCCCTCCCTCCCCCAAAATAAATAAACTTAAAAAACAAACAAACAAGGAGAACAGATTCTTATTGAACTTATGAAAATAATTGTAATTGCCAAGGAAGAAAAAATACTTACTGAGGTTTTCTGAATTTTAGAGGGCTCAGGTAGGGAGAAAAGTTACATGTTTCCATTTGTTCATAAAAGAATACTTATTACATTTCTGTTAAGTCTTGGGTATCTTAAGAGAAAGTTTCCTTAATCTGGAAGAGCAAACCTTAGAGAACCAGCAATGTTTCAAACCAGAGTCATTAAAACTATAATCCTCTTCTTGCATTCATTTGGTTCTACATTATTAGTTTTTGTTCTGTTTGAATGCAGCTTTCCCATTACTTCTGGAAATTCTTACCCAGATCAGTTTTATGATCTTAAAGATACCAATTACCTATATTTGTCCCAAAAAAAAGGTCATTTTCATGAATCTCCTTGAAGACAAAACTCATTCTGCAACAACATCAGAACAATAACTATGACAAATGACAAATGACAAAAAAACCCTCAGAAATGGACATGGTTAAAGATCCGTAGAAGAGTTCATTACAATGTAGCTGACAAGGAAATCCAGTTATTTCGGTGACACCTCGCATTTTAGTGATTAGAATGTCAAGTGATGACCTTATATCAAAACATATTAAAACCCGACTCTTTTATGTAATTTCTAAAGCAGTTATAGCTTTACCCAGACAACATAACCTAAGTCTGATGAGTTCGATGGTGCTTTTCAAGTAATTTAACATACCAAATCAACAAGCCTAATTAGTCAAAAAGGCTTCATTTACAATGCAAATCTCAGGGACTTTTGTTTAAAACTCAGAAAGTTTTAAAGCACCTATCTAAATCGGACTGCAGACTGTTACGAATTTTGAGAAGTTTTAACTTTAATCAGAGTCCTGATAAAGACAAAACATAGAAACTTTTGTTTTCTGGGGAGCTAAAAAAACCACACAAATCTTTGTTTATACTTTCTTATCAAGAGCAGATCAACAATCCAAGAAAACTTTGTCTTTTTAGTAGAGTGAGGTAGAATTTCAGTCATATACCCGGTGTACTTTTATTTTTTAATGTTTATTTATTTTTGAGAGAGAGAGAGAAGAGAGAGAGAGAGAGAGAGAGAGAGAGAGAGAGAGTGCAAGTGGGGGAGGGGCAGAGAGAGATGGAGACACAGAATCTGAAGCAGGCTCCAGGCTCTGAGCTGTCAGCACAGAGCCCGATACGGGGCTCGAACTCACAAACCATGAGATCGTGACCTGAGCCAAAGCTGGATGCTTAACTGACTGAGCCACCCAGACAGCCCCCAGGTGTACTTTTCAAATCCATTAGTTTCAATCTTCGTCTGTCCTGACCACACATAAAATTCTTTTCTAAAGCTTTCCCTCCACAAACCTACAACTTTCTTTTGCATTCAGATTTTGTCCTATGCCTTTTCTCTAAATAGCTCATCTCACTTTAGGACAACATTGCTTTCTTTTTCCCTCAACAAAATGTATTCTCGCCTCCTATATTCTTCTCACACATCTACTACCCTACAGAGTTGTTTTCCTGATCGCTTCCACCAGTCTTAGTTACATTTAGCAGAATTTTAACTCTTAGAAACCTTAGTCTCCAGGGAAAACTAAGTAGTAACCAATTGTGAACTAGTACCACAGGATTCTTGAGATTGGCAAATTTGTAAATACATGTCATAGTTTTTCATCGTACAATCTTTCAGTAAGGCGCAAAGCATGTTTTCCAACAGACCCAAATAGCTTTAAATTTCTCTGCAATAAGTAGCCAAAAGCAGGTAAACCTTGTGTTTAGTAATTAATGTTTCAGTATTTTATCTTGTTTGGAAAAGACTTACATATCCAATGATTTCAACCCAATTTAGAATTTAGCCTAGCAAAACTTTTTTTTTAACGTGTATTTTTTTTTTTTTTTTTTTGAGAGACAGACAATGAGCAGGGGAGGGGCAGAGAGAGAGGCAGACACAGAATCTGAAGCAGGCTCCAGGCTCTGAGCCGTCAGCACAGAGCCCTACGCGGGGCTCGAACTCACAGACTGTGAGATCATGCCCTGAGCTGAAGTTGGCCGCTTAACCAACTGAGCCACCCAGGCGCCCCTAGCCTAGCAAGACTTTAAAGTTTCAGGTTACCAAAGATTTTGAAAGCTATCTTTAGAATTACCCTTGAGAACTTGATGAGACAGACAAAATTGACCGTAACTTTTAAAAGTTTTTTTTACTTATTTTTGGTAATCTTGACACTCAATATGGGGCTGGAACTCATGACCCCAAGATCAAGAGTCATGTGCTCCACTAACTGATCCAGCCAGATGTCACCCACCCCTTTTAAAGTTTATTTATTTACTTATTTATAAAAGTAACCATCACTTTAAGCCACTTTTTTGCAACAGATATAGCGTGAGTTTATTTGACTTTAGTAGACCTTGGTAGAATAAAAGTTTTATGTGTAATGCTGATAACTCTAAAGATATATGTAAGAAATCAGGCTGGAAAATAGAATTATTAGAAAGGGCTCATGGAGGGGCCATACCTCTTGATTTGGGAGTTTGTACCGAGGCCAGGACACATTACATAAAAAATGAGATATTTTTCCTCAGGCCTTGGGGGTCATATTTGTTCCATTAAAAAAAAAAATACAGCCCCAGGGTGAGTTCAGAGGCATGGAGGGGATTCGTGAAGACTGGCTGCTGATTCCCAAAGGGGTGCCCCACTAAGGGGGATGGAGCTTTGACTAGTGATCTTGATTTTAGTCAAGGCGTCCCACCCGATGGGAGAAAAAGAACTTTGCTAGTCTCCAAGCAGGATTCCTGAGGCACACAGATTGTAACACGCCTAGGGCTCCCTCAAGGACTTCCTTTAATGTTTTACCACTATAGCTTTGCTCTTGTTAGTGTTACTTTCCTCTGATAATGGTAACCCCTCCACACCAAGATATACTTTGCAATCGCCTTTCAAAGGTATGGCCCACTGATATACATTTGAAGGGTCTCATGACTAATGTCTTACTAAACAATTAAAGCAACTTTATCTTAACAATAGCAGCCGTCTCAGGACCTGGGGATCTTGCTTTTAACAGGCACAAATTCCTTAGTGGGATAGTGCCTACACTATCCCTAACCCCCACTAACTAAAAAGTCTGTCATCAGTCACTCCTCACAGTCCCAGGTCAGCTCTTTCTACCCATGGGTCCTGTCCCCGTACTATAATAGAAACACCTTTTTGCACTGAAAACATCTCAAGAATTCCTTCTTGACCATTTGCTCACAGCCCTACATCATCACTGGTCTAAAAAAAGGACCAGACCTTATATGGGGTGACTGACTCCACTGGGATATCCCCTGCAAGGAGAGGGTCATGCCAAATGGCAATAGCAATCCCTACTGGGGCGTCCCCTCCAAGAGGAATGCCAGACAACGGGTGACCAAACCAGGTCAGAAAAAGGAGGCAGGAGACTCACCACTCAGATCCATAGGAATGTATGTGTTTTGCCTTTAGACCAAGATGGCGGCTGGATCCTCAGAAACGAAGGAAAAGGAGGGGGATCTTGAAAGGAGCTAGGCGGCCGACAGTCAGCCAGGGTCAGTAAGGGGTCCCACCTGAGTCTGTACCGTGCGCGGGTTTACCGTGGATGAGCCGCAGATGGAACAGGAAAGGAGAGGAAAGGGTCCTTCGCCCTCACAGCCACCGGCAGTCTGACCTGCTGGCCCTCCCACCTTCGGACCACACTGGGCAGTCACCCTGGCCAGAGACCTCAGCTGTCTGAGGAACAGTAAGGTGAGGCCATCAAGGGTCAAAAAGAGAAAGGGGAGGCGGGGAGGATCCCTGTGCTGGGCACGAGGGGAAATCCCTTACCCCTTTAGCCAAGGGCCATCCAGCAGGTTGCCCTCAGGGCTTCGGGTCCTTACTGAGGACTAACCTGAGCTGAGGTCATCAGTCCCCCAAGGAATACTATAGAGTCTGTCCACTGAGAAATTCCCAGACAATCCTGGGAGAGTCCCAGGCCAGCAGAGGTTCCCCACATGGGCCACCAAATGCGGGGCACCCCCAGGGGATGTGGGGGGGGACAGCAGTCATGGAGGTGCAAGAATTCACTTAGGACAGAACAAAGATGCAAGTTTCCTGAATACATTCCAAGGGGGCAGTGGGCAGGACAACAAAGCAGAGACTGTCGGACATGAGGCAGTGGTGAGGGGCCCACACTCATACAGTGGGTGAGGAGGTAAGAGAACTTACAGAATTTTCCTTTTTTTGATAACTGTGGCTGTTCGTAAGTAGCCTATTGGTTAATTAAAGCCTACGGCTATTTTGAGGGGGGTTGCTTAATGCTTGCATTCAGCCAGGTGGTCACTGCTTTGCTCAAGTTTCTTAACCTTTTTTTTTTTTTTTTTTTTTTTTTATGAGAGAGAGACAGAGCGTGAGCAAAGGCAGAGAGAGAGAGGGAGTCACAGAACCTGAAACAGGCTCCAGGCTCTGAGCTGTCAGCACAGAGCCCGACGCGGGGCTCAAAGCCACGAACCGTGAGATCATGACCTGAGCCAAAGTTGGACGCTTAACCGACTGAGCCACCCAGGCGCCCCACGCCTTGCTCAAGTTTCCATTGCTCAAGCCTGTTCCCTAAAACCAGCCTCTACAGTTTCCTCGTCTGTAAATGGGGAATTATAACAGGGCCTCCTTCACAGGGTCGTTGCGAGGATCATCTGGTCTAACTTGGGTAGAACGCTTTGCTTGAAGTCTGGCCCTTAGTAAGACTCGGCTAATGGTTACCTGGTCACCGATTATGTCGATTGTTACAAGGAATGTGGGAGGTTCTCGAATGTTGGGTTATGGTACTTGAGCTTTATCTCTGAGGCAGTGGGGGGCTGTTGAGAGTTTTATAGGTGCAACATCATCATGACTTTAGAGGCTCCTCTCCTCAGGGTCGTCAGAACGAGTTGAGCAGAAAACCCAGCTGTTGATAGGTGCTGTGTTTGGACGGAGTGGCCCTGTGGCCTATTTGTGATTCTTTATTGTATTCAGAGAACAGAAATAAACCAAAGGCTTTAGTTACATTTTAGAATTGGACCTAAAAACAGCCAAACAGTCTTGTGCTCTGCTTTCTAGAATCTATAGCTCCAGAGCCCCAAAAAAGAAGGAATGAGGGTTCAAAGGCACCAGCCCGGGGCTAGAACTTCCATCCAACTCCATTCCCCACAGCCCTCCCCACAAGGGCACACAGCAGTCAGGGGCAGGCGGGGGCTGGCCAGGGGGCTGGGCTGTTATCAGGGTCGTGCAGAGGGGTGGGGCCAGCGGGGCGTGGCTATTCTTTATCTCTCAGGGCACAGAGCCCACATGCCTGAGCTTTGTGGGGACAGCTATCTCACCAGGCATTACCGATGGCCTGCAGGGTCCAAGAGAGTTGTGGGCCTGGGATACAGGATCCATGGGCTCTGGAGACTGTGAACTTGGGCTGCTCCCAGCTCCTCTCTGAGTCTCAGTGTTTCCAACTGTGCAAGCAATGGGTGCCCTGCATCTGAAGGATGTCCTCCCGGCTTGGGTCTGAGGAATGTTCTGGATGTTTGCTGCCAGCCTCCACTCCTACTCTGTTGTTACGGCATCTCACTCTTCCTTTGGGAAACCATCCTTTTCCCTCCCTGTCCGAGTGGCTTAAGGGCAGGCCAGCCAGGACCCGCCAGCAAGAAGACCCTGTGATTGCTTCAGGGATGGGAGCCTGGCCCGGAGCCGGGCCAACGTGCGTTTGCCCTGGGACTTTCGCTTGAGAAAGAGCCTCTCTCTGAGCTCTGTATTTGTTCAGGTGATCACACGACGCTTCGCTGGCCGCGTCTGCTTCCATGCGGGGAAAATGTGCCTGCCTATGACGCCAGCGCCGGGAAGCAGGGATGGGAAAGAAACAGCCAGATTCCTCATATCTGGGCACCTTGTTCCAGGCGTGCTCCTGGGTGAGCCAGAATTTTCCCCCTTCTGCTTCAGCTAGTTCGAGATGGGTTTCGGGCCTTTACAACCACGGATTCTGACGCACACTAGAACGATCGTAATCCTAGCAGCAACGACCCTTTCCAACGTCAGGCACCAAGGTGGTGGGGGGTGGGGCTTGTCTGCTCCGGCAACTGGCATCCATGTCGTTGTTTCTTTTTTTTTTTAATAATTTTTTTTAACGTTTATTTATTTATTTATTTATTTATTTATTTATTTTTTTAAAATATAGGTTTCATGAAGGTTTTATTTCCATCAAATTATTTCTTTTTTTTTAATTTTTTTTTTTTTAATGTTTATTTTTATTTTATTTTTGAGAGACATAGAGGCACAGCGTGAACAGGGGAAGGGCAGAGAAAGAGGGAGACACAGAATCTGAAGCAGGCAACAGGCTCCGAGCCGGCAGCACAGAGCCCGACGCGGGGCTCGAACTCACAGACCGTGAGATCGTGACCTGAGCCGAAGTCGGCCGCCCAACCGACTGAGCCACCCAGGCGCCCCAACGTTTATTTATTTTTGAGACATAGAGACAGAGCGTGAGCAGGAGAGGGCAGAGAGAGAGGGAGACACAGAACCTGAAGCAGGCTCCAGGCTCTGAGCTGTCAGCACAGAGCCCAATGCGGGGCTTGAGCCCACAGACTGTGAGATCATGACCTGAGCTGAAGTCGGCCGCTTAACCGACTGAGCCCCCCAGGCGCCCCTCGATGTTGTTGTTTCAAGTTGCTGGCACAAAATGATGAAATAAAGTCAACAGACTTTAGTAGTTTTTATTATTATTTTAAAATTCTTTTTTTTTCCAAATCTTTTAATGTTTATTTTTGAAAGAAAGAGAGAGAGCCTCGAATGTGCACCTGTGCAAGCGGGGGAGGGGCAGAGAGAGGGAGACGGAATCTGAAGCAGTTACAGGCTCTGAGCTGTCAGCACAGAGCCCGACGTGGGCCTCGAACTCACGAGCTGTGAGATCATGACCTGAGCCAAAGTCCGATGCTTAACCGACTGAGCCACGCAGGTGCCCCATATTATTTTTAAAATGCTTCAAAGACAGTGCACCCCCGTGGTAGGCACAAAGGTCTGCTGTCCCCTCTGCTGCCCGGGTGCGGGGACACTGGGGGGCTGGATGCTCCCAAAGGATCTCCTGCTGCAGAGACTTTTCCCAAGAGGGGCGACTGAGCACAGTGGGGGTTGAAAGGTCGGGTCATTTCAGCCCAATGGGGAACACTGACCAGTGTCTGTCTCCGGAGCCCCCGGGGGCTGGCCAAGGCCTCGTGGCCTCCCCACCTGTCGCTCCTTCTTCTCAATCTGGTTTCCCCCCTTCCTTTCACTAAGATGGATCCCTAGAAACTTCTTGTACCCCAAGCTCTGTCTCAGCCTCTGCTTTCGGAGCACCCATCCCACGATGACGCCCTCACTGTACCTACACCTCTACCCCACTTGGTGTGCCACCACCCAGCATTGTGTCTATCTTATCCTCCCAGTGTTATTTCTTCTGTGTTACAGATAAGGAAACCGAGACTTAGGAAGATGCAGACTTGCCCAAATAACTTGTCTGCTTTGGTTAGGAAATTCCAAGGGGAGCCTGGGTGGCTCAGTTGGTTGAGCATCTGGGTCTTGATTTTGGCGCAGGTCATAATCTCACGGTTTGTGGGTTTGGGCCCCGCATTGGACTCTGCACTCACAGTGCAGAGCCTGCTTGGCATTCTCTCTCCTCCCCCGCCCCACCTCAAAATAAATAAACTTAAAAAATTCTTCTGGGGAGCGCCTAGGTGGCTCAGTTGGTTAAGCGGCTGACTTCGGCTCGGGTCATGATCTCACGGTCTGTGAGTTCAAGCCCCATGTCGGGCTCTGCGCTGATGGCTCCGATCCTGGAGACTGCTTTGGATTCTGTGTCTCCCTCTCTCTCTGCCCTTCCCCTGCTCACACTCTGTCTCTATGTCTCTCAAAAATAAAAACGTTAAAAAAATTTTTTTTAAGTTTTCTTTCTTCTGATGAGGACTTTTACAATCTACTCTCTTAGCAACTTTCAAATATGCAATACTCTTTTGCACTTTTAGAAGTCTAGAGTAGGTCCTGGCCAACATTTTCTGTAAACAACTAGATAGTATATATTTCAGGTTTTACAGGCCGTATGGTCTCTGCTGTAGCTATTTAACTGTGCTGTTGTACAGTGAAAGCAGCCACAGACAGGTTGTACATGAATCGGTATCGCTGTGTGCCAATAAAACTTTATTAAAAAACAGGCAGCGAGGGAAAAAAAACAGTGGTCCAGATTTGGACCACGGGCTGTAGATTGTTCACTCCCGCCCTGACAATCAATACAACAAAAAAGCAAGTCCTAGTTTGTAGCATTTGCTGGATTCTGTGATGTATATACTCCCTACGGCCAATTTCAAGCTACCAGCATGAGGTCACGGACACCTGGAGTTGAGAATGGGCACGTGCAAGAACATACCGCACAGACGTAAGAGACAGAAAGGGCCTCAGAAGCACAGGCAAAACTAAGACATAGTAAAAGATTTAGGAAGTAGTGAAAGTTGAGCATTTATTACCTTTGTTTTAAAGGCAGCTTTAGTTGTAAGTTTATATAATTTAAAATTTTGCAGTTTTAAATTTTACTTTTTAGTATAATTTAAGTAATGCTGGCGTTTAAAAAGAATGGTTTGCAAACTTCCTGAAGGATCCACAGTGGGCTTTCCTGAGCCTGTAGGAGCTCCCGGGCTGCTCTGGCTGCCAAGGTCATGACTGGGGAGTGGCAAAGAGAGCTTTGACCTGCAGACAGAACACCTGCTGTGGCACTCAGGCCAAGGGCACGGCAAAGCGGTTTTCTCGTTCCTCTCAGATGAAACCGCCATCACGTCAGTAGCTTGATCATTGCATAAATGGAAGGCCAGGTTACTCAAGGTCGACTACTGATTAAACCTGTGTCCTCATCATCCAAAGTCCCCAGGCTTTTGAACATCGCCCACCCTTTGGTTCAGACTATCGACTCTCATTCTTCACAGGGGCTACGGGGGAGTTAGCTTTGCTGCTTAACCTCTCCGAACCCTCTTTTCCCATTTCTGAATAGTAGGGAGAACTGTTATGAGTCTCTAATACCCACAGGGATAGGCTTGATCTGTGTCTAATATTCTGTTTGGTAGTGGTTACACAACACCGTACATGTTCTAAATGCCACTGAGCTGTTCACCTTCAAAATTTTATGTTATGTGACTCTCACCTCAATTAAAACAATGTGGTGGTTCTCAAATTTTCTTTTTGATTTTGTGCATTGTTTTGATACTGAAAAGTATTTTTATTGAAGACTAATATACATGGAAAAGTGCAAGAGTATATAGCTCTCTGAATTTTCACAAACTGAACACACATTTAACCAGCTCAGAGATGTGTTTTATTTTATTTTTTTAAAAAAGTTTTTTTAATGTTTATTATTTTTGAGAGAAAGAGAGACAGAGAGACTGAAAAACAGAGAGTGAGCAGGGGTGGGGCAGAGACAAAGGGAGATGCAGAATCCGAAGCAGGCTCTAGGCTCTGAGCTGTCAGCACAGAACCCAGCGTGGGACTGGAGCTCACGAACCATGAAATCATGACCTGAGCTGAAGTCAGATGCTTAACAGACTGAGCCACCGAGGCGCCCCTGTTTTATTCTTTATAACAGAATTAATGCAAGTTCATTTAGGGGAAAAAAGAGAAAATACAACTAATTAAAAGTAAAGAAAAGAGCGCCCGGGTGGCTCAGTCACTTGAGCATCCAACTCTTGATTTCAGCTCAGGTCATGATCCCAGGGTTCAGGGATCGAGGCCTGTGTGAGCATGGAACCTAGTCAAGATTCCTTCTCTTTCTCTCTCTGCCTCTCTTCCACTCTCCTCCACTCATTCTTTCTCTAAGAAAAAAAGAGAGAAAAGTACAGAGGACAAACCCACCATTATCCTTCATCTATAGACTATAAACAACCACCACGACTGATTTAGGCAGAACCACAGAGATACACACAGACACACAGGTGCGGGTCCGGGTATGGATACGCTCTCCTGTAACAATTAAAAAAAAATACATGCTTTGTAAACACTTTTCATGGTCATAAACACCTGCGTTCATCGTGTGTGTGTGTGTTCCTGTGTTCCACTGAAAGGCTGTATCATAATTACTTGAACCAACCCCTGGAAACAAACAATATCTTGACATTAGACACAGCATCTGCAATGATCTGTCTTACTTGAATGTGCAGTTTCTTTAACAATTATTTTCTTTTTTAAATGACCGAATTCCTATTAAGAAATATCCTATTTTTCCTATTGTCTTCTCCGCTGCCTCACACTCTGTCCAGGCACTAAATACGAACCTCTCACGTGTATAACCCCCTGCCTTTCTCCCTTCTCCTGCAATCATATTAGAAGTAATTATATATACATATATGAGAGAGTTGACTTTGTTGTATAAAAATAGGATCGTATGCTTTGTGGGGCTCTGCATCTTCCTTTCCCAAATGCTGAGCTGTTGGCAACTGTGCCGGATATTCCTTTGCTCCCTAAGTCTCTTCCCTCCCCGCCCTGCTTGTTATCCCTAACCCCTTTGCCCTCACCTTACCAGAGGCCCCCGTAGAAGGCGAGAGGAGGGAGAGGAGATGTACTTACTATAGATGTTCTAGTAACATCCATGTTCTGTCGAACGCCACCCTCCTGCTGGGTGGCTACTCCCTCTGTAGGTTCGGAAACTCTCCCCTCTCCTTGGCCCTTCAGGTCTGGGGTGGTAACTGACCGCGTGTTGCCAGGCTCAGATGGCTTCATTATCCCTTATTTGCTCCCTTAAGTTTGTCCGTGACTCTGTCAATAGGCCTTTCATTAAATGCCCCTTAAATGGCCTTTGGAGTGTGGCAGCTGTTTCAGTAACTAATTTAAAATTCTTAGTGTCTGACTTTTGGTTTTCGGCTCAGGGCGTGATCTCACGGTTTGTGAGTTCGAGCCCCATATCTCTCTGGTGTCAGCACGGAGCGCGCTTTGGATCAGATCCTCTGTGCACCCCCTCCCCCCACCCCCCCATCTCTGTCCCTCCCCTGCTTACTTTCTCTCTGTCCGTCTCAAAAAAAATAAATAAACTTTAAAAAATAAAATAAAATTCTTTACAACTCTTAGTGTACTGGGGCGTCTGGCCGGCTCAGTCAATGGAGCATGTGACTCTCAATCTCAGGGTTGTGAGTTGGAGCCCTACGTTGGGCATGGAGCCTACTTTAGAAAAGAGAAAAAAAAGGGGGTGACTGAGTCAGTCAATAGAGTATGTGGCTCTTGATCTCGGGGTTGTGAGTTCAAGTCCCACGTTGTGTGTGGATATTACTTAAAACATATATAATATTATGTGGATATTGCTTAAAACATATATAACATTATATAACATGTATATACTCTTAGTGAACCAACTTATACAATTCGGACCTTGGAGTCTAGCCCCTTGGTTTATAGCCACAGGACTGAAGGTAATTGTCTTGCCAGTAGGTCTGACTCCTGCGGGCAGGAGGGGAAATAAGGAAAATTCGCAGCCAGGCTGTATGAAGTGTGACCAACCATGTCTAGCTTCCTGCCTCTATTTCCCAATTGCTTATCTTTTGGCTTCCTTCTTGGTGTGGAATAAAAGTGAGCACAGTGTGGGTGTTTGGAAGAGGCAAATGATTTAGGTTCTCCTGGATCGTGGAGGCTTTCTTTTTTCTTTTTTTTGAATAATTTATTGTCAAATTGGTTTCCATACAACACCCAGTGCTCATCCCAACAGGTGCCCTCCTCTGTGCCCATCACCCACTCTCCCCCCTCCTACACCCCTTTCTCCCCTCAGTTTGTTCTTACTCTTTGAGAGTCTCTATGTTATGTCTTCCTTCCTCTCTGTGGCTTTTTTCCCCCTTCCTTCCCGTCTTCCCCTCCCCTTTGGTTTTCTGTTAGGTCTCCCAAAGCCCACCTATGCGTGGAAACATATGGCATCTATCTTTCTCTGCCCAACTTATTTCACTCAGCATAATACCCTCCAGTTCCATCCATGTTGCCACACATGGCCAGATTTCATTCTTCCTCATTGCCGCGTAGTATTCCATTATATATATATACCGCATCTTCTTTATCCATTCATCAGTTGATGGACACTTAGTCTCTTTCCATGATTTCTAAAACAAAGGATTTGCTGGCCGTCCCGACCACTGCAGGTAAGAAGAACCAGAACGACAGGAATGGGGAAGGAGCAGACTGTTTCCTCGCTCCCTCAGCCTGTCTCCTTTGCATCCTCAGTAAACGCTCACTTACAAACATTTGAAGGCAAACACGCTTCAGCTCACATCCTCCAAGAATCCTTAGTGCATGTGACACACAGGTAAACATGTGTTTGTCATGCCAGGTGGAAACTACGGTAAACATCACTGCTGGCTTTGGGATGGGGCAGAGAAGGATTTCCAGGAGAGGTAATGTTTGAGCTGGATCTTGAAACAGGAGCTGGAATCAGCCTGGCCCCTGAGATAGTGTTCTAGAGGAGGGTGCTAAGACCCAGTGCGAAGAGAGACTGAGCAAAGAATGTGCCAGAAACTGCTAGAAGTTCAGCGTGGCTGGAGAATAAGTTGTGTATGTGCTGGTGTGTGTGTGTGTGTGTGTGTGTGTGTGTGTGTGTGTGCGTGCGTGTGTGTCCAAAGGCAAGCAGGGATTAGAAGGGTCATGAAAGCCAAGAGAAGAGCCCTGGAAAGCCATTGAAAGCTTTTAAGCGGCAGAGTGGCAGTGCTATTCTTTGGGTAGGTTTTTCTGGCTGTTATGTGGAGAATGGATGGAAGGGGCAACCCAGAAGCTGAGACCAGGTCAGAGGCCACTGCGATCTGGAAAAAGAGGGAGGTGTTGGGACGAGGGTAGAAGAGGAGGTAATGGATGGATTTGAGAACTGTGAAGGCAGGAGAAGGTACCGGATCGAGGTTTATCATAATGATAATATGGGGGCTCCTGGGAGGCTCAGTCAGTTGAGCGTCCGACTTCGGCTCAGGTCATGATCTCACGGTTTGTGAGTTCGAGCTCCACGTCGGGTTCTGTGCTGACAGCTCAGAGCCTGGAGCCTGCTTCCGATTCTGTGTCTCCCCCTCTCTCTGCCCCTCCCCACTCATGCTCTGGAACTCTCTCCTTCAGATATAAATAAACATTAAAAACATTTAAAAAATAATGATAATATGGTCAATAACATCATATAGTGACTTAAACAATAGCTCTAGTTTCAGATGAGTGGAGATCTTCCCACACGGGCAGCACAAGAAGCATGGATAGTCATCTTCGCTGTGCCCTTTTTATTTGGAAAGAGTTGCAAGATAGTTTCTGCCAACATCCATATATCCTTCATTTACCTGTGGTTACATTTTCCCTCTCCTTCAATCTCTCTCTCTCCCTCTCTATCCCCCCAACTCCCCCCCCCAGCTCCCCCCCAACTCTCTCGACTGCCTTTATATTTAAGTGTGTTTATGTACAGCTTTTTTTCTAAACCACTTGCAAGTTAGTTGCAGAAATTATGATACTATATCTCTAAATACTTCAACATTCGCCTCCTCGAATAAGAGGATTCTGTTATATAATCAGAATACCAATATCTTAAAGAAATTAATTTTTAATGTTTATTTTTTGAGAGAGAGAGGGAGGGAGGGCAAAGAGAGAGGGAGACACAGAATTGGAATCAGGTTCTGAGCTGTCAGCACAGGGCTCGAACTCACAGCCTGCAAGATCATGACTGGAGCCGAAGTCAGACACGCTTAACTGACTGAGCCACCCAGGTGCCCCTTAAAAAATTTTTTTTTAATGTTTTTTCATTTTTGAGAGAGACAGAGACAGAGCACCACCGGGAGAGGAGCAGAGGGAGAGAAGGAGATGTAGACTCTGAAGCAGGCTCCAGGCTCTGAGTGCTCAGCACGGAGCCCGACGCGGGGCTCGAACTCGCAGACCACGGAGATCATGACCTGAACCCGAGTCAGAGGCTTAACCAACTGAACCACCCAGGTACCGCTAGAACACCAGTATTTTACCAAAGAAATAAAACATCATTACCAAAGTATGATGCCGTGCTGTAATCTAATATAAAGTTCATTTGAAAAATTTCAACAGTTTTCCCAATAATGTCTTTTAAAGCTGCTGGTTTTTATTAAAAAAAAAACCTCATATCTAATTGCGGATTGTGCATTGTATTCAGTTATCACGTCTCTCTTTTCTTTCTTTCTTTTTTGGTAGGAGGGGTCAGGGTTAGAAACGTTAGTTTATTTAAAGAAGATAATTGAACCAAAAAAAAAAAAAAAGGGAGTCCAAATGTACTCAAGTCTACTTTTTTCTCTACAAAGATTATTTTTGTAGCTTTTTATTTTGAAAAAATTTCAAACTTACAGAAAAGTTGCAAAGATGGTAGGAAGAGTGTTAGTATGTTACTCGGAATCAATTATTGACTCTATCTCGTTTACCTTATCATTCCCTTGTCCACAAATACATATCTGTACTTCTTTTTTCTGAACGATTTGAAAGTAAGTTTCCTCTCTTGCCCCTGAATACTACAGGGTGCATTATCTCAGGACATTGTCTTATAGCCGCAGTACTCGTATCAAAATCAGGACATTTCACACTGATACTACGCTAGCCATATTGAAATGTCTCCAACTGTTCCAAGAACGTCCTTTATAGTTTTTTTATTTTTTTAAGGGAACTGGGATCTAATCCAGGATCACACATTGAATTTAATTGCTGTGCCTGTTGAAACTCCAAGATTGCCTAGCTTGTGTGTGTATTTCACAACGTTGACCTTTTTCGGAGACAAGTTCCGGCCAGTTGTTTTGAAGAATGCTCTTTAATTTGGATTTGTGTTTATTTACCATGATTAGATTCAGGGGGAAATGTCGGAATGCTCCATTGGTGCTGGTGTGTCCTTTTCCATGCAAAATATTAGGGGGCACATGTTTAGAAGTTAACTTTTATCATGGGGTTAAGCCAGGTTGAAAATTTGGAAGTTTATTCTGCTGTTTGGGCAAGTTGGTTATTGAAAGGGTCTTCTCAGTTGTCAAAAGAGCACAATAATAACCCTGGCTTCACAAGGTTGTTGAATTGATACATGTAAGGCACGTAGAACAGTGTCTGGCACCTTGTAAGTATTGATAAATTATTATTATTATCATCACTGTTTTTGCCAAAATATATAGAGGCCTTTTTAAAAAATGTTTATTTTTTTTTTAAATGTTTATTTATTTTTGAGAGACATAGAGGCACAGCATGAACAGGGGAAGGGCAGAGAGAGAGGGAGACACAGAATCTGAAGCAGGCTCCAGGTTCTGAGCTGTCAGCACAGAGCCCGACGCGGGGCTTGAACTCACAGACCGCGAGATCATGACCTGAGCCGAAGTCGGCCGCTTAACCAACTGAGCCACCCAGGCACCCCTATAGAGGCCTTTTTAAAAAATGTTTATTTCTTTTTGAGAGACAGAGAGAGGCAGCATGAGTGGGGGAGGGGCAGAGAGAGAGAGGGAGACACAGAATCTGAAGCAGGCTCCAGGCTCTGAGCTGTTAGCAACAGAGCCCAACGCGGGGCTCGAACCCACGAGCTGTGAAATCATGACCTGAGCCGAAGGTCATTAACCAACTGAGCCACCCAGGAGCCCCAATAAAGGCCTTAATGTATAAGAGGCACTGAGTTGTAACTCAGTTATTTAGCTTTCCAGCTCCTGGGACAGTGTATGACATATAGATGACATTTAATAAATATTTGTTGGCAAAATGACAGCTCTTTGAGATACACTGCTATCAATATCCAACCATTTTAGAGGGGAGGAAACGGGCTCAGAGCAGTGAAGTTATTTACCTAAGGTCATGCACGTTACAGTAAGTGGCAAGAACCAGATACGAACCTAAGCTTGTAGGGTTTGTAAAATCAGGGAAAGGGGAAACGCTTGGCTGGCTCAGCTGGTGGAGTGTGTCACTCTTGATCTCAGGGTGGTGAGTTCAAGCCCCACGTTGGGTGTAGAGATTACTTAAAAATAAGATATTTTTTCCCTTTTTTTTTTTAAGTTTATTTTGAGAGAGAGAGACTACATGCGCATGAGCGGGGGAGGGGCAGAGACAGAGAGAGGGAGAGACTCCCAAGCAGGTTTCATGTTGTCATTGCAGAGCCCCATGTGGGGCTTAACTCAGTGAGATCGTGCCCTGGACCAAAATCAAGAGTCAGACGCTAAACCGACTGAGCCCCCCAGGCACCCCCAAAATACAATCTTTTTAAAAATGGGGGCTAAGGCTTGAAGGTGTTTTGCAAAAGCTCAGGGCTGGGTAGATGTGAAGAGTTGAGCTGCAGTCAGCCTTGCGCAGTGCTCTGGCACAAACACGTGGTAGGCACTCAATAGACGTCTGTTGAATGAATGTGGAAAGCAAATGAGTCACATAGAGAGAGATTGTCCTGTTCTGGCTGGTGACAGTGCTTCTGAAGGACCTGGAATCCATTCCTCCCCATAGAGGTCCTTGCCAGTCGCCAGAGGATTTTTTTTTCCAGCAGGGTGTGGCTTCCGGCGACCCCGCCCACCCACAAACCACGCCCCTTGCCCATCCTCGCGCTTGCTGATGGCCGAGGAAGTTTGGCCCGCGGGCGGAGCCGTAGCCGTAGTCCCCTCAGGCGTCCGCCGTCAGGAAGCCGGGAAGCCTGGTGTCCCCGATACCGCGCGGAGGGCCAGGATGTCGGAGGAGCAAACTAGGCAGAGCGAAGGATCCTCTCAGGCTGGCGCAGTGACTGTCAGCGACATCCAAGAGCTGATACGGCGCAAGGAGGAGATCGAGGCGCAGATCAAAGCCAATTATGACGTGCTGGAGAGCGTGAGTGTGGGCTCGGGGTTCCCTGGCGGGCGTGGGGGGAGCCGGGGCCTCTCCACCCGGCACGCCGATCCGCGAGGACTGGGAGGCCCGGGCGGCCTGCGCTTGAGCTCCCAGCTGTGTCTCTCTCCCTGGGCAGCCCAAGGCGCGGCGACTGCGGTCGCTGTCGGCAGGTGGCAGATAGCATTAGCAACGGAGAAGAATCGGTGTTGGTGCTTAGCCTGGCTTTATGCAGCGCTTACCGCGTGCTGGGCGCCGTCTTAATTGCTTTATACCTGGGTTAGCTCATTTAACTCTCGCAGCAACCTTTCGAGGCTGTTATTCTCCCCATTTTAGCGATGAGGAAACAGAGGCGTTACTCAAATGTGCCTCAGGTCACAGAGCTAATAAATTTGCAGAGGCGGGGTGATTGTCACCACCGTCGTCAGCCCTCGTTGAACGTGTACCCGAAGCTCTGTGCTTTGCCAACCCACTTACGTCAGAGCTTCTGAAGCTTTCGTGTGTTTGGCAAGCATCGGGGATCTTGTTAAAATTTCAGTTTCTGATGAGGTCGGGGCGTGCAGGTGCAGACGCTGTATTTCTAGCAAGTGCCCAGCGATGCTGCTGCTGCTGCTGCTGGTCTAAAGACCGAGCTTTGAGTGACAGGTATGGCTCCTTATCATTATTGCGTAGGGAGGGAACTGAGGCCCAGGGTGAGGCAAACCCTCGTCGAGGGTCGTGTAGCTGGGAAGTGGCCTTGGTGGGTGTAGTTCCCTGGTCGGTCTGGCTACCAAACTGATAGTTTTTCTTATGTTACTTAGCGTAAAGCCACAAATCAATTTGCAGAGGAAGAATAAGTTAAAGACGTCTTATGCAGGGTGGATGGAATGCATTTTAGGTGACGTGAGTAAAAGGGAATTATCATAGGGAGGCTAGGGTCGGTCCCATTTTACTGGTGCCGATGACATGATTATAGAGCGTTGGTTTATGTGTGTGTTCTGTCACAAAATCCACACAAACACCCTGTGAAGTTAGGCTGTTCCTCTGAAGCTCAGAAAGGGGAAGTCACTTACTTGAAGTCTCAAAGTGAGGTTCAGTTCTCAGACCTGTTGAATCCAGAACTTGTGTTTCCAAGCAGGATGCTAACAGTTTCCCAAACTTTGGTTACTTTCTGCCTCAAGCAGGGCGCCGTGTCCGTATACCTCCTGGACTGTTGTTCCCTTGGTATTTTTCATTGAGTTGATCCACTTTTTAACTTAAACAAATTAAAAAAAATTTTTTTTAATGTTTATTTGTTTTTGAGGGAGAGAGACAGACCGACAGACCATGAGCAGGGGAGGGGCAGAGAAAGAGGGAGACACAGCATTCAAAGCAGGCTCCAGGCTCTGAGCCGTCAGCACAGAGCCCGACGCAGAGCTTGAACTCACAGACCATGAGATCCTGACCTGAGCCGAAGTGGGATGCTTAACCAACTGAGCCACCTAGGCGCCCCATAAATAAATTTAGTTTAAATGAAAATTTTATAACTCTCCAGCATATGGAAAAAAACGGGAATTTTTTCCCTTTAACAGAAAATAGAAATACCTATCAGGGTTATATAATATGTTAATTCTTTGTCACTAGCTACCATCACTGGCTAAAAGCTTTAAGCCTGAAGCCCTGCTCTCTGTTTGTTTTCAAAAAGGGGGGACGGCAAAAACTATAAATCTTTTAGAATAAAGCATAGGAGTAAACTTTCGTGACCCTGGATGAGGCAAAGCCTTCTTAGATGTGATGCCAAAAGCACCAGCAACAAAAGAAAAAGTAGATAAGTTGGACTCGATTGGGATTTAAACGTGTGTTTTCAAAGACACAGTCAAGAGAGGGAAAAGGCGCTTCGCCAAACGGGAGAAAATGTCTGCAGGTATCTAACAAGGGATCCAGAAAATACGAAGAACTCTTCCAACTCGATACTGAAAAGACAATAACTTGATCAAAAAAAATCGGCCACAGGCCTTAACAGAGTCCTCACCAAAGACGACCTACGGGTGGCGAAGAAGCGTATAGAAAGAGGCTCCACGTCACAGGTGGTCAGAGCAATGCAGATTACGACACCCGTGCGGCGCCACCACACACGTGTCAGGACGTCAGCTCCAGATGCTGGTGCGGGTGCGGAGGGACTCTCGGCCCGCGCGGGCAGGGGTGCCAAAGGAGGGCAGTTTCTGACAAAGCTGCACACCCTCCTGCCGCACCGCCCAGCGTTTGTGCTCCTTGGTGTTTCCCCAGAGGGGTTGAAAACGTGCTCACACAAAAACCTTCCTGATGTTTAAAGAATTTTTTTTTAAGTTTATTTATTTTTGAGAGAGAGAGAGAGCATAAGCAAGGGAGGGGCAGAGAGAGAGAGAGAGAGGGAGACACAGAATCCAAAGCAGGCTCCAGGCTCTGATCTGTCAGCACAGAGCCTGACACGGGGCTCGAACCCACTAAGCATGAGATCATGACCTGAGCCAAAGTCAAACACTTAACCGACTGAGCCACCCAGGCGCCCCAAAAACCTTCCTGATGTTTATAGCAACTTTTTTCACTGTTGCCAAAACTTGAGGCAACCAAGAGGTGTTTTGTTTTTTTTTTTTTAAAGCTTATGTGTTTATTTTGAGAGCGAGCGAGCAAGCACACATGGAGGAGGGGCAGAGAACACAGAGAAAGAGAGAGAGAGTCCCAAGCAGGCCCCGTGCCGTCAGCGCGGAGCCCAGCCCAGGGCTCCATTCCACCAACCTCAAGATCATGACCTGAGCCAAAATCAAGAGTCGGGCTGACACTTAATGACTGAGCCACCAGGTGTCCCAACCAAGAGGTCTTTAAGTTGGTGAATAGATAAATAAATTGCGGTACCTCTAAACAATGGAATACTTAGTCAGTGCTAAAACTAAATAAGCTAGCAAGCTATGAAAAGAGTTGGAGGAACCCTAACTGCATCTTACCAAGTGAAAGAAGCCAGTCTGGGAGGACTTCATCTGTAGGATTCCAGCCAGAATCTGGAAAAGGCGAAACTGTGGAGACTGTAAAAAGATCAGTCGTTGGCGGGGATCGGGGGTGGCAGGAGGCATCGATGAGCAGGTGGAGGACAGGGGATTTTTAGGACAGTGAAAATGCCCTGTGATGACGGGTACATGTCGTTATACATTTGTCTAAACCCATAGAATGTAAGACACTACGAGTAAAGGCCGAGGTAGACTATGGACTTCAGTTAATAACAGGAGACAGTAGGTGTAACCCAGCGGCTTCCAGAAAGAAAGGGAGAGAAGTGAATGGCATCTCCCGTCCTGGTCCATCTGTACCCTGGGCGCCTTTTCTGCTGCTGCCATAATTACAGCCGTGACTTGTTACTTTTATGTGTATTCATTTCCTAGGGCTGCCGTAACAAATCACCGCAAACCGCGTGACTTAAAATGACAGAAATTTGTTCTCTCACAGTTGTGGAGGCCAGAAGTCTGAAATCGAGATGTGAGCAGGGTCCGTTTCTTCTAGGGGCTCAGAGGGAGGATCTGTGCCATGTCCCTGTCCTAGTTCCTGGCGGCTGCGGCCATCTCTGGCTTGCAGTTGGATAACTCCAGTCTCTTCTCTGTGTCCTGGATCTCCCTCCCTTTTCTTAATTTTTTTTTCAACGTTTATTCATTTTTGAGAGCGAGAGAGAGAGCAGAGCATTAGCAGGGGAAGGGCAGAGAGAGAGGGAGACACAGAATCTGAAGCAGGCTCTAGGCTCTGAGCCGTCAGCACAGAGCCCGATGCGGGGCTCGAATCCACGAACTGTGAGATCATGACCTGAACCGAAGTCGGACGCTTAACCTACTGAGCCACCCAGATGCCCCGTCTCCCTCCCTTTTCTACAGGGACACCTGTCGTTGGATTTGGAGCCCATCCTGAATCTAAGACAATCTCATCTCAAGAGCCTTAATTAATCTCCAAAGATCCTTTTTCCCGATAAGGTCACATACATGGGTCTGGGGGTTTAGGACTTGGGGCATATCTTTTGGGGGCCACTATTCACCCCACTGTGGGTGTGCCTAGCACTGTGCTAAGCACTCTACACAGGTCAGCTCATGAATTCCCACAGTGAGTGGGAAGGGAGGTGAGTGCTATAATTCCCTGAGGAGGCTCAGGCTTGGAGAGGGGTCTTAACCAAGGGTGCCCAGAATGTACGCGGCAGAACGAGATTCAAATCAAAGTCTGCAAAGTCTCTGCCCTCTATCATGTGACACATTTCACTGCCTTTGTGCACGATGCTCTGACTTACTCGGGAAAAGTCTTTAAGATGGTAAAATGTATTGTTTTGAATAGGGAATACACGTCCATGGTCAAAATTCAGAGTCTACAAAAGGGCATAAAATGAAAAGTCCCTCTTCCCTCCCTGCCGCCCGGCCCCCCAGTTCCTTTCCCCAGAGGCAGTTGATATCAGCGCGTCCTTCAGGGATGAAAAACCCTTTGAAATCCCTTTTAGATCTGTTTTTACTGTTCGGAAAGAACCGAGGTCCTGCCGCAGCTGGACGCCCTTTGGGGTTTTCACTCCCCTCCGGCTTCCAAGGCCACCAGCCAGGTCTCAGCTGCGGGAGGAAGGCGCGTTTGGAGGAGTCCAAGAGGCTGGCCTTGGGGACGAAGCTCAAAAGAGTCTTTACTTTTATCTGCACTGTTCTCACTTCAGGAGAGGAGATTGGATTCCTGCGTTACTTGTGTTCTTAAAAATCAGTAAAAAAAAAAAAAATATATATATATATATAGTGCCATCTACCCCCCCCCCCCCCCGTCTGGAGGACTTCATTCCTGTGAAATCTTAACCGTGTTTCTTCCCTCCAGCAAAAAGGCGTTGGGATGAGCGAGCCGCTGGTGGACTGCGAGGGGTACCCCCGCTCAGACGTGGACCTGTACCAAGTCCGAACCGCGAGGCACAACATCGTCTGTGAGTGGCGCGTGCGGGCCCCTCCTGAGGCCGAGGGCACACAGGGCAGTGGCCCTCTCCCACAGTCCCTGCCCCCCTCTCTCCTGCCTCGATGCGGTTCTCTTACCGTCCGCCCATCGAGGGGCTCAGAACGGAGGCAACGGGTTCGGCCTAGGGCTCTAAATTCATGGTTTCCAGTGTTCATCTTGTTTTTAAGGACTTTGCTTCGCTGTGGAAACGTTTTTGAAACGGTGAGAGAAGCCCAAGGCAAATATTGCTTACAACCCTCCTCAGCTGGTAAGGGTCGTGACCCGGCTGCGGCCACTCACACAGACGCGCTCGGTCCCTCAGTACGGACGTTTGGAGGGCAGCGGTGCAGGGCTGGCCGCCGCGTCCCGGGCTCTGCCGCGCTTAGGACATGTCTAGCTTTAGTCCGTGTGCCAGGCAGGCAGGAAGGGAAGGAAGAAAGTAAGAAGGCCAAAGCGTCCTCAGCCAGCCAGCACCCTCCCTTCGAAGATCTGTCCTCGGGTCCCACGCCCGCCTTGCTGCGTTGCCTTCCGCTTTCCCCTCCCAGGCCCCTCTGCCTGCAAGACATGTTGGGGGATGTGCCCCATGGTGGGCATCTCACGATCCTAAATAAAACCATCTCTTTGTTCACAGCCGAGGAGCAGGTGGAGGGTAGTGTCTGGGTAGTGTATCAGTTTTCTGTTTTCTGCTGGAACAAATCTCACAGACTTAGTGGCTTCGAAGGGCACAGATTTACTGTCTTAGAATACTAAGTGTCCAAATGGGTGTCACCGGGCTAAGATGGAGGTGTTGGCAGGGCTGTGTTCCTTCTGGAGGCTCTAGGAAGAGCCCATTTCCTTACCGTTCCCAGCTTCTGGAGGGGCCCGTGTCCTGCGGCTCACAGCCCCTTCCCCCGCCAAGGCCGGCAAGGTCATCTCCCAGCCTCTCGTCCCGCCATCCCACCTCCCTCTGTCACTCTCTGCCTCCCTCTTTCACTTATGAAGACCCTTGTGGTCACACTGGGCCCCCCCACCTGGGTAACCCAGGAAGGTCTCCCCATTCAGTGTCCCGAACTGAACCACATCTGTGAAGCCCCCTCGGCCACGGAAAGTAACATATTGGGCAGCTTCTGGGGACAAGGCCGAGATCATCTTTGGGGCCATTATTCGCCCTGCCACGGGTGGGCAACCAGCAGCCCCTGCCACAAAGTCGTATTAGAGGGGAGTTCGGCGGGCGTGTTTTTCACGCAGCGACCTCCGTTTTACGTGTGGGAATCTCAGCTCCGTGCTCAGCATGTTGTGGTGTGAGGCTGAGCTCCTCGCTGGGGGCGCGAGTAACCGCAGGAGGTACCGCTCGAGGGGCTGAACGTTCCTCCCAGCTGCAGTGAGACCCCGGAACAGCTCCCGAGGGTGCCTGTCTCCCTCGAAGATCTGGGGAAAAGCAGCGTTCCATCTTTGCGTTGAAACAAGCGGAGGATGCTGGGTAGGGAGAGGCCGTGTTAAGACGATCAGACTGAGGGAAATTGGGGGCTTTTGGCTCAACCCTCAGACTCCCCAGGGATGAGGCCTGCTTTCCCTGGCAGTTAGGATTCTGGGGGAAGTTTGAGAAGCAGAGCCTACGGTGTGAGAGAGGGCACTGACTTATTTTTTTCCAGGTGGTTCCCCGATGTTCCAACACCATTTATCAAATAGCCTATTCTTTCTCCGTTCGTTTGAAATGCTAGCAGTATTACATAGGAAATTTTTAGACGTATTTAGGTCTCTGTAAGTTTTTTGTAGTGTTCTGTTGATAAATCTCTTTGCTAATATAAACACTGTCTTTTTTTTTGTTTATTTTTTTAGTAAACTCTACACCCAAATTGGGGCTTGAACTCGTGACCCCAAGATCAAGAGTCACATGCTCTTCTGACTGAGCCATCCAGGCACCCCAATGTCACACTGTCTTAATGACTTTATTATATTTAAGAATCTGGTTGTGGGGCACTTGGGTGGCTCAGTCGGTTAAGTGTCTGACTTCGGCTCAGGTCTTGATCTCACAGTTCGTGAGTTCGAGCCCCGCATCAGGCTCTGTGCTGACAGCCCAGAGCCTGGAGCCTGCTTCAAATTCTGTGTCTCCCTCTCTCTCTGTCACTCCCTCACTCATCCTCTGTTTCTCAAAAAATGGATAGGGGCGCCTGGGTGGCTCAGTCGGTTGAGCGTCCGACTTCGGCTCAGGTCATGATCTTGCGGTCTGTGAGTTCGAGCCCCACGTCGGGCTCTGTGCTGACCGCTCAGAGCCTGGAGCCTGCTTCGGATTCTATGTCTCCCTCTCTCTCTGCCCCTCCCCCACTCAAGCTCTGTCTCTCTCTGTCTCAAAAATAAATAAACATTAAAAAAAATGGATAAACATTTAAAAAAATTTAAAACAAAAGAATCTGGTTGAGCAATGCTAATCAACCTTTTGAAAAACTAGTCTCAGAAGTTTCTTGTATTTTTTTTTCTTTTTGTAAGTAAACTCTATACCCAACATGGGGCTTGAACTCACAACCCCGAGATCAAGTCACATGCTCCACCGACTGAACCAGCCAGGTGCTCCTCTTGTATTTTTAAAAATGGATTCTGGGGGGCCTGTATGGCTTAGTTAAGTGTCGGACTCTTGATTTTGGCTCAGGTCATGATCTCATGGTTTGTGAGATTAAGTCCCACGTTGGGCTCTGCCCTGACAGTGCAGAGTCTGCTTGGGATTCTCTCTTTCCCTTTCTCTCTGCTCCTCCCCTGCTCGTACATGCTCAGCCTCTCTCTCTTTCTCTAAATGAACATTTAAAAAAAATTTTTAAAAAAGAGATTATACTTACAGAAAGGTTGGAAAAATAATACAGAGAGGTCCCACACAGTCCCCAGCTTTTCCTATTATTAACATCTTAGTATACTGAATTTGTTACAGTGACAAGTTTATTTTTTCGAACTAGGCTTTGGAAACATTTTGTCCAAGAGAATAACTTTTTTGGGAATTCTGATTAGAATTGCAATAGATTATAAGTAAAGTTACCCATTCCATCACTCAGCGGCTATGTATGGAGCACTATTCCAAGCCTTCCTGCCCAGGTATATGTCTCTACTTACTCAAATGCGGGTTCTTGTCTTGTGTCTGCGCCTCTGGAGCAGAGTCTCATTATGCCCAAGAGTCTCATTATGCCCAAGGGCCTCACCTTCCCTCCGAAGTGACAGAGGCAGAGGAACCAGGTCAGGTAGCCATGTGTGCCCACAGTCAAGGGCATCTGGAAAGTCTGAAAGTCTGTGACCTACAAATGCTGGGCGCGGATTGGCGGGCAGTGCTGGTCGGCCAGCTCTGCCCTCTGAAACTCCTCAAAGGGAACCTTGGGAGTGACCTGGCTTGAATAAAGGAAATAGAGGAAATTGTTTTTAGGTTTAGAAAGTTATCAAAATGCCAACCGCTGTGCCTCACGGGCCTGCTGCGGTGACTTACTCACTGGCATTGTGGTTTGCAACTTTTTTTTTTTTTTTTTTAGTAATCTCTACACCCAACATGGGGCTCGAACTCACAACCCCAGAGAGCAAGAGTTGCATGCTCTTCCGACTGAGCCAGCCAGGAGCCCCATTTTGCAACAGTGTGAATGAGCCCTCAGTACTGAAAAAAATCAACACTCAGTTCCGAATTTCCAGCTTTCGTCCTGTTATGTCTCCCAGACCGAACATCACCTCCCATGTGTTAGTGGACGTAGGCATCGTTTTTTCTTCTGGAGGAATTAGATGAAAAGTAAAATCGGGACGATTCTTCTGCTCACCTTTCAAGTCTCAGTTGAAAGGGCACTGCCTTTGGGAAGTCGCCCCTCATCTCCTAGACTAGCAAGGTCAGGTCCTGGCTGGCCAGCCCTTGTCACAGTCATCAACTGCTAACTGTAATTACATGTTCCGTGGCTACTTCCCTTGCTGGGCTGAGCTTCGTGAGGCTGGTCCCCTGTCTTGGCCACACGGTCGTCCTCAGCCCCTAGACCGGCGTCCGGCATGTAGTAAGTGCTTGTTGAATACTCAGCGAGTGAACGTGGGAGTCTTGCGTCCTCAGCTGTGTTCCTTGTCCGCTGATGCGGCGTTCTCCTCCCAGGCCTGCAGAATGATCACAAGGCGGTCATGAAGCAGGTGGAAGAGGCCCTGCACCAGCTGCATGCTCGAGACAAGGAGAAGCAGGCCCGGGACATGGCTGAGGCCCACGAAGAGGCCATGAGCCGCAACCTGGGCCAGAGCGAGGGCCTCAGCCCCCCTCAGGCCTTCGCCAAAGTCAACAGCATCAGCCCTGGCTCCCCTGCCAGCATCGCGGTAAGCCAGAACCCGGCCACGGAAACCCGTATCCAGAGAGCGCCAGGGGTCGGGTGGCCTTGCGGGGGGATGCGGCGGGGTGGGGCTGGACACGCAGACTCGTCATCTTCGTGCTGCGGCTTCACTTCACCCACTAACTTAGCGCTGACCGAGCCCTGGGTTCCCAGCAGGGCCAGGGTTTCGGAGAGGAGTCGGTCCCAGCTGCCCACTGAACTGGTCAGGGAGAGGCCTGGGACGCAAGGTGGAGGTGATAAATATTCCAAGAGAGGGAAAGAGGGCTTCTTTTAGCTGGGCTCTGAGTGACGGACACGAGAATGACAGCAGTAGCCGGCGTTTACTGAATCCCGGCTCGGCACCGGCTGTCCTGCCGAACGCGTTGCAGATCTTCCCTGGTGTGTGTTTAAAAGTTTTGAGCAGCTTTACCGAGATACAGTTCACACACCATAAAATTTACCCATTTAAAGTATATGATTTCCAGGTGCCTGGGTGGCTTAGTTGGTTAAACATCCGATTTCAGCTCAGGTCATGATCTCACCGTTTGTGAGCTCAAGCCCCATGTCGGGCTCTGTGCTGACGGCTCAGAGCCTGGAGCCTGCTTGGGATTCTGTGTCTCCCTCTCTCTCTGCCCCTCCTCCACTTGTACTCTCTTTCAAAAATAAATAAATAAAAATAAATAAAATACGCAATTCAATAGCTTTTAGTGTATTCACAGAGCTGTGTATCCATCACTGCAATCAATCTTAGAGTATTTTTATTATTCTAAAAAGAAACCCTGTACCCCCAAAACCTATCTCCCCCAACCGCTTGCAACCATGAGTCTGCTTTCTGTCTCTATGAATTTGCCTGTTTTGAGCACTTGATATAAACAGAATCATGTGACATATGACGCTGTGTGACTGGCTTCGTCCACTTAGGGTCATGTTTTCGAGGTTCATCCCTGATGAACAGCTTCGGATTCTATGTCTCCCTCTGTCTCTCTCTGACCCTCCTGCTCATACTCTGTTTCTCTCTCTCAAAAATAAGTAAACATTTAAAAAAAATAAAAAAAAAATAAATGTTTATTTGTTTTTGAGAGAGAGAGAGAGAGAGTATGAGCGGGCGAGGAGCAGAGAGAGAGGGAGACACAGAATCCGAAGCAGGCTCCAGGCTCTGAGCTGTCAGCCCAGAGCCCGACGCAGCGCTCGAACCCACAGACCGTGAGATCATGACCTGAGCCGAAGTCGGGCGTTCAACCGACTGAGTCACCGGGCGCCCCTTCTTTCCTTCTTATGGCTGACTCATACTCCATTGTATGGCTGCGTCACGTTGTTTTCTGTCCATTCATCGGTTCACATTGGGTTTCCGTTGTTTTTGGCAATTATGAAGAACGCTACTCTGAACATCAAGTTTTTATGTGGCTGCGTATTTAACATTTAATCCCACAGCCACCTTCTGGGAGAGGCAGTAATCTTTACCCCCATTTTACCCGTGAAGAAAAGCCTCTAAGCCCTGAAGTAACTTGTGCCCAGGGCACATGGCTCCTCAGCTATGGAACCAGGGTCCTCAGATCATTACTGTCTTTAACGATCACAAGACGGTGAGCTACACAGAAGCTCCGTTGTGCTCGCTGCCCTATCCACAGCATCGGGCCCAGGTTGCAGTTGGCCCCGCGACAAATGTGAGTTGAAGGAATGAGTGAATCCTGGTGCGTGTTCTTGGAAGGAGAAGGTCACGCTAGTCCTGGGTCCGCCTTGTGGCTGTGGCTGCTGGTCTGGGGACCTTTAGGGTAAACTGGTCTGAATTCTGACCCCTGAGCAAAACAGGCTCAGATCGCTCTGCCTCTCCTTGCCCCTGAACCTGGGTCGGGACCCCAGAAGGTAGCATTTGGTTTTTCCCCTCATTCTCTAAGGCCTGTGCAACCCCAACTTTTAATCTGACACTGGGCAGATCTGGCCCCTTTCACCAGGTCTGTCCCAGAAGGAGTCCGCAGGAGGAGGTGGCCCGGTTATGCACCACCCCCTCCCGTGCGCGGCAGCTGACCCCCGAGCTCCGTGCTTTGTGCCTGCCGTCCTCCCCTGTGGAAGACAAGCTCTTGGCCTGGACGTGACCACCGGACGTGGAAGGGTAAAGAACACTGGGAGCTCATTTAACCTCTACCCTCGTTTTCTGTTTTCTCTCTGTCTAGGGTCTGCAAGTGGATGATGAGATTGTGGAGTTTGGCTCTGTGAACACCCAAAACTTCCAGTCTCTGCATAACATTGGCAACGTGGTGCAACACAGCGAGGGGGTGAGTTGGAAGTCACACCTGGTCAGTAACCCGGGAATCGCAGGGCCCGAATCGTCGCTGGGGCCTTTGCCGCCTTCAGAGAGATGTCGTTCAGTCCCAGGGCCTTTGCACTTGCTGGAATGTTTTTTCTCCCTTAGGCCCATCCCTTATCTTGTACAGATGATACAAAGGCCTGTCTAAGGCCTTTGCAGCCACCCTATCTAGACACCCCTGCCCTCCTTCCTAATCCTGCTCTCATTCAGCAGTGTTTCCTGGAGATCTTTTCATCTCCATGTACCTGCTCTTCTGCACTGTCGCCTAGCACTCCGCTGTGTGAATGGACCCCAGTTCATCCGTCCCCTGCCTTACCAGTGGGCATTTCGGTTATCACTGATTTTTTACCAGCATGAACAGTCATACATTCTCGTTCATGTGCTATTTCTTGACATAGATACCAGGAAGTAGAGTTCCAGGCTCTCAGTGTATCATACACAGTTACCGTAGGTAATCTGAAAAAGTTTTTCTAGTTTGTACCCCGACCAGCAGTACGTGGGTGCATCGCGTCAACAGTACTCTGTATTACTTTTTTTTAATGTTTATTTTTGAGAGAGAGAGACAGAGCATGAGCAGGACAGGGACAGAATGAGAGGGACACAGAATCGGAAGCAGGCTCCAGGCTCTGAGCTGCCAGCACAGAGCCCGATGCGGGGCTTGAACTCACAAGCCGTGAGATCATGACCTGAGCCGAAATCGGACGCTTTACCAACTGAACCACCCAGGCGCCCCTTAACATTCTAGATGTTAAACCTTTGCCTGTTTTCACATTGCATATGTTTTTCCTCGTTAGCTCCTTGTCTTTTAACTTAGTTTATGGTGATTTTGGTTACTTGGAAGTGTTTTTTTTTTTAATTTACTTACATATCCATTTTGTTAAGTTTATTAATATTACAGTGTATTCCCTGCCAAAACCATACTTGGGAATTTCTTTTTTTCTTATTTTTTAAGAGAGAGCACACACACATGTGTGTGAAAGCAGAGGAAGGTCAGAGGGAGAAGGAGAGAGAGAATCTCAAGCAGGCCCCATGCCCAGTGCTGAGCCCAATAGGGGGCTCGATCTCACAAGCGTGAGGTCATGACCTGAGCTGAAGTCAAGAGTCAGACGCTTAACCGCCTGAGCCACCCTGGCACCCCATATACCTGAGAATCTAAAGAAATACAGGGCGGGGCGCCTGGCTGGCTGGGTCAGTAGAGTGTGTGACACTCTCGATCCTCGGGGGTTGTGAGTTCGAGCCCCACGTTGTGTGTAGAGATTATTTAAAGATAAATCTTAGAAGAAAGAAATACGGGGCGATACACAGCGGCAAAGCACTCTTCATACAGTAGTACGTCAGCGCTTGATTCATGTGTGGTTGGACAATTCCAGTCCTTGCAAATATAATAAGTGTTGGGACTTCAAAATTGGCTGCCGTCTTCCATTTCTGGGGTTAGTACGCCTTTAAATAGGGTTTCCACCTGATCACCTCCTCTCATGTCAGTAATGTAACTTTAACTAAAGTCACCGTGGCAAAGATCCACACTTTGCGGGAGAAATGTGGGACTCAAAGTCCATGGAAATTATCTACTCAAGTGTTTAGTTCCCAAATGAAATCTTCAGTTTAACCAGCAGTTCTTGGTTTGTCCTGTCCCCACTCAGCTGGTTGACTACGCGGCTCATCTGCGGGTAACTAGCCAGCAGGCAGGCCATTCGGCTGGAACACCGTCGGCTGGTGGCTGTGCCCCAGCCAGAGGTCAGGCCTTCTTGTCTGCCTTGACACCTTCATCAAGTCTCTACTTGCATGCTAGTTTAAAATTCTGAATCTTGCCAAATTCATCAGCTTTTTTGCTTTATAGTTTCTGCATTTTGTGTCTGCTTAAAGTTCTTCTAATACCTCGAATCGATTTATTTTTAGTTTTTCTTTAATCCATCTAGAATTTATTTTTTATTATTATTCTTTTAGAAGTTTTGGAGCATAATCACATACCTTATAGTTCACCCATTTAAAGCGCATAGCTGAGTGGTTTTTGGTAAATCCACAGAGCTGTGCGTCCATCACCACAGTCAGTTTCCGAACGTCTTCATTACCTTGGAAAGAAGCTCCATACCCATTAGCAGTCCTCCCGTCCCCCCAACCCACCAACCCTAAACCACTAAACCACTTTTCGTCTCTGGATCTGCTTATTCTGCACATTTCATATAAATGGGATCATATAACGTGATATTTTGTGACTGACTTCTTTTGTTACCATCGTGTTTTCAAAGTTCATCCATGTGGTGGCAGGTATCAGTGCTTTTTATGTAAGTTCCTTTTTATGGCTGAATATATCCTGTTGTATGGATATACATTTTACGTACCCATTTTATTTATCCATTCAGCAGTTGACAAATATTTGGGTTGGTTCCACTAGTTGGCTGTTGTGAATAATACTTCAGTGAACATTTATGTACAAGGTATTGTGAGGACATTTGTTGTATACACAACAACTTGGTATATACATCATCTGGAATTAATTCGGTGAATGCTGTGAGGTGGGGCACCAAACTTTTTCTTTCTCCAGATAGATAGTATTTGTCGCTATACCATTTAATGAATAGTCAATACTTTACCCATTTTTTTAAATTATCACTTCTGTTATAAATCAAATTCCTATAAATGGGATTCTTTATTCTGTCCCATTGGTCTGTCTGTTCTAAACCTTTCTGAGGTTCCTTCCCTGGAACAAATCCATTTGTTCATTGTCAGCTTCCGTTTAACGTCTTGCCATAAAAGAGTGTTATATTAGTGTTTATTGGAGAGTTAAAAAAAAAAATCATTGTAAACTTCGCAGCTTAAATTTATTCTCTCTCACGGTTTCTGAGGGTTGGACATCCAGAATGTTTTAGCTGGGTGGTTCTGGCTTAGGGTCCCATGAGGTTGTAGTTAAGATGTTGGCAGTAGCTGTGGTCATCCGAGGGCTTGACCGAGCTTAGAAAATCTGTTTCCGGGGGGCGCCTGGGTGGCTCAGTCAGTTGGGCGTTTGACTTCGGCTCAGGTCATGATCTCATGGTTTGTGAGTTCGAGCCCCGCGTCGGGCTCTGTGCTGACAGCTCAAGAGTGTGGAGCCTGCTTCAGATTCTGTGTCTCCCTCTCTCTCTCTGCCCCTCCCCTGCTTGCGCTCTGTCTCTCAAAAATAAACAGAATTAAAAAAAAAAAGGAAAAGAAAAAGAAAGTCTGTCTCCGGGATGCCTCACTTATATGGCTGTTGGTGAGAGGCTTCAGTTCCTTGTCCCGTGGGCCTCGCTGAAGTGCTACCGAAGTGCTGCCTGAATGCCCTCACAGTATGGCGGCCGCTTCCCCCAGAACGAGCCGTCCGAGAGAGAGCAGAGAGGAGGCAGCGGTGCCTTCTTGCACTCAGTCCCTGAAGACGCACAGTGTCCCTTTCACCTCGTTCTGTTCACTAGAAGCGACTCACTAAGTCCAGCCCACACTCAGAGGGAGGGCAGTTAGCCTTCACCTCTTGAACGAATATCAGAGAATTTACGGGCATGTTCTAGAACCAACACGAAGGGTTTATGTTTTCTCTCTCGCTCAGTTGCCACTTGTCTAGTTTCTGTTAGCTTTTCGTTTTGGTGCCATCTCTTCATCTGGACTGTCTCTTTCCGTTTTATTTATTCGTCCTGTGGTGGTGTTTCCTTCGCTATCCCTTTGCTGTCCTGTCTTGTCAGTGAGGTTCCTAGAGGTGGGGCAAATGTGGCTTTATTCTGTTGTGTTCACCCAGAGTCTCTCTTGGTTTTTTCACTCCCTTTCCCCGCGGTTTCCTCGCGTTGTGGTTTACTCATGTCTCTTGCGCACCTTGGTGCACACACTTCAAAACTTTGCAGTTGTCTGGGATCCTTGTTACTGGTTTGTTTTGTAAATATGTCTCTTTTTTCTCGAAGAGGTAATACATAATACGTGTTAAGGCGGAACCAAAGAACGTGTAATGAAGAACCCCCTCTCCTCCGCAGGTGGCCATTTCCCAGCCGTGTGTCCTTCCAGGGTCAGTCTGTTCATATACCAGCATATAAAGCTCTTGGTTATTTCGATTAAGGTGTAAATCACCTACGGCAAAACTTACCCTTTCCAGTGTGCGGTGCTGTGAGTTTCGACACATGCGCATAGTCCGGTAACTGCCACTGTAGTGAAGATGCGAGCAATTCCGTCCTCCTCTCCAAAAGGGCCTCATATCCTTTTGTGGCTCCCCCTCCCCCCCGCCCCGCCCCGCCCCACACAAGCGCCGATCTGGGCACCATCCCTGCGGTTTTACCCTTTCAAGAATGTCATGGAGACGGAGCCGCACGGTGCGCAGGGCCCTTCCACTCTGGCTGCTTTCACCTGCCGCTCTTCTGCATCGTCGCGCCCGTGCGCAGTCACTCCTGTTTATTGCCGAGTCGCGCGTCGCTGTGTAGATGGGCGCCAGGCTGCCTGCCCGTTCACCAGTGAGGGACATTCGGCTTGTGTCCACTTTTTGGCGATTAGTGACAACAGCTCCTGTTTTGAGTCTGTCTTTTCTAGTTAAATGTATTCTTTTTTTTTTTTTAACTTTTATTATTTTTTTAATTTTTTAACATTTATTTATCTTTGAGAGACATAGAGATAGAGCGTGAGCAGGGGAAGGACAGAGAGAGAGGGAGACACAATCGGAAGCAGGCTCCAGGCTCTGATGAGCCATCAGCACAGAGCCCGATGTGGGGCTTGAACTCACAGACCGTGAGATCATGATCCGAGCTGAAGTCGGCCGCTTAACCGACAGAGCCACCCAGGCGCCCCTAGTTAAATGTATTCTTAAGTGCTTCACAGATCTGTGAATCTTTTTTTTTTTTTTTTTACTGAGGTATAATTGACATATAACGTTACAGCGTAATGATTCAATATTTGTATATGTTACAAAGTGATCATCATAATAAGTCTAGTTAACATGCATCACCATAATTACAGTTTATTTTCTTGTGATGAGAACTTTTAAGATTTACTCTCCTAGCAACTTCCAAATACGCTATACAACATTATTATGTACTGTAACGCACAGCATGGTGACTGTAGTTAATAACGCTATAAATCCTTCCTTACAAAAGTAGTTATTGAACATTTTTTTTAAATTAAAAAAAATTTTTTTTAACGTTTATTTATTTTTGAGAGACATAGAGACAGAGTATGAGCAGGGGAAGGGCAGAGAGAGAGGGAGACACAGAATCTGAAGCAGGCTCCAGGCTCTGAGCCGTCAGCACAGAGCCCGATGTGGGGCTCGAACTCACAGACCGTGAGATCATGACCTGAGCCGAAGTCGGCCGCTTAACCGACTGAGCCACCCAGGCGCCCCTGAACGTTTTTAAGCAACAGAACGTTTTCTTCAAATGAAATTTCTTGGGGAATTCCAATATATCAACCAGATAAACAGAGCGGAGCTGCTGGGTTTGGGACACCTCACCCCCTGAGGGCCCTGGATCCTCCTGGAACCAGAGTCCGGCTTGAGGATCAAGGGTCCACTCTGTGTCTTTAGAAAAACGATTTAAAAACCCCCCACCATATTCTCTTGTTAGATATTTAGGTGGTTTCCAATTTTAGGGAAACCTGGAAAAGAACACTCTTGTAGCCCAGTCTCTGTTTCTTTTGATAACTTCCTAACGCCGACTTTCTGGAGCAAATGCGTGTATTTTCAAAGGAAAAAAAATCTGAAATTAAGAAAAGTCGTCTTTCTTACAAACAATGCATATTTTATTGAGCTGTAGAAAGGAATGGGGTGCCGGCCTGCTGGAATATGGGTGAGCCTTGAAAGGATTGGTGGTAAGTGAAAGACGCCAGACACAGAGGGCTGCGTCTCTGAGAATCCCGTTTATGTGACGCGTCCAGAGAAGGCAGATCCTCAGAGCCAGGAGGCGGGTTGGTGGGCGCCAGAGGCTGAGTGGAGGAAGGGATGGGGGGTGCTGCTGATGGGCGCGGGGGTCCGTTCAGGGGATGAACATGTCTTGGAATTAGATGGTGGTGGTGGTTCTACGAGTCTTTGAACATACTAAACGCACTGTGTTGTATACTTCAAAATGCATTTTATTGCATTTTGTGTGTGAGTATATCTCACATAAATAAATAAAAATGATGCGCTCTTCATGCAAAAGGTTTTGAAGAAAGACTAAAAGTCCTGAGTCTCTCCCTCCCGAGTACCCTTCCTGCTCTGTTTGAGTGCTGGGCAAGGTGCGGGCTCTAGAGCAGGAACAGACGCAGGTATGCAGGGGGCCCTTGCCTCGGGAACACTTTGGTGGGGAGACCAGCAGTAATCCAGCGTCATTAGACATCCTCACGGGTACTGGGAAGGCGAAGTTTGAGGAGGCTAGGAGAGCAGTGACGTGGGTCAGGATAAGGTTCCCGAGGACGTGACCTGTGAGTGTTAGAAGCTGATCGAAGCTGGAGACTGGCGGGGAGAGGCGTTTCCCTGCAGGGTCACGGCCCCGAGGCGGGAGGGCTGGAGAAGACGGTTGGAGCCCAGAGCAAGGGGGAGACGGGAAGGGAGGAGGAGGCGGGTCCGGGAGGGTGGCAGGGGCCGGATGCGTGAGGCCCTGTGGTCCCCAGTCAAGGTGTAGTTATTTTTTCCTGAGGAGCAGTAGAGAGCCATGCACACTTGCAGGCTGAGGGTAACAGATACAAGCAGCTTTGTGTCTGGGAAGGATTTCTCCAGATGCTAGGTAGAGAGCCGATTGGAGGGCTGACAGTTTGAGCACCAAGAGGCGACGGTGGCTTTGGTGAATGGGCCGGAGGTGGGAGGGAGGGGACAAATCTAGGGGACCTTTCGGATGGAAGTACGTGGGCTTAAATATGACACCCAGCCTGTGTCCAGGACAACTCTGGGTTTCTAGTTTGTCTAGGGAGATCGTTTCTAGAAACGAAGCATATCAGTGTATCTCTCATATATTTCCCAAGTGTGAGTGAATATGTCCGTAGTGATTGCTTTTTGAAAAAGAAGACAGGGGCGCCTGGGTGGCTCAGTCGGTTAAGCGTCCGACTTCGGCTCAGGTCATGATCTCGCAGCTCGTGGGTTGAGCCCCGCGTCAGGCTCTGTGCTGACAGCTCAGAGCCCAGAGCCTGCCTCGGATTCTGTGTCTCCCTCTCTCTCTGCCCCTCCCCCCCCAAATAAATAAACAGTAAAAAAAAAAAATTTAGAAAAAGAAGACAAACACGACCTGCCCTACACACCGTCCTGGGTTCCCCCTGCCCTTTGAGGGGACTTCCGTGTGGGGACATACCCGCCTTCACCGTATGGCGCTGCTTGGCCCGCCGTCCTGTCACTTCACCAGCCCTCCATACAGGACATCTCGGTTGTTCCCAGCGTTCGATCGTCACCAGTGATGGGGTCATGATATTCTTGTCTTGTGGGAGGGTTTCTGTCCGAGAGATTTCTAGAAGTGGAATTACTGGGTCAAAGGCAACGCACATTTACAGATTTGATAGATGGCAAAGTGTCCTCCGAAAAACCGGGATCAGTTCCCATGCCCTTGAATAGTGTGTGCGAGGGCTTGCCTCCTGCCCCCTCTCACCGGCGTTATTTATCGGCGCTCTCGTTCTTTGACCGTCTGAGTGAAAAATGGCATCTTTCTGTTTTTTGTCTTCCTGCTTTATTGTGTCACATTTCAGTGATTACATTGATAGATCTGCCCTAATTAAAAAAAATTGTGGTAAAATATACATACCATAAAATTTACCATTTTAACCATTTCTTTTTTTTTTTAATATTTATTTTTGGGGAGAGCGCAAGCGGGGGAGGGGTAGAGAGAGTGGGGAAGGGGTCCGAAGCAGGCTCCGGGCTCTGAGCTGACAGCAGTGAGCCCGATGTGGGGCTCGAACTCAGGAACCGCAAGATCGTGACCTGATCCGAAGTCGGCCACTCAACCAGGTGCCCCCCGTTTTAAGCATTCCTAAGCGGGCGGTTCTCTGGCTTCGAAGTACTTGAAGGGTTGTTCCGCAGCCCTCCCCTGTCTCTGTGAATCCGCACCTCGGTGGAATCAGACGGATTTCTTCCTTTGCGGCTGGTGGATTTCACTCAGTGTAACATCTTCATGATCCACCCATGTTGTCGTGTGTGTCAGGATTTCTTCCCTCTTTAAGGCTGAATGATATTCCACTGTATGGATAGACCACATTTTGTTTATCCATTCATCCATTGATGGACACTTGGTTTGCTTCCATCTTTTGGCTATTATGAAGAATGCCGCTATGAACGAGGGTGCACAAATATCTGTTTGAGTCCCTGCTTTCAATTCTTTGGATCGATACCAAGAGGATTAATTGTAGGATTACGGGGTAATTCTATTTTCAGTTTTCTAGGGACCAGCCACCCTGTTTTCCTTGGCAGCTGCACCGTTTTACATTCTCTCGCAGCTGTGCACACGGGTGTCAGTTTCTCCACATCCTCACCAACTCTTGTCGTTTTCTGGATAGCAGCCCTCCTAACGGATGCGTAGTGACACCTCACCGTGGTTTTGATTCGCATTTCTTTAGTGATTAGCGATGTGGAGCATCTTTTCATGTGCTTTTTGGCCATTTGTTTATCTTTTTTGGAAAAACGTCTAGTCAAGTTTTTTGCTTCATTTTTAATCGGGTCGTTTGCTGTTACTGCGAGTTGTGGGAGTTCTTTATATATTCTGGATATGAATCCCTTATCAGATGTATGATGTGCCAATATTTTCTCCCATTCTGTGAGTTACTTTTCACTCTGTTGGTAGTGTCCTTTGATGCACAAAAGTTTTAGATTTTAATGCACCTTGTTGTAGTTTGTACGTTTTCTTGATATGCTACTTTAATTTTTTACCTTAAAGGAATGCATACGCATAGTAAAAACAAATGAATGGTACAGAAAGATATAAAACTAAATGTCATCTTTCACTCTCAACTCGTAGTGCTTCTCTCTGCAAGCAATCACTGTTAACGGTTTTTTCGTAGATCTTCCAGAACCCTTTGTATGCATGAAGCAATCTGTATGTCCTTGTAGAATGTATATTGAGGGGTGCCTGGCTGGCCTAGTCCATAAAGCGTGCAACTCTTGATCTCAGGGTTGTGAGTTCAAGCCCCGCATTGGGAATGGAGCCTATTTGAAAAAAATACAAAGTAAAAAAAAAGAAAAAGAAAAAGAGAAAAACCACAAATGTATATTCAAATGGGTTCATGCTTTGCTCGTTTTGTTTTGTTTTTACCAAAGCTGCTTAATTCACTCTGCTATATTTGAATAATACCTTATCGAGGGATATTTGGGTGTTTTCAGTTTTCAAATTTATAAACAGTCCTAGAATGAACACTTCGTTCATATATCATCTTGTACTTTTGCAAAATGTATCTTATAGGCGCCTTTGAAAGATTTTTTTTTTTTTTGGTAGGGAGACATGTTTGTCCAGGAAGATGGTACCGATCTGCAGCCCCATTAGGCGCCCCAAGAGTGCCACGTCCCCCACCCTCATGACAACTGCCGGGTTGTCCTTCATATAAGCTCCCTTACCTTTTTACTGATGCGCAAAAAGCAGTATCTTGGCATTTGAGTCTGAATCTCTTTGAATGCTAAGCAGGTCGAATATAAAATGAGCTTATTTTCCTTTCAGAAGCCCCTGAACGTGACCGTGATCCGCAGAGGGGAGAAACACCAGCTTAGACTTGTCCCGACTCGCTGGGCGGGAAAAGGACTGCTGGGGTAAAGTGTTGTTTCCGTTCGTTCCTAAGGCACCTGTCGGTTGTCGCCTGGGTGTTTGCCGGACCCACAGCCGCGGGATGAGGCGGGGGCCGCTGGGAAATGGTGGCATTCCCCAGACTGCCCGCAGAAACTCTCGATAAATGCTTGTGGCGGCAATGAGATCGCAGGGCCGGAGGTAGAGGGAACCCTGGTCTCTCTGGTTCTTTCGCTAACTGGGCCGTTGGCTTTATTTTATTTTGTTAATGTTTATTTATTTTTGAGAGAGAGTGTGTGAGGAGGGGAGGGGCAGACCGAGAATCCGAAGCAGGCTCCGTGCTGTCAGCGCAGAGAACTGGGCGTTTGCTTTAAAAGAATTAAAGAACGTGGGTGAAACACTCAGAGGGCTCACTTTCTGCTCTCCCTGAATGGAGCTGCCAAACTTACGTCGTTCCTTTTTCTTTTTCTCTTCCAGCTGCAACATTATTCCATTGCCGAGATGATCGTCCTGGGGAACAGCAATAGGAAAACATCTTCCCTTGCCCCGGACTTGGGTCTGGTGGGGATCTCTCCCTTCTCTTCTCTCCCCGGAGCTTAAGGATCTGGAAGAGGCCGGAAGCCTGAACTTCTGGGTGGTGGGAACCCTGCGGCCGCCCAGTGTAATCTCTTGGGATTAAGACATCGTTGACTTGATTCGTACCTGGCATCTTTTGCAAATTAGGCCACGGCCCTAAATGGGAGCCGTCTGGATTGTGGGCCGGTGGGTGGGAGTTACTCTGACCGGTGCCGATATGTCTTTATTCTTTCAGGATTTTTTCCCCCAAATAAACACAGGTTTACAGTGCCGATATGACCATGTTATCACCCCAACTGAAGTTCTTATGAACCTCTCAAACTCTCAAACCAAAGCTCAAAGAGGAATTAGAACGTTATCATAGAAAGTTGGACAGGGGCACCTGGCTGGCTCAGTCAGTGGAGCGTGCAGCTCTCCATCTCAGGGTTGTAGGTTCAAGCCCCACGTTGGGTGTAGAGATTACTTAAAAAAAAAAATCTTAAAAAAGTGGACAGTACAGGGGCACCTGGCTGGCTCGGTCAGTAGAGCATGCGACTCGATCTTGGGGTTCCAAGTTTAAGCCCCACAAAGGGCGTATAGCTTACTTTAAAAAAAAAAAACAAAAAAACTGAAAAACAGAGTTGGACAAAACAAACCAGCAGTGGTGCTGAAGTCAAGATTAGCCCAGCCACACTTCAGGCACGTCATCCGTTGGCGAATGGGGTTTCCAAACAGGCTGCACCGTCTGCATGTGCACCTTTCCATTGCTGCCCCGGATACGGAAATCGCACCCTCGGCGGATGCACCAGCAGTGGGACCAAAGTTGCTCCCTTGAAGAATGGAAAGCCAGGAGGCTCCCCAGGTAGCCCGCCAAGGTGTCGGCTTCCTCTCCTATAACCCACCAGAGGGCAGCAGGCTCCCTTTGTTTCTGGCATAAAAAAAAAACCTTGCAAATTATCTTCTAATTTGACTTGGTATATTTGAACCTCCTGGTCATCCGCTCAGATCAAAAGTAGCTTGGAAACTGCCAAGGTGCGCTCGGTTACTAAGCGGAGCCAGCAGCGTGTGCCGATCCGACTTCTTGCAAAGGCCGATGCCTCCTTCCTTCCTTTTATTTTCTCTCTTCCAAGTGACAACACGGGTTTCAGTGATTCTCAGTGACCCTGTGTCTTACTTTCTCTCTTCACCTCCTCACCACGTTAATCTCCGCAGTTCTTGCAGAGCACCTTGTCTCAGAGGTGGCGTGGCCCATTCTGCTGAGGCGTGCCTGTGTTCCCTGGGATTGGCTTGGGTTGGGTACAGAAAACCAGCTTGCCTTGACAGGAGTCAGTACTGGGGTGTGCCTCGAGCCATGGATTCTCATTGCTCAACCGGAAAACCTTCCTGTTGACTTCTTCCCCCAAACTGTCCTCTAGCCGTACATCCACGTGCATTCCCCCCTTGTAGGCACAGACATGCCGCGCTTACCGGTGTTGGCCCTTTAAATTGTGTGGTCTGATTTCGAGTGTATTTTCTAATCTCTTTTTATAAACCCTAGTTTATAATAAACACAGCTTGTACCATCCAGTTTGATCCTTTTTTTTTTTTTTTTTTTGAGCTGTATGCTTCTTAATCAACCAGCCCTGGAGCTTGGGGGTGGGGGTAGGGAGCTGGTACACATTCTCCTGAAAATGAGAGCACCAGAGAGTTTTCTGCATCAGTGCCTTTGGCTGGTTTCCTGCCGGTCTCCCTTTAGAAACCTCAGGATGGCCACGTGGGCTGTCTTTGATTCCGAGAGTCACTTTGAAATGATCCCAGTGGATTGAACCACGCTGGTTTTGCAGAAACATTTTGTGATCAGAACAGCAAGATAATGTAACCTAGATATCGTATAACCCCAGCTCGCTAAAATACTACACACAATACGTAGAGAAAGGGGGCCGGCGGATCTGTGCGCTGCGGCTGCGCTACCGGGGAATTTAGTTTGCTTTTGGCAAAGAGAATTTTACCAAACAGCTCATATTTCTTCGCTTTATGTCGTCAAGCCTTCAGAAAGTCAAAACTGCAAGCATCCACCGCTGCAGCTTCTCAGACTTCGGCGCCTTGGGAAAAAGTCAGGGGAGGAAGAGGAAGAAAAGTAGCAAGGAAGAAGGCCAATTTCACCGGCGGCCGCGCCCGTTCCCCGGGGACCGCCAGGGGGCGTGCCGGTCCGCTAGTGTCGCAGAGCCTTGGGCACGTGACCACCGTCCCGGCCTCCCTGCTTTACGGCCCGTCGCCGCGGCAGCGGTTACCTTGGGGACGGGGCTTGGGTGGCAACCGTAACTAAGGAGCTCGTGGAGAAGAAAGCTACGGCCGCTGGAGGCTGGGGAGGCGACAGACGGGTCCAGGCGGCGACCCGGCCCGGCCACTGAGGCCCACGGAGGGCGCGCTCTGTGAGTCGGGGGGCGGAGGCTCTGGCGCGGGAGGGCCCTGGCGGCTCCGGGCTTGGGGCGGCCTCGGAGAGCCCTGAGCTGGAGGAAGGAGCCATGCCTGGCGGTCGTGCCCCCCACAGACCCCCACAGCCTCCTTCCGCCCCTCCCTGAGCCCCGGCTTCTAGATGCGCTGGCGGAGTTTGCAGTTTGCAGGCCTCGTGCTGGAGATCATAGTAATGATTTTTGAGATCGAGGAACCACGCGTCCGAGCGGTGCGCCTCTCCCTAGCTGTGTGGTCTGAATAAGTCGCTTCAACTCCCAGAGCCTCACACTCAAGTTTGTCGGAAGGAATACATGAGAGACTAGGTTAGAAAGCTTTTAAACTTTGTAAACAATTACCACCTTTCTCAGCCACTCTGCTGCAGCTGCGTTGAGCAGTTTACATACGTCATCTCAACCCCAGAATTTAGGGTTCTCATTTTTATTTCGCCTGTGAGCAGAGTTGGACTCTGAGGGGTATAGTGACTTGCTCAAGATCACAGAGCAAGTGAGTGGTGGCATTAGGATTCAGTGCTAGGAGAGGCCGGGTGCGAACCCCGCTTTTAACCACTAAGCACACTGCTTCTGCCCTTTTTTACGTTATTAGTATTGTCGTTAATGTCGGGGTTATCATTTTGCCGCCTGAGGGAATATGGATATATAGAAAGTGAATTAAAGAGCTCTAAAGTTATTCCTAGAAAGGGGAGAGTCCCTGGGATCAACATGTCGAAGATTTGGGACAGGCTGTCCCAGGAGGATGAAATTATTTTTATTACTGTGGGAAGGAACCAGGGCCGGCATTGCACATTACATCACGTGGATAGGTTAGTGCCCCGGGAAATTAAAACGGGAAACAGAGGGAGCTGCTGATGGTTTGGGTCAAAATTTCTCTCGAGGAAACTCCACAAAGAAGAATGTCAGATGCAGGGGAAAGCCCACTGGAAGAAACAGAAGAAGATGGAGAAACAGAAATGGAGGAAGAAGAAGAAGATTACAATTCATATTATAGAGAGATAGAAAGTATGCCGCAGGAATTAAAGGAAGATGATATGTTAGTGTGGGAAGAGCCTAGGGAGGAGTGGGAGCAGGAAGAGGAGGAAGAGGAAGGAGAGGAGGAAGAGGAAGGAGAGGAGGAAGAGGAAGGAGAGGAGGAAGAGGAAGGAGAGGAGGAAGAGGAAGGAGAGGAGGACAGGGTGGAGGAGAAAGGGGAGGAAGGGGAGGAAGGGGAAGAGGACTGGGAGGAGGAAGAAGGGGAGGAAGAGGAAGGGGAGGAGGGAAGAGCAGAGGAAGAGGAGCAGGGGGAGGAGGGAAGAGGGGTGGAAGAGAAAGAGAAGAAAGGAGAGGAGGGGGAGGAAGAATGGGAGGAGGAAGGAGTGGAGGAGAAAGGGGAGGAGAAGGGGAGGCATGGGAAGAGGAAGAAGAAGTGGAGGAGGAGGAAGAGGAGGAGGAAGAGGAGGAAGAGGGGGAAGAAGGTGGGAAGGAGGAGGCTGTCAGAGAAAAACTGGAGGAAAAGGCTGCAGCGGCACAGGAAGAAACCACACTGAAGCCCCAAGAAATCGCCAAGTCCACCATCAGTTTGGAGAAACTTTCATCGACTGATTCCCAGTCAACCACGTCGGGAACTTTTCCAGTAAGTAGTAATTGTAAGTCATTCTTCATTCATTCATTCTTCATTCATTCATTCATTCTCATTAAATGAATGCTTATTATGTGCCAGGCTATGGGGATACAAATAAGATACAATCCATTCTCTTAAGGGATTCTAGGGTGTATTGGAAGGCAGACCTGAACTCTATAAAGCAATATGCTAATTGCGGTGATTGAAAGATGCATGGGAGATACATAAAAACAAAACCAGAAAACAGAAACACTTAACCCAGCTGGAGGACAGTCAGAGGAAGCTTCCTGGAGGAGGTGTGCACCAGAGCTGATGTAAAGAGGGGCTAGGGATTAGCTGGAGTGCGCTCGCCTTCGGACAGAGTCCATGCGATTATAGTACCGTAGGCTTTCCACAGACTCACCCTGAGGAGGACTCCGCTGTGGTCCCAGGAGAAGTGACTCTGCACCGAGCCTGTCCCCGGAGACGACCAGTGCCACTTTAGAGAGCGATCCTGCTGCGCGGTTCGGCTAGTAGGCCAGGAATAAACCCGGCACAGCCGTGACTCATGTTGTTTAAGTACAAAATGTCCCAGGCTCCTTTTTAAAGCACTTCACGGTTCCCGTGTGAGGCTAGCGCTAAGACGGGCTGGTTAGGAATAGAAAGGAACATTTACGAGAGGAAATTCGGCAGCGCACACTGTGATCGAAATCACAATCTTCTTTTCTTTCCTTTTTTCTAAGGAAACCCACAGTAGTGGCGAGTCAAAGCGTGCATCGCAATCAGAGCATTCGGAAACAAATGAGCTTTTAAGAGACTCACAGCTAAGGTTTGATTCGGATCAGACTTGCAGCCCCTAGCGAGCTTGGGGAGAAAAGCGGCCAGAGGCCCCACGATGAATCGGGACAAGAAGGGACAGATTTGGAAGCAGAAAAGGGAGAAAGGACACAAGACAAAAGGTCATCCTACTTAAGTGAGGAACAAGAACAAGAATACCAGCCCCAAACAGAGGTCTCCGAGGACTCGCTGGTGGCCTCCAGTGAGGACATTTTGTTTCAAAAGGATGACAGAGCCGAGGTGTACCCTTTGGTGAGTGTCACATGCTTTTTGACTTCCTCCAGCGCTCGCGAACATTGTGAAATCGAGGGATTTTATGCGCATGGAAAAAAAAAATACCCCCCAGAAAGATCCTTTTTAGACTAATAATAGACTCGTGTGTTTTGGAGTTCAGTTCAGCGCTCTGGCGGGACATGAGTGACAGAGTGCGGACAGGAACGCCGCATCCGGGCCCAATAGTGTGGCTCCGCAGGCAGGAAATTCCGGACGTGGTTTGTCTGTTGCATAGGGTGCTGGTTTCTGTGGGAAGGTCAAGCTCTCTCCTCCCTCCCTCCCCCTCCCCTCTCTGTCCTCGCTCACTTTGTGCTCCTCCGCCTCCATCCCCCCCCCCCCACCCCAGTCTCCTCACCTCTGCCGCCTTAGCTGGCTCGATACCTTTACAAGCTCCTAAAACTATCCGTTCCACGATGGGTCCGAGAGTGAAAGGTATGGGCTGGGGCACCTCGGTGGTTCGGTCGATTAAGCAGCAGGTCAAGATCTCGAGAGGTCTGTGAGTTTGAGCCCCGCATCGGGCTCTGTGCTGACGGCTCGGAGCCTGGAGCCTGCTTCGGATTCTGTGTCTCCCCCTCTCTCTTTGCCCCTCCCCTTTCTCTCCCTCTCTCTCTCTCTCTCTCTCAAAAATAAATGTTTAAAAAACTTAAGAAAAAGTGAGAGGTATGGAAAAAAGCGAAAGCCCCTGTGAAAAGCACCAGGCAGTCCAAAGGAATCTGCCTTTGCCGCCTCTGACGGTATTCCAGGGAGGCACCATCTGCGAGGAATAAAAATATTATCATTTACCAGGAGAAGGAAGAGGAGAGTTTTTTCCCCTTGTTCCTCCATCTGCTGCTGAAACTTCCCTCCTAGGATTCCTCTCCTGTTTTTCTTTTTCCCCTGTAGCGTCGGCCTTTGGGAGATTTGTAAGTGACTGACTGTGTATAAAGTGTTTAATGTAGTTCCCCAAACACCCAGGGCACACCTGAGTGTCAGCAAGTAGATGATGGTGGCTGGTGGCGATGGTGGTGGCGGCGGCGGCGGCGGCGGCGGTGGCAGTGGTGGTGGTGGTGGTGGCAGTGGCGGTGGTGTCGGTGGTGATGGTGGCGGCGGCGGTGGTGGCAGCGGTGGTGGTGGTGACGGTGGTGGTGGTGGTGATGGCGGCGGCGGCGGCGGTGGCGGCGGCGGCGGCGGCGGTGGCGGCGGCGGCGGCGGCGGCGGCGGTGGCGGCGGCGGTGTTGGTGGTGACGGTGGCGGTGGCGGTGTTGGTGGTGATGGTGGCGGCGGTGGCGGTGGTGGCGGTGGCGACGGTGGCGATGGTGGCGGTGGTGGTGGTGGTGGTGGTGGTGGCGGTGGTGGTGGTGGTGGTGGTGGTGGCGGTGGTGGTGGTGGTGATGGTGATGGCGGTGGCGGTGGCGGCGATGATGGTGGTGGCGGTGGTGGTGGTGATGATGGTGATGGCGGTGGTGGCGGTGGTGGTGGCGGTGATGGTGGCGGTGGCGATGGTGATGGTGGCGGTGGTGGCGGCGGTGACGGTGGTGATGGTGGCAGCGGTGGCAGTGGCGGTGGTGGCAGTGGTGGCGGCGGCGGTGGTGGCGGTGGCGGCGGTGGTGGCGGTGGTGACAGTGGTGATGGTGGCAGTGGTGGCGGCGGCGGTGGCGGCGGTGGTGGCGGTGGTGCCGGTGAGGATGGTGAAGAATGTCTGCTGAGAAGGGCAGACACCTGACAGCCTCCTGTCTGTACACTTGGCTTTCTCTGAGCAGTGGAATTCAAGGTCAAAGCTGGTGGCTGTTCTGTCTGAGAGAGAGAATGATTAAGGGCTAGAGCCCTTGAAGACTCCTGTCCCGCCCGCCAGACAGCAGGTCATATCACCGATGAGACCAGGCGACCTTTGTGCCGGGGACTTGGGTCTCCTGTTAACCTTGGACTCACCGCAGAACCAAACCTCCCTCCTCGCTCTGAGTACACCTTTCTTTTCCCGTTCCTCTATTGTTTTTCCTTTCCGTTAAAACTAGTAGGTGCTCCTTATATATAAAAAAAATTAAACAAAGCAGATTCCCCTTCTCGCACTGACCATGCCCGTGCCAGTTCCCTGCAGTGACTGCTGTTACGGTTTGGTATAACCGTGGATCTTTCCAGACCTTTATCTGTGCACCTACAGACTGTTAGGTGCTCCCATGAGCATGTGCGCACACATACCACGACCCACGTTAGTTTTTGCTCTCTTTACCAGTGGGAGATTCTGCATGTCCGCAGAGTGTTTTTTCACTTAATTATCTTGGAGGATTTTTTTTATATCAGTGAATGTAGGTCCATTTCCTCATTAAAACAAATTTTTTAGGTGTTTGTTTTTGAGAGAGAGAGAGAGAGACAGAGCGTGATTGGGTGAGGGGCAGAGAGAGAGGGAGACACAGAATCCTCCAGGCTCCGAGCTGTCAGCACAGAGCCCGACGCGGGGCTGGGACTCACAGACGGTGAGATCATGACCTGAGCCGAAGTGGACCGTTTAGCCAGCTGAGCCACCCAGGCGCCCCCATTACCTCGTTTTAAATACAACCGTTTCCCTATTATTGATGACCATTTGTGTTCCTTCTGGTTTCGTGTTCTCACCAGAGGTGCATCAGTGGGTGTGCTTCTGAGTCTCTCTCTGTGCCCCCACGGCACCCTCCTCTTCCTCTGGGGTCCCCCGCCTCATCCCAAAGGCCTGGAATAACACAGCGCTCGTGGTAAAGGGGCATAATCACGGATACCGTCTCCGGCCAAGAAAGAAGGGTCTCCTGCATTTATGAGAGGGACTCCTGTGACTGTCAAATGTAGCGAAATCTGGTTTTGACAATAACGTTTTGTTTTCCTGTTTCAGAAGAAGATTGCCATGAGAGATGGCTGGCAGCACGCTCAGTCACCGTGAGCGCAAAATGCAGCGAATACTGTGTGGTTTCAGTTCATGCGAGCGCCGCTTGAGCGAGGAAGCTCTGTTAATACTGACCGAACGAGTTACTAAAACTAATCACAGAGCCATTGCTTTAGACACCACCACATTCGGTTAATCGGCCTTAATTAATTTTTTAAAGCTTATTTATTTTGAGAAAGAGCAAGAGAGCCCGAGAGGGGCAGAGAGGAGAGACGGAGAAAGTGAATCCCAAAGGCTCCCAGCGGTCAGCGCAAAGCCAGAGCCAGGGCTTGATCCCACGAACCATGAGATCATGATCCGAGCCGAAGTCAAGAGTAGGATGCTTAACCAACCGAGTCACCCAGGTGCCCGGTGTTCGTTAACTTTTTTAACGGACTTTTTTTTTTTTTTTTTTTAAGTAGTCTCTGTGCCCAGCGTGGGGCTGGAACTCATGACCCTGAGATCAGGAGTCACACACTCTACCGACTGAGCCACCAGGCAGCCCTGAATGGTCTGCATTTTTGAGCAGTTTAGGTTTATGGCAAACTGAATGAAAAGTAGAATTCCCAACTACTCCCTTGTGCCTCCTCCACCCCTAGGTTCTCCTTTCATTAATGTCTGGGCATTGGTGTGGGACATTTGTCACAGTTGATGAGCCAGTACCGATCTGTTGTTATTTTTTTAATGTTTATTTATTTATTTTGAGGGGGAGAGAGAGGGAGAGAGTGAGCGTGAGTGGGGGAAGGGCAGAGAGAGAGAGAGAGAGAGAGAGAGAATCGCAAGCAGGGTCCACACTGTCAGCACAGAGCCTGACACGGGGCTCAAACTCACCAACAGAAAGACCATGGTGAGCCGAAATCAAGAGTCAGATGCTTAACGCACTGAGCCCCCAGCTTAACCGTGTTTTCGTATATGGTGTAGTAGTAAGCACCTCCACGCTGCAACCAGTGCCTGGAACGCAGCTTGCAAAACCGCAACCCCCTACCCATTAAACAACTCCCCACTCCCCAGCCCAGCCCCTGGCAACCACCCCGTACGGATGCGTCTCTGTGGATCGGACGCCTCCAGGGACCTCATGTAAGTGCAGTCATACAGTATTTGTCTTGTCATGACTGGTGGATTTCACTTAGACGATATCCTCAAGGTTCATCCATGCGGTAGGGCGTGTCGGAATCTCCTTCCTTTTGAGTGAATAACATGCACATTTTGTTTGTCTCTTCATCCGTCGAGGGACACTTGACACTTGGGTGGTTTCTACCTTTTCGCTTTTTTTTTTTTTTTTTATGTTTACTCATTTTTGAGAGAGAGACAGAGACAGAGTATGAGTAGGGGAGGGGCAGAGAGAGAGAGAGAGAGAGACACAGGATCCGAAGCAGGCTCCAGGCTCTGAGCCATCAGCACAGAGCCCGACGTGGGGCTCGAACTCACAGACTGTGAGATCATGACTTGAGCCAAAGTCAGTCACTTAACCAACTGAGCCACCCAGGCTCCCCAACCTTTTGGCTTTTGTGAAAGATGCTGCCTGTGAACCTGGGTGTACAAGTGTCTCTTGGAGACCCTGCTTTCGGTTCTTTTAGGTGTACATGCAGAAGTGTAATTGCTGCATTGTATGGTAATTTGTTTTCAAGTTTTTGAGGAATCCGCATGGTGTTTCCACGGCAGCTCCGCCATTTCATGTTCCCACTGAGAGTGCAGTGGTTCCAATTCCTCTATATCCTTGTGGAACTTACCCTGAAACATTTTTTTAACTTTATTTATTTATTTTGAGAGAGAGAGCAAACAGGGTAGGGGTAGAGAGAGAGAGGGAGAGAGAATCTCAAGCAGGCTCTGCACTGACGGCTTTGCACCGTCCGTGCAGAGCCTGATGTGGGGCTCAAACCCACGAACCGTGAGATCATGACCTGAGCTGAAATCAAGAGTCGGACGCTTAACCGATTGAGCCCCTCAGACATCCCAGAACTTTCCTTTTAAAGTGTATGATTTATTGGTTTTTAGCCTGTTCACAAGGGTGTGCAACCATTACCGCTATGTAATTCCAGACCATTTCCATCGCCCCCCCCCAAAAAGAAATCCATCCCCCTTAGCGGTCACTCCTCACCCCCTCTTCCAGCCCCAGTGCCCCCCCCCGTCCCTCCCCCTCCCGCCTCCATAGCCACTCCTCTACTTTCTGTCTCTGTGGATGGAATCACACTCTGCAGGCCTGTGTGTCTGGCCTCTCACTCAGCGTCTTGGCTTCAAGGGTCATCCACCCTGGAGCACGTGGCTGAGGACTGTCTTGAAGTGATTTCTCTTCTTGGGACTGATGGTGTGAAACCTTTCTCCCCCAGAGACTGCGCCAGGGGCGCCTGCCATCTGGGCTCGGCACCCTTAGCGTCCTGCTGGTTTTACCTTTGTCTTCCAGACCCTGACTTGGTCTTTCGGCTGGAACAGTTCTCTTCCTGTTTACTATATTCGAGACGAAAAGCAGAGAGTTCTTCTGTATGTCTGCGGTCACACTGCGGTCATCTACAACGTTTTCAAGAATAATCAGCACCATCTTCAGGTATGCAAGGTTTATTATTATGATTATTACAAGGAAAGAGGTTGTCTTTCACTAGAGTATAGCGTTTTGTTTTTTGCTGCAAGGGCTGACTTCATCATATCACTACCATGTTTTCCTACCTCTCTTCTGAACTATAGCAAATCTCATCTTCAGAAACACATTTTATTACTCATTATCTCTCCGATCCTAATTAGAATCAATTAACAAATAGCAATTGATTTTAATTTTATAGCAACAAGAATTTGAAGCATCTGTATTTTTTTTTTTTTTTGCATTTCCCTAAAAACATACTCAGGATAGATCATGCTGTCTCCACAGATCCTCGGGAGCACGAAAGTCTTCAGCAGGGATTCGAACCCTTTGCAGGTTTAAAAGGGCATTTGCCGATCCTTATAATCAGGCTGAGAAGTGGATGCTAATATCCCCATTTTACAGGTGGAAAAACTGAGGCTCAGAGCAGGTTCGCTGACTTGCCCCAGCCTGCACGTGAAGCCAGGTCTTGAATCCAGGTCCCCTGACCTGAACGTATTGAGTAGGTTGGTTGTTGTCCTATCCCTCCCGCCTTCAGCACCTTCATCTATTTTTAGTGCCCTCTGCGCCTCCCTGAGGGGCTCCCATGCCCGCCCTCCCCACTCCACTCTGCTTCCTCCATTCCTGACATTTTCATCATTTACCTGACCAAATGTCCTCCTTTCTTGGACTTTTCTGACTTTCTCCTCGTTCACCCGGTAAACAGTTCTATGTTACACTTTTCAATGGACATATATGTTAATAAGGATCTTCCTTAATCAATACCCAGGTCAAAAACACCACAAAGGATTTTCCAAAAGCCCATTGTGCCAGGGACCCCAGCCATGTGGGTGCAGTGAGAGGAAGTTGCTCCCTAGAAGTCCAGAAACACACACAGACCCAGCCAGCGCCCCTCCGCGGAGCTCAGTGGTCGTGGCGCAGGGAGAAGGGAGAGCTGGCGTCCGCAGAGTCAGGAAGTGGCAGGAGCGGGCAGAGGGGCTGAGAAATGGGCATCATGCCAGGCAGGTGTCCGGCCCCCCTCAGAATGAGCTGGCTGGGAATGGCCTTGACCATCCATTCATTCGTTCATTCGTTTCACAGATATTCTCATACCCTCTGTGTTCCAGATTCTGGGTCTGTAGCCATGAACAAAACAGACCCAGCCCCCCCCCCCTCGTGGAGCCTACAGTCTCGTACATATGTAATTACGAATTATAAGGAGCACACCGAAGGAAATGTGGGAATGCTGTAGGCGAGAGGTCGCGAGTGAGAGCCGGACCTCAAGTGGGGTTGGGTGGGGATGCAGACATGCCCTGTATGCCAAGATCCGACTGACGAGAGTGAACCAACCGGGGACAGGTTGGGGAGGAGCATTCTAGACCAAGTTTGCAGACCTGGGCGTGGAGCCCAGAGAGGAGGCCAGTATGTCTGGTGCAGAGCGAGCGAGGGGACATGACTCGGGAAGGAGCACTACCATTTTGTCTGTGTTTCCAGAAGATTCCTGAGTTACTGAGAAAGGATTGTAGGGGGCTAGGAATGAAAGCAGATAGACCGGCGAGGAGCCTGTTGCTCCGGAGCAGCTCAGTGACCTGCTGTGGACACTGTTTTAGGGAGATGAGGCCAGCAGGGAGCTTCCAGGGGACTGGGCAGAACCCCAACATTTATTCTCAAGCTGGGTCCAGAGTCGGGGACATGCCTACGCCTGTAGGGAGCCCCTGTTCTTGTGGGGAGTGGGGCTTATTGTGGTGTTTCGAGGGGGAGAAACTGGCTATGGAGAAATGCCAGGGAAAGCTGGAGGGCGTGGAATTTGCAGCCAGCTGAACCTGGAAGGGGAGCTCCGTTCTCTCTCTGGGTTCCAGCCACTCCTACCAGCGCCACACCTGGGCCGTGTCCTTGATGTTTCAAAGCATTTTCTCTCCATTTCTGCAGGGCCACCCCAACATGATCTCCTGCCTCTGCGTCAGTGAAGATAGGCGGTGGGTTGCCACAGCCGACAAAGGGCCCGACTGCCTGATAATTATATGGGACTCCTCCACAGGGTAGGCCTGACCTCCCGACGGTTCCCTGGGACTCCTCCACAGGGTGGGCCCGACTCCCGATGGTTCCCTGGGACTCCTCCACAGGGTGGGCCCGACTCCCGGATGGTTCCCTGGGACTCCTCCACAGGGTGGGCCCGACTCCCGGATGGTTCCCTGGGACTCCTCCACAGGGTGGGCCTGACTCCCGACGGTTCCGCGGGACTCCTCCACAGGGTGGGCCCGACTCCCCGATGGTTCCCTGGGACTCCTCCACAGGGTGGGCCCGACTCCCCGATGGTTCCCTGGGACTCCTCCACAGGGTGGGCCCGACTCCCCGATGGTTCCCTGGGACTCCTCCACAGGGTGGGCCCGACTCCCCGATGGTTCCCTGGGACTCCTCCACAGGGTGGGCCCGACTCCCCGATGGTTCCCTGGGACTCCTCCACAGGGTGGGCCCGACTCCCCGATGGTTCCCTGGGACTCCTCCACAGGGTGGGCCCGACTCCCCGATGGTTCCCTGGGACTCCTCCACAGGGTGGGCCCGACTCCCCGATGGTTCCCTGGGACTCCTCCACAGTGTGGGCCCGACTCCCCGATGGTTCCGCGGGACTCCTCCACAGGGTGGGCCCGACTCCCAGATGGTTCCTCGGGACTCCTCCACAGGGTGGGCCCGACTCCCCGATGGTTCTCTGGGACTCCTCCACAGGGTGGGCCCGACTCCCCGATGGTTCCGCGGGACTCCTCCACAGGGTGGGCCTGACTCCCGGATGGTTCCGCGGGACTCCTCCACAGGGTGGGCCGACTCCCCGATGGTTCCCTGGGACTCCTCCACAGGGTGGGCCCGACTCCCGGATGGTTCCCTGGGACTCCTCCACAGGGTGGGCCCGACTCCCGGATGGTTCCGCGGGACTCCTCCACAGGGTGGGCCCGACTCCCGGATGGTTCCGCGGGACTCCTCCACAGGGTGGGCCCGACTCCCCGATGGTTCCGCGGGACTCCTCCACAGGGTGGGCCCGACTCCCAGATCGTTCCCTGGGACTCCTCCACAGGGTAAGCTTGGTGCTGCCATGCTTTCCCCTGCTTAGCATCGTGTGTCTGCCACCGTGACCAGGACAGATGAGCAATGCCAGCCTGGGTGTGCAGAAACCAGTGATGGGGTACAGGGTGAGGGGCGAAGCGGCCTGGGGGAGGCTGGCCACCTTGTTGCCTTGGGTGATGTTACCTTGGTGACCTTCCCGTTTACAATTCTTGGCTCCTGAGGCCCGGAAACTTGGCTCGGCAGCCTCCCAGAGTAGACGGGGCTGAGGGAGCTTAACTCGCACAAACTCAGCTTGGAGGCCCAGAGAGGTGAAGTGACTTTTCCCACCTGCAAAAGGAGGAGGCTAACCGTACCTCCGTTTTAGTTTTCTTGGGCTGCTCTAAGCAATGACCACATGCCGAGAAGCTTAAAAATGACAGCAAGTTATTCCCTCACAGTTCATGAGACCGAAGTCTGAACTCAGGGTGCCTGCAGGGGTGGTACCTTCTGGGGCTCCGAGGGAGCTCTCCCAGCCACTGGTGGTGGCTGGCAGCCCTTGGCGGTCCTTAGCTGGTAGACCCGTCACTCTAGTCTCTGCCTCTGTCCTCACGTGGCATTTCCCCCTGTGTCTCTGTGTCTTCTCTTCTGTGAGTTCAGCAGTCACTGAATTTAGGGTCCATCCTAATCCACTAGGACTTCATCTTACCAAATGGCATCTGCTAAGACCCTGTCCCCACATAACGCTCGCATTCTAAGGTTCTGGGTAGACATGACTTTTGAAGGGGGCCCTTCAGCCCACCACACTTACCTCACAGGACTGTCATGGAGACCAGGAGAGCACAGCGCCTGGCCCATGACAGATGCTTTGGTGTGAGTTTTCTTTCTTAATTCCTGGTGCTACAGGCAGAGAGCAGTGCTGGACTAGTTGACGAGCTTGTAAGGCTCTGGCTGGGCAGGGGCGGGGGGGGGCGGTGATGTTGGAGGTGGATGAATCCAGTTGGGCTCGATCAGGAGGAAGGTGTGTTTAAGGCTCTCGAGTGTTCTGGGAAGTTACATTGGCTCTTCTAAGACACAGGCCCCCCAGGGTGATCGGTGACCTGCGTGGGACCATGGTACCTAATCCTGGTCCTCATCTTATTGGACGTCTCAGTGACATTCGGGACTCTTCATTTCCTTGGCTTCTTTGATACCACGCCCCCTGGTTCTCATCCAAGTTACCACCTCTTCCTTCTCAGACTCTCGCCTGTTGCTAGTTCGCGTCAGTGGAATTGTACGTGGCTTTTTGTGTCTGCCTTCTCTCTCTCAGCACGTTTCCAAAGTTCTTCTGTGTGGTGGCTTGAACCAGAGCTCCCTTTCTTTCTCTAGCTGCTCAGGATCCTGTTGCATGGATAGACCAGTGCTGCTTATCCGTTCGTCTCTTGATTTTCTAAATATCACTTTATTTATATTTTTTATATATTTTTATTTTTTTTTAATTTTTTTAACGTTTATTTATTTTTGAGACATAGAGACAAGCGTGAGCAGGAGGAGGGCAGAGAGAGAGGGAGACACAGAATCCAAAGGAGGCTCCAGGCTCTGAGCACAGAGCCTGACACAGGGCTCGAACTCACAGACCACGAGATCATGACCTGAGCCGAAGTCGGCCACTCAACCGACTGAGCCACCCAGGCGCCCCTATTTATATTTTTTAAATGTTTAGTTATTTATTTTTGAGAGACAGTGAGCGAGCTGGGGAGGAGCAGAGAGAGAAAGGGCAAGAGAATTCCAAGCAGGCTCCACACTGTCAGCACAGAGCCCAGTGCGAGGCTTGAACTCACGAACCATGAGGTCATGACCTGAGCCAAAATCAAGAGCCGGACACAGCAGACTGAGCTACCCTGGTGCCCCTAAAAATCATTTTATTAAAAAAAATTTTTTTTAATGTTTGTTTATTTTTGAGACGAGGCGGAGAGGGACAGAGAGAGAGACACACAGAATCTAAAGCAGGCTCCAGGCTCTGAGAACTTCAGCACAGAGCCTGATGCCGGGCTTGAACTCACGAGCCGTGAGATCATGACCTGAGCCAAAGTCAGACACTTAACCGACTGAGCCACCCAGGCGCCCCCCTAAATATCGTTTTAATTGAAAGCGAATGTCTCCTTTGGCTACATCTCCAATCTTAGTCTTCTTCCTAGAGGTAGTCAATTTGATGTGTTTTCTTCTAGAACATTTGCTGTTGTCTTAAATACACGTGTATGGGTATCATCATATATCATCATGCAGTTTTTCCCCACAGCATTTTTTTTAAAGTTGATTGATTGATTGATTGAAAGAGAGTGAGAGAGAGCAAGCACAAACCAGGGAGGGGGAGAGAACGAGGAGACAGAGAATACCAAGCAGGCTTCGTTCTGTCAGCACAGAGTCTGACAAGGGGCTCAAACTCATGAACCGTGAGATCATGACCTGAGCCAAAGTCAAGAATTGGATGCTTAACCCACTGAGCCTCTCAGGCGTGCCCTTTTTCTCTTTTTCTTTTTTTTAGAGAGAGAGAGCGTGAGCTGGGGAGAGGGGCAGAGGGAAAGAGAGAGAAAGAATCTTAAGCAGGCTCTGAGCTCAGTGTGGAGCCTGACATGGGGCTCAATCCCACGACCCTGGGACCATATCTGAGCCAAAATCAAGAGTCGAATGCTCAACCGACTGAGCCACCCGGGCGCCCCATCTCCATAGCATTCTGAGCATGATCTTTCCCCAAACACAAAATCCGTGTTTTTCCCCTGCTTAAAACCATTTGGAGGCCGCCTGCTGCCAACCCAGCCTGTGTCACCGGGAATACGTGCCTTGATTCATAGCCATGGGAACACGTCCCCCAGAAAGTGAAATTCCCCGTCTACGTGACCAGCTGTCGTCTGTGCCATCACAACCTTCCAGCTGCACGTGCTGGGACACCCGACTTAACACATGAGGGAGCGGGGGGCGTCAGGGTACCCCGGGGCAGAGAGTCCGCAGGCAGGAAGGCGGGCCCCTCAGGTGTGTCTCTTCTCTGAAGCTGTCACTCACAGCTCCCCTTCCTCAGGCACCGCTGGCCCCCTTAGAAAGTGTTTCTTCTTTGCTTTCTTCTTGCTTCTAAAGCCGTCGCCCCCACTAGACTGGGGGTGACTCTGGCCGTGATTTTTTTTCCCAATTACAAAGAGAAGTGCCTCTGTGGTGGCCAATTCAACACATTGATATGAGTTTTATGCTGTAGGAAATGGTGACTTTGGGGCCCAGAAAAGATTATTTGGTTTTAGAATTAATAATCACTTTATTAAAGTTATAAACTAAAAACCACAGTTTTTCCTTAAGCTTTTTGTTCAACTTATAAATCTTATTCCTTTTATAAATATAGCACATTTTTGCAATTGCCTTTAAGGGGGTTTTGATTAATGTTTGGCCCCACTCACAAATTTGATTATTAACTCTTTGTACGCATTTTTAAACTGCACTTAGAAACTGAATATATTTGGTTTTATCTTTAAGTTCTTTAGTAGTCTGATTAAAAAAATAAACCCTTCACCCTTACTTAAGTAATTCTTGTAAATCTAATAAATTAGACATAACTATGGCAAATTTTAAGTTCTCGTAAGTACTCTAATATTGTTTATAAACCCAGTGCGATTTGAATTTGAAATCATAAGTGTAAATCATCTACAGACCTTAAATTAGAATCACAAATCTAATCCCTCAGAGAGTCTGAGATGTTAAATTCTCTTAAACATCACCCGTCCCTAAACAAAATGAGCACATGCTCTTACCGCAGATATGTCTGTAGTACAGGCCCAACCGACACCATCGTCTCTAGACTGAGCTCTGCGTATCCGCAGGGATGAGACGCTGGGGCACTGTTGTGCCATTTGTAGTCACAGGACTGCCTTCCCCAGTGACTTGGGGGGGGGGGGACTTCGGGGCCAGGAAATCTTCTTGAGTGACAGGGAACCAGCCAGGTCCTCAGCTGAGGCAGAGACCCTGGTCCCAGACAGTTGGGGCACCAGAGCGACAAGGGCTCTATAATGAAAACAATGGGGAGCCATCAGCCCCCTGTCCCTACCACCTGCTGTTCCCCTCCAGGGCAGGTCAGGGACCCCGCCCCCCTCCCCCCCACTTAGGTCACTCCCACCCTGGCTTCTGCGGTCTCCTGTGACAGTGTTTCTTTGCCTCTCTCAGACATTTAAACATCTAATTAAATTCCCGCGTGTGACAGGGCCTCTGCCTGCTTCCTACAGGTTCTACGGTCTTGCCAGCGACACAGGGCGGAAGCGAATGAGGAAAAACAAATGAAAGTCCCTCCTCACCCACCCAAACACATCTCCAGAGTCACCCGTGGTTAGTTCGGAGTCCGTTCCTCCGGACTTTTCCGTGCACATAAATGCACGCACACTCTCCCCGGCTCGGGACGGTGCTCTGTGTGCTGTTTCACAATCTGCTTTTTCCACACAACTTGGACACCTTCCCGCATCTACCTCATTCTTTTTAAAGCACCATAGTTTTTCATCATGTGGTTAGGTCATAATATACTTGTTAATTTATTTTTGTATCTTATTTATTTTTTAAGTTTATTTATTTATTTTGAGAGAGAGAGAGAGCAAGCACGAGCAGGGGGGGTAGAGAGAGAAGAAGAGAGAGAGAGAGAATCCCAAGCAGGCTCCGCACTGTCAGCACAGAACCCGAGGCAGGGCTCAAGCTCCCATACAGTGAAGTCATGACCTGAACCGAAATCAAGAGTCAGAAGCTTAACTGACTGAGCCACCCAGTCGCCCCACCTGTTATAATATTTTTAAACAATTTCCACATCCATGGATATTGGTATTGTTTCCAGATTTTTTTTTTTTTTTTTTTGCCATTGAAGCAGGGCCACAGTGAACATGAGATTATATTTACCGCTGTTTACCTTTGCTATTACTTTTCCGGGACAAAGCCATGGCAGGGGAATCGTTGGGTCATAGGGCATATAGGTTTACAATTTTGATAGATGCAGTGAGGCTGCCTTCCAGAAAGTCTGTGCTCGTTTACACTCCCACTCCGGGGGGAGGACGCTCGTTTTCCCGGGCGCCCGGGATTGTCCTAGGCATCTTTTTCCATACTTCCATCCTCCGTGCCTGGCCTGGAATCGCGCTCAGTAACGGCTGGCAGTAGGCTTCATGAAAAGAGCAAATAGCACATTTGCATGATGATGAGTCAGTTTTGTTTATTTTTTTTATTTGAGGTAAAATTCGCATAATGTTAAGTTAACCATTTTATTTTTTTATGTTATTTTTTATTATTTTAGAGAACAAGCACACACGCATTGGGGAGAGGGGCAGAGGGAGAGAGAGAGAATCCCAAGCAGGTTCCACGTTCAGCTGGGAGCCTGATGCGAGGCTCGATGTCACAACCCCGGGATCATACTTGAGCCAAAATCAAGAGTTGAATGCTCAACTGAGTCATCCAGACGCACCTAAAATTAACCACTTTAAAGTGTGAAGATCCAGGGGCGCCTGGTTGGCTCAGTCGGTTAAGCACCCGACCTCGGCTCAGGTCACGATCTCACAGTCCGTGAGTTCAAGCCCTGCATCGGGCTCTGTGCCGACAGCTGGGAGCCCTGAAGCTTGCTTGGGATTCTGTGTCTCCCTCTCTCTCTGCCCCTCCCTGGCTCACTCACTCTCTGTCTCTCTCTCAAAAATAAACAAACATCAAAAAATTTTTAAGTGTGCAACCCAACGGTATTTAGCACATTTACAATGTTGTGCTACCACCGCCTGTATCTAGTTCCAAAATATTTCTGTCCCGACAAAAGGAAGCCCACTCCCCCTGCCCCCAACCCCAGCAGCCACCAGTCTGCTTTCCGTCCCTATGGATTTTCTAATTCTGAACATTTCGTATGAATGCACTTGTGCAATATATGGCTTTGTGACCGGCTTCTGTCACTTCGCAGGATGTTTTCGGGGCTCGCTCACGGTATGGCACGTGTCAGCGAGCCAGGCCTTTCCACGGCCGAATCACAGTCCATCGCATGCCCGGACCACATTTTGTTTCTCCGTAGCCGTTATGCTTTTGAAGCGGGTCCCTCTGGGAAGCAAGGCAGACCTCAGCAAATGCTCATTCCCCGGTCCTGTTTTGCAGCATTCCCGTGCACACGATATTTGACAGCTGCCCGGACGGCAACGGCATCGGGGCCATAGCCATCACCCGGGACGCCAAGTATCTGGCAACCATCTCAGATGCTGAAATCCAGGTATGGGGCCCTTCGGGCCGGCCTCAGCAGGCTGGCGGCCTGTCGAGCGTATCCCGGGGGGCAGCTCTGCTCAGACCACGCGGCCTGGGTGCCGCTCTTGTGACCAGGCTCCACGGCGCCTTGTCTGCCCGTGGCTCAGCTCGCCGTGCTGTCCTCGGTTAACCGAAGTCGCAAGGTTACCATGAGAGGTGTGGGGTGCTTCAGCAGCCTTCAGGAACTTTCTCATTCTCCTCCGTCTGCTGTTACTCACAGAAAGTTTGCATCTGGAGGTGGACTTTAGCAGTGGAAACGCCAGCGTGTACCCTTGACCTTCCCAGAGATTATGGGTTTCAGGTGAGCTCAATTTGAGTCTGTAAAGCTCTGCCCAAAGTGATGCTGAGCCCAGGTCAAAACCTACTTTCTGTTTTACTAGAGTTTGGTTACGGTGCGCTAGAGGTTGTAAAAAAGACCACTTTCATCTCGTTTTATTTTTGATGATAGTAGCAATATTTTTTGAGCACTTGTTATGTGCCAGATTCTGCTAAGTTCTTTCCATACAATCCACGCAAACATGCCGGGAAGGAGTTATTACTTTAGTAACGTCTGTGGAATGCTACTATTAATTGTCAGAGAATTCATCTGAAGTCACCAACTAGCAGCCTTTCTTATTCCAGAGGCGTGCTCTTAGCGGCTCTTCGGATCAGGAAGTTATTATCAGTCTCAGTTTGCTTGAAGTGACTTGCCAAGGACACCCACAAAGTTTACCCGGCCACTCTGCCTTGTCTTACTCATACTTGCATCCTCCATTCATCACACACTTGCTGAGCGCCTGGGCAGCAGACACCGGGGAGCTGTGTGCCCGGCTTGCAGGACCTGGAACCCAGAGGGTCCGGGTGACTAGGCTCCACCAGGCACACCTTGTACTGCAGCTTTGTGTCCATTTCTCTCCTCCTTCTGCCCCCCAGCTTTCCTCCGCTTCCCTGAAAAAAATGTCCTTGTAGGTTTTCTAAGCTTAACTGTTAGAGTAGCCGCCACCCATATGTGGGTTTCTCTATTGCTGCAAAAAACGCCTCTGAGATTTTGATAGAGATTGCATGGAATCTATAGATTGCTTTGGGTAGTTGTCGGTCTCTGTACAACCCGCGGGCCTTTGCATTTGCTTATGTCTTCTTGAATTTCCTCCAGCAGTGTTTCATAGTTCACAGGGTACGAATCTTTCGCCTCAATTTATTCCGAAGTATTTTTATGCTATTATAAGTGGATCCATTTTCTTTTTCTTTTTAAAAAATTTTTTAATGTTTATTTATTTTCGAGAGAGAGAGCCAGAGCATGAGTGGGGGAGGGGCAGAGAGAGAGGGAGACACAGAATCTGAAGCAGGCTCCAGGCTCCGAGCCGTCAGCACAGAGCCCGACGCAGGGCTTGGACTCACAGACGGTGAGAGCATGACCTGAGCCGAAGTCGGACACTTAGCTGACTGAGCCACCCAGGCGCCCCAGTGAATCCATTTTCTTAATTTCCTTCTCGGATTCCTCATTGCTAGTGCTGTCTATAGAAACTCAACTGATTTTCGTGTGCTGATTTTATGTCCTGAAACTTTGTTGAATACGTGTGGCTACTTAAGTTTAAGTCGATGACAATGAGATAAAACTACAAATTCATTTCCAGTACTCCTTAGCTCCCCGTGGCTAGTGGCTGCTGGTTCTGACAGCACAGATTATGGAACATCTAGACCATGACAGAAAGTGCTGTTGGACGGCCCTGCAGACGCCCCAGGCCTGGATGGACTCTGCGTCCCAACCGAGCAGGCTGGACGTGGCTGGAGAGAGCCGCCCACCCGAGCGGATTCCTTTTATTCGGCATTGGGTCACAATGGCGCGAGCTCTCAACACCGCCTGGCCGTTCTAGTAGGCTGTCTTTCTCGTTTCTAGAGTACAACAGTCCCACTCATGTCTTGTCCCCCTACCTCCCGGGTCCTTCGTCTTTCCTCCCAGCTGATGAACTCTCTCGTCCTTCGCTGAGAAACCGGGAGCCGTGGGATACAAACACTGGCCTGCTCTCCCTCCCAGGTCTGCGGCCTGCCTCCAGCCTACCACCTTCTCCTGCCCCTCTCTCTGGTCATACGAGAGCCTGGTGCGCTGGGTCCCTCCCAGCTCTCTCCCGGCCCTCGCCGGCAGCGATCCGCTCTCCCTCTGCTGGGTAGTTGCCCCCTCAGCAAACACACAGGCTTCGGTCTCCCCCGTCTTCACAAAACGCCTCTGTGTCCCTCCAGCTCTCGCCCGCTGCGCCTCTTTGTGGTAAAACATCTGAGAAGAGCTGTCTGCACTTCTTTTCTAACGTCGTTGTCTTTCTTGTTCCCAAGATATTTGATCTCTGTATATTCTCATTGCTAAATAAGGCGTCCCTGCAAGATGTGTGCATTTTAAGGAAGAAAACGAAATGTACCTGTGCCCGCTGCTGGGTCACGCAGGGGGCGCCATCCAAACCCTAGGAGTCCCTTCGTCCTCCTTCCCCAGTCTCTTCCCAGCCTGCTTCCTAAACGTGACCCGTGCCCCAGGTTTTGTGTTACACACGCCCTTGCCCGCCTTTGTACTTTTCCCCCGCGAGGAGCGTATCCCTCCATACGGTCCTATTTCGTGTCACCTGTTTTAATCTTTACGTATTTGGGATCGTACCTGCTTCATGCTCTCTGCCTTGTTGAATATTGAGCTACAATTCATTAATTTCTCACTGCCGTGTAGTTTCTCCTTGTTTGAGTGGAACACAGCGTATTTATTGCACGGCCGGTGAACATTTCGGTGTTTTTCATCTGTCTCCCGCCCACCCATGGATCTAACAAAACCCCGCTCATCACAGTCGCTGGTGCCTCCACGTCAGCCGAGCGTCCCTCCCGGCGGGCATTTCCCGCTCTCCCGCTGGCCTTCTTTCCCGGACTCTCTGCGGGCTCCTCCTCGTTCACTGCACACCTTCTAAGTGTCGGCGGTCCTCAGGGTTCCGTCGCGGGAGCTCCTCTTCTTGTACACCTTCTTCCTGGGTGTTCTCATCCGTTCCCCTGGCTTTTAAGTACCGCGTACCCCCGAGGTACATCCCGAAATCCTCTCTCCCTCTCCGTTTTCACGGCCACCACATCCACCCGCGTGACTCAAACGTCCTCCTGTTTCTTAATGTTTTATTCGTTTCCACGCCCTGGAATCTACAGAAATGGGCTCTTTCTGTGGAGGGCTCCGGCTTCTTTCACTCGATTTCATTTTTGAGATTCATCCGTGTTGTCGCATGCAGCAACAGTTTATTCCTTTGTATTATGCTCTATGTGTCCTTCATCGTGGGAATGCCGAATCCTCGTGTGTTGAGTGGACGCGTCGCAATCTGTTTATCTATCCGCTGTTGAAAGACGTTTGCATTGCTTCCTCTCTGTGGCTGTTAAAAACAAAGCTGCACGAACTTGCGTGCACAAGAGTCTTCGTAGCGATATATGCTTTCATTTCTTTCGGTAATTATCTTGGTTTTTGAAGGCTGTTTTCCCTAACTGTAGGATTTTAGGCTGGTAGTTATCTTATTTCAACACTTTCAAGATCTTATTCCATTGTTTTCAGACTTACACCATTTCTGTTGAGAAGTCAGCCGTCAATCTTGTCGTTCCCTCTTTTGAAAGTTACGTGTCCTTCGCCTCCTGCCCCTCTGGCTGCTTTTTTCTGTTGGTTTTCAACAGGGTTTTTTTTCTTTTTTTTTTTTTTTTTGGTAATTTAAAAAATATATATTAAAAATTTTTTTTAATGTTCATTTATTTTTGAGAGAGAGACAGAGTGTGAACAGGGGAGGGCCGAAGTCAGACGCTCAACCAACTGAGCCATCCAGGCACCCTGGTTTTCAACAGTTTTTGATGATATGTAAGTGTGTATATAGGTATGTTGTTGCTTTAAAATAAAACAAAAATTAGAGGCACCTGGATGGCCTGGTCAGTTAAGTGTCCGACTTCAGTTCAGGTCATGATCTCACAGTTCGTGAGTCTGAGCCCTGCATTGGACTCTGTGCTGACAACTCAGAGCCTGGAGCCTGCTTTGGATTCTGTGTCTCCCTCTCTCTCTGCCCCTTACTCGCTCACACTCTGTCTCTCTCTTAAAAAAAATAAGTAAACATTTAAAAAATTAAAAAAACAAAAAAACAAAACCAGGGCTCCTGGCTGGCTCAGTTGGAAGAAAATGAGACTCTTGATCTTGGGGCATGAGTTTGAGCCCTACATTGGGCACAGAGATTAATACAAAAACTTTTTTAAAAAAGCTTTAAAGAAAACCCAAAGCTTATCTTTCTGGGTTTTTGAACTTGGAATGTCATGTCTTTCCTCAATTTTGGAAAATTCTCCATTATTGTCTCTTTAAACATTAGTTCTACCACACTTTTTTCTTTCCTCTCCTTCTGGGGCTCCATTATACGCACATTACATCTTTTCATTTTGTCACCTATGTCTCTTCTTGTCTTGTCTGTATTTTCTATTCTTTTGTGTCTTTATGCTTCGGTCTGGATACTCGTCCTATAACTTATCGTCTTTTTCTACTGACTCATCATTTCTTTGGCTATATTTAATTTTCTGTTAAATTCTATTTTGAGTTTTTTTAAATGTTTATTTATTTTTGAGAGAAAGAGAGAGCAAGTGGGGGAGGGGCAGAGAGAGAGGGAGACAGAGGACCTGAAGCGGGCTCTGTGCTGTCAGCCCAACGTGGTGCTTGAACTCACGAACTGCAGGTGAGCCACATAGGTGCCCTTATTTTGAGTTTTTTTAAATCATTTTTCTCGGACTTAGAATTTCCATTTGATTCTTTTTGAAACTAGAGTTATCTGCTGAGATTCCCCATCTCGCCCTCCACTTTCTTGCACATGCTAACCATAACGTGTTGGTCCTAGACTTGCATCTCTGAGGGTCTCCTGGGTGATTGCTTTCCCCCTAGGTTTTCACTTATTTGGATATGTCTCTTTCGTTTGCCTGGTTACATTTCATTGAATGCCTGATGTCATTCTTTTAAGTATAGGAGTAATTTGAGGCTCGGGATGATAACTTTCTCCAAGGAAGACTTACTTTCACTTCTTACTGGCATCTGATTAACTTTGATTAATTAACTTTGATTCATTGAATCAGAGATTGAGTGATTTGAGGCCGGTTTCTAGCCTTTGTGAATCTGGTTCACGTACTTGCTTTCATCAGTTCTTTGCCACCCCTCCCCACCAGGCCTTTGAGGCGTCCTGAAATTACTTCTCAAACATCGGCCCTGGGCTTGTACGTTCCTGAACTAGGCAAGGGATAGGAGATGGGGTGGAAATGGCAGGAATGGAACTTAAGACGTGTTTCTTTCTTTTTTAATTTAATTTTTAATTTTTTTATTTTTTGAGAGAAGGAGCATGAGTAGGGGAGGGGTGGAGAGAGGGGGACAGAGGATCCAAAGCGGGCTCTGCGCTGACGGCAATAAGCCCGATGTGGGGCTCGAACTCACCAACCATGAGATCATGACCTGAGCTGAAGTCCAGTGCTCAACCGACTGAGCCACCCGGGGGCCCCTAAGATGTGTTTCTGGAACCTGCTTCCCAGGGCTGCCTGCTGCAGCCCTTCTCCCCCTTCACCCCTCCCCGCCTCCCCTCACCCATGCACATCCTCTGGCAGGACATGTGCCTAAGTCTCCCCCCGGGGATCTCTGCTCTGTTGTTGCTGTTTGTTTTAGTTCCTGCATTTCATGGTTTCCTCACTTCCATGGTCGCTGCAGGGTTTTTCAGGAAGGGAGCCAGGCAGCCCGTGCTCTTCACTGCCTCGGCAGGAATCAGAAACTCCTTCCAGTGTTTGGCATTCGTTCCAAGTTACCTCGTGGCCTTGTCAAATTTAGAAATGTGTAGGCCGCAGTTTTTGTCCAAAAGGACACAGAGAAAAGGTTATTAGTGAATATTGTTCTACTTCTGCTTGTTCCAATTTACAGATGATGAATTATAATAAATAAGGCTAAATAAGAAAAGGACCACATTTGAGACCCTTAATTTTAACACTCAGTGTTTAAATTATATTCTTATCGCTTACAAAATGCCGCGCCTTTTCCGTTTTATATTCCTACCCAGCTATTTATTATAATAAAAATATTATTTAATTTTAACAGCTAGCTTAGCCAGAGAGAAACAGAAAATTTGTTGTAATGTAATATATTTCCATACTTTATATTTCAGAACTACCTTACTTTTAATCCAACAAATAATAAAGAATTGGTGAGCAATAGCAAAACACAGGCAATATATTATTTGTGGGTAAGTAGAAATATTTTGATTTGTCTTAAATATGGGGACAAGTATGTGTTCATTCTTTAGTAAGATATGTTGGTGCTGTAACAATATGGTATCTACTTAGGAAGGAATATACATGTGTTAAAAAGTCTGACTTCATTATATTTATTTTAGTCTCATTGGAAATTAGTGTATTAAATCAGAAGCAGATAATTTAAATTTCGTTTAATGTTTTTAAGTAATGAGGCAAATATTTATTTGAATGTATTTAACAGGTTTAAAATACAGGTTTTTTTCAAGACCTTGGCTCTTACCGATAGGAACTAGCAAACAGATCAGCAGTATGTATACCGGTCCAGGGTGGAATCATGAGATTAAAAAACCATCGAAAGTTAAATATAAAATTACCATATGACTCAGCAATTCCTAAATGCAAGAGAAGGTAAAACAGGCAGTCAATCAAATACTCACACACAAATGTTCATGGCGGCAGCAGTGCTTGCAGTAACCAAGAGGCAGAAGCAAGCCAAATGTCCATCAGCTCGCGAATGCAGAAACAAAATGTGGCAAATCCATACAGTGGAATATGACTCAGCCATAAGAAAGAACGAGGCACTGACACCCGCGGCAGTGTGGATGAATCTCGAAAGCATGATGCTAAATGAAAGAGGCCAGACACAACAAGCCACGTGCCGTGTGATCGCACTGAGAGGAAATGTCCAGAACAGGGGAATCCACGGGACCAAGTGTAGAACGGTGGGTTTGGGGGCTCGGGGAGCGGCCCGTGGGGCTGCTTAATAGACAGGGGGCTTCCTTTTGGGGCCGATGAAAGTGTTCTGGAACTAGACAGAGGTGATGGCTGCGCGGCGCTATCCGTGTACTAAATGTATTAATGGACTAAGTGATAAATGGTCAATTTTATGAGATGTGAACTTTACCTCCGTTAAAAATGCAAAACAGGGGCGCCTGGGTGGCTCAGTTGGTTAACCGTCTGACTTCGGCTCAGGTCATGATCTCACCGTTCGTGGGTTCAAGACCCTCGTCGGGCTCTGTGCTGACAGCTCAGAGCCTGGAGTCTGCTTCGGATTCTGTGTCCCTCTCTCTCTGCTCCCCCCTCCCCCGTTCATGCTCTGTCTCTCCAAAAAAAAAAAAAAAATGCAAAACAGGGGCGCCTGGGTGACTCAGTTGATTAAGCATCTGCCTTTGGCTCAGGTCATGATCTCGCGGTTGTGAGTTCGAGCCCCATGTTGGGCTCTGTGCTGACAGCTTGGAGCCTGGAGCCTGCTTCGGATTCTGTGTCTCCCTCCCTCCCTCCCTCTCTCTCTCTCTCTCTCTCTCTCTCTCTCTGCCCCTCCCCTGCTCAATCTTGCTCTGTTTCTCAAAAATGAATAAACATTAAAAATTTAAAAATCTTTTTTAAAAAATGCAAAACAAAGACACCGATGGAACGAATCACCGATTTTCAGTGGTAGTCATTACTCCCAGGGTTTAGCCTCGCTCTAATGCCTCACAAATGGAGAATTCAGATTTGCATTAACTCCCATTTAAAGTCACAACCATTCGTGGCATTTTTAAACGTATTTGCTCTTCTTTCGGAAAGCTTTCAGATGTTCCTGGAGGCAGCAGGCTCTCTTATCTATAGAGATTGCAAAGCTGTGACCCTGTCTAGGTGCATTTGTTTTGGTTTTGTGGTTGTATTAGTTCTTCTTTTGGAAACCAGGTCTTTTTTTTTTTTTTTAGTAGTGATTCTTTTTTTCTGTACTTATCAGCACGAAGAGAGAGATATACTTGCTCACAGTGCCCCACGTTTAACAGAAAAAGTGAGTATGCCTGTTCCACTTTTATACATCAGGTTTTGTGCAGAGTAAATATGCATGCGTGAGCTTCGTCGCTTTGGGCTACTCTTTGTATGTCTTCATATTAAACCATTAGGAGATCATTTGAATTTTTTACTTGGGTCCTTTGCCATATTGAATTGCCAGCTGAAAATAACGGACCATTATTCAAAACAGAATAGTACGGGAAAGATAGTTGACTACCCTGAGAAAATATCCAAAAAAGCGATGGCTTTACGTGTGTGTGTGTGTGTGACACAGAATGAAAATTAATTTGGAGTGGTAATGTAATAAATAGTTGAACATGAGTGGATCCTTTCTTAGCCGCCCAGTTTTCAGAGCAATAAAACCTGATGTTGGGTGTTTGGATGTTTAAGAACCGGTAGAAAGGCGGTACAGCAGGGGCCGGAGGACATGGTTGGTCTTGCCGCTCGCCTCCAGCTGTCCCCTTCGAGGAGGAACTGAGGTCCTGTCTTCTACAGCATTTTCTGCGCTGGACACCCATGTAGTCTGCCCTCAGCGAGCACTGTATGGCGTGTCTTCTGCTTCCTTTCTTCCCTCTTGTTACGACTTATAGAAACTTATTTTTAAAGAGGGCATGCCAAACAAATATGAGACGGATGAATGCAAGGAGAGGATATTCTGTCTGCAAACTCTTTTTGTAAATCAAAGTTATCAAAAACTAAAGTCAGTTCTCATTATTCGCCACAGTTACGTTGTATCGAGTCTCCGCAGACCTCAGATGGTGAATATGAAATCACCGCTCCTGGGAGAAATGCAGGGATCGGCGCCTGCCGCCTCTGGTCATAACATTTTTGTCAACAGATAGAGGCATAACCTTGTTTGCTGTATGTTTTTGCTTTTGTTTAAAGACACTATATTTAATACATCGTGTTGGTTCGTTAGCTTTGACTCACGGCCAACAGCTCTAGAACACACGCCTGAATGAAGTTTATCTAACTCAGGTCTATCCCCCGGAAGGCACGGCGTAGCCTTCCTGCACTCAGGAACGCTAGACGGCATTTAGTGCCTTGTTTGGGGCCAGCTTCAATACTGAGATCCCCAGCAAAAAGCACCTCAAAACCGCAAACGACATGGCACTAAACAGACCACGGGAAGGACACTCGTTTACAATTGAGAGCTGAAATAAGAAGGCAGAGCGTGTCCTTGCTCGACCTCGGCCGAGAATGTGCACCTAGGGAGAGGTCAGTTTTTGCCGCTCCGCGCATGTGCAGGTCCGCAGACGCTCACCGACAGTCCCACAAAGATTGATTTGGGGTATAAATAAATTTTAGCGAGGAGGTAAATTTGCGAATACAGAACCCACAAATGAGGGTTGACTGTAGTTTGAAAGGATGAAAATGCCTCGTATTGAATCAGAGCTGCTGTTAGAACTTGGCGCCCTTGCCTAACCAGCCACTGGTTTCCTGACCCTCTTGTGTTCAAGGTAAACCCTAGCGTCTTCTCTGTAGTTGGAGAACCAGGCAGCAGACATGCTGTCTTGCATGACAAAATGCGGAGTTTCTTTGATTTACTCCTTTGCTAAACATTCACTGAGGGGCCTCACTCACTGCCCTGGGTTCCTTCCGGACTCCATCTCTAAGACACTGCCTACGAGAGACGGCCTGGTGCCTCGTTTTATGTAGCACACATTTCATAAGGAGTTAGGGGCATTTCTATACTGTACAGTGCTTAATTTCTACCGATGGGAAAAAAGGTTATAATTATGAGACTGGAATAATCACTTTATGATATCTTAGAACTGGAGCGTGCTCACAACAATCATTGGTCTCTTTATCAGTCTCTGAAACCCCAGTAAGAGAAGTCGAACAGGTATAAACAAGTGGTTAACCACTCTTTCCTTTGCTTTAAGCAAACAGTTTAATTAGCCCAGTACATAACCCTTCACTCGGCTCCAAGCAAATCTTCAGAGGCTCAGAACCGCCTGCACCGCGGCAATCCACGGGGGAGAGATTTGTTAGTGATTGTTTTGTTTAAATTCTCTCTTTTTCCTACTGTATTTCAGTGTAATAGTAGAAGATGCCATATTGATAAGTGCTTGGTTTTATATTTATTAGCAACGGTAACTTACAAACTCTCCTTTGAAATGCAGACATTCAACAAGCTCGTGGGAAAATTTAGCCAGTCCGTCTTTCATCTGAATGTCACACAAATGCTGTCAGCGACAATGGAAGGGAAGCTGGTCGTCTGGGACATACACCGCCCCCCGTCGCCGGCCTCCACCTCCCTGGCCTTTCCTCATATCAAACCTTGTAAATTGGTTCATTTGCAGAAAGAAGGCATCACTGTGCTTACTACAGTTGATAGGTAATTAACTTAATTAAACAGTAGCTTTCAAGGATTGTGTACATGTATTTTGTATATGCGTAGAATATTTCTGGGGAAATTCATTATTAACTGGGAATGTTTGTTGTCTCTGAGGAAAAGAACGGAGAAGTGGGATCAGGGTGAGGGTTAGATTCACCGCTTTTTATAGTCTCATTGGTACTAATTGGTTTGCTTTTATTATTATTTTTTTAATCATGGGCATGTATCACTTTTAAAAATCCCTTTGTGTTGGCGAAACAAAAAGCAACTTGTTTTTTCTTCCGCACTAATTAGACTTTATTTCGCACCCTAAATTTTACATACTTTAATTTTAAGAAAATAACGTGAATGACCATGTTGGTTTTTTTTTCTGATTACAAAATGACACCCATCAGGGCACCTGGGGGGCTCAGTCGGTTGAGCGGCCGACTTCGGCTCAGGTCATGATCTCACAGTTTGTGAGTTCAAGTCCCGTGTCAGGCTCTGTGCTGACGGCTCACAGCCTGCTTCAGATCCTCTGTCCCCCTCGTTCTGCCCTTCCCCCGCTGATGGTTTCCCCCCCTCTCTCTCTCAGAATAAATAAGTAAACCTGAAAAAAACCACTGACCCATTATGAAAAGATGAAATACAACTTTATGAAGTTCACTGACTTGAGAGGCTGTGGGGGCTCGGAGAGGATCATGAAAAGCCTTAGTCTCAGATACGAAAGGCGTTCACATTCCTGATGCATCTGTTCTTTGCTGACGGCCCCTGGGCAAGGGACTTTGCTGAGCCTCCATTTTTCCATCTGTAAAATGGGCATAACAATACTGTCTCTCTCAGGGTGATTTTATGAGGATTTTGTGAGGTAAGATGTGTAAAACGTGTAACGCTTCGTCTGGCTCAGGGGGGCTCTAGGTGAAATAGTATTAGTATGCTAGAGCAGTTCCCAAAAGTGAGGGAGAAAATTCCCTAGTGACAAGGACCATGCCCATATGGTTGGGGCCACCGTGCCATCTGCTTTCCAAAAGCCCCGCTTTCATTTTCATTTCTTTTAATAAAGGGAGCAGTGAGGGTCCGGCATGGCTCTTCGAAGAGAACTGCAAATTGTCGTCCTCACGTGGTGTGGAAAAGACAGCCGTGGAATCGCAGTTGATGATGAACCCACCTTTAATTAGTTAGGGGTCAGGGCCCAGTGAAGACCCGGCCTCTGTTCCCCTCTGTCCACGTGAAATCAAACCCAGCTGGGACCAGGCAGCCCGTGAAGGAAAAGTCTTGGAAATACTCCGCCCGTTTTGCCTTGTCTGCCCAGCAGAGGGCAGTGAAAGGTGTTCCAGCCAATCCCTCTGCCCACCGGCCTCGCTTATTAATCAGAAACTGCATTTAGTCGCTTTGCACATATGAGAGGAAATTCATCCCCCTGGCTCCCCCATGATTAGAGTTATGTCAGAGGCTTAAAAAAAAAAAAGCCCATTGGGGATGGATCCGAGGACTGGAAATAAAAGCCATTTTGTCATGCGGCGCTGCCTTTGGCTGTGACTGGTGGACAGGGTTTTACGACGGCACTTACAACAGTGCCTTCCTGTAAAGCAGCTTGTATCTGATTGCCAGACTGGGTGATTTCAGAGGGCTGGTAGCCAGCCGGATTCACGGCGGAGAATGTAAATCGCTGCCCACTGCCCCTGCGTGTGGCTGATCTGGGCGGGCAGGGGGAGGAGGGCAAGAGCATGGACTCGGCGTCCGATGCCCCTGGGTGCGTAGGCTGGCCACAGGGCCCGACAGGGTTGCCTCATTTAAGTGGGTCCGGGGCGTTATTTGGGGCACACTTCGACTAACAGATTACTCATCGTTGTACTGAACTTGAAATTTAATTGGGCAACCTGCGTTTCTGTTCGCCAAATCTGGCAACCCCAGGCCTTGAGCAAATTTCTCAACTTCTCTGAGCCTGAGTTTCCTGGACGTAAAGTGGAATAACAGTAAAATCAGCCTCGGAGGGCAGTATGAGGTGAAGAGTTTACGACTCCTGGAGCCCAGAGCCTGACCTATAATTAACGGTTCCATAGATGTCTGGTCCATACTACAGGCAGTTAACAAACCCCTGTTTTTCTCCATTTCAGCTATATCGTCACAGGTGACATTAAAGGTAACATTAAGTTCTACGACCGCACCCTGTCCATTGTTAATTGGTACAGCCACTTCAACCTGAGCTCCATCAGGACCCTGTCCTTTTCAAAGACCCCAGCAGCTCCGCCTGCCGAAAAATCAAACTATTCTCCAGACTGCACTTTAAAAGGTGACCTTTTTATCGTGAGGTAAGTTGTTAATGAAGCTAGTCATTTGCGTGGCCAAAAAAATGATCCGTGTCTTGCGGCTGGCACGCGGCGGAATGTTCCCCTCGTTCCTGGGATACGCGCTAGAACAGGATTGCTCAGTCCCTGACAGGGCTCGCAGGTGGGTCTCCGAGGCTGCCGCTCATCCGGTTCAACCGCTTTTAAAAACGAGGCATTATTTTTGTACTGAGAATCTTTAGCGACTGGAGGCTGGACAAGGGTTATCCCTGAGCACTAATCTCTGTTGTGTCCCTCGCTGTAGCTTGGTGTCTCTCCTCCAGGCCGAGTTTGCCCTAGCGCTGCGGGTAAAGGCATTTGATAATTAATAGCCATAACATTTCGAGACTGAATTATCTGCGAGGCTGCTTAATTACCCTTGCCGTATTTGCAGGCACATCTGTATGTGTGCACCCAACTCCATATTTGCATACACAAATGAGTATTTGCATGTGCAGATTAGCTAATTGTACAACTGACTGTCCATCTGCATACTTAATGACTCAATTTACATGTAGAAATGTGGGCTTTTTCACTTGCAAATGGAAGCTGTTGGGTATTGGTAGTATATTTTTGGAGATGGTGGGTTAATAATGTCACTAAATTACAGACGACAGAGGCGTTTCGTGTGCAATTAGAAGCAGAATGGCTGGCGCGCCCCGCTCCCCGCAAACACTGATACTGTCTGGTCTCTCCTTGGCGAACAGGAATCTCGTCATTGGGACCTCTGATGCTGCCGTGTACCACTTAACGACAAACGAGACCAAACTCGAGAAGCTATTCGTGGAGCCCAAGGACGCCATTTGTGCCATCTCCTGCCACCCGTATCAGCCCCTCCTCGCCGTCGGCAGTTTCTGTGGGATGCTCAAAGTGTGGGATTACGAAAAGAAAAAGTACCTTTTCAGCAGGGTCTTCGAGAAGGGGCTTGGCATCCAGAGTCTAACCTATAACCCCGAAGGTATCTTCATTTCATGGGCCTGACTTAGTCTCCAGATTAAAAACAGAACCAAATGGCTACAGCCCTTGGCTGTCACACCTCCGGGAGGGTCACCTTGATTGCACTCTCCCCAGCAGGCCAGATGACGCACCTTGTCCCTCTGGATCTTGTGGTGCTCGGTGCCTAGTCGTCTCTGAGCCCTCATCCCAGAGCCTCAGGCTTGTCAGTCTGTCTCTCCACCCAGGGTCCTCGTCTGTCGTGTTCGCTGCTGTCTCCTCAGCACCTGGAACAAGGCCTGGCCCGGAAGCCATGTTTTGCGGATGACTGAAGTCCTTTTCCAGCATTGTTCTCTGGCTTGTGATTTCAGGGGTCCTTCTTGGCGCTGGCTTCACCGAGGGCACAGTTTACATCCTTGATGCAATGTCCTTAGAAAACCAAATCCCAGAGCCTTTCACATATTCCAGAACCAGCGTGACCCACATCAGCTTCTCCCATGACTCCCGGTACATGGCGACCGCCGTAAGTGTTTCCACCGCGCGCCGTCCAGCGGTCTCGCGGCCTTGTGTACGACCCGAAGGGAGAGAGGGCTGGGGAGTGACTGCTGACTGGGGTTCTTGGTGGGGTCAGGAGAATGCTCTAAAATTGTGGCATGGGGCAGAGCTCTGTGAGTACACTGAAGACCACGGAGTTGCACACTTGAAAGGTGTGAATTGTGTGTGGAGTGTGAGCCATATCCCCACAAAGCTGCTGTAAGGGGGTGGGGGAGACTCTCCGTCGAAAACGAGACGAGGCCCCTGGACCCACCGACTGGGATTCGGCCATCCTGACGGCTCGTTTTGGTGTGTTGGTTTCTGGACCCCTTTCCCGGCATCCGTTCTTTCTTCCTGCCCTTTGATTTTTGACAAGATGACATTCTCATTCATCTCAAAGCACAGTCTTCCCCTGGTGTTTTGGATTCTGTTCCTTCACTCTGAGAATAGGGCTCTTAAGCTCAGTAAGATTTTTCCGAGACCTTTAGCCTCTCCCTTCCTGCCAGCCCTCCTGGTCTGCAGTGTGTAAGTCTCGCCTTGATGTGGGGTGAGGAGGAAGAGCCACCACGTCCCCGTGCTCTCCCACCCCTGCCTCTGTGCCCGGCTCCTCCTCTGGTCCGTGCGCTCCCTGCCTGCCAGCAGGGCCCAAGGCCGAGCCTCCGCATCCCTGCAGCACCTGACTCTGGTGCCCCCTTCCCTTCAGGCTGGCCTCACACACTCTCCTACCCAGTTCACTCGCAGCCATGATGCTATTTAGAACTTACATCTTTTTAGTTTTGTGTAGCTGGATACAGAGAAGGGAGGACAAAGGCAAAAGAGTCAGGGTTTCACTTTTCCACACACGGAATGGGGTGGGGATCAGGAAAAGGGGTAAGGCCACAGTGTCAGGGTCTCCTTCCCCCACAATTACCTTTGTGGGTTATCTACTTTTAACTTTACTTTTTTAAATCTTTTTTTTAAATAAAATGGGTGTTATTTTATTACTCGCTCTGATAGACTAAAATTTCTTTTTGGATAAAATAGTCTTCTTTATTATTTTTCAATTTTTTTAGAGATAGAGTGCATGCATGAGTGGGGGGTGGGCAGAGGAGAGGGAGAGAGAGTCTCAAGCAGGCTCCATGCTGTCATCACAGAGCCCGACACGGGGCTCGATCTCACAACCCTAGGATCATGACCTGAGCTCATATCAAGAGTTGAATGCTCAACCACCCGAGCCACCCAGGAGCCCCTTGAATGACGTATTCTAATGGTAATATTAGTATGAAAACATGGTGATGATTTTTCAGTTACAAAACCTAAAAGGGAATGAGTCGTACTCTTTTGCTCCTGTCCAGGATGTGCGTTTTACCGTGTCCGTTTACATGGTGGTCGTCAGAGACGGACTCAGGGTCTGGGAATACCTGGCAAGACTCCGTTCTCATCGCAAAAGCATTTGCAGTCTCCTGTTTGGGGTTCATCTGGACAGCAATGAGCCGAGACTGCTGAGCCTCGGGAAAGACAGACTCTTGGTGAGCCGTTCGGTGTCCGTTTACCTCACCACCAGGACTGTGTGTGTTTCATGCCCGTTGTGTCCCTGGCATCTGGCGTAGCACTTGGGCCCACAGTGTGTGTTGGTGAGAACGAGTGTACAGCACCACGTAGTAGCATAAACATCTCTGGGTCGATGCTTGGTCTCGAGGATGTGCAAAGGCAACGCTCCTTCTGTAGAAACCGCATTTGGAATGTTGAATCTGGAGCCTGTCTGGGCTAGCGGTCTGTGGCCCCATCCTGTCCTGCGATGCCGGGCAGCGGCCGCCTCTCCCAGTCAGCCATGCGGTCGGGAGGGTCACCAGGTGGTACGTGGACGGCCACCCGCGCCCACACGGCTATTCCGTTTGTCACTCTCAGTACAGGATTCAGTAAGTTACACGCGATAGTCAACGCCTCGTTATAAAATAGGTTTTGTGGTGGATGACTGTGCCCAACTGAAGTCTCATGTCTGTGTTCTGAGCGTGTCTAAGGTGGGTCAGGTTAACCTGTGGAGTTCCCTAGAGTAGGTATGTTAAATGCATTTTTGACTTACGATAGGTTTGTTGGGATGTAACCCCATCGTGAGTCAAAGAAAGTCTGTTTCTATCCATCTTAACTTACTTTCTCGCTCCCTCCCTTTCTTCCATCCCTTGTCCCCTTTATTATGGCCATCCATTCATTCATCCTGGTCTGGCCGCCCAAATCTCTTGGTGGGTGAAATTCAGCAAGCTGCTAATTTATGATGGTCAAGTGCTGAGATTTAGCTATGAATTAGAGCCTACCCTCGAAGAGTTCCCAAGATGATGGTGAGGGGACAGTATAACATAACTGTGAGAGTTCAGGTTTTGGAGTCAGTTGGAACCTGAATTTGAATTCTGACCCTACCGCTTCTTAGCTATGTGACCTTGGGGAAGCCACTGAACCTCTCTGAAAAGGTTTTCTAATCTGTAAAATGGTCCGACTGGACAGGGGAGTCATGAGTGTTGAATGGCATCATGTTTTTAGAGTGCTTAGCTCACTATCTTTGCTCATGAGGAATGCTCCATAATAGTAGCTAATTAGGAGTGAGAGTCTACGCAAGTCTTCTCTTAGGAGGCACAACGTTATCTCCCCCAGAATAAGATTGTTGGTTGGTTGACTTCATTTGGCTCAGTCCTCACGTGCGTACATCTGGTCTCCTCCGCAGATCGAGTACAATCTTGTTAAGAGCTCCAAAGACCACCTGGAAGTCCTGGACATTCACCAAACCGATCAGGGCAACTACCCCACCTGTATGGTCTGGTACCCACCGCTCACCAGGGAACTCTTCCTGCTCATTTGCAACAGTGGCTACAAAGTGAAACTTTTTAATTCTACCACAAAAATGTGCAGGTAAGCAGCGGGAGCCTCCCACTGATGTGATGCAGAACTTGGTTTCTCAGCCCCCAGCTTATTTCAAGTCCCAGCGATGGACTCGTGAGCAGCTTGGCTACCTTTACTCACACTCACTTTGCAATGGAGGAAAGCAAAGCATGAAAAAGTTGGGAAATTCTCACCCAAGGTCACATGGCTGGGACGTTGCCAGAGGCAAGATGCAAATCCAGAACCCTCGCTTCTGAGCCCAGCCCTGCACAGAGATGGGGGGCCCAGAGCTCAGTGCCTGATACCCAGTGAAGGAACCCGAGAAGTTGCTGATGCTTTATAAACTCTCCTAGCCTTCCCTCATGGATAAAAACAGATATTTTCACTTGATTTCTACCAATTGTCTGATTTTTAAAAAAAGATATTATATTTTTAAGTAATCTCTACACCGAACGTAGGGCTCAAACTCACAACCCCGAGATCAAGAATCATATATTCTACCGACTGAGCCAGCCAGGTGCCCCTAATTGTGCAATTTTTCTTACTCTTGGTTCCTAAAGGAGTTTCTAAGTGTACCTGATGGCATTTGTGTGTTCACGCATTCTTCCCCCAGCCCCTCCCTGAGCCAGGTTCTGTCCGAGGTGCTGAAGGTGGAAACGCAGACAGCGTTGCTCCCGCCACCGCAGGATTTGCATCTTGGAGGGGGAGTGGAGTTCGTGGGAGTTCTGGGCTGGGCTGGAAGTCCACATTTGAGGTCAGGAGCACATGGTGCTTTAAAGCCATGAGATGAAAGAAGATTCCAGAAGGGAATAGCGTATCGAGGAGCAGCCGGAGGACCAAGCCCCAGGCATCTTCAGAGCTCAGCCTCTCAGAGTAGCCTCTCCTCCACCCTGCAGTAGGTCTACGTCTGCGCTTGGCCCTTGTGCCGCCAGGTCCGGCCCCCAGGGTTTATTCCTCCTGACGATGCAGATTGTGGGGCACCGTCCCTGCACCAGGGCTCTGCCCTCATCTCAACAACCCTCCCAAGTATTATCCCACGGAGGTTCCGAGAGGCAGCAGAACTTGCTGCTCAGGACAAGATGAGACTTAATCCTTGAACCTAGTTATGACTTTGTCCTCTACTTGGTACTTCTGGGCCCCGGTGCAGCCCTGGCTTTGGGGTCCTACCTAGTCAGCCCTAGAGGGCATCCCCTCTCTGCCTGTGGCTTGGCTCCCTTGTGGTATGGCTGGAAAGAGAAAGGGCATGGAGGCTGGAGAAACAGAGGTGAGAATTCATTAGCGACCTCACCTGGGAGAAGGAAGTGAGAAAACTAACCAATAGCAGTTTTGCTTGAGGAAGATCATCATTTTGAAATGTTTCTCAGTAAGATAGATCCTCAAAGGATCACCATCATCATCATCTTCCTCCTCCTCCTCCTTCTCTTCTACTTCTTCTTCTTCCTCCTCCTCCTCTTCCTCTCCCTCTCCCTCTCCCTCTCCCTCTCCCTCCTCTTCTTCTTCCTTCTTTCTTCTTCTTCATTTGTTTCCAGAAGGGTATAGGGGAAAATGACTGAGAAATGCTATATCATGTGTCATGAACAGGAGAAAAATCCAACATATTTTTTTTTAAATATTAAAACAGTGGGAAGGAGACATTTGAAAGAAATGCATGGCAAAAAAATTTGGGGAAGATCTTGGGATCTTTGTACATCATTTTTAATGGAAACAAACTTTTTGGACATGGAATGTCCCATGGATATGCAAGTCCTAAGGAAATCTGAGTTTGCTGAGCAGATAGATTGGGGATGGAGGGCCCCAGGCTCAAAGTTCTGCTAACAGTTACTAAGCAGAGACTTAGAGCCACATAGTTAGGGGTTTCTGCCATTGATAATCAATTGGAAATTAGCATAAGGCATCTTTTTATTTTTATTTAAAAATTTATTTTAATAAAGCATCTTTTATTATTTTTTTGAGAGAGACAGCATGAACGGGGAAGGGGGAGAGGGAGAGGAGAGAGAATGTCAGGCTTGATCTCACAACCCCAAGATCATGACCTGAGCTGAAATCAAGAGTCGGACATTTAACCACCTAAGCCACCCAAGTGTCCCTTAAAAAATAGTTTGTCAAAGTGAAATTCAATAACACAAAACATAAAACTAGGGGCGCCTGGGTGGCTCAATCGGTTGAGCATCTAACTTCAGCTCACGTCATGATCTCACGGTTCCTGGGTTTGAGCCCCGTGTTGGGCTCTGTGCTGACAGCTCAGAACGTGGAGCCTGCTTCAGATTCTGTGTGTCCCTCTGTTTCTCTGCCCTTCACCTGCTCATGCTTTGTCTCTCTCTCTTTCTCAAAAATAAATAAACATTAAAAAAACATGAAAGTAACCATTTTATTTAAAACAATTTTTAAATGTTTATTTATTTTTGAGAGAGGGAGAGACAGGGAGAGGGAGAGAGAGAGAGAGAGAGAGAGGGAGAGGGCACAAGCTGGGGAGGGGTAGAGAGAGAAAGGGAGACGGTGCATCAGTAGCAGGCTCCAGGCTCCAAGCTGTCAGTGCAGAGCCCAACATGGGGCTTGAACTCACAAACCTTGAGATCATGACCTGAGCCAAAGTCGGATACTTAACTGACTGAGCCACCCAGGTACCCCAAAACTAACCATTTTAAAGCAAACAATTCACTGGCATTTAATGCATTCGCGATGTCATGCAACCACCATCTGTATCTAGTTCCAAAACCTCTCCATCACTCCAAAGTAAGGCCCCTTGCATAAAGCATCTTCTAAGTTGTAGGAATAATAAAGCCTCATAACCACACTTACTTGGAAAGGAAGTGCCTTCTCACGATAAATCCAAAACAATTTTAATTTTTTTTTAACGTTTATTTATCTTGAGAAACATAGAGACAGAGTATGAGCAGGGGAAGGGCAGAGAGAGAGGGAGACACAGAATCCGAAGCAGGCTCCAGGCTCTGAGCTGTCAGCACAGAGCCTGACGCGGGGCTCGAACTCACAGACCGTGAGATCATGACCTGAGCCGAAGTCGGCCGCCCAACCAACTGAGCCACCCAGGCGCCCCCCAAAACAATTTTAAAATGCATTAAAAAATAGACCTTGAAAAGGCAGTGCGCAGGAAAAGGACAATAAGCCTATAAGAGATGTTCAGTAGTGTATCAAAGACGTAAATGAAAGCAAGACATCGTTTTTCATGAACCAGATTAGCAAAGATAAAGATGACCAACAGTGCCCAGTGTTGGCGAGGCTGGAGGGGGCGGGCCCTCTCCCTGCCTGCTGGGGAGGTGTAGAGACTGGGGCATCCTTTGGGAGAGCAATTGTTACCCACTGTTAATTTGCATCATGTCATCTGATGTCTAGGAACGTAGCCCACAGACGTCCTCACGCAGTGTGCCAACACATAAGTAAAAGGATGTCTTGCTTGAAAATATTTTCAAAAGTGGACACAATCCAGATGTCCATTAATGGGGATTAGTTAAATGATGACTTGTCATGACACTGAAACATGACACTGCTTGTAGAAAAGAAAAAGAGGGGTAACTGGGTGGCTGGCTTAAGCATCCAACTCTTGATCTCAGCTCAGGTCTTGAGCTCAGGTCTTGAGCTCAGGGTCGTGAGTTCAAGCCCCACACTGAGCTCCATGCTGAATGTGAAGCCTACTTAAAAAAAAGGAAGAAAAAGCTGTGTAGTATCACGGAAATAGCTCTATGACATGCTATATTTTCATATATAATGGTGTTTCTATAGTTTATATATTTTCACATAAAATTATAATTACATAGGCTAGAATACATAAAAGAAATTCTCAAGTCCCAGACACCAAACTGCTACCTGTGATTATCTCAGGATGAAAGAGTGCAGCAAAGTGAGCGTGTAGGTAGATTGTCTATCTTTCGCGTGTCTAGATGTGTGTAATTGTTTATAATGAATACATAATACTTTTTAAAACAGAAGCAAAAGATACTAACTTTATGAAATTGTCAGATATGCTTAACAACGGTGACAGTTACACAGCCCCTACTGTGTGCCAGAAGTTGTTCCGAGTGCCTCATGTGTATTAACCTACTTAAGGTTTACCACTGTCTCCTGGGGCAGGTGCCATATTGTTATTGTTCCTGTTTACTGATGAGGAAGCGGAGCCACCGGGAGGCTGAATAGTTTGACCTTTCTTTTTTTTTTTTGCTTCTTTATAATTTAAGATATACTTAACATTTCATAAAATTGACCCCTTTTCAGTGGACTCTTTTCACAAAGTTATGCAACCATCACCACTGTCTAACCCAAGAGCATTTTCATCATCCCCAAAACGAACCAGCATCCATCAGCAGCCGCCCCCCATGCCCTCCCTCCCTCCTTCCCCGACTCCCGCCCCACCCCTGGCAGCCACCAGTCTGTGTTCTGGCTCTGTGCATGTATCTATTCTGGATATTTCGTGCACACAGAGTCATACACCGTGTGATGTTTTGTGTCTGGCTTCGTTCCCTCAGCATCCTGTTTTCAGGGTTCATCTGTGGCGTGGCGTGTTTCAGTGTTCCTTCTCATGGCTGGAGGATACTCCGTTGTATAGCCGTATCCCATTTGGGGGCACCTGGGGGGCTCATTCGGTTGAGCGTCCGACTTCGGCTCAGGTCATGATCTCACAGTTCGTGAGCTCGAGCCCTACATCGGGCTCTGTGCTGACACAGCTCAGAGCCCGGAGCCTACAGCCTGCTTCCGATTCTGTCTCCCTCTCTCCCTGACCCTCCCCTGCTCACACCCTGCTTCTCTTTCAAAAATAAATACACATTAAAAAAAAAAGATCTACCCAACTGCCATCCATTCGCCCATTGGTGGACGCTGGTGTTGTCTCTGGGTTGGGCTCCTGTGAACGTTTGTGTGTAGGCTTCCGTGCAGATACATGTTCCATTGCTCGTGGGTGGAGACCTGGGAGCGGAGTGGCCAGGTCACACGGTAACTGTTTAACCACGATGAGGAACTGCCAGGCCCGTTACCAGAGCAGTGCCGCCGCTCGCACTCCCACCAGCAGCGTGTGGCAGCCCCACGACCTCCACGTGGGATTCAAACCATTCTGCTCTTAGCCGTGGTCTCCCCGCCTCTGTCCACTCAGGGATACTTGGGGAAGGTTCTCGGACATCCCTCCGCAGGGTGACTTGTGGCTAGCCAGTGCGTGGCCCCTCAGGTGGCCATTTAGCATTTCCGACATTTCCCCTCAGTCTTCATGTGTATGAACCTGGCCATGGATCCTCCTGAACCCCCCTCTCCCCACCCCCCTGCCGCAGCATCCCGCAGCCCGGCCAGCGTCTGCCCTCACAACTGGCCCCTGCTCCCCTGCTCAGCTCACCGCCCTCCGCCTCCCGCTCCTTCCCCCTCATGTTTTCCTTCTTCAGTTTCCAACAACAGGTCCGTCTTCCAGCCCTCGCAACACCCGTTTTCGCTGCCTGTTCTGTCGGTCACCTCCGTATTCTCTGTCTTTCCAGCTCACCATTGCCCACCCGGCTCACAGGTCTCCTTCCTCAGAGCCGTCTCTGAGCCCCGAACCTGCCTGTTCCCACACCTCTGTCCTGGCAGTGCTCCGTTGCCCGTCATCCCCGCCAGGCTGTGAGCGCACGTCTGGGTCTCGAGCACCTCGCACAGTGCCTGGCACAGAAGGTCCTTAAAAAAGACTGTTTAATGGATTTGTACTTCGTTTGTTCAGTGCACATACACGGAGTGTGTACTATCCCCTCCAGACACGGGCTGGGCACGGGGGACACAGGGAGAAAACACATCCAAACAAGGGGCTTATAATAAGATTGCAACAGCTACCTACTCACCTCACAGGGGCAGATCCAGGTTTCGTGGGGTACGAAGTGTGTTCAGATTCGTGGGCCCTGTTAAAAAAAAAAGAATATATAATTAAGACTAAAATGCATCAGGACTCCTCCTAGGCCTCAGAAGATGCCTGTGTGAGCCAGAATCCTGAAGCTCCCGTTTTGCTAGCTTCAGGGAAAGTCCTGCCCCTGGCTCCAGGTAACATTCCGTAACCTCGCCTCAGATCAGCTCCTAACAGAGTCTGAGTTAAAGAAGCCTGACCATTGTGGAGGTACAATTCATTACAATTTGATTCACAGACGGTTTTTTTTGGAAGTCTGTGTGTGGCACTTGGACCTGCGTGTCAGGCGGCCGGAGCAACGATGTCACCTCCTCTCCTCTCCTGGCCTCCCCCTGGGGAAGGGGTGTTTTCCCTGCGCCCCGCCAAGGCATGTCACTCGTTCACCGCCTTTTTCGCGTCCCTTGTTCCTTCCCTCAGCGGTCGGGGAGGGAAGTCAGAGCCTCCACACAGAAAGCATTCTTCACAATCAGACTTGCCCGGAGCGGTTACTGTGCGGGGCTGTGCCCCTTGTTTGCGGCCACTGTTAGCAGTGGTCGAGAGCGAGGTTCTCAGCTGAGTGACAGGACAGGAAATTCGGATTTAAAATATATACAGTATCATGGGGCGCCTGGGCGGCTCAGTCGATTAAACGTCCGCCTTCAGCTCAGGTCATGATCTCGCGGTCTGTGAGTTCGAGCCCCGCGTCGGGCTCTGTGCTGATGGCTTGGAGCCTGGAGCCTGCTTGGGATTCTGTGTCTCCCTCTCTCTCTGCCCTTCTCCTGCTCATGCTCTGTCTCTATGTCTCTCAAAAATAAACATTAAAAAAAAATGTATGCAGTATCATGAAGGGTAGCTAATCAGGAAAACGAAGCTCAGATCTGTGGAATTAAAAAAAAAGTTTCTTTTTTTTTCTCGCGCAGAAAGACGCTCCTCGGGCCCGTCTACGGCTCCTCCATCGAGCAGGTCCAAATCCTCCCCGTGAGAAGCGCCTCGGACCTGCAGAGGCGCTACATGGTGTTCGTTAACAGAGACAAGGTATCCGCCTCTGCTCTCTGCGTCCGCGACCTGATTCCGTGGGTTCTGCGTGGCGGTCGGCCCCAGCAGGATCAGGCTCTAGGACGCCCGCCGAGGGTCACAGCCAAGCCCCGTTACCTCTGTCCCGGTCAACAGCGATACTGAAATTTGCCACGAATGAGTGAAAATGGGGGGAGGGGTCTTAGGAGGCATTTTCGAGCAGAGTTAACGATATCTTCTGTACTCCCATGAAGACACGTGGTCACCAAAGGATTTTTTTTCTTTCTGATTTATTTACATGGAAAAATCTTGTAAAGACATGCAAACTAGTTACACTTAGTTCTACATTTAATCAGTAATCTGTTGAAAAGCATAAAATCATGGGCTTCCAGAATTATTCTGGAAAACCTCGAATATCTGAGTATGAAGACGAGCGAAAGCTGCCTTCCGTGTCTCTTCCGGGACCCGGCGTCTCTCTCCTAAGGGACGTCCCCACAGGGGTCAGTGCGTGTGAGCTCTAGGTCACGTGAAACGTGCATCTCTCACACACTGAGGTGGTTCCAGATGCACACGTCCTTCCAGTAAATGGAACCAGACGTGACACGTGAACGTGCCAGGTCCCAGCCCGGGCCCCGGCTTCCGAATCTGAATTTCCGGTTATATACTCCTCCCTAGGTTGGACTTCAGATCTTACCAGTCGATGGCAACCCGCATAAGACATCTGCTATCATATGCCACCCAAGCGGGGTGGCTGGACTGGCCCTTTCCTATGACGGGTGCTATGCCTTCACGCGGGAGGACAGGACCGGTCGGTGGTGCAGTGGAAAGTCAACCTGAGGTACGTGGTGAGGCAAGAACCCTGCCCCGCAAGGAAGGTGTCAAGTGCGAACGCTCTTTGCTTAATGTTTATTAATTTTTGAGAGAGAAGGAGACAGAGTGTGAGCAGGGGAGGGGCAGAGAGAGGGGGAGACACAGAATCCGAAGCAGGCTCCAGGTTCCGAGCTGTCAGCACAGAGCCCGACGTGGGGCTCAAACCCACTAACTGTGAGATCATGACCTGAGCCGGAGTCGGATGCTCAACCAACTGAGCCACCCAGACGTCCCCAGACGTCTTTTCTTAACTACTAGCAGCAGACGGGTGTTAAACCCCTACAGGCCTGGCCTTCGGGTCCCTCCCCCATGACATCTGTCCATACCAACGTGCAGACGAAAGGTTACTCTTCACTACTATTTGCAGCGAAGGCAGCGTGATTCCGCCCTGTTCGGTGCAGCCCCTGAAATACTTCCCGCTCTGTCATCTGCAAATTCACACCAGCTACAAAGATCTTGCCCGAACCTGGGTTTGGATGTGGAGCCTACTTTCTGCTGGCTGTGCGACCTGGGGCGTGTTTCTTAACATCTCTGATCTTTAGATTCCTTGTCTGTGAAAGGGGGGCAAGGAGGGTAACAACAGGGACTTGGATAGGACCCTTGTAAGGACTGAGTAGGTTCACATCGGGAAGGCGTCCAGCACAGCGCGGGGGCCTCGGTACATTATTCCCTCTCTCCCGTTCTTCCTTGTGAAGGTCTGAGTAAGGAGCCTTCCCGAGAAAGGGGGCAAGCACTACGGTAATCCTCTACCCAGGTTCCCTGAGCCGCCGCAGGGCAGGGCCAGTGCCCGACCCCGAACACCTTCTCCCCCTGCCAGCCCCTACCTCTCCCGTTGAAGAGCCGGGTGCAGACAGCACCCTCTTCAAGAATCCTGCCTTCCCTCGATTCGCGGCTCCCAGTGAAAGTGTACCTACCCCCCCGCCCCTCCACCACTGCCATCTGCCAGATGGCAGACATCGAAGCTTCTTCTCTTAACCTGAATATGAGCGAAAATGGCCAGGTGAGTCTGCTTCGGATCCTCGCTGGCTTCAGACTGCAGGTGCCACTCTGACCGTCACCTCTGCCTTCACCTAAGAGAGCAGATCGTGGGAATTTGGGAATTCGGAAGCTGGAGGTGAGCGCTCACATTGAAAAGCTCTTCTGATTGGGTGGCCAGTACCTGGAACAGTTTGGGGCGAGTCGCGCCCTCCCGATAGAACAGAATCCCCCCCACCCTTTTCATTTTTGTCTTCTTCTCAGTGTCATGGTAGAGATTAAAGAAAACAAACAAAAAGGCACCCGCCTTCCAATGGCTTTCCTGTGCCTGGCCCGAGTCCAGGCTTCCGGGAATTTCAATTTAATCTGTTGTGCGGACAAAGGATCATTATAAGCTAATTAGCACTTCATTGCTGCTTCTGGTGTCTTAATATGTTCAGTGCTTCACTAATGGGAAGAAACGTAACAACCCTAAACAAGTAAACAAATAAAATTCCCTGCTGGTCTAACGACGGTGAGTCGAGTCGTAGGTGAGGTAAAGACGCTAAGTCCACTCACGTTCCCGTGATTTTAACCAGGTGCTCCTGGGCCCAAATATGGTCACTGCAGCGCCCTGACCTGGGCAGACCCCTTCCTTTTGTCTTCTCCTCGGGTTCATTCCATGCCTACCGGGCTGCGCCCTTGCCCCCTCTTTGCTGGCATGCTACTTTTTTCCTCCCCTTGTCGGGCACCTGTTTGGTTTTTATGGTTCCGTTTGTTTGTTTAGATAGAGCGAGCGGGGAAGTAGGGCAGAGGGAGAGAGATCTTAAGCCAGGCTCCATGTTCAGTGCAGAGACTGACTCAAGGCTCGATCCCACGACCCTGGGGTCGTGACCGGAGCCAAAATCGAGAGTGGGACGTTCAGCTGACTGAGCCACCCAGGTGGCCCTGGCACCCGTTTTTAAATCCCCCATTACTTTTTTATGCTCAACCTCTTACCCACCTGGGGTCCTGCTGACGTGCTCAAAGAAGAGCAGAGAGACCGGGATTCGAATACCACGTTTCCTGCCTGCTCGCTGTATGACCTCAGGGCTAGTCCCTTCACTCCCGAGTCTCCGTTTCCCCATCTGTTAAATGGGAATACCACCAGTGTTTTGAGGGTAAAGCTGACCACTGCTCCTGTTCCACCCCTGCCTCCTCCCCGAGGGGCGTTTGCTGAACACTTACTATGTGCTAATCACAGTGTTCACTGCTTCTCCTGACGGAGCTCATGTCCCAGAAGGATGTCTCAGCACACAGTAGGTTTTCAATAAGTATACTTCCCTTTTGCGCCCTAATGACCCCGTTTTTTTGTTGCAAGTATTAGAAACCCGGCTTAAGCACAAAGGGAATTAATGAGAAGGTCACGGGATCTCGGGTAACCACGCGGCAGGGAGGGCAGGACCGTGCGTGCTCGTCCTCACCGTTTGCTCTCTGCCCGGCTCCGCTGCTGGCCTCGTTCTCTGCGCAACTGGACTTCGTCACCCAGAGCGAACACGGCCACTGACAGTCCTCCACCCTCCAGACTGGAGCTCTCAGCACAGAGGGAGTGGGGCTCTTTCCCCAGCTCTGCGTGGACAAGCCAGTCCTGTCCCTCTCGCTCTCTGGGGTCGGTCGACGCTGGCCAGGAGGCAGGGCACATAGTCCGGGCCTGGCCCCCGGAGTGCTCTTCCCAGAGGACCCGGAGCTCTCGTGAGCCTTTCTCAGGCACCCCTGGTAGCGACAGGCTCCTCTGTGTCGCTTCTGGCCTTTCCCCGGGCCTGTTCCAGAGCCACACGGCTAAAAGTGGTCGGGATTGGGCCTGGGCAAGGCCTGGAGGCCACAGAGAAGGAGCCTGTCAGCTGGATTCCTGCCTCGATGGCTAAGATCAGAGCTGAGAGCCGGGTGAAGCCTGGGCCCTGCTGGAGAATGCACCAGCTCCCCCAGACCCGAAGGCGGCCTGCTTATGCGGGCTCCGCGACGAGAGGGCCGGCGCGGTTTTGGGGCCGACTCTCGGCAGAGGAGAGCCGTGCAGGTGTGTAGCGATGCCCAGTTCAACAGAAATAATCGCTCCTGGAACCGAGCGTTCGCTGGGCCGGGCCCCGTGCTGACTGCTTTCCACCCATTGTCTGATTTCATCCTCCCAGCCATCCGGGGAGGCGGGGGCGGCAGTGTCCCCACTGTGGCACCCCCAGATCTCCGGAAACCAGCTCCAGGGTGCGAAATGACCCTTCCAGCACTGGAGCGAGTGGCGGGGCTGGGATCCCCATCCGGGTCTTTCTGATCCAACACCACCCCTGACAGGCCCTCGTCCCAGAGAAAAACAAAGGGCTTCGTGTCAAACCCTTCCTGTGCCTTTGCTTTGTTTTCGCAACAACCCCGTGAGGCAGACCTGTGATTATTCTCACTTAACAGATGAGGAAACTGGGGCCCAGGGAGGTGGTCACTCGCCCGAGATCGCACCGCTTGCAAGGGGCAGAGCCAGGGCCCACACACCTGTCCCTTTGACTCCAGATTCTGGGTACTGAACTGCTCGCCTGCTGTGGTCTGCGCCGAAGTGTGTTTTAATAACCCCACAAAGTGGCTAATGGCCTGATTAGCAGAAATCCAGTTAGTGGATTAGTACAACGATTTCCTCTTCCATGTAGTTGGTGTGGGGCAAAGTCAGTCTCGTACAAAAAAGTAGGTTTTCTTACCATTTACAGTGCCTATTTTTAGAAAACCTGACCCCATGTTAGAGAGCAGAGGGTTATTTTTATCCAACTGGCATGGGTCCCTTGTGGCCTCCCGAGTTTTTATGGAAGCAATTAGTGTTGGCAGCGTACCTGCACTTATCCCGGTTTTTGGCTCTGGTCATATGCAGATCTCACGAGGGACGCGGCTCCGCCGGGGAGCACTGTGGTTTCGGTGCACACGGGCCACCCCGCCCTCCCTCAGGAGAGCCGCGCTCCCCGAAGCCTGCAGACAAATTGCCAAGCGCCTACCCCGTCATCGGCGAGAGAGTATCACTATCATTAAGGCGGGGGCCCCGTGCCACCAGGTTCCACACTGAAATCGAATTGTTCATTTGTAGCTTCATTTTGGAGGGAATTTTCCTAACAAGTTTCTGGAGCCCCTACTTGTACGGGTGCCGCGACACCCTGCAGGGGCCCCCCCGCAGTGCCAGCCAGACTCGGGCCGCCCAGGGCTCACGCGCCAGCGCCCCCTAACAGTGATGTTTCTGTCACCGTTCTAGCGCTCTGGAGGCAGCAGTTTCTCTCGGGGGCGAAGACCTGACCCCGTTCTACGGGCTGGTGGCTGGTGGCAGGGAAGGAAAATTCTACAGGGTAATTGTCCTCAGAGGAAACACTTCCTGGTAACGTCTAGTTACGTTTGTAAAGCAAATGTACCCCCGGGGTGAACCTTCTTGCCTTTTTCCAAAAGCTCTTTTCCCCACTGAGCTCAAAAGGTACTTTCTAGAAAATGTCCTTGAAGTCCTAATGGATGCTGCAGACTTGAGCCAACATGTGTGTTGTGTTTCATTGTATTTGCACGTAGGAGCTGGAAGACTATTTTTACTATTCTCAGCTCCGTAGTCAAGGAATTGACACAATGGAGACCAGAAAGGTGTCGGAACACATTTGCCTGTCGGAGCTTCCTTTCGTCATGAGAGCAATTGGCTTCTATCCCTCGGAAGAAAAGGTAGGCAGAACGAAAACAAGAATAGCAGTGGGACGTGTTATTCATGAAAACGACCTCTGGGAACAAGAATTATAGGTCAAGGTAGAAACTTAACATTATTCTTACGTAAATGGCTGAAAGAAGGTTCTGGGCATCCCAGACACGCTCCTTAGAAACAGACTTACTGCAAAGATATTCCTTAAAGACTTCTTCCTTACCAGGGTTTGATGCCAGTAAGAGCTCGGAATTAGCTTTTGGAATTAGACAGACTGGCCCCTGCTGAGTTCAAGGAGATGATACCCGAGAGATGCCCGCGAGGCGCTTGGCACAGGGCCGGGCGCACAGGAAAGGCTCCGTGAACGGTCGTTATTGGGGTGATCTTCACCGGGTAGTTGCTGTTAACCCGGCCCGTGCGAATGGGGCGCCTCCGGGAGGTGGGCGCTCGTCCCGGGCTGCGGGCTCAGAAGACGCAGTCGCTCCTCGTGACCTCACAAAACACACCCGCCCGGCTGCAGGGGGCTCCAGGGGACCAGAAGCCCTCGAGGGAAAATGGTCCTCTTAGAAACTGACCGGCTTTTCTTTCAGACTCACACATTCTCATTGCAGAAAGGCTGGGGCGCCCGGGGGGCTCAGTCGGTTAAGCCTCCGACTCCGGCTCGGGTCATGATCTCACGGTTTGTGAGTTTGAGCCCTGCACAGAGCCAGCTTCGGATCCTCTCGCCCACCCCCTTTGCCCCTCCCCCTCATTTCTCTCTAAAGTAAATAAGTGTTAAAAAAAATCTTTTGGGGAGCCCGGGTGGCTCAGTCGGTTAAGCAGCCGACTTCAGCTCAGGTCATGATCTCACGGTCTGTGAGTTCGAGCCCCGCATCGGGCTCTGTGCTGACGGCTCAGAGCCTGGAGCCTGCTTCGGATTCTGTGTCTCCCTCTCTCTCTGCCCTTCCCCTGCTCACACTCCATCTCTATGTCTCTCAAAAATAAATAAAAACGTTTAAAAAAATCTTAAAAAAAAAAAAGAAAGCTTGGAAAAGGTACACAAATGAAATGAAGAAAACAATTACTTATAATCCCACTACACAGACTTGGGAGTTTTTAGTATTTTCCTGGATACCTATATAAGATGTGTATATATATTTTATATATATATAATTTAAAAACCTAATTGGTACTGTGTTGAATATATATTTTTATCCTATATTTCCTCTCAATGTTACATCATAAGCATTTTCTATTTATTAATAATTCTCTGAAAACATGATTTTTAAAGGAAAATTAATGCCTTAATTTTGTAACTTTTTCTGATTTAGAAAATAGAACTATAAAGAAGAAAATGGAAATTACTCAGAGAGAATCACTGTTAACATTTCAGTGAACTTTCTTCTATTGTTTTATATATGGATACAGATACATCTATATTTTTAAATAAGGAATTGCCACTATATGGCATATATGTGTATGTGACAATATATATCAACAGTTTCTGGAGGGTGTGTGTATATATACACGTATATACGTGCAGATTTGTGTGTGTATATAGGCATAGGTGTGTATGTGCCTATGTACGTATATATTTGCATCAACATTCTCAGTAACTGTTGTTTTGTAAGCACGGTGGTAAAAATTCCTTGACAATATACTTTCCTCCCCCAGCTTTACTGGGATAGAATTGCCATACAACACTGTATACTTTAAGGCATACAGTTTAGTGATTTTAGATACGTCTTGTTGCAAAACGAACACCACAGCAAGGTTAGCTAACAGACCCATCACCTCACATGATTACAATTTTTTGGTGTGATGAGAACTTTTAAAATCTACTTTCTAGCAACTTTCAAATATACAATACGGCATCGTTAAATACAGTCATCACGCTGTACGTTACATCTCCGGGACTTTTTCATCTCATAACTGGAGGTTTGGGCTCTGATAACCACTCTCTGTTTTCTGTTTCTAGGAGTTCAGGGTCTTTTTAGGGTCCACAGACATGTATTTGTCTTTCTTTGACTTAGTTCACTTAGCATAAAGCCCTCAAGTTTCATCCGCGTCGTCGTAAATGGCAAGATTTCCTTCTTTTTTATGGTTGAATTTTGTTGCATGCTATACGCATAAATCACAGTTTCTTTCTTTATTCCCACCAGCCGTGCATGAGGGACCCTTTTGTCTTTGAGGACAGCCATTCTAACAGGTGTGAAGTGATAGCTCATTATGGCTTTGATCTGTATTTTCCTGATGGTTAGTGGCGTTGAGCACCTTTTCATGTTTGAATGTCATTTTTGGAAAAATGCCTCTTCAGGTCTTTGGCCCATTTTTAAATTGGGTTATTTATTTTTTTGCTGTTGGGCTATCTGGCTTTCTTATATGTTTTAGAGAGTAGCCCCTTATTGGATATGTGGTTTGCAAATATTTTCTCTCATTCCATAGGTCAGCTTTTCATTTTGCTAATTTCTTTTTGTTGTGTAGAAGCTTTTTTTGAAAAAAATTAACATTTATTTATTTTTGAGAGACAGAGAGAGAGAGACAGAGCATGCGTGGGGGAGGGGCAGAGAGAGGGGGAGCTAGATCCAAATCAGGCTCCAGGCGCCAAGCTGTCAGCACAGAGCCCGACACAGGGCTCCAACTCACTGACTGCAAGATCATGACCTGAGCCCGAGTCGGACACTTAACTGACGTAGCCACCCAGGCGCCCTGCTTTTATTGTTTTTTCATGTTTGTTTATTTTTGAGAGATGGAGCGCAAGTGGGGGAGGGGCAGAGAGAGAGGGAGACCCAGAATCTGAAGCAGGCTCCAGGCCCTGAGCCGTCAGCACAGAGCCTGATGCGAGGCTCAAACTCACAAACCGTGAGATCATGACCTGAGCCGAAGTCAGACACTCAACTGACTGACTCACCCAGGCGCCCCCAGAAGCTTTTTTTTTTTAAATGTTTATTTATTTACTTAGAGAGCAAAAGCGAGAGAGAACAGGCGCAGGCACACGTGAGCAGGGGAGGGGCAGAGAGAGAGAGGGACAGAGAATCCCAAGCAGGCTCTGCGCTGCCAGCAGCGGTGCAGGGATCCACCCCACGAACTGGGAGATCATGACCTGAGCCCAAATCCGAAGTCGGATGCTCAATCGACTGAGCCACCCAGGCACCCACCTCCCCACCCGCCGTGCAGGTGCTTTTTAGTGTGATGTAGACAACATGCTTTTTCCAGGCTGGGCACTGAGTGGAACCAGCCCCCCGCCGACAGACACGCAGGTCGTCTGAAGTGTTTGGCTGTCAGAGACACGGTTGTGACGAGCATCTCTGCGCATAGTTTTTGCATACTCCTCTGATTATTTTCCAGTCTCAGCGTCCTAGAAATAGAATTACTGGGTCAGAGAATAGGAACTTCAAGGCTCTGCTGCCAAACAGCTTTCCAAAAATGCAGCATTTCGCAGCCCGCCAGCCGGCATACAGAAGGCCTGAAACCCAGCGAAGATATGGTGCCCACGCTGGTGGCTCGGTGCCTTTCAGGGACATAAGCTCTGGTCCCCGCTATTTCTCCCGGCTTGCGTGGCCCACTGAGAACCACCTGTTTTTGTATGCTCTGGGTATGACCGGAAGATGACTTTTGTTCTCCAGGTAGCGTCTGGAGAGAGGAGCTCTGGGAGCCCACGGGCCCGTGCAGAGACCACCGGGGAGCAGGGGGGGCGCCTGCAGTTCAGCGGGTGTTCTATAAGAGACTTTTTTTTTTTTTTAATGTTTATTTATTTTTGAGAGAGAGAGAGACAGACAGAGCATGATCAGGGGAGGGGCACAGACAGAGAGGGAGGCACAGAATCTGAAACAGGCTCCAGGCTCTGAGCTGTCAGCACAGAGCCCAATGCGGGGCTTGAACTCGGGAATGGTGAGATCATGACCTGAGCCGAAGTCAGAGGCTCAACCGACTGAGCCACCCAGGCGCCCCTCAGCGGGTGTTCTAATAAGCTCCTCAAAAGGTCTTTTGACCAGGGTACGTTTTGTAAAAGTGCGCGCCCGGAAATGGGAGCAGTATGGAGAGAGCTGGTGCAACCCGCCTGAAGGTGTTCCCGAGAGCCGGGTCTCCAAAGCTCGCTCCTTGGACTGTTGGTTCCCAAACGGGCAGGCCGCATCACGATTACCTGGAGCACTTAGGAAAGACACGGGTTCTTGGGCCCATCCCGGATCTAGCCAGTCAGAATCTCCAGGTGTGCCGCCTGGCCGTCTGCACGTCCCCCCGCCCCAGGTTCCAAACCCCAGCCTTAGCACCCCGGCCCCAAGGTGTTTCCCGGAGCCACTCATGCTCCAGGAAAGACAGTTCAGTGCAGCGAAACAGGATCATTGGTCAGGACTCGCCTACGGTTGCAGGTTACAGAAACCTAAGGCGGACTAGTTTTTGGTTCAGGGAACTCCAAGTCTAGGGGCAGCGGTAATGCCCCAGTGTAACCTAATCCGGGGGCTCACACCGCCTCCAGAGGGCGTCCTTCTCCCTGGGTGACACTTGCTTCCGTGTTGCCTTTCTTCTCAGCGGGTCCCTCGGCTCATGTTCAGCAGGCACAACCCCAGAGCCCTGGTCACTGCGCCCAACCTCCTCGCCACTGTCCTCGGGCCGGTGCTGCTCAGGTTGGCCAGGCCCGGATGCTCCCTGCACCCAGAACCAGAGGCAGGTCAGCCACCTTGACCATGAGGATTCTGGGGTGGGAGGAGTGGTCTCCAAATGGAATTCCGCATAGGAAAAAAAAATGGGTCCATTATTCTGAGGCTTTAAAAGTTTATTGAAGGGGCACCTGTGTGGCTCAGTCAGTTAAGCGTCCGACTCTTGATCTTGGCTCAGGTTGAGAACTCACGGTTCGTGAGTTCAAGCCCCGCATCAGGCTCTGCTCTGACAGTGTGGAGCCTGCTTGGGATTCTCTCTCTCCTTCTCTCTGCCCCTCCCCCACTTGTGCGTGCACACACACTCTCTCTGTCTCAAAATAAGTAAATAAACTTTAAAAAATAATAAAACATAAAAGTTTACTGGACATCGGGAGTCTCAAAGAGAGGTGTATACTCACAGGATAGCACTTCCCAAACGGACTGATTGCGGAAAGCTCTCTCAGTTCACTCTGGAAACACTGCCTTCGACTTCTCCCTCGGGCTCCACCCCCTCTGCACCTCGTCCCCTTCACTGGATCTATGGTTCTTCTCCTTTTTTGAGCCAAACATTTATCTTAAGCTAATACCATCTTCTCGGGGGGATTGGCTGGCGTAACCCCTAGTGCTTCCAGACCGAGGAGGGAAAAGCAGATGCGGTAGGAAGAGCAGGGACGCAGAGCCTGGCTGACCTACTGGCTCCCTGGGCAAGTCATTTCCACTATGTCTGAGTTCCTGTGTCCCCATCTGTCAGACGAGGCTGGAAGCAGCTCCGACCTCATGTGTCTTCATGAGGACCTGAGGACAGGAGTCCAAGGAGCCCCACCCCCACCCTGTCCATTGTCACACAAAGTAGGTACTTACTCAGCCCCTCGTCTTACTCCAGGATTTCCTGTCAAAATGGGGTGTTCTTTTTTTTTTAAATGTTTATTTATTCTTGAGAGAGAAACCGAGCACGAGTGGGGGAGGGGCAGAGAGAGAGGGAGACACAGAATCCGAAGCAGGCTCCAGGCTCTGAACTGTCAGCACAGAGCCCGACGTGGGGCTCGAACTCACCAACTGTGAGATCTTGACCCGAGCCGAAGTCAGATGCTCAACCAAGCCACCCAGGCGCCCGAGAACAGTGTGCTTTTTTTAAGAGGTTGATGGGATTGCTCCTCCTTTACTTATTTTTAACTAATTCCAAACACGAACAGAAGCAGAGAAAACAGTGTAATAAACTATTGTGTACGCAGCAGTCAACTTCAACAAATCAGCTCCTGTTACATCCAGACCCACCAACTTTTTCTCCACCCGTGGCCTGTTCTGAAGCAGGTCCCAGGCACTCTTCCCTCACGGGGAGGCCTCTGGAACTGAGATGTCCCTTACTTAGTCATCCAGCTGGGGAGAGGGTCCTCTCCCACCCCCGGCAGGTGTCCCCAGCTCACGGTCACTCACGTCTTGCAGGCAGGCATTCCGGTGCCTCTCTGAAAGTCACAGATCCAAGCCGTCCTAGTCGGGACACAGCACCGGACAGCTGCTGGCAGCCCAGGCTCCCAGGTCACCGGGCTCCGGGGAAAAGAGCTGGTTGAGTTCCTGGATCTCTTCGAGTCTCCGTCTCCTTGTCTTTAAAACGGAGACAGTAGTAGCGCCCACCCTCCAGAATGACTGAAGATTAAATGAGCATGTATGTAGGGCAGGACGTGGCACGTGTTAAATCTTTTGAAAATACCACCCAGTATTAACTGTCTTCGTCATCGGGTCCTCGTCTCTGGACGTGTGATTGTAAAAGGCCTTTAGACGAACGCGCCTCTGACCTTCGAGTCTTTGCTCGCAGTTTCCTTTCTAAAACCAGCTCATCGTTTCCTTGACTCATCTGGTAAGGGCACTTTGCGTAAGTGACAGAAAGTCATCAAACCGATGGCAGCCTTCTCCTTCAGGACTTTTTTTTTCCTAAGGGCTTGCTTTTTCCTTTCTTTCCTTCTTTCCTTCCTTCCTTTTTCTTTCTTTCTTTCTTTCTCTTCCTTCCTTCCTTTTTCTTTTCTTCCTTCATTCCTTCCCTTCTTCCCTTCTTTCCTCTTCACCCAGTGTGGGGCTTGAACTCACGACCCTGGGGTCTAGAGTTGCAGGCTCTACCGACTGAGCCAGCCAGGCGCCCCTTCCAGGACTCTCGACTTTCAGCCCTGAGCTCGTGTAAGTGTGTCCTCCTCCTGCAGTCCCGCCCGACCAGTGAGGGAATGCTGGGCGTGTAGCCTCAGTGACCGTCACTCACCTGCCGCGTGAACCGCCGCGCACGGACGTGGCTGCAGACCGAGCAGCCTTGCCCTGCGTCCTGCAGAAGCGAGGACGGTGATCCCCAAAGGCACGCTCAGTTACCCGGCCGTCGGCAAACTGTAACAGCGCCCAACAACCTCCCCAGGTCTCGCTGATGAGCAAAAAGGTACCCAGAAAAAAATGTTCGTCTCCAACAAGTGTCTCGAAGCGACACTTCACGTTGTCGAGCGTTAGTTACAAACAGAAAGAGGAACGACAACGGCGGTTGGAAGGTTTTCCCTGGCCGTCGCATACGTCTCTCCCCGCTGTCAGAAAGGAGACTCCTAGTGCCCCGCTCGGATGCCTTTAGCCATCGCTCGGACTCCGGGGTTTTCATCCACCTAAAAAAACCACACTCACTCTTCAGGGATGTTTCCCGAAGGCCCCCGTCCAGATGTGGCCACATCAGTGTGCGAACTTCGCTAGCCGATGAGTCAGTCCGTATCTGAAGCTGCACAGGGAGAGCTTTCTGGTCTCTTGTTTTCACACCAGATTTATAGTGGTTCCAATAGAAATGTTTTCAGGGCTTTGCAACTTTTAAATCCAGGCGGTTAATGAAACATTTCCCACTAAGATGCAGCTGTCCCCCCTCCCCCGAGAAGTTGTAGGAAGAAGTTCGCCCAGCTAACCGTGGTCACATAAAAGACCCAGTCAAGAGATTCAAACCCCCCACCAAGGCTATACATTATTTATATTTTTCTTATGTCATTTTAACTGGCTTGGGGATTTGAATCTAGTCAGTGTGGTCAATTGAAGCCAAATTATACAAGAATATAACCCTCCCTGAAGAATCCCTAACCATTCCCGTCCTTTGCAGGTCACTGTACCTAGCTGCTCTTATAAAATCTTCAGAGTTTTTTGTCTGTTTGTTTCGTCTTAAATTTAATGTTTATTTTTGAGAGAGAGAGAGACAGAGAGAGAGCACGAGTGGGGGAGGGGCAGAAAGAAAGGGAGACGCAGAATCCGGGCAGGCTCCAGGCTCTGAGCTGTCAGCACAGAGCCCCACACGGGCCTCGAACTCACGAGCCATGAGATCATGACCGGATCCGAAGTCGGACGCCCAACTGACGGAGCCACCTAGAAGTCCCGCAAAACTTCGTTTTCTAAATGATTTTCACTGTTCATAATGTTATAGAAGGAACCAAAACTTAGGTGTCACCATTTTCTATAACTGAGTTCACGAAAGACAAGAGTTTCGTCTTCTATCTGTATAAATTTTCTTTTCCGCCAGGACTCCGGGGTCTCATGTTGGGGCAGGGCCCACGCGTCACGTGTGTTCCCTGGTTACTTGTGGCTGCGTTTCTACTTAGCCTGCAGAGGGGCGTTTAGCCCTGGTAGGTTTGTGCAGCGATTAACAGTCGTGTAACCACTTAGTTCGATAAGGCCAACCCTGGCAGAGAGGTCTCTTTGTGATTGGCAAGTGATCACGTGACAGACGCGCAGCAAATATCGGTCAGACGAGTGAGTGAATGAATGAACGAATGGTGCTCTTGGGTCGCACGTGGCTGCGAAGGCAGTAAGGAAGGTAGCATCCCAGCCTTTATTAGTTGCTCTAAGGCGGTTAACGGTCGCCCCGAAGCATTCGGCGGATTCAACAGCAATGCTTCCGCGTTGTTTAGGAGTGTCTGGAGAGGAAATAAATAATCGCTTAACTCTGGATTTTTATTTCTTTTTTTTAAGTTTTTATGTACTTATTTTGAGAGAGACCGAGATAGCGTGAGTAGGGAAGGGACAGAGAGCGAAGGAAAGAGAGAGATTCCCGACCAGGCTCCGCGTTGTCAGCACAGAGCCCGATGTGGGGCTCGAAATCACAAATCGTGAGATCATGACCTGAGCCGAAACCAAGAGTCAGACGCTTAACCGACCGAGCTCCCCAGGCGCCCCAACAATCGCTTAACTTTGCACATGCGCGTGTGGTTGGGCCCACCCAATCTGCTTTGAGAAGCACACGCTTCAGAAACGCTCACACAAGTGTACAATGGTGTGCATCTGTAAGGGACAGTTGCCACAGACTGTCCTGAGAGTGAAACACTTAAAACAATCCTAATGTCCGTTGATAAGAGATGGGAAAAATAAAGTAAGACAGACCCAACTTAGTAGTCCGCAAAAAGTGAGGCTGACCTACCTTTCTTGACTCAGAAAGAATGTTCAGGATTTGTTATTTAAACGGAAAAGGGCATAAGCTCATTTCATTAATAATAATTTATATATTCGTGCACGCCTGGCAGAACTCTGAAAGAACACGCTCCCAACACACAAGGACATTGAGCTCTGAGGGCTGGGATTTGGGGGAACTTTTACTTCCTACTCTGTACACAGAGCCCCATGTCCACAGAGGCCTCTGTACCAGCTGGAACCCAGCCCTGGTCCAGCCAGTCAGAGTTTGGGGACTACCCAGGGCGGGGGTGTGTGTGCGCAGACTCTGTCTAGCCCACTTCATTCCAGACCTGATACGCAGCTCGTTCCTCGGTTTCCACAAATACACGAAGCCGGCTCACACGAGACAACTTTCTTGAAAATTCGGGAATCGTCAGGAAGAGTCACCCGTAACCGCATTTCGCAGCAATTTACCTAAAACGGCGTTGAGGCCTCCTGACGATCACCCCGGCAGGGGCTTCCTTGCTGGCCTTTACCCCGTGCTGAGCTCCGTGCCCTGTTCCCCCTCCTTCCTGGTACCCCCCAGGACCTCCGCCTTCCTCCTCTGCTGGCCGTGGCAACTTGGCTCTTCTGAGCTGGTTTCCAAACCTGCAGTATAAGCCCGTCTCGAGGGTCTATGAATGAAAACACTTCCCACTTAGTGGTTCGCACCCTCCTCGGAAGACACTTGTGGTTATGTATGGGGTGGGGGTGGGCTCGTACGGACATTTCTGTAGTATTCTAATTTATTCTGATTTTTCTTAGCTGCAAGCGTGTAGCTTGTGTTGCTTTTGTATCTAGAACAAAACCCAGAAAGATAAACAAACAAATCCTCCCAAAGCCATTGGTGCTATCGGGTGCCTAAACCATGGTCCTAGCTGGGATAGAGGGACGGTGGCCAAGCAGCCCAGCCTTCCCCGGACAAGGAGGAGGAATCCGAGCCCATGGTCACGGGCGCAGTTTCTGCTCTGATAAGGACCCCGTGGGGATTTGGCGATTCGCACTGTGGAAACCAGCCCTCACTGTGTTGGATTTGCTCCGAGATAGGAATGTCAGGAGTTATTTCCGGGGAGTTCCAGGGAGGCCTTCCCGGTCAGCTGAGTCCCTACACCAGTGAGCAGTGTGTCCCCCCTTCAGAGAGATGAGGGCAAGACAAAACGATTTCTGCTGTTCACAGTTTAATGCATTTAAAGACAGAAATCCCCAAATGCCACGCAGCCACTAAGAAAGAGGAGGTGACCATAATACCGTAATAGCACCAGCACCAACCAGCTCTTCCCTCTCCCTGGGGCTCTCACCGTGTGCCAGGCTTCGGGCTAACCCCCCTGTCCCTCAGTCCTCACGGCAGGGAGATGCTTTGATGGTCTCCACGTCACAGATGGGGAAGCGAGGCTCAGGGAGGTGAGGAAGCTTTCCCGGTCACAGCCCCTGAGGGTGGAGCGGGCCCGGACCCCGTGTTCTGTCTGTACACACGTGCCGTAGTACAAACAAGGAAGACACCCTAAAAGCTGGGACATCAAACACGGGCTATTGCTGAGGGACGGGGAATTATAGGGGGCTTTACTTCCCCGTCTCCATTGCTTGAATTTTTTATAGCCAGAATGTCGTAATCTTTACTGATTTTGTGATTATAGCAGGATAGATCATAGCAATGGTAGAAAATGTATTTTAAAAAGATACCTGCTTTGTTATCTGCCTTTGCCATGGCTTCACCTCATATTATGTTTCTTTCTTTTTTTTTAAAAAAGATTTTTAAAATGTTTATTTTAGACAGAGAGACAGAGAGTGAGTGGGGGAGGGGCAGAGAGAGGGAAAGAGGAATCCCAAGCAGGCTCCGCGCCGTCAGTGCAGAGCCTAACGCGGGGTTCTTTCCCACAGACTGCGAGATCATGATCTGGGCTGAAATCACGAGTGGGACACCCAACCGACCGAGCCACCCAGGCGCCCCTATTTTTCTTTCTTATTTTTTAACAACTTTATTGAGATATATCACCTACCATAAACTCATGCATTTGAAGTGTACAATTCAGGGCCTTTTAGTGTGTTCACGGCGCTGTGCAACCATCACTGTCTAATTCCACAGCGTGCGTATCGCCCTAAAAAGAAACCTCACACCCACGCATCGGCACACTGAATGCAGTGACCCGTGAGTAGTCACTCCCACCCCCGCCCCCAGCTCCTGGCACCCACCAGTCTCCTTCCTGTCCCTGTGGGTGTGTCTGTTCTGGACATTTCAAATCAGTGAAATAGTATGCTGTGTGGTCTCCTGCGACGGGCTGCTTTCACGGGGCATCATGTTTGGAGGGTTCGCCCACGTGTCCGCGTTTCACTCCTTTTTACAACTGAATAATATTCTGTTCATTCATATGGACGTGCCACATTTTATTTTTGCGTTCATCAAACGATGGACACTTGGTTGTTTCTGCTTTCAGGCTGTTATGAATAATACTGCTATGAATATTTGTGCACAAGAGTTCGTGCAGAGTTGTATTTTGATTTCTCTTGCATACGTACCTAGGAGTAGAATTGCTGTGCCGAAACCCACTGCCCGACTGGTTTCCATCTATACTATTTCTTGACTAGAACCAGGACCTACCCGGGGCGCCTGGGTGGCTCAGTCGGTTAAGCATCCGACTTCGGCTCAGGTCATGATCTCACGGTCTGTGGGTTCGAGCCCCGCATCGGGCTCTGTGCTGCTGTCTCAGAGCCTGGGGCCGGCTCCAGATTCTGTGTCTCCCTTTCTCTCTGCCCCTCCCCCACTCTGTCCTCACACTCTGTCCCTCTTTCACTCAAAAATAAATAAACGTTTAAAAAAAATTTAAAGAACCAGGACCTACCCCATGTTTCTGGGCACAGCTACAAGGAAGCAGGACTTTGAAGAGCTGCGAGCGCTTAACTGTTAAGCCCTAGATGTAGGTTTGGGACGCGCTGGAGAAAAGTGTAATTTAGATTTTAAAGCCTTTAAAACCATTTCCCGGAGTGAGTGCCTGGAAGTGTTTGACACCTGGGCTCCGATGAGGGGCTGGGTGGAGGTCGCCACCATAAAGGGCCCTGGAATGGGTGGCGGTCTCATTTCTGGGTCCCCTCACCCCAGACAGCAGGGACAGAGAGAGAGAGAGAGCGCGTGGTGGCCGAGCACCAAGGGCTGGCCTGGCCCTGGGACTGCGTCCAGTGGGTGTGGCGTGTCCCGCTCTTGGAGAAAGGCAGCTGTCATCCAAATATAGTTCCTGGAGGAAGCAGGGGGCAGCTGCGAGTCACGGAGCAATTCATAAATAGCAGGGGTGTCTCCAGATGTTACCGTGCAGTGAGGCTGCCCGGCCCTGAACCCTGCTCCTCCGCGCCCCTCCTTCCCCTCGCAGGGCAGTGTGGAAGGGGTCCCGGGAGGGGGCGCGAGGGGAAGTCACGCGCTGTGAGGAGACGCACTCCTCCTCTGCAGGGGATGTTCTAGGGAGCACCTGCGTTGGAAGGCAGGCGTGAGGAGGAGGGAGAGTCCTCCCAGCCTGCGAGCCTATGAAACTAGCACAAAAGACAGCGACCCACACCGGGAGCCTGCTTGTACAGTGAGGACGGCCTCAGTTCCAATGTGTTATGTTCCTCACCTCCTAACAGGGAGGTTAGAAAGCATCATCCATAAAACACGATGCCGAAACAAGGTTCTAAGGTCTCTTGCGTGTCTCTTCACAGGGCCCAGACTGGCGCTTGGCACCTAGCAGGTGCTTAACAGATATTTGCTGACTATAAAGTCCTAGAGTGCAGGGCTGGGCTGGAATAATTAAGTGACTTGCCTTTCATTCACCTAGCACTGAACCAAATGCTTGGTAACGTCTCGTAAGTCGAACTAAACTAACAAGACCAGTAAGTGGTTATTCTAAATGAGCCTTTTGTTTCGGCTCGGGTCGTGATCTCACGGTTTATGGGTTACGGCCCCATATGGACTCTGTGTCACCTGCACTCTGCCCCTCCCCCGCTTGTGCATACTCCCCCTCTCTCTCTGAAAAATAAACTTCTAAATAAGCCTTTTGTATACTTTAATTTTTTTAATGTTTATTTATTTTTGAGAGAGAGAGAGAGAGAGCACACATGCAAGCGGGGGATGGGCAGAGAGGGAGACAGAATCCAAAGTAGGCTCTAGGCTCTGAGCTGTCAGCACGGAGCCTGACTCAGGGTTCGAACTCACGAACCGTGAGATCATGACCTGAGCTAAAGTCGGATGCTTAACTGACTGAGCCATCCAGGTGCCCCAGCCTTTTGTATGTTTTATTTCTTATTTTTTAATTAAAAAAAATGTGTTATATATTTTTGAGAGAGAGAGAGAGTAAGCATGCATGCAAGTAGGGGATGGGCAGAGAGAGAGAGAGGGAGACAGAATCCGTAGCAGGCTCCAGGCTCTGAGCTGTCAACACAAAGCCCAACGCGGGGCTCAAACCCACAAACCGCAAGAGATCATGACCAGAGCCAAAGTCGGACGCTCCACCGACTGAGCCACCCAGGCGCTCCATCCTTTTGCATATTTTAAGAAAAATTCTCCCATGATCTCACTTGTACCTGCATCGTTTGCTTTGTTTTGTTTTCTCTCTTGTTTCTCTGGGTTCCTACACCCGCCAAGCTCCGAGGCAGCTGCTGAGGAAACAGACACAAAAGCGATTGCTCAGCTTAATGGAGGAGACAGGTGCGGGCCCGAAGCGAGGACAAGCCCACAGCTGCCGGCCACCACTTCTCTCCAGCCTGGTGCCGGGTCTTTCTGGCAGGATCACCCCTGCATAAGCGATGTGGTCCAAGAGCGGTGGTCCTCCTCGCTGTGGCCCCCAGACCGGCAGCGTCGGCGTCACCTGGAGACCCATAAGAAATGCAGATTCTCGTCCCCCCCCCCCCGCCCCCCCGCCAGCCCCAGACTCACTGAATCAGAACCTCTGGGGGCGGGCCCAGCGGCTGTGTTAATAAGCCCTCCTGGTCATTTTGACCCCTGAGAAAGCTCGAGAACCCCTGCCTTAAAGCCATGCCTCTCGGCCCTGGCCATCCATTCAGATCCCCTGAGGAGCGTCTATAAAATATAACTGCTCACACTCCACCCCAGATGAATTAAGTCAGGATCTCGGGGAACGGGACCGGGGCTCAGAATGTTTAAAGCTCCCGAGTGACGCAAACGAAGCACTGTCTCAGCGGAGGGCGGGCGGGCGTGAGAATGCCAACCGAGGGCCTGGCTGAGGCCAGGCAGAGGCAGGGCAGCGGGGCCGCCGCTTCTCCGGAGTCGGCTTCGCACTGGGGCGTAGGGAAGGTGCTCGGCCTTCCATCCATCTCCGAGGCTCCTCTCCCAAGCGTGAACTTCGTGTAGACAGGTAGCAGAACCTGCCTTTTCAACCAACACTTGCAAAGGAGGCTCAGGAAAGAAATGTCGATGACGCCAAAGCTGCCAACTTCGTGTTATGCGATGTGATTTTTTTTTTAATTTTTAAATGTTTATTTTTGAGAGAGAGAGAGGGAGAGTGGAGGGGCAGAGAGAGCACGGAGGGGCAGAGAGAGAGGGAGACAGAGAATCCAAAGCAGGCTCCAGACTCTGAGCTGTCAGCACAGAGCCCGATGCGGGGCTCGAACCCACGAACTGGAGGATCATGATCTGAGCTGAAGTCGGACTCTAAACTGACTGAGCCACCCAGGCGCCCCATCGAGCTGTGATTCTTGATCAGTCATGTGGGAAAAGAGCGTTAGAGGTGACTCACCCACACAGTGGTTTGTGCTAAGAATGTTCCCTGAGATCTTTGGAACACTCTGGGTATGAGTAACTCCCACTTTTGAGTTCCTTTTTGGTATCTTTGGGTTAGTCTTATATTTCTGAATTGAGTTAAATCATGTTACATTTATAATTTGTTATATGTCACCTATATCATTTATGTAATTATAAATTATAACTATAAATTATAATTTATATTATTATATGTATCATTTATAATTTATTATAATTTATAACCATAAATTATAATTTATATTATAATTATATGTATCATAATTAACAAAGACACAGAAAATATGATAATCACAAGAATAGTCCCTGCCTTTTGAGAGCTTACTGTATATTAGGCATTCTGTTTAGCACCTTAAACATATTGTCGCAATAAACTTCAAAACTCCATTACCCCCTTTTTCAAGATAAGGAAGTTGAGAAGGTCACATGAAAATGGGGGCACCAGAACTTGAACCTAGGTCTATCATCAAAGATCATACTTTTAGTCTTAGTCTCTACTCATAGTAGAGACTCAGTAAATAGTAGCATGTGTTTACAATAATACTATTAAAATTATATAGTACAAAATATAAATAATATGGTAGCGTAAAATGTTTTATTTATAACTAAAATTATACATAATTTAACTTGCAACTATGCATAATATAAACTCAATAAGTTTTCCATATGAAGATGTTACACTTTAAAGCTACTTATATAGTATCGATTGTAGTTCATTTGTATCTGTAACCGATGATACTCTGTTTAAGGACCATTCCTGGAATGTTGCATTGAAAATATATGGCTTCTTTGAAAATACTAGGTGATTACTAAGATACAGTGTTAAGGGGGGGAGCAGGATACAAAATTATATATATATAATATGGTATATTACCATATGGATACCATATATGGTATCTTACCATATATATATGGTAAGAATTTTGCTAAACATATACATATGTATTTTATACTCATGGGAGAAAAATGGAAAGAAAGTGCCTCAGATATTTCACAGAAATTATGGTTGGATGGTTGGACTGCAAAAGATTTTTATTTCTTATTGATAGTTGGGGACAGACCAAGACATGAGGGTGCCCAGACAGGTTGGTATTTGGTGTTTCTTCAAACCGGTGCTCTTCTGGTTTTTGTTCTATGTAATTTATTGGATAGGGAGAAATGGTTACCTGCTGATAAATATTGTATACAAATATAGATTCAATTCCTGATTCATTCCTACAGATGAAAGCAGAGTTCATGTTCCGGAAAAAAAAACTTATTTCCTACTTTTCTGTGGCTCTTATTCTCTCTCTTTATAAAATTCCAAGCCCCACTACTTGTTAGGACACATATTAGTTTAAAATGTAGATATTAAAGGGGCGCCTGGGTGGCTCAGTCAGTTAAGCGTCCGACTTCGGCTCCGGTCATGATCTCATGGTCTGTGGGCTCAAGCCCCACATCCAGCTCTGTGCTGACAGCTCAGAGCCTGGAGCCTGCTTTGGATTCTGTGTCTCCCTCTCTCTCTGCCCCTCATCTACTCATGCTCTGTCTCTGTCCCTCTCAAAAATAAACAAACATTAAAAAAATAATATAGATATTAATTACTCACTTCTAGCCCTTTGCTGGGCATAATTTGGGTTTCTGAACTTCAACCAACTGCAATGTGCATGGTACAAAAATACTGCACAGAGAGAGATGGATGGCAGTGAGGAGTGATGTTTGTTTTTATATTTCTCGCTGTCTTGTATTTCAGCAGTTACATAAGGAGACCCACCTGGAGACCTGCATTAATGGGTACCACATTTCTGTTTGAATTCACAGATATGTCAGTACCCTTTGTCGTTCTAGAAAAGTTGGAAAATACACAATGAATTTCCAAATCAGGAAGCAGGCCTCATAGAATGAATTGGGACATGTTCCCTTCTGTTTTGTTTTGTTTTGTTTTGTTTTGGGGGGGAGAGTTTGTGGAAAATTGGTATTTTAAAGAAAATTTTGGTAGAATTCACCAATGAAGCCATCTGGTCTTTGGCTTTTCTTTGAGGAAGTTTTAAATCTCTTTACTTGTTATAGGTCTATTCAGAGTTTCTATTTCTTCTTGAGTCAGTTTTGGTCATTTGTGTCTCTACAAATGTGTTCATTTCATCTAAGTTATCTCATTGTAACATCAGCAGTTAGAGATACATACAAATGAACTATAACTGAACATGCTGTTCGTACTTTTTATTTCTGAGAGGTTGGTACTGGTATTCTCTCTTTCAGTTCTGACTTTAGTAATTTGAGTCTTTTTTTTTCTTGGTTATTCTAGTTAAAGATTTATCAGTTTTGTTGTTTTTTTCAATGAATGATGGCTTCTTAGCTGTTCACTTTTTAATTATATCCCATAAGTTACATACAGTCTTTTGTATAGATAAAATATTGCATAATAAAATGCAAAAGAGAAAAAGGAAAAACTAATCATCTTGAGACTATCTTAATAGTCTTAAGAAACTTACTAGGGCCATTGGTCCTATATTTCAGTTTCATGCTGAATTATTTGCTGCTTCTTCTTCTTTTTTTAATGTTTATCTATTTTGAGAGAGAGAGAGTGAGAGCGAGCTGGGGAGGGACAGAGAGAGAAGGAGACCGAGAATCCCAAGCAGGCTCTGCACTGTCAGTGTGGAGCCCGGCGCGGGGCTCAATCCCACAGACTGAGATCACGACCTGACCCGAAATCAAGAGTCGAGCCGCTTAACTGACCGAGCCACCCAGGCGCCCCTGCTTATTCTTATAAGCTAATTTCCAAATTTGTGAGGATTCTGCCTTCTAAATGAAACTAATATCTGCCTCACAAAGCAAGAAAGTAGTCCATAGGTAAGAGGAGATGATAATGTATTGAAAACTGGCCACTGTATTAGGGCTGCTGTAACAAAACGTCGCCAACTGGGTGGCTTAAAGCAACATAAGTCTATTCTCCCACAGATTAAATCCAGCCGTCAGCCGTGCTCTCTGTGAAACCTGTGGGGGAGAATCCTTCCTTCCTTCCCCACTTCTTCTAGCTTTTGGTGGTTACCAGCAGTCCCGGGCTTGAGCTGCATCTTTCTGCTCTCTGCCTCTATCATCACGTGGCTGTCCCCTCCCTGCCTGTCTCTCCTCTTCTTATAAGGACGCCATTCACAGTGGACTAAAGGCCCATCCCAATCCAATGTGATCTCATCGTAACTAATTACATCTGTCGCGGTCACAGTGTGAGGTCCTGGGGGTTGGGACTTCAGCATCTTTTTCTTCAGGGACGTAGTCAACCCTTAACAGACGTGTGTTCAGCTAACTGTAAACATTTGTCTGCTACCGTCCAGTTTTTAGAAGTATATCAAAGTGTCTTTTCTGCTTACCACGGTCTTTTTTTTTTTTTCTCCCCAACCTCTTCCCTAGATTGAAGACATGTTTAACGAGATCAGATTTAGTGAGTATGTGGACACTGGAAAGCTAATTGACAAAATCAACTTACCAGATTTCTTCAAAGTTTACCTTAATCACAGACCACCTTTTGGCAACACCATGCGTGCCATTCAGCGTAGCTTTGACGTCCTTGGTTTTACCAATTCAAAAGGAGAGAAGGTTATACGGAGAGAAGATTTCCTAAAACTGCTTCTAACAAAAGGTAAAGGGAATACCTCGTCAGGTTCTTGGGCCGTTCCCACTGGAGAGAACTGTGTTTGGGGAGGCAGACCCCGTGGCCTCTTTTTTTTTTTTTTAATGTTTGTTTATTTTTGAGAGAGAGAGAGAGAGAGAGAGAGAAACAGAGTGTGAGTGAGGGAGGGGCAGAGAGAGAGGGAGACACCGAATCCGAAGCAGGCTCCAGGCTCTGAGCCATCAGCACAGAGCCCCATGCAGGGGCTCAAACCCGCGGACATGACCTGAGCTGAAGTCAGTCGCTTAACCGAGCCACCTAGGCGCCCCGACCCCCCCCCCCCCGCCCCGGCATCTTTAATCGGACGGGGCTTCAACCATGAGGGATGCCATCTGTTGACCTGTGGAGCTGACAAACACGGGGTGAAGGGAAAGGCACTCTCCTGGGTCCCTAAGAATCTGACTTGTGTTCCAACTTGCCGCACCTCTGTGAGAGTCAGTGACCTCACTTATGAGCGAAAGCGCTAGCCACCACTGTCACAGGGCTATTCTGACACTAGGAAGCAATCGTGAGATAAAACCACACCGCTGTGAAAATGCTCCTCTTTTCCGACCGTTTTCCTCAGTATTTCACGTGAGGCAGTCAAGTAGGCTTTCTCTCTGGGCGACAGTTTCCTCTTCGGCAACCTGGTGGTTCTAGTGCGAGGGAACGAGACATGAAGCTGAGCCCAGTCTTGGTCAGAAAGTTGTCTTAGGGGCGCCCGGGTGGCTCAGTCGGTGAAGCGTCGACTCTCGGAAGTCATGATCTTGCGGTTTCGTGAGTTCAAGCCCCGCATCGGGCTCTGCGCCGGCAATGTGGAGCCTGCTCAGGAATCTGTCTCCCTCTCTCTCTACCCCTTCCTCACTCATGCTGCCTCTGTCTCTCTCAAAATAAATAAACTTAAAAAGAAAAAGAAAGTTGTCTTACTCTCTGTACAAGCCCAACAGACTTCCCTCCTTGAAACACCAGTCTTAACCCCGCGTAAGGAAGGACATGTCACACTCACGTGGGACTCCCTAGAACGTTTTTGTGTCTCAAGGAAAGGAAGTCGGGGAACAATTCTCTTTTAAGGCCTCGGAACGAGGATGCTCAGCTCTGACGCTGGGCGTAGCCCCAAGAGCGGGAACGGACACTCTTCCCTTTCCCGCCACTCAGGCGAGCACATGACAGAGGAGGAGCTGCGTGACTGCTTCGCCACGCTGTCCGGCCTGAATCCCGAGGGGTGGAAATCCGAGCCCGCAGCCTCCTCCGCCAAAGGTACCGTTCCGGGCTCTGCCCGGGCTTGCCGCCGTGGCTCACTAATTTGTCGTAGACTTAAGCGTGTTTGTTTCTCCGGCACAAGCCTCCCGTCTTAATACCGTGCGCACGACAAAGCAAGTCCACCCGGGCCCCGCCGCCAGCCAGAAGGGACCAGTGAGCGGCGGTCGTGTTTGCTGGCCGCGTGTTGTCCGTTCTCCGTGTCTGCTGGTCTAATACTCCCCCCTCCGCCCCCCTACTTTATTCATCTTTTCGGCGTGGGTGCGTGCGCACTGGCCCCTGCCAGAAGATGCAGCTTGGAAGGTGTTGACAGGGCTGCAAACAGGCACAAGCCCGGCTTCAAGCTGCCGGTGCCTGGAAGGCCTGGAGGCTCGCCTTCCTTTCCTGCCTCAGGATTGCCTACCCCCTTCTCTAGTCCACCGGCGGGAGGAAGATGCACCTGAAGCTAGGGCCGGGAATTCAAGCTCTGGAGGAACCAGTCTAAACAGCTCTCCCGGGCCTGCGGGGGTGTCTCCACTGCCCGGCCCAGGACGCTGCCCGGGGCCCCGAGGTGTCAAAGCCGACCGAGACTGGGGTCAGGAGCCAAGACCCCTCGCCAGGCTTCCTCCTCCCTCGTCCGTTATTGGCCTTCCCCAGTTTCACAGTCAACAGAGTTCTTGAGCTCAGACAGTTCTAGACTCCAGTTCCCAGTGGGTGGTTTTGCGCCTCCAAGCTCCCCTCCCCCGCTCCCCGTGTACTCAAGACACCAGACCGTAACTTACACTGTGTTCCTAGGCGACTCCAAACTGTACATCAACGTGGTTTAAGGCTTTCCAGTGAAGTTCGCAGAGATTGGGGAACAGTGCCCCACACCGTACAGAAGGGATTTTAGCCGATTTCCACCCGGGGCTTTGGAAGGACTGCCGGCCGAACCGTAGCACAAAGCACCTCTCACTTAGTTTAGTATCGGTGCCTTGTATTCTTGGAACATGCCTCTGAGTTAGAAACCTCATCGTTATGAAGGCATTTGTTTTGTTTTCTTGTTTGGCTAGGTTCAGAAATCTGCTTTGAAGAACAACTTCCAGACGAAATCACTGCAGAAATATTCGCCACTGACATTCTTGGCCTAACCATTTCACAAGATTGCAGACAAGATCCTACGGTCAGTGAAGTTGTAAGGAATGTTTGAGGCACAAAGGACTTTGTGTGTGTGGGTTCCCCCCCCCCGCCAAGAGGCGCTGCTTTCCCTGTACTTCCTGCCCCCACTCGAGTCTCTGGAACATTTAGACATTAAAAGCAAATTTCTGTCAAGCAATGGAATTCATAAAGTTGGACATTCCACTGTTTCTCAAACAGAAAAGTGGGTGGAGGCAAAAAACACACTGGCAGCCGGAGGCACGTGGTGGCCGGAGACCCCGCACCGGCTTTCTGCTCTGAGACAGCGCTGCCTGCGCGGGATCGAACGGGACACGGAGGTGGCGTGGTCCCTGGGGGCAGAGAAGACTTCCTACAACAGGCCCTCCTGGGGGACACGTGCCGCCTTATTCACTTCCCCTCCGGTGCCCCCCGGGCCCTTGGCATCATGTGGTCGAATGGGGATCACCCCGGCCTGCTGTTTGACTGGGGGGGGGTGCTGGGTGCCCTGGGCTCCTAAGAGCCCCCCCCCACTCGTGCCTTCTCATCAGCAAAACAACTCAGCAGTTGTGGTGGCCGTTATGAAGAGCTTCACTGGCCATGCTTAACCCCGGTGGCAACTGTCAGAGAGAATGCAAAACAGCACCCCTGGGGCCCTGTGTCTGCTGCACCTGGACCAGAACCCACCCCACCCCCCGCCCATACCCTTCCGACTAGCCGGGGTGATCCCCCACCTCACGGTCCCTCCCACGGGGCTTCCAAACACGGAGGAGGCACACACGGGGCCCAGCTCCGCAGCCCAGGGGATATTTAGGAAACATTGCTAAGTTTTCAGGGGCGTTTTGACCTGGAGAATGGCCTACCGTCATTGTGTAAACAGATGAAAGTCACGGTCCGATTTTGGAGATTTGTTATCTGTGATGAGTTCTCATTCAGACACGAGTGCCGGAAGTTATTCTCCGCACGTGCTCAGCCCATCGCACCCTCCCACCACTCCCCCCCCCCCCCCCGGGTCCCTCGGCGGAGGCACTGGCACGCGAGATAACATCTCTGATCCCCTAAAGGCCCTTCTTCCTACGGAGCAGAGTCTGTGCCAGGGAAGTAAATGGCAGTAATGCCGTCCTTCGTGCGCTGAGCCCTCCCTGCCACGCGGTGTCCTCTTGGAGACGTGGCCCCAGCGAGTCTTTGGAACACCTGGGCACGTAGAACAGAACCGTCCAGCCCAAACCCGGCTGTGTCACCGCGACCCGGGGACAGACGGCGTGAGCCAGGCTCCGCGGGCACCTTCTCGCCCGGCTGTGTGGCCAGGACTTTGCAACCTGGTCCACATCTTGCTCTTTTTTCAAGAAGCAAAACAAAACAAGACAAAAAAACAAAACAAAACAAAACAAAAAATCCCCCACGCTTTATGAATCCGTTTTGCAGCCGCTAAGGGCTTAGGAGACGTATTACCAAGCCAGTTAAAAAGTTCCCGGGGACATTTTAGGGAACAGGAAACTCTCAGATGACTTGTTCTCTTCAAAAAAAAAATTACTCAGAACGAGATACTGTCCAGACACCAACCAGGGGCTTCTGTCGTTAAATCCGCACGCTCTGATTTTGTTCTGATCGACCCCAGGTACTGGAATCGCTGTCTTGAGCAGAACTGGCCAGTGACCAGTGGGCCCGCTGTGGCTGGACCGGTGAGCCGGAACCACCGTCACACTGTGGCTGAGGTGCTCCCTCTGTGCTGATCCAGCTTCCCGCGTCCCCAAGCCCGTACAGGGAGGGGAGGCCCTGGCTCTGACGTTCATCCAGAAAGGCCACGACCCCAGGGGACAGCAGGATTCGTGTCAATAGCGTTCCCAACCGCTCCCAGTCCAGCTGGGCCCGTGGGCGCCCTTTCCACCTTTAGGGCCCCTTTTCTGCAGGTGCTTTTGTTCGGGTGTCTCTCAGCCCGTTTGACCAACACGGAGAGGACCTGTGCAGCTTTCAGCCCCAGGAGGCCCTCAGCCTCCCATCCCCGGCAGGCCCTTGCTGGCCACACAGGATGCAGGACAGCGGTGTCCCCACCCAGGGGAGGAAGTGGAGGACGGCCTTCCTGCCAAGGGAGCAGAGCACTCAGACTCTCCAGCGGTGTGCGTGGCAGAGCAGCGACACCAGAAAGGGAGCGAGGAAAGACCGAACAAGTATAATCGTTGGGCTCGTACATCGAGACTTAGGGATGAAACACAGAAGATTGTGATATTCTTTTGGAAGAAGAACACTATTTCAGATGGGGCGTCTGGCTACCGACCAACCAAGCCGTCCTGGTTTGTCGCTTCCAGCGTTCAGGAACCACCAGGAGCTTCCCCGCTCCACCCCACCCCCTGCTCCGGACGCCACGGCTCCTCCCGAGCACGGCGAGGGTCTTGTTTGCACAGAACCCACTCTGGGAGCCCAGGGGCCTGACTGGGCTCATTTTGTGCTCCTGCCATCTCGTGGCTCCCTCTGTGCCCTTGGGTGTGGCTCAGTTTCCTCCTGGGGTAGCTCCTGGTTGAGAGCATTAAAGGAGAGGGTGCAAGGAAAGTGTTACCAGCACAAGGCAGAGCTCACGATAGATAGGACAGCGGCTACTGTTACAGGACACCTGCACCCGAGACCCGGGGAGAGGACTAGTGAGCACCAACCTCCTCCAGTTCCGAAGTTTTAGCTTTGTCAGCACTTGCTCGAATAGGGGTGTCTGCTGGGTTTGATGCTAGGCCCTCAGTAAGCATCTGTGGAGTGACGGACGGACAAACTCAGAGCTCTTTAGTAGCTGGCTTTGCCTTAGAGCAAAGGCGGGCGCCCAGTCCTGCCGGGCTCTCTCCCTCGGGGTCAGCGGACTTTCTCTGTAAAGGGCCAGAGAGTACGTGTCGAGGCTCTGCAGGCCGTATGGCTCTGTCACGGCTCCTTGACTTGCCCACTGGGATACAAAGGCAACGACCAGCCACCCAGGAAAGAATGACCGTGGCTGTGTTCCAACCAAGTTTACTTAACGGACGCTGAAATTTGGATTTCGCGAGAATCTCCGCATGTCACAAAATCACCTTCTTTTGATTATTTTCCCCCCAACCTTTTAAGAATGGGAAAACCACATCCGCTCGGCCCACTAGGCCAGAGTCCCTCATCCCAACAGAGCTTTGCAAACACAGCGCACGTGTACGCACGTCCAGACCAAACCGACATGCTCTCCGGTCCCGTCAACTTCAAGACAAGCAAGAGGAGAAACTGTCTCCAACGGGAGGGGGGTACGGAGACACGGCGGAGAAGTGCAGAGTGGGACCCCAGAAGGGATTTCCGGGACAGGAGGCAGACGCGAGGGAAACCGCGCACTCAGCTGAGGTCTGTAGCTAGGGTAACGGCATGTTAATTTTTGATCACTGTATGGTGGTTACGTGGGAGGTGCACACCAGGGAAGCTGGGCAAAGGGCCCGTGGGGACCCTCTCTCCTACCTTTGCAACTCTCCTGTAAATCTAACCTTATCTCAAAATTAAACTTAAAAAAATATCTACATATATACCTACACCACCCCTCTGACTCGGTCGCCCCAGAATGGTTTCTGGGCTCTGCCTGCGGCTCTCTGTTCTCCAGCAAACCCTCCCGAAGCCAGTCAGGGCTGGATGCTTTCGTGTCTTCTCGCTTGCCGTCCGTTCTCCGTGACCGTGAGCCTCTGCTGTGTTTCCAGGCAATGGAGACAAGAAGGGTCTTTTTGAAGAGATCTGTGTCCCGGGGCAGTTGGGTGTTTCAGTCGGTTGAGTGTCCAACTTCGGCTCAGGTCATGATCTCACGGTCTGTGAGTTCGAGCCCTGCGTCGGGCTCTGTGCTCACGGCTCAGAGCCTGGAGCCCGCTTTGGATTCTTTGCCTCCCTCTCGCTGTCCCTCCCCTGCTCACACTCTGTCTTCTCTCTGTCTTTCAAAAAATAAAAAGTTAAAAAAATTTAAAGAAAAATAGCTTAAAGGAAAACAAAACAAAACAACAACAAAAAAGACCTACCCCGGGACTCCTGGCTGGCTCAGTCATTGGAACGTGTGACTCTTGATCTCGGGGTTTTGAGTTTGAGCCCCACATTGGGGATAGAGATTACTTTAAAATTAAATCTTAAAAAAAGAAAAAAACAGGTTGATGCAACATCCTTCAGTGGCAGTGCAATAGAGCACAGGGACCGACCCACCGCACGGGACAGGGAATAGCGGGCACCCTGTGCCCTCTCGCTCGTTTCCCTGAGCTGCCGACACCTGAGGCAGGCCCCTTGCCTTTGTAGGTGACAGCGGGCGTTGATCGTTGCCCAGGGGGGAGGCCGCGGGCCCAGGAAGATGACTGTTCACTGCTGGTGCCACTGCGTTCCTTGGAAGTTTGGAGTCACTGGCGGCGCAGTGGGCAAGGGCAGCGCCCACGCCGTTGGCCCGGGGAGGGACTGAACAGTTGTGTTCTTCCCAAGCCCCTCATACTTTCTCATTTTGTTGACTGGAAGTCCAAACCACGTCATTGGAAACATGGTATTTATTTTTGTATATCTTACTCTTTTTAAAAAAAATTTTTAATGTTTATTCATTTTTGAGACAGAGAGAGACCGCAAGCAGGGGAGGGGCGGAGAGAGAGGGAGACACAGAGCACAAAGCAGGCTCCAGGCTCTGAGCTGTCAGCACAGAGCCCGACGCGGGGCTCGAACCCACAGACCGTGAGATCATGACCTGAGCCGAAGTCAGATGCTCAACCAGCTGAGCCACCCAGGCGCCCCTGTATATCTTTCTCTTCAGAGCAAGTGGGGGTGTTTTCTTTGGGAGGGGGACGAGTTTAGTTACGTTTCCTGAGTGCATGCTCCTGGCCAGCACTTCTGACATGGCAGAAGGGTGCGCTGTGAGGTGCGAGTTCCCCCAGCCTGCCAGCACACCCGCCCCGGAGAAGGGAGCCGCCGCGGGCGGTCCTGTGGTCCTGGGGTCTGAAGCAAAGAGGACAGACACCCCACGTGGAGTGCCAAGGGCCGGCTCCAAACAAGGGGAGATGGGGGGCTGCGGCGAGCTCAGGGCCTACCCAAGGGGCTGGCTGCCGCCTCACTTCTCCTCTGTGAGCGCCTGGCTTCTCCACGGACGGCCTTTGCTCATCCATCTGTGCGGTCATGAACTGAGCAAACGGTTACTGTGTGCCCGCACTGTGTTCGCACCGGGCGCTCAGTCGCACACAAGACAGGCACAGCCATTGTCTTTAGGGAGCGCCTGTTAAGCACACACATAAATATGTCATTGCAAATGATGCTCAGAGTCATAAAGAGAAAGCCCAGACGCGGCGACACAGAGCATGAAGAGGGGATGTGCTTTAGTTAAGGGGGTCAGGGAGGGTCTCTCCAAAGATGAGACACCACCGATGTTGAGAGCCAGGCATGGAAAGAGACAGGGGAGAACATCCCAGACAGAGGGGGCGGTGTGCACCAAAGCCAGAAGCACTCAGTGACCCAAAGGCTTGTGTGGTCAGAACACAGAAAGGGGTATAGGCTCCAGACGAGGTCCTCAGGGGTCTAGAAGGATCGCGAGTGTTCCTTCAGTGCTACCATTATCTGGTTCTCCCTCACGAGTCAGGGTAGGCTTGTCTTCCTGGGAACAAGCAGCAGGAGGAAGGGGGGCTAGTGGAGTCTCCCGGGTGGAAGATCTGGCCACTCTCCCTTCTTTTATCCGGAGTCTTGACGTGGGATGGCGGGTCCCAGGCAAGACCGTGAGTCAGGCCCGTGTGGAGCCAGCCCTGAAGCTGGCACGGTCTTTCACGGACACCGGCCAAGGGTAGAAACGCTCGCTGTGGGCTTCCGCTTCATAACCCTTACGCCCCGAGTTGGCATCTCTGCATCCTCCTGAGTTTTCCAGAGATTTCCGTATTTTTTTTAAAAATGTGACCACAATTTTCTCAGTGATCTTGTTCCTCCATGGACAGTCATGTTTTAACTATACGTTTCCCTAGTCGCTGGTAATTGCCTGAAGGCAGCCTGCTATGCGGCAAAGCCACTTCCCCCTCCCTGTGTCCTGTTGGCCACCTCTACCTTTCCCACTTTTGCAGAATAAATGATGGGATGGCCATAACTTGTGGCCTGCGGATCCTCTTGGTAAGTGACCCCGGTGTCAACACTGCATGCTAAGCCCTGGCTACAATGTAGCACAAAGCATGGTTCTTACCCTTAAGAAGGTTACATTGTCGTGAGGGAAACAGACATGCCGAAGATAATTACAGTGTTTTGTGATAGAGATAGGGGCATCTGGAGCAGGTGGGGGGGAGGAGGAGGAGATCTGGGCGGGTGGAGGGGAAATTGCCTCAGTGAGGCACTCTAAGCCAATCTGAGGGGCCTCTGGGGGCTATGGCCAGAAAGCAACCCAGAGAAAGCAATGGTTACATTGTGGATGGTCTTGTGCGCTAAATCAAGGAGGTTAAACTCGAATATTAAAGGAGGGGAAGAGGATTATATTTGCGTCTTAGAGGCATAGGACTGGGCGACGGGCAGGAGGGGATGGCTGGGCAAAGGGACAACGGTGAGGAGACTATTATAACTTGTCTTTTGGGGAGTATTTTGGGGAGGACTAAAGGATTGCAACAAGACGCAATTCAGGAAGTATAAAGGAGCATAATGACTACGGGGCAGCCTCGGTATGGTATCCATCGTGATCTTTGATTTGCAGCAAAAGAAATGGGCTCTGGTTAGCTTAAGTGGAAAGAGACTTTATTTGAAGACTACCAGATCACTCACAGAAGCAAGGGAAAGACTCGAGAAACAAGTTCTGAAAATGAGCAAGTATCAAAGAAGGCCAGGGGGTGCCTGGGTGGCTCAGCTGGTGAAGCGGCCGACTTCGGCAGTTCGTGGGATCGAGCCCCGCGTCGGGCTCTGTGCTGACGGCTCAGAGCCTGGAACCCGCTTCAGATTCTGTGTCTCCCTCTCTCTCTGCCCCTCCCGCACTCACGCTCTGTCTCTCTTAAAAATAAACATTAGGGGCGCCTGGGTGGCTCAGTCAGTTGAGCGTCCGACTTCGGCTCAGGTCATGATCTCCCAGTCTGTGAGTTTGAGCCCCGCGTCGGGCTCTGTGCTGACGGCTCAGAGCCTGGAGCCTGCTTCAGATTCTGTGTCTCCCTCTCTCTCTGCCCTTCCCCTGCTCATGCTCTGTCTCTATGTCTCAAAAATAAATAAACATTAAAAAAATTAAAAAAATAAACATTAAAAAATTTTTTAAAAAATAAAAATTTTAAAAAGAGCCAAAAAAGGCCGGATGCCTGAGCTTGGTGCCTCCAGTCCTCTGGGGCTCTTCATCGGCCACGTCTGCCGTAAGTCATTTCTCCACGGCCCCTACCCTCGCCCAAAAATCGAAGCCAAAATAAAAACCCACGGCGAGATGCCACTCCACACCCACCAGGATGGCTAAAATAAAAAAGACAGAAAAGAACAAGTGTTGGCGAGGACGTGGAGAAGTCGGAACCCGAGTATCCTGCCGGGGGGAACGTGCAATGGTCCGGCTGCTGGGGAAAACAGGCCGGCGGCTCCTCAAAATGTGAAACACAGAGTGAGCACATGGCCCAGCAACTCTACTCCTCGGCACACATCCTCAAGAGAGATGAAAAGACACATCAGTACAAAGACCTGTGTGGTAATTTTCATAGTAACTGTGTTCATGAGAGCCAACCAGTGGAAAGTTCCCGTGTTCCTCAGTAAACGACTGGATAACCAAAATGTGGTGAGTCCACACTCGCAGTGGAATATTATCGAACCATAAAAAGGAATGAAGCATTAATACATGCTACCACACGGATGAACCTTGAAGATATGCTAGGACGCCAGACACGAAAGGACACATATGGTAGGGTCCCATTTATGTGAAATGCCCAGAACAGGCAGCTCCTCAGGGGCAGGAAGTGGATGCGTGGCTTTTTGTAGCTGCCTCTAACCTTGGGAAGAGAGACTCTTTTTCAGATGACAAAAATGTTCTAAAAATAACGGCGGTGATGGTTTCACAACTCTGTAAACATACTAAAAACCACTTTAAAAGGGTGGATTTTATGGCATGCGAATTATATTTCAGTAAAGCTATTATTTTATTTTTATTTATTTATTTTTAACATTTATTTACTTTTGAGAGACAGAGCGTAAGCAGGGGAAGGGCATAGAGAGAGAGAGGCAGACACAGAATCTGAAGCAGGCTCCAGGCTCTGAGCCATCAGCACAGAGCCCGATGCGGGGCTCAAACTCACAGACTGTGAGATCATGACCTGAGCTGAAGTCGGCCACTTAACCGACTGAGCCACCCAGGCGCCCCTATTATTTTAAAAAACCTACTGGCTAAGGGCGCCTGGGTGGCTCAGTCGGTTGAGTGTCCGACTTCGGCTCAGGTCATGATCTTGTGGTTCCTGAGTTCGAGCCCCTCATTGGGCTCTTTGCTGTCAGCGCAGAGCCCGCTTCAGATTCTCTCTCTCTGCCCCTCCCCTGCTCGCACTATTTCTCTTTCTAAATAAATAAACAAATAAATAAGATGGAGGAAAAAGATCCCACCAACTGGCTAAACTCATCCACCAACTGGCTAAGGTTGGGACCCATGCCCAGGACCTAACGCCCTGGGAGAAGAGGGAGACAGGCCCTACCACTAGCTTCTGGGGAGGAGGTGCCCCTCACCCCCAAAGGCTCGCCCAAAACTGGGAAGGACATTCAGATGCGGGGCAGCACGCAGGAAGGAGGCAGAAGGCATCTGGGCAGCCTTCGAGATTCCTGACCCGAGAACTCACCAAGCCTGTTTGTGGACAGATCTCTAACTTTGCTCCAAGTCACTGGGTCCCGCGCAGACATCCTGTGTTTAATCGTTCGTTGTTAGAAGAGCGTCTGGACTACACCGACTCACCTTGGAACACAGGAATGTTTCAAAGCACTTCGTGTCCACTAGCTCTGTTTTTATGTGACCTCCAGTGGCTCAACTGCAGGGCAAGCCAACGGCAGCGCGGATGGGAATGCGAATTGCCGATCCACTAGTGTTTGAGCCGGTGACGATTTTTACAGTTGTAGTTTTAGGGAAGAAAGGTATGGAGAGGCAGAAGGCAGTATCTAGTTTGTAAAAAAAAAATTTTTTTTCAAGGTCTCCCCAGTCTATCATAAGGCCCACCCTATAGGGGACATCTCCCCCACAATCATCTGAGCCCCCATTAGGCTCCACCGGCGGTAGGCTGGTAAATGTTCACCAACCAGCTCTGGATGGAGGAGGGACCGGAGGGTCCTGAGGAAAAGCACTTGCGAATTTCCATAGTGTCACCATTCCTGCCATATTGATTTCCAACGACCAACCTTATAACGGATGTGGAGGGGGGAATGCCGGAGACCAGGACGGGAGAGCGGGGTTCTGGCCAGAACTCTGCCAACCGGCTGTGTGACTTCTGAGTTTTAGTGTCCTTTTCCATAATAGGAGGGAGGTTTGACCCCCTGCAGCACACCCTTTGGCTCCTGTCTCGGAGGAAGGGACTATCTTTCATTCTGTGGTTGGAGCATTCTCTTCAGTTCTCCCCCTTTGCTGGGATTGGCTAATGGCCTGCTCCCCAAACACCAAAGCACCTCTGTTTATGAAAACAACTTGCTGCCGCAAGTTGCTAGGCGAGGACCGAGGCTGCTGAGAAGCAAGAGCCGGGCCTGCACGTCCTCACAATTTCCTATCACGCTCCAGAGGCGGAAACCTCCTCGAGCCCCCTCCCCGGGCAACGGTGGATGAAGGGTTGAATTTAGCAGCCCAGAAAGAGGGGTAGTTGGACTTCAGTTCCTAGCAGGGCTCATAGAGATGCAAAGGGTCACCGGGGTCTTTTATTTCACAAAGACTCTCCGGTCTCTAGCACTGTGTGCCAAGCACTGTTCTAAGTGCTTGACGAATACTGTGTTTAATTCTCATGACAGCTCCGCGAGGCAGGTGGTGGTATCTCCATCCCATTTTACAGACGAGGCACAGAGAGGTTAAGACACAAGCCATAACTAAATAACTCACGTCTGTAACGTTATGATCTCTCTCTCTTTTTTTTTTTTTAACACATCTAGAATAATAACTAACATTCAGAGATAGCCCGACATCCAGTTCTAGTAACTGGGTAGGTATTCAGATGAACTCTCCGTCTAAAAGTAAGGAACGGTCTAAATAGTGAGGAATAGTTGAAACGGAAGGAAAAAGAGAACGCTGGAAGAGAAACCAACGAAGAAGCCGCTTTAACCTGACAGATTTGTCAGGTCTGTCAATGTTTGAACTCTAGCGTGAGTGGCTTTTGGAGGCAAGAGGCCAGAAATAAAAGCCCAGGTGGGAGACGAGACCTTCCCCACAATAACGTGAGACCCTGCTGGGCTCTGCCAGTGGTATTCTGGCCAGTGTTTACCAACCGGCTCTGGGTGGGGCTGAGGAAAGGATCCTGGTATCCGGAATTTGCCAATTTCCATAGTGTAAATACTCCTGCCACAGCCGATTTCAAACCATCGACATGGGGTCACTGTACTCAGGCTTGGGAAGTGCAGGCCTGTCAGCCAGCTGCCCACATCGCTGACCCCCCCACCCTGCCCCCCAGGGTACGATACGCAAACCAGACTTGCTCAATAGGGCGGCCTATATTTGCATCATCGGGGTGGTCCAGGGACCCTGAAGCCCTGAACTTGATGTAGGTACTCCTGGAGTAGCATTGCCCTCAGGAGCCAGACAGAAGCAAATGTAAATCATCTCTGGAGGAAGGTAGCTTCATGCTAGGCCTCAAATTATTCCTATAAATAACTTTTAAAATACAGTGTCCAGCACGGTCAGAGAGAACCAGGCAGACCACAAGGAAACAGGACACCATGAGCAAGAACTAGGAGAAACAGACCCTCGGATACTTCAAATATTAGAATTACCAGACACAGGCTATAAAACAACTGTGCTTTGTTGAAAGAAAGGTTAAAAATATCTGCAGGGGACAGGGAACCATAAAAAGTCACATACTGGATTTATAAAGAACATTCGTAGAAAGCTTTGTAGTTTAATCAGAGATCGAGAACACAAATACCTTGAGGGGCCATCTGGTGATGCCAATGAGTAAAGGGACCTGGTGACACACTGGTGACCTGGACAGCTTTGTCTGAGGGGCACAGGGCTCCTCGGCTCCAGCTCACTGTTACCGCGTATCACTGGGGGACCAGTTTGCAGATCTCCTGCTATTTCTAGAGAAGCTGGATGTTTTGATTTCTTTTTATTGTGGTCAAATACACACAAAGCTGACCGCCCACTGTAACCATTTTGAGGTGTACAATTCAGTATGCTTAAGTATGTTCACAACGGTGTGCCGCAATCACCATTCTCTAGTTCTAGAACTTTCTCTCATCACCCCCAAAAGACATCCCAAACCCCTTGGAAGTCACTCTCTATTCCCCCCCCCCACCCCCTGGCAGCCACCAACCTGCTTTGTCCCTATGGAGTCCCCCAGTCTAGGTATCTCATGTAGGTGGAACTACACAATATTCGTTCTTTTGTGACTGGCTTCTTGTACTTACTATGTATTCGAAGTTCATCCGAGCCGTGGCATATATCATACTTCGTTCCTTCCCAATGGGTGAGTACTATTCTATTGGGTGGATAGACACACATTCATCCATCAATAGATACTTGCATTTTTGACATCTTCCTACTTTATTTGTCTACATTTTATTTAAGTAATCTCTACACCCAACGTAGGGCTTGAACTCACTACCCAGAGATCAAGCATCGAATGCTGCTCAGGCTGAGCCAGCCAGGCGCCCCAGAAATCTTCCTATTTTTTCAAATATATATATTCGGAAGTTCTCTGTGGCTCTAAGCCATCGGAGGGGCAACAGTGGAGACCTCTGTTTTACCGTCTGCTGTGACGTATGTTCCTAGATATAAAGATCAGAATGATTCACTAAGGTGAGTGTTGTCTTATTTTTCGTATTAGGGGCCCATTTCCCCCGTGGCTTTTCTCCCCAAAACCAAAATCTCAGAGGTAACTGCTTGGTTCTAGAATGAGTGGGGAGTCTGGGATCTAGTTTATGGCTGCCACCTTGAGCTTTCCCGGGACTCAGTTTCCCCGCAGGTTAAAACAACCTGTGTTGGGCTAGTTTATCTCCAAGGGTCTGGGTTTGCTCCCAGGGTCCCCCTCATTTCCCCCAGCATCCATCTGGGCATGGATCGGCTCTGGCCAAGTCGGTTTAGGGACAGCTGAACACAAAGATGTGGCACCTGGGTCACCCGGGATTCTTCCAAGAGCTGTCCTGAGGCATGATGGGGAAGAAGCTACCTCCAAATCCCCCCTGTAGGCCGGCCGGCCCTTTGCACCTGCTAGGGTCATTTGTGCTTGTGCGGTGGCGGCACCCGGTCTGAGCCTGGGACTTCGGCGAGGGGCGGCTTCGATTTAAATCGTGGCTCTCTGACGGCAACCCCAGAAGGAGAGGAAGAGCCCCTGCTGAAATGCTGATAATCGTGGAGCTTCTCCTGCGCGGAAAGCTACCTCATACGCAGGGTCGAATGTCTCGCGGTCGCCTCGCCCCTGACACCTTTCCTCCGACTCTAGTTTTCCCAGAGGACCGGGGGAAAGGGAAGCGACGTCCCAGCTCGCGGATTTGCACAGGGCAGAGGACCAGCAGAGATCCGTGCTTCCCAACTCTCTCCAAGAGCACCTCGCGTCCCGAATCGCCGCCTTCAACTCTGAGAAGTCAGGAGCCCCACAGGAAACTTGCATCATTGCACCCGCTGCCACACACCCGGGGCGGCAGAGCAGCCGCCGAGCCGGCTCCCAAGGAATGCGCCCCCTCCACGGCCGGCCGCCCCGCCGGCGCGGGACCCCGCGGCACCTGCGGCCTCCGAGTGAGCGTCCCCGCTCCCCGGCGCCCCCTCCACGCGCCCGGAGCCGGGGGGCCGCCTCCCCGGGGAGCGGGGGTCGCGGGCGCCTCCCCCGGAGGGCGGGGGAGGCTCGCGGCGCAGGCCGGCGGCGGCGGCGGCGCCCGGAGGCCGCACTGCTGGCGGCCGCGGCGGCGCTGCTCCCCCTGCTCGGTGCAGCTGGCGCCCGGCGCTTGCGCACTGGGCCCCGGGCGCGCGGCGGCTCCGGCTTTGTGTGTATGTGTGTGAGTGTGTGTGAGTGTGTGCGAGAGTGCGTGTGTGAGTGTGTGAGTGAGTGAGCGGGCGGGCGGGCGCGAGTGTGGCCGCCGCGGAGCGCGAGCAGGACCCGGCGGGCGCGCTCCCCCAGCCTCTCTCTCCCCGCCAGAACCATGTCGGGCAGGTCGGTTCGAGCCGAGACCAGGAGCCGCGCCAAAGATGATATCAAGAGGGTCATGGCGGCTATCGAGAAAGTGCGCAAATGGTAAGCGGAGGCGCCTGCCCGCCCGCCCGCCCGGCGCCGCGGCCGCCCCAGACCCCCGGAGCACATACAAAAAGCCGGCGGGCGCCGCGCCGCGGGCCGGCCGCGGGCCCGGGAGTTGGAGCGGCGGGCGGCGCGCGAGCCGGGTCACCTGCGCGAGGCGGGGGCCGCGGCCGCTGCCCAGGTGCGCTCGCGCCTGTCGCCCACCTGGCGCGGTGGCGGCGGCAGCCCGGAGGCGGCGGGGCGCCCCGGGCCGGGCGGCGGAGCGGCGGGCCGGCCCCGCCGCGGCGCTCGGCTCCCGGGAGGGGGGCTCGGGGCCGGCCCCAGAAGCCATTTCGTTTTGTGCAAGTCACATGAAAGCGGCTTCCCGCGCGCCGGGGCCGCGATGCCGGCGGCGGAGGGGAGAGCGCGAGCTCCATTGTGCAGGCACCGAGCGGGCCGCCGCCGTCTCCGTCTCCTCCCCGCGCGCCCCGGGCGGCGCAGCGCCGGCCCCCGCGCCCCAGCCCGCGCCGGGCCTCCCTCCCGCCTCCCGGGCCGGCTGGCTGGCTGGCTGGCTGGCTGGCTGGGCTCGCTCGCTCCCCGCCTCCCAGGCCCGGCGCCCTCGAGTCTGCGGAGTTTGCAGAGCGCGAGCCGTTTAAATTTAGCGCTTTGGGCTGCCTGGAGCGAGGGCTCTCGGCGAGGAAGAAAGATGGGGGCGAGCGCGAGGAGGAAGCGCCGGGGCGGCCACGGGCCCGGGGCGCCCGGCACCCCCCGCCCTGCCCGCCCTGCCCGGCCCGGCCGGCGCCCGCGCGCGGGGGTCGGCGGGCGGATCTTTTTGGCCAGAAACCGGTCCTCGGCCGCGTCTGCCTTTCCCAAAGCAGCGGCTCGTGTTTGTTTTGCCGAGGGAGCCGTTGTTTTTGTTCTCTGCGCGGGGGAGAGGAGATTCGGGGCTGGCCGTGCGTGTTCTTCGAGCTCACGGTGGAGTCCGTCCGGCGTGGCCTTGTTGTAATTAATGGGGACCGAACGTGTTCGCGGCCTCACCGGGGTCTGGCTCGGAATCGGCCCGCGGGCCAGGCCCCAGGCTCCAGCACGTCGCCAGGTTGGGGCAGACTTGTTGAAAACTCCCGGCTCCTTGATTTCAACTTTATTATTTTTTTTCCCACGGCTTCACCAGGGTCAGGGAGGGAGAGGAGCAGCCGCGATGTTCTCGAGTGTCAGCCCCCCGCCGGCTCGTCCTGACCCTTTATTTCAAGACTAAAAAACTGGGCTGGGCCCCCGGTGGGGTATGTTTCTGTTTCGGGGTGTCATTTCTCGAGTAACGCCTTGGTCTCCAAAAACCACTGGGGGCGAGCCTCCAGCCTAGCCGTGTCACAAGTTAGCTGTCCTTTCTGAGTCAAACCCAACAAAAAAAGGCAAGAGGAAAATCAATAAAGTCCACGTGCTCCCGGGCCTCCTATGGAAAGGGCTGCTTGTGGATGGCCGGATGCCCGGCCAAGGGCTGGGTTTGGCTCCAGTGGGACAAAGAATTTTCAGAACCGTGAGAAGGGGAGCCCTTCCAAAGTTGAGATCCAAGTCTTCCGTGCTGTGGGAGCTCCCGGGGCATGCAGGGTGCCCATTGCCCAACTGGAGCCATTTAAAAATGGCAGAAACAGCTGCAGGCCAAAACACACACAGGAAAACAAGCCCACAATTCCCTCTCCTGTGGGATTCCCAGAGGGAAGGCTGGAGTGGTCCCCTTGCCTTAGTGCCTGTGCAAAGAAAGAACCAGTGTCTGGGCCTGAGCCCCTTCTGTCAAGGCTTGGAGGTGAGAAGGGGGCTGGGGGCACCGCCTTTCTCTGTTCCAGGAGGCGTGGTGGGGCCTTCTGCTCCAGGTTCCCAGCAGGCCAGGGTCGCAGGCACCCTGACAGCTGCTCCTGCAGGGCTGGGTCTGCCAGCTGCTCTGCGGGGAGGGCAGATGGAGCCCTGGGCTTTTCTGCCCCCGGGGGGCGCTGGAGCAGCCAGCCTGGAGGCTGCGGTGCTGCTGAGCCCACTTTGGCCTGGCCTGTATTTGGGGGAAGGGGAGGAGAAGGTGCTTCCCTCCCTCCCTGTGTTTTGGGAAACAAGAGTTCCCTTCCTTGCCGTGACCTTGGGCAAACTAGCATTCCTTTAACCACGGCAGCAGGAGGGGTCCCTCGCTGCTTTCTCTCTCCTGGAACAAGATCCTGTCTCCAAAAGCACTCCTCCCTGCATAGGAAGCAGTCTGCTGTGCCCTTATTGTATGGTAGACTCCGTAAAATCTGTGTTTTGCTGATTTTTTTTTTCTCCTGCCCCTTTTAAGCAGAAAAGACTTTACCTGATTTCCCTGGTTTCCCCAGCCCAGAGAAGCTGAATCTCACCTCCGCTGCACCTTTAGAATAGGTCTTCCAGTCAGGCCTTGAGGCGTTGGGTTGTTTATTAACTGCGTGGCCACCAACCATGCATTTAACTAGTGGCTGGGACATCAGGTTGCCAGATTTAGCAAATAAAATTACAGGACATCCAGTTAAATTTGAATTTTAGATAAACAATGAAATAAGTTTTAAAAAATAAATGACATACGGGTATAATTTTTGGTGTAAGTGTGTCCCTGTGCCATATGTGGGACACACTTAAACTGTTACATGTCTGAAATTCAAATTTAATTCAGCATCCTCTATCTTACCCAGAGAACAGAGACAGACACTGTCATACCATTTATAGCCTGTAAGCCTTGGGTGGTATTTCTTCTCAGCCCCGGTGACCCCTCAAAAGCCCATCTCTGCCAACCCTTCCCTTCTCTCATCCCCAGAAAAAGCCAGCAGCCGGCCGTGACCACCGTGTCCCTAGCTACCAGCCTTTTCTCCTCCCCTGTGTGGTGTCCCAGCAAGGCATGCTGGTAGGCTACGAGGCAGCCACAAGATGGCTGGAAGAAGAACAAAATGGTGGGCCCCTTTTTGGGAAACTGGGCCGGGTTAGGAGGCCCAGTGTGGGTGGAGAAGAGCAGGAGAGGGGGGTCGTTGGGCAGGAGACAAAAGCTTGAGCCACCAAGTAGCCTTAGGCCCCAGACCGCTGGGCCCTTGGTCTGAAGGGTCCCTCAGTGACTTACTGAAGAAGGAGAGAGGCCTGTTCCCCGGAGGCTGCTCACTGGCCCCTGGAGGAGGAGGAAGTTTGACCGAGTTTGGGGCCTTAGCTCATTACCTTAGGGGGTGCCCTCCTGCTAGGTTCAGGGCAGGTCAAGTGATCTTGGGCCTAGTTAGGACGACACCATTCTCCTCAGGTCTCCAGGACTAGCCCTGGGAAATGAATACGAAGTGAGGGATTCACGGTCTCTTTGAGGGAGCCGTCAGGGCCGCCATGGGCAGCGACTCCAAGATGGTCTCCTCGGCTGGCTCTTGGACCTGCACCCAGGAAAACATTAGAAATTGACCTCGGCCTAGAAAATCTGTGATGGGTGCTTGCGATTTATATGGGAGCCTGTGTGGGGGGCAGGGGAGTGTCAAGAGCTTTACTGCTACAGCTGGGACCCCATTTGCCCTTTTGTCCAGGAGCCCAAGTCTGGAGGGGAATGGAGAGGTATTTAAGCCTGGCCGGTTGCCAGGGAAGGCAGGGCAGGGGTGCTCAGGGTGTGCCCGTGGGCAGCCTTTGTGGCAAGGTCGGGGGTGCAGCCTGCTGGCTGTGGTGAATCTGGGCCCATCTCGGTGGGGGTGGGGTTGGGGGTGAGTGCTGGGGTCCGAGAGGGCCCTTGCTCCTGAGGCACGTGGGCCCCTCATGGCCGAGTCACTGTGTGTGTGAGAGTAGTCGGGAATCTGGATTTTTATGTGGAGTTGGACTTTTTTTTTTCTTAGACTTTGGCAAGTGATTCACATTTTAAAAATCCATATGCAGACCAGACAAAACATACCTGTGGGCCGCTCGTTTGCCACCCCAGATACAAGGTGGTAGGTCCAGCTTCATTCTCTCCTCGAGCGTGGGGGCAGCGTGTTCCGGAACGATGTGTTTAGGGAACTGACAGGGACTGCCGCTCCCCTGAGCCCGTGTGTTGTTTCCCAGGGCGCTGCCGGCTGGCGCCGATGCCCAGAGCCCACTGGTCATGTCCGTGAAATCCCTTCCTGTCTTCCCTGGTACTTGCTCAGTGACGGACTCCCTGAGTTCCCGGGCCTGGTGTCCCTGCTCAGCCCGCGGAGCAAAGGGCAGCCTTTTCCTGGGGGCCATTCCTGAGGGCGGGTCCTTCCTGCTTTTCTCCGTGTCCCGTAGCCCCTCAGTGTCCAGTAGAACTGCAAATGCACTGAAGAAACGTTTCTTTTTTTTTTTTTTAAAGTTTATTTATTTTGAGAGACAGAGTGGAGGAGGCGCAAAGAGAGAGGGAGAGAGAGAATCCCAGGCAGGCAGGCTTGTGCTGCCAGCACAGAGCCTGATGCAGGGCTCGAACTCACGAACCATGAGATCACGACCTGAGCCAAAACTGAGAGTCGGACTTTTAACCGACTGAGTGACCCGGGCGCCCCTGAAGAAGGGTTTCTAATCTTTGGAGTGAGTTGGGGGACTCAGGCCAAGGGGTCACCAGCTGGGGCAGGAGGAGGCGCAAGGACCTGGCTGTCGTCAGCCTGCAAGCCGCAGGGCCCTCCACCGCTCAGGGAGGGGCGTGCGACTCGAGACCTTCGTCTTGGCTCACGTGCAGGCCGCAGAGCCCAGGGCTGGCCCACTTTCTGCCGTGAGGTGTGGCCTAGGTTTTGCAAGTCAGTTACTTTTGTTCTTGTTTTTGTTTTTAACACAACCAAACCTTGAATTTGCTGACCTACGGGGGCCCAGGCCCAGGAAGGCAGTTGAGAGGGATTCTGAGTAGTGAGTGCCTTTGGGCATTTGCATGGGATTCTAGCAATTTGTGTTTCTTTATCCAGCTTCTGTCCCCCAGGTGCTTGGGGGAATGATTTCTTAGTTTTCCACAGGAGATAGAATAGCAGAGAGTGGGCTCTAAGGTCAGAGCCTGTCCAGTCCTGACTTTGCGCTGGACTAGCTGTGTGACCACAAACTACTTATGTAACCTCTCTGGGCGTCTTGCTTCCCATCCATAAAATGGAGTGACACTGGCCCCCCCCCCTCATAGGCTTGTTGGCAATCTTTGGGGGAGAGGGCTTTATTGGAAATAAAGCACTTGGCAAAAGTGAGGCTTCAGCACACAGTGACTGTTCTGATTGTTGTTTTGTCACCAAGGTTGTTCTTTGGAATGCCCCTGTCCCTTCCGGGTACCTGCTGATTTTTCAGAATGGACGTGGGGAAAGACCGGGATTATGGGTCGTCTGTCCTGCTTCCAGGACATAGGAGATGGGTGGGTGGTGACTTAGATATGTGTCTTCCCTTAATTCTTTCTGGGCTGAAAAGGGCAGGGATGGGGGCCAGAGAAGCTTCTCCTAAAGGCCGTGCACGTGGAGTCTTTGAACACCAGCCCCCCAGGGAGAAAACAACTTCATCTCCTCCTGCCTCAGTTTATCTGTCAAATGGGGAAGGTGACTGTTCCTGCCACACAAGGTTGTGGGAAGATTAGAGCGAATGCGAAGGGGGCTTAGCACATAGAAAGCACTAGAAATAGTCCTAGAATAAATAAAAGCCCGACCGTGGCGTCTTCCAGCAGGGAGTGTGTAGGACCCGAACAGGCACGGCGTGGGGAACGGAGACGTCTGTGGTTGCGGTTTGCTGGTTTCGAGTGTGCCAGGTGCCCAGGGTGTGGTAAAGGGGTGCCAGGTGACTGTAATGTGTCCCACCAGCACGTGAGGGCCACCCGCCCATGCAGGGGAGGCTAGTCAGGTGCCCGGTGGCTCCCAAACGGAGGTGCTCACATCACACCTAAATCTCCGTGCTGGTGGAACCCTCGTCACCAGAGGGCGGCGCTGTACTGCCCGTTCCCGGTGCGCGTCTGCCCTGTCACTCCGCGGGAGGTTCCTTGAACCAGCTAGGGTCCTTGTCAAGCAGTTGAGATCCTTCGTGACCTCCCACTTCTGCTCAGATGGCAGAGCCTGGTGCCGGGAACGCGGACCCTAGAGCCCAAACTGCTCGGCTCGGGAGTCCCAGCTTTCCTTCTGGGAGTTTCCCCTGAGCCTCGGTATCGGGTGCGTGGCCTGTGGCTCTCACGCCCAGTGTTAGGGGCAGGAAGTGACATGACCTCATGTGTCGACTGCAGGGGTCAGGGGCCAAAGTTTGGAGGCCGCGGTAGGCGCCTGGGGAGTGATGGTGGCTTGGGGCAGAGTGGTGTGGAGGAGAGGGCGTTAATTATTATCCTTAACGAAATCCAGTCACCCCATGTTCTTCTCATGGCTTGTGATTTTCTCCTTACCCATAAACCTGCTTTTAGTAGCTGCTCCCCACCCTGGACGCGGTCCCCCAGGAGTTCAGGATGTGGCAGGGGTGGGGTGGGGACAGGGTGCCGATGTGGGTATGAGGAGGGGAGACCCAGAAACATGTGCCCGTCTCAGAACCAGAGAGTGAGGTCTCGAAGCGTCCTTCTGGCTGGCTGCTGCCCCATAGGACCTGCTGTGCTAACCCGTCGAGGCCTGGGGACCACCCTTGGGTTCAAGGGCGCTGGGCGTGCAGTTTTGCCCTTGCTCCATCGTTCCCCCTTGGCTGCTCCGAATGGCGTTTGCCCAAAGAGCTCTGGGAGGTTCCTCACACCGTGGGCTCCTGCCTCCCTTCCCCTGACCCAAGAGGCATTGCCGGGAGGACCGGGTAAGCCCCTGGGTGCCCTTGGTGAAGATACGCGCCCCCCCCCCCCCCCCGAAGGAGATGGCCTGTTGGCCTGAAGCCCTCTCTGCTGCCCAGGGGTTGGGGTGGCCCCGTTGTGGAGCAAAGCCTGGAGGACCCTGGGGCCCAAGTCCCCGCATGCAGAGGGATCCTCCTTAATGGCAGCCCCTCAGCACCCCAGTGTCACCAGGCACATCCTTCAAGGCACAGGGGAAGCTTTTAACACGTGCTGTCTCGTGCAATCCTCATGGCAGCCTGGAGACATTAATGACTCTCTGTGGTCCACCAGTGGGGAAACTAAGGCTCGGATTGGCCAAGTGACTTGCCTGGGGGCCCCTGGCTCCTCGATCTGGAGTGACGTGGAACTCACTGCCTTAACCCCGAGTTGACCAGCCCCCGTGTCGCAGCTACTCCAAGGCTGTACGGCCTGTGTCCCCCACGAGGGGTGAGCAGGGTCCTGCCCCAGAACCCCCCTGGTAATGGGCTCTTCCTCGTCTTCTGCAGGGAGAAGAAGTGGGTGACTGTGGGTGACACATCCCTGCGAATCTACAAGTGGGTCCCTGTGACGGAGCCAAAGGTGGATGATGTGAGTATGCGGGCTCGGGCCATCCATCTGTCCTGCTCTCCCCGCCACAGGGAAAAGGCGCTGTCCGCCACTGCCCACCAGTGTGCAGCCCTGGGGCCAAGGCCACCTGGGAAGCACAAGCACCCCGCTTAGGGCTGGAGAGGCTGCTGCGCCTGTGTCTTCCTCACTGTAGTCCAGCCCCAGAGTTTGCCGTCAGAGAGGTGGGAGTGTCCCCTGCAAGTCGTCCCTTCTGGACCGAGGGCCACAGTTTACCGGTAGGAACATGCCTTAGTGCCCTGGGCTCCACGCTTTGGGGAGGGCGTATCCACAGCCAAGCAGGCTTTCTCCCGTCCTCGCAGCACCGCTGTGTCTGAGCACCCGACCTCCTGCCAGGCATTGCCTCGTGTTTCTCATTGCCAGTTCTGTGGAGTTGGGCTCTTTATCCCCTTTGTACAAGTGAGGACACAGGCTCAGAGAGGTGAAGCCACTTCCCCAGAATCACACGGCAAGTGTCAGGGCTGTCTGACTCCAAAGCACATGCTCTCTTTGCTGTTGGAGAGCCTTCCAACTGCTGGCGACCCGAGCGAGAGAGTTTGGTGCGTGGGAACACGGCCACTCCTGGGGGGATTGGGGGGGAGGGTGACTACAGCCACTAGAGGGAGCCCCAGCAGCTGTGCCTCATGTCACCCAGGGACTGCGGACAGCCAGCTACTGCCCCACCTCACAGAGAGAGTTTCAGCTTTATGGCTCCCAGGCCAGTTACCCCCAAAGACCCTAGGTCAGCTACTCTTACTTCCAGTCAACATCCAGAATGGCCCCACCTGCTGACCTTGGCCTAGACTGCTCCTCCCGCTTGGAGCACTTTCCCTATTCGTGCAAACCATCCTCTCCTAGAGGAGGATGGCCCACAATAAGCCGCATGGCTCCATTTGCGTCTGGGGTGACGTGGTCGTGGTTGGTGGATTTCTAGGGGGCCCTGAAGGCGGGGCTGAGCCTCCCTCCGCCATCCTCAGTGACCTGTTTTGGGTCTCCGAACGGGGCCGAGGCTCCATTCCTGACCCTGTGATCATCTGCTCGCCTCTGGGCAGGTTGGTGCTGGGCTGAGCACGCCGGTGTTTGTCACCCTTTCTGGTTCTGGCCTGGGCTCATGGAGCCACCAGGGTGGCCTTCCCCAGAGGCCTTGAGAGACCTAGCCCATCGTGGCATTTGGCGCTGGCCGTCCCGGAGGGGAAGCAGGGTGCAGCCAGCTCCTCGAAGGCAGCTCCTGGCTCTGGCCCATGTCTGTGCCTTGCACATCATTAGGTGTTTTATAAACGCCGGTTGCATTTGAGAAGACATGGTCCCTGCTCTCAAGGAATTTATAATCTCGTTGGGAAAGATAATTATAGAATAGCATGAAACAGACATCAGGGAAGTGCCAAAATGGATAGTGATCAAGGAGAAAGCATAATATAAGGGCTGTCGGGAAGGACAGGGCAGCTCCGGGCTGGGCAAAGAGCTATGGGACCGGCTACCCTCGCTTAGCCTATGGTGTCAGACAGGCGACCACACCTTGCTGGGCCCGCGTTCCCTCGTTTGTGCAGTGGAGCAGCAGCGTCTAGCTCCCGAGGCTTCTGCAACAGTGTAAGACAATATATCAAACAGAGAGAACCTAACCCAGCCGGCGCGGCTGTGCAGACGGAGCCCGAACAGTGCTAATTTGCTATCGTCTCTGAGCCGTGATGTACAGCGTGCTATTTCCGCCCCCCCCTGTCCCTCTAGGGAGATGGGTCCCATATCTGGCTGGGCACCTGACCCCCTGGGAATCTTGAAGAAATGCAGGATCCCGGGCCCCACCCCAGATAGCTGAATGGGAATCTCTGGTGGTTGTGGCCAGAAACCTGTGTGGTGGAGGGCTAGCTTTTTATTTTTTTAAACAACCAATTATGACATGGTTGCCCCCCCCTTTTTTTTAAATTTTGAGAGACAGAGAGAGAGTGCAAGCGGGGGAGGAGCAGAGGGAAAGAAGGAGACACAGAATCTGAAACAGGCCCCAGGCTCTGAGCTGTTAGCAGAGCCCAATGCAGGCCTCGAACTCACAAACTGCAAGATCATGACCTGAGCCGAAGTCAGATGTTCAATCGACTGAGCATGCATCCAGGCGTGCCCCCCCCCTTTTTTTTTTAATTTCAGAACTCTTGAAAGTTGTTTTCTTTTAATTAAGGAAACCATTTTACAAAATTCAGATATTACTTTAAAATCCTTTTTTAAACGAAGACCATTCACATGGCATAAAACTCTCTCTTCTGAGGTATACAAGTCAGTGTTAGTATATTCACTGCCTTGTAGCCATCGCTGCTGTAATTCCAGAACATTTTCAGTACCCCAAAAAGAAACCCACACCTGTTAGCGGTCACTGCCGCCCTTGCCCCCAGGTCCTGGAATCCACCAGTCTGCTTTCCCATCTCTATAGGTATGCGTATTCCTCAAATGCTGCCTTTTCCAAATACATACATATCCTTTTGTAACTCTGCTTCCATCCCTGTGCACGCCCCCCGCACCACCCAGTGCCTTTCCCAGGAGGTGAGCAGTGTTTATCCTTTCAGAGAGAGTGCACGCAAACACATATGCGGACACCGTTCATGTGTCCTTTTCTTTCCATTAATAGCAGTCCCTTCTCATGTTCTGGAACCTTCCTTGTATACATCTTGATACCGAGGTATTCCAATATGCTGATATTTTTTGTAGATCATTCCACGTCAGTACACGAAGAGCTGCCTTATTCTCTAGCTGTTGCATTACACTACATGAAAGAATATACCATAATACGAGTCTCTTACCAGTGAACACAGGTCATTTCCAACACGATTCTATTCCATTTGTAAAAAAAAAAACAAAAAACACACACCCCAAAACCAAAAAACAAAACAAAACAAAAACAAAAACAAAACCGAACTGCGCACAGAAAGCATTCTCTTCATCCTCCTTCCTCCCTGGGACTTCCCTCCTCACCTGGCCTTCCAGAAGTGTGGTTCTGGGAATCAGCCGACTATTCGAGAAAGGCAGCCCAGGGCCTACAGACAGCAGGAGTGTGTGAGCTGTGTTTTCTCCGTCCCTCACCTGGCGTCACTGTCCCTGCTGTGGGCAGGGTGACTCTGGCCTTTTCCCCAGATACTCTCCCTACGGTGGAGGAAGTTTCCATCAGCCAGGGTGTTTGCATGCCTGCTGGTGCGGAGCCCACACACAAGGCAGGTGTTTATTCCCAGCGCCCCCGGCCCAGCCCCAGAATCCTCGCTTCGGCAGGTGAGGCCTCTAATGGGACACGTTCAAATGCAGGCCAAGGAGAGCCCTCCAGAGACTTGCAGGCCGAACGAAATATTCCTATCTCCCCCCGGGGGGCTTGCTCACGCACGCACACACAATGTGGTGACTTGGTTTCTGCCCCATTTTCTCCTCCAGAAGAACAAGAACAAGAAGAAGGGCAAAGATGAGAAGTGTGGCTCCGAGGTGACCACTCCGGAGAACAGCTCCTCCCCGGGGATGATGGACGTGCACGGTGAGCTCTCCTGCCAGCCGCTGGGCTGCGGCCGAGCCCGAGGTTTTGTTCTCGCCAGCAGGTTCGTTCACATTCCAGGCAAGGGTAGGAGGGCTGGGCAGCACCGGGAGGCCTGTGTGTGCCCAGGAGAAGGCTCAGCGGAGGAGAAGGAACTTCTGTGCCCAGCTCAGCAAGCCAAGAAGCGTAAAACAAGATGACCTGTGTGCTCAGGCACTTTTTTGGGGTCTACGATATTTTTCCCCTCCGAGGCCTGGCATACCGTAAAAATGACTATATTTTCCATTTCCGATGTTGCTTTGGCTGCTGGGAGACTGGAAGCTGGAGTTTTGGCATCGTGTTATCGCTCTGGGACCCGGGGACCTGGCCTGCCGCATTGACATCCCACGTTCCTTTGCCGTCTTATTTCGCTAGTGATAGCCAACCAGTCGTCTGACTGAACCCAGGCTGGAGCCCCGCTTTAGGCAGCCTGCAGTTGTTTCGACTTTGCTGGCATCAAGTTACTGTTTTACCCTTTTTTAAAAAATATTTTTTAATTTTTTTTTTCGAGGGGGTGGGGGAGAGAGAGAGAGAGAGCCTGAGCAGGGGAGGGGCAGAGAGGGAAAGGGAGACACAGAATCTGAAACAGGCTCCAGGCTCCAGCTGTCAGCACGGAGCCCGATGAGGGGCTCGAACCCACGGACCGTGAGATCATGACCTGAGCCGAGTCGGATGCCCAATCGACTGAGCGCCCCAGGGGTCCCCCGTTTTATCTTTTTAACTACGACGAAAGACGCACATCGTAAGTGCGTGGCTCCGTGATGTGTACAGACTACATCCATCCACGTCACCGGCCCAGATCAAGCCTGGAACATTCCTCAGGCCCCCTGGTGTCCCTTCCTGGTTGTCCCCACCCCTCCAAGGAAAACCGCTGCCTGACTTCCGACCTGAGAGATTCAAACCTGAAATTTCTGAAAAATTGAGTTTCTGATCTTTATAAATCAGGAAATCTGCATTCCTGCCATGCCTTGAGAGGCCAGACCTGGAAACCCTAGCAGTGTGTCCCCCCGAGGGGGCCGCAGCTGTGTCCTAGGGAGGCTGCCTGCCCGGCCGGCCAGTAGAAGGGCTGGTACCGCTTGCCTTTTCCCATCTCTCTCTCTCTCTTTTCTTATTTTGTTTTTGTTTATTTTGAGAGAGAGAGAGGGAGAGAGAGAGAGTGTACGTGCACGCGCGCGCGCGCGTGTGTGTACGAGTTGGGGAGGGGCAGAGAGAGAGGGAGAGAGAATTCCAAGCAGGCTTTGCACTGTCAGCACGGAGCCCGATGAGGGGCTCGAACTCACGAACTGCAAGATCATGACCTGAGCCAAAACCAAGAGTCGGACGTTCACCTGACTGAGCCCCCCAGGCGCCCCTTTCCCATCTCTCAACCCAATATCGATATCTGTCCTTTTGACCACCCAAGCCTTTTGTACACCAAGGTGATAGTAGATAAATAAGTAAATCAAAAAGGAATATTGGTTTGATCGAGTTTCTACCCCTCTTGCTCCAGGGAAGGAATGCCATTGAACTTCCCCCTCTGCCCAAACTCACCAGCCAGTCTGGAAAACACAGTCACAAGCTCCAAGGGCAGGGAGTCTTGCTTGTTGCTAAACTGGCTTCAGAAAAACCCGGGGAGCGGGGGTCGCCTCAGCGGCTCAGTCGGTTAAGTGTCCAACTTCGCTCGGGTCATGATCTCACGTGGGTTCGAGCCCCACATCGGGCTCTGTGCTGACAGCTCAGGGCCTGGAGCCTGCTTCGGATTCTGTGTCTCCCTCTCTCTCTGCCACTCCCCTGCTCACTCTGTCTCTCTCCATCTGAAAAATAAATCTTAAAAAAATTTTTTTAAATAATAAAAGGAAAGCTCAGGAGAGTTTTGCTGACGGCTGACATGTCAAGCCCCTTACTGGCTATGCGATCACAGTTGAATCATTTCCTTTTCAGAACTAGGTATTTGAGCTGAGACGTAACCTGCTTCCCTGGCGTTGGTTAGATCCCTGCTCCCTAGGGATTGAGAAGACACACACACACACACACACACACACACACACACACTCACACTCTCACACTCATGCACACCGCCCCATCCCCAACCCGGCTCACAGAGCAGAAGACAAGACCCCACCTGGGCTCACGTCTGAGTCCCTGAGATCTCCCCGTAGCCGTGTGACCCTGGGCTAGGCACCGAACACGTAACCTTTCTGGTCTGTGTTCAGTCTGTCCATTGAGAATGGTAACACCTCCTTCATAAGGTCAATAAGGTCCTTGTAAGCATCAAACACGATAATCCCTTACAAGCCTTGGCATGTTCCTAGCTGACATTTAAGGAGCTGTCACAGTGTGCCAAGCATCTTGCTAAGCCCATTTCGTGCCTTACCTCATTTCATCCTGCAGACAAGCCACGTTGTGCAGATGAGGAAACGAAGGCTTGGACAGCTGATGCAGCTTGCCCAGGGTTAGGAAGCCTTTTAGGTCCATTGGCGGCAGAATCTAGGAGTGTGGACATCGGCCCAGGCGGGGAAGGGCAGAGAGAAAGGGAGACACAGAATCCGAAGCAGGCTCCAGGCTCTGAGCTGTCAGCACAGAGCCCAACGCGGGGCTTGAACTCACAGACAGTGAGTTCATGACCTGAGCCAAAGTTGGCCGCTTAACCAACTGAGCCACCCAGGCACCCCTATAAGTGTTCTTCCCCTGCACGTGGTGGGTGCCGGGACCTGCCGGTGTGCTGCCCCGCCTCCCTTCTCGCTGTCAGTTTTACAAAAGTGGCCTCGGTCCCGGGTGCGCAGCATGGCCCAGAAAAGCAGCGTGGTGATATTTTTGAAATCGCCACTTGGGTATCTGCAGGTTAACATGACACTCTGTGCCTAAGCCGGGGTCCAGGGCGGGGGGCCATGTGCCTCCGGACTCCCAGCTCTGCCACCAGCTCAGCCTCCAAAGCCATTGCCCAAATAACTTCTCCTTTTTCGATGTCTTATGAAAAATCTCATAGCAGAGAACAGTAGGAGGAATCGTGTGATGGACCTCATTCACCGCCGCCTGGGTTTTCCCTAACGTTATGCTGTGTTTGCCTCCTCCGTTTCTTTAAGGGGTGGTTTTGTTGGGGTTTTTAAATATTTATTTATTTTTGAGAGAGAGAGAGAGAGAGAGACAGAATGTGAACTGGGGAGGGTAAGAGAGAGAGGGAGACACAAACTCTGAAACAGGTTCCAGGCACTGAGCTGTCAGCACAGAGCCCGACACGGGGCTTGAACTCATGAACCGTGAGATCATGATCTGAGCTGAAGTCAGATGCTTTGAGCCACCCAGCCACCCCTAACGTGTTAAGTTTTTTTAATTCAAATGTAATCTACATATAAAAATTACCAGCTCTTGAATGTTAAGTTCAGGGAATTCTGACAATTGTAGGCAACCTGTATAGAATCCTTTTAAAATCCGTATCCTGCCTTGTGTTTGAAGTCCATGGCTAAACCCTTCAGCATGTGTTACTAATAAGTGGCATTTCTATACACCGGGTGCATCGGTGCATCGTGTTTACGCCTAACAAAAGTAACAGTTATTCTGTAGCATCTTTTAAACTGCAGACTGTATTCACATATTCAAATGTTCAAATTCCCCAATTGTTCCAAAATGTCCCTTACAAGCTGGCACGTTCAAAACAGAATCTAATTTTCATGGGTCACATTTAGTTCTTAAATCTCTTAATTTTTTTAATGTTTATTCATTTGTTTTTAATTTTTTTTTAATGTTTATTTTTGAGAGAAAGAGAGAGAGAGAGACAGAGCACGAGGTGGGGGGGGGGGCAGAGAGAGAGGGAGACACAGAATCTGAAGGAAGCAGGCTCCAGGCTCTGAGCTGTCAGCACAGAGTCCAATGCGGGGGTCAAACTTACAAACTGTGAGCTCATGACCTGAGCTGAAGTCGGACATTTAACTGACTGAGCCACCCAGGCGCCCTAGTTGTTAAGTCTCTAAATTTTTTTTTTAATGTTTATTTATTTATTTTGTGAGAGAGAGAGAGAGAGAGAGAGAGAGAATCCTAAGCAGGCTCCGTGCTGTCAGCCATGGGGCTCAATCTTACTGACCGTGAGATCATGACCTGAGCCAAGGTCAAGGGTCCACTTAACTTACTGAACCACCCCGGCACCCCTCTTAAATTTCTTTTAATGATCTTCCTAGCTTCTCCCCCCTCTCTCTCTCTCTCTCTCTTTTATAGTTAATGGTTTGGACTTGAAGAGCTGATTGTCGTGTGGAAAATCCCGCTTTCTGCTAACATGTTCCTTCCCCCTTTTATTCTGCCTCAAGTGGAAGTCGGTCTAGACACTCGATTAGATCAACCGAACATTCTGGCAGCGTCGCCTCACACGGACCATGCTTCAGCCTTGCTACAGGGCCAAGTGCACAAGTGTGGCTTCCTCAACCCAGAATGAGGCCTCAAATGTCCCCCAAAGACTTAGAATGTGTGAGGCCGCTGTCTGTAGCCGGCTGCCCCCAACCACAGGCCCGAAAGAGCGGGAGAAGTTCAGGCAGGCTTCCGGAAGCCCTTTCCTCGCAGGACATGGGGGCGGCTCCAGGCGGGTCCCCTCATAGGTCTTGAGGGCGGGGAAGTGTCTCCTTCCCTCGGACAGCGTCCCGTGGGGCTGCAGCATGAGACCTGGGGAGGCTGAGCCCCCAGCCCGCCTTTCCTCAGCAGCAGCGGGATTTCACCCTGTGGTTCTGTCCCCCCTCCAACCCCATGCAGATGATAACAGCAACCAGAGCTCCATAGCAGACGCCTCCCCCATCAAACAGGAGAACAGCAGTAACTCGAGCCCTGCTCCAGAGCCCACCTCGGCCGTGCCCGGCGAAGGCGCCGACGCCAAGGCGGACGAGACCCAGGCAGACGGGAAGGAGCTCCCTGGGGCCGAAGGTAGGTGCCCTTGGGGCCTGGGGTCGGAGGGGCCTGTCTTCGACCGGCCTTCCTGCAGTCCGTTGACGGTCTCTAGGAGGCCCTGCCACGTGCCGGCCCCTAGGAGGTCACGGTAGAAGAAGGGTGATGCCCCGACTAGCTCATGCAGCTCTGCTGTAGTCTGGTTTTTGGAAGACAGGAGCTATGGTCTTCCACAGCATGAGAAAGGGAAGTGGAGAGTCTTGATGAATTATGGGGAGTGTTTCCATTTTAAACAGGGTGACCAGGGAAGGCCTCACTGAGAAGCTGACATTGGAGCAAATTTGGCCAAAATTGGGTAAGGGAGCAAACCATGTGGATAAGTGGGAGAAAAGCACTCTGGGCAGGAGGGAATGGGCAGTGCAAAGGCCCTGGGACAGGAGCATACTCAGTGACTGGGGAGGCACGGATGAGGGGTTTGCAAAGTAAGGTGAGATCAGAGGAGGCAGGACCTTGAGTGTGAGGGTCTCCTAGGCCACCGAACAGACCCGCCTTCCGTGCCAAGTGGGGCAGGAGCCATTGGGATTGAGCGCTGTGGTCTAGGGGGTCACTTGGGTTGCTGTGATCGAGCACAGACGATAGGGCTGCCGCAGTCATCCGGATGGAAGAGGAGGGTGGCAGCCAGCGTGGCCCCGGTGGGAGCAGAGGAGGCGGCGAGAAGCGGTCTGGTCGTGGAGGACGTATATGCACTCGCTTACGGAGATGTCGGTCTACTTTCGTCTACTTTGAGATCTCTCGACTCTTGAAAATGAACCCTCTCAAACCTCCAGAAAGACGATTAGTGTGCTCTCCCGTGGGTCAGCTGAATTCGGCAGTTCTTGATGGTTTGGCTCGGTCTGTAAACGGTTTGCGGAGGGCGGGATTTGAAAGTCAGTTATGGATCTTATGGCGTTCCGTCCCTGAACGCTTCCACACGCATCTCTTGAAAATTAGAATCTTTTTCTTCCGCGGCCACAAGTACACTCGTCGCCCCTACGACGGGTCCGTGGGGTTTGACTGTCTGATATTGAGGTTCGAAGGTCCGGGGCGGGAGTACGTGTCGACAGGTGGTACCTGGTCTGAGCAGGGACTGGAGGGTGACCCCCAGCACCCAGGGGGGGACAGGCTTGCCGGCCTCCGGCCTCCGTGAAGGGAAGATGAGGAGGGCCGGCCGTGGGCGGAGCCCCTGCACACAGCGGGGACAGTGGCCTGGAGGCCAGGCTCCTCTGTGCTTGGGGAGAGAGCGGGGCTCCTCAAGAGGAAGGCCTCTCTGGGCCATGGAGTCGGTCGAAGCTCTTTCCCTTCCTTTTGGCATACTTTCCCACACCCACCCTGTGCGAGGCTCGGGGCCGGTCACAGCGAAGTCCGGCTTCCTGCCCCACGAGCACGCACCCAGAGGGAAGCAGGGGAGACAGACACCAGGACTGAGACTGAGACCTCCCTCCCCCGCAGAGGGCAGAGACAGACGAGATCCAGCATGTGGCGTGTGGGTGTGGTCACGGGCCTGGTGGTATTTTTATTTTTAATTTGAATTTGATGTCAAAATTTTATTTTGTTTTAAACATATTCTGTTTTTAAAATTTTTTTAATGTTTATTTATTTTTGAGAGAGAGAGAAGGAGACAGAGAGTAGGTGGGGAGGAGCAGAGAGAGAGGGAGATGCGGAATCCAAAGCAGCCTCTAGGTTTGAACTGTCAGCACAGAGCCCAGTGCGGGGCTTGAACCCGTGAACCACGAGATCATAACATGAACCTAAGTCAGTCGCTTAACCAACTGAGCCCCCCAGGTGCCTTCATAATCTACCCTTTTTTTAATGTCTATTAATTTTTGAGAGAGAGATAGAGTGTGAGCGGGGGAGGGGCAGAGAGAGACGGAGACACAGAATCTGAAGCAGGCTTCAGCTCCAGCTGTCAGCACAGAGCCCGACGCGGGGCTTGAACTCTTGAACCGTGAGATCATGACCTGAGCCGAAGTCGATGCTTAACTGACTGAGCCATCCAGGCATCTCTGATGTCAAAATTTTACATTTAAACGATTTCACTTAAGATTGATTTCCACCTCTTGAAAAATCAGAAATCTGGCAATACTGGGTCTGCTTTTTCGTGGAGCAGCGAGCGGTTAAAGCAGAGAAGTGGCTGCCCTCCCAGGGAAGGCGAGCTGGCCTGCCCTCACCAGTTACCACACTCCCCACCACGCCCTATTGCTTCCTGACGCCGAGGCCCAAGAATAGTGGCCCTGTATTCCTCCATGATCTCTGTTACTTTTCTTGTTGCCCATTTGAAGGAAAAATTACGTTGCTTTTTGAACCTATTTCTCTGCCAAAAGTGGAACAGTAAAAGTCTGAGAGGTTGAGCGAATATGTATTTCTGAGGAACGGAAGAGTATTCCTTTAGATTTTTTGTGTGTGTCCCATCTGAACAGCTTCTCTGACTCATTCCTGGCACCGCCCGGACCTTAAGGGGGCTTTTGAGTTCATGGTCCATGCCGTGCTAGGCAGTAAGAAAAGGAAGCCTAAGGAGTTCAGGAAAGGCTTCCTGGAGGAGGTGCTGCCTGGTTGAAGCTTGAAGGTTGAATGGGAATAGGAGGGGAATGAGCAACGCAGGCAGGAGGGACCGAGGGGCAGTGCCTGGGGACGGGTGGGGGAGGGGGGAGCCAGCCAGGCATGAAGAAGGTGCTCGTGTGGCAGGTGGGCCCGCGGGCTGGGTGGGGGGTGCAGGGAACCTCGCACACGGGGAACAGTGCAGTGTTAGGACGCAGACTGGACAGCCCCGCACCCGGAGCCTCTAGCCCTCCCCCTCGTCAGGGAGGACCCCTGTTGAGCCTGTGTTGTGGCCCTCCCGAAATAAATAGTCTATGCCCCTAGAAGAATCTATATGAGATTATAACCTCCCTTTTTTTAGAATAGTTCCCTTAACAGTCACCATGGAGATGGTTCCACGTTAGCACGTACAGGTTTGTTTTATTCTCTTTACCAGCTTCGTAAACTGCAGAGGTAGGAGTGTGTCCTAACTCATTTAAGTAGTCCCCATGTTGATGGTCATTTGGGTTGTTTCCTGGGGGGCAGGGGGGTGGTTTTGTTTTTTCCACACACGATCCTGCGTGGAGTCTTGTCCGCACATCCTCGCACCTGTGCTCGGGTGCGATGGGGCTGCAGGAGAGCGGCCTGTTAATTTAGTCGAAGGTGCAGGTGGTCAGCCCACAGTTTCCTCCGAGAGGCGGCCGCCGGCCAGGGTTTCTCGGCCTCGGCGCTGTTGGCCCTTGGGGCCAGATGAGTCTTTGCTGTGGGGCCGTTCGGTGTGTGGTGGGACGTTGAGAAGCATCCCCGCTTGCCCTCACCCCGGGTTGTGACACTAAAAATGTTTCCAGACCCCGCCAAACGTCCCCCTCGAGTGAGGGGCACGATCATCCTCAGTCGAGAGCCACCGTCGTAGGAGGTTTGACATGGGCCTTTCGGCTGGGCATCCCCGTGTCCCTACAGAGGCTCTGCGGGCAGAGGGTGGTGGAACCAGGGGGCTGGGCCCGGGGACAGGACGAGCCGGTCACAGCTGGGCCGACGCTTGCTCGCCCTGTGGCCATGGGCTGGCAGCCTCACCTCCCGCGAGCCTTCCTATTTCCTTCTCTAACGCGAGACCAGTAAAACTTGCCTCCCCGTCAGGTCCCCACGAGGAACGGGGACAGTGGGGGAAGCCAAGGGCTCGCCCGAGCCCGCCGCGTCGGAAGGGCCTGGGGAGCGAGGGGAGGTGGTGCACACTCGCAGGCCCGTCCCGCCTGCTTTCTCCCTCGCTCCTCCCGCGTCTGGGATCCGCAGCCCCGTAGCCCTGAAGGCTGGTTCAAGCTCCGCTTCGGGACTTGCTTCTTGGGCTGCTGCTAACACAGTTGCCACATTCCGTAACTACCACCACCACCCACCCCTGCCCCCACTGCCACCAAAAGCTTTCCTGGTCCAGGAGGGAACTACACCGGGGCCCTCTGCTGGCGACCCCAGGCCCCCCGGGCCCGCACAGTTGCCCAGCATCGCCCCGGAGGGCCCGCCACGGTTGGGGGAGGCCCCACGGGCAAGGCCTGGAAGCCTCTCAGGTGGGTGCCTGCTGCCTGCAGGACAGGGGCAGCTTGGTCGCCAGCTGTTGACCTTGCTTTGAACTTGTTTACTGCGGAGTGAGTTCAGGGAATGACATAATGTCCAAACTCACTGGACTAAATTTAGGCCCTAGGAAAATCATTTCCCCTGGGTGAGTTCCAGCAGCAGCGCCAGGAGAATCAGGCCACTGCGCCGAGCCCTCGGGTGCTCCCCGAGCTCTCAGGCCGGGCAGGGGCTTAGCGAGATGTCTGGGTGACTGGCCGTGATTTCTGAACCTCCTCTTCCAGTCTGCAGGCCAGAGGGTGACAAGGACAATAGATGGTGTTGGCTAAAGCAAACACATATTACGAAATAGAATATAACGTGAACAGAGACTTTTTAAAAAATTGAGATAAAATTTAACTCTGTCCAGTTCCAAACATTTCTGTCACCCCGAAAGGAAACTCTGTACCCATAAACTCACTTCCCCTTCCCCCGGCCCCGCCCACGGCAACTGCCAATCTGCTTGCTTGCTTGCTTGCTTTTTTTTGTTTTTTTTTTTTTGAGAGAGAAAGAGAGAGTAAGCTCCACTGGGGGGGGGGGGGAAAGAATGAGGATCCCAAGCAGGCTCCATGCTCAGCACGGAGCCCAACATGGGGCTCAATCCTGCGTCCCTGGGATCACGACCTGAGCCGAAATCAAGAGTCAGACACTCAGCCAACTGAGCCACCCAGGCACCCTTGCCAATCTGCTTTCTTCCTTTTCTTTCTTTCTTTTTTTTTTTTTAAGTCATTTATTTATTTACTTACTTATTTTGAGAGAGTGAGTGAGCGCGAGCAGGGGAGGGGCAGAAAGACAGGGAGACTGAGAATCCCACCTCTGCACCGTGAGCACAGAACCTGCCGTGGGGCTCAAACCCACAACCATAAGAAATCAAGGGTCAGACGCTCAGCCAACTGAGCCACCCCGGTGCCAGAGTAGGTAAATAATCTTTCAAAAAAGAGTAAAACAAAATATCAAAGAACTGTCAGATTTATGGGGAGCCTGGGTCTGTGCCCTAGCTCCTGCCTCAGTTACGCCCCACCGTCCCCCTGGGGTGGTTTTGCTAACTCGAGGTACTTTCCCTGTCCTTCCATCGACACGTGAGTCCCCTCCTCACGGTGACTCGACAAGGTGGCTGTTGCCAGCTGTGATGTTTACGGGGCCCGGAGGAATCACGTGGCAGAGGCACTATTGGATCTTAGGTCTGTCTCTACACGCTGTGTCCTCCCAGACACCAGTTTGTAGGCAGAGCCCAGCCCTGGAGAAGGCGCACCCCTGAGGCTCCCCGTGGCCCTGGCCAGGTGGCGGGTGTCCCGGTGCTGCCGTCCAGCTCTCAGGGCTGCTGGTTTGGGGAGTAAGAGAAGGTGTGAACAACAGCTCACCCGGGATGGACGTGCGGGGAGCTCAGCCTCCTTGGGAGGAAGGTCTTACACCTCCTTTCCAGCCCTGCACCCCAGCCCTCTGCTCCCCTGTGGCTTCAGGCCGTGGAGAGCTGCGACTTTGCCCCACGTCTCCATATCGCTTGGCTCACTTTAAAACTTAAGCCAAGGGGCGCCTGGGTGGCTCGGTCGGTTAAGCGTCCACCTCCTGGTTTCGGCTCAGGTCATGATCTCACCATTTGTGAGTTCAAGCCCCACATCGGGCTCTGTGCTGACAGTGTAGAGCCTGCTTGGGATTCTCTCTCTCCCTCTCTTTCTGCTCCTCCCCAGCTTGCTCTCTCTCTCTCTCAAAATAAATAAACTTTAAAAAAGTGAAAAAACAGGGGCACCTGGGTGGCTCAGGCGGTTAAGCGGCCGACTTCAGCCCAGGTCATGATCTCGCGGTCTGTAAGTTCGAGCCCCGCGTCGAGCTCTGTGCTGACGGCTCAGAGCCTGGAGCCTGCTTCGGATTCTGCGTCTCCCTCTCTCTCTGCCCTTATCCTCTTCACACTCTGTCTCTATGTCTCTCAAAAATAAATAAACGTTAAAAAAAAATGTTAAAAAAAGTAAAAAACAACAACTTAAGCCTGGATTTTTTTTTTCTTTTCTGCCTCAGAAACCCCAGAAAACACAGCATTCTTGAGCATTCTAGTGCACTTGAGAAAAATCAGGGTGACATAAGTTGTTGGGGCCTTGAGTGCAAGCAGAGTGGGTCCCTGGGCAGAATGTGGCTGTTCTCCCTGTGAGCTCGGCTGCTTGGCGCCCAAAATAAGCTTCAGGTACAAACACTGCTGTCTCTTCTCCCACAGCCGCGCCGCCTCATGCAGCTGGTCACGGCCTGCAACCTCCTTCTGCTCCAGGAACGTGGCGGGGAGGGTGGGGAGCAGGGAGACTGATGCATAAGAAATAGCCCAAATAATTGGCAAAACAGGACTCGTAAATCAGTGGTGGCTTGGGAGAAGTTGGGCGGCCATCTTGTGTACTCCCGTATTTAGAGAATTTTTCAAGACACGAAAATTTTTTCTAAAATTCTGTGTGATCTCTATTTGGGGAAAGCAGAGAATTATATGCATGTAGGGGGAAAACATCTGGAGAGATGAAAATAAATCCTCTGAAATGTTAGTGGGTTGGTAGTTGTGAGTGGTGTGAGATAATCACTGATTTTAACTTTGTTATTTTTTTCTGTATTTTCCGTTTCTTGCAATGATCAGTCGTTGCTCCGACGATTAGGAAAATACCCATATGTTTAAGAGAAATGTCTACACAGGGGCAGTTACCTCAGTGGGCTCCCCAGGTGGAGAATGCAGGCTCTGTAATGCAGGAGGGAGGAGTCAGCAGCCATGACGGTTGTGGCGTGTTGTTCCCACCAGAGGGCGCCAGGTGCACACGGCACAAAGCCTGGAGCATCCCTAAGATGTCCTCTCGGGCACGTGCAGGTGGTGAAAGTGCAGGCAAGCGATAGGGCACCGGGGCCAGCCTGTGACCTGGCAGGTTAAAACGACCTCCCAAAAACCTAAGAGGCTTCCTAGCCCACCGCACCCCACCCCCCAGCCCATTTCAGCACCGACAGACCGCCTGGCCACAGAACTACCCTGTTCCAGGTATTTTTAGTACTTGGTCCATCTGGCTCCGCATCTCACGTGTCTGCGAACAGCTTCTGTCATTTTGCTTTTCCCTCAGATGCTTCTGACGAGCAGAATTCACAGTCCTCAATGGAAAACTCGATGAACAGTTCAGAGAAAGTAGAACGGCAGCCATCTGGAGACGCGGGTCTAGCTGCAGAGGCGTCCGCAATCTCTCAGGTACCTCGATCAAGGCCTCAGAGGGGCAGCCAGATCGGCCGGGAGCCCGTTGGGGTGTCGGGGGTACGTTGAAAGGTGTTTTTGTTATTTGGTTTTATCGTTTTCTCCTTGGAAGATTGGAACTTTCCGTAGTCGTTGAGCAGGATTCATGAGCGTCCTGTGTCCCGCCCTGGGCACCCTGGGTGTCTTGCTGGACAAGGCACATGGGCCCGGTCCTCGGGGAGCAGGGTGTAGAAGGAGGAAGCATCCTTTAACCCAGCCTTAGCCTTATCGCTTTGTCTGCTCGGGTCCACAAAGGCACTGCCTGCTCTGGTGACCCACAGCCAGCTTCCTTGAGAGCTGGGACGGTAAGTCCACAGAACCCCGAATGCCAGATGATTTTGGATTTAGGATTTTGCAACTGAACACACCCCCACCCCCACCCGGCTTGGACCCCGATCTGGGTCATCGCTGTTTGTGAGCAGCTGGCCGGTGGATAGGAACAAACATCCCGGGTTCGGACCCCCCAACTCCTTCCCTTAGCGTAACTGAGCCTCGTTGTCTGCAGCTGCCGCGGTGGGCTCACAGAACCGTCGTGGGGCCAGGGCGCAGATGAGTTGAGAGGATGTGGGTGACGCTCTCATGGTGACGCTGGACACAGGCATGCCTCAGAAGCCACCGTTGTGGTTCTTCACTGTCAGCCCCCTGTGCTCACCTAACATGAGTGGGGGACTCGGGGGGATTGAAACCTCGGCTGATAAAACTGTTTTCCAGGACCTCGGGAGAAACCGACAAGGAGATGAAAGATTGGAAGGGACAGGGCGTGCAGGACCCGGGCTGCACTTTGCAGAGCCTTAAGTCAGGGGAAGTGGCCCTTTGGACACGAGCCCCCTCCTCCTCCGGAGCATCCCGCCCAGAGACGGCAGGAGCGCGGACGGAGGAGGTGTTTGCAGTGGCAGGAGGTGGGCCACAACCCAAGTTTGTCGAAAGGGGATGGTTACATTGATCCGGGGTCGTGGACAGAACAGGCTGGTCTGTGGCTGTTGAAAAGAGCGTGGTTGACCCGGGTGCAGACCAACAGTGAAGAAATGCCCTCTCAGTGTGAAATGAGAAAAGCGAGGCACAGAACCTCAACCGTAGCCTGAGCCCATTTGGTTAAAAATAAAAATCAAAGCCCCATGTACGGTTTGTGAACACCAGGATGTCGGCCGGGACCTCCTGGCCTCCTGAACTCAGTGGAGGAAAGGTCAGCTTGAAGCTCTGATCCAAACCCCGGGGGGCAGCGTGTGCCCCCCTCCCTCGCACATGTCCGGATGGCACCGGGGCCTGGCGCCCTAACATGCCGCCCCCACCTCCACTCCCGTTTCCAGGGGACCCAGACCTGAAGGGGGCCTCGTCTGCCGTGTCATGCTCGCGCAGACAGACGCCCGCCCGCAGAGCTCCGAGGCTTGTGAGCAAGGTGCAGGATGCATCACAGCTAAGCAAACAACTGGACGCTGAAATTTGGCTGTTCCTGTGTCAAAAACAAAAAACAAGAAAACGAAAACCCCTCCCTTCCTCCCCCCTCAGGAAGAGTACTCGGCTCTGCTGCCTGCTCAGCTGTCCTGAGTTCGTGGCCCCTCTCTTTCACTCCCTCCCTTTTCCCTTTCTCCTTCTCTCCCGCGCCCTCCTGTCCGCCGGTTCACCTTCCTCCAGGCTGCCCTCCCAAGCTCACGTGCTGCCCCCGCACCCCGGTGCTCTGCAGGACCAAAGACTTTCTCCCGAATGGGACCCGCCGTCCTCGGAAGGCACAGGACCTGCTTTCTGCTGCTATGTCTTTATCGGGCTTTTATCGCTTTCATCATGAGGACAAGGGAGAACACCGATGGAAGTGGCTCTCCTGTCTCCCCGCGACGCCTGCTCTCAGGGGCTGCCACAGGGACCTCCCACCCGGGGCGCCTGGGCGGCTCAGTCGGCTGAGTGTCCGACTTCAGGTCATGATCCTGGAGTTTACGAGTTTGAGCCCCACGTTGTGCTCTGTGGTGTCAGCCTGGAACCTGCTTTGGATCCTCAGTCCCCCTCTCTCTGACCGCCCCCGCTGTGCTCTTTTTCTCTCTCAAAAAGATATATTAAAAAAAGGAGGTGGGGACGCCTGGGTGGCTCAGTCAGTTAAGCGTCCGACTTGGCTCAGGTCATGATCTCATGGGTCGTGGGTTTGAGCCCTGCATCAGGCTCTGTGCTGACAGCCCAGAGCCTGGAACCTACTTCAGATTCTGTGTCTCCCTCTCTCTCTGCCCCTCCCTGGCTCATGCTCTCTCTGTCTGTCTCTCTTTCAAAAATAAACATTTAAAAACTTTAAAAAAAAGAAAGAAACTCAAACACAGCCTGCATCAAGGACTAGGGCCAGTATGGAACATTTGTTGGGCACTCACTGTGGGCCAGGCCCTAGGCCAGATACTAGGGACCCAGGGTGAGCCAGAGACGGGGTCCATCCTTGCTCTCTTGGGGCTCACCATGGGGTCGGGGAGGAAGACGCAGCCAGAGTACAGCAGGCACAGACGGATTACAATTACAAGGTCCCAGCGCGTGCTTCAGGAGAACCAGGACGAGGAGGCCTGGCCGTGGAGTGTTCTCCAGGCCGGGGTAGGCAGCAAAAGGGACTTTGAACGGAAATTTGAAGGGTGAGAAAATAGGGCAGGCTTTTTGGGCAGAGGAAACCAAAGGTGCCTGGCCCTGGAGACAGGAGCGAGCCTGAGGAACAAAAGGGGGGCCAGGGTGACTGAGGCCTAGTGGACAGGAGAGAGCACCGCATGGCGAGGCACAGAGGTGGGCCTGGGCTGGCCGCAGGGCCCTCCCAGCCCCGTAAGGAGTGGGGATTTTGCTCTGAAGTCAGTGGGAAAGCGTCGGCGGGTTTTATGTTCTGTGTGTGGTTTCTGTTCTGGGATTAGTTAGACGGTGCTGAAGGCTGCACGGGGAGACCGCGGAACAGGATACTGCTTTGTCTGGGCAGGTGATGGTGGTGGCTTGGGTACCGACAGTGTGGATGGGGCAGCGGGGAGAGGCGGGCGGGCCCAAGGGTATTTGGAGATGGAGTTGGTGGGACTTGCGCGTAGGTGGGGGGTGTGGGCACGGGGAGAGCAAACGAGGCCTCCAGGTACCGTCAGCTTTATCCTGGGTGGGGGCGGCATCCTCGACGGACATGGGGGCGCAGTCAGGGTGGGTAATGTCAACAGCTGGTCTCAGGTGATGGGCCAGGTGGGCGACGCCCGAGTGGGGAAGTTAGGGTGGGAGAATGAGTGCCGAACCTCTTTTGGGTCATGGGACCGAGGAATTCGGTTACAGCTGTGGGCCTTTTCCCCAGAAAAACGCACGTGTGCGTTCAACCAACGCCGAGTGTGTGCCCAGGCCAGGCGCCCGTGTGAGCTCTGGAGGAGCCATCTCCACACGGCAAGGTCGGACCAGGCCTTCACGCTTGGAGCGGTACACGTGGAGCTTGTGTACAAGTGATTACCATAGTGGTTAATTACAGATTGGAGGGCTGATAATGGGGAAGCCCCCCTCCCGGCCTGTGTGGTGAAGGGGACAGAGAAGCTTATGGGCTTCACACATGGGGCAGTGTGGTAACGGTTGTGGGCGACAGTGTGCTTGAAGACCCACAGGGAAGCCACCGTGGCAGGGACGGGCGGGGCCCAGACGACACGGGGCTTGGTGGACGCAGAGCACAGGGTCAGAACCGCAGGTTCCTCCTGGCCGCGGTTTCCTCCTGGCCTGACCTTCCGCCTCACTGCGGGCCCAAACTGCCCTCCTGGCCTGTTCACCTCTCTTCTCCCTTCTTCTTCCCCAAGGATCTGGAAGGAGCCCCGCCCTCTAAGAAGATGAAGCTGGAGGCCTCGCAACAGAGCTCCGAAGAGATGTAGACACTGCGTTCAGCCCTGCTGTCCACGCTTCCCGGGAGAGCATCTGCAGGCTGAATTCTCGAACCACCTCCCCCGAGCGATTCCTCTCGGGCGCAGACAGAACTACTAACTTTCCAAGTTTACCAAGTGCAAATCCAAGAAAACCCAGAACAGCGTCACTTCTCAGACACTGAAGAACTCTCTGCTGTGAAGCGAAACACTTGAGTCTCGAAGGGACTGTCCTTGGGAAGGCGGAGTCGACAGCGCTCAGGAGTGTCTGCACACTGTCTCTGAAGCCAAGATCACATTTGTGTTGCTGCTGTATCGTTTCGTTCCCCCTCCGCCAACCCCCACCTCTCTATTTAATGATATAAGCTATATTCGAGGGTGGTGCCGGCCAGGAAATCGGTTTTCGTCGGGGCTTTTCACTGTTCAGCCGATTCCTCCCGCTTTCTTTTTTTGTGCCTTGTGCCCTTGAGGTGACCTCCGGCATGTTTTCCCGGTTGTTTTGCATCTCCCTTTGCAAAGTGCCCTCGGTCGTGTCCAGGCAGCCGGCGCCACCGTCCTCAACATCTCTCTCCTCCCTGACCCGGGACTTCAGCTGGAGCGGAGCAGGCAGGGAGGAGGGGACACTGAGGCCTCGGAAGAGCAGGACCTCCTTGGCCGCCTGATTTGCAGGGGTGGGGGGGAGGGGGTCCGGCACGCCCTGGGCCCTGGGTCCAAGGTCCGAGGAGTGTCCGATGTAGTTGGGGCACTGTCCTCGAGGGCGGGCCTCTGGATGTGCTCTTCCTTCCTAGGGGCATCCAAGGCTGCTGTTTCCAAGCCCACCGTGGCCCAGACGGATACACAGAACCCTTAGATTGTTCTGGCACTTCCACCCTCTTCCCCCACCACAACGCTTTCTCCGACACCTCCGAAGACGAAATGGCTTCTGTGGCTGACTGCAGGATTGTCTCCTTAGGACGACGAAAGGGCTGAGGAGGCTGGGAGCAGATGGCAGGAATCGCTGGTGCCGAACTTTCTCTTCTGGCGCGTTGCCTGGATTTCAAATCCACAGTAACCTGCTGCCCTCCGCCTCCTCGGCTCCCCTGGGCTCCACCCCCACCCTGGGGGAGGCGACATCGCAAAGTGTTCCTGACTCTTCAGAGCCAACAACAGTCCATCGCCTCTCGCTCCCAGGACGCGCTGACGGCCCCCGCTGGGGAGCAGACCCTGATGACCGGGCCTCCAAGGCCAGAAACAAGGCACCGGGGAGCAGAAAGGGGTGACCGAGTCCCCCTCCCCTGGCCTCCGTCCTGTGCCTCTGCCAGGACAGCTTCCTCTCACTCAAATGGCGACGCCCCCTGTGGACAAACTGCCTGATGGTTTGGTTCTGAGGCCTGGTTTGCTCTTAATTCCTAGATGGACTCCTCGGACCTTAACCCTTTTCCTGAGCTTTCTTTACTGCACTGGAGTTCAACTTCCTTTGAGTTGTGTGAGGGGGTGGGAGGGTTGGGGGGGCTTTATTTTGTTGTTGTTTTGTGGTTTTTTTGTTTTTGTTTTCGTTTTGCTGACTGGTGCATATATTCAGGTACCACCTTTGACGTGTGGATCTCTCTCCTGACCACCATGGGAAGCGTCTGCCAGATTCCAGTTTCTAAGTTTCTGAGGGTGAGGCTCTTCCTTTTTTTTTTTTTAAGGGAGCCAATCTATTTCCTGCACTTCAAGAAGAAACAAAATGTTCCTGAATTTCAAATACCTCATGCAAAAATGTCTCCTGAAATAAAGGAAAAAAAAAAAACAAAACAAAAAAAAGAAAAAAAAAAACACAACAAACTTTGAAAATCTTAATGTTGAAGTTCACAAGGCCGAAAGGTTTCTGTCTTAAAAAAACAAAGAAACAAAAATCCTTACCAGTTTTGCCCCTCAGGCCGTCAGTTCTGTGGAGAACTGTGTGCTGCGTTACCTCTCAGCATCTCTCAAGGCGGCTTTACCTCCAGACCCTCTAGAGTCACGTAACTTGTTTTCTTTGCAGCAAAACTCCATTTTGATGAAAGATGAATTTGGATATTTATTTCCTTTCTTTTTTGGGAAATGAGAGGTTAGAACCAAGACAGCTGAAGGAGAATCACACACGCATCCACAGGCACGGCAGGTCGGCCTGGGTCCCCCTGGGCCCCTTCTGGTTGCGGTGCCCTCTCTGGACAGGCAAGGGGAAGTCAACGCGGTTGAGGATGAAGACAACATCCACGGTACCGAGGCTGTCGTCATTAGTTTTTCTCTGAAGTGCCTGATGAAGGTAGGAAGGGGCCCGTGACCGGGGACCCACTGGGCCCCGCCGCGGCCACGCCAGGCAAAGCGCCAGCGGCCCCGCACGTATCGCTGGCCAGGAAGGCCTTCCACGCGGCATCGTTAGACTGCGAAAATCCACACGTGCTTCCTTCCCTGACGCAGTCCGCTCCTCGGAGCCACTGTTCCCCACCCACCCGCACCCCTCGCCCTCCTCCCACCACAGAATCTAAGACCTTCCAGCCGACCGCGCCGGGGGCGGGGGTCCTCAGCAGATGCCTTCCGCGGACACCAGGCCCTGTGGCCTAACGGGCTCCCAGGGCAAACCTTACTCCCCGCCGCACACGGAGTCGGGGAAGCTTCGGCTACACATTCCACGAAGTGCTGGCACTTACCCCCAGAACCCGGAGGGCAGCTGACCGATCAGTAGGGTGGTGACCTCTCATTACAAACGACGTCATGGTTTGGAAGGTTCATTATCGCCGAGGACCTGGTTAGAGGTATAAAGACCTTTTTTCACCGTTACCTGATTTTTTTTTTTCCTCTTAACGTTTTTGTTTTTTGGGTTTTTTTTTTTTTCTGGCGTGTTGTACAGCAGTATAATTTTTCACTTATTTATTCCATCAGTAGATATGGTTTGTACAATGTACAATGGTTCCATTTCAGAAAATAAAAAAAAAATTCAAACCACGAACACCATGTGGCTTTATCGCGTAGTCATAAAGATTCAAATCTGATGCGTGGTGAGAGGGTCCCTCACTAGCTGCTCTGGCCTCTCCTGCACGACCGTGTGGCCCTGACTCCGTGCAGGGCACTGAGCTCCTTGCACGCAGGGACTGTTGCCTCCCAGGGTCGTGTTAGGTGCCGTCATTAAGCACCGGCTGGATACCGTGCGCAGGGTGTTGCAGACCTCCTTGCCGAGGTGAGGACATAGCCCCAGTCACATGACCAGGTGGGGCCCCCGTGGAAGGGCCAAGCCTGCTCCCTGGTCTTCGACTTCGGAAGGCTGTGGCTTGTGGTCCTCGACTTTGGGAGTCTGTGGCAGGCACCCCGAAGAGTCGGCCCAGAGGTGGATTGCAACATCGTCTTGGCTGGTCTTCAGTGTCTTGTGGCGGGGCCGGAGCCAGACCTTCCCGGGGCCCCTTCCCCTCCCGGCAGCTGGGGCACTTCTGTCCCTCTCAGCTTAGACTCCCTCCCTGGAGCCTCCCTTCATGGTTTCCTTTTCTCCCGCCTGTCTCACCGCCTCCTCTTCCACCTGAAGCCTGGCCCAGGCTGATCCGCCTGCAGAGGGGGCAGGGATGGGATTTTTGTCAGTGAGCGAGGCTTGTGCCAACCCCCCTGGAGGCAAATGGTCTCCCTGTTTTATCTGCCTCTCCCTCCCACCCCCTTCCTTTTCACCACGTTCTAGTGTTTTTACCAGGATTGATTGCTCAGCAGTAGAAACTCCTGAACTCCTGATAAAGTTCGGCTTGACAAAACAGAACTCACAGGGACTTTGTTTGCTTGACCAAAAATAAGCTTCGGTTGGCACCCTTGTGCACTCGCCTCTTCTGTCTTCCCGGTGTGTCCTCATCTCCGTCCTGGAGGAAGTTCCGTCCCTTCCAGACTTGTCTCTGTGGGTCCGCCGCCCTTATCTCCACCCCCAGATGTGTTTCTCAGTCAGGCACTCACTCTCTCTGTGTCTCTCTTGGCTCTCTGTCTCTTGCCATTTCCTGTCCGTCTGTGGAGCTGCCTGACTTCCTCTCCTGTCCATTAATTGAGGAGCAGTCATGCACAAGAGCTGTACACGTGGCTTTGCAAGCATTCGTGTGAGCACCATATGTGTGCCAGGCCCCGGGCTGCAGCAGTGACTCAAGTTTGACCCTTTGGCTGTGGGCAATTAAGTGAGCCAGTGTGCTGGGATGGCCAGCACAGTTTGGAACTAGGGGAGGTGCATCTCGATGAGGGGGCAGGGGTCAGGGACGGTGCAGGGGGTCCAGGCAGGAGGCTAAGAAGGTCGTTTTTCCTTGTCGACACCAAGGAGTAGGCTGGAGGTTTCCGAGCCAGGGCTCTGCTGGCCTGGGGACGGCGTTTCCAGGGAATGGCATGGGTTGGAAAAAGCCAAGACTGCAGAGGGGCAAAGCAACTAGGGGACTGGGGCAATAGGCCAAGCAGGAGGCCAGGGGTTGGCAAAAGGCCGTGTGCTCCCCTGGCAATCAGAACTGCAGCCCGGCTGAGAGAGGCAGGCAGAGAAACTCAGGTCTGGGTCTTAGCCCAGACTAAGCCAATAAGGATCATGAAGGTCCACGGTCAAGACCATGGAGGGAATGCAGACCTTAAAGGCCAAGTCTAACCATCCCCCTCCTGTGGGTGAGGAATGAATGCCTTATTTCCCTCCAGAGGCTAATAGACACCTGCTCTTTGCCAGTTGCATTCCTCTCTTCTGCCAGTAGAGGTCACCCTTGTCCACTCGGTCCCAGGGGCAGCCAGGTGACCCAGGCCGGCACCACCAGCATGGTCCCACCCCCTGCTCACGGTTGGTTCAAGGATGATCACATGAGCCAATGTGGCCCAGTGACAGCCCTAGCGTTTCTGTGGGAACTGCTGTAAAAGAGTCCTACTGAAGTAGTCACTAGAGAATTCCCTAGAGGGCCAGCAAGGTGGGGAGAGGTCTGCCTGAGAATGACTTGAGCACAAGGAAGAGTTGAACGAGGGGGAGCGTGAGCTTCCTAAGGGCGGCATTGGTGCACGCGGCCCCAGCCGGCCCCGAAGCCAGCCCTCCTCCCGAACCTTTTAATGTCGTGAGTCCATAAATGCCCTTTAGGTCAGTTTTCCCTGGATCTGTTCCCACACGGGCCCCCACTCGTCCGCCCCAGGGCTTGGAGGCTCTCCTGGACGAATCCAGAAGGAGGGGTGGTTGCCCATATGGCAGCTCTGACTCCTGATTGGGTGTCATCCTCTTGGAAAGAGCGTCTGTCTCTCTCCCCTCCCAGCGTCGCCTTTTAACGCCCCCATGTGACAAAGATGCAGACGGTTCAGAGGAGGCTCCTCTTGTGGGGACAAGGTATAACAAGGATAATGACCCATTTCGGACTTCAGAAGCAACCTCTTCTACAATCTTCAGAGCTCCAGACTTGAGGCCTGTGTCACCTCGGGTAAGTATCTTAGCCTCTCTGGGCCCCAGTTTCCTGATCTAGGGTGGGGAGGATAATAGTGCCTAGTCTCGGGTCCTCGCAGGGCTTAGATGAGTGAGTACATGTGCAGTGCCCGCGACAGGTCCTGGCACACGGGACATCTCCATAAATGCTGGCCACTCCTGTTCCTGCTATTGTAGTTACTGTCTTCAGTTATGTCTAGGCCCCAGAAGCCCGGCTCCTAGAGAATGAGGCGCAGGAAAAGGCAAGAATTGCCCACTCCCAGCTGCTTTGGGCTTACCTTTCTTTTTTTTAAATTTTTTAAATGTTTATTTATTTTTGAGAGAGACAGAGCGTGAGCAGGGGAGGGGCAGGGAGAGACAGAGAGACACAGAATCCGAAGCAGGCTCCGGGCTCTGAGCTGCCAGCACAGAGCCTGACGTGGGGCTAGAACTCCTGAACCGTGACATCATGACCTGAGCTGAAGTCGGATGCCTGACTGGCTGAGCCACCCAGGCGCCCCTGGGCTTGTCCTCAAAGTCATACTTGGCTTTCCAACAACCGGCTTCTCCCCCAAGAGAGGTGACTGACGCTGGGGTTACCCACCCAGAGGGTTCTGGATGATCCAGAGCCTAAATCATGTCCCGTGGGATGAGTGGAAGCCCGCCAGAAAACAGAAGAGAAGACACTCCTGGCTGAGGGCAAGGCTTGCGCACAGGCCGGAGGTTAGAGGACACGTCCCTGCCTCGGAACTGGGCTGCTCAGGAAAGCAGGCCCAAGCAGGGAGCGCTGGGGCCCTGGGTCTCAGAGGAACAGCCCAGTGGGGACTCGTTTCTTCCAGCCTTCTTCACTTTCGTTCTTCCTCCATAGGCCCTAGGAGAGAAAAACCTCTGGGAGGCATAGACCAGGCTGTGGTCCCAGGCTGTGGGTGCTGACTCCCTCCCTCCAAGATACCCCTGGGACAGGTGCCCATGGATGCGCCAGGTGACGTGAGGTCGATGGCTTTCTCTCTTCAGATTTTGGCAGAAATAACAATCTGCTTTGCACCAAAGAATCTCAAGAGACTCTTACTTCCTGCTCTTTCCTCCCTCGGGCTCCCTCAGCTATGAGCTCGTCTGACCTCCGAGCCACCTGGAATGCAGTTTAGAGCAGGGACCAGCTCCCCGTCATAGAGGTAGGAAAACCAGGGACAGGGAAATGACTGAGCAGAGTCCTGCAGTGACTCTGTCTGGAAAGGGGGCTTCGGAACCCAGCCCGTCTTTCTGCGGGTGAGGGCTCAGCACATCCAGCCCAGCACCTGTTTTTGTAAATAAGGTACGATTGAGGGTGCCCGGGGGGCTCAGCTGGTTAAGTGTCCGGCTCCTGATTTCAGCTCAGGTCATGATCTCACGGTTCGTGCGTTTTGAGCCCTGCCTTGGGCTCTGCGCTGACAGTGTGGAGCCTCCTTGGGATTCTCTCTCTCCCTCTCTCTCTACCCCTGCCCCTCCCCCATACACTTTCTCTCTCTCGAAAACAATTTTTTTTTTTTTAACTGGAACACAGCCATGCTTGTACACTTACATATCATCTCTGGACGCTTTCACGATGCCACAGCCAAGGTGAGTAGTTGCTATGGAGACGATACGGTGTGCAGAGTCAAAAGTACGTAGGTAACTAACCCTTTACAGGAAGAGTTTGCCGACCTCTGCAGTCAACCACGCTTTCCTAGGGAAACGCTGTGTAGAGGAGAGAATAAGAATAAGAATCACCTGCTGTGTGCCTGGCACCATGCAGGACTCAGCCTGTGAGAGGGGAGCTCATGAACCTGCACACACTGAAGGCACCCGCGCTCGAGGCCCTCTGCTGTCCCTCCCAGTCACTGCCCCTCAGAGGGCCGCTGCGCTCCCAACTCCTCTTTGCACAGATGTGTTCGGCCCGGTTTGGAACTTTCCGTTCATGGCATCACAGTATGTGCCCTTTCACACCTGTCTCGTTTCACTGAACACGAGGTTCGTGAGTTTCGGCGGTATAGTCGCGCGTCAGCGGAGTCCCTTCTCCTTGCTGGAGAATATTCCCCAGGGCGAAGACACAGCGAGGCACGTGTGCTTTCTCCTGCGGCTGGCCATTTGGTCTATTTCCACTTTCCGCGGAGTATTTATTATGACTATGCAAGATATGGGACTTCCGTTATCTCTTTTCATCCTGGCTTCAGCCCTGAGAGGGGGGACCAATTTGTAGCCTCATTCGAAAGACGTGCTGACAGGGTTCAGAGACACAGCAGGCGGGGAAGACGTTGGGTGAAGGTGTGCCCGCCGTCCTGGCTCTGGCTTCCTTGTTAGATTCCGGGTTGAAATCCCGCCGTGACTACCGATTGTATCATTCCATTCGCACGAAATTTCTAGGAAAAGCAACTATCACTATGGTGATGGAAGGAAAAGCTTGGGTTGTCAGGGACAGGGGGCAACAAGGATGGACTTCAAAAAGACAGGAGGTGATAAAAATATTCCCAAACATTGGACTGAGGGCAGAATCACACAGCCGTGTGAATTTCTTTGAAGCTCCCCGAGCTGTATGCTTCAATACCTCAATAAAGTCGTCCCTCCCGAACCCCGAATTCACACTCGTCTACTTCACACACACACACACCTCCCCCTGCCTCAGTTTCCCTATCTATAAAACGGAGCTTACCATCCCTTGGACTGGGAAGCCTACTGTACGAACTGTCGAGGGCTGCTCAGCCAAGGACCTCTTCCGTCTTCCCCCATGATTAGACACCCCCCACCAGCGCAGCCTCCCTCTGCAAAGGCCTGAGCGGGGGGTGGTCCCCCGCGCCAGAAGTGACATCTGAAGCAATCGGGATCCTGTTTGGCTCTGCCACATCCGACCTGCCGCCTGCGGGGGCACGAGAGCCACGTGCGGCGGATGCACCGGCCCCAAACTGTTTCTCCAAGTAGTCCCCAGAGATGGCCGCTGGCTTTCAATTTCTACACTTGTTTATTTTCAAAGGGACGTTGCCAGACCACTAAGCCACCCCTGCCCTTTCATGGTTTGTTTTATGCGAGAGATTTCAGGAAGAGAGAGAGGAGGTAAAGCGACCCGAAACCAACTTCTCTGCCAGCAAAGGACCGCCGCGGGGCCCCCGCTGTTCGATTTGAGGGACACGTGCGGCCAGGATGCCCCCTTGCTGACTGCCAGCCCCCGGGACACTGGGGGTCCCGGTGGTGGGCATGCTCACTGCAAACAGTTCAGGCTGGAGCGATTGGACATCCACAGGCAAAAGGAAGGAACCTCAGCCCAACTCTTGCACCTGATAGCAAAATTCACTCAAAATGGATCATAGGCCAAAATGTAATTCCAAAAATTCTAGAAGAAAACATAAGAGAAAATCTTCGTGACTGGGGTTGGCAGAGCTTTTTCATTTTTATTTTATTTATTTATTTATTGTTTATTTAAAAATTTAAAAAAATATTTATCTATTTTTGAGAGAGACAGAGCGTGAGTGGGGAAGGGCAGAGAGAGAGGGAGACACAGACTCCGAAGCAGGCTCCAGGCTCTGAGCTGTCAGCACAGAGCCCGACGCAGGGCTCGAACTCATGGACATGGAGATGATGACCTAAGCTGAAGTCAGATGCTCAACCGACTGAGCCGCCCAGGCGCCCCAGTTTATTGACTTATTTTTAAAGTTTGTTTATTCATTTTTGAGAGAGTAGGGGAGGGGAAGAGAGACAGAGAGTCCCCAGCAGGCTCCACACTGTCAGCCTGGAGCCCGATGTGGGGCTTGAACTCACTAACTATGAGATCATGACATGGGCTGAAGTCAGATGCTGGACTGACTGAGCCACCCAGGTGCCCTGGCCGAGTTTTTTTTAAACATGGCATCAAAGTGCTAAAGTGCTAACTGTAAAAGAAAAAGTTAATAAATTCGACTTCATCAAAATTCAAAATTTCTGCTCTGCTAAAGACACTGTCGTGAGATAAAAGCACAAATCACGCTGGTAGACGATCTTGGCAAAACACGTATCTGATAAAGGACGTGGATCTAGATTATGTAGAGAACTCTTGGGGCGCCCAGGGGGCTCAGTCGGTTAAGCGTCCGACTTCGGCTCAGGTCATGATCTCACGGTCCGTGAATTCGAGCCCTGCATCAGGCTCTGTGCTGACAGCTCAGAGCCTGGAGCCTGCTTTGGATTCTGTGTCTCCTCTCTCTCTCTCTCTCTCTCTGTGCCCTTCCCCAGCTCATGCTTTCTCTCTCTCAAAATAAATAAACATTAAAAAAAAAGAAAAAAAATAGAATATATAAAGAACTCTCGAGTCCAGAAGAAGAAAGCAACACCACCACCCCCCAAAAAAACCTAGCAAAATAGTGGCATAGACATTTCATCAAAGAAAATATATAGGAATAGAAAAGACGCTGAACATGATTTGTTATTAGGGAAAGGCAAATTAAAAGCATGGGGAGCTGTCAGGACCCTGCTATTGGAATCGCTAAAGAGAGAGACCGTGGCCAGTACCGGCGAGGTGGTAGCGCAACCGGACCCCTCCTACGCTGCCGCGGGGAGGTGAAATGGTGCGGACATTCGGAAAACAGTCTGGCAGATTTTCGTACGGTTCAACGTCAGCTTACTGTACAGCCCCGAAATCCCACGCCTGAACGTATTTATCTAAGAGAAATTAAAATGTACAAAAGCTTATGCGTAACTGTGGACAGCGGCCTTATTTATATATTCACCCCAAACTGGAAATGACTGAAACAGTCTTCGGTTGCTGAGTGGATCGCCCAACCGTGGTACACTCCTAAAATGAAATCCTACTCCGATTAAAAACAGGAATGAAACCACAGAGACACCGAAGAATAGAGAAGGATCTCTGATGCGTTATGCCAGGTGAAAGAAGCCAGACTCAAGGCTACTGACTGCGAGATTCCGTTCGTACAGTGTTCTAGAAAGAGCAGAACAGCAGGGACAAGAAGCAGATCAGTGGTTGCCAGGGACTGGGGTGGAAGGAGGGGGTGCAAGGAAAGCGTGTGTGTGTGCCTGTGTGTGTGTGTGCTGTGTGTGTGTGTGTGAGGGGGTGTCGGAAATATTCCCAATCTTGATTGTGGTGGTGATTTCATGACTGTATGTATTTTTTAAAATCCATGGAAGTGTACACTAAAGAGAGAACTTCCCTATATGTAAATTACACCCCAACCAAAGCAAACAAATAAAAATAATAATAATAAGCCAACGTACCACCGCATACGAGGTGCCAGGCATTGTTCGAAGTACTGTACACAGATTTACTCAGTCCTCGCAACAACCCTATGAAGTGGGTATTAATTTTCCCTAAATCGTGGAAGTTTTGTCCTCAGACCTCTCTCACCTCCTTCAATTTCCTCCCCCGTTGGTCTGACCCCTAGACCTTCTTCCTCCTGCAGCCCTCACCTCTCCTGTGGCTGTCTTATCCCTCCTACGGACATAGGAGGAAGATTTTTCCACTAACTTATTCCCCTGAGAGGCACACAGCTAATCAAGAGACTTGGCAGGGAATGCAAAGTGAAATGCCTGCAGCCGCCAGGCAGGAATGTAAATGCACAGAAGCACCCTGGGACAATAGGGAGTGGTGGGGACTTCGGAAAATGGGAATTGTGTCTCAAGGGGAAAGCTACTCCTCAGCTCCAGCTGCTACCATGGGAAACGATAAGGGCCCAGGGCTGTCAGACCTTTTGATAGTTCTAGAAAATTCTAACATTCTCATGTTTATAAGAAACGTCACAATTTTTTTAAATGTTAGCAAATAAGCCAAGTTTAAAAAAAACTGTTTTGATACATTTTTACTATTGTAAAATAATGGCGTGTTCATCCCTTTCTTTTCCTCCCAAATCGCCCCCCAAAGTACAAGAAAACAAGGACCAGAAGAAGCAAATCCATGTTTGGCGACATAAGGCGACATGTGTAATCCGAAACGGCCCTATACAAAGTGGAAAGGAGGACGAGGAATGAAAGTGAGCTCCGAAAGGTGGAGAAAGATCAGACCCAAGTGCTGCCGAAGCAGAATCTAGTGAGAAGCAAGCTGGTCCTCTCCTGCGATCCCAGAAAGTCTCAGGAATTGGACGCATCGGCTGCGGTAGAAAGCCAGGGACTACAATGGGGTTTGGTTCAAAGTCTGTACGTGAAGAAGATCTCTAGACTGCCACCCCCATCCCGCTCCGGTCTCCACTAACTGCCCTCTCTCCCTTCCCATGGAGACAGGAGGTTAGTGTCTGGAGAAGTTACATCAGAGAGGCTCCGGACTCGTGGGCAGTAGCGTGGAGGAACACAAGCAGTGACCTGCCAGGAGCTGCGGGCAGGGAGTTCGGTGGTAGTGTGGACAGATGGACAGCAAGACCACTGCCCCCCCTTCCGCAGCCTTGCTCTGGAGATTCAGTAGCCAGGCTCATACCTTCCCTGAAGGCAACCGGCCCTCATCTCTGCAATCTGAACCACTCAGAGCAAAGACGTCCAGATTCTGACACTCACTGGTCTCTCACCTAAGAGCTCCCTGGCCGTCCACTGACTCACCAGTTGATGGGCCAAGTTCTTGCCGTGCACACTGATCCTAGCGGTCATTCTAATGGCCATCTAGACTTTTGAGGAAAGCTTCCCGCAGAAGAGAGAGTTCAAAACAACCTAACGGAAAAAAGGAGGAGGAGGAGGAGGAGGAGGGAAGGAGAAAAACATAAACAATTCGGGGAACAAAAGATAATTTCAGATAAACTCAAAGTAATATTCTTGGAGAGATGAGATGAGATTGCATTGAATTGGATGCTGTCTCTAGAAAGAAGTAATACTCCAAAAATAAGAAAAAAAATTCTAATGTGGCATTAGTTAAAATTTTGGTAAAATCTCCCTAAAGTAGGTCAAAGAGACAAAAATCAGAAAACACAGTACAATTAGAAAATTGATCCAGCAGGTCGAATATCTAATAGGAGTTCCAGAAATAGAGAACAAGAAAAACGAAAGTGAGAAAGCAATCAATTACATAACATGACGAAATAGCCCTCACGTGAGGACATGAACCTTAGGATTAAAAGAGTCCACAGAGTGCCCAACCTCATTCATTAATTTTAAGGGCATACACACCAAGACGAATGATCATAAAATTAAGAATACTAATGACAGAAAGTTCTAAAGCTCCCAGAGAAAAACCAGATCATGGACCAAAACAAACAGAAAACAAAAGACAAACAACAACAACGAAAACAACACACACACACATACACACACAGAAAAAAAGTATTAAGAATGACACTGGATATTTCAAAAGCAATGTCAGAAACTGCAAGCTAGTAGAGCATCGCCTTTCAAATTCAGAGGGCAAATGATTTTCAACCTATATTTTTCTACCCAGCCGAACTATCAAACATGCAGGTAAAATAAAATCACTTTTAGATGTGTGAAGTCTCAAAAATTCTGCTTCCCGTGACCTTTCTGCAGAGGCTACCAGCGGATGTACGCCTCTGAAACAAGGAAGTACAACAAGAAAGACAAAAACAAGGGTCCAGGAAATACTATATTTGTGTGCGTTTCTTTTTTTAAAAAGTAGAATTGATATTTTATTGTCACTTAGAATCGGATGGTAGTTGGGTATGTAATTTTCATGCTTTATCTTTCCTGTTTGTAAATTAAAAAAAAATAATAATACAAGTTTTAAACAGCCAGTGGCTGGCCATGTTTTCAGAAAACATGATTAGATTAATTCGTTCTTCGAGACTTTCCTTATTAGCTCCAGAAAATCCACCCAAGCTTTGTCCTTTAAAAAAATTTTTTTTGATGTTTGTTTATTTTTGAGAGAGAGAGAGAGAGAGAGAGAGAGAGACAGAGTGTGAGCAGGAGAGACGCAGATAGAGAGAGGGAGACACAGAATCTGAAGCAGGCTCCAGATTCTGAGCTGTTAGCAAAGAGCCCGACGCAGGGCTCAAACTCACAAACCGTGAGATCATGACCTGAGCCTAAGTTAGACACTTAACCAACTGAGCCACCCAGGCACCTCACCTTTTGTCCTTTTTTTAAAAAACCGGAAGGTAAGCATGTATTTGACTTCCCACTCCGAAGCAATATCCCGACAGTCATCCACATCTGCTTCAAGGAACACCATTTGGAACACTTTTTTAGAGAGGAAACGAAGAAAGGATTGGTCATTTTGCAAGGCCCACAACAGGTGAATGAGAAGTCAGCTGCTGCAAGTGTATCTCTTGAAGTGTTCACGCCTTCCTAAAAAACATACTTGCTCTTGATCTGCTTCATCCTTTTGGTGGCTGGGGTCTGACAAAAAAATTGTAAAAACTAATGAAAGGGGATCCAAAGCACCATACAGAGCTTAGGAAATAGTACATTTGACAGATGATCAAGGGAGTAAGTTTCCAGGATGATAAAGGGAGGTCCCAGGACAATAGCTTTGCATTAAGCCTACACAACAATCAATCCAGATTGTTAGGACAAAAGATTTCAGTGGGAAAAATTGAGGCTGATAGAATCTGACAGGGCTGACTCTGTCAAAATTGTACTCAGAGATATTTAAGAAAACTATTGGATGTTATAGGAAGACTTAAACCATAGATAGATTCGAGGAAAACTAAGCAAATGGGAAAAAAGTGAGGCAGTTGTTAACTCCAGGAAAAACAAAAGTTTGAACAATTTTTTGTTCAAAGGAACAAGGAAAAGATATCATAGTGCACAATAATTTTGTGGCCAAAATGTAAAAACATTGAATATGAATTTAACAAATATAATTAACTATATTGGTAACATGGGACAGGAAAGACATCTATAACAAAATAAATTAAAATCATTGTAGGGACCCTTGGATGGCTCAGTTGGTTAAGCGTTTGACTCTTGGTTTCAGCTCAGGTCATGATCTTATGGTTTGTGAGTTTGAACCCCGCTTTAGGTTCCATGCGATCAGCTGATAGCACAGAGCCTGTTTGGAATTCTCTCCATGTCTCCCTCTGCTCTTCCCCTGCTCATGCTCACTCTCTCTCTCTCAAAATAAATAAATAAACATTGAAAAAATCATTCTAACATAGTAAGTCAATAAATAATGTCTGAAATTGATGGTTTTAGCATATATATAGGGAGAGAGGTTTTGCTTTTTTTTTTTTTTAACTTGGAGATAAATACTAGAAGTGATAAATAAAAATTTTAAAAGGGTTACCTCTTGGGAGGAAGTAGGTAGGACTGTGGGGTAGTAAGGGGCATGGCATGGGTGCATGCTGGCCAGATAGGGAACTGCTATTTTTAATTATAAGCCTTCTAACATAATAACATAATTTGGTTTTTTCTTAAACTTTTATTTTATTTTTTCAGATTTTATTTTTATAAAAATTTTTTTAAATCCTAATTAAAAAATTTGTTTTATTTATTTTTTTTTTTGCTCTACACTGTTTCTTATGTTCCCTATCTTTATTTTACTTGAAATTAATTTTTGTTTTGCTGAAGAACGACCTCCACTAACTCTTTCAAATATGGCCTATGGATGAAAAAGTCATTTAACCTTTTATCCTCCAAGATTTGTTGAGGGGAAAATTCACTCATTTCAGGCAAACGTTTTTATGATTTTTGAGAAACTTACAACAGTCATAAAAGCACCACCATAATCAAGAGAGAGTATTTTCATCACCACAAATAGTTGTCTTGTTCCTTTTTGTAGTTAGTTTCCTTCCCACAAGCTCCTGGCAACTACCGATCTGGTTTTTCTGTCCCTATATATTTTGCCTTTTACAGATGTCATATAAATGGACTCAAACAATGTATGGCCTTTTAAGTCTGCATTCTTTTACTTAGCATAATGCTTTTGAGAGTCATCCATAGAATTGCATTTATGGAAACCAAAACCATAGTCGATCGCCAGCACTTCTATTCATCCAATACTTCCAGTCATATGATCGGATTGTACTTGCTGGGTCCTTCCTAGCGGGGTGAGGCCATGTTCTAGGCAATGAGGTGTGAGTACATATCGCTTCTGGGCTGAACAATTTAACTGACAAAGTGACACCCATTGAGCTTTCTCTTCCTTTCTGCCACCATGATGGGCAACATTCTAGATGGTGGCTGCTCTGTCAGCCTGAGTCTTGGAGCAACTACAACCAGCAGAGCCCACTGCTGACCTGTGATGGACACAGCCAATAATGCATAGGTAGCTTGAGCTAGAAAACACAGCTTTGTGGTCTTAAGCCGTTGAGATTTGGGTGTTGTTTGCTATCACTGGACAATCAGCCTATATTGATCCATAAAGAATGCTTATATTTTTAAGCACTGGAAAATTTTCTTTTACTTCTGCTTTATTTTCTCTTTCTCTTTTTCTTCCCTCTTTCACTTTCTTCTTTCTTTCTTTTTTTTTTAAAACGTTTATTTATTTTTGAGAGACATGGAGACAGAGCATGAGCAGGGGAAGGGCAGAGAGAGTGGGAGACACAGAATCTGAAGCAGGCTCTGGCTTTGAGCCGTCAACACAGAGCCCGACGCGGGGCTCGAACTCATAGACCGCGAGATCATGACCTGAGCTGAAGTCGGACGCTCAAACCGACTGAGCCACCCAGGCGCCCCTCTTCTTTCTTTCTAGAACTATTAGGCAGGTGCTAGAACTTTTGAACGTATCCTGCATGTCATCTACTTTCTCTGTCCTTTTAGAATTTTGAGGAGAAATTCTCAGTTTAATCTTTTAGCTTACTACTCTTTTAGCCATATTCATTTTGCTATCAACTCAGCTTTTCGAAATCATATATTTTCATTTTTAATATATATTATATATATTTATTTTTATTTTCCAAGACCTCTATTTGCTTCTTTCCACAAAGAAGCTAAAATGGGTTGTTGGTTGATGGGTGCAGAATCTTCCACATTCTTTCCAGAGCTATTAATTATTTTTAAAGTCTTCTGTTTGTTCTGTTAACTTTCTTGTTAGTTTCTTTCTTGTCCCTTACTTGTTAATTCTCAGTTAGCTTTCTTCCAGGGGGCTGGCTTTCCTTAACTGTTTGCTGACTTTTGCTGGTGTATAATACTCTGTATTTGGGAATGCCTATTTGCCTGAATGCTGATTCGATTATAATGGAGTGCTTCTGATTTTTCGAGAAGAGATGGCTGTTCCATGAGGTTCTGTGTTCTTGTGGTTTTCTGGGTGGGAAGCTCTCTGTTCTTCATGGGGGTTGTTAGCTCTCCTGGAGCGCTGCCCTGCACGTCCCTCTGTGCACGTGGCTGTTGCTGCTTGCTACTCTGAAGGAAGGAAGGCGGGGGCCCTCAGCCTAGATTATCTGCAATCATTTCCACATATCCCAGTAAACTGTCCCCGAGACCTTCTCCCTCTAGCCATTGATTGCTTTTTGCACCCTCCAGATCTCTCTCTTGGTAGTTCTCTGCTTTCTGCATTTTAAACTGTGCTTTCCTCCAGTTTTGTTTTTTTCTCTAATATAATCTTTAGGAATTTATGGTGGGGATTACACAAAGTATGTTTGGGCACTGCGTATGGCCTATGGGTTGCCAGTTTGCAACATCAGCCTTTAAAAAGAATATTTTTTTTTACATTTATTTCTTTTCGAGAGACAGAGCGAGACCGAGTGTGAGCGGGGGAGGGGCAGAGAGCGAAGGACACAGAATCTGAAGCAGGCTCCAGGCTCTGAGCAAGCGGCAGCACAGAGCCTGATCTGGGGTTTGGACCCACGAACCATGAGATCATGACCTGAGCTGACGACGGACCCTCAACTGACTGAGCCACCCAGGCACCCCCCAACATCAGCCTTTAGGGGTTCTGTACTCCCATGGAATTTACGTTTCTTTCTTTTTTTTTTTTTGAAGTAGGCTTCACCCCCAGCACTGGGTCCAACCCGGGGCTTGAACTCACTACCGTGAGATCGGGACCTGAGCCAAGATCAGGAGTAGGACACTCAACCAAGCCACCCAGGCACCTCCATGTTTACTTTTTTAAATTAAAAATGCAAAGGATACATTCTCCCACATGGATGTCTTTCGTGCTAAGAAACCAAAAAGAAATATGAGTATGTTCCAAAAAAAAAAAAAGGTATACAGGTAATAATTGTTTCTTTTAAGAAATTAGAAAATACAGATAAAGAAGAAAGTAAGAATCACCTCACCCAGAGAAAACCAGTGTGAACACTATGCTTCACCTTCTGACACATGCACACACACACACACGATTTTATTAGTTTTGGTTTTTTTTTTAAATTGATCTCAAACTACCGACAACTTCTTAAAAGATGCTTTTTCACCCAACAGTATATCATGGGCATCTTTCCAGGTCAATAATATTTGCTTCATTTAATATGTAGTGTTCTGTTACATTAGGGCCATAATATATTCAACAAATTCCCTCTTGTTAGATAGTGCGGCTGGGCATTTAAGAGTTTACCGAGGAGAAAAGTCTTCAGAGGAAGGCAGGCAAGTCAAAGGGCGGCCTCTCGGACATCTGCGCCCAGCGCTGGCAATGGTGGTTTGGGCAAGGGGGAAGATCTCAAACTCACACCTGAAGCTGCCAGTCCCTTGGGCCTAACTGTCCTTGGAGACAACTGGGGAAGGAGGATACACAGCCGCGTTGGTAGGAGCTCTTTGTCACTTTCTCTCTGAACACCCACCTCTTCCGGAGGCCCTTGTCAGGAAGAGGGTGGGGCCGGGCCCTCAGCATCTGGAAGTGAAACTGGTTTGAAAGGAGGCACTGTGGAGGACCCTCAGGGCCCTGCTGGAACTGGAGTGGGTGCTCTTGGCCACGAGCCTCTCTCCCCCTCTTGATGCCTTATCGAACCCCATCTTCCCAACATGGCCCCCACCCCAGGCTGACTTTGACCCCTGAAGCCTTGACAGCTTCCAGAAGTGTCAACTATGAGGCTGAACCATTTGAAATTGCTATTTCTGTCAGTCCAGAGTGGTCGAGAATTAGCAATTTCCTAGGTCCCCCTGGTCTGGTTGGCTCCGTTGCTCCATGCTGAAGCTCCACTGCTTCAGTCTGTAGTACATTTCTTTAGTGCTCATTCGGTGCCAGGCACTGTGTTAGCGACTTATAATCATTTTTAACAGTCGCAACTTTCTGAATTATTCCCTATTTGAAAGAGAAGACAACTATGTTCAGAATTTTCACTTTTAGAGTTTCTTGGGAGCTGGTTCACCCTCTAAATTTAAGATCTTAACAATAACGACGGTATTTTGAGTTGTAGTTAAAGGAGCTGGTGGCTCTGCCACGTACTAATCGTGATGCCTTTTGGAACGTGCCTCAACTTGGCGGAGTCAGTTTCCACTTATGTGGGTATGAGGTCTAGGTGAGAAGTGTTCTTGATCTTGTTTCTGCTTTAGAAAAATGCCTTTGGTATTCAGAGACTGAGTCTTCTCATCAATAAAATGGGGACAATAACCACGGCGCCCAGCAACACCAGGTTGGAGCTGTTAGGAGACAGTTCCAGGCACAGCCGAAACAGCGAAACAGCGGGGCCTCGGAGGAGGAAGGAGCCCCACCTCCACCCACCACGTGGACCGCCTTCCCTGCCCGCAGCGCGATTCCCCGGAGCGTGGGGCGGGGTCGGCACAGCACCACTCGTCCAACGCCTCTCCGGGGCTAGGACGCTTGCCAGTTGCGAGTGGCACCACCTGGCCACTGCTTCCCGCAGCATCTCAGGCAGTCAGGAGCGGTGGGGGCAGTGAGGGGCGGGGCATCGAGGCGTGGCTTCCGGCAACCTTTTTCCTCGCCCCACCCCCTGCTTTTTTGTCCGCCTAGATACGGAAAGGTTCCCCTGCGCCTTTAAGAGGCCGACGCGGGCAGCCGATTGGCCGAGACGCGCCGGTGACGTCACGCCTGGGCCGGCGCCGAGTCGGCCCAGTCGGCCCGCCCCGCGCCCTCCCCCTCTAGCCCCGCGGCGCGCTCGCGGACAGTCCGCGCGCGGGCCGGGCCGGGCCGGCGCCCCGTCAGCGTCTCTCGTCAGCGTCGCCCCGAGCCCCGGGGGATGCCCCCGGCCGGCACCCCCCATGGCCGCCGACGTCTTCATGTGCTCCCCGCGCCGGCCCCGCAGTCGGGGCCGCCCGGTGCTGCTCAAGCCTCAGGTGCCCGAGGACGACGACGACTCGGACACGGATGAGCCGTCCCCGCCGCCCGCCTGCGCTTCGGCCACCCCGGCCCGGGCCCACGCGAGCGCCGCGCCGCCGCCGCCCAGGGCCGGGCCTGGCCGCGAGGAGCCTCCGCGCCGCCAGCAGATCATCCACAGCGGCCACTTCATGGTGTCGTCGCCGCACCGCGAGCACCCGCCCAAGAAGGGCTACGATTTCGACACGGTCAACAAGCAGACGTGCCAGACCTACAGCTTCGGCAAGACCAGCTCCTGCCACCTGTCCATCGACGCCTCGCTCACCAAACTCTTCGAGTGTATGACTCTGGCCTACAGGTAGGGACCCGGCGACCCCGGACCGGCCCCGCCTCTCGAGTGGAGCTTCCTACTTTGATCGGCGCGGAGGGCTCGGCCGCCTGACGACCCCTGGGCTGCTCGCGTTCCCACCGGCTCCTGTCCCTTTGGGAGTGTTTATGGGTCGGGGGTCCTCGGTGGCAGCGCGAGGGGTGGGTGTCCTGGCCTCTTCCTCCGCCAGCCGTGCTTGGGTTCTTCCGGCTTCACGTTCTCCATCCAGGCCCTCCCCTCCAGTGTCCCGAGGCCACCGATTTGGGACGCGAAAGAGATGTAAATACAGGCTGCACCTTGTGTTGCTCGACTCTCCACCCTTTCCCCCAGACGCTTTGTGTGCTTCCGGCAGTATGGGGTAGTGGTTAGGAGCACCTGTCCACGGGTGGCTTAAGTGCTGGCTCCAGTATTTAACGGTTGTTAATCCCGGTACCCGTTTCCTTTATGAAGGGGGGATAACAGGCATGTCAGCCTCCATTGGCTATTTTGGGGCTGGAACGAGATAGGTAGTGCTTTTATCCCACTGCCTGGCCCGCAATTAGATGCTCTGAGAGTGTTAGCTACTTTTTTACTGTCCCAGCAGAGGGAGGCTGGGTCGTCTCCGGCTTTGTTGGGACACCCTCTCCCACCGTGGCCGCCAGCCTGGGTGCCTCCTAGGTAGACTCTTGGAACCACAGCGGTTGGAGGTGCTGTCCGCCCTCCTGGCAAGTTGGAAGGTCCTGTGGTCAGCCCCGAAACATTATATGGAGATGGCATTGTTGAGGGCAGGCATCCCAGACACCGTCCTGACGTGCGGGCAGGGCTCTGGGCAGAGATCCCTTGTTTCTTAGTCACAGAGATACCTGGCCCTCGTGAGATAAACCGTCTTTCCGCTCTCTGCTCCCCTGGCGTGCCTGTTAGGTATTTGCGCCCTGCGGCTTCTGCCTCAGCAACAGACCTTCTCTGGGCCGGCTGCAGGGCAGAGAGAGCAGTCAGGTCCTGCGCCAGGCTCATGACAGGAGCTCTGCTGAGTGGGGGCGATCGCGTTAGTTAGTTAGTTAGGCTTGGGCTGTCTTAGGTCTGCTCTGCAGGCGGCACAGGAAAAGTTTCCTTGGAGACTCCAGAAACAGTGCAAAGAAAAATAGGTACATTCTCCTCCCCGCTCCTTTTTTTTTTTTTTTTTGGAGAGCCTTTAAACCCAGATAGATCCAAGTTAAAACATTACACATTTACCTGACCTGAAAACATGGCTCCGGGTGGCGTTTTCCCCCACTGGAATAAATGATTAGTCAACTCGTTCCTTTGTTATGTTCCTGAAACACCCCCCCGCCGCCCCCACCCCATTTCCTCTCTTGAAGGTTTCCCTGGTGGTTTGTTTGCCACATGGCTGCAGGACGTTGCCCGTAGCGCTCCTCCCATCCCCCTCGCGTGGCACGTCGGTTAGGCTCGGCTCCGACTCTCTGGTCTTGCCAGTTGGAGCTGGCACTGAGCCTGTGAAGATGTTCTGGTTTTTTGTGTTTTTTTTTTTTTTCTGAAATGGAGTTGAGATGCAGCCTTCTGCCCTCTTTTAGCCCTGCTTACTCAGTCTCCAAATTGGAGCGCTTCGTTAGAATCAAACCCACCTAGATTGTAGCCTACAGCGCAAGAGCCGTTTCAAACAAAACTCTAGGTGAAAGACAGGAATGTGATTTATTAAGAGAACTTAATCCTCTTCTTCATTTTAATATAAACTTCTCCGGGTACAGGGAGAGAAGGGATGATTATGTAGCAGGAGGCATGGGGTAGAAAGATCTCGCCTAAGCTCTGCTAAAGGAAAAATAAACCAGACTTCCCTTTGCCCGCAGTTCGGATAAACCTACAGGCTTATTATTAAATAACACCAAAGACTTTTCAGTAATGGCATTCCCCCCCCCCCCCTTCTTTCAAAAATATTTTGGCAGCTCGCCATTGCTCAATTAAGTTCTTGATTGCCAAGTGCACCCTTACCTTGCTCTTCAAGACCTCCGGCCCCGCTGGCTCTCTCGCTTCGCTGTGGTTCCCTGTGCTCGAGTCCCGCCGCTGCTGCAGGTCCCCAGTGGGGTGTCTGCCTAGTAATTTCTCATGAAGATACTCTTTGTCTCTCCGTGTGGGGCTGATTCGACTGCCCCCGAGTTCAGTCGGCAGTGCGGAACCGTGGTACAGATTGACAGAGGAATGACTCAAAACCAGTTGTCTGGGCTGTAGCCTCTGGCACAGAAAGCAGCAGAGCAGAAGTGAGTTTCTGACCTCAGCTGTCCTGTTATGACCACTAGCTGGCTCTCGGAGGAGGAGGGGGGAGATGGGGGCAGGGAGGGAAGCACACTCGATCTCACTGGTGGTCTGACTTCCCTTGTCATGGGGTTCGAGCCCTCACCACTGTTTTCCAGGTTTTCTCCTTCTCCGTGGGCTTAGAGGAGGACTGTTTCTGGCCCAGGCTCTTTCTAACCTCAGCTTCCTGTCTGCTCCCTGGCCTCTTGGTTCTAGCTGCCTAACTCTCCCTGGTACACTCTGTGCTTTTTTTTTTTTTTTTTTTTTTTTTTTGGTTTCCTGTTAACTGCTGTCTCCCAGCTGTTTCCAGATGAGGTTCAACAGCTCCTTGGAGGAGGAACTAAGTGCAGGGGAAGCTGGGGTGTTTTTTTCCCCCAGTCCTGTGAGGTGATCCAGGGGTTCTGACTGTGATCTGTTCTGAACATGCAGAGTCTTGAACCCTTAGAAAGTCTTTGGCAAGACTGACTCTGGGTGGGGGGATAGGGTGTTTGAGGAGTGGGGACCGCGTGTGAGTGTGCCCAGTGACCCGCCTGGGTGACTAACAGTGCCGAGGTGATCCCAGCTCCGTGCATCTGGCCTTAGAATCCATGTCCTTCCCGCTTTGTGACGCTAGCCCTGTAGCAAAGTGTCTTGATTTGGTCCTACAGTGTGTGCGCAATTACTGGGACATTTTGGAGGGGACGAAGTTGCAAGCTTAGGTGATAGATGGGAAAAAAGCGCATGGTTTACCTTTTCAAAGCCTTCCTGTCTGCCACTGTAAACGGGAGCTAAAACTCCCCTGCGTGGTGGGTGTGAGGATTAGCTGAGATCATGCCTGTGACTGTCCAGTAAGAGGCAGGGGAGGCTTCAGGGCTGGATCCAGTGCTGTGTCCTCACCCAGCTGAGGACAGGACTCCTCCTCTGTAAACTGAAGGAAATAACGTATCTGACTGAGTGTTTTACTGTGGCTTTCAAATGCTTGCTTGACAAATACTAAATAGACGCATTCTTGCTTTGCCTGTGCTGTCCGCGCTCCACAATGGAGCTATGTACTCTAGAACATAGTTCATGGTTCTCGCCCTCTTAGCGTTTTAAGGAATGTCACACATGTAACTCACCCACACAGATTCTGAGCACATCTAGTAGATAGCTTTTTGTGGTTGGTTTTGGTTTCACTTCTCTACCTTTTTATGTAACTCGTTACTGCGGAGCCTAGGTGTGAGTGTTTCCGGAGGGTTGGAGGTGTTCTCTTTACGTATGTAGGGATAAGCAGTAGCTTTCTGGACAATGGGTTTCTGCTTAAGTGGGTATCTGAAGAGACCTTTAATTCGGACCTGTAAGATAGTCTTGGGATACAAATTTCTAAAAACGTACCCCCGTATAAGCATACTCTGTTTAGTAATCCTCTGTTCCTATCCCAGGGTGGGAATCTCTGCCACACTTAAGGAGTAGCCAGGATTAAAGGTTTAGAGCACGGTGACCTCTGAATTTTAAGTTTTCAGCAGAGGTACTTTCTAATACTAGTTGTGGTAACTAGTTGTAAATGAGAACCATTCACACGAATGACTTAAATTTACTATTCTTCAGCCATGCCGAAAATAAACAGGTTTTCTTCTTTTGAACTTTTTTCTGTTTTTGATCATTATATAGTGTGCACTGAGGGGCGTGCACTGAGGTGGGAATGAGGGCTGCAGAGACGACAAAGGCAGTGTCTGTCCTTGAGTTCACGAACTAGGGGTGGGGGACAGATAGACAGTGATAGAATAACTAGCAAGGGCTGCAATAAAAACTGTGAAGCAGTTCTGATGGCAGCACTGAGACTGAGAGTTGACCTAATCGCTGTCAGTGTGGGTAGTTTCCCCTGCCATCAGGGTTAGTACGTCCCTCCCCTTCCCCAAGTTAACTGTCAGCAGTTATGGACCATATGCCCCAGCAGGAAGGCCCTGTATTCCTCTTCTCTGTTTTCGCCCCTTAGCAGTCTAGGAACAGATTTCCTTTTCACGGAGAGGCTGATTGGCTAATTGCCATCCCGATGGAAGGGCGAAGAAAGGCGGTAAAATCGGGAAGAGCCTGGGAAACGACGCTGGAGGTTGTTTGCTAGGGTGGAGGAGGAGACAAGAATTCACTTTAACCGAACACTACCATGTCCCGGATTCTCTTTGCATGATCTTTAGCAACTCTTCCAATAGCCTTCTTAGGTGGGTGGTGGTGGAATCCTCATTTTTCATATTAAAAGAACGCCCCCTCCCCCGCCCCAAGTTTAGGAGTTAATGGACTCTGAGGTGAGCAGTTTGTCCAAGGCAGTGACTCTAGAGCTGAAAAGTTGCCTCCCGCCTCTGTTCACAAAAGCCTGTGGTTCTGTTAGGAGGTGAAAATGCCAGTCCTTCTAAAGTAAGGCCTGGGGAAACCAAGGTGGGGAAAAGGAATGCCTTAGGCTGCTCTGCGCCCTTCGATGCCCCTGGCTCCTCACCACTCATGAACTCCTACCCTTCCTTCAAGACTCGGCTCAAGCACTGTTGCCCTAGTAAGGCTTCCCGAAGGGAGTGGACGCCACATTTCTTTGTGAATCCATGACCCTTATCGATTCCACCTGGAATCGTTATGTAGACCTGACGACACAATTCATGCTGTCTTCACCTTTGGCTTTCTTACAGACCCTAACAGTGTCTGGTACATACTAGAAGATTAAGAAATACGTATGGGATTGATAAGGGAAGCCACCGTTGTAAACTTGTCCTTGGTGAACCTGTTTCTCTTCACTTATACAAAGACAAACACAAGCTCTGTGCTACAGGGCTTTCAGGGATGTTGGTAGGGAGTGGGACAGCGGATGAATGCTTTCATTGAGTGGTATTTATATTGTGACCCGCTTGGACTGTTGTGGCAGATTAATGACCCCTCCCCTTTCCCCTGAGATCCATATTCTAAGCCCCAGAACCTGTGAATGTGCTAGGTTACACGGCAAAGAGGATTCAAGGTTGCTCATCAGCTACCTTTGTTTATTTATTTATAAATTATCGATTGATCGATTTTTTTTAAAGTAGGCTCCACGCCCAACATGGGGCTCAAACTCATGGCGTCGAGATCAAGAGTTGCATGCTCTACCAACTGACCCAGCCAGGCGCCCCACTAATCAGCAACCTCTAAAATGAGGAGATTATTTCGGATTCTCTGGGTGGGCCCACTGTAACCACAGAGGTCCATACAAACAGGAGAGGAAATCGGAGAGAAACAGAGAAAGAGCAGCAGGAGAAGGCCTGGCCTGATGTTGCTGGCTCTGAAGACCCAGGACGGGCTGTGTGCTAAGGAGTGTGGGTGCCTCCAAACGCTGGAAAAGGCGGGAGAATATATTCTGCCCTAGAGCTTCAGAGGGAACCCAGCCTTGCTGATGGCTTGATTTGTAGCCCAGTGAGACTCGTGTCAGACCTCTGAGCCCTGGAACTCTAAGGTAATAAATCGGTGGTGGTCTTTTTCATTGTTGTTGTTTGTTTGTGTTGAGAGGGAGAGAACGTATGCACGCACACACGTGCAGAGCAGGGGCACTCTCAGAGAAGGAGAAGGAGAAGGAGAGAATCCTAAGCAGGCTTCACACTGTCAGCGCAGAGCCCGACAGGGGGCTCCATCCCACGAACCATGTGATCATGACCTGAGCCAAAATCAAGAGTTGGGCGCCTAACTGACAGCCACCCAGGCTCCCATTAGTAGGTGGTGTTTTAAGCCACTCATTTTTGTGGTCCTTTATTATAGCAGCCATACAGCCTGGTTTGAAATGTTTCTTGAGGTCATGTTTTGAAACACATGACTCAGCTATAAAAAGGCACTTTTAGTTCTTCATCAACCACAGGGAAGCATAGCAGCCCATCCTCGAGTTCTGTCAGTTTAGTGCGGGTGTAGTCGGTGCCATTTCAGGGGATCTGGTGACAGGAGGGCCCTTCTTATCCAAGGAAAAGTCTATAAAATGGGTCTTAGCCTTACTCCCCGCTACAATTGCTAGGATAGGATATTGTAGAAGGTTAATTTTACTTTTTTTTTTTTTAATTTTAGAGAGAGCATTAGCAGGAGAGAGGGGGAGAGAGAGAGAGAGAAGGAGAATCTTAAGCAGGCTCCACTTCCAGCGTGCAGCCCTACGTAGGGCTCTATCCCATGACCCTGGGATCATGACCTGAGCCAAAATCAAGAGTTGTACTCAACCGACTGAGCCACGCAGGCACCCCAATTTTACTTATTTTTAAGGATTCATGCAATGATGAAAAATTCAGTGTGAGCTCCCATTTCTTGGGTATAATATGTGCAGTGCAGACAGCAAATATCTTAGATGATATTTTCCATCTTTTGTTGGAATTCTGTCTATGGTTAGAATTCCAGGCCTCAGGACTAGTGTTTTATTTAGGCAGAACTCTTCCAGCTGCATGGGTCAGGGACCCTCTCGTGCTCACCCGTGTGATAGGGGCTCGTTGCAAGGATTGGGAAGGGCGCTGGTAACCTCACGATGATTCCGGGGTTCCTAGCATTGCCTGAGCTAGTGCAGACTGAGCTGGGTTCCTGGCCGCTCTGGGTCCTCAGCCCCGGGGGGGCTTGTCCTTCTTTCCTGCTTCATCCCTGTGAAGTGACTCAGCTTTTCTCTCAGCCTCTGTTTTCCTCGCAGTCTTGCTTAGCCCACTGCCAGCTGGCTCGCTCACCTCGAGCCCTTTTTCTTCTCTGCGTCAGAGCTGCTGCTTAGGGGCGCCTGGGCCGCTCAGTCGGTTAAGCGCCCGGCTCTTGATTTCAGCTCAGGTCGTGATCTCATGGTTTGTGAGTTTGAGCCCCGCATCAGGCTCTGTGCTGACAGTGTGGAGCTTGCTTACGATTCTCTCTTTTCCTGTCTCTCTGCCCCTCTCCCTCTTTTTCTCTTAAAAATAAATAAAAACAAACAAACAAACAAACATTAAAAAAGAAAATCTTCCGCTTAGAGGAGCTTCTGCATCTGCCTGTCTCGAGCTCGCCCATGGTCTGTGTTTCACATTCAGACCTTGCTTAGAGCACTGTTACTATCAGTGCTCTTTGCCAGCTGCCTAACCAAGTTATCCCCATAGCCTCCACTTAAAATATTCGGGGGTGGGGGACACTAGCTGTCCCCTTCCTTTCTGAGTAGAACGTCACAGGCCACAGAGCATGAGTCTGGCTCTTTCCTTCTAGAAGTTACTAATCAGGCCTCTGTTGGGTGCCAGGCACAGCTGTAGCTTGAAGATACAGTAGTAAACAAGGAACATGAGTCCTCTTCCCTCATGGAGTTTATATTCTAATAAAGGGAATCAGTAAGCAAATCAGATTTATATCATTAGTACAGTCAGAAACATAAAACAAGATGAAAGAAGGAAAGTGATAGGGGGTTGGGGGAGGGTGGGCAGATACTTTATCTTGCTGGTCAGAGCAGTCTTCCGAGGAGGTGACATTTTAGGTTGGGCTGAAACCTGAGTGGTAAGTAGGAGCCAGGCGTGGATAGGCATTCCAACTGTAGAAGAGCCCAAGGCAAAGGCCCAAGGTGGAATGAACTTGGCGCATCCCAGGGCTAGGAGGAAAGCCAGCATGGCTAGAATGTTGAGGACAAGGTGAGTGGTAGAAGATAAGACTCAAGAGGCAAGGGGCCTTGTTGGTGAGAATTTAGAATCTTGTGCTCACTGCCCTTGGGTATGCAGCTTGTTGAGGCTGCTCTGTGGAGACCAGTTGGTAGGAGGCAAGAGTAGAACCTGGGGTGCCACTCGGGAGGCTGTTGGGCCTTTCTCAGACTGGAATGGCAGCAGTGGAGGTAGGGAGAGCCGGGTGGATTCAGGGTGGGATTTGGACTTGCCAGTGGATTGGGCGTGGAGGATTGAAGAAAGACAAGTATCTACAACGACTGGGAGGTTCTGGCCTGAACCAGGGGGGCTGTTACTGGAATGAGGAAGGCCCAGTCAACTGCAGTGGCAGGTGCACTGAGGACACCGCTGTGCTGTGCACTAAGCTTGTCTGCCGTGGGTCCCCTGTGACTAGAGCTGTGGGAGGGGCCCCAAGAGGGGGCTGCGAGGGGACTGGCAGCGTAAGGGGCACTATGGCTGTCCAGCGAGGTCCTCGCCAGAGCAATCCTCTCGTAGCCTTGGCCGGTCTCATAGCCTTGACCACGCTGCTCCGTCTCACTTCCCAGACCTCTACTGTGCCTCTCGAGGGGGTCAGATATGGAGGGGAGACTTCAGACTTTTGAGCTGGCATTTGGAAAGTAGTGTTTTTTCCTGCAAAACATATGCCGTCGTATATCCCAAAAGATATTTTTGCTCAGTTGGGTCTAGTTGTGCTGGAGGAATATTGCCTGATCTACATGCCTTAAAGGAACTTCTCCAAATCTGACATTCTTTATGTGTCTGGGGTTGGACTGCGTCACCAGAAAAATCTGGAAAGAGGCAGTGTGGAAGCGTAGCTCCAGGAAGGTGTCCAAGATCTGGAAAAACAATTCCAGAAACAGGATTCCTTTCTGTTTGCTTTCGAGTCTCAGAAGTGAACATAAAGAATCTGAGTGGAGCTAGGCAGTGAGAGCTGGTAAGGAGACAGCAGCGAGAACCAGGCGCCCGATAGAAACCGAGGTTTGGGAGTTCGGGTTGCACTGCAGAAGGAGACCACGAGATGTAGGAAGCGTGGCTTCGCTGTTGAGGAATATTCGGGGACCAGGAGGATCCATTCTGAACGCTGTTGCAGCTCCTTTCCTCTGTGGCTGGTGGGCGGAGGCAAGAAGGTGCCCTCTTTTGGTTTGTCCCCATGAGCCAATCTCGGTCATCAAGACAAAAAACATCTTCTTATGAAGAAAGTAGGGGAATTAACTTAGTTTGTAGATTAAAATTTACCCAATATTTGAGCTTCTAAAAGAGCAGCCTAAAGCACTTTGTCCCGTGGACTACCTCGTCTCCCGATGAGCGGTTGGGACCTGCCCTCGTAGCTTGATATAGAGCCTTTTAGAGCAAGTTAATGTATAAACCCCTTTTATTTATTAAAATGAAACACTTTCAATGAATTCTTACAACAACATATGATTGTCTTACTTTGCTATTTTATACGACTCTTTTCTAGTTGAGTAGCAAGCAGGGTCTTTTAAAATGCCTCCTTTGTTTGAATTTTTAAACAGGTCTTTCTCTGCCTTGGAGCAGGAGTCTTATCTACTTCCACAGACAAGTTTTTGTTGTTATTTTTTAGCAACGTTACTGAAGTAAAATTTATATACCACAGAGTGCACTTGTCTAAAGTATATAGTGTATCGATTTGTTAGTTGTGCAGTCATTATCCCAATCCAGTTCTAGAACTAGCTTTGGTCCCCCCACTGAGGTCTCGCCTGGCCTTTTATATTTGATCCCAGTTCCCACCTTAGCCCCAGATTTCTCTGTGTCTCTAGATTTGCCTTTTCTGGACATTTCATATAAACAGAATCATACTATATGCGACTTTTTATGTCTGGCTTTTTTCACTTCGCATCCTGTTTTCAAGGTTCATCCATGCGGTAGTATATATCTATCTGGATTTTATTTCTTGCACTTGCTGACTAGTGTCCCGTGTGCTAGCACACCGCAGTTGCGCATCCATTCATTGACAGACATATTTTTGAGGGAAGCCTCGTACCTTCATCATCTGGGTATTGGTTTTCCATTTCCTGTAATAAACTTCTCTTACAGATTGAGATGGGAACTTTCTTCTCAGGTGAGAATAGGAAATGGCAGGAGCGTGGTAGAAGGGTGGTTGGGCTGGGCGCTACAGGACGGTGGTGCCGCTGGCTAGTGCCAGCCATCGTGCCTCTAACTGGGGGGAGAAAGGCAGGGGCTGGGGATGAGCTTAGACTAGAGCCATGGTTACCAACCTTATTTATCTTTAGTGGCCCTTAGGTTTTTGAGAGAGATGTTGTAGAAACAATTTGCATTCAGCAATAAAAAAGATCAGATTACTCTTATGTGCAAAAACATTATGAACCTCAGAAACATTATGTTGAATGAAATAAACTTTCCTCTGAAGAGTAGATATGATTTCATTTACGTGAAGTTTTAGAATAGGTGAAACTAAGGGGAAAAAAAATCACACCAGTACTTGCTTCTGAGAGAGGTTGGAGCAGGGACTGACTGGAAAGAGGCACAAGAGAATTTTCCAGGATGGGGGTAATCTCGATAGGGGATTGCGTATATATTTGTCAGAACTCGTTGAACAAGAATGGCATGTTTAAAATTTATACATTTTGTTATACGTAAATCTTACCAAAAACAAAAGGAACCATTGACAAATGTTGAACTCTGGCCGACACTACGTATGCTGATGCGTTAGGGACGAGAGCCTTTAAAATAGCAGACCTCAGACCGTTTGGTCTCAGGACCCCGTTGTGCTCTTAAATATTGGAAACCCCAATCGATTGTATGGATTATATCTGTTGACGTTTACCATGCTAGGAATGAAAACTGAGAAAATTTAAAAATATTTGTTAAAGCGTTGAAAAAAAATAAACCCATTGGGTGTTAACATAAATAACATTTTTTTGTAGAAAATGATTGTTTTCTGCAAAAATGAGCAGAGTGACAGTGTTCTTCACACTTGCAAACCTCTTCTGTTTAGCTAACGTTTGGTTGGAAGACAGTTGGACGCTCACCTCTGCTTTTGTCGCATGCAGTGTCACACGTCTGCAGAACATCACCATATGCTCTTGAGAGAGTGAAATGGAAAAAGGAAAATAGCCCCTTAGTATTATTTTGAAAATAGTTTTGCCGTCGTAGACCCCCAGGAGGTCCTCGGGGACCCCCAGGCTCTCCAGCTCACTTTGAGAACCACTGCTTCACGTTAAGTAGGATGGATGGATAGATGAATTCGTGGTGAAGTAATATATCGAAGTGCTAATTGTCGCATCCAGGTCGTGGGTTCTCGGGTGTGTACCATATAATTTTTTCAATTTTTCTATATATTTGAATTTTTTCCTATTCGCAAAATGAGAAAAAAATGCACTTATTTAAAGAATGACCACCATGACTTTATTCGTGGGCAAATAAATACTTTTAAAAATATGGAAGACAAGTTTTGGAATGAAGTTCTAACGTATGCTACAACATGGATGTGCCTTAAAAACGTTATCCGTGGAAGTCAGACACAAAGGACCACCCGTCGCGATCCCAGTTATATGAAATGTGCAGGCAAACTCATGAAACAGAGGAGGGGAGTAGCTGTTGCCAAGGAGGTGGGAGGATGGGTCCTCACAGCTAATGGGGGTGGGGCTTTTGAAGGAGTGATGAGCATGTGCCCAAATTAGAGAACGGTGATGATCATCAACTTGGTGAATGTAGTAAAAACCAGTGAACTTTTATTGTATTTTGTTTTTTATTGTTTAAGATTTTATTTTCAAGTTATCTCTACACCCAACGTGGAACTTGAACTCACTACCCCAAGATCAAGAGTCTCACACTCCACTGACTCAGCTAGCCAGGTGCCCCAGTGAACACTTTTATTTTCATTTATTTGTTTGTTTGTTTACTTATTTTTTTCTTTGAATGCCAAGCGTCTTCTGTACTTTCTTTTATTATCATCATAGTCTTTGCATCAAGATAAATAGTAATGATAGCAGATTTCTTTTTAAAGCTTAACATTAAGTATTAAATATCTTTCCCCATTTTAAATTTACATTATCCTTCCATGAAAAAGAAAACTAAAAGTCAAATTACAAGAAAATTAAAAGTCATAGAAGCCTGGACATATCCCCATGATTAGCCGGGCCGTGTACAAGTCGGTGGCTTTGTTCTTCCTGCCATAAAAGCAGATCCAGGCCCTGGAAAGAGGGGACCAGGTTCCAACTGGTTTTGAAAAGTGTGTTGCGAAACTAGATGGCCTGTTACAAGCCAGGTAACAAAGTAAGGATGGGGGTAAGGAAGGAAGGGACATTTTCTTCCAGAAACAGGATTTCTGAAGGGTCCCAGTCCATCATTTTTTCCCAAGATGGTTAGAGGAGGGATAAAATCTCAACATGAGCTTCGAAGTACTGTCTCTGTGAGGGGACGGTAGTTGCCTTGCCAACGAGGGGGACCGCTGAGGCGTGGGCATGGCTAAGTCGGACCATCCCCACCTTCCTCAGCTAGGGAAATGGAGAGTTTGTTGCCCAGGGGGTGTGAAAGCGGGCTGAAGCTTGGTTGGTACTGAATTCTCTAAGAGGTTTCTTCCAGAAACAGACAACTCAGACTCTTCCTCTCATGTTAACCAAGAAGTTATTTGTAAAAGCACGTGGGAAGTCCCTCCTCCACCCCTCAGGTGGGAAGGCTCAGAGAAGGGAGTCACGAGTACAGCCCTCCTCTAGGCCATAAAGGAGTTCCTGAAGGTTGGAGACCCCGTAGAGGTGGCCAGAGGCTGCGGCACCACCAGGACATGGAAAATCTGATGAGACTGGAACACGTGTCAAATTTTCCAGGAAAGGAGCGCTCAGGAATTCGAGCAGCCTAAAGGCCAGCTCTGATGACATGCATCACAGCCATCAAGAAGAACCGGCCCATCTGGCCCACTGTGGAGGCCTTGACAAAGCCCTGAGCAGTCATAAAGTGTGTGTGGGGCCCAGCACCACTCAAGCCAAGTCCCAGGAACACTCCTGCTCTTGTCTGCCAGTGCTTAGGGGTGGCAGACCAGTCCCACCGTGCCACAGTGGTGGCAGAAATGCCTGGGACACAGACGATGGAGAGGCGGATGAGCTGTGCCTGTGGGGAGCAGCAGCAGGAGTAACGGAGCCAGGGGACAAAGCTCCCTGTACTCAGTAGAACAGTCCCTGAATAACCCTGTTTGGAAGAAGTCTGAGAGACTTTCTCTGAATGACAATAGCTGGTGTAAAGAGCCAGGAGAAGCTGAGGCGGAGCGCTGCGCCCAGAAAGAACATCCCAGAAAACCGCCTCTCCTGTAGAGGGGCCACGAAGTACATATTTGGTCTGAGCAAACAGCACAAAACCAAGCGGATGGGTCCAGATGTTGCCAGTTTCTGTATGGATGCAGAAAATGCTCTCGAAGCAAGCCTGGCAGGAGGGCACAGGTGGTCCACGGCCATGTAGCAAGGAGTCGTTGTCCTTCAGCCAGGCAGGGAGGACGTCATATGGGATGACCCTCTAGTGTCCCTCCCAGACCTCATACACAGACTCCTCCACCTTCTCCATGGCATGGTGGGCTTGCAGGGGAAGTGTCCGTACGTGCTCCTCCTCCTCCCCCTCCCCCTCCTCCTCCTCCCCCTCCCCTTCCTCCTCCTCCCCTCCTCCTCCTCCCCCTCCCCCTCCTCCTCCTCCCCCTCCTCCTCCTCCTCCTCCTCCTCCTCCTCCTCCCCCTCCTCCTCCTCCTCCTCCTCCTCCTCCTCCTCCTCCTCCCCCTCCTCCTCCTCCCCCTCCTCCTCCTCCCCCTCCCCCTCCCCCTCCCCCTCCCCCTCCCCCTCCTCCTCCTGCCTCGGTTGGGTTGACAGTTACTCGTTTGCCCTTTTCTTCTAGCAGGGGTCCCAGTTTAGCCAGCTCCACTGTGTCCATTTCCCTGTCCCTGGCAGGAGCTCCATCTGTGCCACCACAGGTCCTTTGTGAGAAGACATACCCTGCAGCTTCCGCTTGGGGAAGGGTTGGGGGTCTCTCAGCCCCAGGGGGCGAGCTCTCCCTGTGATGGTAAACAGGCCTCTGGACAGGCTCTGCTGGGGCCCATGGTCCCCGGCGCTACGTCCCGTGTCGCTGGAGGTGGCCCATGGCCGAGCAACCCTGGATCTTTGGCTATCCCGGTGAACACTTTTAAAGGGAAGACTTCATAGCATGGGGATTATGTCACAATAGGGCTGTCATTTAAACAAATACTTAAAACACTTCTGCTTTTTAGCATTATCTGTAGGAAGTCTGACTTAGGAAGCACCGGGCCACATGATCTTCAAGATCTAAATATGTCCGTGTCTAGAAATTTCACAATTGGTTCTCTTCTGTCTTCTGTGTATAGTAAATGAGAGAGTGGTTTGGAAAGTGACCCGCCTCTCCAGCTTGCTCTCTAGCTTGCCAAATCCCTGTCTCCGAGATTATCCTGTTAAGACCTTTTTTCCTGTTAACATTGTATGAGTCAGGGGCTACAAACACAAATGCCCACAAGGGCCAGAAAGTGAATGAGCCATCTGTAAGGAAAAGGGGGCCTTTTCTATCAGTATTTTTTTCCTTTTGATGAAGTCATGGTTACAGAGAAATTTTTTGCTGTGAAAAACCATGTAAACATAAAACCGCAATTGATGCGGCCTCAGCGAGCGGTGGAAAGGCTGTAGGGAGTGGTGGAAGGTTTGCTGGGTCTAAGGGTGGGCGCCCATCACCTCGCTCCAGTGATTCTCGGTGTTTGGGCATGTGAGCCCAGTGTTATGAGATTGGGCATATCTGAAAAATTGGAAGAAATCTGAACTAATATGTGAGCCCCACTTTTAAATTTTGCTTCAATTTATAGTGTAAGGTCTGAGTTCAAGTATTAGTTATTCTGGGGAGATGGGTTTAGGCTAGGTTAAATCTAGTTTAAAAGTGAATGTTGGGGCGCCTGGGTGGCTCAGTCGGTTAAGCAGCCGACTTCGTCTCGGGTCATGATCTCACGGTCTGTGAGTTCGAGCCCCACATCGGGCTCTGTGCTGATGGCTCATCAGAGCCTGGAGCCTGCTTCAGATTCTGTGTCTCCCTCTCTCTCTGCCCTTCCCCTGCTCACGCTCTATCTCTATGTCTCTCTAAAATAAATAAACGTTAAAAAAAAATTAAAAAAAAAAAGTGAATGTTGGCCTGAGAGATGAAGGAATCTGTTGTGCTGTTTGCCACAGGTCGGCTTCTGGCACAAGGAAAATGTTTTTAGTGTTCTAGCTCTTAATGTGTACTTTCTGCCCTGTGCTTTGTTTAAAGTCACAGGACCATAATCTTCTGAATATAAGATCTAAGACCACCTGTTAAACCCCAGAGGTACATACGCATCTAGTAGACAGTTACTTTGAGTCAGGAGGAGCTTGGGCAATTATTTCAAATGATCTTATCTTGGAGATGGAGGGCCGATTCTCCATTTTGTGAAATTCGTGGACTAGAAGTTACTTTTAGGTTTATAGTCTATCTCAGACTACACCCCTTAACTTGACCATACTTTGTTGGGGTGGGGCTGTTCTCCTAGGGGGAGTCTGGAGCGGATGAAAGGGATAATTTAACTATAAGTTGATTTGGTCATAATTGAAACAAAATTATAACTTTTTGTAAGTTAGACTGAGGACGCCTATCTCTGGATTCTTGTTTAAAAAGTTTCTAACCTACACATTTGACTTTACACGTTACATGCCTCTGACTTCCCTTCCCCAGTATTAGTGTGTATATGTGCATGTGTATGTGTGTATTTGAGGTGGTTAAGAAAAGAATAGATGCACCCCTCTAGAATCTTCCCCCAACATGCGCATTCACACATCAAGGTACGGCTTGGGCGGCCATGTTGCCACCTTGGGCATGCTCCTGCTCTCAGATTTCCATCTGTATTTGATCTGATCTATAAGCGTGTTGGCTGATAGCTTTACGGTTCTTTTTTTTTTTTTTTTTTTTTTTTTTTTTTTTTTTTTAAATGTTTATTTATTTTTGAGAGACATAGAGGCACAGCGTGAACAGGGGAAGGGCAGAGAGAGAGGGAGACACAGAATCGGAAGCAGGCTCCGGGCTCTGAGCCATCAGCACAGAGTCCGACGCGGGGCTCGAACTCACAGACCGCGAGATCATGACCCGAGCCGAAGTCGGCCGCCCAACCGACTGAGCCACCCAGGCGCCCCAGCTTTACGGTTCTTAACTGCCAATAACTTCTGCTTCTAAGCCAGACTGAAATAGAATTTGTATTTATTAGAGGTGTAGTGCTTCTGCTGAGATGCATTCCCTGTAAAGTTGAGGAGGTATTCTTTTAGGCTTAACACCTTACTTTTTGAAATTTGACTGTATTTTCAGGCCTCTGTCCAGAAAAAAAAATCCCACACCCAGAGATAACTATTGTCCAATTCCCTAGTGTTTATCCTTCCAGACCTTGTGGGTTTTTTGTTTGTCTTTCCTTTTTTTTCTTTTCTTTTTCTCTTCTTTTCTTTCTTTCTCTCTCTTTCTTTCTTTCGTTCTTTCTTTCTTTCTTTCTTTCTTTCTTTCTTTCTTTCTTTCTTTCTTTCTCTCTCTTCCTTCCCTCCTTCCTTCCTTCCTTCCTTCCCTCCCTCCTTCCTTCCTTCCTTCCTTCCTTCCTTCCTCTTCTTTTTATCATGATGAGTATATATTTTTTTCATTTAATAGATTATGAACACGTTTCTAAGCCCCGAAATACTCATCTGCAGTATTTTTAGTGGCTGAATGGTATTTCATCGTGCGGATGTACTATTGTTTATTTAATCTCTTTCTCTTGGTTATTGAGAATATTTCATGGTATTTTTTTTTTGGTAACTTTAAGGTGTTTCTGGGCCTTTGTTCTGTTCATCTCTATTACCGTACTGCAGGGTGCTTTCTCTGAAAATGCCCTCCCCCTCCTCCTTCCTGACAGAAATAACCATCAACCCTGAGAATCTCTCAGCAGGACTCTCTGAAAAAAGGCAGCAATTGAGATTGCCACATGAGGCACCCCACCTGCCTTGTCACACCCTGGCAACCCTGATAAGGGGTATGTGGAGGAAGGAGGTGAGCAGGTACGCAGCTCAAAAGCACCCTTTGTTCTGTGCCCTGGGCTGCTGATAGGAAAGCTCCCTGCATTTCCACGTGTGCCCCTACAGCCTGCAGAAGGGCAGGGAGCGCAGTGGATGGTGTTTGACACACGCGTTGGCAGTGTGCACGCCTGAACCGAGGCCCGAGCTTGCCTGTCTGTGCTGTGCCCTGCTGGTTGACAGACCCCTGAGGCTAGGGCTTCACAAAGATGGGAACAGGTGAAGGCGGTCCCTTAGCTTTTTGTCCTTCCAGAGGCAGGGAGAGCACTGAGTGTCGTGAAAGGTTATAATTCCAACTGTGAATCTGCACACATGTTGTGATGGGGAGCCGTGTAGATGCATTTCCTTTGAATTACAAAATGGAATGGTGTTATGACTTGGTTCATGGAAGGAAGAGCTGATTCAACTCGCTGAAAAGCAATTTAAATACTTTCTGTCACATCAGGTCCAGAGATGCTGATCTCTGGCTCTGCCAGCTTTACTCCTCAGTTCCATCAGTTGTGAGGTTTCTGTGGTTCTGTCTAGCCCGCCCCTGACCGCTGGCTGAATGTGGGGTGAAGGGGCTGGTTGAAGACATGAGGACCTTGGTTATGTTTGAAAAACTGGATCCATCATAGGACTCCCTCAGTCAGTGGAAAGGGGAGGCTGCCCCTGTGGCAGCCACATCCACCCGCCACATTCTAGCCTAGAGCCCCGAGCCTGGCCCCCCGGCCTCCTAGCACTTCCTCAGGCTGGTCTTCTGCTCTTTGGGCAAGTCCTTAGCTTTGGAATTCTTAATTTTTTCCCTCACGAGAGACCTTGGCAGAAGCCAAAGCGAAGAACCCAGTTATCAGTTCAGCCTCTGTCTTGTCCTTGACATTGTCCTTATGTGGTGTCTGAGAGCCAGCAGGCAGGTGGTGCTGGGGAACTCACCTGTGGCGTGGATGTCTTCCTGCAGGTGCTTCTTGGAGCAGCCTACCAGAGGCCTCTTGATTACAGTTGAGCTGGCTTGGCCAGTATGTAGCCAGCTGCTTTTTGCCCCGTAACTCTGTTTGCTTATCTGTTTTTTTTAGCTGGCTCCTTGGAGCTATGGGTGTGTTTGTACAATGCTTGAGATGATTGCTGCTGATTGGTAAAATATGGATGAAGCGAGCAGGGCTGGGTGTGGTGTGAGAAATACTATAAACTGCTAGTTCCATCCCAGCCCCCTCCAGGTTCTTCCCTGCAGAGAGAATTTCTTTCTGTTTCCTGCCCTAGAGGGTTCTGGGGTAGCAGCTTTCAGGCTCTTGCAGAGCGAGGGGCAGCCACCCCAGCTCGGTGGCTCTAACTGAGGTCTTGGGTATGCCACACTCCCAAATTGACTGGAACAGTGACCCAGCAGCGCTATAGAAACAGGACATTTCAGCCCTTTGTTCTCCGTTGGCTGGAATCACGGGAAATATGTCAGTAAGTGAGACTCAGTTGTGTCCTGGGGGTTCCAGCCCCTGGGTAGGAGACCCATGGCAGCAAAGCAGCCAGCTCTAGTGACGTGTCATCTCTGAATGGCAGCGGCCTGCCTCCGTTGCATCACATGGGTTGGCTGCTGTTGGTTTACGTGTGTACTTTTCCCCCCCTTTTTTTGTGTGATGTCTTAAAGTCACGGGGACTAGGGGGCAGAAATTAGGAGGGAGGGCAGGTTTTTCAGCTGGCTCTCGTGGGTCTGTTGCAGTCTCCTGACAAAGCCATCATTGTTTGGAATAAAGCACCATTTGGTTCGGTTTGAATCGCTTCAGTGCTCTGAAACTGGCTGCTTTTCTTCCACCTCAGCCACGTTCCTGGGGGGAGGCGGGAGGACTGCCCGGTCCAGAGGGGAGAACCTGCTTGCCTTTGCCCTCTTGGCTCAGCAGCGTCGTAGGGGATTAGCCAACCATTCCAGGATAGACGGCTTTCTCCTGGTCAGTGGGCAGCCCGGGCCACTCCTGGACCCCAGCCGGGTCACAGCCATCATGGCCTCCTGGCATGGAGCAGCCAGGAGTCAGGCTGCTTGCCTGTGGCCTCATCCTTACTTGGCACTCTCCTGCCTTGTACAGAACACCACCTTCTCTGGCCAGGTTCCCCACCTGCTATCACCGCTGCCCAGCTGACCTTCCTGCTGACCTTTTGGCCTGGCATTTGTCCCTGTCATGCGTATGGTGCTTCAAGCTACAAAGTTAATCTGAAGAGTGAATAATTCCTCTGGCTGGAGTCCCAAACACAGTCCCTCCAGACTGGGAGCAGGAACTCCGTGTTTGGGTTCTTTCTGCTGCTGGCTTAAGTGACCCTGGCTCGCTTCTACCCCTCGTTTAGTTTCACATTTGTGTGGTCAGATTAGTCATATCCAGCTGTCTTTGTGGAAATGCCAGCCTTAGGGGTGCGGACAGCAGGAACTCATGAGGGCCTGGAGGTAGCTCACGTAGCGTTGACAAGATCAGACTCCCCGTTTCCTCATCAAGTCGGGAACTTGGTTTCTCTGCGTCTGCACTGGTAGCTCTCCAAATGCAGTGCGGTCGCAGAGCGGCATTTGAAAAGCTCAGGACAAATGCAGGGTGTGAGACAAAAATTTTTTTTTAAAGACTCGGGCCCCAGTCGGTCAGGTTAAAGTGCTTTTTCTCAAAGACAGAGGTGCAAAGGCAGGAGATTATAGGTGATAGACAAAGCCAGATAGAAAATGATCTTGTCCACAGGGTTAGTTCTTACCCAGAGCTGGTCTTGGGAACCACCTACATGGTGCATTCTGAGGAGCACAGAAGAATCCGGCAATGGACCTGAATTACTTCTTTAGTTCAGTCCTCTGAGGGGCATTAAAGTTGGCTAGCTATTAAAATACGTTTACAAAAATACCTTAGTTATTTGCCCCTTTTGTAATGAATAGAGCTTCCTTTGATATAAGGCAGTTTTCTAGATTGCCATTGTTTATTTTGTTAATCATCTCTCTTTTTTCTTTTATAATTTATTTATTTATTTATTTATTTATTTCAACGTTTATTTATTTTTGAGAGACATAGAGTGAGCAGGGGAAGGGCAGAGAGGGAGGCTGACACAGAATCCGAAGCAGGCTCCAGGCTCTGAGCCGTCAGCACAGAGCCCGACGCGGGGCTCGAACTCACAGACCGTGAGATCATGACCTGAGCCGAAGTCGGCCGCTCAACCAACTGAGCCACCCAGGCGCCCCTGTTTATTTATTTTTGAGAGAGACAGACAGAGCATGAGTGGGGAAGGGGCACAGACAGAGAGGGAGACACAGAATCTGAAACAGACTCCAGGCTCTGGGCTGTCAGCACAGAGCCTGATGCGGGGCTCGAACTCGGAAACAGATCGCGACCTGAGCCGAAGTCGGACACTTAACCGACTGAGCCACCCAGGTGCCCCTGTTAATCATCTCTTTAACATAATTAACCATTTTTAATAAAAAGTGGAACTCTATCTCAAATACATAATAATCTTGACTACTTTCTTGAATGTATGGAGTATAGCTTTTGATTATCTAGAAACCTATTTCCAAATATTATTTATTGTTTCATTATAGTCACTTCTTGATATTCTTGTACGGTAAAGGTATAGTTGCTTCTCTACGCAAGCATCCTAGGCTCTCTTGAGAATGGGTTTTCATATCTTTACTTATTGTCTCCTCCAGGCTCTTGGCCGCTGCTTGTTCTACACTGGGTTTGCCGCTTACCCTCCCCGTTGGTCTGGTGCCTCCCGTTTTCTATTAGTTTGCATAACTTGTTAAATTGAGTGTAAAATAAGAGTAATTAACTTAGTGAGGGTCTAGAGACTCTGAGTCAAGTGCACAGACTTTTATTAACTGTCTTGAATTATTTTTACTTCTGTATAACTAAGCCCCGGAGGGTCGTGAGATAATGCTGTATTGTAAACTTCTTTTACAGAATAACCTTAAGCCGTTACTATCCATTTACATCACTGAAATTTGTTAACAGATTAACTTGAGTGTATGATAGAAATTATCTGTGAAAAAGGGCAAAAATATTACATTCTTAATATTTTCTTATTTTTGAAATGTGTCCAAAGAAAACCCTCACAAAACTCCCAAATCAATATGGTAAACTGAATATTATTTTCTATTAATTATGAGGTAGAAATTCAGTTTTTCCCTTTTTCAAAATGGAAATAGTTTTGTGGAGGTTCCTCTCCAACTCTCCTCCTCATTATATAGAAATATAGTCACCGTTGGGGTGTCTGGGTGGCTCATTTGGTTGAGCATCCAACTCTTGATTTCAGCTCAGGTCATGATCCCAGGGTCGTGGGATTGAGCCCTGAGTCAGGCTCCATGCTAAGCTTGGCACCTGCTTGGGATTCTCTCTCTCCCTCTCTCTCTCTCTCTCTCTCTCTCTTTCTCTCTCTCCCTCTCCCTCTGCCCCCCACCCCCCACCTCAAAAAATAAATAAAATAAGAAATAAAAAGAAGGACACCTGGGTGGCTCAGTTGGCTCAGGTCATGATCCTGTGGTTCATGAGTTCAAGCCCCATGTCAGACTCTGCTGACAGCTCAGAGCCTGGAGCCTGCTTTGGATTCTGTGTCTCCCTCTCTCTCCGCCCCTCCCCCACGTGTTCTCTCTCTCTCTCCCTCTCCCTTTCTCTCTCTCAATAATAAATAAACATTAAAAAAGTTTTTAACAGGGGCGCCTGGGTGGCTCAGTCGGTTAAGCAGCCGACTTCGGCTCAGGTCATGATCTCACGGTCTGTGAGTTCGAGCCCCACGTCAGGCTCTGTGCTGGTGGCTCAGAGCCTGGAGCCTGCTTCAGATTCTGTGTCTCCCTCTCTCTCTGCCCCTTCCCCTGCTTACGCTCTGTCTCTATATCTCTCAAAAATAAACGTTAAAAAATTAAAAAAAAATTTTTTTTAACAAAAATGCACAGTCATTGTCAAATGGAGAATTGAGATATTTCGGAAGATAGAAAGAAAAGAGCAGAATTCTCTGAAACACTCTTTGTGGAGTTACATACCCTGATATTTTGTTATTGTATCTTTTTTATTTTTTGTCTGTACTCTTGTAGGTAAAAATAGGCTTGCACTGTCATTTTCAATCATCTTTTGAAGAGTGCAAGTTTTAAATTTTGATGAAGTCCAGTGTATCTTTTTTTTTTTAGTTCATGCTTTTTGTGTCCTATTTAAGAAATCTTTACCAAACCCAAGGTCTCTAAAGTTTTCCTATATTTTCTTCAACAAGTTTTATAGTTTTAGCTCTTACATGTAGGACAGTGATCCATTTGGAGTTAACTTTTGTTCATGGTGTGAGGAAAGGCTGGAGATCCAGCTTAAGTGGTACTGTGGTGAATGTTCTTGTTCATTGGCGCTTCTCATTCCGCTGCTTTAATTATTTTATTAGCATAAATTCTTTGAAGTAAAACTATAAGATAAAGGGTATTCACACTGAAATCTTTGACATATGTTGCCACACTTGGTTTCAAAAGTCATACCAATTAGAAAAGACAACTCCCAGAATGGGAGAGAATATTTGCAAATCCTGTCTCTAGATGTGTTACCTAGAATATATAAAAAACGAAAGCTCAGAAATAGAAAGACAAACAACTAAACAGTGGGCAAAAGACTCAAATAGACATTTCTTCAAAGAGACAGGGAAGACCAATAAACACATGAGAAAATGTTCCATACTGTTAATTGTTAGGGAAATGAAAATTGAAGCCACAGAAATACTGCTTCACACCCACTAGGATGTGACCAGCGCTGGCGAGGATGTGGAGAGTTTGGAACCCTGTGTACGTTGCTGGTGGGAATGTAAAATGTGCAGCCGCCATGGAAACCACTCTAGAAGTTCCTCAAAAAGTTAAACATAGATGTACCGTTTGCCCCAGGAGCTGGCATTCCTAGGTGTCTGTGCCAAAGAAATGAAAGCATATGTCCGCACAAAACTTGTACACAAATGTTCATAGCAGCATTATTCAAAATAGTCCAGAGGTGCAAACAACCCAAATGCCCATCAGTGAGTGAATCAAGAGACAAAATGTGATGCGTCCGTATGATGGAGTATTCTTCAGCCATGAAAAGGAAGCAAATATTTTCTGTCACATGGATGAAACTTGAAAACATTATGCAAGTTGAAACCAGTCACAAAAAAACACATATTATATGATTCCATTTATATGAAATGTCACATTTAGAGACAGAAAGTGGATTAATAGTTGTTCACGATTGGGAGGTGGTGACTGAGGGGTGTGGCATGTCTTTTTGAGGGAATGGGAATGTTGTGAAATTGATTGTGGTGATAGTTGCACAGCTCTGATTAGGCGAAAAACCATTGAATTGTACACTTTAAAAGGTGAGTTGTGTGATATGTGGATTACATCCCAATAAAGCTGTTACTGAAAAAAAAAAAAAAAAGAAGTTGCACCAGTCAGTATTCCCACCAGCAGTATGTAAGACACCCCACCCCCCCACATCCTCTCCAACTCTGGGTATCCTTACTGCAATCTGAAAGTTTAATTCAGCTCTATTGGGGTTTAATATGTAAACAGTAAAGTTCACCCTTTTAAATGTACATTTCAACAGTTTTGACAAATGTATACACATATATAACCACTACAGTCAAGATACAGAACATTTCCATCATCCCAGAAGGTTCCTTTGTACCTTTTCCAGGCATCCTTCCCGTCCCCCGTCTGCTCTCTTGCTGTAGATTAGCTTGGTCTTTCCTTGCGTTTTGTATAAACGGAATCATACAATATGTACTCTTTTTGCTTGATTTCCTTTGCTCAGAATGTTTTTAAGATTCATCTGTGTTGCTACATGTATCAATAGTTAATATTCTGTTGCTTGGATATGCCACAGTTTGTTTTATCCATTCCGCTGTTGATAGACAGTTGGCTTGTCTTCATCTTGCTGTTTTCATCGTCATTAGGAATAAAGCTGCTCTGAACGTTCGTGTCCAAGTCCCGATGTGGACATGCGTTTTCATTTCTCTCGGGTAAATGCTGGGTCAGAGGCGAGGATATGTCTCACATCATAGAAACTGCCAGACTCTTTTCCAGAATGACTGTACTTAAAAAATCACGTACCATTATTACTCTGCTTTTAAAAATCTTCATTAATCTGATAGGCCAAAAATGGTATCTCAGGTGTTTTAATTTTCATTTCTTTGATCTCTAGTGGATGTATTGTTCCCTGAATTTGACTATTTATTTGATATTTGTGAATTTCCTTTTAGTTCTTTTCTTTTGCTCTTTTTTTTTTTAAGTTGGGAAGTGGGTCTTTTGTTTTCCAATTTTTTCCAACATTTTCATTGTAAAAAATTTTAACAGAAAATTTGAAATAACGGTACAGTCATCACCTTTATAGCCACCACCTGCAGTTGACGTTTGTTAACTTTTGCCACCCTTGCTTTATGTACCTGTCTCTCCTTTTGTATGGTTCAGAAAAAAAGTTGGAGACATCATGACATTTTATTCCTAAAAATATCTTTCCTTTCATAACCGTTATGTCATTTTCATGCCAAAGAGAATAATCCTTTCCCCTTTTTCCCTTGGCATTGACTTTTGAAGTGACAGGGCCAGTTGTCTCGAAGAATGACCCACGTTCTGTGTTTGTTTTCTTGTGGTGGTGGTTAACATGTTCCTCTGTCCCCTGTATTTCCTGTAAACCATGCTGGGCCTAGAAGGCATGATAACATTCAGGGTCAGCATTTGTGGTGGTTGTGCTTCACAGATCGTCACATCAAAGGTACATAATGTCAGCTTGTCCCACTATTTTTTTTTTAATTTTTTTTAATGTTTATTTATTTTTGAGAGACATAGAGGCACAGCGTGAACAGGGCAAGGGCAGAGAGAGAGGGAGACACAGAATCGGAAGCAGGCTCCAGGCTCTGAGCCATCAGCACAGAGCCGGACGCGGGGCTCAAACTCACAGACCGTGAGATCATGACCTGAGCCGAAGTTGGCCGCCCAACCGACTGAGCCACCCAGGCGCCCCAGCTTGTCCCACTATTAATGACGATAAATTTGATCATTTGGTTTAGATAACCGTCAGATCTTTTCAGTGTAAAGATACCTTTTTCTCTCTGTAATTAGTAGATAGTTTGAGGAGCTTAACTGATTTTGTAGAACTACTTAGTAATGTGTTTTCACAATCTCTCCCCCCATTTGGCACTTACCTGCTAACTATTGATTTTTTGATTTAGAAGAGATTTTTTACTTTTTAAAGTCAAACCACTAGTAGTAGAAGACATATCCTTCCCAAACTTCCCTTTTCTCAACCCTCCCCTTCCTCTTCTTCTCTCCTTCTCTCTCCTCTTTCTCCCTCTGCTCTACTTCAGAAATGATGTGACCAACTAGCTCTTCCTCCCATTCTTTCATCGTTTTTGGGTGATACATTCAGGAAATTGACCCTCACTGTGGACACAGACGAACTGACTTCTCTGTAGCTCTCTTGTCTTCATGCAGGGACTTGACTGCTATGCCCGACCCCACCCCACTGGCAACGGGGAGATTGGATCCTGAAGTCTCCAGACAATCAGTGTTCTCACCTTCATTTCTTCACTCATCAAAGCTAAGGATGGAGGACAGAGGGGACCAGAAGCCAAACCACTAATACTTTGAGAAAAACCTCTTTATTCCTTCTGCTAAAACCTTTCTCTCTACATCCTCTTTCCCTAGTTAATTCCTGCCCATCCTTGGGGCTCAGGTCGGGCATGCTGCCTGAGGAGCATGTGCTGGATCAGCTGGCGACACCGAATGCCCTTCCGTGTGTTTCCATGCTCTGCACATGCGCCTTAGCTCCTTCGAAGCTGCCTTTCTCAGCTCATGACGTCCAGTTCTCCGTGCAGAGCCTGTCGCATCGTTGGCTCTTGGTACGTGTTATGGGATGTTTCTTTTCCTGGCCTGCACATGATTTCTGCCCTGCGGTCCTGGTTGTGAAAGCAAGCTGGAATCGCAGGCACTTATTTTTTTTTTTTTAATCAAAAGACATGTTTATCTGTATTTTATAAATAGTTGAAGAATTAAAACTCTTTCTTTGGCCGTCGCCTCTTTGATTGTGTCAACTGCCTTAAGGCTGGGTTCTCCGCATTCTAGAGTAATTGTTTCTCCCTCCGTACCTTTCTTACTCTTTATTCTTATAGGCCTGTAGTACTGTGGACTTTGAGCCGAAACAGGCTTAGCATCCAGCTATGCCACCACATATACAAACCCACAGGCCGCCCACTTGCTCCAGGAGCATTGTGGTGTTTAGAACATCAGTCTACTCTCTGGCCTCCGTGGTGCCTCATGAGGGACACTGCTGCGAAGTGCCCCAGAGCTGACGGGAAGGCGGGCAGTCAGCCCCTCGACAGCATTTCCTTGCTGAGGGAGCTTCTGGCGGGGGGTGTGTGCAGGTGATGGGAGGCCGTGAAGACGTCTGGCCTCAGTTCCCGTTGAAGGGCTGTTAGACTCTGCTGCTCTGTAGGTACTCTGCGGTGGAGAGTGAACGGCGCTCAGAAAAGAGAAAGGCAGCTGTGTCTATCAGCGCCGCCCGTACTGGTGGGATTCAGCTGCGTGCTCATTGAAGAACCGCGTATCTAATCTCCACGTGGCAGTTCTCTCCCGTTCTCAAGGACCTTTGCTCATCACCCACCCTAACAGTCATGCTCTGTCTTTGTCCCCTGACTCCAGTTGCTGGGAGGCTTGGCTGCTGTGGTCCGGGGGCCTGTCATTGTCCGTTATCACCGCACAAAGAGTCAGAACAGTTCTGAAGTCATGGGGAACGTGAGAAGAAGGCAGAAATTCATTTTATTGAGACCCTCCTACGTTCCAGACACTATTGTCCCATCTAAATGCCTTGCTTCATTTAATTCTTACGATAGCTCTGTAGAATAGTTTGGTTTTTCCCCCCCAAAGAAAGGGAAGTCCAGAAAGGCCAGATGTCTACCCAAGGCTGCACAGCTGGCAGGCAGGTGGGGGACAGAGTCGGTCTCCCCACCCCTGTGGTCAGTGGCGGGTAGCAGGTGACAATGACAGAGTGCTTCTCCTTAGAAGGGCTGCTCCTCTTCTTGAGAGTGAGCCCACCGTGGGGGCCGCACTGTGTCTCACCCGGCCTGAGATTCCATTGGTAGATGAATTTCTGTGGCGTGAATTTATCACTGTGGGACAGTGGACAGGATCAGATTTCCTTAGCAAAGTCTGGGATTTTGACTTAGGTAAAATAGATGCTACTCGTCTTCCTTGTACCAGCAGAGTGGGTTGTGCTCCTGTAAGAATGTAAAGACTCCGAGACTTGACAGTTAAAAAATCAGTAAAAACGGTTGGCTTCCAGTTTCATTCGTGGGAACTTCCGTCCTGTTCTCCCAAACACACACGGGTTCCCAGAGACCTGCGGGTGAGAAAACACAAACTCTCCTTGCCCTCTGGGTCAGTCTTTCCTGCCCCAGGTTCCTCCTGCCCGGCCCGATGTTGGCTTCATTTGGGAATGTGGAGGGGAAAATATCGGCATATCAGGGGCTTCGGTTTTGAGAAAATAAATATCCATCACTTACTTTTTCTTTTGACTTTTTCCTGCTCTGTGTTTTGTAAAATGATTTGTGCCCTAGGTATGTTCGTTTTATTTTTGTCCGTTTTCCCAGGAGGCCTCGAAGCAGAGGTGAATGAGAGATAAGTTACTCTGACCTTGATTTTTATAGCGCTGTCGCAACTAAGGTGTGTTTATCCTCCCATGGAGCTGTAAAAACACACTTTTCTTTTCAGGCATTTGCAACGGCAGTTAAGATGGGAAATGCCTGTGCAGCAGGGTTCACACTGTATGAAGGTCTGAGGTTAAAATTGGGATGTGATCGCGAACTGAAACTTCATCTTCTACCACTGTCTTTACGTTTGATTTCATGAATAACAAATTGTTGCTTTCGACAGAAAGGCCAGAGTGAAAATGGGCATATCACTAAGAAAAAAGTATAGGTATTTTTAATGCCGATAAAGATGAAATATGTCCATACGTCTCAGGAGCCTGTCACCAGAAGGGCTGCGTGTCCCGCATTTGGGGTGGTGTGAAGATTTACAGTGTTTCTGAAATAGACGCCAGTCTGAGATTATCTCGCTTGCCTTCTTTTTAGTGAGTGAGCCCCAGCTCTCCTGCCCATCCCAGACTTCTTATTTGGGTGGCTGACAAGTTGATGAAAACGCATGCATGGTAGGAGGATAAGAAGAGGGAAAGATTTAGGGTGACAGCTGATTCTCAGTAGCAGATGGAGGGGAGATTGTCTTTAGCAGGGATAGGTAAAACATTTCATTTTGGAATTTCTATGATGTGAGGAGGGCCGTACAAAGTTTTTGTGTTTGTGGATTTTATTTTTATTTTTTAATTAAGTTTTTATTTTAATTCCAGTATAGTTAACAGTGTTGTATATAGTCTCATATATTCAACATAGTGATTCAAGAATCCCATACATCACCCAGTGCTTGCCAGACAAGTGCACCCCCAAATCTCCGTCACCCAGTTTTCCATCCCTCCCCCGCCAACCCCCGCGCCTCTGGTAACCTTATCAGTGTATTCTCTATAATTAGGAGTTTCTTTCTTGGTTTCTTTTTGTCTGTCCGTCTCTCTCTCTTTTCCCTTTGCTTATTTGTTTTGTTTCTTAAATTCCACATAGGAGTGAAATTTGAATGAGTGAATTTCACTCACTGAATGAGTGAGTCATACAGTATTTGTCTCTCTGACCAACTTATTTTACTTAGGGTTATACTCTCCAGTCCATCCATGTTGCTGCAGATGGCAAGATTTCATTCTTCCTTATGGCTGAGTAATAGTCCATTGTATATATATTTCATATCTTGTTTAAATTATTTTTTATTTTTGAGAGACAGAGAGGGCGGGAGCATGACCCGGGAGGGACAGAGGGAAAGGGAGAGAGAATCCCAAGCAGGCTCACACCCAGCACGGAGCCCGATGAGGGGCTCCATCCCCACGACCGTGAGATCATGACCTAAGCTAAGATCAAGAGTCAGACACCTAACCGACTAAGCCACCCGCGTGCCTCTATATTCCACATCTGTATCCATTCATCTGTCAGTGGATACTTGGGCTGCTTCTATAACTTGGCTATTATAAACAATGCTGCTATAAACCTAGGGGTGCATGTATCCTTTTGAATTAGTGTTCTTGTTTTCTTTGGGTAAATAGTAGTGCAGTTGCTAGATCATAAGGTACTTCTGGTTTTTAACTTTTTGAGGCATCTCCACACTGTTTTCCACGGTGGCTGCACCAGTGTGCGTCGCCAGCAACAGTGCACGAGGGTTCCTTTTTCTCTACATCCTTGTCAACACTTGTTGCTTCTTGTGTTCTTTGCGTTTTTTAAAACAACATTTTTTTTTTAAATTTTAGAGAGTGTGAGTTGGGGAGAGGGGCAGAGAGAGGATCTTAAGCAGGCTCCATGCTTAGTGTGGAGCCGGATGCAGGATTCGATCCCACTACTCTGGGATCATGACCTGAGCCGAGACCAAGAGTTGGATGCTCAACGACTGAGCCGCCCCGGCGCCCCTGTTGGTGCTTTTAATTAGTTTTATGTTTTGTTTTTGCATTTTTAAAAATTTTTGTTCAGTTTTGTGTTTTTGTTTGTTTGATTCATTATTTGTTCTAAGATTTATTTAAAGGGCACCTGGGTGACTCAGTCAGTTAAGTGTCTGACTTCGGCTCAGGTCATGATCTCATGGGTTGTGAGTTTGAGCCTCGAGTCAGGCTCTGTGCTGACAGCTTGGAGCCTGGAGCCTGCTTCAGATTCTATCTCCCTCACTCTCTGTCCCTCCCTGACTTACTCTGTCTCTATCTCTACTTCAAAAATAAATAAACATTAAAAATATTTTTTTAAGATTTTATTTAAATTCCACTTAGTTAACGTACAGTGTAATACTGATTTCAACACTTCACACAACGCCTGGTGCTCAGCACAAGTGCCCTTCTTAATCCCCATCACGTCACCTGTTTCCCCCATCCCTCCACCCCCTAAGGCTGTGCTTTTTAAGAGGGCGCTCGTTGGATTGAGCACTGGGTGTTGTATAGAAACCAATTTGACAATTAACTATTAAAAAAAAAAATCCTCCTCCTCAGAGATAAGGCAGAGATGTGTGGTTGTCATCAGGGTGTTACAGAACCTTCTATTCTTTCTTTTCTTTCTAAACAGTAGCTGGTGTTTCCCCAACACACCCCTACTCTGGGTGCCTCTCATTTATAGTCTTTGGGGCCAGTGTCTCCCTTTCTGAGGACGGGTACAGTCCTAGACCCATAGAACTGGCAGGAAGTTGGGATAAGCTAATTCAGTTTTGTCTCATCACAAAAAGGACTTGGGCAGAGATGGTATCCCACTTAAAGGCATACTGTTTAGAACTGAGACTGCAGTGCTGGGTTCCAACTCCTGGAAAAGCTATAATTGTTCGTTTACACAGCTGTGTTATCTGATTTTAAATTGAGGGGAGAAGGGAGGTGGAATGGGGGACCGACAGACCAAGAACATGTGGACAGTAACGCATCTGCGTGAGCGCCTGGAGCTCCCGCAAAGAAGAGCGTGATATAGACTGAAACACAGAGGACCCCTTGCGGATTGGGCCCAGTCCAGATCCCAGGGGAGCGCGGAGTGCAGGACGAGTGGGGCAAGGCCGGGAACCAGGGACTGTCCTAGTCCAGAGTGGGGCTCTGTGAGCAGGAGGGACACTCTGGAGGTCTTTCAGCACACACTCGGGGGCCTGTTGCGTGGTGGCACTTTGTGGGGAGAGGTGTTGGTGGACAGAATAGATACGGCTACCCCCTCACAGAAAGCACAGTCTGGTTGTTGAGACAGACAGTCGACACACACATCAGTAGGCAGTGGCAGATTGTGGTGGACACAGGGCGTTGGGAGAGGACATAGCTAATAATTTACACGGAGAGTGGTCCAGGAGGGCTCCTGCGGGAAGCTGGTATCTTCAAGATGAAGGAGTTAGGTGATGAAGAGCTTGCTTACGCCAGGTGTGTGCAGCTGGGGGACTCCCCCTTGGTGAGTATTTAGAGACTCTGTTCTACCTTATAAGCCATGGGAACCCCTGCGGGCCTTTCAGGAGGGGAGAGGAGTGAGCAGACACAGTTGTTGTGGTCATCTGGCATGTGGGTAGGCGGGAGGCAAGGGAGAGCGTGTGGGGTGTGGAGGGTTCAGGACAAGCCCCTCGGCTGAGGGAAGGAGGAGGAAAAGCTGGCGAAGCGTGGAGCAGAGCAGGCTGCGCGGCAGCAAGGGCATGGGGCGGGATGGGGGCAGGTGTAGGAAGCTCTGTCAGGCGAGGGCTGAAAGTGACCGATAGAGCACAGAGGCCGTCAGCGTCCTTGGTAAGAGCAGTTTTGCTGGCTTACTGAGGCAGAAGCCAGGATCCATCATGCCCACACTATCCATCCTTCCACTTCTCACACCTCACCCGAACGGATAGCACCTCCCTGCTCCCGTTCCAGCTTGCTTTTGCTCCGTCCCACTGAGTGCTCCTGACATAGCGCATACCTTGTTGTCTGTCTTTCCCCGTGGAATATAAGCTCCATGGGGCTAGGGACACTGTTTCGTTTGCTGCTGTATCATTAGCAGCTAGAACAGTGTCAAATAAGTGAATCCGGATAGTGTCATGAAGAAAGTGGTGTCTCAGCCGGATTAATCTGGCCATACTGTACAATCTGGTTCATACTGTACAGGCCACACGCAACCTGAAAGGTTTTAATTCTTATCAATTCATTTCTTTTGTTAAGCACCCCATTACATAGCATTATAATAGGAATTGTAGAGATTTAACTACTTGCTCCAGCTTCTGCCCCAGAAAAGTTAGGCTTCGATAGATGTCCCCGTACCTACTTACCCTACTGTCACTATGACCCCAGCTATTGTCAAAGTCAAGGTTTGGGGTTTCAGATTCAATAGAGAGCAGATTCCGTGGGTTTTCCTTAATTGTCAAACTGACTTAGGAAAGGAGCCAATGCTTTTAAAGCCTATTTATAGGTCTTGGCTACCTGGAGAGTGTTACCTGATCCTTTGAAATGCATCAGACAGCTTCAGATTTCTGTGCCTTTTAAGTGGGTTAGGTAGCTGGCAGTGCCTTGAAAATGACTAATAATGGTCATAATAATAATAATAGTAACAGATTTGTTTCTTGCCAGGCTTCATAGGAACTCAGAAACATCTGCTGGTCTATTTCTCTTACATCTGTGGTACACAGTTTCTATCTAGCGTCCTGACTCCAGGTGTGTACTCTGGCTGTAGGCCTTTGTTAATTTACTTCCTCTTTAAGCCAGATGTCTGTAATGGGGTGGAATTTTTCATCCTTTATATAAAAATCTTAATCTTGGTGAATACTTGAATTTACTAATTACCTTTTTGTGTAGGTGGATAAAAGTACTAGGAAACAGCAGGATTCTTTGAGGTAGTTATTCCTGTTGCTGATATGATAGAAACTTCTGACTTGTGTCTGTGGCTTAGCCACTTTGATCAAGGTGAAGGGGCCATTACCATACTAACTATGAGGTTGAGGGGTGGGCGGCTGGGTTGAATGCAGTAAAATGTGTTTGTATTTGGGTGTGTAACTGTGTGATTTGGTTTTGTTTTGCTGATTTGGCTCTCTAATTTTCTTTTTACATTCTTTTAAAATGTTAGAAGTATATGGTTAGTAATGTGAAGAAATAGATGAAGTAAATTATAGAATAGTAGACGGCTTCAGATGTCTCTGACATTTAAGTAGGTTAAGTGGCTTGAAGAAGTGGAGAAACATACACTGATCTAGGATGGAGATGACCCAATTGGAATAGTCAGTCCTGCCCACATTAATTTATTTATTAAGTGTGACTCTAATAAAAAATACCAGAATAGTTGTCTTTTGAGATTTGACAATGTGACTGTATACAGTTGGAACATGGAAGAGTAAATAGGCAAGGATTCTAATATTTAAAAAAAAATGATGAAGACCAACCTTACGTAGATAGTATATTACAAATTTATAGTTACTAGATCAGTGTAATACTAGCACAGGATTGGACATGAATCTGTGACATGAGGCTCTAGAACAGACCCTAATGTATATTATAATTTAAGATATGTTAATGGAAGTCTCATAAATTAGTTGTGGAAGGTGAGATAATCAGATAGCTGGTTAGAATTTATTTTGGTGAATTGTGTAAAGAAATAAATTGATTCTTTTCCCCAGACGAATCAGAGTTAAATATAAAAACTAAAACCATTAAAAACATATGCACAAAACACCAAAAGAAATAGTATGTTCAGAAATAGCACCAAGTACATATGTGGGAATGAGGTATATGATGAGAATGGTATTTAAAAAAAGGTTTTTTTTTTAGAGAGAGAGAGCGTGAGTGTGCACATGAGCATGGGAGGAGAGAGGGAGAGAGAATCCCAAGCAGGCTCTACACTGAGTGTGGATCCAGACATGGGGCTCGAATTCATGAACCATGAGACTGTGACCTGGGCTGAAATCAAGAGTTAGATGCTTAACCGAGCCACCCCGGTGCCCCTGAAAAGGGCATTTTAATCCAACAGAGAAGGGCACTTGGGTGGCTTAGTTGGTTGAGCATCTGACTTTGGCTCAGGTCACGATCTCACAGTTTGTTTGCTGACAGCTCAGAGCCTGGAGCCTGCTTCAGATTCTATATCTCCCTCTCTCTGCCCCTCCCCTGCTCGCAGTCTGTCAAAAATAAATAAACATTAAAAAAATTAATCCAAAAGGGAACAGACGGATTATTTAGCAAGTAAGTAGCAACCACCGACTAAAGCAGGATCACATTCACACTCATTATACCAAAGTAAATTCCAGGTGGAGCTGAGACTTGACTCTAAAAGCTATGAAAGCACAGGACGAAGGCACAGTTTTCACAGTCTCGGGGTGGAAAAAGCATTTTTAAGTATGACCAAAAAATTGAGACATTAAAGAAAAGACTTTAAAATTATGGCTACATTCATGAGAAGTTTCTTCTGGAAATAACAAAACCTCACTGTACACACACAAAGTTAAGTAGGGCAACAACCAAAAAAACACACCATAGATGGTCAAGGCAAAGCTAGACGGTCAAGAGGGCGTGATAACTGTCCGCTGTGCGGTGAACGCTCCCACACGACAGAAAAGCAGCAGAAGATACGCGGACTACTAACAAAAATTCCAACGGCTAATGAACATAAAAAGATAACAAGTGGGAACCAAAAAGTCAGCTGAAATTTTGCTTGTCAGGTTCACAGGCATTAGTAATAACTAATATAAGTAGTGGTTTGGGGAAATTGGTACTATTCACTACTGTTGGGATGTAAATTAGTATAAGCTTTGAAAGATTCTTTGTAATGAAATTATAAACACATACCCTCTGATTCAGCTTTCCAATTTCTAGGAGTTTATGCAATTGCATAACTGGTCATGCAGTTGCATAAAAATGTGAGTAGGGGCGCCTGGGTGGCTCAGTCGGTTAAGCGTCTGACTTCGGCTCAGGTCATGATGTTACAGTTTGTGAGTTCAGGCTCCGCATCGGGCTCTGTGCTGACAGCTCAGAGCCTGGAGCCTGCTTCGGGTTCTGTGCCTCCCTCTCTCTGCCCTTCCCCTGCTTGCGTTCTGTCTCTCTCTCTCAAAAATAAACAAACATTAAAAATATATATAAAACTGTATTGACATAATAAGGTGTCTATAATAAATGAAAAATGAATTATAAAACAGAATTATCCAACATTTAAGTATTATGTTTATTCATATATATGAAAATATGTGTATTACAAATACTTAAGGGCCAGCTACAAAGTTGGGGATAATAGTCCACAAGACTGTCCTCACTTCTCACACCAATTATAGGTTGGAGGAGAAACCATCTTCAGGTTGAATAATTCTACTAGAATGACTCCCAGAACTCACTGAAAACTGCTACACTCCTCATTACAGTTTATTACAGGGAAAAGCTTCTAATTGAATCAGCCAAGGGAAGGAAGGGGTGCATAGGGCAGAGTCAAAGAGGTGTTCGAAGGTGATGCTCTTGGTCGTCCCCTTCTGGTGGTGTGACCGCCTTCCCACCACAGTGTGTGACAATGCACACAGAGCATTGCCAACCAGGGAAGCTCACGTGAGGCTTCGGTGTTCACGGCTTTTATGGGGCTTGATGACATTCTGCCTGTGTGGCCACTTACTGGTCTCCAGCCCCTCCTACAGATCTGCCTAATGCCTTGAGTTATCAGTTCCTCTGGAGATGGGGACTAATACTGTGTGGTCCAAAGCCCCTGTAGTGAATCATTGTGTGAGATTCTCCTGTGACCAAAGCCCCCAGGCACACAAAGACACTACTATCAGGCAGGACATTCCAGGGGCATAGAGGTCACCTCCTAGGAGCTTGAGGCCGAAGGCCAGACTTCTCTTTGGACAGGTTATTTCTCCACTACACAATATTATCACCAAAATGTAGACAATAGTTATTTCTAGGTGGTGGGATTGCAGGTGACTTTGCTTTTGTTTGTGCTGTTTTGTATTTGAATTTTCTTTCAGTGTGGGTGTATGATTTATTTTAAAATCAATAAGACTAAAACAGCTAAAAAAGCGATTAAAGGAAACAGTCTCTGGGTGGGGTAGACTGGCAGGCAGGGAAGCGATAAGAGAACTTGTGAAGGAAGAGCAGTGGATATGACCGCACAAATGGATAACCTGCTTCTTCGAAGATACGCTGCATAAAGAGGTAAAACTCCAAACTTAAGGGAAAGATTTGCAGAAACATCACAGATTATTATTGTGGTGTTACCAACGTAAAGTAGCAAGAGAAAGATGGTGGGCATTTTAACGGATGGTAAAAACTGGGTACGATTTGTAGTCTCGGCCACACTCATATGCCGAAGTCAGTTTCCCAGTGGTGAGATTGCGTCCCAACCACAGAGGATGCCGCCCCTGGGGAAGGCTGGGTGACGTATCCACGGGACTCTTTATGCTAGTTTTTGTAACTTCGTGTGAGGCTATAATTATTTCAAAATAAAAAGTCTTTAAAAAGATGAAGGGCACAAACAGCTCCTACAGTATGAGAGACACATGGCTAATGCACAGATTTTTTTTTTAAGTATTAAAGTTTATTAACAAATGGTGCAAACTGAAGTGACACACCACTTTTTTTGTTATAAGTCTGGCCCTGTACCTGGTCCAGAGGAATCAGAACACCCTGGGTTCTGGATCCAAGTTTAGTCTCTTGGCAAATAAACATATGAATCTGGCTTTAAATTTTTTTTTAATGTTTATTTATTTTTGAGAGAGAGAGAGAGAGACAGAGCATGAGTGAGGGAGGGACAGAGAGAGAGAGGAAGACACTGAATCCAAAGCAGGCTCCAGGCTCTGAGCTGTCAGCACAGAGCCCAGCGCAGGGCTCGAACTCACAAACCGTGAGATCACGACCTGAGCCGAAGTCACACGCTCAACCGACTGAGGCATCGGGTGCTCCATGAATCTGGCTGTAAGTGTGCCCTGCCCAGCATCCCTGCTCCTGCCTGAAAGTCCAGTTATGGCTACAACCCGATGGGAAACCCAGCGACATGCCCCAGAACTGACTGCCGTTCAGCAACGGGCCCCAGCATTGGCTGCCTCTTCCTCTGCCCTTTCATGCCTGGCTGTAATCCTCCCTGTGAGGTGGGCACCATCTCCATTTTATAGAAGTGGGGCTTGGAGAGCTCATGTGACTTGTCCAGAAATGGAAACCACTCTCCTTTCCTTGTTGGCTTGGAAAAGGTATAAGCATGGCGGTGTGTGTCCCCTGGTGGAAGGCCAGGACATAGGAGGGGTGCTCCCAACAAGGACATAGGTCACCAGCATTCACAGACGGGGGGACAAAGTCACCACTGCAGCTATTCTGGTTTTGCCTGGTTTCAGCTCCTTCAAGTTGCTTTAATTTAATCCATGGAAAGGATCACTCCCAGCTGTTTCACATAAAACCAACACAAGCCCTCACAAGCATGGTCACACCTGAGGGGCACCTGTGTACGCAAGTGTGCTCGCTCTCACACCACATATGCACACCACACGCCCCTATACGCACACACCTAACACACCACATACCCCAGTGCGCGTGTGCACACACACACACATGCACTCACACTCACCTTGTCAATAGGATAAGACCTGGGACAAGGACCCAGGAGTCCGTATTCCTGCTTTGCTGCCATTGCCCTCAGAGTCTGCTTCTCCAACAGGACTTTCTTTGAATGTAAAACATAAAATAGACACCAGGCGAGCCACGAGGAGGATGGATTGCTGGTGTAGGAGAGAGGACCCACGTTGAGGCGTGAGGGCAGGGCCTCGCAGCCTCATTGAGCTTCCTTTGGGAGGAGGCTCTGCTTGGGCGGGAGGCCCAGGGCGGAGGCCCGCAGTTCCGGCGAGTCCGTTAAACACACTGCCCTCCTCCTGCCGTGCCTGTCGCTGTGCCTGCTCCCCACGCCTTGGCTCCTCAATGAACCTTTGTCTGTCTGGAGCCTGTTAGTTTTGGCTCCTGGCAGCCTGTGGAACCAGGCCCAGATCCTAGGAAAGCCAATAGAGACCGCTCTTTTGAAGAAAAAGAGAGTCCTGGAAGAGAGACCGGTCTGAGCATTAGCCACCCACTCGCTCATTAAAGAAACCACTTAATAAGCATTATCCTCATATTTGGGTCTCGTTCACAAAATTGACTTGCACCAAATCTTCTATCTGCTCATGTGATTAATTGCCTTCCCCGATTAACTAGAAGCCCTATAAGTCTTTGCTGTACTTGGTCTTTTTGCCTTATTTATTTTGAAGAAATATATATGCATATATATATATATTCTTGTAGTTAAGCAGTATAAACTAGTAAACAGTGAAAATGAAGTTGCCAACCGAACCTATTATTTCTCCAGGTTAGCTCCCTAAAGGGAAATCACTGTTTCACTGTTACTTGTTTCTTATGTGTCTTTCTGAGATTGATCGACAGTCTGTCTGCCTCTTCCCCCTCCCCCATCCTGTGTGTCTTGTGTGCTGTCTCTCTGTTATAAACACACATGGGCGCCGTGCCGTCCCTCTTGCACTTTAGTTTTCTTCTCACTTAGATCTTGCCCGTACAGTAGCACGTAAAGTGTGCGGGGTTTTTAGCTGCCCCACAGTGTCCTTCTGTGTGTATGTAGCGGTTTCAAATCAGTTCTCTTTGGTGAACGTGTAGGTTGTTTCCAGCCTTTTGCTGCCACATCAGCACTGCTGTTTGATGTCTTTGTGTGTCCTTGTGCACACGTGCACGTGAGTCTGCAGAGTCTATTCCTGACAGTGGGCTTGTGAGTCAGAGTGGTGTGCACCGAACATGTCGATAGACCGTTGTCTGCTTGCCCCCCAGCAGAGTTCACGGTTGTTTTTGTCCATCGTTGTGTCCGCAGTGCCAGCTGAATGATCAGACCTCTCTCCCCTGCCAGAGTGCTGAACCGTTTGGGAAATAGAGCAGTTGGTCCACAACAGCACTAGTCACGAGAGCCAAAAGGTGAAACAACCAATGTCCACCAGTAGGTGAAAGAGTAGACAAATGGAGTCTGTCCATCCAGCAAATACGGTTCAGCCATGGAAAGGAACACAGCACTAGCACCTGGTACAACATGGATGACCCTTGAAGCCTGGGTGCTTAGTGAAGGAAGCGGCACACAAATGGCTACTGAAAGTAGATGAGTGGTTGCCAGGGCAAGGGGAGGAGGACGTGGGGAGTGACTGCTCCATGGGTACAGGGTTTCCTTTTGGGACGATGAAGACAGTTCCGAAACTAGGCGGCAGCGACGAGTGCACGGCGTTGTGGATGTGCTTAATGCTGCTGAGTTGTATGCTGTAATAAAATGGTTAAAATGGTAAATTTTATGTTACGTGTGTTTTACCACAATAAAAAAAGCCATAGATAGCAGCCAGAATATCACCTTTATTGTTGATCAAGCTGAGCGTATGACTTAAAAGTGAACCCCAGACTGCCTTTCCAGGCAGCCTGGGAGTCCTGGACTAGGACAGGCCCCAGCCCCCGCCCTGGGCTCTGTAGGAGCAGAGCAAGATGAGAGGAGGGGAAGGGCCTGGACCACTCACCCCAGTTCCTCGTTCTCCACTCACTGCCCACATACACACGTCACATAGCCGGTGGCAGTGAGGGGGAGGCAGGCCTAGCGCTGTTTTGCTGGTGAGTGTCCAGGAAGCATTTCTAGGAATGGCAAAGAAATGTTGCCCCCACGACAAGCAAGTGTGGTTCAGCGAACAAATGAATGGGCCCCACCACTGCTCTGGGGTCTGTAGTGACAGACAGACCCTGGAGCCCTCTGCCTGCTTTCTTTTGGAGAGAATGGTCCATCTAGGAGTTTGGAGCTAATCCTACCTGGGATGGGCAGAATCCAAAAATCCCCTCCTGGTCCCTCCCACCCCTCTTCTTTATTTCAGCTCCTGTCTATGCAAAGCTTCCATTCCAAAGCAGTCTCTCTTGCCAGACCACTGAAGAATTCAGAGTTTGCTAGTCCATCCTACCACAGTTTTGAGAGACCTTTATTGTACTCTGAATTTCCTGTTTCAGGTCATGACCTGTCTTCTAGGAGAGTGGCCCATGGCAAGGCCTTATGAAGATTTTTCACTATGGAAAGGAAGGGTTAGTACTCATTCAGCAGCTCCATTTTTACAAGTACCTCCCATGTTCCAGGCCCTGTGCTGGGATGAGTCAGCCCTCGATCTTGGCCTTCTCATAGTTTGGGGAGAATCTGGGGTCACTGTTCCAACAGGGAAGCCCGTGAGACATGTAGGAGGGCAGTTTGGGGAGGCTAGGCCAGAAGAGGGCTTGGCTAAAGACAGAAGTCGTGGTCTCTGAATGTTTGTAATGTGTTTCTGGTTACACTTTAAAAGGAATGGGGCGTAATCCTGAGTTAGATCAAGAAGTATCCCTGTCAGCCCTGTCTGGAAGAGGAGTTAAGCTGGGGCAGGGTTGGGGGGACAAGAAGCCTGACTTCAGACACTTTGGGGCCCACTGTTGTAGGGAGCTCTCCAGGGAGCTGCAAGTTCCCGTTTAGAAGTGTTTAGAGCAGCCTTTCCTTGTATGTCCCCCAGGAAATGAGACTTTGGGTACCCCACATGGAAAGGGTCCCAGGTTTGGTCTGCGGACATCTGCATAAGGAATGTCACCTCTTCCTCCTTGAAGATTGACGGAGACCTCAGAGCACCAAAGGCAGCAAGGACATTTACAGAAATTTATCCCCACATCTTCCTAAAAATGTGTCTGTGGAATCCTTTCTCTGTAGTACCTTGATGCATAGAACCGTGCGTGCTCCTTCTTCAGATCTTGTCTTGAAATTTCTGTGGGCAAGGGGTGGTCAGTCACCGAGAAAACCGTCCTCACTGCTCCTTCACTGTCTCTGTGTCTGGGGGTGGCTTAGGTTTTGGGTTTGGACTCACTTCTTTGTGTTGGTTGAGCACCACCTGTTGACTGTCGAGATATTACCAAAATCTGGGGTGCTGTGATACCAGTCGTATATTCTGACCGCCTATGTATTTGTGCCGAAGTTTGGCCAAATTTGACATAAACGTCAAGGAAAAGTGAACCATTTCAGGAAGCCAGGAGGAAGAGGATGAGGACCCCAGACTGCCTCTGTCCAATTTGGTTTCTAGCCTGGAGGGTTTGAGCTCTCTGGGTATCACCACACCTTTCCGTTGTAAGTAATTGAAGCTGCCAGCATGATCTGGCCTCCTTGGGAAGATGGCCTTATGTACATGTCAGTCAATTTTTCTTCTTTTTTTTTTTTAATGTTAATTTTTTTGGGGGGAGAGGGGCAGAGAGAGAGGGAGACACAGAACCCGACATGGGCCTCGAACTCACGGACCGTGAGTTATGACCTGAGCCAAAGTTGGACTGACAGCTTAACGGACTGAGCCACCGAGGCGCCCCTCAGCCACTGTTTCTTAACAAAGCAGGGGTAAGGTTCGGTTTGTATTTAAGCCCAATGTTTCTTCTTTTTTTTTTTAAGTTTGTTTATTTTTGAGAGAGAGAGAGAGAGAGACAGAAGGAGAAGAGCAGAGAGAGAATCCCAAGCAGGCTCAGCTCTATCAGTACAGAGCCTGTCGCAGGGCTGGAACTCACTAACATGAGATCAGGACCTGAGCCTTGAGATGAGGACCTGAGGCAAAATCAAAATTCAGAGTCGGCTGCTTAACCGCTTAACAGATAGAGCCACCCAGGTGCCCCGCCCAGTGGTTAGTTCTTAACAGACGCTACAGGACACCAAGGTTGTTCTCTTCCCCCAGTCCTCACTTGCACTGTAACGCTCTGGACTTCTGTCCTTGGCAGCCGTCCCTGCAGGCAGCAAAGACCGCTGCCGGATTCCACAGAGCGGCCTTTGAATCCTGGGCTTCGGTAGGGTAGGAGGACGCTGTCAATTATAGACAAAGTGGTTTTTTTCCCCTTAAGGAAATAAAAACATAGGGAGTTTTCTGTTTTTTTTTTTCCCCTGGAACCCCCTGCCTGGCTAGATACTAAGTTGCTGCAAGATCTTGCAGAGGAGGGGAGAGAGGGTTGGGTTGCCAAGTTGTGGGACCTACTCTGCTCCCTAGCCTGGTCTAAAGCACCCCGCACCCCTTCCCCGCGCCTACCCTCCCCCACCCCCATCCTGGAGCTGCTGAGGGCCGTCACAGGCAGGGGCCACCCCACTCCCCGCCCCAAGTTTCCTGATCCTGGAGGCCTTAGCTGAGATGTCACCTCCTTCAGAAAGCCTCTCCTGACAGCTCAGACTGGGTTGGGTATGCGGCTGTGTGCTCCCACAGCCCTCTGCCCTTCTTTGTGACCCTCAGCACCTTGTAAGCTCCACAGGAGCGAGGCCTCACTTCCGCATATGCCCCTTTCCTCCGCTTGTAGTGCTCAGCCCTTCTTGAACAAGAGAATGAGGCCCGGTCCTTGGACCCAGTCCCTGCCTTCAAAGCACTTGGACAGGGCCGACCTCTCCCCAGGTCTTTGTTCACCGGTATTGAGGGCGGGCCCATGGGTGTCACCTTTTTCCTCCCGTGGAGGAGAAGAGCCGCATGACAGCAGTGGCAAACACAAAAGAAAGGACTTTTCAAGTCAGGAGGTGTTAAGATTCAGACCTTTCAGAAATAACTTGGAGATGGCTATTAATAACATATTTTGCTTTAGGTGTACCAGTTATATGTATCTAAGCGTGTATGTGTACATACATACACACTGTCTCTCACTTACTCAATCCTTACGAGAATACGCTGGAGGAGATGGTATTATCCTGGGTTTATCCAGAAAACTGGTGTGTCAGACAAGTTACCCGACTGCGAAAGCTGCCCGGTGAATGTGTGATGCAGCCGAGGCTCCAGACCTGGCCGCTGGGCCCGAGTGAAAGCGGACACTTGGAGGGGGGTTAGGAATACCTTTGGACTGGGGAGAGATGGCAAGGGAGGTGTCTGACAGGTTTGAAACCTCTAACCCTTTGAGCTGAGGCTGCTGCTCTCTGTCCCTCAGATTCTCATGAGAGTGTCCTGTGATGTTTTCTCTCGGGATCATAGCCTTCTGGCCTATGTGAGCCGAAGCCTGGCTTGCTGGGACGAGTAGGGGAGGCTTGAGGTCTTTGCCAGGTGCACAGCCAGGGGCTCTGCTTTATAAGCCAGGCTCTCAGGTTCAAGTGGGTTTTACTGCTTGAGTGCTGTCTCTGGAGACCCTAATCCTGTTCCTCACAAGGTCTTTTGAGTGGGTTTGCAGAAGAGGCAGGACTGTGGCTCACAGTCAGGTAGAACCACCTGCTCCCCCTTGAATGTGGACTCCAGATGGTGCCTCGCACACCTCAAGCCTTCTGAAGAAGGGAAACCCTGTGTCGGCTGCCCAGAGGTGGCTTCTGTCTTAGCTCTTGGAAGACTAAATTCCCTGAGAAGGCTGTGCCAGGGAGCGCGCCTCGCCTGCTGTTAGCTTGATGTAGAGGGCTCTTTAACTCATTCAGCGAACAATTATTACCTGAGCCCCTGCTGTGTGCCAGGTTCTGCTCTGGGTGCTCAAGGCAATGGCATCTAACGGGCTGCATGGAGGTGTGGGTGTAGACAGTGTTCTGTGGAGGGTAGCTGAGTGCTGCCTTTGAGTTCGAATGGCGCTCAGGGAACCCTGAAGGGCCAGCAGCAGCCTGGGGGAGGCCAGTGCCGGCACGGAGGAGACCCTGTTGCGGCAGCATTTTGAAGGACAGGAAGGTGCAGAAGGAGCTCATGAAGAGTGAGGACTGTGTGCGCACAGGTCTGATGGCAGGAGGGGGCCCCACAGGCTCTAAGGCCAGTGGGACATTTGTGTGCCTCTATTGTAGTGCCTCTTGGGGGGGACTGGTGGCAAAGGAGGCGGACCAGGTTAAAGGAGCTCGGCTTTCATTCAGTCGCCAGCAGATTTCTTTCTTTCTTCCCCCCCCCCCCCAGCTTTCTTGGGTTGTAACTGACATACAACACTGTACGAGTTTAAGTAAGGTGTACAACGTGATGGTTTGATATATTGAAAAATCAAAAGATTCTTAATTTTTAATTATGGAAAATTTAAAAGACCCATGAAAGCCAACAGCCTAGGACAGTGACCGTGTACCTATCATCCCACTGCAAACTTACCAGCCCACAGCCAGCCCTGCCTCTCCCCCGTGTGCCGCCGACACCACAGACACCAGGTACCGCTGCCACTGCGCCCACCTCCCCCTTCCCTGCTGATCCCTTTGAAGAAATCCTGAAGGGACTTGTGTATTCTCTCAAGCCTACTAGCCCGTGGCTTCTAGTGGATTACTCTGGAGTTCCCAGGCCTGGAGTGATCGGGTGGCACTTTGTGATTTTGTTTCGTTTTCAGAGGAACCACTAAGTTTCCCTTCTTTGTCTTGCCTTTCAGTGGGAAGCTGGTGTCTCCAAAGTGGAAGAATTTCAAGGGCCTGAAGCTCCAGTGGAGAGACAAGATCCGGCTCAATAATGCCATCTGGCGGGCGTGGTACATGCAGTGTGAGTGCTATTTCAACTTCCGGCAGGAGGGGACCGCAGGGGCCCCAAGGTTCTGGCTCCTGAAAGCCTGGGCACCTCGGGTCCCCAGAGCCCGCTTTTCAGACATTGTGCCTCAGAAGGAAGCCTGTCTTGGGCAGGCTGCAGCAATAGGAGAACCAAGCCAGATCCTAATGAACTGGGAACTTCTCAGCCGTCAGGCACAGGCGCCCAGTCACGTGGTCGTAATCTGCAGGGGACAGGTGTGCGAGCCAGTTGCTCCAACATCACATGCTCACCGTTAGCTTAGATGCCTGGGCCCCGTGTCGTGAGGGCCAAGGAGGAGAGGAGGGCTTAGTTCTTTTCAGGGGAGTCGAGGAGGGTGTAGCAGAGAGGTGACATTCAGAGTCAGGGAACAGTTCCTGTGTTCAAAGAAGATCAGACCCAGGCCTTGTTCTCCTGCTAGCTGGCTTTCGTGCTGGTGGGTCCGGCGACCTCTGCAGGATCCGCATGCTTGGGGCTTGCCTGGGTCAGACTGGCATTTCTGCTGCTAAGCCAGACTCCCAGCCTCACCTCTGAGTTACAGATTCTTTTCCTTTATTCTTTGAAATCTTGTTTTCGAGGGAGGGAGAAGGAAAGAACACTCGGCAGAGTCCCACCTTGAGGGGCATGTGGACAGAGCGGGCAGGGGCTCCTTCAGGGGTCTTGGTCCTGGTGACGATGTCTCTCCTCCTTTCTCTGCCCAGATTTGGAGAAGCGCAAGAACCCCGTGTGCCACTTCGTCACTCCGCTAGACGGCTCTGTGGAGGTAGATGAGCACCGCAGGCCAGAGGTACTTGGCCCAGGACCGCGGCGGCGGGAAAGGATCCTCCCTCGTCAGGAGGAAGCAGCTCTCCAAGGCTGGGAGTGGGGAGTGGATTCCGCAGCGGGGGTTCAGGGAGAAGGTCTGGCCGCACTGCCCTGGCAGCCATGGTGACCTCGAAGGACGAGGATGTGACAGCCCGCAGGACTCCCCTCTTCTCTGGCTGGGCTGACCTGAGGACTAAGGGTTTCTCTCCTTGGGACTTACTCTCCACTTTCCCTTAATGTTGGCATTTCTCGGGAAGTCATCAGGGAGGGATTTGGCCTCCTTACAAGGCAGATATCTTTAACAAAGAATGAGCCCAAGGGGCGCCTGGGTGGCTCAGTCAGTTGAGGGTCTCTTCTTTTTCTATAAAAAAATTTTTTTAATTTTTATTTATTTTTGAGAGAGAGAGTCCAGTGGGGAAGGGGAGGAGAGACAGAGACACAGAATCTGAAGCAGGCTTCAGGCTCTGAGCTATCAGCACAGAGCCCAATGCAGGGCTCGAATCCACAAACCACGAGATCGTGACCTGAGCCAAGGTCGGACACTTAACTCACTGAGCCACCCAGGTGCCCCAAGCGTCTGACTCTTGATTTCAGCTCAAGTCATGATCTCAGGGTCGTGGGTTCAAGCCCTGTGTCTGGCTTTGTGCTAACAGCTCAGAGCCTGGAGCCTGCTTCGGATTCTGTGCCTCCCTCTCTCTCTGCCCTGCCCCTGCTCATGCGCTCGTGCACACTCTCTCAAAAAAACATTAAATTTTTTTTAAAATAAAAAAAGTGTATCTACATGATTGTGGGTGTGTAGGAAAAGTCTGGAAGGGTAGACAGGAATCCTTATTTGGTGGTACTTCTGGGAAGGAGGATTACAGTGAGGCGGGTGCCCTTTATACCCTTCTGTGTTGTTTTAAAGCTATCTAAGCACATCTCACTGTTTGGATAGACAGGAAAGATTAGAAAATAACCCAATGAAAGACCCTTTTGAGCCGTGGGGTGTGATCTGGTATTGGGCAATATTAAGGAACACCATTTCGTTGGGTTTGGTGATAATACCGTATTATTCACTGTGAAGATTCTTCTCTGTCAGAGGCCTACAGTGAAGTATTTTTAGGTGAAATTAAATGGGTCCTATGGTATCTGGGACTTGCTTTAATATTCCAGCCGTAAACAAAAAGGAAGCTGAAAGTGAGGCGGGCTCTCTGAGACAGTCATGATTTCTTTGTCACCAGAGCTCTTCAGGGATTCTTGGAAGGGGCTCGCGTGCATGATGGGAAGATTGAAATAGCTACTCTTGGAAGTCACTTTCCACCTAAAACTTCTGTGATTGGCTGTTTGTTTTCACCCTTTGAAAATGTGGCGGGGTCTCTTGGATAAGGCATTCCGTGCCACCCCGGCGCTCTCTGTAGGGCTCTTCCAGCACCGGGGCTGAGGGCCCTCTCCCGCTCCCTCTCCCTGTCTCTCTCCCTCTCCCCTGCCCAAGCACTCTCTCTGCCCCATGCTCCAGTCTGGACCCTTGGGACCCATGCTGCTGAGGCTGCCCTTGGTTATCCGAGGTCGTGACAGAAAAGCACATCCTTAGGTCGAGGCTAGTTGTAGCCCAGAAGAGGCAAGGTCCTCTGAGCCGGACTGCCGGGGCTGCCTTCCAGGGTCAGGTGTGTCTTTGTTGAAAGGCTGAGTTCTGCCAGTCAACCGAGAGGCCCCTCTTCTGACCCGCATCTCCTCACAGGCCATCACCACAGAAGGAAAGTACTGGAAAAGCCGCATTGAGATCGTGATCCGGGAGTACCACAAGTGGAGAACCTACTTCAAGAAAAGGGTACCCGGCTTGGGCTCCAGGAAGGGCATGTGCAGAGGGAAGGACCAAAGTCCTGTATCCAGACTCTGGCCCCTGAGGGTGTGGCTCCGTGGCTGCTCCCGGGGCACCCAGTGTTCTAGCCCAGCCCAAGTAATGGACCTGCCTTGGTCATATTACTTGTAGTCCCAGTTCTCCCACTGCGAACCAGGGCTGTTTATTTCACAAACACTGGCTGGAAATCTTGTCTGTGCCCAGCATGGGCCTGGGGACGGCAGAGAGCAGGATCTGTCCCAAACCTCCCAGGGAGAAGAGGCCTGGGTGCTCCGAGGAGGAGAGGTCGAGGCCCTCATCCCCTCCCAGGCCCCTGGGTGAACACCTTTTCTCCTCTTTTCTCTGCAGCTGCAGCAGCACAAGGATGAAGACCTCTCCAGCCTGGCCCAGGTGAGTGTGCGGGGGACTGGGAGGACCCTCCGGGGAGCCCTCCTCTGACAGGAAGCAGCAATGATGTGGGTGGCCCCATGGCGAAGTCTGCAGCAGAAGGTGGTAGGGACACGGACTGTCCCCACGGCTCCAGGAGGGGCCACCCCCCTTCTCACACGGAGGACATGCAGGCTAAGGAAACAGGCCAGTTCCTCCCTGCTCCACCCACCGCCCCATCTTTTACAGCAGCCCTTGCCGCTCTGTAAACTAGGGTAACACCACCCTGGCATGATGTGATTGGGAATTTGGGGTCACCAGTCCCCTTGGACTTTTCCTTCCCCTTCTGTTGGTGGTAGGATGATGACATGCTGTATTGGCACAAACGTGGGGATGGATGGAAGACCCCGGTGCCCATGGAGGAGGACCCACTGCTGGACACAGACATGCTCATGTCAGAATTCAGCGACACCCTCTTCTCCACGCTTTCCTCTCACCAGCCGGTGGCTTGGCCCAACCCCCGGGAAATAGGTAACCCACCTCTAGATCCTCGACTTCCGACAGGCAACTGGTTTCCTTCTCTGCCAGCCCCCCCCCCCCCCCGTCCCGGCCCCCCAGGGCAGGATTTGCCTCAGGGCCATCTCTGAGCTGCTGTTCATCACTTATTTAGGGCAGTCACTGGCATCGGAGGGCCGCGTGCACTGAGAGGGTGGGGACTGCAAACGGGCTTTCCTGGGCAGCCGTCAAGCCCGTGGTGCCACTGTGGGAAGACAGTGGGGATTTGGTCTGAATCAGTTTCACGTTTCTGATACTGTCCCCTTAGCAGAGGATTTGTGCCCAGGCTGAGTGACAGGGCCTCTGACTCACCGCGCAGAAAATCAAGCCTTTCTGGGCATGACCTTTTAGCTGGCAGCATTCAGGCATCCAGTTGCCCCTCAGGGAGGAGCCCACAGACCAGCAGTTAGAACCAGGGACCTCAGCATAGCCGTTCTTGGCTTCTTGGGAGTGTCTGTTCCCTGATACTCACTTCACTTTTCCTATAAAAACTCACTTTCTTTCCTGCCTTCTGAGGGTGGAGAACAGCCATGAACTCACAAGAAGGTAGAAATTCCAGCCAACTTCCTGCACTTCTCCTTGGAAGAATCTGGAATGTGAACAGGGCCAGGAGGATATGTTCCAGGCCTTTTATGTGTTCCTGCAACAGTGTCTGAGAAGGCAGAGTGATTCCTCTGTCTCCTGTCTGATTCTTTCAGCGCATCTGGGAAATGCAGACATGATCCAGCCGGGGCTCATCCCTCTGCAGCCCAACCTGGACTTCATGGACACATTTGAACCTTTCCAGGGTGAGGACTCGGGCAGGGAGAGAGCATGGCTGCCGGGATCTCCTGTGGCCCAAGACAAAGCACACTGGTGTTTCCCTTTCATGGAGGGAACTGGTAGAATGGGCAAAGGGGACGACTTGGAATTTTTCCAGAACTACCTTTTTTTGGTAGTAGTTCCAAGGTCTGGGAGCTTTTCTGCCACACGGTCGTCTCCAGGGAATCGCCATTCTCATTCCTGCGGTCTCAGATCCCCCGGTTTGCCCAGGACCGTAAGCAGTTCTCCCTCTAGGCGGCAGAGGGCGCTGGCAACACAGCCGCCTCCCAGCAGTGTTTCTTGCAGTTAGAACTGGGCTTGTAAGAGCCCGCGAAATGCCAGGCCTGGGAGTATTTCAGAGCCCACACTAGTTGCCAGCAGGAGCGGTTCCAATCAGAGGGCCTCTTTCTGCAGAGTTGCCTCAGGGGGGAATACCCTCTGGCCATGACATTCCTCTGGGTAAGATGAGGCTCAGTGCCCTATTTGTTTGGATCTTAATTCAAGGACGTGATGGGCGCACAGAGCTCAAAAGCCCCCGATGTTGTCTTTCAGACCTCTTCTCTTCCAGCCGCTCCATTTTTGGTTCCGTGCTGCCTGCTCCTGTCTCAGCACCTGCACCAGATCCCAGCAGCCCACCTGCTCAGGTACAGGGAGCTGGGGCCAGGGGGCCGAGGGCCAGGCTAATGAATAACCGACCACACAGTCATAGTCTAGTGTGCTTGCTAGAGCTAGTGCTGAACACACAGTTAATGCACAAAGAAGTTATTCTAGCCCTCCTCGAAGGCATGCAGAATATCCAAGAGGTGGAAGACTCTCAGTAAGCACGCGATCCTGCCCAAGGCTGCACATAACCTGTGTGCAGTGAGCTCTGTTCTGACCAGTTAAAAGAGGATTAGCAAAGAAAAACATGGATCGCCAATGAAAAGAAGTCCTGTGTATTTCTTTTACTTTTTACTCAACAATTAACAGAAGTTGGTTGTCAGGCTCTGGGGCTGCAGAGCTGAGTGGGGCGTGGCTCTTTGCCCTTAGGGGCTCTCGGCTGGTACCCGTATCCAGTTAGACACCAGAAACCTGGCCTCGTCTTCTTCCATCTAGCTCTGGGAAGAATTTCTTCTATAGAGACTGAGATCCTGACAATTGATTCCTTATAGCGTTTCCCTTTTAGGAAGAGGTGACCTCTAGAAGTTGATACATGAAACTGTCCTGGGGGAACCCCATGAGCAGCTGTGATCCAGGCTGCCTCTGCTCTGTAACAGAAGATGGCAGGGACTTTGGGGGACCCCTGCTGGACTTCAGAAACAAGATATTCCCAGGCCTAGAGCCAACTGTGTGCAGACAGTCGCTTTGTCTGAGCTCTGTGTTATCATTTCGTCCCTAATGGAAACAAGACCCCTGCGGACGCCTGGGGAGACACACCTCCATTCCCCCCAGATTAGCAGCAGTGGGACGGGAACCATTGCCTTATCCCTCTGTCCAGAGGTTCTGCTCGGGCGCCCAGCACACGTTGTTGAATTTGTGGTGTGTTGTACCAGGAAGTGACGGCGAGTTGTGTGATCCAGCGTTTGTCCTTCGTTTCTCAGGAGAGCATCCTGCCAACCCCCGCTCTCTCCACCGTGAACCTCCCCGATGGCCTCATTTCGCCTCCTGCAGCCACCACCCTAGACCCTACGGATAGGCAGGACTGTGATCGAGCTCCCCAGCCTGGAGACCCCTTTATCCAGCCTACGGACTTTAGTCCTTCTGCACCGCCACTGAGTGTCCCCCAGCCCTTCCTCCCGGTGTTCACCGTGCCCTTGCTGTCTCCGGGCCCTGCCCCGGCGCCTGCTTCCCCTGCTCTGCCGTTAGCCCCACCCCCTGCCACTGCCTTGAGCCCCCTGGCTCCACCAGCCTTCCTGCAGCCGAAGTTTGCTGGAACCAGCAAGCCTCCCTCCGTCATCACACACACGGCCTCTGCCACCCTCACCCACGATGCATCTGCCACCACCTTCAGCCAGAGCCAGGGCCTTGTCATTACAACCCACCATCCCACGCCCTCGGTGTCCCCCTGCGGCCTGGCACTCCCTCCAGTCACCCGGCCGCCAACCGCTGGGCCTTCTCAACCCTGTTTAACTTTTGTGCAACCCAAACCGGTCTCCTTGACTGGGGGGAGGCCCAAGCAGCCTCCCAAAATAGTGCCTGCTCCCAAACCAGAACCTGTGTCCTTGGTATTGAAGAATGCTTGCATCGCCTCAGGTAAGTCAGGTGGAGGGAAGCCAGAGTCTGGTCTCCCCTTTCCGAGGAATATTTCCCTGTCCCTGAGGCTTGCAAACTTGTGACACGCACACACATACACTGTGGTGTGAAATGAGTGTTCTGATCTGCTGCATGTGTGTGATCTAGTCTCGTGTGCTCTCTGTTGTTCTTTTAAAGTTAGTCTCAACTCAGTTTGCAAAAGCATGGGCCGGGTGATCTCTTTCTGGGTCTATAATCTGTCCCCTTCAAGGAGAAGTTGCAAGACAAATGTCAGGTACCCTGGTGGTCTTGTCTTTCCTGTGGTGAGGAGAGCAGTGTCTGAGCAGTAACAGAGGGGCTGTGCTGCTCCCGGGGAGCACTGTGCAGCATGGCTGTGCCTGGGCCCAGCAGGTGTCAGGAGCAGGCCCCCGTGGCTCAGGAGCACCACCCTCACCTTCTTGTTCTGACAGCTGCCTTTTCAGGACAACCACAAGCAGTGATTATGACATCAGGCCCTCTGAAGAGAGAAGGGATGTTGGCTTCTACCGTGTCCCAGTCTAATGTGGTCCTCACGCCTGCCATTGCCCGGGTGAGGGGAGCCCCGAACAGACCTTCAGCATCCTTACAACCCCAGCGTAGCCCTGCTGTTGGGTGGTCCCCACGCAATATGACCGTGGCTTGGAGTGACTTCTCTCTCTTGTGTCACTCAGGCTCCTGGAGTCACGGAGTTCCACAGTGGCATCCTGGTGACAGACCTTGGCCATCCCACGAGCAGCCAGCCAGCCCCTGTCTCTCGGCTCTTCTCTCCAAGCACAGTGCAAGAGTCCCTGGTGAAGGGCGAGCAGGCCTCTGCCACGGGCTCCAGTGAGTGTGTCCTCCAGCCAGAGCAGTTGGAACTTTGTGAGCGAAATGAGAGCGCCCACTCCTGGGTCAGGGAGACGGACCATCTGTGGGCTTCCCTAGGATCGAGGCTGGGCTTACAGGATATGCAGTGGCGTCTCACAAGCCTGCTAGTGGCCCAGGCTAGGAAGTGCTCGGTGTAATGCCGGATCAGCCACTGTAGCAAAAGGCGGCAAGCGTGTACAGTGCCAGCAGATAATGTACTTGGGGGCCGCCCCCCTGGACCTCCTTAAGGCCTGGCTCTGAGCTGCCTGTTGTGTCCAAAAAAGGGACCGAAGAGTCCCTGTCAGCGGTTTCCAGAAAACGGAAACCACCTAGCCTTGTCTACACGTCAACGTAGTTATCCCTTAGTTTTCAGGAACCTTCCATCTGCTGAACCCATTTCCACACCATGGGCCTTCCATTGATTGGCCAGATGGTTGGGGTAGAACTGATTTTGCCCAGTGAAGAGCCGAGAAGCCAGGGATAAGTGGTTTGCCTAAGGCCGTGGCCCTCACGGTGGGGGTAGACCCAGAACGCAGGCTCCTTCCTTTCAGATGCCGCGTCAGAGAGGGAGGCGAAAGGTGCCTTCTTGTCTTACGAAAAAGCAGGGCGTGGCTGCTCCTGGAGCTCTGTGTAAACCATTGTCTTCTCTGAACAGGAAGACACGAGGAGGAGAGATCTCTGCTTACAGAGATCAGATGGTACAGGGACTTGTCCAAGAGGATTGGAAGAACAAGGGCCTCCAGTCTGGAAAGATAAAGACAAAGACTAGTTATGAGTCAGGCCCCTGCGGTGGTGTAAGTTAGGGCTCAGGTAGCGTCCTCTTGTCCGCTGAGGCACAGAACACTGGGCGTCAGAGCCACGGGGGAAATTCCGCCTGAGAGAGGGCCATGGAGGGGATTGGTGCCACAGAAGAGAGTGCACTGAGTGCGGCAGCCCCAGGGCCTCAGAGGGATTCCTGAGAGACGCCAGTGACCAGGGCATGGCTGGTGCGGGAGTGGGCAGGGCTGAAGAAAGTAGAAGCAAACGTATCTGTAGAGCTGAGAGAACAAAACTAAGCAGGTGCCTGTGTCCTCGGCACACAGGGCAGGAACCAGAGCCTTACTGAGGCCACGGAAACCCCAGCTTTCTGCCAGGTGGCATTTTAGGAAGTTGGGTTAGCAGTCAGACCTCCCCTCAAAACTCTCTGTGTCCCCCAAGCCCTGGGGCTGGCCAAGCTCAGGCCGTGTTCCCACTCCACGTCCAGCCAGCCAGCCTTCTTCAGGCCTTGTCCACACCTAACAGAACCTTCCTTGGGATGTTGGCAAGGATTTCTCCAGTTTTTGCTCTGTGGTCGCTGTGGGAGGTTGCAGATGGGTTTCCAGGGCTTGGGATTTACAGAGGTTCCTTTCATGGGTGAGGACTGTTCCAGCTGCTCTCGCCAGCCGTGTCCTAAGAGGAGTCTCTGTTCTTCTCAGGTCGAGATTGCCCAAACTCAGGGCAGGCCTCTCCATGTGCTTCAGAGCAGAGCCCCAGTCCCCAGTCTCCCCAGAACAACTGCTCAGGGAAGTCTGCAGACCCCAAAAATGTGGCTGCTTTAAAGGTATCACAGGTCTTTCTTGGGTCTTGATTTCCTTGGAGGGATGGGGAGGAAAGGAGAAAATCAAGGGACCATTGGGGCAGCTGCGTCCCTTACTAGGGACACACGGGAAAGGACGACCACACACCTGGCTGGTGTTCACCAGGCTGGGGTAGCATCAGGAACCTGGACGCTTACTCCTTTAACCTTGAGGTTAAGCTGCCTCTTCCCATTCATCCACTTACTAGCAAGCCCTGAGCCCCGGAACCAGCATCGAACCCTGTAATATGCCGGGAGGCCGCAGCCGTAGGAACTGGGTCCATGGAGGAGAGGTCTGAGGGTGGCTGGGAGGTGCCGATCGGCAGCGGTCGTGACCCCTGCCGAGGTACCATCTGCAGGGAGGGGAGGTGGCCTTACAGTGTGCCGCTTCGCAGTGACACTTTGATTCCCCAGCAGAACCGGCAGATGAAGCATATTTCAGCTGAGCAGAAGAGGCGCTTCAACATCAAGATGGGCTTTGACACCCTTAACAGTTTGATCTCTAATAATTCCAAGCTGGTGAGTGGTGCTGGGTGGGTGGGGAGCCCCCGTGTGGGCCTCGGTGCCGGTGGACAGGCAGGGTCGCTGTGGCCTCTGTGGCTTTGACCCCGCCGCCCCTCCTACAGACCAGCCACGCCATCACGCTGCAAAAGACCGTGGAGTACATCACCAAGCTGCAGCAGGAGCGGAGCCAGATGCAGGAGGAAGCCCGGAGGCTGCGGGAGGAGATCGAGGAGCTCAACGCCACCATCATGTGAGGCTGGGGACGTGGGGCCCCGGGCTGGCACCTTGCGCTCCTGCCTGCGGTCACCTGTAACTGCCTCTCTGTTGCAGCACTCTGGGTTTTTGTCCTCCTCCTCCTTCCGAGGCCCCTCCTCTTGGGCCTGCCGTGGCCGACAGCCGGCCGGCCCTGCCTGTTCGGTGCCCCATGGTCCGGCTTCACCGCCGGCCGCTCTGAGCTGCCTCTGATTCTTCCTGTTGTTGTAGCTCCTGCCAGCAGCTGCTCCCTGCCACCGGAGTCCCCGTTACCCGACGCCAGTTCGATCACATGAGAGACATGTTTGACGAGTATGTGAAAAGCCGGACCCTACAGAATTGGAAGTTCTGGATTGTATCTTTGGGTTTTCTTAGCTTCTTCCACCCCGCAGCTCTGGGTACGCTGAAACAACAGACAGATACCCCTGTCGTTTTAGAAAAAATCCATATAAACGGTCATTGTTGGGCTCCTCAAACAGGCGGTGCTGGCTGCTGCCTCAGAGAGGGGCCTGGCCGGGCCTGTGGTGTGAGGTGGGGCTGTTGTTGGTGACCATCGAGGCTTGCGGCTTCCTGAGGAGGCAGAACAGGCCAGCTTTGCTCTCTCGGTGCCTGGGAAATAAAGACATCTGGTTGCAAGGAGCTGGAGCTGCTTGCAGAGGCAGTCTTGTAGGAAGGAGGTACCTCCTGGCAGCCGTCCAGTCGTCGCGATAACTTAGTTAGGGAGGGCGAGTACTGCCCCTGTGAGATGAGGAACCGGGGCTCACGAACGACCGAGTGGCACAGTCAGGATTTGAAACCAGCTCCCTCGAGGCTTTGTCTGCATTTGGGCCACGTGGTCTCTGATGCTGTCATGAGGCATGTGCCCTTGAGTGCTGGGGTCTGTCTCTGGGCCAGATGTCAGCAGGGCTACCCTGAGGGACAGCTCCTGCCTTGTCAGTACCCTTCTAGCCACGTCTCTGCCTCAGACGGTCTGCACACGTGGCGGGTTGGCCACGTGCCTCCACCTTGTTACTGACAGACTGAGGAGACAGAGGATTTTATCTGTTTGCACCCTAACGGCTGGTTTTGAAGAGAGGAGAGATGATAGATACCAGCTCTGTTTCCTCTGCTTTGCCTGGCTGGCTCAGCCTAGCTCTGCCCTCATCACTGATGGAGCTGGGTGGCAGCTGGGATGAGCCAGAACCTCTTTAGGAAAATGGCACGTTCCTCATCGGCCTGAGGCTTGGGCCACGGGTTCAGATCCAGGAGAAAATGGACCTCATTGCCTTCGCTAAGCTGATTGCCTAGGATGGTTTGGGAGACCTACATGGAATGTGACTAAGAGCCAGCATGGGTTTATCACGAAAGACGAGCCTGGTCCGTCTCTAGACAGACAGCTTCCACCACTGGCCTGCCACGTGCCTTTGATATTCTTGCCAGAGTACATAAAGACTGTTGGCTTCCGTGTCATTGTGCCAGGACCCGTTCCACACCAAGGAAACCTCTCAGTCCCTGCCTCTGGCCTGCTCAGTCACCATTAACCTGTTGCTCAGTTACGGTCAGACGGGAACATTTCAGGGGCTGTAAGAGCACGTCTTATCTAGCTGTCTGTCTCTCACCCACTGTCTGTACAGCCACTTGCCAGCCCCAGGGGAAGTGGTCATGGGCAAGCCTGTAACTAGACGTTATCCTCCCCTCCCTCGGTTATGTGTCTGCCAGTCCTCCTCCTCGCTTATGTTTTCTTTAACCCACGTGCCGTGCAGTTCAGTATCATCATCAAGCCGCTGTTTGAGTCTTTCAAGGGGATGGTGTCCACCAGCAGCCTGGAAGAACTGCACCGGACGGCGCTGTCCTGGCTGGACCAGCACTGCTCCCTGCCCATCCTCAGGCCAAGTAAGTAGGGGCCGATGCGGGCCCAGGCACCACGGAGGCTTGCCAACCCCTGGGTGATAGTCCCGGAGGGGGGCGGGCCTTAGCTGCAGACGGTGCTGGAGCCAGTCCAGCCATGCCAGCGGTGCCAGGAGCACAGGATGATGCCGTGTAGGAGGCCCGGAACCAGAAATGCCAACTGCAGGGCAGGGGCCGGGTCCTCTACGCTTCTGCTCTGCGTCCTGCCGTCCCTGTGTGTCAGCGTGCTCGGGTCCAGCTTGCGTTTATTGAGCACCTGCTGTTCAGCAGGCCCTGTCTTGGGTGCCTTCGGATGTTTTCTGATTTAATTCTTGTAACTGACACGACTATGCCCACGTATTGAGGTTATAGAGGTGTAACGTTAAAACAAGTGAACAAACAGGAACGGCTTGAGATTCTCTGTCTGTCTGCAGGATAGGAGGCAGGATTCGGAGAGGTATCCTAGGGGTGGAGAGGTTTGCTGGCATCTGTCCCTCAGTTGAGCTCAGCGCCTCTCCTTTTGTGGGCATGAGAATTACCACACAGGGTGTATGTGTAAGACCTTGCGTGCTGTCCATTGTGGGGCTCAGAGGTGCCGTGTGTGCCTGTGTCCCTGGGCTGACCTCCCCCTTTCTTCCAGCGGTGCTGAACACCCTCCGGCACCTGAGCACCACCACCTCCATTCTGACAGACCCGTCCCAGCTGCCGGAGCAGGCGGCAGAGGCTGTCACCAGAATTGGCAAGAGATCCGGGGAGTCTTAGCAGCGCCTAGCGGGCACATGGCCACGCAAGATGCCCTGAGGCTCTTCCCTGCCTGTGGAGAGGATGCTGCACCCCACGCCTCACCCAATGCAGAGCTCAGGGCCCCCTCCGACTCCGCTGGCCCACTGGGCCACTCAGAACACTGCGCTCAGGTCTGAAGCAGGTTCGGGTCCTGCCAACAGCAATAGCCCATCTTTGGGAACCCCTTGCTGTGAACTCTCACTCAGCGACCTCAGTTGTGACCTCCCCTGCCCTCGGGCAACCCAGACAAAGTCCTGTCCTGCTGGCGGTCTGCCGGACCCATGGTGCCTGTGCAGGGAGTAGATGGGACAAAAAGGGGCAGGGCCTGCTCCTCTGAGCTAAGAGGCATAAGGGTTCCTTTCCGGTTCTGTCCTCAGACTTAGAGATACTCGCTCCTGTCACCCCCGGGGCACTCGGACGGCTTGGAGTGACTCCTGTGCCACTCTACATGCCCGTGGGGCAGGTGGAAGGCATCTTTCTTCCTCCTTCAGACTCTGACCTTGTAAGTAGGTTTGGACGGCTGCTCAGGCTTGCGCATGGTAGGCTGCCTCCCACCGCACAGGCCACCAGGGAACCTCAGAACCCACATGCAGAAGCGGTGGGTGTGAATGCACGCAGGACAAGAAGGAAAGCACGAGCAATGCAAAGCTGCTGCCCTGGCTAGAAACCCCCTCGGGCGGCCCCGTGGTCTGGTATGACTTCGTTCCGCCTGGTGGTGTGACGGCCACGCGTCTCTGACTCGAGAACCATGGCAGGGACTCAGGTGGGGCCTCAGCGGGCACCACCTCACTGCACGGCCCTCGTTCTCTGCCTGCTTCCAAGCCGGAGCCTCGGATAAACCAGCAGTGTTCAGTGGACGCTTACAGCCCGCAGGGTGTAGTACCTGAAAGGCCAGACTCCACGGTGCCATCATCGGCCTAGTCATCTTGTCCGGGTTGTTCAGCCAGGAGCCCCAAACCGTAACAGTTCTCGGACCAAAGATGTCACCACACCCAAAGTCTGTCCTGTCTTGTGTTTGGAGGAAGAAATTGAGTGTTGACAGGCAGAACTCTGAGGCAGCTAGCCTTAGAGCTGTCTCTAGGCACCTCCCAGATCAGGCAGTGAAGAATTACACTCATATTTGGTCAAGGTGGAGGGATATCTGGCGGCCGCGGCCTGCTTCCGAACGTGGGAATTGCAGCCAGGGTGTCCGGGCCCGTCCTCTTGCCGTACCCGCAGGAGGAGCTGCAGACGGGAGGCCAGGCACTCTCTCTAACACTCAGGAAGCTCAGCCGAGGGTACCTCCTTGTTGAGAGAATGTGCCTCTAACGTCCTGCTGTGAAGTTCAGAGGGTCAGTGGACTTCCCGTTCACCTCTGTCCTCCCTGCCAGAGATGGAGCTTGGGCGGTGCAGGGCAGGCCGGAAATCCTGGGGCGAGCTCTGCGGGCCCTCCGAGGGCTGCCTCCTGAAGCGTGGGTCCATTCGGAGGTTCCCGCTGGTTCCCGAGGCCTGCCGAAGGTGCTCCGGGGGCACCCAGCCCCGCCTCGGCCTCAGCTGATGGAGGAAGGAGGGGATGTCCTCTCCCTGCCGCCGGCTGTGCCGCCGTGTCTGCTGCAGGTCACCGGCCAGTCGCCTGCTCGCTTGTCTGTGCTTCAGCCCCACACAAGAGCAGCTTGGCGGCATCCCTCAGCCTCCCCCAGAAAAACGTGTTTACAGGCCTTCCAGATCACTTCCCTGAGGGGCGAGCACACCACCAGGCTGGGCTCATCCTGACTATCCACCGGGAGGTGGTAAGAACTCGCTCCACCCCGGGATAGACGTGAAGTCTCCCTTCGAAAGGGGAAGAACCCCGTGGTAAGAACTCATTAGGGTCAAAAGGAAAAACACAAGATGTCCCCAGCTATGAGGGCTCGTGGAGGGTCATGCGCTCAGTCCCTTCCACAGTTCCCGTGCCTTTGTAAACCGCGTGGACGGCCACAGCGCTTGGCCCGCCAAGACCTCTCCTCATTAGCAGCCTTCCTCGCACCCGCGCTGGGAGTCTTTTTTTTTTTTTTTTTTAAACTCCGTGGGATATAAAATTGGCCTCCTGCTTCTTCGGCCTACCTCTCCTTCTCTCCCTTTTGCTGAATTAATGTTCATGATCCTGTTTTGTTGAATATTTAAGGCTGTTAAGTCGCGCGAGACTTTGGGAGGGTGTGTGTGTGTGTGTGTGTGTGTGTGTGTCCCCATCCTAGCAGACTGTTAACTAAATGCATGTTTTCGTTTCGAGGTAATCACTTAAATCCATTTCTCTTGGTGCTCACAATTACCACGGCTGTAGGGCCACGACGCTGTATCTCTCACCACAGACACGATTGTTTCTTGTCCCAGAATCATTTCTTGTTTCGGAATCTTGCTCGATGAATGTGGCCAGACAGAGGGGCCCGGCCGGCGTGTGGGGACGGTGAGGCGGCTCTGCCGACAGCCGCAGTGGATGCTGACCACGGGACTGTGCTTTGTTTACACTCATTTTCACCCCTGCTCTTGCCTCTGCTCCCAGAAAAGAAACATTAAAATGCTGACACTTTGGAGAATTAGAAAAACAATCTGAAAAGGGAAAAAAAAAAAAAGCCCATTCGGCACATAAATCTTTGAAAAGCATTTCTGTGAAATCTTTCTGTGCCATCGGTTACCTTCACACTGCTGCCTGCTCTGTCACGATGAGTGGGACCTGCAGGGTCAGGGCAGGGGCCGCCATGGGGCTTTCTGAGAGTTGGTGAGCCATCCCTCCGTCTCTGGCCTCAGCAGTCGCCCCCCCACCCCCGCCCCAGGGTGCTTCATCCCCTGCGCCCCGGCCACGGTCCAGCCCGTTTTCTCACTCCGGAGCAGTGGTCCCAGCATCGGAGGTTAGTGTTGACGAGACGCTCCCGGGCGTCGCTGGCTCTTGTCAGGAGGAAGGAACCCCCGGCGCCGCCCTGTTCCTGGAGCCTCTGCAGGAGGAGGAGCAGTCAGCGGTCACCCATGTGTCCTTGGGCACCCGGCTTCATCGGCTTCCTGACCTTGTGACCTGACCCCTTCCCCTTGCTAGAGGTTGGACCTGAAGGTTTTCCGCTCTGGCCGATAGAAATAGAAACTTCGGCTGTGAGGGGGTGTGGCATCCCAGGGTGGTGCCGGCGTCTCTTGCCCCAGGTGAGGGGGTGTGGTGACAATGACCTGAGAACTAGAAGAAAGAACAGCAGGTTTGTGGTTTCCAGGGTTACAAGCTGTCACAGTGTAGCTGAAACACGCATCTGCATGGGGCCTGGCTGTCCTCAACGGTCTCTGCCCGGGGCCCCGCACGCCGGGCGCAAGCTGGTCCCCACACTCTTCTCTCTGGTGGGAAGTCGCCTTTCCCTAGAGACACCCTGCTTCCCATTATGCACTTTGCCGGTGGTGACACCTGCCCGCCGCTCGCCAGAACTTAGCTGTGCCAAGTGTTCCTGCGGTTGTGGTCTCATCCGGGAAGGGAGCTGGGATGCCCTGAAGTGGGCACATGGCAGCCGTGGGCCGTGGTCTGTGCCGCGGTGCCCCAGTGCCTCGTATGTTAAAGAGAATCTGCATCACATCTGAACACGGACAAGGGGAGAGGAGGGTAGGGCTGGAGGGTGGAAGAGCTTGGACGCTCAACACCTGTTTGTACCATTCAGTAATCTCCTTGGCCTTGAACCTGTCGAACGGAGGGGCTGCAGGAGCAAGGAGAAGCCTTAGGACCCACCGTGCACCTCCGCAGCTGCTCCATTTTCTTTTCCTTCCGAGGACTTGGCTTTCCTGACTCATCACACGGGGAGCTATTTCCTTGTCGGGGTTTTTTGCGAAAATCAGCCTTTGAGAAAGAAAAGGGAACTTTTCATGTTGAATGTTGGCTTTGACCCTGTGTGTGTGTGTGTGTGTGTGTTTGTGTGTGTGTGTTGTGTGTGCGTGTGCGCGTGCATGTGCTTGCACAAGCCTGCCCGGGTGCATTTACTTAATGGAATTTAATTTTTGTGAAATTCCTTCCCAAGTATGTAGCAAAATTCACCTCCATCTCCCAGTTGGACTTTTGGTTCCACAGTCAACCTTGGGCGTCGTTCATTTGAAGAATTCTCTTCTGGGTTTCTGAACAGAGGTGTGCTACTCGCAAGGCTTGAGGTTCTGGAAGGTTGGGAGACACTGATACGTTTTTCCATAGAGTTTACATCCTACAGTCAAAGGATCTGAAGGGCTTGGGCCCAGGGGACACGACTCCAGGCTGTGTTTCTCCCAAGGGAGCTTGAACACAGCCCATCCCCTACAACGCCCTGCTTGTCTCTGTATCCGAACCTTCTCAGACAGCCCTCGAAAGGAAGCCGCATCCATCTACTCACTTTGTAACATCACGGCTGAGCCACCCCACTCTCTTCCTTTCCCAGGTTTCAGTTCATTGTGTAACTGGCTCGTTTTTTCTGTTGTGAGCTTGGGCGATTGTGTCAGGGCTCCGTTAGAAGGAAGTTTCCTCTTGTGGTCTGAAAAACAAAATCGGAGAAGAGCCTTGTTAATCGGAGGCTCCCTCGGGCCTGCGCCATCCAGAACACCACCCTTCATGCTCCGCTGTTGAGAAGCACGTTTCCACCAGCTGTATTCAACACTACAATGCAGTTTTAAAACTATATTTGCATCCAAGACAATAAAAAGCTGTATTTTTTTTGAAAAGCCTGTGATGTGTGGTCTTAAACGCTACTCCGTTAGGCTGTGGAGGAGATGGTTCAGGGAGATGGGAACAAAGTGGGGCCAAGACTGGCTCGCTCACTCTAACCTGGAGGGGTGGGTTCAGCCTGCGGTGGGGCCCTTGGTGGGGAGAAGAGAGGCTGCTGGAAGGGCCCGTGACAAAAGCCCAAAATGACCAATTCTCCCTGCGATCTCGCCAGGGCCTGGCGCTCCATGCCTTTCCAGTTGGACAGAGCTCAGTGGTGCTTGTACTAGCTGCTCACGTCCCCATCTGGAACCTGGGCACGTGGCAACTGTGCGCTCGTGTCAGGGTGCGGTCACCCGTGGAGCACTGGCCCCAGTGCTGAAAGTCTTCCGAGTCGTGGCGATGGCTCCAGCAGCTGTGGTCTCCCTGCTGACCACTGACCCAAAACCATAGGTGGAAAATGCAGGGAAGCTGAGCAGCAAAGCTGTCCCGTTGCCATGCCGAGAAGACTTTGATGATCTGCGTTTAATTTAGAAGCTTCTCTCTTTTTCACACCGTCTTTCTGCGTCTCCCACCACAGTCACGTGCCTGGGAGGTGACCCAGTGAGCCGACCGACTCATGCTGCCTCTTGCAGGCGGCCTGGCTCCCGTACGGAGCTGCCAGCTTGTTCCACCAAACAACGGCCCAGATCCGAATCTCTGACTGAAATGCCGTGGGTTGATACACAGGCTCTTGTCTGATCAAACCTGATGCCTCCCCCAAAGAAAAAGTCTTAGTGACACAAAGCAAGATTTTGGGTCTTGAGAACAGGAGGCCCTAGAAAGAAGTGAGTGATTCTCAGACTCCTCTGGGCTGAAGAAACTCAATTTCCGTCGAACAACAGGTGTCTGCTTTGGTCTTTTTAAGTTTTTGAATCCAGCTCCGTGTCATGTGTGGCATCTTGAAAGATGCTTGGGACAGGGGCAGCTGGTGGCTCAGTCAGTTAAGCGTCCGACTCTTGGTTTCAGCTCAGGTCATGATCTGGTCATGAGATCCATCCTCAAGTCCGGCTTGGCACGGAACCTGCTTGGGATTCTCCCTCCCTCTCTCTTGCCCCCTCCCTCTCTTGTGCACCTGCATTCTCTCGTTCTCTCTGAAAATAAATGAATAGACTTTTTAAAAATGCTAGGGACATAGTTCAGGGTGAGGGTTGAGTTTTGATAGGCTGGGAAAAAGGATTGAGCAAGCAGAGGGAGTGAGGCCAGTGTTCCAGAGACTTCTTTCGAATCAGGCTCTGGGCTCCACGGGGACATGCGTGCCCTTGGATAGTTCTCAACCTGACGGTATGGCTATTCCCATTTCGTAGAGGAAAACATCAAAGTAGTTTTCAGGGTATTAAGGCCACATAGATCAGAGAAGTCTAAAGAATCATTTCATCTTTTTCCTCTTAAGTAGCCTCTCCACCCACCAAACGGGGAGGATTGTCCTTGACTCGTCCTTTCCCCCTTCCCTCCCGCACCTCTCCCAATGCCAAGTCTGGCCAAGTTCGTCTTTTAAATCTCTTCCAAATGCATTACCCACTTTTCTCCATGCCACTGCCGTCACCAGATCCAAGTTGTCATTATTTCTCAACCAGTTCACTTAACAGTGCCCCACTTGCTCTGTCTCGTGGTCTTCATCATGGTGTGAGTTGGGAAAAGCCCAGGTCTAGCCATGTCGCTCCTGTGCTTAGTCTGTCCAGGGCCTTCCAGATGAGGGCGAAGCCCTGGCATCTCTTTCCCCTGCCCCACCCCATCTGGCCCGTCTGGCCCGTCTGGCCCCTGCTCATCTTTCCAACTTGATTTTTGCTCGTTTCAGTTCTTTGAACATACCATGTTCCGTCGCATGTCGTTTCACTGTTAAGGTTTTTCCAAGGCTGCTTTCTCTGCCCAAGCCCCTCTCCCTTCCCACGCCTTCTCCTGCCTCACTGCCATTCTTTCTTCCAGTCCCAGTTTGGAGACTTCAGTTCTTCCAAAGCACATGCATTGAATCAGGCCTCAGAGCACCCGGTGTTTGCTCAGGACACCCGTTGAGTTTGTCATTATCATTTATCTCCCCCAACAGGCCATGAGACCTGTCGGGACCAGGACCTGGTGCCGATGGTCACTGCTGTGCCTGGGACAAAACTGTCGCACAGTAGGTGCACAGGTAACGTGCTGAATGAGCCCTCAGCCTGTAGCATTCCGGCTGCCCCTTCCTCACATCTGTATCAGAGAGGTGGGGGTGTACGGGCCCGTGATGAGAATTCAGGAGAGGGGAAGGGGGACAACTAGCAGGTGCAGATGTCAAGCTGATATCCATGTTAAGAGGTTGACCTTAACATGTTTAACATTTTTTTTAGTGTTTATTTACTTATTTCTGAGAGAGAGAGAGCTTGCATGAGTGGGGAGAGGCAGAGGGAGAGGAAGAGAGAGAATCCCAAGTAGGCTCTGTGCTGACAGCTGTGAGATCATGGCCTGAGCTGAAGTCCACAGTCGGATGCTTAACTGATGAAATCACCCAGGCGCCCCTTACGTGTTTAATGTAAAACATCAATTCTACTAATTTAGATTGCAAATATAAGAACAATCTCTAACTGGCATTTAAAAGCATTTCATCAGGGCGCCTGGGTGGCTCAGTCTGTTAAGTATCCGGCTTCAGCTCAGGCCATGATCTCCTGGTTTGTGGGTTCGAGCCCCGCATCACCTCGACAGCTCAGAGCTTGGAGCCTGCTTCAGATTCTGTGTCTCCTCTCTCTCTCTGCCCCTCCCCTGCTCGCGCTCTGCCTTTCCCTCTCAAAAAATAAACGTTAGGGGGTGCCCGAGTGGCTCAGTCGGTTAAGCCTCCGACTTCGGCTCGGGTCATGATCTCACGGTCTGTGGGTTCGAGCCCCGCATTGGTCTCTGTGCTGACAGCTCAGAGCCTGGAGCCTGCTTCAGATTCTGTGTCTCCCTCTCGCTCTGCCTCTCCCCTGCTCATGCTTTGCCTCTCCTGCTCTCAAAAATAAATAAAACATTAAAAAAAATAATAAACGTTAAAAAAATTCTAATAGAGGCATTTCATCTTGCTCGTGTATTTGATTATTCTCTAGGATACAGTTTACCTTCTTCAATAGCTCTTTTTTGTATGTCAAGATCTGAATTTAGCCTTGTGTAGGATGGCGTGGTTGTATTGTCCTCAGTTTCAGTAGTGTGCCTTTTACCTTTATATTTCAGAAAACCTCCACCATACACAGAAGCAGAGGGAATAGTACAGTGAACCCCCACGTACCCACTTATCCACTTTAACAGTTACCAACTCGGGGCCAATTTTGTTTCATATGTACCTCACCCCCGCCCCCATTAATTCGAAGCAGGTCCCAGACACCGTATGGGTTTCATCTGTTAATAGTAAATGTGCTTTTTAGTCCTATTTACAGAATTGCATACGTGCCTGTAATGTTGGTCATTTAAAGCCTCCTCAAGGCTTTGTCAAAAGCTACAAAGTCACAGTTAATACGAAACCTGGGGACTGGGGAATTCTTATTGATCAGATTTTCTGTTTCACAGAATCATTAGCTAGAAAACCCTTATTGTTTAAAGAGGGAAAAGCTTTCTAAGATAAGAGCCTACTTTCCTGCCTTAATGGGTATGGTGCAGCAAACAATCTAATCTCTTGATCTAGTCTGACTGATTTTCTTTCCTGGGGGACGGGACCAAACAGCGCTGGTCGGTTCCATTACAAACATCGTGGGAGTGGGGCCTGCGTGAGCAGGAGGGTAGCAGCTCTTCGTACCTGCCCCCTCACCCATCCGCCAGTCCAGATTCCAGCCTGTTGGTGTCTCCTGGTGTCCCCAGCCCACCCATCCGTGTCACTGAATGACCTTTCGCTGGGCTACACATAAGCTTCTCCAGTGTGCGGCCAGGGGGTTGCCCAGCCATGCCCCCTTTCCTTCCAGTCTTCGATCAAGAAGCATGCACTGAAGGCCAGACCTCAGCTCAGGGAACACTGCAGTGATTCTCCTGGAGATACCATAGCTCTGTCCTGATACTGAGCGATGGGGGTAAGCCCAGAGTGCCCTTGAGTTCATGAAGGAGCTCCAGGAGCCCATCCTGGGAGGGGCCGGGGAATGTCCCCGTGTTAGGTGGCGCCTGAGCCAGGAGCCAGCTGGACAGGCCGAGTCAGGGGCAGAGAGGGGCAGATCCCTCAGGGAAGAGGCGAATGCTCCCCAGGGAGAAAGCTCCCCTGCGGCTGACACCTTCACCGACGGAGCCTCCCCTCTCCCTGCTGGGACTTTTTCTCATCCTTATCTCTCCTGTCGGCTGTGTTCTGCTTTTCCAGTTGACTCACTCCCCTCCATGCACCAGTTTCTCTTTCTCAAGTCTCTCCGCTTCTAACCACCTTTCTTTAACTTTCTATCTCCCCTGCCCAAAGCCTGATCGCCCCCAAATATTCTGCATCTCGCTACGTAGCGTTGCCAGCTGCCTGATTGCTCAAGCCGAAACTTCAGACGTACCCCCCGGGTTCTCCCCTCCCAACAGGTCCCACCTTCAGTCTGTCAGTAAATCCTGTCAGTGGTCCCCCCCCAGGATAATTACGAGTCCACTCTCCTCCCCACCGCCCCCGCCACCACCTCGAGAGGCCGCCATCACATCTTCCATGCTCCGCGTCACAAATTCCCCATAGAGCTCAAGGGGCCTTGTTTTTTTAAAAATTTTTTATTTATTTATTTTGGGGGAGAGCAAAGGAACACGAGTTGGGGAGGGGCAGAGAGAGAGGGAGAGAGACAGAATCCCAAGCAGGCTCCACACTCAATGCGGAGCCCAAAACGGGGCTCGAACTCCAGAACCGTGAGATCATGACCTGAGCCAAAATCAAGAGTCGGATGCGTAACCAACTGAGCCATCAGGCGCCACTAGAGTGACCTTATTCAAGATGTGATGGCGTTGTCTTCCCCCCACTCAAACTTCCAGTGGCTTCCGGTTGCATTTCGAATAAAGTCCAAACTCTTCACTCTCTGGCTTCTGGCTGCCTTGGGCGAGTGACAACGTTCGTCTAGAAAATATGGATAGAATCACGCCCACCCCACTTCCTTTTTGAAGGATTAAAGCGAGCCCGGTTTACAGTACGCACCCCCTAACGTGAGCTGCTTTTGCCGGCGTTCCTCTCTCTTCCCCACCTTCTTCCCCGGGCCCAGCATCGCACCCTCTCCCAGCTTTACTGGATTTTACTAATCCTACCGCACGAGACCATCCCCCATTTTTTTATACCCTGGCGTCGTTCCGATTCTCCCTGCCCCACAGCGTCCGGCCTGGCTCCCTTTCGTTGCCCAGATCGTGTGCTGTGAATTCTTTCTGGGAAATGTCGCCGACTGGGGTCCCCTTCCGTGCCATGGAACAGCTGGTTTGTGTCAGGGTCGAGAAGTGTCCTCACTTCCTAGCTTAGGTCTGAAAAAGTCAGGAAATAGCATTCAGCTTGCTAATACTTCATCCCTCTTTCACAAATCTGCCTTCCTCCCAGCACTTCAGAACGTCCTGTCCTTCTAGAATAAAGTCACCCAGTCCTTAGCGTGGACTCAGTTCAGTAGAGCACTAACTCCCATCTCTCATCCCTGCCTGTTACAGGGCCCGGGTTCCAGGCTAGACAGACTCCCTGTGGCTGTTAGCTACGCCCCGTGCTTCCTCCCTCTGCGCCTGGCCAGCGTCCCCTGCCCCCGGGAGGCCCTGGGCTCTGTCCCTCTCTGCAGGCTGGCCCGCCCCGCCCCCGTTGGGCTTCGAACTAGCACCAGTGCTCCATTTCTGTCACATACGCCCTGTGGCACCTTCTGCTTGGTCACGTAACTCTCAGTACTGCCCTCGCATCGTCGCCCCCACCTGAGGACAGGGGCCACGTCTCGCTTTATCAGCCATCTACCATCGCGCGTAGCTTCTGTGTCCCGGGTCCCTAGCCGGCTCATGGTTAAAATCATATCTCCTACTGCACGCCACAGGTGATGCAACACCCTATGAAAAAGGTCCTACTATTACCCCCGCGTTCGAGATAAGGAAGTTGAGGCTTAGAAAAGCACGGCGTGCCCGGCAGCGCTATCACCGAGTGCAGATCTGAGCTCTAGACCTGGGTGTGCCTGCCAGCAGTGACGTGTGCCAGCAGCCGGGCCGGAGGCTTCCACGGTTGTGCCCTTGATGTCCTCCAAAGCCCCTACGTGGTAGGAATCGTTATTCTCATTTTCCACAGGAGTAAACTCACGCTCTCCTCTCATGATAAGAACCCTCGACAAAGCAGGAGTGCAGGGGAGCTTCCTCAGCCTGATAACGGCATCGGGGAAGACCCCGCCATGAACACATTTAGTGGTGAAGGCCAAAGGCTTTCCGTCCAAGACGGGCAGAGATTCAACACTGTCCTGGAGGTTCCAGTCAGCCCAGTTAGGCGCCACATGGAAATACGAGACGGTCCACCTGGAAAAAAAATAAAAAAGAGACTGAAACGATCCCTGTGCGCAGAGGACATCGTGCTATACGTAGAAAACCCCGAAGGATATACACGCACACATAGACCTATCAGAGCCAGTCCGTGAGTTCAGCAAGGTCACAAGATGCAAGACCAGCACACGGAAATCAGCTGCATCTCTGGACACTAGCCATGAGCAGCCCGAAAGAGAAATTGAGAAAACAGTGTGCAATGGTATCAGAAAGAAGAAAACTCTTAGGAATAAATCAAGGAAGTGCAAGACTTTTACCCTGAAAACGACGGAACAGAGCTGAGGAGTATTATTCTGCCCTAAAAAGGGGTGAAGCACCCCACGCCACCACCAGGTGGATGGGCCTCAAAACACCACGGTACATCGAAGAAGCCAGACACAAAAGCCCACTCAGTGTGTGATTCTGGACGTGAAATACCCAGCATAGGTACATCCATGGAGACAGAACGCAGAGTGGTATTGCCAGGGCCAGCGGGAGAGGGAGAGTTAGCAGCCACTGCTTAAGGGATGGGTATGGGGGTCCCCTTTTGGGGTGATGACAGTGTTTCAGAACTTAACATGGGTGGTGGTTACATGACATTGTGAATGCACTAAATGCCACCGAATCGTACACTCCGAGGTGGTTAATTTTATGTTCTATCAGTTTCAACTCAACTAAAAGAGTGGCGAAAGAAATTAAAGAAGCTCTAAATAAGTGGAAGGTCCTTCTGTGTTCGTGGAGAGGAAGACGAAATTGTCAAGATGGCAGAACCCTGCCGCCACCACCCGCCCCCCCCCAGCAAAGTGCACGACAGAGTCAGTGCAATCCCTGTCAAAATTACAACTACCCTTCTTGCAGAAATGGACAAGCTGGTTTTAAAATTCATAGCGGCATTCTTCATAATAGCTAAGCATGGAAACAACCAAAACGGCCTTGAACCGATGCACAAAACGTGATATATCCATGCCGTGGAATGTTATCTCCCAGTAAAAAGGAACAAAGTGCTGACATGTGCTACGTGGATGAATCTTGAAGACGTTACGCTACCTAAAAGAAGTGGGATAAAAAAGGCCACTATTTGAAAAAAAAAAAAATAAGAGAGAGTGTGCCTGGGTGGCCCAGTCAGTTGAACGTCTGACTTCAGCTCAGGTCATGGTCTCATGGTTCACGAGTTCAAGCCCTGTATTGGGCTCTGTGCTGATGGTTCGGAGCCTGGAGCCTGCTTCCGATTCTGTGTCTCCCTCTCTCTCTCTGCCCCTCATCCACTTACACTCTGTCTCTCTCTCCTTCAAAAATAAACATTAAAAAAAAGGCCATATATTGACATATTGTAGGATTCCATTTATATGAAGTGCCCAGAGTAGGCAGATCCATAAACAGAAAGTAGATTACTGGTAGGGTGCCTCGCTGCCTCAGTTGGTGGAGCACGTGACTCTTGTTTGATGTCAGGGTTGGGAGTGCGAGCCCTACGTTGGATGTAGGGATTACTAAAAATAATAAATAAATAAACTGAAAAAAAAAAGAGAGAGTAGATTAGTGGTTTCCAGGGGCTAGAGGAAGATGGGGAATAGGGAATGACTGCTGAGGAGTACAGGGCTTCTTTTGAGGGTACTGAGAATGTTCTAGAATCAGATTTCTGTGATGGTTGCACAACTCTGAACATATATACACACAGACATATACATACACATACCTATACATACACACTACCAAGTTTCACATTTTAGAGAGATGACATAATTTGTCTAAGGTGACATTACATACAGGAAGTAGAGGACCAGAACCTAGAACCAGAACCTAGAACCAGAAGCTGGTACCCAAGAACGTCTGCTCTTATTAGCACCAATGCTGTTGGAGGCAGAATGCTCCCAGGGCCCTTGAATAAGTACATTAAGAAAGTTGGGATCTGGGGGCACCTGGGTGGCTCAGTCAGTTAAGTGTCCGACTTTGGCTCAGGTCATGATCTTGCAGTTTGTGAGTTTGAGCCCCGCGTCCGGCTCTGTGCTGACAGCTCCGATTTAAAAAAAAGAAAAGAAAAGCATTTCAGTCTAAGATGCTGCCCCCAGCCGTTCTTCCTCCCCTCTTTCATTCCGTGGGGGCCTAGACCTGGCCTTGGTTCCCCCTGCACCCCCACTGCCCCTCACAGTCTTGGCTGCTGCTGAGCCTTTGGCATGGAGAGTCCCCCCTTGGCATCTGCTCCTCAGATGACTGTGACCCGCACTGACAGGGGTTTCCTTGTGTGTCTCCGATATTATCGTGAATACCGTTAGACCCCGTGCGTGCCTGTGTCTGTGTCTGTATGTGTCCTGTACGTGTCCAGCTGTGATCAGCTCCTTAGGAAATTACACCGGGAGAGAATAGCAGGAGAGGCTCACCGGGACAGAGTCCCGTATGAGACAAACACCTACTTCCGGAAGCGGCTGAGTAGGCCTTTCTCACCGTAGCCGCCATCAAGCCTTATCGTGTGTAAAGCCTGCACTGATTTGACCTTCTGTTTATTTGCTTTTCTTGGTTACTAATCAGGTTCAGCCTAGTTTCACATTTACTGGCTATTTGATTTCTTAGTTTACATTTAACCACTTCTTCGTCTTTTCTTCTCTCTCCTCCTCCTCCTCGTTTGTTATCTGATTGCCTCTTCTATTTCCTTTTTACTTTTCCTCTGACCTCTTAATTCTCCAGAACAAGAAGATGACATTGCTTAAAAAAAAATTTTTTTTAAAGCTCGATATTGCCTGTTCTTCCTGTATAAATTGGGCAAGTTTAAGTTTTTACTCCGCTTCAGAGGGTGTCCCCTGAGATAAAGAAGTCATATTAATCGCATCATATTAGGTCATAGGAGTTTTTGCTTCTCTGTGACGCTCGAATATTTGTTTTCCTTTCCTCTGTGAGTCAGTGACCTTGGATTTTTTTTTTAAGTCATAATTTTGGAGTGTCTTGATCACAAGACCTACCGTGGAAGTGAGTTGGTGGAGGAGATCCTATATTTCTGACAAAATGCCAAGACCTGCTTGTCTTTTTGCCTCTTTCTAGGTTTTGGCAGATTATCGCCGAAAGAAATTCTAATTACGTGCGCATCCTTGGTAGCTGGATTCCAGGTAACTTAGGTGCCAATGTCTTATTTACCTCATCAGTGAAGGAATCGGTCAGCACAGCACAACTGGTTCAAAGGATAATACGTGAAGGGAGCGTTGTCTTCTTTTCTCTGTTGTCTCCAGCGTCACAATGGCTGGAATTACACGGGAAGGTAGATATTCAACTGCCCTCACCGCCAAGAAACCCCTCTTCACCTCTGGGGTTACTTCTCTACCAGATGGGAATGACCGGCACCTTATTTTTTTTTTTTAATATTTGTTTATTTTTGAGACAGAGAGACAGAGCACAAGTGGGGGAGGGGCAAAGAGAGAGGGAGACACAGAATCCGAAGCAGGCTTCAGGCTCTGAGCTGTCAGCACAGAGCCCGACACGGGGCTCGAACTCACGGACCGAGAGATCATGACCTGAGCCAAAGCCAGACGCTCAACCGACAGAGCCACCCAGGTGCCCCCCTTTATTTTATTTTATTTTTGACAAATTTCCACCAATTCACAGACTCTGGGACCTACTCAGGAATCAATCATGCCAAGCAAAGCCCCATCCCCTGAGAGCAGTGCTGACCGATAGAACTTTCCACGGCAATGGAGATGTTCTACGTTCATGTGGTCCAGTATAGGAACCACCAGCCCCGTGTGGTTGGAGCGCTTAAAATGTGGCTTGTGGGACTGAAGAAGTGGAGTTTTATAAGTATTACAAGAAAATAAAAATATTTTATTTTTTTAACTTTTATTTATTTTTGAGAGAGAGAGAGAGGGCGAGAGAGAGCGCCTGTGAGAGAGAGAGTGAAGGAGGGGCAAAGAGAGAGAGAAGGAGACACGGAATCCGAAGCCGGCTCCAGGCACAGAGCCTGACGTGGGGCTCGAACTCATGAACCGTGAGATCATGACCTGAGCCAAAGTCAAAAGCTTAACCGACTGAGGCACCCAGGTGCCCTTTTACAAGTGTTTTATTTTAAAATAAGTTTAGTTATACAGAAAAGTTCTAGGTAGTATAGAGTTGTCATATACCCTTCTCCCAGCTTCTCCTAAGTGGGAATGCCTTACGTAACTGTGGTGCATCGATCAAAACTAAGAAATGAACACGAGTGCAGGCTTGATTTGGATTTTCACCAGTTTTTCCACTAATGTCCTTTATCAGGATCCACTCCAAGATGGTGCTCAACCCTCATGTCTCCTTGGTGCCCAGAGGGCGGCTTCTCTGTCTTCCCTTGAGTTTCCTGATCCTGACCCCTTCGAAGGGTTGTGGTCAGGGATGGTGTAAAACGTCCCTTGCCTTGGGTTTGCCTGGTGTTTTCTCATGAAGGGGCCGGGCGTGCATTGGGGGGAAGAGTCCCACAGAGATGACAAGCCACCCTTCCCGCCACGGCAGGTCAGCAGTGCCTGACATCCACTGGCTGGTCCCTTTGCCTCGCTCGGGGGGGCCTTCCGCTTTCTCCCTCCCGCGTGGGTGTCTTGGCCTCCTGCGCTCGGTGCTTCAGAAGCAAATCACAGATCCAGCCTGTGTCAAGAGGAGGGAAGTTCCCCTCCACTTCCTAGAAGGGAAATATCAAAGACTTTGTAGACCTCTGTTAAAACTGCCAAATGACTAGAAATATTTGTGGGAAGATACTTCGACGCGATGCAGACTTCCTGTTTCTTCGCAGTTCACCCATCGATTTTAGCCTTCATCTGAAGATCTTATCTGCAGCAATTATGACTGAGGTGTTCTTTTTTTTTTTTTTTTAAAGATTTTATTTTTAAGTAATCTCTACACTCAATGTGGGGCTCGAACCTACAATCCCAAAATCGAGAGCTGCCCGCTCTACTGACCGAGCCGGCTCGGTGCCCCAGGACTGAGGTGTTCTAATGGTGATTTTCTATTTCCCTCATTCCTTCTATGTTTAGTAATTGGAATTCTGTAAGGAACATTTGTCCCTTTTCCTCCATTTATTTATATCACCACGGACTAGTGGATATTTATTTCACTCTTTGGAAGGACACATGGCCATCTTTGTGCCTTCTTTCCCGGCTTGTGGGTAATTTTTCTAATAATAGTAAATGCGTTCTGATCAAAAAGAATGATAGATGGGCACCACAGTGGATGTTTTGGGGAAGGTTGGCCGAAACATTGTCATTGGAGGGTGTGAGGTGGGGAAGACTCAGAGCGCCAGGAGGGGCTGAAGTAGAAATACCCACACGAGTAAGAATGAGAATTCCCAGGTGAGTTGCACCCCTCAGAGTCCTAACCTCATCCCCCTCGATATGAGAACGTGGGCATCATACTATCTCTTTGGGCCTCATCTTCCCCCAAATAAGACGACGGTGTTGTCAACTCAAGATCTGTGGTTCCCAGGCTTGAGCCGTGGATTCAGTGACAGAACGGGACTTTTCAGGAGTAGAGGCAGTAGAAATCCCAGTTTGGAACCGTGCAGGCGACACTTGAATGATTGCTCTGTACCCGGCAGGCCATGAGTGACTTCTAAGACCCAGTCACTGTCCAGAGAGGGACAAAGGTTGGGCAGAGTGGTAAAGGGCAAGCTTGAGTCTGGGTCCCATCGCTTAACAGCTAGTGTGGCCTTGGGCAAGTCACTAACTGACTCCTTGCCTCAGTTTCTCCACCTATAAAAAGAGGAGAATGATGGTACTTACATGGCCTGGCATAAAGAAAATGCGCACGGAATGGTTGTTGCTGTTAGAATTACTCTTATTTGCTACTGAGCCCATCCCGTGGGGAGAAATGGCACCCATTTCCCCAGCACGCCCCACGCTCCCTCAGCCACACCACCACCCAGCCTGGATTCCCAGCCAATGATTTTTTTTTAGGTTTATTTTTGAGAAGGAGAGAGACAGAGTATGAGCAGGGGAGGAGCAGAGAGAGAGAGAGAGAGGGAGACACAGATTCCAAAGCAGGCTCCAGGCTCTGAGCTGTCAGCACAGAGCTCAACACGGGGCTCGAACTCATGTACTGTGAGATCATGACCTGAGCTGAAGTCAGACGCTCAACCAACTGAGCCACCCAGGCACCCCTCCCAGCCACTGATTTTGACCCTCTTCACAAAATCCAAAACAGATTCTGAGAAAAATTCAGTATAATTTATTAAATAGTTCCTGAGGAGCATTAACCACTCTCAATACAATAAAAAAAAACAAACAATAAATTAACACAGGTGCTGCCTTCTGCCTTCACAAAGGCGTAATGAGGATAAGATTTAAGTCTGCAGAGGAAAAACAGTCTATAAATGCCAAGACAGAGAACAATGACATAACCCGACATCTTTTCAAGTTAATTCACACATTTTTACCTCAGTCCTCCTAGAACTGGCCCACCTGGGGATTCATTGAAATTATTCATTGGAATAATTTACTGGATACCTTATAGCAGAGCAGTCACACTTAGCCTGCCAGTCATGTCTTCTCAAGGCTTTAGACATTTCCACCATTCCAAAAGGAATAGGTTCAGCCAGATGGCCTTGGACGACCTACTGGAGTCCAGAGTTCAACGATTTAAGCACACCTTCCAGACACGCTGAGAACTGTTGCAGAACGGCCAAGGTGAAGCTTTTACATCCAAGGGTGTCTGTAGGCATAGAAACTTCTGTTTCCGGTTCATGCTGAAATTTGAGTTTGTCCAGCTGTTCTACGATCTTATCGATAGTGTTCTCATCTGACCATGGTCTGATGGCCCTGAAATAAGGCAGGAGGGTGGAGCTGTTGATGTGTGGCGGTTGGGAGTCAGAGGTGAGACACGGTAGCGGTAGCAAGGAGTGTTTGGATTTGGGGATCCCCGTCTCCTTCTTCTGCTGTGGGACAAGGAGGAGACACGGGTGAGCATTACGGCTGCAGTGACGGGTACAAGTCCCAGTGCTAACATCTGAAATGTTCCCTCTGTGATGGGCCGGCCGGGCGCTTCCCCCTTGCCATCTCATGTCATCGGTGCCACCACCCTGTGAGGCTGGGGTCATCACTATCGCCTCTCCCAGAAGAAACTAGATGTCAGGTGGTTTGCAGAGCCGGCCCAAGATCAAGTGGCGGACCCGGGATGCTAACCCATGTCGGCAGCTATTCCGAAGCCGATGCCGATAGGCACTGCTGCTTCCTGCCTTCCCTGCTCCATCTGACCAAGGCCTCCACCCACCTCCCCAGGAATCTTCTCTCAGCTGCTCCGGGGCTCAGAGAGGGGGAATGGGAAAGCATCTGGGTTTCTGTCCTCCTTCTTGCTCTTTGTGACTCTGTGTGAAAGCCAATGTATCCCCAGCTCATGGAGGGGGTGTGTGCATGTCTGGAAAGGCTTCCAAGATGCCAGGGAGAGTTTTTCCAAACATGCCCAGTACTCCAGACCACGCCCTCTCCTGTCCCTCTTCCCAAGGACTAAGAGATTTTTGGGTTCAACTGAAAGGCTAACAGCATCTCACCAGCCTGAACTGCCAAGTCACCTTGGCTGGTAGCAACCTCTGTTTCTGTGCCCATAAAAGCCAAGGCTAAGGTTTAAATGTCAGGGAGTGGAAAGGAAGGGCAAGGCCAATTTCGTGAGTTGTTTCCAGGTTTTGGTTTTTATCCATTCCTTTCATCAAAGCTTCCTGAGAGGTTCTATCGTGACTGCAACTCTGAGAAAATGGAAGTAGTTACATTTATTCAGCCTCATACATTCCTCCCAACGGGGTCAGAACTCAGCAGAGCCTCTGGTAGAAGCAGACCGGGTCCTAATTAAACAATAAAGTAGCATGCAAATAGACACCCATTTGTTCACTGCCCTCGTCTGCGGTAAGAGAGACTCTCCATGCCCACGAGAGGATTTTAATGTCCTGAATTCCCTGAGATCTCATTTACAGCTGAGGTTGCCCTTTGCAGGCTCCTAAATGGTCAGGCAAGATGGCTCATCTCCAAGAATGTACTACAGGCAGGACAATCGGCAGAACATTACCATGAACCAAATATGTTAAGGGTGAACAGACCTACTAAAGCAGATCCTATAGTACACGAGAAGTTGTTGAACCTCAGGCTGTCTGGGCTAATCTCTGCCTGCAACCCTCATGAAAATTCCATGCATCCTGTCTAGTTGTTCCCATCCCTTCCCGGTACATCCATAGCCCTAGCTTGAGGTCTGAAAAGAGTAGGCTTCTTCTGGGGGCAAATGGAAGGCATTTTAAAGAAATGGCCTGGAGAAGAAATCTATAAGGGCACTTACGTAGTCTTCCAGAAGTCCCTTAGACAAGGGCTGTAATTCCAAGATTATTTTCCGGATGTCTCTTGGTTGTAGCCGATGGGTAGGCGCCATATGGGAGGAGAGCAAGGTTTCCATGCAGCAGAGCAGAAACAGGGCAAACCTGGCGGGTCCTGGAGAAAGAAAACGATGCTGTGGGCCACGTGGCCAGTCGCGCCCTGCCCACCCCTGTTGCGACCACCGAAGCCGTTGTCGAGCTACTACTGGCTGGATCCCTCCAGATTCTTCTCTATCTGACGAGACAAGACCACACTCACGAAACAAGCATCAGGGCACAGTCGTACCTGCGTGGGAGAGCATGGCGAGAGAGTACGCGGGGTCTGCTTCTGGGGCCAGATGTGCTCGCCATGACCTCCGGGAGATATATAAAGGGCCAGTTGTGAGGGAAAAGAGCGATCAACGTCCCGCCCATGACAAAATCATTGCTCAGCTTTTCTCCAGAAAACACTTTCAATATTCTGCCGCACCAGGCCGGGCGAAAGCGGGACTGGAAGGAAACGCTGAGGTTACCCTCAAGGTGGGCAGATGCCTGACTCAGTATAGACACACACAGGAAGGCACACACGTCTTTGCCATTTCTTCTGGGAAAAAGCTTGTCGATTTGACTAGAAGAAATTTTGAAGCCCAGATTTGATAGGCACGACTCCCCAGGAAAAGATGATTTACAGGAGCTGAGGGTCAGTGCCCCGCAGGGAATTTCTGGGGAGGGTCACGGTGAGTGTGCGTAGGTGTCAGGCTGGCATGAGATTTCTCAAGATGTATTGCCTTCGGAAATTTCTGAAGCATGCCCATGCCAGTGTGGGGGGATGGCCCCGGTAACCACAGTGAATACGGTGAGTCAAAGGCCTCATCTCCATTCTGCTTGGCCTTGAACATCACTGGATTCTCAACTGTGTCTTTGCAACGGCCAGGCCTAGAACCAGAGTCTATGCTCCGGAGTTATTCGTTGAAGGCACATATTCATATTTTGAATAATAGACTCTTCTAGGGTCTTAGGAATGGTGGCGAAGAGGTTAAACAAGGTCCCTCCCCTGAGAGCTGGTGTTCTGGTGGGCGACGGGTAGACAGTAGACACATTAACAAACAAGAACATGGAAGATAATCAGAACTATAAAAATAAAACCAGGTGATGGGATAGAGAGAGTGTGGTGGGTGAGATATTTTAAGTGGTAAGGAATAGTTTCTCTGAGGAGGTGTCTGCTGTGGGAAGATCTGGGAAAAGAGTGCTCCAAGTGCAGAGGACACTCGTGCAAAAAGCCTCAGGCGAACGTGAGCTTGATGTGGCCAAGAATGGGAAATGGGTCGTGGCTGCTGGAGTGAAGCCCCCTCCTGTCCCTGCTGTCTCTTTCCTCTTCTTATCCAAGCGAGAGAAGGGGAGGGTGGTATGGTAGAGAGGTGGACAGAGGCCAGGTCACAGAGGGCCTTCTGAGGCCACAATAAAGAACGTGGGTTTTATCCCAAGTGTGACAAGGCCCTGCTGGACAGCTGTAGGGAGGGGAATATGGGCTCTGGTGTAGTTTAAGAAGCAAGAATGAGAGAGGCCCCTGAGTGGGGAAGGGATTGTGTGAATCCAAGATGGAAGGAGAGGGACCAGTTAGGAGGCTATGTGGCTGTCTAGATAGAGACGATGGTGGCTGAGACCGGGGAAGAGTGGATGAAGATGGAGAACCGACAGATGCCTTATGTGGAGGTAGATCCAAGAGAGGAATCAGGGACGAATCCTGGGATTTTGGTGAAGTAACTGGGTAGTTGATCTGCTAGGAGTCTGGAGAGGAGAAATCAAGAGTCCCATCTGGAATGAGGTAAGTTCAAGATGCCCATTGGGTACTTATTAGATGTCAAGTTAGCGATTGGATAGGAGTCAAGAGCACAGGGAGGAAGTCAGACGGGGGCCGTCCTCAGAACCCAATGTACACAGAAGAAAAGAGTCAGAAACCCCCTTCCTCTGTCCTTAATCCCTAGTCCCCCTCCTGTCCCCACTGTCTCTTTCCTCTTCTTATCCAAGCTTCTTGACAGAGTGGTCTACGTACACTTTTACCTCACTTCCCAAACTGCCACACTATGGTTTTTACCCCAACAATTCATTCAAAATCCTCTAGCAAAGTCCATGGGAGGCAGAATTTTGCCCACGTGACTTTCACCCTCTGGTATTTACTCCCATAATTATATTACATTACAGGCACTTTGCAGATGGAATTAATTACTAATGGTTACTAATCCGCTGACCCGAAGAAAGGTTGATTATCAGGTGGGTCCCATGTAGTTACGCGAACCCTTAAAAACAGGGGCGCCTGGGTGGCTCAGTCGGTTGAGCGTCTGACTTCAGCTCAGGTCATGATCTCACTGTCTGTGAGTTCGAGCCCCGCGTCAGGCTCTGTGCTGACGGATCAGAGTCTGGAGCCTGCTTTGGATTCTGTGCCTCCCTCTTTCTCTGCCCTTCCCCTGCTCAAGCTCTGTCTCTATGTCTCTCAAAAATAAATAAACGCTAAAAAAAAAAAAAAAAAAGAAGAAGGCAGAGAGACTCAAAGCATGAGAAAGACTCAACCCCCATTGCTGGCTTGAAGAGGGAGGGCGCTCGGTAGAAAGCAGGAGCAGAAAATGAATTTGGCCAACAGCCAGTGGGTTTGGAGGAGGACCCTGGGCCCCAGTTGAGAACCACAGCCCCAGCTGTTACTCTGACTTTGGCCTGGTAACACCCTGAGCAGAGACTCTGGCTTCTCCATGCTGGACCTCTGACCAACGGCAACTGTAGGACAGTAACTTTGTAGATCTCCGGTGGCCTCATGTCGCCAACCATGCTGGGTTCCTCTCAGCCTTCATTTTACTTGACCCCTCCATGACATGCAGTAATGCCAACCACTTCCTCTTTCTTGAAAACCTCTTTTTCCTCTTTATTCTATAATAATATGATCCTGAGACCTTACGGCCCTCTGACCATGCCTTCTCAGGCCAAATCATCTTCCTTCTTGGTCCCTTAATGGGCATGTCTCCAGGGGCCCCATCCTTGATCCATGTTCCTCATACTTAAATGTCTCTCTCTTTCAAACTCCAGATCTAAACGTCCAATTGCCTAATGGACATCTCCACCGGAACGTCTCACCTGTGATATGTCCAAAACCAAGCATCTGAGTCAGGGTAATAGTGGTCATGGAGATGAATGGGTGTAGATAGATTGGAGGAATTTGTAAGAGGCAAAGTTCCCAGGCGATGGTGGTTGAGTGGGTATGGGGATAGTGGAGAAGGAGTTGAGAACTGCTTCTGGGTTGGTGGTTTGGGTAACTGGATGGATGGTGGTGCTACAAGCAGAGAGGATCACAGGGCTCAGGTAAATGAAGAATTCAGTTTTGACACGGAGAGTTGGAAGTGTCAAGGAACTCTCAGGTAAAGATGGACAGGGAGCCTTTGGACATTTGGATTTGGAGCTTGAAGGAAGGAACTAGAGACATGGGTGCCATGTCGGTATATTGTGCCATCTTTGGGTGCCACCTGTACCTTGTGATTGAGAAAACTGTAAGCCTACAAGAGATGACCAGTAAGAGACATGTAAGGTAAGTGTGGAGTCCAGGGATCTACCTCTGTTAACAGAACAGGGAGAGGGAGAGGACAGTCTAAAACGCTGAGAAGACACTCTTAGGAGGGAGAGAAATGTACCAGGAAAACATGTCATGGAACAAGATGAAACGTGGCTTTCAAGGAGGAGGATACAATTAGCACCATCGTAAGCCACGGAGAGGTCAAATAAGATGAAGACTGAAGGGATTCACTAGGTTTGGCGGCAGAAGGTCACTGGGAACTTTGCTCGGGGAGTGTGCGTAAGTTGTTAGGGAGCCATGTTGGCAGTTTGGGAAGTGAGGTAAAAGGGCACTCGGACCAGTCTGTCAAGAAGACTGGATCAGAAGAGGAAAGAGACAGCAGGGGCTGGAGGGGGACTTGGGATGGAAGAGGGTTCCCAACTGTTTCTTCTGTTGTGCATTGGATTCTATGGACCACCCAGGGCTGACCTCATCCCTATGTTTGTGACTCCTATCCAGCTGCTGACTTGACACGGAATAGATGCCAATTGATATCTTGAACTTAACTCATTCCAGACGGGACTCTCGGTTACCCCTCTCGAGACTCCTTCTCCCTCACTGCAGATCAACCGCCTCGTTGCTGCATTAAAATCCCAGGAGTCATCCCTGATTCATCTTTTTGGTTGTCTATATCACTCATGGATATTTATCTTTTTCTCTAATAGGATATATGGCTCTTTTTTTTTTGTCTTATAGCCCAGTTTTGGAGAATTTTTCTAATAATAGTAAAAGCGTGGGGCGCCTGGGTGGCCCCGTTGGTTGAATGTCCGACTCTTGATTTCGGGTCAGGCATGATCTCACCATTGTGAGATCTAGCCCTGAGTCAGGCTCCACACTAGGATGGAGTCTGCTTAAGATTCTCTCTCCCTCCCTCTCTCTCTCTCTGATAATAATAATAATAGTAATAATAATAATAATAGTAAAGGTGTCTGACACAGGGCAGTCAAAAAGGATGATAGATGTCTACCACAGTGTGTGTTTTCAGAAGGATCCCATCAATAAATTGGACTTCCTAAAAATTAAAAATGTATGACCTTCTAAAGACACTGTTTAGAAAAAACGAGTCTAGACTGGGAGAAATATATTCGCAAGCCCAAATCTGACAAAATATATAAAGAACACGCAAACTCAATTTTATTAGGATTAGGCAGTAGTTTCTTTAAAATTACACCAAAAGCACAAGCAACATAAGAAAAAATAAATAAATGACACTTCATTGAAATTAAAAACTTTTGTGGGTCAAAGGACACTATCAAGAAATTGAAAAGACAACCATGGAATGGGAGAAAATATTTGGAAGTTATATGTAAAACAGGGGGCTCATATCCAGAATATATCAAAAAAACTTTCACAACTCAACAATAAAAAGACAAAAAAAAAGTTTTTAAATGACCATAGAATTTGAATATTCATTTCTCTAAAGAAGATACACAAATGGCCAAACGGCACATGGAAAGATTCTCCATGCCATTACCCAGGATTAGGGACATGCAAATAAAAACCACAACAAGATACATCACACCAACTAAGATGTCTATTATTAAAAAAACAGTAAAATAATAGGTGTTGGTGAAGATCTTAAAAAACTGGAATCTTCGTATATTGCTGATGGGAATGGAACATGGCACAGCTTCTGTGGAAAACAGTTTGGCAGTACCTCAAACTGTTAAACATACAGTGACAGTGTGATTCAGCAATTTCATTCCTAGGTATCTACCTAAGAGGAATGAAAACATATGTTGCCACAAAACCATGTACAGGACCGTTTAAAGCAGCATTTTTCATAAGAGCCAAAAAGCGAAAACAAATGTCTCTCTGTGGGTGAGTGGATAAACGAAATGTGGTCCATTGGTACAATGTGATATTATCCAGTCATAGGAAGGAATGAGGCACTGACACCCGCTAGGACACGGGTGAACCTTGAAAACGTGATGCTGAGTGAAAGAAGCCAGACACAAAAGGACAAATACTGCATGATTCCATTAATACGAAATATTTAGAAGAAGCAAGTCCATACAGACAGAAAGCCAGTTAGTGGTTGCTAGGGGCTGGGTCGATGGGGGAATGGGGAATTGACTGTCTAGTGGGTATGGGGTTTCCTTTTGGGGTGAGGAAAAAAGTTGAAAATGAGATAACAGTGATAGTTGCACTATGAATATCGTTGCATTATGACTATACTAAAAATCACACAAAGCTGCACGCTCTAAACAGGTGAATTGGGGGGTGGGCGGGCTTGTAAATTATAGCTCGATAAAATGTTGCATTTCCAAATTACAGGAACCAAATCATCCCGTGTGTTTCTCACACCTGTGCCCAGGAGCCCCTACTGTTTGGCCAGCAGTAGGCTCGATGCTGGATACTCAGAAGGGAGCGATGATGAGCGGGCTTGCTTCAGTCTATAATGGAGTCTTGGTGCTAAAACGGTTATGGACGTGGACAGTGATTTAAAACCCCTGACTCGGGTGAAAGAGATCCGCATTGGAATCCACTGGTTATAATCTTGAGACTATTTGACCTTGGGCTCATTTCTCTTTTCTAGATCCGCCGAATGGGAATGATATTCAGCACTGTCCTCAGATGGGAAGCGCTCGGCGCCTGCTACAGGAGCTACAGCGGTTATGGCCCCTGGTCGTGGCGGGGAGTGTACTATTATCCCCCTTGACAGCTGCGAGCGCAAAAGGGTCAGAAGACAAAACCCGGGTCTTCCCCGCCTGAGTCCGGGTCTCGGATTCCCGGCCGGGGAGAAGTGCGCCGACACCCGCCGGTCTCGGGTTCCGGGAGCGCCTGCGTGCCGCGCGCCCGCGCCGGGACGACCGCGCGCCCTGCCCTCGTGAGCGCGCACGTGCGGCCCGGCGGTTGCCTGGCAACCGGCCAGGCCGCGCGGCCGCGCGAGCATGGAGCCGCCCGGCGGGACCGTGAGCGCCGCGGTCCGGGAGCACCTGAGGCAGTTGTGTCTTCGCGAGTTCCCGTGCGGCACCGGCAGCTGGGTGCGGGCGCCGGCGGGGGGCCGCTGGAGGAGGGGCGCGCGGAGGGGAATGCCCGGCGGCGGCGGGGCGGAGGGGCGGAGGGGCGGAGGGGGGCCGGGCCGCCGGCGCAGGATTGGGCTGCTCTGGAGAAGCCTGAGGGGAGGGTCGGATCTCGGCGTTGAGGGAGCGTCCTGAGCTGGCGTGGGGGCTGGGACACCGGAAGAGCTCCTCCCACCCCGAGGGCCTGCCCGGGAGAGGCGGGCAGGACCCCTTCCGGGAGGGTAAGGCTTCTCCGTTAAAACCACCAGGCGCCCTGGGCGGTGGAAAGCTGTTGCCCGGGCGAAGAGCTTCTCAGCCTTCAGGGGCCCCGGAGCACACAGGGAGAGCCCCAAGCCGAGTGCGGGGCATGGCGCTGAGCTGGCCTGGCTCTGCTGCCCACAGAGCCCTGTGGCTCTGGGAGAAGCGGCTCCCGCCCTCCTTTCCTGGTCCTTGAAGCCAGAAACGCGTCCTTTCTCAAGTTTCTCCCTGGGGAGCACGTCGCGGCTCAGGACGCCTAGAGCGGGTGCGGCGGGGACCCCACTCGCATCAGCCAGGTGCTCCTGGTGGGGATGAGGAGCAGGACATCGAGAACCTGCAGCCCCTAAGAGGTGCACAGGAGTATCTTGAGGGTCTGGAATGTTCCCCTTCTGCTGGCTGGAAAGCTGGGGCCCCGCACGCGGGTAGGCGCTACGGGGAGGTCCGCGCGCCCATTTTCATAGAGGAGAAAACCAAGGCACCAGTACAGGAACTAATTAATTTGTTCGACTCATCAACAAACACTATTGAGTGCCTACTGTGTGCCTGGCATCATGCGCCGCCGTTGGCTTTCGCCGATGTCTCCAAGAGCTCTCCTGCACGAAGGGCTGGGAGGAAGTCCGCTCTGGGACCCAGCCTCTCCCTGTCCACTGCGGGATCTAAATTCTGAATTTACCTTTTCAGGCATGCTCCGTCTTCCCCCAAAGCCATTCCTTGGTTAATACATCCCCCAGATTGCCTTTTGTGCCTCTAGCTTCTAGTGCATAAATCCTTCTTAAGCGTTAGGTTGCTTCCACCTGCTTCTTCAGGGTTGCCAGCTTGAGTCAACTCCGAAAGGCAGGAATGTAGTTCTTTATAGTTCTATCCGTGGCCGATAGAAGTCGGAAGTATGGATTACTCACTGCCTACGCTTCTCAACTCTGTATCCCTGATTGCCCAATCTTACCATCTACTCTTGTGGGGGAGTCTCGAATCCTTGAGAGAGCTGGGTCACGAGTGGCGAAATCCTCCACCTCCCCGCTGCAGAATAAGTCACGCTTTCTTCCTCGAACTTGGCGAACATGGAGAGAGCTGATCCCCAGAGACGAGGAGGACATGAGCCCCGGGGAGGAGACGGTGGAGGCCCTTTTGGGCCTGGTCTGCAGCCCCCACTCCCCCTGGGCTATGCTGGAGGGCTCCAGTGCAGAGGACCGTTTTCTGAGAGAACTGGCCATCCGGAATCCCCTGATGCTCAAAGACACCTTCTTCTACTCCTACTTCAGGTCCCTACGGGTGGTGGACAAGCAGGTACGTGCCGGAAGTTGATGATAAGGAGGCCCTTCCCATTAAAGAGCTTAGTGGTGAGACCTCGGTGTCGAGCGGAAGGCAGGATGGGGAGGTAGCTCTGTCTTCATTAATTTCACCGGCGCCTCCGCCAGGCAGGGCCAGCTGCTCATTTGGTCCGTGTCTTCTTCCTTCACCCCCACGTGTGTCTTCTACAGCTGACTTCGGGTGCGCCCTGCAACTGGGGCTCCTGGGTCTAGGAGAGACCTTTGAAGTGTCTGCATTGGTTTTACCTAATTTCAATGGGGCTGGGGAGGGTTGGCAGAGTACTGTATTAATTTCTGTTACTAAGAAGCCTGCTTTGCATCTACCGATAACAGAGCTCCAAACGCAGACTCAGCTTCCCTACATTGGCTTCCCCTTTCCCAGAGGCACAGTGAGTCTGTGCAGTACCAGGGGTGAGGGGCAGGAGCACCTCCTGTCCGTTTTCCTGGGACTTTCCGGGCATCGGCGCTGAAAGCGTCCCGGGAACCCCTCAATCCTGGGCAAACTGGCACAGTCACCAGGAAGGGCCCTGATGTCTTTGAGGCCACAGGGAAGCGGAGGTTCACAGAGAGGCCTCTGAACTTTGGGTCCGACCGTGCTGTGTGTAAACTCGTGGTTCCTATGGCCTCGGGGGTAGACAGCAAAGACATGGGATCCCTGTCCTTGGGCGCCCACAGGCCAACGGGGGACACAGGACCCTGGGCTGGCAGCTGTACGGCACCCCTGGGGCGGAGAGGTCACTGCCAAGGCCGAGGCCCTGGGATCCTGGTGGGACGTGCAGGAGAGGCTGTAAGGGAGACAAAAGGGGTTGGTGTGTGCGAGGTGGCTCCCTCGGGAGGCAGGTGGCCGCCTGTTGGTGTCCCCCCCGTAGACCTCGTTTCTGCTCCAAAGCTGCCTCACCCGCCAGAGCTCTTAGCTTCCTTTCCTTCCCTTCCAGGTGAGCCTGGTGGATAAAGACCTCCTGAAATTTCTAAATCTTGAAGAGTTGGTACTGAGTGCTAATCAAATCAAGGAGATCGATGCCACCAACCTGCCCCCAACTCTCAAGGTAAGAGAGCTCAGACTCCATCTAGGGTCTTCGAGTCGGCGCTGCCCCTGCCCTGCCTGCAGGAGGTCTGGCCCGTGTGGCCGGACGCCAGGGACCAGCCCCGGGCTCTGGAGAGGGAGGCCAGGTTCCGCAGGAAGCAGAATCTCCGGGTGATCCGGCAGTTCCACGTCTAGGTGTGTGCCCCAGAGAACTGAAGGCAGGGACTGAGATTCTTGCCGGCCCGCGGTCACGGCAGCACTACCCACGACAGCCGAAAGGTGGCAACAAGCCACATGTCCATCGGCCGAGAAAGGGCGGGCAGAGTGTGGTCCCTCCATACGGTGGGATATTCTTCAGTCATAAACAGGAATGATTCACACTGGGGCGTGGGCGACCTTGAACACATGATGCCGAGTGAAAGTCCAGACACGAGAGGTCACATCTTAGGTGATTCCGCTTGCATGAAATACCTAGAAGAGGCAAATCCACAGAGATGGGAAGTAGATTGGGGGCTACCGGGGCAGGGGTGAGGACGATGCAGAGTCATTGCTTAATGGGGTACAGTCCGTCTGCGGTGATGAAAAATTTCAAAAGTAGGTAAGAGTGACGAATGCACAGCAGTGTGCGTGAACTTAACGCCACTGCATTGTACACTTAGAAGTAGGTAAAATGGGGGTGTTGGGGCGGCTCAGTCGGGTGAGCACCTGACTGGATTTCAGCTCAGGTCGTGATCCCAGGGTGGAGGGATCTGGCCCCATGTTGGGCTCCGCGCTGAGCATGGAGCCTGCTTAAGATTCTTTCTCTCTCTCTCTCTCTCTGTCTCCTCCCCCACTCGTGTTCACACTCTCTCTCTAAAATAAAAAAAGAAAAACAGGTAAGATGACAAATTATATCTATTTTGCCACCATAAGAATAGTCACTTAAAAAGAAACTAGGATCACTGGGGGGCTCAGTCGGTTAAACGTCCCACTCTTGATTTTGGCTCAGGTCATGATCTCACGGTCATGAGATCGAGCCCTGTAGCAGGCTGCGCGCTGAGCGTGGAGCCTGCTCGAGAGTCTCTCGCCCTCTCTCTCTCTGCCCCTCCCGAGGTCATGCACAGGCTCTCTCACACTCTCTCTCAAAATAAATAAGTAAATAAATAAGTAAAAGCCAGTCCAGGCTTTATTATGAGTTTTCAGCTGAATGTATTAAAATGGTTTCTATTTTATTATTTTTTTAAGTAATTATTATTTATTATTAATTATTATTTATTTTTATTTATTTTGAGAGAGCGAGAGCAAGCAGGGGAGGGGCAAAGAGAGAGGGAAACAGAATCCAAGGTGGGCTTTGTACTATCAGTGCAGAGCCCAGCGTGGGGCCTGAACTCATGAACCGTGAGATCATGACCTGAGCCGAAACCAAGAGTCGGATGCTTAGCCGACTGAGCCACCCAGACGCCCCAAAATGCTCTCAATTTTAAATTAAATGTGAAAATTAGTCGATTTAGTGGCAAAAGGGACTCAGAAATATGGCTCGGTGCCAGGCTTAGGAAGAGCCCAGCTGAGGCCTTGAAGCCGAAGTGCAAGAACGCCCTGTTCTCCTGAGGTTCGTCCTCACTCCAGCCCGGGACCCTTCGGCTTTCCCAGTGGCGTGATGCCGTGGGTTGGGCTGCTGCCAAAATGCTAAACCCGTCATCTCCAGCCACTCCAGCACCACTCCCGTGCCAAATTTTAAAGTTTTCTTCACAAAAGGAAAAGAAACTTTCCAACACCTGCTGTAGAAATATTTTTTCCATATCAAAAATATTTGTTTAATGTTTATTTTTGAGAGAGACAGCACAGGCGGGGGAGGGGCAGAGAGCGAGAGGGACGCACAGAATCCCAAGCAGGCTCCAGGCTCTGAGCCGTCAGCACGGAGCCTGAACTCGTGAACCATGGGATCATGACCTGAGCTGAAGTCAGATGCTCAACCGACTGAGCCCCCCAGGCGCCCCTTTTTCTTCCTCTATTGAAAGGGAGTCCGGATGGGGCACAGGGAGGCCTGGCTTGAGTGCTTCACCATTCTCCTCGTTTCTCAGGGAGGAGGGAGGGAGGAGGAGGGTGGGATGGAGGAGGAGGGGGGAGGAGGAGGAGGGAGGGAGGAGGAGGGGGGAGGAGGAGGAGGGGGAAGGAGGAGGAGGGGGGAGGAGGAGGAGGGAGGAGGAGGGGGGAGGAGGAGGGGGGAGGAGGAGGAGGGGGGAGGGAGGAGGGGGGTGGGAAGGAGGAGGAGGGGGGAGGAGGAGGAGGGAGGGAGGAGGAGGGGGGAGGAGGAGGGTGAGATGGAGGAGGAGGGGGGAGGAGGAGGGGGGAGGGAGGAGGAGGGTGGGATGGAGGAGGAGGGGGAGGAGGAGGAGGGAGGGAGGGAGGAGGAGGGGGGAGGAGGAGGAGGGAGGAGGAGGGGGGGAGGAGGAGGGGGGAGGAGGAGGGGGGAGGAGGGGGGAGGAGGAGGGTGGGAAGGAGGAGGAGGGAGGAGGAGGAGGAGGGAGGGAGGGAGGAGGAGGGGGGAGGAGGAGGAGGGGGGAGGAGGGGGGAGGAGGAGGGGGGAGGGAGGAGGAGGGGGGAGGAGGAGGGTGGGATGGAGGAGGAGGGGGGAGGAGGAGGAGGGAGGGAGGGAGGAGGAGGGGGAGGAGGAGGAGGGAGGAGGAGGGGGGAGGAGGAGGGGGGAGGGAGGAGGAGGGGGAGGAGGAGGGTGAGAAGGAGGAGGAGGGGGGAGGAGGGGGGAGGAGGAGGAGGGGGGAGGAGGAGGGGGGAGGAGGAGGGGGGAAGGAAGGACAGACGGACTGGGGCTCACGGGCACCATGCTTTCCGCTCCTCGCAGGTGCTGGAGCTCTACGGCAACAAGATGAGCAGCGTGGAGTGTCTGTGCGCCGCCCCGCCCCCGAGGCTCCAGCACTTGGGGTTGGGTCACAACAAGCTTTTGGGCCCCTTGGAAAGTCTCTATGTCACCTCCCATCACTGGTAACTCCAGAGCCCCGCCCGGAAAGAGAGAGAAGGGCTTAAGCTTTAGGTTTGGGTGATTGCACCCTGGTGCCTTGATGGACTCTGCTTTGCTCGCTCTTTCTTTTTTTTTCTTTTCTTTCTCTTCTTTTCTCTTTTCTTTTCTTTTTTAGCTTTGCTCTTTTCTATAATAAGTGCCGGTTGGCTGCCAGCTCCAGACCTAGGATTTATTTCTCTAACTAAGTAAGCAGACATTTCCACTGAAGCCCAGGGAAGGATTGCGAAAAGTAGCGGGAAGCAAACGTAGACCTTTTGCTGTGAGGCTTGGAGAGCAGGGTTTCCCGACGTGGCACCGCCGGCACTGGAGTGGGAACCTGCTCGCGGCGGGGCTGTCTCGCACACAGCGGGAAGTTGAGCGGCGTCCCTGGCCTCCACCCACTAGGTGCCAGCCGCACCCCTGGCCCGGTCGCAACCACCAGAGTGTCTGTGGACAGCGCTCAGCGCGTGCAGCGCAGAATCGCCCAGCTGCCCTGCAGACCGCGCTCGCTGCGACTTGGCTCCGTGGGGAGCGAGCAGTGGGAAGCAAAACCCTGCGTCTGAGGAGCAGGAGGGGACGGGAGGCGACCCGTGGAAGGCCGTCGGAGGCCGCTCTCAGAGCGCGCCGTGAGGATTCCCAGGGTTTCGGCGTCCTGGGCAGCCATGGGCTCAGGTTCACAGCCTGGAAGGGACAGAAGACACGGGCCAGCATCCCTGCCCTGCTCGTCTAGGTGATGACCTGGAGAACGATCTCAGGCGGCCCAGTCGCAGACACTCTTGGAAGGTCCCCGCCTCTGACCATAGTTTCCTTCTTCCTCCTCTTCCTTCCGCTCTTGCCAAGCTCTCCCTACAGAGTCTTGGCCGTGTGCGATTCGGCCTCCCTTTCTCCCGCTGGGTGGCTGCCGGGGATGCAGCCCAGGAGGGCAGCACGCACGGGGGACTCTCTGTGACGGCCGATTTCAGACTCGGACCTGGACACAGTACCGGTGTTCTGATTTTTTTTTTTTTGGAAAACATACTTACTCTAAACCTAGGTAACCTGCTTAATGCCCAGTGTGGCTTTCAGAGAAACATGTAGGGGAAAGCCCTGTTTTCCACTGCTTTGAAATCAAAAGGAAGGCACCTTTTCGTGGCCCGGTTTTGCCGGTGTGTTCCCGGTCTCCTTGAAGAAGGCCGACGCCGGATACGGTCCGCGTGCTGGTCCCTGAGAAACGTTCTCGCGTATTTCCTGTCGACTGGCTAGCCAGCTTCACGGACGGAACAGGCTGCGACGCAGGAGCAGAAGGGGAGGGGACGTGCCTGGCTCGGTCAGCGGGAGACCTCGCGTACAGCGTGCTGACCAAGTGCGCCTCGCGCCTCTCTTGCCGCTGCTCTCAGAGGCGCAACCGGTTTGCTTTCTGGTGTGTGCGCTGGGGAACCACCCCCCGCCCCCTTTGTGGCCCTCCTCTCCAGACTGGGGTGGAGGGCGCCTCCCTTGTCCTCCCCTTGTTCTCCCTCACTCCTGTGCCCCGAGAAAGGAATCACACGGCTTCCTGTCACCACGAGCCAGCAGGGCTTCGGAAGGCATCCTGCAGCGTCTAGACCCCTCACGTTTCAGGCACCCTCTTCCCAGACCCCCGAACCTCCCTCCCTCTCTCACCTCCACTCGCTGCCCCTCCCCATGTGGCTTCCTTCTGTCTTTCTTGCCAGTCTGTCCGTCTTTGTTGAGGACCTTCTAGTGGCACATGGTTGTGTCAGGATCTGTGGGAGGGACCAAGCGTTTGAGAAAAAAAGATCGGTGTAAATGGAAGTCAGTGGAGGCAGGAGGCACCTGGGTTAAGCGTCCGACTTCAGCTCAGGTCATGATCTCGTGGTTCGTGGGTTCGAGCCCCATGTCAGGCTCTGTGCTGACTGCTCAGAGCCTTGAGCCTGCTTTGGATTCTGTGTCTCCCTCTTTTTGCTCCTTACCCACTCACACTCTGTCTTTCTCTCTCTCTCTCTCAAAAATAAATAATCATTAAAAACATTAAAAAAAAAAAAAGAAGTCAGCAGAGGCAGGATGTGACCAGGACCACCTCTGTGTTGCAGTGAGGATGGCAGTGTTGGGGGGGGCAGTAGAACCAGGAAGCGCTTCCCAGCAGGGCGGCTACCTTGAGTCAAGGGCAGCTGACTTGTTGAGTCGAGGGCGGGCTGAAGGTCCTACCCGGGCCTCAGCACAGGCCTTCTGTGTGTCCTGGCCTTGGGTGCTGGGGGGTGTTGAGCAGGGCAGGCCAGGCACACGACCACGGCTGTCTGTCCCCGTCCCTTTGCTCGCCCGGCCTCTGGACTCCTGGACGGCCCTGCTCCCCTCCTAGGCCCAACCTCGTCTCCCTGGACCTGAGCTTCAACGACCTGACGGACCTGCAGGGCATGATCGCCAGCCTCAGCACCCTCCAGCACCTGAGGCTGCTGGTGCTGCAGGGGAACCCGCTGGCCCTGCTGCCCTACTACCGCGGCTTCACCATCGACAGCCTGTCCCGGCTCTGCGTGCTGGACGACATCACCGTGTCGCCCAGTGAGAAGCATCAGTTCCGGGGGCTCAGCCACAGCGGGGGTGAGGGAGCCCGTGTGCAGGGCGGGGAGGGGCCGGCATCTGACACCCCAGGCTTCTGCCTGCCTGGCCACCATCGAACTGGGCCGTCTGTCCCTGCAACTCCCCAGGTGACCCATACCCTGTTCAGGCCGAGCCCACCTTCTCAGTCAGAGTTCTCTCCCAGACTTTTGACCCCTGTGATTGGGATTTGGGGACAGAAGTGGTTAGGAGGCTTGAGACCATCCTAGGCAAACAGGAAACATTCTTCAAATCAATTTCTTTACTTTTGTGGTGGCTTGAGATCACCCCCTTGTGGCCCATGCCACAAGCTGCATCAGAGCCTTCTCGAGACCATGGGTGGTAACAGCTACACCTGCTGTGAGCCAGGCGTGTGCTAAGATAACATATATTCTTAATCTGTAACCACCCTGTGAAGCAGCTACTACTACCGTTCCTGTTATGCAGATCCAGAAAACAAGGCTTAAGAGGGCTGTCTTACCGAAAAGGAACTTACCCCCAAATCACTGTATGAACTTGGTGGAGCTGGGATTTGAACCCAAGTCTGCGAACTCTGAGGCTCCCCCCCTGAGTGAAGGAGAGAATGCAAGGATCCGGCCGGGCCTGCCCTCCCCGGCTGTCTCCCTGACTTCCACCCGTTCTCCCTTGCAGACCTGCTGGCACATCAGGCACAGCTCGTGGTGACTATTGGAAATCTCAAGGGGGTGCTGGACACCTCCGTCTTGGACCCGGAACCGGGGCCCCAAGGCCCGTTTATCACTTACAGCTATTATGTGACCTATGATTTCGTGGAAGATGAAGAAGGAGAAGGAAGTGAATACGGTGGTGTGCTGGCCGAGGTGTGTGATTCTTGGGCTCCTCCCCCCCGGAACTGGGGGTGCGGGTGGGGGAGGGCTGGGCTGCACGGGGTCCACAGGGTGTCCTGTGGGGGCAGAACAGCTTCTCAGCTTCTTGGGTCCCAGGAAACCCCTTCACGGGGAGCTTTCTGATTCGCGCCCTCATCCCAGAAGGGAAGCGGCTCGTTTAGCCCCGTTCTTGCTGGGGCCTGAACCTCCTCCTTTCTTTCACCTCCTTCCTTTGCCCTTGAAATATGAGCCAACGGCCTCATGGGGGAACAGCATTTACAACCAGGCCGGCGGCTCCCACCAGGTGCTTCTCCCCTACCCCTCCCTGGCCCTTCCCATCGTCAGAAGCAAACCTCAGGGTAGCGTCCAGCGGGAGAAATGGAGGACCCCCTAGCTCCTGCAGAAATCGTTACCGTCCTTACTCCTAACGTAGTTCTCTCGGAAAGGGCATTTTTAAAAAACTTCCTGCCCAGGTCTGTGTGTGCGCTGGCGCTGCAGGCTCGCCGAGGCGCCGGCGCCGGTTCGCGCACACGCGTGCTGCGCGCGGCGGGAGCCCGGACTCCCGTCCCGGGCGGGTGTGTGGTCTCTCCCGCAGATCGTCAAGCCCTCGCTCAGCACCGAGCAGCTGGGCGAGGACATTCCCGAAGAGGCCTTCGAAGAGCACGAGAACTCCACAGAGTCCGGGCCGTCCACGCAGTCGGGGGAGCTGGAGGATTCGCTCCCGTCGGGCGGGATCGGCGCCCCTGCCCCGGATGGCCGACTCCGCGGAAGAGCTGGCGAAGCTGCGGCCGCGAATAGACCCCCGGCTCTGCCCCTCCCCAGGGTAAGGACGGGGCCCCTGATAGCAGAGCCCCCCCACCCAAGGGACAGGCTGGGGCGGCACTTCCGGCTGTTGCGCAGGTGCGGCGCTCAGCCCTTCTCTCCACCCTTCCCTGCACCCTTCCCTGCACCCTTCCCTCCCTCCACCCAGCGGGGCTGCACGGCCGCCAGGTGTTGTGCACGCGGGCATCTCTTAGTCCCCTGCGAGGGGCAGTGCTTTCCGTTTCAGCCCTCAGAGTCGAGAACCTTCTAGGTTTAACTTAATACACGGAATTTATCCTGGCGTGGACACCTGCTCTGGATCTTCCCGCCTGAGCAGCAGGCTCAGGCCCATCGCCTCCTGAGGCCCATCGAGTCCGCTTCACGGCCTCCCAGCCTCCCAGGTGTTGTCCCATCTGATGAAGAATCTTTCCATGAAGAATTTGCCAAGAACTTAGGGTCACTTCTCATTAAGTATCGAAGCTCTATTCATGGATTTTTGTAACTAATTTCAAAACATTGAGCCTGGTTTGGGTTTATTTATTTATTAAATAATAATGATGATAATGATGATGATGATGATGATGATGATGCCAACATGGGCTCGAACTCAAGACCTGAGCCGGGATCAAGAGTGAGATGCTCAACCGACTCGAGCCCCCCGGGGCACCCCTCGGCTTATTTTTTTACAAGATTCCGCTGAAGGTAAACGGTACGGGTTTGTGGAGGAAATGGAGGAGCCGCAGTGGCCCATCCCTTGTGGTATGTCCGCAGGTGACAGAACCCACCTGGAAGCAGCCCCCAGCCCCGTCACAGAGAAGGTGGGGGCAGCCAGCCAACCCCGTGCCAGGTTCCTCAGTCAACCACAGCCGACGGCCTCGTGGTTCTTGGCGCAGTTGAATTTTGGAAACACACCCAAAAAGGAGCCACAAATAATTCTGCTTTAAAAATATGTAAATTGAAAAAATATGTAAATTAGAAAATAAGTTTCTTCTCCTGCATCCATCTAATGTATCCTATAGAATGATTTACTCTTTTTTTTTTTTTCCTTTTTAAGTAGATTCTATGCCCATCATGGGGCTTGAACTCAGGACCCCAAGATCAGGAGTCACAGGCCTTACTGACTGAGCCAGCCAGGCCCCTAGAATGAATTACTCTTTATTATTATTATTTGAGACAGAGAGAGAGAGAGAGAGAGAGAAAATCTTAAGCAGGCTCCACACTCAACACGGAGCCCGATGCAGGGCTCGATCCCACGACCCTGGGATCATGACCTGAGCCAAAATCAAGAGTTGGACACTCAACCCACTGAGCCATCCAGGCGCCTGCAGAATGAATTATTCTTAATAGTTTTGTGCATGTAGTTCCCCATTTTTTCTTGCACAGTCTTATATATGAACATATATACTTGTATTTTTTTCCCCAAAAATAGACTTCTGTGTATCAATTTGAAATTTGCTGATTCTCTGTGTGGCTGTGGACACACAGACCTGTTCTACCATTAAAAATAAATAAATAAATGATCGAAGTATAACACACACATAGAGAAATATCCACTTTACGGCCCAATGGTGAGGACACCCAGGTACCCACTGCCCTTGACAAGTAACAACATACCAGAGCATCCGAAGACTCGTTAGGTCCCTGCCTCCTCCCCGAGGGTTACTGTCGACTCCGCTAATGCCATTAACTAGTTTGCCTCTCTTAGACCCTGATGTGTCATCGGGCAGTCATCTGTGTCTGGCCTCATCTCCCGCTGTGCACGTATGTACACGTCTTCTCGAAGGCCTGGTCCCCGGCCACAGCCTCCCGGGTGACGGGACCCCTGTCTTCATCCCCCTCCCCAGGACCGTCCTCTTCAGCACCGTCCGCAAGCCCTGGACCGATGTGATCCCCTGCAGCTATGAGATGCAGCACACACTCAAGGACCTGGTGCCACTCAAAGCTTTCCTGCTGGCAGGAACCACCGTGACCATCGTGGAGGAGAAGGTAGGTGGCCGGAATCCCCCTTTTCCTGCCTATCTCCTGGGCTTCTGTCAGAGCGTCACGGGGCCCCACCCCCTTGTCGGCGAGGTCCCAGCCAGCGCTGAGCTGGCCCGTGCTCACTTGCGGCCCTCGCTGTCCCCTAGATTCTCTCCTGGCCTGTGGTGCCGCCCCCTGTTGACGTTCCGTTGCCTGACAAGAAAGGAAAAGGGGAGAATGACAAGAAGGAGAAGAAGGAGAAAGACAAGAAGGGAAAAGACGGGAAGGACAAGGCAGGGAAAAAGGAGAAAAATGTGGCGAAGGTACCGGCCGGGCTGCCAGGTGCCGCGGGGCGGCAGCGGTGGCCGTGGGCACTCTGGGCGCTGTCCCTGCTGGGCCCCTTCCACTCTCCTGGCCTCTCCCCACAGGAACAGAAGGGATCCAAGAAGAAGAAAGACCTTCCTAAGGACCTCCGCCAGGACCCGCCCATCCTGCGGGTGCTGGGCAGCGGCTTGGTGGTCCTGGAGCCCCTGCTGGCGGGGGAGCCGATGGTGTCCGAAGTGTGCGACTTCGGGGTGATCCGCACCTTGGAAACAGACAAGCTGACCTCTCTCAGGGTACAGTAGGGCCTCTGCCACTCGCACCCCCACCGAACCAGCGGTGGGCGGGGAGGGCTAGGGAGGGGGGCGTCGCTGGGCCTCCCAACCTCCTCGGGAAGCCCCCCCCCCGTGCCGGCAGGGCCCCCGGACGCCTGGGGAGGAGGAAGGCCTCTCCCTAGGCTGTGCGGCGGTGCCCAGCTCCCCGCGCTCTGAGTTACTGGCTCCTCGGGCAGCCTTCTCAGGTGCGGGGAGCCAGGTAAGGGGTGCCCTGCCTCCCCGGGAAAGCACCCCCTTCCCCGGTGCCCGCCAAGTCCAGTAAGCAGCTCGCGTTGTGGTTCTTTCTCGCAGGATTCAAAGAGCAAGAGCAAGAAAGGTAAAAAAGGTAAGAATTAACAGGAGTAACTGGGAGCAGCGAATGTTTATCGAGGCCTTCAGTCTACTCACGTGGCTCTCACGGAAGTCCGCAGCCGGGGAGGCCCGTACACAGCGCGCGTTTCTTCCCTGCACTCACGGAGACCCCAAAGTCTAAGGCCCAGGTGCTGGCATCGTTAGGTAAGGGCGCTCTTCCTGGGCCAGAGCCAGCACCTTCCTGCTGTGTCTCCACATGGCAGAAAGGTGAGGGGGTCTCCGGAGCTTCCTTTGTAAGGACACTCATCCTGTCCATGAGGCTCTGCCCTCCTGGCCTCCCAGCGCCCCCTCTCCTGAAACCATCACTTTGGGGGGTTAGAATTTCTACATGTGAATTTTGCAGCGACACCAACATTCAGGCCGTAGCAGGACCTGGGGAAGGATCAGCCTGATTTGGGACCAAAGAAATGGAAGAATGGAGAATCGTATCTTCTGGCCAGTGGGAGGGCCGCGCCTGCTCTGAGGACCAAACCCTACATCTTTCCTGCAGCCCTGAGGAAAGAGCAGCCTGCTGTGGGCTCTGCTAAGGGCAGGAGAGGCAGTTTGGGGCAGGAGCCAGAACGAGGTGGGATAGGGGGCTGAAGTTGGGACTGGCCCCGGGCCCTTTCGGGCTCAGCAGTCATCCGGCCCTGTTTGCCCAACCAGGAGCCTGGACTGGCAGTCACTGAAGTGTCTGCAATAGGTAAGCTTTAGATTTGAGTTTTAGAAAGAACTGGCTAGGCTTGGAAGGAGCGCTAGGAGGCAGGGGGCCAGCCGGGACATCCCAGGCGAGGTCAGAGCAGCGCTCGTCCCAACAGCTAAGAAGTGGAAACAGCCCAGTGTCCGTCAGTGGAGGGGCGCCTAAAGAGGACGCGGATACGCACGCGACGGAGATTACCCGGCAAAAAGAATGAAGCGCCACCCGTGTGCAACGTGGAGGAACCTTGAAAACAGGGTGCAGAGTGAAGAAGCCAGACACAAAAGGCCACATACTGTATAATCCCACTCGTGTGAAATGCCCAGAACAGGTGAATCCACTGAGACAGAAAACAGATCAGTGGTTGTGGGAGTGGGGAGTGACTGCTAATGGGTACTGGGTTTCCATTTAGGGGATGGAATGTTCTGGAATTAGATAATGGTGATGGTTCTACCACACTGTGAATACACTAAAAGCCGCAGATGAAGTAATACATTTAAAAATAGTTAAAATGTTGAATATTATGAGAATTTTATCTCAGTGAAAAGAAATTCACCTTAAAAAAAAAAAAAGGCAAGAAATGCTAAGTCATTTCCTGACTTGGACATGAGCAGCAGAGACGGTGTGGAGAAGACAGGTGTGAGAGTTACTGGGGGGCAGGGAGGGAGGGGCGGACAGGAGAGGCTCGGCGGGGGGCCTGCGAAGCCGAAGTGTGTGGAGCATCCAAGAAGCCTTTCCCTCGCCTGCCTGTTGTCACCTGGGGCGCTCTCCATCTCCTTTGCCACCATGCCGGACGATTGCAGTTGCCACCTTGCCGCACCTCCTTCCTCCCACTCTGTGGCCACTCTGTCAGCCCCCCTACAGCAGCCGGGACAGTTTCGTTTCCAGGTCTGGTTGTGTCACTCCTCTGCTGGAAATTCTTCCATGACTTCCTGCTGGCTGCACCACAAAATCCAAATGTCCCTGTTCTATAAGCACCTCTCCCCTGCTCTGCCACCCCAGAGTTCTGCCGGAATACTCCATCTGCACTTGCCACTCTGTTTACTCAGCTACTTTTGCCAGATCTCAGCCTCAGTTGCCTTCTTCAGGGGAGCTGATCCCTGGATTCACGTGGCTTCTTCATAGCATCCTGTTTCCATCCATAGTACTCAGCAGCATGCTAACCCTAGAGACGGGAATCTGTGTCCTGCTTTTCCTTTTATCTTGTCCACTACACTGAAACTACAGGAGGGTAGGGGCTGTACCTGCATTCTTTAAAATCATACAATCCCCAGCCCCCAGCTTAATAGGCCATCAACATTGAATGAATGAATCAGCTTATAGGTGACATTTAAAGTCATGAAAATATGTGTGCTTCTGTTGACAGAGAAGAGGATTGAGCACAGTGCCCTGGGGAACACTACAATTTTTGAGCAGGAAGGGACAGAAAGACCTCAAACAATCAAATTTAACCATATCCTAAAGCAAAACTCAAAGATAGTGAAAGGCACACAAAAATAGTACCCAAGCTAAAATGCATGTCTTCCATCCAATAATAAAAAAAAAAACTACCAGCTATTAAAAAAAGAAAAAACCAAGAAAATGTAATTATAATGAGAATTTATTATGCATAATTGACTCAGAAATAACATATGTTAGAATTAGACAAGGACATTGAAGAAGTTATTATAATTATATTCCATATACCTAAGAAGTTAAAGATTGATGTGGTATGTAGCAATATGGAAGATAAACTAAACTTTTAGAGATGAAAACTACTATGTCACATTAAAAATACATTCACTAGGATCAGTGGCATATTAAACAATTCAGAAAAAAAAAAGATCAGTAAACTGGGAGCAGTAGAAACTACTCACAATTAAACTCAGAAAAATGGCTGGAAATGAGTAGAGCATCAGTGAATTTTCAGACAAATTCAAAGGGACTGATGTCTATGTAGTTGGAGTCCCCAAAGGAAAGGGGGAAGGACAGAAAGACTATCTAAAGAAATAATGACTGAAACATTTCCTCCAAATTAGATGGAAAATATCAATATACCAATCCAAAAAGTTCAGTGACCTCTAAACACAAGAGGCATGAAGAAAACAAAACCAAGCTAGATAATAATAAAACTGCTTAAAATTGGTGATAAAGACACATTATGTACAGAAGAACAAAGATAAAGATGACACCAGATTTGTCATCAGGAAAATGCCAAAGACAATGGAGGGAGTCTTAAACACTCAAAAATATCAACCTAAAATTCTTTACCCAACAAAACTATCTTCCAAAAACAAAGGTGAACAACTTTCTAGACAAATGCTGAAAGAATGCATCACCTGCACACTTATAGTACAAGAAATGTTAAAAGTTCTTTAAGGAGAAGAAAATACTAAATGGATCTGGATCTGTACCAAGAAATTAAGAGCATTGAAAATGGTAAGTGTGAGTAAATATAAAGACTCATTATTTAAGTATGTTTAAATTACAGTTAATTGTTTAACGAAAAAAATATGTAATTATAACCAATAGAATGTACAACAATAGCAAAAAGGCTAAAAGTCTGAGTAAGGAAAGAAATGGAAGTGTGTCACTGTAAGATTCCTATGTCTATGTGAAGTGGTACAATATCACTTGAAGCCAGACTAGGATAAGTTAAAGATATTTATTATAAACTCTAAAAACAACCACTAAAAATGATACAACAAAGAGTTCTAGCTATAAGCCAACAAAGGAGAGAAAAGAGGGATCATAAAGACAGTTATCCTAAAAGAATGAAACAAAAGGAAACAGAGAACATGTAAGTTAATAGAAAACAAATAACAAGATGGTAGACCTAAACTTAATCATATCAATAATCACACTAAATGTAAATGGTCTAAACACCCAATTAAAAGGCAGAGATAATCAAATTGGATAAAAAAATGCAACCATATACTACCTACCAGAAACCCTTAAATATAAAGATATAAAAATATTAAATAGATGGAGAAAGATATTTGTGCTAACACTAATAAACAGGAGTAACTATCAATATCAGACATAATGGATTTCAGAGAAAGACTATTACCAGGAGTAAAGAGGATTATTTCATAATAATGAGTCAGGAGGATGTAACAATCCTAAGCATGTATGCAGCTAATAATTGAGCTTGAAAATACATAAAACAAAAACTGATACAACTACAAGGAGCAATAGACAAATCCAAAATTATATTCGGAGATTTCAACACACCTCCCTAAGTAATTGATAGGACAAGCAGACAAAATCATTAAGGATGTAGAAGACTTGAATCGCAGTGCTAATTAATTTGAAGTAACTGACATCTGTAGAGTACCCCACCCAACAACATGAGAATACACATTCTTTAAATATGTACAGAACTGAGATATTCCATAATCTGGGTCATAAATGAAGTCTCAATAAGTTTAAAACAATTCAAGACATACCAAGTATCCTATCCTCTATGACCACAGGGGAGTTAAATTAGAAATCAGTAACAGAAGCATATTTGTAAGATCCCTCAATGTTTTTGAAACTAAGTTACACACTTAAAAAAATTTTTTTAAATGTTTCTTTTTTTTGAGAGAGAAAGACAGAGTGCAGGGGTGGGGGAGGGGCAGAGAGCGAAAAAGAGAGACATACACCTACACAGAAGTCGAAGCAGGCTCCAGGCTCTGTGCTGTCAGCACAGAGCCCACCTTGGGGCTGGAACCTATGAACCGAGAGATCGTGACCAGAGTCAAAGTCGAATGCTCAACCCACTGAGGTGTCCAGGTGCCCCTAAGTAACACACTTCTAAATAACCTACAGGTCAAAGAAGAAATCAAAAAGGAAATTAGAAAACATTTTGAACTGAATGAAAATGAAAGATAAAATATCAAAATTAGTAGGATATAACTAAAACAGTATTTGTGGAGAAATCTATAGCACTGCATGCCTGTAATTAAAAAGCTAAAACTAATAAGTGAGTTTAATAGGGTTGCATGATACAGGATCAGTATTTAGAAATTAATTGTATTTTCATATACTAGCAATGAACAATTAGATACTGAAGTTTAAAAACAATACCATTTACAATGCCATTGAAAAATATGAAATAGGGATAAATCTGACTAAGGATATGGAAGTTCTACATACTGAAAACTACAAAATGTGGCTGAGAGAAATCAAAGACTTAAATAAATGGGATATTTTTGTTTTTTTTGGTAGAAATCAGCAAGCCAATTCTAAAGTTAATATAGAAATTAAAAGGATCTAGAATAGCCAAAACAGCTTTGAAAAATAACAAAGAGGGGCACCTGGGCGGCTCGGGTCTTGCTCTCACAGCTCATAGGTTCCTGCCCTGCGTCGGGCTCTGTGCTGACCCCGGGAGCCAGGAGCCTGCTTTGGATTCTGTGTCTCCCTCTCTCTGCCCTTGCCCACTTGTGCTCTCTCTTTCTCAAAAATAAACATTGAAGAAAAATTTTTTTAAGAAAAAGAACAAAGGATGCACACTGCTGGACTTCAGGACCCATGCAAATATGGGCGATGGACATGATTTATAATCAAATTTTGGGGTTAAGATGGTCTTAATTTTTTTTTTTACTCTTTTGCAAATCTCTTTGTGTCCGGCTTAAGGATAGTTGCATTTGAATACCTGCTTCTGCAGCCCTTAATCTCTTGTGAAGTGTTGCCGTGATTGTAGTGTATGAAGAAAATCTCACATGGACACGGAACTGGAAAAGGAGGGACTATTTTAATAGGCTTTCAATTAACTGGGTATCTTTCTTAGATATCATGTCAAATTTGACATCTAGTAGTTTTTTAAAGGCTGTTACAGTGTCAATATCGAATCTATCATTTTTGCATAGTTACCTTAAAATCTTTTTTTTTTTTTTTACATTGTATTTTGAAGGGCTAGCTTGCCCTTCTTCAGGCATTGGTTGTTTGTGAAATTCTGGTTCACAGAGTTACGCAGATCTTCCAACCGTTGACACATTTCATTATACGCCATTCAAAAATCACATTCTTCATCAGCACCCGCATCATTAGAAGAGTCTTGGATTATTGGAAAACTGTTAAGTTCACGGTGGCAGCTGCGATGCTCCAAAATTGTAATTTCTACTTGAAAGCTCAAATGTCATAAATTTATCAAAATGCTTTCCGTTGTTTTCCCTGCAGTGCCAGGCTTCCTTCGTTTGCTTTTTAGCAAACATCTACCAAATATCCGCGTCTGAATAACCATGGTTTATCAGTGTTCTTTCAAGAGAAAACGGTGTTCTAAGACACACGTGGCTAGTTCATCTCGCAGCTCCAACAGCTGCGCCTGGTGAAATGATCTGATGAGGGGTGATTTAAGTGTTTTTTTTTTTACGTTTGTTTATTTTTTGAGAGACATAGAGACAGAGCGTGAGCGGGGGAAGGGCAGAGAGAGAGGGAGACACAGAATCCTAAGCAGGCTCCAGGCTCTGAGCCGTCAGCACAGAGCCCGATGCGGGGCTCGAACTCACAGACCGTGAGATCATGACCTGAGCCCAAGTCGGACACTTAACCGACTGAGCCACCCAGGCGCCCCTGATGAGGTGGATTTAACTGTATCCCTCACTGCGCTGACAACCCAGGTGGGAGTCTGTGACAACGAAGCCGCGCTCCCCCTGGCTCGGGAGGCAGCTTTGCGTTTGGGGGACATGGAACGAGCCCGTCCAGGGCGGCCGAGAAGCAGCACGCACCCCCCTCGGGACTCTAACACCCGTGTTTTTATTTCCTCAGAAAAGAGAAAACCTGCGGCCGTAACGTACGACGGCGACTACCAGCTGCAGCCGCTCACGGTGGAGGTGCAGATCCAGCTGAACCAGTGCCGCACGGCCGAGGAGGCGCTCCGGGGGTTCGCCGTGTAGGGCGCGGGATTAAAGGCTGTTCTGGCGACCGCAGCTCCGCGTCCCTGTGGCCGCCGCGCGGGGGAGTGGGGGATGGGCTGGGCAGCGGGGCGGCCTCCGCGTCCGCAGGTGTGCAGCGGGTGCGGGACGCCCGGAGGGGGCGGGACCCCGAAGCCCCGCCTCTCCCGAGGCCACGCCCCGCGGCCCAAGCGGGCCCCGCCCATCGCCCGAGCGGAGCTCGAGGTGTGAGGCTAGAGCTCCGGGTCCCCGCTCCGCTGCTCAAGCTCCTCGCCTCCGCCTGGCCCGGCGTCTCGGCGCAGGTAGGTCCGCGGGGGGCGGGTTGTGCGGGACCGGGGGCGCCCGGGGCCGCGCCGCGGGCTCAGGCGTGTCTCACGGTGCCGGAGGGGGCCGCGGCTGCCGGTGCGTCTGCACTTCGGCGCGTCCGCGAGGACGCCCGGGTCTGGCGGCGGGGTCGTCTCCGCAGCGGACCGTCGGGGCCAGGCTGCCTCCTGCTGCCCCTCGGCTGCTGTTCGCCCGCCGGGGCTCGAACGGCCGGAACCGGGCGCCGTGGAGCGGGCCAGCCTCGGCGGGCGGCGCCGCCGCGGGTGCTCAGGCCCGGGCGGGGCGTCCGCCGCGGGGCCCCGGCTCCTTGCTCTGGCGACCCCGCCGGCCTACGGCCCCCACAACGGCGCGTTAGAGACTGCGGCGTGGAAAGAATGAACTAGCCCTTGGCACTTTCCCTCGTCGTAGCGTGTTGGGTCGCCGAGCCCCAAGGACCCCAGGCGGCTGTCACCCCAGAAACAATTGCAGACCCTTAGGACGCAGCACGACACTTGCGGGGGCGGGGGTCGCGCCCTTGCCGAAGCCCACGCCGGGTTAAGAACCAGGGTCTTGGGGGCTCTCAGTTTGGAGGGAGACTCACACTCGCAGGTACTGAATCTGGATTCACAGTAGCGTGTAGGGTGGGGAGCAGAGGAGTGGTCCGAGAGGGGGACCGTGCTCCAGGCCTGGGGGCGGGCGAGGGGGCGATGGCCGGTGGTCCGGAGTGCGGGGTGGGGGCGGCGGGGGGTGGATGAGAGCAGGGCGAGCTCTGTGGGCCGAGGCAGAGCGGGTCCTCAGCGCACCAGCCTCCGGAGCCAAACCGCTCGCCCTGCGCCCTGAGTTCTCGGTCGACGGCACCACCGTGTCCCCGGGCTCATCGCCCGCACCTGAGCGTCATTTTCCCCACCTGAAAGCCGCGTAGCGCACCTGGTGGTGCGACGCTTTCCCTGGCCTCCCGTTGCCTTACAAACCCCACCACCTAAGCCGCAGCAGGAGGAACGTTTCGCGAGACGTCTGTTCTGTCGCCGCCTCTGCTGAGTCCTCCAGTGCATCTCCAGCGAGGACGCAGCAAAACCAGGCCTCCGCCCTTGCCTCACGACGGCCCTTTCGCGTGTGCCTTCCCACGCTCTGGCTTCACCTTCTACCACTTTCCTCCTTGCTCTTCATAGTCCGGCCGCAGGACACCCCCGTCCCCGGAGGAGTCTCACCTGCTCCCGGAGCTCTGCTTTAACTCTGCCGGCCGCGCTCTCCCACCAGGTCTTCTGTGGTTCGTTCATTCAGTTCTTGTTCAGATGTCCTTTATCTCGGCGCCTGGGGGGCTCAGCCGGTTAAGTGTCTGACTCTTGGTTTCAGCTCAGGTTGTGATCCCACCCTGGTGAGATCGAGCCCCGAGTCAGATTGTCTGCGTTGACCGTGCGCAGTCTGCTGAGTCCCACCTTCCCTTTCTCTCTGCCCCTCCCCCATTCTCCTGTGTGCCAGCGCTCTCTCGCTCAAAATAAATACACTTATAAAAAAGCCAAATACCCTTTATCAAGGAGAGCTTTCTAAACTACTGCAGTCTGAAGTAATCTTCCCCCGTCACTGTGCTCCATTACACTGCTCTAATTTCTTCTCAGCATAGTCTCAGGTTGGTATTGGCTTGTTTTTTGGCCTCTTCTCTGTGGCCCTGCCTCTCCTGCCCGCCTCTGCATCCCTAGCGGCTAGAAGAGATGCTTTTGTGGTGGCAGCAGCAGGACGACAGGGATGAGGCCAGTGCGGGTAGACTGGATAGAGGTGAAGGCCTGTCCGACCAGGACCGCGTGGCAATGGAGGTGAAGAGGAGGGGCCCCAGGCCTGGCTTTGCTACTCTTGACTTGATCTTGGGCAGGTTACTGGGCTGGCTCCCGTTTCCGGGCCTTCTCTGGGCGCTGGGATACTCGTGGGGAGACCAGCCGAGCTTAAAGAGATGGGGGAGGGGCGCCACAGGGGAGGCGCGTGTCCAGCTCTCCTTTCCTGCTCTGCTGTGCAAGTGGTTTTTTTCTTAAAACCCCATTTTAAGTAAATCCCCCCTAAAAAACCTGGGGGAAAGAAGAAACTTCTTCCAAGAGACTGGGGGAAGAAGCTTCGGGCAGACATGCAGGGTGTATTCTGTGGCACCTGTGGGTCCCTCTCTCTGGAGGAAGCAAAGGCCCTGGGGCAGTGCCTCGGAGGTCCTCTTCTGAGACACCTACCACAGCGCCTGCTGCCAGCAGATCAGAGTGCACACTATTTTGGGGGAAGTGGTTTGATTTAGATTCAAGGGCCCTAAATGCTTAGAGTGAATGTCGCTGGGAACTAAACTAGCTCTGTGCCATTTTCACCATAAGATATTTGAGTTTCCTGGGAAATGCTACAAGGGCTCATGGTACCTCAGTTTTTTAAAAAATTATTTTTTAAGTAATCTTGACACCCAACTTGGGGCTCAAACTCACCACCCTAAGATCAAGAGTCGCACACTCTTCCAACTCAGCCAGCCAGGCCGCCCCCTAGTGCCTCAGTTTTCAGGTGGCTCAGTCGGCTGAGGCACCGATTTCAGCTCAGGTCATGCTCCCAGGGTCGAGCCCCATGTCGGGCTCCACGCTGAGCATAGTGTCTGCTTCCCCTCTGCCCCTCCCTTCCCTGCTTGCTCTCGTTCTCAAAAAAAAAAAAAAAAAAAGTGACTGCAAGTCCTTTTGGGGAAAAAGCTGACCCGAGAGCCCTCTGGTGACGGCAGAAAGCAAGGGCCGGTTCCCTGTCCCCTGGGGAGGGACTCTGGAAGGAGGAGTAAACCGAGGGGAGGCTGCCGGGACGCGGCCGGCCGGCAGGGGGCGCGCCGGCGGCTCACACGCTCTCTCCTTGCAGGCCCTGCCATGTTGCGCAGGCTGGGCTGGCTGGTCCTGTACAGCCTGGCTGTGCTGCTGCTCAGCTGCCTGCTCTTCCTGAAGAAGGAGGCCAAGCCGGCGGGGGGCCCCGCGGCTCGCCAGCCCTTCTGGGCTCCCCCGGGGCCCCGCCGCAGCCAGTGTCCCCCCAACCGCACGGTGGCCAATGTCTCCCTGTCTTTGCCCAGCCGCCACCGCCTCTTTTTGACCTATCGCCACTGCCGCAATTTTTCCGTCTTGCTGGAGCCGTCGGGCTGCTCGGAGGACACCTTTCTGCTCCTGGCCATCAAGTCGCAGCCCGGCCACGTGGAGCGGCGAGCGGCGATCCGCAGCACGTGGGGCCGGGTGGGGGGCTGGGCCAGGGGTCGGCAGCTGAAACTGGTGTTCCTCCTGGGGGTGGCGGGGCCTGCGCCCCCCGCCCAGCTGCTGGCCTACGAGAGCCGGGAGTTCGATGACATCCTGCAGTGGGACTTCACCGAGGACTTCTTCAACCTGACGCTCAAAGAGCTGCACCTGCAGCGCTGGGTGGCCGTTGCCTGCCCCCAAGCCCACTTCATCCTAAAGGGGGACGACGATGTTTTTGTCCACGTCCCCAATGTGCTGGAGTTCCTGGAGGGCCGGGACCCAGCCCGGGACCTCCTGGTGGGAGACGTTATCCGCCAGGCCCTGCCCAACAGGAACACCAAGGTCAAATACTTCATCCCCCCCTCCATGTACAGGGCCCGCCACTACCCACCCTATGCCGGGGGTGGGGGCTACGTCATGTCCCGAGCCACCGTGCAGCGCCTCCAAGCGGCCGTGGAGGAGGCCGAACTCTTCCCCATCGACGACGTCTTCGTGGGTATGTGCTTGAGGAAGCTGGGAGTGAGCCCCGTGCACCACGCCGGCTTCAAGACATTTGGAATACGGCGGCCCCTGGACCCCCTGGACCCCTGCCTGTACAGGGGGCTCCTGCTGGTGCACCGCCTCAGCCCCCTGGAGATGTGGACCATGTGGGCGCTGGTGACGGACGAGGCGCTCAAGTGTGCAGCGGCCCCCGCGCCCCATCTCCGAGGGGTGGGTTGAGTGCGTGGAGCCAGTGTTGATTTTCCTGTCACGGTGACAAGCGAGAGCCCTGAATCTTGACCTGAGGGTCTATGGGAAATGCTGACTTCATTTCTTCATTTTTGTAACCCCGACCCAGATCCTTCTAAGCCTGATTAAAAACGCTGAAACCTGGCTAACCTGTACCAGCATGTGTTGCATGGCAGCAAAGCTCGGCACGGCAGAGGCTGCCAGAATTCTGGCGGGGCGAGCGGGGTGGTTGTGATGGTGCAGTGGTTCCCGGAACCCCTTGGGGCTCTGCCGGAAAAGGAGGCCGCACAGGGCCCCAGGATACAAACGTTTCTTTTTGAAGCGCAAAACAAAACAGAAAGACCCTCCTTCTGCTACAACAGAGGAAGAAGCAAACAAGAGGCGTGTGTTGGAATATGTTCTGTTGAGCACCAGGTAAACACTCTGCGTTCAGTTCCTTAAGAAAAATGGACTTTTGGCTCCTGGGCCTCAGCTGTCCTTACGGGCAAAGGGGCCAGATCACAGAAACGATTAGAAACACTTGAAAAGAAATCTTATAAACAGGCTCCCCATTCCCCAAAAAACTCACATCCCTATGGAGGGAGCAAAGACTAAATCAGATTTGAAAATGTGAATACAACTACAAACAGGTTAAACTGCTACTGAACTGGTGGGCATGACGAGAAAGGACCCCTCTCTCTGGCCAGGCTGCCGAGATGCTCTGAGTGGGAGGTAAAAAGATTGGCGGGCAGGAAGCAGGGTGGGGGGTGGGGGGAGGGTCAATGTTAAACAGGGTGCAGTGCCTCAGGGCTAAGAACCAGGTCCGTGGGGAAAGGGGTCAGGCACTCACAGCTATGGCCTCTGGCCCAGTGGGCCAGGGCAGGACCTGCTGCCTCCTCTCTGTGCAGAGAAAGCCATGCGGATCCTGGGCCGGGTGGCCCGGGGCGGGGCCGGCAGACGTGGAAGGCGGCGGCTCGGGCACTCAATCCTCGCGCAGGTAGGCCTCCTGCTCCTGCTCTGCCCTCTCGTCCCCTTCCTCCTGAGTTTTCTGACGGAGTTCCTCTGTCTGTGCTTCCGCCAACTTGGTTTCTGCCTTCTGGGAAAGCTGGCGCACCTCCTGCACCTGGGACTTCACCAGCTGAATGTGATTCCTGGCAGTTATAGAGGCCTGGTCCGCTCCTGCCAAAACACGGGACAGTGAGGCTGAGCGGTGGACGCAAGGAAAGCCCGGGGCTCCAGGGCTGTCCTCTGACCCCTGCTGGAGACTCTCCCTGGCCGCCCTCTCTGTACCACAGAGAACTATCTCCACGTGCAGGTCTGCGTGCTTCTCCAGCTATCAGCTCTCATTATTAATAAATACTCAATGTAATTCCCACAATCATCTTTACAGCTACATAGCTCTTAGTATAGGCATTTATGAATTTAACTACACAAGTAACACATTTCTTTTTTAAAGTCATAGCTCATTAATTAAATTGTCAAAGATCTCTTTGGTCAGCCTACCAAACTTCAGAGATAACCTCTACTGGAAGTTAAAAGAGCATCCTTCTCATCTTTTGTACATATGGAATGCATAGAGAAATATTTTGTTACTTTAAATTCATATAATGGCACAAAAGGTATTTATTGAACATAGTTATTTTTTTAAACATTTATTTATTTTTGAGAGACACAGAGCACAAGTGGGAGAGGGGAAGAGAGAGGAGACACAGAATCCATAGCAGGCTCCAGGCTCTGAGCTGTCAGCACAGAGTCCTATGTGGGCCTTGAACCCACAAACTCTGAGATCATGACCCGAGCTGAGGTCGGACGCTTAAGAAACTAAGCCACCCAGGTTCCCCTTATTGAACATATTTTAAATACTGAACATATTTTGCAATTTTGCTTTTTAAACATGTTTTTGGGCTCCATCATTCTGTTTACCTGCTACTAGTATATTTCATCATATAGATATGCATACTTACCGTCTGTGGATGATCTGGGTGGTTCTTTTCTACCTTACTGTATTAATAAGAACCTTCAGTACAATGTTAAAAGTTAGTGGAGAATGGCAAGCATCTTATTTTGACCTCGATAGGAATGCCTCTCATAGTTCATTGAGTGGGGTTACTTAACCTTAATTGTCATGTTAAGAAAATTGTATTTATGGGTCGCCTGGGTGGCTCAGTCAGTTGGGTGTCCAACTTCGGCTCAGGTCATGATCTCACAGTCTGTGGGTTCGAGCCCCGCGTCGGGCTCTGCGCTGACAGCTCAGAGCCTGGAGCCTGCTTCGGATTCTGTCTCTCCCTCTCTCTCTGCCCCTCCCCTGCTCATGCTTTGTCTCTCCTGCTCTCAAAAATAATTAAAACATTAAAAAAACACTGAAAAAAAATTGTATTTATAATTGTACTTAGATTTACACCATAAATGGGTATTACATTTTACTGAAGGCTTTTGGGGCCTATATTGATATTACATGGCTGGCTTTTCTCCTTTAATCTACTGTAGATAATCTCAAATAGTAAATTATATTGATTTTTTTTCCCCAGTGTTGAAGTTTTGAAGTAAATGTCTATATCTGACTTTCACGTTTATTCTTAAGTGATACTGACCATAGTTTTCTTGTTTCGTATCGGCCTCGTGCAGTTGGGGACCAGGCCTGTGTTCGCTGCACACAGGTACAACAGTCGGGGGCTCGCTGTCATTTTCTACACACTGGCACACCTCCCGTTAGGTACGAACTGTGTCCCTTAAAGATCTGATAAAGCTGTCCCACAAAATAGCTGGCTTTTGTGTCCACTTTGGGGGCACAGAATCTTTGAATACTATTTCAACTTTTATGGTTATTGGCTTTATTTTGGTTTTTCTTTGGCCAGTTTGGGGTTTCCATAAAGACAATAATATTGATATAATTAAAAACCTTCCATATCTGTAACAGCCCTTTCTAATGTTACTTTTGCCTTCTAAAAAGTCATACTTCCCCCGTAATTTTTTTTTTCCTTTTAAGGAACCAGATTTTCCCCTTTTTCAAGTTTGTTTATTTTGAGAGTGAGGGCACGTGAGCGGGGGAATGCAGAAAGAGGGGGAGAGAGAATCGCAAGCAGGTTCCACACTGTCTGCCAGGAGTCCGAGGGGCCTGAACCCATGAACAGTGAGGTCACGACCTAAGCTGAGATTAAGAGTTGGATGCTTAACCAGCTGAGCCACCCAGGTGCCCTGATTTTGCCTTTCTAATGAACTATTTTTTAATCTTCTTACACCTTTTATTTCATTTGTTCTACACTGTCTGGATGTATAGTCCTCTATTTCTAAATGGGTAACAAGTTTAGTTCATTTTCAGTACTTGGTACAGTGACTATTCATTCCCTGTCATTCACGGCTGTTCTTCGAATTTAGGACAGCCTTCTTTAAAAGTGTCCAGGTCTCTTTAAGAGCTACTGCATCTGCACTTGTCATCATCATTCCAAATATTTTTAAAATTTCTCTTTTGATTTTTGGTCAGAGAAGGGGGTAGGAAGGAATTTGCTGAGTCTCTGTCACCTGGCACAAAATCAATTTTTGGGGGTGCCTGGGTGGCTCGGTTGAGCATCCGACTTCAGCTCAGGTCATGATCTCGAGGTTTGTGGGTTCGAGCCCCGAGTCGGGCTCTGTGCTGACGGCTTGGAGCCTGGAGCCTGCTTTGGATTCTGTGTCTCCCTCTCTCTCTCTGACCCTCCTGCTCATACTCTCTCTCTCTCAAAAATGAACAAACATTAAAAAATTTTTTTTTGTACGTGCTCTGTGTTTGAGAAGAATGTATTTGAAAGAGGGGGGGCAAATTTTTATATTTACTATATATACTTGATTAAGCTTTTTAAAAAATTTTTTTTATGTTTTATTTTTGAGAGCAGGAGAGAGAAAGCATGAGTGAGAGAGGGGCAGAGAGAGAGTCAGGGACACAGAATCTGAAGCAGGCTCCAGGCTCTGAGCCGTCAGCACAGAGCCCGACGCAGGGCTCGAACCCACAGACCGTGAGATCATGACCTGAGCCGAAGTCGGGTACTTAACTGACTGAGCCACCCAGGCGCCCCCCCCGCCTTTTTATTTTTAATTTTTTTTTTATGTTTTATTTACTGATTAAGCTTTTAAAAACCATTGTTTTCAACGCTTCATATCTTTGCTTTTTTTGGTCTTGATCTGTGAGTCTCTGAGATGTGTATAAAACTTAATTTTTCCTTGTAAATCTCAATTTTGCTTTGTTACATTTCATGTATTTTTGTTACTGTTGAGTACTTACTAATTATAAAATAATTTAAAAATCACCCATATTCCAACATCCAGACAAACTATGCTAGCACTGTAGTCATTTCCTTCCAGTATTTGTGCTCAGCATAGTTTTCTGCCATGTTTTTTCTCATCATCATTCTTCCATCTACATTTCTTCTACACTGTTACTCCGTAAGTCTGAGACCATGCTGTACGTGCGGTTTCATACCCTACATCTTACTGAGGTGCAGCTAACATTAGTTTTGCAGGTACAACACGTTAGTTTGACAACTGCACACATTACTCAATGCTTAGTCACCATACAACGTTGTGACAGTATTATAGACCCTGTTCCCGAGGTGGTACTTTTCATCTCCGTGACTTACTTATTTATAACTGGAAGTCGGTACCTCTTAATCCCTTTTATCTATTCTGCCCGTCCTCCCACCCACCTCCCCTCTGCCAACCACCAGTTCTCTGTATTAAAGATAAAGAGTCTGTTTTGTTCAATTTTGTTTTTTTAGATGCCACATACAAGTGAAATCATATGATATTTGTCTTTGTCAGACTTATTTCACTTAGCATAATACTCTCTAGGTGTATCCATGTTGTTGCAAATGACGAGATTTTATACTTTCTCTATGGCTAATGTTCCACTGTGTGTGTGTATATATATATATACACACACATATATCGTGTCTTTATCCAGTCATCTATGGATAGACACCTGGGTGGCTTCTGTATCTTGGCTATTATAAATAATGCTGCGGTAAACACAGGAGTGCAGGTATCTTTTTGAATTTGTGTTTTTATTTTCTTTGGGCAAATACCCAATAGTGGAATTACTGGGTCATACTGTATTTTTAATTTTTTGAGGAACCTCCATATTGTTTTCCACAGTGGCTGCACCAACTTACAGTCCCACTAATAGTGCATAAAGGTTCCCTTTTCTCCACATCTTCACGAATAACATTTTTAAGTTTATTTATTTGAGGCAGAGAGAATGAGTGTGCACAGGGGAGGCGCCGAGAGAAGAAGAGAGAAAGAATTCCAAGGAGGCTTCACACCCAGCGCAGGGCCTGATGCAGGGCTCAAAGTCACAAACTGTGAGATCATGACCTGAGTGGAAATCAGGAGTCGGACGCTTAAATGAGCCACTTAGGTGCCCCTATTTCTTGTCTTTTTGATACAAGCCATTCTGACTGGTATAAGGTGGTATCTTGTGACTTTCATTTGCATTTCCATGACAATTAGTGATGTTGAGCATCTTTTCATGCGTACATTAGCCATCTGTAGGTCTTTAGAAAAATGCCCATTTTTTTTAAAACTGGATTTTTTTTGGTGTTGTGCAAGTTCTGTATATATTTTGGATAGTAACCTCTTATCAGATACATAATTTACAAGTATCTTCTCCCATTCATTAGGTTGCCTTTTTGTTTTGTTGTTTATTTTGCTATGCAAAAGGCTTTTATTTTTGTGTGGTCCCAATAATTTATTTTTTTCTTTTGTCTCCCTTGCCTTTGGCAACATGTCCATACATATATTGCTGAGGGTGACGCCTGAGATTACTGCTTATGCTTTCTTCTAGGAGTTTTATGGCTTCTGGTCTCACATTTAGGTCTCTTATCCATTTGAGGTTTATTTTTTTGAATGGTGTAAGAAAGTTGTTCAGTTTCATTCTTTGGCACATAGCTGATCAGTTTCCTGGGACCACTGGTTGGAGATTGTCTTTTCCTCATTGTATATTCTTGCTTCTTTTGTTGTAGATTGACTACATTAATTGTGGTTTGTTCCTGGGCTCTCTATCCTGTTCCATTTGTCACTTTTTGTGCCAGTAGCACACTGTTTTGATTACTATAGATTTATAGTATATCTTGAAATCAGGGATTGCATAACCTCCCCAGCTTTGTTCTACTTTCTCAAGATTACTTTGGCTATTAAAGGTCTTTTATGGTTCCATACAAATTTTAGGATTATTTTTTCTAGTCCTGGGAAAAATACTATTGGTATTTTGATAAGGATTGCATTGAATCTATATTTGGGGTAGTATGGATATTTTAACAATATTAATTCTTTTAGGGTACCTGGGTGGCTCAATTGGTTAAGCGTCTGACTTTGGGTCAGGTCATGATCTCACCTTTTGTCAGTTCGAATCCTACATCAGGCTCTCTGCTGTCAGCACAAAGCCTACTTTGGATTCTCTGTCCCCCTCTCTTTGCCCCTTCCCCACTTGCACTCCCTCTCAAAAATAAGTAAAAACATATATATTCTTTCAATGCAGGAGAGCATGGTATGTCTTCTTCTGGTGTCTTCAGTTTCTCCCATCAACGCCTTCTAGTTTTCGGAGTATGCATCTTTTGCCTCTCTGGATAAATTTATTCCAAGGCATTTTATTATTTTGGGTGCAACTGTAAATGGGTTGTTTTCTTAATCTTTTTTCTTTTTTTAAACACTAAATATGTTAGCTGTGGACTTTTCATATATGGCCTTAAATATATGGGGGAATACTCCCTCTAAGCCCACTCTGCTGAGATGTTTCTATCATGAATGGATGTTATATGTTGTCATTGCTTTTCTTTGCACCTACTGAGTTTGATCGTATATGGTTTTCATCCTTCTTGTTAACGTGAAGTATCACGCTGATTTACAAATACTGAACGATCCTCTCATCCCTAGAACAAAACTCAGGTGACCTTGAATGATTTTTGTAATGCTGTTACTGAGGATTTTTGCATCTATGTTCCTCAGAGATACTGGCTTCTGGTTTTCTTCTTTTTGCAGTGTCTTTTGTTTTGGTATCAGGGTAATGCTGAACTTGGAAATTTTCTTTTCATCTGTTTTTTGGAATAGTTTGAGAAGAATAGATATTCTCTCTTCCTTAAATGTTTAGTAGAATTAAATTTGGTGAAGCCATCTGGCTCTTGATTTTTGTTGGGATGGTCTTTTTTTTAATATTTATCTTGAGAGAGAGTCAGAGTACATGCGCCAGAAAGCCACGGAGGGGCGGGCAGAGAGAGGGAGAGACAGAATCCCAAGCAGGCTCTCCATTATTGTGGATCCCGATCTCATGAACTGTGAGAGCATGACTCGAATCGAAATCCAGAGTCAGATGCTTAACCAACTGAGCAACCCAGAAGCCCTTGGAGTTTTTTTTGTTATTATTATTGATTCTATTTCATTACTAGTAATTGTTCTGTTCAAATTTTCTATTTCTTATTGATTCACTTTTGGAAGATGTGGGTTTCTAGGAATTTATTATTTCTTCTAGCTTGTCCAATTTGTTGGCATATAATTTTTCATAATACCCTTTTATAATCCTTTGTATTTCTGTGGTATTGGTATGTGGTATTTATATGGTATTATTTTTCCTTCATTTCTGATTTGAGTCTATTTTCTTTTTTTAATGTTTTTTTTTTTTTCAGAGAGCGAGCGAGCGAGCACGGAGAGTGGGAGGGGCAGAGAGAGGAAGACACAGAATCCAAAGCAGGCTCCAGGCTCTGAGTTGTCAGCACAGAGCCCGACACAGGGCTCAAACCCACAAACTGTGAGATCATGACCTGAGTTGAAGTTGGACACTTAACCGAGTGAGCCACCCAGGGGCCAAACTCCTTTTTTTTGAGGAGTCGAATCTTTTTTTTTTTTTTTTTTTTTTTGATGAGTCTAAGTTTTATCAATTTTGTCTTTTGAAAGAACCAGCTCTTGGCTCCATTGATCCTTTCTATTTTTTTTTTTTAATTTCCTGTTTCTGCTCCAGTCTTTATTATTTTGTTCCTTCTACCACACTTTGAGTTTTGTTTGCTCTTTTTTTTTTTTATAGAATCTTTTTTTTTTTTTTTTAACGTTTATTTATTTTTGAGAGACAGAGAGTGAGCAGGGGAAGGGCAGAGAGAGAGGGAGACACAGAATCTGAAGCAGGCTCCAGGCTCTGAGCCGTCAGCACAGAGCCCGACGCAGGGCTCGAACTCAGACTGTGAGATCATGACCTGAGCCGCAGTCGGCCGCTTAACCAACTGAGCCACCCAGGCGCCCCTGCTCTTCTTTTTCTAGCTCCCTTAGGTGTAAGGTTAGGTTTTTTCAAGGTTTTTTTTATTGCTTAAGGTAGGCCTATATTAATTGCTGTAAACTTAGAGCTGATTTAGCTGTGTCCCGAAGATTTTGGACCATTGTGTTTTCTTTTTTCTCCGTGTATTTTATTTCCTCTATGATTTCTTGGTTGACCCACTTGTAGCATGTTGTTTAGCCTCCATGTGTTTGTGTATTTTTCCAGATTTTTTTCTTGAAACTGATTTCTAGTGACAGTTTGTTGGGGTCAGAAAAGATACCTGGTAAGATGTCCATCTTAAACTTACTGAGACTAGTTTTGTGGCCTAACATGTGATCTGTCCTGGAAAATGTCCCATGTGCACCTGAAAAGATGGTGTATTGTTTTGGGATGGAATATTTTGTGTGGGTTTACCTGTTAGGTCCATGTGGTCTAACGTGTCGTTCAAAGCCACTGTTTCTTTGTTTTCTGTCTGGATCGTCTATCCTTTATTTTTTACTATTTGTTTATTTCGGGGGGTGGGTGGGGGAGGGGCAGAGATACAGGGAGAGAGAGAAGCCCAAGCAGGCCCCATGCTGTCAGCATAGGGCTCAATCTCATCAACTCAGATCATGATCTGAGCCCAAACCAAGAGATGGTTAACCAGCTGAGCCACCCAAGCAGCCCTGGACCATCTACCTTCTGATGTAAGTGGGGTGTTAACATTTCCCTTACCGTTTCTCCCTTTTTTATCTGTTAATATTTGCTGTATGTACCTAGGTGCTATGTAGGGTGCATATTTGTAACTGTTATGTCTTAGTGGATTGATTCCTTTATCATTATTTTGTCCTTTTTTGTCTCTTGCTATAGTCTTTATTTTACAGTCTATTTGTCTGGGGACACTTGGCTGGCTTGGTCGGTTAAGTGACTTCAACTGAGGTCATGAGTTCGAGCCCCACATCAGGCTCTGTGCTGTGCAGCTCGCTTGGGATTCTCTCTGTCCTTCCCCAACTTGTGCTTTCTCTCAAAAATAAACAAACTTAAAAAAAATAAAGTCTATTTCTGATAGAAGTATTGCTACCCTGGCTTTTTTCCCCCTCACTTCATATGCACGGCATGTGTTTTTCCATCCCTTCACTTTCAGTCTGTGTGTGTCTTTCGGTCAGAAATGCATCTCTTGCAGGCAGTAAAAGTGGGTCTTGTCCTGTGTCTTTTGGAGCACTTAGTCCGCTTACATTTTAAAGCAATTATTGATAGGTTTGTACTTACTGCCACCTTGTTAATTGTTTTTATAGTTCTTCTCTGTTCTTGCCCTTTTCCCTTGTGCTTCCCTTGATGGCTTTATTTTTATTTTTAAGAGAGAGCGTGCAAGAGAGCAAGGGGCAGAGAGAAGGGGGGAACAGAGGATCCAAAGCCAGCTCAGCACTGACAGCAGTGTGCCAGAGGTGAGCCACAAACCCACGAACTGCAAGATCATGACCTGAGCTGAAGTTGGATGCTCAACAGAGCCACCCAGGTGCCCCTGATGGCTTTCTTTAATGTTTATTTTTTTGTGTCTCTATTATAGGTTTTTGATTTGTGGTCACCATTTGGTTCATATGTAACATGTTATATGCATAAGAGTGTATACTAAGTTGATGATTGCTTAAGTTTGTAAGCACTAAATTTTTACTCCCTCTCCACATTTTATGTATAGGATGTCATATTTCACATCTTTTTGTGTATCCCTTGACTAATTTTTGTATCAGTTTTTACTAATGTGGTTTAACCTCTATACTGGCTTTGTAAATGAATAATCTAATACTTTTACTATATATTGGCTTTTACCTATGAAATTTTTTCCTTTCATAATTTTTTAGTTATGGCCTTTTTTCTTTCTCTCCTCCCCTTCCCCCCCCCCCCCCCCCCTTTAAAGAACTTCCTTTAACATTTTCCATAGGCTGGGATGAACTCCTTTAACTTTTGTTTGGGAAACTCTCTCTCCTTATATTTCGAATGATAAATATTCTGCTGGGTATTCTTAGTTGTAGGGTTTTTCCTTTTAGCACTTTGAATATATCATGCCACTTCCTTCTGGCCTGCAAAGTTTGTGCTGAAAAAATCAACTAATAGCCTTATGGGGTATCCCTTGCATGTAACTGTTTTGCTGCTTTTATTTATTTTTAAATGTTTGTTTATTTTTGAGAGAGAGCAAGCATGGGGGAGGGGCAAAGAGCAACAAGGAGACACACAATCTGAAGCAGGCTCCAGGCTCTGAGCTGTCAGTACAGAGCCCGACACAGGGTTTGAACTCATGAACCAACAAGATCATGACCTGAGCCAAAGTCAGATACACTTAACTGACGGATCCATCCAGGGGGCCCGTACTTTTTGCCATTTTAATTGTATGTCTTGTGTGGATCTCTTTTGGTTCATCTTGTTAGGGGCTATTTATGCTTCCTGGACCTGAATGTCTGTTCCCTTTTCCAGATTAGGGAGGTTTTCTGCCCTCTTCTCCTGGGATCCCTATAATGTGAATGTTATTATCTGTGATAAGGTCACCCTTAACCTATTTTTATTTTACTTTTTGCTGTTCAGCTTGTTTGCTTTCCATCGCCCTGTCTTCCAGATCACTGATCCGTTCTTCCGCCGCCTCTCATCTTGATTCCCCTCTAGTGTATTTTTTATTTCCATTGTTGAATTCTTTACCTCTGACTGGTTCTTTTTATATTTTCTCTTTGTTCAACTCTGAGTTCATCCCTTTTTTCTCAAGTCCAGTGAGTACCTTTATGACAATCACCTTGAATTTCTTATCAGGTACATTACTTAATGACTGATAGCTTCTTAATTGTATTAATGCCTGTAAGTCTTGAGTCCGTATTCGGATTCTGACATTGCTCTACCAGAGCTTTTTGGAATAGCTTTTTCTTAATAATGGCTCAGTTTAGCTTTTTATAACTTTTCAACCTTCCTACACCATTCTGTTTTAGGTATCTCTGTAAACCATTTTAGCTGTGATTATTTTTTTGAACATATTCTTAGCTATTGCTATTACTGACATTGGAACTTGTTCCTTTATTTTACTTTGCATTCTATTTCTTTTAAAACTTCCCTGCCTTATTGACTTTACCAAGTTTTCATTTGTTTAGCAAGGTCTAATGTTAAGCCAAACTGATTTAAAAATTTGTCAGGGGGTGCCTGGGTGGCTCAGTTGGTTAAGTGTCCAACTTTGGCTCAGGTCATGATCTCACAGTTCATAAGTTCAACCCCGTTGTCAGACTCTGCACTGACAGGTCAGAGCCTGCTTCGGATTTTGTGTCTCCCTCTCTGCCCCTCCTCTGCTTGTGCTCTCTCACTCTCTCTCAAAAATAAACATTATTCACAAAGCAGTTTTTCCAGAAAGCATATGTGTCGGTAAACTTTTGAGTCTATTTATGTTTGAAATATATGGCCGGATATAAAATTCTAGGTTATTATTCATTTGTCACCTTGCATCTAGGATTGCTGATAAGATTGATTCTTAGTTTTTTAGGATTTTTCTTTGTATATTTCATTTTGAGCCTTTTTTTTTTTTGCTACGATTTTAAATTGTGAGCCTTTTTTTTGTTTTTGTTTTTATTTTTAATTTTTTTTTTTTAACATTTATTTATTTTTGAGACCTAGAGACAGCGTGAGCAGGAGAAGGGCAGAGAAAGAGGGAGACACAGACTCCGAAGCAGGCTCCAGGCTCTGAGCTGTCAGCACGGAGCCCGACGCAGGGCTCAAACTCACAGACTGCGAGATCATGACCCGAGCCGAGGTCGGCCGCCCAACCAACTGAGCCACCAGGCGCCCCTAAATTGTGAGCCTTTTTAATCAGTTTTATGAAAATGTCTTTTTTCCCAGAGAATGCGTATACTTTACTCTCCCTTTTCTCCAGCTCACCCTAAGCCTGCTGGATGATGAAGGGGGCCTGGGAATGGCCATGCTGGGATACCTCAGCAAACCTCCTTGCTCACTGCATGTCTCCCCCCTCTGCTGTGGCACCGACATTTGCTGTTTCACTCTTCATTCCGCTTTCACTTCACTAATAACGGTTCTTTTTTGTTTTACTTTTTATATACACACATATATTTTGTTTTACTTTAAATTTATATATTTAAATATATATATACACACATATATGTATACATACACAAATATATTTAAATATTATATCTATACGCACACACATGTACATATGTTGTGGGGCACCTGGGTGGCTCAGTCAGTTAAGCAGATGACTCTTGATTTCGGCTCAGGTCTTGATCTTATGATCAAGGCCCACATCAGGCTCTGTGCTGACAGCGGAGGGGCCTGCCTGGGATTCTTTCTGCCCTTCCCCTGCTCATGCACTCTCTTCAAAATAAACATTTAAACAAAAACCTACTGTATCCTTTTTTAAGATATGGCATTAGAACCCCTCGTCTATTATCCTGAAGTGAGAAAACAAAAGAGCTGACCCTAGGTTTCTAGTCTGAAATGAATTTAGGTAAGATTAAACTAGTTTTGCTCATACTCTGTCTCTATGTCTCTCAAACGTTAAAAAAAAAAAACTAGTTTTCTTTAAAATATTTTAAATTAGGGGCGCCTGGGTGGCTCAGTCGGTTAGGTGACCAACTTCGGCTGAGGTCATGATCTCACGGTCTGTGGGTTCGAGCCCCACATCAGGCTCTGTGCTGATGGCTCAGAGCCCAGAGCCTGCTTCGGATTCTGTGTCTCCCTCCCTCTCTGCCCATCCCCTGCTCATGCACTGTCTCTCTGTCAAAAATAAACGTTAAAAAAAATTAAAATATTTTAAATTAAAAACCATTCAGCTCAAGCCCACTGGATGGATAGTGAGGTTCAAGCTACAGAAGTGGAGGCACTGGAATTGGGCTGGACCCCAGTCTGATGGCTTGCTTACCGTACCGCAGCATCTCCCCGTGTTCTTCCTTTATCATCTTCAAGTTCCTTAAATTGAAAGTGGCTATAAAATGCTTATGACATATACTCAATAAATAGTAGCTATTATTTGTCCGGGATTTGCCACTGACGAGGATTCCAGGTTTTAGTAAGGTTCACACAGATGATGATCTCAATCTGTGTGAACCTTACTAGTCCCTCTATGACTAGGTATTCATAAGTATCAGTGTTATGAAAATAAAATGCCTGGGGCACCTGGGTGGCTCAGCTGGTTAAGGGTCCAACTCTTGATCTCCTGGTTCATGGGATCAAGCCCTGCATCTGGTCTACACGGACAACACGGAGCCTGCTTGGGATTCTCTCCCCCTATCTTTGCCCCTCCTTCACTTGTGTTCTCGCTCTCAAAAAAAAAAAAAAAAAGTGCTTAAAAATCTGGGGTACCTGGGTGGCTCAGTCAATTAAGCATCCTCTTGGTTTGGGCTCAGGTCCTGATCTCAGGGTTAGAGCCACACATCCACCTCTGCACTGACAGTGCGGAGCCTGCTTGGGATTCTCTCTCCCTCTGTCCCTCCCCTGCGTTCTCTCTCAAAATAAACATACATTTAAAAAAAAAAGTCTACAAGCCATATGGACACAATCATTTTCTAATTGGCAGCAGCTGCACCGTTTTCTAGACACAGACCACCTGGCAGCTGGAGACGGGGACATTTGTTCACAGTAAGAGCCACAGGCCTTAGACTATCTAATCTAAATCTCTCGTTTTACAGTTAGATGAAAACTCAAATGGCACCCTGGTAGTGAAAACTGGAACCTACCAGTCTGGTATGCAGCTTCTGCCGCCATCTCTGAAAGACCAAGTGCAGTCATCCAAGTGGTTTCCAACTTCAAGTATTCTTGTTGTTTGGAAGTCATCTGTAAGTTAAACAGAGCACTTCAGACAATAAGAGGTTAATAAGCATATTAAAGTGGATGTATTCAAAGTAGACTCAGAGAACAGTTACTGGTTAGACGACTTAATAATTTAGATACCAGAATGAGGCAGGGGCACTAATACAGAAGTGTCTAGTGACTTTTTCTTACCTCAACTCTGGCTCCTATGATCACCTGCCACACTTCATCTTCCTCCTGTGAATTCATTTTCCCAAGTAAACTTGTATATTGTCGGTACAAAGAAATTAAGGTATAAACGGCCTACAAATACAGAATAAATAAGTCTGAGTAAAATAGGTGAGACATACTAGGACTATTGAGATTTATACCTCAAGGACATAAAGTCCTGTTACAGCCAAATGGCTCTTCAGTCCTTCCGCCTCCCTGAAACTGCACTACAGTATGAGGTAGAGGCACTATTCTAGGACCTAAGTGTACCCACTAGTCCACTTTTGCATTTTTAAAAGATTGTTAGCAATTCAGACATACAGAATATAGCAGCTCAGAAGGCTGAGGGGAAAAGCTGCTGAAAAATAAAGGTATAATAAACCTATAAATGATACCCATTAGCTCAGGTAAGTGGTTTTGAAACTATTCCCACAGAGAAGCCCCTGGTGCTGTAAGTGTTAGACTCCGGACCCCTTCACCCCTAAATGAACCCAGTCAGCTTTGTTCTCCTGTCTTATACTGGAATGCTATATTTAAAGATTTTTTTTTTTAAAAAGAGTTCCTGGAAAAAGTCTGAACACCACTGACTCAGGTCAAAGGCTCAGTCAATTTTTGTAAAGAGCCAGACAGAGAGTGAATATTTTAGGCTTTGTGGGCCCTATAGTCTCTGTTAAAACTATTCAATTCACAGAAGCAGTCATAGACAACATATAAACAAATGAGTCTGGCTACGTTCCAGCAGAACTACAAAACCAGGCATCAGACTGGATGTGGTGTGAGCAATAGTTTGCTAGCCCCTGGTTTCGATGATCAAGACTTAAGAGGACACGTACCTTAGTGTATTCAGTGATTGCTTCAATCAGTGCATATGTGGTCTGAGAGAGAAAGGTGGAGGTGCTGTCTGTTACCAACGACACAGCTCTCCTCATTAGTGCATCATTACTAAGAGAATGAGGCTCCGATTTCTGAAAGACACAGACATTTTCACTCAACTTCTAACCTAAAGCTCCAACCGAGAACTTCTATCACAGACAGCCAAGGGAAAACCCCTTGTCCCACCGCAACTGCTGCTTTCTTTTCTTTTCAGGCTCTATTGTGGCTAGTAAAGACAATATATGGAAATAATTCCAGAGTATGCTTTCTATCTACTTTTATTCTTTATGCTCTGCAACAAAAAGGCAAGTACTGCTTTATATGAAATGGGTCTAGTAATTATAACCAACAAATTTCAGGAAGTTGTGATTTTCATGTTCATTCATGAACAGAGTGTTAGACACTTGGGATAGGAAGGAATATAGGATATATTCTCTGTCCTCAAAGATTTCCGACGGGGAAGGGGAGGAGCTGGGGCTAACAGAGAACTTGAAAAATCAACGCAGTCAAGTACCACGGGAGCTGTGGCCGAAGTCTGTATAGGCTACAGCGGGCACACATAAGAAAACAATCTCTTTTATGTTGAATGACAAGAGCTTAGAAAAAGCTTCACAGAGTTGATGACGATTAAGCGGAGTGGAGGGAAATGGGTGGATGGGGGAGAGCGATTCTGAGCACAATGAGCAGGACAGTCTTCGGCGGGGGTTGGGGACTCTTCACTCTGACCTCAGCTATCATAAGAAAAAAAAAAGCCAATAGAACTTCTCAAGAGTTAAGGTAATGTGGCCACCTTAACTAAATACGGGTCTCCTCTGCTTTCCCAAAGTTTGTGTTGCCACTTTTCTTTTAAGAAAGACCTACAGGGGCACCTGGGAGGCTCAGTTGGTTGAGTGTCTGACTTTGACTCAGGTCATGATCTCTTGCGGTTCGTGGGTTTGAGCCCCACATCGGACTTGCTGCCAACAGTGCAGAGGCTACTTTGGATCCTCTGTCCCTCTTTCTCTCTGCCCCTTCCCTGCTTGAGCTCTCTCTCAAAAATAAACATTAGAAAAGAAAAACAAACCTACACTAGTACCTGATTTCAATAACCAAAAAGACATCTGGAGGGGATTTTCGAGTTTATGGAGAAAAAAAAGCTGTTACTGTACTAGCGTCTTCCATGCAAAGCAAAGTGGCATAATGTGAACTTCTGGAAAGATACCGTTCGCTTTATGCTGAATTACGAAAGGCTTCATGGGAATGCTTTACTTTAGGTCATCCCTGACTCTGCCTTCTCCTCCCCAGCAGAGCACTGACTGTATCAGAACAAAGAAACCAATTCCTCTAATCGTATGCTGCCTTGTTCTTGCTATTTAGACTATAAACCCAGAGAACCGCCTGCCCACTGGAAGTAGCTATCAAGAAATATCTCGGACACATGAACACACCCAGCATTTTACTAACCATATTTATCTGTCATTCAATCAAATAAGCACTCATTATGTGCCTTGCACTCAGGGGCTAGAAAGACTGGAAAGATATTATTTCTGTTCACTGGAAGCTAATTTTTATATATTCCAGCTTACGTCTTCACAATTCACTTTACAATGCATTTCCCCTTGTTCCTTACAACGGTCCACGTTGTCCTTACGACAGTCACTTCTTTTTTCGGATGAGGAAATGAAAACTCAGAATAGTTACATAAACTTTCCCAAAAAGCCACGTATCTAGACTTCAAACCACATCTTCACCCAAATCTGTGCCCTTTTCATTGTGCTCTGCTGACTCGGGAGAGTACCGGACAGATTATCATCAAATATCAAAATATACAACACTGTTGGGCAGAAATCTAAAAGGCTTTAAAGCGAGGTGGGACTTGGGCCTGAAGACAGCTAGGATGAGAAGCGTCAGCAGCCCGGGGAAGAACTCACGAGAAAAGAGACATCTGTTGCACACAGGGGACATTCGGGAATCTAACCTGGTTACAACAGATGGCACAAGGAAGGGGAGACCAGCGAGGACACTCGCGTGCAGGGACACACAATGAGAGCCACTGCGGGTTCTGAAGAACAGAAGTGGAACTGCCATTCCTATAGGATAAGGACCAGAGGCTCGTGCCGTGTGGCCTAGGACTGAGGTAACTGGGGTTGAGAGCAGTGTATGGACTGAGAAAGGACGCACCCAAAATATTCTTTTCAAGGAAGGAAGAAAGGCTGTCTTAATTATGGCAGAACATGGCCGCGGGTTCAGGGAAGGGTTCCAGGATGAACAATTCGTCAGAAGCCGAGATGAGGTTTGGCGGGAGGAACAAAAAGCGCAGGCTCGTGAGAAGCCTCGGAAGACGCTGGAAAGACTTGTGGTCATCTTTTTGTTGTCGTAAACACACATGCAGGTGTCACAAACATTTTGCCAAAATGGGGTTTGCTAATTCCCACTTAGCTCCTTCCCTGAAAGCATACAGCCAGTGAGCACCTCGGTAAGGTACCGCTTTCGCGTCGCCTGTCTCCAGACAGCTCCTACCAGGCATCTTCAGACTGTCATTTCCAAAACTCAACTCTTGATTTCATCCTCCCAAAACCCACTCTCCTCCACTCCAATAAATGGGCAACTCCATTCTTCCAGCTGCTTAGGCTTTTTAATTTTTTAATGTTTGTTTATTTTTGAGAGAGAGAAAGAGAATGTGAGCACAGGAGGGGCAGAGAGAGGGGGGGACAGAGGATGCGAACATATCTCTGCACTAACTGCAGAGAGCCCGATGTGGGGCTCGAGCTCATGAACTGCGAGATCACGACCAGAGCAGATGTCAGATGCTTAACCGACTGAGCCACCCAGGTGCCCCTGCTTAGGCTTTGTAAAAGCCCTGGCATAAACTCCACATCCAGTCCGTCGGCAACTCGTGCTGTCCACTCCTCCCCAGCTACGCTGCTGCCTGCCCACTCCAAGCCTGGACCAGCGCAATGTCCCATTGGTCTTCCTGGCTCCACACGGCAACCTTTAAAAACTTAGGTGAGATCAAAACAGCCTTGTGTTAAAATCCTCTGCGGCTTCCTTTTCGGAGTAAAATTTAAAGCCTTACAATGCCAAAGAGGCACAACACAGTTTGACCCTCGGCTAATTTTCCGGCCCCGTCTATCATGCTCTCTTTCTCCTTCCACTTCAGCCACATTAACCTTTCTGCTGCTCAGCAAAGGAATCAGACACACACCCGCTTCTCCTCCTTCGTACTGAAGACTTCCTTCTGCCTGGCAAATTCCTCCAAGACATTACCCTGACTCATTCTCTCCGCTCGTTCTGATCCCTATTTAGACATCGCCTTATGAGACTAGCCCTCCTGGGCTCCCCCATCCCTAAAACAAAACAACCCCCTCTGAGCACTCCCTACTCTCTTACCCTATTTGTTTCCTGCACAGCACTGATCACCCGGCATTTATATATTTATTTTCTCCCCGTTCTTTTCCCAAGAATGGAAATTTTGTGAGAGCAGGAACTTTGCTTAGTTCTTACGTTTCTAGCAATGGCGCACTAAAGTTGCTCCGTAAGTTTTTGTTGAATGAAAGAATATTCTGCTGACAGACTGTAATACCCTCTCTTACTCCTCTCCCCTATCTACACAGTTTGACATACTATTCCTACCAAATGGGACCATTAAAACGGGAATATTAATATATTTGTTCAGCTATGAAGAAATAATGCTGGTATAGGAGAAAGTAAACTGTCGCATGGGGGTGGGAGCACTGGGAAAAACTAAGAGCTTGTCTAATGGTTCAGTGCCCCCCATCCCCGAGACTTGAAGAGAGCACGGTACACTAAGGAACAGTGACACTCCAGTATTTTTACCTGTGCAATAGGAACTGCACACAGGGTCACACCAAATCCAACTGCCACAGTTTTGTGCCATGGTCTTATCAACTCCGAGAAGCAGCGCTTCTTAAAGTTAGCCACGACAGGAACACACCGTCTGTACCTAAGAAGTCAAATTTAATAAGGTGTAACTACCAATCTGTAAGTCTCTTCAATTTGTTTGCAGGGGTTGAAAACTCACACCGGGCCCAGCGGGAGCCTAAATGAAGAGTTGGGTCGGGCCGACAGATGACACGGCTCGGCGGGGAGCGCGTCGGACTGGAAAGGCCAGGACTCGATCGAAGGGGCAACCGCTACCCAACTCCCGTGAACCGCGGCCGCGCGGGGATGCGCGCTGGTATGGAAGTTTAAAAGGCGGTCTCAAAAGCTTTTTAAAAACCCCAGGCCAAAATAAACGCCTCTGCGGGCAGCATTCAGCTCCGGAACTCTGGCTGAGGTTTCCAGGTGTCCGCGAGGGTCCCCGCTAGGCAACACCTGGAGCCCACAGGTGCCGCGAAGGACGCCCCGGCGTGCAGAGGGCGCACCCAGCGGTGCACGCACGGGGACTGACAAGCTCCCCCCTGGCCTCAGGGAAAACTTCCTCGAACAATCCGCCGCCCACCAGGGCCTCTCCTGTATCTCCCTCTAGTGGTTCCGATGGGCTAACGGGAACTCGCGGGCAGGCCGACGTACGCCAGGAAGCCAGCACGAGGTTGTGAGGCTTGGCCAGGCCAGTGGAATAATGGAAAAGCCCTCAGTGACAAACAGACCCCGGGCTTCGGCTCCAGCCCGGAGCACAGTCAGGAGGTCCTCGGACCTGAGAGGGGCGGGACGCCGGGACCCGCTCGACCGAGGAACCAAACGCTGCCGCCTAGGCGGGCGCTGCTGTCTCGGCCATGGCGCCCCCTGCGGTGCCTCCCATCCGACAGTACTGCCCTTGTACCCGACTACAGAGGTTACCTGAAAAGGGAGGCTACGCTCCGCGACACCCAGCTCCTCAGAGCCGCCATCCTGCGGCGGCCGAACGCCAGACGCACACGCCGGAAGTGACGCCACATTGAGCGCGAGGGACTGGGCGCGGCCTCTTCTTGAGTGGGCCTGGCCCCATGACCACACCCCCGCCCTAGAGAACAGTCGGGATTGGACAGTCTGGAGGGAAGGGGCGGGGCTTAGGGTAACGGCAGTAACGGCTGCGACAAGCGCCCAACCGCCGGAGCTTCCGCGCGGGACAGGGCGGGCCCTGCGCTTGAGGGCGCTGAGCGGGCGGAGAGAAGTCGACCGTCGTGAGAGGAAGTTGGACTCCTACCCGGCCGAGGGCCTGCCTCGAGAGGCAGCCCTGGCCCGAGCGCGAGGCGCTAAGTTCTTCGTCCGTAGGTGGAGTGCGTCCGGCAGGAGGCGGAGCAGCGCGCGGTCGGCGGCTGGGGGCGGGCACGAGGCGGGCGGGGCGGGGGACGGAGCTGCGGGCGCTGTCACTTCAGCACCAGGAAATAGGTGGTCCAGCCGGCCAGCAGCAGCGCTCCGATGAGCACCGTGTAGCTGAGGAGCACGAAGGCCAGCAGCTCCCGCAGCAGCTGCAGCACGTGGATGGTGGACGAGGCCGGCATCGCAGCGAGCGGGAGGCCCGAGGACCTGCGGGCGGGGGCATTCTGGAGTCCCTGGACACGCAAAGACGGTCCCCCCATAAGCCCACCCTCCATTGGTCACTCCGCAAGCGCTGCTGAGCCAGGCAGTGTTCTAGACAATGTGGATACGGGGGGGAGAGGGGGGGACCAGGGTAGGTCCTGGCCCTCAAAAGAGTAAACACGTTGCCCTAAGGCTGAGGAAGCCCCAGGTGCTGACTTTCTCCGTAACAACCATCCGGATGCCCTCTTTGCATTTGCACTAAACAAGTCTTCTAAACCAAAAGTTCCCCTTGTTCTTTGACTCCTAATCTGGATCTGGGTTGTGAAGAGAGAAAAGCCTATCTGTTCCCAGTCTCCGCTGCTGCATTAGTCTTCATCTCTGGCTCTCTCTTCCCATCCGCCTCCTGCATTTTTAATGCTGTGAGTGATGCTAATGGCCTAATGGAGTAAAGCTTTCTTTTCCCATCACTCAAGCTGCAGCCCCAGCTACCCGTGCTGCCTGGGAGGGGCAAAGGAGAAGGAGCCATTTGGGTGGGAGAAGGCAGCGGGTCCTCACTAAAGCCCATCTGCAATTCCCTGGACCCCAAGGCTTAATAACATGCAGAGTTTGAGAGTCTTTGCTTTATGGTCCAGCACGCTTGCCCTCTGGCCAGCCAGTATTGCAGAACTGCCAAGAGGTGGGCATCAGTTCGATTCTGGGCTTATCTCCTTCCCCATTGTCCTCTTGTGCCTCTGCTCCAGTCCCGTTATCTTCCACCGCAGATGGAATCAATGGCAAGAATCACAAACCAGCTTTTTAGCCCCATTGCTGTCCTGCCCAGCAACTTCCCCTCAGGCCCAGCCACTAGCTTCCTTCTCCCCCCATTTTACTCACTTAGCAAAGTTTCCACAACTCCTCCGCGGCAGCAGCTCCACGGTTCCTCTCCCGATCTGGTGTCTAAAGGTGGCGTGTGCGTATTCCAGTGGTCTCGGCAGAGCTGTGGGATATTCAGGCAGCAGCTGCGCTCACCAACTAGGTGTGGTCTAGAGACCAATCACAGTCTCCCCGTGCGGTCCCTGAGCAATCAGGGAGCTGCGCACAGCCCATCCCAGGCCAGGCGGGGCACTGGCAACCCTGCCTGCCCTCCGCCCATTTCACTGCCACCGCCCACAGGGCTCTGAGGATGCCTGCAAAGCTCCTGACTCAGATGGGCTGAGCGAGTGGTACACTGGGGGATTTTTCATGCCCCTTCTTGTCTTGCTTTTCTAAGCACTGCGGGTGGGATACAGTGCGAATCCTTTTCTAACGTTGAGCGGAACCCCGTCCTACTCTGAGTCTCAGAGTAGAAAAACCAATATACAACTTTCACTTACAACTTTCCAACTAGAGCAAAAGCTGTTGTCTTAAAAAAAAAAAAAATGTAAGTGCGAGCATGCACGTATATGAGAAACAGGTGCTTAGAGAACCAAGCGCTCAGTGGTTGATTCTAATTTAGAGAGTTTAGCAGAGTAGAGATGCACTATACAGTCACCTTCCCAATGAGCCTACTTCTAATTTCAACTCCAAACGTGATGCAAAAACAGCCAGTAGGGATGTCAGCAAATAATGAAGAGACCCTTTCCCAGATGGAACAATGAAGGAAAAGCACAAACTTTATGCTGCTTCTGATTATTTTGCTTTTTATTGTAGTCTGTGATTAGAGACTGTTTTTTGACCTTTAAACTGGAAGGGAGTGTAGACATCAACCCTTTTATCAACATCATCATCCTGAAGCAAATGGCTCCTTAATTTAATCAGGGTCTGTTATTATCAAATCACTGCCCCGGCCGCAGCCCGGCTGAAAACAGGAGCAGAACATTATCAAGCTGTTCAGGAAGCCAGCAAGTAGTAATTGCTCCCCCAGAGAATTGGTCATCTGAAGGGCTTCTGTGTCCTGCCTAGTGACGGAAAGAAAGTACGGCTAAGATTTCTACCCTCACCCCACACCACAGCAACAGATGAAAAAGAGAGGCTAGGGAAGCAGGCTCAGCTCTGTCCCCTTACACTCTCCTATCCTTTAAGTGGACGTCTCAGAGCAGTTAAGTATTCCAACCTCTGCAGACTTTGGTCACCACGGAGTAACAGAAGTTAAGAAACATTACATGGCTTGAAATTCACATGCATTCATTTAGAAATAAGAGCAACCGAGAAAGCGGACATATTGCCTTTTCCTTAGATCACTGGCTGACAAAAAAGGCATCCTCTATTTTCTATAGAGGTCCTTAAACTAGATTAATATAATACATCTGGCTTTAGAGTCCGTCCATGATTCAGTCTATGTGATGCTGCATTTCTCTGCCTTGCCATCTTGACCACAGCCTCTCTTCCTGTCTGCTTTAGACACTCAGTTCATTTGGTACTCTTTAAAAAAAGTATTTCTTCTTGAATTTCTGCTGAGTACAAACACTTCCTCATGGTGCTAGGCCAATCTTTTTAAAAAAAAATTTTTTTTTTATTTTTTGAGAGAGCACAAGAGCAAGCAGGGAGGGGCAGAGAGAGACAGAGAAAGAGAGAGAGAGAGAGAAAGAATCCCAAGCAGGCTTTGCACTGTCAGCGCAGAGCCCGATGTAGGGGTCAAATTCACGAACTGTGAGATCATGACCTGAGCCGAAATCAAGAGTCAGATGCTTAACCGACTGAGCCACCCAGGCACCTCAGGCCAATCTTTAAGGTACAGCTGAGTGCAAGAGACAGACCAGCACTGTAATACATTTCTAGTGAGGGCAGAGCGACAGTGGCCAGCCCTTCCCAGTTCTCTTTAAAAATTAAATGTGCAATTTTTAATACTCCTTTTAAGCATTACAGACACTCCTCATTAAAAAATTTTTTTAAATGTTTATTTACTTTTGAGAGAAAGAGCAAGCACAAGCAGGGGAGGGGCAGAGAGAGAGGGAGACAGAAACCGAAGCAGGCTCCAGGCTCTGAACTGTCAGCACAGAGCCGGATGCGGGGCTTGAATTCACGGACCATGAGATCATGACCTGAGCCAAAGTTGGACGCTTAACTGACTGAGCCACCCAGGTGCCCCAGACACACCTCATTTTGATGTGCTTTGGAGACATTGTGGGCCTTTTTTTTTTTTTTTTTTAAACAACTGAAGATTCATGGGGGCCCTGCATTGAAAAAGTCTCCCAGCGCCATTTTCCCAGTAGCATTTCTTTACTCTAAGTCTCCATGTCATCGCTTCTCGGCCTTTTGGCTAAGATCAAGTGGGTCTCTGTGTCATATTTTGGTAACTGTCAGGATATCTCAAACTTTTCCAACATTATTACTGAAAGAGCTCAGATGATGGCTAGCATTTTTTAGCAATATTTTTTAATTAAGAAGTATGTACGTTTTTAGATACAATGCTATTGCACAATTCAGAGACTACAGTACAGTGTAAACATAACTTTTATGTGCCCTGGGAAACCAAAAGATTCATTCCCCAGTCTCTCTCAGTATGCCTGTATTCTCTTGCTCTACAGTTAAACTACAATCCAAATGCTTCTCTGCTGGCTAACATTCAAAGTGTACAGTAAGACCCAGAACAGTGCCCGTGTATACTTCTGTATCCATGCGGGATTCTTTTTTATGGAGTTGCTGGTGTAGCAAAACTGTCTACCCAACTAGACAAAAGTCCAGACATGATGTAAACAATCCGCCCTCTCCAGGAATAAATGTACCATTCACATACCCTTTCTCAGTAAGGGCATACTCCTTTGAGACAAAGGCTGCTTCAAGTATTAAGTGAACTTACACAAAGGCGAATAATATATGATTAGCCACTACTTTCTATTTGCATACAAATGAACCAATTGATGTTTTTAAGTCTTCTGCTAAATGCGTTTTGGGAGCTGACCTAACTGCGCTCTGAGCGAGCAAGTACACAGTCACACACGAGACACAACTGAGTATCTGTTCATAGGACAAAAACCCCAGCCAAGGAGACCTGACTAGACTTGAATTGAATCCCATGAGCCAAAAACATTGAGGGGCAAGGTGGATTTCACTCTCTAAGGCGGCTGAAACTGACAACAGCTGGGGCTGGAAGGGATAAAGTAATCTCCCTGGGATAACAAGTATTTGAAAAAGGATTTTCTAAAACGGGAGTAGTTTTTCTTAAAGACCATTTTCCAGCTACTGCAGTTCAAGGCCAAATTGAATGCACGAGAAGGAAATCTCTTAAATATGAACTTTTCTACACCTCATTCTTAGAGATTTTTTTTTATTATAGACTTTCTCTTTCACTCATACCATGCAATGTGCTAACAGAATTTCATTGATGAAACAAAGTGAGGAAAAAACGTGTATGGTGACTAATTAATAACAGAAACCACACCTTGCCTGAGCAGGGACGCTGACTGTCACCCCCCAGCAGAGGGGAGACTCGTGCAAGGGCTATGAAGCCATCAGTTTGGTCCCCTTCTTGGATTTAACTCTTCCGGATGTTGGGACGGAGCAGGAGGGAGGCAGGGAACGCACACCCATTTCCGGCTTCACCAACACCCCTCTCCTCTGCCCCACAGCTAACCGTCCCCTGCGGGGGCAGCTGGTCTCCAAGACCATCGACGCGCTGCACCACAGGAGGCGGAGGTCACCGGGCCAGGGACTGAAACGGAGCTGTGTTTTGCCAGAGGCTGAGTGTGGAGTGGCCACACAGAAGTACGCGGGGCCGTTACCACGGAGATGGCCTTGGCAAATGCTGAAGAAGAATCACCACTGGTCCCGGTGGGACCAGCTGGAGGCTGGGGCCCATGGTGGCCGGGGAAGAAGACCGAAGCCCGGGTGGAGGCATCTAGCACTGAGACGTCTTGCAGTGAATAACACGTGCGCTAAGCAAGCATCTTGGAAAAGTGTCTAAGAAAATTCTCAGGAAGCTCCTCCCCAACCCTCACGCCCCTCAATGTAAAAAGCCCTTGATAAGTATGGGAGCCACAGGAATTTAGCTGGTCAGACAGACAATAAACTTTGATTTGGAGAACAAAGTCCCTCCATGACCTCTTGCTTCATCAGAGGAACTGGAAGCAGAAAGCAGAAGGAATGAACACTCGCCTTAATGACCAGAGAAGACAGAGGGGGGGGTGACACCAAGTATAACGTGCCAGCCTGCAGGAGACAGAAATCTCAACTCCGTGATAAGACCGGCTCTCGTCCCAACACCCAGTCGCTGCCCTGGGCATGGCATGACGCGCCTTTGGGAAAGACGGCACTATTTATCAGGGGTGAGACCTTCTAGTTTTCATCGTTACTTCCTCAGTCCCTGCCTCATTTTAAGAACCGGCCCCCTGTGTGCGGCCGGCTGTGGAGGATTAGCCATCCGCACCGCCCTTCACATGTTTCCAGAGCTCTCCAAGGAAGGTCCTGAGCTCAGGACGTTAACAACCGGTGTTTCTTTTACCCAGGGTGATTCTCTTCTGGTCTTCCTTCTTCCAGAAATTAGAAACCCAAAACAGAGGCAGAAAGGAGGAAACCGTGTAACTTAAGAAGTAAATTCTGCATTCTTCCGTTCCTTCCTCAGCGAGGTTTCCCTTCCTGTGGCGGCCTCTCCGAAGGAGCTGATTTTGCAGTTCACTCCAGGGGACCCCGGTCACCCTAGAAAGGTTTCTCCATTAGAGACTCGATCCAGCTGGCCCCATTCATCAGTTTGGTGGTGGCGATGACGTACTCGGTGCCTCCGTCTTCCAACTGGGAGAGAAACCGGAGGGCAGCAATTTCAGCAAAGGTCACGCCCCCGAGGAAGAATATCAGAGTGACTCGGTTTTCTCCCGGTTGACCTACAATGGAAACATTTCAGAGTTGAGAATGATTTATTATTTATTATTAGAAAACTGCCTCCTTTGTAAGGAAAGAGAAAGGTAACTGTAACTGTGTCTTGGTGCAGACAGTTCATCTGACAGTCAGGAACACGATTTGGACCTCAGCGTTTTCTCTAACTACGGAGATCCTCTACTCGGAGGGTTAGAGCGGTCGCTCCTGCGGGGAGGGCGGGTTCTGGTGCCCACACTGTCCGTCAGCGACTAACAGAAGAGGCGTACCGGACTCTGACCCCTGGGCACTCTACGGACGCACCTGACAGAGCAAGCGCACCACCCACGAGAAGCGCCCCCGCGGTGCGCAGGTGCGGATACCGGCCACGCACTTACGTTTCTTTTGCAGTCCCGTGGGCAACGGCTGCCGTTCTTCGAAGTGGGGCCCTGGGAGTATGCGGAGAACTTCCTCGATACTTCGCCAGCCCGGCCGGGAGAGTAGCTGGGCCAGCCGCACGCTGAGAGGGGCGTAGCCACTGTACACGTAGGATATGTCCGTGGGATTCTGTTAAATAATTAAAGGAAAAAAGTCTATAGATATAGAGACATACAGCCACTGAAAAGTGGCCTCATGGGAAACCCCAAATTTACGTGATTTGCCTGTAAAGGCAGACACACAAATTAACTCCAGCCATGTCCTGCTCCAATCCACCCCAGCCGGGCCCGATTCTTAGCTGCCAGTGGTTTCACTCCCGACTCAAATCTTGAAAAAGCCACTCGAAGCATCTCTAGGTACTGCCCATGAAACACTGTTATTTGGTTTGGCAAGAAACTTCTTGGAGAGTAACTGGCCACTCTCCAGCCAAGTAACAACGAGCATAACCCTTGAACTTGACTGTTCTACTTTTAGGTCTTTACCCTACAGAGGGGCTTGTACCCGAACAGACCAAGCACAAACGGATAAACCACAACACTGTGGGTGCTGGCAGAAGACTGGAAACAACTTGAACTTCTACCAAATCTGTTAAGTCATAAATGAAGGTTTATCTGCAAAACTGCTATGCAGCAAGTAAAAAAAAAACTTACAAAAAAGGATGACGTAGATCACAGAAGGATCTTCAAGGTAGAGTGTGAAGAGGTGACGGGCGTGGGGAGAGGCAGATCAGAACAGAGAGGGGCGCCTGGGTGGTTCGGTCGGTGGAGCGTCTGACCAGCTCAGATCACGATCTTATGATTTGTGCTCTGCTGATTCGTGGACTGCTGTCCACACAGAGCCCGCCTCAGATCCTCTGTCCCCCTGTCTCTCTGCCCCTCCCCCACTTATTCTCTCTCTATGCCTCTCTCCCTTTCTCTCAAAAGTAAACATTAAAAAAAGAACAGCAAGGGGCGCCTGGGTGGCTCAGTCGGTTGAGTGTCCAACTTCGGCTCAGGTCATGCTCTCACAGTTCGTGGGTTCAAGCCCCGCGTCGGGCTCTGTGCTGACAGCTCAGAGCCTGGAGCCTGCTTAGGATTCTGACTCCCACTCTCTCTGCTCCTCCCCCACTCATGCTCTGTCTCTCAAAAATTAAATAAAAACATTTAAAAAATAAAAAAATAAAAAAGAACAGCGAGTGTGGGGCTAATACAGAGTTACAAGGTAGAAATTAAGAGTATATTCCCACTGGGGAAAGATAACGTGATTTTGCCATTGGAAGAGGAGACTTTTTTTTTTAAATGTTTATTCATTTTCGAGAGATGAAGAGAGACAGAGCATGAGCGGGGAAGGGGCAGAGAGGTAGGGAGACACAGAATCCGAAGCAGGCTCCAGGCTCTGAGTTGTCAGCACAGAGCCCGACGCGGGGCTCGAACTCACAGACCGTGAGATCATGACCTGAGCCGAAGTCGGCCGCTTAACCGACTGAGCCACCCAGGCACCCCGGAAGAGGAGACTTTTTAATCAATAGCTTTTGTTGCAGGAGGCGGCCTGATAATGTGCCTATGAAAGTCCAAAAAAAGAAAGTAAGAGGAAGAAGTTTAGAAGGACTGGCATCAATAATAAACATAAAGCAAAGGGCACTCAGCTTTGAGCGTCAGTGGTAGAAAACACTCCTCATTTATGTTAAAATGCCAGCAGTTACACAAAATCTTCTGGAAGGATAGATAAAAAACTGGGCACAGGGTTCCTTCTGAGGGAAAACCTGGGTTAGGTGTGGAGGGAACCGGACTTTTCACTGTTTGTCTTACTTTCGTTCTGGCCAACACTTTTACCACACGTGCTGGCTACTTTCCGGATCCTTCTGCCCTCCTCAGTGCTCTGGGTCCCGGAGGCGAACCTGTCGGCTCTATTCCAGCGCGCTCCCGTGCCCTCTTTGGGTTGGTCAGTGGGAGGCACCGGATGGAAGCTGGTGAGCGGGCAGCAGCGTGGTGGGTTTTTACTGCCCTGGCTCCCTCTCTGTGACGCTGCAGGAGGCCGGCCGTGTCCCTCCACCCCAGGCCTCTCATCCCTCATCTTGTCAGGCGGCCTCTCCACACAGCTCTCTTCTCCAGGTTCCGCAGCGGGTTTGTGCCACAGCTCGCTCTCCGTGCCCTCAGGCCCAGGCTGGCGAGGAGTCTCCACCGCAGCCGCTCACCGGTTCCCGCCCCGCCCGCATCCCATGAAACTCTCCTCCGACGACCCAGTGTGAGAGCACCTTCTCCGTTCCCTGCCGGGGTTCCGCGAGACGTAGCACATGAACGCAGTACTTTCAAACACATCGGAAACTGTTTTCTAGGGGCGCCTGGGGGGCTCAGTCGGTGGAGCGTCCAACTTCAGCTCAGGGCACGGTCTCACGATCTGGGAGTTCGAGCCCCGCGTCGGGCTCTGTGCTGACGGCTCAGAGCCTGGAGCCTGCTTCGGATTCTGTGTCTCCCTCTCTCTTTGCCCCTCCCCTGCTAACGCTCTGTCTCTCTCTCTCTCTCAAAAATAAATAAACATTAAAAAAATTTTTTTTAAATAAAAAAAAAGAAAACTGTTTTCTGGAAAATGCAAGGCGGATCTGTAAATCAACTACCACATGTGGTCACGAGAAACCATTAGCCGACAGGTAAACTGAACTGAAGCGGAGGGCGCGTCTTACCTGTTCGTTCACGTCATCCATCCAGAGGCGTAACGTTTTCCGGATGGTTGGGTAGCTGTTTCTGCCCCCCGTCTGCGGTCGCAGCAGGCCGGCCTTCTCCAGGTTGTTCAAGGTCAGGATGTGCTCGTAGCCGTACGTCTGCAGGAGAAGCCGTTGGGCACGGATGTCAGGTCAGGAAACGGGTTTCTGCCACTTTCTAAAAAGGGCACTTCCCACAAATCAATCCGGTTCGTACTCGAGGGCGCGGCACCAAAGTCCACGTGATGACTCTACAGGCACAGGGGCAGTGCGGAGGAGGAGGCCTGCCTGCCCATTAAAACGAATCCAGCTCACCGTTTCCAAGAGGAATTTCAATTTTTTTTTCTTTTTTTAATGTTTATTTATTTAGAGAGAGAGAGAGAGAGAGAGAGAGCACAAGCAGGAGAGGAGAGAGAGAGACACACACACAGAACCCGAAGCAGGCTCCAGGCTCCGAGCTGTCAGCACAGAGCCCGATGCAGGGCTCGATCTCATGAACCACGAGATCATGACCTGAGCCAAAGTCGGACGCTTAAGGACTGAGCCACCCAGGCGCCCCAGTAAAGCTCTTTCACTAGAACCTGGCACATAGTAAATGCTCAATAAACACCAGCTGTCATTATGCAAACGCAGAAAACAGTGATTGATACCAAGGGCAACCCCTCTAGGTGTTGGAAAATTGAAAAGACAGTGGAAACAACATATCAAAATAGGAGCTTTCATCAAGAGGGTTTTTGGTTTGGGGGTGCCCGGGTGGCTCAGTCAGTTAAGCATCCGACTCTTGATCTCACCTCAGGTCTTGATCTCAGGGTTGTGAGTTCAAGCCCCACATTGGGCTCCCTGTTAGGTGTAGAGCCTACTTAAAAAAACAGAAAAACAAAAATGGGGAAGCTGGGTGGCTCAGTCGGTTAAGCGTCCGATTTTGGCTCAGGTCATGATCTCGTGGTTCATGGGTTTGAGCCCTGTGTCAGAAGCCCTGGAACTTAGTTCAGATTCTACCTCCATCTCTCTCTGCCCTCCCTCACTCTCACACTCTGTCTCTGTCTCTCTCTCTCTCTCAAAGATAAATAAACATTAAAAAATTTTTTTAATTACAAATATTAAAAAAAGGTTTTTGGTTTTGTTTTAGTAGGCCTCACACCCAGCACAGAGCCCAACATAGGGCCCAAACTCACAACCCTGAGCTCGAGACCCGAACTGAGATCAAGAGTCAGGACGCTTAGCCGACTGAGCCGCCCAGGAGCCCCAAGAAGCAGTTTTTAACAAGATGTCTTCTCCCCTGGTAAATTAGTAACTTGAAACATACTGACCTGGAGAATTTCTCTTTTATAATAATCCAAAACTTTTTGTTTGAGTCCACTGTTGCACACAGACTGGAGGCAAACCAGTCTTAACACCTTGATCAGTGGATGCTTTTGGGCTATACAATCTTCAATGTAACTGTTGACCTGGAAACAAACACACACGTATGCACGCCACCGTCTGGTGTGGGGGCCTCAAGAACTTAACATTTACTATTGTTTTCCAAAGTGGAGGATGCACTCAGGTGATGCAAACGCCCGTCTCCACGCCACAGACCGCTCCCTGAGAGGCTGCGGGGGGTCCGGGGCGTGTGTGACTCCATCGACCTCGATTATAACAGCGATTTATGGACCGCGAAGTAACAGGAACTGTTTTCGAAAAGAGGAACTTCCACACATTGCATAATTCTAAATTTATGACTAGAAGTGGATATTTAAAGGAATTCTATGACCCAATTCCCTTGGAAAGCACATCTCTTAATTTATCTACTACGGGCCCGAAAGGTCGCTGATTCCAGTGGCTGGGTCTCCACGACTCCGTGCGCTGCCGAAAACGCCTCGCGCTACTTGGTGAAATCTAGATTTTCACACTTTGCACTTGCTGTTAAAAATACCTAAGCTAGGCACGGGAATCAAAGCAACTGCCTTTCTAGCTATAATCGTACGTTTGCTAAATCATCAACTATTTGTTAGTTTATTGTTCACCTACCTTGTCGGTGTCTATTCCAGACATAAACTCCTGTTCCACTGTTAGCTTATCAAAGAAGTCTTCGGAGGCTAAAATGCAATCAGCAAATTTGCAATTTAGAAATTAAGCAAATGGTGATTTATTTGAGCAGTGTGCTCTTCTACACAGAAGATGATTAAGGGACAAGACATGCAAAAAAAGCAAGCAAGCCAAAGGTTCAAATTGTCAGCGGAGGGGCGCCTGGCTGGCTCAGTCGGTTAAGTGTCCAAGCTCGACTCAGGTCATGATCTCATGGTTTATGAATCTGAGCCCCATGCTGGGCTCTGTGCTGACAGCTCGGAGCCTGGAGCCTGCTTCGGATTCTGTGCCCCCCTCTCTCTCTGCCCCTCCCCTGCTTGCATTCTGTGTCTCTCTCTCAAAAATGAATAAACATAAAAAAAATTTTTAAAAATTGAACAAATGTCATCTGAGAACAATCTTCTAAAAACATGGAAAATCCTACACCCCTATCCTCCTAAATTACATGGGGACGTAGCTGACCGCCGCACCCCTTGGCGGTTCTCAGGACGCACCGCAGGCCTCGAGAAGGGTGCCCTGGTGACAGGGAAAGCTAATCTCCCCAGCACTTCACTACCAGCACCAGATCCCACCAGTTCTCACTGATTTCCATTCACATGAAAACAAAAGACCGATTTTCTAACACCATGCTTTCCTTCGGATTCAAAGGATACTTCGTAATACAGGGCACCCACGTTTTCGGAACAAACTTGTCTTTGGTTTAACAGACCTCTTCTGAGCTCTTTCAAAATACTCAGCGTGGGCTCTCTCCACCCATTCTGCAGGAGGCTTTCAAGGGAAAACCAAAAAAGTGGAAACATCGCATTGCTCCGATTAAATAACCCTTAGCAAGAGGGAAAACACCGGGCTGAAAAACATAGAGCCCCGTGGTGGCGGCAAACTCACCGACGAGTTTTTTTTCTCTTATCAGTCTTCCACCTAGTTTGCCTTGGGATTATCGTCTTTTCGTAACGGGAAGAAAGGAGTTAACCACAAACGGAACGCTAGTAACTGTGAACGTGCGTACACTTCGTGAACGCCAGACGGAACACGTTAACGCGGAGCTGCCCTTCTCAGCGAGGCGTCACGGTGCCGGCGAGCCCGGCGTGCGCCAGTCGGCCCCCGACGGAAACCGTCCCTCCAGAGGATGGATACTCACTGGTGACATCTTTGATTAACTCCGCGATCGACGTGTGGTTTGCGAGCGAGCCTCTCGCCGCCTGCATGTGGGGCAGCTGGGACACGAACTGCTTGATCTCCCCGACCGTCTTGGCGTTGTGCCTCTCCTGAAACGGACGGACGGGACGGCAGGCCCATCGGCAGGGGAGGGACTTTAGTACCCTTAAAGCGCTCTGTTCTGCGTGTTGCTCGGAGGACGTTTCATTTATTATCGACGTGAAAGAAAGAACGGAATACAATTGAAGCAGACCCCGCCCAGCTCCCGTGTTACAGGGGGAGCAGGAAAGAGGAGCTCAGGGTGCCTGCGGGCGGAGCCAGGCGTTCGGAGAGCAAGCGTGGGAGGGCTTCTCCTCTCTGCCCGGGCTCCGATCGTGAGGGCTACTTGCAGACTTTGGAGGACCACGGGAGTATTTGCGGGGACGCTATTAGGTTACCCACAAACACTTCCGATAAAAGACAGAAATACGACGGCAAGAGGGGAATCCAAGCAGCAAGAAGTGTCCTCTGTGTAATAACAAACAACATTCACTCTTACTGCTGGGTCTCGATCTTGAATATGGCAAAGTGAACCTCGCTTAGTGATGGGAATTTTTTAAATAAAATTCAATCATTTAAACCAAAAGGAACTTCAAAAATATGAAAATCAGGGGCACCTGGGTGGCTCAGTCAGTTGAGCATCTGACTTCGGCTCAGGTCATGATCTCACAGTCTGTGAGTTCAAGCCCCGCGTTGGGCTTTGTGGTGACGGCTCAGAGCCTGCAGCCTGCTTCAGATTCTGTGTCTCCCTCTCTCTCTGCCCCTCCCACGCTCACTCTGTCTCTCTCAAAAATGAATAAAACATTAAAAAATAAAAATAGAGGCGCCTGGGTGGCTCAGTGAGTTGATTGTCCAACTTTGGCTCAGGTCATGATTCATGGTTTGTGAGTTCAAGCCCTGTGTCAGGCTCTGTGCTGACAGCTCAGAGCTTGGAGCCTGTTTCAGATTCTGTGTCTCCCTCTCTCTCTCTCTGCTTCTCCCCCACTCACACTCTGTCTCTCTCTCAAAAATAAACATTAAAAAATTAAAAAATAAAATAAGAATAAAAAAATATGAAAATCAATTAATAAATACAATCCCTAAGAAAGATAAAATCTAATACACACTCGGTGGAAAATTAGTTTTCAAAAATTCTCCCAGTTTACGTTTCCAAAGTCTAAATATCCAGAGTTTATCATTTTCCTGAATTTCCGTGTTTCCAAAACGAGCTCCCCCAAGAATAACCCGGTGGCCGGGCGAGAGGAGGCAGGAAGGTGATAATGAAACCGCGTCTCTCATTATCGCCTCCCACATCTGCGGGGCTCCCCCGTCACCCGCACGCCGGCGTGAACTTGGAGCTTCTGCCCCGAGCCGCGAGTTCTTTTTTATTTATGGCCCAGCTGGCTCCATCTTGTGTGAGGTAGGAAATCACGAAAAAGAGAAGGTAAAGCAAATATTTATGACACAAGTGTGTGAACTGCACACACAGCTCCTGCCACCGTGCAAAAAAGGAGTGAACTCCAAACCTTCTGTCGTGGGTCTGGGAACGAGTTCTAAACGAAGGCCCCGCCTCCCCCCGCCTCCCGGAACACAGCTCCTTAGGAGAGAAACGTGCATGGCCCTGAAGCCCCACTTCGAGGCAGGGTCTCTCTGGGGCTCCGTCCCTCCTCCCGGGCTGGGCAGTCTAGCCGTGACCTTGAGCCCCAGCAAGACAGTCAGCCGCCTCACCTCAAACGCTGCGGAGATCACCTTTGCTTTCTTGCTAAGCACGGAGCCCACCGCGTTGAAGTTTTTGTCTCGGATCTCGGCGTACAGTTCCTCTGCAGAATTCAGCTGAAGCTTCTTCGCTTCCGTGGGAAGGTCCTTCCCGCCATCGCCCTGTTTCTTAGGTGCAAACTTCTCCGGAGGTAACTTCACATAACCTGAGCCACAACGGAAGGTGACAAGCACCCGGGTGCACTTACTGGCAGAACTGGTCAAGTGCCCAGGCACGAAACAGAATTTTCTAGCTCAGGAGAGAAGGAAGCCCTGGCCTTGAGGGAAAACCGGTGTGCGGCACGGAGGTTTTGGTTTTTCCCGCGATCAGGTACACTTTGATCACAAATCAATCGGGATCATTACTCAACGTTTCTAAAATGGTAACTGCCGACAGACACGAGCATCGTGTGGGCCAAAGCCAAACCAAGAGGTTTGTGACCTCTGACCTAAGAATCTGTCACACCCACTGCTAGCCAGCCTCCCGTCTTCCATCTGGTGTCTCCAACCTCGACCATCCGCCTTCCCCTGGATACACCCCACGGCAATCGCTCCTGTAGCGTCCCTGCATTTATGACGCGGTGTGCCCCACGCTGTGCCCTCTCGACACCCACCTCTCCCCACAGCCAGGGCAAATGCCACCTCTCTGACAAGCTTTCCTGAACCACTGCCAGCGGGGGGGGGGGGGGTCTACATTCTCTGAGCTACAGTGCCACCGGTATCTAACTCGTGGCCACAGCTCACAGGGATAAGGACAGTCCTGCACGCCAAGCACCTGGCCAGCCCTGTGGCCCTGATGATAGCAGTTTTTGCTTGCACTTCATCTGAAAGCCGAAAGTCAGTATTTTTATTTTTTCAAATATCCTCTGATTTACATGCAAAGAAAGCATCTCAAAAAAAAAAAAAACAAAACACAAACCTTCTGGATGTCTTTACCAATGACCTATTAGTGAACACAGATGTCGCTTTACTTACTGTTCTGAATGCCGTAAATTTCATCAATGAGTCCTTCGTACGTCAGCTGAGTGGCGAGAGGCGTTAGCAAATCCACGTTTCGATCAAGCAACAAGAGATTATCAAAAACAGGAAAGATCGCATTCTGGCTTCCTGTGAACTCTCTCTTCAGCCTGATCATCATATTGGCCACTTGCTGGAAATAAAACGTCGGATCAGGTAGGACTTTCCTGGGAATCGGCTGATTTTAAAATTTAGCTAAAGACAGAGAAAAGCGTCTGCGGTTGGCCGCCCGCTCGAACACATACACGTACCCCAACCCCAGCCACGACTCAGTGAGGCACGAGCTCAGGTTCAGTCCGTTCCCGTCACTCACGGCACTTCTGTACGGCCACCGTGACCGCTGACTTCGCGAACACTGACTGAGCCACTGCTCCAAGGGGACAGAAGGGGTTAGGTCCCTGTGAGCCTCTGGTCACAACGTTTTTATCAACTAATCAAGGTGTAACCTTGTGTTACGTGTGTTTCTATTTAAAGACACCTAGTTTACTATGCATTGTTGATTCACCAACAATGAACTCATAGCCAACAGCACCGTAACTCGTGCCTGAAGGAAGCGCAGCCAACAAAGGTATTTTCTCCGTATGGCACACCAGAACCTTCCTGAGCCTGGGAGCACCGGCTGTGCTTTAGGACTACCCCCGGGGCCATGGTAAACACCGAAAACACTGACAAAAAGCACAAGAGTGTAAAACGTAAGGCATTAAAGAGCACGTGGCACTAGACGGTGGCAAAAAGGACACCTGTTTACAGTCCAAGAGACGAAACAGGAAGACACGGCATCACTCTGCTGGACGTCGGCTGGGAACAGGCACACTGGGCCACTCAGATTTTTGCTACCCTGGACATGTCCACAGAACACCGTGGGTATCATAGATCTGGGGGTCCGGAGTACATTTCAGCAACGAGGTGAATTCGCAGACAGGACTGGGTGTACCGATTGGTAAAGGGCTTCCGAACGCTCCCCTTCGGGTAACGGGGCGCCCCTTCGTTCACCCCGGAAGCACGGGCCGCTGCTTACCCTGGCGCACTCTCCTTTCCCAAAGATCTGGGGGATTGTCCCGTACAGAGCCTGCAGGGCCATCAGGCCCTTGGCTGCATGGTAGAGGCTCGTCTGGTCACTCTCCAGGTAGCATTCCTGCGGGGACAAAGGGCGGTCACTGCCAGGCCGTGGTCAACGGGTGCCCGCGGGGCGCCTGCCTCCGTCTGGCACTGGGATTCTCCACTTCCTTCCCACTTTGCCTGGAAAGCTGGGGACGCAGCACCATCCTGTCAAGCTGCTCTGCGGCAGTCTGGAACACAAGGCCAACAGCTGTGCGTGGACACGGGGCTGTGGAAGCACGTGGCAGAGCCTTCTGGAAGAAGAGTTTTCGCCAAGCAGCACACCAGGTCATATTTTATGAGCTCTTAAGTAAACCGATTAACAAAGACTTACAAGGAGAATGGGTTCTCTCACTCACTGTGGTGAGCGCAGACTGTGGGGTAGGACATTCTGGGAAGGCCGGACGCTAACACCCATAAAGGCACATGTTCCTTGACCCCTGAAGCCCCAGAGGGCCACACGACAGAATACTTAGCAGTTTTGACAAAGACGAGGTTTTCATATAAGCGGCCAGCAAACAAAGGTCCTAACACCTTGGGAAGTGGAAAGGGGTGGCTGAACCATCTTTACATTATGATCTCATTTTTAGAAAACACATTTTACAATATAAAATATACAAGGTCTATTTTGTAAAGGCCAATAAAATACACACAAGACCAGCTGGGAAGCAAGAGGGGAAACGCTCGGCTCTGAGCCTGGTTGGAGGAGCAGAGTTCTAGACTCAGGCAGCCTTGATCTGGGCCCCAGCCAGGCCACCTTGCAGCTGCTCCCAGCTGCACACAGATAACCTCTGTGTGCCTCAACTTACCCATCAGTAGAAGGGAGTATAGCACACACAGCATCAGGAGCAAGAAGAAAATGCATGTAAAACATTAAACTCCAGCACTTAAAATACACAGTAAGTGCTTAATAAATGTTAGCTTTTATTATTTGGAATTGTTTGGATTTCCCTCTCCCCAGGTATCATCCATTCACAAATCGAAACGGTACACAGCACCAGACACCTGCCCTCCACCCACCCACCCACCCACCCACGCACCGTGTCTCTAGCCTCCAAAGCCAGGAGAGAGAGGACACCAGAGGAACCAGGGAAGACAGGGTGGCGAGCTCGTGCGCCCCACCCCGGGGAGCAAGGAGGGCTGTCCCCCAAAGACACCGCTGACTGTGTGGTCACTACTGGAAGCAGAGACAGATGACGGCTCTTCCGGGTCTGGGGTATTTTAACCCTGCAGTGAATGGGCCGAGATCAAGACTGTCTGCAGACACTTTCTGGCAAAATTACTTAGAACTCCTGATTGGAGCAGGAGTGAGATCAAAATTCAAGGAAGAAAAACTAGGGACCATCTCGCAAATAGCACTCATATTTTTAATTTAAAAAGTTGTATTGCTACAGATATTTCTTTCATGAGTCTTTTTTTTTTTAATGTTCATTTATTTTGAAAGAGAGAGAGAGAGTGCGAGCGTGCACACACCAGCAGAGGAGAGGCAGAAGAGGGAGCGAGAATCCTAAGCAGGCTCCACGCTGTTAGCAAGGAGCCCGATGCGGGTCTCAGTCCCACAAACCATGAGATCACGACCCGAGTTGAAATCAAGCGTTGGATGCTTACCCAACTGAGCCACCTAGGTGTCCCTACGAGTCTACCTTTAAAAAAAGATTTAAAAGTTAACAACGGGGCGCCTGGCTGGCTCGGCAGCTTAAGCGTCCAACTCTTGACTTCAGGTCAGGTCATGAGCTCAGGGTCGTGAGGCTGAGCTCCACGTCGGGCTCCGAGAGCTGGGCACGGAGCCTGCTTAAGATCCTCTCTCTCCATCTCTCTCTGTCCTTCTCCTGGGGCGGGCACGTGCAGGCTGGCTCTCAAAGAGAAGTAAATAAATAAATAAAAATAAAAGTTAACAGCAGGTATTAATCTTGAATTTTTTGCTCTAAAATAATTGGTGGTGGGGTGATTATTTCTGTTAAATAGCCTAACTCCACTGTGCGTTTGTGGAGTTTCAAGCCAGGAGGACTTCCGGGGAGGGACAAATGCTAGTACCGTTAACATTTAAATACACATGGTTTTCGACCCCCAAATTCCACATGGCTACAATTTTTACAAAGGAGATAGATTTACAGACCCCGATTTTTATGTGTGCGTATGAAGGCCACAATACGTTAAGCACTGCTATTGAAATTCAACGGGCTATACTCTGCTTCCCACGTTTCGCACGGCTCAGTGATGGAGCAGGTTGTAATCACATCCCCGAAGCACAGAAAGATCTACGTATGCCTTCTGATGCCAAAACCCGCTAAACTACGCTCAGGATTTAAAATCACATAAATACATAAAATTACATCAACTCCGTCAGAGATTGGGGTTGAGGGGCGCCTGGGGGGGGCTCAGTCGGTTAAGCATCAGACTTCGGCTCAGGTCATGAGCTCACGGTTCGTGAGTTCCAGCCCTGCGTCAGGGTCTGTGCTGATGGCTCAGAGCTTGGATGGAGCCGGCTTCGGATGCTGTGTCTCCCTCTCTCTGTGTGACTCCCCACTGCTCACGCTCGCTCTCTCTCTCTCAAAAATAAACAAACATTAAAAAAAAAAAACTTAAAAAAAAAAAAAAAGAAATCAGGTGGAACTCAGGGCTTTACCACCCAGGCAAAATCGTTGATTTCTAAACAGATTCTGAAGTGAACATCCAAAACCAAGAGCTTGAAATTCGCAGCAGAAAATAATGGTCCTTTTTTTTTTTTTTTTTGCAAATCATCAGAAACACAAAGAGGAAGTCTCTCCTCTGGGCAGGTTTCCTCACGCCGGGACAAGTCTGCCTCAGCTGCGGCCAACCCACGTTAATGACACAGATGGGAACTAATTACACGCGGGCCCAGACACCTGAGGGGGCAGGCAGAGCAAGGCGGTAGCGCCGGAATCTGAGTGACGGGCATGCGGGCGTTCCCTGTAGAACTCTTTCGACTTTTCTGTATGTCTGAAGTTTCTCGTAGAAAATGGTGAGGGGAGGGGGCATCTGTACCGTCTTTGGATGAGATTTAGCATATGAGCAAACCATTAGGGAACGTGGCAAAAAAGGAGCCAAGACGGTCTGGTGGTTATTCCCATGAATCAGTGGTGCCTACTGATTACTGCCCCAAGTAAACTCTTTTAAGGCGGTGATCATGGTAATGACACACTGGGGAAGAAAACTTTCCAAATAATCTTCTGTACGACACCAGAGGTTCTCAAAAGTTCTAGCGTCCAGAAGAGCAGCATCACAAACCCATGAATCTAGGAAGGATAGAGGGACAGATGCGACTCCATGAAAAACACACATGGCAAAAACGACCATAAGCAAAGTCAAAAGACAAATGTCAAAGGAGGTAAGGAACCGATAAAGCCTGCAGTTACGGGGCCCACGTGTGCAGGCCTATTCGGTCTAGCACTGCCGCCAACAGCGCAAGAAGAGAAACACGGAAATGTCCTTCAGAAGGAGACTGGTTTGATAAATTGTGATACCTCCAAACAACGGAACACGATGCAGCTTCAAATGAAACTCCAGAAGCAAATAGGCTTCCTGGGTGGCTCAGTCGGTTAAGCATTTGACTTTGGCTCGGGTCATGATCTCGCGGATCGTTGAGTTGGAGCCTGGCGTCGGGCTCTGTGCTGACAGCTCAGAACCTGGAGCCTGCTTCAGATTCTGTGTCTCCCTCTGTCTCTGCCTCTTCCCCGCTTGTACTGTCTCTCTCTCTCCCTCTCAAAAATAATAAACATCAAAAAAAAAAAGCACAAGCTAAAAGAATAAAAAAGATGTATTTCACTACTGTAACTTGGAAGACTCACATCTCTTGGTTTCAAAGCTTACTACAAAGCCACAGTAATCGAGACAGTGTGGTGATGACATACTGATTATTGGCAAAGAGCTGAGACACCAGAAATAAACACTTACACTTAGGGACAACCGATTTTCAACAAGGGTACCAGGACAAGTCAATGAGGAAAATACCATCACCTTCCAGCAAACGGAGCTGGATCAAATGCACGGGCCACATGCAAATGAGGTTGGATCCCTACCTCACATCAGAAAAAAAATGACCTGGGGCACCTGAGTGGCTCAGTTGGTTAAGCAGCTGACTTCAGCTCAGGTCATGATCTCACGGTATGTGAGTTCGAGCCCCGCGCTGATGGCTCAGAGCCTGAAGCCTGCTTCGGATTCTGTGTCTGCCTCTCTCTCTCTCTCTCTGCCCTTCCTCTGCTCATACTCTGTCTCTCAAAAATAAATAAACGTTAAAAAAAAAAAAGAAAAAGAAAAAAAAGACCTGAAAATAGGTCTTATGTAAACGTAAGACTAAAACCATAAAACTTTGAAGAAAATGCAGGGGTACATTCGTTACCCCGGGTTAGGCAATGATTCTCAGATGGGACACGAAAAGCATAAGCAACAAGAAGAAAAAAACCAGAGACACTGAACTTCAAAATTAAAAATTGTTGGAGGGGTCCCTGGGGGGCTCAGTCGGTTAAGCGTCCGACTCTTGATCTCATCTGAGGTCCTGATCTCAGCTGTGAGTTCCAGCCCCATAAGGGGTTCCACGCTGGGCGTGAAGCCTCCTTACAAAATTTTTTTTTCTGGTGGAAAAAAAAAATTGTGTGTTCGAGAGGACTCCACTTTAACCAAGTGAAAAAAAAAAACCACGCAGAATGGGAGAAAATACTTGCAAATCATGTATCTGATAAAGGACTTGCATCCAGAACATACGAAGAATTCTTACAACTCTTCTAGTGAAAAGAAAGAATATCCCAATTTTTAAAAAGTATGGGGGAGCGGACCAGACATTTCCTTAAAGGAAGACATACCAAGGGCCAATAAGCACGGGAAAAGGCGATCGGCATCACTGGTCACTATGGAAACGCAAGTCAAAACCACACTGAGATCATGCTTCGCACTCGCCAGGACGGCAAACTTCAAAAAGACAGAAGACAGTGTGCTGGTGAGGAAGGAAGACTGGAACCTTCGTCTACCTCTGGCAGGAGCAGAAAACGGTGCCGTCACTGTGGAGGAGTCTGGCGGCTCCCCCAAACGTTACACACAGAGTTTTATCATGTGACCCAGCGATCCTACTTCTAGGTCGATCTAAGAGAAAAGAAAACGCACGTGCATACAGAAACCTTGCCTGAATGTTCGCAGCATCGTGATGGCCGACGAGTGAAAAATCATGATCTGTCCACTCCAGACGAATGACAGAGTGTGCGCGATCGTTACAATGGAGCAGTATTTGGCAATCAAAAGGAAGGAAGCACTGACCCCTGTTCCAACGCACATGGAACACGTTGAGAACGCGATGCTAAGAACGAGGCCAGACACAAAGACCACATGTATGTGATTTCAGTGACGAGAAATCTCCAGAACAAGCAAATCCATACCAGTGGCACTAGACTAGGGACTGCGGGAGCTGGGGAGAGAGAGAGCGACTGACAATGGGCAGAGGGTTTCTTTCTGGAATGATCCAAGAGTCCAAAATTAGATGGTGGTGATGGGTGTACAACTCTGTAAACATACTGAAAACTGTGGAACTGCACACTTTTATTTTTGAGAGAGAAAGAGAGAGAAAGAGAGCGCATGAGCAGGAAAGAGGGGCTGAGAGAGAGGGAGACAGAGAGAGAGAGAGAGAGAGAGAGAGAGAGAGAGAGAGAGAATCCCAAGCAGGCTCCGCACTGTCAGCACAGAGCCCAACTCGGGGCTCAATCTCACCAACAGTGAGATCATGACCTGAGCCGAGACCAAGAGTGGGACACTCAACCGACTGAGCCCCCCAGTCGCCCCTGAACTGCACCTTTAAAGGGGTAAATTTTATGGTATGTGAATTATGTCTCAATAAAGCTGTTATTAAAAAATTAAGCACTTCGGGGGCCCCTGAGTGGCTCAGTTGGTGAAGCGTCCAACTCTTGATTTCGGTTCAGGTCACGATCTCACGGTTTATGGGATGGAGCCTGGCATCGGGCTCTGCAGTGACAGCTCGGAGTCTGCTTGGGATCCTCTCTCTCCCTGTCTCTCTGCCCTACCCTGTGCGTGCACGCATGCACACTCTCTCTCAAAATAAACTTAAAAAAATATTTAAAAACCAATAAAGTCTGAAATTAAACGCCAAGCTTACTTTGAATGCACCCTCTGATTCCATCGATAAGAGATCCCCGTCAAACGGAATGAGGTCGAGGCTGTACTCCTCCCTGTGAATAAAGGACCCTAAGACACCCAGATCCTTCAACCTCTGTTCGCACAGCAAACTTCGTCGCGGCACAAACAGAATGTGGAAATCTCTTGCGGGGCCACGTTTGTCTTCGCTGCAAGAGAAGGAACATGTGTGAGCTGACGAGCGCCTTCGAGTTGTAGGCTATTTCATCAATTTTATTCCTAGAGTGTGGCCTGTTGCAAGGCGCACAGCAGGCGCTAAATAAATGGGCATCGGATAGACACGCTCAAATTGCTGAGTAGCTGCTCTTTCTCTCTCACTCTTTTTTTTCCCTGAGAGGAAAGAGGCATTGATTCATAGCCAGTGGTTCGTGATGCATTTCCTAGCTTCCTCTTAAACCATTTACAGGGCATTAAGCTCTCAGGTTCGTTGAAACAGGACGTCTGAAAACAGATGGTTCTTGAACCAAACGAACGCAGTGACACAGTCTTACAGAAAAATGAAAGCTCACTCCTGACTTCCACCTCTAGTCTCCTTGACGGCGGGCCTCCCAAAATAGTCCATATGCTTTTAAGATTTTAAGGGCCGCATCCATCAATGGTAAGAACTTCCTCTATAGATTAGGAGGCTATATGAAACTTTAATCGGCTCATACTTATTTTGCTTATGAAATTCGAGCACGCTGTATACAGCGTATTGACAGATAACCATTAGAGAACCACTGACAACAGGTCCAAATTTTTAGCTCTCCTGAAAATGGGGTTATATGATGAGCCCTTCTCCAACTGTCTGAACAACTTCGTGAGCTTCTCATTTCCCCTCTCATGCTCTCTCACGCCTGCCCGGTTTTCTAGAAGACCACCTTCCGATGCACTGGAGGACAAGGAGGTCGCCAACAGGAGCCTGGTATGTGAAAACTCTGAGAAGGACCAACGTCTCTGGGACCCAACATAAGCGCCGAGAGATACCTGAGCACATTTTCAGCAATGATATCCATCAACTCTAGCCTGGGTCTGACAAAAAAAATAATATTCTTGACCTCCGCTGGTGGCAAGCGACTTCCTTTAAGTGTGAACATTTTTTCCACCTCATGTTCCTAGGAAAATGCATACACAAAAGGTTAACGAAAACCCTGCCCCTTACCTACCACATCCAGTTTCCGCCCTCATAAACACTCCCAGCCAAACGCGCGTTCATACTTCATTAGCAAAACTTAGATTCCCCAAAGTCAGGTGTATAAAGGACAAAGTTTCAGGATGAAGTCACTGCTACTGCATCTGAATTCAAATGACTCTCACGATGAACTGTCAATGACACCAGGTGATAGTCACATAACACGATGCTAGTAATTTCTCTAGAATTAGGATCAGTATAAAATCATTGGCCAATGGCCACTGTATAAAAAAATGTTAGACATCCATTAGAATCAGTGTCTATAAAGACCAAAGAGCTTTGCAAGCCAATTACTCAGGAGGAAAGGTAAAATCCTATTATTACTAACGTACAGAATCATTAGTCTCCGAACAAAACCAAAATAGCTCATTTACCTTCAGTAGTGAATACTGAGCAATCAGGCCAAATGGTCCAGTGAGGTACTCGTCCCAAACTATTGCCTGTAGGAGGGGAGAAACTTTCTCTTGTTATGGTTAATATCAGGAATTTCAACAACATCAACCGAAAGTAGCAGTCAGACGTGTTCGGAATATTTGCTTCCAACTCTGAATTAACAATTTTCATTGGCCCTAATCATATTTGGATCTTACAGATCTAAAGAAAAACAGGATGTGGACAAGGATGTTACTGTGGTCACGGGAAAGTTAAGACTGAACCGCCATCCTCAGCAGGAAGGAGGAACTGTAGTTCGTTGTGTATTTGGGTCATGGTATTAACTAGAAGACTGAACCCAGATGGAAACTGCCGATGGCGACGGTTCAATCTAGTATTTTATATGAAAACGTCCCATGATCCGATTACATAAAATTAAAACCTTGGATATAGGTATTGCAAATCTGACTTTGACCGAAGAGGAAAGTTTTACAAGGTTTGGGAAGTTTAAGTAACATGTCCAGGGCCACATAGGGACTTTGGGTCTTACATCTAGTAGAAGGGGACTAGGACTCCAATCTAGAACTGAGCTGACAACTCACAGGGCACTGCCCTGGGCCCCCATGAACATTTTCACTGCTAATCTCCAGTGTCATGTCTTCTTCTTCCCTTATTTATTTAATGTTTATTTATTTTAAGGGAGAGAGAGACAGAGCATGAGCAGGGGAGGGGCAGGGAGAGAGGGAGACACAGAATCCGAAGCAGGCTCCAGGCTCTGAGCTGTCAGCACAGAGCCCTATGGCAGGGCTCAAACTCACGAACTTCGAGATCATGACCTAAGCTGAAGTAGGAGGCTTAACTGACTGAGCCACCCAGGCGCCCCTCTTCTTCCCTTTTTTAACTGAATTTTTTACTGAGGTAAGTGTAGATGGACATTTATTTGTAAGAAAGACTACAGAGAGAGCCCTTGTGTGCTCTGCCCAGTTTCCCCCAATGGTAACACTTTGCAAAACCACAGCACAGGTATTACATCCACAATATTGCCTTTGATCCAATCCATGATCTTATTCAGATTTCAGTATCACTTCTTGAGCCTGAACTGGGCACAGATAAACCGTAAGGGGAGAGGAGAAAGATGACACCACTTAGACGAAATCCTATTAAGTCCTCGATCTACAATTTCTCACTCAGTTGTGAGTTGGGTGATAGTAAACGTCTAATATGAGACGTTTAACACGAGTAAACGTCTAACACGAGGTTTTAACGTGACTTTTCTAAGGATCTAAGTCACGTTAAAACCTCAAAGAACTACAACTTCTTTCATAATACGTGTGAGCAGCAGGTTCTGAGATGTCAGTGCTACAGAGGCTTTTAAAGGTACGATACGCAAGGACACGCATGATCGCTGTAATGCATGGACACTGGCCCATCGACATCCTTGGGTCGGTCCCGCTCCATTCGTCCTGTTCCCAGGGTGCACCAGACCTGCCCCTCTGGACCCGAGGGCCACCTGACATAGCTAAGGTTCCCGAGGGTCTGAGATGCCACAGTGGCTTACCCTGCTGCAAAGCAATTGCGATGCCACGCCGACTCTGGACGTGTGCCCCAGTCCCCCACCAGCAGACCCCTCGCCCCGCCTCATTGGTCCTGCCAGCTCCCCTTCTCGGAAGCCTCAGGGACCTCATACACCAGGAGCTCAGGCAATCGGGCACCTGGACTGGGCCAGGCGGGACCAGGGGCTGGAAAGCAGTGTCGCCTCCTCCCATCGCTCACCTTGCTTCCCGCGCACTTGTCCAGGAACTCCCGCAGCTCGCGACGCACCGCCTCGCGCAGCACGTTCAGATTCACTCGTCCGTAAGACAGATGCGCCGCCATCTTGCTTTCCCCCAGGCGTAGCCCACGAACGCAGTCACGTGACGGCGCGTTCACGTGACCAGGGCGGCTGACCGCACGCCAAACCCGGAAACTGAGTTGGGCGCGCGTCTACTGTCTTTTCTGGCCCTATCGCCCGCTGCTCCTCCTGCTGTGTGGATCCGAAGTTCCCCAAGACCCCCGGCCCCAGCCAGACCCTGCCTCAGTCCTGGAGTCGTTGGACGCTGAGAATTGAGAGACAGGGACTGAATCCTACCTGTTCCGTTTAAAAAATCGCGACTTTCTTCGTAGCAGCAGGCGTACCCGCTATAATGGAAATCTTTTAAATTGTAGCAGTCAGAAAGCCCTTCGCTTTGCTCTTTTAGTTTCTAGGCTAAACTTTACCCAAAAAAGACAACGGCTGAGAGAAACTTGAGTGACTTGTCTCTCTCTTCCCAGTAGTTTCACTGCACTGTATTTCACACAGATAATATCCCATGTGGAATCCAGTTCCCACTCCATCAGTAAAATTCGTGTTTCCTTGGGAGTTGTGAGAATCAAGAGGGTGGAATTTACGTCGTGTTTCATTTTAAAAACTTAGCAAGGTGCCTGGAATTTATTTGCTTAATAACTATTGTTTTAGAACGATTCATGCATTTCAATACTTAGAGGGTGGAAATTGGCTGTATAGGTTGTGAAAGAGGCTTGAAAACGTTTGCTCTTTGAGTGGATGGCTCTATTCAATCCTTTACAAACGCTGTTACGAAGAAAGGACTCACTTAACAATTACCATGAGTCTGAGTAAGCAAAGAGCAGAATTTGGGGATGATGCCGAGAAGCAACCAATGAATCATACGTGTATACACACTGGCACTCTCCAATCCATGATTTCATAAAAACCATTTAGATATTCAAATAACGTGTTTCTACTCAAGGCAGACTGTTCCATGCCCTAATTCTCAACCCGGTTTTCACAGTGATTCTCAATCTGTGCATCCCAAATTCTTGTCACATGTGCAGGCTTCTTCCCCAATTGAGGCGGCCTATTATTTTAGCACCGTCTGTGAGAATAAATGTTCTCAGCAGGCCTTGTCACAAACTGTTAAATGAGGGCACGACTTATGGTGAAGGGGTAAATGCCCAAGGCCAGTGAAATCCCAAGCATGCACGCATGTAAACGAGCAAGACCAGGATGATAAACATTCCTTCTTCGACAGGATCACGCTAGATGTTTGGAAACATTGCTATACTGCCGTAGCTGCCCTATAAATATTGCAGATCTTACTCTTTCTCTTCTTTGTAGTTTTGAGATCACTGACATGTGACATTGTGTTAGTTTCAGGTGTATACATTAGGATTTAATTGTAAGTATATACTGTGAAATGATTACCACAGTAAGTTGAGTCTTTTAATCCCCTATGGTTAGTAGTGAAGTCAAGAACTCCTGTCAGGGGATCATTTAGGTAGATAAAAGTATTGTTCTTTTTGAACTAACTCTGCGTTGGAAATACTGACTTTTGGGGAGTCTGTGCTTGTGAAACAAACGTTTGGTTCAGTAATCATTTTGCTAAATTATCACAGCAATTTTCAGGATTTCTTCCAAGAACATCATGGATTAATAGGTAGTTGGTGCTACATGGTGCCATTTATATTTTTGTCAGGTAATATAGTGTGATACAGCAATGGAAACCTTAGGTTTTTATGTTAAGTAGGTCATAGGATGCTTTGAGATGAGGATAGATCAATTTCTTAAAAGCTGTTTATCAACAAGACTGCAGTAAAAATTGCTATTTGGATCTATAGTGCTTGCTCATCTAAAGAAAAAAAAACCATTATGACAAACCTGAGAATATCAGTTTACTACCACTGGCAAAAAAGAATAACCATTTATTAAATACAGAACACTCGTTTGCTCAAATTTTAATACTGTTTTACATTTTGTTTGTGAAACACTTCCTATTATAATGTTTATAACCAAAACTTTCAACTCATTACAGATTTTTCACTTATCAGACATACATTTGATAATCTTGAGGGGAAAAATACATCAAAGGCATATATACAATTATAGAAGTTCTTATTATACATGTAGCATGGGAGATACATTTAGTACTTTTTACATATAGAAGACATTCAAATGAAGATAAATAGATTCAAACTGGTTGATAAACTTCTGATGGTTGAGGTCCTTCATTTTATTTTTTTGTGATAAGAAAATCCAAAATTATTAATGTTGAATTTCTCATCGTACATTCATCTAAAAACACAGTAAAAAAAAAAACTTGTTGTAAGGTTGGAGATTGGTTAATTTAGGCGTTTTATAGTGGCTTATTATCTAATTAATTGACTGCTGGGGATATCTGCTGAAGAAAGAAAAAAATTCAGAGAAAATGCTCCTAGTTTTATATCTGATAAAGAAACCAAATGAAAACAGAAAAAAAAAAGTTGCAAAGCCACGCGATATTACTTCTGGCCTAGTCCATTATGTCCTGATGTGTTTTCTTTTTCATAAAGGTAAAAATCTGAAAAGAAAGACATTGTATTTTTTCCCAAAATATAGATTTTTAGAAAATATGTACATATAATATATAGAAGCTGAAATTATGCAAAACCAATAAACAAAACACCACAGTAGAGTAAGTAGGTGCAGCATATAGATTATAAAATGTCCCCACAGCAGTATGGGGGCTTCCCCCTCCTGTTACCTGCTTCATGATTTTATAATCACACCTAAGTATTATCAAGCCTGAAATAAAGGCACTACTGACAACAGGTAGTGCAAAGAGCTCAGATACTTCTTTAAGAATAAAATACTTTAAATGAGTAGATGAAAATGCAAAATGGCACATTTTTCCAACTCATTCCAGTGTCAAAGCTTAACCAAAACATCTAAATATACAAATGCAGCCTGGAAAAATCTTAGTGCAAATATGAAAAGTAACAGCATAATTTAAGGTTACTTAAATAAGGTATTTTAAGGGTAGGGATTGTCCTATGAGGCTTCCCCTAGGGCCAGTGAATGTAATGGCATCTGGTGCAATGTCTTGTTAGAACTTTTAAAAATCAAGAAGACAAAATTAGAGGCGAAATCTCACCTACTAAGTATTTATTCTTTTAACTTCTCTGGGGAGACTAAAAGGGTGACGTACGGAAGATCAAAATATTCTCTTAGATTTGCTGATGGGGGTCAGAAATAACGCGAGTTCTCCAGAAGCCCGCGCGCACACTGCTGGTGGCCAGCTGCCTCCGCGCAGGTGCGGGGGAGGAGCAGGGCGCGGGGCCGCGGCTTCGTCAGAAGGAAGTCCGCGCACACACACTGCTGGCGTCCAGCTGCCTCCGCGCGGGGCGGGGGAGGAGCCGGGGGAGGAGCCGGGCAGGGGGCGGGGCCTCATCAGAAGGTCTCGTCGTCATTGCAGTTGGTGGCCCAGTGTCCAAACACCTCGCAGATTTCACAGTACGGGCGCTCCTCGCTCCGACTGCCGTGGTGTGTGGAATGCGGGGGGTCCTCCGACACTTGTGCCTGGGTGGGGCAGTCCTCTGTGTCGTGGAGGTCAAAGCAGTCACATATGTCACAGAAGAGGCGAGGTTTCTTCTTGGACTGTTTCTCCTGGTCATCACTAGGAATGTTAACATGCATGATCAGAAAACAACGCTCTACCAGAAGAAACTCGGGAGACAATATCACTCACAAAGAACCCAAAATAAGCAAGAACGAATTATGGCCGCACCAGGGAGCCTCGAGGGTGAAGTTCTACGTTCCATATTTTAAATTTTCACATCAAACCACTCATAGTATATCACTCTCTTGCCAGATTTATGTAACTCCATTTTGGACTAGTAACCACAAGGCAAAGGCTTCTCCAAGCCACTGGAACTTATTTTTAAAAACCTTTCTTTACATGGAGCTAAGGTTCTGATCGGCAGCGCGTAATCTGAAGTACCTGTCATAGCTGTTGAGGTCGTCGCCGTTCCCGTTCAGGGCTGCCTCTGACATCATCTCCACCTTCATCTTGAGGTCTTGATTCTTTCTCTGAAGGTCCACTATTACTGAATTTAGGAAATCAATCTGATTTGTCCAGCAAAAAAAAAAAAAAAAAGAAACAAAGAAACAGATGTGTAAACGTGTCAAGTGTGTGTGCTGGAGGATCTAGGGGGTCATGAAAGTGTACGCTCTCACTGTGGCTACAGGGTGTGCTGGACGTCACAGGAGGGGCAAATAGTGGCCATTCCTGAATCCACGTTTAAATGCTTTATATATACACTCGGACATAAACAAGACTCTACAAAAAGCAGAACCAATTCATTGTCCCGTTAAACTGTAGAACAGATCCATAACTTTTATGTTTGAAAAAGGTCATGGAAATTCTCCTCGGGCCACCGTTTAACATTTACTGATTGGTCATGGTGCAACAGTAAACAAATGTTATCTTCGGAGAAAAATGAAGGTGTTTTAAAGAGAAGGCTCCAGCTCCCTTCAGGGGAGGAGACACTCCAGAGCGCAGTGACGGGGCAGTGCTCAGGTCCCACACGTGTGGCCAGGACCTGTACCACAATTCAGTGGGGTGACAAGGTGATCATCAGGAGGAGACACTCTTGTCCTAACATCTCCTTGCAAATCAAGGGTAGTTTGGTTCAAAAACAAAATGTTTTTTTTTCCCCTCTTAAAATAAAAAGGTCCAATCTCTCGAAACATCTGAATAAGTTCTACATTACAATATTAAAAATTATATATTTCATTTTTTTAAGAAATATTTGGCCTTATTCTCCTGCTGGGGCAAGTTACGAAACAAAGCTAGCAATCACTGGCTTTGTGCTTCTCTGCAGAATGCCCCTTCCAACATTGACCGGAGGCTTACATTTTCTTAGACTTTATCCTGTTAGGAATTACAGTGCAGGAAGAAGAAAAAGCCACAAAATGGATGTAAGTACAGTGGGGAACCACACACTCTCATACACACGCACAAATTAGGAAACATAAAACAAACCATTTGCTGATTGGAAGAAAAGTGTTGGCAGCGGCAGATGAAACAAACGGAAGCAGAAAGGAAAGGGGAAAAGAAAACACTGTTAATGGAGTCTATGCTTCCTAGACACACAGACTCAGCAGACAACACTGTCGGGGGAGTCAGTGCAGCTGTTGAATCCTTGCAGAGCTTTCAAAGGAGATGGCGGATGACTAAAATCACAAACTCACTGAATTTTGCTTTCATTTAAAGATGATGGGGACGCCTGGGTGGCTCAGTCGGTTAAGCGTCCGACTGCGGCTCTGGTCATAATTTCATGCTTTGTGAGTTCGAGCGCCATGTCGGGCTCTATGCTGACAGCTCAGAGCCTGGAGCCTGTTTCAGATTCTGTGTGTGTCTCTCTCTCTCTGCCCCTCCCCCACTCACGCTCTGTCTCTCAAAAACATAAATGTTAAAAATAAATACATATAATGGCTTTTGTACTTTTGAATTTTGAACAGGATAAATATATCCAGAATATACAGCTAAAACTGAAGGTGGATGTTAGTTGCTATGTGCAACTATATTTCCAAATACAGAATAGTTTGCCTCCATATAATTCCATTTTTAAAACTAAGGCTGTTTTGATAATTTTGGCTTTAGGGAAACAGTTTTCAAGAACTCTGTCTTTTTGGGGCACCTGGGTGGCTCAGTCAGTTAAGCATCTGATCTCACGGTTTGTGACTTCGAGCCCCACATCGGACTCTTGCTTCTGATTCCGTGTCTCCCTCTCTCTGCTCCTCCCCTGCTCATGCTCTGTGTCTCTATCTCTCTCAAAAATAAACAAACATTGAAAAAAAAAAGAACTCTGTCTTTTTAAGGTCAAGAGGAGCGAGGAATCTTCTGACCGAGTAATTCTTTCAGGAATCCATCCTAAAAAAACACTAATATATCTGCCAAATGATAGATATTTAAGATAATTCATTATAGCATTGTTCATAATATACCTAAAAGATCAGAAAAAGCCCAAATGGCCTGTCAGCTGACAAGGAACTGATTAAATTACAGTACATCTACACAATGGACTACTATACAGCTATAAAAAAGACCAGATTATGTAATATGCCACCATTTGTGTAAAAAAAAAAAAAGGATAGGAAAAGACAACTAGTTTTCGTTTATATGTATATGTTCTTAAATATCTAAAAATATTTTTTAAAATGATACTAATAAAAGCGATTACCTGTCTGGAGGTTTGGGAACTGAGCAGAAGAGAGATGGTGTTTGGAGTGTGTACCGTATATACCTTTAGTATTATTTATTGTTTACATATATGAATGTATTATGTATTCAAAAGGTTAAGGGGTTTTAAATTTTTTTTTTAACATTTATTCATTTTTGAGAGAGAGACAGACTGTAAGCATTAGGAAGGGGAAGAAAGAAGGAGACACGGAATCCGAAGCAGGCTCCAGGCTCTGAGCTGTCAGCACAGAGCCCAATGCAGGGCTCGAACCCATGAACCGTGAGATCACAACCTGAGCCGACGTCAGATGCTTAACTGACTGAGCCACCCAGGGGCCCCTAAACGGTTTTTAAAAACAATGAGTAGGGACCCCTGGGGGGCTCTGTCAGTTAAGCACTGACTTTGGCTCAGCTCATGATCTCACTGTTTCAGGAGTTTGAGCCCCACATCAGGATCCATGCTGACAGTGTGGAGCCCACTTCAGATCCTCTGTCTCCCTTTCTGTCTGTCCCTCTCCACTCATGATGTCTCTCTCTCAAAAGTAAACAAACTTAAAAGAAAATTTAAAAAGAAAAAAAAAGCGAGCGAGGGGCGCCTGGCTGGCTCAGTCAGCTGAGTGTCTGATTTTGACTCAGATCATGATCTCACAGTTCGTCAGTTCTAGCCCTGTGTTGGGCTCTGGACGGACAGTGCAAAGGCTGCTTGGTATTCTTTCTCCCTGTCTCCCTGCTCCTCCCTAACTTGTGCTTTCTCTCTTTCAAAATAAAAAAAACTTAAAAAAAGATAGTGAATAAGCCAAGCAAAGGAAAGGAATATTACCTGACTCTCCTGGGCTCTTTCGTCCTCTTCGGCCTGAGTATCGGTATTACCTTATATATACACATATATATTAAAAAAAAAGAGAGAGACATTTCACAAAAATTGCAATCTTATTTTTCTGAGTTACTATAACAAACAGGCCAGCGTTAGACCCGTATTTTCATGTGACACGCCCAAACGTGCCTCTGTGAGAAGAGCTGATGGGTTCCTGTCAGACATCGGGAGCCCTAAGGGATCTACCCCCTCCGTGTTCTCCGCCAGGCTGGCCCTCAGCTGTAAGGGTGCCCATCACACCCACCTGGAAGTTAAAGTAGCAAGCAAGCTAGCATTTGCTCACAAAGGACCACCTCTGGTCCCCTTCAACACAGTGCATTTCAGAGCCCACGGCTGCTACCGGGAGGGCAGCCATCACTCGGGTTGTCTATGGCTGCCAACATTTCCGAGGTGGGGAGAGCGGCACGTCCCTGTGCGCAGGACCTGTGTCATGACTCGCCCTCATCTGAGTCAATGCAGGGGGGAGCCAAAAGCAGATAGATGAGCCGAGTTAAGGGGCAGCGGGACAGCTGTCTTCCAAGGGCATGGCACTAGGACGGCCTGGCTGCGGGAAGCGGCGGGAGGAAGAAGCGCCAGGCGGCCATCGCTTTACCTGAGGAGCTGCCAAGCTGCCTCCTGTTTTCCTTGAGTTGAAGCTCCAGGTTCTTTACCTGGAGTTCAAGCTTCGCCTTGTCAGACTCCAGAGACTGAACGACTGAATGCAAGGACTTGGCGGAGGCGCTCTCTCCCCTGAGCACCGTGACCTGAAACACAGCAGGTGAGCTTAGGCTCGGGGTGGGGGGCGGGGACAGAAAGAGGCAGCGTGAACACCGGCAAGGATGGCACTCTACCTCATTTCTCAGTTTTTCCAGCTCTGCGTCCTTTTCAGTGAGTAAGGCACTAGTGATGCTGATGGACTTCTGCAAGGAAGCTTTCTCTTCATCGGTTTCCTTTATTAACTTGGATTCTCTAAAAGACCAAAGAGTTAAAAATTCCAGAAATCAACCAAGAGAATGGTCAGTGTCCGACCGCCCTACGACAAACACGCAATTAGCAATTAACTTGAGTTAACATAAAAAAGTATCATGGGGAAGTTTAAAAGGGGGTTAAAGGCTATTATGCTTGCAAAATTTTACTTGAAATTTTACTCACTGTGAGGGAGAACAAGTTTACCTACGCATAGACATGCCAGAATCTGCATATCATTGTATCCATTTGAATTTAAAGAAACACGTTAATAACTTTGGAAGAGGTAGAATTAAAAAAAAAAAAAAAAGCAGAACAAGACTGTTGCACCCCCAAAGAATTCTTTTAAAGTCTAACCCCCACCCCAGTTGAATTCTGTTACTTTTTGAATAAATTATTACCAAGCAATAACAACAATTAAAATACACACATGCAAAGCGGCTATACACGTATGTCATGCAGAGCAGTTTTATGCTGGAGGTATCGATTGGTTCTCACTAATTTGTTATTTTTAGCAACTTCCAAGAATGTATTTTTGAAATCTCATGGGCCAAAACAGGAGCAAAGATTATTACTGCTATTCATACTGAAGGGTTATCACTTTTCATCCACAGAATCTGAAAAGGACATTAAGTTGCTCATAGAAATTACAGGTAATTACATAAAGGCTGGAACAGAAAGGCTGAAATGGATTTCCGGGTGCAGAATGAAAGCACAGGGGGTGTCTGGAGGGAGCCTGGCAGAGCGCTTGGTTCCAGTTCTCAGCCTGACTCCGCATTTGGTCGTCAGCAGAGGAAGGGGGGCCAGGTCTTAAAGAGAGGGAAACATTTATCCTGGAGTCAAGGGGTGGGAAAAAGAAGGGGAAGATGAAGGGAAGACAGGGAGGAAGGGCAAGACACAATAGATATAACCCAAAACGGCAGCTACTCTGTGTCTACGTGTGTGTGTGTGTTTAAATTTTTGTCGTAAAAATAATATGCATTCAAAAAGTGCCGAGGTCACAAAAGACAAGTAAAGCCTGAGGAACTATCAAAGACTGCAGGAAGCTGAGGAGGCATGATCACTGAATACAGTGTGGTTTCCTAGACTGAATCCGCGAAGAGGAAAAAGACATTCGTGGAAAAACTGGGGAAATCTGAATAGAGTCTAGAGTCTCGCTAAGCATCCTGAACCAGCATGACTTTCTCAGTTTTGACCCATGTACCAGGGAGGGTACGATGCGTGTGCATCAGGGGATGTGGGGTGAGGGGAAGTGGGAACTCTCTGCACTGCCTTTGCAACTCTCCTGCAAATCTAAAATTTTTAAATAAAAAAGGCTTTAAGAGTTACATGCAGTGTGAAACGAGAGGGAAAAAAAGTCCTTGTTTCACAATAATAACTTAGGAAAAACATGACTGGAGAAAATTTCCTAGCTAGCCCGCAGGCCCTCCAACCTGCAACACTGCATTAACGTACATGATCGCCTGTGCGAGTCCAAACCCTCAGCAACCAAGAAGCTAAATCCCTCCCAGTTCCAGAAGGAGGGACTGAGTAAACATGGAGCATGTCACACGGCTCGGTCTGCTTGAGAACTGACTGGAAGAGTCGGAAACTGAGGCCCAGGTTAGAAATGGCAGAATGTATGTCTGGTTAGTGAGACCCAAGATATCCGGCACACGAATTACAGAATTCTCATGATTTATGGTAAATTGAAATTCTACACAAAGGTGAAAATCTAAGTGTTGTATTTATCTCATTGTGTGGCTTACACTTATAGTCCAGAATGATAAGTAGTAAGAAAAGAATCTGAGACTTACAGAAATTTCTTGAGTTCAACACCCAAGCATGTTATGAACACTGGAGAGGGGCGGGTACTGGAGCTGTTAATTTACTAAGTGAGGAGCGCCTCACTGGGAAACAGGAGCTTGCTTAGGTTAGAACAAAGCAAAGACTTCAATGGAAGGAGTAGACAGGCACTCTCCCACCTGGAAAGTAAGCATCTGATGTCATCCACAAGATCCCGCGTGCCCTAAGTTTCAGTTAAACTTATTTGGTAGTTTCTTCCATTGTGGAAACTTTTTCAAGAGCTTCATTTGATGATAAATCCAACTCAGATTTCAAAACCGTAGTGTTAGTGTTTTTACTGAAAAACACCGGGATATGGGGGCTAGTGGACAGATTTAACTTCTTCCATATTCAGAACTCTAGGCAGCCAAAATCTCACAGCGTCTTTGCATTAGGGAGGGATAAAGACACCACCAGATGGTAGCAGGTAAAAGTTCGGGAACCTCTGTCTGCCTCTCACGTACACACAGCCCCTGAGCAAGGCCTCTTCAGAGGAAGACAGCAAGTGGAACGTGTCTTGTCCAAGTTGTCAAGAGACAGGTGGCTAGGAGAGGGACCTGCCTTGTGACTGCCTCACCAAATGACAAGACAAATGGCCTTTGGCAACTCGTCTTCATGGCTGGTCTTCACTGCTGGCTTCTCCGGCTGTTTCTAAGCTCTAATCCCACCGTGCAAACCAAAAGGGACTAAATTAAACCATTTATGCCAACGTTACTGACGTGTGAGTCACGAATCACACTGAGGGCAGCGCCTGTGCTCCACCCGGAAGCCACGCTGGCTAGAAGGACTTAGCGTTGCTCCACGTATCAAGAAGGGACAGTAGACATGGTGTGAAAGAACGGCCATACGGGCCAGATGCCTTTCTCCTCTGGGGAACACACTACCCAGATTCTTTCCTTACCACTTACTTAAAAAATAAATTCTAGTAATGAAGCAAATACCTTAAAGTGTTACTGGGCAAGCTTTAAAAATGCAAGATAACAAGAACCAAACATTAGAAATAGGAAAAGAAATGCAGGTACAGTAAGGAGAACTAAATTTGTGAAGTTCTTTGCTGTATATAGATCTAACACTGGGGTGTGTGTGTGTGTGTCTGTGTGTGTGTGTGTGTATGTGTGTGTGTGTGTGTGTGTGTGTGTGTCTGTGTGTGTATGCTGCTGAGAGTATTTTACAAAACAAAAGCAAGACACAGAGGGACAAAGGCAGCCAAAAAATATATACAACAAGTTGTTTTACTAAAAATATATGAAATTTATTTATTATAACGTGGATAGACTTTCTTTAGTCTTACCATTAAAGACACACAGATAGAGCAAAGGAAGCAGGAGTAGGGAAGGGAAAAGAGAGGGTGAGATGAGCATTGGTAAGTAGCGCAAGCTCGAGACAGTCAGACAGTCAGCAACCCACAGTGAGCTCGACGAGCTGGAGGAGAGCGGGGCCTCCTCGGACCCGGTGTCTTAGACGCGGGGCCACCAACCGGTTTCCATTCCTGACGTTTATCCTGCATTTACACTAACAGAATTAATTCGGGCTCCAAGAAGTCCACATCTAAGATCTGGGCTCCGGAGTCCCTGCTTTGACATCAGAAAGCCTAGAGAAGGGAGGGAGGCCTGAACATGTTCCCAAATCTGCCATAGGTTTCAGTGGCCAGAGGGACACGCTTCTCTACTTCGGTCAATTAGAGTGATTCGAGGTTGGCTCTGCTCTGTCAGAGATCTCGGACCTGTTTTGAAAGGGGTCTGCCTGACTTGGAAACCAGCTTCCAAAATAAGGACTGCATTATTAAATTAAGAGAAAAACCTTAACTACAGATTGCTTGTAATTCAATGTTTAGGTACCAAACACCCACAGCAAACACAGGAAGACCCTAGTACTTAGTGAGAAGCAGGTTGTGCCTACAGGTCAGGAATAAGTTCTGCACTTCAAACTCTTGACTAAGGTCTCCGCTCTTGCGTGAACGACTACACTGCAAATATCTTTATGAGTTAAGTACTTTCCGGACTTTTAAATTAAGAGCGTACCAAAGTCTCTTCAGTACTCCATGCTAAATTTACTTAACTATTACATACACAGACAGACCCACATATGAATCCATCGTCACGCTGGCTTTTAGAGGACACTTAAGGGCCCAAGTTATTAGCTAAAATATATTTGCATTCAGATTTCAGAAACAGACACAACTTTCCATGAGGATTTTTGACAAAAAAAAAAAAAAACAGTGCTAAATAGGCTAAGTTAGGTTTTCAAATTTTTAACTTTCAGAAAAAATTACCATATTTATCTGCATTTATTAATATAAAGAGTAATTTTCAAGAGACATTCTCCTAAACTTATCTAGGACTTAATATGGGAGCAAAGACGGGGAAGTCTAGTGGCCTTAACAAGCACCCAAACTTGTTCTACCTTTTTAAGTCATGAAGAGAGTCATATGCCTACTTACATTTTGAAAGGCATGTAACTTAAAGTCATACGATAAAGACTAACAAACCATAGCAGCTTTAGTCTTTAAAAAGATTTAAAAGTAACAATAAATAAGTAAATGTACGGTGAGAAAAGAGCCAGCATAAACATCTGAAGCCCGCTGTCTTATGTTTGCATCTGGGTTCTTGGCCAAATCGCCTAACTTTAGGGCACTAGTTTCAGCGTTTGTACATGCAGGCCCCCACCACATATTTCCCCGGTTGTCCTGAGATTAAGTTTGTGAATTGTGAACACGAAGGGTTAATGCCAGTACTTGCTTACTTACACCAGCCCATTTGCCCACGCAGTCCTTGCTGGAACGCCACAGGAGTAAGCCCTATCGATTTTTTTCACACATCCTTGATAACTGCATAAGAGGGTTCTCTTTAAAGAAATGGAGCCTCACTTATGTAAAAAGGAAATATCCTGAGGCCCACCCCGGCAGAGCCGTGCCTGGCTGCGTACACAGGGACACAGGGACACAGGGACTCAGGGACTGGGATGGGGGCAGTGACGAAACGTGTGCATGCTAGTGTGAAACTTTAAGTAAGGATGAGTCTAAGTATTTCTTAATTAAAAAAAGAAAGGAGGAAAGGCACTCCTGGACTGAGATCTAATGTCCTCTAGAATGTTTCTTGCGGATCCCAGGATCTCTGTGGGCTAAAGAAAGCCCTCGATTCCTAAGCCACCGCCATGCTGGCGGGAGCGAATGCTGCCAGAGTAAAACACATGTGTCTGTGGTCAGGGAGGGAAACTTCCTCTTCCCGGACAAGAAAGAATAACATACTCTGTGAGAGTGTGGATGACTTCTTGATTAAGCTATTCTTAAAGAGTTATCTTTAGCTTTGTTTTCAATAAGAAGAAAAAAGTATGTCACTGTCGTGACGCACATCTACTCAGCACACCACCGTCAGGGCTGTGGCTCTCGGCAACGGCGCACGCCCATCTGCCTGGGATGAGGCGTAAAGCACAGAATTTCTAGACACAAACTGCACATTTTACGAGAGCAGACAGAGACTGTCAGGATATAAGCATCAGGCTTCTAAACAGTTATTTCTGTGGCCCCGTTAATCCTTACTCCAAAGTGCTGGAAGCTTTCTATTTAAATATCATTTGATTATCATGAAAGAGTAACAGATAAGGAAACTTTTTAGAAGATAGAAACATTCAAATTGATGCTAACACATTATTACTGGAAAGTTAAAATGTTTCTATAATGCAATAAGTATTTATATGCAGATCCATGACTCTATATAAAATTACAGCATTTTCAGTTACTGAAAAGAAGAGGTAACAGCAGTATGGTAAGACAACCTGATTTTAGAACACTTGTGAATAAATTCAACTGACCATAGGTTAAAAATTAACCTATCTTTTGTCTTGGTAATTAATATGTAACTTTTGCAAATAAATTTTCATCATTTATCAGTGATGAGCTCCAATCTTCTGAACAATAAGGAAATGGTATGTTTCTTACAAGTCATCATACACATCGTGTTCTGACATTTTCCTCATTAAACACACACACACAACAATAAACACAAAAAGGAAGCCTACCTCTTTTTCATTTCTAACAACTGATTATTGAGCACAGATCTCTCTTCTTCTAGCTGGAAAAAAACACACACAGAAGAGTTCAGTTTGTTACCAAAGTCCACAGAGAGGCCTATTTCTCATTCCACACGTCACCTTCCCAGCTCCAGGACAGCTCAGGCAACTGGCCTTCCTCACTGGCAAGGGAAAAGAGCAGGCGGTTACTCCATCATGTACGGTTCTTAATTTGTCAGTCATTTAGGACCCGAATGACTCCCCTTTCCTCAGTAGATGCCCCATCTTCAACAGTCAATAAGTGTTTCATTCATTTGTTAAATGAACGAGTGAAAGCTTCGCTGTTAACATTCTGGCTCCTTGGATGAAATCACACAGATGAGTGTCACTAACTCCTGGAGGGCTGGGAACAGGCTGTTTACTCCACAGGGGCCTCATTTCATGTCTACCACATTCCAGGCCTTGGTTTTTCACCCATAAAATAAGGAAATTAGAGAAGATTAGTTCTAAGGGGCCTTTAGTTCTAAAACTCTATTATTCTATGAAGGGTAAAAAAACAAAAAGTTCAGTTAGTTAATCCTGTGAGAGACGACTTACCCTTACCCCCCCCAATCTGTACCATGCAGAGTTTATTATGTGAAATATCAATTTCAGCTCACACTTGTTAATAAAACGAAGGGGTGAAAACACTCCTGTGTGGTTTCTTTTCTAAATCAAAGGATAACACCAAAGACTATAAAACAGTTTCCAGCAGCCCAGAACTGAAGCTATTAGCTCACTGTGTAGTTACAGTCTTATTTCTGTATCAGTTATTTCTGTGCTTTGCTATGAGGTCTCCAGACTTAAAGTTCTTAAATAGACATAAACGTGTGTTTTGAACATAAAATTACATTTATCGCAAAATCTATCGAGGTTAACACACAGTTTTTCCACTGCAAACTCTGCCTTCCTAGTCCATTAGAGATGCATGCTTTTGCTCCATGAGTAATTCACAAAAAATATTTAGAAATTTTTAAAGAGTGCAAGGAAGGAAAAAGGGTGGGAGACAAGCTTTAAAAACTAAAATAAGAGGGAGAACATCTGGAGAGTGGGAAGTGGAGATGAGAGGGGCTTTCTTTCTTTTTTCCTTTACGCCCATTTATACAGTTTATATTTATTTTTTAAACAAGGAAGCTACTTTAGAATTTAAAAATTAAAACAAAACAAAAAAGTCAGTAAGACTTCAGACTGAGATATACCTACAGTGAAGACAACTGGATTAAGGCAGATAATTCATAACAGAGAAAATACCAATGATTAATAAATATCTGAAAAATCATTCAACACTTTCAAGAACAAGTATGTAGAGATTCCCCCTCTTTCTTGGAGGGAGTAATTGTGCCTGAATTTCCACAGAAGTTTGGAAAACTTATGATACTGATTTTGTTAAAGGAAGTCATGTTTTTTTCCTTCTTCTGGTCCAGGATCTAATCCAGGATAAGTTCATTTAGTAGGTCAGATTTAAATTAACTTGTTCCTCATTCTTCCCTGGTCTTTTGCGGCCTTGACATTTTTGAATTAAAAAAAATTTTTTTTAACTGTTTATTTTTGAGAGAGAAAGAGAGACAGAGTGCAAGCAGGGGAGGGGCAGAGAGAGAAGTAGACACAGAAACCGAAGCAGGCTCCGGGCTCTGAGCTGTCAGCACAGAGCCCAACACGGGGCTCGAATCCACAGACCGTGAGATCATGACCTGAGCTGAAGTCAGACGCTTAATTAACTGAGCCACCCAGGGGGCCCTTTTGAATCTTTTTTTTTAAACGTTTATTTATTTTTGAGAGAGAGAGAGAGACAGAGTGTGAGCTAGAGAAGGGCAGGGAGAGAGGGAGAGACACAGAATCTGAAACGGGCTCCAGGTTCCGCAGAGCCTGATGTGGGGCTCAAACTCACGAACCGTGAGATCATAACCTAAGCCCAAGTCGGACACTTAACCCGCTGAGCCACCCAGGCACGTCGGCCTTGATGTTTTTGAATCACACAAGCCAAAACCTACTTCATATGATTTTAATCCTTTAAAATTCACTGAGACTTATTTTACTATCTATCCTGAAGAATGTTCAGTGTGCGCCTGAGAAGAATGCTGTACTCTGCTCCTCTTGAATGGAGTACTCTCTAGATAACTGTTAGGCCTAGCTGATTCACAGTGTTGTTCAAGTTTTTATTTCCTTGTTGATCTTCTCTCAACAAGTTGTTGTTGTTGTTCCATCTATTACCGAAATAAGGTACTGAAGTCTCCAACTTTTATTGCTGAATTGTCTTTCTTAATTCTATCAAGTCTGGCTTTGCATATTTTGGGGCTCTATTATTAGGTGCAAATATAATTGTAATATTTTCTTGATTTTTAAAATTATTATAAAATGTCTTTCTCTGTCTTTAGTAAAAAGTTTTGTCTTAAAAGCCTATTTTGTTTGATATTAGCAGAACCACTCCAACTTGCTTTTGGTTACTTTTGGCATGGAATATCTCGTTTCATCATTTACTTTGAACTCATTTCTGTCTTTGAATCTAAATTGTGTCTCCTTATAAACAGCATACAGTTAGATCATGTTCTTTAAAAATTTATTCTGCCAATCTGACAACCCTCTCTTAACCAGTTATTATGAGTAAATTACATACCTTTTTTTCAATTAGTAAATTTTTGTATTTTAGAGAGTTCTAGGTTCACAGCAAAGTTGAACAGAATGTACCAACATTTCCCATACAGTCCCTGCCACCCCCCCACACATGCACAACCTCCCACACTATCAACAGCTCACACCACAGTGGTACATTTGTTACAAGCACTGAACATACATTGACACATCATTAACACCCCAAGTTCGTTGTTTTCACTAAGTTCACTCTTAATGCTGTACATTCTCTGAGTTCTGATGAATGTATGAAGACATGTATCCACCACTGTAGTATGACCAAAGTAGTGCCACTGTCCTAACAACCCTTAGTACTCTCTCCCTAGTCCTAACTCCTTCCCCACCCCTTTATTCCCTAACAACTACTATTTTTTTAATGTCTCCATAGATTGGTTTTTGCCAGAATGTCATATCTTTGGAACCATACAATATATAGCCTTTTCAAATTGGCTTCTTTCACTTAGTAATATGCATTTAACATTCCTCCATGTGGTTCCATGGCTTGATAGGCTATTTCTTTTGGGTGCTGAATAATATTCCATTATCTAGATGACCATAGTATATTTATCCACTCATCTACTGAGGGACATCTTGGTTGCTTCCAAGTTTTGATAACTGCGAATAAATCTGTTATAAACACTTATGCACAGGATTTTGTGTGGATTTTATTTTTAGTTCATTTGAGTAAAAACCAAGAAGCACAACTGCTGGATCTTATGGCAACAGTATGTCTGGTTTTGTAAGAAACTGCTGAACTGTCTTCCCAAAGCAGCTGTACCATTTCGCATTGCCGACAGCAACAAATAAGAGTTCCTATTCCTCCATGATTTCACCAGCATTTGGTGTTGCCAAATGTTTTCAATTTTGGCCATCCTGATAGTTGTACCATACTATCTCATTGTTAATTCACAATTCCTGAATGGCATATGATGTTGAGCAACTTTTCATAGGCTACTTGCCGTCCACGTATCTTCTTTGGTAAGGTGTCTGGTTCAGGACTTTTGTCCATTTTGTAATTGGGTTATTCATTTTCTTATTGAGTTTTAAGAGTTCTCTGTATATTTTGAGTAACAGTCCTTCATCAGATGTGTCTTTTGTAAATATTTTTTCCAAGTTTGTGGCTTATCTTCTCATTCTCTTTTCACACTGTCTTTAACAAAGCAAAAGTTTTTAATTTCATTAAAGTCCAGCTCATCAATTCTTTTTTGTGGATCATGTCTTTGGTGGTCTTGTACCTAAAAAGTCACCACTGTACCCAAGGTCATTTAGGTTTTCCCTGATTTTATTTCCCAGGAGTTTTATAGTTGTGCATTTCACATTTAGGTCTGTGATCCACTTCGACTTAATTTTCACAAAAGATGTAGTATTCGTGTCTAGATTCACCTTTTTGCATGTGGACGTCCACTTGTTCCAGCACTATCTGTTGAAAAAACAATCTTTGCTCCATTGTATTGCCTTTCTTCCTTTGTCAAAGATCAGTTGCCTATATTTATTTGAGTCTATGTTTGAGCTCTGTATTCCACCGATCTATTTGTCTATTATTTTCTCAACTCCACACTGTATTGATTACCATAGCTTTATACTAAGTCTTTAAGTCAGGTAGTGTCAATCCGTCAACTTTGCTGTTTTTCAATATTGAGTTGGTTATTTGGGATCTTTCGCCTCTTCAAATAAACTACAGAATCGGTTTGTCAATATCCACAAAAGAACTTGCTGGGACTTTGACTGGAATTGCTTTATTTTTTTTTTAATTTTTTAACATTTACTTATTTTCGAGAGATACAGAGACAGAGTGTGAGCAGGGGAAGGGCAGAGAGAGAGAGAGGGAGACACAGAATCCGAAGCAGGCTCTAGGCTCCGAGCCATTAGCACAGAGCCCGACGCGGGGCCTGAACTCACAGACAGTGAGATCATGACCTGAGCTGAAGTCGGCCGCTTAACTGACTGAGCCACCCAGGTGCCCCTGGAATTGCTTTAAATCTATAGATCATGTTGGGATTTAACATCTTGACAATACTGAGTTTCTATCCATGAACATGGGATATCTCCGTTTATTTCATTCTTCTTTGATTTTGCTCACCACAGTTTTGTAGTTTTTCCTCAGATGCTGTCCCTATTTTATTAAACTTACCTAAGTATTTCGTTTTCAGGTGTGCTTATGTAAATGGTATTATGTTTTCAATTTCAAATTCCACTTGTTCATTGCTGATATATATGATAATGATTGACTTTTATCTATTAAACCTTATATCCTGAAAACCTGCTGTAACCACAAATATATATATGTATAAGAATATATTTGTATCTTCTAATACACACACATGGATATTATGGTTCTTTGTCAAGAATGCTATTGATTGTGTGGCCATAGGGCAGGGGATTGTGACTGAGTGAGGCCAATACATATGAAGTAATTATTTTTACATAGTGCACACGCATGGCGACTGAGTGTCTAATTTTTATTCTTGGTTGCTTTCTTCCACTTTCTTTCCACTCTATCACCTCAAATTTTGTTAGTCATATTCTCTTTGTATATTTGTCTATTTTTTTCTTTTTCTTTCCTTTTCTTTTTACCTTGCAAAATGTTTTAAACTTTCATTCACTTAATGATCAAAATTAACACCACCAATAATAAATGGGATAAAGCAACATCACATGCCTGTTGGAAGCATATGACATCAATCATCTTTCTGCTAAAAATGTATAACCATCGTGATGAAACATCACACACCCAAAATGAAGGATTTTATACATCGTCATTGGTCTGTCCTTTAAAAGACAAAGAAGTCAAGTCATAAAAGATTTAAGAAAGGCAGAAGAAGCATTCCAGGTAAAGAAAACGAAAGAGACTGAAGTCAGTGGATGAAATACATGATCCTGGGGGTGCCTGGGTGGCTCAGTCAGTTAAGCATCTGACTCTTGGTTTCAGCTCAGGTCATGATGTCACAGTTCGGTTCGTGAGTTCAAGCCCCATGTCAGACTCCACACTGGGTGTGGAGTCTGCTTGAGATTTTTTTCTCTCTCCTGCTCTCTGTCCCTCCCCTGCTTGTGCTCTCTCTTGTTCTAAAAATAAATAAATATAATTTTTAAAAAGAAAGGAAGCGGGGGAGGGAAGGAAGGGAGAAAGAAATACATGATCCTGAATTGGATACTGAACCAGAGACAGGGAAAAACTATAAAGGATATTTACTGGGACAACTGCCTAAACAGGAATATGGCCTGTACATTAGACACTAGTGTTAAAACTTTCTGAATTGGGTAACTGCCATTTGGTTAGGTAAAAACAAGTCTTTAAAGTATTTGAGTATTTTGTGTTCTATTTTTATAACTGCAAAGTTTGAAATAATTTCGAAATAAACTTAATACACAATTCTATTCTAGATCTGTAGCTCCCTAGGTTGTTAGCTTAGCTGTCTATTTACTTGCTTTTGGTACTCATGCCAGTACTAGTCCTTTTGCCACAATTTCTCTTTAGAGAAGTCCTGTATGTTGATTCATGGCCAGATTTTATTAGCAAGCAGCTACTTTCTAGAAGGATTAACAGATGCTACAACTTCTAAGTTCTTTCATGGTGTTTTTTCAGATTTTTTTTTGAGCACATCTACCTGTCCTTTTATCTGTGAATACTTGCCAGGATATGACACTCTTTGACCCTCAGAACTTTGGGAACAGTGTGGCACAGTTTTCTGGCATTGAATGTGGCTGCAGTGGGTTGTGGGTTTGTTTTTTTTGTTTTTGTTTTTTACCTTTTTATTTTATTATATATATTTTTAAATACCTCCTTTTTTAGAGAAAGGAGACCATTTCGTTTTTTAACTGTTCATTTATTTTTGAGAAAGAGACAGAGAGCACAAGCAGGGGAGGGAGACACACATAAAGAATCCCAAGCAGGTTCCAGACTCTGAGCTATGAGCACAGAGCCCAATGCGGGGCTTGAGCCCATAAACTGTGAGATCATGACCTAAGCTGAAGTTGAACACTTATGCAACTGAGCCACCCAGGTACTCCCCCACCTTTTTTTAACTTTTTATAAGGAATATACCTTTTCTGCCCTGGGCATCTTGAGAATTATCTCTATATTCCCAAATTTCATTAATAACCAGTGATATTTTTTTGATGTCAGTTGGTTTGGACCAATACCCTTATCCACCACCACCACCACCCTCCTCACCCAAGGTTCTCTAATTGAATTTCCCTATATATTACTATGTCCTTCCTTTTATTTATTTATTTATTTATTTATTTATTTATTAATTTATTTATTTATTTAGTTTTATAGAGAGGGGGGGAGACAGAACCCCAACCAGGTTGTACGTTGTCAGCTCAACAGAGCCTGCCACAGGGCTCAAATTTATGAAGTGTGAGATCATGACCTGAGCTGAAACCAAGAGTCGGTCACTTAACCAACTGAGCCACCCAGGCGCCCTCTACTGTCCTTCCTATATGTAGACTCAGTTCTTCACTTGGAGGAAATGTCCCTATTTTATCTAACACTTTCTTTGTTGCATGTGTTGAACTCCCTTTCACAGCTGTTCATTATACTCATTCAGATGATCTCTGTCCTCCATAGCTATCGCCTTTCCTCTAATTCTTTAGTATCTTCCTCTCTCTATTATGACCAGCTCAAGCCTTTCCTCCAGATGTGCAGATATGTTCACCAGCTCTTCTCTGTTTCTGACTTATTTAGCAGTCCCGACATGGCGCCATTTTGGTCTTCACTTGTTTCTTGAACTCTTCAGGCTCTCTGTTCCACTTGTGTCATCTCCTCTTTGAACACCTGCTTTATTTAAGTCACTGACGTTTTTACAGAACACAAAGCAATATTCCACTTTGGGAAATGCTTTCTTGCGGCCTGAATTCTTCATCTCTTTGGATTCCTGTGTTCCTTTCTTTTCTTTTTTCTTCTTTTGGTACAATAGGCATTCAAGTGTTCACTGTACTGTGGGCAGCTCTACCGAGACCGTCTGTTTGCTCATATGTGATGTAAACTAACTTTCCCTGACACCCTTCCTACTTTATCTGAGACCTTTAATCTTCATCCGAGCTACAATGGAAAAATTGGACACTGCAGTCTATACACATTTACAGCTGGAGGACAAGGACAGAGGGAGCACGGTGAGGGGATGTAGAGTATCTGGGCCGGAGGTCCCTTCATGGATTTTTCTCTTATGCCCCCTCTGAAAAAAGGTAATCCTATTTCCACAGGAGCATGTCCTCAGGCTTCAGTCTCAGGAAGATACAAAATTGTCTTTTCAATACCTAGTCTCACCTCTGTTGCCTTCCCTTCCCAAAGATGGGAATGCAGCCTCATTTATGGCTGGAGCTGGTTACATGCACGACACTATTACAGAGCTTGGAGTTTTCCTCTCTAAACTGAAAGACAAAATCATGTAAAGAGAAGGCCTTTCTACCCTTCCCCACTTTGTCCTTCTCCCACTTCCTCCTGGAAAGTTTCGCTATCCCCTGGTGACCATCTACGTGCTAAGGGTAGCAGCAGAGCAGAAAGGAAGAGCAGAGTTCCCTGAGGACATTCCTGAGTAGAGGGCTCATCGGACTTACTATCCCTGTGGACTTATTATCATTTGAGAGGAATGCCCTACTCCATATCCCTTCACCTAAGCCACTCTTTGTTGACTAGACTAACTATGGTAAAGGACAACCAGCAATTCTTCCTGCCTCTGGTGAAATCCTGAGATGCTCAAGGAGGACTTCTAGCCTTGAAGATTGTTCTGTGACTGTTCTGACTATTCACTTCTTCCATCTCATTTTCCCTTAACTGGATTGGGCACAAGGATGGAGAGAAGCAGAATAAAATTTCTCAGGATTTTGCTATACTTTTTCTTTTCTCTCACCACTGGGGACAGTGTCAACAGAGTCAAACCATCATCTTGTTTCTTTTCTTGGTTGCCAAATTTTAACGTTTGCTTAAAGCATGAAGACGATTGGCTTTGCTAGAGATATTTTTTGCTGGAGAGATTTTCCTGGAGACAGTTTTTAATAGTCAGATGAGAGTATTGATTTCATTAGGTATTGAGGGAGAAAGATTCTGTGACCAGCTTCACTCAGCCCTACGTGCCCAGAAGTACCCCAAGCCCAGATTAAAATTATGATGGCTAAGACCACTGTTTTCCAAAATTAAACATGACAAGCTAAAAATGGTGTTGCCTTGGGGCACCTGGCTGGCTCAGTCAGTAGAACATGTGACTCCTGGTCTTGGGTTGTGAGTCAGAGCCCCACACTGGGCAGGAAGAGTTTACTTTAAAAAAAAAAAATAGTGTTACCTCTGTATACATTCACGTCTGCAGATTCAGGCTTATTTAATATTTGCAGACTATTATTCATAAATCAATCTCGATGGTAACCTCAGTTTTTTTGTAGACTGTATTTGTTATAACCTCTGTCAGAAAGAAGTGCTGATAAAATACATTTATTGAGACATCTAATCCTTGTCCTGTATCAACCAACTGTAATCTCATTTTGCAAATAACTGGGGAGGGGAGTGGGGAGAGAAAATCAGCACTGTTCCCATAGTGACAGCTCAGGGTATCTGCAATCCTTACAAGGGGGAATACATGTGAGGTTTAGAAACGATAAATCAGACATTTCGAAAGTAACTACTTAAGGTGACTATTGCTATGGAAGAGCTCACATCACTGTGATTATTTTTAGTGTTCTCTATGAAAGGAAACAATGCTCTCTATAGTCTCCATTAATCTTGAATCTCCACGACCCTGCCTGATTTTGCACCGTGCGCTTCCACTATCCATGCAGGGCAAATGCCCCGCTCATTTGGTGATCATGCTTCTGGCAACCACAACTCTCTATAACAAAGCTATGAAACTCGAAGTAACTGAAGTCATGTAAGAAAAAAAATAGAAAAAGCAGTCAAGGTTTCTGCTTCCTGAGGCCCCGGCTAAAAACGAGAGATGCATTTAATCACTCATTCTTTCATCATGCCCTGTGATTCCCATCATCTCACAACCTGTGTGGGGACACAGCATGGCATTCCGAGCATGACACAGAGCCGTGGACACTGCCACACGAACACAGAGGAGGCAGCGGCTCGCCCCGAGGCTAGAAGATGGGCCTCTAACAAGGAGGAGAAGGTTACCACATGGGGACAGGAGGAGAAGAAATGAAAATGCAGACCTGCCTAGGGCGACTGCCCAGGTGTGGCAGGGCAAAGATGAGCCAGAAGCGTGGAAGATGTCAAAGGAGGAAAGTCAAGAACGTAGGTGGAGGCGCCAAGTGTTCACAGAGGACAGAAAGGAAGCCGCGCACTTGTGCTGTCACTAGGTAAGTGATGACTCAGGCGAGAGTCACTTCAGTAGTGCACTGGCGGTGGCGAAAAGCAGAGAGCAGGGGATTGGGAAGAAGATGGGAGGTGAAACTGAAGGCAGAAAATATTACTCTTTTTAACAGTCTGGAAGTAAAGAAGACAGGACCGTAAGTGTGAACAGTATGGCAAGATTTAGAACCGCTTTTAAGGAAGTGAGAAGGATTTCCCCACCCACTGAAGATCCCAAGTGTCAATAAGACACAGTGGCCACGGGCAGGGAGACAGACAGACATCAGGAGGAGAGGCAGCCTCTGAATGGAGGAGACCCGAAACACCTGAAGCAGATGCAGAAACAACATGCAGGGCATGCACTCAATAAAGCCCCATTCAGCCGCAAAAAGAGGCAGCAAGCGCTGACACCTGCTACAACATGGACAGCACCCGACAGCAGGACGCCGAGTTAGAGAAACTGGTCACTAATAGTCACATGCTTTATAATTCCTTTTGTACGAAACATCCAGAACAGGAAAACCCACAGAGAGAGAAAATAGATGAGTGGTTGTCGGGGGCTGGGGGGCAGGAAGAAACAGAAAGCAAGTGCTTCAACAGGTATGGGGTTTCCTTTTGGGGTGACAAAAATGTTCTGGAACAGGACAGAGGTAAAGACCACGCTGCACTGTGAATGTCCCAAATGACACTGAATTATATACTGTAAGATGGTTACAAGAGTAAATTTTATGTTACATGTATTTTTTACACACACACACACACACACACACACACACACACACCACCCCCCCCCCCCCCCCCGAAGCAGCATGAAACCAGTCAGGCCTTCAGGCAGCAAAGCTAAGGTGAAAGCAAGCAGTCAACAGCAGTTCTATAATTACGACCATCATAATCATCAGTTATCAAGAAGAGGCAGGTTTGAACAACAGGAAAGTGCAAAACAAAGCAAGTGCCTATGTTTCCATCTAATATACTCTCTTTTCAAAGACAAGGCACTCTGTGACAGTCTCTGAAGATTTCTGCCAGTGTTGATGCCAGATAAATCACGCCTCTCAAAATCCAGCTGACCCTGGTTTTCGCTCCCCTAAAAGTAGCAGCCCACTTGGGAAAGGCGGCTTCCACAATTTCCTTTGGAAAGGGTAATGCCTGGTCGGGAGAGCAGACAAAGAAGAATGCACACGTGTGGGTCTGTTCTGGCTTGCCAGCTCTGTTCCAGAGGACTACCAACGAACAGAGGAGTCCTTCCGACGGCCGAAACACTTCTTCACGGGGGCACGTGACGCCCACTCGTCCATCGAGTCCAATGAGAAGTTCTACCAGAGAGTGGAAACTGACATCACTCCCCAACTTTGACCAACCAGTTCTGCTCATTACTGGCCCTTTTCATTTCAGAAACTTTCTACATCTTTTTTAACTGATAAAACCAGAGCCATGGAGAGGCAAGGGTTCTTTTATTTTGATAAATGACCTCACATCCAATTGATAAACAGGAAATCAAATAGTCTTCATAGTGAAGCGGACTTCTCAAGGGAGTAAAAATCCTTAGCAAGTAATCCCAGTGAGATACTTAAGATGCAGAACAGACTCTGGGGTGTCTTGGGCTTTCTAAGCAAAATAAATATTTGAGGCAGGAAAAAAAAACACCAATACACGGAGAAGGCATTTCTACAGCGCTGTTTGACCCCATCCACGCACTTCATTCCTGACTCGCAATTTTTTCTTTCTTTTTTTTATATTAACAACAATTATGAAGTAGAAATAAGTTGTATTCTCAGTATGGCAGTAGAGAAACAGGCCTCCTAGTTAGTCTGACATGAGTATAGGTCTCGGCTCCACGGCCTAGCTGTGTGTCCTTAGCAAGCTGGTCCACTTTTGAGCCTCAGCTGGTCTACAAAATAGCCTTCCTGGATCAGAGACACATTGTGAGGATTCGGTGAAACACCAAGACCGTCAGCTCGGTACATGTTCGGTGAATCACTATGCTACTAAATAAAGGACTCGAGAAGAACCCAGGTCCGTAGGTCAGTGTTTACCCATCCCCAGTCGACTTCACCTCCATTGTTTTAATTCTAGAATGAAACAATGTTTCTGTAGTACAATTAAAATTTCTAAAAATTCTTTTTTTCCCCCCCTAAAAACAGAGTTTCTGCCAAACACGGTGGCTCTGGAGTATATTTCTTTTTATTTATTTATTTATTTTTTTAATGTTTATTTATTTTTGAGACAAAGAGAGACAGAGCATGAGTGGGGAAGAGGCAGAGAGAGAGAGAGACACAGAATCCGAAGCAGGCTCCAGGCTCTGAGCTGTCAGCACAGAGCCCGACACGGGGCTCGAACTCACAGACCGCGAGATCATGACCTGAGCCGAAGTCGGACGCTCAACCGACTGAGTCACCCAGGCGCCCCTATTTCTAAACATAGCTGATCATCAATAGTTTGGCTTGACTGCAGTAAGTAATAATGTGAAATGTGTGATTTTACGGAAGTAAGCAGTACTCCAGATTCCTGGAGATTATACAGTAAGAATAGAGCTGATGAATTAATCAGTCTTCGGTAGACTAAGGTTGTTTCTAAATCATTTTAAATGGGTGATTCTCTCCAGTCTTTCGAAATAAATACACACGGACACTACATATATATACTTACATTTATATTTATTTATTTCAAGGGAAGAATTACCCATAATCTTCCTTGATAATCACTATCATCGTTAATGAGCTCTGCCACTGAAGCCTATTATTTAGTACATACCCACTTACTTCTCTCTTCTGAGTAAAACAGAACTACGAAGGGTCTAACAACCTGTCCTTTAAAGGGAAGTCACTTTTCTTAGTTGTTCCTTGCACGTGCTATTCTGTAACACCTTTCAAAGTCACTGACTTTCAAACTTCTAGTGACAAAACCTTTCCAAAAGGAAGGCAATTCAAATGCCAACATGCAACAGAGAACAGGGGAGGGAGCCGCGCAGAGCCCTACCCAAGGAAGCAAGATGCCGCCTCCCACTGCCTTCCACACCCCAGCGACAGAAGCGAGAAATGCTATCAACAGTCCAGTTAAGGTCACGACATGAGACGCAAGAAGGATCTCTGTGTTCCTCCCATGTATGGAATCTGCTCTCTCTACCAGAGATGTTCCATGAGGTCGAACAAGATGCACCTCCAGGAGACCTCACTCTTGTAAGAACTTAGACACAGCGATGACAGAGCAGCTGCCCAATGTTTTAGACACTCTAGTTTGTGCCAGGAAAAAAAGGACCTCATCTGGTCAAAGGGCTTCTATTTTTCATGAACTCCAGTTTCTCACATACTGACTAAAGAAGAGGGCAGTGACCCTATTTAGGTCAATCCACTTTGATCCTTTTCCTGACCCAAATCAGAGGATGGCAAACATTTCTTGACTATTAGCCGAACGAGAAAGAGCAAATTACTTTCATGTTCCTGCTTCCTCTTTCACAAGCAGAAATAATGACAGTGCCATCACCTAGAATTATTGTAATGATTAAGTGAGATGACAGTTTTCACTTATTTGTGCTTGTCACATAGTAAGAGCCAATAAACATGGGCTAATATCACCGAAAGCATCATTACCACCCTGGAGTCTGGAGAGATGTGGCATTCCTTTCGTCAAGTAAGAAGATTGTGGAAAGCTGTAACAAAGACTTTAACGTCTGAACTCAACTCTCCAAAAAGTGCTTTCACCACAAACTGTGCCATGTCAATGGGTACTCAACACAGTTACCCCAGACTACTCCATCTCAAGTGAGAATTAATCTTTGCCAAGTATTCCTGGGGGAAAAAATTCTCTTGAAGTATAAATCAAGAATTGATGACCACACAGTAAAATTCTCTTAAAAATATCATTTGAAGCTTCTGCTGAGGCCAGATACGACTACCATTTAGCACTTTGATTCAACTACTAAAGAACAAAAAGCAGGATATGGCATTCTTTAAAATCAGTTTTGTTTCAGTGCTTAATAAACTTATCAGAAATCTCCGTGATTTAAGTACTGAAGCAAATGGGTCGTGGTTACCTTATAGCTCATTCCGGGTGTGACACAAATCACATATCAACACACACAAGTGCCCAGACATACGTAGTTCCATTAGGAAATGCTTGAGAAAAAAAATTTTTTTTTTAAAGAAAAGGAGAGTTCTATTTAAAAACGGCTGCCAACCCCCACACCAAATTCATATCCTGGGAATTTGCTTCCTTCAAACAAATTCTGATGAAAGAAAAAAAGAACCTTAAGAGGAAAGTAATTTTGAAATCTAGGCAATAGTAGGGAGAAGATACTGTTCCTTTCCATTTAAATGCATTGCTATGAGGTTGTCTAATAAAGGTCTTCTTTTCTAGTTGCTCAAGTTCCCAGTGTTGCTATTTTTTTTTTTTTAAAGACTCTGTCAACTCCTACCTTAAGTCCTATAGGAGCACACTTGAAAAGCAAGGAGACACATCACACAGGCAACTTGAAACCCGACCACATCGAGCACCTCTCTGAGGGGCCTCCAAGCGCCCTGCCAACAGCAGCAGAGAGGAGCATGGAAAGCTAGGCACGCCCCCCTGCACCCGCGCCCCCCCGCCCCCCGCCAGACCCACTGACCTTCTGATGACCCGTGACTTCGTCCCTGCTTCTCCCCAGCTCCTCAGCAAGTTTCACGTTCTCTTCTTGCAATGCTGAAAGCTGCTGGGACTTCTGAGCTGCTGCCTGCTTGAGGGTTTCTCTGCAAGGACAGTGAGTGCAGGGTTACCATAGAAACAAGACAGGCAAGGAAACTGTGGGAGACGACCAGCTTCACAGCACTGAGGAAAATATATCTGGGTCACGTGCCTGATAGGCTCTATAATAACAGGAGGCAGTGGTGTCTATGTGCAGGAGAGGCTAAATGGCCTTAACCTATCAGGAGGCGGACTGCCACTCACAATTATTACGTTAGTTTTTAAAACCTAATAAACACGATATCCACCCTCTCTCCACCCACACTTACCCACTTCCGAACACTCCCCATACAAAAACCCATGTTACTATAAAATAAATGACAAATGAAATGGTCAGTCCTCTGGTCTTTAGGACTATTTCCATTAGAAAATTATGCTAAAACCCACTATGTTGATCAAGTGATTTACTTTGCTGCCAAGGTACTCTGTTCTGACTGCACAGATCTGTAATGCTTTTTTTTTTTTTTTCTTCTGGCAGAAATAAAAATCTAATGGTCCCATTTGCCAGTATCAGTCAGAGTCAAGTGCTGGCGTGAATCGGAGTAGATTTTTAGGACAACTCGAGGTGAAATGCCCAAAGGAAATGCGTTTTTCCAATTATATAACAGGTGTTTCACTTTGATTGTATTCTTTCCACAATGCTAATCTGTAATTAAAAGCAGCAAATCAAAATAGAGCCTGCTAACCTCTATCGTGAGTATCAGTCTATAAAATGTGAACAGGGTGAGTGTATTTATTAAACATCCTCCCAATATTAAAATTATCCAAAATATACATCTCAAATTATTATCCTTTACATATGGATATTAAAAATCTTTTATTTGATCACTGGATTTTAGTTTCCTGTCATAGAAGGTTTTGATGCCACTATGAATTTTAAGTCTGTGCTGGCTAACCTCCATTTAGGGAGCTGTCATACACGGCTGAATCCTGAACCAAGTCATCTGGGTACGAATCCATCTGCTGATGCAGGAACACATCTATTTTTAACTCCAATTGTCTAATGTGTGGCAATGCCTGGCATCTTCAGTTTTTTTTGAGTTTTAATTCTCCATCCACCTATAATATGTATATTTGGGTAAGATTTAGGGAAATAAACCTACACAAAAATTTCCCCAGCACATTAAATTAAATTAGGTGTTTTACTGACATGTCTATTTAGCGAGTGAGGAAAAACGGAGAAGAAATTTTAGCCTCAGGTCATGCAAAAGCCAGGAGGGTTGATTTTAATTATGGATCAACACACTACAGCTCAAGTTCATCTTCTGGCCAAAGTCCATCAATTCTTGACAAATCTGAAGATTTTACTTAGGATGAAATCATCCAAAGTCAAATCTTTTATTCCTAAGTGGTCGCTGCCTTCCCCGGGGGCTGTTTGGTCTCAGCATCTAGGTGGCCTGTCAGTGGGAAGTATGTGATCCTGCTCTTTTGTCTCTTAGGCATGTTCATCTTGTAATGGCTTTTGAAATCCATGGTTTCTACTAAGAGCCCACAGTAAAGAAAATTAAAACAAGGAGTCAGAGAAATTTCAAAATGTCTTAAAGCATTGATCTGTAAAAGCAATATTTAATGTTTTAAGATCTATAAAAACAGTTTAACGAATATTTATTTTCTCATTTAATCCTCAAAAGCCAAGGAGGCTAACGTTATTATTTATATTTTAAAGATGAGAAAACTGAAGCTCAGGAAAGCGAGAGATTTTCTCCAAATCGTCAAGTCAGGAAGTCGTGGAAGCAAGAGAGCTGGAGTTAAAACCGGCAGACAGACCTCCACTGTAATTCCAACAGAGAAACACCTTCCCGTTTTTCTTTAGAGTGTAGTGGGTACAGAAAGGAGGCTCTAATAGACCAACTTCCGGAAAGACTCCAGGGAGTAAGTCCAAAAATACCTCCAAGTATTTCTAACAATTTTTAAGCTACTTTTCTTTCTATGTGATAGGAGACTATCCCAGTTTTAAAACTGAGAGGCAAGATACATATTGGTAACATTGACTGGCAAACATTCTACTTACAAGTCTGTTATCAATTAACTGCCATGCTAAGTATATTCTAGATTTATTACAGTGCCAGGTGGGTAATGAAAGACAAAAATTAAACCGCTTCTATAGTTTTCCTTAAGAACTGAAATTATGTCAGAGAGAAACCATTCTATTCTTTCTCTCTACCTGAAAATAGGAGCTGGCTAACCACGAGTTTTCCTAAAACCAGTCTAGTAAATGGCACAGAGGAAAAGGAACATTTAGCTACAAGCACTGGGTTTCCAGTGCCGGGGCAATACTCCACAGGAGGTGGTTCTGATGAGAACTCCAATGTCTACACTGGTGTCCATTTTCCTCCAGGAATCAAAGTCCTGTCAGGTGAGAGGAAATAGCAGGAAAGTTCTAAAAACACAAAGTGCCCCAGATACATGCTGAACCACAGGGAAATAATCAGCAGCTCATTCTCTAGCTTTGAGCACTGAGGAACAGTAAAATAACTGCCGGGTTTTGTTTTTGGTTTTTTTTGGGTGTTTTTTTTGTTTTGTTTTGTTTTGTTTTTTTGAGAAGCACCGTTCCCATTACATAGTACATTTATTTTAGATGGTCCTTGAAATGTGGCCAAGTCTACGGCAGGGCACAGTGAATCACCAGGGACAGGGGCTCTTTCAACCTACTCCTCCTACTCCCTCGACCAGGCTCTGACGCCTGTCACTGGGGTCTCCTACTGGTCCTCCCTCCTGCCAAGAACCCCGGACACGGTATGCCAGATTACCGAGAGGAGATGCAATTCCCTCAGTCCCGGTGGGCCAGATAAAAAGGTAGAGAAACCAAATCAGCCCAGGCCGTCTGCTAGGTGGTCCTGGTTCCTCCTCACTCCAAATACCCCCTCAGCGATCAGAGATCTCGGGAAAATGGCTCCAGGAAGAGGACAGGCCATGGTTAAAGGAGCAAGAAAGTAGAGGCCTCAGTCTTTTACTCATGATCCTTCAGGTCCAGAGTCAGGAGGCTAAGGTTTTATTATTCCATGGAACCATTCAAAGAAGGACACAAAAGTTATCTCTTAACAGAACTAAAACCACCCCATACTAACTAAAGGTGGGTGACATGACACAGACAGTGAGGACGGTGAACACTTGAATACTAGACCAATGCAACGACCATCACGAGAGACTCCAAGTAGTCCTGCATGAAAGAGGAGTTTTATCTAAGTCCCAAGAGCTCTCTTGGCTAGGTCCATGCTGGCCCTGCCCCTCCATTACCTAGTACGGCCCAGAGAGCTCAGAGGTGGGATTATGGCAGTGGGGGGTTGGTTAGGGAATCTTCTCCTTCTGCTCAGATCCTCCCTCACCAGCTGCCTGTGTGACACAAATGAACTAAAGTCAACAGTGCTCCAAAAGCTCCAGAGCAGCCTAACGACATGTGTCACGGGGCAAAGTCCCAAACCAGACCTGCGGCCACCCTCTTAGAATAGATAATGACTTTGCTTCCCATCACAGGGACCTTTGTGTGATTTGGCTTGAGAAGGCCAAGAACTCAAGCCCATCCTAATGGCCACAAACACAACTGTAAACTAATAAATCTGTGCATGTGAACAGAATTTTTGGGAACTGGTGAATCACTGTCTAGAGAAGTATCATTAAAACTAAGACTGGGTATGGAAGTCCTGAATCACTATATTGTACACCTGAAACTAAGCTTACACTGTATGTCAACTAACTGGAATTTAAATAAAAACTTAAAAAAAAAAAAAAACAACCTAAGACTGAGTGAGGGATTAATGGGGCACCACCTAAGTTGCTCAGATGAGAATCCTTCTAGAGGATTTTACCAACTCTCAGAAGAACCCGACCATGTATCAGTTTAGGCCCAAGCTTGATCAACAAATTGAGCTGAGAATGGGGACTTGGAACTGATGCTTTTGTTTCTGTTGGACACTAATCTCTTGGTTCATTCAGACAGGGGATAAAGAACATAAACCCTTGAAGGGCAGGGACCATAGAAATCATCTTTGTATCCTTCCTAGCACAGAAGACACACTCGAAGTTCACCCAATTAACTGGCTTTAAAGTTTCCAGGTTCACACAGTTGATGGAGTGTAGCTCTTAGAACAGAAGAGCAACATGGAATCTACACCGAAATGATCATTGAAAAAAATCAAATAAACACCAACAATTAACAGACCTGAGAGGCGAGGATTTGGAGGTGGTGTTGACAAAGGAAACACGGCCAGCCTGTCTGCCTGAAATCTAGGTGGCAGACTGATGGATAAACCTGGTTTATAAAGAGTCCTCCAGGGATCCTTGGTGGCTCAGTCGGTTATGCGTCGACTTCGGCTCAGGTCGTGATCTCATATTTTATGAGTCGGAGCCCTGCACTGGGCTCTGTGCTGACGGCTCAGAGCCTGGAGCCTGCTCCTGTCCCTCCCCTACTCGTGTTTTTCTCTTTGTCTCTCTCAAAAATAAAACATTAAAAAAGAGAGAGATTACTCCAGAATCCTTTCATCTGATTTCCATGCCAGAAGGTTTGACTACTCTTAAAATCAAGATTAATAATCTCAGAAGTGACATTTTTTTTTCTCCCTGCAGAAAGGGTCTTGAGAGATTTATTAATAAAGGGTTCTAACTTCTCAGCCAGCATACTTTTCATTTTGCTCCTTTAACTCAGTTACTATCTTGACTTTGCTTCCTCACAGCTAAGCGATTATAGGGGCTCTCAGGTATGCTGAAGCATTCGGGGGACAGAAGGGCGGTGACTACTTTTTACTTCAAGTGCTTGTCAAGTTATTTTTTAAATCATTAGTATTATTTTCACTTCTGTGACATTAAAGTCCCACAGTGTCTCTCAAAGGACATGAACTTACATTTCTTTCCTGAATTCTTCCATTTTTTGATTCTCTACCGTCAGAAGTTCTTTTGATTTGTTCAGCTCTTCCACATTTTTCAGGTTGTTTTCTTTAAGTGTATCCAACTTAAAGACCAAGAAAAAAAAACTTGATGAAATTATTTCATTTTCCAGTGGCAGGACTGGACAGACAAATTATTCATGCAAACATGCACTAAAAAGATAGGTGAAATTAGTCACTTGCCAAAAAAAGAAATTAAAAAAAAAAAGGTCACCAGGTAAGGAGATGACAAATGACCACGTCTTATAATAGACGTTTATAATAACGGCAAACCTCCCCCTTACATTTAGTCAGACATTTCCTGTACACCGGGCCAAAATGTCAAACTAAATTGCTACATGAATTATGACAAAGGTTTTGTTTTCACTTTATATACAATTCTCAGTACGTATCACTGAACTTACTATTCAAGTATGACCCCTTTTAAACACACACACACACGAAATAAATTGCAAAGGCATGACATCAGCAAGGATTATTCTTTGCAATAAAAACTAAAGCCCCTTTCCTTCCCCACAGATTAGTAGTTTTCGAGTATTTGTCAACATTATAACCAAACACACCAAGTCCTCATTACAAAAATTATTTGAATTAAAGCATCTGTAGGTGGGAAAAGATTTGGTTATCCATTTGACCTCTGATCTGAAGAGGAAAAAGCCCTGCAGTGAGGCTGAAAAGCACTCGTTCATTCAGCCCCATCGCCTGCCCATGGGGGATGCAGCCGGCTTAGAGCCCGGCCCTGATGGCAGAGCCAGACACATTACTGGAATGAGTGGGGACATGACCAACTATGGGCTCTGGCAGGTGACTGGGGCTCTAGGTGCGGAGTCCCCATCAAGAACAGTGAGCTCGTTCAGGCTGTCCGTGACCCAAGGTGTGCTCCCGACCCCAGAGTGGCTTCCTGGGACTTGTGTGGTCATCTTGTACAGAGATACCTCTGCCACATCACATGCCACAGTCAGGAGTCCTAGACGGTGTCTTGATAGTTTTAACGCCACAATATTCCTTTTAATGCCCTCTACAATTAAGAGAGGAATCTGGAATTCCAGATTCACAGAACAAGAAAAACCAAGTATCGCAAAGGGTCCAAAAAAATGATTCAGCCAGTCTTACATTCTGGTTCTAAAGAGGACACCAAGGGCTATGTCATGAAAGCACACAATTCTCCCTTATTCTCCCCTCAAAAATGAGATATCGTCCCTAAAATCTTCTCATTTATTTTAACTTCAGTGATTATCTGGTTTTTTAATGTTTTTTCTTCTTCTTTTAGGACTATCAGTCTGTAAATGTATCCCCATGTACAATTTTATTTACCCTGTAAGCATCCCAAAATGTGCATGTCTTTATGGATTTCCATCTTTGAACTTTCATAATGAGAAGGCCTAGGCTCTACAAAGCAGCTCTTCAACGTGGCTAGCCTTTCCACTGCTTAATTCCTGAACGTCTCACCTGACTATCCCTTTTCGAAACGTCTGAGGTCAGGCAGAACTTCACCTAACTATTTTGGAGAATCAATCTGCTGAGGATTGAGAGGTAACTGCTTCCCAAAGAAAGAAGGGATTGATATGAGCTGCGAGTGGGGAGGAAGGGAATCAAAAATGGGTTCAAGAATGAGAGATACTACTTTGGACAGAATCAAAGTGATCTTGATGCCACAAATCTGAGCCCCAGAAATGGCTGAGTGCGGATGATGACACAAAAGGGAATCAGGGCTGAATGACTCCAAGAAAAGGCCCACGTCAAACTCAGAGGCTGAGGAATGGAATTTAGTGGCTCAAGATGGGAGAGGGTAAAGATAAAAAAGTGTATGTGACTTAAGATAAAAGTACCAAAACTAGAGAATGTTATGAGTACCTCTCTCTTCAGTTCCGTCATTGAAGTTATCATGAAAAAGCCACGCTATTCAGGTTTTCCCCTCATTATTTTAAAGGTTGATCCTACTAAATAAGTAATGAAGTAATACACTTTATTTAATATTATCATGGCTCTGGTGTACATTCGACTCCGCTACCATAGAGCAAGCCTGTGTAAGGCCACACTTCAAAAAATAAACAATCCTGAGTTAGTGATCAAACATTCCATGAAGCCGGTAAGCTGTCCTTTGTACAAAAAGCCATTTAAATCTGATTACTTCATTCTGTAGTTTTTCATTTGTTTGCTTGGTGTCCTCTAAGGAGGCCAGAGTTTCGCTCTTCTCTTTGGTCATCTGTTCCATTATCTGCATGGCATCTTCTGCTGTTCGAGCAGCCTAAATACAAGAGAGCACCGTGAGAAATGAGGCCACCCCTCGCCCCGTCAGGGACGCCCAGGCCGTGCGGCTCAGGCAGCCCTCAGTGTCTTGTGCGGTTAAGGCCCAGTTACCAATCCAATGCCAGAACAGAGACATGAAAGGTCTTTACCCCAAAGGGAAACAAAGTCCCAGACCCTTTTCATGCCATTCTTCAGACAAGCCAATTGTGATATGCAATTTGCAGATTCTCAGACCCTCGGATGAGTCACGCTCATCATTCTGACCGATGTTGGAGAGAAACATTCAGGGAAAGTAAAGAGTCACATCCTCATGTAGCTGAATTTTCTCTTAATCATATTTACTGCTGTGTGTTTGAAACTCTATTCTTGCTATTTCAGATGTGAGGCTTTTGAAATCACTTGTAATTTAGGCTGGGAATTTCTGAAGGGAAAATAAAAATTATTTGGGCAATTATTAACATGAGGCTCAAGGGCTTAATGAGAAGCACTAAACGGCAAGGTCTCTGAGAGACGCTGTGGGTAATGAACAGAAACACGGCTGTGAATAAAAAAGATAATACGCACGTGGAGACAAATCCTTAGCTGGTAAGACATGGAAGTAACCATTAAAAACTAAATTTTGTGTTCATTTATTGTTTTTCATAAAAAAGAATTTAAAAGATGTTTAGGCACCTGCTTGCAATTTCACACGGTCTAATTAGGCTTCTGGGATTCTGCAGTGTACCTTCCGGACCGCCAGCCACGGAGATTTCACTGGTGGGTTCCAAGTCCAGAAGGACAGGCACAACAGAACAGTTGAAAGCCAAACAGAAGATACTCTGTTTCAATATGTGCCCATTTTTCTATTGTTTTTAATCCTTTCAGAACCACAGTTGAGTTTTTCCAGTAAATTTCTCCTTAAATTAAAAAATATATCCTTTTTATTCACAGTCCACAATTCTTTCTAATGGACAAAAACAACTGCGATTAGAGATTTAGTAATGAGTGGCCTCTTCAGGTGGTAACAAACAGCTAGAGACATATGAGCAACGGATTAAGTGGGGTGCCTCTCCTCATGAGGCCGCCAGGAAGTTAGTGCACAGTGTTAGTAGTCCAGTTGCTGGTCCCTGACCCTCCCGCTTTACCGTAAATGACTGAAGAGTCTCGAGCTCTCTAATTTTAAGAGTGAGCTTGCTCTTGTCTTTCCTTAAAATACGGTTTTCATTTTGAGATTCTAGGAGGTTGGCTGAGACATGGCTGTTGGTTTTGGCCAACTGGCTAATCTCCTTCTGCAGGATGAAGTAGCTCTCTGCCAGCTTTTCCTTCTCCTTCAGGAGCTCCTCCTTCGTCAGCATCATGTCTCTCTTCTCGGCCAGGAGGTTCTTGTTGTCCTGAACCACCTTGGCACGATCGGCCAGGGTCATCTCGTGCTTCAGCCGGAGGTCATCCAGGATCTTGGAGAGGCAGCTGTGTAGTTCCTGCAGCTCTAACTTGGATTTGGACAAGGTGGCAAAATCGCTCTTCAGAGTCTCTATGTTAGCAGCGAGCCGAGCCGTCTCTGCACTCAAGAGTTCCTTCTCCTTAATTATCTCCACCACTTTCTGCTCTGATTTGGTCTTCTCTTGGACAAGTACAAAATTTTCAGACTGAAGCTGCTTAGTACGTGCTCTTAACTCTTCTAGCTCCTGCTCCAGGAGGACCACCTTCCCTTGAAGTTTCTTGTTTTCATACAGGGATGACTCGCTTTCCTGCGCTCTGGCTTCTTTTTCCAGGATGAAGGACTGCTGGATTGTCTGGATCTCCTTGTTTAATCTCTGACACTCTTCTTGCAGGTTCAACCCATCCCTCAGCAAGATGCTCTTTTCAGAACAGCAAGTCTGAAGTTCAGCATTCAGACTCTCCTTTGCCTGCAAGGTGCTCGTGTGCTCTTTTTCTAAACTCTTTCTGGCATTTTGAGCCTCTTTCAGCATCAGAGAGAGCTCGCACTTGGTGGCTGCTAGCTCTTGGTTTTCCCTTTTCCTCTCCTGGAGCTCTTTCTTCAGAGTGTCGAGATTACCAAGGAGTTTCATCTTCTCGTGCACTAGGACTCTTCGGTTCGCAGACTCTTGATCATATTTCCTTTTGAGGTCTCCTATGGTTTTCATGGAATTCTCTCTTTCTGCAAGCAAATCTCCATTTTGCATTTCCAGGACAGACTTTTCCTTCAAAGCTTCCTCATGCTGCTTTTTGAGCTTAGAAATTTTCTGACATACCACCTCCTTCTCAGAAGTCAGGCAACTGATCTTCTCATTCAGGCTCATCTCCACATGGGTGGCCTCTTCTGAGCACTTCTTCAGTTTTTCGGCGATGAGTCTGTTCTCACTTAGAAGTTCTTCTTTTTCAGCCACGAGTTTTCTCTCCGATGAGGCCAAGGTTTCTTTTTCATGCAGAAGCTGGATGCACTCGGAGTCTGTGATCTCCCGACTGGTCTTGATTTCTTCCAGGAGCCTTGTGAGGCTGGTATTTGTAGCCTGCAGCTGCCTCATGTCCAGCTCAGCCTTCCTCAGAGCCCCCGTGGCATCGTCCAGCTGTGTGCGTAGCCCGCCGGTTTCCGTGCTGAGCAGCTGCTTGATCTGGAGGGCGCCCTCCAGGCTGGCGCTCAGCTTCTCCCGATCCTGAAGAAGCACGTCCTTCTCAAAGCGCAGATCTTTGTTGTCCTGGAGAAGATTGTCTCTTTCCACCTTTAAGGCTATGCACGTGTTCTCAAGGCCTGACTGCTTCTCCAAAGCGGACTTTTTCTCAGCCGTGAGATCTTCGATCTCCTGCACCAAGGTTTTCTGATCTTCGACTAGCTCCTCGTAAGAGCTCTGCAGCTTCTGAATGATTTCGTCTTTATCTCTCGCCAAGGCGAGGTTTTCAGTAATGAGTTTCTGGACACGATCCTCTAGGTGATCTTTTTCTTGCTGATCCTTCTTAGACTCGGCCATCAAAGTGTCTCTGTGGAGCTGGAGCTCTTCCGTGAGGGCCCGCAAGCTCGCTCTGGAAGCCTGCAAGGCGTCATTTTCCATACTGACCTTCAAAAGTTCTTCCTGCGCAATATTGATTTCCCCTAGTAATTTCTCTCTCTCAAGAGCTAAAGATTCTTTATGGAGCTGCTCCTGCTGATAAAGCTTTTCGGCATCTTGTTTTTCTTCTAGGACTTTCTCCTTTTCTAAATTAAGAGCTTCATTCACTGACCACAGTTTCTGTTGATCTTCCTGAAGTGAAGTGATTTTGGCCTCCACCTCTACCAACTTTGATAAAAGTGAACCTTTTTCTAACTTTAAAGTATTTCCCTCCTGTGCAAGAAGCTGCTTCTCTGATTTCAGACCCCTCAGCTCTTCTGACATTAGTTCAATTTCTTTTTTGGCTGATGTTAACAAATAAGTTAGCGACTACAGAAACAAAAGGTGGAAAGAATGGAAACAAAATGAAATCAAGCAGACAAATGCAAGCCCAAATAACTTAATGTAACCTAAATCATCATAGTTTAAAATTTTTTTACATTAAATGTCCTAGAAACTACCTGGATAACAAGAGGGGAACTTGGGAAACTAGATGAAAAGAGCCCATTAAAGGATAATACAAAGCAAGTTTAGCTTTGCAAAGGGCTAATCTACCTATTGGTTTATCTTTGAAAGAAACCCTTTTGAAATCATCCCCCAAGGGGTACCTAGGAGATCAAAATAGTAGTTTGACTTTGACCTCGGGGCATGAGACTCTTTCCTACCCTTCCAACTTCCCCATTATTTCTGTTGTAGGAAGAATTCAGAGAAGAATTTTTAAAAATACAATCTAGAGAATTACAAAAAGTGAATATATTTTAACCGAACGGGGGAGGGCAAGGGGGAGGGAAAATAAATTGTCGCTTTTCATACTAACTATAAGACAGCTTACCAAACGACAGTCACTGGCCTGACTGATTTAATCCCAATATTTCTTACAACTTATTAAAAATACAAACCAATATTCTAGGCTTTGGTGACTAAAATAAATGATTTAAAAAAATATTTTGAAATGTTTTATTTATTTTTGAGAGAGAGGGAGACACAGAATCCGAAGCAGGCTCCAGGCTCTGAGCTGTCAGCACAGAGCCTGACGTGGGGCTTGAACTCACAAACCACAAGATCATGACCCAAGCCAAAGTTGGACACTTAACCGACTTACCACCCAGGTGCCCCAATAAATGAGTTTAAAAATATACCGGTTTATAAAATGACCTAACCACATTATCTATACCAGCACTGTCCAGAACCTTCTGCAATGTTCTAAGTGTTATCTGCACAACCAGCCCACTGCTCATGTGTGTAGCTGGTGAGCATGTGAAGTGTGGGGAGTGCAACTAATGAGCTAAACTTATAATTTATTAAAATTTAACAATTCAAATTCAAAATAATGTGGCTGGTGGCTACTGTATTGAACAGCACAGTTACAAATCACTGGCTCTTAAACTAGGAAACACAGAAACTCTGTGGGCTCCATGAACCTCCTGACATCTTATATAAAGTTTGTTGAGCATATAAATTTTCCAGGAGGGGAAGTACTTTAAGGGCTCATCAGGTTCATAAAACAGTCTGTGAGCCACTCTTGCTGACCAACACTGAAACCCACAGAAACTGGGTATCAAGACGACTTTGGAGGGGGGAAAAATCCTAACCAAATGACCCTTGTAAAAAATAAAAAACAAAACACCAGTAAGCAAAATTAATGAGACTTAACAGAAACTTCTAGAATGCCATGGTTTTGTCAAATGGCAACATTTTTTTTTAAGGTAAACACTAAAAAAGTGGAGTCTGGGGGCGCCTAGGTGGCTCAGTCAGTTAAGCATCCAATTCTGGATTTTGGCTCAGGTCATGATCTCATAGCTCCTGAGTTCAAGCCTGCTCAGTGCGGAGCCTGCTTGGGATTCTCTCTCTGCCCCTCCCCCACTTTCACCCATATGAGCACTCTCTCTAAATAAATAAATAAACATTAAAAAAAAAAAAAAAAAGCTGTAGTCTGTCCAGATAAACAGATCCACAAAAACAAAAAAAGCTGGAAATTATATCCAGTGTTAAATGACTCATAAAACTGGAACTGTTTAACCAGGAGAAGAAAAATCCCTGACCGCTGGCAAGAAGGAGAGAGAAAATGTAGGCATGTCTTATATATGACATAAATTATGTCATTGTCCAATTTAATTAACAAGTTTTAGGTGGATTTATTTGAAGTCCTATGTATGCTCTCTTACATTTCCTTTTCGAAAGGAAAGCAATCGAAGACAAAAGTTTACTTTTCTTTGAGCAAGTTAAACAGTAGGAGGAAACAGTTAAATAGTAGGAGGGTGGTTGAACTTCATTAAGCTGCCAGAGTCCAAAATATACTGGGTTGCTGACTGATCCTGACACCATAAAATCAAAGTCAATGTATCAAATTCTACTCTATTTGATAACGGGATGTTTCCTCACAGCCCCTGCATCCAGCTTCCTTACCAATAAGCTCAGAGTGCCTTCCAGGGACGTATCAAAGCCCTTTCTAGACTCCTCACTTCTAATCGGCTGTGTAGGAACTATTTCTCCAATGCTCACTTGTTTCATGTGGCCTCTGCTTCTCGCTTTGCTGCAGGATGTCCCCCTAACCCCAGTGCAAAGTGGCAGCAAGCTGGCCAAAATGAGAGGCCATAACACAAGTCTATTGCAAGCAAGCGAACAGAGCTGAGGCAACAGGAGACTCTCTGTGACAGCTGGGGAGCAAGCAGCATGGGGGGCGGGGGGCTAGTTACACAGTATGCTCGGGGAGGGGGAGCGGGGGGGGGGAGGAAGCCCTGTGCTGTAGCCACCTCCCCCTGAGAAGGAAGAGCAGCTGGCAGAAAACACCTGAAGCCAGGAAAACGTAACTCGCCATCACACCAAGCCTTCAGAGGTCAGATCTGCAAAGGCCAGTGTACCCCATCCCATCTGCTGCGCTGAGCCCCACTGTAGCCTTGACGCAATGCAGCAACCAGAACATACTTTGGCTTTGTCGGCTTGCTTTTTCAGTTCCACCATCTCCTGCAACAGGCCGCTGTTCTCCTGCTGTGCGGCCTTCAGCCTCTCCTCTGTGTCCAGCAGCAGCTTCTGTAGGCTCTGCAGGGTGTCTTCGTGCTTCACCTTTGTCTCGGAACTGGCCGCTTCGTACCTAGCTTTCAGATCCTGGCACTGGTTGTGGCTCGTTTCCATCTTCTTTTCCTGCAGAGAGCCCGAGTGAGGCAGAAAGTCAGCTAGCCACATCTGCACTGCCCCTCACCTTCCCTGCCAGCACACAGTCCCATTTACTGCCTCCTTACCAGGTCCGACAATTTCCTCAGCAGTTCTTTCTTCTCTTCCTCATGCTTTTTAGCTGCTTCCTGCTGGCACTGTTCCGCTTTGAGACTTACTTCCCCAATATTCTTCTGCAGAAAGCTTGCATTTTCGTTAGCCTTTGTGAGTTTTAGCTGTAATTCTTCTACAGTTCTAGAATAAGTTTCAATACAAGGGGTGAGAGTTTTCAAAAGAATGCTTTGAATTTCAGAGGTATGCTTAGAAAGATAGTATTAATAATTGTATTAGTGACTTTAAGTTATGAGTAATTTAATAATGTCTGAAATAGCAAAAAAAAAAAAAAAAATTAACCAGACTTGCCCTGAAGAATAGTTTTGACAATTGTGACAGTTATAAATACATTATTTGGAATGATAACTACTGTAATTACGAAGGTTTATCATTTTATGTCAATAGATCAGTAAGGAAAAAATGAGTGAAAAGTAAACATACATGAGGAAACGAGTTATTTTAGTTAAGTTTCAAAATTTTAGCAGACTAGATTATCAAAAACTCATTCTAGTGCCACTCGAGAACAGAAGATACAAAATGACACTTAAGAACTTGAAGAACTAGCTTCGATATCCTAATGTGGTCCAACAAAGATGTACACAAGACGTGGGACACAAACCTGGAGCACAGGCTATCAGACGACTCTGAGAACGGAGGAGGGAAACTCGGGCGGTCCCTCTGGGTTTTACACCTGTCCGACACCTGCAGAGATGGAGCTCCTCGAGGGCACCGTGCCACAACCGCCTGTGCAGCTGCACCCACCTTGACCAGGTCTGACCCGAGGGAGCCAACCAAGGCCCGGTCACCCCCACCCCCACCCCCGATGCTGGACTGTGGATGCAAGCCTAACTGCCAACTAGTCACCCTTTCAGACTCATTGGCCCTAAAATGTCCTCTGAGAGTTTCTTGCCTTATAAGACATTTGCTTTTAATATGGCAGCTATTGAAAGAAAAAAAAATCAAAGCAACAAGAACCTCAGAGTAAAGACAAGAACAGAGGTGAAGACCAAAGAAGCTAGCACTGAGGACATATAGTGCAGCGACGAGAGCATCAAGAGTTCTGGGACCGGAACACAAGCGAGTGACTTCACCTGACTGAGCCTCAATCCCTTTCTCTTCAAAATGGGAATAATACACTCACCTCACTGGATTATTATGAGAATTAGAAAATACACTCAGCACAGTGCGGGGCACATACCTACTAAGCCTGTCATAAGGGCTACCCTTCGTTACACTGAAATAGGTTAGAATACTGTTAACCGCCTGTAAAAGATGTCACCGCCACTGGTAAAATTCTTTACAAGCCATCAAAAAGTCTACAATATTGTATTACTTAGAAGGTTCACTAGTTGACTTAAGCATACACTGAGGTAGTAAGTGAAAGAGAGACAGGAAACTTTAAAACAAAGCCACCCTGAATTCTGGCTTCCCTCCCTCTGAGATTTACTTCAGAGGCCAACCTAAATCAGGCACCCGTATAACCACTCATACCTACCTTTCTTTCAGACGTAACTCGTCATTCATTTTTGTCAGCTGAAAAGAATGATCTCCAGACATTTTCATTATTTCTGCAATGTCATTTTCCAATTTTTCCTTTGCCTTTATCAGCTGCTCTTCTCTTTCATCTCTTTCTCTAAATTTTGCCTCCATGTCTGAATATACGTAGGAAAAAAAAAAAATTGCACCACAGTGTTACAGGCAACAAAAGTTTATTGACTACATCCTATATTCCAAGGCTTGCTCTGGGAATATTTGCATATAGCAATCCCTGCCCTCATGAAAATAATATTCTAGCCAAGAACACAGACAATAAACAAAATCAATAAAGAAAATAAATAGTATAAAAATAGGGTTAATTGCTAAGAGGGAAAAAAATACAAGCAGAGAAAGGAACCAGGAAGGATTGGGAAGGTTAAAATCTTAGGCAGGGCCTCTCTGAATGGTAACATTTAAGTAAAGACCTGAAGGAGCTGAGGGACAGCAAGTAGAAAGGCCCTGAGGCACAAAAATGCCTGACACGCAAAGAGGCCAACATGGCTGAGGCAGAATGAATAAGCGGAAGGGTAGTACAGGACGTAGTCAGAGAGGGGGCAGGGCCTGGCATTGGTAAGGACTAGAGTTTCACCCTCTGCGTGAGCTGGGCGCCACTGGGTGATCTCGAGCAGAAAAGTGACAAGACCTGACTTGATGGCGGAAGGACCACTCTGGCTACAATACTGCAAATGGACCAAAGGGGGCAGGGCAGAAGCGGGCAGAGCAGACTGCCAGCCGTTAGAGCAGCTCAAGTGAAAGACGATGGTTGGCTCGAGTCAAGGACGGCGGTAGGAGTGGTGACGTGTGGTGGATTCTGACTTACTGGAAAACAGGGCACAGAGCACGTGCCGAAGTTACAGACCTCAAACAAGTATTTGATCGCATCATATCACACTAACAAGTGAAGAAGTTACCCCTGAATAGGTGCTACTGTAACGGACTATGCTTATCACAAATCCTAGGAAACCTACTGTATGCAGTGCTTAGTAACTAGACATCTTACCTGTTAAATTTTCTCTCAACTTCTCCAATTCGGTAGACAGTGCATTAAACTGTTCCTCTTTTTGGTGTAATTTATTTATAGTTTCTATGGAGGATAAAGTTAAAAGTTTAATATATTTCATACTTAATAAGCCATCTAGAGGCTGGCTGTCTTACAACTAAGTCAAATCGTATGTTTAGGACTTGAGAGGACAGGAATACTAAAGAGTCACACCACACCTCAAACCACTGCATAATAGACCTACAGAAGTAATCATGCATCTCCTTCTGCCTCCCCACATCTGCGGCTTAAGCAGACACCAGGCGGGACGCCTGGGTGGCTCAGTCGGTCAAGTGTCTGACTTCTGCTCAGGTCATGATCTCGTAGTTCATGAGTTCGAGCCCCGCATCGGGCTCTGTGCTGACAGCTCGGAGCCGGAAGTCTGCTTCAGATTCTGTGTCTCCTTCTCTCTCTGTCCCTATCCCACTCGTGCTCACTCTCTTTCTCAAAAAATAAACAAACATTAAAAAAAGAAAGCAGACGCCACATATCCCTTTCTTGGCTTCTCTTTCCTCCTTATAGCTAAAACTCAAAGTTATCAATGACTGAGGACTAAGATAATATTTTTCCCAAGTATATTTAATTTTAATATGGAACAAGCTTTAAGTCAGAAGAAGAGAGAATTCATGGGAGTGTAAGGCTTCAGGAAGCTCACGGGAATCCGGCTGCAGGAGCTTCCGGAAGAGTGACATCAGACTACAGGAGCATCTATTCTACGTACTCCAGACGCAGCTCCAGTTTGAGAACGCGACGTTCTCTAAGCCACCTGCTCATACTTTAGGAAGACATACCTTGCATGCTTCTCTGAACGGAGACCGCCTCCTCTGAAGCATCAGCAAACTTTTCTTTCTTAAAAAAAAAAAATTAAAAAAATTGGATACTCAGAATAGAAAGATTTCAAATTATAGAAATAGAAAGCTTCAATCAGTCGTGACTATAGCACTATCTACTTTTTGTGACTGATTTTGTTTCACTGAAACGAGTTTACACTTAAAACGTGTAGACACCAAGTACTACCATAGGTATACTGTGCATGTACATACACGAGTGAATGAGGTTTCTATGTGTGTGCATACATAGGTGTGCACGTACGTCTGTACGGATGTGTGAATGTGCACACCTAAGTACATGCGGTACATGTGAATGCCTTTTTCAGGTTGCCCTCCTCAAATAGCAGAACTTCTCTTCAGATATCTAGCTAAGACAGTGATCAGAATTCTGAAATGTTTTATATCTGAAAGTAATCAGAGCCTAACATCTTGAAACTGTATCAACTACATCTAGGGTCACCAGGGGTGGCTCAGTCAGTTAAGCATCCAACTTTGGCTCCAGTCAAATCTCACAGTTCAGGAGTTTGAGCCCCGTGTCAGGCTCTGTGCTGACAGCTCAAAAACCTCCTGCTTTGGATTCTGTCTCCCTCTCTCTGCCTCTCCCCAGCTCATAATCAGCCTGTCTCAAAAAAATAAATAAATAAAACATTAAAAAATTTTTTTTGATAAAATAAAATCTACTTAAAAAAAAAAACTACTTCTAAAACCAAAAAGGGCCATCACTCACCTACTCTTTTCTAAATGTGACAGTAGATAAAACCACTCTCTTGGCTTTCCTGAGATGAATTTTGAGCAAGATACACCAATATTCTTAAATGAGTGTTTCTAACTATTTTGGAATATTTAGAAAACGGGCACATGAACCACACAAGTCCACCAAAGCCCACATGTCCACCTGTAATATTCCTCAAGCCAGACTTAGGTGGCAAGTTTTCTCTTTAGGGTACACAGAGGGATATGCTAACTTACAAAAAAGTAAAGCATCCTCAAAGTTTGGGGAGGAAGGCAGAGAAGTGGTATGAAACTCAAAACACATTTTCTTAAAGGACATCATATTAGAAAACTGTCATCCCCAGGCCAACCTGTTCTCAAAAAAGGAGCTAAACTACTGTATATCTAAACTGTCCAATAGAATTCTCCTCCATGATGGAAATATTCTATACTGCACTGTTCAATATGGTAGCCACTAGCCACATGTGGCTATGAAGCACTTACAATGTGGCTAGTACAAACGAAGAAGTTAATTTTAATTCATTTAATAGCCATATGTGAACAGTAGCTACCATATGAATAGTGCAGCTATATATGTAACATTTGAAGAAGTAGAAGTTTGTAATACTGGCATTTAAAAAAAAAAAGCCAACACTCTAGCACAGAAGCGTAGTAGGTGCGGAAGAGGACGGTGTACGGAGGGTCTAAGACAACCTTCCCCTCCGGACTCATGTTTCTCTTACCCAGTTTCTCCATAACCTTTCCCATGATGTGTGCTTATGGTTGTTGGCCCTGACTAAATTCAGGGTTTGTTTGGTTTTTTTAATGTTTATTTATTTAGAGAGAAGGAGACAGAGAATCCCAAGCAGGCTCTGCACTGTCAGTGCAGGGCCTGATGTGGGGCCTAAACTCACGAACCGCAGGATTGTGACCTGACCACTATCAAGTGTGACACCCAAGCGCCCAAGCGACCAAGCCACCCAGGAGCCCTTTAAGTTCAGTTTCTGATGCAGGAAGAAAGGAGAACAGTTGAGAAACGGTAAGAAAAGGTTAAGAAAAAAATGTCTTACAACTTGGGATTAAGGCAAGAAGATATATGTGAAAAGAGATGTAATTTCCTGAGGTGTAATAAACAGAGTTGTAAGAGATGATTCTTTGAATTCATAGTTAGACAGCACTCTGCCTGGCTAACAGAGGATGACAATGGTCCAGGATAGCTCTCTGGAAAGTAGGAGAAGGCACAGTCAAGACCTCATTATAAATGAAAGCTACAGTGTTAGGTATGTAACTTGGAAGGTCCCTGTGTTTAGCAAAAGTAAGCAGTCAATAATATGCCAAAGTGACCCATTTATCAGAAGCAAAGGACAGATTTTAAAAAGGAAAAAGTAATACCTACCTTTATTGCTGGTTTGGGTTTGATCCCATTCCCTTCAAGGTCATCAGTCAATGACTAATACACTCAATTTAAATCAATACTTTGAAAAAGGAAGGAAATAGGTACAATACTTCTTTACAGGAGACTTTTGTTTTTAAAACAGGAACCATTCAAATGGCCAGAAACCCTGACAGTCAGATTCCCAGCAGGTACTTACCAAAGTCTGAAGTTCTTTTTCCAAAGCCTCTTTCACTTGACTGACTTCACTCAAGTTTTTCTGAAGGTTATTTAGTGTTAGCTCTTTCCCCTGCAGCTCTTTGGTAATGCTACTAGCCTACCGTACACAGTTACGTGGCACAGGAGTAAATGAACAGAAGGAAACAAAAAAAGAATGAATGAGAAAGAAAAAAATAAAACAAATCTAAAAAACATATGAGAAACAAACACAACTGAACAAAACCGAAAGGAATAAAGGCATGGGTAAAAAGTTGTTTTTCTTTTTTTGTTAACTCTGAGAAGCCAACGACTTTTCACACAATCCGTTTCTAGGTAGCACAATCTAATGGCTATTTAAAATAGTCAAAACGGGTGCCTGGGTGGCTCAGTCGGTTAAGCGTCCGACTTTGGCTCAGGTCATGATCTCGTGGTTTGTGAGTTTGAGCCCCACGTCGGGCTCTGTGCTGACAGCTCAGAGCCTGGAGCCTGCTTTGGATTTTGCGTCTCCCTCTCTCTCTCTGCCCCGCCCCTGCTCACGCTCTCTCAAAAATACATAAAAATGTTTAAAAAAATAATAATAAAATAGTCAAAACAGAGTATTTTTCTATACCAAAATTTGGAATATCAGCACGATCTAAAGCAGAAAGTGCAGACACTTACTTTCTAAATGAGTACGTTAAACAATTTTATTTTCTGGACTTTAAAATCCATAAAATAGGAATAATGGATACATGTGGTCTATGTTATTTTCTATATCTTTGCATATACTTAAAGTATTTCACCATTTAAAAAAAGATAAAGAATTTTAATTTTTTTTTTTTTTAACATTTCTTCACTTTTGAGACATAGAGACAGAGCACGAGCAGGAGGAGGGCAGAGAGAGAGGGAGACACAGAATCCAAAACAGGCTCCAGGCTCCGAGCTGTCGGCACAGAGCCCGATGCAGGGCCCGAATCCACAGACCGCGAGATCATGACCTGAGCCGAAGTCGGCCGCTCAACCGACTGAGCCACTCAGGTGCCCCGATAAAGAATTTTAAAATGCACTGGACAACAGCATCAGAAATTGGTTTTCATTAAATCTTGATGTAAAAAAAAGCTGACCACCCCTTAGCTTCATACTGCTATACTAATTCATTTTTGTGTTTTGATTGGTATTTCAGATCCATGTGAGGAGATTTGAGAAAAACTTCCTGTAATCAGCTTATTATCTTCAACTAACATTACTCAGTGACTTTTCCTTCTGTCTATCTTCACGTCTCCCCATTGAACTTTACAACCCTTTGCTAACAAAGCAGTTTCTCCTGCAAAAAGCTCCTAGAATTCCTCGTCAGTACCAGTACCCCCATTAGTGGCAAGAGGGCTGGGAAAGAGCATTCATTCCTCAAAGAGTCCTTAAAAATGAAGGTAATATTTGACAAGCCTCATTAGAAAGGAATGTAGCTGACAAATGTTCCATATAATTTCCTATGCCTTCACCAAAAGCATACTTGTCTGGTCTTTCCTCAAAAAGGTAGGGAACGGGGCACCTAGGTAGCTCAGTTGGTTAAGCACCCAACTCGTGGTTACGGCTCAGGTCATGATCTCATGGTTTATGGGTTTGAATGGCACATCGGGCTTCACACTGACAGTGGGGAGCCTGCTTGGGATTCTCTCTCTCGTTCTCTCTCTGCCCCTCCCCCACTCGCTCTGTCTCCCTCTTAAAATAAACAAACTTTTAAAAATTAAAAAAAAAAATGGTAGGGAATAGAACACGATCTCACTGCGGCATGGGAAAAGCTCCGAGGATGACAGAAGTAGTGATACAAAGGGCCCCAGGCTCTTACCCTTATTTTGCTGTGAATATTATTTATCATAGAGTGTTAATTTGCAATAGTCAAAGTCAAGCCTCAGGGTCCACAGCCTGTTTTTATATATTACCTTATGGACAAGACAATTATGTAAATGGCAAAGGAGGAGATAATCTTATAAATTTCTTCCCCATCTGTTCGTTTATTTATCTTAACGCCATCATCTTGGGGAATTTTCTATTTTAAAAGGATTACAGACTAGAACCAAGCTTCAACAGGAGATTGCACAGCATGGCCCAGAGACAAGGTCGTAGAGTATCCAGATAACAGGAAACCAAAATAAATTCACATAGTTGGGCCAGTGTTTTCTCTAATCTCCTCAGAAGAAACCACACTCAATATACTCAGAGGATACTACAGCAACTGGGAAATTTGCTAGCACCAAACAATCTGCTGTAATAAAATCAGGAATTTGGAAGATGAATCAGCTCCACTCAAAAGTAACATATACTGCAAAGTGAGACGGACAAATGGAAAATTAAAGGATGGAGGACGCCAATACAAACCTTGCCACTTTCAGTATTCTTTTCAATCTCTAAATTTGTAATCTGTTTCTCAGCTGCCTCAAGCTGCTGTCTAAGTTTCTCGATTTCCGATTTACCTTCGGAACTGGCTTTCCGAAGTGCATCAAGATCCAAGAGCTTTTCTTCAGTAGCCTTGAGCTGTGATGTAAAATTATCAATAACCTTGGTTTGTTCACTGCATTTGGCTTGTAGTACCTCTAGCTCCTTTACCTTTATTTCAGCTTCCTGCAATTTGTTCAAGGTGTCCTCCATCTCTACTAGATGCTGGTCTTCTGCTTTGTCCAGTTTCGCCTTGATGGCTTCGAGGCTGCTCTCCTTCTCTTTAACGACCGCCATCAGCTTACCCCTTAGGGCTTCTATCTCTTTAGCGTGAGCAGACCTTTCAGAGTCTTGTTTATTCTGCAGATTTTCTATTTCGTGCTGGTAATCTAGTCTCATCTTCTCCACTTGTGTTTTTAACTCTGCAAACTCTGCGGTCTCTGTTCCGACCCCCTTACTGAAGGACACCTTCAGCTCCTCCATCGCCTGCTGGTGAGACGCGATAGCCGTCTCCAGCTTGGACTTCCACAGGGCTATCACATCGGAATTCTCCTTGTTGGCATGATCGAGCTTGCTTTTCAATGACTCGTTCTCCTTGGAAAGCTTCTCTGTGGCAGCCTGAAGAGCCTTTAACTCTTTCAGATGTGTTTCTTCACGGGCTCCAAAATGCTCCTTCAGGGAAGTGACTTCTCTCTGGTGGTCAGCATGGGCAGCTTCTAATTTTTCTTGCAAAGAGCTTATCTCTTGCAAAAGGGAGAGTGACATGTCAACGTCCCCAGCAGGCTTGTGGGACTCCAGTCTCCGCCGCAGCTCGGCCACCTCCTGTGCTCTCAGCGCTAGCTCTTTTTCTAGCTCCATTATACGGGACTTTTCTGACACCGTAGCCACCTAGTAACCGCAGCCCAAAGAGAAACAAAGCATGTAAATAACCCATCGCTGGTAATTTCCTTTAACCTTGAAGATCTTTAATAACTCCCCACACCTCAGGCATCTGTGAGCTACAGTGAGCCCCTCTGTGCTCACCCACCTCTAGCTGCCATCATGGAGGAAGCCCAATTCTGAGAGCTCCAAAGTCGTCATCTTGGGCAAACTTCCACCCTCTTGAGATGCTCAAGGAACTGAAAACTGATATGGAATTTAACTTACTCCAAAACAATTTGTTTCCTCTAAAGAAACTTTAGAGAAGTGCCCATCAAATGATAGTTAAGTTGAGCGAACTTGTAGCTTTCACATTTCTCTTTCTATCTGCCTGATGGAAGAAAGAGTCCACCTCATTCCACCTGATTTCCCTACTCTGCTTCACCCAGGATGTGCACATACTCATCTATCTGATGCAGCTGATTTTAAGGATCTGTGCTGTCCGGTATAGCAGCACATGTGGCCGCTGAGCACTTGAAATGTGACAGGTGCTGAAAGTATGAAATACACAGATTTTGAAGACTCAGGGGGAAAAAAGAACAGATAACACCTTGTTAATAATTTTTATACTGATTACATAATGAAATGATATTACTTTGGATATACCAGTTTAAATAGATTATTAATTTTCTTTTTATCTACTAAAAAACTATGTTCATGTTGAAAGCACAAAATTTTCAATTATATATATGTGGTTTGTATTATACTCCTGTTGGCTATGACTGGTAATAAAAACTGTGAAATTACCTATCAAATGTTTCAATTAATACATCAGCTTTAGACTAAAAGCTTCAGCTGGATAATGAAGAAAGAATTCATTAACCTTTTTTATTTTCTCAAAAACAAAATGAGAACTATTACTTACCTGCAATTACGTACAAGAATCTTTAGAGATTACACCTTTTAGATTTTATGATTCTATTGGCATTTTAATGTAGTTCCCCTAACCCAGTGGTTCTTGGACTTAGGAGGCAAATCAGTCTCCTGGGACATGTGTCTAAAAGGCGGGGCCCCAGTTAGTCTCCCACGTTTTGATTCTATTCGAGCTCTGGGATAGCACTGAGGAATCTGCTTTTTTTAAACAAATACCCCAGGACTATGAAAAACACTTTCTTAACCTGTGTCCTTCCACTCTTAGGAAATTATTTCCCTCTGATACCTGTTAGCCAGTCAGAGTAATACACAAAACATGTGGGAAATGATAGCTTCAGGCATAAAAATTAAGTATCAGACTAACCTGGGAAAAAGAAGGGAACATGAATGATTTAAAAATAAACTTTAAGGATTAAAACTCCTCCAGGTTGAAGGCTCCTCTTCCTCACTGCCTTTTTTACTGGGACAGAAAGTAACCGATATGTTTCCTTCACTTTCTCTGCCCACCTACAGGCTGTGATATGGAGTAACACTAAGATGTCCACAAAGACTAGGAAAAGAAACCAATCGGGTCTCCAGAAAACTGCATAAGGAAGTAACTATTCCAAAGCTGTTAAGTGTTATGCTTCAGGGTTTTAGATGCTCCAGCTTAAAGAGCATAATTTATTTCTATACCTTCTTCTGGGACAGGGAGTGGGGCAGGGTGCCTGAGATTGTTGCCACAAAATAAGGTACAAAACATTAATAAATCCCAACGTTACAAGGTCATAAACATAAATAAATTAAATCCAATAGGATAAGAGTCGTAATTGGTCACTATAAAACAAACTGAGGAAATGCCAAGTAAAAAATAAGTCAAAATAATAGTGTGACTATCCATGGGCGCCTGGGTGGCTCAGTCGGTTGAGCGTCCGACTTCGGCTCAGGTCATGATCTTGCAGTCCGTGAGTTCAAGCCCTGCGTCGGGCTCTGTGCTGACAGCTCAGAGCCTGGAGCCTGCTTCGGATTCTGTGTCTCCCTCTCTCTGCCCCTCCTCCACTCATGCTCTCTCTCTGTCTCAAAAATAAATAAACATTAAAAAAAATTTAAATAGTGTGATTATCCTGAAGCACTTTCACAGCACTTCTGTTTTTTATCTTATTTCCCCAAGTCTGCCCTCAGGCGAAATCACGTGTCTGCCTCTTCCACCAGGGTCAGGCCATCATAGTCAGGTATCATTTCTTATTCTGGCTTATGTCTCCACAGCAGCAAGCACACTGCTTATCAACTGGCCTTACTGGCTTAGAGGAATTCTAAAGCACTTCCTCAAAGGAAGGTAGGTGATAATAAACTCAACAGGCTCACTGGCTGGCTTCACACTTGGCTAAGCAAGAGTGAGGATCAGTAGAAGACATGACTTGTTACAGAAAGAAAACAGGCTGAACCTGAAATAACCGGATAAACCATGCTGTAATGGATACATCCTTATCCACGGCAAAAAAAAAAAAAAAAGTCCACCCAAGTTGTTTGCTAACTTACCTACATGGGAATAGTTCAGGGGCCAAAAAACAGATAGGTAGGTAGATACGGATATACCTCCTTGCTTCCACAGCCATTCTCACTAAAGGAGCCCAATGTTATCATCAGTCCCTTGTATTTCCCAGATCAAATCTCTGGCTCTCAGGTAACGAAGAAACAGCACAAAACTACCAGGATTTTTTTTCTTACCAAATACACAGGCAGTACCTTTACTTTTGAGGCCAATGGAGAACATTTTCTTTCTTCTTAAGAAACAAAAACTTATGATTTAGAGAAGAAAAATCAATTATTTAGATTTTTAGATCAGTCAATGATTTCTCAGCAAAAGAAATTTCCTCAATTCAAAAGAAAAAAATCAGGATGCCAAATTTGATCAGAGACAGAGTAATTTTCGAAATTTTAAAGTTAAGGATCTGGACAATTTAGCCTTGACAGTCAAATTCATGATTTATAAGGTGTGTATGTGTGTGTGTGTATACATACATACACAGACACACATGTCCTCTTATATGTAAATGTCTTGGATTATTTCTTAAATATTTCAGCACAAAACTGCCTCCACAATAGACTCCATCCTACGGCGGCTAAGAGCACAGACTTTGGGGACCAATGCTCTAGGTACTAACCACGGCTCCACTATTACTATTAGCTGTGTAACCTTGGGCAAATTATTTGATCTCTCCATGCCTCAGTATCCTCATCTGTAGAATGGGGACAATACTACCCCCTCCCCCTGGGACTGAGGTGAGACCAAATAAGTTAATACTGGTGCAGTGTTCAGAATAGTGCCCAGCCCCGAGGAAGCACTATAGAGGTGCTTTAATACATAAGTGAGTGAAAACATGACTAATGCATTGGCTCTGAGGGCCAAAGACTGTGAGCTGGGGTTGTAGGAAGCCGTGCTGTTCTCAGGACACCTTTCCCTTCTGCTTGCTGAGAATTTCACCTACTGGTGACAGAAAGGAGGGAAATACAAAGACATACCAGTATCAAGAAAAAAAAAAGGTCACTGGGATGAAAGTCCTTAACTCTCATTCAAAAGAGCCAGCGTTTTCCACTCTCCCAAAAGGTCAGGGAAGAACGCAGGAAAAGAGAGGGAAAGTAAAACAATACCAAAAAAATATTCAGAAAACCCTGTCACTGGGAATACGAGAACAAGAGGACAATTGACTGCTCGTGGCAAACTGGAGAAACGTATTTCAAGGTATTAATACAAAGAGCCTCAAATGTGGTGGTGGACGTCCATGCAGTCTATACAGTTGTAGAGTTTCTGATCTTGATTTTGGCTGAGTTAACCAAAGGTAGGAGTCTTTACCTTTGACAAAGGATTTGATATGAAACACCTGTGCCTACCCATCAGCCTAGGCTCACAAACACCTGAACAGCACCAAGACCACACTCAGGTGGAACCACTGGGTCAAGGCTTAGGCCAGCTGCAAGGCACGTCCCCTGAGGCATCACCATTCACATACATGGATCTGCTTCATTAAACAGTGAAAACCATTACCCTAGTGTCTTCTAACTCCCTCTGGAGTTTGTCAGCTTTGGTCTTTTCAAAGAGCAGGCTCTGTTCAAGCTCCTTAATGCGGGCATGCTCCAGTTTGGTCTGCGTCTGTTAGTAAAAAGGAAGAGGAAGAGAACACAACAGTGCCACCATGACATGCCAGCACAAGAGGAGAGAGAGCGGCATGCAGGCTGAGCCACCAGTACCTTCCGCCAAAGGATGAACAAAAAGGGGAATGGAGAAGGGCAGAGGATGGACTGAGATGGGGAGGCTGGGGGTGAGGACGAACGCTATGGACAGGATGAGGTGGGCAGGGGACACAAGCTAGTCTACTGAGAAAGAAAAAAAATGAAAACACATGAGGCAAGATGAAAAGTGTCAGGTGCATGCAGCCAAATATAAGTTACATTGATAAGTGAAGTTTATCAGCACAAATTAGAATAGTTAATATTCCTCTAAACTATCGTTTTTCGTCCTCCCCACAACAGCTATTTGACATTAACGTGTATGTAACTGACTCGGTGACTTTGAAAAGTAAACTGAGCCTAAAAATGATCACTTGCTAATCCCCTCAGTATGGAAAACATAATGTCACAAATCTTACAAGAGTTCAGTAAGTCCCTAGAACAGATCCCAGCACTCCAGCATACAATGTGTTGTGAACAAGGGTGAAGCATGGGAGCTAATGAAGGGAATCTAGAAACTAGAGCTGAGACAATCACACCGGTGGCCTTCGTGGAGATCAGTGAAAATGGACTGACATTTTTAGCAACATTTCCTAATCCCCTAGTTTCCTTCCAACAGTGGGTTTTCCAAAAACTATTTGTCACCAGGGAAAAAAAGGAGAAGATCGTATTTACAAGGGGAAAATTCAGTGATGATTATACTACATCCCTGAGACTCAGATCAGGAGAAAAGTTTAGAGCTGATAAAGGGCTCATTTTCTCAATCCTAGGATGAAGTAGTTATCAGCTCAGAAGTGAGAAATGGTGGCTCAGCACAAAGGTATTCATTTGAGCTCCATGCAAAAGGAGCTGCTCAGATCCTATGTGTTTCAAAATTCCAGAGACTCCCCATCATCACTTAGACATTAGCTGATGGAGAGCCCAGAAGGCAATCTCTTTCTAACAGCAGAGTCTTAATCAATTTGAAATAATCTAGGTATCAGTCTGAATGTACCTCTTTCCCCACTCACCTGTCCCACCCAACAGGTTACCAGCACAATCTACTAATAAAATCTACTCATAGAGCTGCTCCCAGCAGCTTCTAGTTACTTACATTAAGTATTTTGTGGTTCTAACTGGTCAGATCTATGTCTGGACAATTACGGGCAATGAGAGGGGCACCTGGGTGGCTCAGTTGGTTAAGCCTCCAACTTCGGCTCAAGTCATGGTCTCACGGCTCATGAGGGAGTTTGAGCTCTGCATGGGGCTCTGTGCTGACAGCTCTGAGCCTGGAGCCTGCTTCAGATTCTGTGTCTTCTTCTCTCTCTCTTGAGCCATCCCTGCTTGTACTCTCTCTCTCTTTCTCAAAAATGAATAACTGCTAAAAACATTTTTTTTTAAGTTATGGGCAATGCAAAAATGACAACAAGCTCTAAATAAAGTAACAGAAAGTAGTGCAGAGTTTAAATAGAAGGTGGAATATTTTATGTTATAAACACCCTTACTAACTCCAATGGTTCTCTAGGGATTTCAACACACTTAAAATGTCACTTTACTTGTGAATCAGGTGTAAATCATCACGGAATATTCAAAAGGTGAACAAAAAAAAATTTTTTTTAATTTCTTCATCTGCTTTAGCTCTTTATATTCAACAAAAATAATGAAAAAAAAAATTCAAAACCTAACTGTCTGGATAGTCCCCTTGGTCCACATGTGCCTTAGACAGAAGTTGTTTAATATACCTGCTTTCACAAGAAAAAAAATCTAATCCAGATCTACACAACTGGGGTCCCAGCCTCAAGAGCTGAACAGTAAAACTAACAGTAAAAAGCAAAAGGCAACAGAACCTTTCTTCGCCTCTTGACTCCAAGTTCAGTGTCCTCTGGGTGAAAGGTCAGTACTCACAGATCAACGGCAAGTATCTACTGCAATGTGACCTTCTTCCCGCTCTGAGATCTTCCAGATGACTGCTGTACCTCCTGGCTGGCCGGTATGCACACGAACCAGCTAGGACCCTACAGCTCTGTCTAAGCAGTCCGCAGCAGTGGAACTAGAAATACACGTCCATGCCACGGTGTGCAATAAAAACGTTACACTGGACAGGACAGCCCTCCTTTTAAAAGTATTCCTTTCTCCCAGGAAGACAGAGCATCCCAAGAGGAACGTCCTGGGACGGGGACTAGAGGGAAAGCAAAGGCTCTGCGAGAAGCACACAAGAAAGGCAGGAGGGAGGTCCCATGCAGACTGACACCAGATGCAGCGGGAGCCTGTTTTGGGAGGACAGAAGAGACCCAGATCACTGAAGTAGCTTCACAAAAAGGAAACCTTCAGAACGCAGGCTTTTTTACAAGCTTGGTCTTGAATTGTCTATTTCAGCTCCCAGGTGGGTGGTTTAATTTTATTCTCTTATGGTGGTAAAACAAAGCCAAAAGTTTCTAGGTTTTTTCAACTGGCCTCCCAGCTGGCAAGTGCATGCCTTGCAGGGTGCCTTCGAGGCCTTTAGTGAGATCTGAGTTGGGTTTGATTTTAATCAGAGGGAGGCAAAACAAACAAACAAACAAAAAAAAAAACAACAAAAAACACACCTACAACCCCGGTAGCACTAGAAAAATCTCGTTTCAATAATAAATAAATTTAAAGCACATAGCATCTTCGCTGAAGAATGCTCCTCTCTAGCTTCACCAGCTAGGGAAAATACTGTGGCAACGGGCAGATGCTCCAATTCCTGTCGGCTGCACTGGCAGGCACCGGTCAGCCGCGGGAGCTCACAAAAAGGCAATCCGTTCTGGCACTCAGAATGCCCTTCTGCTCTCCCTGGAATAAAATTAGACCACTTGAGGAAACTTTCCTGAAGAATTTCTGTAATCCCTTCAGCTAGTATGTTTTATGTTTCTGTTAGCTATCATCTCTTTTGGAATAATTCTATTAAAATTAGAAAACATTATGAATTAAGAGAAGGCCAGGCACCCAGATAAAATCCTTTTTTTTTTGGCAAAATTTATAAGCAAACATTTGCTTATGCATTAAATACATGGATTTATAGAGTTTAGTCATTACATACAATTTCTTCAGGATACAAACGTAACTGCTGTGAAAGCCACATGCACAGAAATATTAAGGTCAAGGTCTCAGGTCAGATTACGCAGTTAGTACTTGAGTGTATCAATAAGCATTTTAATCTGTCATCAATCTGTGTTAACAAGGGAAATCTCCACACAGTTAAGTGCCCTCTTACATTCTCAGGATCTTCAGAAATCTGGCTCTTTTGCTATCAGTAAAAAAAAAAAAAATTAAGCAACAACAAAAGGAGAGATTCCACTGAAGCTTCCATATGTGTTAGGGTTTCAATATAACTCTGATTAATTTCAGGTGAGTTTATCAGTCAGCCTATACTAACCCAGTGCTGATGGAAAGATTTTAACTTGCACCTCCCCAACAAGCCCTGAGCTGTGTTCCCCACGAATCAGATGATGATATGAGACTTTGGGGTGTTTTTAAATGGATGAAAACAACACGAAAGTCAACTAAAGGAATGTGACTGTATATGAAATGAGTAAAGAAAGTAACTATTGAATTATTAATAATCCATTAAATTCTGGGCCTTATAAAACTAGAACCCAGAAAATGTTTTCCTTACTCTCTGTTGTTGACCTGTAAAGACAATTTCCAAAGGAATCAGAGTTCCTGTTTGGAAGGGCCCCTGAAACGTAAGCATGGTGTGGCCGTCAACAGACTCTCAACTTGTAAAAGTATATTCTTAACAAAACGTACTGTACACTCAGTATGTAACAAAAACGTATATTCTGAGAACTGCACGGGCAAGTGCAATTTTTACTAAAATATTACTGATTAAATACCAGAAATCTGCAGAATTTGAATAATTTAATAATTTGTATTTGTCATATATCTAGCAGTGGTTCAAAAAGCATGAAAATCATTTAATTCTGGCATCTAATTTAAAAACTAATAGGAATAATTACTAAAAGATGAGAAACCTGATGCTAAAGTAAATCTGTGAATTTAAAATATGCCATGGAAGTCAAAGAGGCTGAAATACAAATTGATCTTGTTTTATCCTCTGGTAATTACTTTAAAAAAACAATTACTAAAACATACGTTTATTCCTTTCACAGGGTTATGAAAAATTTATCCTGCTCAATTGAAAAGCAGAGCTGAGATAAAGAAAGAAAGCTCTGTCTTGCACTATTATGATGAGGTGAAAAATGCTTTTTAAAATGCCATTTCCGATCATCAGAGGCACATCTGGAGCCTCACTTGGACACACTGCCAGATTTATGACCGGATTACCTCCACTTCAAGATTTTGGGTTTTGAAGCACGAGGAAAGAGTAGTACAAATCTGACTGGGCCACTGGAGTTGGGACAGCACCGTCACAGGACAAGGACAGGCGCTGGCACCTGAGCCGTGAGCTAGGCCCACAGCCCGGCCAGCCTGAGACCGGGGCTCCTTCCGTTCCCTCTGCCACCTGTTCTGGCAGCACGATCCCATCCGCACTTGTCAATACTGGTCCCCATAAAAGCTGTAGAGAGCTGGAGGGGTTTTACCTCAAGATCGCCTTTTGTGATGGACTCTTCCTCAACCCGGAACTGAAGGTCCTCAACCTTCCTGTGCAACAAAATCAAAACAAAGCACTTCAGTAACCAAGGAATATATTTGCCTTACCAGAACAAGAATCTATAATCAATACCCCGGTGAATGTTAACAGATGACAGTGGAAGAAAAGAAAGAAATACATTTTTAGGCACCTAGTCTATAAATCTAACAGCTCTTTGCTATTTAGCAAACTTCAAAGTTTTAGCCAGACACTGATTCCAGGAGGCATGAGGTAGGAGTTGAGAAAAATCAGCTGGTTTTCTTCTGTCACAACCACCAAAATGAATCTCATCAAGACAAGTTCAGCCTAAAGAGAAAAGCTCTGATTACCCCAGGAATAGGTTTGAGATTTCATGTCTACGATTTCTACTTTTCAATAACAGAACATAGGGGAAAGTGGCATAGAAAACAAATCTCTTGGGGCGCCTGGGCGGCTCAGTCGGTTAAGTGGCCGACTTCGGCTCAGGTCATGATCTCACAGTCTGTGGGTTCGAGCCCCACATCGGGCTCTGTGCTGACAGCTCGGAGCCCGGAGCCTGCTTCGGATTCTGTGTCTCCCTCTCTCTCTTTGCCTCTCCCCCGCTCACACTCTTTCTCTCAAAAATAAAATAAAAACATTAAAAAAAATTAAAAAAAAAAGAAAACAAATCTCTCTTGGGGCACCTGGGTGGCTCAGTCGTTAAGCATCTGACTTCGGTTCAGGTCATGATCTCACAGTCCATGAGCCCTGCTTTGGGTGAGCGTGAACCCCAACCATCACTTTGGGTGAGCACCAGCCCTGCTTCGGGTAAGACACGAGTCCCAGATGAACCCCACTTCTCTCTCTACTCCTGTGGGATTCTATCTGCCCCTCACTCACCTGCAACCTGTCTCTCTCTCTCTCTCTCTCTCTCAAAAAAAAAAAAAAAAAAAAAGGCAAACAAATCTCTCTTTATACCACCCCATGTCTGATATTTTATGGTGAGGTTAGCAGGCTACCCACACAGAAAGCCCCAGAACAATACTAATACCTGTTCTAAGACTGGGAGAAGGAGATTATCAACAATTTAAGTTACATTTTTTTCCCCACATTTTAAAATCTCTAATTTGGGTGTGAGTTTCAACCAATGCTGCCACCAAGTTAATGAAACAGGATATCCTAAAAATTGACAAAATCCAGGTAACATCCATAGTACAAATATTCACAAAGTTGAGTGTAAGGAAGAAAAGGGGACAAAGTTCACAACCTATCTGCAAAGACCAAAACTATCAAACTCACTAGCCTTTCTGGCAAAATTAAGAATAAAAAAACTGGGGCAACTGGGTGGCTCAGTCAGTGAAGCATCCAACACTTCATTTTGACTCAGGTCATGATTTCACGGTTTGTTGAATTCAAGCCACATGTCAGGCTCTGCACTGGTAGTACAGAGCCTGCTTAGGATTCTCTCTCTCTCCCTCTCTCTCTCTCCCCCCCCTACCCCATCTGCCCTGCTCCTACTCACACATGTACACTCTCTCTTAAATAAGTAAATATTTTAAAAAATTTTTAAAAATAAAAATTCTACTCTGTTAAATCAGAAGTATAATCGTAAATAATTTACAGCCCTCAAGCTCACTGGGAGGGTAGGAGGACATCAGTCCTGCCCAGCAGTCAGCAGATCAAGAGCTGGTTTAAGAACCGAAGCAAATGGTATTGGTGCCTTGGTACTCAGAAGGGCCTAGAAAGGCGTGTTACTTTATTTATCTGTAGCCATTTCTAGGACCTAAAGAAAATGTCCTATGTATACTGTTTCTCCTTCTTGTGAAAAGATCATTTCCTTGGTAAAGGACTGTATTACACCTCCACTGTATCCTTTCCCTCAGCGGCGCCTCTGACCATCCTGAACATACAGACCAAATGGCTACTGAATTAAGTTGCTCCCATGAGAAATGATAAGACGGTGGCATTAAATGCAAGACAGGACAAATGTCCTGTTGTCCAGAAATGTTCCAACGGTTTCCATACAGATACCGTGTTCAGAGACTGTGTTAGTTCACAGCCTCGAGAAACCTCTAAGAACCAAACTTGCTTTCTCTGTCTCACACCATTTAGCACCTGACTCCATCCTGACCTGGATAATCCTCTAATTGCTTCGCATGAAAGTTTTGTTTTCCTAACAAGGTACTGAGTTTCTCAACGACACGGTCCTTGTATCACTTATCAGACAGAAGAGTTTTATTTAGATACACAGAAGGTGTTTCATAAATACTGGGTAACTTGGGGGGCTTAGTCGGTTGAGAGTCCGACTTCGGCTCAGGTCATAATCTTATTGTTCATGGATTCAAGCCCCGCATCGGGCTCTCTGCTATCAGTGTGGAGCCCGCTTCAGATCCTCTGTCTCCACCTCCCTCTGTTCCTCCCTCCCCCACTCCCCAAAATAAACAAACATTTAAAATACATACATACACACACATACTAGGTAACGCAGACCCAAAATGTCTTCTCACCAAAAATGGTTCCAGGTGGAAGCAGGGTTTGAATCGACTTCACGACACTAAGGCCATCCTCAAGAGGATGTTTGGCACATAGTAGGTGCTCAATAAACAGCGTTAAATTAGGCAGGCCATGTCTAGATAATTCCAAACTTCTCAAAAAAATTCAGATCAAAGCAAACCCTCCTGGCACAGTATGAAGAGCTGAATTTCCACTGAACACACAGTCATTCCTTTGGTTCTAAGGGTTGGCACCTTAATAAGAATGTTTTCCTAAGGTCATTTAGAAGCAAAAGGCCACACTTGCACTAAGGAACAGTTTGAGGTCACCTTTTCTCCTCTTCAAGTTGGTTGAGAAGCTCCACCTTCTCCCTGTCGGCAGCCTCCACCATTGTTCGCAGCTGGTCCATCTTGGCCTCCAATTCCAGGACATGCTGAGGAAGGCAGGGGGTCAGTGAGTGGCCTCCCTCAGACCCAGACAGAGGCCCAGGGACGCCTCCAAAGAGCTACAGCTAAGTGGTACCACTGTGGGTTGGCGTGACTCTAAAACCTTTTCACAGTGAAAGGCTTTCTACAATCTTTAATAGGTTACTTGTCGGCCGCATTCCTGGAAACTAGATGATGAAAAACCGCACCATTAAAGCAACAGAGGGCAATGGTAAAACAACGCTCATCTTTTTTACAGCTGAAACGCATACAAAAGGTAATCTACAAAACAGGAGTTGCAATCGTTGGTAAGGTCCTGGTACACAAGCTCCCCTGACACAGGCCACAAGGCCTGGATGTGAAGACCGAAGGACTATGGCAGACTCAAGAAGAACAAAACTGCATCTTTATGACGATACAAAGTGGTACCCCAGGTCACAGCTTCAAACAAGCCCAGCAAAGACATTGCTACTCATTTCCAGTGCTCCCAAGACTAGCTCCCTGGCTCCAAGCACCAGGTCCGCTACTCAGCCTCCTCCCTCAACTTAGAAAGCACCACCATCTCCACGAGACCAGCTTAGAACCCATCACCGCCTCCGAAACAAGGTCAGCACCAGACTTCACCTGGTCGTGTCCGTCCCGGGCCAGAGCTAGCTCCTGCTCTATTTCCCCCACGTGGCTCGTGGCCTTGGCCACCTCCGCCCTCTCTAGATCCCGTTCAGCCAGCAGCTGCTCAATGTGCTGCTGCTTCTCCTTCAGGGCCTCCTGGAGGGCAGTGGTGCCGGAGATCTTCCTGGCGTAACGGGAGGAGGTTTCAGTCAACTGCAAAGGAAAGTTAAAGAAGTGAAGGGCGATGGTGCTATCGGGGATGCAGGGAGGGCGCGAGGCATGCATGGCAGGCGTCTCCTCAGCAAAGCGAAGGTGATGCCCCTGCTCCCAAGCTTGCCAATTATTAGGAAAAGCTTTTCATCAAGGAAGCAAGACAGCATGTGCCTCCTGACTGTAAATTTCACAAACACCACATCAATGTAAGAGGTCACAGAACAATCACAAAGATGTTTAGAAGGAGAATAAATGGCTCAAATCAAAGGTACCCTGAGCTCAGCTGACAGGGCTTGTAGGAATCTAGAAAAATTCCACAAACCCATTTAACAAGCTTCCATTTCCACCTAAGCTTCATTAATAGTTATCTTCTTATGACATTTTGGTCCGTCTTTTGCTCCTCAGACTTGAGGTCGAGACTTTTTTCAACTTTTCCTAACTATCATTAAGTAACCAAGAAGTCACCCTTGGAGCCAAAAACCATCCTCCTATTGATTAAAAAGTTGGATTTTGTCAGGATTTTCTTCATCTTTCTTTCAAAATGAAAGGCACAGATAAAAAAGAATGAAATCTTGCCATTTGCAACAATGTGGATGGATCTGGAGAGTATAATACTAAGAGAAATAAGTCAGAGAAAGACAAATACCGTATGATTTCACTCATATGTGGAATTTAAGAAACAAAACAAATGAGCAAAGGGAAGAAATAGAGACAAACCAAGAAACAGACTCTTAAGAGAACAAACTGATGGTTACCAGGGGGGAGAGATGGGGGGATGGGGGAAGTAGGTGACGTGATGGGGATTAAAGAGGGCACTTGTGAGGAGCACCAGGCATTGTATGGAAGTACTGAATCACTAAATTGTACGCCTGAAATTACCTTAATAACTTTTTAATTAATTAAATTTATTAATTTAAATAAAACTTTTTTAACAAACGAAAAGCACAGGAGATCTCACCCAGAAATCAAGAACTTGAAGACCTGAATCCCAATCACCAGAGAGATTTATGAAAATCAGATGAAGAGGAAAACTCTATCTGCCTTCAAAAGTGCGTGGGGGGGGGTAAGTGTGCACGTGTGTGGGCAAGTCCACGCGGAAGAGAAAGGGAGAGAGAGGACATGCAGAGAGGAAAAAGAGGGAAAGAGAATCTGTGGAGAAAGAGGAGGAGGGGTGGGAGGGGAAAAGGGGGGGGGGGGCGGAGGAGACAGAAAGGCAGCGGGCGGAGGGGTGGAGGAGGACAGCGCCTGGGTCCTCCGTTACTCCGTGCTCTTTCCCGTACCGATTCCTCCAGGCTGAGTCTAATCGTCAGATGAAAACACAGAGGAAACCTCCTATTATGGTAACGGATAACGTGGGCAAGTTGAACAGCATTCTTCCAAGTGAAGCTCCAGGGGCTGGGAGAGAGCTCAGGAAAGGCCTCATCCCTTGGCAAGCGCTTGTCCAAGGCCGCTGACTCAGATCAGATCGCTGGATCTGGATCACGTCGGCCCTGACTTCATCTCCTGCAGTTAAAGCCTGTTTGCCGCTTGAATGCTCTTCATGAGTCTATCTGAGCCCTTGTCCAGGAGGGAGACAGAGGGAGGATCTGTCATTAATAGTGAGACAATTTGGGGCTTGATTGGATTCCTTTACTCTTAAGAGTTTCTATTTCTGCTGTTTCTCTTTCGTGAAATTTCTTGAATTACTTAAACATACTGGAGCAGGAGGAAGTGTTCTTTTAACCATCTGACCTTGACTTGCCAATTTCATTATATGGTTAAAATTATGCTCCTCGTACTAACGTTTCTTCCCGGACACACTAACTCCGAGGTTACCCCAGGGTGCTGCAGCCAAGTCACTAGGCACTATGGAAGATTCTCGAATTTCAAGGGAAACACAGCAACACCTGTTGGACACCATGCAAACTACCAGCTTGGGGCAACAGAGTTTGAGTCCACTGTGCTTACGTTCCTTGCGATAATGTTGTGTCTTCCCAAAACTAGGCCTTGGCTGCTGCCATGACAAAAGCCAGTACTGTGCAAAAAAATCAATGTGTCACAGGAAATGAGGGTGGCAGTGTTCAGGAAGGCTCCAAGGTTTGACAAGCACGCACAGCGCCCAACAGGAGCATAGAACCTAACAGTAAGCGTGGTTATTTAAGAATTAACTAAAAATACTTTTTTCTCTCAATTAATGTGTATCATTCTTTTTGAACAGCTACTAACTTGCTAGAACCTAAATATTAACTTGTTTGCACTTAGTTGCTTCACAAACAGAACTGCTAGCTACTTTCTGCCCAGGGGATCCATGTAAAAATGACACTTAAGGGGCTGCGAAATCAGAGAGTTTGGGCACCTCTGTGCTCAGTTCTTCCAGAGGACAATTCTGCATTCGAGAATCATTTCCATACATATGCATGAGATTACGCTGGGGAGATATATTTCTAGGAAGTCACTTTTTCTATATTTTTGGCATATTCTTTTATGATAATTTTTGGTTTAGAAACCACAGCCACCCTCCATAAAGATATACAAAAACAAGCTGTTTTACAAGATAAGAAGACTTTCTCTTTTGTCACTTTTCTTCACTGACTGAGGTGAGCCAAGACTGATCGGAACTGGTATGAAAAGAGGAGAGGCTGGGTGGGGGAGCAGGGAGAACTTGGTTATCTTCCAAAGAAATGGACACTTATAATTAGAACGTAATAAAAGTTACTCAAGAAAGAATTCGTAATCCAGAGAAGACACTTCCATGGACTTGTTCCTGGATTAGCAAAGCAGACTAGATGTCCATGTGAGTTTGCTGAACGACGCTTTGCCCAAAGACGGGTGGCTTCACCTCTGTCATTGCTCTTGTCAAGCTTTTCTTGTAAAAGTCCATTTGTAATTTTTCTGTTGAAGATGTAGACTTTCTTTTCATATGCGAAGTGGAATAGTCCAAGGAGGTATTTATTTTACCTAATTTAAGAAAAGAAGTCCAGCTGGCTGGCAGAGGAGCACTCCCCCCCACCCCACACTAGAAGGAAGAATCATCCCCTTTTCTCTTCCCAAGGACTGAGGACCATGGAAGAGAAGGCAACGGCCACGGGCCTGCAGGCGTACTCCTGATCACACGGCTTAACATTCTCCCTCCTGTCTGCAGTTTACGGTCCTGACACAGAGATTCAGAATTCAGTCTGCAGCGCAGTCTTATGCTGCCATTACAAACCTAAACAGTATTTGCCTCACTTCAAGTAAATAAAGTTACTGGCAGGAGATGAGCCAAGAAGTCATTGTTCTGACTCTAATAAAACACTGTATTAACAAACAGAATGAGCCGCCACTGCCTATTTTAATTCTGATCATTCTACTTTTACTGATCTAATGGGGAAAAGGGGGAGAGAGGAAGCGGAAGGGAGAGGAAGAGATGGAGAGAGGAGACACAGCGTGGCACTTCTTAGCATCCTTGCAAGTCCTGTTAGTTCTGCCCTAGTGTCCTCTGGCGCAAGACAGGACACCCCACACTCTCACTGCTCTCGGTGGGTTAGACTGCATTAACATACTACCTAAACTCTAAGAACATGCCTTTTCTCAGCATACTTTAGTTCCTCAAATTGTTTCAAGTCAGAGAGACCTAAGTCGTTGAGGAAAACGATCCCTCCCATCTTCCTGTCATTCTTGTGCCCAAAATAATTTCAGAGAAAATCACCCCATATGTTAGACTCAACAGTAGTTACTACAGACTCACCAAGAACTGGGTACATCTTAGACCCTTAAGAACCTGAAAGCGGAGTTCAAAACTCTGTTTCGAAATCTGTCTTCTTGCTAAAGCTTTGTTTCATAACATCTGAAACGGACCTCCAACGAGCTACAACTAACTCAGCAAAAGGCAAGTTAATAGCTCCTGAAGCAAAGCAGGTCCACCAGCAGCAGGCATCTATTGTGCCTGGAAGGGAGAGGCATGCAGTGAGGATGGGGAGGCTTACTAATCCAGTCCGGCTGGGCTTGCTGCTCACGGAGGAGGCCACTGAGCTCATGGAGCTGAGAGACGAGGCAGAAGGGCTGCGCTTCAGGCTGGCAGGCGTGGTCGCCATCACTCGCCTCACGGCGGCAGCCTTGGCTTTGGCCGGCGTCGTAGAAGGGAAGCCAATCTTGGTTACTTTGTGGACAGGAGCGAACAAGCCATATTTGGGTTGGCACTGAAAATACCTTTAGAGAATAACAATAAAAGCAGTGACAAAAAAACTTAATTATAAGAAACAACAACTCAAAGCAAAAGCACAGTTTTTTGGTTATAACTCATGACCGGTTTGCTGTGACTTCTACCAGTAAGCTGGGGTGATCAACCAGCATGGAGCATTCGCACGTATGTAGGCCGATAACCTCCGTAATGTTTGAGAAAACACGCTAATAAATAAAATATGACACACAGAGACAGAATTACTGATCTATTACTAAAGACCTACTGAAGTACAAAGAGAATAAATAGATCTCCTATCTGAGAAACCTCTAACAGTGGGGTTCAGAACATGATGTGGCAATCTAGGTTCAGCAGTTATAACAAATGTACCATCAGGTGCAGGATGCTGATAGTTGGGGAGGCTGTGCACGTTGGGAGCATTTTTGCTATGAAATTAAAACTGCTCTAAAAAAATTGAATGCTTGTTCACAATCTACTCAGATGCATTACATACTACTAAGAGACAGTCAAAAGAATATCTTCAATTCTGGTGGGGGAAAGAAATCAGTGAGTGAGCCTTAGGAAATAAAGTGCAGCTCTTGGTGAGCTCTGCCTGAGCGCCTGTACGTGCAAGAGGGAGACAGGAGTCCAACTCCAAACAAACCTGGTTCCAGCAACAGCCCCATCGTTCTTCCCAAGAGGCTCATCCAACTCCACGCCACACCATTCTCCCTTGGCAAAGTCTGTCTCCCCAAGAAACCGGACTACGCCAGCCTTTGTGCCACCAACCTGGAAAAGAGAATGTAAAAATAAAGAGATGAACAGAATTCCATAGCTTAATCCTTTGCAGTTGCAACTGACCATTACGTACAGGACTCTTCACCATTACCTGTGACAGCTTCGTCTCTTTGCCTTCTCTTCAGCTTTTAAAGAGCTTTCTCCAAAGACAGGCAAAGTTTACCTGAGTGACTTACACTACCAGAGTCATCTGATATGTCCCAGTAATGAAACAGCCTAAGTAATCTGTAGTCATTGGGCTCTCCACCAAATTAATTTGTCCCTTCATTAGAAATATTTTATTATTCCAGAGGGATTTTCCTGCTTCACAATAAGTATTTGTGGTGTGCCTGGGTGGCTGAGTTGGTTAAACAGCTGACTTTGGCTCAGGTCATGATCTCATGGTTCACGGGTTTGAGCCCCACACATCGGGATCTCTGCTGTCAGCACAGAGCCCCCTTCGGATCTGTCCCCCTCTCTCTGCCCCTCCCTCACTTGCACGCTCTCAAAAATAAACAAACATTAAAAAAATAAGTATTTGCTACAAAAATAAAACTGGCACATCATTAAAGGAAGATAAAATTCATCTGTATGCCTGCACTGTGACAGTGGCTGTGTCTATATTCTCATACTTCCTTCACATCTTTACCCACGGAAAGCAACACACATACATATTAAGGACAGATACACATCTACATACATTTGCTTTTGGCCTAAGTATATGTTGCATGAAAAAGTGAATTCTTTAAAACAACTGAACTCTACGGACATTTTCCACTATGAGGCTCTCTGTTTCCTCATGACTATTAAGATTACTATTCCTCACATTTTATTTGACATGAACTGTTCAAAGCTGTCAGTCTTCTGTAATCTGTAACTCTGTCCCAGCCATAACGTGAACATTATTTCCGAAACTACCCACCACCATTTATGAATTATTCCTTCCTTTGCCGTTACTTTCGATTTTCAAAGACGCATTTTGCCCCAGTCTCTCGCGGGCCCACGGGAACACACGGAGGCGCATGAGCTCCCGAGCTGTGCCGCTGCTGCTGCAGTACCATTCCTGCCGCTCTGCCATCCGGGTCGCCTCTGCTAGTACCGGTTTCCCTCACCGCTCTTCAGAGCACTTTTTTTTGATTTTCTTACTTTTCTCTAGGCTTCCTTTTTCTTAATTGCTTCTTTAGAAATTGCCTCTGTTACAAAGAGGAGTCACTGCAGGAACTTAAGGACATTACAAAGAAGAAAATAAACGTTTTGCCTGTACTCTCAACGCCCCTAGACAGCCCCTGCTGCTCTGGCTCGCTCCCCCTTCCACACCGCGGCGGGCTAGGATCCCACGGCACAGAGGGACCACGGCAGGCACTTTCCTCATGTTTTGTTTGGGGTGTTCACCTTTTTCTTATTGATTGAAAAAAGAAACGCTTTGTACATAATGAACTTATATTAATTACTGAATAACCAATGCATTCTCATGGTTCCAAAAATTCTAAAAGAAATATGCATGGGGGCACCTGGGTGGCTCAGTTGGTTAAATGTCCGACTTCGGCTCAGGTCATATCTCATGGTTGATGAGTTCCAGCCCTGCATCAAGCTTTTTTCTTTTTCTTTCTTCCTTTTTTTCTTTCTTTTTTTTTTTTTAAGCAGTTTAGAAGCAAAGAGTCTGCTTCGGATTCTCCATCTCCGTCTCTCTGCCCCTCTCCCGCTCATACTCTGTCTCTCTCAAAAATAAACAAACATTAAAAAAAAAGAAAAAGGAATACGCACGGAGGGAAGAGTCTCCCTTACTGAACTCTTGTCCACGCCTGCCCCACTGCCTCCACGCAGGGAAGCATGGTTACTGTTTAGCAATGCCTCCTTCCTCCTGGCATTTGTACACTCGGATCAAAGAAAAGGTTAATGTATGTTCTTTTTCCTCCCTTTTATTTTTACACAAAGTCTAGTGTTTTACTGCCCTGTACTGCACCTAGCTGAACACAGAGCACTTCCTTCTGTTTGCAAATGCAGTCATTCTACAGTGTGGATGTGTGCCAGTTTACTGGATCAGCCCCTACTGATAGACAGTTTTAAGTAGGTTTAATTAATTTAATACATTTAAAATTAATTTTGACTAATTCTAAAACAAGTTTACTTGGGACGGTAATTTATCAGTCTTAAAAACGAACCAGTTTTTAGGGTTTTTTTTCTCTTTTGATATTCTCTGTTTTCTTAAATTCACATTTTTATCTTTACTATTTCCTTTCTTCTACGTTTGGTTTATTGCTCTTTTCTTCCTAGTGTTTTCTTTAATGTTATTTTTATTTATTTTTTTAATGTTTATTTTTGAGAGAGAGTGTGTGAACAGGCCAGGAGCAGAGAGAGAGGAAGACAAAGAATCCGAAGCAGACTCCAGGCTCTGAGCTGTAAGCACAGAGCCTGATGTGGGGCTCAAACCCACGAACTGTGAGATCATGACCTGAGCCAAAGTCAGATGCTTAACCAACTGAGCCACCCAGGTGCCCCTGTTGTTTTTTTAAGTAAGCTCTAGGCCCAACATGGGGCTTGAACTCACAACCCAGAGATCAAGAGTCGCATACTCTTCCGACTGAGCCAGCCAGGTGCCCCTCTTTCCTAGTTTCTTAAGACCAATAATACGTTTCTTTTTGTCTTGCTTTTTAATACTAAAGACATTTGTTTAGAATTTTCTCTGCATATAGCTTTCTATGAGTTTGGGATGGCAGAATTTTTTTCCAGCTTTATTTAACCCTTTGTTGAAGATGGAAAAACATTAAAGCCTCAAGTCTATGTATTTTTTTTTAACGTTTATTCATTTTAAGAGACAGAACGTGAGCGGGGAAGGGGCAGAGAGAGAGGGAGATACAGAATCTGAAGCAGGCTCCAGGCTCTGAGCTGTCAGCACAGAGCCCGACACCGGGCTCAAACTCACAGACTGTGAGATCATGACCTGAGCTGAAGTCGGATGCTTAACCAACTGAGCCACCCAGGCGCCCTCTATGTACTTTTTAAAGTTGAGAGAGAGAGAGAGAGAGAGAGAGAGAGAGAGAGAGGGAGGGGCAAAGAGAGACAGAATCCCAAGCAGGCTCTGTGCTGTCAGTGCAGAGCCAAATGTGGGGCTGGATCCCACAACTGCGAGATCATGACTTGAGCCAAAATCAAGAGTCAGACGCTCAACTAAGTCACCCAGGTGCCCCTCAAGCCTGTGTACTTTTTCTCTGAAAGGGTAACTTTTTGTGAAACTGACTTAAGGAACCAAAGGAGATGGTTTAAGGCACTTCAGGCAGGAAGGGCATGTGAAGGATGACAGAGGGCAGGCAGCGCCAGGACAGTACAGAAGTGTCCCGGTGTCATGATAGGTATCACTGAGGCAAGACAGAGATGGAGAAAACTCCACAGCAGGAGCCCTGTTGTGTCCGGCACCGCAACCCGCAATGCCCAGCACGACACAGCAGATGCTCAAGAAACATTTGCTGAATCAATGCAAGGTGACTTTCTCCACTGGAACCTACACAGAAAAGGCCACTTTTCCATATAAACCTACCAAGGGAAAAAGATCCCCTGTGGCTGAGGTTGAATGTGACATCTCAGAAGTGAGTAAAGGAAGAAATACGTTGACACGGAGCGTGGGCTCTGAAGTTGGACAAATTCACATGCCAACTCTATTAACCGGTCAGGTCGCTTAATTTCTAAATCTCAGTTTCCTCATAAGCAAAATGGTGATAATTTTGGAGCTGTTGTGAGGATTAAGTAAAATAATTCACATAAAATTGCTGAGAGCAGTGTCTGACAGTGTAAGGCTCTAACAGATGCCAGTAGCGAGTCTGCCCACGCTAATGCGAACACTAGTTCTAGATCTGGCACTCTGACTTTGTAATACTCTTACTGGTATTCGTGGAATCTACAAATAGTCACCTACGTAAAGCTGACCTCAGTGCTCTCCGCCCATCTAGATTACATCACTTGGAGCTGCTGTCTACCCAGCGTCACATGAACAGAACACAGGTCATTAAAGATGATATGATCTCATCAGATAAATTGTTGAATTCTTTGGGGGTGAGTTACCGTCATGACAATTGTTTTTCCAAAAGGCGTCTAACAGGCTGTGGTCAGTAAATAACCCAAGCAAACCACAGGCTTCATTCGGAAGCTTTAAAAAAAAAAAAAAATACAGGAGTTCCTGGGTGGCTCGATCGGTTAAACGTCTAACTTTAGCCCTGGTCATGATCTTGCAATTTGTGTGTTCGAGCCCCACGTCGGGCTCTGTGCTGACAGCTCAGAGCCTGGAATCTGCTTCGAAGTCTGTGTTTCCCTCTCTCTCTGCTCCTTCCCCCAGCTCATGCTCTGTCTCTTGAGAATAAATAAACATTAAAATATGTATATACCACAAATAGGCGGGTGCTGCTGTGGGCTCAACACCGGCCTTCATCTGTCTGCTGGTGCATGCCACTGTGGTGTTTAAGGACAGCCCACGGAAGAATCACATGAACAGGTAGTGACTAAGGACATTCAGCAGGCATGGACATGTCCGGATTTCCAACAGCTACCCTGCTGGACTGTCATGGAAGATATACCCGGAATGCAGCACTTTTCAATGTGATGACAGAAGCCCTCACCACAAATATGATCACTCTGATGCCACAGTGTCCTCAAGCTATAATTTCCAGAATTTTTTAAGAGAGAAGCTGGAACTAAACCCCCCAGATTCTAAGACACTACAGGAAAGATTCACCGGGAGTGAGACAGAGGGTCTATGAGAGCCAGGAATGTGGAGAATCCTTCAGGCACTAAGGAGGTAGTCTAACCTTGCCCAAGAGAATCTTCACTGGCCAAAGCCCCTTTGAGTGTACCCGCTGTGGAAAAAGCTTCAGGGTCAAAGGTAATCACAGGAGAGAAGCCCTATCAATGCAAGGAGTGTGAGAAAAGCTTTAGTCAACGAGGTAGTCTGGCCATTCATGAAAGACCCCACTCTGGGCAGGAACCCTATGGGTGTGCTATTTGTCACAGAAGTTTCAGGAATCAATATCACCTTGCTGTTCGTAGAAAAAAGTTCACAGTGGTGAAAAGCCATCAGTCAGAAAGGAAGTTTATGGGCGCTTGGATGGCTCAGTCAGCTAAGCGTCTGACTTCAGCTTAAGTCATGATCTCACGGTTCGTGAGCTGAGGGAGAGTACAGAGGTCAGGCTGATGCTGGAGGAATACTGGGTCTCGGGAAGATTTTCTTTATTTTCCTTTTTTAAAGATGGCAGCACCTGGAGTATTTACGTCCTGACTGAAATGATCTCGACCCAAGGAACAGGTTACAGACACAGCAGGGAGAGGGGATCAGTGGTGGACTGAGGTTCCTGGAAAGAGATGTCACCCCAGGCGCATACACGGCGGGAACTAACTGGAGACTTCCTCCACTTTTGTAGGAAGGAGGAAGGTGAATCTGCAGACACGGGTCGAATTGTAGAGGTTTGAATGGTGTACTTCTGGGAAGATTTTAACGACGTGTTCAGAACCAGCCTACCCGGAACAGCATTTGATTTGAATCTGTGGGAATTTTAAGTCTCATGCGTGTGTACCTGGCAGCGATAAAACTATTTACTGCCTTTGGTTAGTATTTCTAGGAGACACTGCAGGAGTACCTTAGAGTCACAGCATATTAGAGCCTGGACGGGCTCTTTGAGATCACCACATGCCTTGTTTTGCTTAAAATCCTGAAACCCAGAGTAGAAACAGGACTTGCCTCAGGCTGTACAGGCGTGTGATAACTGTGTGCGCGAATCACTGTCCTCGTGTCCCAGTGCCTGTGTGCTTCCTCCTTGAACACGCTGCTTGGTTTAAGAGAAGTCTTTGATTTGGGGGCGCCCGGGGGGCTCAATCGGTTAAGCGTCCGACTTCAGCTCAGGTCATGATCTTGCAGTTCTTGAGTTTGACCCCCGCATGGGCTCCCTGCTGTCAGCACAGAGCCTGCTTCAAATCCTCTGTCCCTCCTCGCTCTCTGCCCCTCCCCCGCCGGCATGCTCGCTCATATTCTCTCTCTCTCTTTCTCAAAAATAAATAAACATTTAAAAAAAGACTCCGTTCTTTAAAAAATAAAAAAGGAAGGAAGCTTAATTAAGCTTAACGTCCACCTCAGAGTCCACACAGGCCTGAAGTCCTATACCTGTACACAGTGCCAGAAGTTTCCACGCCAGAGGGAATTGTGTCCTACGTGGCAAAATCCACACAGGACAGATACCCTATCTGTGTGGCCAGTGTGGGAAAAGCTCCACTCTGAGGCAGTCTGGCTGTGCACCCGTGAAGCTGCTCACAAAGACTCACCCTTTGACCACTCTCTTCAAAGGAAGTTCTTTTTATGAAGGAAAAGTCCAAAATCCTCAGATCGAGCAACCTATCCAATTCTATGGAATGAATGGAGACCCTTTCAGAAAGATCATCATTGCGTAGGGCAAACTGCCTTTTCTCCTTTCCCCCAAATGAGTATAGAAAATGAATGTCTTGTTTACTATAAAAGAAATAAAATTTTAAAAAATTTAGAAACACGACAAATAAGCAATTATTTCTTCTAAAGCAGGTAATAAAATGTACATTTCCCCTGAAGAAAAAATACCATGCCGCAAACTCTGAAACGGAGGACTACTGGTTCCTAGGACGAGCAGTTTTTTATACTTTTTCTCCCACCAAACTTCGCAACACCTGACTCCTATGACAGACTATATACTTCCCCTCTTCCTGTAAAAGATCATCAGTAGTTGCTCAAAATATCTTCAACAGAGACGGAAGGTCATTCATTCATTCATTGTCATGATCTCATGGTTCCTGAGTTTGAGCCCTGAGTCAGGCTCTGTGCTGACAGATTCGAGTCTGCTTCAGATTCTGTGTCTCCCTCTCTCTTTGCCCCTCCCCCCTCTTGTGCTGTCTCTCTCCCCCTCCCCTCTCTCTCTCTAAAATAAACATTAAAAAAAAAAAAAAAAAGAACTCAAAATTAATTTAAACCAGAAACTCAACTAAAGGAAAACAAAGACACTGTTTTCACACTTTAGAAAATCTCAGATGTTTAAGTTCTTGTTCATTCATTCAATATATATTTGAGTGCTCAGGTCCTTGGTATACAAATATAAACAGAATACAGTGTTGGTCACTGACAGAAATTGAGACCAGCAATTCCAGCGATAAGTAGTAAGTACTTTAAAAAGGATTCTACGAAATGCTGTGCGACCATACAAATACTCTTCTTGCAAACTCCTGTGACAAATAAGAACACTGATAAATCCCGCCAGCGAGCGGGCAGGTCCACGAACAGGAAGGAGGACACACTCGATGCTCTCTGAACTCTCCCATCTATTTATCATCAATCCCAAACAAGCCACGTAATCTCCCCGTGTCTCGGTTTACAAAGCTTTCAAACGTTCAAAGAGTGGTAACGAGGGACTGTTTCACAGGAATATTATGAGCAACAAAACTTCATGAGGTGGCCTCTTGTTTGCCATAATCCAAGTTAAGCAGTTTATTTATAAAAAGGTGAATATGGCTAATTGGTACTTACCAAGCACAAATCTAGCCCTGACTTAACACTTCCTCAGCTGTGAAATGAAGGTGCCAGCATACGTATTTTGTATTCCCTCGGCTAGAGAGCCAGCCCCACCTGGGGTGGTTCTTTGGAGCAAGTCTCCCACAGTGAAGGGTAAAGCCCTCCTACCCTGTTTTCACCCACGGCTGCACCTCTGTGGTCATCCTTTACAGTTTCACTCCCCTTCTTCGAGGGCGCGTGACAACTATACTGAAAACCGTCTGGTTCTTTAACGAGACTCGTGAGCGCCTACCATGTGTCAGGCACCACCCAGAGTGCTGGGATACGGTCGTGAAGGACACACAGAGTCTCTAGACTTTCACGGAGCCTAAATTTTGGTCAGGGGAAAATGGACGATCAACAAGTAAATAAATGAAATGAACGTTTAGGTAGTGTAGAGGGCTAGGAAACAAAACGGGGTGACGTGACACTGCCTGGGGCAGCAGGAAGAGGGTCCCTGAGGAGGTGACCTTTGAGCCAAGGCTCGAATGCCTACTAGGCACTAATCAAGTGAAGACCCAGGGGCAGAATGTTCCAAGCAGAAGAAACAGCAAATCCCAAGGTGCGATGAGTCTGGAGGTTGGAAACAGCAAGGAGGCCAGCGTGGCTGAGTGGTGTCGGGAAGGGAGGGGAGGCTGGAAGCATGGGCAGGGTCCGGAGCAGGAGGGAATTCAGATTTTTATTTTAATGCAATAGGAAGCCCTATTAGATAGCAGGGTGTTGGTTTTGGCGACTGCCAAACCTACAGCACCAAGAACAAGGTGTGGCACAGAGTAGACACTGCGTATTTACTGAATGACCGAAGGTGTTAAATACAGCTCTTACAGGTTCCCCGGGCTAAGTAAATGTCATTGTGTCTTCACGCTGTGTCATCATTTTGAGAGTCTCCATCTACAACATAGGACAGTAAGTCAGCCCCCTTAGAAAAATAATACGACAAGCGCAGATGATGTGGAACAGGTATCCGCTCATAAACTCTAACTCTCCTGAGAACAGGTTAAAAAAAAAAAAAAGATGGCATAATTATAAAGACAATGGTTAAAAGAAGAAAAAGTTATCCTTGATTTGCACGTTAACTCTTGAAATTCATCTTCCCTTCTGCAAAGCCTCTGAGAATAGTAAGAAACAGAAAGAAAAAGGGGGAGGGGTGGAGAGAGGGTTAACGTGTTACCTCAGAGCATGGGCACAGAACTACTGACTTTTTCACACAAGCTTATAAGTAAGTACCACAATCAGGACATCTTGAAGTAGGAGCAGGAATTCCTTTAACAAAAATTTAAGAAAATATATAGGCGAATGGATAATGAAACGTGATACATCCATAAAATGGAATATATTTAGCCATAAAAAACAAAGAGCTACAACATGATGAGCCTTAAAACATTATGTTACACGGAAGAGGCCAGACACACAAAAAACTATATGTTATATAATGACATTTATAGAAAATGTCCAGGAAAGGCTTAAGACAGAAAGCGGATCAGTGATTGCCTGGGGCTGGAGGTGGGAGTGGAAAATCACTTGCCAGCTGGTTAAAAGGGAACTTTTTGGGGTGCTAGAAATATTCCAAAACTGAATTGCAGAGATTGTAGAACTCTGTACATTTATTAAACACCACTGAATTGTACACTCACAGTGGACGCATATATTATACCTCCAGAAAGTTGTTTAAAAAAAAAATAGAGGGGCGCCTGGGTGGCTCAGTCAGTTGGCCATTAGACTCTTGATTTTGGCTCAGGTCATGGTCTCACAGTTCGTGAAACTGAGCCCTGTGTCAGGCTCTGCCCTGAAAGCACTTGGGATTCTCTCTCTGCCCTCCTCCACTCACACTTGCACTCTCTCTCAAATTAAAAAAAAAAAAAAAAAAAAATTAAAAAAATATATACCAGCTATCTTTTATACCCACATAGAAGAGAGGTTTAGCTTTTCAAAAAAGACGGTGACTGGGGTAATGGATTTATGTCCCAGCAGCAAGAACAGGATTTCCCTGAGGGGCTGGCAGTGCGGAAAACTGAAATGCCACCTGGGTATCAGACAGCATCTCTTCATTTACTTACTTTTTAAAATAAAAGACATATAAAAATGTATAGACACTAGTATGCTCACCGGCCAGATTAACTTGTAACTATTTCACTCAATCATTCATAGCATTTCTAGAATACTACCATAAGAAATGAGCCAACATGTAACAGCTAACCACACCGTGTATGTATATGAAACGAGTGTTCCCTGGAAAGATTACCTGGGAACTAGCAAGAAGTCAAACAAATCCATTACCAATCCCTGAGAAGCTTCCAGGAAGATTTCTACATTTTTCCATCTCTAGAAACTCCTACTCAAAATATGCTTTGCCCAAACTCCTGAGTCTCATGTTCAACATATTTTGGTTAATTCTGCTTAATGATTTCATGAAAGCAATACTAAGAGTTAGGAGATGTGATCTAGTAACAGGCTTTCCACCATTAGACTCAGCCCTGGGCAGCAGTCGATCTCTCCTCTCTCCGCGTCCCACAGTAAGACAGAGTGATCTGTGTTCTCAGCCAGAACTTCCAGAGTCCCAAGAGCCTACACAAAGTTCTCAAGGCTGGAGAGATACCAGCTTTGATAACTGTAACATATCTTACGTTTGTAAAAAGAACCTAATCTTACACTAATCAGCCAGGCCCAGGGACTGAACCCTGGAGAAAAGTCTCCCAACAATGCAAAAACAAAACCAGCAGTGCAGACAGACAGGGCACCACGAAGGGCTTTATGCGGGAACAGCACAATCAAGTCTACATTTTAGATGCACCACTCTGCAACCGTGTGGAGAACAGAGGAAGGGAGACACAGGTAGTGAGTGGCATGGACAGTGGTCTGGAGGTCCAGGTGAAGATGATGCTGGCCCACTTCAGACAGTGCAGGGCAACAGGGCTAGAGACAGGAAGGGGGAGGATGAAACCAAAGACACGAAATCTGATGGACGGATGGCTTTACACACCCTCAAGGCTCACAAGTTATAGTGAGAAAAGCGCACTTATTCTATCCTCTCCCGAGTGAAAGCAGGGGGGAGGAGGAAGCGTCTGCACCACCATGAACTGCCGGGATGTGATTCTACTGGCCCCGGCTGTGCGCAAAGAGGAGGTGGCTGCTGGAGCCAGCTTCTTGCCAACACTGTGAGGCTCTCTGCATTTCCCCGAGCAAAATCTATTGTGTTGGAAAAGATCCCCATATTCAGCCCAGGTCTCCAAAAAGTTTTTTTTAAGCATTTACTTATTTGTTTTGAGAGAGAGAGTGAGCAGAAGAGGGACAGAGAGAGAGAGAGAGAGAGAAAGAATCCCAAGCAGGCTCTGCACTATCAGAGCAGAGCCCCATGTGGGGCACGAACTCATGAACCTGAGCCAAAATAAAGAATTGGATGCTTAACCAACTGAGCCACCCAGACACCCCTCCAAAAAGTTTTTAACATAATGTGAATATCTAGAGTCTTCTCAACTCTTGGGCATACAAAATAACAGATCTTTCTGTATCTCAAAATAACAGACTATCCAACAATCAAGGTACAGAGAGGCCACAATTAAGAACAACTTCCACAAGAACCTGCCCAGGTAGGTGATGAACAAATGCCCAGTATAAGGGCAACGTGACAACCAGACTCGAGGACTTGAGGGTTCTAAGTCACTGGTAACAGGACTGAGGAAAACAGAAGAAATCAAATTATTAGAAAGGGCAAAATTGTATATGGTTTGTATAAACATAAAATGGTAATGGCACTCTGGACTGTAATTCAGCAAGATATAATAATTCTAAATGTTTATATATTCCTTTACCCAGAAATTTCATTTCTAGGGAAAACTATGGGAGCAATTTAATGCTTATGATTAAATTAGGTATAGTACTTCCAAAGTGTGATACCAAACAGTAACTTTTTTTTTAAGTTTATTTATTTGTTTTGAGAGAAAGAGATAGCACACAAGCAGGGGAAGGGCAGAGAGACAGAAAGGGGGAGAGAGAGTGAGAATGAATCTCAAGCAGGCTCCACACTTGTCAGCACAGAGCCAGATGCGTGGTTTGAACTCATGAGCTGCAAGACCATGACTTGAGCAGAAATAAAGAGTCAGGTACTTAACCTACTGAGCCACTCAGGTGCCCCTTATTTTTTTAAATAAAGAGTTGTATTTACTAGCAAAGAAATGCCTCCAATCTACAGAAGTGTATTGTGAAGTGGTATTTACACAATACAACCCTACTATATGTGTGTTTTAAATTAGTTAAGTTACAGACAGATCTCACAAATATTAACATTGAACGAATGAAGAAAGACACACAAAAAGAAGTATATACTGGATTAACTATAGTTAATTTAAGGTTCAAGCACACACAAAATACATCTTATGAATAAAGGTATTTTTTAATTCTCAGGAAGACTTTTTTCTTCAGTATGCAAAAGACCTACAGATCTATATTGTAAGATTCTTAATATAAAAGCTCTGGGAGCAACTTATAAGAACATTAAGCTTGTCATTTTAAAAATAAAGTGCTGAGGGGACCCTGGGTGGCTCAGTGGGTTAAGTGTTCGACTTGGGCTCAGGTCATGATCTCACGGTTTGTAGGTTCAAGCCCCACATTGGGCTCTCTGCTGACAGCTCAGAGCCTGGAGTCTGCTTCAGATTCTGTGTCTCCCTCTCTCTCTGCCCCTCCCCTGCTCATGTTCTCTCTCTCTCTCTCACTCTCTCTCTTCCAAAAAATAAACAAACATTAAAAAAAATAATAATAGGGGCGCCTGGGTGGCTCAGTCGGTAGAGCGTCCGACTTCGGCTCAGGTCATGATCTCGCGGTCTGTGAGTTCGAGCCCCGCGTCGGGCTCTGTGCTGACAGCTCAGAGCCTGGAGCCTGCTTTGGATTCTGTGTCTCCCTCTCTCTCTGCCCCTCCCCGCTCATGCTCTGTCTCTCTCTGTCTCAAAAATAAATAAACATTAAAAAAAATTAAAAAATAATAATAATAATAATAAAAATAAAGTGCTGAAAAGTCTCCTTCTTGTATACGGTCATAAGCTAAGAATTCGGCTCAGAACATACAGTCCCAGAACGGAGACGACCATGTTGAAACACAACAGCTGGAAGTCAGTCACATTTCTCAAGAACCTGACATCACCTCCTTGAAGTATCAAAAATATCCAAAAATACAGCAAGTCCATCTCAAAAACATTCGAAGCAATGAGTTACTCCGGAGATTCCCAGTCTGCAATTCGGTATGTCCTCAGAGCCCAGTGAGCCACAGCATGAAGCCAGAGCAGTTCATCGCACTGGACGGGCTAAAGGAATCTGCAGGGAGACCCATGCGATACTCATGAGGACAAACGGGAGCACAGGCAGGTCAGAGAGAGACCGGAAGGACACTGAGGGGTTTGTTCCCAGCAGCTCTGACGGACCCTCCTCAAGCCTCTGGATATTACCAAAATCGTCACAACTAACTCCAAAACTAATTCATCCTGCTGGCGACTGTGAGCATACGGGGCAGGGGAGAGGTGACGAGGGGGAGCCTCAGCAAGCCCTAACTGCCTTCCTAAGAAACACGAGCCTGATAGAGTCATAGCTCCGAAGCTCCCACTCGGATCTCACACAGGTCCTTTGACTAAAAGCCGCACACCAGTGCAGAAATCCACTTTCTTGCTCTTCCTGCAATGGGCTGAAGAAGTGAAGTTACAGAAGGCGAGTGTATGGAGAAGGCAAGCTCAACTGCCAGCTTCTCTGCACCAGTTCAACATGGCAGGAGCCAAGAGGGCCCAGTGGGTGGGGCTGGGAACATTCTAGAATAAGCCTCACATAACAGTGATCTAATGATCTTAGTTTCACTGGGATTTTGGTAACCAACATCATTTTTCTCTAATTAGGAAAATTCCGTAACAAATATTTCAGATTTCCATATCTAACTTCCTTAATAAATTAATCTTAAAAAACAAAATGTTTATTTTTGAGAGAGGTAGAGAGAGAGCACAAGTAGGGAAGGGCAGAGAGAGAGGCAGACACAGAATCTGAAGCAGGCCCCAGGCTCTGAGCTATCAGCACAGAGCCCGATGGGGCTCAAATTCACAGACGGTGAGATCATGACCTGAGCCGAAGTCGGCCGCTTAACCAACTGAGCCACCCGGGCGCCCCCAAATCAAAGATTTCTCTTAAACCAAGCAGCGTGTTAGAGGAGGAAGCACACAGGCACTGGGACACGAGGACAGTGATTCGCGCACACAGTTATCACACGCCTGTACAGCCTGAGGTAAGTCCTGTTTCTACTCTGGGTTTCAGGATTTTAAGCAAAACAAGGCATGTGGTGATCTCAAAGAGCCCGTCCAGGCTCTAAAATGCTGTGGCTCTAAGGTACTCCTGCAGTTTCTCCTAGAAATACTAACCAAAGGCAGTAAATAGTTTTATCGCTGCCAGGTACACACGCATGAGACTTAAAATTCCCACAGATTCAAATCAAATGCTGTTCCGGGTAGGCTGGTTCTGAACACGTCGTTAAAATCTTCCCAGAAGTACACCATTCAAACCTCTACAATTCGACCCGTGTCTGCAGATTCACCTTCCTCCTTCCTACAAAAGTGGAGGAAGTCTCCAGTTAGTTCCCGCCGTGTATGCGCCTGGGGTGACATCTCTTTCCAGGAACCTCAGTCCACCACTGATCCCCTCTCCCTGCTGTGTCTGTAACCTGTTCCTTGGGTCGAGATCATTTCAGTCAGGACGTAAATACTCCAGGTGCTGCCATCTTTAAAAAAGGAAAATAAAGGGTGCCTGGGGGGCTCAGTCGGTTAAGCGGCCGATTTCGGCTCAGGTCATGATCTCATAGTTTGTGAGTTCGAGCCCCGCGTCGGGCTCTGTGCTGACACCTCAGAGCATGGAGCCTGCTTTGGATTCTGCGTCTCCCTCTCTCTCTCTCTCTCTCTCTGACCCTCCCCCACTCATGCTCTGTCTCTCTCTCTCTAAAAAATAAACATTAAAAAAAAAAAAAGGAAAATAAAGAAAATCTTCCCGAGATTTGATTTGCTAGTACTCCTGTAGCATCGGCCTGACCTCTGTACTCTCCTTCAACGTCCAACCTCTTCAAAGAAAAGTCATCCCCAACTGTTCTTACCCGCCTCCAGTCCATTCCGTACAAAGCAGCCAGAGTGATCTTCCCAAGCTACAAATCCAACATCACTTTTGTTGTTCCTAACGAGAACACAGCCTGTCCTCATAGGCTCCAAGTCACCTGTCCCTGCAGACCCCACCTAGTTAACTAGTCTCCCTCCTATCACACACTGCAGCTGAGGAAGGACACTGGCCTCTTCCTCAAACATGTCAACTCCTTCCCATCTCAGGGAGTCTGTCCTTCCCTCAACTAAAAGGCTCCCTCTGCCCACTACTTCTTCCCTCTGCCAGCCCAATTCCTAGCCCTCAGGTCCACTTTAATCACGACGCCCTCGTGAGCGCCTTTGCTCTGAGTTCCACCATGCTGACTCTGCCATTTCAGCTGCCTCAGCAGTCAAGCAGAATACCACCGGACCCGCTTTTCAGTCAGCTCTTTCTCACTTTGGTTGGTGGAAAGGGAGAGTTTCTTGTTTTGAAAGCATGCCATGTGATTTCTCAAGTGGGAAACAAAGAAGTTTACAGATAAGCACTTAGTCTGGCCTTGCGTACAACCTGCAATCTAATCTACAAAGCAGTCCTGTGCTAAGGTAACAGGTTTCTGATTTAACCAAAGCTTACTACGTGAGTATGTACCATAAGCCTTAAAAATGTTTATACCCTTAACCTAGTAATTCCATCTCTATGAATTTATCCTATGAAAGTAAGATATATACACAGCAAAAAAAATTTAAAGGAATTCATGGCAGCACAGCATCTAGAGAGTGAAAAGAGGGGAAAAAAAGAAAGAAAGAAAGAAAGAAAGAAAAAGGAAAAAAAGTAATAAGCATCAAAAAGCCTCTACTGCCACAAAAGAGCAGTTGAACCAAACTCAAAACTGGCACAGCAGGTGAACGACAAGCAGAACAAATGAGATGTAGGCTGAATTGCACCACGTGGAAAAGCGGTCTTAAAAATGCTCTAAGTTCTGATGTGTTCGCCTTTGAAATTCATGACTGATTGAAGGGGGAACCCACTGACCTTGAAACGAAGGGATCCAGAAGGAACCCCTTGAAGGTAAGAGGTATAAGGAGGCCCCCACGGGTTTGTGAGGCCTCCTGGATTCATAGTGCTACAGGCCTGGGAGGCAGAAGTCTTGGGTCCTAACTCTAAAATCTCCTGTGAACTCACTATGTGACCTGTAGGTAGTCACTTCATTCCCATGGGCTTAAGTTTCGTTATCCATAGCACAAAAAAACCACAAAGAATACTTCCAATTTTACAATTACACTGTCAGGCACCTGGGTGGCTCAATCGGTTAAGTGTCCAACTCTCGATTTCAGCTCAAGTCAAAACCTCACGGTTTGTGAGCTTAAGCCCTGCTTCAACTGTCAGCGCAGAGCCTGCGTTGGGAGTCCCACAACCCCTCTCTCTCTGCCCCCTTTCCTGTGCACGCACATGCTTTTTCTCTCTCAAAAATAAACATAAAAAAAAATTATACTGTCAATCATCAGCTCTCCACAACAGGGCCTGAGTAAAAAGACCAAAATTTAAATTGCATGTCCACTCATCTTCGAGTTGGAAGCCCTTGAACTAGTGACCTCACTTCTCCGAGCCTCCATCTCCTCAGTTCCACAGGGCTCCTCCAGAGCACAGTGGAAACACTACATGAGGCACACACTAAGGGCTAACAGCTCTTCCCATCCTCCCGTGCATTGCTGGAAGCTGCCATGCCTGGCAATTTCTACAGCTGCTCAACAGATATGAGGAAAGGAAGAACACAGGGTTAGAGACTGCTGACCAACTTTATTCCTTGACTGAACTAAGGTGTTCACGGGATGAAACAGTAAAACTTTACATTTTCATCCATGAGAAAAAGAGCTCCCATCTTGAGTGTTTGCTGTCTACCAGGCACTGCTAAGAAATCTAAATGCATTATCTAATTTAATTGTTCCGATGATGCTAGGAGGTTAGTTAGTACTATTATCACATTCTTATGGATGAGGAAACTGGGAAGTTAAACAACTTGCTGAGGTCACAAAGGCAAAGCTGGGACTCTTGTTTTTAGCCTCTTGTTTAAAACAAAGAACACATCAATCACGGTCATAAATTCAGGGGTTCTAGATCATATACCTTAGAAGATGAAGCCAACGGCCTGCATCCTTACATACATCATAGACCTTACCAGTTGTGTTTCCTGACCTATTAGTAAACAGAAACTACTGTCCATTTCCTTCCTCTTCCTAGATCTGAACCTGGTAATTTCAGAGTCACAGAAATTCTGAAATAACATCCTGTAATGTCTGAGATTTTCAAGACACCTAAGGAAGCAGGATCTTATATACACCTACACACCACCCTTAAAGCAAAAATTAAGAACTGGGAGGGGGGGGGGAATCTTTTATAAACCCATCCAAGTCCACTTCTGAGCTTGTTTCGTCAAGTAATAATTACAAATTAAATTTCAATATTCTTTTGGCTCAACTGGTAGATAAAACTTGAACTAACCATTGCAAACTTAGACTTATATTATACAGCCAGTTACTAATTTGCTGTATTTTCACACATAAACCCAATAATTAGAAGGTTGACGAATTTCTCTATAAATGAGTGGTCCCTCTAGAACAGACACCAAGCTGTCTGTGTGCATTTCAACCATTCATCAGTAACTAGTCTCGGTTCAACACAATGACCTCAGAAAGGTCTCTGGACTCACCAATACTCTGTCTCCAATTTTGAGCTCTCTTTCTCCCTTCTTGATTGAACCGGCCTCTGAGAGGTTGGAGATAGATTCACTGGCAGTTTTTGTAAGGTTGCTGATCTGAGGCGTAGCTGAAGGTTCCTTTGCTGTTGGCTGGGATGATTTATGGGGGATATTTGAAGGGGCTGCTGGGGACGAGGCCATCATGCCGGCCGTTGAGGTGGACAGAGGCGAAGTCGCTCTGGAAGCAGGAGTCGTCTGCAGGCCGTTGGCTTCATCTTCTGCCTGCACCTTCCTTGTCAACTTCGAAGGGCGGGTGAATATGCCCTTGAGAGGCTCGCACTGGAAGTACCGGACTCCTGCCACTGAGCCATCGTTCTTGCCTATGGGCTCATCCAAAACAATCCCGGCCCACTGGCCTGGCGCAAACTGGGTTTCTCCCAGAAACTGGATGAATCCAGGCTTATTCCCATTCACCCAAACTCTCTCTCCGACTCGGAAGTCATCCACAAAGTCCTCTTGTGGCTCAGAGGATGGCGCGCTCGAAGCTTTTTCGCTGGATGTTGTTCTTTCCACGGGAGCTACAACTGCAAACAGAAGAAAGGATCAGAGAAGACTCACTTTCATATTCAAGCAGACAACTCCTTCCTGCCCTAAAGGAGAGGAAACTGGAGAAAGCCCAAAGCAACAGAAGCCACAGCTGTTCTAAGGGGTGCTGTCCTGCTTCCTTTCTTTTCTTAACAAGGAGGCAGAAAGTACCTGACCACTGGGGCACCTGGCTGGCTGAATGAGTGGAGCGTGAGACTCTTGATCTTGGGGTTGTGAGTTCGAGCTCCACACTGGGTGTAGAGATTACGTAAACCAATTAAACAACAAAAAAAGATAGAAGTACTTGACCCATCGCCCCCATTTTCAATGCTGTCGAAACTCAGTGGGCTGGTGGGATTAACCCTTATCAGCAATTATGACTGGAAAAAGTCCCTTTCCCATAGATCACAATACAGATTTGATTTCATCTTTCCTCCACCCCCCACCTTGCACATCATGAGCAAACACCCATTCAGATCCCTGGAGACGGGCACTATGCCCACATGGGGGCAGTTAGGTACAGGCTGACAAGTCCAGGACCTTGGAAGCAGAGATTCACAATCAGACTTGAAGAAGGAGGGACTCAGTGCTGCAGCCCTGCCATCGCACTCCAGGACCACCAGATAAACCCCATTCCTTTGCTGGCAGAGATGTGGAAATCACAAGGGAAAAAAAGGCAGCACCTGGCCAAACTCCCTGCTAAGGCAAGATGACTTTGTGTAATCTCTACCCTGTGGTAAAAACAGAAGTTAAATTTTGCCAGAAATGTGATATTTACACTGGAAATTCAAGGATTCATCCAGCAAGCACTCATTAAATATTTAGGATGAACTGGCCAAGTCCACATTCTTAACCACTCTACCATTTTTTTTAAGTTTATTTATTTTGAGAGAGACAGAGACAACACAAGCAGAGAAGGGGAAGAGAGAGAGGAAGATAGAATCCCAAGAAGGCTCCACACAGTCAGCACAGAGCCTGACATGGTGCTTGAACTCACAAAACTACGAGATCATGACCTGAGCAGAAACCAAGGGTCGGACACTTAACTGAATGAGCCACCCACGTGCCCCTTAAGCACGCTACCATTTACTAGGCATATCGCAATCTTAGGATGTTACATGATATCTGAGTTCAATTTCTTCATCTGTAAGGGGAAAGTAGTATCTAGAGAGTTTTAGGGGCGCCTGGATGGCTTAGTCGGTTAAGCGTCCAACTCTTGACTTCGGCTCACATCATGATCTCACAGTTCATGGGCCCCAACCCTGCCTCAGGTTCTGTGACAGCGTGGAAACTACTTAGCATTCTCTCTCTCTCACTCTCTCTCTCTCGCTCTCTCTCCCTCCCTCCCTCCCTCCCTCTCCCACTTGCATGCACACGCTGGCTCACTCTCAAAATAAATAAGCTTTAAAAAAGTAATAAAACAAGGGGTACCTGGGTGGCTCAATCAGTTAGGGTCCACCTTTGGCTCAGGTCATGGTCTTGCAGTTCATGAGTTCGGGCCCCACATCGGGCTCTACACTGACTGTGTGGAGCCTACTTGAGATTCTCTGTCTCTGCCCCTCCCTCCCCTCCAAAATAAGTAAACTTAAAAAAAATAATAAAATAAAAAAATAAAATAAAAATAAAGATTAAATGAAATAATGTATTTATTCATGCTCCCTCTCTTCGAGTTTCTACCACTTCCAGCACTTAGTACCAGGCACTGTCCTTCACTGGGGGACAAAGCAAGACAGCATAGCCATGCCATTAGAGAGCCCAGAGTCTAGACATGGGGACACAGACAGTCAAGGGACACACCAGGTAGTTTCAGGTGACAGAAGTGTTGTGGAGGAGAGGGTGCCTTTAGGCAGAGCAGTTTGGAAGGCCTCCTGGAGGAAGTAACATCTGGCCTGAGGCCTGACCATCAGAGTGAACCATGCACAGATGAAGGAACAGAGCTGTCTGGACGGCCTAAGGAGGATGAACATGCCTTTACCCTACACAGAACAGGAGACTGTGGAGTTTCGATTTATGAAGGGTTTGTGTTGTTGTTGTTGTTGTTGTTTTTAGAAGACGGTAGATGCTCTCAGATCAAACAGATAATCATCTGCCAAAGACAGGCCGGCCCGGTCAGGTTTTTACAATCTATTCCAGCTTTGTACATGAACAGTTCTTCCTGACAGTGTGCTGCAAGCATGAGTTTCTGAAAAACAATCTTCATAAAAGTGCTCAAACTGGCAATTATTTCCTCTTAAGCATATTAAATTTTTAGTGTTTATAGGCTGCTTGACTCTTAAAAAACAAATTTAGTGCATGCTGAGTACTGATGAGGAAACCGAGCTGAATATCTTCTGATCTCCTACACCCAAGGACTTTAGATGCTAAAGGGTGTGCATAAACAATGCTAAAAGTGAAAAAGACAATTCTAAAATAGGGGTGAGTGTAACCACGGAAGGGCTCACGGAAGGGGTAGCATTGGAAGGGGTCCTAAAGAGAGGAAGGATTTTGAGGGGAAAGAGAATAGGAGATGCCAAAGCAAAGCTTGCCTCTCATCTAAGCTGTTTCATGGCTTCTCTGAAAAAAATCCAGGTTTATCCTCAATACAACACAAAATGTAAATAACTTGAGACCTTCATTCAGTCAACAAATATTTAATGAGCTCCTGTTATGAGCCAGGCAGTGTTCTAGGTTCTGGGTGGATTTGGGCAGTGAAAAAAACCACAAAGATCCTTGCCCTCATAAAAGATCAATGAAGTTTTATGGAAAACCTTAAAGAAACAAGGCTGGACCTAGTATTTCTTGGTGGACATCTGACTGTCCAGGATGGCTGATACCCTATCCAATACCCTACCTACCCAATAAAAGACCATAAAAGCAAGCATCAGATGCCTTCTGTCTCTCTTATTAAATTAAAGACCTTAGGTGGCCATTATGGGATGTAAATTGAAATGGTGGAGGAGGAGATGAAGGACAGATGAGGAAGGGGCTGAAGATAATCAAGGGCATGGGTTCACCTATGAAACGAGGATAGTTTCCCACATGAGGTAGACTGTACTAGACTGTACTGCCTGCTCCCTTGAAACCGATGGCCAACTTCTGATCAGTTAGTGTCATCAAATCTTTTAAACCAGACTCGTCTTTGTTTTCTCTACACATCCCTAAACCCTAAGGAGAAAGGCCCAGATGAGCTCAAGACGACACAGTGAGGGGCGCCTGAGTAGCTCAGTTGGTTAAGCATCTGACTTCAGCTCAGGTCATGATCTCACGGTTCGTGGGTTTGAGCCCCATGTCAGGCTCTGTGTTGACAGCTTGCTCAGAGCCTGGAGCCTGCTTCAGATTCTTTGCCTCCTTCTCTCTCTGCCCCTCCCTGGTTCATGCTCCTTCTCTGTCTCTCAAAAATAAATGTAAAAAAAAAAAGACCACACAGAGAAAAACAAAGTACTATATCTTAACACTGTAAGGATTTGGGGCACCTGGGTGGCTCAGTCGGTTGAGCATCCGACTTCGGCTCAGGCCATGATCTCACCGTTCCCGAGTTCGAGCCCCGCGTCGGGCTCTGTGCTGACAGTTCAGAGCCTGGAGCATGTTTCAGATTCTGTGTCTCCCTCTCTGTCTGTGGCCCTTCCCTGCTCATGCTCTGTCTGTCTCTCTCTCTCAAAGATAAATAAACATTAAAAAAAAAATAAAAAACAAAAAACAAAAAACACTGTAAGGATTAAATACTAAAGTCACTTGACAAATATTTCAGCGCCTTGCACTAAATTAAAAAGAAAATAAACATTCATTTTGAGCGAGAGAGAGAGCAAACAGGGGAGGGGCAGAGAGAGAGGGAGAGACAGAATCCCAAGCAGGCTCCTCGCTGCCAGCAGAGAGCCTGATGCGAGGCTTGAATTCACAAACCTTGAGATCATGACCTGAACAGAAACCAATAGTCAGATGCTTAAGCAACTGAGCCACCCAGGCGACCCAAAAAAAAAAGACAACCTACAAGAAAAGCAAACTCTTCATTAAGACTTTTAGATATAGGGGTGCCCGGGTGGCTTGGTCAGTTAAGCATCCGACTTTGGCTCAGGTCATGATCTCACAGTTTATGATTTTGAGGCCCACATTGGGCTCTGTGCTGACAGCTCGGAGCCTGGAGCCTGCTTCAGAATCTGTGTCTCCCTCTCCCTATCTCTCTGCTCCTTCCCCACTTGCATTCTGTCTCTCTCTCTCTCAAAAGTAAACTTGAAAAAAAATTTTTTTAAAGATTTTTAGGTGTAAAATTCCATGTCTTTAGTTAATACTTTTTCAAGTATTTTCAAGACTATTAAGTTTTTTAAGGCTGTCTTTTTAAAGTTTTCAAGTAGTATTCTAACTGATTTCTATTAAAGGAAAACAGAAAGCCTTACCAGCAGCAGGTGTCTTCAAGGCTGTGCTTCCAGGCTTAAGGATCTTGGTAGGGGCCTTAAGCCCACTTGGTTTTAGCATACTCATTGTCCTTAGGATGTCGGAGCTGTTTTTCTTTTGCCTGTTGCCACTATCTTGCCCCAACCATTGATATAACTAGGGGTGTTTCTATGGTGAAGTCAGTCTCTGGGTTAAATCTGCAAAAAGAAAAATATTTAAAAAATTTAGAATCTACAGGAGGAAAAAAGTAGAAATAACACCTATTATTTAAGCAGTTTTGCAAGCTAACTTTTCTTTACATGTAATGATAAACTATCTCCACACGAAACGTAGGAACCTAGAAAATTCTACATAAAAACATGAAGATGCTGCTGAAATGGACTTAGAAGCAAGCAGTTGAGCCTAGCAACACATTTATTTTCCTTTACCTAATATTACCAGCTCAGTACAGTGCCTAAAATCCACACATCCACATAATGGGATTCAGGAAAATGTGAAAAAGAAGGAAAAGAAGGGGACTTTCAGTTTTTACTTCATTCATTTGTATATTGCTCAAGTTTTGACCACAAGCTGGTATTAACTACGTGCCTTTTTAAGTTCACAGAATTATCCAATGCTCAATACAAAACCATATACGTGTCAAACTAGAGAGAGGTTCAAACTCTTTAAGAAAAAGCTATATCTGGGAAGTGCTGAAGGAAAACTGTTTTTGTCCTGTCCACAGAAACACAATACACTTTTGATTTACTCAAGGCCAGGTATGAATCTACAACTTTGGGCCCAGGCAAAATAGGATCTTGTCTTATTTTCTTTAAGAGAGGAGAAAGACTTAGGAATTTGGGAATATGGGAAAAGATTTCTAGACATAACACCTAAAAACAGAATAATTCAATTAAAGAGAAACAGGTTGTTGATTCTCTTGTCAGATGATTGTGTTTGCACTTTTCTCTCTTAGTAGAGCTGGGATGAGGAAGCACCAATGTCACTCCGCCATTCTTTTTAAATTTTTTTTAATGTTTGTTTATTTTTGAGAGAAACAGACAGAGAGCAAGTGGGGGACACAGAATCTGAAGCAGGCTCCAGGCTCTGAGCTGTCAGTACAGTGCCTGATGTGGGACTCGAACTCAAGAATCCTGAGATCATGACCTGAGCAGAAGTCAGACCCTCAACCGACTAAGCCACCCAGGTGTCCCTGCCATACTGTCTCTCTTACAAGCAAAGACCAGCAGCAGCAAAAAAAATCTGGCTAGGGAGGTCAGAGGAGCTTGCTGTGGCCCCTAGAGTGGACTGAACGGTGCCCACCTCCCTCAAGATAGAGCCATCTACGACCTGTGAAGCAGACCTTATTTGGAAGAAGAGTCTTTGTAGATGTAATTCAGTTAAGGATCTTGAGATGAGGTCATCCTGGGAATTACCTGGGTGGACCCTAAACCCAATGACAAGTGTCCTTATTAGAGCAAGAGAACACACTAAGAAGGCCACAAGAAGATGGAGGCAGGAACTGCAGTGATGTGTCCAAAGCCAAGGATAGCTGACAGCCACCAAAAACTCGGTGACAGGCATTGAGAAGAATGCTCCCTCAGAGCCTCCAGAAGGACCCAACCCTGTTGGCACATTATTTCTGACTTCTGGCCTCCAGAATTGTGAGAGAACACATTTCTGTTGTTTTAAGCCACCCAGTTTGTGGTAACTTGTTACAGCAGCCCTAGGAAACAAATACAGCCATGTCAGCTTTTCTGTTCAAAGATCATCAGACTGGACAGAAATCAATCCGGGACAGTTGCCTCATTAGACTCCATTTGCAGGGTCCAAAATGGTACAAAGGGTCCAAAATGGTACAAGGAGTTTCTAATAATGCGAAAGGTAAATTGTGTGGCTTTGAGAAGATGCTGATTAACAGAGAAAGAACTGCTGTTTACTGGAAGACCCTGACTGCCAATCCTGACTATCAATACGAAATTCCAGGACTCCTTTCTATCAGCACCATCAGCATCCCTGCCATGATGGTGGCAGTGGGTGTGGGAGTCTGTGGGTCAGGGCGGCGGGTTGATTCAGAGTCAGGTTTGAAGCCACTTGCTTTACTGTTAGACCCTCACCATACACAGCCTGTAAGTTTCAAGTAAATTTACTTGCTCTTGCTACTGCCTTAGATGGAAAGGAATGGCTGAGTCCCCTCTAAACTCGGCTGAAAAACACTACTGACATGTCCAGAGAATTTGAAGAGGGTGGGGACAGGCTAAGGTCAGAAACTGCCGTGGGGCCTCGTTACGTACAGCCTACTCTTCAGCCTGGTCCAACACTACACGGTGAAATGCTCAGGTAGGTAGGAACAGAACAGACAGAGAGAGCACAATAGTCCCAGGGAAGTTATTACAAAGATAAGAAGAGAGCATGACGTGCTCTTTAAAATACTTCACTCAGGCAGAACAGTGAGTTCCTGGGCTCTGGTCAAGCATTCCTCCCTAAAGAGAGATTGTGAAAAACACCCTAATCAGCAACTAGGAAGCCTCGGCTAATTTCAAACTCTGCAGCTCAATACCCTGAGCTTACAGAAATCTGACCATCTACGAGCCTCAGAACAGAGCATGTGGTTATTAGGAACTTAAGAATAGCTATAAACCCAAAGTCTAGGACTTTGTGGCCTACAGTGACTGCCTCTGGCCTTGGTCCATCCAAGTCATTTGAATCCCAAGCAGGGAACTGTGACCAAGATATAATAAAGGAGAAAAGTCTAGTCTGTCTCGATAAAAGAATTAGTAACACCACCACCACTGCTGGGTTTTTAAATCTTCCAATTCAAGTTTCTTCTTCATGTATTATTAATGAATGGCATGTCAGGCTTACTTCAAAAAAATCAATTCACTAAGAAACAAAAGATCAAAGTCTTGGTCATGGTACCTACAAATCGTAATGACCAAGAAGCAACATCTCCATATAATGTTTCAAGGTCAGTGAATGTCACCTTCAAATTAATCTCTTTCAAAATACATGCAATAGGAAAAAAAAAAGACATTCTTGCCTCTCTAATATGCTGAGTGTAGCTGAATTTCTGATGTTCGTGCTCACTGAATCTCAAGAGTTTTGGACCTAAAATAAGACAAAACTCCCTTCTCCTCTATCCTCCCAACATATACGAACCATAATACACACAGTATTAAAATCTAGAAGTTGTTCTTATGCATATTATTATCCCACTGCAGGCTTACAATTCTATGGAGCAACTAATATTATTATCATTTCTTAACAAATGAATCAACACCTCAGATTAATAGATGTGTATTTCCTCACTTGTTCATAACTGGTCACCTGAGGTCACTTGGCTGAGAAGCAGAGATATGAACAGTATGTAGGCCTGATTCCAGAGTCCAAGTTCTTTCCACTGAACCTAACATTCAAACTTAGGAGGGACTGCACACAATTAAAAACATTGCCACTGGTCTTACTAAGATGATGGACAAGTGTACAGCAGCAAGAGTGCCCAAAGCACAAAGATAAAACTGAGTTATTTGCATCTCAAAATAATCTAGAAGGAAGGTGAACTTTAAATGAAGGTCTGAGCAGTTAAGTGGCTTTCTCAAGGTCACTCAAAGAAGTGGTGGTAGCCCTTGTGAGATTCCTGCTTTGCCTAATAGGTCAGCTCTCTGAAGGAAATCTTCCTCCAAGATAGTAACCCATTCATTCAACAAATATTTCCTGAGAAACTACTATGAAAAAGGCACTCTTCCATTTTCTCAGGGGCCCATGCTGAAAGCAGAAGAGACACCTCTGAGAGGCTCAGAATGAAAGCTGAACACAAAAAAATATATTTGTCTTTGAGCAAAGAAACAGGAGCTTACTGGGGAAATGGAGCAGGAATGCCAAGCAGCGGAGTGAACGTGACGTTTGCAGCCACAAACTTTAAGCGAAACCAGCCTCCAATTACCTTTTCCTCTACTAACAAGCTTCTGCTCAGGCATAGGTACCAGGAAAGTGGGGAGCTAAGTTCAATCATAATCAAAATTTTGCCAGTTAAGTTAAAACGGAAGGGAAAAGCAAGGAGGGATTAAAAAGGGACTGAGAGCAGGGTGCCTGAATGGCTCAGTTGATTAAGCGTCCAACTTTAGTTCATGATCTCATAGTCCATGGGTTCAAGCCCCATGTCAAGCTCTGTGCTGACAGCTCAGAGCCTGGAGCCTGCTTCAGATTCTGTGTCTCCCTCCCTCTCTGCCACTCCCCCACTCACACTTTGTCTCTATCTCAAAATAAAATAAAGACATAAAAAAACTTTTTAAAAAAGGGACAGAGAGGGATGCCTGACTGGTTCAGTCAGAGAGGAGGGAACTCTTGATCTCAGGGTTGTGAGTTCGAGTCCTATTGATGGGTGTAGAGATTACTTTTAAAAAGTAAAATCTTTAGGGGCACCTGGGTGGCTCAGTCAGTTAAGCTTTCGACTTCAGCTCAGGTCATGATCTCATGGTTTGTGGGTTTGAGCCCCGAATCGGGCTCTGTGCTGACAGCTCAGAGCCTGGAGCCTGCTTCAGCTTCTGTGTCTCCCTCTCTCTCTGCCCCTCCCCTGCTCACACTCTATCAAAAATGAATAAACATTAAAAAATTTTAAAGTTTTAAATTTTTAAAATATAAATAAATCTTTTTTAAAAAGGGGACAGGGAATCTCAGATGGGTGAAGGAAAGTGAAGACAGGGCGGGTCTGATAGTGAAAAGTGGTAAGGGATGAGAGATCTCAACAGGATGGAGGGTGGTTATTATGAGGATACTAGGTGCTCCAATGACCTCCTGTTAAACCACGCAATCTGACTCAGCAGGTCTGGGATGGGGCCTCAGGTTCTGCTAACACTCCCAGAGGATACTAATGCTCCCTCCTCCCCTTTAAGTCAAGAGATAAGAGCTCATGGTCAGGATGAGAAGCTTCGAAGTTTTGACCAGGGGGATAGAATACAGCGGCCTGAGTGTGGAAGCGATTTTACAAAGGACCAGAGAGTCCACAGATAAAGGGAGTGGAGAAGTTAAAAGGAATCGAAGAGAGAGACTGCCGTCAGGGGATGTCAGCTGCAGGAGGGGTAACAGGTGGTAGAAGAGCTGGGGTTTCTGAAGGCCTGAGAAGTAGTTTAGAGCATCAAACAACAGTCAACAATCACAGGGTCCTGGCCCTGAGGTATCTCCCTGAGGGCTGCAGGGGAGGTGGGAGGCGGTCTTCAGAGGCAAGTGTCAGATAAGACAAAGAAGGAAAGAGACTGTTCACAGAAGAGGATGGGGACATAGAAGACTGATCATTACAACCTGAATTACAAAAGGCAGAGTTAGAGTTTGGGAAGGAAAGAAGGAGTGAGGAATTGGGCTAAATGAGGTGAACCCAGCAGCACAGGGATGGATGGTATGAAATTATCCATCCTCCACTGTAATGAAGAGGTAGTATGCTCTTGTGCACTCTCTCTCAAAATAAACTAAAATTTTAAAAAATTTTAAAGAAATCCGAGGGGTGCCTGGGTGGCTCAGTCAGTTAAGCACCGACTTCGGCTCAGGTCATGATCTCACAGTTTGTGAGTTTGAGCCCCACATCGGGCTCTGTGCTGACAGCTCAGGGCCTGGAGCCTGCTTCAGATTCTGTGTCTCCCTCTCTCTCTGCCCTTCCCCTGCTCACACTCTGACTCTCTGTCAAAAGTAAATAAACATTAAAAAAAATTTTTTTTAAAGAAATCCAACCCTTAAATACATGCCTGCAGCAACACGGCAAGTACACAGGAAGCACCTGGGCTGTGCCCCGCTGCGCCGCATGTCCAAGAAGAACGTGGACAACGGAGGCACAAACTCAATTAAACACTTCTTCAGGGAACATATATTGTACTTGAAAAAAAGACTGATAAACTATAGCTACTGAGGCTTAGGTAATCTGGCAGACATGCTCTTGAAAATGAACTATGTGACCCTGTTCCTTCAAGGAAAACAGTTAACAAAGATCGATTTAGGCATTCAAGAGTAACTCTGAATTTTGGAAAACATATCCTCCTCTGTGAGCTTGACAGAAATCAACAGTATTAACAAACATAATTTTTTGATACTATATAATGAAATGTGCCAGTATATGAAAATGTGCTGTAACTCAGTAAATCATTATTTTTCAACAGACAATGCATAATGTTACAAAGTCACTCATGGGTAAAATGTTAACTCAAAGCACAAACTGGACCAATGGATTGTTATGTGATAAAACTTCATTCATACAGTTTCAGATTCCACTTTTAAACTACAACCTATCAAATTTTGGTACAAGAAAATCCATAATTATCTGAAATTCTCTTTCTTTAAAAAATTTTTTTAACATTTATTTTTGAAAGACAGGGAGAGGACAGAGCATGAGCAGGGGAGGGGCAGAGAGAGAGGAGACACAGAATCCGAAGCAGGCTCCAGGCTCCAAGCTGTCAGCACAGAGCCCCTTGCGGGTCTCAAACCCACAGACTGCGAGATCATGACCCGAGCCAAAGCCGGACGCTCAATCGACTGAGCCACCCAGGCGCCCCTGAAATTCTCTTAAAAATACTCTTTTTCTTTCCTCTTCACCTGTTGGGGCCAATTTCCTTCATGTGCATCAACCAAAACGATTCGCTACAGATCGAACGAGGAAGCAGCTGTCTCCTATTAAGCTGTCTTCTATTAAAGACAGACTTGCAAAAATGTAAAAACAATGCCATCTTCGTTCAAGTTTTTATTTTAGAGACAGTTTCTCATTAAAAATTTATATAACATGTAATGGATTTCTAATATTTCCAGCTTTAATTTCTAATATGGTATAAACATCAATAGATAAAACCTAAATAAAGAAAAGCTCTCTGGACACCTCAATAATTTTTAAGAATGTAAAAGGGTCCTAAGGAAAAAAGTGTTGAGAACTGCTGCTCTATACTTTTGTGCTTTATATTTAGAGTTGCAAAGGTTGAAAACCCCCATTCCCTTAGGACTTCCGGAAGCATGTGCTTCTGGCTCAGATATTCACAGATGCAGATGCCAAGTTAGCAAGTACAGTATTTCCTACTATACTACCACTGGCGTGGCACTGTGCTGGCGGGTCAGTGACAGAACAATTTGTGGGAAGACCAGAAGTATGTACATAAAGCAAAAAGAACACGATTATCCATTAACATTGGGGTATGTAATATGTAAACTAGGCATTTCTCTAAGTTGGTTACCAGATGGAATGGTACTCCAAATTAGCAATTCACAAAATATGCAGCGCATCAGCATCACCTGGAAGCTTATCAGGGCCCTCCCCCACCCCAGACTTACTGACACAAACTCTGGGTGGGGGACCAGCTACCTGTATTTTTAGCCCTTCTGGTGATTCTGATGCTTACATTCGACAACCACTCACTGCTGAACAATGGATAAGAAAAGTCACCTGAGGTTCATTTTCTCAATTACACGCACATGAAGGATCCACGTGTCCGAGTCTCCCAATACCACTACAGAAGCTTCAGCATTTCACGCCTCTGTGCTTTTGTTTCAGGTGCTCACTCAGCCTTGAATATCCTTTCCAAGTCTAGTTACCTCCATCTGCTGAAATCTTACCCATGCGCAGACTCAGGCATTCATCTGCCCCACAAAACCTTCTCCAATACTCACCAATGAAAATGTGCAACTTCTGTAGTACTGAGTCTTTATCTCTTCCTAGCACCTGGCGCACTAAGCTGTGTCATCTACACGCTCCAACAGACTGTGTCTTTTAGTCACTGTTATATTCCCCATAGTACTTTATAAACAATGCTCGCAAAAGAAAATGGGGAAAATAGTCTTAACTGTTCCAATAATTCTACAAACCACTTACGGTGTATCAGTATTTTAAAAGGTTATACTTGGTGCTTGCTACAGGTGACAGAAAAGTTCATGACATAGACCTAAGATCAAGGAATCTGTAATGTAATTGGGAAGAAAAGACCCACATATATAAAAAATAACTAAGGATACAAGGCAACTTACAAGGAATACCAAACCATGCAGTGATCCTGGAAGTGTTTTTAGAAGATGGGAGGGTGGAGCGGATGAAGGCACAAAGAAAAGGCTTCAATGGCCAAGGAAGGATTTCAGTGAGGGCTCAAGGGAAAGTAATAGCCTTGTACAGGTATCGGCAGTCAGGATTTTAAAAAGCCACAGAGAAAAGATTCCAGAGGAGGAGAGGAAGGACGAGGAAAAGTACAAAGCATGTGAGTAAGACACTGAGCAGCTTGGTTTGGCTAACATCAGATGATTCTTGCAATAAATCAGGTTAGACAAGAGCCTTAGAGTTCAATCAAGGAAATTTACTATGATCAGCTTTTACTTCAAGATTCTAATGGTAGGAAATGAAAGATGTCTAGAGTTTCCTCTTAAACCCTAAATTTATTTCAGTTGTTCATTTCAGTGATCCCAACCTGGCTATCGTTGTCAAGCAAAGATTTAAACCAAGGGTTGGCAGGCTTTTTCTAGTGGCATGCCAAGTCCTCACTCACTCCAACTGTGGGTACAAGTAACAGACAGGGGCTTCCAGGGGCAGGTCTTAAATTTCACAAAGAGGAGCCACGAGCACCTGAAGTCAGTAATCAAAATGGAAATACAAAGGAAGGTTCTCATCTCAAATCCTTCACATAACACCTCAGCAAGGATAAATCTGCAAGGTATCTGTAAAAATTGGATACCACGGAACACAAATGACAAATTCTGGCCTCTCTCCTACTCCACACATGGGGTGAGGCCGACCAGAAATCCGACGACCTAATTTGCCTTGACCAAGTGAACGTGAGTAAAGAGTAACCTGATTAACAAGGAGCCAGGAGGCCAGAAGGGGGAGCTCTCAAGCAGTACCAGTCAGGGATGGTCACTCACAGACCGCCACAGAATTTCAGCAGCAAAGAAGCCTCAATTACAGGCCCCGACAGCAGAAGATGTACACTGCATCTCCTCCAAGAAACTGACTACCTCACTCAGCCAGTGACCAACAGTCACGACCCTGAACTGTTGCCTTTCTCCAATGGACTCTTCTCAAAAACTTACCCTTATCAACTTCCACCTTCTCCATAAAATAACGTGCTTCTTACTTTGTTAGACTAGCCTATATGGGTTTTGCTACAGCCTGCTTGTTTTGAACTGCAATTCTCTGCTATTCCAGAATAAACTCATTTTTGCTGGCAAAATAACTGTTTTAAGATTTTTATACTGTCTTACCATCAACTGTTCATGCCAGTCTCTAAGTCACACTGAAAGCTAAATGTTCTAGATGTGCACTATCGAGTATGGTAGTCACTAGCCACATGTGCTGTTTAAACTTTAAATTCTTATAAAATGAAATAAAAATTCAGCTCAGTCACACCAGCCACATTTCAAGTGCTCAATAACCACGGTGCAACATATAACAATTTCTATCATCCCAAAAAGTTCTATTGGGCAGCACTGTTCTAGAACCTCCTCCATCCAGGAAGGATCTACTTGCCAAATGTAATCACTTGAGTAAATTTTAAGGTTATCTCAATAATACTGCTTTGGTCAAAAGTATCTTTTACTCCTCTTTCAGAATTAACTTCAGAGACAGTTTGTAAGTTGTACTTTATTGGTGACCCTAAGTGGTAATGACCACCTCAATCTCTCAAAGCTCTTCATTGGACTTGGCTCTAAAGCACTACTAGTGGGCTCCAAAATTTGTATTTAAGAAACACCTTATGATGTGCAAAAAAAAATATGATGTGCAACTACTTAACATAGCAAAAATGTATCCAAGGCACAGAGGCAGTTACAAGAGTTCTTCCCAGAAATATTAATGGCTCTATCACTGTAATAAATGAACAACACTTCCCTAGACAACAGAACATAAGTTCTTGTGTATTTTTTTCATTTATTTAAAGTTTATTTAAGTAATCTCTACACCCAACATAGGGTTCAAACTCATGACCCTGAGATCGCCTCATGCTCCACCTACTGAACCAGTCAGGAGCCCTTTTTTCCATTTTTTAAAATAGTTATTTATTTTCAGAGAGAGAGGACAGGGGCAGAGAGAGGGGGACAGGGAGAATTCCAAACAGACTCAACACTGTCAGCATAGAGCCCAATACAGGGCTCAGTCCCACAAACCATGAGATCATGACCTGAGCCAAAATCCAGAGTTGGACGCTAACCCAGAAATGGACCCACAAACACGGCCATCTAATCATTGACAAAGCAGGAAAGAATATCCAATGGAATAAAGACAGTCTGTTCAGCAAATGGTGTTGGGAAAACTGGACAGCAACATGCAGAAAAATGAACCTGAACCACTTCCTTACACCATACACAAAGATAAACTCAAATAGATGAAAGACCCAAATGTAAGATAGAAAGCTATCAAAATCCTGGAGGAGAGAGCAGGCAAAATCGTCTTTGACTTTGGCCACACCAACTTCTTATTTAACATGTCTCCGGAGGAAACGGAAACAAAAGCAAAAGTGAACTACTGGAACCTTATCAAAGTAAAAATCTTCTGCACAGTGACAGAAACAATCAGCAAAACTAAAAGGCAAGTGACAGAATGGGAGAAGATATTTGCAAATGACATATCAGATAAAGGGTTAGTATCCAAAATCTATAAAGAATTTATCAAACTCAACGCCCAAAAAACAAATAATCCAGTGAAGAAATGGGCAGAAGACATGAATAGACACTTCTCCAAAGAAGACATCCAGATGGCCAACCGACACATGAAAAAATGCTCAACATCACTCATCATCAAGGAAATACAAATCAAAACCCCAATGAGACACTACCTCACACCTGTCAGAATGGCTAACATGAACAACTCAGGAAACAACAGGTGTTGGCGAGGATGCGGAGAAAGAGGATCTCTTTTGCACTGCTCATGGGAAGGCAAACTGGTGCAGCCACCCTGGAAAACACTGTGGAGGTTCCTCAAAAAATTAAAAATAGAACTACCCTACGACCCAACAATTGCATGACTAGGTATTTATCCAAGGGATACAGGTGCACTGATTCAAAGGGGCACATGCACCCCAATGTTTATAGTAGCACTATCGACAATAGCCAAAGTATGGAAAGAGCCCAATGTCCATCAACGGATGAATGGATAAAGAAGATGTGGTATATATACATATAATGGAGTATTACTCAGCAATCAAAAAGAATGAAATCTTGCCATTTGCAACTATGGATGGAACTAGAGGGTATTATGCTAAATGAAATCAGTCAGAAAAAGACAAATATCATATGACTTCACTCATATGAGAACTTTAAGATAAAAAACAGATGAATATAAGGGAAAGGAAGGGAAAGGAAGGGAAAGGAAGGGAAGGGAAGGGAAAATAATATAAAAACAGGGAGAGGACAAAACATAAGAGACTCTTAAATACAGAGAACAAACAGAGCGTTGCTGGAGAGGTTGTGGGAGGCGGAAAGGGTGGAATGGGTAAGGGACTTAAGGAATCTACTCCTGAAACCATTGTTGCACTATATGCTAACTTGGATATAAATTTAAAAATAATTTTTTTTAAAGTAGGGATGAGAGACCTAAAACTGATCCAAATCATCTGAATTTCCAAGTTAAAAAAAAAAAAACTCGGGTGCTCATTGACTGAGCCACCCAGACACTCCCATATATTTTTAAAAGCGAGTCACGTTACTTTATAATCTCAATTTCCAAACCGTAATACTGGAACAGACTATACACTAACCGCTAGAATCCTATATTTACATCGACTGAAGCCATAGTTCCAACATTTTTTCAAGCCAGGAACCATTTGTAAAACGTTTATTTCTAGAACTCACTTCTGAACAGCCAAAAATAGCTACTATTTTGCTTGTACATTCTCAAATGGGAGGTGCAGGGAGGGAGCTCTACTTCCAAGCACCAACTCCATACCAGGGAGGAGGACTCCAGGACATATACATGGTTCAGCGGCACAAACCCTTCTGATTCTCTTCTCATTAAAAGATTTACATTTCACCTAACAGGAAGCTTTGTTGCTAAACATCAACACTAGAGGAACAGGGCTTTGTTCTTTTTCCTGTGTAACCTACAGGTTTATTTTAAGAGACCAAAAAAAAAAAAAAAAAAAAAAAAAAAAAAAGCCAGGCCTCAAATAAGCAAAAATTTTGAGGTAGATTAATATCCTAGTTTGTGATTTAACTCTGAGATCTGACCTAAATAATAAATTTTAAAAGGACAAGGTATTTATTTCAGTGAAGCAAGTAACTTTAGAAGACCTATCCTCTTTGGTATTTCCCAAAAAGAAGTATGCCTTACATTTTTTGAGAATGTCAGCTTTACTCCAAGTTAGGATTCCAGAAAGTAGAAATATTCTCCTTCACCCAACAAAAAAATGTGTTCTACCCTCTGGGAAGTCAAGATTTAATATACATTTGTTGAGTGTGTTAGATACAGGAAAAGGAGGTTCCAAATGATCAGGATAATGTCAGTACATAGTAAACACCGAAACAGTAAGCTATTATTTCTAAGAATCCAAGCACCCCACTTTCCTATCAGATAGAATTTCTCCTGCTACACAGTATTTTAACAGGAAATTACATAAATGTCAGTCTTTCATTCTAAACAGACTTCAGAGGTGGTGGATACAGTTCAAGACAACACCTTTCTCAAAACATAGAACATTAAGCTTACTGTATTTACTTTTTTTTTTAAAGAAAGAGCATTTTTTTTATGTTTGTTTATTTCTGAGAGAAACAATGCACATGCTAGTAGTAGAGGGGGGCCTGAGAGAAAGGAGGACAGAGGATCCCAAACAGGCTCCGCGCTGACAGCAACGAGCTCGATGCGGGGCTAGAAGTCACAAACCGTGAGAGCGTGACCTAAGCAGAAGTCGGATGCTCACCCAGGTGCCCCTGCAGTTACTCCTTTTAATAAGCAATCTCTGCCTCATAAAAACATCCAGATAAGGAAAAAAAATTGCTTTTAGGAAAAAAATCAATGGGTTAGTTATCAAGACCTTGGACAGAGGGGAAAAAAAATAGAAACATGACTAGAGTAGTGAACTCCAAGGCTGGAGGTGAAGCCAGAGCCATCTAACACTATGCAAGGCACAATGAACAAGTACGGTTTCAGCTGTCCCAGGAAACTACCAAACTGTCATTTTAAGATGCCTCTGGGATCACTCCCCCTCTGCTATGACTACCATTCAGACCCCACCTGGGTAACTCTTCAATGAAAGAGATCTTGCGGAGAGAACAGGAGTTCGAAAATCAAAGATTTGGGGGCGCCTGTGTGGCTCAGTCAGTTAAGCGTCTGACTTCAGCTCAGGTCATGATCTCATGGTTCATGGTTTGAGCCCCATGTCAGGTTCACTGCTTTGGATCCTATGTTTCCCTCTCTCTCTGCCCCTCTCCCATTCGTTCTCTTTCTCTGTTGAAAATAAATTTTAAAAAGTTTTTTAATCAAAGATTCAGTTCCATTCTCCCTGCATAAGAATATATCCTGAAAATACAGAAATGTTTGTAATAATGAAGACTGATCTAAAGCAGTTAAATGTTGTCCCCAGAGCTAAAATTCACTTCAAATTTGCAGTTTCAAGGTTCTATAACCTATGCTTACAGGATGGCTCATTTCTAAGAAGCTGTCTTAAAGACATCCCAGTTAAAGAGACACATTTGAAAGGAGACACACCTAGTGGACCCATAAAAGCGCTCCTAGTCTCAAAGAAAAGTCAATGTTTTAAAACTCTAAATCCTAAATGTTTAAGAAAATGGGGACATGTGCTGTTACAGAGGGAAATACATAGGACAACACTTTAAAGAGAAATCTACTTCAAAAAATGGGATGTTGAATCTAATATTGACGTGCTTTGTGTGGAGAAAGGCAGTAACAAAACAATTTTTTGACCACCTAATCATCTCTCAACTTGGGCTCACAGAATCAAAGTTAGAAGAGTCCCGATACCTACTTAAAAAAGATGGGAGGGTTAATTTATCAAGTGTTTGCACCCAGTACATAGGATGACCGGGTTTTTTGAAGTTTTTGTTTAAAGGAGGACAATCCTGGGGTGCCTGGGGGTGGCTCAGTCGGTTAAGCGTCGACTTCAGCTCAGGTCATAATCTCGTGGTTGGTGAGTTCCAGCCCCATGTCAGGGCTCTGTGCTGAGAGCCTGGAGCCTGCCTCGGATCCTGTGTCTCCCTCTCTCTCTCTGCTCCTCCCCCACTGGTGCTGTGTCTTTCACTCTCAAAAATAAACATTAAAAACTTGAAAAATAATAATAAAGGAGGACAATCCTTGAGAAAATTCTATGTGTTAACCATCAGAGACTGTACGTCTGGGCATTTGTTGTGAACCAATGCTTTCTCTTCCAACTCCAAAGAAAACCAGTACAAAGAGCAAAACAATATATTCAAAAGCAAATGATGACAACTTCTCTATTGTGATGCGTCTGAATTTAAGCAAGCCTCTGGTATAATTAATTTATACCGAGTCTGATAACCAAGTCTAATCATTTCCAATTGTTACATGCTCTGATGCTGAAGACAGATTTCCAAACAACAAAAACGTCAGATTTATTTGCAGGAAACAAAAATTGACAGTAAATTATACAGCAAACAGAGCCACTGATTAACCACATACCCTTCTGCTCTACTACTGAGTTTTCTGTTTTTAAATGGCTTCCCAGAGGATATGTTAAAACAATGATTTTCTTACCATTATACAATCTTCAGTAAAACATAGAGGACCTACCACTAAGGTCTTTATTTTTTTAATCTACAGAAGTTGCAGGAGAGTCAATACAATCTACCAATATGAGACAAGCTGGTACCTCATGGTGTCTGTAGAATCGGGCCAGGCCTCAGCTCATATCCTGCCGAAAGTTGCACAAACAATTTGAGCAGCCCTGCCTGTGAGGTCGTGATGATGATATCACAAAGAGGAATTCTGATGTGGGTCTACCTCTAGGATACATCCTCACCACCTGAGAGAAAACCCTGAAGGTTCTAGATCCCTGAAGCTGGAGCTGATGACTCGAGAAATGCACCTTCTCCCAGAGGGCTCTCCCACCTCAGCTGAGCCATGCCTTCCTGTGCTGCTGGCCGGCGTAAACAGGGCCGGCGCACGGAGAAAAGCACGTCCATCTAAGTTCTCAACTCACCACCAGAAACATATTTGTATATACTCTGAGCTGGTAAGTTTTCACTTAGGCTCATTTTCAAACACCTTTTCTTAGTATTCTCTCCTGGAAAATTAAGCAGTTCTTAAGAACTCTAAAAACGGAGCAGGAAGCAAATCATAAACTTAAAAATGTTATCTCTGCCTTGACAATCTAACTTCACCAGCCCCAATATTTACTCTGTTTACTAAGAGGAGTGAAGATTATGATGTGTAAACTAGAAGTTCATTTTGAAAATGCCAAAAGCATAAATAAAGCCTTACCACAGCTCTGCAATGGTGTATTTTTTTGCTAAGAAAACGCAAAATTCCCACGCTGTTGGTAAGTGTTGTAGCTTCACCCTCTTAGGAGTTTTAGAGTTCACAAGTCAGCACAGAATAAGAATTAGTAAAAATGGGGCATCTGGGTGGCCCAGTCAGTTAAGCATCGAAATTCGGCACAGGTGGTGATCTCCCCATTTGCGTGTTCCAGCCCCGCACTGGGCTCTGTGCTTTTATGGTTGCCCAGTTGACCTCCATCTAAGCTAACTTAGGTGGACGTGCCTTCTCCATGCACCAGCACCGTTTATGTCGGTCAGCAGCGCAGGAAAAGTGTTGCTCAGACCTGGAGCCTGCTTCAGATTCTGTGTCTCTGTCTCTCTCTCCCCCTCCCCCGTTTGCACTCTGTCTCTCTCAAAAATAAATAAAAACTAGGGGAAAAAAAAAAGGAATTAGTAAAAATTTAGGGGCGCCTGGGTGGCTCAGTTGGTAGAGCATCTGACTTCGGCTTGTGTCATGATCTCACAGATCACGAGTTTGAGCCCTCAATGGGCTCTGTGCTGAGCTCAGAGCCTAGAGTTTGCTTCAGTCTCCCTAACTCTCTGCCCCTCCCCCACTCGTGCTATTACTCTCAAAAATAAGCATTAAAAATTTTTAATTAAAAAAGTTAGTAAAAATTTATTGCTATTTCTAAGCAGCTAAAAACTCTTGAAGTGGGGGTACCTGGGTGGCTGAGTCAGTAAAGCATTAGACTTTTTATTTCAGCTCAAGTAATGGAACTCATGGTTCAGGAGAATGGAGCCTCAGCTCAGGCTCTGTGCTGACAGCATTAAGCCTGCTTGGGATTCTCTCTCTCTCTCTCTCTCTCTCTCTCTCTCTCAAAATAAACAAACTTAAAAAAAAAACTCTTGATTTGGAAGGAAATGTAACAAAGGGTTAATAATCATCTCCAGGTGATGGGATTATTGGTAGTCTTTATATCTTTTCTGTGTTTCCTTGGGTTTCTCAAATTTTATTTAATGAACAGATATAATTTCTTGAGAAGGAAAAAACATTAAGGATTTTTAAAGCCACAGTAAAATGGCCTGAACCACAAAGAAAACACTACGCTGTGCTCCTTTCGGCGCGGGAACGTAAAGGCAGCACACAGGGCCAGCAAGGAAGGTGCATGTGCACACATGGCCGCTAGGTGTTCCACAAGCTGATCTGTCTTCCTGGAGCCACAGACCACATTTCCTAGCAACCTTTACTGCTCAGCATGGTCACATGACTGAGTTCTAGCCAATGGGCTGTGAGGACATGTGGCCCATGGGTCACTTCTAGGCCTACCCCCTCCAATCTTCCATGCAGTCCCCCATCCTGGCACTCTGATGGCCTGATGGAGGCAAACTGGGCAACCACAAAAGCATGGCCTAAGGATGGTGGGGTCGCAACATGGAAAAAGCCTGGATCCTTGAGTCACTTCTCCCGTTCCCCCCATCAGTAAAAACCCACCCTAGACTTTCCCATAACTGAAAATGAACTTCCACCTGTTTAGGGGCACCTGTGTGGCTCAGTTGGTTAAGCATCCAACTTCAGTTCAGGTCACGATCTTGCGGTTTGTGAGTTAGAGTCCCCCCATCAGACTCTGCTGTCAGAGCAGAGCCTGCTTCAGATCCTCTGTCCCCCTCTCTCTGCCCCTCCCCCATTCATATTCTCTTTCTCTTTCTCTCAAAAACTAAAAAACACTGGGGCGCCCAGGTGGCTCGGCAGATTGGGCATCTGACTCTTGGTTTTGACTCGGGTCATGATCTCACAGTTCCCAAGTTTAAGTCTCACACTGGGCTCCACGCTGACAGTGTGGAGCCTGCTTGCAATTCTCTCTCTCTCCCTCTCTCTCTCAAAATAAAGGGATAAACTTAAAACAAAATAGTCTAAAATAAATAAACATTTAAAAAAAAACTTCTACCTATTTAAGTCACTAAAATTAATAGGGTCTATCACAGCAGCTAGTTCTTCTTAATGTGGTGACAAAGATAAAAATTCTGCTTTAGAATCATCTCAACTAAGTCAACTCAAAGAAATTTTTAGTATAGGGTGGCTGGGTAACTCAGTAGGTTGAGCAACTGACTTCGGCTCAGGTCATGGTCTCACGGTTTGAGGATTTGAGTCCCACATTGGGCTCTGTACTGACAGCACGGAACCTGCTTTGGATTCTGTCTCCCTCTCTCTGACCCTTCCCCATTAGCGAGTATGCACTCTCTCTCTCTCTCTCTCTCTAAAATAAACATTGAAAAAAATTTTTAGCATAAGTACTTGAGATAGAAATACTTCACACGACAAAGAGCGTAACTCTGTGAATAATAAATAAAGGTACTATATTTTCTTAAAAGCAAAAAGACATTTTACTGGCAAGGGCAAAACAGGTGTAAAAAGACACAAGTCTGACTAGAGCACACCAAAACTTACGTGAGCTATGACTGATGAGTTGACAACTTCTTATGTGACAGTAGTATCCTACCTCTGTGCACATTTGAAATTCTCCGTAATGTAAAGTTTTTATTATAGGAGGTATTTTAGTAATGTCTAAACTCCGCCTTCTCCCTCATAACCTAAAAAAAGCTTAAGCAATTTACAGAAACAAGAGATTCCTCAAAATAAGCAATTCCCTAAAATAAGCATAGTATAAATCATGGTCAAATGAAAGCAATGTTCTTCATAATTCTCTGATTTTTAAGGCTTGTTTACTCGTTTTTGTTTTATTTTTATTTCTATAAAAAATGTTATGACTTAAAAAAATGAAAGTATGAAAAGAGAGTTAGACTGGGAAATTAACACGTGGATTCTGTCCCAGCTGGATGACCTTGCACTAGCATTTAACCCCTTTCCAGACCTCAGTATCCTCAATTATAACTGGAGGTTACTAAGTAAGATCCATATCCAACTCCATCCTTTTGTGGTTTGACTGTTTTGGATTTCAAATCCAAACTCCCTAAGTGAAAGGGCAAGGATCCAAAGTGAAAGGAAAGCCACGGTGGCTCTAACTTTGCCAAAGTAAGAGTACTCTGCAGGTGTGAAGCGAGAAGCCTCCTCTGATGAGATAAGCTCCCGGCAAGCTCAGCACGCCTGGCGCCCTCCGGCAGAGCATCCTGTCTTCCCCAGCAAATCACATCCCCACGCTGCACCTGGTCCCCTCGTGGCGCACTTCGCTCCATGAGCAAAACAAAACTCCTCCTCTATTTACTAACTCTAAAGTTCTGTCGGGAAGCAAAGGAGTTGAAGAACCTGCAATGAAGCCAATCTGCCAGGAGAGGGAGTTGGACACTGAGCCTCCGGAAGCCGGCTGTGCGCTGCAGGAGAGTGGCATCCGGAGACCCAGGTTTCACCCCTGCTCTGCTGGGGACCGTGAGGAAACCCAGCACCAGACAGGTTACGGGACTTACCTGGAGACAGCTGCACTCGGAGACTTCTGAGCTCTCTTCTAATTCTTTTTTTGTTCCCTTCTAATTCTAAAATGATCGAAGTTTACAAACTTAATAACAGAAGGGAAGGGGAAAGCAGTTCTGAGAGGAATGGCAAGTCTAGTTTGAGAGAGGTTTCTGAAGCTCACTTTCAAGTCAAGCTTGAGAGATAAATTCAAACGCTGTGTTCTAATATCATATTCCGGAGTTTGGGAGGTCCACTCACAGCTTAATCCTGTCCCCTGGAGTCATGGTTATGTAACCGTCTGTTGTATGCTGTGTCACTCGCTGTCCCCCACCCCCAGCAGGGGAGATGCAGTGTAACCTGAGCTGGTCTGCTTTAGCCACTGAACACACTTACACAATACTCTGGTAGCTTTCCAAACGGTTCATATTTCCACTAAAGAAAGGCAAGTTATTCGATGTTCCCCCATTTCAGGTTCATTCGCCTTCACACCTATGTACAGAAAAAACTGGAAAAGACAGAACTGAAGAGCATTTACATGTTTTCTTCAGTTCTTGAGCAAAACAGGAAGGGTCAAGTATTTCCACTCCACTGAAGATCATCAAAACCCAGTCGATACGCTGACGGGTCTGCGTGGGGCCCATTTAACACCTCTCCTCTCCTGGCTGACCTGAGCTTACACTCTTGGGGTGGGAATTGCAGTCACACCTCGCCCCCGCCCCCCCGGCCCCCCCCCCCTCCCAGGATGGGCTGTGTTTGCAACACACTGCGCATTCCCCTGGGGAATTCCCCTGGGAAGTTCTCTACAAGAATTCAAGCAGATGCATCACCTCCTCGCGGGGTCCTTCCTGACCACTGTTCCTGCCCTACCTCCTCCTTCTCTGCACCAAACTAGCCACTGTGTGCCCTTCTATTACTGAACGATGAATCACACTCCTGTCTTGTTCTCATAGCAAGTGATGACTAAGTTCCTCACGGTCAGGGGTGAGATCTGTCAAAGGACCTAAAACAGTATTTGGTACACAGTAAGAGTACAAAAAAGTTCTGGACTGACTCAACATCCAAACAAGAACCTGTAAAATGATGCAATACTACAATTTTCAGACTAAAGCATCAAGTAATTCTATCTCACTTTCTCTAAGCCTCTGACAAAGATGACAGCAACAGAGTTTCCCAACCCAGGGGCTTCTTTTAAAAGTAGGCCGATGGTGCTATCGGCAAACTGCTCAGTTACTACCTCCAGCGACTGGGATAGCAGAGTTTTAGGTCCAAGTTAGATCATTACCTATGTTGACACTACCATACTTTCTAGAACAGTACTGTCTGATAGAAATATAATGTGAGACAAATGTTAATTTTGAATTTTGTATAATTCAAATTTTGTATAATTTGTATAATTTTGAGTTTTCTAGTAACTACATTTAGAAAGTTAAAAAGAGCTGAAATGTTTTATTCAACCAAATACATCCAAGATATTATTTCAAAACATAATCAGTATTAGAATTATTAATAGGCTGCATCACATTATATTTTTTTTCCCACTGAGTCTCTGAAATCCATTGTGTATTTTATATTTATAGCACATCTCAGCTTGGACTTAAACATTTCGAGAGCTCAACCGCCATATGTGGCTTGCGGCTACTGGACTGTACAGGTCTAGAATTTATGTTTAAGGCAAAATATAAATGAAGCAGCCTTCCTCTTGACACTGGTAATAAAGCTGCCAGGTGCCCCAAACTTCCCTGGGAGCGCGGTACTCACTTTCCTAACCCCATCACAACACACGTGAGGAAAGGAAAAATGCAAAATCCTGAATATAAAACTGTGAATAATTTAATCATTAAGATTAAAAGGGGGGGGAGCATCTGCAGTAAGAGGATCTTTAAAATATCTGTTTGACAGGAGACACGTAATGTATAAAGATGACCTGCCTACAGCACGGGGCACTGGCCAGCGTAACTGAAAGCTCAACGCTACGAGTCTGAAAATAACCCACACAAAACTCAAAGCAAAGTACAGAGACAGTTACAGATGAAAATTTAACAAGTGTGTCTCAAGATGCACGACGGAACTGGCGAGTCAGTGGCTGGCAGGTGTAAGGCCAATGTGGCAGGAGCAGCATGCCAAGTACAAAGAGGGGGGTGAGAGTATTTTTCTACTGAAGCAGCACCATGCTTGCTGCCCTCCTGATAGCAGGAAACCAAGGCGGAGTGAGGACTGGCGTGCTATTAACATATGGAAAGGGAGGCTCGGGGACTGGAGGGCAAAACTGCAGGGCAGTAGGAGTGGGGAAGGGTGCACCTGCACTGTCAGTTACTCATTTCTTACTAAACTGGTTTTTTTTTTCCCCTAAACTTTTTCCAGTAAACTGTCTTTGGCTTTGAAACAGTCTAGCGACTATAGTTTAAGATTTAAGATCCACAGAAGAAAAAGCACTGTCTCACATTTTCACTTTTGAGAAACTTTAGACACGAACACTAGGCGGGGGACAAAGAGCATCTCCTCCAGAGCAGAGTATTGGGCGAGCACGTGAGGGTCAGTCAGCGTCAACTGATGATGAGTGACATGAAGCCGCCAAAGGTCACCGTTTGTTCTGGCCTCCCAGAAGCCTGCCCCTCGAGCACAGGGAAAATGTGCAAGGTGTCCCCAAACACAGTCGAAGGCAGAGGCCGCAGAAGACCCAATGCTTCAAATCGGTGCAGTAACAAGTGCAGTAAACTAGAGAGAAGAGCAAGCAGGGTTCTGGAGCCGTTTGGCTTCAGCAGCAACTAGCTGGTTGGCTTAACAGGTAACAGGACAAAATCTTAAACATGAGGGGTAAGTCTATGGAGGCCGGTGCCTGTGATGACAAGGAAATTCCACACCGCCCCTCTGTTTCTTTATCCCGCCATCTCCAGCAAAGGATTAAAAGACTCAGGAATAATGAGAAGACCAGCCAGGAGAAAAGGCCATGCAGCCCTGTCAGAAATAAATACACACGGGAAGAGAACAATTTTCCAAAGTGGAAAGAGGAGAAAGAGAATCCATCTTCCTGAGAGCTGACTCTGTCTTTCCAAGGCATATGCCTAAAAGGGTGGAGCAATGTCTCAAATTTGTGCAGGAGGCCAGAGCCTCTGAAAATAGCGGTGTTCTTCATAGAATATCATGAAATATTGAGATACGGTATAAAAAATGTTTAACAGAGTAGTAGGAACCTAAGACTTAGAACGAACAAAATACACAATACATAACTTTTTAAATAAGCCAGAGTCAAACAGCTTTAAAATTAGCACAAAGATTAAAAATACAAAGTGCATATCTCTAGCAAGAATAAAGTACAAGACAAAAGATAAGTAAATGGTAGTCACTGTTTGTTAAAGCACAGTTAGACACTAAAGGACACAGGGTCCTTTAGGAAGGGTCAGAAGATTAACTGACGCCTTAATTCAAACGGAGCCATAAGGAATTTCGTACTTCCAATCTCTAAGTGATAGAGGCCTTACAAAGCAATTTATGAAATCAGTCTACCAACTGACCAAGTGTTGGTGTGAGAGTATCGTACAATAAGACACTAAAGTACAAACTTTCACCACATCTCTCTATCAAAGTCAGAAGTACAATTTTAAATGATTCAAGACTCAGTTCAGGATGTCTGCTGAATGAAGGCAGAACAGGGTATCAGTAAACAGACATGACTGTTTCAAAAATTATTCTGTGCTTAAAAAGTATATATTTTTAAGGTTCGATGTATGACATAGGGCAGAAGACAAGTTGTGCCCAGAACTTCACAGTCTATAGCAGTTTTAAAAAGGAGAAGGAGGGGTATGAAATCCAACCAAGGCAAAGAGACCCAGAAGATTAGGTGATTCTTCCAGAAGATGAAACCCTGTGCCATGACGCAACTCTCTGCAATTACGAACGCCTTTACACAGCTCTGTTTGAGTGAAGATTTATGTTCCTGCTACTTAAACAGAAAATAAGCAGCCTCCCAAAGTTCTTCCATCTGTAAAAAAAATTTTTTTAAAAAGGGAACATGGAAAGCTGAATAATTTCAGTTATTCTCATTTACACAGGTTTCTACAAAACTCTGTGACTCTAACTCTGATACCACCAGCTTAGAGACAAACCTTAAAAGGGACAGAAATTACTAGGCCTGGCTGGTATCTCCCAGAAGAACTTAACAGGTCGAGAGCAGTCAATTATACTAATGTGTCAAAAAGAGCAAATGTGCTTAATATAGCATCATAAAATTCTAGAATCAGAAGAGACCTTAGCAATCTAGTTCAACTTCCTCATTTTACCACTGAGGAAATGGATTCTAAAAAGTGAAATCACTTGTTAAGGTCACAGTTACTTAACAGTTTAGGACATAAAACCTCAATCTCCAGATGAAAGACTCCCGCCCCTCAAGTATGCTGATGAATAAAAGTTTCTGATCTGTTACATACAGTAGTGAGATGAGTCAATGCCAGGCGAGTTAAAATTGGTGTCCCTTTCTAATTTTCACAAAGGAATAAATACTGTTGTTTGCCCTTAAATAGTCTGACATTGCCCATACTAAAAGCAAACACATGTCAGCTGTTTGTTCTGAACAAGAAAACGGTACTAAGGGAACTCACAAAACAATCACTTACTTACTTGGGTTTTTTTCTCTTTATAAAAATCTCTCTTGTTTTTACTCTGCAAATGAGCAAGTTTAATACTTGCTATAGGTATTTAGATCCAATGGAAAAAAAAAAACACATTTCTATTTTCACAGTACTGGGGGAAACCTGGCTATTTCAAGAGAAGACACCGCTCTACTAATTTCCTTCACAAGTTCCTAAGATGTTTTTCTGTACAACCACCCTAGTTGCTGTAAACAGAGACTAGGAAATGGTTTTCATTTGGATCTGAACACCAGCTTCATTGTTGGTTATTTTTCCATGCTTAGGTAATCTTCCACAAGACACCCAGCAGGTTCTATCAGACCTTAGAAGGAAAAACCCCACCTTTGGGGTGCCTGGCTGGCTCAGTCAGCAAGGCATGAGACTCTTGATCTCGGTGTTTGTGGGTTCAAGCCCCATGTTGGGTACAGAGATTACTTAAAAACAAAATCTTAAAAAACAAAATAAGAACACCTTTAATTAAACTCTGGGAAATAAAACTGGCAAACATACAAAAGGGCCTGAAAGTTGGCAAGGCACAAGTTCTGACATGAGGAAGAGATGCTTTTCCATGCTGAATATTTAACTCCTCATAAATTACAAGTTCTTCAGTGACAACTGTTCATTAAAAATGTGCCCTTTAATAATGGCAAGGCACTCCTACTCAAATTAACTTCCAAAAACATGGCCAAGAAGAAAGGTTTTAATTTTCCATACTGGTAGAAGGGGGTCTTTCCCCACTTCTGTACAATGAGCACCCAGGAGGACACAAGGGACTAACTGGAAGGGGAAGAAGAATTATAACATTTAGTGAGCTTCATGCACAGTAATTCATTTAATCAGCACAGCAACTACTACACTAAGTGGCTCTTATCCCCCATTTACAGATGAGAACACTGAGCTCCAAAAGGTTAAGCACTTTGTAGACGGTCTTCCATAAAGTACAGAGCCGGGATCTCTGTCAGACAAAGGACTGAATTCTTGCTCGTGACCTGACTTCCATACCAGCTCTGGGTTCCCCCAGAGCAGACAGTATGTTGTTTTACTGTTTCAACTTTGTAAGTCCAACAGCTGGGCTAGTGCCTCCCCACAGCAGGTACTCAGTGAGTGCCTGATGATACATAAATTAAAAGATAACTGGCAAACTCAACAACAATAAAAAACCCAATTCAAAACTGGACAAAGGACTTGATTATACATTTCTTCAAAGACACACAGATGGCCTAAAGGTATATGAAGAGATGCTCAACATCACGAATCTTTAGGGAAATGCAAATCAGAATTACAGGGAGACACCATCTCACACCCATTACAATGACTACTACCAAAAAATTAGAAAATGACAAGCGTTGGCGATGATGTGGAAGAACTGGAACCCTGTGCGCTGCTGGTGGGGATATAAGATGGTGCAGCCTCTGTGGAAAACAGTATGGTGGTTCCTCAAAAAATTGAAAACAATTACCTTACGATCCAGCAATTCCACTTCTGGGTATTTATCCAAAAGAACTGAAAGCAAGGTCTCAAAGCGGTATTTGTACACCCCCATTCATAGCAATAATCATAATAGCTGAAACACAGAAGCAATCCAAGAACCGACTGACAGATGAATGGGTAAGCAAAATATGGTTTATACACATACTGGAATATTATTCAACCTTAAAAGGAAAGAAATACTGACACCTTCTATAACATGGATGAACCTTGAGGACATTAGGCTAAGTGAAATAAGTCATTCACAAAAAGACAAATACTGTGTGATTTCACTTAGTTAAGGTACTTAAAGTCATAGAGGGGTGCCTGGGTGGCTCAATCAGTTACGTGTCCAACTCTTGACCCACACTGTCAGCTCTTGACCTCAGCTCAGGTCATGATCTCACAGTTCATGAGTTCGAACCCCACGTCAGGCTCTGTGCTGACAGTGTGGAGCCTATTTTGGATTCTGTCTCTCAAAATAAACTTAAAAAAATATTTTTAATAAAAAAAGTCATAGAGACAGAAGGTAGAATGATGGTTGCCAGGGAGAAGGGGAATGGAGATTTAGTGTTCAAGAGATACAGAGTTTCACTTTTGCAAGATGAACAGAGTTCTGGAAAAGGACGGGGGGGGGGGGGGGGGGGGGGCGGTGAATGGCTGCACAACAACACTGAATGTACTTCATGTCCGCGAACTGAAACTTAAAAATGGCTAAGATGGTAAATTTCACATTACATGTATTTTACCACAATAAAAACAATTGGGGAAAAAAAGATAGTTGGTATTCTTCTGTGTTCTTTAATGTTAAACAGTAACATACTATTGTTCTGCACATTACTTTTACACTTAAATTTTGAAAGCCAAAATAAAAGATAATTGGTATATTCTCCAAAGAAGCTACACAAATGCCCAAAAAGCACATGCAAAGGTGTTCAACATCACTAGCCATGAGGCAAATGCACATCAAAATTACACTGAGATACTGCACTTCACCCTCACGAGGATGACTGTAATAAAAAAAAAAACAAACACAAAACTCGTCAGCACAGAGCCTGGCGTGGGGTTCGACTAGGCAAGGATGTGGAAAAAATGGAACCTCATCCATTGCTGACGGTACAATCACTTTAGAGAACAGTTTGCGGTTCCTCAAAAGGTAGAGCTCCCATATGAACCAGTAATTCCACTCCTAAGTGTATACCCAAGATAAATGAAAACACATGTCCACTCACAAACTTATACACAAATGTTCAGAACAGCATTATTCATAATAGGCAAAAAGTGGAAACAACCAAAATGTCCAGGAGCTGATGAACAACAATAAAATGTGGTGTATCCATGCAACGGAATAAAATTTATCCCTAAAAAGGATAAAGTATCGATACATGCTGCAACATAGATGAACTCTGAAAACATTTTGCTAAGTGGAAGAAGTCAGTCACATTGTATGATTCCATTTATGTGAAATGTCCACCACAGGCAAGTCTATAGAAACAGAGTAGGCCTGGGGGTACAGGGCTCCTTCTTGGTAGGAAGAAAATATACTAAAACCAATCGCGGTGATGGCTGCACAATCTACACGAAAAAGATAGTTTACCCAGCCCAGTTTTTCCCGCTTATCATCTACAACCAGGTATTTTTGACCAAACAACAGAAAAAAGACTCGCAGACAAGTCAGTGATTATAAAATGCTAAAGACCAATAGGATGAACTCCTCGTCACGGCAGGGAGGCCTCTCTCTGATACGAACTCAAACTTCTTAGTTTTCTGTTACTTGCCCTTAAAATAGAGAGCAGTAAACTATCTGCTACTATCTCCACATGCTACCTTTATGCCTCATTATCTTTGCTCAATCTGGCCTAGAATGTCTTAGCTAAACTACCCCTGCCTCGAAACCCTGGATTTCCACCAATGCCAAACACAAGTGCTAATTCCTACTTGGGCAGCCTTCCTGGATTCCCTCCCATACGCACACACTCAAGCCTAATGAACCGATCATATTCCAGGGTCCCGTCCCACCTCCCCCATGGTAGCTGTCTCACCTCGCAAGACATAGAGCTGCTTGTACCCAGCAGGGCCTTCAGAGCACTCAACACACGTTCGACGAACTGGCATTTCTGGGGCTTTCTGCCACCCCACAGGACACTTTCTATTAGTCGTATCTACCTGAAAAGCTTTTTTATAAACCTAACTATGCACAAAACAAACACAGGCAACCAGTGACACAGGACTGGCCTTTCCTCAGTTCCCTCGGCAGTTTGATATTTGAAAGCACTAACTCCCTCTGCACTAACGTTACCACCTGACAAGGATATCTAGAGATCTCCAGCTCAATACAGCCAAATCCCCTGCATCAATACAGCAACCCCCTAGGGTGGACAGGACAGACGTCACCCCCACTTCATAGAGCAACAAGCAGATACAGAAAGGCTAAGCAACTTGCCCAAGCTGGGGCTGAAGCAAATTCAGGACCTCAAACTTTTTCATTCTGATTCCCCATGCTGGTTTGCTCAGAGTACTTCCAGCAAAAATATTACACTTCTAATTACTTTAAAAAGCAATATAAATCCAGATATAGCTTTTTAAGTTTAAAAAAAAAAAAAAAAGGAGGGGGCAGCACCTGGCTGGCTCAGTCAGTGGAGCCTGAGGCTCGATCTTGGGGTTTTGAGTTTGAGCTCCATCTTGGGTGTAGAGATTACTCAAAAATAAAATCTTTAAAAAACTTTTTAAGATAAAAGATGGAAGGACATACTCAAAAATACTGAAATTATTTTCTCCGGGCAGTAAGATTATGGGTAATTTGCTTTTTTCTATGTTTTTGTATATGTGTTTGTTTCATACATTATGCATTGAATCCACGTATTAGAAGGTAAGTAATATATACTATTAAAATGCTAACAGCCAATTTAAAACTGGTATACAAGGGGGGGCGCCCTGGGTGGCTCAGTCGGTTGGGCGGCTGACTTCAGCTCAGGTCATGATCTCACGGTCTGTGGGTTCGAGCCCCGTGTCGGGCTCTGTGCTGACAGCTCAGAGCCTGGAGCCTGCTTCAGATTCTGTGTCTCCCTCTCTTTCTGCCCTTCCCCTGCTCATACTCTGTCTCTATGTCTCTCAAAAATGAATAAACGTTTAAAAAGAAAAACTGGTATTTAAGGAAAAAAACACCTGAGGATATTCAAAAACTAATCACTGTGATTACATTACACACGTTTAGAAAACATTTTCTAAAATCTAAATGTGACTCTGACACTAGCTTCTCAATGTAACAACCGAAGTAAGCCAAATATGCCCTATAACAGAAATCAGCAATATGGTTTCATGATACACACACGTTTTTTTCTAGTTACCCATGTGTGAAAGATACTTAGTGATAATAGTTTTCTTTCACTCAGGCCATAAAAAAATTACCATGCTTATAAAGTTTATTTATTCTACAGTCTGGAAAAGAAAAGTCTAAATAGGATTCTTCCTGCCTTAAGGTATTAGAACATAATGTCTCCAATAAGAAATCATTCTTAGGGGGGAGTAAATCAGTGAAGGCAGAGAAGGCAGGAGGTCAAAAGATTTGGTTAAAAGATTTTCAGGGAAATATTCGTAATATCTCTTACCTTTCCTGAGAAGAGAGAGGAAAAAATCTTCCAAATATTTCAGCACACTAAATGACAAGGGATTTGTAGAATCCGGGGTAAAAAAAAAAAAAAAAAAAAAAAAACTCATTAAACTTGCTGTCCCTTTATGTCTCAAACCCAAATTTTAGATGATTTGCACCCTGAACATGTGGATCTTCAGGCTTTTAACTTCAGAGAGTAAATCAAGGACTCGGCTATTTTAATTGTAAAAAATGGACAGTTAAAACTGGGATCTTATCCAGGCTCTACTTAGATATAAGCAAGCAAAAGAGAATACAAATATCAAACCACTTAATTCAAATCGCAAATATATTAGACTTTATGCTTACATAAAACATTAGAGCAGCAAAGTATCCAGACTGTCATTAGGATTCTGGAGAAGAGGTGGAGGAGGCTACATTTCCCCAGGGAAAGAGATACCAAAGAGAGTTGCAACTAGGGATTCTGTAATGGGGCTACTTCCTCTTTTCAAAGCTTTTACAAAGAATACTTTGAAGAGTTTGTTGCTGAACCACTTAAGATAGACAATTAAAAAACAGACCCACCCATTGAGTTAGTGCTAGTGGAATGTGTCCTTCTGGAAGTGCCAGATGGAGATTAAAAAAAAAAAAAAAAAAAAAAAAAAAAAGCTCTTTACTAATTGTGGCCAAGATTCCTTGGTACTTGGTGCCAGGACCAGGATATTAACCCAGATGTCCTAGCCAAATTCAAGGTTGGCTAATTACTATCTGCCAAACTTAAAAAAAATATCCTTCTGTTCCCCTGAAGTGACCTGAAGAGGTCACTTTTACTTGAATTCTTGTGCAGTACCATCAGTCAATATGTTTTCCCTTAAAAGAGCATTGTAACTCAAATGCTGATTTAAAGCATATGGATTCTCTGAGTTCCATCTACAAGGGAAACATACACTATGTATATTGGAAGTATATAAGATACTATAATCGTTTAGAGCCTCCCTAAACAGTGTTCTAAAAAATTCATACCCAGGGCAATACTGATGATACTTTCCAATTAAGACTGAAGAGACTTACATGAAGGTTTGTATTAAACAGAGATTCTGAACATGAAACTTTTAAGGCTAAAAAGGAAGGCTTTGCTGCCAGGAGCACAATCCCAGGAAAAAACTATATATGCAAATGTCGGTTACAAGGCCTCCCAGGGTTGAGCAAAGATCCTGCATACAAATAGCAAAGTATACACTCAGTAGCAAGTCTGAACACCAAGTACTGGTCTCGCCCGCCAGACGGTTAAGCTGCCACGGCCAACAAACTCTGCACATTGCTTAAAATACCATAAAGTAGGGATCAATTTCTAGCTCTGTATTCACTGGCTGTGTGACATTTTAGGTAAGTTAGTAAAATTCTTTGAGCCTCAGTTCCCTCGTTTTTAACTTTTTCTTCAACAAAGTCAATAACAAGTTATTATTCTGTCTGGATCTTTCACTATTTTAAAATATTTTAATACATATTTTAAGGACTACAATCTATATGGCCTTAAATTACCTGTCCCTTCCCAAACTCCCACCTCAGGACCTTTGCACTTACTACTTCTCTTCCTACTATGCCCTTCCCTCAAGAAGCTATGTTCCCTAACTTCCTCTAGATCTCTACTCAAAACTCACATCAGCCAGGTCTCTTCTTGCCATCCCATCTAAAATTTCCATTACCCTACCTGTTGGCCCCAAAACTCCATATTCCCCTTCCCTGACTTATTTTTTTCTTACCACGTATCACTGTCCAGCATACAATAAATTTTATTAATACAGTTATTGTATGCCTCCCCTAATTGAAGGGGGGATTCCAAGAGAGCAAAGATTTCAGTTTTATTCACTGCTATATCATCGGCACCCAGAATGGCACACAGCTGTGTCCAATAAATACCTGTTGAGTGAATACCAAATAAGACTTAATACAGCCCAGAGATAGGTACCCCAGAGCCCCACCTGCTGCCTTTGGGGAGAATATCATAACACTTCAAAAATACTGTAAAGAACTAGAGGCTCGTCATGAGTAATCAACAACACCGTCCATTCTTTCTATCTGAAAAACACACTCAACCCCACACCTCGTTTGTACAAGAAAGGGAATTAAGAAATTGAAAACTGGGGGGCGCCTGGGTGGCTCAGCTGGTTAAGCGGCCAACTTCAGCTCAGGTCATGATCTCACCGTCTATGAGTTTGAGCCCCGCGTCGGGCTCTGTGCTGATGGCTCAGAGCCTGGAACCTGCTTCTGATTCTGTGTCTCCCTCTCTCTGCCCTTCCCCTGCTCACCACTGTCTCTATGTCTCTCAAAAATAAATAAAAACGTTAAAAATTAAAAAAAAAAAAAGGGAATTGAAAACTGGGATAAAGTGGAAAGTAACAGGAGGAAAAAAGGCTCACTTTAGTTCACATATAAAATTCCCTTTTAATGTTAAGAAATATTGGGCACCTGGGTGGCTCAGTCGGTTAAGCGGCTGACTTCAGCTCAGGTCATGATCTCATGGTCTGTGAGTTCGAGCCCCGCGTCGGGCTCTGTGCTGACAGCTCAGAGCCTGGAGCCTGCTTCGGCTTCTGTGTCTCCCTCTCTCTCTGCCCTTCCCCTGCTCATACTCTGTCTCTATGTCTCTCAAGAATAAATAAACGTTAAAAAAAATAATAATAAATTTTTAAAAAAATAAAAAAAAATACTAAGCCATCTCCATGTAATTTTACTAGACTACCTTCTGCATTTTTCTTTAGCTTTGACTCCTATAAAACCAATCTTAAAACCTATGGCCCTCATATATGCTATTAACTAAATAATATTTACTGAACACAGCATTCTGCAGACTCCTGCAGAGGGTGCTATAAAGCGAAATGAAAGGGGTACCTGACTGGCTCAGTCAGTGGAACGTACAACTCTTTTATTTTGTATTTATTTATTCACTCATTCATTCATTATAATTTAAGCAAGTTTTTTTTAATGTTTATTTATTTTTGAGAGGGAGTGAGAGAGTACAAAAAGGGGAGGGGCAGAGAGAGAGGGAGACATAGAATCCAAGCAGGCTCCAGGCTCTGAGCTGTCAGCACAGTGCCTGACGTGGGGCCCAAACCCCAGAACAGTGAGATCATGACCTGAGCGGAAATCAGAGAATTATTTCCCGATGGCACCCAGGTGCCCCAGTAAAGCATGTAACTCTTGATCTCCGGGTTGTGGGTTTGAGCCCCACATTGAGTGTATAGATTACTTAAAAAAAAAAATCTTAAAAAAGAAATCATCTTAAAAAAATATTCTTAAAAAAATAAAATAGCCCCACACTGGGCTCTGTACTGACAGTGGGGAGCCTGCTTAAATACTCTCTCTCCCCCTCTCTCTGGCCCTCCCCCGCTCATACTCTCTGTATCAAAATAAATAAACTTAAAATATACATATATATATATATATATATGTGAAAACTAAAGTGAAAGGTCCTTACCACATACACTTCCAGAATGAAAAAAAAAAAGTATGTGTGTGTGTGTGTGTGTGTGTGTGTGTGTGTGTATATATATATACACCAGGCGGCCAATAAGTGACAAATTCAAAGATGCCTACCTCTGTAAGGAGTACAAGAGGACCAGTGCATCTCTTATTAACCATCTACCGGGTTTAGAATCCCAACAGAGACAGCAGTTAAAAAGCAAGGGTCAGGGCGCCTGGGTGGCTCAGTTGGTTAAGCATCCGACTTCAGCTCAGGTCATGATCTCACGGTCTGTGGGTTCGAGCCCCGCGTCGGGCTCTGTGCTGATGGCTCGGAGCCTGGAGCCTGCTTCAGATTCTGTGTCTCCCTCTCTCTCTCTCTCTGCCCTTCCCCTGCTCACACTCTGTCTCTCAAAAATAAATAAACGTTAAAAAAAATTTTTAAAAAATAAAAAATAAATAATAAACGTTAAAACATTAAAAAAAAAAAAAAGCAAGGGTCAAGGAGCATCTGGGCGGCTCAGACAACTAAGCATTCAACTGTTGATTTTGGCTCAGATCATGATCTCACAGCTCATGGGATCGAGCCCCCAGCTGGGATCCCTGCTTGGGATTCTCTTCCTTTCTGCCACTCGCACTAAGTGGATCAACATTTTTTTAAAAAAGGGGGGAGGGAGGGGGGATCAAACATTACTCAGTGAAGTTCACATGAATTTATGCATGAGTCACATGGGATGCAACAGACTAAATGTTAGACGCTGGGTAAAAAAAAAAAAAAAAAAATTGTAATACAAGTAAGGAAGGACATCAAATTGTAAACTCCTTAAAGAACAGAAGCTAGATCCGCGTATGTTGTGCTTAAGCACAAGCAGAACCTTACGCAATTCTTGGAAAGGTAGGGAAGGGCGCCATCTTTATCTCCAGACAGTACCTACTGGAGGGTCCCGCCCAGTTTCAGTTTTTACTCCTTTGAACAAGGCGGCCTGAGATGTACTTTACCACATTCTGTGAACCTCAAAAACTCAGCACCAGCCTGTCCTAGCAATCACCTACTTCCTTTGCTTTAACAAAGGCCAGCCTTGCTCTTTGCCAGAGATTCACTCCACTGATGTAATAACTAAGCACCTGGAGTCAATACTTGAGCTCAAATCCTGACACCACCACTTACTAGCTGTATGACCCTGGGCAGGGACTTGACCTTTCCATGCCTCTTCCATAAAATGGGGATAATGATAGCACCCTCATTGAGTTAGGATGATTAAGGAGATAAAACATACAAGACTTGCCCAGAGCCCGACCAAAGAAGCTCTCAATAAATGTTAATTGTTATTATTTCCGGAGAAAAAAATGCCCCAAGGCTGAGCAACATAACTGAGGATTCTTGCAAAAGGTTATCATTAAACCCCAAAGTCAAACACATTTGTTCCCGTGACTTGGGGATATCACAGGTTATAGTAATAATAATGAGATAGTCACACCAACCAGAATCGTAACCACAACAGCAGCAACCCTAATACTGAGCTCTTACTGGCCAGGCACTGTCCTAACCTAAAACAGGAAGAAGGCAAGGTTGCTTAAAGAAAAAAAAAAAAAATCCAATTTTCTCCACCCTTCTTTTTAAATCCGGTAATTGGCCGCCAAGTTTTTGCTAAAAACAGGTATGTAGAAGATTACAGACTTGACGTGTAATTTCTTCATACCAAAGAGGTGGGGCTGTGAGGGGAGGAGGGGTGGTGCTCGGTTCCTGCCAGATGGAAAAGCCACATGAAGTGGCGAAACAGCCGAGTTCAGCGTTTATCCCCAAATCAGAATCACATTTTTGAAGCACAAGACGTTCAAAGTGGGAGCAATCAGAAGGCTGTGCTTTTAAAATAACCTCTAAACAAGTGTCATCTGGCTTCCGAGCGAACCCCCCGCGGAGGGAGAAGGCTCGGGTTACGGGGCAGTGGTGTTATTTCAGAAATCCTGGTCACCCCTTGTCATCCACCTTCCCCAACAATCAGTCCCACCTGGGGGTGGGGGGGAGGGCCGGGGGGGTGGGGACACAAAAGCCACGGCCAGCCAGGCCGGAGGCTAGCCGGGCCAGCCCGCCGGCCGGCGCACACGCGGAGGCCACGGCCAGGGTGCCCTCCATTCCGGCTCGCGGGCACCGGTGCCAGGGCCTGAGGAACGCTCGGGAGACCGGGCGGCAGCGCCCGGGGGCAACAGGTCCCTCCCGGGCTCGACCTTCCGGGGGTCCGCGCCGCCCCAACGCCCACCCCCACCCCCAGGGCCGAGGGGAAAGGAGCGAGGCGCCCGGGAGGGAGCGGCGCCTAGGGCGGCGCAGGGGCAAGGAGTCCAAGCTCCATCTTGAGGCGGACGGAGGAAGGGAAGGCCGGGCTGGGCGCTGACAGGGCCGGCCACTTTTCCGGCTCCGGGGAGGGGGCACCCCAGGGACCCCAATGGCCTCCAGGTCCACCCGCTCGGGACTCGCCGGGTCTCCCTCGGGGGCGGCCCCGCGCGCGGCACTCGGGGCCCTCCCGGACGCCGGGCCCGGCCCCTCACTGCCCGGCCCCGAGCCCGGAGGACCGGAGCGGGCCCGGCCTGGCGCGGGGGGAAAGGGAAGAGGACACCGGGGAAGGGGAGAGGGCCCGCGCCGCGCCCCGCTCACCGCCGCCTCGGTCGCCGCCAGTCGTCGCCACCTGCCCCACTGCAGCAGCAGTAGCAGCCGCGCGGCCGCCGCCTCCCGCCTCCCGGCTCGTCGGCTCGGGGCGGGGGAGAGCGTGACGCGCCGCCGCCGCCGCCGCCGCCGCCGCGGGGCCGGGCGGGCGCGCGCCGCCAGGAGAAGACGCGGCCGCGGCTCCTCCCCGCGCGCTCGGCCGCCGCGCCCGCCCCCGGCCCGGCCCCGCGCCGCGAGCCCCCCGCCCGCCCGCCCCCGGCCGGAGCCCCGCGCCGCCGCCCCTTTGTCTGCGCCCTCCGCTGCCGGGCAGGCGAGTCCGGCCGCCCGCCGTCCGGCCCTCCGACTCTAATGAGGACCGGAACGGGAGGAAGGTGTGAGGGAAAAACCCAGAGGCCTGGGCTAAGAGGCTTCTGGTCATTTCGGTTAGTTGCGCGGTTTCAGAAAAGTGTTCCCGGCATTGGCAAGTCACGCCCGAGAGCTCCATGCAGTCAGTGCTGACCACAGCCTGCTAGCTTTGGGGCCGATTGATTTTTTATTTTTTATTTTATTATATTTTATTCTTGCCAGACCCAGGGTGAGAAAGCCTCGCGAACAAGCTAGGAGGAGCTGCCCACAGCAGGTTAGGTTTAGGGAGTGTCGTCTCTGCCCTCCGCTCCCTCCGGGGAAAGACCCAGGGTGCGGAATCCCTGGGAAAAACGGAAAAGAGCTGCCTACAGCAACCGAAGCTTGGGAAGGACCATCCCTGCACTCTCCTTTCCTCCAGGGAAAGACCGGGGGTTAAAAATGCCTTGAAACATGCCCAGCGCTTGCTCCATTCGTTTGAGAAAAGCCTCTTTGATTCGCCCCAGCCGCTTGGACGAAAGCCCTGGTTAACGTCCCGTCCTCCCTCCTCCCCGCAGGGATCTCCTTTAAAAGCTTTTGAAAGGGACTGGAGAGGAGGCAGCAACAGCCTGCTCAGGGCCGCTGCAGCAGAGGGCGGCCGGCATTTCACTCTCGTGGGCCATGGCAACCCCAGAAGCTTTGCGGCTCCTGGCAGGAATTTGCAGCTGTCAGGGAAGCCCAGGGTTCTGCGGCGACTCGGGGGTGGATAAGGGGCCCCCCAGGGCTCCCTCCTCCCCGCGGGGTAGAAAAGAATAATCAGGAGGGCGACCCCTTGGCTGACCTTTATTCAAAGCACTGTGCTGCTGGACCAACTGGCTCGCCCAGAGCAAAGGGGAGGGAACCACATTGGAATCGCTGGAAGTTCTGAACAAAGTAGATTTATCTGCTGCCCCTTCCCCTCGATTCCCTTTTTTAAATGACAAAACTTACAGTTCTTAATTCAACTCTTAATTCAACACTGCCCCCGTTTGCAAGCTTCGAGGTCAAGGTGGTGGGGGCACCCCCTGAAATCCAGTATCCATAGTCCAGATCCCAAAGGCTCACCTCACCCCCTCCTCTGAAAGCTTTTCAGCTGTAATAAGCAATCTATATAATCATAGATGCCATAGAATGAGGTCATTGTTAATGGCGAGGTGCAACTGTAATTACTTCTGTTTTTCTCTTTTCTCTACTTGTTCTGCTGAGCCTGTCTTTATTTTAAAACGCTGATGTTTTGTGCCTTATAGATATTTTGCCTTAATTTCTATTTTTTTAACATTACATTAAAATATTATTTTTCTAAACTACTGAGTATTTAGTACCCCTTAAATTTTGTGACCAAGGCCTACCCCCAGCCCTCCTACCGGACAGAACACCGACACTCCGACCCACAGAGTGGCCAGTGTTGAGACTGAAGAACACGGTCAGGCCTACTTCAAAATAAACGTTTACATTATTCCATTTTTAGATTTAGGCCCCCGGAGCCTTTTTAAATGCGTGTCTTTTGTAAAAGTATTAGAACAGCTCCATGGACAAGACTTTGGAAGATCGAGTGAAATAGCAGAAGTTCTGAAAGCCAAGTAGGGTCTCCCAGATCTTCATTTTACAAAGTGGGGAAGCTGGGGCGCCTGGCAGGCTCAGCTGGCAGAGGCTACGACTCTTGATCTCAGGGTGGTGGGTTTAGGCCTCGTGTTGGGTATAAAGATTACTTAAAAATAAAATCTTTTCTTTTCAATTTTTTAAATGTTTATTTACTTTTGAGAGAGAGAGAGAGAGTAGAGCAGGAGAGGGACAGAAAGGGAGGGAGACACAGAATCCGAAGCAGGCTCCAGGCTCTGAGCTGTCAGCACCGAGCCCGATGTGGGGCTCGAACTCCCAAACCAGGAGACCATGACCTAAGCCGAAGTCAGACGCTTAACTGACTGAGCCACCCAGGCGGCCCCTTAAAAATAAAATCTTTAAAAAAATAATGGTTTCTGGGGAAGACAGGGTGGGAAGATGGGCAGAACAATGTTGCTTTTCATTATAAACCCTGATATGCTTTATTTTTTAAAACCATGTGCATGCATTTCTTCGAGCCCTCCCCCCACAAAAAAATTTAAGAGCCTCAAATAGAACAAGTAAAGAATATTCACCGCAAAGCGATAGATGTGTGTGGTTTGTTTCTACACAGCTCTTTAGCGTTAATTCTTTTTGGGCTAATTTTCCGCGGCACTGCACATTTATTATTTTGTTTATTACCTGCCTTCCCTGACTTGACCTTTCTGGAATGTAAGTTCCACAAGCGCAAGGATTGTGGACTCTTACTCGTTGCTCTAGCTGCATTCCCAGAATAATGCTTGGTTATTAAAACGGATGGAGTATTCAGACTTCGGGTTCTAAATAACTGGGGTCTTTTCTGCTGCTTGTTCTTTTTTTTTAAAGAACAGTAAGTGTTCATTCCATAAAGTTAAAACAAGCAAAACAAAGAAAACAAAACAGTTATAATCCCACACATCCAAGGAAAATTACTATAAATAATGGTTTTAAATAATTCATTACTTTTGGGGCGCCTGGGTGGCTTGGTCAGTTAAGTGTCCAACTTCGGCTTAGGTCATGATCTCACGGTTCGTGGGTTCGAGCCTGGTGGCAGGTGTGCTGACAGCTCAGAGCCTGGAGCCTGCTTCGGATTCTGTGTCTCCCTCTCTCTCTGCCCCTCCCCTACTCATCCTCTGTCTGTCTCTCTCTCTCTCTCTCAAAAATAAAGTAACATTAAAATTTTTTTAATAATTCACTGCTGTTTAGGGGTGCCTGAGTGGCTCAGTCGGTTGAGCGTCTGACTTTGGCTCAGGTCATGATCTCACAGTTCTTGAGTTCCAGCCCCATATAGGGCTCTGTGCTGACAACTCAGAGCCTGGAGCCTGCTTCGGGTTCTGTGTCTTTCTCCCTCTCTGCCCCTCCTTGCCTCGCACTCTGTCTGTCTCTTTCTCTCAAAAATAAATAAACATAAAAAAACATAATAATTCACTGCTGTTTAGAAGTACTTTAAATCTCAAAAAATGTTTTAAAAAAAGAAACATTTTAAGTCTCTCATTAAGGTACAAATAGTTCTTCCCGCCATTCAACAACAACACACACTATAAAATAGTGGTTAGAGAGTACTTTCTAAAGTGCTATAAAGATGTGAGGATTTATAGAGCTTCTGAAATAGAAAATGAAACAAAGGCTGTCAAAACAAAAACATCTCTTATATTAAAAGTAAATTTTCTTTTTCTTTCTCTTTCTTTTTTAAGATCCTGAACCATGATAATTAAATAATAAGATTTAAATTATATAATTATATAACAAATAATAATTTAAAATGTAACTCATAAGAGATAGTTCATGATTAAAATAATCTTTATAAAGAAAACAGGAACTCATTTACACTATGTTTTTTTTTTATTTTTTTCTTAGTGTTTATTTACTTTAGACAGAGAGACAAAGTGTGAGCAGGAGAGGGGTAGAGAAAGAGGGAGACACAGAATCTAAAGCAGGCTCCAGGCCCTGAGCTGTCAGCACAGAACCCGACGTGGGGCTCGAACTCACAAACTGAGATCATGACCCGAGCCAAAGTCGGTGCTTAACCGACTGAGCCACCCAGGCACCCTTGTTTTTTTTTAAATTACATCTAGTTTTATTAGCATTATTTCAGAAACCCGAGTCAAATTAGTTTCATTCATCAAAAAAATATTTACTATTTTTTTTTTTACTACTTTAAAAAAAAAAAACCTACTGTGTCCCAGGCACTGTTCCAGGTTTGGATGGGACAGCAGTGAAGTCCTGTCCTCCAACCTTGACTTTTACTGCTATCTGGTTTGCTAAATCAAGGTGTAGTCATCACTGTTCCATCAATTCCACTGGTTTTATGCCCACAGTGGATATAATGCCCCAGCCCATGTCTCTTGTCAATTTCATTCAGCTCTGTTAAGAATTTAGAGAGAATTACAAAGTGAAATACAAGAAAAATATTTAAGTTAGCTTTGATGTTTGAGGAAAGTTTTACATTCCCTTGCAAAGGTAAGGACCTAGGGCTGGTTTGCTTAATGAAAACATGACTATCCCATACATATATTGAATCATTATGCTGTGCACCTGAAACTAATATAATGTTATATGTCAATAACAGCTCGAAGGGGAGAGGGATGCTAATCCAGAGCAAGCCAGAGTCTTCAACTTCAAAGAAAGGACACAGAAAATAAATCTCACAATAGATGATGAAGCAGTCACACACTATTTGGGGCCAAAATGTAATGTTATCATTGAATCAACCACCAGATGCTGGACTCAGTCCATAGAGCATATGTCACTTTTTCTTTTTTTTTTTTTTTAAGTTTTTATTTATTTTTGATAGAGGGAAAGCATGCAAACGTGAGCTGGAGAGGGGCAGGGCAAAGAGAGAGAGAGAGAGAGAGAGGGAGACACAATCTGAAGCAGGATCCAGGCTCTGAGCTGTCACCACAGAGCCCAATGCGGGGCTCGAACTCACAAACCATGAGATCATGACTTGGCCTGAAGTTGGACGCTTAACTGACTGAGCCACCCAGATGCCCCAGAGCCTATGACTCTTGATCTCAGGGTCATTAGTTTCTAGCCCCACATTGTGTGTGGAGATTACTTTAAAAAAAAAAAAAAAAAAGGACTGCTATATCTACTTTATACAAAGAACACTGACAAGGGGCACCTATCTGGCTCATCTGATAGAGCACGCAACTTTTCAGTCTCAGGGTTGTAAGTTCAAACCCCACGTTAGGTGTACAGATTACTTAAAAAGATCTTTAAAAAAACAAACAAACAAAAAATAAAGAATGCTGATGGTAGTGGTTCCATGGAATTTTTCAAAAAGCAAAATACAAGAATGACAAGCTAAATTTAAATTCCTACCATCACTTCTCAAGGGAACTTATCTTGTGACAACAAAAGCCGTATTGTACACATTAAGTTAACAAAGAACAATATCGGTAGGGCGCCACGCATTATGATGTCAACTGTATTTAAGACCTTCTAAATACACTGGTGCTTTGAGTGAGTGTAGTTTCATGATGAGGGGGTTGAACAAGATGACGTAGAAAGTTCCTACCGCAAACGGTTTTAAGATTCTGTGACTTTTCTCCAGTAAAGCAAAACGGTTGTGAAATCAGTGGTTGATGCAGCCGTTCAAACCTAATTCGATAAATATTTGTTGAGTGCATGAAAAGCTGCTCCTATCTCCAGCAAAAATCAAGCAGACTCAAACAAATACATGTATACACATGTTCACAGCAGCACTATTCACAGTAGCCAAAAGGTGGAAAGGAGCCAAATGTCCATCGGCAGATGAATAGGTAAACAAAGTATGGTACATAAATACGATGAAATATTATCCAGCCAACAGAAAAAAAAGAATAAAGTACTGACCCACGCTACGATCTGGATGAACCTTGAAAGTCTGATGCTGAGATGCTTGCAAAGGACATCTATAAAGAACTTATCAAACTCAACACCAAAAAACAAATAATCCAGTGAAGAAATGGGCAGAAGACATGAATAGACACTTCTCCAAAGAAGACATCCAGATGGCCAACTGACACATGAAAAAAATGCTCATCACTCATCATCCGGGAAATACAAATCAAAACCCCAATGAGACACTACCTCACACCTGTCAGAATGGCTGACATGAACAACTCAGGAAACAACAGGTGTTGGTGAGGATGCGGAGAAAGAGGATCTCTTTTGCACTGCTGGTGGGAAGGCAAACTGGTGCAGCCACCCTGGAAAACACTGTGGAGATTCCTCAAAAAATTAAAAATAGAACTACCCTATTCTATTCAATGCAACAATTGCATGACTAGGTATTTATCCAAGGGATACAGGTGTGCTGTTTCAAGGGGGCACATGCACCCCAATGTTTATAGTAGCCGTATCAACAGTAGCCAAAGTATGGAAAGAGCCCAAATGTCCATCAACGGATGAATGGATAAAGAAGATGTGGTATATATTCATATAATGGAGTATTACTCAGCAATCAAAAAGAATGAAATCTTGCCGTTTACAACTACGTGGATGGATCTGGAGGGTATTACGCTAAACGAAATTAGTCAGAAAAAGACAAATATCATATGACTTCACTCATATGAGGACTTTAAGATAAAAAACAGATGAACATAAGGGAAGGGAAGCAAAAATAATATAAAAACAGGGAGGGGACAAAACATAAGAGACTCTTAAAACATTTTTTTAACATTTATTTATTTTTGAGAGACATAGAGACAGAGTGTGAGCAGGGGAAGGGCAGAGAGAGAGGGAGACACAGAATCTGAAGCAGGGTCCAGGCTCTGAGCTGTCAGCACAGAGCCTGACACGGGGCCTGAACCCACAGACCGTAAGATCATGACCTGAGCCGAAGTCAGCCACTTAACCAACCGAACCACCCAGGTGCCCCCATAAGAGACTCTTAAATACCGAGAATGAACAGAGGGTTGCTGGAGGAGTTGTGGGGCGGAATGGGTAAGGGACTTAAGGAATCCACTCCTGAAATCATTGTTGCACCATTTGCTAACTAACTTGGATGTAAATTTTTAAAAATAAATAAATTATTAGATAAAAGAAGCAAAAAAAAAAAAAAAAAAGTATGATGCTGAGTGAAAGAAGCCAGACAAAAAGGTACATATTGTGTCTCCGTTTACATGAAATATCAGGAATAGGTCAACACATAGAGATAGAAGAAGAAAGTTGGTAGCAGTTGCCACAGGCAGAGGCACATGCTTCATGAGTGCCAATCTCCTTTTGGAATGATACAACTGTTTGAAACTAGATAGCAGTGGTGGTCACACAACATTGTGAATATACTAGATGCTACTGAGTTGTATGCTTTAAAATGGTTAATTTGGGGCACCCGGGTGGCTCAGTCAGTTGAGCGGCCGACTTCGGCTCAAGTCATGATCTCACGGTCTGTGAGTTCGAGCCCCGTGTCAGGCTCTGTGCTGACAGCTCAGAGTCTGGAGCCTGCTTCAGATTCTGTATCTCACTCACTCTCTCTCTGCCCTTCCCTTGCTCACGCTCTGTCTCTGTGTCTCTCAAAAATAAAATAAAAATGTTTAAAAAATTAAAAAAAAAAAAGAAAAATAAAATGGTTAATTTTACAGGGCGCCTGAGTGGCTCACCTGGTTAGGCATCCAACTTTGGCTCGTGATCTCACGGTTCGTGAGTTCAAGCCCTGCGTCGGGCTCTGTGCTGACAGCTCAGAGCCTAGAGCCTGCTTGGGAGTCTGTGTCTCCCTCTCTGCCCCTCCGCTACTCACACTCTGTCTCTCCCTCTCTCTCTCTCTCAAGAATAAATAAACGTTAAAAACAATTTTTAATAAAAATAAAATGGTTAATTTTGTGCTATGTGAATATTATTTCAATAAAAATCAATAATATGTTAATAAATATTGCCCCTTTCAAAGTTTATTTATTTATTTTGAGAGACAGAGAGAGAGAATCCCAAGCAGGCTCCACACTGCCAGTCTCCCCAATAAATTAATAAATATTAAAATAAAGGAGTAGGGGAAAAAAGAAAGGAGTAGGGGCGCCTGGGTCGCTCAGTCGGTTAAGCATCCGACTCTAGGTTTTTGCTCAGGTCATGATCTCACGGTTCATGAGTTCCAGCCCCAAGTCGGGATCTGCACTGATGGTGCAGAGGCTGCTTAAGGTTCTCTCTCTCTCACGCTCTGTCTCTCTCCCTCTCAAAATAAATAAATATTTTAAAAATAAAATAAAGAAGTAATATAAATGAATACATATGAATAAAAATAAGATATAGATAGATAGATATAGATAAATATAATGTCCCCCTCCCCCCAAAAAAAAAGTTGAGCAGAGAATGGATGATAACCAGATTGGTGGGAGATTTTTGGAAAAGAGATTTTAAATTGGGAGGCAGTTTAAACTAAAGTCCTTCTCAACTCTAATATTCTTTTACTTAACAGGCCCAGATCTTCCTTAAGTGCTCAATCCTGACCACAGCCTTATTGGGTCTAAAGTCTAACTGAACAAAAAAGACCAAAATTGAATTTGGACTATGAATCTAACAGAAGGGGCACAGGGCAATGCCAGCCCCTGCCCAGAGTTGCGTTCAAATGAAACGGCTCAGTGTCCTTGAAACACCTTCTAAAATGAAAGGCTCAAAACAAAATAGGCACCATCTAGTCCTATCCTCAATTCAATGACTTGGAGATATCAGATAGTCCTTAAGTGATTTCAACTACAGCATTAACACCAGATTAAAACTAGTTTATTTAACTCTGCAGTACTAAATTAATCTCATCAACTTCATGTCTCACAGGTTGCATGAGGATATGTGTGCGTTTTTCTGGGTATATGTTTATTTCTTGTGAACAGGTCCGTTGGATACACTTGAGATGCTCTTAATGGTTGTCAGTGGGACCGTTATCAGGATTTCCTGGGGGAAATAGTTTCGACAACAAAAGAGAAGAGGCAAAACAGTGTGTATAACATGCCACTTTTAAATTGTTTCAATTTTTTTAATGTCTATTTTTTTATTTTTGAGAGAGAGAGAGACGGAGTGTGAGTAGGGGAAGGGCAGAGAGAGAGGGAGACACAGAATCCGAACTGGGCTGCAGACTGAGCTGTCAGCATAGAGCCCCATGTAGGGCTCGAACTTGGAAATGGCGAGATCGTGACCTAGGCCAAAGTTGGACGCTTAACCGACTGAGTCACCCAGGCACCCCAGTGTGCCATCTTTTTTAATAAGAAAGGGAGAGACATATACACAAATGTTTAATGGAAGTATTTATGTAAAGCTAAATATTAATATGCTTTTCTTGTCTTGCTTTTATCATACCTGACTTTGACCTTAGACAGCCTAAGGCATCCATCCACAGTGACTGAAAGATGGGAGGGAAGCAAAGTTGGGGTTGTAACCCGAGAAGAGCAAAGAAAAAGAAGAAATTAATATTCAGGTTTTGACCTTTATTGAGATGTTATTCTTACAATTCACCCATTTAAAGTATATAATTCAACGGGTTTTAGTATATTACCTTATTAATTTTTTGTTGTGGTTAAAAAAACATATAACATAGAATTTGCCATTTTAACTACTTAAAAAATTTTTTTTTAATTTTTATTTATTTTTGAGAGAGACAGAGCAGCACAAGCAGGGGAGAGGCAGAGAGAGAGGGAGACACAGAGTCCGAAGCAGGCTCCAGGCTCTGAGCTGTCAGCACAGAGCCTGACACAGAGCCTGCTGTGATGCACAGAAGAAACTCCTGTCTACCGTATAAGCTTAGCCAGGAGTCTGGAGATGGGAGGAACGGGGCTGTGGTATAGAAGAACTAAGAGAAAACGCTGTACTTCCAGGCCTGGGAGTTGTTGAGGAAGAAATGGAGAAGAGAGTCAGGGGAGGCCGGCAGAGCCACAGGTTGAGATCTAGGGCAAGGAAGGGGGGTAGCTCCTAGAAGAGAAGCCTTTGTCCCCAGTCCACATTTAGAGCCTGGAAGAAAACCCTTAGGCAGTGTGGTAGCTCTCGGCCAATATTGCTAGGAAGATGGCCGCCAAAGTCAGGCATGAGGAAGATCTGGTCTGTGCTTCTGGCCTCCCTTGGAGGCGCGGTGGCATGAATGGCTGGTTGAGTGTGCTTGTGCCGGCTCTGGGAGCCACTGTGACAGCATCACAGTGTGGCAGAGACTCAGAGGTGCCTGCCGTGCGGGTGGGAGGAGGGGAGGCTGAGTCAGCGGGAGGAGACGCAGAGTCCTAACTGAGCCCAGAAAGAGCATATGTGAAGAGCAGACTCCAAGCACACACCGGGACACGGAACCAGGACAGCCACCCTCCCAAGATCTCAGCTGTGGCTGACATGGCAGATGGCCTCCCCAAGATCCCTGTGCCCTTTTTTTACCTAACAAACCCTGTTTATGTTTGACCTGGCAACGTGCCCAAGAATTTATGCTCACTTACTCAGACTTTTCCTCAGAAAGGAAAGTGCCTCAGCTAGAGGCACTTCTGGGAAAGCTTTTCCTTCCCTGATAAATGGAGACAAACACAGATGTGCTATCTGGAGCCAAAGCAGCTATGTTGTTACCCTGAGGTAATTAATGAGCATGAAGACAAAAACCAACTGGCCAAGGTAGCCAAACAGAAAGACTGAAAAAAACCAGAATTCCTCTCCTAGGAAGAGACCTATTCATCAGGGGCAAATATTTGATAAAAACCAAAACAGCTATTTAGAACCATAAAATAGTCAAGGGCTAACAGACTGGTTGAAAAGGAACTTTATGAAGCAACTAGAAATGGTTACGGAGGATTTTCGTTGCTTTTCTGTTTGTTGTGTGTAACCGTATCTTACTCCAAATTCTTCATAAAACGTACTCCACTGTTAATGCTTTGTGAATTTGAAATTTGCCTTTTGGGCGGCACCTGGGTGGCTCCGTCAGTTAAGCATTCGACTTCAGCCTGATCCTGCTTCAGATTCTGGCTCTCTCTCTCTGCCCCTCCCCCACTCACATTCTCTCTCCCTCTCTCTGTCTCTGTCTCTCTCTCTCAAAAATAAACATTGAAAAAAAAAGAAATTTGCTTTTGGGAGATACCACCAGTTTCTGAGTCCTGCTCCAAGGTAGACATGGGTTCAGGAGAGACAAAAAGCTGCTTCTAGAGTTTTTCCTCAGTGGAGAGTCCTCAAGTGACCCCTTGAAGTTTTATCATGTACATAATCCATCTACTAATTAATACAAGCACATGTAGTATTTTCACACACAAATCATCTCATTGTTCTGAACTTTGCTAGATAAGGTAGTTTATCATATTCTTGTTTATTTTTTTTAAATTTTTTAACGCTTATTCATTTTTAAGAGACAGAGACAGACAAAGCATTAGTGGGGGAGAGGCAGAGAGAAATTGAGACAGAATCCAAAGCAGGCTCCAGGCTCTGAGCTGTCAGCACAGAGCCGGATGCCGGACTGGAACTCACAGTGAGATCATGACCTGAGCTGAAGTCGGACATTTAACCGACTGAGACACCCAGGTGCCCCTATCATATCCTTGTTTAACCTTCTGCATACCCGGGTAGGTCTCAGATTGAACATTAATGCCAACCATACGAATTATGTACTTTTTCTCCACTATTTTAATCTATTTGTCTCTACTGACTCCTTGTTAGCATGTAAATATATTCAAGTTCCTTTATCTTAAAAACAAAGTGAGGGGTGCCTGGGTGGCTCAGTCGGTTGAACGTCCAACTTTAGCTCAGGTCATGATCTCACAGTTCGTGAGTTCGAGCCCCGCGTCGGGCTCTGTGCTGACAGCTCGGAGCCTGGAGCCTGCTTCAGATTCTGTGTCTTCTTTCTCTGCCCTTCTCCTGCTCACGCTCTGTCTCTATGTCTCAAAAATAAATAAACTTAAAAAAAATAATAAAAAATAAAAAAACAAAGTGAAACAGAACAAGACCCTCCTTCAACACATCTGGAGTTTCCCAGCCAAGCTGCTTAAACAAGCTTTCTATGCCTGATGTCCCTGTTTCCCCATTGCAATCTGGCTTTTGCCCACATTGCTTAGAAGTTGTTACTGCCAATATCCTCAATGACCACTGGGTCATTTAGTGAATGGAGTGACCTGGCTATTATTGATGACTCTGGCAACAGGAGTTTCAGCTGAGGAGGAGAGGCAAGAATTTCACCTACTTGATCTATTAGCAGCATCTTTACTATTGGCTATTCTCTCTACGGTCTATTGCAAAAAGCAGCTACAATTATTCATGCCAAAACCCACGAGGAGAGCTACCTAGATAACCTGTAACTGGCTGCAGTTAGCGACTGTCAGGGAGCCCAATTGAGACCAGAAGAACTACCCAAAAAAGCGCAGGCTAAATTTCCAACCTAGAGAACAATAAGCTAAATAAATAGTTGTAGTTTTAATCCCCTGTCTTGAGGTGGATTGTTACTCAGCAATAGCTAACGGATACATGCTCCTTCCACATCCTCTTCTCATCCCGTGTCTTCTACAGCATCACACCCTTCTTGTTTTCCTCCTTCTTCTCTGGCTATTCCTTCTCAATCTTTTTTTCGAGACTCTCTCTACCTACTCTTTAACATTGATGCGCCTCAGGCATCTGTTCTGTTCCCTCTTCTCTTGACACCCATTTTTTCTCTGTATAATTCCATCAATTTACTTATTTTCAGTTACCATCTATGTACAAACAATTCCCAGGTCCACATCTCCAGCCCTTAATTCTTGAATTTCAAATTGGTATGTACAAATGGATGTTGGAGGGGCATTTGGGTGGCTCAGTTGGTTAGCCCTCTGACTCTTGGATTTTGGCTCAGGTCCTGATCTCACGGTTCCTGACTTTGAGCCCTGCATCAGGCTCCATGCTGATAGCGTGGAGCCTGCCTGGGGTTTTCTACCTTCTCTCTCTGCCCCTCCCATTCTCTCTCTCTCTTTCTCTCAAATATTAAAAAAAAAACAAAAAACAAAAAAACAAATGGATGTCCGATATCTCCACTTCAATTTATTCAGTAAATATTTATTGACTATATCATAGACACAAATTACACATACTCAATACTGAACTCCTAACTCCTCCCCTCGGCTATTTAATTTCTTACTTCCTATCCACATGCAGGTAGGTCAAATTCTTGCAGTCAATCACCAAGCTCTGTCAATTCTGTCATATTTGTTGTAAATCCATCTATACTTCTCTACCCTTCCTGCCACTGGAGTCTAGACCACCATTATTATGGGACAGTTGCAATGCAAAAAGTTATGTCCTTCCTTCTGGATAACAGCAACATATGAATGTTGGTCTTCCTGACTCATGTTATTGACTTTCAATCCCTTATCTGCCTTGTTATCAGAGAGACCTTTTTATAACACAAAGTTGATAGGGGCACCTGAATGGCTCAGTCAGTTAAGCTTGGAGACTGGAGCCTGCTTTGGATTTTGTGTCTCCCCCTCTCTCTCTGCCCCTCCCCCACTTGTGCTCTAGCTCTCTCTCAAAAGTAAATAAACATGAAAAATAAAACACTAAGGCAAAGTCGATATAACTCTCCTAATCAAAACGCTTCCATGAGACAACAAGACAACCAGCCTTTATGTGGGTCTCAGCGTCATATGGTATAAAGGACTCAGCACCATCTATGAACTATTCTCCCCCAAATAATTGAATGTGAATCTAATCAAGCCTTTAGGGCTAACTGCTAGTTTATAAGAAATGTAGAGGATTGAGGAAAAGTTGAATAACGAATTCAGAAGGTGGAACATTCTATAGCACAACTGGCCCAGTTTTCTCAACTAGTCAATGGCACTTTAAGAAATAAAGAAAGAAAAGGAGACTGTTCTTTACTAAAGAACTACAAAATATTGATTAAATAAATTAAAGACTAAGTAAATGAAAAGTCTCAAAGTCATGCGTTGGAAGACTTAGTATTGTTGAGACGGTAAATCCCCATGAAGCTCCCTAGATTTAACACAATTCCGATCAAAATCCCAACCAGACTTTTTCAGAAATGGAAAAGCTGATCCTAAAATTCTTAGGGAAAGCGAGAGACTCTGAACAGGCAAAAATAATCTTAAGAAGAACAAAATTGGAAGAGTCACCCTTCCCAATTTCAAAACCTACCATAAAGCCACGACTAACAAGGCAGTTTAATATTAGTACAAGGACAGGCCTAGAGACCAACGGAATAGAATTGAGAGTCCCCCTGCAGAAAAACCCCTTCTTCTCAGGGCCAACTGATTTTTGACAATGTGATCTTTGGCCAAAACCATTCAGTGGGGGAAAGAATCACTATTTCAACAAGTAGTGAGATAAAAGGGTATCGGGTTGCAAAAGAATGAGCTTGGACACCTACTTCACACCATCTACAACTAAAATGGGCCAAATACCTAAATGTAAGGGCCAAAACTATCATAAAGTCTTAAAGGAAACAACAGGAGTAAGTCCTCATGATGTTGGGTGAGGCAATAATTTCTTAAATACAGCACCAAAAGCATGAACAACAAAAGAAAGAGAGATAGGTCGAACTCCATCAGAATTAAAAACTTTTCTGCTTCAAAGGATATCATCAATAAGTGAAAAGATAATGGGAGAAAACATTTGCAAATCAGATACTTGGTAAGAAATTTGTATTGGGAACATGTAAAGAATACTTACAATGCAATGATTCAAAGATATATAACCCAGGGGCGCCTGGGTGGCTCAGTTGGTTAAGTGTCCAACTTAGGCTCAGGTCATGATCTCATGGTTTGTGGGTTTGAGCCCTGCGTGCATGCATGCTCTCTCTTTCTGTCTCTCTCAAAATAAATAAATAAGTTATTAAAAATTTAAAAAATAAAATCGAATGCGGTGATGGTTTCACAACTCTGTAAATAACTAAAACCACTGAATTATAATTTTCGAATAGGTGAACTTAATGCTGTATGAATTCTATCTCAAAACAGTTATTAAAATTTTGTATAGAGCTACACACACACACACACACACACACACGAGTACTTGTATATCTGGTGAAATCTGATAAACTCTCTGGATTGTACCGATGTCTATTTCTTTTTTTTTTTTTTTTAATGATTTCTTTGACATTCCTGTGTATTTAAAAAAAATTTTTTTATGTTTATTTTGAGAGAGACAGAGTGTGAGCAAGGGAGGACAAAGAGAGGGAGACACAGAATCCAAAGCAGGCTCCAGGCTCTGAGCCATCAGCACAGAGCCCGACGTGGGGCTCGAACTGACGAACTGCGCTGAGCCGAAGTTAGACGCTTGACTGACTGAGCCACCCAGGCGCCCCACCATGTCTATTTCTTTGCTTGATATTACACTGTGGGTAAGAAGATGTGGACATGGGGGAGACCAGGGGAAAGGGTGCACGGGACTTTCCCGTACATTCGTTTGTACCCTCCATGAGTCTATAATTATTTCAAAACAGAAAGTTAAAAGAAACAAAAAGCATCATGGAGGGGTGGGAGAAGGGGGAGTGGTTCTAGATTAAAAGAGAATAAAGGGACCTAACAACCAAATGTGTGGACTTTGCTTGGATTCATGAGTTTCTTCAGTACCCGGATGGCTTTGTGGTTATCTAGGGGAGTGTCCTCATTCCAAGAGAAAAGAGGAAGTATTTAGGGGTGAAGTATCATAATGTCTACAATTTTTTAAGGGAAATTCTACCCCCAATGTGGGGCTCAAACTCACCACCCCAAGGTCAAGAGCTGCATGATCTACTGAGGGAGCCCCCCAGGTGCCCCATGATATTTACAGTTTAACCTCAAATGGCTCAGCAATGCACACCCACAGATAAAACCAGAAGGGGCACAATATTAACCACTGTTGAATCTAAGTGATGGTTTCTGGGTATCCACTGTATTATTTCTTCAATTTCCAGAGTGTTTGAAAACTCACCATATGTTTATCATCACTCCCTCCCTTTTTTACAAACATTTTTTAAAGTTTTATTTATTTATTTTGAGAGAAAGAGAGCGCAAGCATGGGGAGAGGCAGAGAGAGGGAGAGAAAGGATCCCGAGCAGGCTCCACACCACCGGCTGCAGGGCTCGATCCCAGGAACCTTGGGATCATAAACTGAACTGAAAATCAAGAGTCAGATGCTTAACCGACTGAGCCACCCAGGTGCTCCTGTCGCTACTCCCTTCTTGAATCTTAGGAAAATCATAGTAAAGAGATGAAAATCAACAAGGACAAAGAGAACAGGAGAGGAGACAACAATGTACTTTTTTTTCCTTCCCCCGTGGTATATATTTGGAGGTTGGAAGGCAGATAGAACACCTGCCTTCATTAGAGAAAATACACCTGAAAATAACTTCAGAGGGGATACTGACAAGGGGCAGGACCCTGGGAAACCACATCCCTGGAGACACCGGTCCCGCCAGTGGTGGGAACAATTACAGGAGGGCCTCGTGTCACTAGACACCCGTGACCACTTTCTTCCACGGGGTATCTTTTTTAGCCACGTTTGGCCCTTTGTATTCCTTCCTGAAGTTTCTAAATCCCAACAGGGTCATCCAATCGGCCCAGCCTAGGTGGCCGGGCTGTGCTCCGGGTGCTGGGAATCCAGAAGAGGGCACGGCACTGCCTCTTTGGTTCTTTCTCAGGAAAAGGGGCTCAGGACCTCGCTCAAGAGTCCCAGGTTTGGAATGGCGTTTGGATTCTGGGCAGCCGGGGAGGGTAAATGTCTACCTCCCCTTCTAGGAACAAAGCATTTCAGTTCAAAGCAGTCGTAAGGACAACTCGAATAACCCTCTCAGCAGTCAAAATGGGTAGAGTACCATGTCAAGCTTCCCCGAAGGTTAAGGATGACAACCGCATGCCAGGGATTTTCCTGTGGGTCCCCTCGAGAAGACGTTGCATCATTTAATGAGTGTAATGAGATTTTTTAAAATTTCTCAAATTATCATTATTCTATCAAAAATAAGAGACTGGGGTTGGAACTCATCACAATGAATCTTCCGTTTTACTCTTGGTCCACAGGGCCCTAGGAGCCACGAGTGTCGTCGGCATCCTCAATCCGTTTTATGTTGTACCAGGGTGCTTTTTCGCTTTGTAACTAGGTGGACACCATAAAAGCAAAAATTAGCACCTTTGGTGGGGAAGTTCATTTTAGTTCAGAACGTTCCTCTTGTCATTATAGAGCAAGGCTTCGGGCTGCTACAGTTAATTCTCATTTCTGTGTTTATTTCAAGGAGCTTAAGTGCCAAAGAAAATTGGTTTGTATTTTTTCCCATTATATACTCTTTATATAGTGCTTCTGGCTTGGCAGTAAAAATACAAATGATCAACGGCCACACACACACACACACACACACACACACACACAGAAGCTTTAATGCTAAATGCACAAAGTCATAAGACAAATTTTATCTAAATGATTTATTTACATACGACATCTTCAGAAAACAGAGCAAATGAAGATGGTCAAATAATTGCTGAAGGGGAAGAAAAATGCAACCTCTTCCTTGTGGAAAATTTGGCTTTCCAGCTACTCATGCCTGTAAAAATTTGCCTTAGAAAACAGCCTGCCAGGAGGCGCCTGGGTGGCTCAGTAGGTTGAGCCTCGGCTTTGGCTCAGGTCTTGATCTTGCGGTTAGTGACTTAGAGCCCTGCACCGGGCTCCGTGCTGACAGCCCAGAGCCTGGAGCCTGCTTGCGGATTCTGTGTCTCCTTCTCTCTTCTCTCTCATCCCCTTCCACCATCCCCCCTCCCAAAATAAACAAACATTAGAAAGATTAGAAAAAAATACTACCCACCAGGAAAGCCAGCCACTTACATTTTCCATATCTTCAAGCTAAAAATACAGCCGGAGTGTTAACGAGCAATAAGGCACCGGTCCAGATCTCTGCATCTGAACGGCAACGGCTAATTACTCGGTGTAATTCTGCACGCTTCTAAGGAGAGGAAGTAAAGTGTTATTATTCCCACTTTGCGGATCGGAGAACCGAGACCAGGTAAATTAAAAGCTCGGTGCTACTGGAGTCCACCACGATCAAAACTTAAAAGAATTCCTAGGCCTTCCTACGAAACTGATGAGCATGCTTTTCTGTATTCAGACCCTTGGCAACTGTTAGACTGAGCCCCATGAGACTGCCGGCATTTGATTATTTGCCGGCTCGGTCCGTAGAGCATGCGACTCTTGATCTCGGGATTGTAGGTTCAAGCCCGATGTTGGGTGTAGAGATAACTTAAAAAATAAAAGCTTAAAAAAACAAAGTGCAACTTCATCTGATTTAACCTAATAACAATTTGCTCACACTTAACTGTGGCATGGTGTCTGTGTGAAACCAAAGCCTTGAATCTCCTTTCTTCGTAGCACTATCCAAAACGTAAGGTCCTTGACAGTCCGTTGTTCGACTCTTAGGCAAGTTGGGATGGTACACGTTGTGTGCTGAACCACTGCCCCTTGTCTGAACTACCTATGGCTGTGGAACAAACGGATGTAAAACTTCAGTGACTTAAAACCATAAAGATGATCTCACACAGCTGCTGAGGGGCAAGGACCCAGGAAAGGCTTAGCCGGATCTTCCGGGTCAAAGGCTCTCATGAGGTCGCAGTCAAGACATCGGCCGGGGGGCACTTGGGTGGCTCAGTCGGTTGAGCGTCCGACTTCGGCTCAGGTCACGATCTCGCGGTCTGTGAGTTCAAGCCCCGCGTCGGGCTCTGTGCGGACAGCTCAGAGCCTGGAGCCTGCTTCGGATTCTGTGTCTCCCTCTCTCTCTGCCCCTTCCCCACTCATGCTCTGTCTCTCTCTGTCTCAAAATAAATAAACATTAAAAAAAAAAAAAAAGACATCGGCTGGGGCTGTAGTCATTGGTGGGTTTGACTGGGGCATACATTCTCAACCGGGCTTCTATTTCCCCCGAGGGAGTGAAAATTTATTCTTAGGGTGGGGGCAAAACAATCTTAGATATTATAGTGATTTGTGGTTCTCTAAAGCTCAGCCTTATCTGACAAAATCTTATTCTGTAGTATTTAATTTATCTTATTAGGGAGAAAGTAAATAATTAATATGAGCACATTGAAAGTTTAATATAATTTAACATTTCTCTTTAAGGGAGTGTCTTAGTCTGGGCTGCTGTAACAAAAGACCAGAGGCTGAGTGACTTATAAAATACAGAAATTTATTTCTTACAGTTATGGAGGGCCAGAAGTTCAAGATCAAAACACCTGTCGATTCAGAGTCCTGTGGTGGCCTGCTTCCTGGCTGCCATTCCCTCTCTGTGTCCTCACATTGCAGAAGGACTGCGGGAGCTCTCTGGGGGTCTCTTCTATAAAGACCCTCATCCCGATCACAAAGGCTCTACCTTCATGGCCTAATTCCCTCCCAAAGGCTCCACCTCCTGATACCAACATCTTGGGGCTTCAACATATGAAATTGGGGGGGGACACATTCAATCTATAGCAAGGTGTGATAAATAAAAAAAAAAACAAAAAAACAGGGGGTGCCCGGGTAGCTCAGTTGGTTGAGCATCTGACTCTTGGTTTCGGCTCAGGTCATGGTCCCAAGGGTGTGGGATCAAGCTCTGAGTCGGGCTCTGCATGAGTGTGGAGCCTGCTTAAGATTCTCTCTCTCTCTCTCTCTCTCTCTTCTCTCTGTCCCTCTCCCCTTCTCCTGCGTGCTCTCTCTCTCTAAAAAAACCAAAACCAGGTAGGTTACACAAGGCTAGAGGATCCTTTCCCGACAGGGCTCGCTCCCACCGCTGCTGGCAGGGAGCCCAGACCCTGCCATGCAGGCCTCTCCTCTGGTTGCTTCTGTGTCCTCACAACATGACCGGTGACCTTCCCCCGGGTTGAGTGATCCAGGGGAGCAAGCGAGGAGGGAGCTGCGATGTTTTCTATAATCTGGCCTGGAGTTCATCCCATCACCTTCACAAAACCTATTCATTAGTAGTAAGTCACTAAATCCAGTCCACACTCCAAGGAAGAGGAAGTAGTCTCCCACTTGTGAAGACAGGGAGTGCAAACACGTAGAGACTATTTTCACACTGTGACACGCCCCGACCCAGGACATTTCCAGATCTTTACAGGGCTCGGGCATTCTATCTTTTTTTTCTTTTTTTTAATGTTTTATTTATTTATTTTGAGAGACAGAACAATTAGAGAGAGAGAGAGAGAGAGAGAGAGAGAGAATCCCAAGCAGGTTCCTTGCTGTCAGCACAGAGCCCAACTCAGGGCTCAATCTCACGAACTTCGAGATCATGACCTGAGCTAAAATCAAGGTCAGGGCTCAACCAACTGAGCCCCCCAGGCATTCTACCCTGAGGGGCATCCACAGCCTCAGCCCTCATATTCTCTGCATACTTGTCAACACTTGCTATGAACAGATGTTTAAGTATTTGTCCGTCTGAAAGATTTGAAATCATCTCTCGTGGTTTAAATGTCTGTTTTCCTGACTACTAATGAGCCTGAGAATCTTTTCATATGGCTACTTGATATATCTTCTTATGTGGATTGCCTCTTTATAACTTTTCCACATTATTCTGTTGGATTGTCTTTCACTTTTATTTTTATTTATTTTTTTTTTATTTTTTATTTAAAAAAAATTTTTTTTAATGTTTATTTATTTTCAAGAGACACAGAGGCACAGCATGAACAGGGAAAGGGCAGAGAGAGAAGGGGACACAGAATAAAAAAATTTTTTATGTTTATTTTGAGAGAGACAGAGTGTGAGCAAGGGAGGACAAAGAGAGGGAGACACAGAATCCAAAGCAGGCTCCAGGCTCCGAGCCGTCAGCACAGAGCCCGATGCGGGGCTCGAACTCACAGACCGTGAGATCATGACCTGAGCCGAAGTTGGCCGCCCAACCGACTGAGCCACCCAGGCGCCCATGTCTTTCACTTTTAAAAGTGATTGCAGAAGTTCTTAATATATTCTGGATATAAATATAAATTTTTTTCCCAGTCTGTGGCCCTGTTTTTTTTTCTCTTTAAGAAATAGTGTCGTTCAATGACAGATGTTTTTTAAAACTCTAGGTCACAAAGTATTCCCTTATATTTTTTCTTTTTTTTTTTTTTTAATTTATTTTGAGAGAGAGAGAGCTTGGGTGGGGCAGAGAGAGGTCCCAAGCAGGCTTCACACTGTCAGCACAAAGCCCGACAGAGGGCTGGAACTCACGAGTCATGAGATCATGACCTGAGCTGAAACCAAGAGTCTGGTGTTTAACTGACTGAGCCACCCAGGTGCCCTTCCCCTATATTTTCTTATAAAAATTTTTGGGGTTTGTTTTTTACATTAAATCTTTTATTCTCCTCAGGTAGATTTTTTTTTTTTATGTTTTTATTTATTTTTGAGAGCAGGAGAGACAAAGCATGAGTGGGGAAGGATCAGAGAGAGAGAGGGAGACACAGAATCTGAAGCAGGCTCCAGGCTCTGAGCTGTCAGCACAGAGCCCGACGCGGGGCTCGAACTCACAGACCGTGAGATCATGACCTGAGCCGAAGTCGGACGCTTAACCGACTGAGCCACCCAGGCGCTCCTCCTCAGGTAGATTTTTATGCATGAGGTGAGGCAGAGAACTAAAATTGTTTAAAGTTTTGTGTGTATCGCAACTAACAATATATATATTTCCTTGACGATACAAACTTTAACATATATGCATATAATTTAGATAACATTTATATTGTTACTATATAACAGTTAATATATATTCTATATACATGTTATATGTATTAATTTATACAGAAATAGATGCAGACCTTCCTTGACTTAGATGAGGTTACATTCTGATAAACGCATCTAAGTTGAAAATATTGTAATTGCCTTTAATACACCTATCGAATACCGTAGCTTCACCTCGCTCACATTGAACATGCTCAGAACACTGACACGAGCCTCGAGTTGGGCACAGTCATCCACCACAAAGCCTATTTTATAATGGGCTGTTGACTATCGCGTGTAATTGGCTGAATCCTGTACTGAAAATGACAAATGGAACAGCCGTGTGGGTGCAGGTGGCTGTCCGTGTACCACCCGGTGACCCTCCTGACTGTGTGGCTGACTGGGAGTGGCGGCTGCCGCCCGGCATCACAGAGGGGATGGGGCTGCAGATCACTAGCCAGGGACAGGATCCAGATTCAATGTTTGAAGTGTTTTCCTTTCTCACTACCGTAAAGTAAAAAATTGTAATTCAGACCATGATACGTTGGGGACTGTAATATATGCTAACATACATATATTCATACACACACTCTTTAGTTAACACATACGTTAGAGAGTTAGCTGTATCTTTTTCCAAATCAAAAGGTATAGAATACTTTTTTTTCTTTTCAATTATTGCATTGCAGGGTTATGGGTGCCTGTACGATTTACCCAGACTCCTACTGATAGACATTTAGGTTACTTTTGGTGTTGGCGATTACATCCGCTATTCCAATACACAGTGTATGCACATATATTGTGATAAACAACAGAACTCAATAAAACTCTTATTGACTTTATTTGACAATTCGTGAATTAGGCAGCATCCGATCTAGAGCTGTACAAAATGGAAAACTTTTATAAGCAGAAGGGGCAGGAAGGAAGTTTCTAGCGAGTTCCTTGTTTCAGGCAAGGTCACCTTCCTATGGGGAACTCCAGAGGTCTACTTCACTAGTGCTGACCCGGTCATTCCAGACTGAGGTGGTCCAAGTTACGTCCCTGGGAGGGGTTGAAACCGCAATTAGATTAGGTATTAGGTTTTGGTTTGCTGACGTGGACTTAGCACAAGTGACTCCATTTTGGAGCCTGTTGTTTCTTTTCTAACAATTGTATTATAGAAATATGTTTGTAGGATTCTTAGATTATAGATGCTATTTCTAAAGTATGCGCATAAATATTTCTTTTTTAGTTGCCTTCCAAAAAAATTGTGCCAGTTCACATCCCTCCTAACAATGTGTGAGAATGTCTGTCTCCCTCCACCCACCCTCCCCCAACTTGAATCTTTCCTAAATGCAAAACCAATATTCCTCCATCACAGCCCAGGCCATCAGAGGCTACCTGGAAATTACGATGCATATGTTCCTGCCAGATAAAGCTATTTGAGTCCCAAATGAAATTTCTAAAGTGAAAAGAAGATAAGAGTTCTTAAACCTGCTGAGGTTGCTCAGATGTTCAAGGTTCCTACCCTGCGGTTCAAAAATTCTCCCACATTTGAATAGCATTTACATCAGTAAGCGTGATTTCAGCACCTAGTCTAAACTAGTGAGCCTAGCTTAAAGAACTGGAAATTTTTGGGTCACGAAACAGGAAGTCTGGAGCAGGGTTGGGCTTCAAGGTTTGGTTGATGCAGTCACTCAACAATTTTCTCAAGCACCCAAAACATTTTCTTCTTTTTCACTGCGACTTGGAGTCTGTTTCATCCTAAGACTGATTGTAAGATGTTGCCAGAGCAATGGATATTATACATCTTCTCATTCATGTTCTCATGTGGCCTTCTACACACACACACGCGTGCACACACACACACACACACCCTCCAGCATGCCTCTCTTAGCCTCTGATTGGCCCAAAGTGAGCATGAAGCCTACTTAAAAAAAAAAATAAGTTATTGATATTTGCCAAGACTGCATATGGCACTAACTGATTACATGATACATGAGAATTCTCAGTTAAAGAACTGAAGGGACTTACAAGACTTTGCTTGAAATATGCACAGTAGTAGATTTTGGAAACATAGCCCCAATCTTTTGCAGCTCGTGTCTTCAAGAGGTAGGGTCTGAGTCGGTCTTGCCAACTTGCAATAGAACGTGGTAGAAGTGACATCGTGTGCATCTCCCAGTCTAGGCCTCAAGAGGCCTTGTGGTGTCTGCTCTGGCCTTCCCCAAATGCTTTTGCCAGTTATAAGGGTATCATAGACTATTTAATGATGGAAGATCATCTAGAAAGTGGGGCCCAGCTGACAGTTAGGGCCAAGGCCCCAGACATGGGAGTGAAGTATCTTGTAGCCCCTCTGTCCCCAGTCAAGCTACCAAATGAATGTAGCCTCATGAGCGACTCTAAGTAGGATGAGCAGAACTGCCCAGCCAACCTACAGAATCACAAGATGTAATGAATCTTTGATGTTCTAAGACAGGAAGCTTGGGGGTCATCTGTCACACGGCGACAGATAACTCACACAGACACAGTCTTTAATATATCATTAAACATTACTAAATTATTAGCCAAATTTCAATGATTCATATCAAGAAAATACATTATTAGAAGCAAAATGCCCTGCGGCTCCTGGCTGGCTCAGTCAGAATAGCATGTGACCCTTGATCATCGGGTTGTGGGTTGGAGCCCCATGTTGGCTGTAGAGTTTACTTAAAAATAAGATCTTGGAGCCTGGGTGGCTCAGTTGTGAAGCGTTGGACTCTTGGTTTTCGCTCAGGTCATGATTGTGTGGTTTCGTGAGTTCAAGCCCCGCCTGGGGCTCTCTGCTGTCATGCAGGACCTGCTTGGGATTCTCTCTGCCCCTCCTCCATTTGCACTGTCTCTCTCTCTCTCTCAAAAATAAATAAAAACCTTAGAAATAAATAAAATCTTTAAAAATAAATGCAAAAAGGGGCACTTGGGTGGCTCAGTTGGTTAAGTGTCCGACTTTGGCTCAGGTCATGATCTCGTGGTCTGTGAGTTCGAGCCCCGCGTCGGGCTCAGTGCTGACAGCTCAGAGCCTGGAGCCTGCTTTGGATTCTGTCTCCCTCGCTCTCTGCCCCTCCCCCGCTCACACTTGGTCTCTCTCACTCAAAATAATGCTAAAAAATTTTTTTAATACAAAAAAAAAAAAATAAAATGCCCAGAGAGCAGAAGTTTGAGGTAAAATTAGTGAGAGTCAAAGAACTTAAATAATCAACTAAGATACTGAGTACATGAAATTTAGAAATGAATTTACTAGGTGCCCTTTGCATGTATATGTGATCACCATATACCAGGAGAGGAGCCTATCTTTGTCTTTGGGGTCAATAATGACCTAAACTTCCTTAATAACTCAGGAAAACGAAAGAAGCAAAGCTGGATTTTTAACATTTGTTCAAGGATAAGTTCTCAGGTAATTGGATTACTACCCACAGACTCATTAATCTTCATTGTACCTTAAAAATCAATACAATAGGGGTGCCTGATTGGCTCAGTCGGGGGAGCACGGGGCTTGATCTTGGGGTTGTGAGTTCGAGCCCCACGTTCAGTATAGAGTTTACTTAAATAAATAAACTAAAAAAAAAATCAATACGACAACAACAAAACTACACACCAAAGCTTTTATGGAAATATGCCAGAGACCAGAAGACAATAGCCCTGATGGCAATGTCCAGGGTAAAGACCTAAGGTTCAAAGGCTGTTTGCCCAGAGCCTGGACCCTGCCAGAAGGCAAGGGTGTCTACAGGCTGGTGCTGGGCAGAGAAGCCATGGAGCTATGGTTTCCAATCCAAGTTGCCCTGTTTGACCCCAGAGGATGGCTGGTTAGCCAGTGACGGGTAAGATTCCTCAGAGGAGGAGCAACCTAAGACAGGCACAGTCGCGATGGGGCTAGCAGGAAAATCCGTGCAGGGCCTAAGCAATATCGTTAACCTGGGTCTAAGGAGAACTCTCAAGAAAAGCCTCTGCTGTGGTAGCTGCAGGATGAAGCAAAAGGGCTCCAGCGGCCCCCCCACCTTCCCCAAGCCAGAATAGGTTCTGACCTGTTTATTTATTCTAAGTCTTAGAGACATATAGTGTTGATTGTTGTAGAAATAAAAAGAAAGCCATTCAATAGTAATAACATGAGATGTAATTTCTAATCTTTTCTCACTACACTCAAGAGTGCAGCCTGACCCTTGGGAATGTGGTGACTGCCGTAGTTTTTGGGTTAAGACATTATTAATAGTCAGTAGACAAAATAATCTTAGGGAGTAACTTTAGAGAAAATGTTTCTCACATAGTCCTTCGACTCTAGCTAAAACTTTTAATTGATATCTGTATACCTTGTTCTTATTCTTTCAACTCATGATATTCACCAGAATGTATCCACTACTTACGCTTTGACTACATGTGAGCTATTTTTTCCCTCATATACTGATTGTTTAAACATTCTATGTAATCTAAAAAGCAAGTATCCTTTGTAGTCCTATGAAGTGTGAAGGTTGTTTTAGTCAGTTTTTTACTGGGAACCTTGAGAAGTTGGAATGATCTCATCCTGTCTATCTTTGCAAAACTTATCCTTGCTGTGCTTAGAAAAAATGTATTAAAACCCTAAAGGAAAAATAAACTTCGGGCAGTCCTGATACGAGACTGGCTCTGTGTCCTTTGTCCTAGACCAGCCCTCACGCAGGGAACCCTGGACCAGCCGGAATTCCTGCAGCAGGAGCTGGCGTCCCTCAGCTGTGAAATCTTCCACAAAATACTAGCAAACTGAATCCACCAATATAGAAAAAGGATTATACATTATGATCAAATGGGACTTATCCCAAAAATGCAAAGTTGATTTAACATATGAAAATTCAATTAACGGAATACACTCTATCAAGAGAATAAAAGACAAAAACGACTGATCCTGTCAATACAGAAGAGGTATTTGACAAAATTCAACACCGCTTCATGAGAAAACCACCAACTAGGAAATCAACACGATCCAGTCCCCCTGATAACTGATGAATATGCAGTAGGTCATTTACATTCTGTGCCAGCAGTTACTTAGGTATTCCTTTGTCAAATACACTTGGTTACAACTTCTTTTTTTAAGTTCTTTTTTTTTTTAATATTTATTTATTTTTGAGAGAGGGAGAGATGGAGTGTGAGCAGGGGAGGGGCAGAGAGAGAGGGAGACACAGAATCCGAAGCAGGCTCCAGGCTCCGAGCTGTCAGCACAGAGCCTGATGCGAGGCTCGAACCCACACACTGTGAGATCATGACCTGAGCTGAAGTCAGTTGCTTAACCAACTGAGCCACCCAGGCGCCCCTACTTCTTCTTCTTAAGAGTACAGTAAGGCTTATGTCTGCCTGTACACCCTAAATATGCCTGGGAGTGAATCATTCACACAAAGCACATTAAACATGATGGCACAAAGCAGGAGATCGGGAACCTGCTTGGGTTTGCCAAAAGTGAAAAGCACTTCATGGCGCAGGAAGGTTAAGTGAGGATGAGACAGAGAAACTTCTGTGTTGGCAGGGACCCTAGAGGCCAGAGTCTCACCTGCACAGGAAGCCACTTCTCCGCCAGGGTGTTTGCCAGTCTCTAGGACCGTAAGCAGGTGGGATATTTCAGCTTCCAAATCTAGTCGCTTAATCAACAAAACTTTAGTGAGCGTTTACTAATGTGCCCGACACTTCTCTAGGCGCCTGGAATACATCGGTGGAGAAGAGATCCCTGTCTCGTGGGACTGAAGTTCAAGGTGGGGAAGGCAGATGATAAACCGCAGGTAATTGTGTGCTATGTGAGAGAGTGAAAGTGCTGCGGAAAAGAGAGAGGAGACCCAGGGGCGCTGGGAGCGATCTGGTGGCGGGCGTGTGTGGAGTTTTCACCCAGGCGGTCAGGGTAATCCCACTGAGAAGGTGAGATTAGTAGCACCCGCTTCAGGCCGGTGAGGCCCTCGGCGCACCTGGGGGGCTCAGTCGGTTAAGCCTCTGACTTTTGATTTCGGCTCAGGTCATGATCTCCCGGCTCGTGAGACTGAGCCCTGAGTGGGGCTCTGCATTGACAACGTGGAGCCGGTTTGGGATTCTCTCTCTCTGCCCCTCCCCCACTGTCTCCCTCTCTCAAATAAGTAAATAAATTAAAAAAAAAAAAAAAAGGCACTGGGGACCAGCCATTTGGATTTCAGGATGAAAACAGCCAGAACAAATGCCCTGTGCAGCCCTGAGAAACCTCTCCTCTGGAGGCTCTCATGCTGGTTCTGAGCGGTGAGTCCATAAACCCTTTGGAGAGAATGTGGGAGAACTTCCCATTTCTTTCACTTTTGAATGTAGACAACACATCCCGGTCCTCCCGCATGCCTGCGGCCCGCCCTCCTCTTTGATTCTCAAAGTCGTGAAACTCTGTTAGGTTTCTACCACCCTCCTACAGTAAGGTCACAGTCGTTCTCCGTAGGTTCCTATATGAAAACTTTAATTTTTAAAAATTATTAGAGAGAGAGAGAGAGAGCATAAGCAGGGGAGAGGGGCAGAGGGAAAGAGGGAGAATCTCAAGCAGGCTCCATGCGCAGCACAGAGTCCAACGTGGGGCTCGATCCCACAACTCTGGGATTATGACCTGAGCCGAAGAGTCGGAGGCTTCACCAACTGAGCCACCCGGGCGCCCCCACATATGAAACATTTAAACTGAAACAATGCGGCAGACAGAACCGTTCCTGGTTTCCAGAGCCGCGGGTCAGGACAGGCCCTGAAGGCACGGGGTAGGAGCAGAAAGAAACTTGCTAGGCGCCCGTGGGAAATTGGCCCTGGGTCTCGTCCCACAATCCAGTTTCGCTTGTCATTCTCGCTTCTGACTAATGGACTGGCCTCTGCCACTGAAAACACCCAGCGCTCGCTCTGGTGTGACGTCACCCCTACGGAGGCGCCACCTCCGCTGTCTAGCACGGTAAAGTTGAGTCAGGGTTTAAACCCCTTGCGTTTGCTGTAATTCCTTGTGTTACAAAAATTCCAAATACAGCCAGATCAGCAATAGTTAGTTGTTGAAAAATGCATTTCTGATATCTAGAATTTTTGATCATACAGAATTTCCCATTACCACAGATATATAAAAAGAATTCGGACCCTAACTTTTCTTTTTTTTTTGCATGATCTGTTTTTTTCTTTAAGTTCGATTGTAAAATATTTTTGGCATTCTGCTACAGTCATTCTAGTTTTTTCTTTTCCATTTAATCTATATGTGAAAAAATAGTCCCATAAAAGGAAAGACAACTGTCCTTTCAGTTTATTTGGAAAGAAAACCCAAAAGACGGGGATTTATTAGGGCATGAAATGACCCAATATATGGATAGTAATTAAACTCATCTACATGAACATAAACTTGACAGAATTACAAGGAGAGACAGTCTTACTGGTTACACAATTTAAATAATGGGGCAGAAATAATGTTTCAATATCAGTTTTAATCAATAACCACATTATTGGATATCCGATGGTGAATCTACAAAACAGAAAGTCTTTTGGAAAATAGATCACACCAAAATTATTCATTCATAAATGAAAATATTCCAAGATTTGACTTTAATACGTGACAGATTAAAAACACAATTTTGCATGTGCCTAACAAAATATACATATATTTTTAACTTTCTTTTAATGTTTATCTATTTATTTTGAAAGAGACAGAAAGTGCGAGCAGGGGAGGGGCAGAGAGAGAGAAAAAATCCTAAGCAGGCTTTGCACTCTCCGCTCAGAGTCTGATGCGGGGCCCGAACTCCTGAACCGTGAGATCGCGACCTGAGTCGAAACCAAGAGTCGGATGCTGAACCCACTGAGCCATGCAGATGCCCCAAAAGATATATATATTTTAATGAATAGTTACTGTATATCATTAAGTAAACACATAGAACAAGCAAGGGATCTGAAGAGAATTTATAGAAGAAATGAAAATTACAAAAAAACCCGTAAGATATCCAATCTGAAAATCTAGGAATTCATCCTATAAACATACTTCCACAAATATTTAAGGATTTACCTTTAAAAAGGTTCCCTGCAGCATTGTTAACCACAAAATATCATAAATGATATTGAATAAATGTGGTATGCTACCTTGTAGCCATTAAGAATAAATAGAGGTGGGGATGCCTGGGTGGCTCAGCTGGTTAAGTGTCCAAATCTTGATTTTGGCTCAGGTCGTGATCCCGTGGTTTATGAGGGTTATGAATGTGGGCTCTGTACTGACAACACAGAGGTGCTTGGGATCCTCTGTCCCTCTCTCTCTCTCGGCCCCTCCCCCACTCATGGGTGTGCATGTGTACTCTCTCAAAAATAAACACTAAATATAAATATATTTTAAAAAGCATTTTATTTATTATTATTTGACAGACAGTGGGGGAGGGACAGAGAGAGAGAGAGAGAGAGAGAGAGAGAGAGAGAGAGAATCTCAAGCAGGCTCTGCACCAGCAGTGCAGAGCCTTATGCAGGCCTTGAGATTACAAACCATGAGATCATCACCTGAGCTAAAACCAAGAGCCAGATGCTTAACGGACTGAGCCATCCAGGTGCCCCATAAATAAAGACATTTTTTAAAAAGAATAATAACTAGAGGGGAGATCGGCTGGCTCAGTCAGTGGAGCGTGGACCTCTTGATCTTGAAGTTTGAGCCCCACATTGGGTGTAGAGATTAAAAAAAAAAAAATCTTAAAAAAAAAAACCCCAATAACTAGATTTCAAATACTGAGAAATATAGTATAATCTCACTTTTATTGAAACACACTTAAACATATAAAGCATTTTATTATTTTTTCAATTTTATTTTTGAGAGAGAGTGAGTGCAAGCAGGGTAGAGAGGGCAGAGAGTGAGAGAGAGGGAATCCCAAGCAGCCTCCTCACTCGGCACCAAGCCCAGTGCGGGACTCGATCCCACAACCCTGGAATATAATGACCTGAGCCAAAATCAAGAGCCGATGCTCAACCGACTGTGCCACCCAGGCGCCCCAAAACATTTATTTTTATTTATTTTTAGAGAGAGAGAGAGCACACACACACACAAGTGGGGGAGGGGACAGAGTGGGGGAGAGAGGGAGAGAGAGAGAGAGAATATCTCAAGTGGGCTCCAGGCTCAGCGCAGAGCCCAACACCAGCCTCCATTCCAGGACTCTGGGATCACGACCTGAGCCAAAAATCAAGAGTCAGACACTCAATCAACTGAGCCACTCAGGCGCCCCTCTAAAACACTTAAAAAATTCTTAGTTACATATGTTTGCTCCGGAAAAGGTATACCAAACCATGAACAATGATTTTTCTCTCCAAGTTGTGATTATAAGGGACTTTATACTATTCTGTTTTGTTTGGATTTATAAAACAAATATGTATTATACTTACGATCAAGAAAAAATCAAGAATTTCCATTTTGGGAAAGAAAAAAAGTTTAGGGTTTAGAAAATTGGTAAAAAAAAAATGTCTATACTGTATGAAGAAAAACGGTGTGGGCATCCTTCATGGGAGGTTTCCCTTCAAATTGATGGCTTTGTTACTTCTGCTTACAATTCAAAAAGTAAAGATTTTAAAGAAAAATTGAGTCTGTCATTTTACTCTTTAAGTAGTTATGAAGCAGTATAGTTGCAAATGAAAATGTACTACAAGTTGTGGGGCGCCTGGGGGGCTCAGTCAGTTGGGCGTCCAACTTCGGCTCAGGTCATGATCTCACAGTTCATGACTTTGAGCCCTGCGTCGGGCTCTGTCCTAACAGCTCAGAGCCTGGAGCTTGCTTTGGATTCTCCATCCCTCTCTGCCCCTTTCTGGCTCATGCTCTGTCTCTCTCAAAAAAAAAAAATAAATAAATAAATAATTTAAAAAAAAAAGAAAAGAAAAAAATGTACTGGAAGTTACATCTAATGCAGAGCCATTTACCATCAGCTAGTAGAAGGTGGTGGAATTTTACCGAGGGACTGTTTTCTAAACTATAAAATTCACAAATTCGTAATCCAAATATGAATGACAAACACATTCTCTGGAACTATATAAATAGAGAAGTAGGTCTTCCGGCTTAGTCTAATTTTACGCTCTCCCTCCGTTCCCACCCTCTCCCCAAAATGCAGTTATTTCTTTAGGAGCCTAAATAAATAAATGTATAAAACATTCTTCCCTTTTTTAAACAGCTGTCACATTTTCCTGCCACTCCAATATTCCAATATAAACATTCTACCTGGATTGCTGGTAAGTTACAAAACATGCCTGTGCAGAGACTTCTCATTTATTAAGAATATAGAAATGGCTCTATAATTGGGAACACTTTACAAACATGTCAACAAAACGATTTCATCCCGAACATTCTCAAGTGAATTTAGACCATGGAATCAATGGATACATGAGGCTGAAGGAAAAAAGAACGCCTGTGTGCTGAAGAAAAACACGGGTTATGTGCACGCATCGGCTTCTGGGGAACTGAGTCACGCCTTACAAGCCACTTGGGTATTCAACATTGTGACAACACCCTTGCTGGCTTTGCCTGCTAAGGACAACCTACAAAGTACCCGAAGGAAATGCAAAGTGGTCCCAGCAGAGAACCTGCAGAATGGAACCAATTCGGAGGAGCCTGGTTGGTAGAAAACGGGCGATTTTTGACCACTTAAGGAAATGCAACCTTTCAAAAGAAGAAATGGGTTATTTCATGTTTTACAAAGGGCAGGGCCCTTTTCCCACTTACCTGCCCAAGTAGATGACAGCTGGTCTTGTTTTACAATCCACGTTCCTTTAACCCAAGGCAAAGATTAGCAACCGGGCCCCAGCCCTGATCCAAGTCCATCCTGAAGTACAAGTGTTTGCTTATGACCTCACCTTCCCACACCTGGTGATCTGTCACCGTACGGACAAGTCCACACAACAACTTACTGTTCCGCCCTGCGCTCTCCGTGATACTCAAATACAGCAAGTAGAACACACTTGAAAAATGGGGCACCTTCCTAAGGTGACGACGTCTCATTTTGGCGAGGCTTCCCTCTGTAAAGTGTCTCCGCTCTCCGATTCATTCTCAGTTCTGCCCTAGCATTCATCTTCCCAAAATACACTTGGATGAGGTCACTCCTCACCAAAAGGTCTTCAAGCGGCTCCGGTTCCCTAGTCAAATTCAATCTCCGTGGCAAAGCAATCAAGAGTTCTCAGCATCAGTGAGTCAACAACCCTTTTGAAAGTCGTTTCTACCATCCTCCATTGCTTGAGTGTTCCTGCTTGTTATTCATGCTCTTTCCTGTACGTTCGAGGCTCATGTTGTCTGTGGAAATCCTTCTATCTCCCCTTTAAGGCTTAGCTCAGTTTCTTCTCTTTTCCGAAGGCTTGAAGTACCTTTCGAATGAACACTTCAACCCACAGCCCCGTGTATTGGAAGCCGGTCCTCCCCAGGGGCTTCTGCTCCTACCCCAAAAGGTCCCGGGACCTCGCCCTCCTCACGTGGCCGCTTCGCTGTCTCCATCGTTGAGGCTGAAAGAAGACTCGTGACTGCGAGCCACCATCCGCTGCTCACGTGGTGCAGGCTCCTGGAGGCAGGCTCTATCATTTCCTCGTGTTACTGCCACAGAGGACACGGAACAACGTAAGTTGTGTCCTCAAGAAGTAACTGAACAAATGAAAACCCGAAGCTGATTTTGGAGAAACCAGTGCTTTTACAGAGCTTCTGGTAAGGAGGCAGCACAGTGGTTAAAAGTGTGGATTCGAGGGTCAGAGCGCCCAGGAGTTAGGGTCACTAAGTGACGGATCAGCTGGGGTCTGAGGCATTTCCTCTAAAATGTCAAGTTAACCACGCCCACCTAATCGGGGGTTGTGGAAACGGGGCGATGCCACACGAGACCTGTGGCTTCCGGTGAGGAGAGAGCTGCTAGGTGTCTCCGGCCCTCGGTACGGTGCCTGTGCGGCACTTAGCTGCTTCTATGATTTAGGGAAGACTCGGGTCCCTGGTCGAAGACCACTTCTTCTACGTGGACAAGTCCCTACAACTCTTGAGGCCACCGGTCTCCTGTTATATATACTTAAGTGGTGATAATACATGTACTTGACAAAAATAGAGTAAGACCATGGTATAAAAGCACTGTGTGGACTTTCTTCTCTACTTCAACTCAGAGAAAAAAACCCAGAAAGTATTTAACATTTTACTCAACTTCTAGCACCTTCTGTGAGGGCCTTGAAAATAAACTGCCCGTCTCACATGACCGTCTTTCCCTTTATTCTTTACAGAAGAGTAAATTTGGTTATTCGAGTCCTCAAAATGAAAAGGAAATCTGGAATGGTCCAGAATGGCTGTGGTTGGCTCCCTCTGCTGGCCTGAGAGCAAGATCACACTACCTGAGACTAAAAGTTCAAGATCAGCTACATGTTTATTTTCAGGGATGCGACTGTAACAATGTGATGGCATTCCACTTAAATACAAAAAACATAGTTCATCTCCATCTTATAGATCTGACAATTAAAAGCAATTTATGTCTACTTTTTATTTTTAAGCATTAATTATCTTAAGGTTCAAATTTAGAAAGTTATTTTTGTACAAAGGCTAGCTGCCCTTTTTTTGCTTTTTCAAAATAAGTACTTTAAAAGATTTTGCTGTCTCTATAGTTAAGGCTTAAATAACACTGAAAACACTCAAACTTGCATTTTCCTAGATTTTCTTTGCTACCACTAATTTTTGCAACCACATAATTTACTTCAAAACTTACAAGGTTGGGTACACTAACTGTGAATCACTTTTTTGTATTCAAAGTCTTAGATTATGTGTATGAAAGCTAATTTATTAAATCTTTGTACACAAAGATGAACGCACCAGTATAGTAAACTTATATGAAGAATGAAGTTACAAAAAAAGTAAAAGTGTTATTAAAATTGATGTGTGTAAGTCACTTACAAAAATACCCCAAATGGGATAAAGCTGCTCATCCCTGATTTTTCTCATTTGGTTGTCAGAGTTGAAATATGAATTTAAAATGGTTAGAATTTTTTTCTTTTAAAAAGTGATATATTAAACTTATATACAGGATAATTAGCAAAATGTAGAAAGGGAAAACAACGTACAAAAGACCGATAAAAACCATCACTCCTGACTGACACTCACGACCCAAAAGTAGTATAAACCTTAACAAACTATCTCTAAACCAGCTCGTACTTACACGTCTCGTCCCCGCAAGTTTTTAGCAACGAGAATAAAATATAGTAAACCAGCCAGCCCAGTCTTTCTGTTCTTTAAAACAGGCCTGACTTAAGGCCACGGTTAAGCCTTGGATAGATTTTCAAACATGGGAGGGATGAAGAGGAAAACAATTTTATCTCCATTTGGGACTAATGAACAGAACACAAAGTTATAGATCATTAAGTAGCTCTTGGCGCTATGTCGAGCAGTTATTCAGAAGCCTTTTTGTTTTTCTGCTGGTTTCGGGGCGAGTTCTTTAACAAGTTTCTTATCCTGAGGTACATTCCAGTAGATTCTGCCATATTCTCAAATTCGAATGGCGTTATTCCAGTTGCAAACTTGCTCATGTCAGGTACAGGACTGTGAGTTTTAGTGGCTACTGAAGGACTGGTGTCCACATGAAGGAGCTTCTGACTGCCTCCATTACTAATGTCACAGTTTGACACAACGTTGCCGTTATCGAGAAGGGCATCATCTCTAGAGTCTATCTGAGTAGACTCTTCCTTTTCCTTCTGACAAAGCAATGGCGGCTCAGAGTCTGGGCTCAGAGGACGTTCAACTTCCAATTTCTCTGTACAAGTGTCTGGAACCTCGGGCTCATCAGGCGTCTGCTTTTCAGAGGTTTTCCCCTCTGGGGCGGGGAGGTCTAGCTCGTTAGGACAAGGCGAAGAGGCAAGCGAGTTCCCAGTTAAAGGTGTGTCAACAGGAATATCGGAATCACTGTTGACACTCTCGGCCTGCTCGAGGGCCGCCCATATCCGCCTCTGCTGTTCTTCAAGTTCTTCCAGAGTCAGGGAGTCCTCGTCCATAGCCGCCGACGCGGCTCTGGTCTGGGGGGAGTCGCTGGGAGTCAGTGGCGGGGTGCCCTTGGGGAGCGGAGGGGTGAAGATGGGCGGCGGAGTCCCCTGGGGCAGAGGGGGGAGAGCGCCAGGGGGCAGCGGTGGCTGGAACTGAAAAGCGTCGCTGCTTGGAGAGCCGTGCGGGACCTCTGCGTCTGAAAGAAAAAAGTCAGGATACTTCAAGCCATCGCGGCATTTGCTTTTTGAACTCCGGTGTGCCCAGAGAGTCAACGGCCAAAGATCCCAGGCTGGAGAGGGGACACCCTGAACGCTCGACACCTGAATCAGCAGCACCTGAAAAGGACACCTGCCACCAGGAACGTTAACGAATCTCGGGAAACCCACCCGTTAACCGCGTGCAGCACTTCCGACGGAGGGAACAGAGCCAGGGCAGGGAGGCAGGGAGGGCCCGCTAGGCTGACTGTGGGGACTGCAGAACGGGGTTCATGGGAAGGCATGGTGGGACAATGGCTGGAGATGCAGGCCTGCGGAAGGAGCCATCTCCAATGGCTGGAGATGGCAGGGCTGCGGAAGGAGACAGAACTGAGGAGACACGGTGGGATACGCTCTGGCGTATTTCCTGGTTCTGCCCCTCCTAGTCCAGACTCCCTGCCTCAGCTGCGGGTTCGTGTAGCTCACGGCTCACTGGTCATCACCACCTGTATGTCCCAGACACGACAGAGGCAACCGTTTCCTCAAATCTGGACTCCGCTCCTTCGTGCTCTTCTCACTAATGGTACCACCAGCGGTATCTGGTTGAAGTCCCCAAACTGGAGCCTGCTAATCACCGGAGAGCCCCTCTCTCCCTCCGCACCCCACCCTCAGTCCCTGGCTCCCTGGGGTCTACCCTCTCTCTCAGACTGCCGCAGCCAAGACATCAGTTCAGGAATACTGGCATCGTCTGTGCTTCGGACCCCTCCTCCTCACATCCATTCTCCAAACTACTATCTTTGTGAGGCACGAGTCTGGGCCCATGAAGCTTCCCATCTCATTAGAAACCTTCGGGGCTTCCCATCGGGACCAAGGCTGATCTCCTCCGGGCCTCCTAACGCCCTCCGTGACCAAGAATTTGCCTCCTTGCACCACGTCATTTCTTCTGCCGGGCTGAAAGCGCGGGTGTCACTCTGCTCTTGAACCTGCAAGCCGTGCCGTCTCACGCGTCCGCATTTCCCATGGACTCAAACGCCCTAACCCTGCTCGTCTCCATGGTAAATTCCTGAATTTACCCCTCCGGATGCAGCTCAAGGTCCTTCTTTAAAATTTTTTTTTTTTAATGTTTGTTTTATTTTTGAGACAGAGAGAGATAGAGCATGAGTGGAGGAGGGGCAGAGAGAGAGGGAGACACAGAATCTGAAGCAGGCTCCAGGCTCTGAGTTGTCAGCACAGAGCCCGACGCGGGGCTCGAACTCACGGACTGCGAGATCATGACCTGAGCTGAAGTCAGACGCCCAACCGACTGAGCCACCCAGGTGCCCCTCAAAGTCCTTCTTGATCAGGGGCCTGTGACCTCATCCAGCGCAGCGGCTTGGTTTGTCCTCCCTGACACTCTAATAGTGTCACCAGTGTAACCAGTTTCAGGGCTTATACCTCCGCGCGCCCCAGGTGACACAGAGTGGAAACTAAGGCGGCAGTTGTCTCTCATGGACCCTCCCATCCTCGAGGTCTAGTAGAGGTGTTCAAAAACAGCACGGGTTTTAAAGATTAGGCAAATTCAAAAAATACGTTTAAAAAAAAAGGGTGGGGGGAGCCTGGATGGCTCACTCAGTTGAGCACTGACTCTTGGATTTCAGCTCAGGTCATGACTGAGCGCTGTGTCGGGCAAAATAAAAACCTGAGAACGGACACCAATGTCAGCCAGCAGGTGCTGAGAGCCTGGCGTGTGAACTCTGTTCTACATCAAGAACTCCTATGGCTGAGACTCGGCAGAGCAAAAAATTTGGGAAAATGGTTTGGGGGCTTTGGTTTTGGATTTTAAGGGGATTTAATCTGTGACCTTTAAATACTCCCTGGGAATTTGAAAATAAGCGCTAATCCCTCACTATCAAATCAGGGCAATTTATATTAATAGTGTCTTATTATTAGGGTATCTACATTCATTTTATCTTCTTTTTCCTTTTTTTTAAGTTTATTTATTTATTCATTCTAAGACAGATAGAGAGTAAAAGTGTGCAGGAAAGGCAGAGAAAAGAGGGAGAGAGAGAGAAAATCCCAAGCAGGCTCCGAGATGTTAGCACAGAGCCCCATGAACTGTGAGATCATGACTTGAGCTGAAACCAAGAGTCAGACACTTAACAGACTGAGCCACCCAGGCGCCCCAACATTCATTTTATCTTAATGTGGCCATTTAATCTCACTTCAAAACACCTACCAGCTATAAGGACTAAAGTAGCTGGGCACAGTTTAGGATGGAAGAAGAACAAGGAGTGAGTTTTTGGTCTGGGATTCAGAGTACCTTTGGAGTTTATCAAATTAACATAAAGATCTGATTCATTCCAGAGCTTTCTGGGGGCAAAATCTAAACTACTCCCCAGCAGTCCCAAGGGGAAGCCCAAAGGTTCTAGGGGATGGGGGACTCGGAAAGATGAGGACATGACTGTCCTGACCCACTCTTTTTTTTTTTTTTTTTAAATTTTATTTATTTTTGAGAGACATAGAGACAGAGCGTGAGCAGGGGAGGGGCAGAGAGAGAGGGAGACACAGAATCTGAAGCAGGCTCCAGGCTCTGAGACGTCAGCACAGAGCCCGATGCGGGGCCCGAACTCATAGACCGCGAGATCATGACCTGAGCTGAAGTCGGCCGCCCAACCGACTGAGCCACCCAGGCGCCCCTGTCCTGACCCACTCTTGACCTGCTGAGAAGGACTGTCACAGTCCCGCTTGGCCACAGCTTCCCTGGTTAAGCCCAGAGGGTTAAGAGAATAAAAAGCCAGAGGAATATCAGAGGGCAAGGCCTTTGTTCCCCTGTGCGTTTCCCTGGGAAAGGGGGGTGACTTTCCAGGCTGGAGTGAGAAGAATGGGAGGAATCCCTGGGAAAGCCTGGCTCAGCTCTGCCCTTCTTCCTGTTGGGATGGAGCTGCCGAAGCGGAACACTCTCCACCGCCTGCCCCAGGGCCCTGCCCCTGCCCCCCCCCCCTCCAGGGGCTGGTCCGGGCCCAAGACCACTGGACTGGGCGGCAAGGATCGCCTGACTCAGGAACTCAGTTAACCGGCACTTGGCCCTCATGCCAAGCTGTCTCTCACCTCACCTTTTATCAGTATGAGGGCGTGTCACTCTCATCTCCAAGGATAGAATCAAAGCATCTCATTAGTGCTCAAAACCCGTCCACCCAGCCTTCCTCCAGCAACTCAGGAGCATGCAAATTCCCTCCACCTCCTCAGTGAGATGGAGACCAGAGGAGGAAACCCACCCGAGTCGAGCTCCATGTCCGCGGGGGAGGCTGCTGAACCGCTCTCCTTCCTCTGCTTCTTTGGACTGCTCGGGCTGGACTGGGACGAAGACCTCTTGCTGCCAGACCTCATACTCGGCTGATGGAGGGGCCAAGCCAAGCACAAGTTAATGGGGTAGACGAAGAGGAGACCCCAAGCCTTCCCCTCCAGCCCGCAGAAAACCCATCTGGAGCTAAGTGTAGGTGAATGGCGAATGCAGCCACCCTTTTCCTTTGGATGCATCAGAAAACACAGAGTGCTTTCAATGCAAAGCCAAACAGCAGGAAGATGCTAATGAGTTACAAAATCCCACAAACAAAAAGCAATCAATTTTTATCAACCTCAGCCTGAGAAGCTATTTACCGCTTGGAAGTTAGAAGTGAGGAAATTGGCGAACACGTCCTTCTGCTGACACGCCTGCATCGGGATGGACCCAAACATCCTCCACTCCTAGTGACGAGAACAAGGAAACGACACGCCTGATGAAAACATGGTACTTTGAGACTCTGTAAAACAGAGGTCTCAAATCACATTTCCTTTTCTGGGGAATTAATGAAAATGATGGTGCATCGAAGGGAAAAAAAAAAAACAACAACACCCAACCACCTCTGCCTGCAAAATGATCAGAACGCAACACTAAAAGCTTACTTGACAAAATCAGTTGGCCCAAAAAGGCTCCATCTACTACAAGCAGAAGATGTAGGCAGTGAGATCGGCCTCTCTTCGGCCTCCCTCTCCCTGTCCCCGCACACACCGGCCCAACGTACAGGGCCCCTCGAGGCTCACCTCTCCTACCACTTTCCAGCTCGCTCCTTCCCTTCCCAAACCCACCGCTCATCCTTATGTCCAACATCACTTCTCTCTTCTCATCTCTAAGAGCACCTGCAACAGCAGTTCTCAAGAAGAATCACTTTGGGCTCTTGTCAAACCTCCAGATTCCAGGGTCAAGTCAGTTAAGTCTAAGAGTGGGACTCAAGAATGTGCATTTCTGGGATGCCTGGGTGGCTCAGTCAGTTGAACGACTGACTCTTTCTTGATTTCAGCTCAGGTCATGATCCCAGGGTTGCAGGATGGAGCCCTGTGTTGGGCTCTGCGCTGAGTGTGGAGCCTGCTTAAAACTCCCTCGCCCTCTCTCTATCCCTTTTTCTAGCTCACACCCACTCTCTTTAAAATTTAAAAAAAAAAAGGGCACGCCTGGGTGGCTCAGTCAGTTGAGCATCCAACTTCGGCTCAGGTCATCTCATAGTTCACGGGTTCAAGCCTCACGTCAGACTCGCTCTCTCTCTCTACCCCTCCCCTCAAAATTAAACAAACTTAAAAAGGGGTGCCTTGGTAGCTCGGTTGGTTAAATATCTGACTCTTGGTCTTGGCTCAGGTCATGATCTTGCAGTTCATAAGTTTGAGCCCTGTGTCAGGCTCAGTGCTGCTGGTACAGAGCCTGCTTAGGATACTCTTTCTCTCTCTCTCAAACTTGAAAAATATAATAATAATAATGATAGAAATACTAAAAATTAAAAAAAAAAAAAAAGATGAGTGTATTTCTACCGAGCACTCCCCAGAGGACTCTGAGGGTGGCCGGTACTAGGCCCACTGCCAGAGGCACTGATGGTTTGTGCCATGCAGTTTAGCTCTTAATTAATTACACACTTGTCTCCGTATCTGTTCACCAGTCTCTAAGTTCAGACCTTTGGTTTCCTTGCTTCCCAGCTCCTAGAACACCTAGAATGCATTTTTCAGGCAACCACCACACCAGGCGCCCGGGTGGCTCAGTCGGTTATGCATCTGACTTTGGCTCAGGTCATGATTTCATGGTTTGTGAGTTTGAGCCCCGTGTCGGGCTCTGCACTAACAGGGCAGAGCCTGCTTGGGATTCTCAGTCTCCTTTTCCCTCTGCCCCTCCCCAGCTGGGGCACGCACACACGCGCACTCTCTCTCTCTCTCCCTTAAAATAAATAAATAAACTTAAAAAAAAATACAACCACCACCATCACACTACAGGTCATTGTTGAGTGTTGAAACATAAGATAAAGTTGGACAAGATTACATGTAGAAACCATTCTCCTATAGAATGAGAAATTTTACTTTGAAGAGTAAAAAGTAGAAAAGGAATTACAGCATAGGAAAAGGAGTTATATTACCTTAGATTTATTAAAGGCAGAAATTTACTTTCCAACTAATTCCAAAGAACTTACAATACTGCCTCATAACCATCGCATGTTTTTAAAACATAACCTTTTAATTGTAGAATAGTTTTAGATTTACAGAATCTAATCATTTTTAGCTCCTTTTTGTAGGGCATAAATCAGAAAAAAATTTTTTAAATGAACACAAGGTACTACTTAAGATTCTAATCAACATACAGGAAGTCACATGGCTGCACGAGTAACACATTGACTTCTTTCCGTCACAGTAGCTGCTACACAAGCTAACGTTCTCAACAATCCTGGTAATAATGTCCTATCCCAGAAGAATAAAAACACAGGATACTTACATCTGGAATTCCTCTCGGAGTAGAGATATTAAAACCTGGATAGTTTACCAATTTCGAGAGATCGTAAGTGACACTTCTATTCTGTTGTGCTTCTCCAGCTTCTGCTTCCTCATCAGCACCATCTGCCGGAGACCATCGGAGGGTTAATATTGCTAGATGCCAATATAAATCCCTCCCCGGACCAAAAGTATACCAGGAAAGTAGTTATATTCGCAGCAGCAGAATTATTCTGAAATGGCTTCAATCACAATTTTCTGAATCATTAGATTAGAACTTTTAAACAATGTGGACAGAATACTTTGACAATAAGTATTGAAAATCTTGGAAACCTGGGTTCTTCCACGGGTTGCTTAGAAGTCTAGCTTGCGCTGACCTGATGCTTTGCCTGATGCTCAATTCCAATGTCTCGTGTAAGTCTTATTATGTACCACAGTGTTTCACATGGCTTGTAAGTATTATCTCTGTTAATCTTCACCACAACCTGAAGAGGTAGGTACCACTTTACAGATGAGAGGATACTTGGGAACCACTTTATTATTTTGAAAACTACTAAGTAAATCATGCATTTATTTTACCAGTCCTACAATGTCTATATACGTAAGGTAATTAAATGGTTTATGAGAAGTTTCTCTTTATAGAAGTATTCTAGCTAAGAAGCTAAGAAGTGTTAAAAGCATGAGGATATAACCATTTTGCAACCCATCACTAACAGGCATAGATAGGCAATGGTCATCAGTGACTGATTCCATCACAGCAAATACAGGGACAGAGGAACGTGCTAAAATAACACACCATGGGGATGCAACAGCAAAATCTCGAAAACCCGAGAGGACAAAATCTGGTTTTGTTAAAAACAAGGAAGAATCTATAGATTAAGAGACCTAGGGTGGCTCAGCCAGTTGAAAGACATCTAAAGCCTTCAAGCATCCCACAATGTTTTTCCAAAGAATCTCTAATCAAACAAACTAAAAAAGAGAGAAAACAACAGAAATGCAAGCACCTACAGAAAACCCGAATGTCTGCATGACTTGGGGATGTATTAAAAGGGTGTCCTAAATAGCTTTTTGGCACTAATTGAAAAGGAGCAGCTTGGTGAATTTTTAAAAATATTTTTAGGGCGCCTGGGTGGCTCAGTCGGTTGAGCGTCTGACTTCGGCTCAGGTCATGATCTCACAGTTCGTGAGTTGGAGGCCCGCATCAGGCTCTGTGCTGACAGCACAGACAGAGCCTGGAGCCTGCTTCAGATTCTGTGTCTCCCTCTCTCTCTACCCGTCCCCTGCTCACACTCTGACTCTCTCTCTCTCTCTCTCTCTCAAAAATAAACATTAAAAAAATTTTTTTAAATTACTTTTTACATAAATCAGTCCTCAGAAGAAACATAGGAGCACTGTTTCGTCCATGTGGGATTCTTTTTTTTTTTGATGGAAGATGAATGATGAATGACATCATCGGTAAGCTGGGCGGAAACTCCGTGTTGCACAGAGATTTCGCCACGTCGACTCCCACAGATGCACTGCACTCCTCAATTACTGTAGGGACTCCACAGCCCCCATCTACCATGGCTTAGTCAGCCGTTCTTCTTGAGGGCCCTAATGTTGCTTTGTTCTCACTATCATATTCAACGCTACAAAAATACATACACATATTTTCCTTGTGCACAGGTGTGAATATTCCTCTAGAGTAGATACCTAAGAGAGGGGTGCTAGATTATGTGAGGATTTATGTATCCTGTATTTTAGGTCTCCTGGCATTCACTGATGAAGAGATTTCTGTTACCACTTCTGAGCAAGGCAAGAGCTTAAGAGGACTAGCTGGAGGGCTGATTCTTTGGCCTGCACAGTCACTGAGCAGGTCTAGACAGCCAGCCATCTGATAGTTCTCGATGAGGTTTTAGTTCCTTCCTTGTAAAACAAAGGGAACACCATCGTGATATTTTTTAGTTCACTCGGCACACACTGAACAAGCCAGTCGTTCCTATCAGATATTACTGTAACCCTCTCATCACACACACACACACACACACACACAGACGACTATACCTTTCCCGTCATAGAGTGCAAGCCCGGAGCCCTCCAGCTCGGCCTCCTTGAGCCACCCTGGCGGGTACCCCAGCTGGCGCATTCGATATATAAAAGGCGGAAGGCTCTTGTCCGTCACGCCCAACGCGTCCTGAAGTTCCTCACTACGTAAAAATAAAAAAGGAAGAAAAAAATACTGTATTCTTGTTTGGATTAAAACGCATATGGTCCCCGACGTGTTAAAACAATTCTGCGTCTTAGGCTCCACACGGTGACCCGGTGCTGAACAGAGAGGCGGCTGAGGCGGCAGTGGAAGTTTCGGAGCGAACTGCTGAGCGCCATCTAGGTGCTGCTGGAGCGCACCTACACGCCGTCACCCTCCGGACACACAGACCATTCCAAACACTGGTGGGGTCGAAACGACCTTCTCCGCTGAATGACAGAGGTACCTGATGACTCCCGGCTTGAATCTCCCAAACCTCTCCTCCACCTCTTCCGCGTGGTAGCGCTGCTGGAAATTCTGGCTGCTCGTCTCGCTGCAGGCGTCCAGGTACGCCTTCCTCTTCTCACTTATCCGAGCGGCATTCCGAGGCTGGAGCACAGGCAGTTGAGACAAATGGTAACGAGAAGTTTAGAAGTACTCCAGAAGTTAAATAAAAATAAGCACTCTGTTTCCGGTCAAGCAAACAGATTATTCCAGTTTTAATATGTAACAAGCAAGTGTCAAAGGCAGTGGAAATATCAGAAAAATAAGCAAGGAGCAGTAACAGTCACTTTAACTTATCACCTATTATCTTAAACTCAAGTTTTTAGAATGAACTCTAAAAACTAACTCTCATATTTCATTCCTCTCAAATACAGAATACTGTATGTAATAAGTTATTATTTTTTAAAATTTAAGTACAAATTTGAAAAGCTTTCAATTTCAAGGGCCAAAAGAAAATTATCACACCACTACTGTTTCCTCATCTCACACAATGCCAGAAATGTGCTGAAAACATTAGAAAGCTCTAATTCAATTTTTTTTATAGGAGAAAAATTTACCATTGGGCAATCTTTCATTTGATGTTCTTCAGAACCACAATTGAAACAGTGAGGCTTTGGCCTATTTGGTCAAAAAACAAAGATTTGCATAATGTAAATGAAGACATAAAAGCAAATCAATACAATTCTTTACGACAGCACAGTGCATCAGAGACAAGAAAGCACGCAGATCACAGATTACAAATATCTGCAATAGTGAGTACGCTTTCACCTCCCGCACTCGGTGGTTTAAACAAACAGTGCTTTTATCCAAGTCTTCTAACCAAGAACCCTCATGTTCCCGACTCATCTGTCACCTCTGGGTTTTGTCACTGGTTAATAACAGAAGAACCAAGGCAAACAGATTACATTTCCTTTAGGTAACTCGGGAAGGGGCAGGTGGTTATAAGACAGCAACCGAACTGACAGCAACAATGACGCTTTCTGCCCACCCAAGCATATCAGGCGTGAACCGATGAATTCCAATAAACAGATGACTGACTTAAACATTTAATGTCTATATTATTAAAATTCTAGCTCAATCTGTAACTTCTTTATAGTAAGCCAGCAATAAAGAATTTTAATTTTTCAAGCTAAAAGAGTTTATGGTTTTGGTTAAAAAAGTTTTAAAAAGAAGAAGGAAACGAAAACAACTCCCCACACAAACCTTTTTGCCTTTACTTGTATTTCTTGCCCTTCTAGAGAAACAATGTGGCTGAAGACTTGCTGGTACCTTTAGTGAATTTTATTAAGGAATAGTTATATCATAGTCTGCAAAATTTGGTAAACTTTTTTAAAAGGTGAACTTAATGGCAAGATGCATTAAAGATCTTCATTCACTATGCAGGATACTTAGGTATTTCCCATCCTTCGGTAAGCTGAGGGTTTTCATTTAGGAGCGGTTGCCCCAATTTATCAAGGCAAAAATTAGTAAAATACAGGACACTTCCTACAACCTGCAGAAAACAAGTCAAAAAATATTGCTATTTAAGCAGAAAAAAAAAAGACATTAAATAATGTAAGACTATGATTAATTGTTTTAACGCTTTAATTTTGGAGGAAATGATTAGAAGTCATAATCAAGTCCTAGTTAAAGGAGCCAGATCTGGAGGTGTCGGTAAAAAGCTCCATCTTTAAATGCCCCTGCGCCTCCTAGGTCACGGAGTTTCCTCCTCCAGGAGATGGTGACCACCAGTTGCACTCTCCTCAGACTTTGAAAATAAAAACTTTCATGTTTCCCTCCAATTCCCCCTCTCTTCGCTTCCCTTGGTGGCAAGACAATTCAGAAGAGTATTTATTTACTATTCCCTTCCCCTCCCGCTCACTCTCTTCTTTTCCCTCCAATTCTGGGGGGGGGGGGGCGGGATTCATACAGAAAAGTTGAAAAAATGGTACAGCGAACACCCAGCTACTTACTCTCCTAGATTCAACAATTGTTGCTACCTTATATGCACGTGCCACGCACACACACGCGCGCGCGCACACACACACACGTGTACGCACACACACTTACTTTTTACTGAGCCAGTGGGAGAAAGTAAGATGACCGCCATCATCTTAGTCTAAGCCATTATTTTCTCTCGCCTGAAATTAACACGGTACCTTCCTGACCGGCTTCCAGCTCCCACACATAACCAGCGACAGACTATTTTCGTGACACTTCATCCCTAAACACTTCAGGATGGGTCTTCTGAGGACAAGAACATTCTCCTACAAGCCACAATACCACCGTCGCACTTAAGAAAGTTAATAAATTCTTAATATCATCTATATCCATTCTATACTCCGTTTCCCCAACTGTCCCCAAAATGCCTTTTCTAGGCTTTTTTTTCCCCCCTAAGCGAGGATTTAAGGTTCACATGTTGCATTTAGATGTTGTCGATTTAATCTCTTTTAATCTAAACCAGTCCCCCACTGCTTTCCGCAGATGGGCCTGCCATTCTCCCTTGAACGTCTCCAGGAAGGCTTCCGTCCCCTTCATGGTGCTAAGCTCCCCCATGACCCCCATGCAGCCAAATTCAGTGGACGGCTCGGTCTTCACCTCAACCTGCCAGCCACAAGTGACACAGGTCAGTCACATCTTCTGCCTTCCAGGACACCAGTCTCTCGGTGTTCTTCCTACCCTGCTGACCAATCCTTCTCATCTCTCCATCTTCCGTGAGACTCGGTCCGGTCCCCCTCTCTACCTGCGCCCCAGGGGTGATGCGTCCAGGCCCACGGTATGAAGGACGAGCATATGGGACACCGCCAAAAATCGGTTCTGCTTCAACTCCACTCTTGTATCTTCAAGTGCCAACTGACAGGTCTCCAGGACATGCAAACTCACCTATTTAAAACTGAACTGGACTCCCATTCGCCTCCGAAGCTGCGCCTCCCGCCTGCCGCCAGTTTTCCCGTCACAGGAAAGGAGAGGACCTTCCTCCAGCTGCTCAGACCAAAAACCTGCGCCATTCTGACGACTCGCTGGCTTTTGTGTTCTACACATCCAATCCGTCAACACATTCGATCAGTTCTATTTTCAAGGCAGGTCCAGCTTCTATCCACCGCTCACGTCCGGCCCTGGTCCTCTAGACTGACCTGCTGCCTTCTCACCTGAGATCAACACGGTCGCTTCCTAACTGGTTTCCAGCTTCCACACGCAACCCGCTACACACCATTCTCCGCAGAGAAGCCAGCTCTTTTAAAAATTCAAGTCGTATCCTGGCACGTTTCTACTTAAAATTCTCCAGTGACTTCTCATCTCACTCAGAGTAACACCGAAGCCCTTACCATCGCTGATGAGGCAATACAAAGACTTCGGTCTTCTGCTCCAGAATCAGAAGGCCTGGATTCAAACCCTGCCTCTGTCACTTACTAGCTAAGGGACCCAGGGCGGGTTACTTAGCCCTCCGCATCTGTTTCCTCACCTGTGAAGTGCGAATACTAACAGTACCTTCATGAGCAATATCTGTAAAGAGCTAAGAACACTCCTTGGTAAATAGTGAGCAACATGTCGGCGTCTGCTTCTCCCCCAGAGCTTTCCACTCACTGTTCCTACTGCCTGGAGTCCGGAATACCCGTCACTGCACGATGGCTCGCTCCCTCGATTTAGTCAGGTCCCGGCTCAGAGAGGCTGTCACTATCTACTTACCATACAAACCAAATGCCCCGCAGTTACCCTCTAACTCCTTATCCTCATTTCTTTTCTTCAGACCACTGCCTTCCCCCTCTAGAATTAATTCAATGAGAGCAGAGACTTTGCCCTGTTATTTTCGTTGCTGTCTCTGGAACCCAGAAGGCTCCCTGACAAGGGAACACTTGATGTTTATTAGTATTTACTAAAGGACTAAATTAATAACACACAACAGTCCCACTTCCCAGGCAGGTACCACTCTATGGCCCAGAACCCTAGAGTTAGAAGAGACATGAAAAGCCACATAGTTCAAATTCTGTCTTTAAACTACCTTGATGGCACCTCGGTCTTTGACTTCTTCTAGTAATGTGGAATTTGCTTTTTTTAAATGAGGCCTACCACTGCATTTTCACATCTGACACAAGTTTGCACTGAAGGCTGAGTCCATGCGGTCACTGGCTCTGGTTCTCCCACCGGGCACCACATGGAGTGGTCTAACATGACACCTCGGTCACGTCTGCAGAGACACGCTATCCCCTGTCAATCTCTGCGGTGACGCCGTGGGCTCTCACCGTCCCAACAGCCCATGTCCTTACGACTGTGGTAGGTCGATGGGGCGCGTCACTCCCTACAGATGAAAACTAGTCGGCCTTGAACAGAATCCAGGATTACATCATCTTCTAAAAAAAAGGAACGAAGTTGCAAAATCACACCAGGCACTGCGCTGACACAGCTGAACTCTGCAGAGATACCGAGAGGCCTGAGGGGAGGCTCATCCCCGTTACGCTCACGCTTCTCCTATTCTTCACCCGCCATTTGAGTTTGTCAACATTTGCAATCTCCTATCTGCCATCTGTTATATCACTTCCTTGTCCTTCCCCATCTGTAGGGGCAGCAAGCACGGGCTCCAGATCGCCATCCACATTCACGAAAATGCACACCAAACAAAGGCTCATCAGGACAAAAATAAATTCCTCCAACGTTTTTCTATTGTGTATGCGGTAGTTATTAGAAAGCAAACCATACTATTTAGAGGTCGAAGCCTAAACTGTTGTTTGTAACAAATTTCATGAAAGGATGATGATCATTTGATGACACACAGCTATGCCACCTTATCATTTCAATGCCACCCAAATGACACCGGATAGGAAACACGTATCTGCAGGATTCAAAACTAAAATGTCCGAACTTACACTAAAAGCTTCCTTGTTGTTTTTAATGGCACAGGATTCCTCCACTTTATGGTCCTCTTGTAGCATAACACTAGACGGCTAACGCAAAGGAAAACAGGGTTACGGAAAATAACCAATTTTTAACTACTTCGAATTTCAAATATTAGAAATTTAAACACACCCCTTTATTTCCTAACACATACCACCAAGGGATATAAAGTTCTGAGTTCATCACTGTCACAATTAGGGTAAGTTTGGAAGCTAGAATGTTTACGAAATAAATTTCACAAGAGGGAGAATTTAAAAACTATAAAAGATACAAAAGACAATGTTTTCTGAAGCATTAGTGTACACTCTTTCGTGTTCCTGATATTAATTCACGTACTAAATTGAACGAATTAAATATTTAAACTCTCAATGTTGAAACTGACAAACTAGACTATCTTAAAATCAGACAACCAGAAAGATTAAAACATTTATGATTTTACATTAGTGGGCAATACTGCTGATAGAACTCTCATAGTCCCCACACCACTACAAAATTCCGAAGTGCTACTTGAATCAAAAATCGAGTCACATTTGGTATGGTTTTTATTGTTAAATGTATTTTGTTTTTTGAATATTTAAAAATTGTATAAGAAACATAAAAACTTAAGGTGATAAAAATTTAATTACTCAGAACACTCTGTTCCTCAACTTCTTGGGATACACAGCTAACAGTCCTTATCTGACAGATTCTACTTACCTTAATTTTTAATTAAGAAAAAAAAAAAAGCCGAGAAAACATAATCTTGATATTTTAAAATATAAATTCACGCTCTAATATTCATATAGAGAAATTTCTCAGGTTCTTTGGGCATGCTATTGATTTTTTTCAAACAAACAGAGGGGAAAATAGGATAGCATGTAAACCTGTTGGTTTTAGAGAAAAATAATTCATCTTTTATAAACTCCAGAAAAACAGATTTTTTTTTTCTGCCTTAAAATTAATTTTCTGCTCCAAACCATGTATCCAAGTGAGGAAATGGGGGGTAAAAGACTAATTTTGAGTGCAACCAGGTCTGAATAGGCCTCCCCTGAGAAAAGAAGCCACAATACAAAGGAAACCCCTGTGGCTGCACTGGTCAGACCAGTGAAGGAAGCCCAATTGAAGGATGGGAGATGAACGGTTTTAACAATCGTGTTTTTTCTCCTTTCAATTGTAGCTGACAGCCAATGGCGTATTAGTTTCAGGTACAGGACCCAGGGGTTGCACCTCGTCATTTTCATCTTGATACAAGCGGATCCCTGCGGCCTAACGGATGGCAGTGAAAAGCAAAACCTGTTAATCTTAAAGTCTCTTAAATTTGAAATACCTGGGGCAAAAGATTAAAGGAAGTCTTTTCCACATCATTTTTCTGCTGTTCCTCAAATCTTTTTACTAAATTTGACACAAATTCCTCTATTTCTTGATGGTATTGCCTGCATGAGAGGACACAACAGTCAGAACCCAGAGTCAAACACTGAACGGAATGAAATCTCATGCATTATCAGACGTCAGGAGTAAATGCCGTTAACTTGATTTTCAGAGGTTTATCAAATCACTGACTCCGTAACACTCAGGAACCTATTCCTCAGAAAAAATATACACTGTTGCCGAGTTGACATAATGATTATGGTAACCTAGGGCAGTGTTTGGCATGTAACAGTGGAAAATATTTGTGCTGAGAATAAATGGATTTTATTTATACATTTTACATATTTAAATTTTCAACGCATAATCTATATAAAACAAGGTTCAAACTACAAAGGAAGGAAAGGGGTTACATAATGAAAATCTTCCTTCCTGGTCTGTGCCCTCGCCACCTGTCTCTGCAATGCAAAGACAACCAATACATCCTTCCTGTCTTCTCCCCAGAGACTCCCTATGCACACATAAGGAAATCCCATATAAATGTTAAACTGGAAAAAACACCAAAATGCAACAGAAACACAAAATGAAGTAGAAAAACTACTGAGGTCTCCTTTTCCAGCTTTCCAGGTCAAGAACCGCGTTCATCAAGTATTTGCTAACGGTCGGCTCAGGAGGTGCCCACGGAGCCCAGCTTAAGCCACAGTGGGGCAGCCAGCTTGCCCTTCGCCAGCCTTGGTCCTTCAGGTCTCTTTAGCTCTGATACTCAGAGATCTCTGCAGGCAAAATGGCAGATACATGGTACAGAAAGGAGACTGCCATGAGCTAGACTCGACGCTGATTCAAATCCAATGGTGATGACAGTGCTAGCGCCCAGCTGTGCCCAGCACCTCGCTACTGCTACACTCACCATTCAGCGTCCCCACCCCTCAGGGGGCAGGTTCCACCCAGGGAAGAGAGAAAGTAGGTGATGGGCCTGCCACACAGCTAACACTCTACAAGTGCTGTTACCTTCTTCACCTTGCCTCCCATGTAAGATAACAATATAACTCAGTGACTCAGGAGAGGGCCAAGCGACCGGAATATCTAGGACCATGCTCCGTGGAAGGGACGGGGCAAAGCCTCAAAACATTTCAGAACATTCTAGCAAACACCGCAGGAATGCACTGAGTCACCTAGACCCAAGCATGTTGGAAGGCTTGCAAAGGTCTAATTCTCTCTCCCTCTTTCACACATTCACACAAACACAAAATTTTATGGGTAAGCTTTGAAGACAGCCAACAGGGTAAACCCAGTTACCTGATTCTGGGGGAGAAATAACTAACATTACTTATTTTTGTGGTACCAGTTGTTATTTTTATTAAAGGCTCTTGGGTTCTTACAGGTACTCACTTAGCTACCTAAGAAGTGGGAACTATCAGTATCTGGTTTCCACTAAGGAAACTGACATGCAGACGGGGCTGTGACCTGCCCAGATTCACACATGTGGGAAGTTAGGGCCCAGATTCAAATTCGGGTTTATAGACTCTAATACCCTGGCTCTTAATCATGATTCCCTAGGAGTCTCTGGGTGGTCCAGTCCGTCAAGGTCATGGTCTCCTGGTTCGTGAGTTGGAACCCCACATGGAGTGAGCTCGAGCCCAGCTTCGGGCTCTTGTGCTGATGGTGCCAGAGCCTGAGTGGGATTCTTTCTCTCTGCCCCTCACTCACTTGTGCCCCCTCTCTCTCTCAAAAAAAAAGAAAAGTCATGATTCCCTAAAATTTCAGTAAAAGAATAAAAATGGAATAAGTACAAATAAATACAGCATACTTTTATGTTGTTTCATAAACACATTAACCCATTATATGTAGAAAAGGGAAAATTACTTACTTTGAAATAACATTGTTCATAAATAGAATCTGTAATAAAGGTCCATCTAACTTAGTATCGTTCACCAATATTCCACTAAAACAGAAATTAAAACATAGTCTTAGAAGATATTAAAGTAAAATTCGTACATGTATATATAAACACATAACTTTTGTAATTCTTAAGAACCAAAGATCATAGAATATTTTACACATAAGATCAAGAACCACTAAGAACTCTTGTTTTCTCAGGAAAAATCCAAGTTTGCACCAAATTTTACCTACTTTAATGGTTTTACATAGAGGGATCCCTTACATATTTAAAAAAAGCGGGGGGGCGGGGGTGATGCCTGGGTGGCTCAGTTGGTTGAACATCCCACTCTTGATTTCAACTCCGGTCATGATCCCAGGGTTGACGGCTCTGCGCTGAGGTGGAGCCTGCTTGAGATTTTCTTTCTCTGCCCCTCCCCTGCTCCTGCTCTCTCTCTCTCCAAAAATAAAATAAATCTTAAAAAAAAAAAAGTTGTTTAAATATTTCATAAAAAATTTAAAACTACAGTTAATCTCTCAGTTTTCAACCAAAACATTTCTTTATATAATGGATAATTTCTTTACAACCCGGGGGAAGGGAGGACCGGAATAAACCAGCAGGTTATAAGAATTCTATTTCTAGGGGCGCCTGGGTGGCTCAGTCAGATGAGCATCTGACTTTGGCTCAGGTCATGATCTCTTCGTGAGTTCAGGCCCCGCGTCAGGCTCTGTGCTGACAGCTCAGAGCCTGGAATCTGCTTTGGATTCCATCTCCCTCTCTCTCTGCCCCTCCCCCACTCATTCTCTCGTGCTCTCTCTCAAAAATGAATAAAAAAAATTACAAAAAAAAAAAGAATTATATTTCTAAAAGAATCAGAGCGGATTTAGCTTAGAAATGTACAAGAAAAGGAAACACTTCAGCCTCTTGGAGGGCACATTCCATTATTCCAAATCCCAGATTCTAAAGCAGAGATGTAAAATCTATATTGTTCCTGGATTTGCTTTTCAATTATTGAAAAGAAAAAAAAAAAGATAGAATGTGGCTCTGGCTCTAAAACCTGCACGATATCCGACAGCCCCGTGGAAACCTGGACCGGCTGAGTCTCAGACTCCTCCTCCCACCTGCCTCCTATCCCTTCGCCTGCACAGCAATGTGAAATAAATCAGTCTATATTTGGAATTGCTCAGATCAAGAAACAAGGGTAAAATACGAAAAAGTTCAGAAGTTTGTTTGGATTTGCATGAACTTCTCTTTTTAAAAACACGTAATACGTGATGTTTTTAAAAACCACAAACAGGGGCACCTGGGTGGCTCAGTCGGTTAAGCGGCCGACTTCAGCTCAGGTCATGATCTCACGGTCTGTGAGTTCGAGGCCCACGTCGGGCTCTGAGCTGACAGTTCAGAGCCTGGAGCCTGCTTCACATTCTGTGTCTCCCTCTCTCTCTGCCCTTCCTCTGCTCATGCTCTGTCTCTATGTCTCTCAAAAATAAATAAATGTTAAAAAATAAATAAATAAATAAATAAAAACCACAAACAACTGCGTGACTCCTTAACTGGAGTCCAAACTGCAAGAAAGACCTTCAGTTGGGAAATGGGAGTATGGACTAGGAATGTTGTTAAGAAAATCACACCAGTTATTCTGATAGTTGTGCTGTGATTATGCATGAAAAAGTCTTGTTTCTAAGAAACTACATGTTGAAATTAAATTTGGAGCACAACGTGTATATGTGATGAGGACATACGGCAAAATATTAACTGTTAAATCTAAGCGATGACAACGCTCATTTTCCATACATTTGAAATTTTCCATAATATAAAAGCAAGAAATAATGTTTACTGGACAAAAAGGAAACTTCTGATCACGACAGTTCCAAAAATAAGGATTAAACCAAGAGACTTGGGGGTACAAAATTTATTTAAATCATTTTATTTCTTTTTGTTTCTAAGTTTTCTGTAGCATGCTTTATCAGTCTGACAACAGGAAGAGCACAAATTCTAAAAGAAATTTTTAAATTTATTCCTTTTTTTAGGATCCTACTGCTTGCCTCATGTATTGGCAAAGCCTACGAAGCTATAATCATTTAAACTCAGGTGATTATAACCGTTTTGTAAATGAATAACTTTAAATTATCAATTCTATCAGAAAGTGTGCTTACCTATCTTTGAATATTAAAAACAACTGGGGCGCCTGGGTGGCTCAGTTGGTTGTGACTGACTTCAGTTCAGGTCATGATCTCACAGTTGGTGAGTTCAAGCCCCACATTGGGCTTTCTGCAGCCAGCAGAGAGCCTGCTTCAGATCCTCTGTCCCCTTCTCTCTCTGCCCCTTCCTCGCTCGCGCACACCCTCTCTCAAAAATAAACATTAGGGGCGCCTGCATGGCTCGGTCGTTTAACCATCCAACTTCAACTCAGGTCACGATCTCGGGGTCTGTGAGTTCAAGCCCCACATGGGGCTCTGTGCTGACAGCTCGAAGAGCCTGCTTCACATTCTGTGTCTCCCTCTCTCTCTGCCCCTCCCCAACTCAAGATCTGTCTCTCTCACTCTCAAAAATGAATAAATGTTAAAACAAATGTTTTTAATAAATAAATAAATAAACATTAAAAAATATTCTAAAAATTATGATTTTGGGGGCGCCTGGGTGGCTCTGTCGGTTAAACATCCAACTCTTGATCTCAACGGTCATGATCCCATGCTCTGTGAGTTCGCCCTGCATCGGGCTCTGCGCTGACAGTGTGCAGCCTGCTTGGAATTTTCTCTCTCCTCTCGCTGCCCCTACCCCAACTGGTGCTCTCTCTCTCAAAATAAACTTAAAACATTTTTTTAAATTAATTATGACTTTCGAGGAATTCCAGTGATATTCAATACATCCAATATCTAAGCAAAAGCGAGTTTAGACGCACAAAGTGAGCTCACATAGAGGAAGGAAGGTAGGGCACCGGGAGGTTTCCAGAATACATCTCAATTCTGAAGTTTTAAACTGTTAGTCACCAATGTAGCCGGTTGCGTCAGCTGGCACCAGAGACAAAAATGTGCATGTACCACTGCATCGAGGAACCCCAAATTGTGAGAGCTTGACAACACCATCCCCCACGACGAATTTGTACTGAGACAAATATTTTAGATTTACTGACCTGTTAAATTTTTATTAAGAAACACCAGCATTTAATCTTCTATCTGTTAAGTCAGATGTCTGAACGCAAATCTACTCACTGTACCTTCTTCAAAAGCACACTTACTTCTCTTTCTAAAACGAAATCTTGTCATCATTTCTATTTATGAACATACTTTAACTGCGTAAATAAATCTTCGGCTACAGTAATACTGTAATCTTAATTCTGACTTTCCGGAAAGGTTTGTGGAAAAAGAACAGCTAGGCTGGCAAACTTGCTTGTTCTGAACATTAAGTCAAAATTTTCTGGGTGTGTTTTGCAAATATATTTACCCATTAAATCGGCTTAAAGGTTCGTCAGGCAGGTGCCTGGCTGGCTGAGTCATTAAGCATCTGACTTAGGCTCAGGGCAAGATCTCACAGTTTGTGTGTTCGAGTCCCACATCGGGGGAGCTCAAGCCCCACTGCGGGAAAAACATGAGTCCCACTTCTGTCTGTCTCTCTGCCTCTCGATCACTTGCACCTACTCTCTCTCAAAAAAAAAAAAAAAAAAAAAAAAATCCAAATCTTAAAAAGAAAAAAAAATCTAAATCTTAAAAAGAAAAAAGAAAGTTATTCGGGTATACAACATAATGATTCGCTATTTGTATATGTTGTGAAACGATCACCGCAATAAATCTAGTTAACCTCCCCCCAAAATAACAAACAAATTAAAAATTTACTGCAGTTGTGAGATTTTGAATTTTATCCCCAGAAATTAAAACTAAAGGATCATTTCCGATTTCTTCAGAGTTTGTTGAACAAATAAAAATACAAAAATCCCAAGTACTCTTTTTACAAAGAAATCATAGCTAAATATTGATGACAGGATAAAACATAAATGACAACAATAGTATAATTGCAGTATCTCATACCTTGGTCGCGTCAGAATGTTCAATTTTCTTTTAAGTTCTTGATGTTATTACTTGTTAAGGAATACAAGCCCTCATCAAACGGCATCATAAGTGACATAAAATTCAACTACTCACTCTCACTTTCGGTGTTGGAATGTTATTAATTTTAAAAGACGCGCAAATATCTCGAGAATGACACACTTAACTGAGCTGTAGGGACAGGCATTTAAACCTAAACGTTAAAATAGTCTTTTCATCTTTTCCAACGCGGATATTCTAAAACAAGGTCATATAGTTCAAAAGCCACTAACAGACCGAACCAGAAACGTTATTCGAAGAACGCACCCCATCAAAAGTTAAACGGCAATTCGCTTAAGAAAGAGCGGCATGATAAATGACCAACTAAATACTAGTAAAACTGTTAACCGGGAAAGAATCTAGGATGGAAACTATGGATGTTCACAGTACAGTCCTTTCAACTTCTCTGTATTTTAAAGTTTCACATATTAAAATGGAAAGGGAAAGGGCATCATGAAAAAAAAAAACAGACTTGAAAAACCTTTAAAAATGATTTACCAACCGCTTTCAGGGTTTCATTTTAAACGGAAAACCATCTGAACTTTGGAAGTGAAATCATCTGCATATAGTTAAAAAAACAAAAACAAACCCACCTCTAAGAATGTAAATAAACATACTAACAAACCTTGCCAGAAAAGCTGTCATCACGTAACGAAGCCAAACGGAAACTTACTTGGCGCGTTTTTCCTAAACCTTGGCAACTGCGCCTTCACCACAGAAAAGTCGAAGGGCTTTAAAACGAATCCCCAATCTTAATCAGGCAATTAACCAGGTCTCCGTGCATGCCTCAAATCCTGAAACCCCCAACTCTACGTCCTAGGACCACTCGCTTCTGCTCCGCTCTAAAAAACCCAGATCTACGCTAAGGGCTGAGTATGCGGCTACCTCGCGATACACAACTACAGCGTGACTGCAGGAACTTAAGCTTGGCTGCCAAAAATAAAATCGGGTAATGACTTTTAGAGAGGGGAGAAGTGGTGACCCAGTCTATGATCCAGCAGTCCGAAAAAAGCCCTAAAACCCAGCTCCAGCCTGGGGGGACGGGAGGCGCGGGTGTAGTCCAGGACACGGAACCCAGAAAAGGAGAGGTTTGCGCCGGGGCCCCAGTGGCTGCTGACGCAAGCGAACCCTCGACTCTCCGCCCGCCTGTGGGGCCACAGATTATTCGGAATTCTGCCCCCCTCCCTGGAATCTCCGCCCGCGCCTTCCCGGGCACGCCGCCCACCGCACGCCGCTGACCGGGCCCAGCGAGCGGGAAGGATATTCTCGGCGCGGAGCTGCTCGATGGTTTCCTCGCACTGCCGAAGCCGCTCCCGAAGCTCCGCGTCGCCGACCCCATTCTCGTCCTCCTCGTCGCCGTCGTCATCCTTGAAGCGGGTGTGAACAGGCTTCGGAATCGATTCCTCTGGGTGGTCAAACGCCTCGAACAGCTCTAGGTCGCCAAAATCCACCTCCGCCGCCATCTTGGGCTGTGGGAAAGATTCGAGGAGAGGCGGAGCCGGCCGCCGGGCCGGGGGCGAAGGTTGTAGGGCGGCACCGCTCACTAGGGCTCCGGGCCGCGCTAAGCCACCCGGTAGGGTTTTCTCCCAACACCAGCCGCGAAGCTGTGGGCGGGCCGGTCCCGAGAGACTACAACTCCCACAGTGCAGTGGCGTCTCTCTCTGAGTCACTTCCGAGGTTGCTCAGGAGCATGGCATGCTGGGACGTGTGGTTTCTAAGCGACTGTTAACTCATTGTTTGCATTGCATACGGGGATTGGTCCTTTTTAAACGTGCCGAAAACCTGCCTAGATCAGAATGTGTTAATATATGTTGTCCCTGTGATGTATCTAAGGCCGAAAAATCGGAGCACGACGCATGTCTTAGCACAGGTTCTGGTGTGCGTGCTAAACTGCACAAGAGAAGAAGGAACTATCTGGTTTTGCCACAGATTACCTTTGTGATCTTGGACAAACTGTTTCCGTTAATTGGGCTTGTTGCGCTTTTTCGTGAAAAAAGAGCTAATCGCTAGATTGCTTTAGATTTGTCTGTTGTGGCTGTCGGTGGTTTCCGTAGTTCAATCACTCATTCATTCAATATTATTTACTACGTTCAACGTCCTTGGCACAGGTGTGGAACTTGAGGATGAAGAGTGAGTAAAATAGACAAGTTCCTGCTCTGGTGGAGCCTCTACGGGCTCGCAAAACAAACGAACAGAAAATAACCCTAAATGGCCCCGCTGTTGAATTGAGGTGGATGTTGATGAGTATTCATCGCTTTTTAAAAATACGTGAAATAAAAATACAGGAAGTTGTAGATATGTAATGATTAACTTTGACAGAATCTGTAGGAATCAGTGAGTTGAGCAATTTAGGTTTGAACCGATACGTTAAGTGTTAGGCGGGCAGAACTGATGGCGAGATTTTGGCGGATGGATTTAAGATCATCCTCTTTGGAAGAAATCACATGTGAAATGAAAAGAATAGAGCAAGAGGAGACTGGTACATTAGGCCAGTACTCACAGACCAAGTCAGAGATCCTCTCTCCACTCTCAAAACTGGGAATTCATTTCAACATTTTAAACAGGTGGTGTTTGTGACCTGCAGATTTTCATTAATTTTTTAATGTTTATTTTTGAGAGAGGGAGTGCGTGAACGGAGAAGGGGCAGAGAGAGCGAGAGAGACAGGATCCAAAGCGGGCTCCACGCTAATAGCAGAGAGCCTGATGCCAAGCTCAAACTCAGGAAGCATAAGATCATGAGATGCTTCACTGACTGAACCACCCAGGCACCCTGCAAATTTTCATTTTGGTAAGATAGTCTTGATTACGTGGTAGAAAAAGGATTGAAGATCCAGCAAAAGTAAACTACAGAGTCTAATAGATTTTTGTAGTCAAGCAATAAAGGTTAATTTGGATTAGGGTAGTGGCAATGGTGGTGGAGACTTAATGTTTACAAATAGAAAGTTGTTTTTAAGAGTATTTATTTTGAGAGAGAGAGGCAGAGCGAACCCCAAACAGGTTTCACATTATCAGTGTGGAGCCGGATGTGGGGCTTGAACTCACAAATCATGAGATCATGACCTGAGTGGAAAAATCAACTCAGACGCTTAACCAACTGAGCTACCCAGGTGCCTCAGAAGCAGAAAAAATTTAGAAGATAAAATTACAGCAACAGTAGTAACTGAAAGCGTGGGTACAAGGAATGAGAGAAAACGGGTCATGAATATTTCTCAGGATTGACTTAAGAAACTGATTGAATAAATGACCATTTGAGATAGCAATGGTTGCGGACCAGGTCTGATAGCAATGAGGGAAGGGATGTGGTACCTTGAGGCAATTTTATCCTCAGAGGCCATAGAGAAGCAACTGGACTGGTGAAAGGAAATTTTTCATTTTGGTTACACATTGATATACTGAAGATAAAATTTGAGCCCCAGTGGAAAAGCAGATAAATCTTTGAGTAGAGTTCCAAGAAAAAAAGTCCGAACTAGAGGTTAACATTTGGTTGGCCCACATTTTCAAGACAGTAAATATAACTGTGGTAGATGAGATTGCCTAAGAAAGAATACAGTGAGGAGAGTCTGAGTCTTGAGACACTCAGAGGCCTGGACTGAGAAGGACTGGGACTAAGGATGAGACTACAGAAACTGAATGGCTAGAGTGACAACTAGGAGTGAGTCCAAAGAAAATTATACAGGTCTTAAAGATTTTTGAAGACATTAAAAATTTTTTTAATGTTTATTTTTTTATTAAAAAAATTTTTTTTTTCTAATGTTTATTTTTGAGACAGAGACAGAGCATGAGTGGGGGAGGGGCAGAGACAGAGGGAGACACAGAATGTGAAGCAGGCTCCAGGCTCTGAGCTGTCAGCACAGAGCCCGACGCGGGGCTCGAACTCACAGACCTCGAGATCATGACCTGAGCTGAAGTTGGACGCTCAACCGACTGAGCCATCCAGGCGCCCCTAATGTTTATTTTAGAGAGACAGAGCACGAGCAGGGGAGGGGCAGAGAGGGAGACACAGAATCCAAAGCAGGCGCCAGGCTCCGAGCTGTCAGCACAAGAGGCCAACATGCAGCTTGAACCCATGAACTGTGAGATCATGACCTAAGCTAAAGTCAGACGCTTTACCGACTGAGGAGCCACCCAGGTGCCCCCTAAAGGGTTTTAAGTTCTCTCTACACCCAACACGGGATCAAAGTGCATGCTCTATGGGCTGAGCCAGGCAGGTGTCCCTGGAAATTATATTTAAGTATACACTTCAATCACCATTTGACCTATGAAACTTTAGCTTGGAATGATACATAAAACTTGTTTGTCTCCTTGAACGGACTTACTTCTTCAGTGGTACTTTTTTTAATGAAACAGTGCTCCTTTTTTATTTTTGAGAGGGAGGGATAGTGTACACAAGAAAGGGGCAGAGAGGGAAGAGAGAATCCCAAGCAGGCTTCACACTGTCAGCGATGAGCCCGATGCCCAGCTTGAATTCACAAACTGTGAGATCATGACCTGAGCTGAAGTTGGACACAACTGACTGAGCCACCAGGGCAGGTACCCCCTTCCCCTCCCCTTTTTTAAAAGCTGTATTGTTTTGACAGCAGGAGGGACCATGTGTGCGCAGGGGAGTGGCAGAGGGCAGAGGGAGAGAATCTTAAGCAGGCTCCAGACCCAGCATGGAGCCCTCAGTGACAAGGGGCTCCATCTCACCCAACTGTGAAAACATGATCTGAGTGGAAATCAAGTTGGATGCTCCACTGACTGAGCCACCCAGGCACCCCAGTACTTAAGCCTTCTAAGCTTCATGTAATAAAAATCCAGCACCACCCAAGTTGGAAACCTCATCTCTGAATTTGCCTTTTCTTCAACGCCCACACACAAGTCCTATTTAAACTTCCAAGTTACCCTCAAAGCCAACTGCTATCACACTGCTCATCATTATCTAGCTCCAAATGCTAGTGTCGTCTTCTGCTCTTACCACCCTGCCTAGCTACCACTTATTGTAAAGTATCTCCCGGACAGCAACCTATGTTCCTGTTGTTTACAAGGATAAGCCCCAACATACCCATCATGGACTACAGGGCTTTGAAACTGTGAGCAGAGTCTCAGCCACAGAAAAAGGCTGGAGTGGGGACACAGAAGGGTAACGTATAAAAACCATTAAGTAGGTCTCCTCTATAAAGTCATTCATAATTGAGCCAAGATTTCCAATGGCTCCCACTCCCCTTCCAGGACTAAATAATTGCTTGTGTAATTACGCAACTTAATAATTATCTACATGCCTCCCTCTAGATTTGCACGGTCAGTGTGGTTGTCTCTGGCTACCTGGGACTGGCTATTGACAACTTTTAAGGATCGCTAGTCAAAACTGCAATGTGGTAAATTACACTTTTTAAAAAATCTGTAAAATTTCAACTAAAATTACAGATTATCTGTTGATGGACTAGTTTGTTTAAATTTGGTTACTACCATTTTCTAAATTACTGCTCTACATTAGGGCAGGATGCATCGTATCACTCATAATGTATGGCCGGCTCCTAAAATAATATAAGAAAAACACAGGACACAGGTAACGTGTGCTTTTATAAGCCCATGAAAATTTCTAAGGACATTGATTTGAGAAGATACTCCTGACCTGAAAAATCTGAATTTGTGGGGACTCCAAAATGGAAAAAAAAAAAACCCCAAAAAACAAGGTGCATTCCCCAGAAACTTGTCACTTAAGCATGAAAAGCCATTTCTTCATAAAATCACTGTGCTCTGAAAAAGCTAAACCCTTATCAAGATATATTAAAAATGTCACAACCACACTTCTCATTCATCACAAAAACATGCCCAACAAGCAAGCTGACCATTTTAAAAATAAAGGTGCAAGTTTTTACCATTAAGTGTGCTTCCCTTGCACTGTACTACTGCATTGTGAAGTTGTTTTCCAACAGATTTTTCTAGGGGAAGGTGGAAATTATGACTTTGTAGTAATAAAAGCAAATGAATTACAAGTTCCGTTCTCCCCCTCCGCCCTATTTAATTTAGTGACAAAGTAGTTTTCTAGTATTTTTGTACTAGTGAAGACTTCAAAGGGATAATGAGCAAAGGGCATACCAAGAACTTGTTATAAGGCACTTTATTAAAATAAAAGTGCTTACATCCCTTTAATGTATTAATCTATTTCCTGAATAACATATGGAATATTGAACAAATACTGTACACCAATTCTGTTCCTTATAGTAGGAAAACAGTATTATTTTAATGTTTGTTATTCCTCCCAACTTCCCTTTACATTTTTGCTCACCATGGTATTGCCTAGAGCATATTTAACTGTTTAAAAAAAAAAAGGAATTTCTATCTAGTGTTCTCTAATAGCAATTGCAAACTGCTACAAAAACCATGAAACAAATTCAAATAAGAATTCCAGGTAACTTAAATTAACACCAGTTTTGAGAAAACCATTTTTATTATCATCACCACCCAGCTTATTTGTGCTGGATTATGTACCAAATGGCCAGATCTTCTAAAGAACATCTACATAACATTTCTTTCATGTTTCAAGAGATGAAAATAACTGTACAAGGTTAAGTACAAAAGTACACAAGACAGTGGACACGAAATATCCATGTATGAGATTTTATCCCACCTGCAGCTTTTATATATTTGAAAAGTAGAATTCATGAACTAAAAAATATTGTCCTTCTATAGTCCTGTCAAGTTTAATGGAAGTGTGTTTAACCTGATTACGACACTAACACCAGTATCACTGATCTGATATTTACAAAAAATCGTATTTTTCAATAAATTAAAGTCAATGCAACACCCATGCAAGCTAGAATGCTAGCTGTTTGGTGAACAAGGACCTGACATCAGAACCAGAAGTCTATAAAGTCCCAAACATTATGTCTGATCTTTTTCAAACTGCATCCATTCCTCGCATTGATGATGTGAAACCCAATCCCATTCCTCTTTGTGTGTGGGTCTGTGATCTTGCCATTTCGTACTGAGCATCTAGATTCCTAAATACTTCTTCCTGTTGCTTCAAAGTCTTGTAACTTTCTTCATCAACTGAGCTACATCCAGCTTCATCTTCGCTCTAAATATCAGATAAAAAATTTATTGTTAACATTAATGGAGATAAGAAAAAAGAGTTTTTCTCACTTGACAGTAGTTATGATAAATCACATGTTTTAGGATAAGGATTTGACCTCAATTATTTAGCTCCCACTCATCCATTTAGCACGTATCAAGTGCAAGGCAATATTCTTTCTAAATAAGTATAGGGAAAGACCAGAAGATAACAAAAAATCAAATTCATTTTACTGGGTATGAAGAAAAATACATAGAATGCACCATACAATACATAAAGTTTAGGAGAAAACCCGAAAATGGGGCAGGTGTGCTTGCTATTTTAAAAAGGCAGATGAGAGAGGACTAAGAAGTTGACATGTGAGCAGGAGCCAAGAATGATGCAGGGAGCTGAGGGAAGAAAAGGACAGGGAAAGTTAGCAGCAGATGCAAAGGTCCTCTGGCATTGTTCCAAAAGAGCCAGCTCAGTGCAGCTTCTTTAAGCCAAATACCCCTTCGATGAAAAAATACATTCCCTTAAGTAATAATACCTCAGCGTTTGTGAACTTTTCAGGTTATATAAAATGTAATACTGTATTTGTACATTTACACTCTACTCAAGAAAAAAAAATCTAAATAACTTGAAACAAAAGAATTCACATCTTAAAAACACTCTGGAAACTTTAAAAATGAAGATTCTACTCCAAGTACACTTAGCTTTTTTAAATGAGTGTTTTCTTAAAGCAAATTCATTAATTTTCATTTATAATTTCATTTTTATTTACTAAGAAAAAGCTTACAATCTTGAAAAACGTTCATCTAAGGTATATAAAAGCAAGTTATAAGCAACACATTAATTTAAATTGAGTAATTTGTATTGCCAACAAACTAGTGATAACATAATTCTGTGAAATTAATCTTTTTTCTGTGAAAAAAGCATCAGAAAGAACCCAAAGTTGACACATTACTGAAATAACTTTTAGTTTGAGGACCAATGTTAACCTGAAAGTGTTAATATGAATTTTAATTCCAACTGTGTAACTCACCTTAATACCCATTAACTTCCTGAATTTGACATTTTGGTCCTTGTTTCCAAAATTCAATTTTTCCCATATTTCAGCAGACTGGGATTTGTCCTGTTAAGAAACATTAAACTTTTAGAATACATAAAATTTGTCATCTTTTATTAGGTTATCAAATCTCTCTGTAATAAGGTCTACAAGAACAACAGGGTTTACAGCATCCTATCAATGGAGTTTATTATTTTAAGATTTCTATTACAAAGTAATGAAATAAAGAAACAGAAGTACTTCATATTATAGCCTTCATGAAAAAAACCTAAGCTAAGGAGCTTCTTCGCCCATTACAAACGTATGGAAATACTGTTTTTTTTCCCCTAAAACTTGACTTAGATCATGCTTTTTCCAAAATCAAGTAACTGTGGTAAATTATTCTAGTCAGGTTTGCAGAATACATCCAAACCAATCATTTTCCAGCCCAAATATGTTTTTCTAAACGTTTATTTATTTATTTATTATTTTTTTTTTAAATTTTTTTTTTTTTTTTTTAATGTTTATTTATCTTTGAGAGACATAGAGGCACAGCATGAACAGGGGAAGGGCAGAGAGAGAAGGAGACACAGAATCGGAAGCAGGCTCCAGGCTCTGAGCCGTCAGCACAGAGCCCGACGCGGGGCTCGAACTCACAGACCGAGAGAACATGACCTGAGCTGAAGTCGGCCGCCCAACCGACTGAGCCACCCAGGCGCCCCACGTTTATTTATTTTTGAGAGACATAGAGACAGAGCATGAGCAGGGGAAGGGCAGAGAAAGTGGGAGACACAGAATCTGAAGCAGGCTCCAGGCTCTCATGAGCCGTCAGCACAGAGCCTGATGCGGGGCTCGAACTCACAGACCGCGAGATCGTGACCTGAGCTGAAGTCGGCCGCTTAACTGACTGAGCCACCCAGGCGTCCCCCAAATTTGTTTTTCTAAACAATGACTAAGTATAAATGACAAAGAAGAGGAATTAAAGAACTTACCCCTTCTTTCTTGCCTTGCCAAAGCATTTTCCTTTTTTTCTCTTGTTCAGCAAATTTCATTGGATTCACAGCTGCTGGGTTGTAATAGCTAGGCACAGCTATTCCGGTCTCTGCCAAAGCTTTAGCCTGCAGGGCAGCCATCTGAGCTGCCATAGCTATCTGAGGAGTAACTTGCGTTCCTGATGCCAACAAAGCAGCAACATTGAGAACGGAACCTCCGGTGGCAGCAGCTGCTGAAGAGGGAGTACAGATTTTAAGACTCACCAAAGCAAACCTCCTGATTTATGGCCGTGCATTTATACATAAGAACTAATCCACAAAAAGACAAAATATTCTCACCAAAGTAAGGAAATGTGTGTTAGTTTACAAAGCAATAACAATTTAGTAAAAATTAGACGTATTTATAACAACAGAATTTCCCAGGTATGATCCTTTATACATGCTTTATGTATCTGAAAATAGTAAGTTTACTATTAGTAAAGTTTATATTAGTAAAATATAAGTTTACTAATAGTAAAATGATTTGTGATTTCAGTGAAAACAAACTATGGTGCTTGTAGCTAAACTTATAACACAATAAAACCTTTTATTTATTTCTTTATAATATTTTTGAGAGATGGGAGTGTGAGGAGGGAGGAGCAGAGTGTGAGGGAGACACAGAATCCAAAGAAGGCTCCAGGCTCTGAGGTGTCAGCACAGAGCCGACATGGGGCTCCAACTCATGAACCATGAGATGACCTGAGCCGAAGTCGACGCTGAACCCACTAAACCACCCAGGTACCCCTAAAAACTTTTATTTTTATGGTCTTTAAGCTTACAAAAGGATTTAAGACATTCATTTGAAACAAGCTAAGACACACATAAAAAAATATTAAGCCCAAGTCCTATAAAGGTTAAATGCCATGCCTGGTGTTTCAATTTTAAGTAGTTGAGTCAGCAACTGTGTCAATTTTCTGTAAACAGACTGTTCTTACGAATTTTTCTGTCAGTCCAGGATATAAGCTTAAAAAGATCTTTCAATTACTAATATCATGGCAATCTAGTTATGAAAGGTTTGTTGTAATTATATACTAAAAAGAAAACAGCAATTTGTACAATTTTAGATAATTTCAAGAAGCACCAATTAACTAGAAATGTCAACAAAAGCAAAAAACACCTCCCAGATTACATTCCATACAGTTCAATAAGCACTGTCTGATTATCTTCAATCATCCACAGGCAATGTTTGTGTTATGTCTAAAGTCTTGATTTCTTATCCCAGTTTAGTCATCATTTTTATTAAATTGCATTTTCTCAAAACTCACGACTAAAAGAAATGTGTAGTGACAGCTAAAGTTTATTTCACTTGTCGAAATTATGTGCATCAATCAAGAAATATATATGCACAAAGAGTTTATGAGGTATGAAAGTTAACATTAAAAAATAAGTTGTCCACACTTCAGTAATAATAAAAAAAAAAGGGTTACCGTGCAAATGCTGGTTAGCAAAGATCATGGATGATTTTCTTGCTGTTATTTTTCTGAACTTTTCAAATTTTCTACGAGGAAATGCCATACTTCCATAATATAGAAAATAAATTACCTGCAGCTATTTCTTGTTGTTTTTGTTTCTCAACCATTTCTTTTTCTCGCTGTTCTTGTAATTTCTTTGCCCTTTCCAACCTGCCAAAGACAATCGCAATGAATTTAAAATAACACTCAATATAAAAGTCAATATTTATCTTTGCATTTCTCCACATGTATAGACACGAAACACTTAATACAGAATTTTAAATTAAATTTGACACATTGGTATCTGAATATGGGGAAAAAAAGCATTCATCCTTAAGATATCAGGCAGTTTAAAGACCTACTTCAATACTGATTTTAAACATTTTTAAATTCACGGAATAGCCAAAAACTAGAATAGTTTTTACACACAGTTCTCACAGAGATTATTTTGAAAAAATAAGAATTATTCGGTCTTGAACTGGAAACATGAAACACAAATTCATCCCCCAATGAAAGAAAAACAGGTTCTGGTTCACATTAAATTCACTAATACATACGTATACTAAATATGCTGTCAAATCAATATCTACTTCTTATATAACAAGTTTTAAGTAGTATCTTCATGAATTCCTGAAAGACAAACCTCTTTTCTTCAAAGGATTTCTGATTTCCCAACCATAAGTTAAAAGTCACCCCTTCCTCCTTCAATTTGGTATAAAAGGACAAAAATTAGGGAAAAGGTTCTGTTTTGGGGTACTACAAGTAGTAAGTTACAGTGATAGCCAATGCGCCTTTACTTTAGCAATTGCTAAAATTTACATAAATCTAATATAACAATCTATACTCTTATTCTCATTTATCAGTCACACATGCAACAAAAAAACAGTATAGACTTGATTTTGTCCTTGAGAATAAATGTTTCTGATTGGGGTAACATTAAAGTGTTGGTTCACATACATGAAAAATATTTTCAAATGAGTTTAAAAATATTGTCCTTATTTTTATAAAAATGAACAACGGTCTAACTATATAGTTTCTTATTAACCAAAGATCTCCCTTCAAATTTCAAAGTAGCCAAGGAGCAATGTGGTATTCTGAAAAAAGGTATTTCATGTAAATTTATCTGAAAATCACTGCGATTATTTAAGTCAAAATAGTTTTAGATACTAGAAACAGTTTCAACACTAATAAAAGCCCAAAATTAAAACACACCCAACTTATAAGAATATAGGGCTTAAAAAAATACTGGTCAGACTTAATTGATTATTCTTTATAAATTAGTTCAGATACTATTGTCAGTTACTTCTTACTTCCATTGATTTTAGTTTCAGAAAGAAAATATAATTGACTACTATTGGTTGCATATTTAAAATGGCCATTGCAGGTTGGAATTAACACCATTCACTAAGGTGAATGGCATGAAGAAGGGGCGAGCTCACACCTTTGCTGCTGCTGCTGTTCAGCTGGAGTTTCTGCCAGGCTGGGTTCACAGGGCAGCAGCCCATCAGGTTACATTGTGATAACTGTATTTTTGTAATGAAAAAAAAATACAAACTCAATTTCATAAGGACAAAAACCCAAAATCAAGAGTATAGTTTTCAGAATATGGGAAAACCTGCGAACAAGCACATGGATTATTACTTTACTTCTTGACTCTCTCTAGAAGGCAGTTCTTTCAATGATTTTGCACATCTTGGTTAGATAGCCCTACTGTGTGTCATCCCAGTTACCAGAACATCTTGGAAATATTTCAAAATTAAAACATATAATGATCTCCTCATGCTATCAGCAGTAAAATTTACAAAATTAAATAAATCACCTTGCAATGTTTTAAGCAATATCAGAGGCAAAATTTAAGAGCTCTTGAATCAGACCTAAGATTTCTAAAAAAGTTTCAATTGCAAACCAAAAATATTTAAAGCCTAAATTTGAGAAAAATGAAACAGTTAATCATGAAGGAAAAAACAAACTGTTGTAGACATTGTAATCTTCCCAGTTTTATAAATTGGTAAATGTTTAAAGTGAGAATTAACAAATTACTCATTATTAGTTCTACATCACAGAGCTGGCACAATATCGTGGCTAGATTTAGTTATTTGACTTATACTCTGAAAGCATTCACTCTGTCCACACAATTATCTACTTCCAGTTGAAGAGGAAAAACACATCTACTAGTAGAAAATATACGCACCTCCTAGCTAGAGCTTCTTGTGCATCCATTGCTGTGTTTCTGCCTCTGAAGGGAGGTGGACTAGGAGTTCGGCTTAAACTTCTGCTAAATCTTCTTGGTTTTTCAATTCGCTTCTTTCTATCTCTGTGACAAATCGTATTTCACATGTTGGAATATGTCCAAGTAATACTAATTACCTCACTTAATCAAAACCAATTATATTTACACGGTTCGACAAAAAAATCCAAACAGTAGATAATACATTTCAAATTCTTTCCTCTCCACCTCTGCCCTACAGCCTCCACAAGGTATCAAGGTTCCTTGAACGTGCTGCTAGTTTTCTGCAAGTTCATTTAACCATCCCAGTTACAGATAGATATTTAGAATGTTTCCAGTCTTTTGCTATTACACCCAGTGTTGCAAAGAGAGCCTTATAGTTATTTTATACTTACGTAGGTGAATAAAGAGGATCAATCCCTAGTAGCAAGATCCATAGTTTAAATGTTCCTAGTATTTTAATCGACAATGAATTAATTTGTAAATGTTTAAAAAAATCCAAAGCATGAAATCAGTAGAAAAGAACTAGTAAAATGAAAGATTAAAAAACCAACAAAAAACAGGATTGATCAGAATAGAGTATCAGTGGCCAAAACTAGAATTGCTGTTTAAAAAAAAAAGGCTAGAAACACCATAAATAATGGCCTGTATTGCCCAAATGGACAGTAAAAATTAAGGGCAGTTAATGTGAAATCCATTTACCCTAAATTCACTAAACCTCATACTCTGTGAAGTTCAAATTAGTAACCTATTATGAACTAAAACTACTGATTAAAAATCTACTTTTACCTGTATTTCAGTCTTTATAGACTAACTTGAGCAGTAGGTTAACAAAAGAGCTTTCCCATTACTTTAATATCAGTAGCTCTGTATACATATTAATATCTGCATTATGTGAATATAAGTGTAGAATACATACATTCTCTGAATATTTAAATTCTTACTCTTGTGCTTTTTAAAAAATTTATTTTTTTTTCATTTTAGAGAGTTGGGAGGAGGGACAGAGGCAGAGAGGGAGAGGATCTCAAGCAGGTTCCACACTCAGCTGGAAGCCCGATGCAGCACTGGATCCCAGAACCCTGGGATCATGACCTAAGCCTTTATTAAGAGTCAGATGCTCAACCTACTGAGCCACCCAGGTACCCCCTTCTCTTGTGCTCTTTATTGCACTTTCTGTCTCAACAAATTAAAGTCTCTCCTCAATCAAGACAGGTTTGAATTAAGCTCATCTTTTTGAATGTCTGAGATAGGATCTAGAGTATAATGGGTTAAGAACATATATTGACTTTTATTCAGACACTTGAGACTTGGTCCTGAGAGTACCATTTAAAAATTGTATGATTTGAGGCTTCTTGGACAAGTTACTTAAGGTAAGCCCAATGGTCTTAATTCACAAAACAGTTGTTATGAGGATTAGATGGAGGCAATACATGGAAAGATCTTTGTCGTAATACACAACACGTGGTAGGCATACAATAAATCTAAGCTACTTTGATTTTAATGGACTATTCCCACCTACACTTCAGAGAAAATCTGATTAAATGAGCATACATAGGAATGCTATGTAAATGTTCAGGTTTGTTCTTTATTTGTCAGAATGTGATTAAAAAAAATTTTTTTTAAGTTTATTTATTTTTAGAAAGAGAGAGAGAATCTCCCACACTGATGGTGCAGAGCCCAACATGGGGCTTGAACCCACAAACCATGAGATCATGACCTCAGTTGAAACCAAGACTCAGATGCTTAACCAACTGAGCCACGCAGGAGTCCCATGATCAATATATTTTATAACTCTAAATAAAATTCTGATCCACGATTTTGATGTCTTCATAGTGAGAGAAGATAAACAGAGCCCTGAGGGACCTATCTGATTTTATTCATAATGACTACTTACCGACTTCTACTCCTTGTCCTACTCCTGCTTCTACTCCTATGCCTGTGTCTTGATCTTGAACGGGATCGAGATCGGATCCGACGTTTTCTTTCCCGGCTTCTGGATCTTGATTTCTTCCTCTCTCTGCTTCTGGATCTTGACTTCTTCCGCTCCCTACTCCTGGATCGGGACTTCTTCCGCTCTCTGCTTCTACTACGATGACGCCTGAAAATAAAGCCCACACATTTGTAGTTACTTAGAGCTGTGTCTTTTCAAACTACAGACATTATGAATTATCTGCAATGCGTGCTATCAAGCCAGGTAATACACTACTCTGTATTGTATGTAGAAAGGATAATTGAGGATTTTAATGGAAGAAGTTATAACAACAAATGGGCCTTTATTTTTGTTTGATGATGCCTCAGAAGGAACACGGTAAAGCTGTAACATGCCAAAAATGCAATGCATCCTACCCCAACTCAAGATTCTGTTTGATAGTTTAAAGTCTACTACTGCCTCATTGGAGTATTTGTGCAACTTAAAGATGACAATCATACTACTGAAAAATTTTGACCCAGTCTGATACCACGTATCTATTCCCACAAAAAACTCCAAACATATTAAACACTGCTTCTTAAAGCAAAAATCCCACAAATTTCAGCCATGATAAAAAAAATCTTTCTATACCACAAAAGATATCAACAAATTCTATACCGACAATGTAAAAGAATCATTTTGCTGGCTTAAACATAGTTCGGCTATATAACTTTTTCACTACAAGAAACAAATGAATTACAAAGTTAAAAAGAAAAAAAAGCACACTAATTGAATATGTAAATCATAATCATCCTTTATCCCCCCTATCTTGGACACCATTTTTGCCTTTTGTTAACAATGTGCCAAAAATTTCAGCTACTAACAGACATTAGTAGGCAGAGAAATAGGTCAAGTTACCAAATATATGTATTTTCCTTCTTTCTTCAACGTTTATTTATTTTGAGAGTAAGTACACATATGTGTGAGAATTCCCAAGTAGGCTCCTCGCTGTCGGCGCGGAGTCTGACATGGGGCTCAAACTCACTAACCATGAGATCATGATCTGAGCTGAAATCAAAAGTCGCTTATCTGACCAAGCCACCCAAGCACCTCACCAAATATATGTGTTTTCTAATTAAGATTGTTTGGGTAGTGCTGGATTAATGAGAAGCTTTACATAGCTCTATAGATAGCAGTAACTTATAAATACCCAAACTACTTACCTTTCACGAGACCTGGATCTTGAGTGACTTCTGCCTCTTGATGACTTTCTTTCTTTGCGTTTGTGTCTGTCCTCGCCATTTTCAGATGAATTTAGTCGTTCTCTTCCTTTATCAGAAGAATGTTCTTTGTCATTATGTTCCTCGGACTTGTGTTTCTTAGATGATTTATCTTTGGATTCATGTCTTCTTGCCTGTTTTAAGAAGAAGTTGGTTCTTTCAGGAAAATAGTGCAACAAAGAGAGTTAGTATGGGTATCAGTAGACAAAAATGTTGTGATGCAACATTAGTAACCTCAGGAGTGTGTAGCAAATAAAAAAAATGATCTAGTTTCACATCACCCAAATGTTGCAGATGAATACTACTAATCTTTGTCTTTATAAAATCTCCCAAATGCAGTTTCCTCCCCAAAGTTAACACAATTAAAACAATGATTTTCAAAGTTGAAGTAATACTGAAAAACCATCATTAACAGAAAAAAGAGGAACTCCTGATATTTCTTTTTTATCTAAAGGAGTAAGGGAAGTACACATGTATCAAAACTTTCAAATTTTTTCGATAAACCTTTTAGAGAAACAAACCACATACACACATATACATCAACTTCTAAAACCAGAGTACGTATCAGTTTAGGTTTAAAAACATAACAAAGATGATCAGGACACAAAGAAATGCACCAGAAAACGCATTTCAATTAGATAACTAAATAAGATTAATCTTACTAATTATTAGTACTTTCTGCAATTTAAATTACTTTACGCAGAGCTGAAGTGTCCTTTTTATAGCTATACTGCCACATCCTCTCTAATAGACGGATCTTGATTTTTCTCCCAATGTCTAAACTGTGAAGCAATCACTTTCCATCTTGCAATATCCCAACGGGCTTGGAGTTCTATTACATTTCATGTACCTAGGGTAGAAAATGGCAACCGTATCTGTTTTAATTTTTATGAAATCAAACTAGGCATAACATAATCAATCCCTACATCATTATACAATACCTACTTTCCCCATACCCTGAAAGATTAAAAACCAAGACTTTTGCTTTCACAAAATATGCATTCAGAGACTGAGCTAAAATTAACTGCACAATCAAGTCTCCATCCTACACTCACATACCAAATTAGAAAGTGATAAACATTAGATTTCCTCACATTGTTGTTAAATCCATCTTTTAGGTAAAGCTTAAAGTTCCAGTTATCTCAGAATCACAATTTTAAAGCTGGAAGAAAATTCAGATGGTCTAAAACTTCCCTTACTTTAAGTATGACTAAACTAAGACTTAAAGCCACAAAGCTACACGGTAGCAGCTGAGCCCTGACCCCATGTTCTCCTAATACCCAGGCCACTGCTTTTCTACCACAACAGGACACTTATCTTATGTTTCCCAAACAGGTAATAGCATATATTTTTCCACTCAAGATTAACTTTTCTTAAAAACAAAAAACTTGGCCAAACATTTTGGAACATGCATGATATATCTGAAAAGAATCATAGTATGTTATTTAATATTTTGCAAAAAAAAAAAACAAAAAAAAACAAAAAAACAAAACCCCCCCCAAAAAACCACAAGAGACCTGGAGACACACCTAAATTTTACTTTCGTTGCCAGTTCTCTATGAATTTATAAGTTATTTCCTTGATTTTGCCATATACTGGCAAACTGGAAAAGCTTTAAATGGTTCAACTTCCAAAAGTTTTAGAGTTTATTTCAAACCAGTTTTCCAAACATAACATTACTATTAATTAAAAAAAAAAAAACATTAAAACCCTTAACTGATTTAAGATATACTTAAGGGAAATAGGAGTTTGAATGACTAATAGTTACCTTATCATGAAGTAGGCTTATTATTTTGCTATCTGAGTCTGCAGCGTCTTCAGTTCAGTCTCTTCGCGCATTAGCACGCTGAGTATGATTTATTATAGAAATGTTATCATGTGAGCTAAACAAAATAGTCATTTTCACAAAAACTCTCCTAAATTAAAAATTTAACAGAGCTTCCATTAGGGGAAGAGGTGAAGTCCCTGCCCACATTTTGTTTTTAGGAGTCTCTTGCCCAGCCCCCGTAAGACTCTTCTCCTCCCTTTTGGCTCCTACTTCTGTTCTTCCTTGTTGGCTCATTCCTTGTCTTCTCAGGTGGGCGAGCAAGTTAACTTCTCTGCAATACAGCTGCTGTCTTTCTTTTTCCTCAAGTTTTGCTGTCACCGCCACCTTTCCAGCTGTCCCTCACAGACTCTTTTATTTCAAAATTCAATACTACTTTTAGGGAAATTGAACTGGTTTGCTAATGAGAGAGGACTCTTGTTATCTTCCATAAAGAAAAAGTACCCCACAGATCTCTAGCATATTGTTACTTAAAGATGATTGCTATTTAAAAATCCTGAGCAGTCGTCAGGCACAAGGAGACTCGGGACCTCAGATTAATGGAAGCTCTGTGTGACAGGCCTAAAAAAACCAATTATAATCTTCATATGAAATTTTTATTGTGAATATTTTCACAACATAATAAAATTAATAATTTTTGAATGAACTTTTCATATAAACAACTATCTTCTTGAAAAATGATGAATCCATATCATGCTTATTTTATAATCCAATTAACCTTTTAAATCTCAAGTTTTGGTACTTACCTTGATGATATCATATATGCACACAAACATTCTACCAGATATTTTACAAGTATTTTAAAGTGCCTATTCACTACAAAGGGTTAATTACCTCTTTGCTTCTGCTCCGGCTCCTATGTTTTCTTCCTTCATTGTCTGTAAATACATACAAAAGTTCACTATAAACAAAGATACAGAACTATCTCAAAAACAAATTTAATTGTCAGCCAGTCCCCCCTCCCCCATTTTTAAAGTAGGCTTCATGCCCTGTATGGAGCCCAACATGGGGCTTGAACTCACCACCCTGAGATCAAGAGTCAGACACTTAACAGACTCCAGTCCATTTTGCTAAATTAAAATTCTACTTACTATCTTCCAAAGACTATTTTCTATGGGAGAGTAGGATTATTCTAACTTAAAACCTTATATATTTGAACAAATCAAGTCATTTGTATAAACCAGATTATAATTGACACAGAGTAAGCAAAAAACCCTCCATGATATGTCAAAAAACAGATACTGTCTTTCAGTTTGTAACAGACCCTTAATTTACAAAACATTCTGACTAGCCCATCTTGTTTTCCAGCCCACAGAAAATTTATAAGAGGGCTTAACAGAGGTGAACAAGAAAAACAAACCAAGAATGCAAGAAAAGAAACAGGGTGAACTATATTTGGCTTAAGTGGTCAAAAAGGTGTTATCATTTAGAAAAATTTCCATTCAAAACTGATTTTAATACTGCACAATTTCAAATATACATGTAAAAATATACATTTGAACTATTTTGTAGATGATTATTTGTGGGCACAAAGGACAAATAACTAGAGCTCAGGTCTTAAAACTTTTTTAGCTCTTTACCATTTTACTTCTCGCTTAACCTCTTCATTAAATAGCAATACTAGTAAAAAAAAAATTACAGCAAAACACCATGCTTCCTATATCACATCAGTCTATTCTTTTTCAGGTTAATGATTAAGGAACATCTCAAAATGCCAAAACCTCTTGCTTCAGAAACATTCTAACATTAAATTAAACAAAATGCAAGGTTAAACATTTCTTGTAAAGTACATCAAAGCATGTTAAGTAACTTCAGAAAAATATACCATTGTGCAGACGACATCTTTCAAAACATTTTGCCAATATTGAAAGAATGAATTCAAACACCTCAGGGTTAATGAATAATTACTGTGACACAAATTTAAACATATATTTTTGCCTTTGGAGAAATTATAAGTTTCTGCATGAAGGCATTTATGTTTTTCATAATTGAAAAATTCTCCAGAAAATTACTTTCATTATTCATTTCTCAATTGGGAAGAAGACATATTAATTGCATCAAAAACCAAATGTGTGTCTTATACACACGTCTATATGGATTTTAACAAATGCTGATAGTGGTAGTTACGGTTTCCAACAATTCATACCTGACTTTCGTTTTCTTTCTCTTGACCTTGATCGTGATCTTGAGTAATGATGTTTTGAGGCTCTAGGAGAAACAGATACATCTGACTGCTCTTTTTTCTTATCTCTATCTGGGGATGTCTTTTCTGGGGCTAGTCCATCTCGCTCTGTATCACTAGCCTAAAAGTTTAAAGAAAAATGATTATAAGTTCTTAATTACATTTAAAAGGTTTCCAATTTCTTAAAGAAAGGGAGAGAAGAGAATGATCCTTGAGTTAAAAAAAAAATCAATAAATCGGAATGGCTAATTTCTAGTACCTAGATACTCTTTGCACCTGATAAACCTGAATAAACTGAAACGACTAACCCAATCACAAAGAGAGATATATGTAATTAGACTGATGTCTTTAACTTTAAAAAAAATCATTATTTTCATAACTTTCAAAACAATGGGGGAAGGGCAAGAATAGGACTTCAAGTATTTTCAAAGAACATTCATTCAAGCAGAGAAAATACAGACCACTTCAGATTTGTAAAGTCATTTACTTGACTTTATCAATATGTTTACTTTAAAGTGGCATACATTAAAAAGGCATTTAAAATAACCTGGTAAAAGTTAAGAGACTCAAGTCTGTAAAATCTAAGAAAACAGCAGAGAGAATGCTTTTAGATTATAAAATAAACAAAATTAACTTACCTATCTGAGAACCCAATCTTAATTTCATTAACCCTCTTTAATGAAAACAGCCCCTTGGCATAGTGCTGCTGCAAAATATGCTCTGCCTCTCCTCACATGCGCTCTGGGCTATGGAAACATTAAGTTGTTTCTGCTTTAAAGCATTTTATAAATTTTCGCGATGCAAATTTTTTAAAAATTGAAAAAAAAAATCAATTGTACATATATTTTCTAAAGAGTCCTGACTTACAAGGATATTTTTTCATCTAAATATCAGTTGACTTCCAACTTCTGGAAGGCAATTTCACCTGCCTTGCTCATAACAAAGTACTCAGCACAGCAATCAATCAACTAATTCCTAGTCCTAATTTTCAGTTAAAAAAAAAAAGTATTTCTGCGACTCTGTTAACAGTGTGGTCCAAATTACAAATAACAACACTATCACACACAAAAAGGCATTGATTTAAATGACTCATAGAAAAAAGCTCCAGGAAGCTAAAACCTGACTGTTCCCAAATCAGATTTTGGTAAAAGGCAGGGGAAACAGTTTCAGTAGTATTTAGAAGGTGGACTACTTGGCCCTTGATCTAAAAATGGTGTTTTTACATTTTTAAAAGGGTTATTAAGCAAGCAAGGATGAGACAGAGTCTATATGTTGTCCACAATGTCTAAAACATTTACCTCCATAATCTTTACAGAAGAAACTGACTTGGATAAAAGGCAATCACTATACATTTCAACAGGAGGAATAATCACGACAATGATTTTCTCCTTCATTTAGGAAGATTAGTCCAGAAAACAAATGCCAAGTAAACTAAAAAGGGTGTAATTTAACAAATGAAAGGTGAAAAATTGCACTATTTCAACAACTACTGACTTAAGAGTTACAAATGTGCAAAACTCAATGCTAGACTCAAAGAATAAAATGATAAAAGATTTACAAGCTTAATTGGGATGAAAGACATAAGCGTGTTAAGCCTCTGACAATGGTTTAAAAAAAAAAAAAAAAAAAAAGGAAAGCATAGAGGAAACAACTAACTACCAGAGAGGTTCTCAGAATCATCCAAGGGTCTCACCAGTTTTCTATGCATGAGTGATTTCTGGAATCATAAAATTTTTGCGGTGAAAGCTTTCATCGCTTCGAATCGAGGTCAACTTTCTTACCTTACAGAGTAGATCAGCAACGTTAGCAAAACTCCCCTAAGAGTATTCTAGCTCTTCGCGCTCTGCTCATAATAATGCCGTATCACACAATTAACGATGATTCTGATTTTCACATTAGCCATTTTCTTTTAATTCTAGTTCTCATTATTATCCTTATGGACTATTTCAGAGATGTCTGTGATGTTAAGTGCTGCTAAAGCTTACACTTGGTAAAACTGCAAAAACTTAAGCACTGCTATCACTTCTCTTGGGGGGATGCTGCAGAATACAGCATTCCTGAACCGCTGGCTCACCTCACTCACTTTTTCAGAAACCAGGACTAGAACCATAAACGACCTTTCCATGGAAAAACCAGCATGTAGCCCAGATAGTACAAGTTTTCAGTCAAGTTTATTTACATGCTTAAACATCACAGAGGCCTGGCAAGAGGGAAGTCAAATGCCCTTAGCATAAGAGAAGACACCCTGTAATACAAGGTAATAACTTAAACCAAAGAGCCATTTTCACCTGTAAAATATACTATAGAACAAAAACCCTCCTAACACTAAACAGGTATGAATGATAGGTAGCCACTTCGTCCACACTTATTTCCATGAGGCTATTTTATAGTAATAGCTTAATGAAAAGTAGCCTCGAAAATCAACAGAATAAAATTTCTCTGAGAAGTTAGTTATCAACTTTATTTCCATTTCGCAGGGATGTACATAAGAAATCCTAAATGCTACCTGCAAAGCCGTCCTCTAGCATTTGCTTTTTCAGAAGGCCACCAGTTATCTAACATTTTTATCTTATTTTAAACCCTAGTAACTCTCAAGACCAAGTACACAAATCTTTTTCCAGTGCAAAGAAGGTACAGTGAATCTAATACTAGGCCACTTCTCCAGGGGACTGTGTCTTTTTATTGAACGAGGCTCTGCAGGCCCCATGTTTGGAATGACTCGTTTTTAAACATGAGCCCAAGTAAAACAACGCCATTCTTTATTTATTTAAAGTATATTAAGAGGCCCAAAACACTATTTAAAGAAAGGAAAACATTACATCGATTAGTTGCACAAATATAAAAAAGCCTTCCAATTGTTTGAAATCTTATCAAAAATCGGTTCTTAATTCAATTAGGTATAGGGGGAGGGGAGTGCAGAAACCATCCTAATTCCAGAAACCCTAATTTTTATAAAGAGCAAACTACAAATTTTTCGTTATGTTTACAGTCCCACTTATTTTCGAAAAGGTATCAATAGCACTTTCTAGCCAGTGGAAAGGAATACAAAATGCTTGCATTTTTTTTTAGCAGTTTCAGTAAAAATGAACTGATCACAATAACGCGATCCACCAGAACTGGGCATCTTACACTCAAAGTAGGCTCTTTAAGGGCCGTAGTTCTTATTTAAAATTAAACAAGTCGACGCAGGATTCCTAAATTTAAACAAACGGCAGTGATAAGACTTTATTATAATGCTTTTCATAGACTTCAAACGATTACATCATAAGCCTCTTCGGCAACAGAACAATCAGAATTCGTATTTCCAAAGCCTTCTCGTAATTAAGTCGAATTTTTGTACTCCTTTTGAGCAACACCTTCCTCAAGTACTTACTAAGAACAAACTAAGGTTTTAACAGGCGAAACACTAATTGAAATTATGCAACCAAAATCTCACAAAAAAACAAAAAACCCACAAAAACAAAAAAACCGAAAAAACCCCGCTACGACTCTTTCCCCATTCTATCCCCTACATATAGACAACGCCTTTTTAACCCAATACTTTTCGAAGACCCCCCCCATCCTTTTTCTCTCTTCCCCAGCCCTTCCCCAACGCTAACATAAATTCCCAAGCCCTAATGAACTCAATATAAACCACTAACAACAATGAGTAAGCTGAACTGGACGCCAGCCTGTGGGCCAGAAGGAATACAGCGCTGGGGAAAAGATGAGGAAAGTTCTGGAAAAAAAAAAAGGCACTCCCTGCGGCTCGCCACCCCCAACGACACCGCCTCATTTTCCCCCTCCCTACAGCAGGCAACCATGATGGCGGGCGCAGAAGAAGGCCGCGACGCCATTTTGTCCACACACAAGCGCGGACAACAGCTCTGGGAACCGTTCACCCACTCTTTGGAGGGTAGCAGAAAAACATCCCCGGCTTAAACCCAGAGTCGGCACCTACCGCCATAGTCCAGAGTCCTTGCCGCTACGGCGGCGCCTCCACTTGCCGCTCTCAACAGTACTGGTCGACCAGACGCTTCGCCACAGACTAAATCGCTCGCGCGAGAGACCCGGATGGCACAAAGGGGATGAGGCCCGGCGCGTCGCACAGCTTGCTGGGAAAAAAAAAAAAATGGGTGGTGATAAGAGTCTCTATAGCAACGCGTTTGGAGGAGGTGATTGGTTGTTCTTTTGAAGGGGGCGTGTAAGTCCAAGAGGAGGGTGGGGCCAAGAATGCACCCTAGAATGCTCAGCCTGGAAATCGGAATGGGTGGAATTTAGGGTGGGGCGACTTCCTATTTCGATTCTAAAGCAGTCTTGGCCTCCTCCGGCCGCCGTAAAAGGGGTTGGGCCTGTATTCTCCCGCCAATTTAAACCCGTGGACTAGAACCTGAGGAGATTAGAGACAGTCGTTGGGGGGCAGAAAGTGGTGCGTTAAAGTTGAGTGTTCTTCTTTAGTTTCTCCAGTTGCAGGTGAGGAGGGGGAAACGCGCTGCTGTAAAGACCTGGGGGTGGGTTCAGGTCGAAGTAATAGCGGTCTCATCTCACTTCGGGGTGTTTTTCCCTTAAGACGCTGGCGGGAGAGAATTTGAAGTCTGTTCTTGCTGGTCCGTTGTCCAGCTGGGAGCATTTATGCATGGGGGCCTGACACTTCCGTTTCGTTTAATTTTCTCATCGGTTCTCCACCTAGAGTGACCTCAAGTCATTAGTCGAATCATGTCACTCGTCTGCTTCTTATCTTGTGGCACCGAGCGTAAAAACCCAATCTTGAAGTCGAGGATTCGTTAGCTCCCGCACTATTTCATTTTTGCTGTGGCCTGGCAGCTGCCTCAAACTCGCTCCAGGCTCTGAGCCTGTGCACTGCGTCACTTTCCCCTCCGAGCTTTGCATAATTGGCTTCTTGCTCTTGGGATGGAGCTCTGATGTCATTTCTTTACCCAGCAGGGTCTTCGTTTGCGACGCCCCCGCCCCATGAGCATGGTTTAGTTCAAAACCTTTGGCACTCTTTGTAATAGTGCATTTATTTTTTTGTAGGGCGGCTGTATAACAGTTAATAGGAGGCGTGGATTTTAGTCTTGTTTAACTACAAAATTTTCTCGCGTTAGGTGACCTTGGCCATTTATTTAATCCCTGGCTCGTCCCTCTCTGCTGTAAAATGAGTTGTTGTGCAGATTAAATGAGTAAAACATTTAAAACTATCCTGCGTATTCAATACGTGTTGACTATTTTATTTGTTCTTCCTACACGAATCTAAACTTCATAATGATAAAGGCGTTTTCTTTCTTCCTGGCTGTATTCCAGCTCCTAGAACAGTGCCTGACACAGAGTACCCCCCCAATAAACATTTGTTGAGTGACAAATGTGACAGCCCTGGAAGGTCGGTAATATTTCTTTTTTTTTTTTGTCAGATGTGGGTCACAGAGACCCATAAAAGTATTCACTCCAGCTTGTCCCTCCGGTCTTCATCTCCTCTGAACTCCCACCCAAACACCAGCCACTGAAACTATTGTCTGTTCTAACGTGCCTTGTTTCTGTACCCTGGCTTACACTCGGTAAGAATTCTTTTCCCATGTTTATTTTATTTTTTAAATTTTCTTTAATTTTTTTTTTTTTTTTTTTTTTTTTTGAGAGACATAGAGACAGAGTGTGAGCAGGGGGAGGGCAGAGAGAGAGGGAGACACAGAATCTGAAGCAGGCTCCAGGCTCTGAGCCATCAGTACAGATCCCGATGCGGGGCTCGAACTCACAGACCGTGAGATCATCACCTGCGCTGAAGTCGGCCACCCAGGTGCCCCTCTTTTCTGGTGTTTAAAAACCTCCTATGACCGTAGCCTAAATACTGCCTGCTTCCACCAATGAAAACAATAAATTATCTAACACATAAGATTGAGTGCCTGCTACGAACCAGGCCTTGTTCTGTGAATATTTAAAATTCCTAAAACCTTTGCAGATAGGTACAACTCTGTCCCTATTACAGAGAATTGAGGATCAAAGGATTAAGTTGCTTGCTCAAGGACGGCTGCTATAAATATGAACGAGCACCAAGTCAACAATCATTCCTCCCCTGTGCTGTACATTCCATAAATTTTAAAACCTGTTTCTGCTAGCATTTATCCAAACAGTTGCAGTTATTTGGTGGTCGTTCCCCACCAGCGATTGATCCAGGGATTGTTTTCATCTTAGTAGTTTACTCCCACGCACCGTACAGGCGGTGGGTTATATAAATCTTTGCTGGTGAGATGTTCAAGTGACTCTCCTTGCTCGTTGGTGCAGTCAGAAACCCGATCCAATTTTTGCCTTTTCCCCTTATTTTCATTTACTGTACATTACTTGAAAACATTATAATGGACTTTTTAAAAACTTTTTAACTTTTTAAAATTTATTATTGAGCGGCAGAGAGAGACAGAGCATGAGCATGGGAGGGGCAGAAGAGGGGGAGACACAGAATCTGAAGGAGGCTCCAGGCTCTGAGCTGTCAGCACAGAGCCCAACGCGGGACTAGAACTCAACAAACCCGGGAGATCATAACCTGAGCTGAAGTCGGATGCTCAACCTGAGCCACCCAGGCACCCCTATAATGGACTTTTTAAAAAGTTCATCTGGTACTTAACCATCCTTGGAGATCCCAGATAGCATGACTTCAGAGCTTCCACTATTCATTGCTATCCTGGTTAAAGGTTTATTTCAAATGAAAACTTGTTATAATTTCAAGCTAAGTACACAAAATCCTAGAAGCTCTAGGATACATTGCTGAGATCAGATTTGTTTGTGTTCCTAAACCAATACATTGTTCTCTGATGATAACTGTAGCTGTAGTTCCATTTATTTTGTTGGTTCAAAGTATCTAGTGACTCCAGAAATAACACAAAGAGAAGTTTTCATTGGATTGATATATGTATGTATCTGTATCTGTATACAAAGATACATATATGTATATGTTCTTTTTGTTGAAAGTTTTTGTGCCCCAAGGAACTCTATTCTATGCAACAATATAATTTGTTCTCTTATTTTACATATTGTCACAGAGAAAGTAGTGGTTCCAGACTCGAAGACAATCTCAGGAAGATGTGGAATGATATTGAGTTGCTGACAAGTGATGATACCGGAAGCGGGTACCTAAGTGTAGGTTCGAGAAAGGAACATGGAACTGCTTTGTATCAGGTCGATTTGCTAGCGAAGATCTCCTCTGAAAAGGTAATGATTTTGATGCTGACTCTTCTCATTTACCTCATTTTTGCTGGGTGCTTAGTAAGCCTAGTAGCCTCATGGTAAATGTTCTGTAAATGCAGATAGCACTTTCTCAGGGAATCAAGGTTTAGTCTCACATCACTGGAAATTTCCATCTGAATTCTCCCTCCGTTGTCATAAAATCACTATTTCCAAAACCGAACATTTCATAGCTCTTCTTGACACTTGGACATATTGAATATATGTGAATTGATACAAAGAATACCCACCACCAGCTCCGGAAATAAAATATTACCAGTAGAGTTGAAGCCCCTGAGGTCTCTTCCTTTTCCCATGCTCCCCCACACTCCAGTCCTGAGTTAAGCACACTGCTGAGGTTACATTTATCCTTTTCATGCATTTCTTTCTGCATTTTAATCTTCTTTTATTTATTTATTTTTATTTATTTTTTTAAAGTTTATTTTTATTTATTTTTGAGAGATAGGGTGTGTGCAAGTGAGGCGGGGAGGAGAGAGAGAGAGAATCCCAAGCAGGCTGTGCACTGACACTGTGGAAGTCGATGCTTGGTTCAAACCCAAGGAACCATGACGTCATGATCTGAGCTGAATGAAGTTGGACACTTAACCCCCTGAGCCACCCTGGCGCCCCTTTTTTCTTTTAATAATAATGCTACCATTCTCAACCTATGCTTGAAACTTTATTGTTTGAATCCTATAGAAAATATTACAGTTACTTTTTGATCTTAGATTTTCCTTTTCAGTAATTTACTGCTGATAAAGTATTTTTTGTAAATAGAGGGTTTTTTTTTTATAGAGAAAGTACATCTGATTTTATTCTCATAGTATTATACCCAAGTTCCCTCCACTTTCCTTAGTCAATGTAATATTTCATGCTCTAATTAAGAAAAAAGAAATGAAACAGAGAAGAGACAAATTATTAGAAGAGTTTTATCTTCTAGGGCTTGAAAGGCAGGACCTCTTCTGGGGACCTTAATTATAAGCAGAGGGAATATTTCCTAACTCATTCTATAAGCCCAGCATTACCCTAATATCCAAACTAGGCAGACATTACAACAAAAGGAAACTACAGCCGGTTGTTTCTCATGAACAGAAATGGAAAAATTCTCAACAAAATATTATCAAATTGAATTCAACAATATATAAAGAGAGTTACATATTATGACCAAGTAAGATTTATCCCAGGTATGCAAGGTTGCTTAAATATTCAAAAATCAATTAATGTTTAGGTGATGGATGTAGTAATTACTACCTTATTTTGGTAATCATTTCATAATATGTATCTATGTTAAATCATTACATTGTCCACCTTAAAGTTGCACAAGGTTATTTGCAAATTATATTTCAATAAAGCTGGGAAAAACATCAATGTAGTCCTTCACATTAACAGACTAAAGAAGAAAATTCACATAATCATATGAATGGATACCGAAAAAAGCATTTGAAAGAAATAACACTCATTTGTGATAAAAACTCTCTGTGAACTAGGAATAGGAAAGCTTACTCAATTCAATAAAGACTATAAAAAACTTATAGCTGACCTCATACTTAATGGTAGAAAACTAGAAACTCACCCAGTAAGATCACACCAAGGCAAGGATATTTCTCTCAAGACTCCTTTCCAGCATCATACTAGAAGTCTCAGGTAATTCAATAAGACAAGACAAAGAAAGAAGAGGCATACAGGAAGACAGAAAGAAAGCCGTCTTTGGTAACAAATGACTTAATTGTCTATGTGGAAAACCTGAAAAAAGTCCTGAATAAAAAGCAATTATGGGGCGCCTGGGTGGCTCAGTCAGTTAAGTGTCCGACTTGGGCTCAGGTCAAGATACCACGGTTCGTGGGTTTGTGGGTTCCAGTCCCATGTCGGGCTCTGTGCTGACAGCTCAGAGTCTGGAGCCTGCTTCAGATTCTGTGTCTCCCTCTCTCTCTCTGCCCCTCTCCCACTCGTGCACATGGCTCGCTCTCTCTCTCTCAAAAGATAAAAATTAAAAAAAATCATGGGATACTACTGCACACCTATCAGAATTGCCAATATCAACAACACTGACAACACGCAATGCTGACAAGAACGTGGAGCAACAGGAATCCTCATTCCATGCTGGTAGAAATGCAAAATCGTGCAGCCACTTTGGAAAACTTTGGGGCAGTTTCTTAAAAAATGAAACTATTCTCATATCATACAATCCAGCAGTTGCCGTCCATGGTATTTACCCAAAGGAGTTGAAACTTGGATCTATACAAACACCTGCACGTGGATGTTTATAGCAGCTTTATTTAAAATTGACAAAACTTGAATCAACCAGGATATTCTTCAGTAGGTGAATAGATAAACTGGCTCATCCACTGAATTCTTACTCAGCACCGAAAAGAAATGAGCTATAAAGCCACAGAAAGACACGGAGGAAACTTAAGTATCTATCACTAAGTGAAAGAAGTCAATCTGAAAGCGACATACCGTATGATTACAATTCTATGACATTTTGGAAAAGGTAAAACTGGACACAGTGATAAAATCAGTAGTTTTCAGGGGTTAGAGGTCGAGGGGAGGAGGGATGAACAGACACAACACAGGAGTTTTAGGGCACTGAAAATACTCTGTATAGTATACTCTGTATACATTTGTTTCCACCCGCAGAGTGTACAGTAGGGAGAATGGATTATAATGTAAACTATAGACTCTGGGTTTATCATTTGTAACAAGTGTACCATCTGGTGGGAAATGTTGATCATGGAGGAGGCTGGGGGTTTATGGGAATTCTCTGTACCTTCCTCTCAATTGCCCTGTGAACCTAAAACTACTCTTAAAAAATGAAGAAGAGGAGGAGGAAGAGCTATCCAAGCAGAGAGAACTGTCTGGGAGCATCTCAGGAAGCTATAGCCCAGTTCTTTTTTTCCAGGACTTTGGGGGTAACTTCTTACTATCAGAAGAAGCAAGTTAAGAATATTAAGAGGAATCAGAATGTGGTAGTATTTTCAAGAATTTTACCTGGAGCAGAAAGTGACTGTTGAAACAGACACAAAATGAACTGATTGGATTAAAACCCAGCCAGTGAAGAGTAGGAACAGTTACCGCTGATCGAGCATATATTGTACATAGGACTCTCTTCTAAGCCTTTATGCGAATCTATTCACTTAATGCTCATACAAGCCAGCGTGTAGATACAGGAGAATACAGGAGAGTCAGTCGAGGCATTTGACCAAGACTGCTCAGCTAGTAAGTGACTGAGTATTGTTAACCACTCAGCTGTCCAGCTGCTTCCAGATACGTTTGTATACAAAGCTCCAATTACCAGAAGCTGAAAACTGGAGACTCCTATTTTATTTGGCTTGCATAGTAATTTTTAAAATGTTGACTTGGCTGTCGATATTTAAAACTCAGAACATTTTGCACAAAGATCCAGTTTTCTTGATAAATTAGGCATGGCCGTGCCAGGGTAGCATTTCCTCGGGGCTATAATCCGGCTGGTTCTGCTCTCTTTATTGTCGTCTGTGAGGGTGTGAGCCCTCCCGATCGCATCCTCCCCGCCGCCCCCGGCCCTCATGTCCCAGACATGGAGACCTTGTGCCAGTCGTGGCTTGTTTGTTTATTTTCTTGCCTGCTGGCTCCTATGGGCATGAGATCCACCCTTAGGAAACAAAGACTTGCTTGTGAGAATCCCTTGCCCTTTCCTAGCAATCTTGGACTGTTTCTCTATTTTGGACTCTGAATGGATTCATGATATGCCATAGGAAGAAAACTTGACTAATTAGATATATGGATTTAAAAAAAAAAAGGCTTGTCAAGTTTTAAATGCAGGTGCTTGGGACTATGATGATACTCTTGGTAAGCATTGTTAGCCTGTATAAAAACATTTTATTTGAGTCATGCTTTTCCCTCCCACAGGCCTCATTAAATCCAAAGATACAAGCATGCAGCTTAAGTAATGGGTTTATTATTGTAGTGGACCAATCAGTGATACTGCTTGACAGTGTTTGTAGATTACTTCAACTGCATCTTATATTTGGTAAGTCTGATGTAATGAAATAAAATAAACTGGAAGTCAGATACAGCTTGCTACCAATTTGTATTGCATTGCCTTCTCTTTACTCCACTATTTGTAAGACTTGAAATTGGACTATTTCAAGAAATTAATCTTGAGTGCCTTTTTTGTACAAAGAGTACTAGATGCGAGGGATCCTGAGATCAGCCCCTTTCTCAGTAAATCTAAAGGGTAGATGTAAAGCAACAATTGAATTTACTTGCCTGGTTTTTAAAACTAGAATTAACTGTAGAAACCAGTTGAGCCCAATCGTGTTCGAGTTTCTGAATCTTGTACATAATTTCAGTATCATCAACAGATATTTGAATACTTTTAGGATATATAGAGCCCTATAAAAGTTTTTAAATTACTTATAAATTAATTCTTAATTGAGTTGAAGGACTTAAAGTATATGCAAATGTGGACGTAAGAATAAGGGACAAGTCGGTGATTGTGCTGGAATATAGGTGAAAACATTGTGAATGCTTTTTCTGAAATTTTGAGAGGTGGTTGCTGAAGTGTTGAAGAACTTAGCAGAAAAAGAGGCAGGAGGTAGGCATGTGAGAAGCCCATCTCAATCGTAGAATGAAGGCAAGGAACTCCTATTTTGTGGAATCTTGATGTATGTACCCTGAATGGTCCACAAGATTCACAGTTTCACCACAGAACAGTGGGCTGTGTTAACATGTGATACACTTATGGAAAGTGTTTATATCTCCTTTTATCCAAGAGGGCTCTCCTGAGCTCTCCAATTAGCGCTGCAACTGCGTGACTCTTCCAAACTATCTTCTCCACTTTTTGTTTTTTCAGAGATTTACCACCTTCTTATATGTCATGTAATTTATTATGCTCTAATTGTTTACCATGTATTTCTGCCTTGGAATTTGAACTCCATGAAGGTGGGACTCTTTTGTTGCTATTCTTTTGTTCACTGAATACAAGAGTACATTCTTCTTAAAAGAAGTTTTAAGATAAAAACTTCTGAAGTTTATTTATCTGAGAGAGTGAGAGTGCATAAGCGGGAAAGGGGCAGAGAGAGAGGAGAGAGAGAGAATCCCAAGCAAGCTCTGCACTGCCAGTGTGGAGCCCAATGCAGGGCTCAAACTCACGAGTGGGAGATCATGACCTGAGCCAAAGTCAAACACTTAACCAACTGAGCCTCCCAAGTGCCCCATTCTTTTTTTTTTTTTAATTTATTCTTTTTTAAATAATATATTGTCAAGTTAGCTTATATACAGATACAGTGTATACAGTGTAGTCTTCAGGAGTAGATTCCTGTGATTCATCTCTTATGTACAACACCCAGTGATCATCCCAGCAAGTGCCCTCCTCAATGCCCATCTCCCATTTTCCCTGTCCCTTTCCCCCAACCCCCTCCTCATTCTTTTTTAATTACCACCTTTTGGGAGTATTTAACAGAAACTTGAATATTGAATACTTGACTTTTAATGACAAAATTTGCAAATTTCTTGTATTGATTGAAAATAAACATTTTCGGAGGAAGCTTTAACTTTTTTTTTTGGTGAAAAAATGTGGTTTTATTAAAGCAGGGGGACAGGACCTGTGGGCAGAAAGAGTTGTGGGAAGCTTGTAACTTTGATTTGAAATTTTCAGATACCGAGGTGGATGTAGTTGGCCTCTGTCAAGAAGGAAAGTTTCTTTTGGTTGGGGAGAGAAGTGGCAACTTACATCTTATTCACGTAACATCAAAGCAAACGTTACTCACTAATGTAAGACCCTGTTACTGTTTTTCATTTGAAATTTCAATTTGAAATTATCTCTTAGACAATGAAAACTGTAATACATCAACTGACGAATGGATAAAGAAGTTGTGGTACATGTATACAATGGACTACTACGTGGCAATGAGAAAAAATGAAATCTGGCCATGTGTAGCAACGTGGATGGAACTGGAGGGTATTATGCTGAGTGAAATAAGTCAGTCAGAAAAAGACAGATACCATATGTTTCCACACATAGGTGGATTTTGAGAGACTTAGCAAAACCCATGGGGGAGGGGAAGAGGGGAAAGGAAAAAAAGACAGAGAGGGAGGGAGACAAAACATAAGAGACTCTCAAAGACTAAGAACAAACTGAGGGTGAGAGGGGGGGTCAGGGAGGGGGGAGAGGGGGTGACGGGCATTAAAGAGGGCATGTGTTGGGATTAAAACTGGGTGTTATATGTAAACCAATTTGAAAATAAACTATTATAGAAAATAAAAAAAAACTGTAATAAACCATTGCTTAATGGTTTTAAGTTAAAGTAATGTTCTTTACATGAAATTTTAAGAATCATGCCTTAGAAACATGAAGTAAATGCAAAATTGAAAAATTAAGATCTGAAGCTATTCTTAGTATGCTTGTCCAAAATAGTTTCCCATTTCAAAACCAAAATGTTTGGAACATAGGCAGAATTATTGCTAATGATAATTGATAATCCTTGGCTTTAGAGAATATAATCCTTGTTTGTTTCTTCTGAGTTTAATCTTATCATTTGAAATGAATTTGCAATTAGGCTTTTGTTCAGAAAGCTAATGGAGAAAATCAGTGTACTTACCGGAATCTTGTTATTGAGAAAGACAGTTCAAGTGAAGGTAAGTGTTTTGAATATTTTTTAATGTCTTCTGACTAATATTCAATCAGAAAATCAGATTTCTAGTTAAATTATATGAACTCATTTTTATGCTTTCTATATTATGTTAAATTTTCTAGTAATTCAAGTAATATTACTGTAAGAGAAAGGTTTTTTATTTTAGCTCTTTTTAGAGGTTTAAATGTTCTTTTCCTAAATATAATATTCTAAACTCATTTTTATAGTTTTGAGAGTTCTATAGATCACCAAGGAGACGTTAAATTCTTTTAAAATGTTTTTATAGGTTTCAGCATATTTCTCATATTTTTATTTCAACAAATGTTAAATGGCCCTTAATTTGTTTCAATATATCTAAGATTCTTTTTTTTTTTCTTGGTAAACGAACTTTGATTTATAAAGTTTCAAAGAAGTTAATATCATTTTTGCAAATAAGTTACCCGTTCTTTGTGAATAAGCTTTGTCTGTATCATGAGTATATTATTTGATGATTAGAATTTAAAGAGCAAATTGATATTTTTTAGCTGGGTCCAAACACTGGCTTAAATTTTATACCCATGCACCTTTTAGAGAAAGTGGCTTGATTTTCTTTCAATAGGTACCTATTATATGCTGCTGCTTACAAACAATGGATTTTTTTGTATTACAAACCTTCAGCTTGCAAAAATTCAACAAGGTAAGTAATGGATTTTTCTTATTATTGGTTTGCAGCAACATTTATTAGTTTTTGGGTAAAAGTTTAAATATTCTCTTTAAGAATATTATTTTAGGGGCTCCTGGGTGGCTCAGTCAGTTAAGCGTCCAACTTCAGCTCAGGTCATGATCTCACGGTTCGTGAGTTCGAGCCCCGCGTTGGGCTCTGTGCTGACAGCCCGGAGCCTGGAACCTGCAACGGATTCTGTCTCCCTCTCTCTCTCTGCCCCTCCCCTGCTCCCGCTCTGTTTGTCTCTCTCTCAAATATAAACAAACAAATAAACAAAAGAATATTATTTTAGAGGACACCTGGGTGGCTCCGTCGGTTAAGTGTCTGACTCTTGATTTCGGTTCAGGTCATGATCTCATAGTTCATGAATTCAAGCCCTGCATCAGGCTCTGTGCTAAGGGTTCTCTCTGTCCCTCTCTTTCTGCCCCTCCCCGCTATCCCTTTCACAAAATAAGTAAATATTTTTTAAAAAAGAGGGGGGGGCACCTGGGTGCGGTTAAGTGTCTGACTTCAGCTGAGGTCATGATCTCACAGTTTATGAGTTCCAGCCTCAGATAGGGCTCTCTGTTGTCCTCGCAGAGCCCACTTTGGATCCTCTGTCTCCCTCTCTCTCTGCCCCTCCCCTGCTCTCTCTTTCTCTTTAAAAAAATAAATAAACATTAAGAAAAGAGAGAGAATATTATTTAGTTTCATTAGATTCTGTGATACAGGGTGTACTTCTTTTAAGTTTCTGTGAGGGCTGCACAGAACCTGAGGGAATCTACTTTGTAGCCTTCAAGGGTTTTATAGCTTAGCTGAGGAGACAAGACGCATACTGGCATAGTAATAAATGGTCTTAGATGGAAAGAATGAACCTGGAAACTGAAGTGACTATATAAACATGTTAACAAGTAACAGGCAATAATAATCCATAGTATGATGTGCTAAGTGAGTGGACTGACCTTACATCCCTCTGAACTGAGAAAGGTTGAGGAATTAGTTCGGGGCATGTGTTTAACAAATATCTTAAATCATCTGTGTGCAAAGAACATACGAGGTCCTGGGGATACTATGAGACATAGTTCTTCATAGTTTAGTGAAGGAGCCAGACAAGTAAAAGAGCTCTTCCAGAATGGTGTGCAGAGTGATGAAGACCTTGCAGGTAGGGCTTCAGAGCTTGGATAGAAGAGTTGGAGCAGGAAGAAGACCCTCTTAGGAGGGAGAAACGTGGTAAGGGAAGGTATGGAGAGGCATTCCAGGGACTAAATGGCAGCCTGGCTGGTATCCTGACTATGACATATTGTCATAGTTTTTATCAGTGGTTAGGGGCAAAACTGAAAAGTCACCACTTCTTTATTAGTTTCTGACCTGTGTTCTTCTCACTAGATTGTATATAGTTTTGCCTTAACACAGGGTGGTTTGCATGTGTTTTATAGGTTAGTACTATAACTTTACTCTGCTTTCTCCTTTCGTGCAGCAATTGAGAATGTAGACTTCAACACAGCAAAAAAGGTAAAAAAACAAAACCACATTGTCTTCTTGATTCTTATATTTAATGTAAGTTTTAGGAGAGTGTTTCTGGATATTGCCTAGTGGCTGATATTGTAGGAATTAGCGTGATATAACATTTTAATAACATTTCCTTTTAAAAATGCATTTAGAGGAAGGCCTGGCCAGTTCCTTTAATGGAATATGCGACTCTGTGTCTCGGGGTTGTGAGTGCGAGCCCCGTGTTGGGTGTAGAGATTACTTAAAATGTTAAGGGCACCTGGGTGGCTCAGTCAGTTAAGTGTTCGACTTCAGCTCAGGTCATGATCTTGCAGTTCGTGGGTTCAAGCCCCGCATCAGGCTCGCTGCTGTCAGCTCAGAGCCTGGAGCCTGCTTTTGATTCTGTGTCTCCTTCTCTCTTTGTCCCTCCCCTGCTTGCACTCTGTCCCTCAAAAATGTAAACATTAAAAAAAATCTTTTTTTAAATAAAATCTTAAAAAAAATATCTTGGGCCCCCTGGGGCGCTCAGTCAGTTGAGCATCCAGCTCTTGATTTCGGCTCAGGTCATGATCCCAGGGTCATGAGATCCCTGTGTCAGGCTCCACACCTGCTTAAAATTCTCCCTCTCTCTCTTCCTCTCTCTTCTCTCTCTGCAACCCCCACTTGCTTGCTTGCTCTCTCTCAAAATAAAAAATAAAATCTTAAAAAAAAAAGATTTGTATTTAAAAAAAACAACAAAACAAAACAAAAAACAAAAAAACAGGAGCTCTGGAATGGCTTAGTTAGTTGGGTATCCGACTCTTGATTTCAGCTCAAGTCATGATCTCATGGTTCATGGGTTCGAGCCCCGTGTCATGCTCTGCACTCAAAGTGCAGAGCTTGCTTGAGATTCTCTTTCTCTCTCTCCGCCCCTTCCCTACTTGCACTCTCTCTCATTCTCTCTTTCAAAATAAATAAATAAACTTAAAAAATAAAACAAAAATAATAAAAATAAAAATGCATTTATAACAGATTGATTTAAATTCATTTTTATCAATCTTTCCAAGGAATTTCGACGGTGGAACATATATATAATGTTCTTATTATTTTTTTTAATTTTGCAGTTACAAGGACAAATCAAATCCAGGTTTTTTTCTACTGAAAATTACCATACTCTTGGCTGTCTCAATCTTGTGGCTGGAGATTTAGCCAGTGAAATTCCTGTAATAATTGGGGTAATTCTTTCTATAAAATTTTATTTTTTTGCTTCTGAAGTATTTCTTCATTAACATAGTTTTTGGCTAAATTATGAATTATTTATAATATGTTAAGAAAAGTAGTGAAATTATAAAATTAAGGTCATAAAATTAACTCAGTAAGTACACCTAAGTTTCTCTGTTGGAAAATATTGCATCTTTATTTTCACTTGTTTCTACCTGAAATTTAGCTTTTCTTTCTACGAGTCTAGACAAAATAGCAACAAAAATCTAATTATATTCAAGAAGTAGGCAAAAATTCAACATAATTACAGCATTTACAACATTTTTACCTACCAAATTTATGTTTTATATTAAGAAGCAGGCATATTTCTGTATTCTGTGTATCTAGTTCAATATTTCATTAGGGTTTCAAATAATACAATATTTATAATTTTTTTTCAAAAAGTTATGGTTACTTTCATGAAAATACTTAATCAGAAACTATATCTCATATTACTGGAGGAGGTCTTAAAGTTTACCCCATGTTTTTGGAGAGAGTTGCCTGAATATGCCCACTCCTTATTAAATATTCATGTGATAACAGTCAACAGCAAACTTTGCTGTGCTTGCCATTCTGTTCTGTTGAAAGCAATCTAAGAGAGGAACTGGAAGATAAAAAGCTAGTTGGGCATGAATACGTAAGTGTATTTTGAAACTAGTAATATGTACAACTTGGGTGTTTATGCTTCGAGGAGAATTCAGATCTAAGAACCAAATTTGCAACTGATGTTTTATTTTACCTCTGTAGGGTACTGGTACTTGTGCATTCTCAAAATGGGAACCAGACTCTTCCAAGAAAGAAATGACAGTTAAGAATGTTCTTGATGCAGAGATTATTAAAGGTAAAGTAAGTTCATAAAACTATTTGGGGTCATTACTAGAGAATTTTAATTTTCATGTCAGTATCATCCTGAGTCTGGCGAACAGGCCATTTTACCTCACTGCTCTTTGAAACAAGCCAGATTAGTTTGATAATTGTCCACATATGTGACTTTTCTTGACGTGTTGTAGTTTTTACTCTTCACTTTAGGAGGTTTTACATTTTAGTGGTCATCTAAAAATATATAGAGGCAGGAGCGCCTGGGTGGCTCAGTCAGTGAAGCATCGATTCCTGGTTTCAGCTTAGGTCATGATCTCATGGTTTCATGAGTTCAAGCCCAGCGTCAGGTTCTGTGGCCAAAGCCCAGAGCCTGCTTGAGATTCTCCCTCTTCCTCTTTCTCTGCCCTTCCCCCACTCATGCTGTCTCTGTCTCTCTCAAAATAAATAAATAAACTTAAAACAAAACAAAAAATATACATATAGAGGCAGAAATATGAGAATGGGAACTTTTTATTTAGTTGTAGTAGTTCTGCCTTTCCATAAGTATGCTATAGTTTATCATTTAAATGTGACTGTCTATAACACAGAAATGTAGTTCTTACACACTTTGCTTTCTCTTTTATAGGTGCAAAGAAGTTCCAGTTGATAGACAATCTACTTTTTGTTCTTGATACTGACGTATGTTTCTAATATTTCTCCTTCAATGTTTTCACTTGGTATTATGTGAAATTTGTCAAACTTAACAAAGATGAGGATTTTAAGTGGGGTGGATTTCTATCTGGTGTACTATGCTTTATTTCAGTATACATATTGAAAAGATTCTGCAGTGTAAGATCCTGAAATATCATTAGGAAAATATATCTCTGAAATGTCTCTTTTTGCAGAATGTGCTGAGCTTATGGGATATTTACACTCTGACTCCCATATGGAACTGGCCCTCTCTTCACATTGAAGAATTTCTTCTTACCACAGAAGCAGATTCGCCTTCATCAGTCACATGGTACGTTATGACGCTAGTAGTGATTTCCTTTAAGTTAGAACCAGGTTTATTGATCATTCATTATGTGTTGCATTCTAACTAACTCTGTGGACAGACTGACAGGGTAAGGATCATTCCATTGGTGGCCAAATTCATTGAGAACAAATAATTCAAACCTCCAAGTGGTTGTGTTAGAAAGGGTGTCAGTCTGGGCTATAAACATGAAGAAATCAGGTTCAGTGTCTTTTGTAGGAGTCAATTTTAACCTTTAAGAATATTCCTTTGACTTAGCTTATATGTAGCAATTGGCAAAGCTTATTTGATTCACTTAAACTTTCTTTTCTCTTTAGGCAAGGGATTACAAATCTCAAATTAGTAGCTCTGACAACTACTGCTGATAGAAAGGTATTGGAAAATCTTATTTCTCATTTGTCCGTATTATGTGTTAGAAATGGCACTAACTAATACAGAGGTAGTTAAGTAGTACCATAGCATATTAGCTCTTTATTGACACAGACTTCACAAATCAGAAATAATCCTGCAGAGTTCTTTTTTTCTCATTAAAAAATGGATGTAAGTCTCAGATCCCCATTAAAAATTTTTTTTAAATCTTTACTTATTTTTGAGAGAGAGAGAGAGAGAACGAGAGCAAGTGGGGGAAGAACAGAGAAAGAGGGAGACACAGAATCCGAAGCAGGCTCCAGGCTCTGAGCTGTCAGCACAAAGTCTGATGCAGGCTCAGACTTACAAACTGTGAGATCATGATCTGAGCCGAAGTTGGACACTTAACCCAGTGAGCCACCCAGGCGCCCCTCAGCCCCCCATTTTAAATGGAGCATTGCAGGATTAAAAATATCCACAAGAGGGATGGATGCCTCGGTGGCTCAGTCAGTTAAGTGTCCAACTCTTGCTCTGCACTGACAGTATGGAGCCTGCTTGGGATTCTCTCTCTCTCCTCTCCTCTCCTCTCCTCTCCTCTCCTCTCCTCTCCTCTCCTCTCCTCTCTCTCTCTCTCCCCCCCCATTCTCAAAAATAAATAAATAAATAATATATCCACAAGAAAATGTTTGTTAGAGTGACTCATACAGTTCTGATACTGAGGAATTACATTCTCCCTAAATACAGATCATAGAATGTACATCAGGTGTACAGTTTTTCATTCAGCAGATTTAAAAGGTGGAATAGAGTATAATTTTATATGTAACATTTAAATAATACAGCAATGGTCTTTGTTATAAAATCGTTATTTGCGTTTAGCTTTGTACCAAGTGTTTTAATCTAGGCCCTTGATATGAAGTGCTATCTTGTCTTTGTCGGTTTATATGACCTATTAAATTAATTGGTATTCTCTTTTTCTTAGATGAAAAATCTTGTGGTTTATTCATTGCCTGTGATGGAAATACTATATTCTTTGGAAGTATCTAGCGTTTCGTCTCTGGTCCAGTCAGGAATTAGCACAGTATGTTGATGTGTTATTTTGTACTTTATAATGAAAAACATTAAAAATAAGTAAGCTAAGGTGCCCGGCTGACTCTGAAGAGCATGTGACCCTTGATCTTGGGATAGTGAATTTGAACCCCATGCTGGGTATAGAGATTATTTAAATAAATAAAAACTTAAAAAATAAGCTAAAGATGAATGGGAACTGGTGTAATACCTGGATAGAGCTCAGATTTATAACTGTATTTGTTGTTACCAGAGGTTTTCAAATACGCTTGGCCAAAAACCAGTCTTCATATAAGAAAAAGGAAAGCATATTAATCAAATAAAACCTGAATTAGCTGCTTATTCAGTTATCTTGTGTCCCCACAGGAAATATAAATCCTAAGTAATTTGGGAGGAGAGTCATTGCTTTTATTGATATTTCTTTTAATTTTAATCTTTAAAAAATATTTAATGACATTTGTTTCATATTTTGACACGTGGATGCACACACATGCGCACACACACACAGACACATTATATTTTTCCAGACAATTTGGAATTTACTTGCAGACATCATGGCCTGTCATCCCTGTTTTTTGTTTTTTGAGTTTTTTTCCCTTAATTCAGGGTCCAATCAAGCATCACATATGGAATTTTGTTGTCATGGTCACATGGTAGTCTACTGTAATGTGTAATAGTTCCCTAGTTTTTTTTTTTTTTTTTTTTTCAAGACATTGACATTTTCCAAATCCTGGACTCTTGTACAGGGTCCCTCTACTTGGGTTTGTCTGGTTATTGCATCATAATTAGATGCATGCTGAACTTTCTTGGTAAGGATACCACATAGGTTATACTGTAGTCAACCGTGTCAGTTAAGGGGCTTATGTCTTTGTCCTTTTACTGGTGATGATAAATGTGATTACTTGTTTAAAGCAGTTCTGCCAGATTTCTCCACTGTAGAGGTGCTTTTTCCCCTTTGTAATTGCGAAGTAAATTCTGTGGTGTTATTTTGAGACTATGGAATATCCTTTCCCCCAACAGTTTTTCACAGTGAATTTAGAATCCATTGATGAATAATTCTCACCTAAACTTTTTGTTACCATAGTAACTAAAATGAATTATTTTTATATTTCAGTTTTAAACATTTTTTTTTATTGTTGTAGGATACCATATACCTTTTGGAAGGAATTTGCAAAAATGATTCAAAGTAGGTTGTATTTTGTCTTATTAAATTAGTTATTAAATAGCAGTTAAGTTATAATTTACTTATTAAAAATATTAATAATACATTCACCCTGAAAACTTTTTTCAGACTATCTGAAGACCCAGTCTCTGTCGTAGTACTCAGGTGTCTTACAGAAGCTTTACCAGAAAACAGGTAACTTCTCATTTTCTTTTAAATGATAAACTTAAATTTTCTGATTAATAAAAATTTGACTTAAATTTCTTTTTTAATTCCTCAGATTGAGTCGGTTACTTCACAAACACAGATTTGCTGAAGCTGAGAGCTTTGCTATTCAGTTTGGACTAGATGTTGAGGTAATCATGAATTCATTCATCAAACAAGCGTTTCTTCATGTGGTAGAAACTGGGGAGACAGACATGTAAGGCATAATTAGAATATAGTATGATCAGTCCTATGATTAAGATATGACCAAAGTAGACTAGTGATTCAAAGGAGAGATAGGTGCACGTGTTCTGGGGCGGAAAGACTTCCCAGAGGAGATCATTTTTACGTCAGATCTTGACAACGTTCCCGATAGTCCAGGGGAAGGAAGGGAATTCTAGGCGCAAGGACATCATAAGTAAAGTGAGGGATGCCTCCAGGGCTTCCAGGGACTCCCAGGAACTAGGTAAGAGTGGAATGGAGGTTATATGCACCACACGGTAAAAGGAACTGATAATGGAGAAGCAGGGGGTCAGTGGGGAGCCTTGCGTGCATTGCAGAGGATTTAGTTTGTATTCTGCAGGTGATAGGGAGCTAATACAAGTATCCTGATTAGATTGTCACTTTGTAAAGCTGGAGAGTTGTTTGGAAAGGAGCAGACTTAGAGGTGTGAAGACCGGTTGGGAGACTGAACAGCTTTCTGCGGGAGACCAAACCAGTGCAGCGAGGCGGAGACGTACAAGAGGGAGGGTCTGACCCGAGAGGCCCAGCGGAGGTGCAATCACTGGGACTCAGGGATCAAACATAGGGAGGGACAGATGTAGGGATGGGACTGGCAGGACTCTGGCTCAGCATATTTGTGGAGTGGGGATGGCACTCCCTAAAATGAGAAATATGTGTGGAAGAGCAGGGAGTGGTAAAAGATGAAGGGTCTGCTTTATAAAAACTGTTCGGAAGGGGTCTTGTGAAACGAGCCTGTCTGGTAGGAATTTGGAGGATGAACTTAGCTGAATCTAGAGGTACGGAACACCAGGGGATGGCCCAGACCACTCGGGAAGAATGTGTAGAGAGATCTCATCTTAGGATGAGATCCAGGGGCACCAGCATGTGGGAAGTTCAGGAAGAAGGCCTGTATACATATTTGGGAAGAAATAAAGGAGGAAAACCTCAAGAATGTATGATTATAGATAGAAGTCAAGGAAAGAGAAACTTTAGAGTCTAGTGGAAAGTGATCAACAGTTTCAAATACTACAGATAAGATCAGGTGCCTGGGTGGTTCAGTGGGTTAAGTGTCCAACTTCGGCTCGGGTTGTTGAGCAACTGACTCTTGATTTTGGGTCAGGTCATGATTCTAGGGTCGTGGGATCAAGGCCTGTGTCGGCCTCCATGCTTGCAATTCTCTCCTCTCTCTCTCTCTCTCTCTCTCTCTCTTTCTCTTTCTCTCTCTCTTTCTCTCCCCCCTCCTCTTCCTCTTCCTCTTCCTCTTCCTCTGCCCCCTTCCCCTGCTTGCACACTCTCTCTCTCAAAAAATAAAAATAAAAGATGACCACACAATTACGTTACACGTCTAATTTTCTAAGTCTGTCAAAGCTTCTTTAGCAGCTAGAAATAGGATGAGTTAGAAATACCCAAAACTTCAGGTTCCTTTTTTATAAACCAAGTACCAACTTTGATTCTCTAATTCTGAAAGCTAAAAATGATAAGAAAGCATAGTTTCTCTACTTCTGTTTCTCCACTCCCTGAAAACTGCTTTCACTGATTTTTTTATTTTGTTTACTTTTTAATTTTATTATCATTTTAAAGTAATCTTTATGTCCAGTGTGGATCTTGAACTCACGACCCCAAGACTAAGAGTCACAGGCTCTACTGACTGAGCCAGCCAGGCACCCATTTACTTTTTTAAAAAATTAGTTATTACAAAACTGTCAGATGTTCAAAAGGGTAATATAACACGTACTCATCACCCTACTTAAAAAAGAAAAAGATATTATTACCAATATAACTTAAGGCCTCCTTCTCTTCCCAAATACATCATCCTCTTTGCCCCAACCTGAAGTGTCCATTATTCTGCTTTTGATGCTTAATACTCCATTAATTTCTCTATCTCCTTGCTCATATAACTTCCGAACAACTCACAAAATTGTTTTGCATGCTTTAAAATGTTACATTTTTAAAACAGGGGCAACCGCCCCCCTTTTAGGAAGTATTAAGTCTTTACTACAATCAGGCTTTTGCTTTATTACTCCCCAGTACTTTTCAAGGGATGTCAATGACCTAATCAATCACCAAATCCAGCAGACATCTTCCACTTGTTTTTGCTTTTGTTTTTTTGAGAGAGAGAGAGAGAAGGGGAGGGACAGAGGGAGAGAGAATCCCAAGAAGCAAACTCCATGCTCAGTGCAGAGCCTGACGCTCAGGGCTCGATCTCACAACCCTGGGATCATGACCTGAGCCAAAAATCTAGAGTCAGTTGCTCAACTGACTGAGCCACCCAGATGCCCCTGTATGGTCCTCTTTTAAAAACCAGCTCTATCCTTTTGGAACCACATAACTTCAGGTGCATTCCTTACCCTTCGGGGAGTGTCAGTTTTCTTGACTGTATAGTGGGAATATTATTATTCACCCCATAGAGTTATTATGAGGTATAAATGCTTGCTCAGGTTTTTATGAGAATTAAACGAGATAATTTACATAAGCTCCTAGTACCCTTAGTTAAGGACTTAATGGTGTCCATAACTGTTAGTAATCCGGATTACCATTTGGTCTTCTGAGTGTTAACTTCTTTACTGTTTACTCCTGGGCCATATGAGGCTTCCCCCTTTTTCATAACAGTCTATTGCCTGCAGCCTAAGAAGTCATCTACAGGCATTATTTTGCTTCAAGTTGCTTAATGTGTCATGTCTAAATTACAGCTTGTTTACAAGGTGAAATCCAATGATATATTAGAGAGACTAGCCTTGAGTTCCGTGGACACCAGCGAGCCGACTGAATGGCAAAAACTCGTAGATGAAGCCAAGGAAAATCTACGTAAAATCCAGGTGTGTTTTCCCTGTCATGTACGAGGGTATTCGGATTCGGGTTGATGGATTGAATAACATTTGGTTGCCTCACTATGTCTGGCATTTCTGAACCAGGATGATGAATTTGTGGTGAATTACTGCTTGGAGGCTCAGTGGATAACCTATGAAACCACCCAGGAAATGCTAAATTATGCCAAAACAAGGGTAAGTTTTTTATAACATTTGTACCAGTTAGTTTGTCTCATGCAAAAGAAACCGTCTCAAAAAAAATAAATTGTGTCTCCATCATAGATGCGTTTGTACTTTTTTTTTTTATGTTTATTTTTGAGAGAGAGAGCGTGAACTGGGGCAGAGAGACACAGAATCCCAAGCAGGCTCTGTGTCAGCACAGAGCCCGATGTGGGGCTCGAACTCACAGACTCTGAGATCGTGACCTGAGCCAAAGTCGGACACTCAACCGACAGAGCCACCCAGGCGCCCCATCATGGACCTGTTTTTAAAGTGCATTTTTTGGCTGTGGTTTCCCCTCAGTGAGCTTTGAATAGCATTGCTAGTTTTATTCCTTAAAATTAAGGTGTATCAGATGGGCAAAATGTTATGAGTTGTTTTCATAAAATGCATTATTTTTTAAAGTATGTCATTTCATCTCAGAGTTCGGTGCAATTTGAGTATTTGTTTCCTTTCACAGAAAATCCATCTTCTTTCATGAAAAAACTAATATAGCAGGTATTCTAACTGTGTTTCTTATTGTTCATCTTAGCTTTTGAAAAAAGAAGATAAAACTGTTCCTGTCTATTCTGATGGCTTAAAAGAGGTAATTACATTGTACTTATTTTGAGGGTAAATATGTACCTTTACAATATGTTTCTCAGTTCAAGATAGACCTATTTTTTTTCAAAAGCAAGTTATTTTAATTCTTGTTTTCTTACTGAAAAATGGGTATAATAGTACTTATAGATTCATTCTGAAATCATATGAATTAATTTATATAAATCATTTCGCATAGTGCCTGCCAACTCTTAAGCACACAAATAAATGTAAACTGCGATGATGGCTATCATAGTACAAAAGTACATATGTGTGCACGTGTATTTTTAAACGTTTATCTTAAAGTAAATTTTTCGTATACTTGAGCGGGATTTTACCTTAAGGGCATTTATAAACCACTGGGAAAACTAACTAATTTTGATGGGCACTTACAGTCAATGTGCAAATGCCTACTCTTCTGCGGTTTTACTGCATTTGATGTGATTGGAAATGTTTCTATTATCCCACCTTGTTTTTGTTTTGTGTTACATAAATGCAGTCATATTTATGGGAATTAACCAATAATATGGGATGAAATGGGCATAAGTACAAGACTTCTGAAACAGAATGCCTAATTTTTGGTGTTTGGAATTTTTTTTATTGCTTGCAACATTCAGATTATTGGGTTATTTCTTTTTAGGTACTAAGGGCTCATGCAAAATTGACTACTTTTTATGGAGCATTTGGACCAGAAAAATTCAGGTGAAAAATTCCTCATTTTTCATTTTTAGATTATGTATTAGGTTTTAGTTTAGAGTGTCATAAAAGATACAGTATTATTTTGACTGAATGTGTTTCTGGGAATTGAGTGATGGAAAATATTATTTTCCTGTTGAGTTCTAGACACTCGTCTACATCTATGGGAATTGATAAATTTGAAAGGCGGGGCATCTGGGTGGCTCAGTCGGTTAAGCATCTGACTTCGGCTCAGGTTATGATATTATGGTTTGTTAAGTTCAAACCCCATGTCTGGCTCTGCTAACAGCTCAGAGCCTAGAGCCTGTTTCAGATTCTGTGTCTCCCTCTCTCTCTGCCCCACCCGCACTTGTACTCTGTCTCTCAAAAATGAATAAAGGTTAAAAAAAATTAAAAATAAATTTGAAAAAAAATGTAAATGCACATACATACCTTTGCCCTAGCAATTTCACTCTGGCATTCGATTCTATTAGATATACTAACATGTACACCAAGAGTAGCATTATTGACATACATGAGATATACTTTAAAGATAAGACAAGTTATAAGGTGCCTGGGTGGCTTAGTTGATTTAGCGTAACTCGATTTCAGCTCAGGTAATGATCTCAGGGTTCGTGAGTTCACACCTCACATCAGGCTCCGTTCTGACAATGCAGAGCCTGCTTGGGATTCTTTCTCTCCCGCTCTCTCAACCCCTCCCCAGCTCAAGCTCGCGTTCTTTCTCAAAATAAATAAACTTAAAAAAATTTTTTTTAAAGATAAGTTAATTTATCAAAATAAATCAACAATGAAGTTTTATTTTTTTCCTTGTGGCTAGTTGATCTCCCTTTGCCTACTAATTGCAATGTTATGCTAACAATCTGGCTTGTATTTGTCTATCTCTGAACATTGTATTCAGTTGATTTTATATTCTTCATTCACCAGTATGAAATAATTTTAATGTTACTTTAGAATGTCCTGTCATCTGGTAGACTAGACCTACCAAACTTTCCTTTTCAGAATTTGGGGGGCCGTTTTCTCATGTTTGTTTTTCTGTATGACATTTGGAATGAGAATCAGCTTATCCAGCTTAAAGAAATCTTAATTTGGGGCCCCTGGGTGGCTCAGTCAGTTGAGTGTCCGACTTCCGCTCAGGTCATGATTTCACGGTCCAAGAGTTTGAGGACGCCTCACACGCCGCACACGCCTCTGGCTCTGTGCTGCCAATGCAGGACCCGCTTCAGATCCTCTGTCTCCCTCTCTCTCTCTGCCCCTCCCCTGCTTGCTCTTGTTCTCTCTCTCTCAAAAATAAATATTAAAAATATTTTTAAAGAAATCTTATTTTTATTGGGATTTTTAATTTTAATTTTTTTATTTTTTGTTGGGAATGTGCTAAGATCAATTTGTGGAGAACCAGCATCTTTACAGTATTGAACCACGAGATCGTGACCTAAGCCGAAGTCGCACACTTAACCAACTGGACCACTCAGGCACCCCTGTCATTTTTATTTTAAATTATTTTCTACTGTTATAAATGGGACTTTTCACCATATTTTTGAAAGGATATGAAAAGCTGTTGATTTTTTTAAAATCACTTTTTAACCAACTACTTTATTGAATTTATTATTCATAATAATGTCTCAGTTGATCTTATTTTTTCCAAGTATGTAATTCTATATTCAAATAATGATAATTTTGCCTCATGTTTTCCATTTACCTAATCTCATTGACTGGTGCTTATAGAACAGTCTTAAATATGGTGGTAATAGGCATCCTTCTCTTGTAACTGGTATTTATGGGAATCCTTATTTTGCTTTATCATTTAAGCATGATATAGGCTTTTAAGGTGTTTCTCTTTTTATAATTTTTAGGATCTTAAGAAAATATTCATCTTTTTTTTTTTTTTTTGAGAGATAGAATACACACAAGTGGGGAAGGGCAGAGAGAGAGGGAGACACAGAATCTCAAGCAGGCTCCATGTTGTAACCACAGAGTCTAATGTGGGGCTCGAACTCATGAACCATGAGATCATGACCTGAGCCGAAATCAAGAGTCAGATGCTCAACCAACAGACACCCAGGAGCCCTATTTCTGAGCTGTAATCAGGACCGATTTGGTCATAATTACTGGGTATAGCCAAAGACTAGAAATAACTTAAATGTTCAACTATGGAGGACTAGCTAAATAAGTAATAGTAAACGCATGTCATGGAATAATATATAGTCCTTAAAAAGAATAACATTTATGTGCGCTAATTTGGCATAAACACCAACTTAATATAAAATGAATTTTTTAAAGAACAATAGTATATAGAAAATTCTGATTTATTATAAAAACTTAAATAGAAGCTCTTGAGTGGCCTATTTGATTAAGTATCCCACTTTGGCTCAGGTCATGATCTCATGGCTCGTGGGTTTGAGCCATGGCTCTTGAGCTGTGCTGACAGCTCAGAGCCTGAAGCCTGGTTTGGATTCTGTGTTTCCCTCTCTCTCTATCCCTCCCCCACTCACTCTCTGTCTCTCTGTCTCTCTCTCTGAAAAATAAATAAACATTAAAAAAAATTTTAATGCTTAAAATAATTGCTTATTATGTAGTGATTATTTTAGGAAGGACCTCGAAGAAGAGATAGCTTTTGGGGAAGATAACAAAGCTCTATTGGTCTGGGATAAGAAGAAAACATACTTATCACTGTATAATCTTTGGAACTTTTTTAACTTTGAGGGAAAAAAATACTAGTTAAAATGTCTAATGGTTTCTGCTTGTAACATATAACCTTAATATTTTATTAAACTATCTTTTCCTCTCTGACTTTGCAGTGGTAGTTCTTGGATTGAATTTCTGAATAATGAAGATGATCTTAAGGATATCTTTTTACAGCTAAGAGAAGGAAACCTTGTTTGTGCACAGTACCTTTGGCTTCGACATCGGGTAATATGTTTTGGGCTTTGCTCTTAACGGCTTTATGGGTCCTAAGATAGGTGATTGAATTCATTGTCCTCACATAGATAAGAAAGATAACAGGTGTGAGCGAGTAATGAAATGTTTGATGAAAATATCCTGATGATGATATTAAATTATAGGTGAAGATACCTATAATTTTATCTCATCATTCAGAATGTAATTAACTCCTAAACTTAGTTCAAAAGGCAACATTTTGGGGTACTTGGCTGGCTCAGTCAGTAGAGCACGTGACTCTTGATCCTTGAGGTTGTGAATTCAAGCTCCAGGTTGGGTATAGAAATTACTTAAAAACAAAATCTTAAAAAAAAACCCCACAACATATGATTATGTAATTTATTGATGGACTTTCTAGAGTAGTATTACAACTCCGATTGGGGAAAGGATTGCCCATTAACATTGCTGATCTGAATCTCTTAAATGTTAGTGGATATATTTAGGTCCAAAAAACGTTCTCTTGGTGTAATGTCATTAATGGACACATTGCTTGTTAGGATTTGTATTATGACCTCCTGCTAAGTTCTTCTTTCTCTGCCAGTTCCCCTGCCACCTAATTTTTTAGTTGGTACTTGTTGCCATGAAAGCTCGTGGATCTTGTGGCTGCCAACGACTCATTGGTACAGAGCAAATCACCCTTAGTGCTCATAATTCAATCAGTAACTTATTTGTTTAACAAGTCTTTCCATTTTGGGAGGCTGTCATTTTAAATCTGTCTGAGAGATCTTAATTTCTCACCCTGTATGATTTAGGCAAACTTCGAAAGTAAATTTGATGTGAAAATGCTTGAGAACTTGCTCAACTCAATTTCTACACCAGTCTCTTTGCAAAAGCTTTGTCCATGGCTTAAAAATGATGTGATCCCTTTTGTGAGAAAGGCTGTACCTGAAGGGCAGGTGAGTTGCCTTCAGTATTTTCATTCTGGATTGTCCAAATCTAGTCTTTGCCTTATGTCAGAGTAAATTGCACTAACTAACCAGTTAGTTCTTTTAGTGTCTCTGTTGAAAGATTATCAAGGGGGGTTTTAAATTATTACAGTGTTATTTGCTGAGTATTTTATTTTTAAATGGTATGTCTGTTTCAGAAAATTCTTGCAAAATGGTTGGAACAAGCAGCCAGGAACCTTGAATTAACTGATAAGGTAATACCAGTATAATTTACATTGAACAGACATTTCAAACACTCCCGGTGGAATACAACAGCATGTATAATGGTTTCTATTACTCCTCACAGGCAAACTGGCCAGAAAATGGACTTCAGCTGGCGGAGGTATTTTTTACAGCAGAAAAACCAGATGAATTGGTGTTGGTATCCTGCTGGCAATGGATTTCCTTGGTATGATCTGGAAAATTAAATGAGTTTTTAGTAATAAAGCACTCAATTTATGTTAAAGAGTTTGTCTACATGTATATATGATTTCTATGTACATAAATTTTCTGTTTGAGTTATTTTTTCATGTACTTTTAAAATTCACAAAAAGAAAAATTTTCTTTTTTTTTCTTCCTGATTCTCTTGTCACAACTTCAGCCTCTTTTAATCTTCTGTTTTTCTTTATTGATCCAACCCAATGGGAAACAGTAGATAAACGTACTCCCGAGTAGTATAATTGGGATTTTCTGCATTGGCAGCATTTCATAGTCCTTTACAAGAATGAAACCTAATAATGCATTAGGATTAGTTTTCATAGACTTATTTAAACCAACAAACCACTCCCAGTTCTGATTGGATTTCTTAGGTTTCCAAAAGCCATTATGGCTTAAGTACCAGTGAATTTTTTAGAAGATGAAATTGAAAAAAATTTTTGGTCTTTTTTGCCTGAAAAAAAATAGCAGTGCTAGAAAGGGAACTAAGCTCAGGAATGCTGATATACGTTTGATGTTAATTTGAGGTTCGCGAACTGAATTTATAATTTGGCTTCCGAATTTCTTAATTAATTTTTCCCCTTAAGATTCTAAAATCTAGAAAGTATCATTATACTGAAAAAAAAGAAAAGCACTCTCTTGTATTTTAAATAAGTTTGTTGGGGTACCATAAATTCATTTATAATCTAATATGTGAGACATCCGGATAGAATTTCAACTTGAAAGTATTAGGGACTTAAGTACCAGAAGGTATGACTTTGTATAAGTTCGTAATATACATTATGAAATTGCATTGACTCCTTAAATTTCTAGAGCCCCAAAATAAATAATAAATTTCCTTCTACTTTTTGATACAGTAGATTCTTGTCAGTAATTGTACTTACTGATTATATACTGTTAAAAATTAAATGGGAATTTTTTCTATACATTTCAAGTATATTGATGTATGTAATCAATATATAATATATAATGTATGTTGATCATTGTAATACATTTTTCCATAGAAGAGCTTTTTCCTCTTGCTATAAAATGCTACTTTTGTCTTTTTCTTGTTAATTGTCTTTTATCAATATTGAAAATTCTGTTCTTTTACATAAGTTTAGAAAATGTTACAGCTTTATATCTGATCTTGAACTCTGTAGATGGGCCATCTACGTAATGTTTTTATACTTAAGTGTAAAACTATTACACCAGCATTCAGGGGTGCCTGCCTGGCTTAGTTGGTGGAGCAGGCGACACTTGATTTCTGGGTTGTAGGTTCGACCCCATGTTGAGTATAGAGATTGCTTAAAAACTAAAATCTTAAAACAAAAGTAAAACCTTTAAAAAAATTACACTAACAGTGAAGTTTTTCTATATTATTTTTGAGAAAATTGCTTTTAGATTTCTGTTGGATTCTGATCTGTGAATTTGTACTAGTTAATGAGTTAAAATTCTACAAAATTTAAAGGCTTTAGGTGCAGATTTCCTTTTATGACCATAATCATGGTTATTCCTTATTTTATCCGAAATAATTCTTTTTTTTTTTTTAAAGTTTATTTATTTATTTTGAGAGAGACAGAGACTACACAACTGGGGAGGGGCAGAGAGAGAGAGAGGGAGAAAGAATCCTAAGCAGGCTTTGCATGGCCAGTGCAGAGCCTGGTATGGGGCTCAAACCCACGAGGCCACAAGAGATTATGACCTAAGCCGAAACCAAGAGTCAGACACTCAACCGACTGAGCCACCCAGGCATCCCTTATATGAAATAATTCTAACTTTTTGTATATTTTCCTCTTACACTTCTGTTTTAGAAGGATTATCAAAACACAGAAGAAGTATGTCAGTTAAGGACTTTGGTAAATAACTTACAGGAGTTGATCACATTGCATAGGAAATACAACTGCAAACTGGCCCTCTCTGATTTTGAGAAGGTAAAAGTCTAGACTTACCAGAAATATTAGCTTTTAATCACAGACACTATGGCTAGGGCTCGCATCTGTACCGTCTTTCTTTTGGCATCCAGGAGAATACAACCACCATCGTGTTCCGGATGTTTGATAAAGTGTTAGCCCCAGAGCTGATTCCTTCCATCTTAGACAAGTTTATAAGAGTTTACATGAGGGAACATGGCTTGCAAGAGGAGGAACTTCTCCTGCTCTACATAGAGGTAACTTCTTTAGATCTAGTCTTTTTTCTTTGCCTCTGGGGAGACATTGTATTAAACATTTAACCTTTAAGGAATGTCATACTTTACCATCGGGGTTTATGCAGCATGCTGTATTGACTAAGATTATGTGGCATAACTGCCATTGATTGATGGTAACCTTGGGGAAAATGGGATAATATTAGGAATTCCTCCAAATCGTTATTGTAAAATAATAGGAACATAAGCTCAATAAATGTTAGCAATTATTTGCATACATTAATAAGCTGCAGTAATCTTATTTGTAAATTCTTGAAGAACGTTTCCTTAAATTTTCTGCACCATATAAACCTAAAGGCCAAGGCTTTGGCAATTTTGTGTTTCTTGAGTATTGTTTAACATTCATGGCTCGGTAGTTTTTTGGGGTTTGTTTCACATCCACAAGAGCTATTTACCTACATCCATCTGTGTTTTTACTTTTTGTGTGTGTGAGAGTTTTAAATAAAAAATATATATACGTTATCCCCTTTTAGGATTTATTGAAGAGATGTAGCTCAAAGTCCACATCACTCTTTGAAACTGCGTGGGAAGCAAAAGCCATGGCAGTAATAGGATGTCTGTCTGACACAGATGTGAGTACATGGTGACCGTGCAGATTGTCCTTTCGGGCATTGCAGCTTGTCTTAAAACTTTTTCTATGATCACAAAAGCAACACATACTTGTTTAAAAAAAGTTTTTTTTAATGTTTTATTTATTTTTGGGAGGGAGAGAGACAGAGTACGAGTAGGAGAGGGGCAGAGAGGGTGACACAGAATCGGAAGCAGGCTCCAGGCGATCAGCACAGAGCCCGACACGGGGCTTGAACCCACAAACCATGAAATCATGACCTGAGCCAAAGTCAGACGCTTAACTGACTAAGCCACCCAGGTACCTCGCAACACATATTTGTTAAGGAAAATTAGTGAGGTTTGTAAAAAGAATTAAAAAAAAACAACAAACCTAAAATTCCATTTTCTTTAATTATAAAAAGTAAAAACTTTCTCATTCTCATTCTTAAAAGAATTACCATGGATGATGGGGTGCATATATTTCTAGGCTTTTCTGTGATTACACAAACATGGAAACATTTTTTAATACAACACGCTTTTATTTTGCCTTCTCATTGTTACTGGTCACCATTAAAAAAATATGAATAAAATCGTGAAATATATTTTTAAACACAGACTAGAGTCTGTAGGAATAGAGGTATATGATTTAACTTTGAGCAGAGAAAATATTTTTCCGAGTTTTTCTAAATAATAAAATTACACTTTATATGTCAAAATTGGAAGAAATATATACTTTTGCAATCAGAGGAAAACTTCTCAGAGTACCACACAGTGGATGTAAGACATCTGTAGATTAGGCAGTGTCAGTAAGTTGCATGAAACATAAGTCTGAGGCCTCTTCATGATTGGTGTGTGTGTATCTTTGTAGCTCATATTCGATGCTGTGCTTAAGATCATGTACGCGGCGGTGGTTCCCTGGAGTGCGGCTGTGGAGCAGCTGGTGAGACAGCACTTAGAGATGGACCATCCCAAGTAAGATGACAGTCTCCCAGACAGTTGTTTTGGTGTTGGATAAACCTCATGTTTTCACCTGACCTCCATTTGTGGTTTTCTATCCTTGTACTGTGTCCCTTAGTATTTCATTAAAAAAAATACAATCCAGGTTAATATCAACAAATTTCCTTTTAGGGTCAAGTTATTGCAGGAAAGTTACAAACTAATGGAGATGAAAAAACTTTTACGAGGTTATGGAATAAGGGAGGTGAACCTCTTAAATAAGGAAATCATGGTGAGTACAATAGTCGAAGAGTCTTTTAACTCCTCTGTTGCATTTTTGAAAGTAACTTGGGAAACGTAATGAGGACTTTATATTCTTAAAAGCTAATAGAGCTGGGTTCCTCACTACTTTCCTTTTGTTAGAATGTGAGTAGGATCTTCAGGGGTGCCTGGCTGACTCAGTCAGTGGAGCATGCGACTCTTGACCTCAGGGTTTTAAGTTTGAGTCTCACGTTGGGTGTAGAGATTACTTAAAAAATAAAAGAAGATCTTTAAAAAAGGAGTATATCAAATCATCAAGTTGTACACCTTAAATATATGCAGTGTTTATTTGTCACATATACCCCAGTAAAGCTGGGGAAGAAGGTAGACAGGACTGTCATAAAATTCAGAATATAAATCATGTTTTAATTTTTCACACAGCTTCGTTTTTTTTGCTGCTTGATTTTAATTTGATGAGTACTGTGCCCTTATGAACAAAGGATTTTGGGATTCTGTGTGAGATTTCATAACAAAGAAATGTATATATTGTATATTGTCTCTGTTTTAGAGGGTGGTCAGATATATTCTCAAACAAGATGTCCCATCTTCTTTAGAAGATGCTTTGAAGGTGGCCCAAGCATATATGTTGCCTGATGATGAAATATATAGTCTAAGGATTATTGACCTGATTGATAGAGAACAGGTATGAAAGCTTTATATTATCCTTTCTTACCTTTCTTTGTTAACTAAACCTGTAAAAGCTCAAATCAATCAAATTAACCAAGTAGATCGACACAAAAGAAAGTTATACCAAGATGAAAATACTGGATGTTTGATCAACCACATTGTTGATGACTATGGGTTTTTTAAAAGTATTTTGTGAGTAGCTCTTGGGCTTTCATACTATTTGGTGTTAGTGAAACATAGACTCATGTTTTATATACTCTGTAGGACCCTTTGATTCCAGAGTAGGATGCGGTTTTTCTTTTTGTATTTCAGATGTCTTTATTTTGATGTAATTCTATAACCCTGAGCATACGTAAGAGTCACAACATACAAAGAGTTGTATTTTATCTTTTTGTTTGCTGTTATCAAAACCAGACTTAGCAAATTTTTTTAAACATTAGACCATATTCTATTTTTTTAAATGACGTCTTTTCACCTTTAAATAGAAAAGCAAGAGGTAAGTCCAAACTTTCCAGACTGTCCTTTACACGTTTCTTCCTTTCAAACACTGCTGTAGGGCGAAGACTGTGTCCTTCTGTTGCGGTCGTTGCCTCCTGCTCAAGCAGAGAAAACTGCAGAACGGGTAATCATATGGGCACGATTGGCATTACAAGAAGAACCAGATGATACTAAAGAGGTGAGGTTTTCACTAAATAAAATATAGATAAATCCAATATTTATGGATATTAATCAATAGGATAGAAAAGATGGATAAGTAAAATATGAATATCTGCTCTTCTCACTGCTAGAATGTTTTAATGTGAAAATCCTTGTGTAAATTCACTACATAGACAAGAACCACATATGGCTGCTTTGGAGCAGTGGCTGGAGCCCACACTGAATAATCTAGCATCTACAAACCAGGATTAATTGAAGTAGTTGTATGCAACAACTAAATAAAGCCATGCAATCTAAAGTGTTTTGTGTTGTATAGGATATAGGACAGAGTCATTACTATCAAATAATAGTGTCAGCACAGAACCCACATGAATCTAAATAACCTTCGAATGCTGAACTTAGAAACAGTTTTAGGAGAGCCAGTGATCTTGAGAGAGATGAGGAACCAAATACCTGATTTATCCAGGACAGTTGAGGTTTTTTTATCCTTTAGAGATGGATCTCCCCCATCCTGTCTCAGCATCCACTTTAGTAATTTTTTACCTTTAGAGAAATGAGTTTGGTTACTTGGTATCTAATATTTATTATACTCTTATAATGCCGGGGACTTGGGTTAAATAGCTTAAGTGAATTGTCCTCTTTCCTCTTCACAACAGTGTTGTGAGATGGGCCCTGTTGTCAGCTCCTTATAGATTAAGTTCAGAAACTAGCATTTTAAGATGAGTGACTTTCCCAACGTTATTAGAAAGTGACAGAACCTCCGCTCAAACCGTCTGATACCAAGTCCGTGTTCTTAAGCATCATCCCGAACTGCGCCCCAGCATGGGAATATTCGAGTGCTTCGTGTGGACCTTGCACTTCCTAAGCACTCCACATACATCGTGTCTTCAATTAAAGCTTTTCCTTCTTTGATTTTTCTTGTCTTTTTGTTTGTTTTAATCTTTTTCAGTCTTTTTTTTTTTATGTTTATGTTTTTGAGAGAGGAGAACGCATGAATGGAGCGGGGGAGGCGGGCAGAGAGAGAGACACACACAGAATCTGAAGCAGCTCCAGGCTCCAAGCTGTCAGCACAGAGCCCAACTGATGCAGGGCTCGAATTCACAAACTGTGAGATCGTGACCTGAGGCAAAGTTTGGATGCTTAACCGACTGAGCCACGCAGGCATCCCGAATCTTTTTCAGTCTTAAAGATAACAGTTATTTCTTAGACTTCCATTCTCTGGGTTTAAACATGTTTAGTTCTTTTTAACTTTTTCAGAGAACTTTGCCAAATATTTTGTCAAATAATAAGTAAAAACTATCTAGTAACAAAACCCAAGCGACTATTAATTATAGTGTATCTGAGGGGCACCTGAGTGGCTCAGTCAGTTACGTGTCCGACTCAGGTCATGGTCTCACAGTTCTTGGGTTCAAGCCCTACATCGGTCTCTGAGCTGATAGCTCGGTGCCTGGAGCCTGCTTTGGATTCTGTGTCTTCCTCTCTTCTCTGCCCCTTCCTCGCTTGCACTCTGTCTCTCTCTTAAAAATAAATAAAAATATTATACACGTAAAAAAATAGTGTAGCTGACAGGTGATTTGGGGGATTTGCATGTGCTATGGTATTTCTAAATCATATATCCAATCGTTCATGCCGGTGTTTTTCATGTTTACATTCTATGTGATTCGATTATGATCCATTTCTCAGCTGCTCCACTCCCTCTAGCACTGACTTCTCTTTTTTTTCAGCCGCTTTATTGTTTTTTTTCTGATTTCATGACTTTTTGTATTTGTCTGTATGTGTACTAGTGAAGTGGCTAATAAAGGAAATATGTTTTATTTTCTGTTTTTCTTTTTAGGACAAGGCCTGGAGAATGTCTGTAGCGAAGACATCCATAGACATTCTTAAAATACTGTGTGACATCCAGAAAGGTAGGTTCTACCTTTGTGCCTTCATCTGGTTTTGTTCCCTTTCCAGAAAGGAGCGTCAGTGACAGCCCCCGTCCTTACCCTGGTTTTTCTTGCTTTGTCTTCGCTGACCCCACCCATTTTTCCTCATGAAAAGTCTACCTTGCTTTATTCTTTTGATTAGTAATATAAAAACAGAAGCCTCTAAAATCAGCTTCTCATTTGTTGATATGCTTTAGTAAGCTATTTGAGGCTAGACTGGATGTCTCTGGTGCCTTGCACTTACTGCTCGGATTTCTCACTTATCATTTGCTCATGGTCAGGCAAAACCTGTTTAAACTTGAATTTAAGTAAAACATTAACAAAGTAACTCTTCGGGGAAAAAAGCTAAAATTTATTTCAGAAAAATTGCCATTTCTCTTGTAACCCCTAAACTTCTCTTTTCTACCTTCAGAAAGAAAAATTAGTTTTTTTGTACTTAAATTCTCTTACCTCAGCTTCTAAAAAGAACTACTGAAGACTCGAGATAAGAAACCCATAGCCAATTAAAATATTAGCTTTAAAAAATTCTGATAAGCGGCACTTGGCTATGTCAGTCGGTGGAGCTTGGGACTCTTGATCTCAAGGTCTTGAGTTCAAGCCCCACATTGGGCATGGAATCTACTTTTAAAAAGTCTGATAATAGGAGAATTTGGATGTCTGCTATAACTTAAAAAATATTTAATTCCAGACAATCTGCAGAAGAAGGATGAATGTGAAGAAATCCTGAAGCTATTTAAAGCTGTTGCTAGCTTACAGGTAAAGATGTTATGTTGAACATTACTGATTATGTTAGTTATCACTGCATTTGACATGGATATCAGCCCATCCTTAAAATTTTCTGTAATAGCCTTCAGGAATTTTATTTTGTTATTTTTTTAAATATTTACTTATTTTTGAGAGAGAGAGCTCAAGCGAGGGAGGGGCAGAGAAAGAAGTAAACAGGGGATCCAAAGTGGGCTCTACAGGAAGCCCGATGTGGAGTATATGGAACATAAAATTTACCATTTTAACCATTAACTGAATCATGTTCCAGCGTAGGATGGACCACATTTTGTTTATTCCTCTCTTGATGGACACTTGGGTTGTTTCTTCTTTTTGGCTATTGTGAGTAACGTTGCGGTGAACATGTGAACTCATCACCTGAACCCACTACTCAGACCCCATCTGTCTGACCTAAGTACTCTTGCTTATTCTATTTAGCACTGTCTCAGCAGCAATAAACAGTTAAAATAAGACTACTGAAAATAAAAAATATATATCCTCGGGACACCTGAGTGGCTCGGTCAGTTAAATATCAATTTTGGCTCAGGTCATATCTCATGGTTCGTGAGTTCAAGCCCTACATTGGGCTCTCTGCCCCTTCCCCACTTACATTTTCTCAAAAATAAAACATTAAAATATATACATATATATTTCCTTTAAAAATCATGAACTATATTGACTATACACAGAAGCTGCATTCCTTTGGAAAAAGGTGCACATCGAAAAGGGAAACCTCTTGGCTTAATCACTTGTATATTTATCTTTGACTAGATTATACATGGATGATACATAATTCAAAAGGTTTTAAAAAATGGTTAAAATGGTAAATTTTATGTTCTGTATATTTTACTATGATAAAAAATAAACTTACTAAAAATTCTGTTCTGCATGTTGTAAACAATAAGGAATTAGTTCTTTGACCAAAAAAAGAAAGGTTTGAAAGAATATATAGTGAAAAACAAGTCTTCCTCCTATCCTGATACTCTAGGTATCCAGTGTCCCGCATCAGATGCAACTACTGTTACCAGTTTCTTGTGTTTTTTTCTAGAGATAGTCTGTGGGTATGTAAACATAAATATTTCTGTGGTTCCTAATAAAGAAGAAACTGTGACAAATAATGAATAAAGTCTTCCACAACTTATCTGTAGTAAACATTCTATTTATTTTTATAAATAAGTATTTCTATATGATGCATCCCCTTTGGGAAAGATAGCTAATATTTGGGGGTAAAAGCATCAGCTTCAAAATTTTATGTTTTATAAATAACTGCACCGTTGATTAAGTTATGCAGCCATCAAAAACAATATTTGTGAAGTGTGTGTAATGACAGGAGAAAGGTGAAATGCCATAGTGTTAACTGGAAAAGGTAATGTATGAAATTACTCATGCAGCCACAAAATGCTAGTGAAGGAAACTGAAAAAAAATACCAAGAAAATGCTTGCTCCTAATTAGGTAACCAATTCTCAGCTCAGGTGTGTTTTTGCTCCCAGGGGACACTTGGCACTTTGAAGAGAATTTTGATAGCTTTTGATTGTTGCAAGTGGGAGAAGGAGGGTGCTAGTGGCATCCAGTGGGTAGTGGCCAGGGCTGCTGCTAGAGTGCACAGGCCAGCCCCCACAACAGAGGACGGTCTGGCCAGATTGAGAAACCTGGCTCTAGAGTATGGCATTAAATCAGCAGACCTCGGGGACACCTGGCTCGTTCAGTTAGAAGAGCATGTGACTTGATCCTGGGATGAGTTTGAGCCTCATGTTGAGGGTAGAGATTACTTGAAAAAAAATAGAAGAGGAAGAAGGGGAAGAGGAGGAATAGAAAAGGGACAAGGAGGAGGAGGAGAAAGAGGAAGGAAGAGGAGAGGGGGAGGAAGGTCATCTCACTGCCTCTTGGTATCCTTCCCTGGGCCTCGGTGGGATGTATTTTACTGGGTCAGAAAATAAATTCTAGTTCTGGAGTTAGCAGCCAAACAGGAGTTACTGTAAAAAAAATTACTACAAAAAATTTCTTCAGTAACACAAGCCTAATACTTAATCTGTTACTCTTGCTATTCAAGGTCCCCCACAACAAAGAATGATCTGACACCGAGAAATGGTGTCAATAATACTGACATTTAGAAAATCCTGGGTTAAGGGGTTCCCTGGTGGCTCAGTTGGTTAAGCGTCTGACCAGCTCATGTCGTGATCTTGCGGTTTGTGAGTTCGAGCCCCGCATCGGGCTGTCTGCTGTCCATGCACAGTCCACTTCATAGTTTCTGTCTCCTTCTCTGCCCCTCCCTTGCTCTCTGTCTCTCAAAAATAAGCAAACATTAAAAAAAGAAAGAAAGGGGCGCCTGGGTGGCTCAGTTGGTTAAGCGGCCGACTTCGGCTCAGGCCATGATCTCGCGGTCTGTGAGTTCAAGCCCCGCGTCGGGCTCTGTGCTCACAGCTCAGAGCCTGGAGCCTGCTTCAGATTCTGTATCTCCCTCTCTCTCTGCCCTTCCCCTGCTCATGCTCTGTCTCTATGTCTCTCAAAAATAAATAAACGTTAAAAATGAGTCTCTTAAAAAAAAAGAGTCTGTAAAAAAAAAAAAAAAAGAAAGAAAATCATGGGTTAAAATTGGTTTTCCTATTTTTCAAACTTTTTACAGTCTTGTTAATTTCATAACTTGAAATATAAAGTCTTAAATTCTTAATTTACAAGGGAGTAGTCTTTGAGGGAGAATAAGGAGAGGTTTGAGACTCGCCAGTGGTTTTTAACAACAGACGAAGTGAACGCATGTGGCATGCTGTCCCGCTTGCCTTGCTAGGAGAACTTCGAGGTCTTCCTCTCCTTCGGAGATTACAGCAACAGCGCCCTGGTCACAGAGCTCCGCGAACAGTACATCAGAGCTCACGAAGTCACACAGACTAAACTCAAATCGCGGAGCACTGCAGAGCCTGCGGCTGCCGCGGACAGGAGCTTGAGCGCCGAGTCCAAGCTGCACAGACAGGCGCTGGCCCTGCACGTGTCCACACAAGAGCGGGAGGCCGAGCTGACCTTGAGAGCCTTAAGCCACGGGAACCTGGATGCAGCGCTGAGAAGATGCAGGTGAGCCCCAGCCCCGTGCACACACAGCTTGTCTGAAAGGAACACTTGCTTCCTTGACTTCTTTGGTGATAGGGTTAGGTCAGTCACATTTTCATTTTCACAGAAATCATTCTTGGTTTCTTGCCCTCAGAACCTAGTTTGGGTCACACAGTGGTAGCAGAGCACACCGTAGAATTTAGGTCGCCTGGCCCTCCGACAGTTAACGGTACCCCAAATAAGTTAAAAGACAAAGCACATTAGATGGCATAAAAACATTTTTAAAGAGATTTTATTTTATTTTTTATGTTTATTTATTTATTTTGAGAGAGAGCATGAGCAGGGGAGGGGCAGGGAAAGAGAGAGAGAGAATCCTAAGCAGGCTTCACACTGTCAAAGCAGAGTCAGATGCAGGGCTTGAATCCACCAACCGTGAGATCATGACCTGAGCCGAAATCAGGAGTCGGACACTTAAGTGACTGAGCCACCAGCCGCCTCATGGTTTATTTATTTTTGAGAGAGAGAGAGAGAGACAGAACGTGAGAGGGGAGGGGCAGAGAGAGGGAGACAGAATCTGAAGCGGGTCCAGGCTCTGAGCTGTCAGCACAGAGCCCAACACTGGGCTCGAACTCACAAACCTTGAGATCGTGACCTGAGCCAAAGTTGGACGCTTAACTGACTGTGCCTCCCAGGAGCCCCTTTTTAAGGAGATATTTAATGGTGGTGGTCATATATTAATCCAAGAAAAACAAATGTATTTGCTTTTGCTCTGAGTATTCTAACTTCCGACACTTCCTTTCTTCCAGGGACTTGTTTAAGTATCACTGCAACGCCGACACCGGGAAATTGCTGTTTTTGACGTGTCAGAAGCTTTGTCACATGTTGGCTAATGATGTTCCAATGGCAACACCTGTGGGCCTCAATCTTCCTTCTGAAATACATACTCTAGCCTGCCAAGCTGCCACCATCTGCAGCCCAGGTGACAGGACTTATCATATACCTACTTTTGTGTTCTATGCTTCATTTCACACGGATCTCCCACGTGCTGTCTCTTTACAACTGGACTTGGCCTTAAAGACAAAAGATCGTTCTCTCCATTTTACAAAGGGCCAATTATAATTGATTCTCCATGGGGACTCTTGTTTTAAAATAGTTGCAGATATTAACGATGTCGTTTCCCACTGTTGACGATAATCGCTCTGATGGGATTGCAAAGTTCCTTGCCTCTCCACAGATGAGGCTCCATCTCAGCCAAGCTTATATAAAAAGTCGAACTGCATTGTTTATGGTAGTTAAAGCTGTGAGGAAACCTTTCTTTCTACTTTGTGGCCTTCTTTAGAATTTGAATGGAATTATTAAAAGATTGTTTTCATTATTCCAAACAGTGAAATATTAATGTAATGATTTTTCTTCATTTTCTTCCAGATTTTTTGCTAGATGCCTTAGAACTATGTAAGTACACATTAACGGCAGTAGAGCTTTCCAGACAGTGCCAGATGGATGACTGTGGAGTTCTAATGAAAGTAAATTGCCTTTGAATTTCTTTTCCTTAAACCAAATCCCTGCCCGCCCATTACGTGCCACTTTTAAATCACTTGTATAGTTGATAAAAATACTGAATCTACCTCTTGTGGGGTTTTTATTTATTAATTTTTTAATGTTTATTTAGTTTTGAGAGAGAGAGAGAGAGAGAGACAGAGTGTGAGCAGGATCGGGACAGAGAGGGGGAGACACAGAATCTGAAGCCTGAGGCTCCAGGCTCTGAGCTGTCAGCACAGAGCCCGACGTGGGGCTTGAACTCATGGACCATGATTTTGTGACCTGAGCTGAGTCAGACGCTTACCCATCTGAGCCACCGAGGCGCCCCTCCCTCTTGTGTTTTCTTATTCTAGACCAGAAAACTCAAGAGCATGAAACCTCTTTTTCAGCGACATTTATTGGCTTTAAGTTGCCCTATCTTTTGAAATGTTGGGCCTCAAATAAGGCATCTCTGGACGTTGTCCTTATCTTAGAGTAACGGTTTAATTTAAAACGGCATTATCATAAGCCACAGACTACCCAGAAGAAACAAACTACGCAGTTGTATTTGACCATCCAAACTGCGATTGGCTCTGATACGTGTGATTCTGGGTTATGCTTGGTGAAGATGGTACTTGTGTTTTGGAGTGTATTTATTTGTGGCTTTCCTGTGATTTGGTATGTAGACTTCCTTTGGAACTCACAAAGACCCATACGAAGAGTGGTCTTACAGTGACTTCTTCAGTGAAGATGGGATAGTTCTGGAGTCACAGATGGTGCTGCCTGTTATTTATGAACTGATTGCATCACTGCTGCCTCTGGCTGGTAAATGTGACTTGTGTTGTTATTTTCTATGTATTTCTGCTTTATGCAAGTTTAAAGTGTGGAGGTTTGGAACTAGCACTGCACATGGGAATATGGTGAATCTCGCAGGAATAATGCTAACTAAAAGAAGCCAAACACAAAAGAACACATACCGTGTGCTTTCAGTCACGTAAAGTACAAGGACGGCCTGTAAGCTGTGCTGTCCGAAGTTGGGAGCAGTTACCCTTGAGAGTGGATGGTGAGTGGAAAGGGGTAAGAGAGAGTTTTCTGTGCCGGTAAGGTTCTCTTTCTTGGTTTAGATGCTGGGATGTGCATGTATTCACTTCATCAAGTTGTATACTTACCTGTGTATTTTTCTGTATTTACTCGTGTTCTTTTTTTTTTTTTAGATAGCAGTTTGCTTTAGAACATTATTTGATAATAGTATAATATTCAAATATTTCTTGGAATGTGTGATCTACAAGCAAGTTTCATTTAGTGTTATGTATTTCACTCTCTTTTGTAGAAAGCAAGAGACATCCCTTGGATTCTACAAGTTTACCATACTGCTCTATTAATGAAGGTATTTGACACCAGAAATGTACACTATTGTATTACGATTTTATAAGTAACAGCAAAACAGAAATTCCTTGAAATCTTGAATATAAGTCTGACTTAATGTTCTTGATGTACTTGAGTATGACTGTTACAGTGTTATTCTTCCAGAGGGTCAGGAGAGTGTCATTGGCTTATAACATTAACTTATGAATCTGTTCATAAATTTAGGTCTTCCCAATGGAGAAGTGGCTTTTTTTTTTTCAGCTAATGACTTAAGCATCTCAAAATAGATAAGTTTTAATCAAACTTAGTTACTTTCTGGTTTAAATCAAGTCCACGTTAATTCCCTTATTTACTCGCTTTAAGAACCAATTTTATGACGGTTATCTACATTGAAGATATAGGCTGTCCCTGAAAACAGTTTGTCAATAATATGATCTTTCTTTCTTTGAAAAATGTAAATATGAAAATACTTTTACTGAAATAAAGTACTTTTATCATTTCACAGGAGACAACCTCATTTTACCTATTGTAAATTCCATCTCGGCCCTGCTCCAGAACCTTCAAGAATCTAGCCAGTGGGAACTGGCCCTAAGATTTGTCATTGGTTCATTTGGTACCTGTCTTCAGCACTCTGTATCAAGCTTCATGGATGCCAGTCTGAGTGGAAAGGTATAGTTTTGAGAATAGATGCTTTAACTTTGGAGGAATATAGATACAAATACACCACCAAACAAAGGGATTTGGAGTCCGCATTTTCTCATTTGGCTCTGAAACAAAGAAATCGATAATTTGTCAGATTTAAGAAACATGTGTTGAGCATCTAATTTAGATTCAGGTGTGGTTCAAGGTACTTGCACACTTTTCATATTCAATCTTTTTTTTTTTTTTTTTTAGCGTTTTTATTTTATTTTTGAGAGACATAGACACAGAGCGTAAGCAAGGGAAGGGCAGAGAAAGAGGGAGATACAGAATGAATCTAAAGCAGGCTCCAGGCCCTGAGCCGTCAGCACAGAGCCCGACGCGGGGCTCGAACTCACAGACCGTGAGATTGTGACCTGAGCTGAAGTCGGCCGCTCAACCGACTGAGCCACCCAGGCGCCCCTCATATTCAATCTTGACGGTAGCCCTGAGAGTCTCCGTTTTGCAAATGAGGAAGCAGACTGGGGGAGGTGAAATCATTTAGCTGAGGTTTTAGGTTGCAGTGATATTCTTCTTACTCCACACCAGTGAACACATTAGATCAGAACTCTGTCTGCCGTTTGTTTTACTGTGGCCTGAATTATTACAGTTATTACCTGATAGCATCACCGAAAAGATTCTAGAAGACAAAGTACCTCTTGATAACTTGCTTATGAAACTAATCTCAGAGAGAATTGTATTCACTTCTACTATTCTGTTTATATTTGTTAAATGCCAGTTTTTTTACAAAATTAAGTCTAGTTTTTTATATATGTGTACATATTTATTATTGAAAGAGAGGGAGCATGCAAGTGTGGGGTGAGGGACAGAGAGAGGGAGAGAGAGAGAGAATCTTAAGCAGGCTACACACTCAGCATGGAGCCTGATACAGGGCTCAATCCCACGACCCTGACCTGAGCTGAATTCAAGAGTTAGATGCTTAACCAACTGAGCCACCCAGGTGCCCCCCAAAATTACCTTCCTTCAAGTAAAGTATAGCTTTCAAAATTGCACACTAAGTCTATCAACAGTGTATTCACCATGTCACCAACAGCACAATCAAGATATAGAGTATTTGAAAAGGTTCCTTTTTGTCCCTTCCCAGTCAGTCCCCACTCAGACTCTGTCGTCATAGATTAAATGCCAGCACATTTCGCATATAATGATGAATTTTCAAAGTTCCTGAATATCTAAGAAGAGTTTTCAAAATGATGCATAGATAGAAGTGGACCTAACGATTCTTTTGTTCTTTTCTAAAAGTTGTTTGGAGAGGCCACATTAGTTAAATCGAGGCATGTTGTTACGGAACTGAAAGAGAAAGCTGTTACATTTATCAGGGGAAATGCTACAACACTGTTGCACAAAGTGAGTATCTGTTCTTGGTAAGCTCTCTCTCTCTCTTTTTATTTTTCTCTCTTATAGTTGCTTCTGATTTCTCAGGATAAGAGTGAGGAGAGGGAGGGGATATTGGGGTTTGAAGAGAACTGATGGGATTGTCAGGGAGAAGAAGGTAAGGGTTCTGTGCCATTTACAATGTGTCTAAGTTGTTTCCTTAAATTTATGATAATGATAAAGGATGTTAAAACTAAGCAGACAAGTCGGAACCAAGTTACTCTAAATCACTTTTCACGAACCACTTATTCTTTCCTAGGGTTATAATTAAATTTGGTAACAAAGAAGCATTCAGAGACCAAATTCGATTTTGATTGTAAAGAATGTTCTTCTCTTGATTTTTTTTCTTCCAATAGGTATTTAATTGTCGCCTGGTGGATCTTGACTTGGCATTGGGTTACTGCACTCTCTTACCCCAAAAAGAAGTGTTTGAAAACCTCTGGAAGCTCATAGATAAAGCATGGCAAAATTACGACAAAATTTTGGTATGACCTAAGCAAGCACAGCTTCATTTCTTGAAGTATTAAAAGATTTCGGGGAAGAAATAAAGTTGGCTTTACCACTAAAGACTTAGAAGAAACGTGGAGCTAACTAACTCACTAGTTTTCTACCAGCTTTTCCTTGACGGGTGACACACCAGTGAATGTATATGCGGGTCATAAGCCTTGCTCAACCCGAAGAATTAGGATATTTTTTATTTCTTAAATCTGTATGCGGCCATAGACCTTCACTTCGTATATTTACTATATTTGAAGTGAATTTGAAACCTTAGACTCATGAGCCAGTTCTTTTTTTGTAGGACAAGTTTAATGAATGCACAATTTCTCTTCGATGTTGTTTGTTTTAAAATTTGCATTTTGTGGGGGTTTTGTTTGCAGGCTAACCAAAAGTTGGCCTTTTCTTTGAAGAAAAGCCAGGTAATGGCATCATACTGAAAGCTGAATGACCCAACTATTAAATGAATAACGACTGTGTGTACGAAGCCATATATAACATTCCACACTGTTATCACAATGAGAGGTTATGATTTTTATTGTTGGGTTTCATCTGAAAGGTGTTAAAACATATTCTGTTTGGGGTTGAATTTTAATTCTATTTTAATATTTTAGGCAATATCTCTGGTGGGCTCTCAGCTGGCCAGCCTCTATCAGGAAATAGAAACAGAGCTTAAGTTCCGTGAACTCAGTACTGATGCTCAGTGGGGTATTCGTCTTGGCAAACTTGGTGTGAGTATGCTTCAGAATACCATGAAGTTTGATACATTCCAGTGATTTCCCCAGGAAATCTTAAAACAAGGGCTTCATTGTCCTTTTCTTTGGGGAAAGGCTATACGCGTTGTGGACTCATAAATTTTAGTTAAGTATACACATTGGTGTTTTCAAAGAAATAAGGACCATTTGCTTTATTTCCTGTTTTCTGTAATTTTAAGAAAATTAGAAGAAGCTTGACCTTTTTTTTTTAATGTTTATTTATTTATTATTATTTTTTTAATGTTTATTTTTGAGAGAGAGCGAGAGAGACAGAATGCGAATGGGGGAGGGGCAGAGAGAGAGCGAGACACAGAATCTGAAGCAGGGTCCAGGCTCTGAGCTGTCAGCACAGAGCCTGATGCAGGGCTCAAACTCATGAACTGTGAAATCATAACCTGAGCCAAAGTCAGACACTTAACCTACTGAGCCACCCAGGCGCCCTTGACTTTTTTTTAATGTTTATTTTTGAGAGTGAGAGAGCACGTGAGCAAGCAGAGCAGGAGCAGAGAAAGAAGGAGAGAGAGAGAGAATCCCAAACAGAGAGAGGATGAGAGAATGCCAAGCAGGCTCTGCACTGAAAGATGCAGGACTTGAACCCACGAACTGTGAGATCATGACCGGAGCCAAAATCAAGAGTTGGACACTTAACTGACTGAGCCACCCAGGTACCCCACTGAGGCTTGACAATTTTTTCTACTTAGCTTTCCCATTGATAGAGATATATCTAGGGTAAATGAACATTTAAACTGTTTCAGACCTAGATAAGTCGATGTGGGGGCGCCTGGGTGACTCAGTCAAGCATCTGACTTTTGGTTTTGGCTCAGGTCATGGTCTCACGGTTTGTGATTTCGAGCCCCAGGTCGGGTGCTGTGCTGACAGCTCAGAACCTGAAGCCTGCTTTGGATTCTGTGCCTCCGTCTCTCTCTGCCCCTCCCCTGCTCGTGCTCACTCACTTGCTCTGTCTCTCAAAATAAATAAATAAACATAAAACAAATTTAAAAATTAAAAACAAGAGAACATCAATGTGTATGTAGGTATACTGACGTTTAAGAACTCCTAGGGAAGAGTCATTTTTCACTTTGTGAAAACAAAACTTTTCTTGACACTGCATTTAAAACATTTTATGTTACTCACAAAAGTAGGTCTATCAGGAATGTGGTCACTACAGAAAGAATATGTGTTTTGAAGCCTAATTCAAATGTAGCGATGGGACTGGTTATCACTAACAGCTAACTGACTGATGAAGAGCCAAAGGGTAATATGACTAAGAGATTGGGGCCCATAGCCAAATGTACCTGAAATCTCAGAATGATGGTCAAGGTGGGTAGGGGGATAAAAAAGGGTCAGAGGAGTCTGACTGTTTCTGTTTAAAAAAGGATAGTAAAAAGGCAAATCACCATGGTGTCCTTATTCTAGTACATTTCACCGTATTGGGGTTTTTGTTTGACTCTTTTTATTTCTAGATTTCTTTCCAGCCGGTTTTCAGGCAACATTTTCTCACCAAGAAAGACCTCATTAAGGCTCTTGTGGAGAATATAGACATGGACACAAGCCTCATTCTGGAATATTGCTGGTAACTCCTTAAACTTCAGTGGTGTTTTTGCTGTTAGCTTAACAAACTGGCAGTCCTTACTGCAAGAACACGGTGATAAAGATGATTATTCCATGCAGTCCAGGGACCTGGGATGTTTTCTTTTGTTTATCTCCAAACTAAGTGAATCCAGAACCAGATTAAATTCTCTTAGGTTGTCACCTTTTAAATTCATGGTTAAGTGTTTCCCATACTTGCCTCGTGTTGGGCATCACCTCGGGCACCTGATTAAAAACACAGATTCCTGGGCCCCTTCCTGGTGGTTCTGACTCAGCAGATCTGGGCCAAGGCCCAGAATCTGATTCTTAATAGGAGTTCCAGATGATTCCCAAGATAGGAAAGTTTGGGAGTTTTTTTAATGAGCAATTGAACTTCTAAATAAGATCAACTTGGGGCAGAGTTATCTTACATGAAGATAAAATAGTGAGAAAGAAAAAAGATGTAGTGAAAAGTATGACTTAGGGATACCTGGGTGGCTCAGTCAGTTAAGTGTCCAGCTTCAGCTCAGGTCATGATCTCACGGTTCATGAGTTCAAGCCTCACACTGGTGGTACAGAGCCTGCGTGGGATTCTCTCTCTCTCCCTCTCTCTGCCCCTTCTCCACTTCAGTTCTCTCTTCCTCTCTCTCTCAAAATAAACTTTTCTTTTTAAGTTTATTTATTTATTTTGAGAGAAAGGAAGAGAGAGTGAGGTGGGGACAGAGAGAGAAGTAGAGAATCCCAAGCAGGCTCAACACTGTCAATGCAGCGCCCAGCATGGGGCTCAAACTCACTAACCACGAGATAATGACCTGAGCCGAAGTTGGACCCTTAACCGACTGAACCCCCCAGGTGCCGGAACAAGTGCCCTCCTTACTACCCGTCACCCATCCAGCCCATCCCCCACTCACCTCCCTCTATCGACCCTGTTTGTTCTCTATTTTTAAGAGTCTCTCGTGGTTCGTTTCCCTCTTTTCCCTCCTCCCATATGTTCATCTGTTTTGTTTCTTAAATTCCACGTATGAGTGAAATCATAACAGTATTTGTATTTCTCTGAATTATTTCACTTAGCATAATACACATAATAGCTCCATTTCTTTCTTAATTTTTAAATCTTTATTATTTTTCTAATAAGATGGAACATTCTAAAATCAAAGTTCCATATAATCTTACCCTTCAGGTATAATCATTGTTATAAGAATTTGGCCTATATTCTATTATTTCCCCTATGCGTATAAAAACATGCATTCTTTAAATTTATCAAAAACAATCATACTTTACAAATTTTTGTAGCATGCATCATTCACTTAACAGTATATTTATAAGATTGGTACATATAGTCTTCTTTACATTTCTTGAACTCTGGTGTTCCTTAGTATGAATAAATTACTTAGCCCCTTTTCAATGGATAATTGAATTGTTCTCAGTTTTTAAATATTACAAATACTTGTTGGCAATGGACATCCTTATATGTATATCTAGGCTACTTTTTGTGAAGGGAGTGAAAGTGGAATTGCCCTATTAAAAGAATAAAATATTTTCAATTTTACTACAAATTTATCCCCGGTATTATGCCATTACATATCCATAATTTTTTTTTAAGTTTATTTATTTATTTATTTTGGAAGGACAGAGCTCAAGCAGGGAGGGGCAGAGAGAGAGAGAGAGAATGAGAATCCCAAGCAGGCTCCAAGCTGTCAGTGCAGAGCCTGATGTGGGGCTCGATCTTGTAAACTGTGAGATCATGACCTGAGCTGAGATCAAGAGTCAGACACTTAACTGACTGAGCCACCTACGTGCCCAAGATCTGATTATTTATTTATCTTATTTTAAAAAATGTTTATTTTTACAAGTGTGCGTGTGAGTGGGGGAGGGGCTGAGAGAGAGGGTGACGGAGGAACTGAAGCAGGCTCTGCACTGACAGCACAGAGCCCAACATGGAACTCGAACCCACCAACTGTGAGATTGTAACCTGAACTAAAGTCAGATGCTTAACCAACTACCCAAAGGGCCCCAAGATCTGATTTTTTTTTTTAAGTTTTTTTAGTTTTTGAGAGAGACAGACAGTGTAAGCAGGGGAAGGGCAGAGAGAGAATCCCAAGCAGGCTCTACACTGCCAGCATGGAGCCCAATGTGAGGCTCAAACCCACAAACTGCGAGATCATGACCTGACCCGAAACCAGGAGTCATACACTTTAACTGACTGAGCCACCCAGGTGGCCCCCAAGATCTGATTTTTAAAAGACAGTTATTAACTCTGATGATGAGTATATGATCTGATAAAGATGCTGGACAGTGGGAGGGTTAGATGGGAGTGTGTTGGTGAGAAATTGTATGGAAACACATGCATGCAGGGAACTTAGTGTGTAATTCAATACTTCTTTTAGCACATTTCAGTTGGACTGTGATGCAGCTCTTCAGCTTTTCATCGAAACACTGCTACACAATACCGGTGCCAGCCAAGGCCAGGGAGACGCGAGCGCACAGTCTGCAAAGCAGCAGCACCCCAAACTCCTGGCCAAAGCCCTGGAAATGGTTCCTCTACTGACGAGCACAAAAGATCTGGTCATCAGTCTTAGCGGAATACTACATCAGGTAGATGAGTGGGGAATGGATGTATCGGGTCACTTCACGCATCCCTCCTCCCCTTAGTTAGTTATAGAGTAACCGGCTGGAAAAGTAAGTCCTGTATTTTTTATCAACTTTTGATTTTGATAATTTTAGATTTCTATCTTTTTAATATAGTTTAAGGTCGTGGTGTTCCTACTACACTAGAAAATAGAAGTAGCACTTTTTTCAGACTTTGGAAAATAGCATACTTTCTTTGAAAAAGATCATCCTAGAGAAAAGTATAAATCAAAGTAAAATCTCTATAACCCCATTCCCACAGATAAAAATATTAGTAGTTTGGTGGCTGTTTTAGACTACATATCCTATTCTGCTACTGTCTCTTTTTCACGGAACACGCTGTCATTATGTGTCAATAACATACATCTATCTCATTTTTGACAGATGCATATTATTCCACTATGTGGATGAAATGTACTGTAACCAAGCCTTTAGAGGACTTTTAAGTTATTTGTATGTTTCACTGTTAAATATTGTTACAGCGAATGTCTTCATATGTATATACACATATTTGCCCTCTTGTCTGATTACTTTCTTAGGAGACCTTCCTGACAATTGAAACTTTTAGGTTAAGGAATAGTTTTTCGGGGGAGTAAAGGTGGATAGAAGGGCAAGGAAGGTTATAAGACTACAAGAAATACTTCAATATTTCCTGAAATTCAGCCAAAAATAATACAGGCTTTCACAAAAGTTCTCGGTACTACGGAAATCATCTTCCCACTTAGTTCAGTGTTGTTACTCATGTGACTTGAGTTGGCATTTAAGAAGTAAAAAAAAAAAAGTAATGGTGTGTGGGCAGAAATAAAGAACAAAGAGAATACTTCCTTTCTTTTCATGAACATATATAGATACCACCCAATTAATTTTTGCATTTTAGTATGTGGTTAGAGCCAGAACGGAATCTTTGGAGAAACTTTTGCTTGGAGGCCCACACTGTTAGTTACATAATTTTCAATAAAATGTCCATTTCCTCCTGTTACACTTTTCCCACCTTAAATGGAAGACATAGAATTTTAATTTGAAGATCTTACAAAATTAGGAAGTTTTGATATATTTATTCTTTCTAGATTTTTAGTACCCTAGAAACAGCTTTCTTTTTAAAATCACGTCTGAGACATTTTAAAGTTTGTTTATCCTGATACAACTAATGATACAACTAATTTTAGAGCTAAGAACATTTCAGTTCATGTGTAAAAGAATAATCTAGCACTATGGCACGCTGAGATTTTACATTTTTGGTCTGTACTGATGATCATAATAAAACCTGGCCTGGCACCATCTTCTCAAGTTTGGATATATTTTTACTTTTATACAGTTGGATCCCTACAGCTATGAAATGATCGAAGTGGTCCTGAAGGTTATAGAAAGAGCTGATGAAAAGATAACCAACATTAATATCAATCAGGTATAACTAATATATTATAGATTTTAGGATTATCTTCATGCTTCTTTTTAGATCATTTAACAAAATTGTGGTCACATAGGACCTTTCTGGACTGTCCTTTGAGCTTCAAATTTCATTCCAGTCACTATTTTTTTTATTCTCGTTTTTTATTTATTTTGAGAGACAGAGAGTGTGTGTGTGAGTGTGTGTGTGTGTGTCTGGTGGGGGGGGAGAGAATTCCAAGCAGGCTCCGCACTGTCAGCACAAAGCCCCACTCAGGGCTCGATCTCACAAACTGGGATCGTGACTGAAGCCAAAATCAAAGTCAGACACTTAACTGACTGAACCACCCAGATGCCCCTGGTTCTTCTTCAAAAGGGATACAGAAGTAAAATGACTTCTCATGCTTGGGGTCCCTGGGTGGCTCAGTTGGTTAAATGTTGGACTTAGGCTCAGGTCATGATCTTTTGAGTCCCAGCATGGGGCTTTGTGCTGACACAGAGCCTGCTTTGGATTCTCTGTCTCCCACTTTCTCCACCCCTCCTCCACTCATGCTTTCTCTCAAAACTAAACACTTCTAATGCTCTCCATATTTTATTTTATATCTTAATCATATCTTGGCTTTACCAAGGCAGTATAAATTTGTCCTAATGCATGAAGTCACTAAAGGACTGATCTGGAAGAATTAAAGCAAAATTTTTGTGATTCAGCAAAAAAAAATAAATAAATAAAAATGAGACCCAGAGTTAGATTCCACTTCCTATATCAGTAGGTAGGACCGACTCAATTCTACTTTCAGTAACTTCTTAGTCTCTTCTGAATTTTGGTCATAGTAGCTTCTGTATCTTTTTAAAATGAATTTTAAACATTAAAAGAAAATGGGTTGATTAAAAAAGTTATATAAGCTCCCAAAATATCAGACATAAGCCTAAAGTGATGTAAAGGTGAGAGGGTTAGTTTTAGATATACCGCCTGCGTTTTTATTTTTTTATTTTTTAATGTTTGTTTATTTTTGAGACAGAGAGACAGAGCTTGGGTGGGGGAGGGGCAGGGAAAGAGAGGGAGACAGAATCCAAAGCAGGGTCCAGGCTCTGTGCTGTCACAGAGCCTGATGCAGGGCTCAAACTCACGGACCATGAGATCATGACCTGAGCCGTAGTCAGACACTCAACCGACTGAGCCACCCAGGCACCCCTGCCTGTGTTTTTAAAATGAAATCCAGGGGCGCCTGGGTGGCGGTTGGGCGGCCGACTTCAGCTCAGGTCATGATCTCGCGGTCTGTGAGTTCGAGCCCCACGTCGGGCTCTGTGCTGACAGCTCGGAGCCTGGAACCTGCTTCCGATTCTGTGTCTGCCTCTCTCTCTCTGCCCCTTCTCCTGTTCCTGCTGTGCCTCTGTCTCTCAAAAATAAATAAACATTAAAAAAAAAATTAAAAAATTAAAATGAAATCCAGGGGCACCTGGGTGGCTCAGTCAGTTAAGCGTCCAACTTTGGCTCGGGTCATGATCTCGCAGTGTGTGAGTTCGAGCTCCGCGTTGGGCTCTGTGCTGACAGCTCAGAGCCTGGAGCCTGCTTCGGATTCTGTGTCTCCCTCTCTCTCTGCCTCGCCCTGTTCACGCTGTGTCTCTCTTTCAAAAGAATAAATAATATAAAAAAAAAATAAAATGAAATGAAATCCCATATTTTTGAGACCTCCCTCAGACTGAAGAGGGTATGGGGAACTTTCAGACTCACTTACAAACATCCCACCAACAACAGGGTTCCATTAGTTTCTCTGCATATAATGTCTTTAATCCTCATATAAACTATGGTTTAGAAGGATAATCTTAGAGGTAAAACTACAAAAGGTTTTGGTTCTCTTTATGAAAACACGACCATCTCAGGAATGGAATTCTATGATACTATCAAGTTAGATAGTTCGGAAACAGGATTGGTTTAAGCTCACAGGAAAATACATTTATATTTTAATATAGGCATTGAGTCTTCTGAAACATTTGAAATCCTACAGAAGAATATCTCCTCCGGTGGACCTAGAATATCAGTATATGTTGGAGCATGTGATAAGTTTGCCGTCAGCTGCCCAAACTAGACTGCCTTTTCATCTAATATTCTTTGGCACAGCACAGAACTTCTGGAAAATTCTCTGTATGTTCCTTAATTTCTTACGAATTTTACTGAATAGCCAAAATTTGTTTTCTTAAGCAAATCATACTCTGTTTCCTTTTTTAGCTACAGAACTCAGTGAAGAATCTTTCCCGACACTGCTCCTAATTTGTAAATTAATGAAGGTAATGGGTTGAGACTTGGTCAAACATATCTTTATACCCTCTAGTTAACTGAGACCCCCTGTAGAATGATTTTGTGCTGCTTTCATGTAAAACCCTTAAAGGTGAGCATATAAATCAACCTTAAATTTTCTTTCCTTTTTTTTTTTTTTTTTACTGTTTATTGATTTGGAGTGGGGAAGGGGCAGAGAGGGAGAGAATCCCAAGCAGGCTCTGCACTGTTAGCAAAGAGCCCTTTGTGGGACTTGATCTCACAACCATGAGATCATGACCTGAGCCAAAATCGGTCAGATGTTTAACCGACTGAGCCCCCAGCCTTAACTTTCTTTCCCTCTCTTTGAAGTTCTCTTTGGACACTCTGTATGTGTCTACAGCCAAACATGTTTTTGAAAAAAAACTGAAGCCAAAGCTTCTGAAGTTAACACAAGCTAAATCCTCAACACTGATTAACAAGGAAATAACCAAGATCACGCAAACCATCGAATCCTACTTATTGTCTATAGTTAACCCAGAGTGGGCTGTAGCCATTGGCATCAGTCTTGCCCAGGATATCCCAGAAGGTACGGATGCTTCCTCTAAATGGGTGGCTTGTTGTTTTGAACTTGGAATAAAAAAATTTACTCCTTCCCTATCTTTGAGAAGAGGCATTTAAAACTATCGATGGTAGTTAAGCATGGATGCTATGCGCCCTGTCTCTTCACTTGGTGCATTGCTGAAATTATTAAAATTTGCTGAATGTTGAAAAGGCTCCAGTGAAGTCAGCAAGGCTCTTTGCAGCTTATCAGGGTGCGGGGATGTGGGTGTCTCTGCCTTGTCTGTAGGGATAGAAATTGATGCTGATAGCCACTCCTGCTCCTAGGAATGAATCCTTACATGTTCTTGCATAACCAAACAAGTACACAAACACAGGCACTTACTGCCATGTTTTTAGTTGTAACAGAAGTCCGAAATAACTATTTTTTTTTAAATGCTCGTTTGTCCGGAACTTGTTTTTAAAAATAGAACATATTCATAGACTAGAATACCGTGTAGTTGATTTGGAAAGATACCCAAAGTATATATTGAGAACAGTGGACTATGTGGACAGTCCATATGGATGTCCAACAGTGGACACGTGTGATCTTAGCCCGTTTGGGTTAAAATGTGTGCGTGTACACACACACACACACACACACACACACACACACACACACACAGAGGAAACTGCTGAAGGAATAGAAGCTGAAGAGTAGTAGCCTCTGGACTTTTACTTTCTACTTTGTATCCTTCTGTTTAAATTATTTTTTTCTCTGAGTATGTATTCTCATATTAAAAAAAAAAAATCTTGCTATTTAATTAAAATACATTTGTCTTAAAAGGATTAAGATTTGTTTATAAATCTCTTCTTTATCTGTTCAGGTTCCTTCAAAATGTCCAGCTTGAAATTCTGCCTGTATTTAGCTGAGAGATGGCTACAGAATATCCCACGTCAGGTGCGTCTGAACCGCGCGTTGGAAGGCTCCTCTCTTTTCACTTACGTTGTGTGCTCCCTGCTCACACCCGCCCCGCTGACGAGCATCTTCAAGGGTTGGATGCCTAAAATGGATAAAGATGAGGGTTTGTGTAGATACGTCAGGATGTAACTAAGGCAGGGAGGGACCTTGATTGATAAAGATGGGTTCTTCGCTTCACTCGAGGTTTAGAACATGACCTTTTCTTCCTGCTTGGGAATTTTTTTTTTTTTTTTTTTAAAGGATGAAACGCGTGAAAAAGCAGAGGCTTTGTTGAAGAAACTTCATATTCAGTACCGACGATCAGGCACCGAAGCCGTGCTCATAGCCCACAAGCTGAACACCGCGGAATATCTAAGAGTGATAGGAAAGCCGGCGCATCTCATTGTCAGCCTGTATGAACATCCTAGCATAAGTCAACGAATCCAGAATTCCTCCGGCAAAGATTATCCCGGTGAGGACAAAGCACCACTTACTTTCTGTTTGGGGAGAATTGTCACTGTGATTCCCAGTTATCTTGCACTGAAAACTTGGGTTTTTCTTTTTTTAAATTCTTTATCTTGAATATCTTAGATATACACGGAGCCGCCAAAGAAATTGCCGAAGTTAACGAAATTAATTTGGAGAAAGTCTGGGACATGCTGTTGGAGAAGTGGCTGTGCCCGTCCACAAAACCTGGTGAGGTCAGTCCGTACTCTGAGAGGATCTGTTGTATCTGTCGGCCCGCACTGACAGAACCTTCCGATGAGGAGCTCAGACTCTTAAAACAAGGAATGTTTGCTCCTTTTAATGCCTTCTGTGATCTGATAAGTCTTCATGAGGTTATTTCCTTTTTCTTTCCATTTAAATATTGTTTTGCCACTATTTTACCTTTTAATTGGTGATAGATGAACTCTTGTATAAAAGCAGTGGTCTGTTCTCAGATTCATGTGATTAGCTTTTTATTTTTCTTAGATTCATGTGAGTTTTTATTTTGAAGTAATTTTAATATACGGAAAAGTTGCAGTAGTATAAAAGAATTCCTGTACACCCTTTGCCCTAGCTCTGTCGATGTTTAACATTTTGCCATATTTGCTTTGCCCTATAATATATATTTTTATAGTATTTTTCTGGACCATCTGAGAATAAATCGCATATGGCATACCTCTTTACCCCTTAACAAGTCTGTATATCCTAAGAACAAGGCTTTTCTCTTACTTAACCATAATACAGTTATCAAAATTAGATAATTTTAAGTTGATACAATACAAACAGGCTTGAACCTGTGGTTCACATTATAATTTAATGGATTGTCCCAATAATGCTCTTTTAAGGAACTTTTCTCCCCCTGGACCAGCGTCTAGTCTAAGACTATATATTGCATGTATTTGTTGTACCTTTACTCTCTTTTAATCTAGAACACTTCCATAGCTCTTCCTTGTCTTTCATGACTTTTTTGAAAAAAATTGTTTTTAATGTTTATTTACTTTTGAGAGAGCGACAGAGTGCAAGCGGGAGAGAGGCAGAGAGGGGGAGACACAGAATCCGAAGCAGGCTCCAGGTTCTGAGCTGTCAGCACAGAGCTGACGCAGGGCTCAAACCTACAAACCTTGAGATCATGACTCCAGCTGAAGTCAGATGCTTAACCCACTGAGCCACCCAGGCGCCCCTAACATTTTTGAAGATTGCAGACCAGTTATTTTAGAAGCTCCCCCTCAGTTTGTGTTTGTCTGATACTTCCTCATGGTAAGATTCAAATGATGCATTTTGGGCCAGAATCCTACCTCCGTGATATCATATCCTTCTTAGGGCGTGACATTTGGTGGCACATGGTGTCTACTTGCCATTATAGGTGATATGAGTTTAAATAACCTGGTTAAGATTTTGTCAGTGTCCATATTACATAGTTACTGTATTTCATTTTGTAACTGTTAGGGGAGGTGTTTTGAGACAATTCAATAACTTGTTCCTCTTCAAACTCCTATTCCCACCACACATAATCCAATTTACCCTCTGTTGATGACTCTTACTGCAGTCTATTTTGACTGTGATGGGATGTTGATGTTTTTAAGGGGGACAGCCAGTTGGTTTGCAAAATGTCTCCTTGTGATGTTTCTCTTCATTAGATTCAAGTTGGTGTTTGGGGCAAGAATCCCATAAAGGTGATATTTTCAGTGTATCACATTCAGTGTAGCACATAGAGTCAGTTTTTTAGAAATAGTATCACTGACATTTCTGCTGGGATTCGGCAATCCAAACACAGAATTTTCTGCACTCCTTCTGCGTTTTCAGGCAGAACTCAATTAGGGAGGCTTCCTCTATCCAGCTAGGCAGATATGCTTGAAAAAAATCTGTGTGTCAACAAATACTGTAACTGAAATGACATTAGGTTCTTAATTACTTTTTATATCTCTTAGCATGCAGTTTAGCCAGTGTTTATTAAGTGTTTGCAAAGAAGAAGGACTGTGCCTCAGTGGAAACAGAAGCATATCTAGGCCACATAGAATCTGCGGTTGACTCAGAAACCAGCGTGTTTTAACTTACATGTAAATTTGGAGAACAGCAAAAGCACCCTGAACTGTGACTGTGCGTAGCACCTTGCACATCGCTTTGTAAGTCCCAGTAAATCTGTACCGAATTACTGAAGGACTCATTTAAAATCCACGGAATGCTTTCCTTTTAAAAATTATCCAGTGACTATAAGCGCCAGGAAGACAGGAACATCTGTTTTGTTCACTCAGGCACCCATGTGCCTGGGATTGTGCCTGGCACATAGTAAGTGCTCAGTAAATATTTGTTGACTGAACGATGTGAGGAAACTAATTTTGAAAGGGAAAATTTTTTCATAAGGTAATGGGTTACATTCTAATGTCTCCTTATGTAAACATAATTCTGTATATTGGGTTTTTCACCTAATAGATTGTGTTAGCTTCTGTAGTCCACAAACTTTTAGTTTTTTGACTTTGTTTTTCACTTTTTCAAAGAAACCATCAGAATTATTTGAACTTCAAGAAGATGAAGCACTCCAAAGGTACCCCTTCTTTACTTACATGTATCTGTATCTTGTTGCCCAGTAGGAGTCTTACAATAAATCTGTCAGAGGTTGGTTTTGAAAAGACTTTTCTTCATGTAATTTGGGTCAGAGTCTGAAAAGAATCACTTCATTGATATATGGCCGTGAGTGTGAATACCTGTCTCCAGTGGAATAAACAAACAACGAAGATCCAGAATTTCTGAACCTTCAGTGAGTCCCTACTGATGTTGAGGGTTCTTTAGCAGAGAATGCACCTCAAACAAAGGAGAACTCTTATTTGCTAGGCTAGGACTCTGGCCCCAGGTGAGCTGGGCTGGTTCAGGTATGGGTCACTAGCATTCCTTTCCCCTTCTAAGACTGAAACCAAGGAAGGTGCGTTGGTTTCATCTAACAGCTAAATCTGATTGGTCATGGCTTGCCGACTCTATCTGGGCCCAAATCAAAAAGGATATGGTAATCCATTAATGATGCTTGGAACAGGCACCGGCGAGGGAGTGGTGACATGTGTGCCAGATTTTTGCCATTCCTGGTCTAGACCAAAAGTAGGTCAAGTCACTTGTGAATCCCTACACCCTGCATCAGCCCTGGAGATCTGACAGAGAGGACGTGAAAAAGCAAACCCAAGAGAAGAATTTCTCCTGGTTTGGGCAAAGCTGGCTTACCACCCCCTCCATGCCCTCCTTTCCCGTGGACCCCACCTTGTCCTTGCGTACTCTTTTAAACACAGGGGCACCTTTGTCTAAGCAACAGGTAGATTCATCCTGCAGTGTCTCACCGAACCAGGCACCTGGAAAGTCTTACAGAGAAACAATTCAGAGAGAGAGAGAGAGAAAATCTCTAGGAGATCCCAAAGGGATACTTCATGCTAATTTTGTAACTTCTTGCCTTTCCCACTGAAAGCTCCACCCTCTCCCCCGCCCACCCCATCCATCTTGCCTTCTCTGGAGGGGGGCCAGTCAGGCCTGAGTCTAGAGGTTGAACTATGCCACTTAACAAGGTCCTGTGAACTAAAATAGAATTTTCTGTGTGTAGGATCCAGTGTGCTCTGCAGCTATAGTTTGTATTAATTTCTTAAATAGAATTTAAATTATCAAAGATTGACTGGCTGTTTTAATTTTTTTTTAAACGTTTTATTATTTTTATTTTTGAGAGACATAGAGACAGAGTACGAGCAGGGGAAGAGCAGAGAGGGAGGGAGACACAGAATCCGAAGCAGGCTCCAGGCTCTGAGCCGTCAGCACAGAGCCCGACGCGGGGCTCGAACTCACAGACCGTGAGATCATGACCTGAGCCGAAGTCGGACGCTTAACCGACTGAGCCACCCAGGCGCCCCTGACTGGCTGTTTTATAGATGAGAAGACTGGGGCCTGGCATTTATTGTATTTTTTTTCTTTAGCTATGACTGGAACTCAAGAAAAGCATAAGCATCCATTAAGGGGAAAAGTAAAAGTGTCCTTGACCCATAACCCTCAGGCCCGTGTTTGGGATGTCTAGCGACATTTTCCATGGACAGTAAAACAGGTCTTTTGTTTGGGTAATCTATCACTAAATTAAAAACCAAATGTAATTTAAAATATTTTTTTCCCAGAGTCCTGTATCTCCTTCTGTCTCGTCCGATTGATTACAGTTCAAGAATGCTCTTCGTGTTTGCAACATCAGCTACAACTGTAAGCCCTGGACACGGAGTCAAAACTCATCTTTGTGTCTCAGCTTACCCTTTTCTTCCGGCGTATTTACCATGCTTGACATCCTTAACAGATGATTATTAATGCTCACTCACACACTTACTCAAAGGACTGCACATTTTACTTGGTAATCAGGACCGTAGTATCTGCAAGCTCTATTTAGTGCTGGCTTCTGTAACATCCTGTTTGGCAAACTGAACCTATTGACAGTTCCCACGGTTATCTGCATTCAAAGTTATTAACTCCTTGGTTGGTCAACATTCCTAATACCAGGGGCCAAACCAGCTGGCCTCCACGCCCTGCAGGACCGACTTCACTCTCCATCCGTGCCTCCCTCCCTCCCCTCTACACTTTAGCGGTGCTAAACTTTTCCTTGTCCCAAAAGGCAACACCACTTCTTTGGCCTTCAGGCTTTTTTGCCTTTGGAAATGTTCTGAGGCAGTTGGAAACAGGGAGAGAAAGAGCCAGGAGGCAAATAGGTCTTGGACAGAAGGAAGAAAAGGGGAAATCTAAGAGGCTTGTTTGTATGTCCTCAACAGCAAAGGGGGAAATTTTTTTTTTTTTTTTTTTGTGTATTAGTTTATCTGATAGTCATTGTTTCAAGTAAAAATGGCGTTCCATTTATTTATTTTTTATTTTTTATTTTTTTAATTTTTTTTTGGCATTCCATTTAAAGTGTCTAGTGCAGCTCACAACCGTTCCTAAACCGTCAGACTGCAGTATGTTTTACGTGTACTTCCCATTTGGTCACACAGGTTGATGAATACATTTTAATTAATATGTAGTCAAGTGTGAACTTAATGTAGTCAAGAGGCGAGTTTCCTAAAATTAATTTTTACTGCTCCATGGGGAACCTTGTTACGTGGAAGCAGCTTTGGTCTTCAGGACTGCACATGTGTGGCTGCGACGCGCGCCACGGCTGCCCCAGCACTCATGTGCTCCTGCCCTGATTAGCGTGCCGGCACTTCCACCCACCAGTGCCAGTATCTGCGCGGCCTAAAGGCAAAGCACATCTTTATGTTGCTGTGAAAGCAGCTTTGACCATTTCCCACCTATGAGAGGTTAGGAATGCCTGCAGGGGGCGTGGGGGGTGTCCGTGGACCACACTTTGAGAAGGGCAGAGATTGACTTTAATTTTTTTTTTAAATGATGCTTATGCTACCTAAGTCGAAACTCATTTACCCAGCTGCAACCTGCGTGCATCTCTGCAAACTTGCTTTGGTTTTACAGACGCTGGGGGTGCGCCAGTTAACCTTTGCCCACAGAGCGCGAGCTCTTCAGTGTCTCCTGTACTTGGCCGACAAGGAAACGATAGAATCTCTCTTCAAAAAACCTATGCAAGAAGTGAAGTAAGTAGAATTTTTTAAATTACGTTAATAGGAAACAGATGGGTTCTTTAGAAATGTAACATTTAAGCCCCTTAGTTTGTAAGAGTGCATTAGGATAGCCTTGTAAACGCAGTTCCCTTGCCTCCAGTGCTCTTGGTGTTTTGGTAAAGGGGACATCGACCTCTGAGAACATCTTGTGTCCCTAGTTTTTGAGGCATTTAGGAACTGAATGTTTTCTTGATCTTGCTCATATCGATTTATTTCTAATCTTATATTCTGTAAATATATTTAGAAGCCTAAAAAATAGACATTTAAAAACAAACAGGCCTAATAATTGCCCTCTGTGTGGCTTTTATCTTAAATGTAAATGCGGCCTGTAAGAACGATTCCTATAAATTTCTCTGTTTTCCAGATCTTATTTGAAGTCCATAACTTTTCTGGCATCATTTGAGACTTTGAATATCCCCATCACATATGAATTATTTTGCAACAGTCCTAAAGAAGGAATGGTTAAGGGTCTATGGAAAAACCACAGCCATGAATCCATGGTATGTACATGGAGCTGTCTGAGGGCGGGGCCCCATCTGCTCAGATGCCTTTGTTTTCACTCAAATGCCTGAAACCAGAGAAACTCTTCATTCCTGAACAGATCTGCTGCTCTGAGACTGTTCCTACTCTTCTATCCTGACAGGGGACAGGCAACTTGGGGGACCCCCTTACCTCTGCCCCCTAAAGCCTAGGGCCTAATCCCCACCCACAAGAGGACACTGTTGTAATCCTTTCCCAAGGCCTGTGTGTCCTCGTCCAGATGGGGAGGAGAGACTGTCCCTACATCAGGAAGGACATTGCTTCTCTTCCTCCTCATTGCCTGTGGGAATTGAGCCTCTGAGGCAGTGGGAGCCTAGGACGTGAGGGTTATGAGGCCAACAGGCGGACTGATCTCGGACAGAAAGAAGACCACTGGGAAAGCCCCAAGATGCTATTTGAATCCATGACAGCAAGAAAGAAAGAGAATAATATTCATCTTTTTTTACTTTTGTTAGAGAGATGGGGGGCTTCGCTGAAAGCAGGCAATAGACACATCTAGATTATAAGCATATTTTGTGTGCAGCTGCCCTACCTTTTCCAAAGGTGCTTCGAGTTCCTGTATCTTAAAGCAGCATGGGTTTGTTTGTTTGGGGAGCAGTATGTTTGTTTGTTTTTTTAATGTCTTTTCTGCTTTAGGCAGTCAGATTGGTGACTGAGCTTTGTTTGGAGTACAAAATCTATGACCTGCAGCTTTGGAATGGACTCTTGCAAAAACTTCTTGGCTTCAATATGGTGAGACTCAGTGCCCTAGACTGCAGTGTATGTTAAAGCTTTTGCCTAGCATCTCTTAAGCATTCCGTACTGAGGCTTGTTACCGAACAGATGTATGCTGTAAACATTGACTCTCGTTGAGTTCATGGCAAACTTAACTTGGTGTTAGGCCAGAGGAAGTGCTAACTCAAAAATGACATAAATTTCACTGGGAAGAAATGGAAGCTTCCCTGCCCTTTGTCGATATTTGTGACTTAGTAAGTGAATTTCTTTGGTCGTTCTCGTGGTAGACATTTTACTGATAACCTCTTTTGAAAATGTAAGAATCTGATATTCTATGTTGAAGTTTTCCGTTTTAGTGATATTCAGAACTATATTTTTTTCACAGATTCCTTATCTAAGGAAAGTTTTAACCGCCATTTCCAGTATCCATTCATTATGGCAGGTATGTAGTTTTCTAAAGTGAATTTTATAGAACTGAATCTTTATACTTGATGGCCTCATGGCTGCCAAGTGCATGGGGTGATGTAACTGGCTCCTCAGTAAAGAACCAACCTGATAGGGGCGCCTGGGCGGCTCAGTCGGTTTAGCGTCCGACTTTGGCTCAGGTCATGATCTCACAGTTCGTGGGTTTGAGCCCCGCGTCAGGCTCTGTGCCAACAGCTCAGAACCTGGAGCCTGCTTCGGATTCTGTGTCTCCCTCTCTCTCTGCCCCTCCCCAGATCACATTCTCTCTCTCTCTCTCCCTCTCTCTCTCTCTCTCTCAAAAAACAAACATTAAAAAAAAAAAAAAAGAAGAACGAACCTGATGTCTGGGTTCCACACTCACAGTGTAGAGCCTGCTTGGGATCCTCTCTCTCTCCTCCTCCCTCCCTCCCTCCCTCCCTCCCTCCCTCCTCTGCTCACATGCTGTCTATGTGTATGTCTCTCAAAATAAATAAATTTTAAAAAACGTTTAAAAGAACAGACCTGATGTCCCATTAAAATGGTGCCAGGGGACGCCTGTGTGGCTCAGTTGCTTAAGCATCCAACTCTTGATTTTGGCTCAGGTCATGATCTTGTGGTTCGTGAGTTCGAGCCCCTCATCAGGCTCCTCACTGACAGCTCAGATCCTGCTTGGGATTCTCTCTCCCTCTCTGCCCCCTTCCCCCCAACAAATAAATAAATAGATATTTAAAAAATAAAATGGTGCCGGGACCCAGAATATTTAGCTCAGAGTCACCTCTTTGAGGATGTCACCCGCCCCTGTTCTCCAGGCCTCCTGAGCCTCATCTTCACTTACGCTCTCAAAACACTGGCTCTACTGCAACACCTGCCATGGTATAGTTTGTTTAAAGTATACATTCGACTGCCCCTCTTGGACTTGGAAGATCTTTAAATCAGACACCATGACTTATTCATATTTTCTAAATTTCTTGAATTCTGTACCACATAATTGTTATATAATGTAGAAATATATAATCTACATATATAGCTTAATAAATTAGAACAATATTGAAACATGCTGAGTAAAACTTGAAAATTCTCCCTTACCATTTCCCTTCAAAACGATCTCCCCAGAAGTAACTACTGTTTATAGTTTCTTATGTTTTCTTCTAGAACTTTCTTATTATCGTATAAGTGTAGGGGGAAGGATATGTATACATTATTATACATATAAATGCAATCACATTCTAGGTAAAGTTTTTTCCACATAACGTTGGTGTCTTGGAGATTGTTCCGTAGAGCTCCTAGAGACCTATCTTTCTTTTCTTAACCGAGGTGTAATCCCGTATAAAACACGCCCTTTTATTTACTTCTCTACGTACTTAATATTTATTTCTTTTGAGAGAGAGAGCAAGTGTGCGAGTGAAAGCACGGTAGGGGCAGAGAGAAAGGGGAGAGAGAGAATCCCAAGAGTCTCCGTGCTGTCAACCCCGAGCCTGATGCAGGGCTTAATCCCACAAACTGTGAGATCATGACCTGAGCCGAAATCAAGAGTCAGATGCTTAAGCAACTGAACCACCCAGGTGCCCCTAAAACACACCCTTTTAAAGTGTACAGCTCAGAGACCCCTGGGCTGGCTCAGTCAGAAGATTGTGCAACTCTTGATCTCAGGGTTGTGAGTTCGAGCCCCATGTTGGGGTTAGAGATTACTAAAAAAAAATTAATCTTGCCCAAAAAAGTAAATAAAGTATATAATTAAGTGGTTTTTTAGGATATTCACAACATTAGGGAACCATCACCACTGTCTGATTGTAGAACATTCTAGAAAGTATACCCCATATCCATTAGCAGTCCTCCCTCTCCTGCCCTTGAAGTATCTGTGAGGACATGTCATGTCAATGGAATCCCGTACCACGTGGCTTTCTGTTCTCCTCTCACTGCGAGTCCTGTTTTCAGGGTTCATTTGCATGGTAGCGGGTGTCAGGCCCTCATTCCTTTTTACTGCTGACTCATGTGCACTGTATGGACACACCTGCGTTTTATTTGTCCATTCATCAGTTGAAGGCTATTTGGGTTATTACGAATAACACCGCTCCGTGAACATTTGTGTACAAGTTTTTATGTGGATGTGTGTTTCTCTTGAGCATACGTGTAGGAGTGGAATCGTTGGATGAGACCTCTGCATTTAATCTTTTTGGTATCTCATGACTTTTAACCCTTAATTATTCTCTATACTATGGAGTAAAATGTACCCTGAATCATTTAACCCCTCCCCCATGAGTGAAAATGTATATTGTTGCCTTACTCATTTTTTGAAATCCATTCTTTGAAATCCTTTGTCTGCTCGCCCCTTTCCTGTGGCTCTCACACAGCTTGTGGCACACAACAGTGTGAGTTTTGTTTTCTGATACATTTTTCCCAAACAAAACCATAACAAATCATTGTACGGTTTGTATAATACAAGATTGCGTAGTAAGATCCATGAAGAGAATTATCCAAGGATGCCTTGCTGGCTCAGCCAGTGGAGCACGTGACTCTTGATTCTCAGAGTCTTAAGTTCGAGCCCTACATTGGGTATAGAGCTTACTTTAAAAAAGAAAGGAAGAGAGAGAGAAAGGAAGAACATTATGCTAAAATCTAACTGTCTTGAACAGGGAGATACCAGTTTATGAGTTTGGTCTTAGGGTCCAGAACCGATGCTCCAAGTGTGTAATTCAAGTGTATAATTCTGTGACCGCAAAACCAAGAGACTGTGGCGTGAATCCGAGAATGTGCTTGTTTCCCCAGGTTCCCTACTTCAGCAAAGCTTGGCAGCGTGTGGTTCAGATACCCCTACTTTCAGGTATTTTTCTCTCCCCTGAAACATTGACAGTAGCATTCTATGCTCTGTGCGTGTGTGTGTGCATGCGCGCGCGCGCGCGCGCGCGTGTGTGTGTGCATGTGCGTGTGTGTGGACATTATTGTTTCTTTTCAGCATCCTGTCCTCTCAGTCCCAGTCAGTTATCAGATTGTCGAGAGTGTCTCATCGCTGTTCTAGAGTAAGTAAAATACTTGTTTTCCTTCCCCCAAAAACTCATATGTGTTGTTTTTAAAACTCCTAATAAACCTCTTTAAATGAGTAACTCATTTTTCTTGGGAAGTTAAGCTTACCACTTGTTTTTAAAATAAATTATCTCTATTTTTACAATGTCTGCTTTTCATGTGCAGTGCAAAGCTGATATTCAATAACCATTCCCTAAAATTAGTTTTAAGGTACATGAAGAGTATTTCTATCACTACCTGAAATCATGCAGTGTTGTCTCACAGATTTTGAGTCTTCTGAGAATGTGTCTTTAGGCGCCTGTGGGCCTCAGACGTGATCATAGCGGCAGCCAACGCTCTGTGTTCTGGTGGGTGGGGTATTTTATTTTGCGAAGAAGACTCGGGTTACTCATTACTAAGTGTATGTGATGGACGGGCCCTGTAATGTTTAAAATAATTGAAAGCATAGTCAGGTAACAGTTGTGGAAAGCTGGAAGACCCAGCATGGCCTCGATAACCGGACTGATTATTAACACCTTCATGCGCTCTCTTGAAGATGCCCGGTTTCAGATGATCTCGACATGATTGCAGTTGCCAGGCAGTATGTCCAGTTAGAGCTTCCGGCTTTTGCACTAGCCTGCCTAATGCTCATGCCCCACTCGGAAAAAAGACATCAGCAAATTAAGGTATCTCGCAAATTATTCCTCTGGGCCTGCCAAAGAAACAGAAAGTCTCCTACTGCATGTCGCCCCACAAAAGGGTTGCGTTTTCTTTTTACCAGACCTGCAAAGCAGGAGTTCATCAGCCTGCGTGGGCTGGGAGGTTTGTTTGCGGGTTTAGCAGCAGGTGAGCCTGAAAGAGAGATCAAGGTCCATCCAAGGGATGCCTTAAGAGGGGTTTGGACCTTGTTCTTTTTCAGTGGGTAACAATCAGGTTTCCTGGAAAAGTAAAGTAAAATGTTCAGGCACCGTTTTGGAGGGAATAATCTATGGGCTTAATCGGGGGAGAGAGGAGGCACGAGCGGAAGCGTGGGAAGCTGTTGCACTTGGCTTGGAGCTGCATCTCACTCGATCCACACGCAGCGGCCTGTGGACGGACAGGGAAGGCTCAAGGGGATATGTCCCCCAAGTAGGGTGTCGGCAGTGAGAATGAGCCGAATGGAGCATCTTGACTTAGTGAGCGGATGTGGGAGATAAGAGAGAGGAAATTGTCAGGTTTGTGTGTGGGTGTCTGACGAAGGGAGCCATGAGCATTCTAAGGACGGAACTTTTAAAAAGAACTCATTCCCTTTACAATACAGAACAAATAGAACAAAGCACTTGGAAATGTTTTGCAGTACTTCTCCAAAGGTAGTTTAGCCAGTAGATAGAGATCTACAAATAAACATGCATATCTTTTATCTGTCATTTGGTCTATTCATTCCATTTTTTCACAACCATCTGTGCTTGTCTTTGACTTTGGGTGGGTTTTTTTTGTTTTTGTTTTTTTTGTTTTGTTGTGGGTTTTTTTTTGACTATTGATAAACTCATCATTAATGCTTTTCAAAATTTTAGTATTTAAGTAGATTCCTTTCGGCACTTAAAATGACAAAATGCTTATTAAACAGCCCTTGCTGACACAATAGATACTTGTAAAATGTCTTTTTCCTTATTTCTCTAATTTTTTACTATATGATAGAATTGGGTTTTTTTTTTCTCTGTAATAGAAATTGTTAAAGATATTCCAAATTTAAAAATAAAAACCTTGGGGCGCCTTGGTGGCTCAGTCGGTTAAGCGGCTGACTTCGGCTCGGGTCATGATCTCGCAGTCTGTGAGTTCGAGCCCCGCGTCAGGCTCTGTGCTGACAGCTCAGAGCCTGGAGCCTGCTTCGGATTCTGTGTCTCCCTCTCTCTCTGCCCTTCTCCTGTTCACGCTCTGTCTCTATGTCTCAAAAATAAATAAACGTTAACATTTAAAAAAAAAATAAAAATAAAAACCTTTCAGATTTGACAGAAATTAGTAGTAATAATACTTTTCCATTAACTGTGTTTGATTTTTTTTCTCTAGAATTTTCTGGGCTCGTGCAACCCTCAGATCATTCTACAGCAATTAGAAGAGCATATGAACACTGGCCAGTTGGCAGGATTTTCACATCAAGTAAGAGGCAGTTTCAGTCTCCTTTTTGCTGTGAAAAATTTTATATTAGAAGGTAATAATTTTCCCTAAATCAAGATTAGGCTGAATACTACTATCTCTGCCTGTTTGGTAATATATAAAATTATTTTGCCCTTATTAAAACCTTAGTAAATTTTTTAAAAGGTAGAGACCCTGTCTATCTTCTTTGCTGCCGCGCTCAGTGAAAAATCCGTAGCCTTAAATGCTTGCTCTGTGATCTTCCTCCTAAAAAGTCCCAAAGTACTTCAGAGCAGTTACTTCTTATTGATTTAAACTGTTACCGAAGTGGGCCAAAACAGCTCCCCTTCTCCACCGCCTTAAAAAAAGAGGCTTAGTCACAACACAGTGCTAATTTAACTTCTGATAGTAAGGGATTTTGGGGTATTGAGTAGGGACTTGGGATTTTACACGTTTTTAATTTTATGATACCTGTCATTCTATAGATTAGAAATCTGATTCTGAATAATATCATAAGTAAGAAGGAGTTTGGGATTTTGGCAAAGACAAAATACTTTCAAGTGTTGAAATTGCACATGATGAATTCCAACAACATCACCGAGCTGGTGAACTATTTGGCAAATGAGTTAAGGTAAGTTAATTAACAAACAAACAAACATCTTACTATAGAACTGAAAATATCAAACAGTTGTACAATTCTTTGGTTGTAATGAAAGGCTCTGAATATTAAGCCGTAGCTTTACCACATATACCCAGAGGTTAGCTGTCTTGTAACTGAGTCCCTTCGAACATGAACTTGGAATCAGACAATCAAGAAACTTTCCTGAACCCCCAAAATAGGTGTCTCACAGTCCTGCTTGTGATCACCACTTCTGATCCAGCCATAGCTACACACACATAAATAGGCTACATATATTTCAAGTATGCAATTTAATAAATTTTGACATATATATACCCAAGAAGCCATCACCACAATCAGCATAGCAAACATATTTATCACCCCCGACAATTTCCTCATGATGCTCTTTTTCTTTCTGACTCCATAGTTTAGATGAAGCTTCAGTCTTCGTAACTGAATATTCAAAGCATTGTGGGAAGCCTGTACCACCAGACGCTGCTCCCTGTGAAATTCTGAAGGTAAAGCTGGCCCACCGTTACTCGGGTTCTGACCTGACACTATTTATATTCCTGGGGTCTTGACATTGAGCCAACTTGTTCTGGAGTCCTGGAGATAAATGTATTTTTATGTGTAACTATGTATATTTTTATAATTTGATTTTTGTATAAGGGGCTCCTAGACCACAAATCAAGAGCCCGTGGTTCTACTCTCTGCACCAGTGCGGCCTCCAGCCATTCCCTGAACCTGTGCAGGCTTTAGTTTTCAGATCCAAACTGCAAGGTCTCTTGGGTGCTTCCCAGCAATACGATTCCTCATAAAGTGTTATTTTTCATATCGAAGCAAGTGAAAAACTAAATTTCAAGAAGCACTGATTAATTTTATGCTTGGGCATTAATTTCTTTTAATTCTTCTCCTTTTTAATTACCAAATATATATGTATTTTCACTATAGAAAAAAAATTTGCAAGAGCCAAAAACAAAGACACCTAATCTCTTGAAATCTCACTACCCAGAAATAGGATCACTGTTAACATTTTAGTATACATTCGTCCAAATGTTTTCATATATAAAATATGCATATAAATTACTCTTACTCCTGTCTGAGCTTAAATATAAAAAAATTTTTTTTACTTTTTAAGGCTTTTTTTTTTTTTTTTTTTTTTTTTTGAGAGAGAGAGTACGAGTGGGCGTAAGGGGGAGAAAGAGAATCCCACAGCAGGCTCCACACTCAGCACAAAGCCAGATGTGGGGCTTGATCCTGCAACCCTGGAATTATGACCTGAGTTGGACACTCGACTGACTGAGCCACCCAAGTGCCCCTAAAGGTTTTATTTTTGAGTAATCTCTACACCCAGCACAGGGCTTGAACTCACAATCCTGAGACCAGGAGTCACATGCTCCACCGACTGAGCCCGCCAGGTGCCCCTAAAATGTTTTAATCATGTTTAAGTTACTGTGGGTTTTTTCCTTCCTTTGGTCCAGATCAGGCATGTTAAAATAAGCCTACGTTTTGTTATGTAGGCTTTCATTAATAACTCCCTTGATCGCTTCTAGCTGTTGTGATCAATGGCATAGGTTACCTTTTTTTAAAAGGGAGATTATTGATTTAGGAGACAAACCTCTGGCCCTTAAAATGGATGTGTTTTTCTCTAGTCGATCTGTCTAAATACCAGGTAATTTTATATGTAGATGTTTAGCAATACAGTTAAGTCTTAAATTTTATAGTTTATCAGACTGTTTTCTATTGAAAAAACTAAATGGCACTAATGTTTCTGTGTTTCTTCTCATTTAGATGTTTCTTACTGGATCATAGCTAATCAACATTTTTAAAGAAGAACAAAGGGGACTTTGGAGTCTACTATTAACTAATCATCTTTATTAGGGTTTTAAAATTGTGCAATCAATGTGTTATAACTTGTCAAATATTGACCAACAAATAACAACTAAGGTGCTTCGAGTAGTATGATTATCCTGTAAAGAACTCATGTCTTGAGTTAATCTTTACCAGTTACTTGTATAACTTACGGAGACCATCAATCTTTTGCACCCCACAGGAAGGAAACTAAATGCACAAGTATTTTGCTCCTGCACAAGAAAAACAACTACTTATATCCTATTTCTTCATATACAAATAAGAATAATGTCATTCTTTTTAACGAATTCTAGTTAAATATGTATCTAAGTTTTGCCACAGAGTGTATCAGCCAGAAAAATAGAAAACACTGTAGATATTTCAGACAGAGGATTGGATGGCAGGAGTTGGTTACAAAGGTGTTAAAAGGACTGAAAACCAAAGGGGAGAGCGAGGGGCCCCTGGAGAGGCAGAAGGGGAAGGGGCTGTCAGTGGACACAAGGAGGCTGCTGCTGCTTCTCCCACTTCGCCCCCACCTCCAGCGGCCCTCGGTCACCCTCAGCGATTGCCACCACTGCCAGGCCACCACCGAAAGGGAAAAGAAACAACTGTTTTCTTTTTCCGACCTTCTAATTCTCGTGCCAGTGCCAAGAACGACAGAATCAGACCAGAACCCGTCTGGCCAGGTGTCTGGGAAAGCCGACTGCAAGCTGTCAGTGCCGGCAGTTCGGAGGCTGGCCTGTGGGGGCAGTGTGGAGCTGGAAGCCAGCAGCCGCCACCCAGCGCCCAGAAAAGGTCATCACAGCTCTTATTCTGCCTCTGTAGTCTTTTTCTATATGTGTGTATAAATTGAATTTTATAAATCAGAATGAGTTTGCCTTTGTTTTTCCAGTTGAGAAAATCCATATTTCTGGGGCGCCTGGGTAGCTCAGTCGGTTAAGCGTCCAACTTCGGCTCAGGTATGAGATCATGACCAGTCGTGGGTTGGAGCCTGGTGTTGGACTCTGTGCTGACACTTTCGGAGCCTACAGCCTATTTCGGATTCTGTGTGTGTGTCTCTCTCTCTGCCCCTCCCCTGTTTGTGCTCGCTCGCTCTCTCTCAAAAATAAACATTAAAAAAATGTTAATGAAAAGAAAAAAAACATTTCTATACATTATAGACAATGTATCATAGATTAAAAGTGGGTTTTGGGGGGCGCCTGGGTGGCTCAGTCGGTTGAGCGTCCGACTTCGGCTCAGGTCATGATCTCGCGGTCCATGAGTTCAAGCCCCGCGTCAGGCTCTGTGCTGACAGCTCGGAGCCTGGATCCTGCTTCACATTCTGTGTCTCCCTCTCTCTCTGCCCCTCCCCTGCTCATGCTCTGTCTCTGTCTCAAAAATAAAAAAACATTAAAAAAAAAATGGGTTTTGGGGTAAAACTAGTCTGGATTTGAATCTTGGCTCTGTCGCATACTAGCTGTGTGATCCTGGACAAGTTCTAGAACTTCTCAAAGCCTTAGTTACCTCATTTGTAAAACCCCCTGAGGAGGTGTATGGTCCTCCACTCGCTCTGTTCTGGACATTTAGACTACACCAGTATTTTTCACAAAGCTTTTTCCATATTTGGGACTATTTCCTTAAGATACATTCCCAGGCACAGATTGACCAGATCAAAGGGAATGAAGAAGATCTTAAAAGCTCTATGTGGACATTGCCAAACTGCATGCATTTCAAAAGGTTTTTTTTTCTTTCCAAGATTTTATTTAATTTTTTTAACATTAATTTTTTTTTCTGATGTTTACTTTTGAGAGAGAGAGAGACAGAGCACGAGGCAGGGAGGGACAGAGAGAGAGGGAGACAGAAGTCTCCAGGCTCTGAGCTGTCAGCACAGAGCCCGACGTGGGGCTTGAACTCACGAACCCTGAGATCATGACCTGAGCCGAAGTCGGAAGCTGAGCCACCCAGGCGCCCCAAGATTTTATTTAAATTCAAGTTAGTTAACATATGGTGTAGTATTGGTTTCGGGAGTAGAACTTAGTGGTTCATCACTTACACACAACACCCAGAGCTCATGTCAAGTGCCCTCCTTAATGCTCGTCATCCATTTAGCCCATCTCCCCCCACCTCCCCTCAAAAGATCTTTTTCCCAAACTCCTGTTCCTACCAGCAAGAGGCGTGTCTGCTTTACTTCTTCCCAACATGGACCGATCGGACTTTTAAAAACTTTTTGCTAAGATGATAGGTGAAAATGGCATCTCACTATTTACATCTGTATTTCTTTGATATAAATGTGATTCAGCCTTAAGGAAGCCCTCTGGCTGCATCTGAAAGCAGAGCCTGGAAAGGCCTTCTTGGTATAAATGTGTAAGGAATGGAAGGGGTCAAGGGGTGGCACCAGAAGGTAACAAACAGGAAATGACTCTGTGTGCCTGACGGATTCACAGTGAGCTGGAAGATCCTTTCCCAGTCTCAACACTGGTTTCATTGTTCAGAATAAAGTCCTGACATGCAAAGAGTTAGCTTTAGGTATGCCAGAGAAATGATTTTTTAAAACAAATATATTTACATTTATTTTTTAAGTTTATTCAAAGTTCAAATATACAATTAGCCAGGATATCTATTCTGTTTTTATTAGCCTTGATTGTTTTCCACTCTTGTCTCTATACGGCCATTCTCCATACTGTTTTTCCCAAAGACAAGCCAGGTCTTGACTTCGCCCTGCCTTACACATTTCGCTGGCTTTCTGTTTCACTTAGCACAAGACCCAGGTTGCCAACTGAGGCACACAGACACCTTTGTTCAAATTAGAAACAGAATCCATTCTGGGAGAATGAGTTATGAAAGGGCTCTCCTCTTGGTAGATCTACTACAAAAAGGCAGTCCCTGGAGACCGTCACATTTGTGAAAAGCACTGGATTTAAAAGCTGGATTTCAGTTACAACGCCGTGCTACCTGCCCATCCATGTGGTGGCTTACAAGGTCCTACATGATTTAGTCCCCATCTACCTTACGGCCTCCATACCTACCACTTTGTCCTTTCCTACCAGCCCAACTAAAGTTGACTCCCCCCCCAAGTCACTACTACTCACTACTCATGTTGTACCCAAATCCTAGAACAGCGTCTCATGTAATAAACTCTTAAAAAAATACATGCGAGGGGGCGCCTGGGTGGCTCAGTTGGTTAAGTGTCCCAACTCTTGATTCCGGCTCAGGTCATGATCTCATGGTTCGTGATTTTGAGCCCCACATTGGGCTCTGTGCTGACAGTGCAGTCTGCTCGAGATTCCCTCTCTCTCTGCTTCTCCCCTGCTTGGGCTCTCTCTCTCAAAATTAAAAAAAAGGAAAAAAAGTATACTTTTTAATATGTATGAAATAAATTAACTTTAGCTACCCATTTTCAGGGTAAGATTCCTTCCTTGAATGTGTCATGATCATGTGAACAATGACAGCACCTTATTACAAAGGGGGAAGTTAGCACCAACTAAATAAGTAAAGGCGCTACTATATTTAATTCTCATGACTCATGCCCATTCTTTCACCATCTCCTGCTTTGAAGGAGGTGGCTTAATTTTCATTGCTTTGACAACTTGGAGTAGAGATTTTTGTTAGTGGGGTGCTTTCCTTCCACTGCCTTCTGGAGAGAAAACGTGGCCTGAAGAAACGTAGAATATTCAGTCTTCCTTCTGTGTCTCCCGGGGTGCAGAGATTTGGAAACTGTTTGCAGTGTTTATGTTACTACATTGGATCCTTCGAAACAAGTCTAAATGTGAACTCACAACAGTTAAAGTCTTACGATAAACTACAGAAAATTAGAGAAGGACGAGGTAGTGGTGGCGGTGTTTTCTGGCACTTTACGTGTTTGAGAACAACCAGAAAACTAGAGCAGGTGCTTCTAGACCAGCCAAAGCTGAGTGTTTTCTAAAGAGAAAAAAGAAATCTCAAGAGCAGTTCTCTTTTTGAACTCTCCTTCCAACCATCGTAGAACTCAAGAATGTGGCCTCTAGGGGCACCTGGGTGGCTCAGTCGGTTAAGCGGCCAACTGCAGCTCAGGTCATGATCTCACGGTTCCGGAGTTCAAGCCCCGTGTTGGGCTCTGAGCTGACAGCTCAGAGCCTGGAGCCTGCTTTGGATTCTGCGTCTCCTCTCTCTGCTCTTCCTCTGCTCATGCTCCGTCTCTGTGTCTCTCAAAAATAAACATTTAAAAAAAAAATTAAGGGAAAACCTTGATAAAAAAAAAAAAAAAAAGAATCTGGCCTCTAAACTGGCTTTCCCTTTGTACCTGGTATAGCTTTTTTTTTTAAATTATTATTAATTAAAAAAAATTTTTTTAACATTTACTTTGGAGAGAGAGAGAAAGCACAAGCAAGGAGAGGCAGAGAGAGGAGACGCAGAATTCAAAGCAGGCTCCAGGCCCTGAGCTGTCAGCACAGAGCCGGATGCAGGGCTTGAACCCACAAACCGTGAGATGACCTGAGCCGAAGTCAGATGCTTGACCAACTGAGCCATCCAGGTGCCCATGTACATATGTGTGTGTGTGTGTACATATATATTTTCTTAAAGTTTATTTTGAAAGACAGAGAGTTAGTGGGGGAGGGGCAGAGAGATTGGGAGGGAGAATCTCAAACAGGCTCTGCACTGTCAGCACAGACAATGCGGGCCTCAAACCCACAAAACCACAAGATGATGCCTGAGCCAAAACCAAGCACCAGACGTTTAACCAACTGAGCCACCCGGGTGCCCCTCAAATAAATATTTTTAAAATACAATAAAATTAAATTAAAGACTCTTATCTTAACCAAGCACAGTCTTCAACATTTAGTTCAATCGTCCGCAAATAAGCCACGCAGAAGTAAGAATTCTGCGTAGTAATGGATTAGTGGGTCATGTTTTCTCAGGGAGCTACATGTTTTTGGTTTAATCTGGATTGCTGGGGGGATTTTTCTGTGTTTTCATTTTTACTGCCGGGCTCGGAGGAGGAAAGGAGACATTGACAGGATGAAATAGCGTAAGTGATGAGGGTCAGAAGGCCGGTGAGATCTTTGGAGTAAAGGAAAAAAAGACCCCAGAGGGTGAAAGCCAGGAACCCAGCCGCCCTCTGGCCACATTTTCTAATGCCGGCCTCCTTTGTGAGGGGTCTCGAAAGGCGGGGGGAGAAAACTCACAGTTTCTCCCTGGTTTGCCCCAAATGTCTCTGGCTTTGCAGGGCTGCCCTAAGAAATTACATTAAAACGACAGGAGTTTGGGGCACCTGACTGGTTCAGTCTACAGAGTGTGTGACTCTCGATCTCAGGGTTGTGAGTTTCAGCTTTATGTTGGGCAAGGAGCCTATTTAAAAAACCCAGGAGGGGGGGGCGCCTGGGTGGCTCAGTCGGTTAAGCGGCCGACTTCGGCTCAGGTCATGATCTCACAGTCTGTGAGTTCGAGCCCCGCGTTGGGCTCTGTGCCGACAGCTTGGAGCCTGGAGCCTGCTTCGGATTCTGTGTCTCCCTCTCTCTCTGACCCTCCCCCACTCATGCTTTGTCTCTCCTGCTCTCAAAAATAAATAAAAACATTAAAAACAAACAAACAAACAAACAAACAAAAAACCCAGGAGGGGGCGCCTGGGTGGCTCAGTTGGTTAAGTGGCCGACTTCAGTTCAGGTCATGATCTTACGGTCTGTGAGTTCGAGCCCCGCATCGGGCTCTGTGCTGATGGCTTGGGGCCTGGAACCTGCTTCAGATTCTGTGTCTCCCTCTCACTGTCCCTTCCCTGCTCACACTCCGTCTCTCTGTCTCTCTCTCAAAAATAAATAAACATTAAAAAAAACAAACCAACCAGGAATTTATTCTCTCACTGTTCTGGAGGCCAAAAGTCCAAAATCAAGGCATCACCAGGGCTGTGTTCCCTCCAAAGGCTCTAAGGGAAAATCCTTCCTTGTCCCTTCTGGCTTCTGGTGGCTCCCAATGTCCTTGGATTGTGGCCACCTCACTCCAGCCTCTGCCTCCATCACATGGCTTTCTCCATGTGTCTCTGTATGTCCTTGTCTGTTTCTTATAAGGACACTTGTCATTTGATTTAGGGCCCACCCTAATCCTGTGTGATCTCGTCTTAACCTTTACCCTAATTATATCTGCAAAGACACTAGTTCCAAATATGCAGAGAAACTATTTCGGATGGTCATGAATCTTGGAGTGGACACTGTTCAACCCACTACAAGCTCATTCCTCAAAGTCTACTTCTGCCTTTGGGTGACGTATATTCTCCTTTAAATGACAGTGAACTCTCTGCCTAGCTATTGATCAGAAACAATCATAAGAGTAGTTTTACTGGAGTAAACTAACACAGAAAAGTACAGAAATTCTGATGGATTTTCACGAAGTCAACATGCCCATGTAATAAGCACCCAAATCAACACACAGAACATTCTCCCAGAGATTAGGAGCTATTTCCTTTCTTTTTTTTTTCCCATAAAACTTAAAGAGAATTTTTAATCGCGGTAACTGCTACCTGCACATCGTAAGTGTACAGTTTAGTGGCATCGAGTACATTTACACCGTTGGGTAACCACTGATGTGGAGAACAAAGGCAAAAGAAATGTGCATAAAATTAAATCTAACAACCTGCAGCCCATTGACAAATACTTGAGGCAGGCAGAGTGTGACATTCTCAAAGAACTCACAACTGCCTTAAAGTTAATGCTTCGCTGGAGGCAAAAAGCCATCTTAGCTGGACATTCGCTGCACACCAGGATTCTGTAAGTCTTCTTTAACGTATAAAAATCCCTTTGGAAACTTCCTTCATCTCTACTCCCCAAGATCTATGTTAGCAATCATCCTTCAAACATAGGGCCCACTGGTCCTCATCTGAAGAGTCTCATTGATGTGGGGAACAAAGGGAGAAGGAAATATAAAGTTAAATTTTCTTATAATCTGCAGCCCATTGACAAATATTTGAGGCAGGCTGAGTGGAACTCTCAACTGTCTTGATGTTAATGCTTTGCTAGAGGGAAAAACAACCTTAGCCTGACAATAGCTAGGCCTCCGGGATCTTGTGAGTCTTATTTAGCATATGATAATCCTTTTGGAAACTTCCCTTTGTCTTTACCTCCCCCAACTCCAAAGTATATAATCAGTCACTCACAATCCTGGGGCAGCTCTTTCTGCCCTGCGGGTCCTGTCCCCGCCCTTTACTAAAAATCACCTTTTTGCACCAAAGACATCTCAAGAATTCTTTCTTGGCATTGGCTCCGAACCCCACCGCATCATCATGACTAAGGTTTTACTAGACGGTAGTAAATGGCATTATCTTAACAGCAGCTAGCTCCTCAAGGTCCTGGAAACCTTGCTTCCAAATTCCTTAGAGATCTACACTCCCCCGAAGCCCCACCAACTAAAATGTATGATCAGTCACCTGTCACAACCCCAGTGCCGCTTTCTGCCCCTGGTTCCTGTCCCTGAGCTTTGGTAAAACCACCTTTTTTGCAATGAAGACGTCTCAGGAATACTTCCTTGACCATTCGCTCCTGGACCCCAGCATTTCACGTCAGGAACCACCATTTTACTTTTTGTTTCAGTGAATTTGACGACACGAGGGACTTCATATAAGTGCAATCATACTCTACGTGTCCTTTTGTGACTGGCTTCTTTCACTCAGCACAATGTCCTCCAGGCTCACCCATGTTGGAGCAGGTGTCAGAATCTCCATCCTTTTTGGGGCCGAACAGTACAGGAACCATATTCTTTTGAAAGGTGATCACAACCTTCTCTGGATTTCGATGATTAAACCTTTGTTATGCCCAGAATTCGGGGACCCCAAAAACCACCCGGGAGCCGAGTCCTATGCAAGAACAAAGAGCCTTTATTCGAGCTAGCTCGAGCTCAATCTCCTACTGCACTGACGCAGCGGTGGGTCGAGAGAGAGAGAGAGAGAGAGAGAGAGAGAGAGAGAGAGAGAGAGCGAGAGAGGGAGGGCGCGTTCCAAAAACACAATAGTTTTAAAAGGGTCTAGGGGCAGTGGGAGGGTGATGGTCGTGACCCTAGCTGATTGGCTGAGGAAGGGTCAAGGGCCCTGTTCCATAGGTCACTGGGTGTGGTTCTTTTGGAACCAGGAAGTTGCAGGTTTTAAGGTTTCATGCAGGCACTGGGGACTGGGATGGAGGACACGGAATACAATGGAGTCAGTCCCAGTTTGCCCTTAAGCAAATGGAATCGGTCCCGATTTGCCCTTACACCTTTACTTGTTTTTACCCCTGATTCTAATTAACCAACAATGCATGTTTCTTTAGCCTTTTCCCCCTTGATTACAGATTTTGGGTTTTCATTTTAATTGTCCCACTGAATCCACAGGAAAGCTAAAGAATCAATGGGTTTCAAAAGTGGGTAAGAGTAACCAGAGGGCAAGTCTCAAAGAGCAATTGTTTGTTTCTCTGTCCTCTTTTCTCTGAAGTCGACTCCCAGGCTAACCCCCCAGGATGTCAGCAATAGTTTAGATTTAGCGCAAAGTCCTCAGGCAGGCAGTCCACTAAAAGCAGCAAGATTTTGTTTTGTTTTCCTTTTATTTTAGCATACTTACTCATTGTTTTGTAAATACCTCACATTCCAGGCGATTCAAGACTTCTTGAATAAACAACTCACCTCTTTATAGACCAGACCCATTGACTATTTGAATTCCTAGCTGAATAAAAAAAAATAAAAATAAAATCTCAATGTGAAAACAGAGAGGAATGTAATTCCATATCTCTATCAAATGTTCTCATAGGGATAAAGCTTAATTCATTTTCATCATGGCTTATTTCCTGCCACCTTTATATACAAGTGTGGCACCTCCATCAGCACAGGCAAAGGACCTATTTAATCCATCAGCTGTGAAACAGGTTTTTATGGTAGGCAACTGAAGTCATTTATTTTCATAGTTTACACATTACACAATGGCTTGGGACTAGGTGCCAAGAAATAGAGAAGTGACAGATCGAATCCAACAACACTTCCAATATTAATCCCTAACATTAGCCCTTAGAAAAGCCTACCCAGCCGCATTATCCTTTTTCTGAAAACTTTCCGCGAGTGGAATAGAGCAGGAAGCTTCTACGATTTCAACGCCAAGACCTTCCAAAACCATGGAAACGTGGGGGAAAGGAGGTGGAGAAAAGACTACTTATCTCTCTGCTTTCTCCTGTCACCGCCTAGCAAGGCAGAAAAGTCAGCTTGTCTTTGAAAAGGCAAGTGCTCACCTTCACCGTGTTATGCCCAGAATTCGGGGACCCCAAAAACCACCAGGGAGCCGAGTCCGATGCAAGAACAAAGAGCCTTTATTCAAGCTAGCTCGAGCTCAATCTCCTACCACACCGACGCAGCAGTGGGTCGAGAGAGAGGGCCCGGTTCAAAAACACAATAGTTTTAAAGGGGTCTAGGGGCAGTGGGAGGGGTGATGGTCGTGACCCTAGCCGATTGGCTGAGGAAGGGTCAAGGGTCCTGTTCCATAGGTCACTGGGCGTGGTTCTTTTGGAACCGGGAAGTTGCAGGTTTTGAGCAGGCACTGGGGACTCAGGGTGGAAGACACGAAACACAATGGAGTCAGTCCCAGTTTGCCCTTAAGCAAAATGGAATCAGTCCCGATTTGCCCTTACACACCGCATGGGTTTGACAGAGAAAGCCTGAGTTCTGTGTGGGTCACATTTCGCTGTTGGATGCTAAGCTCTCAAATCCCAAGAGAAGTCACACAAACTCCAAGGCCAGCAATTCCACTTCGCCTGTAGGATTCAGAGAAAACAACTCTGTAATTATTTCATGATTGCATCTAAAGCTGGTCCACCCTGATTCTGAAATACTAAGACAAGGAGGATGAGACCTGGGTCCATCCAGATGAGTGCGCGCGTGCACACACAGACACACACGCACACACCTAGTCTAACCCTGAGAATTAACTGCTCTCAGGAACTTGACATCATTTGCTATTTACCTACAAGCTGAAGACGTATGTTTCACTTTGGGGGAGCAATGCACTATGTCATCTCTAGTTTCCGTGAGAGACACCAAAAGTGGGTGAAGGTGGCTACTGTTGGTCTTGTGGTTCTTGCTCCCATCTGGATAAAGTTAATGCCTTTGCCTTGCTTTTTCAGGACCTTGAAGTTGTAAGGTTACGAGTCGCTGATGGATAAAAGTAAGACCGCCAAGGCAAAGTGTGGTCTGAAAATACACTTTTTACAAAAAGCTTTTTTTGCAAGCATCCTCAGGCGAAATTCCGCTACTGGCAAGAGAGGAGTCGGGGAAGTCGCGTGCGAGATTAGGGGTTAGAGGTTTTTAATGGGTTTGGGGAGGAGATTTCGAAACTGGTGACGAGTTAAAGTCCTATTGGTCTACTGGAATGACGTGTCCGCCTCCCAGGGCTGTGGTGGGAACTTCGGCCATCTTGGGTCCCTCCTTCAGGGTTGTGGCGGGAATGTCGGCCATCTTGGGTCAGTTTCCATTGTATGGAGCCTTCCCTCTGCCCTAGCCCAACAGAAGTCTATACTGACTTTGGCTGCAAGTCATAGAAAACCCAGTTAGGAGGGGCTTTAAGCAAAGAGGGCATTTATATCTTGCATAATCAGAAGTCTAGAGACCAAGTTCCCCAACATGCCAATGACATAATCAAGGACCCAGATTCTTTCTCTTTCCACGTGGCCATCTTTATGGTGCTGGCTTGTCCTTCGTTTGTCTCCTTACAGTGCAAAGGGGCTCAACGGCTCCAAGCATTATATCCCTAGACAAGAATTTCCAAAAGCCTTATTTTCCCCCCAAAAGTCCTAATTTTTATTTTTTTAAGTTTAGAGAGAGAGCCTAAGCCAGGGAGATGGGCAGAGAGGGAAAGAGAGAGAATCTTAAATTAAGCAGGCTCCATGATCAGCACAGAGTTCGATGACGCAGGGCTCAATCCCTCCACCATGGGATGGTGACCTGGGCTGAAATTGAGACCCGGACGCTCAACTGACTGAGCCCCGCCAGGTGCCCCAAAAGTCCTTTTTCATATTGAGGTGAAATTCACACAACATGAAATTAACCTTTTTTAAAGCGACCAATTCAGTGAATTTCGGTACATTCACAGTGTTGTACAACCACCACCTCTATCTTGTTCCAAAATACGTTCCTCTCCTCCAAAGCAAACCTCCATTCCCAGGAAATAGTCACTCCCCATTCCTTCCTCCCTGGTCCCTGGACAACCACTAACCTACTTTCTGTCTCTAAAGATGTATTATACTCAACATTCCATAAAATTGGAATCCTACAATATGAGGTGTTTTGTGTGGCTTTCTTCACTTGGTCTAATGTTCTGTGGTTCATCCACAGTGTACGTCGTAATGGTATGTCATTTCTTTTTATAACTTTTTTTAATGTTTTCATTTATTTTATTTTATCTTTTTGAGAGAGCACGAGAAGGGAGGGGGAGAGGAGTGGGAGGGGACAGAGGATGTGAAGCAGGCTCTGTACTGACAGCAGAAAGCCTGATGCGGGACTTGAACTCGTGAACCGTGAGATCGTGACCAGAGCTGAAGTTGGATGCTTAACCAACTGAACCACCCAGGCGCCCCATCCTTTTTATGATACTCTGTTGTATGGATTCACTGCATGTAGTTTATCCATCCATCTGTTAATGGATGTTTGGGTTGTTTCTGCCTTTTGCTCTTATGAATAATGTTGCCATGAACATGCTTGTATGTGTATTTTTTGAGTAACGGAATTTCAATTCTTTAGGGACACATACCTAACGATGGCACTGCTGGGAAATTTTCTGAAAAGGGTCCCGAGAAGACTGCTCCTCACATCGTACTCGTCAGAACTGTGTCACAGCCCCGTGCCTACGGCAAAGTCTTGGGAAGAAGAATAAGACCACCCACCACGATTGGCGTTTCACGAGATTCACACCCTGTAGCTGGGTTTGAACCCCGTCACCTCTGAAGGACACGGGCACTCAGAGGAGGGCCATTAGGAGAAAGTGGTGACCGTGAGCACAAACACAGTGACGCAGGTAGGCGAATTCTCTGACAACCACTCCTGTCAATATTATTAGAGCAATCTGTATAACCTGTTCAAGGGTGTGAACTTCTCGGTTCTAGCTGCCAAGCAACCTTTCCTTTAGGGATTGTCTATTCTATAAACATGTGTCTTAATGAAGAAGTATGTGTGGGAACACCAGAGTCATAACAAACAGCATGCCAGAGGATTAAGGCCATATGAGGTAGCAGCCCTTAAAAACTACTAGAGGAAGGACCTTGGGGGCTCCCGAGTGCGCCCTCCCTGCAGAGACCCCGGGAACGCGCATTGGTTTTTTATCTGTCCTCTAGATTTTGGTTGTTGTCTCCACCACCAACTCATGTGGAAGTCGGTCACTCAGTTTTTCCACAAATATTTATTCTTTTAATGTTTATTTATTTATTTTGAGAGAGAGAGCACATGTGCAAACAGGGAAGGGGGCAGAGAAAGAGGGACAGAGAGAATCCCAAGCAGGCTCCATGCTGCCCACACAGAGACCGATGCAGGGCTCGATCCCAGGAACCGTGAGACCAAGACCTGAGCCGAGATCAAGGGTTGGATGCTTAACCGACTGAGCCTCCCAGATGCCCCTCCACCAATATTTATTGTGTGCCTGCTATGTAGCAGGTGCTGTGCAAGGCGCTGCAGAAATAATGGCATGCCAGAGACCCCTAACTCCCGCCCTCATGGAGCTTACAGGGTGGTGGGCGAGATTGAAGCTAAACAAATAATTGTGCCGAGAAGTATTTCATTCACGTTGTGATAAATGCTATGAGGAAGCAGCAGCCCGGCAAACTCCGCAAGTGCAGAAGGTTCCGATCAGAACTTCCCTGACAACAGTTGGGTTAGAGAGGCTGCAAGCGATCCTCTAATGCGCAGGTTGGGGGGAAGTGGTTACAGCAAGGAAATGTCAAGGATCTCCCTCGACACGCCAGCAAGGCCAAGGGCAGCCTCCAAGGACACTGTCTGGAGCATAATGGAGATCTATTTGTTTTCAACTTACTGTTTAAGAGAAAACTCAAACTGAGTTTGAAGACAAATGATTGTTTTATAACCATAAAGACCAGAGCCGGAAAGTTCTTAAAAACTGAACTGCAGGGCGCCTGGGTGGCTCAGTGGGTTAAGCATCTGACTTCGGCTCAGGTCATGATTTCACAGTTCGTGGGTTCGAGCCCTGCATCAGCACAGAGCCTGGAGCCTGCTTCAGATTCCATGTCTCCCTGTGTCTCTGCCCCCACCCTCCGCTCTCACTCTGTTTCTCTCTCTCTCTCGAAATAAACAAACATAAGAAAACAAAATAAATAAACAAAAAACCAGAAACCTGAATTGCTATCCCTCGTGTCTCTCTCTCTGTGCTATGCTGGAAGAGAAGTCTATGGCTCAAATGCCATGTCATGCCACGTTCTGGCTCAGCTGACTGGACCAGGTGTTGGAACTCATGCCCAGGGATCACCCACAGGCTGACTGGCAGCCCATGAGGTGGCCTGGTATAGAAGTTTTGCTCGTAAAGACACTCTATTCTGGGGTGTTCATTTCCTAGGACTGTTGTAACACCTTAGACACACCTGGTGGTCTAAAACAACCAAATTTATTCTCTCACAGTTCTAGAAGCCAGAAATCTGAAATCAAGGTGTTGAGAGGTCATACTCCTTCCAAAGACCCTAAGGAAAATTCCTCCCCTGCCTCTTCAGCTTCTGGTGGCTTCAGGCATTCCTTGGCTTATAGCTGACTCACTCTAGTCTCTGCCTCTGTCTTCATGTGACCTTCTCTGTGTCTCTCCTGTCTGTGTGTTTCCTATAAGGACCCTGTGATTGGATTGAGGACCCATCCAGAGAATCCAGCATGATTTCTTGTTAGTATCCTAAATTTAATTACATCTACAAAGACCAGATAGGTCATAGTCATAAATAAGGTTCCTGGGGTTAGGCTGGAATATATCTTTTGGGGGGGGTCCCCATTCAACCCACTACAATTGGATCATGACTATTAAATTTTTTTTAATGTTTATTTATTTTTGAGAGACAGAGAGACAGAGTGTGAGTGGGGGAAGGGCAGAGAGAGAGGGAGACACAGAACCCAAAGCAGGCTCTAGGCTCCGAGCTGTCAGCACAGAGTCTGACGTGGGCTCAAACTCATGAACTGTGAGATCATGACCTAAGCCGAAGTTGGATGCTCAACCTGACTGAGCCACCCAGGAGCCCCGGATCATGACTATTAAACCCAACCATATCCTCTGCCCATTAGGGATGTTGCTGGACAGTGACAACCATCCAGCGGAGTCTTCCCTTTCTGGAAGTTTGAACACAAGACAAGCAAGAAGTTGACACCTTCACTGGAGTCATGCAGAAGCAAAGAGGTCCAGAAGGAGACAGTTGGCAGAAGCTATGAGTAAATAAATAATAGACACGAGCTGAGAAGAAGAGCAACCGGAAGCCAGAGCCACAACCACGCGAAGCTGTCCCATGAGAACGGTGACACTCTAGAGCTTCTCTTTCCTGGCATACCATTTTCATCAAAGTAAGTGAAAAACATTTTAACATCTTGGAGCGTGTCTGACAATAGATGGTGTCTTAACTATTGCTTCTAGTGAAGCCACAGTCTTAAAGCGATTGACATTGCCAGCAAGCGAGTGAACCATTGAGACCAAGAGGCATGGGTGTCAATGGTTGGAGAAGCCAGTGGCGTGCTCATTTCACTCCTGAGAGCCCAAAGCCTGGAGAGGGGTGAGGCAGGGCAAGAATCTGACATGTTTAGCAACATTCCCATAGAAGGAGTCAAAAGGAGGCTCCCCTACATGATTACACTGAGTTGGCATAAGAATTCGGTGCTCGTGGCTCTTGGCTCTTAAGTCTTCCAAGAAAAGGGCAGAGAGGAGACAGTGGGTGAAAAACACAGATCGCGACGTGAGTGTATTGAACAGTAATGAAGAGTTGGATTTGAAACACAAAGACACCTTTGTAAGGTAGGATACCTTAATCAGCTCATTTCAACTTACATACTTTTTATATGTGCACAAGAACGATACAGGAAATTAACAATGAACACCTGAGACTAAGAGTATCAAATGAGACGGTAAGAAGGAAGGATGCAGAGTTTAACCTCACATCATCTTCCTTGGATCCTGGTCCACAAAATAAGCCGATGCCTTCTAACAGGTGGCATTTTGGACTTAAGACAGTATGTCTAGTTCTCCATGAGGCTTGACAGCTCCCAGGGGTGTCTCACTTTGCTCTGATTAGTTAGATACATTTTGCTACCGAGTAACCCGAGTGTGCACTTGATTTCTTACAGTCTAGAAGATCCCAGGAAGCACAGAGTCAGTCGAGTTGGGCAGGAAACAGCGATCGTACTCAAAGCTTTGTGAACTGTGAAAAAACACACCCCAACTCTTGAATTAGAGAGAGATAAAGGTGGTGGCTTATTTCAAGAACCAACACCAACCCTCACTGTTTGAAAAGATTATTTAGGGACGCAAGGGAGATCTGGCTCTGACATGTCACCCCATCCATCCACGAGGGTTGGTTCGACTGATCTGGCTGGCTAGGCAGGTGTCCCCTTCCTTTCTTTTTTTTTTTTTTCCTTCTTTTTTTTTCTTTTTCTTTTTTCTTTTTTTTTTCCCTTCCTTTCTTACCGCTCGATACACGTCCCTCCCGAAGCTGCACACTCAGTCGAAGAGGATAACTTTCCCTGATAGAGAAGGACTGTTCTTGGGTGAAGGGTACGGGGGTGGCTGCTCGCCCCTGCTGGAGCCTTCAATGGCTCTCATGGTCCATTTGCAGGAAGCATAGGGCAGTCAAGTTTCCAAGACTCCAGACACATCCAAATGAGGCACTGCATGTGGTAGTCTGCCTTTCTTCGAAGAAAAGAAAAAGGAAAGGAAAGGAAAGGAAAATAATTTAGGTGTTTCCTTTAAGGGTGACAATTTTAAAACGTTTTTTTAACGTTTATTTATTTTTGAGAGACAGAGAGAGTGTGAGCAGGGGAATTGCAGAGAGAGAGGCAGACACAGACTCTGAAGCAGGCTCCAGGCTCTGAGCCGTCAGCACAGAGCCCGATGTAGGGCTCAAACTCACAGACCGCAAGATCAAGACCTGAGCCGAAGTCGGCCGCTTAACCGACTGAGCCACCCCGGCGCCCCGAGGGTGACAATTTTTAACATGCTGAGATACAGGGGCACCCGAGTCGCTCAGTCAGTTAAGCTTCTGACTCTTGATCTCAGCTCAGATCATCATCTTGCAGTTCAGGAGTTCAAGCCCCGCATCGGGCCACATGCTGGCAGTATGGGGCTTGCTTGGGATTTGCTCTCTCTCCTCTCTCTCTCTGCCCCTGCCCTGCTCACACACACACTCTCTTTCTCAAAATAAATAAATAAACTAAAAAAAAAGTCAAGATCCAGGTTAATCTTTCTCCTGATGTTTCTCGACCTTTTTCTCTCATGATCACTCCTCCCCAAGTTGCCTTTTAGACATTTTCTTTCCTAATTGTCCCCCTCCGTGAATTTTTTCTTATTGTAACAAAATACGCATAACATAAAATTCACCATTTTAGCCATTTGTAAGTAGCATTAAGTACATTCACCATGTGGTGCAGCCATCACGCCCTATCCAGTTCCAGAAGGTTTTCATCCTCCCCAACGGAAACCCCGTACCTTCTGAACAGCTACTCCCCTCGTGCCCTCCCCCGGCCCTAGCAACCCTTAATCGGCTTTCTGTCTTTATGCATTTGCCTGTTCTGGACATTTCCTATAAATGGAACCATACAATACGTATCCTTTTGTGTCCGGGCTCTTTCATTCTCCATCATGTTTTCCAGATGCATTCACACCGTGTCAGGGGTCAGTGCCTCGTTCCTTTTTATGGGTGAATTGTATTCCATCGTGCGGACGGATCACGTACATCTGTTTGTCCATTCTTCGGTGGATGGGTATTTGGGTGTTTTTCACCTTTTGGCTCGCATGAATAGTATCGGTGTGAATATTGTGTTCACGTTTCTGTGTGAAAATCTGTTTTCAGGGTCTTATGGTTCCTCTATGTTTAGCCCGTTGAGGAATTCCCAGACTGTTTTCCATGGCGGCTGCACCGTTGTTCATCCCACTAGCAACGCAGGAGAGCGCCGGTCTCTCCACGCCCTTGCCAACGCTCCCACACCGTGAAATGCTAACACCACACGTACGCCGTGTGTTTGTTTACATTCCATGGCTGTACGCGGGGCAGGCTCTGTGTCTAATGGAAATATTCGCAGGGGGGGTCACAGGCTCAGAAGCCTGCAGGGATTTATAAAAACACTGCTGGCTCACGAAAAACACATCTGCCAGCCCTCAGGGCCAGCAGAGTGCCACATGGCACACCCCGATCGCTTTTATTTTATTAAAATGTGTACAGAATGGAAGTAGTGTAATTTAGGCAGTGGATCCCCTTTTCCTTAAAAAAATTTTTTTTTTAATGTTTATTTTTTTTGACACAGAAAGAGACAGAGCATGAGTGGGGGAGGGGCAGAGAGAGAAGGAGACACAGAATCCAAAGCAGGCTCCAGGCTCTGAGCTGTCAGCACAGAGCCGGACGCAGGGCTCAAACTCACAGACCGTGAGATCATGACCTGAGCCGAAGTCGGACGTTTAATCGACAGAGTCACTGAGGCACCCCAGATCCCCTTTTCCTTTAAAAAAATTTTTTTGGGGGTGCCTGAGAGGCTCAGAGCCTGGAGCCTGTTTCAGATTCTGTGTCTCCCTCTCTCTCTCTGTTCCTCCCCTCCTCAGGCTCTGTCTGTCTGTCTCTCTCTCTCTCTCTCTGAAAAATAAATAAAAAAACATTTAAAACAATTTAAAATTATTTTTTATTGTTTATTCATTTTTGAGACACAGAGAGAGACAGAGCATGAGTGGGGGAGGGGCAGAGAGAGAGGGGGACACAGAATCCGAAGCAGGCTCCAGGCTCCGAGCTGTCAGCACAGAGCCCGATGCAGGGCTCGAACCCACAGACAGCGAGATCATGACCTGAGCTGGAGTCGGACGCCCAACCGACTGAGCCCCCCAGGCGCCAACCACCCCCCCCCCCCCGCTTTTCCTTGTAATGGGGACTCACTTGGCAACAGCTTTTCTGCCACAAAAAATAATGCTCAAAACATCCTTGTCCTTAAGTATTAGTGGTTTTATTTCTTTGGGCCGGATTCCCAGGAGTGGAATCAACGGGTGAAAGGGTATGTTTAGTTTTAATTATAACAGATGTTGCCAGAGAGCTTTCCCACATGGCTGTAAGCTTCGCACGTAGAACAGTGCCCTTTCCTCCACACTCCTGCCGGCGTTTGACAAGATCGCCCTTCTCGCTTTGTGTCGTTCCAATGTCTCGTTGCTTCTCGAAGTTTGATTTTTCTGACCAGTGGTGAAGCTGAGGATGTTTTTATATGTTCCCTGGCCATTTGGTTTTGCTCTTCTGTACAGAGTCTATTTATAACCTACGACTGTTTCTGTAATAGTTGTTTGTCATGTTCAGGTCAATTTGTAAAGCTCTCTATATAGCTTTACAAATGTCCATTTGGCCATTGTTCTCGGGGAGGGCTGCCAAAGGTCCCATCTGAACTGGCCATGTGACCTTGGCAAGTCGTTCAACCTTGTTACGCCTCAGTTTACTCGTCTGTAAACTAGTGACCATCATTATCCTCACCATCTCCATCTCAGAGCGTTGTTCTAGACACAGACGAGTCTATCATAAAGTCAGCAGAATGGTGCCAGGCACAAAATAAGTCAGTACCAGTCGGCGACAGTTATTTATATTACAAATATTTTTCCAGCTCCATTCCTCGAACCGGCTGTATTTATAGTATCGTTTGTCACACAAAACATTTTAATGCCTGCAGAGTCAAATACATCCTGTCTTTTCTTTCCTCGCTTCTGTGTTCCCAGGCTTGGTTAAGATCTCCCTCTTTCTTCTCCCTCTTTCTCCCGTGACGAATCTCCCTGCTCCACCATCAGAGGCCCAGCTAACCATTTCCTCCATCTATTTCCTCCCCTTCTCCCTCGCCCAGTGAGACGAGACCTTTAGAACACTTTCACTTCTTCATCTTTCCTCCCCCACGTTCCCTGCTGAGACCCATGGAACTCTCCCCACCGGCGCTCTGAGGTCTGGCCGAGGGAATAGAGTATTTGTTAGAAGTCCCTCAGGGGACGTCCATGTGGTTTCTGCAAATCCCAGTCGGTCCTGCACCATTTCGATTTAAAATGTCACAGGCGTACGTTCTTAACGCTGTTTTCTCTCTCTTCTTTTTTTTTTTCTTTTTTTCTTTTTAGCATTTATTTATTTTTGAGAGACAGAGAGAGAGAGAGCATGAGCAGGGGAGGGGCAGAGAGAGAGAGGAAGACACAGAATCCGAAGCAGGCTCCAGGCTCCGAGCTGTCAGCACAGAGCCCTACGCGGGGCTCGAACTCAGGAGATGTGAGATCATGACCAGAGCCGAAGTCAGAAGCTTAACCGACTGAGCCCCCCAGGCGCCCCTTTCTCTTTCTTCTTTCTCCCGCCTCGGTTTTCTTTGCAAGTTTACTTGGCGTTTGTCTAGACTTTTCTCTCTAGTTTCCTCAGATGGAGCACTGGGGATTATATTCTCTGAATTCTTGGGTATCCTTGAAAGTCTTCCTTATACCTCAACAGATGCAAATATTTTGACAACTGGGTAGAGAGTCATGGGTTGCGGTCCCAGCTCTCCTCTCTGCAGATACGCCTCCAACTGTCATGGCTCACTACTGTCAGTGAACAACCTGACCCCAGTCAGATACTCCTTTTCTTTGTGGGTATTTTCTGCTTTCCACTTGACACTTGCAAGATTGCTACAAAATATGCTAAGGCAGGAATCTTCCGTCATCAGACCTGCCCAGAACTCAGCCAGCCCTTCAATCTGCAATCTTCAGTCTTTGTTACTTTCAGGGAACTCCGCCTCTGTTATTTGTTCCATCATCTGTGCGTCTTCTCCTTTTGGAACTCCTACTGCGTGTGTGTTCATTCTTCAGGAGCCCTCCTGCCACTCTCGAGCTTTCCCCACGGATCTCCCCTTCGGTGTCATTTCTCTCTGGGCTTTGAGACTTTTCCTGCTCTTGAGCTCCCGAACTTCTAACTTGGATCCCGGGAGAGACCCTATTCATTTTTAAATCATAAAACAAGCTTCTTAATTTTGAAAATCATGTATTTCAGGGGCGCCTGGATGGCCCAGTCGGTTAAGCGTCCCACTCTTAATTTCAGCTCAGATTATGATCTCAAGGTTTGTGAGTTCGAGTCCCACGTCCGGCTCTGCATGCAATAACAGCTCAGAGCCTGCTTGGAACTCTCTGTCTCACTCTCTCTTTGTCCCTCCCGTGCTTACTTTCTATCTCTCTCTCACTCTCTCTCAAAATAAATAAACATTAAAAAAATAAAATAATAAAATAATCTGTAAGATGATGGATGTTAATTGGGCACCTGGGTGGCTCTGTCAGTTAAGTGCCTGACGTCAGCCCGGGTCATGATCTCGCAGTTCGTGAGTTTGAGCCCCGCATTGGACTCTGTGCGGACAGCTCAGAGCCTGGATTCTGCCTTAGATTCTGTGTCTCCCTCTGCCCCTCCCCTGCTCATGCTCTGTCTCCCTCTCACTCAAAAAATGAATAAACATTAAAAAAATAAATAAATAAAAGATGATGGATGTTAAAGTATCTCATAAGCTGTATGAATATAGTTCAAATAGTGGACTATTTGAATTTTCAAAAAACAATGTATGATGCAGGTATATTTATACATATACTATACATGAGTAGCTTCATGAGAGATTGTTCCTTAAAGATAATGATTTCTGGGGCACCTGGGTGACTTCGTCGGTTGAGTGTCCGACTTCAGCTCAGGTCACGATCTCACGGTTTGTGAGTTCAGGCCCCTTGTCGGGCTCTGGGCTGACAGCTCAGAGCCTGGAGGCTGCTTCGGATTCTGTGTCTCCTCTCTCTCTGCCCCTCCCCTGCTCATGCTTTGTCTCTCCTGCTCTCAAAAATAAATCAAACATTAAAAAAAAAGATAGTGATTTCTTTTTTTTTTTAATGTTTGATTTATTTTTGAGAAGGAGAGAGAGCAAGCAGGGGAGGGGCAGAGAGAGGGGAACAGAGGATCCGAAGCGGGCTCTGCACGGACAGCGGCAAGCCTGATGTGGGCCCTGAACTCACAGAGCGCAAGATCTTGACTTGAGCCAAAGTCAGACCCTCAACCCACTGAGACCACCAGATCCCTTTCTAGTTTCATTAAGAGAGATTGTTTGGACTGAAACGTCTAGACGGTGACGTCTTAGGGAAAAACCTGGATACGAACCGAGGGTGTGCATGAGATGATGTACTCGCTAGTGGAAGCCCGTGGCTTTCGGACTCTCCTCCCTGGTAGCCTGGAGAGAGGAAGATGGCAACGATGCTGCCCGCTCTGCCAGCAAATCTTGGAACCATTCTAATGTGTCCCGAGGGAGATTAGCTCACTCGGCTGCATTTCTGGGGTGTCATTAAGACTCAGGATGCTCATCTGAAGCCGAGGGAATCTTCCTCCTGGAGAATCCACAGCCAGGCAGGCTCTTCCCAGAACCCACTATTTTCTGCCTGCTTTATCTATCTCTTGCTATGTAACAAGTTACCCCCCAAAACAAAAACAATTATATATTTATCTCTGACAGTTTCCGTGAGCCAGGAATTCAGACACAGAATAGCTTGTCTGAATGGAAAGACCTACGGGCGCCTGGGTGACTCAGTCGGTTAAGCATCCGACTTCAGCTTAGGTCATGATCTCATGGCTTGTGAGTTCGATCACAAGCTGCTGTCAGCTTGGAGACTGGAGCCTGCTTCAGATTCTGTGTCTCCCTCTTTCTCTCTGCCCCTCCACCACTCATGCTCTGTCTCTTTCTGTTTTTCAAGAAAATAAATGTTAAAAAATTGTTTAATAAATTACTAAATATCTATATCTATTTACATATCATGACCATAAAAGCAGAAAGTAGATTGGTGTTTGCCAAAGGCTGCAGGAACTCTACAGGAGTGCTCATGGGCTCAGGGCTTCTTTTTGGGTGATGAAGAAGTTCTGGAATCAGAGGGGGTAACCGCGCAACACTGCGAATAGACTAAACCCACCGAATTGTACGCTTTACAAGGGCAGATTGATCATTTCCCAGCTTTTTGGCGAGAATCAAGTGCAAGCACGTATTTGGTAGGCGTCCTGAGCTGGAACGGAGTCGAGAACCTGGCACCGGCGTCCTTGGGAGCTGCATAGTGGTGTGCGTGGCATACTGGTTTCTTGAAAAATGGCCCAGGTGGCTGGCCAGCCGGCTGTTGTCTGGAAGCCAGCCCGGACCAAGGAGCCCTGGTCGTACCCCGGGGACTTGCCTGTGGCTGCCGGAGTCAGCAAGACTGTCTCTCTCCCAGGCTCCCCTCTGCCGGTGGGTCGGTGCTTCTCAATCTCATCTTTACGTCGCTCTATCTGTGATCAAGGACAGGTCACTGGGTTGCTGAGAAGCACAGGAAAGCTCTCGGTGAGAAGGACAAGGAAGAGCAGGGACGTAAGTTGAAAGGTGTGTGTCCTGCCTGTCCCGACCCTCGCAGCCCTTCCGGGCACGTGTCTGAGTGTAAAGAAGTGTCCAGCACGAGACATCCAACAAAGCGAGTAGGCTTAAAAAAAAAAAAAAAGAAGAAGAAAAAGGATGGATTTTATAGTGTGTGAACTGTATCTCAGCAAGAGAATAAGTCAGGAGCATCAAAAGCTGGAAAGGTCCTAGGCCTCTTTCATTCTCTTCTCCCCGGGCACCTGCCCAGGTGGGTGGCAAAGCTGGCATTTCCTCCTGGGAATGTCTGATTCCAAAGGCCATTCTCTTCCACTTCCCCCATACCAGGCTGGTTCCAGGGAGCCTGGCAGGGAGAGGCCATCCGTGCTGAGTCTGAACTTTATTCTGTTGGTAACTGACGTTTCTGAAGTAGGAAGAGAGAGAGGATGCCATTCTTGTTTTAGAAAAATTACTATTAGGAGCTTTATGTGAACCCTCTTCGTTAGAAATAATAATAGTAGATGAGAATATTGAGGAAGGCTTTCTTCCTGGGTTGACTATAATAATCGTAGTAGTTTTTCTTTTAATGTTTATTTATTTATATTGAGAGAGAGAGGGAGAGAGTCAGGGAGGGGCAGAGAGAGGAAGAAAGAAGATCTCAAGCAGGCTCCTCGCTGTCGGCCCAGAGCTTGACTCGGGACTCTGTTCCAAAAGCCGTGAGCCGAAATCAAGAGTCGGATGCTTAACCAACTCATGAGTTCATGATCTCACGGTTCAAGAGTTCAACCCTTGTGTGGGGCTCTCCACTGACAGCTCTGAGCCTGCTTGGGATTCTCTCTCTCTGTCTGCCCCTCCCCTGGTTATGCACTCTCTCTCTCTCTCTCTCTCTCTCAAAATAAATGAATAAAACATCTTTTAAAAAAGACATATATATATTTTTACGTTTTTTTTTTGTTTTTAGTTTCTTTTCTTTTCAAATTTTTATTTAAATTTCAGTTTGTTAACATACAGGAAAAGATTTTGTTTTTAAGTAATCTCTACATCCAACAAAGGATTCAAACTTACAACCCAGAGATAAAAAATTACATGCTTTACTGACTGAGCCAGCCAGGTGCCCATTTTTTGTTTCTTTTAATAGAACCTCTACTCCCCCTGTGGGGCTTGAACTCATGACCCCACGATCAAGAGTCCCATACTTTACCTACTGAGGCAGCCAAACACCCCCAAGATACATTTTTTTAAAATCATGAGTGACGTGGTTCGTGGGTTCCAATCCGGCCATCGGGCTCTCTGCCGTCAGCACAGAGCCTGCTTTGGGTCCTCTCTCCCCCGCTCTCTCTGCCCCTTCCTCTCTCTCGCTCTCTCTCAAGAATAAATAAAGCTAAAAATAAATAAATAAATAAGAGATCAATAAACAAATAAATAAAATAATGAGTGAAATGTCAGCCTCCACGGGGACTCTAGAGAGCTCAGTAATTTTTATCCCTTATTCCATTTTTTTAAATATGCACTCTGATAAATTCTGAGATGGGTTCCATCATTGAACAAAAGGTAGATGAAGAGAGAGAAGCGGCAGTTGGGCAATGTTTGCCTATGAAAAGTCCACCTGTCCTTAGCGTCATTCTACTTTTTCTAAAGTTGAATTTCTCTGCTGTGTGGCACAGCAGGGCCTTGGGGCAAATTCTCGTCACATTTATAGGTGATAAGTGGTTTCAAATAAACACAGAGGGCGTTCCAGCTGAGCTCTGGAGCCACCGGCTGACTCAGGCACGGAAGGATGAGGAGACCCTGTCAATTGGCTAGGGCCACCGGGACAAAGGTCTACGGACCGGGGCTTAAAAAACAGGAATTTATTTCTCACGGTTCCGAAGGCCAGAAGTCCAAGGTCAACGAGTCTGTGGGGTTGTTTCTTCTGGGGCTTCTCTCCTTGGCTTGTCAACAGCCATCTTCTCCCTGTGTCCATGTGAGGTGTGTGTTCACTGTGTGTGTGTCTGTGTCCTAACCTCCTCCTCTTCTTTATTTTGAGGTTTATTTATGTTTGAGAGAGGGAGGGAGGGGCCAGAGGGAGGGAGGGCTACAGAGAATCCCAAGCAGGCTCTGAGCTGTCAGCACAGAACCCGACCCAGGACTCGAACTCACAAACCATGAGATCATTACCTGAGCTGAAATCAAGAGTCAGACCATTAACCAACTGAGCCATCCAGGTGCCCCCTAACCTCCTCTTCTTATAAGGACACCAGTTCTGGTGGATTCTGGCCATCCTAATGACCTCATTTTAACTTAATTACCTCTTTAAAATTTTTTTTTTTTTTTTTTTTTTAACATTTATTTATTTTTGAGAGACATAGAGACAGAGTATGAACAGGGGAAGGGCAGAGAGAGAGGGAGATACAGAATCTGAAGCAGGCTCCAGGCTCTGAGCCATCAGCACAGAGCCTGACGCGGGGCTCAAACCCACGAACTATGAGATCATGACCTGAGCTGAAGTCGGCCGCTCAACCGACTGAGCCACCCAGGCGCCCCTTAATTACCTCTTTAAAGAACCCCTCTCCAAAGGCAGTTCCATTCTAAGATCCTGGGGGTTAGGACTTCAACAGAGGAATTCAGTCAAACAGACACTCTGGCTCCATGTCTTGCTCCAAGGAGTAAGGAAAATGTTTACATGAGAATTACCCAATTGAGGGGTTACCAGCAATCACAAGAGATACTGGCTCATACTTAATATTCCGCCCGAACTCCAGCTTCACCATCTCTGAGGAAGAGAGACTTGCCTGACACAGGAGAGGACTGGGGACAGAGGAAGAGTGTGGGACGGGACGGAGGAGGAGATAGGGTCGGTTACTCTACAAATTCCACTCACAAGCGCTCTTTGTCTGTCTGTTTTAATCAGGTGAAATTCACGTAACATAAAATGAACCATTTTAAAGTGAACGATTTAGTGGCATTTAGACATTCATAATATTGTTATTACATTTTTTTCAATATTTATTTATTTTCGAGAGAGACAGCAAGCAGGGGAGGGACAGAGAGAAAGGGAGAAAGAGGATCCGAAGCAGATTCTTCGATAACAACGGAGAGCCCCATGTGGGTCTTGAATCTGCGAACTGTGAGATCGTGACCTGAGCCGAAATCAAGAGTTGGATGCTTAAGTGACTGAGCCCCCCAGGTGCCCCATACATTCACAATATCACACAACCACCACCTCTATCTATATTTATCACCCCAAAAGGAGACCTGTGCCCATTAGCAGTCACTCCCATTCTCCCTCCCCCAGCCCCTGGCAGCTGCCAATCTACCTTCTGTCTCTCTGGATTTGCCTGTTCTGGACATTCCATATCCGTGGGATCCTACAATATGTGGCCTTTAGTGTCTAGCTTCTTTCACTCAGCGCGAAGTTTTCCACGGTCATTTTGTAAGAGTTTTTAATCTTATTAGTTTTTTATAAACAAGCTTATTTTTAGTTACCTTTTATCTGTTTCCCAAGTGGCTAGCCATGAAATCTTTAAAATATAAAGGGCATCTGTTGGCATTCGGGTGGAGGTGGGGTACGAAAAAGAAGGTGGAGGATAATCAGATAAATGGGGCCCCATCAGCAGAATGGGTGGTAGTGTCGGTCCCCAAGTCCCTTCAGATAACCTACACGCACGCACGTGTGTGTATGTGCGTGTGTGTGTGTACATACAACCTAAATGCTCATACAGAATAAAAATTCATAAAACACTCAGTTTCCTACCACTGAGATTTAACAAGTGTTAACAGTTGGTTATATTTATTTCAGAACCTTTTTATTTTTTAGCATTTTTTTGAATTATAAACCCACAAATTTATAAAAATAGTACGATGAGGTCCCATCCTCCCATCACTCAGCTTCACTCAACGATGGCACCTTCCATAACTGTGCGAGATTATCAACATCAGAAAATTGATATTTGCCCAATAAAATTAACTAGTCTTCAGACATCCCTCGGATGTCACCATTTTTTCCACATATTCTTTCTTTTGCTTCCTCCTTTCCTTTCCCTTCCTTCCTCCCTTTCCCTCCTCTTCTCCTTCTATGTCTTTGTTATAATTCTATGACATTTCATTATATACATAGATTCTGTATAACCACCACCACATTCAGGACACAAATGGTTCTCACTCGGGGTCCCTTGGTGGCTTAGTGACTTAAGCATCCTACTCTTGATTTCAGTTCAGGTCATGATCTCACCGTTTGTGAGATCTAACCCTGCGTCGGGCTCTGCACTGACAGCACAGAGCCTGCTTGAGATTCTCTTTCTCTCCTTCCCCCATGCTCTCTCTCTCTCTCTCTCTCTCTCAAAATAGGTAAACTTAAAAAAAAAAAAACAAACCCAATGGTTCTCCCCCTAACCAAACATCCTCATGCTACACCATGCCTGTCCCCCTCTTCCCTAACCCCTCGCAAACACTGATCTGTATTCTTCTTTATAATTTTATCATTTTAAGAATGTCACAGAAGTGGATTGTACAGTATGCAACTTTTTAAGATTGGCCTTTTGTCCCCCTACTCAGTACAACCCCTTGTCCCCCTATTCAGTACAACGTCCCGGAGATCCATCCAAGTGGATGTATCAATAGTCTGTTCCTTGTTATTGCTAAGTAACATTCCACGGCATGGATGTACCACACTTAGTTTAACCATTTACTCAGTAAGGGACATTTGCAGATCCTTTTTTTTTTTTTTTTAGTTTATTTATTTATTTTGAGAGAGAGAGCACAAGCAGGGGATGAACAGAGAGAAGGAGAGACAGAATCCCAAGGAGGCTCTGCACCATCAGTACAGAGCCCAATGTGGGGCTCGAACCAAGAACCTTGAGATCATGACCTGAGCTGAGATCAAGAGTCAGACGCTTAACCGACTGAACCACCCAGGTGCCCCGGGTGTAGAGATTACTTTAAAAAACTTAAAAAAAAAAAAAAGAAGAAGATCATTAATGCCATTTTCCTACCAAACTATCGTAATCGAGAGAAGGGATGTTTTGTAAGCATGCTGGAAAGAAACCCAGTTTTTCAACCTGGTGACATCAGTGGGTCGATTCATTTTCTCTTCTTTTTAAATGTCACGTACCCCGATTCCCATCGATGGCTGTAAATCCCTCCGTGGGTGTAGCCAGAACACTGAGTGTATCAATATTTGCTAAGAGACTAGAAGTGCCTGCTTTCCGTTTGCCGGGGCCATGGGATTGTGGACTATAGGTCAGGCCTGACGTTCGTGATGCCACGCACAAAGCCCTTCTCCCTGAAGAGTCAAGGCGGCCAAATCTTAAATTTGAGCTCCAAGAGAATAGCAACAGCACCAGTTGCAAAATAGCCATGTTTCATTCGTTGTAGAAGACGCAAAACTTAGTGAACAGTGTCGTGGCCAGGTGTTCTGTGCAGCTAAGCCTGCCAAAGAGTATTTCTTTGGCCTGAGTTTATGAACCAATATATGAAATAATGGAGGATTTAATTCTCCAGGAAGGCCTTCTGAAGGGCTCTAGAACTCACATCTGGAGGCCCACATCTGAATGGATATGGGGTGTATGAATTGTGTTGCTTCCAAAGGTTGACTGAGAGCTTCTCCGTTCTTTGGGACCACCATCTTATAACATGGCCGACATTTGCGTAGCAAGAGAATTGAGATCCACCTAAGGTCCAAACATGCTATGTATGAGTGACATGGAAGGTGATCTGGAATGTTATCTGAGGAACACCTGGCAGAGGCCGTGTCTTTACCCAACCAGTAATTTTAAAATACCCTTTGCAGGGGGCCTGGGTGGCTTAGTAGGTTAAGTGACTGACTCTTGATTTCCGCTCAGGTCATGATCTCTCACGATTCATGAGTTCAAGCCCCACATCGGGCTCTGCACGGACAGTACAGAGCCTGCTTAGGATTCTCTCTCTCTGCCCCTCTCCCATTCATGCTCACTCTCCTTCTCTCTCAAAAATAAATAAACTTTAAAAAATAAATAAAATACACTTTACACAGCTGCTGTGTGACTTGTCTTCATAACTCTTTTGTAGAGAATGGTTAGGGACCAGTCAAATTCTCTCACGTGCGAATCTGACCAGAGAGACCTAGGTATGGAGGGGTTGAGTCAAATTCATGGCTAAGAGTTGGGGCGAAGGACTGTGAGCTGGTCTCCTGGAGCTGCCCAATGCTGGTTTGACTCTCTCAGTTTCTGTGAGATATGCTAGTATCTTTCCTCTCTTTTAATTTTTCATTTTTTACTTAAGCCGATTTGAAGTGGATTTGTTACTTGCATTTATGAGGCCCCTGAGTTGCACAATTATAATAAGCCATCATCTCACTGCAATGAGAAAAAAAAAGGAATTTCCTTCTCAGGAATTGGCTGGTAATACGAACAGCCCAGCCTCAACTGTCAAAGAATTTCATCAAAATTTCAGTTCTAGGGGTGACTGGGTGGCTCAGTCGAATAGTCCTCCAACTCTTTTTTTTTTCTTTCTTTTTTTTTAATGTTTATTCATTTTCGAGAGAGAGAGAGAGAGAGAGAGAGAGAGAGAGAACACATGCATGAGCAGGGGAGGGGCAGAGAGAGAAGGGGACAGAGGATGTAAAGTGGGCTCTGCACTGACAGCAGAGAGCCTGACATAGGGCTCCATCTCACGAACCATGAGATCATGACCTGAGCTGAAACCAAGAGTTGGACGCTTAACTGGCCGAGCCACCCAAGCGCCCCACAGTTTCGTTGTTTTAAACTTCCAGATTGGTACTTTGCTACGGTGGCCCCAAGACACAACTACATGCACGCACACCCAGCTGAGTCTCACTTCAGGGCCTTTGTGTTCCCGTCACCGCTGGCGAAAATGTCCTTCCCCCAGAGTCTCGCACATTTTGCAGATGTCTGCTCTGCCTTGTCATTTATGGCTCAGGTCAAGGTCACTTGTTCACAGAGACCTTCCCAGTCATCCCAGACCCCTCCCTTTTAAGCCTGTCACCCTGCTTTACTGGCTTCATGATGCTCCCAGCTGTCCCCAGTTTCCCTTCCAGTCCGGTTCCTGGTTTACGCTTCTATCTGTCTCCTCACCCTAAAGGTGAGTTCTGTAAGAGGAAGGTCTTGGGTACCTTGTTCCTCGTACTGTTTCCTCCAACCACCCGGCACAGCATCGGGCACATAGTCGGTGCTTGATACCTGAAACTGATGGAGGGGCGCCTGGCTGGCTCAGTCAGTAAAGCAGGCAGCTCTGAATCTCAGCGTCGTGAGTTCAAGCCCCGCACTGGGCCGTTGGGCATGGAGCCTACTTAAAAAAGAAAAATTGAAAAAAAAAATGCTGATGGAACTCATGAACAAATGAACGAATGTGAGTTAATTCTGAGCAGGTCAGGGTTTCACAGCCGGGCTCCCCGCTGACTCATGCAGTTGAGGCGGGGGGAATTACTCCTTCCCTGTGAGCTCAGGTCTGCCGTCTCTTCCTCTTTAAGAAGGTGATTTCTGCTTTAACGTTCTACTTCTAGGAACAGACTGGAGAACCGGGTGAGCAAAGTGCCCTGAAAACATTTCACCATGAGAACGTTTATATCTGTTGCTCCTCATTCACTGCCATCCGACTATGGCCGGGAGTCTGAGTACCTACGTTTCTTATCTGTTTCTGAGTCAGGATGTCGAAGCAAGCCTCGTCTTGCTAAAGAATCAAGGAGTGACTGGCTGGGAATGGAAGTGTAACAGAAACTTGGACGGATCACAGACTCAAACCAGTACGTCTCCTTTCCATCCCAGAACTGGGAACTGAAATAATTCCATAGGAAATTCTTTCTTCCCCCTCCTATGCAAGCACCCCATCTGTCCCCATTCCTTTTTTTTTTAATTTTTTTAATGTTTATTTATTTTTGAGACAGAGAGAGACAGAGCATGAGTGGGGGAGGGGCAGAGAGAGAGGGAGACACAGAATCTGAAGCAGGCTCCAGGCTCTGAGCTGTCAGCACAGAGCCCGACGCGGGGCTCGAACTCACAGACTGCGAGATCATGACCTGAGCCGAAGTCGGACGCTCAACCGACTGAGCCACCCAGGCGCCCCCATTCCTTTTTTTTTTAACACATCATTTTTTTAACCACCAAGCTTTATTATTTATTTATTTATTTTTAAGTTTATTTATTTATTTTGAGAGAGAGAGAGTGAGAGCAGGGGAGGGGCAGAGACAGAGGGAGAGACGGAAAATCCCAAACAGGCTCCAAGTCAGCGCAGAGCCAACACAGGGCTCGATCTCAGACTGTGAGATGGTGACCTGAGCAGAAACCAAGAGTCAGACACTTGACCAACCGAGCTACCCAGGCGTCCCTGATTCCTTTTCTACTACACAAATAGGAACGGCAATATTCACCAAACTCTAAATAAAATGTATGGTGTCGCTGCCACCCTGTCTGCGCCTCCCTTTCCAATTAAATGGCTTTTTATTTATTCCAGCCCTTTCTCGTCCTTGTCCTAAGGCAGGTGTGGTTTTCACTTAACTGTCTCTTGGTGCAGCTCAACATTCACTTTCTTTTCCCGCTTTGCAGTATTCAGTCTTTGTCTACTCAGACACAGTTAATAACCCGTGTAAGTCTCGACTTACGTAAGAGGTCCGTTTCTGTGAACCATCACCCGGACACATGCAACACCAGACTGTGTGTCTCGAATCCAAGTTTATTGGGGCGGCAGATTTCCCATAAGGACAGAAACGGGAGCAAACGAAGCGGGAGGCACTTTCTCCCTCTAACCACTGGACAGCATCTCCCTTGTAATGACAGAAGCAAACAGAGGTGGGAAGCAGCTCTCTTCTCCGAAGTCTCTAACTGCTCGGCCTTCAAATTAGTGTCAGCGAGAGAGGGATAGATTAGCTGCAGGTCAGGGGACACAGGCCTTTCCTTTTTCTTAGTAAGACTGTTGTGCTCAGTTCCAACCTGGGACTTCTCTTCCTACTACTGGAAACTCAGCTCTTAACCCAAGCTTGTGAGTCCCTTTGCCTAGTGCTTTTCCAGTAAAGCTTGGCTGAAAGATGGATCGGTCCCATGGAATGTAAGGGACCTACTGGCTCCTTTAATGATGCCTGGCCTCCCTTTGGGGGCAATGACTCCCCTCCGATCACTTAGCTCTCCTTGTCCCAGCTGGCGTCCGCCAACAGGCTAGATACCCCCTCCCCCCGCCAGGAGCTGAGAACCTCAGGCAGGTGAGGGAGGGAGGTCAGTGAGTCACAGGTGCTGACGGGCGTCTCTGTGGCTCCAACTCTGCTCGGCAGGTGTGGACGGCTTTGCCGTCTTCAGTCCCGGGAGTGTCAGAGATTGAGCAGAAGTTTCAGAAGCTTTACTCTCCGTTCCCCCAAGATTCCTCTGCTGACGCTCTGCAACCAGGCGGCCCGCTCTGCCACGCCACTTCTCTAAGTCTGATTCTCTGAATCTAGAAGTTCCAGGAAACCACAGGCCAAGTCTCATGACGGTACTCTGTGCCCCCAGCCAGACCGTTTCTCCAGACACCTTGGTTCTTGGTGACAGCCTCGCTTCTTGGCTTGATCACTTAGCGAGAAGCTGGGGTCGGGTAAGACGGGTTCCATGGCTCGCCGGGCTTGGCCACGAACGTGTCTGGAACACTCCTGGTTGTATTCGGATCCCCCGTGAGCTCCACGCTCGTGCTCTGGTTATTATCTGGCTCTTGGGGCGTCTTCTTCCGCAGACAGCGGTTGATCAGGGCGGAGAAGAAGTTGGGGAAAGAGGGGCTGGAGAAGTAGTACACCAGCGGGTCCAGCATGCTGTTCATGTAGGTGAAGCTGAGGGTGATGAAAAACGCCAGGTCGACCGAGCGATAGACCTCACAGTTCTTCGTCCCCGTGGTGTGCAAGAGCCAGAAAATGCGGATGCGCACAGCCACGCTGGGCAGGAAGCAGACGACGAAGACGACGGCCACCACCATGATGAAGTTGATGGCCCTCTTGATCTTGGCGTGTCTGTCCATTTGCCGCTGGCGCAGGCTCCAGATGATTCTGGCCGAGCAGAACAGGATGATGCCCAGGGGCAGGACGAACTCCAGGAGGAACATGGCATCGTGCCACCGGAAGGTGTGGCAGATGCTGAAGCTGCTGCACAAGTTGGCGTCTCGATTCCTGATCATCTTCTTGTTCAGGAGGTGACCCGTCAGGCCGATGGTGACGCCCCACAGGAGGCAGGAGATGATGGCTGCCGTGCGATTGGAGATCTTGTTCAGAGCGTGGTGGGGGTGGACCACCCGGAAGTACCTGTCCACGGCCACCACGGTGAGGAAGATGATGCTGCCCTGGCGGTTCATGGCCAACATGAAGAGCATCAGCCGGCAAGGGATGTCCCCAAACTTCCAGTCCCACTTCCTCACGTAGTTGTCCGTCAAGAACGGCAGGCAGATGATCAGGAGAAAGTCAGCCACGGCCAAGTTGAACAGGAAGATCCGGCTGGATTTCCAGGACTTGAGGTGGAAGCAGAAAATCCACAGGGCGAGGCCATTGCCCAGGAGCCCGAACACAAACTCCAGCGCCAGCACCGGGGGCAACACGTTGGCGATGAAGTCGTCTCGGAACACACAGCAGTTCTTCTTGTCTATTTCCAGAAAATGATCCTGCTGCCGGTGCAGGTTCATGAGTGGAGCGAGTCAGTCCAGGGAGCGCCTCACCTAGCGAATGCGCAAGGAAAGAGGTGTGTGCCTGAGTGGCGAATGTGAGGTTCGGTGCCCGCCTTTATGTCATGTCAGGGTGTTGAAACAGATGACTGAATGGTTACCAGGAAACTACGAAATCGCTTAAAAAAAAAAAAAAAAGTCGGGGGAAAAAAAAAAAGCCAGCAAGTCTCTTATGCAATCTGCTGTTTGCATAAACAAGTAATAAAAAATCCCCTGGGCAGACAGGAACCCACAGTTTCCTAAATGTGAAGGATAAGTTTAGGCAAGCCAACTGCCATTTGTGAATTGCCGAGACGTGGAAGTCAGCCCTTTGGAAGGCTGTGTGCCTACGTACCGAGTACTTAGCATTAGAGAATTAATTCACCGGCAGGTTGTTGGCTTACATGATGAACAAAACAACAATGGTAATAATAATTTCCTGTGCTAAACAGCATGGTTTTCCAGAAACATTAGGAATGAGTATGGGGGCACCTGGGTGGCTCAGTCGGTTGGCGTCTGACTTCGGCTCAGGTCGTGATCTCTCTGTTTACGAGTTCAAGCCCCGCATCGGGCTCTGCGCTTGCTTCAGATTCTGTGTCTCCCTCTCTCTCTGCCCCTCCCCAACTCGGGCTCTGTCTGTCTGTCTCTCTCTCAAAAAAAAAAAAAAACATTAAAAAAAAAATGAATGAGTATGAAGCTTTAGCATGAATATGATTTAAGAAACAGTAGCATGCTAGGGCATGCTCAGTCAGTTAAGCATCCGACTCTTGATTTTAGCTCAGGTGATGATCTCATGGCTCGTGGGTTCAAGCCCCACATCAAGCTCTGTGCTGACAGTGCAGAGCCTGGTTAGGATTCTCTCTCTGCCTCTCCCCTGCTGTCTCTCTCTCTCTCTCTCTCAAAATAAATAAATAAAGTAAAAAAAAAAAAAAGAAAGAAAGAAAGAGAAGAAACAGTAGCATGCATATAATTTCTTTGGAAACGCCAAGAAGGCAGTAATTGTCTATTGTATGAGGACAGATGTGTTGCTTTTGATGTTTCCATGCCATCCTCTCTGTACAAACATGGATTGCTTTTCCACACCGGAACTTTGCAATTAATCTCTAGTTAGGAAGGGGGGGCGGGAAAGATACTTGGGAACAGCATACAATTTCATAAGATGTTTGAAAACTTGAACCCAGTTTGGATTGCCAGTGGAATGTTACAATAAGCTGGGGGTTTTGTTTGTGTTAGATTTTGATAGGCTTCTGTGCTTGGGTAAGCGATTTATTTTTAAGTACATGAGTTTTAAAAATCAGTAAGTGTTATTTTTTAGTTTTAGATTCACAGCAAAATTGAGCAGAAAGTACAGAGCGTTCCTGTATCCCCCTGTCCCCACACACGCACAGCCGCCCCTTACTGAGCGGATGATTTTCTAAAAGCCTCCCTTCCTTTTTGGAAAATTAAATGTCCAGCAATGGAACCTACAAGGACTCTGAACTCTGCCTCACAGCAGGTCATCGTTTCGCCCATCATTTCTTTGCTCGTTAGTCTAATTGGTTGAAGCCCTACAAAGCATTTCTACCTTTTCATTTTATTTTTTCCTTTCTACCCTTTAAAATTTTGGTTATGATTCTTGCTTGCAACAGGTGCTACACTGTGCTGCTTCTATTTTGAGTTAAAAATAAGAAATTCATGGGCATCTGGGTGGCTTAGTCGGTTGAGTATCTGACTTTGTCTCAGGCTGTGATCTCGCTATTCATGAGTTCGAGCCTCTCATCGGGCTCTGTGCTGACAGCTCACAGCCTGGAGCCTGCTTCAGATTGTGTGTCTCCTTCTCTCTCTGCCTCTCCCCTACTAATGATCTCTCTCTCTCTCTGAAAAGTAAATAAACATTAAGAAAATAGGAAATTCGTTTCTATAGATCCATACCTACTTTCAGTAAAAGAGTTTTGTAGACTCTTCACAGTAAATTGGAGTCAGGATGGTCTACTATTAGATTCCCTTAGGAGGGGCGCCTGGGTGGCTCAGTCGGTTGCGGGTCCGGCTTCGGCTCGGGTCATGATCTCGCGGTCTGTGGGTTCGACTCCCGCATTGGGCTCTGTGCTGACGGCTCAGAGCCTGGAGCCTGCTTCATATTCTGTGTGTCCCTCCCTCTCTGCCCTTCCCTTGCTTACGCTTTGTCTCTATGTCTCCCAAAAATAAAATGAAAACATTAAAAAAAATTAAAAAAAAAAAAAGATTCCCTAGGAACCAGAGGACCTGATGAAGATGATCTTGGCTAAGAACTAATCAGTTCACTAATAATGAACTACCAGAAAGAGAAGTTAAGAAAACAATGCTATTTACAATCAAAATGAAAAGGAATAAAATATCCAAGAATAAGTTTAACCAAGAAGGTGACACACCTGTATGCTGAACACTGTGAGACGTTGATGAAAGACATTGAAGAAGACTCAAATAAATGGAAAGCTATATTCCATGCTCATGGATTGGAAGAATTAATATTGTTAATATGTCTAAGCCACCCAAAGAAATCTACTAATTTAATGCAATCCCTATCAAAATGTCAATAGCATTTTTTTGTAAAAATAGAACAAATAATTCTGAAATATGTGTAGAACCACAAAAGGCCCCAAATAGCCAAAACAATATATATTTTTTAAGTTTTTATTTATTTATTTTGAGGGAGCTGGAGTCAGTGCAAGTTGAGTGGGGTCAGAGGGAGAGAGAGAGAAAGAATTCCAGGCAGGCTCTGCACTTCTGGCATGGAGCCTGATACAGGGCTTGAACCCACAAAACTATGAGATCATGATGTAAGCCAAAACCAAGAGTTGAATGCTTAACCAACTGAGCCACCCGGGCTCCTCAACAATCTTTTTTTTTTTTTTAAGTTTATTTATTTATTTTGAGAGAGAGAGAGTGGGGGAGGGACACAGAAGGAGAGAGAGAATCCCAAGCAGGTTCCATGCTGTCAGTGCAGAGCCAATTCAGGGCTTAAACCCACGAACTGTGAAATCATGACCTGAGCTGAGATCAAGAGGCAGATACTTAACTGACTAAACCATCCAGGAGGCCCAAAACAATCTCAAGAAAGAAGAACAAAGCCAGTGTGTTTTCACTCTTGATTTCAAACTATATATCAAAGCTAGAGTAATCAAAACTTTAAGGTATTAGCATAAAAACAGACACATAAATCAATGGAATAGAATAGAGAGCCCGAAATAAACCCATGCAAATATGGTCAGTTAATTTATGACAAGGGAGCCAAGAATATAGAATGGGGAAAGGACAACCTCTTCAATAAATGGTTTTGGAAAACAGGACAGCCACATCCAAAGAATGAAACCGGACACAAAAATTAACTTTAAATGGATTAAAGACTTGACCTGAAATAAGAAAATTCCTGGGCTCCTGGGGGCTCAGTTAGTTGAGCATCTGACTCTTGATTTTGGCTCAGGTCATGATCTCACGATTGTGGAATCGATCCTCGAGACCAGTTCTGCACTGAGCATGGAGCCTCCTTGAAATTCTCTTTCTCTCTCTCTCTCCTTCTCTCTCTGCCCCTCTCCCACTTGTTCTCTGAATGAATGAATGAATGAATGAATGATAGAGGCTCCAAATAGATATTTTTCTAAAGAACTATGGATGATAAACAGGTACATGAGAAGATGTTTGACATCACGAATCAGCAGGCAATGTAACCCCATACCACGGTGAGCTATCACCTCGCGCCTGTCAGAATGGCTGTTACCAAGGAGACAAGGAATAACAAACATTGGCGAAGATGCAGAGAAAAGGGGCCCCTTGTGCACTGTTGGTGAGAATGTAGATTGGTGTGGCCACTATGGAAAACGGTATGGAAGTTTCTCAAAAAATTAAAAAGAGAAATACCATACGATCCAACAATTCCACTTCTGGGTATTTACCCAAAGAAAACGGAAACACTAACATGGACACCGACATGCCCGTGTTCATTGCGGCATTATTCACAACAGCCAACGTATGGAAAAAACCTAAGTGTCCAGAGATGGATGAATGGATTAAAAAAAAAAGTGTGTGCCTTAAAATGGAATATTATTCAACCATAAAAAAGAAGGAAATCTCGCCATTTGCAGCAACATAGATGGACCTTGACAGTATCATCTAAGGGAAATAAGTCAAGACAGAAAAAGGCAAATACCGTATGATCTCTCTTGATGTGGAGTCATAAAAAAAGGCTTATAGATACAGAGAACAGATTGGTGGTTGCCAGAGGCGGGGGTGGAGGGTGGGCAAAATGGATGAAGGGAAAGAAAAGTATGATCTCCCGTTATAAAAGAAATAAGTCCTGGGAAGGTAACGTACAGGAAGTGACTGTAGCTGATAATACCGTACTGCATATCTGAGAGTTGCTTAGAGTACCTCTTTTTTTTTTTAATTAAAAAAATGTTTAATGTTGATTTATTCTTGAGAGAGAGAAAGAGTGTGAGAGGGGGAGGGGCAAAGAGAGAGACAGAGACCCAGAATCTGAAGCAGGCTCCAGGCTCTGAGCTGTCAGCACAGAGCCAGACACGGGGCTTGAACTCATGAACCGTGAGATCATGATCTGAGCTGAAGCCAGATGCTTAACTGACTGAGCCCTCCCCGCCGGGCGACCCTATAGAGTAAATCTTAAAAGTCCTCATCACAAGAAACAACTTCTGTCACTATGTCTGATGACAGAGTTAACTGGACTCATCATAGGGATCATTTTGCAATATACACGAATATTGAACGATTATGTTGTACACCCGAAACCAAGAGAACGTTTTATGTCATTTATTCCCCAGTTTAAAAAACAAACAAGGAAGGGAAGGCGATGAGGTTGGCATCAATATTACAGACAGTTTCCAATATGCCGAGCCCCACGCACAGTGCTTTAAATACGTGATGGTGTTTTGCTGTGACAGCAGTCCACAGAGTAGGGACCATTACTGCTTCTGATTGCCGAATGAGGACAGTGAAGCTGGGAGAGGTTGGAAATAGTTAAGGCTACCCCAGCTGATAAGAGCAGAGCTTTGGGTTTGAATCTGGCACTGGCTTCAAAGCCTGTGTCCCCAACCATGAAACTCCTCTGCCTCTTATCAGATTACTGCCTCGTTTGTGAGGCTGCACTAGATCGAGGTCGATACATGTCACGTGGGTGTGTTAAGGCTCTAGTGAAATGGTTGGTATTTACTTCCTGTCCTTGCTGCCTATGAATCTCCTGCTTCCTTCTGAGGTGACTGTAGATTTGTCAGTGATATTCATAAAGGACCTTGATCCACTTTCTTCACTCAGAGCCAGAAAAACAACTATTAGCAATAGTTATTTATTTCTGGGAGTTGGAATTTTACTAGGTACCTTCTCTTCCTAAGTTTTACAATTTTATAATATTTGTGTTTTGGGGGACGACTGGGTGGTTCAGTCAGTTGAGCGTCTGATTCTTGGTTCGGCTCAGGTCATGATCTCGCTGGGGTGGGATTGGGCCCGGTGTCAGGCTCTGGGCTGACAGCATGGAGCCCGCTTAAGATTCTCTCTCTCTCTCTCTCTCTCTCTCTCTGTCTCTCTCTCTGCCCCCCACTCTCTCTCTTTCTCTCTCAAAAATAAATAGACATTTAAAAATATTTATGTTTAAAAAAATAATAGTCATGGATAAAATTACGAGAAAGCAACAAATATTGTTAAGTGTGAAAGCTGGAGGCCCGGATGCTTGCTCTGGTGCTATCATCAACTACCACGAATCCTCTTACCCTCTGAGTTTCTTCATACATAAATCGAGGGATTAGACAATCTTCCAGCTCATTCTGTGATTGTAACGCAAGGTTCACGACTCAGACTGAGTATAACTTCCGGCCTCCCTGGATTCTGGTGTCTGCTGGGGAATTTCCGGTCTTCCTGCTGTGCCGTGGGCATGTTTCGTCTTGTTTGTGTTCTTCTTTTATGTATTTATGTTTTTTCTTACGAGTACGTGAGTTGTACAGAAACTTGCTCTAGTGAATCATTTCACCAGCTAAGGCAGTGATTCCACTGAGTTTTGTGGAAACTCCACTTAAAATCTATGACTTTCACAATTGACTTGAATCTTTATGCCTAATTATCTTATCACAGCCTGGATGTGTGCCTTTGAACTAGACCGAATTATTATTATTATTATTTTTAAGTGAAAATGATAATAGCGAGGGGCACCCGGCTGGCTCAGTCGGTGGAGCATGAAACTCTTGATCTTGGGCTCGTGAGTTCAAGCCCCAAGTTGGGTGTGGAGAGTACTTAAAAATAAAATCTTAAAAAAAATTGCTATCATTTATCAAGTGCCTGCTCCATGCCAGGCATAGCGCTAAGAGTAACATGATCTCATCCAATCCTCCCGAAAAACCCTGTGAATTATGTGCTATGATTATTGTCACCATCAGCTCTGTATTATAGATTAGAAAACCAAGGCTTAGATTAAGTAATCCACCATTTGTCTTCAGATTTAGCTGGGATTTCTGTTTTAGTTATCTACTGCTGTGTGGCAAACGACCACAAAATTCGGTGACTTAAAGCAACCACCGTTGTGTTATCTCTCCTGGTCCAATGAGTTGACTGCACTCAGCTGGCTAGTTCTTGCTTGGGGGGAAGCCAGAATCCTGGGACCCCTGGCCTTCCCTCCTGTCTCCATAGAGTCTTGTATCTCCCTACGTGGCATTTCTGCAGGGCCTCTTCACATGTCCCTTCCACAGGGTAGGCTGGACTTCTTTCGAGGCTACTCAAGGCGTCCAAAGAGCAGGCAAGCAGACCTGGCTCAGAAATCTCAGAACATCACCATCCCCACATTCTGGGGGTTAAAACGAGTCACCGGGCTGGTCCATATTCCACTGGGAGGAGTCACATGCAGGTGGGACTACAGGAAGCATAACTCACTGAGGACGTTGTGGGAAATTTCCCCCCCTCAGATGGTGAAGAACGCTGAGCTGGGACTCTTGACTGGTGGGAAACAAGAGACACCTGGACCACTAAGGAAGATGAAGGCGAAATTGAGAAGTAGTGAAGGGATAGAGAAGAAGCTGGCCTGCTGGCTGACAGAGACACATAAAAAGAAAAAAGAAGAGTATTGCGGGGTTTTCAAACATTAGTGTTCAATTTCATGAAAAAAAAAAAACAACAAACACCAAAAACCTAAGGGAAAATCAGATTAATCAAATAATCCTGAAAAAGAAGAAAAAAGTTGAACTCAACTTCCCAATTCAAATACTTGACAGTCATCAAGACGATGTGTGTTTCTGGCATAAAAACAGACATGTAGATCAGTGGGCACGATTGAGGTTCCGGAAATAAGCTTTTGCATTTATGGTCACCTGATTTCCAACAAGGGTTCTACGATAAATAAGCGGAGAAAAGAACAGACTTTTTAAGCAGTTCTGCCGGGACAACTGAAGAGCCACAGGCAAAAGAATGAAGTCGGATCCCTTCTTTGCCCTGGACACAAAAATTAACTCAAAATGGATGACAGACCGAAATGTAAGACAAAAACTCTTAGAAAAAAACCTAAGAGTGAGTCTTCAAGACCTTGTCCTAGGCAAAGTCTTCCTCGGTGCAACACCAAACACACCAGCACCAACAACAAAACTCATGATTGGACTTCATGGCTTTAAAAGAGTAAGCCTTGAGGCGCCTGGGTGGCTCAATTGGTTGAGCGTCTGCCTTTGGCTCAAGTCATGATCTCATGGTTCATGAACCCCACATCGGGCTCTCTGAGCAGAGCCTGCTTCAGATCCTCTGTCCCCCCTCTCTCTCTGCCCCTGCCACACTCACTCTCTCTCTCTCTCTCTCTCTCTCTCTTAAACTTGAAAAAAAAAAAAGAATGGCTGACATGCTCAACATTTGAAAAAAATAAGTAAATAAAAGAGTAAGCCTTGGGGCACCTGAGTGGCTTCATCACTGGAGTTTGGGAGTCTTGATCTCTAGGTTGTGAGCTCAAGCTCCACATTGAATATAGAGATTACTTAAAGATAATAAAAGATTGGAGGGCCTGGGGGGCTCAGTCGGTTGAACATCCAACTTTGGCTCAGGTCATGATCTCATGGTTCATGGGTTTGAGCCCCATGTTGGGCTCTGTGCTGACAGCTCAGAGCATGGAACCTGTTCCAGATTCTGGTTCTCCTTCTCTCTCTCTGCCCCTCCCTCACTCATGCTCTGTCTCTCAAAAATAAACAACCTTTTTTTTTTTAATTTTAAAATAAATAATAAAAGATCTTTAAAAAAAAAAGACTTGAGGTACCTGGGTGGCTCAGTAGGTTAAGCATCTGACTTCAGCCCAGGTCATGATCTCACAGTGTGTGAGTCTGAGCCCCGCATCAGGCTTTGTGCTGATGGGCTTCAGAGCCTGGAGCCTGCTTCAGATTCTGTGTGTGTCTCTCTCTGCCCCTCCCCTGCTTGCTCTCTGTCTCTCTCCTTCAAAAATAAATAAGCATTCAAAACTTTTTAAAATAGATAAATAAATTTTTTAAAGCTTACTGTTTCACCTTTTTCCCCCGTTTGTAGATTTTTATTAATAAGTAATATCTGCACTCAACATGGGGCTCGAACTCTAACCCTGAGATGAAGAGTCACATGCTCTACTGACTGAGCCAACCAGGTGCCCCTGTTTGTCCTCTTTACAAAACAAAAGGCCCTTTTTTTTTTTTTAATGAGAGAAGATAAAAATGTTTATGAAACAAACAAAACAAACAAAGGCCTGTTGGCAAGAATGTGGAGGAAAGCTTTGTCATACGCTGTTGGTGGGAGTGTAATCTGCTTCCACTTTTTGCTGGGCAGCTGGTGGTATCCGTCAAGATGATAATGAAAGCTCATATAGGAAGAGCGAATGCCAGATAATAGCAAGAGCTAGTGGAGAGAGTGTTTACTCTTTTTTTTTTTTTTAAGGGAAAAGCCTCGGGATGCCTGGGTGGCTCAGTTGGTTAAGTGACCGACTTCAGCTCAGGTCATGATCTCATGGTTCATGAGTTCGAGCCCCGCATCAGGCTCTGTGCTGACAGCTCCGAGCCTGGAGCCTGCTTCAGATTCTGTGTCTCCCTCTCCCTCTGCCCTTCCCCTGCTCACACTCTGTCTCTATGTCGCTCAAAAATAAGTAAACGTTAAAAAAAAAAAAATAAGGGAAAAGCCTTGATGAATTTTATTTTTTTTTAATTTTTTTTCCGTTTATTTATTTTTGAGAGACAGAGAGAGACACAGTGTGAGCAGAGGAGAGGCAGAGAGAGAGGGAGACACAGAATCCAAAGTAGGCTCCAGACTCTGAGCTGTCACCATAGAGCCCGACGCGGGCTCGAACTCACAAACTGTAAGATCATGACCTGAGCTGAAATCGGATGCTTAACCAACTGAGCTACCCAGGCGCCCTGAGAGTGTTTACTCTTATGTGGGCACTATTCTGGGTGCGTTATACGTCAAACTCACTGAGTATTCAAAACAACTCTGGGGGGCAGGTACAACTCTTATCCTTATTTTATGGACGAGGAAACTAAAGCATTGAGAGGGCAAGTAACTTGTCCGAGGCCACACAGCTAGTAAGTGAAGGAGATAGGATTTGAACCCAGGTCGTCCGGCTCTAGTGTCTATGCTGTCACCCACAATCCCCAGTATGCATGTCCCTTGATCCAATACTTCCATGTCTCAGAATCTTCTGAAAACTCAAAGATACACCATTCAGAATACTTACCATAGCCTGATGGCAATAGGAGAAAATCGGAAAGCACTTACGTGTCCATTAAAGGGCCATCGGTTAAATAAACTATATGCGGTTTGTTTATACAATGAGATGGAGTTAAAAATGAGATTGATCTCTGTTCTAATGTGGGAAGCTATTCGTGATGAAAATAACTTGCAGAACTGTGTATTTGTGTATCCCGCTTCAGGGTTTGTTATTTGTGTGCGAGCGCGTATAAACCCCAACTATTAGTCATCGCCTCTGGGAAACGGGGTTAAGGGAAACAACGGAAGGAAGACTTTACTCGCACTTGATATATTCGTGTGTTCTTGTAATTTTGAACAAAAGCACGCGTACCTTCTGTAATTAAAGAGATTTAATTCTTTTTTAAAAAGAAAAGAATCTGGGGGCACCTGGGGGGCTCAGTTGGTTAAACGTCTGACTTCGGCTCAGGTCATGATCTCACGGTTCGTGGGTTCGAGCCCTGCGTCGGGCTCTGTGCTGACGGCTCCGAGCCTGGAGCCTGCTTCCGATTCTATGTCTCTCTCTCTCTCTCTCTCTCTGCCCCTCCCCCCTTTCTCTCCCTCTCAAAAATAAATGAACATTAAAACATTTTTAAAAAAGATTCTTTTCTTTTTTAAGGCTATTCAAGAATATTCTGCAGGAAGAGTTGTGAATGGGGCACCTGGGTGACTCAGTTGGTTACGTGTCCGACTCTTGGTTTCGGCTCAGGTCATGATCTCACGGTTCGTGTTTGTGAGTTCGAACCCCATGTGGGGCTCTTGGCCGTCATCATGGAGCCTGGTTGGGATTCTCTCTCTCCCTCTCTCTCTCTCTCTCTCTACCCTTCCCAGGCTCGTGCTCTCCCTCTCTCAAATAAATAACTACACTTAACATCAACAACAACAAAAGAATCATGAACAGACCTTCTCTCTCTCCCCGGAGGATCTCAGGGCTTGACCTCTGACCCCCCCTTGCCCCAACCCTCAGGACTTTTCATTCCTGTCCCCCTGACCTTCCTTCCGGAAGCTCCCTAACGAGCTGCTTTCCCACCACACCCTCTCTCCCTGGGATACCCTTCCCCACCGAGTCATCTAGTTGCCCCCCTTGCATCCTCCAGGGCCGAGTTCAGAGTCGCTTTCTCCGAGAAGCCCTCTTCGACCCCCAAGGCCAGGACGACAGCCCCTGGGCTCCCCCGCCGGGCCCTGTGCTGGCCACTTTCACACAGTTACCTTGACGGCTGTTTGGTTCTCTTCCCCGGATTCTACAACAGAACCCACAGGGTCAGGGGCTGTGTTTTCCATTTGTTTCTACTGTGCCTCGCCCAGAGCTGGTGCCTAATAAATGTTCCTTGAAAGGGAATGAATGAGCGAGAGAGCGAATGAAAGGAAGCATCTTCACGAGGGACAAAATATTAACCTCTTCCCGCTCCTGCCCTATCATCAGGGAAGGTGAACGTAGTTAGGTCCATATGCGAGCCCGTCTGTCTGTTCTACTCCACGTCAACCTGCGTGTGTGTGTGTGTGCGTGCATGTGTGTAAATACAGATAGAAATTTTAGGGCCCCAGCTTCACGGATGAGCTCAAAAGGGTCCTGGGTTTACTCAAACAAAGCTATAATCCTCCTCCTTACAGCTTCTGAAGAACACTTGATACGATTTCTTTCAAATCGTATCTTTCTCATCCCATTCCGTGAATTGAGAAAGAATTTAGAAAGAAAGGGCATTCAGTAAAATCAGAAGCCAGCCTGCGTTTGGGTTTTTCATTTTCGTCTCTTTTTGTTTGTCATCGCTCTTTTTCAGGGAGAACCTTGCCGACCACAAACTTCTGGAGTTTTTAGACTTTTTTTCCTTCGGAGGGTAAAGTCTCCCGAGTCTTTTAACTAACATAGGCTCACACCCGGGAGGCAGACTTTCTTTTGGAACCATTTTTGGGGAGGCGAGGTAACCAACGAGCAGCCCAGGAAAGAATTCTAAGTAGGGATAGGATTAAAAGCAGAAGTGTGGGCTTTCACGGATTTCTTTCAGGAGGATGTGTGGTTCTCTGCGGCTGGTGAGAATTCTGCTTTTACTCTCCGCCCCCACCCCCACCCCCACTCCCCCAACACGCCCACCCCGCTCCCCCCCATCCCCCCTGGGCTGCTGGGGAGGGGGGCGGGAACCCAGGTAGTAACAATCCCGCAGCTACCCGGGGACTCCAAACCTCAAGGGAGATTGCTTTTGTGCCTCAACATCTTTGCCTGTAAAGTGCCTTAAGGTCCTAAGTCACAAGGAAGAGGACTCACAGCCAGACACTGCGCTTAATGCTTCAGGGACACTTATTCATTCAAATATTTATTAAGCGCCTACTATGTGCGGACACTCTCCCGGGCACTGGGGATATAAGAGTGAGCAAAATCTCTGTGCTTCCGGGAGCTTACGTTCGGAGACCCTGCCCACCGACCTCCGGACAGCACATTCTTGCTACCCCTGTTTGACGCGCGAGGAAATCGAAGCTGAAATTGCTGGCATGAAATCTGCCCCCAGATCACACATCTAGCGAGCGGCTGAGCCGGGATTCAAATTAAGGTTCATCTGACTTTCCGGAGCCCCTACTTTTCGTTCCTGAGCCGTGTAGTGTCTCCGCAGAAGGAAATGATAAAGACAGCCCAGAGGGGCGTTTCGAGGCCAAGAACAAAAAGCCGGAAAGGTCACGTAGTGCAGACGGTGCCCTGCGCGTTTGAGAAAGTGTAAATAAAAGAGCCAAGAATGACTTTCACCACTTTGGGGCTTGAGAGCGGAGCTGAGGTTGGCCTCGAATCTTTCCCCCTAACGCAGGGCAGGGACAGTCTGTCATCCCAGAGAATCATCTGGTTTTGAGGGCTCCAGGCACACACACGTGGGAAATTCACGCGCACGGGGGATGCCGCCCTTCCCCCCCTTCGGTGTTATCCAGCACCAAGAGGAATGTACCGACGTTTGCAGAGAACGGGTCTGGAAACCATATTCGTTGAGAGGGTGAGGGTATTAACCTCTCTGTTTGCTCCCCACCAACCCCACCAAATGACTTGGCTGTCACACAGGAATTGACCAAAGACCCTCCAGGTAAAAGAGATACTAGAACAGCGCCTAGCACAAAATACGAATTCAGGAAATACGTGGAGAACGAGTGAATAAGTAATTTCGACTCGTAGTCACATTAACAAGCAGTCGAAAGCAATCCCATGGGACGCAGCCCTTTCCCAAAGGCCGACCAAGTTTTTTCCCCCACTCAGCTCCCCCTGGAAAAATCAGGGGAGGTAACCATAGCGCTCAGCACTTTCTTTGAAGGGCAAAGACTTGCAGAGAAATGTGGAGCTTCAAGAAGGTCAGAGGGTACTATTTTGCTGTCTTGGGCTACTGAGAAATCAGAAAGGTCCCGAGGCACCCCGCGAAGACAAACATGATCAGGATCAGACGGCCCCGTAAAGAGCCCCGGTCAGCCTGAAATAAACGCATTGACTTACTCTGGTTTCTAGTTTCTAAAACAACGAGTTAAGGTCAGAGGATAGGAAATACCGCTAAGGCATTAAGTTCACGGACCCCCCAGACAGAGAGCACGACTCCTGTAAACATCGGGGCCTGTGTACCCAGCCGTTTAAAACTACAGGAGCCGAGCTCTTCCTAACGTCCTTCCTTTTCAACACACACATGCCCCTCTCCGTGCCCATATTGTCCTGTCGTCGCAATCGGGTCACAGAAAGGCAACCGACTCACTTCTCGACCGCGACCTTCCTTCCAAAAGGGCGCAGCAACGGAGTGAGAACCATTCGGCTAAGGAAGGGTGGCATTTTCAGCACACTCTCACCCCTTAGCATGAACCATTCTAAGTCGCCAGTCTGTCTGTCCTCCTCGGTTTTGTCTGTCAACACATCTGGAGATCCCACTGGACGTCGGACGGGCTCTGGAAGCTGTGGGCCACGCTGGCACAGCTCTTGCGACAGAGGTTTGAAATCGGCATCTGTTCCGGCCCCTGGGTCTTGGAGCGTCCTGGATTCTTAGGCCTCAAACTGCGGATTTTGAGCTTGGCGTAGAACTTGGGGAAGGAGGGACTGGAAAAATAATACACCAGCGGGTCCAGCGTGCTGTTCATGTAGGTGAAGCTGAGGGTGACGTGGAGGGCTACGTGGACGGAGGGGTCGCAGGCGCTCGAGGGCACCGTCCAGAGGAAATAGAGCCTGGCCGAGGCGCTGGGCAGGTAGCACGTGACGAAGACGACCGCCACCACCGCGATGAACCAGATAGCCTTCTTCATGCGAGTCTGCCGGGCCAGCTGCTGCCGCCGCTTCAGGCTCCACACCATCCTAAAAGAGCAAAACAGGATGATGCCGAGGGGCAGGAAGAACTCCAGCTGGAACATGATGTCGTGCCAGCCGTTGGCCGACTCCATGATGAAGCTCTCGCAAGACACGCTGTCCTCTTGCACGCACAGATGGGTCTCCGTCAGGAGGTAGAGGGTCCCCAGGATGACCAGGCTCCAAAGGGCGCACACGATGCCCGCCGCGGTCCGGTTGGAGATGGCGTTCACCACGTGGTGGGGGTGGACCACCTTGAAGTACCTGTCCACGGCCACCACCGTGAGGAAGACGATGCTCCCGGCCCTGTTCATGGCCAGCATGAAGAGGGCCACCCGGCAGGGAATGTCCTCGAAGGCCCACTGCCTGTGTCGCCAGTAGTAGTCGGTCCGAAAGGGCAGGCAGATCATGAGGAGGAAGTCGGCCACGGCCAGGTTGAACAGGTAAATAGTGCTCGGCTTCCAGGTCTTCATGTAGAAGCAGAAGCCACACAGGGCGACGCCGTTGCCCAGGGCGCCGAGCACGAAGGCGAGGATCAGTAGCGGCGGCATCACCTGAGAGATGGGGTCCCCCTCGATGAGGCAGCACGACCCGTTGTCCATGGTGGGCAGAGGACAAGTGTTCTGCGTGCGGGGTGGCCCCTGGAGTCCCCACAAGGACACAGACGCTGCTCTGAATGCGGCCACTCACCAGGCTGCTGTCCTTCTTCTGTCTTGGCCCCCGGATGGGCTGCGGGGGGTGGGGGTGGGGGGGGACACCGACAGCAGGTGCCGGTGGTCGTAGCCGCCGCTAGGAGGACAGGAGCTTCAGCCAGGAAAGGAGAGCCTCGGGGAGGTCCGTCCTTCTCCGGCCGTCACGAGCCGGGAGGAGCAGGTGGCACCACAGGGCTTTGAGACGCAAGTGGTCGCTTCTGGGAAGCGGTGGGCAGGTGCGGCGAGGTTCATGCTGCGGCACGGCCCCGCGATGATTCTTCTCTCCAGCCTCCCTCTTGCTCTGCAGACTCCTGTGCTGGAGAGCGCGCAGGGCTGCCCAGAAGGCACGCGAAACGCTTGTTTGTCCTCCCTCCCGGTGGAGAAATACAAACATTTCCTGGAGCGGTTCTGGGCCTCTGCCTTCGCTTTCCTCCCCTAACCTTTGCCTGACTGCCCCGTCCTCTCCCCATCCCATGGGGCGCTCCCGGGCGCTGCCAGAGGGGGAGGCCTTGCTCCCCGGCCCCTCCGAGCCATTTCCTGTGCCCACACCCAAAAATACAGCACTCAGAAGTCAGAGGGTCAGTGGAGGAAAAAAACTCTAAAAACAGCGCCTGCCGGGTGTTATTAGGAAAGTTCTGAGAAGCGCAGGTATCTTTTTTTCCCTCCGTTCATACCTCCTGCCCTTTGCATCCTTCCCTGGACCCAAGTGACCTGTTGCACAAGGGGCAGGACCATGCAATGACATGAAGCCACCTCTCATGTGTCTGTCCCCACGCGACAGCCTCTCGGGGAGTCAGTTCCTCCCTCAGCTGTTTGCAAAAGAGGACTTGGCTCGGAGTTTCCCCCTGGCCGCTCAGACAAGCCAAATACATGATAGATGTGCTTTTAGTTTTAACTATCTGCTGAGCCCGTCGGTGGGGGGAGCGAGGGTCGGGCAGCTGGTCAAGGAGCCTATCTCTAAAATAATCGCGGGTAAAATTAGACCGCACCCGAGACCGGAGTCTTTGCTAAAATCTCCTATCCTTTGGTTTTCTAGATGATCGGTCCGGCCCTGTGCCTTTCAGCTCCCAGCTTAGAAAAGGGGTGCAGGGGAGGGAGACGCGTTGAAAGGAGGCCTTTGCGCCTTCTTCCAGGTGCTGGATAAAGCAAAGGTCTTCCCCCTGAATCCTGGATCCGAATCAGCCCGACCACACCCTCCCCCCTCCCCCCCAAACCCACCGTGATCTGCCACCTCCCACCTGGGGGAACTATTGAGAGACTTTCCTGAGTGGTTTCCTTTCCTCTAATCTATTCCCTGTAGTTCCTCCCCCGTACCGCGGTGGGTTTTCCTAAAGCATAGATGTAATCTCATCCTTTTTTTTTTTTTTAACTTCAAAACCTTCGTTTGCTCCCTTCAAGCTGCCGAGGTGATCGCTATATGACTTATGAGCTATGTCTGGTTCTAAAGCCAGTTGGATCTGGGCCACAGGCTTGTTTGTTTGTTTGTGTGCTTAGTTTGTTTTTTTTTTTCTTTAATTTGAAAGAGAGAGCCCAAGCAGGGAAGAGAGACAGAGAGAGAGAGAGAGAGAGAGAGAGAGAGAGAGAGAGAGACTCTTAAGCAGGTTCCATGCTCAGCGCCGATGGGCCGCATGGTTTAGAAAGCTAGGACCGGGGGCCTGGGTGGCTCGGTCAGATAAACATCTGACTTCGGCTCAGGTCGTGATCTCTCGGTTGGTGAGTTCGAGCCCCGCACTGGGCTCCGTGGTGACGGCTCAGAGCCTGGAACCTGCTTCGGATTCTGTGTCTCCCTCTCTCTCTGCCCCTCCCCTGCTCTGTCTCTCTCTCAAAAATAAAATAAAAACATTTTCAAAAATTAAAAAACAATGAAAAGCTAGGACTGTCCTATAAAAACCTGGATTTCCAGACTCTCTTGGAAAGCTGGGAGATCCAGCTGCTCTAGGCCAATAGTCCCACGTTGTAACAGCCAGCTGGAGCCGAGAGGGGCTCTCCCCTGAGACACGGTCAGAAATTTCCGCTTTGCCCCAGTCCCCACTGCTCCGTGTTGCCTGGTCAGCTTCATCCATTTACATGCATGGGGTCCATGGGATCTGACGTTTGCCGCCTCTGCTTGGGCTAATCATTCCTGGTATACAAGGCCCTTCATGGAAGGTTCCCCAACCACCTTGCCGATATCATTTTGCTACTTTTTCTCCTCAGAGTTCTCTCGTCTCATAACTTCTCATAAATAAGTGCCCATCCAACACATTTATTTAGCCCCCCCACTCCTCCCAGAGGTCCTTGGAGACAAAATCCATGTTCTTGGGGAATCCCTTAAAACGGGCAGGCTGGAGTTTTCAACAAATGGAAAATACTCTTCATCTGTGTAAGCAGACGCCGTCAAGATTCTTGTAAACATGAGGGCTTCCCTTTTGTCAAATGACTAACACCTACTCTTCTTTTCCACGTTGTTTGTCTTGCCGGATCGCCTTCTCTTTCTCTCTGGCTGCAGAATTCACTGGCAGGGAGGGGATTAAGGAAGACAGAGGTTTCCATATCTCTTGAGAGTCTGCTGTTGACAATGAGGGAGGCTGAGCCCGTGTGGGGCATGGAGTACCTGGGAAGTCTCTGTGCCTTCCCTCAATCTTACTGCCAATGTAAAACGGCTCTAAAAGAAGAGTCTTAAAATGTTTAAACCAAATTTTATTGCCCATCTTATTTCCCCTCCTAGCTACTCGTCGCAGTGCCTGATGCAAAGTTGAAGCTTTATTGATTTCAGAATGCTTACTCAATGAGCCTCTGAGGTGTTTTTACTAGCTATTTCCCCCAAATAAGGAAGATATTATTCGCCGTCTGGAGCGGAATGTTTGGTAGGGGAAATAAGACAAGCCCGTAAATAACGATTTAACAAAGCGCCCTGAAGATGCCCCGTTTTCAAAATGTAGTAGACACACCACAGACGATACTTGAGATTATGTGGATGGTACAGTCATAGACGTTTGGATTTTGACTTTGTAGCTATGACTCTAATACGTGTTTGAAAAAGAAAATACAACCGGTCCATCGGAGGTTTGTGAATGAGGGGAAGGAAGGAGAGCTGGTAACGTTTCTGGGGCACCGAAATGGAAGGGACAGACATTCCAGACAAAACGAAGCGTGTGGAAGAAGTAAGGCCTGGAGGGGCATTTGAGGGGTTTGGAATCTGGAGTCCCTGTCGCAGAACCATGAGGATAAAACAGGCCCCGCCGAGAGGGGCTGTCTTTGGTGGGAGTTGGAACTCAGTGGGGGCGGGGAGCCACTCTGGAGTGAGCGGTGTGGTGAAGGATCCGGGGACGAGTCGAACAGGAGAAAGGGGAAGCAGCAGGTTTTGTCACCCCCTTTCTCTTGTCTGCTCTGGAGCCACAGAGCTTCCTGTTTTTTGCCCCCAGGAATCCTGTAGGCTCAAAGCCCATGCGTTCTTTCTAGTGTGTTCTGTGGTGAGCCACAGAGCGGTATTATAGAGAAATAAAGGCCTCCAGATAACTGAAGCCCACTCCCTTAAGTACCAACCCCCCTCCCAAAAAAGTTTCTCATCCTCTTCCTCAGATTCCGCCTCAGACCAAGGGAACAGTTTGCATCATCCGCTTAGCCCAAGTCATCAGCTTGCTTCCCTCTTCTTCTTCGCTCACCACAATCCCCAATCTGTCAACCACATGCCCCAAATCTCTCTCCACCCCCATGGCTACCCCTTTGACTGATCCAAGGTTCTGAAGGAACACAGTCGTCTCCTCCTGTCCTGCTCCTCCTCCGATCCATTTTCCAAACCTCAAATCCGATGACGCTACTCACCTGGTTGAATGTTCCAGCAGCTTCCCTGTTGTCCTTAGCAGGGAGTTCAAGATGGCCAACAAGGCACGGTAGGAACTGGCCTGGGCACCTCCCAGAGAAGCTTTCCTGTGTCTAATATCCAAAGGCTGTCTTTTTTTTAATGTTTTGTTTAATGTTTAATGTTTTTTAATGTTTTAAACATTGTTTTTTAATGTTTAGTGTTTAATGAGATCATGACCCGAGCTGAAAGCAAGAGTCAGATGCTTAACCAACCGAGCTCCCCAGGTGCCCCCCGCAGAGGCTGCTGGGGACATACTTCCTTCCCTCTTAGTCTTGGATAACTCCTCTCTTTTGTCAGCCTCAGCCTAGATACCAGATACAGAAAAATACGACGATGATGGACATGCTCCGTAGGGTGCATGTTAACTATGGAGGAATCGAAATGGGGCCGGTCGAACCTGAATTTTCACTATTATTTAATTAATTTAACTTTGAAAAGCCACATGTGGTTTGCGGTGAGCACACTTCCTACAACTGCCAGGCCTTCTGTGAATCTCCCTCTCCAGTCTGGGTTAGGCCGTCTTCCCTGTGGTGCCTCTGGCACGCATACACTTGCCACACATTCTTGTGATGGCTTACTCGTGTGTCTCCCGCAGCCTCCGTCCCTATGAAGATAAACACTGGATGGGAATCAGCTTTGCATGCCCAGAGCGTAGCCCGATGCCTCACCCACGGGGACACTCAGTAAGTAGGTCCTGAATAAATGGATGAACTCATGAACGAAAGATCCCAGACCTCTGGAGTTTACTGGGTTTTTTAAAAGTTTATTTATTTATTTGAGAGAGAGAGAGAGCAGGGGAGAGGCAGAGAGAGAGGGAGAGAGAGAATCCCAAGCAGCCTCCATGCTGTCAGCACACAGTCTGATGTGGGGCTCAAACTCACAAACCGTGAGATCATGACCTGATCCAAAAATCAAGAGTCGGATGCTTACCCGACTGAGCCCCCCGGGCGCCCCTCTGCAGTTTATTCTCCTCCTGGCTGCGAGGCGACACCACCAAACAGGAAAGACGGGTTGAGAAAACTTGAGGACACACCTGTCAGACTGATCCGACCTGCGCTCGAAGCTCTCGGGCCCTGCATGCCGCCCCCTTCCAGCGTTTTCCAAGATGACATTTCTCTTCATACGTGACAGGGGCAGGAAGTGGACATTCCTGCGGGGCCGCCTGGCAAGTGTCAGGAGGAGGAACCGTCTGTGTGGTGGCACACTGGAAAGGCATACCCCTCCTGCGCGTTTCTCCCTTACTCCCACGCTCCTGCCACGCTCACTCCGCGTTTGATGCCGGACGTGCCGGATGTGCAAACTTTTGTTTCCACATCAAGCAAGACTCTGTGTCACCAGCTGGGTGTCCTACAACCACCTCAAGGGCAGACCCCACCGGCTAGAGGCTCACTGTCCCCCCGCTTCCGATGCCAATTCCCAACGGTAGGCTCCCAGGTACCCCACAATTTTCTCTGACTTGGTTACAGCTTGAGGTTCTCATGACCCCTCTCTCCGGATTCTCTCTTACACTAAAATAGCTACGAGAGCTCAGGAAACACACACGTGTGTGTCTACCAGTTTATCATATAATAAAATATGTGATAAAGCAGCCAGATGAAGAGGTATACAGGGCGACATCTGGAAGGGTCCCCAGTGCAGGAGTTTCTGTCCTTGTGGAGTTGGGGTGTGTCACACCCTCCTGGTTCATGGAAGCTCACCAAAGCCCATTCGACTGGGACTTTTTATGAAGGCTTCATCATATAGGCAGGTTAGATTATCAGCTCCATTTCCAACCTCTCTCCCCTCTCCGGAGGAATCGGGGGTGGAGGGAGGGTTGAAAATTCTAAGCTTTTAATCGTGCCTTGGTCTTTTTGGTGACCAACCTTCAACCAGGAGCTCAGGGGCTCACCAAGAATCACCTCAGACCAAAAGATGATCCAGGAAATTCCAAGCGAAATCGGAGCTCAGTGTCGGATGCTTCTATTACTCAAGAAATTCCAAGAGATTGAGGAGCTTTGTGTCAGAAACCGGGGCAGAGAAACAATACATATATTTCTTATTATTTCACAGGTAGAAATCTGGGGCCCCGCTTCCCCCAAATGCTGTTCCTAGCTAGAGCCCGGAGTAGGGGGCCGTGTTAGCTATGACGGAAACGTATTCTCTCACAGTTCTGGAGACTAGAAGGTGTTGGCGGGCTGCGTTCCTACCAAAGGCTCTAGGGAATGGCTTGTTCCTTGCCTCTTCCAGCTTGTGGTGGCTGTCTGCCCTCCTTGGCCTGTGGCCCCGTCGCTCCGATCTCTGGCTCCAGGGTCACATGGCCTTCTCTGTGTGTCTCTTATGTACACTTGTCATTAGATTTAGGACCCACATAATCCAGAATGATCTCATCTCAGGATCATTTACTTAATTACATCTGCAAAACTCCTTTTCCAAATAAAGTCATATTCACCGTTTTCAGGGGTGAGGATGTGGACCTATCTTTTGTGGGGGTGGAAACCATTCAACCCACAACTACAACCCGCTGCCCAACCCACCGCCACCCACTGACCTTTCCCGTGTCAGTGTTTGCATTCTTGACTTCCTTTCTCTACCCAACTATTTCAAAATGCCCTCTCTGGAAGGGAGAAGGAATTACTGACCGAATTTAAGGATGAATGATTTGCCCTAGTTTTGTTTGTTTTGCTCTGTAGCCCTGCAGCCCTGGGGGAAACTGGGGACCCGACAGGTGGGCAGAGGGGCATGGATTGCTTCACAGCCTAATGGGGTTGGTGAGGGGTTTACCCTGACCTGACATAAGGGCTAATAGGGACTTTCTTGCCGTTTCAAAATGAATCTTAAAAATTGCAAGTAATTTTTTTTTTTTCTACATGCAAAGTGTAAGAGAAATTAAAGAGAGAGGGAGAGGGGCTCCTGGGTGGCTCAGTTGGTTAAACATCCAATTTCAGCTTAGGTCATGATCTCGAAGTTCATGGGTTTGAGTCCTGCGTCAGGCTCCCTGCTGACAGCTCCGAGCTTGGAACCTGCTTCAGATTCTGTGTATCCAGCTCTCTCTGCCCGTCCCCCACTCAAGCTCTGTGTCTCTCCGTCTCTCGAAATAAATAAATATTAAAAAATTAAAAAAGAGAGGGGCGCCTGGGTGACTCAGTCGGTTAAGCGGCCAACTTCAGCTCAGGTCACGATCTCACGATTTGTGAGTTCGAGCCCCGCATCGGGCTCTGTGCTGACGGCTCAGAGCCTGGAGCCTGCTGCGGATTCTGTGTCTCCCTCTCTCTCTGCCCTTCCCTTGCTCACGCTCTGTCTCTATGTCTCTCAAATATAAAATAAAAACGTTAAAAATTTTTTTAAAAAATTTAAGTTTTTATTTATTTATTTTAAGAGAGAGAGAGAGAGAGCACATGGGAAAGCCAGAGAGAGAGGGGGAGAGAAAAAGAATCCCAAGTAGGCTCTACATTGTCAGTGCAGAGCCCAATGCAGGGCTTGAACTCACAAACCATGAGCTCATGACCTAAGTCGGAGACTTAACCGACTGACCCACCCATGTGCCCGGATGAGGTTAACATTGAATCGTTGAACTGAAAAAAAATATATTTTTAATGTTGATTTATTTATTTTGAGGGGAAGGAGGGGCAGAGAGAGAGGGAGAGAGAACCCCAAGCAGGCTCCACAGTCAGTGCAGAGCCCAGAGCCCAAGGCGAGGCTTGATGTGGGGCTCCCTGCCTCGGACCGTGAGAACATGACCTGAGCTGAAATCAAGAGCCAGATGGCCAATCAACGGAGCCATCGAGATGCCCCTAAATTGGTGAACTTTTTAAAAAAAGCAGACCGGTGTCTATAATGTCTATAATATAATGTCTATAATGTTTATAATGTCTATAAATCCAATCAGTCGAAGGGCTTACTAGAACGAAGACTGACCTCCCCAGCAAGAACGAGTTCTGCCAACAGACGGCCTTCAGAGGTGACTGCAACACCGGGTCTTCCCTGGGTATCCAGACTGCCCGCCTGTCCCGCAAACTCTGAACTTGCCAGCCTTCGTAATTTGCGTAAGCCAAGTCCTTAAGATAAACCTCTCTCCGAATATATACACATCTTATTCGTTCAGTTTCTCTGAAGAACCATGACGAACCAGGTGGAAACAATCCAAATGGTCATCAACAGATGGACGGATAAACAAACAGTGATACGTGTACACGAAGGAATACCCTCCCACCGTAAAAAGGGATGAAGTGCTGATTCATGCTGCGAAGTATGTGAACCTGGAAAACATTCTAAACGGAACAAGCCAGACACAAAAAGTAGCATATTGTGTGATTTCGTTTCAACAAAACATTCAGGGGCAGTCGGTTAGGCCTCTGACTTCAGCTCGGGTCATGATCTCATGGTTCATGAGTTCGAGCCCCGCCTCAGGCTCTGTGCTGACAGCTGAGAGCCTGGAGCCTGCTTCGGATTCTGTGTCTCTCTGTCTCTCTGACCATCCCCTGCTCACACTCTGTATCTCTCTCCTAAAAATAAATAAACATCAAAAACAAAGAAGCAAACAAAATAATAAACAAAACATTCAGATTGGATAAATCATAGAGTCAAAAAGTAGATTAGTGTTTACCGGGGGCTGGATATGGGGGAGAATGGGAAGTGACCGACTTATAGGTGCAGAGATTTAGGGGGAGGGGTGATGACAAGGTTTTGGAACTAGATAAAGGTAATGTTTGCACCACAAGGTACTAAATGCCACTGAATTGTACACTTTAAATGGTTAATTTTATGTGAACTGCAACTCAAAGAAATGTATATACATTTTAAAAATCTGGAATAATACATACTCTGAATTCAGACTGGTTGGGTTTAGAGTTAATTCTCTCCCTATTTGGTTGTGAGAGCTTCAAGCAAGCCGCTTCACCTCTTTAAAGCTGATTTTCTCGTGTGTAATATGGAAACAATGTGACTCACACCCTTCTCTTTTGTTTTTCGCTCTTATTTATTTTTCTTATTAAAAAAATTTCTTTATAACATTTCTTTATTTTTGAGAGAGAGAGAGAGAGAGAGAGAGAGAGGGAGATACAGAATCCGTAGCAGGCTCCAGGCTCTGAGCTGTCAGCACAGAGCCTGATGCAGGGCTCGAACTCATGAACCACGAGATGCGTGTGTGTCTCAATCTCTCTCAAAATACATAAACATTAAAAAAAAAAGGGGGGGGCACCTGGGTGGCTCAGTTGGTTAAGCGGCCGACTTCAGCTCAGGTCATGATCTCACCGTCTGTGAGTTCGAGCCCCGCGTCGGGCTCTGTGCTGACAGCTCAGAGCCTGGAGCCTGTTTCGGATTCTGTATCTCCCTCTCTCTCTGCCCTTCCCCTGCTCACGCTATGTCTCTATGTCTCTCAAAAATAAATAAACGTTAAAAAAAAAAAAAGAAGAGTCAAGACACTCAACTGACTGAGCCACCTAGACCCCCCCCTCACATTGTTCTAATATGAAGGCAAAACGAGTTAATTTATGTAAAGTGCTTAGAACAGTGAACAACACAGTGTATATCCTATTTATAGTTTAGCTAATATTCCTATTATTATTATTATTATATGCATCAAACTGTGAATAACACCCTGGAGAGGGGGAAACTTTCATTTTCCACTGTACACACTTGTGTATTATTTAAATGTTCTGTCATATTTTTATAATAAAAGAGAGAGATGCAAATGTATTGTAACCCAGCTCTCAGAGCGTCAGGGAGATCTGGGCCCCTCACACGAGGGAGGGGGCATCTCTGGTTAGACTAAGCAAAGACAGGTTTCGCCACAAGCCAAAAGCACCACCCGGCCTGATAAAATTGTATCGTCTTTGTAAATTAGTCTTCCTCTAGGTTGAATATTTATGGGTCTCTCGTGGCAGAGCCGGTTGTGTTCCTTGTCCGCCCTGCACTGCGAGAAGAGCAAACGAGCTTATGAACGCCTGCTTTTTGGAGAAGCAGAACAGGTTGGTCTTCATTAACCTCTGTCACGCCTGCTCCCTGCCCATCGTTCTGGTCCCCTGTCCCCTCTCCCTGTGAGCAGAGCTTCTGGGATCAAGAACTCATCCGATGGGGTTCTCGTACACTGTTTTTGTCTCCCCAGTCTCTGCTCCCTTTTGGCCTTAATACCCTGGTTTCCTATGGTGTTCCGTCCATCCCTGAGATTGACCGTCTCTGAGGTTCGGGAGGATTCGGTTCCATCTTTTGGCTCAAGGAGCGGGCATGTGCGCTGGCGTGGCAAATCGATCGTTTCCTCCTGGCGGGCACAGGACTTGAGAGGCTAACGGTTCACTCTCTTAGTCCATTTGGGCTGCTGTAGCAAAATACCGTTGACTATAGAAATTTATTTCTCACGGCTTCGGGGGCCAGGAAGTCCAAGACCAGTGTGCCATCAGATTCACTGTCGGTGGAGGGCCTGTTTCCCGATTCCTCGATGGCTGTCTTCCCTCTCTGTCCTCGAGCGGCAGAAGGAGGAAGGGAAACTCTCTGGGGTCTCTTATAAAAGCCCTAATCTCATCGTAAAGGCCCCACCCTCATGACCCAATCACCTCCCAAAAAGTCCTGCCTCCTATCACCATCCCAATGGGGCCAGGATTTCGACACACGAATTTTCGGAGGACGCAAGCATTCAGTCCGGCAGACGCTAGCTTGAGTTGTTTGCTAGAACTGATAGAAAAGATTCTCTCTCTTCGGGGATCGATAAACTGGGAGAAACTAACCTCAGTATTTAGGGAATATGAAGAAAGCATAGGGAAGGAGCCACAAGACAAAAAGAGATGGTTTCCTTTCTTTTTTAAAAAAAAATTTTTAATGTTTATTTATTTTTGAGAGACAGAGCATGAGCGGGGAAGGGGCACAGACAGAGAGGGAGACACAGAATTCGAAACAGGCTCCAGGCTCTGAGCTGTCACAGAGTCCGACGCGGGGCTTGAACTCCTGAACTGTGAGATCGTGACATGAGCTGAAACCAAGAGCTGGATGCTTAACCGACTAAGCCACCCAGGTGCCCCAAGAGAACAATTCCTCTTTTTTTTTTTTTTTTAATTTTTAATGTTTACTTATTTTTGAGAGAGAGAAAGAGAGACAGAGAGAGACAGAGACAGAGCACGAGTGGTGGAGGGACAGAGAGAGAGAGACACAATCCGAAACAGGCTCCAGGCTCTGAGCTGTCAGCACAGAGCCTGATGCAGGGCTGGAACTTGCATCTCAATCATGACCTGAGCTTAGATGCTTAGATGACTGAACCACCCAGGCGTCCCTATTTTTTCTGAGAGAACAATTCTGGAAAAATATCCAACCTTTAGGAGAGAAGGAAACAAAAACTCTCTCTTCAGAAAAAAGAAATAAAGGGCACCTGGGTGGCTCAGTTGTTTAAGCAGCCAACTTTGGCTCAGGTCATGATCTCACAGTCTGTGAGTTCAAGCCCCACATCGGGCTCTGTGCTGGCGGCTCAGAGCCTGGAGCCTGCTTGGGATTCTGTATCTCCCTCTCTCTCTGCCTTTCCCTTGCTCACTCTCTGTCTCCATGTCTCTCAAAAAATAAAATAAAAACATTTAAAGAAAAAAGAAATAATTTTTTTCAGTTTAGACAGGGGCTAACAGACGAAGAATGTATTAGTTTTGAAGATAGCTCATATGGCTTGAGAATAAACTAAGCCTGATTCACAAGGCAGTTCTCATTCATGGTCATCTTGACCACTGGGCTGTTGAGTTCAGATTATGTATGGCTTGTGCCTGCTGATTTATTGCTAGTAGGTGTGAAAGTATTAGAATTTGAAACTTTATTTATCTAAATGAATGAACTGGATTGAAAGTTAAGATTACGATGTTTCTCTGTGGGCCAGCCCTTGTTCTAAGAACTCTAAAATACCTTCTTGAGTAGAAGAGGAAAAAAATCAAGTGACGGCTCATTGAATCTGTTGTTTATAGCATGTATCATAAGTAACTGTGAAAGTTATAAATTATTTATTATTATTTTTCAATATTTATTTGTTTTGAGAGAAAGACAGAGAGAGTGTACAATGCATGCGAGTGTGAGCAGGGGAGGGACAGAGAGAGAGAGGGAGAGAGAGAATCTCAAGCAGGCTCTGTGCTGTCAGTACACTCTGAGTCAGATACTCAGGGGCACCTGGCTGGCTCAGTCGGTGAAGCATCCAACTTCAGCTCAGGTCATGATCTCAAGGTTCATGGGTTAGAGCCCTGCATCGGGCTCTGTGCTGACAGCTCAAAGCCTGGAGCCTCATTTGGATTCCGTGTCTCCCTCTCTCTCTGCCCTTCCCCCAAGCATGAGCTCTCTCTCTCTCTCTCTAAAAAATAAATAAACTTAGAAAAATAAAAGAGTCAGATACTCAACCAAGTGAGCCACCCAGGCGCCCCAGTTATAAATTATTTTAGTGTTTTACATCTTTGCAGTCATTCAGGGCTTTCATCAAAACATAGATTTTTTTTTTGTTTTACAAGATTATGCTCTGCAAGGGCATAATATTTATTGTGTAATATCCATCATAGTGGAGAAAAATTTTGAGGAAACATTAGGCTAGAACAGGTCTTAATAAACCCGTGTATGGGCTGTCCTAGCCCTAACCCTGTGTTCCTCAGAACTAATTTGAAAGTGACAGTCCAATTCAAACCGGCCCAAGCAGAAATTGGAATTCGCTGGCTTTCACAACTGGAAGGTCTAAGTTTAGAGCTGACCTGCAACGTGGCTGGAATCAGGGGTCAAACGTTCTCCATCTCTCAGCTCTATTCTCCTTCCTATTGACTTCATTGTCAGGCCACAGGGTGGCAAGATGGCTGACAGCAGCTCTATTGTGCATCTTCTGAGACTCAGGTACAGTGGGAAGGACAGAGCCTCTCTTCTAGAAGCTCCCTCAAAAAAGGTGCTGGAATTCACTCCAATCAATCCACCTTGGAATTATCGAATCACTGTTACTAACAGGATACCACGGGCTGTTTGCCTTAGACCTGGGTCACAGGCTCCACCTCGGAATGGGGGGTTGTGAAGGTCTAATTGGACTACATGGGTATAGTATGGAGGAGAGACAAACCCTTCCAAACTAAAATGGGCCTGTTATAGAGAGTGGATGCTAGAAAGACAATCCGCAAATATCCACTCCACCCCAGGTGGAAAAAATGCCCAGAAGGAACCAGGTGGCAGAAAATGTCTGGCAAAGGGCCAATTTAGCCCCAAGAAGGGAAAAATAAAACCCATGACTTCTTGAGAAAACAGATGATCTCATGAGAAGGTGTCACACGTGGTCAGAAATCCCTTCTACTTCAAGAAGCCCAGGGCGAACTCTTTCATTTTCTTTGCTGTATAGGACTTCTCAGAAAGTGAGTGTCAGAATGCCCCTCCGTCCATGCTTCAGCTGAATGACTGATCTTGCAACAACATTATTTCCCCATCAGCCTCTAGTCAGGGCTCACCTTTGTTCCTTTTCTTCAGCCATGCTTTGCTTGACCACAGGTTTCCCTCTTGTGCTAAAGGAAATATCTGGCCTGCCTGCCTGCCTTCCTTCCCTTCCCTTCCCTTCCCTTCCCTTCCCTTCCCTTTCCTTCCTTCCCTTCCTTTATTCTTCTTTTCTGGTTTTCCCATAGTATAATCCAGGAATGCATTCTGCAGTGTAATAGAAAACCCTACTGCGTCGGTTTAACCAGATGGGGTGTAGGGAGTAGGGAGTTTTCACAATAGAAAGCCCCGGAAGGGAGGCTGTCATGACTCGACAATGCTATCAGGAACATAAGCTTTTTGAACATTTCTAGTCCCCAATTCTTGGCATATGTACCTTCATCCTTAGGCTAGGCCCTCATGGTTGCAAGATGGTTGCAAGATGGTTTATGTTCCTGCTGCGGTCTGATTGAAGAGAGACAGGTCAAGGCGTTTTTTTGTTTTTGTTTTTTTTCCTTTTTTTAAACATGAGGCCTTGCTTATTTATTTGAGAAGTATTAAATGATGAATTTCTAAAAGAATAAGGCATGACTCTTACCTAGTCATAAAATAAACCTGTGCCAAATGTTTTATTTCACTTATTAACTAATAAGAAATCAATAAGATGTTAAAATCAATTCGAAGGAGAATTCTTGCAAATACTCACACGTGGGCAGTCATATATACATACACAGCCAATGAAGCAATGACTTTAGAAAGAGATGGAAAATTAGCCCAAAGAGAAAGAATCCACTGCAGTTCCACCAGACCTGATTCGTTTGCATATCTATGGACAAGAACCAAGTGCATTACTATCAGTTTTCTACAACTTACAAAGTTGTAAAATAGCTCAAAGAGAGTGAAAGATGGAAATGACACCAAGGAGAATGCTATATTTTGGTCCATTTAAAAATCTTTCACAGAATTTCCCGACAGAAGGGATGCCCCCCTTACCATCTACCTATATTTCATTGACCAGAGCTGTGTCAGGGATAGATGGCCTCCAAAGGACTTTCATATGCCAAAGAAGTCTCATAGGATCCTGGAGGCCATCTTTGATAGCCATCTTCGCTGCAAGGGAGGCTGGGAAATCAGGTCTCTAGCTGGACACACTGTTCTCTCAAGCAAAGTAGGTTAGTAATGAAGTTTGCTTCACCTTTATACCCACTTGATGTAAGGGCTCCAGGTTATTTATAATTTTCAGCACACATGAGTGTGAGGATGGCCGTAGTGGACATCTGTTGTTTTGATACTCTCGGCATCATTTCCTCTTCTGGTCATAGCGCCTCAAATTTCCTCAGGGCCGTACCCTTCCCACTCTCTAAACCCAGCTCCAAAGGTGGACTCTTGACTCAGGGCTGGTTTAGTTATGCTGATTGATTTAGGGATGGATGCAGCTGGAACCAGGCCAAGCAGATTCCAGTTTTGGACTTTCATTGGAACAAAAGTGTGACTTACACTAGAAAATGGTAATATTTCGGTCTGAAAGATATTTAGTCAATTTCCTGGCGATGCTCTCCGGACATGTGGATTTCTATATCCTTTGCAATAATCCCACCGCTCCTCAGAGTCTGTGGCTTCCCGGTGAGAAACCCACTAGAAGGCTTCTTTATTTACTATGTGGTTCCTCCTTTTAGAACTTGAGAGCTGAGGGGCGCCTGGGGGGCTCAGTCTGTTAAGCGTCTGACTCCGGCTCAGGTCATGATCTCAGTTCATGAGATCGAGCTCTGTGCTCTGCGTTGGCTTTGTGCTGACAGGGGGAGCCTGCTTGGGATTCTCCCTCTCCCTCTCTCTCTCTCTCTCTCTCTCTCTCTGCCTCTCTCCAGCTCATGCGTTCTCTCTCAAAATAAATAAATAAATATTTAACCAACTGAACCACTCAGGCGCCCCCGAAAGGTGATTTTATTAAAGCAAGGGGACAGGACCCATGGGCAGAAAGAGCTGCACTGGGGTTATGAGGAGCGACTGGCTATATACTATGGAGTTGGGGGAGGTAGAGGCAAAAGGGAGGCCTCCAGAAGGACTTTCATATGCTAAAGTAGAGTCACAAGATACTGGAGGCCTAGCTATTCTCAAGCTAAGGTTGTTTTTTTCTCTAGCAAGGGATTAACATTAAAACCGTAGGGGGTTCCTGGAGAATGTTTTAGTCTGTATTTGCCTCAAGTATTTGTCAATGGGCTGCAGGTTATAAGGAAATTTTATTTAATTAATTTATTTTAATTTTATTTACTTTTCCTTCTCGCCTTTGTTCACCCTCTCACTAGGGAGGGGAGAGTGATGTTAGGGCTCCAGGAAACTGAGTCTATGGGTTTCTGGATGCTAGGCTATTGATGAGGCTGCCTTTTTCTCAGGGCACCTGTGTGGCTCAGTCGGTTAAGCGTTTCACTCTTGGTTTCGGCTCAGGTCATGATCTCGGGGTTTGAGGAATCGAGTCTAGTGTTGGGCCTGCTCGGGATTCTCTCTCTCTCCCTCCCTCTCTCTCTGTCCCCCCCCCAATAAATAAATAAACATTAATAAAAAAAGATTGGTTTTTGCCTGTAATTTACTAAGACATTTGTAAACTGATGGAGACTCATGTCCTGCATGACTGTGATCTCTAGCAGTTATTTGTTTTTCCCTTTCCTTTGTTCTCAGGCAGCCAGGAGGGCCTGAGGAATGTCACACATATCCCACCTGGGGTTGGGGGTAGGTTTGTGCTTTGCCCTCAGCCTACCTTTGGCTCCCTCACCGACACAGGAGATATTTAAAATGTGAAAAAAATGTGCATCTTAAGATCAATAAAATATTGCATTAGCTGTGTGATCTTAAACACATGTGAACCTAATTCATTTCCACTTTTAAGCCCCAATTTTACCATCTGGAAATTAAAGGCAATACCTACCTCATAGGGTTTTTGTAAGGATTCAGTCAGCTAACACTGTTAAGACTGTTAAGTTTAGGAAGAGTAGGGACTTTGTCTCTTGTTCATTGTATCCCTGGTGCCTAGCACGGTACTTGGCGCATAACAGTGAGGTGGTTTGAAGTGGTGGAGCTTGGAGCCAAGCGGCTAGGAAAGAATTCTTGAGACATCTTCCGTGCAAAAAAGCAGTTTTATTAAAGCACGGAGACAGGCAGAAAGAGCTGCACTGGGGTTATGAGGAGTGACTGATGACATCCTTTGAAGTTGGGGAGTAGGGGTGGGTAAAGACAAAGGGAAGTTTCCAGAAGGACTTTCATAGGCTAAAGAAGACTCACAGGGTCCTGGAGGCCATCTACCGGCAAGCTAAGGTGCTTTTAGCCTCTAGCAAAGCATTAACATTAAGACAGCAGGGAGTTCCCGGAGGAATTTTATAGTCTGCCAGTCTCAAGTATTTTTGTCAATGGGCTGCAAGTTATAAGGAAATTTAATTTTATCTACATTTCCTTTGAACTTTGTTCTCCACATCAACAGGAACCCAAGAAAATTTTGTGAAATGAATCCGCCTGGACTCTGTACCCTCAAATGAGCAGGTTCTTGGAACCTAGCAGGAGGTGGGTGTCAATAGATGGAAGTTATTACTGGAATTGAATGCTGTTACTATTGGAATCAACCACACTTGGGGACAACTTTCACTAGTTATGCAGAAGTGAGTCTTCTGTGGGCGGGGTTGGGGGGCCTCTTTTATTTAGAAAAAGATGGCAGAGTGGAGACCACAGTCCCTAGTGGAAAAGATGCCAGGTGGCTTTGTGCACACACAAGGTAAATTGTGAGCAGAAGATTTAAGGGCGGTGGTGGCAAAGGAAATTACCCGGGAAGGTGGGAAATGAGGTGGAGGTCAGAACAAATACAAAAGAGCAACCTACACCAGCTACAAAGCATTTTTTGCTCATCATTTTCCTAACCCTCATAGCTCTACAAGCACTCTAGTATTACTCCCATTTCACAAACGGGATTCAGGTGGAATACAGATAGGGATTTTTCCCAAATGAGACAACTGGATGGAAGCAAAGCTAACCCGCCCCATGTGTGGTCACGTCTACCAGGCTTCCGGCTGCTGGGAGGGAGACTGAGAGGGGAGAGAGTAATTCCAATTTGCAACACATATAAGGATAGGTAAATACGAGGAAGGTGATGAAAATAGCTGTTAGGTGGTGAGATTATGGGCGATGAGAACGATCTAAATAGTGTTTATCAACACTATCTTTTCAAGAATAACTCAGCCAATGTATGGAAAGGTGTTGAAACCAAATGCCTTTTCCAGCTACCATCTCCCCGCGGAGTGACTTATCCAACACGCTGGGGGTTAGTCAGGACTCCAGGATGCACCCCAGACGGGGGACAACATTCCCCAGCTCATTAATAGGGAGTCACTGATGACTTAGGCGCACGTCCCCACTCTCCCATCAGCGTTCGCTGGCGTTCGCTTCCGCTCGCAGACAGCCGACCTCGCGTTCTCTCCAGCGGGTAACGAGCACCGCCTACCGGCTGTCGGCCGCTTGGAGGCTTGGCCCCGCCCCCGAACAAAACGCGCAAGCTCTCCAGTTCCTCTCCGCCTCCGCCTCCAGGCGTCTCGCGACAGCCGCCCAGCGGCGGCCTGAATCTCGCGATAAAGGCTTATTGTCTCGCGGGACCGCGGCTGGCAGTCGGGCTTTCAGGCGGCCCTGGCCGGGGAAGAGGAGTTGCATGTGTCGCTTCAGCTGGCGGTAGTGGCGGGAGCGGAGGCGGCGGGGGTTGTGCGACCGCCTGGGTAACGATCCCTCGTGGGTCTCCTTCTTCCGAGAAGCTCGTAGAGAGCGTGGGGGAAGCCGAGGTGCTGCCCGGCGGAAGGGGGCCGGGCCGAGCGTCTCCACACCCCCGCCCACATGGGCCCCTCTGGTGTCCCCGGGGTTGCCCCTTCGCCTCACAATTTCCCCTAACACCTGGCCGCCCTTGTCGCCTCAGTGCTCTTACATTCTGCCTCTTCCTGATTCTTCTGCCCCCATTTTCTCTCTTCAGATTCTGGTCTCCCCGCCTCCTCCCGCTCCCATCCCCTTTCCCGACTCCCGTGTTCCTCCCTTGGCGTTTGGCTGCCCCCACCTCCTGTATTCTGGGCACCTCCAGTCCCCCATTCTTTCTTCGTAGGCTTTTCCAGCCTCTTTTCGTTCAGCTGCGTTGTGGCCTCTATTGCTGCAGTTTGCATCCCTTCCAGATCACCCCCAGACCTTTTGCCCCGTCACTACGGATCCTTCTCCCCATCCTATTCGACTGCTTCCTCTTTCACTAGTGCCCCCTCCCCCCATCCTTCACGGACCTCTAGCTACTGTCACTTGCTTTCCTGTAGACCTGTGGAGCTGGTGGTGGTGCACCCAGAATCACTCGTATTTTATGAATCCTCATGCAGCTTGAATCCTTCCTTCACGTAGGAACAGAATCGAAACAGATTTAGGGTTGAGGTATTTTCGTGGGGGGAGGGGAGACTACATCCCAACGCTGCTTCTTTGGGGTCTTGGCCCAAAATAGTGAAAATGTGTTATTTTCCTTGCTTGCAGGTTTGTGAGATGGCCGCTGATATTTCTGAATCCGGTGGGCACGACTGCAAAGGAGAGCCGCGGGGCAACACCAAGTTAGACGCGGACTACCCGCTTCGCGTCCTCTACTGTGGAGGCAAGTGTTCCAGAGCAGAAGAATGGCTTTTACTCCTATGATTTGTATGCATCGTAGTAGTAGTTTCACATTTGGTTCTGTTAATCCCTTTCTCCTCTGTCTTTGTTATTTGGTAAATCCTTCACTGAGGGCGGGTCTTGGGGAAGAGGAGGCACAGTTTAACAGATTTTCCCAAGCCGGGCGACTTGTTTCTTGCTCCTTGGCCTGGAGAAGCTTACAGTCCGGTAGGAATAGAGACCTGCAAGTCGGTTATTTCAACCTGAGGTTACTTGCTCATCTGGCCGTGAAAGGACTTCTCGGAAGATACGGAGGACCTTCTTAAGAGATGACGAGGACTGGACGAGGACTTGGAAGGGCGTCCCGGATGAAGTGGGCAGCCGTGCGAGAAAAGGCGGAATGCGTGTCTGGAGAAAGGCGCAGCTTTGTATTTAGCGTATAATATAGGGCGGGTGTCGGTGGGGAATGGAGGATGATGAGGCTGGCGTGATGGGGAGTAGGATGGTCTTCGGAAAGTGTTCTTGGTTTGACTAATAACATATATATCATTATTATTATTTTTTTTAATTTATTTTTGAGAGAGACAGTGTGTGAGCAAGGGAGGGACAGAGAGAAAAGGAGACACAGAATCCGAAGCAGGCTCCAGGCTCCGAGCTGTCAGCACAGAGCCTGATGTGGGGCTTGAACCCACGAACTGAGAGATCATGACCTGAGCCGAAGTCAGAGGCCTCACCAACTGAGCCACCCAGGCGCCTCACCTATATTTTAGATCAGACCAGGATTCTTTGTGTTTTTTTCTCATTTTCAATACAGAACATCTGTGAATTTGACATGCTCTAATTTTATTAGCATTCTGGGAAGTTTCAGAAAAACTTGAAGGTACAAGATAGCAAAAAGGGAAGGTAAATATTAATTTTTTCAGGAGGTATATTTTTTAATGTTTAGTTTTGAGAGAGCGTGTGCGTGGGTGTGTGCCCATGAGTGGGGGAGGGGCAGAGGGAGGGAGGGAGACAGAGGATCCCAAGCAGGCTCTGTGCTGACAGCGCAGAGCCAGATGTGGGGCTCCAACTCACGAACCCGTGAGGTTATGACCTGAGACGGAGTCCGACACCTACTGAGCCACCCAGGTGCCCCCGGAAATATTATTTGATCATTTACTGTGTGCCCAGCAGTGTTTTAGGTGCTGGAGACTGAGTGGTGAATACGTCAGAAAAGGTCCATGTATTTGGAGTATAATAGAGTGAAACAGAGACCTCAGCTGGAGTTTAGGTACTTTAGAAAGAGAGGTGCTGTCGCTGAGTTAAAATTTCATCAATCTGTCATTTAGTGGGTATCTTTGATAGTAAGAATTATTACTACTTTGGTAGGAAAAATTAATTATAAAATACCTCAGTAAGAATATAGGAATTCAGTAAGTGTAAGGCAGGGGACCTTTTTGTAGGGTTGATTGAGGTCTGTTATCATATTGGTCTTATTTGGTGATACTGTTTGCCTTTGAGTCACAGACCAAGGTTTGCATCCTGACTCCAGCATTACCAGCTATGTGACCTTGGGCACATAATTCAGTTAAGGATTCGAGGATTAGGATTAATTCCTAATTCAGTTAAGGATTCGAGGTCTTAAGGGCTGTACGGTGAAAATGATGGTTGTATTCTAAGTCACGTGATTTGTATAAAGCTCCTGGTATAGCAACTAACACGACAACGTAGCACCATGAACATTATCATTAGAGAAGTATGCCAGTTTAGTCTCTTTTCTTATCTTTGTCAGATGTAGTTAAGAACTCTTGTGCTTTGTACTATTTCATCTAAGGCTCCATATTTTATAAGCTTCACCATTATTTTATGTTCCACCAAGAAAGAAAAAACTGTCAGACTGACATGGCATAATTATAAGATGCATCCCTATAAAAAATGGAAAAAAATTTAGAACTGATGAAACACAGTATACGAACACCATCCTGTGAAATTGCTTATGTCACTGCTAAGGTGACTTTTGAACAACTGCACTAAATATGTAAGCCACCCGAGCGATAATTTGTGTTAGAAGTCCCTAACCTTTTCGAGAAAGGTTTATTTTCATTTCTCTCCTTAGTTTGTATTGATATTATTGGCACTAGGCTGGGGACAGGGTAACTTCCTCAAGGAGTTTATGGACTAGTTATAGGAGAAGCACTTAGGAAATAGTAAATTCTAAATTAGAGAGCACTGACTGTAACTATGAGTTACAGGATCTTTGTTCAGAGGGAAACAGGGAAACTTAAAAGGAAATGAGAGGCCTTAGATAATGGGTAGAATTTGTAAGGAAAAGTGTAGGAATTCGTAAGAACAGTATGGTGGTAAGATTTAGTATGGTTTCCTCAGGGGAGGGAAAAGAAAGTGTTGATTGGAGAGATGCTTGGGTGACTCATTCTGTTAAGCATCTGACTCTTGACTTCAGCTCAGGTCATAACCTCATGGTTCTGTGGAAGTGTTCGTGAGATCGAGTTCTGTGTCGGGCTCTGTGATGACCACACAGAGCTTGCTTGGGATTCTCTCTCTCCCTCTCTCTCTGTGCCTCTCCCCCATGCACACAGGCACATACTCTCTCTCTCTCAAAGTAAATAAACATAAAAATAAGTTCAAGGAAAGAAAAGAAAACAAAGGACTGATTGGAGCAGAGTGTTGCTTGATGTAGAGTGAGGAACAAGGCTGGGTAGGTTGAGGTCGTTCCTGGGGAGACATTTTGTCTTCAGGATTGTGACTTCAGCATCTGAAGTCCATCAGAGTTTGAATCCCAGCTCAGCCGTTTACTCACTTGTGTGACCTTGGCCAGTTCCCTTATCCATTAAAAAGCCTGCTTCAGAGGGCTGTTGAGAAGAATGAATAATACTCCAAAAGGCTCCACTTCCTAATACCATCACATTGGATTTCAACTTACTACGTCTGAGGGGACACAGTCAGACCATAACAGAAGGGCTCATGAATGATGATGCTTTGTTCTTCACGTTTTTCCAGTATTAGTGATGTGAAGTTTGATGGTAACTGCTAGATCTTTGTGTTGAAAAGCTACAGTTTGCAAAAAGGGAAATTGACTTTAAAAGCTAGTGACAGTGAACCCGAAGAATTGTCCAAATTTTCACATTGTATTAGAATTTTGTTGAACTGAATAGTCTTTGAAATGGCGTACAGAGTTATATAGCTCTCACATTTGCTGTAATGGCATTTAACCTATAATTATATCCTGAGTTGTGGCTAGATGTCTGTACCTACTGGTATTTGGACTTGAACTGTGAGGATTGTAGAGCTCTGGCTAGCCAGGGAGTGCTTTGGTGGAGAGACTCTACACTTGAGATCAAGAACTCCACACCTGAAAACTAGATTGCTGGTTTTCTTCTGCCACATACCACCTTTGTTGTTGGCTGAGCTGTTCAACCTTTTTTTTAGAGCTTTATCTATCAAATAGTGATGGTGAGGTGAGGAGAAGGCATACACCCTGTCACGTGGCTGGCACACAGCCGCACCCCCTGTGTGTGTCGTGTAATCCCAGTTAGTGGTTAAGAGCATGAACTTCAGAAACGGACCAGGGTTCAACTCCTATTCAACTCCTATTCTACCCAGATGCAGTGGGTTTTACTCAGTCTCCTCTTTCCTCGGGAATGCAGGTGTGATTCTTACAGGCTTGTGATGATGACACTTAATAATGGACGTCAAGATAATTGCTGTTATGAGTAATGGTGCACCGCCCCTCTTCTCCCTCACCAATCTCAAGATCTTGGGCACACTGAACTACTCCGCTCGTCACCTTAAAATTAAAAAACAAAATAAGCAGTTGACCCAGTAACAGAATTGTATTTAAAATTGGGAAACCTTTTGAGCTCTTCTAGTGCATTAGCCCGTCTAGCCCGTACAACAAAGATGAGATTGAACCAGCATTCCCTCTAGCTTTACAGTTGCATAATCTCGCATAATATGAAAAAGAAAAGGAAATACCAACTGCAAAGAGGTGGTAGCAAAAGTGCTACTGAAGCCCACAAATGTGTCAGTATGAGTGAAAACTAGGGGCTGTTTTGGGGAAGCTATCGAAAGAAATACCCAGTGCCAGGGGTGCCTGGGTGGTTCAGTTGGTTGACTCTTGGTTTTGGCCCAGGTTGTGATCCCAGGGTCGTGGGATCAAGCCCAGCGTGGCTTTGTGCTGTGAGTGAAGCCTATTTAAGATTCTCTCTCAAAAAACTAAAAAAAAAGAAATAATCAGTTCCATTCAAGCTTTACTTGTTCTCAACTTAGCCTCAGACCCATTGAAGTGTTTCTGGTAAAACCTTAAGAGATGCAGGATAGTACAGTTTGATGCTCCGTCAACTGAGGGATAGAGCCTTGTTTCGATAAAAAACAAAATTTGAGGCCCCTGGTGGCTCAGTTGGTTAAGCGTCCAACTCTTGATTTCAGCTCAGGTCATGATCTCACAGTTAGTGACTTTGAGCCCTGCCTTAGGTTCTGTGCTGACAGTGTGGAGTGGAGCCTGCTTGGGATCCTGTCTCCCTCTCTCTCTGCCCCTCCCCTGCTCGTGCCTGCACAAGTGCTTTCTTTCTCTCAAATAAATTAAAAAAAAATCAGTATAATATTTCTATTAATTATGTGCCTTTTACCTCAAAAAAAAAGCATGATGGGTGCTATTTGAAAAGTGGTACAGGAAAAAGTAGAAATGAAGCATTTTGCCAAACTTAAAATAAAAGTTATGATGAGCTATGTGTTTATATGTATTTAAACTTCCTAATCTTTCTTTTCTCTCCATTTCCCCAGTCTGTTCATTACCAACAGAGGTAAGTCCTTTTAAGAGTTTTGCTTTCTTTAACTTCTGCATTTGAGGTTATTGATTTTAGAGCTAGCCTGAGAACTTTTTTTAATTTTTAATTTTCTATCATTTGATAGTAGAGTTTTTTTTTTTTAATTTTCTTTTTAATGGTTATTTATTTTTGAGAGACAGAGAGAGTGTACACAAGTGGGGAAGGGGCAGAGAGAGAGAGGGAGACCTAGAATCTGAAGCAGGCTCTAGGCTCTGAGCTGTCAGCACAGAGCCCGACGCGGGGCTCGAACTCATGAACCACGAGATCATGACCTGAGCCGAAGTCGGCCGCTTAACTGACTGAGCCACCCAGGCGCCCCTGGTAGTAGAGTTTCAACTTTTTATAGAGAATTTTGGATTAGAATGATTTTATGGTCTTACAAATTGTTTTCTTTAGACTTTGAGTCATGTGTGTACATCATTCGCACTTGACTAGACAGTTTGGACTTTTGCGTGGAATTCATGAATAGTCAGCTAATAAAGCAAGAGTAGCCTTAAAGCCAGAATCTAATGTCTAAGCAGAGGAGAGCACAAATTAAATTATGTATAAGATTCTCTGTTAGTGAGTTTCTGAGTCAGGCTCTGTGGGCACGTTACAGAAATAGTGAGACACCTGTGTGCCCAAAGCAAGAAATAAGCATGCTTGTTTTTGTCTGTTTGCTCAAAGGAGCAAATGGCCCTTCTCTTTGACGGAGAGAAAATAAATTACTGTAGTGAGGAGGTGCCTAATCCTTTTTAAATTCTAATTTCTTACGGGGCATTTCCTGGTGGAACACAGAATTCCTGTGGATAAGATGTCAGGTGGGAGTAGCTAGTTTCATCCTTCTTAATATAGCAAATATAGGAAATGACTTTTAATTAAAATGTACTGGTTGACTGAAAATGTTCTATTGTGACTCAGTTTGTTCTCCTCCCCTCCCCGCCTCCCTCAGTACTGTGAATACATGCCTGATGTCGCTAAATGTCGACAGTGGTTAGAGAAGAATTTTCCAAATGAGTTTGCAAAACTTACTGTAGGTATGAACATTTTTTTTTCTTTCATCAAATCTTGTATACCTGAAACAAATGCACATACGGCATTCTTCGGTTAAGATTTCTTGTATAGAATCACACACTGCTTCATGTGTCTTATCTCTCTGAGATAGTTTAGAACAACTGTCTTTAAAGAAGAGTAATAGTTTAGAGGCATATGTATTTTCATTCATTCATTTAACACATTATTTCTTGTGAGCATACTGTCTGCTACACATTGTCTAGATGCTGAGGATAAAACAGTAAATGAAAGATTTACTCTTTGGAAATTATATTCTAGAAGGGGAGACTTGGTAAAACAAGACAAAATAAGTATGTTAAATAGTGACAAGCAGGGAATGGGGAGATAAGAATTGTTGGGGAGGGAATTTGAAATTTTAGGTGGGGGCAGGAAAAATTTTGCTGAAAAGACCACATTTGAACAAAGATCTAAAGGAAGGGAGGGAGGGAGGGTGTCATTTGGATATCCAGAAGAACATTCCAGGTGCAGTCCAAGTGCAAAGGCCCTACGGCAAAAGCTGACCCGTCATGTTCAGGAAACCTGAAGGAGGCTGTTGTGTCCGGAGTTTATGGAAGGAGGGGGAGAAGGGTCAGAGATGCAGTGGAGGACCATAGCTTCAAGGCCAAGTCTTGGCTTTTACTCAGAATGAGGAGCTATTGGAGAGAGCTGAGCAGAAGAGCGACAAGGTCTAACTTTTGTTTCAGTGGCATCTCTTTGGCTGCTGTGCTAAAGAATAGACTGAAGAGGGGCACAGGCAGACGAGGGGCACCAGATAAGAGGCTGCGGCAGTCACCAGGTCAGGGGAGCATGACGACCTGACCAGAATGGTGGCAGTGGAGGTGGTGAAAAGTCAGATTCTCGGGGTGTTCTGGAGGTAGTGCTGACAGGGTGTTTTGATGTGTTGCATGTGAGGTGTGAGAAAAGGAGGCATCTAGGGTTTTGGCTTCTAGAAGAATGGAGTTACTGTTGCCAGAGGGAAGGAAGACTGCAGAGGAACAGATTTCTTCATTTCGTTCAAATGTCGGCTTCTCTTGCAAGATTGCTGGAAATGGAGGCAGTAGCAGGAAGAAGGGAAAGCCTGGGCTGAGAACAGGCCTGACAGATGTACCCACGTTCTTCCATTGTTTGCTGCTTTGATTTTCTGATTGTTTCCAAGAGGCACACCCCTGAAACTTCATAAGGCCTTTTTGAATAGTAACTACAGTCATTGTCTGTGGTTGGATAAGAACCCTAAAGTTGGGTGTTACAGTCCGTCTGCATGGTCGTGGTCAGCCCTGAACATGACCTGCGTAGGTCACGATCTATCCTGAGGAGGGAGTATGTTTAGATGCTGAACACTCCTGCAGAGTCTGAGTGTGTCATGCGCCCTTCACGTGGCAAGAAAGCTCCTAATCCTCACATATGAAGACTTTATTTTGTCTTCTGTCACCATACACTCAACCATAATGACCAGAATTAGACTTGATAGGAAGTTAGCAATATAATCATAGGCTTTATAAACGGCATGCTCAGTTGTTGGCAAGATGCCTTAATTGTGTAAGAAGTCGCTCAAAGGTGATTTTTTAAGGTTATTTGGAAGTGATTCTTAATGCTTTTGGATTTCATTATTAAATCTAGAAAATTCGCCCAAACAAGAAGCTGGAATTACTGAGGGTCAAGGCACAGCAGGGGAAGAGGAAGAGAAGAAAAAGCAGAAGAGAGGTAAGGCCTGAATCCATGGCTTGATTTATATAAACACACCTTCTTCCTTTACTAGAGGAAATACGAAATGAAGACAGTCCCGAAGCCAGCAATACCTACCTACCTGCTATTTTAGTTCTGTGTGTGTACCCTACAGAGTGAGACAGAATCATATTCTCAGGATGACTGGATATCATATGATTTGGGCTTTATCAGTAAATTGGACCTAAGAAAACATGCTTTATTTGCTGTGTATTTAGGTAAAAAGCAACCAACCATCTTGTTACCTTTTTAAAAAACCGTATGTATTCTATTTAGTTGGAGTGAGGGTGTTTATAAAAGGTTTTATTCTCTCATGTTGTCAGCTCAGTTGAATTAAAAAATATTTTTTTATGTTTATTTTGAAAGAGAGAGTGTGAGTGGGGGAGGGGCAGAGAGAGAAGGAGGCACAGAATTTGAAGCAGGCTCTAGGCTCTGAGCTGTCAGCACTGAGCCCGATGTGGGGCTCGAACCCACGAACTGTGAGATCATGACCGGAGCCGAAGTCGGCCGCTCTAACTGACTGAGCCGCCCGGGCGCCCCTGGATTTTTTTTAAAGAACTGTTGCATGTACTTATTTCTCCTCCTCTTAAAACGATTTCTTGTTCTCTGGAGCCTGTTCCTGCCTGTTTCTTTTTCCTTAGTTATTCTCCCCTATGACTAAAATTAGCTTATTAATAGGAACTTTGCATCTTTCAAGAAAAATTCCCTCAAAAGCCTATGTCTTTGCCTTATCCCTTGCCCTGTCCTTGCTCTTCTGTCCCTCATTGTCCATGCCTCATTCCATCCTGGGCTGATTGTCATGCCGCCGAAATTCCTCTAACAGGGTCCGCAGTGGCCCAGTAATCGCTAACCAAGAAGAGCATTCGAGCACGCCCTTCTTCTTGAGGTGTTTACTGCCTTGGTGTTTGCGACAGGCTTTCTTCCTTCTCCCCGTCACTCCTCTTTGGTCTTCTGTACAGACTTCTCTTCTCATTTGTCCCTAAAGAGTTGTATTTCCGAGGCTCCTGTCCTCTCGGCCCTCACACCTTCTCACTCTGCAGCTTTCTCCCTGAGTGATTGTCTCACACCCCTAACTGCCGACACCACTCTCCACTCGAAATTCCCGCACCTCTAGTCCTGGCCTCTGTCTCTAGATGGGCAACGCACACGGTCCCATAGGCACCTCAAATGCAGTATTTCCAAAGAAAACCTTACTGAGTCCCGAATCTGCGCCTTTTGGTTAATGACAGCATACTTTATCCAGTCATCCAAGCCAGAAACTTGAGACTCATCTTGGGTCGCCTTTCTTTACTCCTTTTAGTCAGTTCTATAATCTGTCAGGTTCCTTCTCCTTACTCCTTTGTCCTGTGCCTAGTCACTATTAATGTTATCACTGCTTTGTCATCACTCCTGAACTAACGTAGGAGTCTCCAGTGGCCTCCCTGTCAGCCTTACGCTTCAGACGCTCACACTCCACACTGTAGAGTGATCGCATAAAACCTCAGTCTGGTTATTTCACTCCTGTATAGCTGTTCAGTGGCTTTTCTTCTGTCTCAATATAAATTCTAGAAATAGATTTTAATGCACTGGTCCTTTAATGACTGGTAGGGAATCTTTTGATTTTTCTGGCTTTATCTGCATCCTTCATCAGGGCAATTGTAGCTCTCAAATATAAGGCCTTCTTTCTCTTTGTACTTGCTCCTTTCTCCTGGGGTTCTCTTTTACTGAATCTCTGCAGCCCTTCTGCTTTCATCCAGACAGTTCCTTATTCTACAAGAACTTAAATGCCATTTCTTCTTCTATGGAACCGTTTCTGTCCTCTGGAAGCACAGTAAGCCATTCCTCTGCAAAGCTGTGGTAGTGCAGTATTTGTGGACCCTCTTGTAGCGTTTGTAGTGTAGATCAGGTTGCAGTGCTTACTAAGCCCTTTTTGTCTCCCATCACTAGACTGAGAGTCCCTGCAGGGCAGGAACTGGGTTTTCTTCTGTTCATCTTTGTGTCCTCAGCCCTTAATACAGTGCTTGGTACCTACTACTTAATATTTATTGAATGAATACTCATGCATGTGTTTATTAGTTTTGTATTAGAAGAAGAAACTTTAGAAATTAATATTTGGTATCTCTTGAAAATTAACAAACTTAGAGACAGTATTCTGTAGATTAAACACAAAACAATTAATACCGAGCTCTTTTTTAATAAATAAAGGTGGAAGGGGTCAAATAAAGCAAAAAAAGAAGACTGTACCACAAAAGGTTACGATAGCCAAAATTCCCAGAGCAAAGAAGAAATATGTAACGAGAGTATGTGGCCTTGCAACTTTCGGTGAGTTCAAGGATGTTTAAGATGTGTGGACTATATTCTCTTGCTCTCTGCCTCCCTCCCTCCTTCTCCCTGTCTTTTTCGTGCTCTTTCTGTCTCTTTCTCTGTTATAATCCGACACCATGAAAATTTCACAGATCTATTTTTTGCTAAGAAGATACAAAATGAGATTTTGCCTTTCTAACTATAGCTCCAAAATCAAACTTTGAAGAAATTCAAACATCTTTTGCAGAGGGGACTAGTTTAACTTTTTCCTTTCCAGAATTCCTGCTTGGGCACATTTTATGTGGAATGAGGAAGGCTAGGTAGGCTATCTTTTGAAGCCCGTCGGTACTGCCCCTCTGTCCCTGTAGGCTTGGACGGCAAAGGGTTGCAAAATGGCTCGTGCCCTCTTGGGAGTGAGAGTAGAGGGTGAGGGAGGGTGGGCATTGGCCCAGTGTCCTGCTTCAGAGCTTCTCCTGGAGGCCTTGAACGAACAGCAACATTGCAAACCAGGATCCCTTCTTGGGACAACACAGGTTAACAATCATGAGATAGAAGGGTCGTTTCCCTGCTGTAAATTTTTCTCTTGTAAAAAGGGATAAACAAAAGAACTCCATTGTACTTGGAAATATACATATAATGCTTGGAGTCCGTGTGTTCCTGGATTTATTTTGGTCTTACTATGTAAGTTATGAATAGTGCTATTTTTTATGTACTGAAGCTTTATTTGACCTTGAAAATAATTTGAGTCGTTAAGACCACTGCCTGTGGTAGTTTGTAATTATTCTGAAAGGAATACGAAACCCATTAAGGGGATCTATTTTATGAATTTAAGATGACGATCAAATTTCAAAATGGAAAAATATCTTCGATACACGATTCCAATTATAGTCTTGCTATTTTTTTTTATAAATAACAGAAATCGATCTAAAAGAAGCACAAAGATTTTTTGCTCAAAAATTCTCCTGTGGTGCCTCAGTAACAGGAGAGGATGAAATCATCATTCAGGGAGACTTTACAGATGACATCATTGACGTCATTCAGGAAAAATGGCCAGAGGTGAGTAGGTGGAACGTGTGCATCTGTGGAAACAAGTCTTCAAAGTGAGCTGCTCCCGTGTTATTTGATACCACGATTCATGAGATGTACTTATTTGTGTTTTATAGGTGGATGATGATAGCATCGAAGATCTTGGCGAAGTAAAGAAGTGATTTTGAAAATTTGTCTCTATTTAACGATTTGAACTGAGAGTTGATATGGCCAAAGGGAGAGAGGCCTTTTAAAAATATATATATTTATCCTACAGTAAAACTGTAGACTACCCTCACCCTTGGCATTTTCACTGTCTGTATGAGGCTGCTTGTTTTTTTTATTGCCAAAGTCTAATAAACAGGGGAGACTGTCATGCTTATGCATGAAATAGAATTTAGTCAAATAAAAATTTTTGGTCATTTGGTACTGACTTTTCTCTTTCTCTTTTTAACTTTTTATTTTTGGAAAAACACTAGACTTTTTGTGCAAAGCTTTTCTGTTTATTATCTTAAAATAATCATGATTGAATGAGTTAATTTTCTTAACATAATCATGATTTGATTAAGTCATGATTTGAAGCTGCGTAATGTTTTACAGAATTTGAATTTTGGCTTCATCACCATTAATGATTGTCTCCTTGCTTCTCTTGGTGTGATAGTTTTAAGATGCTTGGGCATCTAATAGATTCATGGTTGAATTTGCTTCGTTGTTCCCAACCAAGTCCACTTCGCGGTCACTAATTTAATGTCGGTAGGATTTGTTCACGTTCTGGAGATTATTTGGTAAAGTATACTAAAGCCTTAAAACCATCTGCAGTCTGACCCAGTAAGCCACTTAGTTGACATTATCCTAAAAATAGAATCATTCTTTCTTAAACCTGTGGGTGAGGGTGTTCGTCACAATGTTACTCACAAAAAAATTACAACTGATATAAATGAACAATTGGGAAATGGTTAGAGAATGATGGTGCACCATATGGTACAATATTCATCTTTTTAAATATTTTCCAAGAATACTATGGAAACAGGTTTGGTGATCTTGAGTCGGGGGGGGGGCAGACCCCAGATCCATTTTATACATTATTATCACCATTGTTTTGGGTGAAAGGCCATTCAGAGATGATGTGAGTTCTTCTTCTAGCTATAAATTCTGAGAATAAAATTCTCCCCAATTGAAACAAATATACACCCATGCTCGCTCTCTATAAGTAATCTGGGAAATAACAATTGAAATGAGTCTGTCTCCCAAGAGAAACAGTGGCAATGAATTTTAATGAATGCACTAAATGAATAACTTTGTTTTTATCAAGGTCTTAAGCAGGTGCTACAAAATTGAAAAGAAGGCTCCTGGTATTTTAAGTTGCTACAGACGCCTTTAAGAAATTTAGAACCCGTTGTTTATTGCCCTACAAATTACAAATGGTTTTCTTTTTAAATAATTAACATCTTAGAAAAAATGTAATAAAGTTGCAAATTTAAAAAAATGAAATTTTGCATTAACTGTGAATTTTACCCAATATGAGTATCCGATGAAGCAAATTTATCCATCAAGACCATTTGGCGTGTGTTGTGTATGTATTTTGTTGGTGCTGGAAGAGCTCTCTGTGCCTGTATCAACCATGTGACTTCATGTAAAGATTCTCAATGTTCACAGTTCTTGACAAATGCAGTTTTAATCCATATAAAGCCAGCAGTGGATGTCACTGCAGGAAATGGAGGATTAAAATTGTCCTTGTGGATAACACGTGTGAATCTTTTCCTTCGACCAGAAATTTAAAATGCAGCATTGGTTTACTCTCTGGTTAAAAGATACTATTAGGTTCAAGGATTGAGTTTATTCATACATTCTCTTCATGTATTACGTAAATGTTGTCACAGTCTAGTATTTTTAGCAAAAAGAATAAAAGATTTGTCACGATTAAGCTGGCAATTTAAATGCAAACCCAGCTTTGATATATATTTTATTTATTAAAAAAATGGATGTCGACAGCAAGAGATTTTACATTGTTTTAGTTATTACATAGAAGCCTCAGTAAGTCACCTATTGCTTAAGATAAAACACATGGTAGCTTTCTCACTGTTAGTTAAAAGATTGATAAATTACCATTTTAAAGATGAACTCTACTTTTTAGATCCGGTTTTTGTTATTTTCTAAATCAGGAAATAGGGTAGGGGACTTGAATGAGCCTCTTCAGTGTATCAGATTTAGATTGAGTATAAAATCAGATGCAGTATGATTCTTGGAACTCGCAGAAAACAGGCCACTTTTAAGAGTTCTATCTTCAAAGGTCTTTTCTGTTTTAAAGAAAACCCGTGGGAGTGAACTTAAAATATTGAGGTTTCCGATGTGCAGCTAGTCCTCCTACTCCTCTCACCACATCGAACTTATTTACCAATCCCCTAAAATGAGCGCTTTTTCTCCCTTATGTACATAAACTTTTTTTTTTTTTTAAGACTTTATTACTTTAGAGCGCGTGAGTGGGGAAGAGGGAGAAAATCTTGAGCAGGTTCCATGCTCAGAGTGGAGCCCGATGTGGGGATGGATCCCACAATCCTGGGATCATGACCTGAGCCAAAATCAAGAGACGGACGCTCAACCAGTTGAGCCAACCAGGTGCCCCTTAAGATTTTATTTTTTAAATGTGGGGCCCAGACTCACAACCCCAAGATCAAGAGTCACATGCTCTGTTAACTCAGCCACCCAGGTGCCCCTGTACCCGTACTTTTACAGTGTTAGGCACATGGTTACCTGGTAGAAAAAGACCACCTTTTAACAATAGGAAAGTTTGGGAAACGTGACTTGAAATGCTCCGTAACTAGAAAGTTGACATTCAACCACATTCCTTGCTCTCTTTGTCATTCCATCAAGATTTAACTGTACAGTCATCTTTTAATACTATGTTTTTAACTAGTCAGAATATGTTTTCCTGCCTTTAAATCTTAGACAATTGTCTTGTTGGTTCTCCTTTTTTTTGTTTTTTTTTCTTGGTTTTCCTAAACGAGCCTATTGTGTCCTCAGGAGGCAAGTGCCACCCAAATCAGTGAAGCTTCAAAGCAAGAAATTTTAATTTTTTCCATTTTCAGGTTGTCTTTTATGAACACAAGGACATGCTTTGCTCATTCATAGTCAATCAAAAAGTAAAGTTGAAGTAGTATAATACTGTATTTGGTAATTTGTCTTGCCACTAATGCCATGTTATGGGTTAAACGGTAGGGGATGGGCGACCAGGGGTTAAATATAAGTATCATTTTTTTCATAGTACAGTTCCCGTGTAAAAAGAGTAAAAGGGAGAAGGACGGCTGAGATAACATGTGAAAAAACTTAGATTCACCCCAGAATGGTAGATTTTTGTCACGACCAACTGCCAAACTTCTCATTGTTATTCAAGAGCTTCATCAAGAGTAAAAAAAAAAACCAAACGTGTTTTGCTTTATTGTGTTTTCCTCTCTTAATCTGTGGTTCGTAGCTTCCAGCAGTCGCTAGGATGGCCAGCAGCTGCTAACCACCGAGGCTGGCGTCCGCCTCCACCCGGCATTCGCGCGAAGGGCCAGGTACCCTTGGCAGTGCCCCGTGTACACAGCGGCTGACAAGACTGGGAAAGAAGTGCGCAATCAGCTTTCATAAACCGGCGTGACGGCGGCACAAACAGCCTTTAATTTGCCTGCCCGACCCCCCAGCCTTTAATTGTCTGCGGTTGTCTGCGGACCGGGGTGGCGGACCTCACGCTGGCGGATAAACCTCCCCGGAGCCCGCGGTCCCCGGAAGGCTTGAGAGCCGGGAGCGCCACCGCCGAGGTCTCGCGAGAGCCGGGGTGGCCCTTCGGCGACGCCGTAGGCGGGGCCGGCGGGCGCGTTCCCTTGGGCGGGCGGTTTGGGTGTTCGCTTGGGCCGCAGCCGTGGGCGCGGGGCTCCGGGGTTCGGGGCTCGCCCCCGCTCCGGGCAGGCGCGCCTATGGCCTTCTCAGGTGACGCTGCGCTCCCCGACTTTTTCCGGGGGCGGAGGAAACAACCCATGAACCCTTCGGCGACCTTATTCGCTGGGCGCCAGGTGAGCGGCCGCCGCGGGCTCACCGTTTCCGCAGGCGCGTCCCGCTGCGAGTGGACAGCGAACCTCGGGGCACTGGGAGCACTCCGGCCGAACTTGGGTGGTTTTTAAGGAACGGTTTCTGCTTCAAATGTGAAACGACAAACAGTACGAAGAGAAACGGAGCGTCGCATCTGTTTCCTTTTGTTAGTAAAAATGACATTCAGCCCAGCGTGGAGACGAGTGGCGAGCAGTAGGTGCTTTTTAACGACAGCTGGGCGTTTGGAGAGCTGCTTTTCTCTAGGCCACCTCGCTTCCTCTCCTTAATTTCCTTAAAAGTGTCGAAAGCGAGCTTTGCATTTATGAGTGTACGATGAAAAGTGAGCTTCGCGTTCATCGGTACGATGAAATGAGCTTCTTTGCGTGCTTGGCGTGTTGCCTATTTTCCTATACCAGAATTTGTGCGCCTTGCCGGCGCGTTCAGCCGCGTGGCGTTCAGTAAATATTTGTTGAATGAATTAATGCTTTACCAAAGACCAGGATTCAGATCTCGTGATTTCTAATCGCTTGATCCAAATTCCGTTTTCCGGGTTTAGTTACTAGTAAGTAACTGGAACTCATTCGTCATTTTTTATTTATAAATCTTATTTTTCAGAAAGCAGAAATGGTACACATGGGCCTCTGGTGATCTTTTAAAGTAACACTTTTCTTTATTTCATAGGTAGGGGGCAGTACCATATTTCAAAAATGTGATTTACAATCTTAATAATAGCTAATGTTTGGAAAAGCCGCTTATCCCTCTCCTATGTTTATGTTGGTATCTAAAATTTTTCCTTGGAAAAAAATTAAAAGGCCAATGTTTGCTGAATGCCTATCCTGTGCCAAGTATGGGGAGTGCTTTGCACAGTTTGTCTTGCTTAATACACACAACTCTAAGAAGTTTAACTGTTATTACCCTTTTGCAGGTGAGGAACCAAGGCTTAGGGAGGTTAAGTAACTTGTGCAAGGTTCTAGAGCCACTAAACTTAACTCTGGATTCACACTTAGATCAGACCAACTTCATGCACCGGACTTAAAAGTGACGTATGCTTCCAAGGGTATTGTAGATAATTTTGTTAGGTACGAAACGGCGTCATGGTTATATATAAAAAAAAAAAAAAAATTCGGTTTTAGAGATGCATACCAAAATATGTCAGAGCGAAGTATATATGTATTTTTATCAACAACAAAAAGAAAAAGGGAAATGGAAACTTGATGGTAGGACCTAGGCCCTGAGCCTAAGAGAGTTTATTGTACAGTGCCCTGGTTGCTGTGTGCGTTTGAAATTTTTCCTTTATAAAATGTGTTTATAAACAGGCGTGTCGATTTCGGACCAATCACAACCTTAAATTGATCTTGGTAGATGGAGTATATGTGCTAGATGTTATGAGAATTATTTTCATTTAAACACTAATATTTCATGTTTTCCTTTACTCGATTGATCCAGCATCGTTGGGCCAAAGGGTGGGATAATTTTGTTAATTGATACAAGGAGTGGGTTAGCAGCAAAGACACAAAGATGCCGAAATGAGTTTCTTTGTGATTAGCTAATAAGGTGGGACAAATGGTCCCACTTTTTTTTTTTTTTTAACGTTTATTTATTTTTGACAGACATAGAGACAGAGTATGAGCAGGGAAAGGGCAGAGAGAGAGGGAGATACAGAATCTGAAGCAGGCTCCAGGCTCCGAGCCGTCAGCACAGAGCCTGATGCGGGGCTTGAACTCACAGACCGTGAGATCATGACCTGAGCTGAAGTCGGCCGCTTAACCAACTGAGCCACCCAGGCACCCCTGGTCCCACTTTTTAAGAGCGATGTGTGTATAGTGGTATAACAAAATTGTAGAGGCAAACTGCACACTAGGCATGAACTTATTTAAATATATGTAATGTTGAGGCCATAAAATCAGTGCATAAAAAAAGTAATTTAACTGCCTTGAATTGGCAGCAAAAGAATATACAGTTATTCGGAAAAGATGCTTTGGCTGATTTGTTTATCGATTAGTTTTGTTTTTGATATAAAACTACTTTCTGTGTTTAGAACAGCGGGTCGGAAGTTGAGATTTCCACTATCGAGAAACAGCGGAAGGAGCTGCAGCTGCTCATTGGAGAACTAAAAGACCGAGACAAGAGCTCAATGACATGGTCGCAGTGCATCAGAGACAGCTTCTTTCGTGGGAAGAGGATCGGCAGAAAGTTCTGACTCTGGAAGAGCGTTGCAGCAAGTTAGAGGGTCAGAAATGCATTCGCAGTGTCTCTCGTACACCTCTGTGTGCCGGCATGTCAGCAGGACTCGTGGGCTAGACAGAATCGTGTTTAAATGTTAAACACATTTGAAGCAACAAGGAGTGGGGGTGGGCGCACGGGAAAGATAAGAGAAGGAATAGCTCAACACAATACCAGCGGTCCTGGAGTTCCGTTCAATTGAAGACAGGAGGCCTTTATGAAGACTCACGATCGAACAAACACAATGTGAATTAAACTAGGACAGGCAACTTAAATGTAGAACGGATGCTGCATAGAGCTCCATTTTTTTTTTTTTTTTTAAGGTTTATTTATTTCGAGAGAGAGAGCATGAGCAAGGGAGGGGCAGAGGCGGGGGGAGAGAGAGTACTGTTAGTGCAGAGCCCGATTCGGGGCTCGAACTCACGAATGGTGAGATCATGACCTGGGCCAAAATCAGGAGTCAGACGGTTACCCGGCAGAGCCACTCGGGCGCCCCTGGTTAGAGCTCCAATTTTTTTTTTTAATAATTTTTTTTTAATGTTTATTTTTGAGAGAGAGAGAGAGGTGAGCAGAGGAGGGGCAGAGAGGGAGACACAGAATCCGAAGCAGGGTAGAGTTCCAGTTTTTAAGCTGCATCGTCAAGAGCAAATCTGAAGGAAATTAATTTTGAGCTAGAATATGAATAAAGATGCCATCGGACTAGCCGTTTCCGTTGAACTGACTCAAAGATTTTAAACTTTTGGTATTGGACTTAATCTGAAGTTCTTAAAACAGTCATCTTGTTTGAAATACAGCAGTCCCAAAAATGGCTTGGAAAAATTTTTCTTTTGTACCATGTTTTAATTCTGTCATCCTTTCGTGCTGCCCTAAAGTCTGAATGTTCTAGTGATACTACATTAATGTGAGACTGTATTAGAAGGGAAAACATTAGATTTTCTTAATAGAAAGATAACCATACAGCACTTCCTTTTTTACTGCCGTTACACAAAGGATTCTATAGACATGACACTCTAAATATGCATAATTTTCCATTTCTTTGATGACCATTTGATTCTACTCTGACTACACCCGTCCACACATGTATACACATAAACTGTTTCATTAGATGTCATATAGTATCTCCAACAAAGATGTTAAAGAATGAAGATAACATGTAGCCATCAGTATCTGGTTTAAAATAAGAAACGTTAGGGGCATCTGGGGGGCTCAGTCGGTTAAGCGTCCGACTTCGGCTCAGGTCATGATCCCATGGTCCGTGAGTTCGAGCCCCGCGTCAGGCTCTGTGCTGACAGCTCAGAGCCTGGAGCCTGCTTCGGATTCTGTGTCTCCCTCTCTCTGTGCCCTTCCCTCGCTCACGCTCTGTCTCTGTGTCTCTCAAAAATAAATAAACATTAAAAAAAAAATGTTTAAGGTAAGAAACATTAATAGACGTTTCATGGAAAACTGGCCAGTACATGTGTAAAAAAGATGATCCTTCTCGTTACTAATTAGGGAAATGCAAATTAAAACCGTAATGAGATACCATTTACATTGATGGGACTGGCAAGCATGGTCAGGTATTGGAAAGGGTGTGGAGCCGAGGGGAGACTCATTCACCGCAGGCAGGAGTGTCGGTTGGTACAACTGCTTCGGAAAATCATTTAAGAGTATCTAGCAGGGGCGCTGGGTGGCTCAGTCGGTTGAGCATCCGACTTCGGCTCAGGTCATGATCTCATGGTTCGTGAGTTCAAGCCCCGCGTCGGGCTCTGTGCTGATGGCTCAGAGTCTGGAGGCAGCTTCAGATTCTGTTTCTCCCTCTCTGTCTGACCCTCCTCTGCTCGTACTCTGTCTCTCTCTCTCTCTCTCACAAAAATAAATAAACATTAAAATCTTTAAAAAAAAAAAAATAGAGTATCTAGCAAAGTTGAAGATAAACATGGCTCATGGCCCCAGCGTTTCCACTTCTAGGAATATACCCACTGTTTGGAGGACACATGAATTACCTAAGGATCTTGTTAATTTGTAGATTCTCCATACAGTAGGTCCGGGGCCTAAGAGTCTGCATCTCTAACAAATCCCCAGGTGATGTCAGTGCTGGTGGCTCACAGATCACATTTGGGTAGTTACAAGGCTCTAGAGAAACTCGTGCCAAAATGCACCCAGATACATGTATAAGAATATTCACAGCAACCTTGTTCGTAATTGCTGCAAAGTGGAAGCAACCCAAGTGACCCACCAGTAGAATGGGTAAATAAATTTTGGCATAATCATACAGTGGGATGTTCTGTAGCAAACAGAACCATATTTTTAGGGATGTGGTGATAGGTGGTAAAACTGTAATTGAGAAGCAAGGAAATTATTAGGATGATAATAATCCTATTATTAGGAATATATTTGGGAAAGTGGAAATTGGAGAGACTGTGCTTAGGAAGTGATATCCAGGGGGTGTCTGGGTTGCCGACAGTGTTCTATTTCTTGACTAGACTATGGTATCGGGTATTTCGTAATAAACTTTTTAAAAAGTTATCCTTTAAAAAATTCTTTAGCAGGCTTACCTTTTATTTTATTTTATTTATTTTTTTTAAACATTTATTTATTTTTGAGAGACAGAGCATGAGCAGGGGAAGGGCAGAGAGAGAGGGAAACACAGAATCTGAAGCAGGCTCCAGGCTCGGAGCTGTCAGCACAGAGCCTGATGTGGGGCTTGAACCCACAGACCATGAGATCACGACCTGAGCTGAAGTCGCGGCTTAACCAACTGAGCCACCCAGGTGCCCCTATTTTATTTTTTTTAAGTTTATTTATTTTGAGAGAGAGAGAGTGCACAAGCAGGGGAGGGGCAGAGAGGGAGAGAGAGAATCCCAAGCAGGCTCGGCTCTGTCAGCACAGGGCCCAGTGTGGGGCTCGATCTTACCCACCAAAAGATTATGACCTAAGCCAAGATCAAGAGTCCGATGCTTAACTGACTGAGCCACCTAAGCGGCCCGTAGCGCACTTACCTGTTTAATTATGTGTTTGAATATAATGCATTTTAAGCTTCAGATCTGATCACAAGTTAGTTATTGATGAAATTTCCCTCAGGTGAACTACATAAAAGAACTGAAATAATCAGGTCCCTCACGAAGAAGGTAAAAACTCTTGAATCTAATCAAACTGAATACCAAATCGCTCTCCAGAAGACTCAGCTGCAGCTTCAGGAAATGGCTCAAAAGGCAACCCATTCCTCTCTCCTCTCTGAAGACCTTGAGGTTGGTTTTATTTTGTGACGATCTTCCGTAGCCCAAATTCTGTCGTGTTTCAGTTATTGAGAAATCGGATTTAAAAGCTTCCTTTAAAATGAATGTCTGTGTGTGAAATCTGGCCTTCCATCCCCCACCGTGGCTTTGTGTCCGTGGTGTGGCCTCGGTCGCCCGCACGGAGCTGTGCCATCCTGGGTTTCAGCACCACTTTTTCTAACTCTCAGGCCACTGGGTCCAGGAGCATCTGTCATTTCAGCAACAACGGGTTATTTTAGAAAACCTTTCTCAAAGTATGAGTAGCATCAAGTTTTGGTAGCTTAGGCTTTCTAAATACGCCTTATCCGGCATGATAAACAATATCTACGTCACGTTAGTGGCACATTGGGAATAAAATCTGTAAGCCGGATTTTCCAGTCTTCAGCTCTGACTGGTCGTCAGATAGTTTTTGAACTCCTGTCTTCTGAGAGGCGCGGAGAGAGCACCCTATTTTTGTTGGTATAGCCTTCATATTGTGCTTGTTTCATAATGAAGAATGATCATGCCTTTTTTAGTTTTTCAGGTTATTGTGCAGTTTCTAGGTATAAGGTAAGTAAAAGCCATTCTAGAATCCGGTGATGCGTTGCATGAAAAATTGGAAATGTAGAGGTGCCTGGCTGGCTCAGTTAGTGAAGCACGCAGATCTTGACCTCAGGGTCATGAGTTCAAGCCCCACATCCGGCACAGAGCTTACTTAAAAAAAAAAAAAAGGAAATGTATGAGAGAATGAGCAGGATCTCTGGTGTCTCTTCTTGGAAGGATCCTAATCCCCTCACAGGCCCACTCCCGTGACCTCTGCGATACTAATTACTCCAAAGGAGCGCCTCCAGGTCACACCGTGTTGGAGGTTAGGGCTTCCACGTACGTGTTCTGGGGTGATGCAATTCGGTTTGTAGCAGCAAGACTTTTTTTAATTAATAAGCTTTATTTTTTAGAGCAGTGTTCTGTGCACATCAAAATCAAGTGGGATGTAAGAAATTTCTCCTTCCACCCCCCGTCTCCACCCCTGAGCAGTCTCCCCAGCTGTGGGCGTCCTGCCCCGCGGTGGTGACTCTGCCCCAGCACAGCGTTACTGCCCAGAGCGCATGGCTCGCAGCAGCGCTCACTCCCGGTGGTGTCCGTTCTGTGGGTTTTGACAAATGAGTAATGACACGTGCCCGCACTGTGGTTTTGTACAGAATAGCCTCCCTGCCCTGACACGCCTGTGCTCCGTTCCTGCCTCCACAAGCCCCTGGCAACTACTGACCTCTTCACTACCTCCATCGTTGTGTCTCTTCCGGAATGTTGTATAGTTGGAATATGATAAGTAGCTTTTTCAGATTGACTTCTTTTGCTTAGTAACATGCATTTAAGTTTCTTTCATGAAGATACTGTGTAAAAAGCCTCATTATCCTTTTTTCCCCAACCAGATACATCACGTGGTTTGTATTTCCAAACACATCATGTAGTTCTGTGGTTAAGGGGGAAAAAAAAACCCTGATAAGTGGGAATACCCCAATACAAAGTGAAGTTTTTTCAACAAAGAGTAAGAAATAAGAATGCACAGAAGTTCACTAATGCTGCTTTGCTTCAGCGAAGGGAATCTTACCAATCCAGTTTTCATTCATTTATTTTCTTTTCTGCCAACCTAGAATTATTCATGGAAGAGGTTGGGAAATAGACATGTATCAGCATAACCAGTGTGATTCAGTCGGGCAAGCGTGAGTGTTGAGAGGATGCGAGGGGTGATGGACAGCGATACTTGTATTCTTTTTTGATGACTGCTTACTTGGTCTACTTTGTTACTAAATAAAAGTTACAGAAAAAACAAAACAGAAGACTGGGCACAGATTGTGGCTAATGATAGTAATGATGAAAGCTTTCAAATGACTCAATTAGTATTTTATGTGTTGTTCCTTGTAGGCTAGAAATGAAAATCTCAGCAACACATTAGTGGAACTTTCTGCCCAGGTGGGACAATTACAAGCGCGTGAACAGGCTCTCACTACGATGATAAAGCTAAAGGTAATTCAAATACTGAGACCTCCGGCCGCCAGGGCACTTGGTACTGACACGGGGTAGTCACGTACGCTGTCTTACTTAAGGCCCATCGCAGATAGGATGGTGGAGCTACCAATGCTGCTCTCTCTTTTAAAATTCTCATTTTAGGGGCATCTGGCTGCCTCAGTCAGTGGAGCCTCAACCTGGGTCTCCAGGTTGTAGGTTCAAGACTCAGGTTGGGTGTAGAGATTACTTATACATAAAAAAATAATAATAATAAAAAATAAAAAAAAATCCTCATTTTAGAAAAGAGGGAAACAAGTTTAAAATGGTGTCTCTAAGGAGGCCCCCGGGCGGCTCAGTCGGTTGAGCATCCGACTTTGGCTCAGGTCATGATCTGTGGTTTGTGAGTTCGAGCCCCACATTGGCTCGCTGCAGTCAGCCTGTCAGCACAGAGCCCCCTTCTGATCCTGTGTCCCCCTCTCTCTACTGGTCCCCTGCTTGTGTTCTCTCAAAAATAAATAACAACAACAACAAAAATGATGTTCCTGAGGTATTGAGAGAGGAGGCAGGACTCCGCTTCTGGTCTCGGTCTCCAAGGCTCATTCCATGGCTTAGCATGTCTGGATTAACTTGGTTTTTTTCCGAGGTATCCTAGGTTATGTCTCATAAAGCCATTGGCAGTCAGCTTGCTTGTTAATTTTTTTTTAATAGAGAGAGAAACTATTAGCAATCAGGTAATTGATAGAGCCACTAATATGCCGTGATCAGTGATTGACTGAGTCTCTTCCATTATCACCTATGTTTGGCGGCTCTAGAATAGAGAATGATTTAGGTATGATGGGACACGCCTGCTAGTTCATATGTGATCTTCCCCTGCGTTTTACTGTTTTAAAGTAGTTACGGGCAAGCTTTCTTACTGGGGGCGCCCGGGCGGCTCAGTTGGTTAAGTGTCCGGCTTTGGCTCAGGTCGGGATCGCAGTTCACGAGTTCGAGCCCCGCCCCCTGTGTCAGCACAGAGCCTGTTTGGGATTCTCTGTCCCTCTTTCTCTGCCCCTCCACTGCGTGCGCATGCTTGCTCTTTCTCTCTCTCGAAAACAAACAAACATTAAAATTTTTTTAATTGAAGGGAAAGTATTAAAATCTGTAGAATTGTTTTGAGTCAGATGGTGACCAGGTTAGTGGCTTTAACAACCGCTGTGGTTTCCATTGTAGCAAATCTTACGGAACAGTCTTCAAATTTGGTTTTTAGGACAAAGATATTATTGAGGCCGTCAATCACATTGCAGACTGCTCAGGAAAATTTAAACTGTTAGAGCATGCCTTGCGTGACGCTAAGATGGTGGAGACTTGTATCGTGAAGGAAAAACAAGATTACAAGCAGAAACTGAAGGCACTTAAAGTCGAAGTCAATAAACTGAAAGGTAAGGAGGAGACGTCAACTCAAGCATTTTACCTCGCCGCATATTTCTTCGTTTGGGTTCACTTCACCTTGTGACTGAGGGTAGGTTGGCCTTAGGTCCCCCCGTGAAATGTGCGTTTCGCTTGTATAGAATTATGCTACAGTTTTTGTGTTACAAAACAGGTAACAGACCTGGGGGAAACTGCATGATGCCTTATATTTTTAAAATACCCTTGCCTTTGCTGTACCAGTTAGCTCTTTTGTTAATTTATGCTTCGTAACAACCAGCGACTGTGTCTCGGTGGCATGTGTCAGCCCGATGCAAGTTGGCGTGTGCCGCTTGGGCCCGGCTGAGCTGTTCCTCTCGGGGCGTCATGACTCGCTTCTCCTGGCTGGTCGGCTGGCCGGGGCGTTTTTCCCCACCGTGAAGAAGCCGCAGGGGCGCCTGGCTGGCTCAGTCGGGAGAGCAGGCGACTCTTGATCTTAGGGTCATGAGTTCAAGCCCCACGTTGGGCATGGAGCTTACTTTATAAATAAATAAGAGAAGAAGCAGAGACACGCGAGGACCCGACATACCTCACTCTGTTGGCCAAAGCATCCCGTGGCCAAACCCAAAGCCCAGCAGTGGAGAAATACCCATCTCTCCGTGGGAGGAACGCACAGGGGGCCGAGGGACGCAGACGGGGCCGAGGGACGCAGAGGGGGCTGAGGGATCGCCATGACAGCACACCCTCCACAGCGGCTTTTTGGCGCATGTTTTATTTTTGAAAATTCCTGTTGCATTCTTATTTTCTATTTTTGTTCTCAGAGTAACTCCACGATTCATTTCCTTCTAAGGAATATTACTTGAAGCTTTAGAATGAAGTGGAGGCTAGGTATTCCAGATAGGTTAGACCTATTAACCTAAGTGTGGATGTAGGTGAGGGAGTAAAAGCTTACCTTTTTCTATCGAGAGCATGGAGGTAGGCCCACTTTTCTTTCTTTTTTTTTTAATGTTTTATTTATTTTTGAGGGAGCACAAGCGGGGGAGGGGTAGAGAGAGGGGGACAGAGGATCTGAAGCGGGCTCTGTGCTGACAGCAGCGAGCCTGATGTGGGGCTTGAACTCACAAACCATGAGATCATGCCCTGAGCCAAAGTCGGATGCTCAACCATCCGAGCCCCCCAAGCGCCCCTCAGGCCCACTCTTCTCCGGCCATTCCCCACCCCGGGGCAGAGTCAATGGCCCTCGAGCTCCACATGAAGTAGCCTTAGAATAACAAAGCCGTATTTTGGTGGAAGTTACTCTGACCTCAGTGCTTAGTGGAGAGCCTCGTTGTTAGAAGGTGGAGGAGAGACAGTAAAGGATCTTCCAGACTCGGCAGGCACTTTGAGACCGAGAGACGAAGCAAGCCGCTCCATACCATTCACACGGAGTTTTATTCAGGGTAACTTACTGAAGGGGCATCGGGCGGCCCTCCTGCACCCTGAGCCAGTGAGTTGCTGTTGAAATTGTGAACGTTTATCGTGATTGATTTAATTTAAAAGACTCAGCATTCTAAAATCTTGTTCTTATGATGCCTTGACTTGTGCCAAATCGTAGGCTTTGTCTCCGTTTGTAGCTTGAGCTAAAACCATAATCACACTGTAAGCCCCTTGACAGCAGGACAGACTCGGTCATCTCTTTTAAGGATGACAGGGTAGTGGACAGTGGACTAGAGAGTGAGGGCAGTGAACTCGGCTCGGCTGAACTGGAGAGGTCACTTCTAGGAGAGCATCTGAGCAGAAGCGTGGATGGTGAGAAGAGCTAGCCGTGTGCAGCTCTGGGCCCAGAGCCTTCCAGGCGGAAGGAACAGCAAATGCAAAAGCCCTAGGGTGGGTTTTGAGGTTGGGACATGTTCAAGGAGTAGAACAAAGAACTTGGAGCGCGACAGGCAGGGCCATACAAGGCTTAGGGTAGTGAGTTCCGATTTCCTCCTAAGTGTGGTAGGAGGGCCTTTAGCAGTGAAGTGACGTGAGCAGGTTTTTACTTTTAAAAGATTACCCGGGGGTCCTGGCTGGCTCAGTCAGGAGAGCATGCGATTCTTGATCTCGGGGTCGTGAGTTCTGAGTTCGAGCCCCACTTTGGGGTTAGAGTGTACTTCATTAACAACGACAAGAAAGAAGCTTGCCCTGATTGTTCTTTGTACAATAGGCTGTAAGGGTGGGCGAGTCAGGGACAGGGAGGCCTGGGATCCAGGATGGGGCATAGCTGGCTGCAGCTCCAGTGGACTCCGCATCGGCTGGAGAGGGTGCCGAGGGCGCGAGAGGTATTCACGGCGTATAGTCTTCTAGAAACCAGTATTTATTCGAGGACTTTTGTTTTCTTCTATTTGCGAAGAGGATCTAAACGAAAAGACAACAGAAAATAACGAACAACGGGAAGAGATCATTCGCCTCAAGCAAGAGAAAAGTTGCCTGCATGATGAATTGGTTTTTACTGGTAAAAATAGATAATTAATTTAAGTGATTGAATAGTGATAGATTTGTAACCTGAACTTTCTGTGGTACGACTGCCGCAGACTGAAGGAATTACATCTCTCACAAAATAGTAGTTTTTTCTTTTTCTTTTAACAGTCTTTGAGGGACAGGGAGATAATATTAAAGTTGTAAAAAAAAAAAAAAAAGGAAGGGAGGGGGCCCCTGTGTGGCTCAATCAGCTAGGCGTCCGACTTCGGCTCAGGTCATGATCTCACAGCTCATGGGTTCGAGCCCCATGTCGGGCTCTGTGCTGACGGCTCAGAGCCTGGAGCCTGCTTCGGACTCTGTCTCCCTCTCTCTCTGCCCCTCCCCACTCATGCTCTGTCTGTCTGTCTCTCAAAAAAATTTAAAAAAATAAATATTAAGCAATATTTTTTAAGTTGTTATCATACCTCCCAGTTAACCTATTTCTTCTTGTTTAAAATGAGGAATTACCTTCTCTCTCTTCTAACTTGGGTGTGTGACTATACTTCTCACTAAAAACATAATACCTGTGCTTAAAAACCCAGTAAGAAAGGATCTTACCAATTGAAAAAGGAAGGGTGTTCATGCTTTTGCAAATACGAGATAAAAATTAGGAATTCAGCATTTTTCCAATTTTGTAAGTAGATCACCTATGATTATTACAGTTGGGAAAATACACAGGTGTTTTGTTTTACCAGCATGATCCTGAAGTGATAATGTTAAGGGTGAGTTTTTCATGATTTAAAAATAGCAGATTCATCAGGGCGCCTGGGTGCCTCAGTCAGTTAAGTGTCATAGTTGGTTTTGGCTCAGATCATGATCTCATGGTACATGAGTTCAAGCCTCAAGTCGGGCTCTGCGCTGATCATGCGGAGCCTGCTTGGGATTCTCTCTCTCTCTCTCTCTCTCTCCCCCACTTTCTCTCTCTCTCTGCCCGTCTCCTGCTCTCTCTCTCCCAAAAAGAAAAAATTATTATTTTCTTTGAAATGTTTATTTTTGAGCAGAGGGAAGGGCAGAGAGAGAGAGAGAATCCCAAGCAGGCTCCACACTGTCAGCACAGAGCCTGATGCAGGGCTCAGACTCACAAACCGTGAGGTCATGACCTGAGTTGAAATCAAGAGTCAGACACCCAGACAACTGAACCACCCAGGCACCCCTAAATAAATGAACTTAAGAAAATAGCAAATTCATCGCTAGTTTAACTTAGGCGCCCTCACGATAAACATAAATAGCGCATTCTACCCCCCCATTCTCCCATGCTGTCCACTCTGTACCCCACTAGTTTCCACTAGTTCGGAAATCTCCTTCTGAAATCTGATGTGTAGGTCGTCTCTCTGTCCCTGCCAGCCAAGTTTTATTAGGCTTTCATTTTGGTAGTTTGTATGAGGAAAATCATAGAACAGGAGGTGAAGTTTCAAATAGAATTCATTAGGTTGACATTTTGGGGGTTTATTTGTACATACCCTCAATGCCCTTCCTTCTAGGAGGAGAGTACATTTCTATAAGTTAAAGGGCAAAATCCATTATTAACATTTTTTCACAGAAAATGAATTTCTTAATTTTAAGGTCATGTGATTGAAGATTGGGGAGAATGCAATTTTCTACCAGTAGAGGTCACTGTTTCCATTATTTCTAGGATTGCTATCTCAAAGTAATCTTATTAATAAAAATTTATGTGTAAATAAAATACGTATGTATCCTAAAGATATATAAATTTGTAGCTTTACAGTTGAGTTCAGACAATATTTGGGTCAACTTTTATGTGCCAGGCACTCTGCTAGTTGCTCCAAAGCTCATAGGCTAGTACTATGAAAGGCTACTAGGCTACTAGCTCATAGGCTAGACTAGAAAATCTACTACTCTACAGATGTGAATACAATGCTGTGGGCAGTCGGAGGAAGGAAGATACTCACAGTGTATTGTAACAGTCTCCCTTTGTTTTGATTTGGCAGTTTTTACCCCTACATCCTATTATGTCTTACTAAGATGTATTAAGGATTATGGAGTTTGTTAGATAAGACCATAATAAATCCATTTTGTGAATAATTTTATTGTTTTTTAATGTTTATTTTTTAATATTGATTTATTTTGTGTGTGTGAGAGAGCGAGACAGAGAGAGAACATGAGGGGGGGAGGGGCAGAGAAAGAAGGAGAGAGAGAGAATCCCAAGCAGGCTCTGTGCTGTCAGTATAAAGTCTGACGAGGGGCTCGATCTCACTCAGATCATGATCTGAGCCCAAAGCAAATCAAGAATCATATGCTTAACCAACTGACCGTAGGTGATTTCTTAAATACCTTTTCTTTCTTTTTTAATGTTTGTTTATTTATTTATTTTTGAGAGAGAGAGAGAGAGAATAAAAGAGAACACAAGCAGGGGAGGGGCAGAAAGAGAGGGAGACAGAGCATCCCAAGCAGGCTCCACGCCACCAGCACAGAGCCTGATGCGGGGCTTAAACTCATGAACTGTGAGGTCATGACCTGAGCCAAAATCAAGAGTTGGACACTCAACCGACTGAGCCACCCAGGTTCCCCTCTGAAACACCTTTTCTACTCATACCACTGTCTCAAAACAGTTTTTTGTATGTTTCAATTATAAAAGTGAATTAAGCCTAAAAGTAATTTTAAAAGGCTCACCATGATGTGCTGTCAGGTGCTATGACTGGAAGTGAACATATTTTATTTGAAGCTGGAAGATGTCTTAAAAATATACTTTTCTGTTAAGTTCAAAGCTTTTTTTTTCCTCTTTTTGAAGATGAAGCACTTCACATAGACGATGTGTTTCTTTGGTTTGTATGTAACTGCTTACAAGAAGTTTGCAAATAAAGTGATGGTGCTAGTTCATATTTCCGGGGTCCTGACAGTCTTGTGAATGAAGCCCCGTGGCACTGGGCGATTGCCTGAGGGCTCCCTGTCAGTAAAAGGCCTGGACCGGAATGCGGTGGGTGCGGACTTCCAGGGCCCTGTCCCCTGTGGAGTCTGTCCTGGGCCCTTGCTCGGGCAGCTGTCCGCAGAGTCCAATACCTCTTTGTTTTCCGTGACCACAGAAAAAGCGGTCCCACCACTTTGATGTCTCAGCCAAACCCGGCCATGTAGAAAAGTGTCTGACCGAGCGAAGCATCTGTATTTACAGTGGAGTTGCCGCTTAGGCAATAATAGATTATTCTAAAGTCCGAGATTAAGGCAAAACTCACATATATTTAAAATTACCCCTGGACTCCAAATAAAGTAGTTGGCTTTTGTTTATATCCAAAAACAAAAATCTCTAAACACTAGGAATTACACCCAGCGTGTCACAGTGCCGCTAATACGAGAGGCATATCCAAAGCATATCCAAAGGCATATCCGTATCCAAGAGGCATATCCGTAGCATATCCAAAACAAGCATCTCTAAACACTAGGAATTACACCCAGCGTGTCACAGTGCCGCTAATATGAGAGGCAAGCGGAACGCAGCCCGGCGGAGAGAGTCACAGATGCACTGTGGGCATTGCTTCCGGTTTAAGTAGCTGCAGTTCCTTTTTTAGTTTTCAATTTGTGCATCTAATTGAATTCACATAAACTAAATGCAACTCTGCATAAATAGGGCAGACCCACCGCATTTATATGCCCTCGCGATGGGGGGGACTCCTCTAATGCAAAGAAATAATTCAGAATGGAGTAGGAAAGACGTGATCGTTTCAAGCCGGCAACATGGCTTTCACTGAACTTCTCTCCACGTTTTCGATCTTTGCACACCGAGTACCTGTCAAAGGTGACCTGATGCCACAGGCCCACGTTGGAGGGGCTGAGCATGAACCGTGTTGGGGAGACGGGGCGGCTGTGCACAGACCCCTCTCGCTTTCTGCCGCCTGGTGCCCTGACCCCCTCTTCCGCCCTGAGCACCTGTTCAGTGGGGTGACAGTCCGCAGCAAAGCACAGGCCTGTGTCTTTACATGGTCTTTGCGATGTCCGGTTGTAAAGCGACGATAAAAACTTTTGTCCTTTTTCACGTAAAATGAAAACGTAGAAAAACATCAAAAGTATAGAAAACGCAGAAAAATGACATGTAGAAGATGTTGTATGAAAGAACCGTAGAAAGCAGTTGTAAATTTTTATTTGGATTGTATCCGATTTACTTCAAATCGATTCTGGTAGTTAGAGGGTCATTTTATACATTTCGTTTGAACTTCTTATAAAGTTATAGATTTTTTTCTTAAGTGGAGCATTTATTGTCGATTTCTGACTTCCGTGTGAGTCACTTTATTTCTCCATTAGCATAATATTAATGGTTTTTTCTGGTACCAGTCTTTGTACCACACTTCAGAGTCTTTCCTTCCTGTGGGTTCTCGATTTACCAAGTTCTGAAAGTGTTTTTATTTGTATTTATTTATTTGTTTTTCTGTTGATAAAGGTAATGTATTGTGTGGGGTTTTGCAATGAAAATGCATTCATAAGTTACGTAGTGTGAAAAAGTTTTTAAAAATTAAAGTAGTACATATTTTATCATGCCCCCCCCCAAAAAAAAGGAAAGGAAAATAATCGTCATTAATCCTCCCATTGAAAAAAGCTTCTTTTAATACTTAGGTGTACTTGTTCTCAGACTTTTTATCTTTGTGTCGTGTATACAAACACACACTGTGATTTGATCATACAGTTGATACATTTCTGGATCCTTTTTTGACTCAGCGTTAATTGTATTGTGAACATTTTCAAATTTGATGAAAGCTCTAATCAGAATCACAGATTAAAGTTCTTCCCAGCCATGCATTTTGCCAATTTTAAGTTCAGGAACAGGGGCAAGAAATGTTACGGGAACATTAAATTTTTGGAAATGAAGAGGTTTGTGTTGATATGGCCGATGAGAAATACTTGATTAATATTTGTTCTTAAATAGCAGAGAGAGAAAAAAGGAAAGACGAGTTACTTGATATCGCCAAGTCGAAGCAGGAACGTACAGACGCAGAACTTCATAATCTGAGACAGGTACGGCCCCAGTTCCCTGCCCTTCCTGTTAGGTGGGACACGTGTATAAACAAACGTCAGGAACAGACCGAGGGTGAGGGGTGTACAGGAGGGGGGAGAGTGGGTGAGAGTGGGTGACGGGCACCGAGCAGGGCACGGGTTGGGATGAGCACTGGGTGTTGGAACCAATTTGACAATAAAAAAATTATAAAAACAAAAACAAAAACAAAGAAACAAACATCAAATTAGGACAAGATTGTGTCTTTCGCCAGGTGTAGTCCTGACTACATTAAAGGTATAGCATCTTTAGCATCATCAGTAGGGTTTTGCTTATGGGAATGAAAGGTTAGGAAACTATGTTATCCTAACAAATCTCGGTGCTCACGCAGGAAAAATAAAAGCAAACATGCCTAGCATATGTCTCTAGTCACCATCTGATCTTTGTTGGCATTTGAATGTTGGCTTGATAAAGTTTTATCATCACGTCTTATTTATCAATATCTGTGGCAGATTTACGTAAAGCAACAGAGTGACCTGCAGTTTCTTAATTTTAATGTGGAAAATTCTCAGGAATTAATACAGATATATGACTCAAAGATGGAGGACTCAAAGTTTCTGGAATCCAGGTAATCTTAGTAAGATGCTCTTAGTATGAGCTTGTGTTCTATTTTACCATTCGGTCCACTTATTAAGTATTTCCTGTAGACCAGTGTTGACCATTATTCCCTACATGGCAGGGATTAAACATATATGAGCTAGCAATTATCATTATAATCCAGTGTTCTAACAAGACCCGATCTTAGCCTTCTAGGTACGATCCTGATTTAGCCACTTGATTAAAGAAATTCATTAGCATTATTTGTGTGTCTGTTGTGTACAAGGCTTTGAGCTCAAGTAGAAACTACAGAGGCGAATCGTGTCCTGTCTCGAGCCCGCTCGGCGTGCGGCGTTTAGCGCTCCCTGGGCAGGGGATGAGCCAGCGCCTGGTGTAAATAACTGGAGTAGGAGCTCAGCTGGCTGAGGGCGATCCCTGCTTTTAGCTGCATTTTCCCGTCTTCCTTGTTAATAGGAGACACGTTTTCTTACCTCTAACAAGCAGTGTGTGAATTAAATTGGTCTCTGTAAAGTTAAAATACAAATACATGAGGTGTGGTTAAACTTAACAGGCACCTAAGCGCCCCACAGTTACATGTAGTCTCCTTTTCCAAGCACAAGTGTTACAAGGATCATGACGGGGAACAGGAATGAGGAAAGGTCGCCACCGGGGGCGAAACCGCGAGTGCGGAGGTGGGGGCCGCCCTGCGCTCCCAGCAGCCCCGCAGCCACGGTAGTTAGCAGCTGCAGCGGTGGATGCTCTGGGCAGTGCTGTGCTTTATTTTTCTTCTGAGGCCTTCTGTTGGGGGGAGGGGGTGTTACACTCGGCTTCGTGTCCCAGCTGCTGCTGCTGCTGCTACCACAGCAGCCCAGGGTTAGACACGCAGGCTCGAGCCCCTGCCGCACTGGCTTTTCGCTGGTTTGGACCTCGGCGCCCCCGGAGGCGCTTGGGCTGGATATGTGAAGTTATTCTCTAAGAGCGTGAAATGGCCTCTGCCGCTCTAGAACGTGGGGGTCGAGTTGTCTGAGGGGTCAGAACTCTGCAGATCAGAATACCTGAATACATGTGACTTGAAGACAGTTTATTTAAAGGCGTATCACGGTTGTAAAGTATTCTTAATCTTCAGGTTATGCACATATGCCGTTCTAACTTTAGACCAGCTTTCAGTACGTCGTCGTTGTGTAAATTAGCCAGCAGTTAATGGGTTGGTTGCGAATGCAGTAGGGTAAACACTTGGCACTTTCCACTGCACCCCTGTCCTTGAATCTCTGTCCCCTTTCAGTCCTGGATTTACTTCTGTCTGCTGTGACACTACTAGGAAGGGAAGTAACAGAACAATGAACGGGTGTTTACAGAACAGCTAATGTATGTTAAAGGCTGTCCTGAAGTACCAGGAGGATTACAAAGGCCTACATATTAAGAAATTCACGAGTCGGGGCACCTGGGGGACTCCCTCAGTTAAGCTTCCGACTCTGGCTCAGCTCATGATCTCACAGGTCGTGGATTTGAGCCCCGTGTCGGACTCTGTGCTGACAGCTCAGAGCCGGGAGCCTGCTTCCAATTCTGTGCCTCTCTCCCTCTCTGCATCACCCCTCCTACCCTCCCCCCCTGCCGCACCTGCTCTGTCTCCCTCTGTCTCTCAAAAATAAACGTTAAAAAAAAAGAAAGAAACTTACAAGTCTACTGAAAAGATAAGATCTATACATGAAAGTTGGCGAACGGTATAGTTATAAGTAGGGAGTTGGCTGCGTGATTGACTGGACGCTACCCACAGCAAAGCAGTAACTGCGGTACAGGCAGGAAGCACGGGGGCTGGAAGACAGGAAGGGACAGCGAGCCTGTGGGCTGCCTGACCAGAAAGACTTCTTGAAGCCGGGTTGAAATCAGGCTCTGAAGAAAGAATACATATTCTACTTTATTTTTTCATTTCGTACAAATGGGTCTTAATAGGATTTAGCACAACTAATGGGATTTGAGTGAAATATTTAGAATGACAGTATCAAGTGTATCTTATAACTTCCGTTTTTTGTAATGCCACCATAGCAGAGACATGTGTTTGTCAGACCTTGAGAATAACCGCCCAAAAGTCGATATTAAGAGGGAGAAAAATCAGAAGTCACTGGTTAAAGACCCAAAATTTGAGACCACGTTGGTTCAGCAAAATAGGTCAGACAAGAGCCCTTGTGATGTGTGCAAAGAGAAGAGACTACAGGTTAATACTTCGTTTGGGGAAAAAAGTGTAATTGCTGTCTCATCTCTATTTACAAAAGACTTACTGGAGAAGCAAAAGTCTTGGTCTCTGGGAGGAAAAATGCAGATGGAAGCCGAAAACAAAAGCACACTTTGCAGGATCCACGCAAAGTCACCAAAAGGGAACAGGATGGGGACTCAGAACGAGGAGAAGCAGCTCTCCGAAACGTCGACGTCCTTGCCTGAGGAGAAGCAGTGGCACGATGTCGGCGCGTACCTGGGCCTGGCCGGCTGTGCCGGGCCGCGACAGCCGGAAAAGCTGGACGTCGAATGTCAAGATGACGTGGAGCGGCCTGGAGTCTCCTGTTGCCATAATAGCGAAGTCTGTCTGGGGGACAGTGACATATGTGAATCCAAGTGCTGCCACCCGAGTAACTTCATAATCGAGGCCCCGGGCCACGTGTCTGACATGGAATGGATGAGTATTTTCAAGCCTGCCAAAGTGCAAAGAATCGTTCGCCACAAATCCGTGTGTACTTGTGCCGAAGGTGCCGGCAGACGGAAATACAACTCCTCCACGAGGTTAGTGATGTTGGCGCTGGTAACCCTGGGGACCCCACAGGCTGGGCTTGGACGCGGCAAGGGCATTGGCCGCTTCACTTCACGCTCACTGTGCAGCAGGGAGCAGTGTTTGCGAACAGAAATCACGTCTGGGGCAAAACGGCTACTCTCTTCATCACCACGTAGGCGGTCGAGTTTCTGATTGTGCAGAGACCGTATTAGATTCCGGTGAAAAGTTTGTACCTAGGACTGCTTCTTAGGCAAAGGTTTTGTTTGAAAACAAAGCCGGTTGTCATGAGTTGGGCAAATATGGTTTTTGTTTTGAGTAGAGTGCCGTTCTAGAGCATTCCTCACCCCGGATCCCGTGCGGATCGATCAGCTGTTTTTCTGCCGCGATTCCATTCCCTAGACCCCAGATGAGAATCCGCCTGCTCCTGCCCTCCCCCCGCCCCACTGACATATTTCCGTATCTAACTGCTCCTGCCCTCCCCCCGCCCCACTGACATATTTCCGTATCCAACTGCTCCTGCCCTTGTGTCCATTTTACATTTCCCAAACCTCACTTTTTAAAATCATGCAAGAAAAATAATATTTGTATGTAACAAGCTAGTAAAAGTTAATGTTTTTTTTAAGAGAAGAAAATGGATTAATCATTAGCATATGCTACATTATTTGGGCTCATCTTATTGTTAGACTTGCTGAATCTCGGGGTGCCTGGGTGGCTCAGTTGGTTAAGCGTCCGACTTTGGCTCAGGTCATGATGTTGCGGTTCCTGGGTTCGAGCCCCGCGTCAGGCTCTGCACTGGCAGCTAGGAGCCTGCTTCGGAGTCTCTCTCTCTCTCTCTCTCTCTCTCTCTCTCTCTCTCTCTCGATCTCTCCCTTTCTGCCCCTCCCCTGCTCATGCTCTCTCCCTCCAAAATGAAGAAACATGAAAAAAATTGCTGAATTTTGTGGCTGAGGGGGTGCTATAATAATGTCTGCAATTAAAACTTTTAAGGGGGGGAGGAGCAGGAAGAGGATGGATGGAGAGAGAGAGCATGTGCATGCACACAGCAGGGGAGGGGCAGAGAGAGGGAGAGCCAGAATCCCAGGCAGGCTTCACCCTGTCAGCACAGAGCCCAGTTAGAGGCTCAACCCCATGAACCGTGGGATCATGACCTGAGCCAAGATCAAGAGTCAGACACTTAACCAACTGAGCTGCCCAGGTGCCCCCCTTTTTTTTTTGGAGAGAGAGAGAGAGAGAGAGAGAGTGAGCAGGGGAGAGTGGCAGAGGGAGAGAGACTCCCAAGCAGGCGCCACACTCAGTCCCTATGTTAGGTTTAAGAGCATAGCGGACATATATTAAATCTGACATAGGAAAGAAATTCAAATTTAAATTCAGAGTTTTCTTTCAAGACCCTTTTGACCTCTCTGGTTTGAAATACTTGAGAGGACTCATGCTGTTGACAGGGCCGGTGCTGCACGTCACTGACAAATGCGCGGTTACACAAGAACAGAATTAGGTTCTCCTGTTCTCCCTTAGAGTATAAGCGCTCACTGTGTACCTACTTTATTATCGGACTAAATGCTCACGTTCATACCACTCCCGTGCCAGCCATACCACGGGGGGTCCCCTGTGCAGCCCGCTCCCCCCAGGTACGGGGCACGTGGGAGGAGGGGCTCCGGTGTTGGCGGTTCATTCTGCTCCGAGCCCAGCCACACAGTACTGTTCCGCTCTCACAAAAGGACTTTTAAAAATCATTAACAACAATCAGCTTCGCAAACCAAAAAAAAAAAAAAAAAAAAAACCCAAAAATTTCACAGGTGTAACCTATGTTAATTTTGTTCCCTCCCCTTTGGATGATCCTGTCCCTTAAATCACCTTTTCTTTGTTTTCTTTTTCTTCTGGAAGGGGGGGTGGAAATTCTCTATTCTCTTGTTACCCTTTAACTAAGAATTCTGTTTTAATTCCGACTGCAAAGGGTATGCATTAATTTATAATGTTCTGCTCAAACTTGAGCTTCTTCATCAAAAAGAAAAACAACTTTCCTGTTGTCTTGTTGAGATGCTTTTAAGTGTGAGGGTGTCGGTGACACGTGTCCGATCCCCCTTTGAGATGTCTGTCTCCGTTCGGCTTTCTTGTTTGTAGTGAGGTGATTGCCATCCAGCACTCCCGCTGTTTGGGTTCTTCACAGTCTGCGGTGAGAGAGAACGAGAGGTCGGTAGAGACGGAGCCCTCCTCTGATGCAAAGAGCTCACCGAAGATTTTGTTATTCAACAGAGAGGCACCGCTGTCCAGTGAGAAGGTTTGTATGTTGCTTGGAGATGCCCAGCTCGTTCAGGCAAGACTTCTTCCCGACAGACTTTTAATTCTTCTGTAGGACTGTCGTTTGTGTGCTTAATTTGGGTCATTTTTCAGGGTTTTTTTTCCCCTAAACTATGGGACTTTAATTATATCATTTAACTGAAGTCAGAGTGAATCACCTTTTGTTTCCTTTAAATATTCTGTAGGGGCGCCTGGGTGGTTCAGTTGGTTAAGCGTCCGACTCTTGGTTTCAGCTCAGGTCATGATCTCACTGTTTGTGGGTTGGAGCCCCGCATCGGGCTGCACACTAACAGTGTGGAGCCCTCTTGGGATTTTCTCTCTCTCTCTCTCTGCCCCTCCCCCACTTGTGCTCTGTCTGTCTCTGTCTCAAAAATAAATAAAAACATTAAAAAAAAAAAAAAGTCAAATAAACATGCACCGTATGACCCGGCTCTTCCCCTGGAGAAATGGGAACGCATCCCTACAAGACGTGGACGTGAATATTCAAGCAGCTTTAATTGTATTAACTGAAAAACTGGAAACAACCCAAAAATACATCGGTAGGTGAATAGACAAACAGATGCCCGCACGCAGTGGGTCCTTCTCAGGAGTACGAAGGCATGAACTACTTTATGAGTTTCGGCACAGGTGAATCCTAAGATAGTTATGCTGAATGAAAGATGCCACATAGACGAAAGTGTGAATGTGTTTATATAAAATTCCAGAAAACGCAAACTAGTCTCTGGTGACAGAAGACAGATCAGCGTTGGCTGGGAATGGGTGGACAGACTCAGAGGCAGGAATCCCAAGGGGCACAGGTTTGATTCCCTATCCATTGTGGGTGCAGTTTCAGGGCTGTGTATATATGTAAAACTCAGCATATCATATAGCTTAATTGTATAGGTTTTTTTAAATGTTTATTTTTGAGAGAGAGAGAGAGAGAGAGAGAGAGTGGGGGAGGGGCAGGGAGAAAGGGAGACCCAGAATCCGAAGCAGGCTGCAGGCTCTGAGTTGTCAGCACAGGTCTTGACGCAGGGCTCAAACCCACAGTGAGATCATGACCTGAGCCAAAGTGCAGAGTCATATGCTTAACCCACTGAGCCACCCAGGGGCCCATTAAAAGCTTACAAGCCTTTAAATGTTAAAGTTACATTTTGCAAGTATTTTGACATACTAACCAGCATGGTAATTATGGCTTTGGAAAGTTAATTTAGTAGAGGTAAACAATGCTAGGATTTTTTTTTTAAGATTTTATCTTTAGGGGCGCCTGGGTGGCTCAGTCGGTTAAGTGGCCAACTTCGGCTCAGGTCATGATCTCACAGTCTGTGAGTTTGAGCCCTGTGTCGGGCTCTGTGCTGCCGGCTCAGAGCCTGGAGCCTGCTTCAGATTCTGTGTCTCCCTCTCTCTCTGCCCTTCCCCTGCTCATACTCTGTCTCTATGTCTCTCAAAAATAAATACATGCTAAAAAAAAAAAAAAAAAAAAAAAAGATTTTATCTTTAATCTCTACACCCAGTGTGGGGCTCGAACTTACAACCCCAAGATCAGGAGTTGGACGCTCTACCTACTGAGCCAGCCAGGGGCCCCAGCCTAGGATTCTTTTTATCACGTGGCTGTTACTTAATTAGTCGTAAGGTCTGTTGAGGTGAAATTATTTGGCCAAGGAGGTTCTAGGAAATAAATGGAATTTGGTTATTCTAGTATTTCATGTCCAGCTTTGATATGTAAACCCTAAAGTCAAAGAAACATTAACGGGCAGTTGACATTTGTGTTTATAACATTGTACTTGCAACATGAACATTTAAAAACGCTCCTTGATTTCTCGAATGCTGACATTGTGCTGTCTTCCCAGGATGACTTTTCGCCCACAAGCAAGCTTCAGCGTTTGCTGGCGGAGTCTCGCCAGATGGTTACCGACCTGGAGTTGAGCACCCTGCTCCCCATCAGCTCTGAGAGTTTCAGCGGCAGTGCCAAAAATGTATGTGGTTGCTTTCCTTTTAACCCCTGTCTGTGTATCTGAATACTCCGAGTACTCACTTGCAAACATCACTGGTCGGCCATCCCTTTCTATTAGAAGGGAAGTTCCTGTATGTCCCTGAGACAAAGAAGGTAGCACACTGGTTTTAAGGACGAGGGAAAAAAGTCACACTCAAAAAAGTCACCGTGCCCAAACTTCCCCTTTCTAATTACCTGGGCCTATGAATATAAATTCGTAGCATTGTAAAATTAAATATTTTACTATAGAAAACTTCAAATACAGAAGTAGAATATTAAAATCACAGACCTTCAACATTCTGCCATTTTTGTTTTATCTGCCCCTATCCATACATGCTTTCTTAGCATTTTAAAGCAAATCCTAGACATCATATCATTTCATTCATGAAAACTTCCATTATGTGGGGCGCCCAGGTGGCTCAGTCGGTTAAGCGTCTGACTTTGGCTCAGGTCATGATCTCACAGTTAGTGAGTTCGAGTCCTGTATCGGGCTCTGGACTGACAGCGCAGAGCCTGCTTCGGATCCTTTGTCTACCTCTCTTTTTGCCCCACCCCACTCAATGCTCTCTCTCAAAAGTAAATGAACATTAAAAAACAACAACAACTCAGGGACACCTGGGTGGCTCAGTAGGTTAGGTGTCCAACTTCAGGTCAAGTCATGATCTCATAGTTCATGAGTTCGAGCCCTATGTCAGGCTCTGTGCTGACAGCTCAGAGCCTGGGGAGCCTGATTCGGATTCTGTGCATCTCTCTCTCTCTGCCCCTCTCTTGCTCTCTTTCTCTTTCAAAAATAAACAAAATTTTTAAAAGAAAACTTCATTATGTATCTTTCACAGATACATGTATTTTTAAAGATAGTTGTAACACTGTCACACTCAACCAAGTGAGCAATAATTTGTTAATATCAACCTAATGACTAGACCATGTTAAGTTTTCCCCATTAATCTAAAAAATATCTTTTTACTCTTTATTTAAATCAACCAAGGTCCATACTTTGCCTTTGGATGTGTCCTTTGAAGTCTCTTTTAAGGGGGCACCTGGCTGATTCTGTCAGAAGAGCTCGCTACTCCTGATTTCAGGGTCATGAGTTCAAGCCCCACATTGGGTGTAGAGATTACTAAATAAATAAATAAATAAACTTTAAAAAAAAGTCTCAATCACTGACAAGTCCTTCTCCATCTTCGTTCCTACTTCCTCTTTCTTCTTCCTCTTTCTTCTTTTCCCTCTTCCATTGTTTTTTTTTTTTTTTTCATGTCATTTATTTGTGGAAGAAACACTGGGTCATTTGTCCTATAGAATTTCCCGCCTTCTGGATCTTGCTAATTGTCCTCATTGTTAGGAACCACATTCCTCTGTCCTCCGTGATTCCCAAGACCTGGTGTTGAGATCCCGCGACTTGGTTGGACTCGGGATCGATCGGGTGTTTGTGTTCGGGCATCTCCGCCTCACTGGCGATGCCGTCTGCCGCCTACGCCATCTGTCAGGAAGACCCCCATCTCTGGCAGTGCCACCCGTGGACGTAAAGGTTGATTGGAAGTTCGAGAGTTGGTCAGCCTGAGCTTTTACATTTATAAAGTTCACTTAGTGATTTTCGCATTCTTCGATTCCTGTTACTTAGAGCTATTGTTTCATCAGCAATTGCAAAATACTCATTCTAAATCTGTCATTCCTTTGGGGGAGTGTCTTACATGTTAATTTTAACTGTAACATTTCAGTAGCAATGATGTAAGTTGCTGTGTGGATTTTATCGCCTTAATATAAATAGTGACAAGAACATTGAACTTGAAATCAGAATACTTGGGTTCCAGTTTCCTAATCTCTAAAATAAGAGCTTAGAACTGAGGCTTTAAATTTAAGATTCCAGGTGAATTATTTGGGTGTGCTGTGTGCATAAAGATACTTGAAAGCCATTGAGTTAAATTTTTTCGTATCCCTGACCAAAAAACTAAAATGAAAAAAGTCCGTAAGAACACTGAAATACTTCTTTTAAAATCAACTTTGTTTGTACGAGGTAAAGATCTATATGCTAAAAACCATAGAAAGCTTATGAAAGAAACTGAAGAAGACACAAAGAAATGGAAAAACATTCCATGCTTATGGATTGGAAGAACAGATATTGTTAAAACGTCAATACTGCCCAAAGCAATGTACACATTCAGTGCAATCCCTATCAAAATAACACCAGCCTTCTTCACAGAGCTAGAACAAACGATCCTACAATTTGTATGGAACCAGAAAAGACCCCGAATAACCCAAGCAATCATGAAAAAGAAAACCAAAGCTGGAGGCTTCACAATCCCGGACTTCAAGCTGTATTACAAAGCTGTAACCATCAAGACAGGATGGTACTGGCACAAAAATAGACACTCAGATCAATGGAACAGAATAGAGAATCCAGAAATAGACCCCCAAACATACAGCCAACTCATCTTTGACAAAGCAGGAAAAGAATATCCAATGGAATAAAGACAGTCTCTTCAGCAAGTGCTGCTGGGAGAGCTGGACAGCGACGTGCAGAAGAATGAACCTGGACCCCTTTCTTACACCAGACACAAAATCAGACTCAAAACGGATGAAAGATCTAAATGTAAGACAGGAAGCCATCAAAATCCTCAAGGAGAAAGCAGGCAGCAATCTCTTTGACTTAGGCCACAGTAGCTTCTTACTTGACATGTCTCTGGAGGCAAGGGAAATAAAAGCAAAAATGGACTATTGGGACCTCACTTCTGCACAGTAAAGGAAACCATCAACAAAACTAAAAGGCAACTGACAGAGCTCCTGGTTGGCTCGGTTGGTTAAGTTTCTGACTTCAGCTCAGGTCATGATCTTGTGGTTTGTAAGTTTGACCACTGCATCTGGCTCTCTGCTTTGGATCCCTCCCCTGCCCCGTCCTTCTCCTCTCTCTCAAAAATAAATAAACACTTAAAAAATAATAATAAAAGGCAGCTGATGGGAATGAGAGAATTTGCAAATAACATAATGGATAAAGGGTTAGTACCCAAAATCTATAAAGAACTCACCAAACTCAAATAATGCAGTGAAGAAATGGGCAGAAGACGTGAATAGACACTTTTCCAAAGAAGACATCCAGATGGCTAACAGACACATGAAAAGATGCTCAATATCGCTCATCATCAGGGAAATACAAATCAAAACTACAGTGAGATATCACCTCACACCTGTCAAAGTGGCTAAAATTAACAACTCAGGAAACAACAGTTGTTGGTGAGGAAACTTTTGCCCTGTTGATGGGAATGCAAACTGGTATAGCCACTCTGGAAAACAGTATGGAGTTTCCTCAAAAACTTAAAAATAGAACTACCTTACAATTCGGCAATTGCACTACTAGGATTTTACCCAAAGTATACAAAAGTATACAAAAATGCTGATTCAAAGGGGCACCCCAATGTTTATAGCAGCGCTATCAACAATAGCCGAATTATTTATAGAAAGAGCCCAAGGATCCATCAACTGATGAATGGATAAAGAAGATGTGGTGTGTGTGTACACACACACACACACACACACACACACACACACACACACAGAGGAATATTACTCGGCAATGAAAAAGAATGAAATCCTGCCATTAGCAACAACGTGGATGGAACTGGAGGGCATTACGCTAAGTGAAATAAGTCAGAGAAACTCAGGTATCATATGATTTTACTTATATGTAGAGTTTGAGACACTCAACAGATGAACATAGCATAAGGGAATATAACAGAAGGGAAGGAAAAACAAGATAAAACAGAGGGAGGCAAACCATAAGAGACTCTTAAATACAGAGAACAAACAGGGTTGCTGGAGGGAGTGTGGGGGGGGATGGGTTAAATGGATGAGGGGTCTTAAGGAGGGCACTTTTCCGATGAGCACTGGGTGTTACATGTAACAGATAAATCACTGGACTCTACTCCTGAAGCCAAGACTACCCTGAATGTTAACTAACTCGAATTTAAATTAAAAAAAAAATGAAATCAACTCAGTAGACTTTAATGCCTCTGTACTTGTTCTTTAATGAAAATTAACACAGGTCATTAGTTCAGTAAGTTTCGATAAATGTTTATACACTCATGTAACCAATATCCCAGTCAAGATATAGAACGTTTCCATCACCCCAGAAAGTTCCCTCACGTTATTTGGACTGAACCTCCCCTTTCCCCTACCCCAGAGAACTGCTGCTCTGATTTTTTATCATGGAAGAATAGCTTGCCTGTTCTAGAACTTCATATAAATGCAATTATGCAGTATGTACTCTTTGTCTAGCTTCTTTCAATAGAATTATTTTGAGAATCATCCATGTTGTGGATACTGGCACTTCTCTCCTTCTTACTGCCGATCAGTGTTCCGTCGTATGACTAGACACAGTTTGCTTATTCATCTGTTGATGGAACGTGAGAGTTGTTTCCAGTTTGAGGCTATTATGAATAAAGCTGCTATGAACATTTTTTTATATAAACGTTTTGTGAAATGGAAATATGTTTTTATTTCTCTGAGGAAAATACCTAGAAATAGAATCACTAGTTATAGGAGAGGTGTATGGTTAACTTTTTAATAAACTGCCAGGGGCGCCTGGGTGGCTCAGTCGGTTAAGCGGCCGACTTCGGCTCAGGTCATGATCTCACGGTCTGTGAGTTCGAGCCCCGCATCAGGCTCTGTGCTGACGGCTCAGAGCCTGGAGCCTGCTTTCGATTCTGTGTCTCCCTCTCTCTCTGCCCTTCCCTTGCTCATGCTCTGTCTCTATGTCTCTCAAAAATAAAATAAAAACGCTAAAAAAAAATGTTGTTTGCAAGATGCCTGAAAACACATTAAAAAAAATAAATAAAAATAAACTGCCAAACTGTTTTTCAAGGTGGTTTGTACCATTTACATCCCTGCCAGCAGTGGGTGAACATTCCAGGTGCTCCACATCCTCACCAGTGCTTGGTTTTGTCGGTTTGACGTTAGCCATCCTGGTAAATGTGAAATGGCATCTGGTTGCCATGTATTATTTTTCGTTGTTGTTTTCTGAGAGAGTGCGAGGCGGGGAGGGGCAGAGAGAGCCAGGGACGGAGGATCTGAAGCGGGCTCCGGGCTCCTCGGTTGACAGCAGAGAGCCCAGTGCGGGGCTGGAGCTCACAAACCACCAGATCATGACCTGAGCTGAAGTCAGACGCTTAACCGGCTGAGCCACCCAGGCGCTCCGAATCCGGTTGCCATTTAACTTGCATTTTCCCCCAGAACCTAATGATGTGCATCTTTTCATGTGCTTATTGGCTCTTCCTCTGTCTTCTTTTCTGAAATGTCTGTTCAAGCCTTTTGCCCATTTTAAATCTGAGTTGTTTCCTTTATTACATTCAGTTGTAAGAGTTCTTCATATAGTCTGCACACAAGGCCTCTGTCTTTTACAGATCTGTTGTGAGTACTTTCTGTGAATATTGTGAAGTTTGTGGTCTGCCTTTTTAAGTGTCTTTTGGAGAGCAGAAATGTAAAATGTTGACGAAGTCCAGTGTATCAGTTTTTGTTTTTTAATGGCACTTCTTGTATCCTGAGAAATCTGCCCCGAGTTTGTGAATATTTTCTCCTCCTGAAAGCTTTAAGGTTCTGTTTAGGTCTATGGTTTATCTCAATGTAGTTTCTGCAGGCGGTATGAAGTGAGGAGCTGGTTCGTTTTTCTTCATATAGGAGTCCAGTTCCAGCGCCACTTGTTGGAAAGACCGCTCTCTCCGCTTGAGTTCCTTTTGGCAACTCTGTTGAAAATCAGTTGACCGAATATGCAAGGGTCTGTGTTTGGATTCTCCGATCGGTCCTGTTGACCTGGTGGTTCTCCTTATGCCACACTGTCATGATTCTGTAACTCTGGAGAGGGTCTTGAAATCAGGTAGTATACATGCTCGACTCTGTTCTTCTTTGTTTTGCGGAATCGCTTTGTCTATTCCAGATCCCTTGCAGGTCCATAGGGGTTGTAGAGGCAACTTGTCAATTTTTACAAAGATCTACTCGGATGTTGTGAATTCATTGAATTTATAGATCGCTTGGGGAAGAATTGGCATTTGTGAACAGAGTGTTTCTCCATATAGTTTGTTTATTTATAGACCTAAATAAAAGGTCTTCCTTCATTTCTTTTAACATATTTTTTAGTTTTCATAGGGGTCTTGCACGTCTTTTGTTAAACGCGTTGCTAATATTTTATTTATTGCTGCTATTATACGTGGCACTTTAAATGTCACTAATTGTCTGCTGACGGTATAAAGATCTGCAGCTGACTTCTGTAAATCGCCCCTATCTAAAGTCACCTATGCTGGTAGGTTTTCGGTAGATGGTTAGGGATTTCTACATAGACAGTCATGTCATTCGTGAACCAAGAATTTCTTTTTCTGATCTGTATGCCTTATGTCTTTTTCTTACCTTCTTGCTCTGGCTAAGACCTCCAGATCAGTGTTGGATGGAAAACCTTGCCTGGTTCCATGAAATACTCTCTGGGGGTCACGACCTCTTGCTTAGTTCCTCGTCACGTTGGTGTTTTGGTAGATTCAGAGTTCTCTGGAGAGCTTTCCACGTGGCACAGATGATCTGAAACTAGAACATTATCCATTGTATTTTATTGTTATTGTTTTAAAGATTTTATTTTTAAGTAATCTCTACACCCAGTATGGGGCTTGAACTCACAACTCTAAGACCAAGAGTCTCACTCTCCACTGACTGAGACCACCAGGCGCCCCAAGACCATTAACCGTTTTAGAATCAACATGCTCATTGCCTTGAGCTTCAATAGGTAGTTACAAAGATTACCTTAAAGAATAGTGGGCTCCAGGGTGCCTGGGCGGCTCAGTCAGTGAAGCGTCAACTGCTTGAGAGTCTCTCTCTCTGCCCCTCCCCTGCTCACGTGCAACTCTCTCTCTCTCCTCTCAAAATAAAGATATAAACTCAAAAAAAAGAGAGGAGCCTGAGGGACTCAGTTTGATTAAGCATCCAACTCTTGATTTCAGCTCAGGTTATGATCTCATGGTTCTTGAGTTCAAGCCCCGCATCGGGCTCTGGGCTGACAGCACGGAGCCTGCGTGGGATTCTCTCCCCCCTCTCTCTGTCCTTTCCCTGCTCATGCACGCTCTCTCTAAACATTAAAAAAAAGAATAATAGGCTCCAAAAATAGTGATTTTTAAAAGAATATCCACCATGTATCCCACATAAGCTTTTCAAGGAGAAAAGAAACCTCAATGGACTGTGTGGTGTTTTCTGGGAAGAAAGATTTTTTCCTTGACAGACTCTCTGAAGCATTCAGGAAGTAACTTATTTTACATTGGGGCAGAAAGTATTTAAAAAAAATTTTTTTTTAACGTTTATTTATTTTTGAGAGACATAGAGAAAGAGTATGAGCAGGGGAAGGGCAGAGAGAGAGGGAGACTCAGAATCCGAAGCAGGCTCCAGGCTCTGAGCCATCAGCACAGAGCCGGATGCGGGGCTTGAACTCACAGACCATGAGATCATGACCTGAGCCGAAGTCAGCCGCTTAACCGACTGAGCCACCCAGGTGACCCAGAAAGTATTTTTAAGTATTCATAAGGGTGTTTTAAACAGCTTTACTGAGATTTAATGTATGTACCATCACGTTCTCCTGTGTGAGGTGTACAGTCTAGTGGCTTTAGTATATTTACAGAATGTGCGACTGTCACCATGATCTAACTTTCAGGCGTTTTCATCATCCCAAAGCAAGCCCGTACCCATTAGCAGTCACTCCCCACTCCCTCTCCCCCAGCCCCTCGCAGGCTATGAGTCGATCACCTTTTTTTTTTCTCTGTGGATTTGTTAGGCAGAGGTTTTTAATCAGAGTTGGTCGAACAGATTCAGGGGATCCATAAACTTTGATGGGAATAGAAAACACACGTAGCCTTATTTTAATTCACCTCGAATTGAAATGTGAGCACCCTCATTCTGCGGATAGGAAACAAGCCATAGGAGTACATAATGCCTGGGACTTTGTTCTGGTAGAGATCACAGACGGCTTCAGGTCACATCGCAGTCATCACCGGGCTCTCGAGATACCCTTTAGACTAGGCAGCAGCCAGAATTACAGAATATTAGACCTGCTGGTAGATCTTATCATTTAATCCTTTACTAAAGAAAAGGGGTGCCTGGCCGGCTCAGTCAGTGGAACTTGCAATTCCTGATCTTGGGGTCGTAAGTTCAAGCCCCATGTTGGGCCTAGAGCTTACTTAAAAAAAAAAAAAAAAGACTCTCGAGGCACCTGCCTGGCTCATTTAGAAAAGCATGAGACTCTTGATCTTGGGGTCGTGCGTTTGAACCCCTCGTGAGGTATAGAGGTTATTTAAATAAAACTTACAAAATAAAGAGTGCATATTATCATGCCACAACCTTGTTTCTTATCTTGATAACCATATTCTGCTGTAATACAACTTACAGATTCCGAAAAATGGCCACACAATGCAAAATTGCACACTAAAAACCACACCTTAATATAAAGGGAAAATGGGTTTGGGGCCTAACACTCAAAAACTTTGTCAGCGATACATTTTTGTAAAATTTTTTACGTTTACGTATTTATTTAGAGAGAGAAAGAGCTGGAGAGGGCAGAGAGAGGGCACAGAGGATCTGAAGCAGGCTCTGTGCTGGCAGCAGAGCGCCTGATACGGGGCTTGAACTCATGAGCTGAGCTGTGAGATCAGGACCTGAGCTGAAGTCAGATGCTTAATGGACTGAGCCCCCCCAAGGTGTTCCAGTGCTACTGTGTTTCAAAAAGAATAGGAATGTAATAAAAATGATAGGACAGTTATTTTTAACTTTTTAAAAGTTATTTATTTATTTATTTTGAGAGAGACAGAGACACTGTGAGCAGGAGAGAGTAGAGAGGGAGGGGAGAGAGAGAGAGAGAGAGAGAGAATCCCAAGCAGGCTCCACACTGCCAGCACGGAGCCCGATGTGGGGCTCAAACTCACAAACCATGAGATCAAAACCTGAGCCCAAACCAAGAGTCAGATGCTTAACCGACCGAGCCACCGGGTGCCCCTCTTCTGTAGGGTTTTATGTCAGATTCCTATCTAAGATACAATCCATAGCTCCCTCGCTTTTGTCCGCACAGCAGAGCTATGTATTATGTGTCCCTGCATGCATCTCCGTGAGCGTGCAGGTCACAGTGCACGATCGCAGATTGCGTACGTGTCTTCCTGTCCTCTGTGAGCACCTGCAGGAGCCCCTCACGGTAATCTCGGCATTCCTAGTTGTAGCACACACAGTACCTGCTGGACGACGCTCAGTAAATACCTAGAATGGACCCGATCAGTAAAAAGGCCAAACGGGCACCCGGGGGGCTCAGTCGGTCAAGTGTCTGACTTCGGCTCAGGTCATGATCTCACAGTTCGTGAGTTCGAGCCCCGCATCAGGCTCTGTACCGATAGCTCAGAGCCTGGAGCCTGCTTCGGATTCTGTGTCCCCCTCTCTCTGCTCCTTCCCTGCTGTGTGTTCTCTCTCAAAAACAATAGACATTAAAAAAATTTAAAAAATCAAAAGAAACAAGACAAAACCATCACCTCAGCGATAGAATGAACAAATGCTAAAGCTATTGGAGGTTGGCGGAAACTTGGTTTAAGAGAATTCTTGAGCTAAGAAAGACCCAGAAGAGGGTGTAATCTCAACCTGTCATCTTACAGGTGAGGAAAAGTGATTAATTCTCTTAACATTCCATAGCTAGAATCAGATAATCATTTGGAATTAGTTGGAAAAAATATTGGCTTCAGATGTAATCAGTTTTCTGGAAGATTATTAACTAACTCTGGAAACGTTGAAAAAACAATATAGTTCACAGAAATATACTTGACAACATGCTTTACAAATTCCCTCCCTCTGGTCCTTGGAAGTGGGTGTAGATAGTTACAGAAAAAACCAAATAATTTGTAAAAATTCTTTTTTTTTTAATTTTAGAGAATATGAGAACAGGGGAGAGAGGCAGAGGGAGAGGGAAAGAGAGAATCTTTTAAGTTTATTGATTTCGAGAGAGAGAGAGAGGCAGAGAGAGAATCCGAAGCAGGCTCTGAGCTGGCAGCTTGGAGCCCGACTTGGAGCTCAATCCCATGACCTGAGTGGACATCAAGAGTCAGACGCTCAACCGACTGAGCCCACCCAGGCTCCCCAATTCGTAAAAATTCTTAATTTCTGCGGTAAGGAATCAGGGTAAAGCTCTGAGCAGCCTGTCTATGTCACCTTTTTTTGGCATCTGTTGCAGAGGAAACGAGGGTCTTATTTCAAAGCCTTCTTCTCAAACACATTCTTAGACCTCGCTGGGGGAGCATAAAGTGATTCAGACCTTCTGGCAGGGACCTTGGCACTGTTTCCTAAAAATTGCAGAACTGAGCCTCTGACACAGGGGTGTTGCTTTGGGACTCTCGCCTGCGAGCACAGCCGCGTGTGTCTGAAGTGGCCTGTGCACAAGACTTACACTGCAGCGCTGCTTTTTTTTTTTTCTTTTAAGTTCGTTTATCTTGAGAGAGAGAGTGCTCGCCAGAAGGAGAGGGTCAGAGAAAGAGAGAGAGAGAGAATTCCAAGCAGGCTCTGCACTGTCAGCACCGAGCCTGGCACGGAGCCCAGCTCGGGACTCGAACCCATGCAGCGTGAGATCACGACCTGACCCAAAATCAAGAGTTGGACGCTTAACCGACTGAGCCGCCCAGGAGCCCCCTGCAGCATTGCTTCGTAATAGCAAAAGTTCGGAAACTCCCGAGTGTCCAGCAAAAAGGAAGTCAGGGAGTAGCGATGGTGCCTCTGCACACTGGAATATTACTTAGTCGTAAGACAGAGCGAGGAAGACTGCAGGTGTGGAAATACTTATGGGATATATTGTTAAGTGAAAGAAACAAGACACTGAAAGGCTCATATGCTATTCTTCACATGTACCCAAGGGGATGGGAATAACAATATATATTATTTTGGGGGCGTTTGGGTGGCTCAGTCAGGTGAGCATTGACTCTTGGTTCGGCATAGGTCATGGTCTCACGTTCATGAGTTTGAGCCGTGGGACGGGCTCTGTGCCGGCAGTGCGGAGCCTGCGTAGGATTCCATCTCTCTCTGCCCCTCTCCTGCTCACACGTGTGCACTCTCTCTCTCCCTCTCAAAATTAAATAAACACTTAAAAAATAATATATATTATTTTTATTTTATGTCAGTGTATATTAGATATTTTTTAAAAGCCCCAATAATTTTTTTTAATGTTTATTTAGTTTTGAGAGTGAGAGAGACAGCATGAGCAGGGGAGGGGCAGAGAGAGAGGGAGGCACAGAATCTGAAGTAGGATCCAGGCTCTGAGCCGTCAGCACAGAACCTGATGTGGGGCTTGAACTCACTAACTGTGAGATCATGACCTGAGCCGAAGTTAGTCGCTTAGCTGACTGAGCCACCCAGGCGCCCCAAAGCCTCAATAATTTAAAAACAGAGGAAAAAAAGGAAAGAAAGAGTAAAACACAGCACAGCTGATCGCATCACCTTGCCCCAGAGCAGGCTTCCTACTTCGTCGAGGGGTGGAAACAGGGAGGGACTTAGCCCGAAGCTGAATTTGGACTTTTGACGAGTACAGGGGACTGGACACCCTCGTTGCTAGCTTGAGACCGTGGGTGCTGTCAGGGTTCTTGACCTGTTGTTGTGGCAGACTGGGAGAGCCTATAGATCTCTTTTAGAATAATGTTTTTAAAGGAATGAAATAAAATAAATCAGATTGCAAAATACATAGGGAGGCTGTTTGAGCAGAGAGGAAGCGGCAGGAGGGAAAGCCCGGAGGTCTGGGAGCACGGAGAAGAGCCTTAGCACAGCTCAGATGCAGGCCCCCGGGGAGGAGGCAGAGGCTGCGGAGGTAGGCTTTCCCTGCAAGCTGAAGTCCACCACCCGTGTCTACCGCCGTCTTTCCAGGTTTCCTACTTCTCTTTCCTTCTTGTTATTTTTTAAAAATGTATCGCCCAGAGGTGCCTGGGTGGCTCAGTCCATCAAGCATCCCACTCTTGATTTCGGCTCTGGTTCATGAGACGGAGCCCCAGAGCTCCGCATTGGGCTCTGTGCTGACGTGGAGCCTGATGGGATTCTCTCCTCTCTGTCTCTGCCTCTCTCCCGCTCCCGCTCGCGTGCGCGTGCTCTCTGTCTCTCTCAAAATAAATAAGGGGCGCCTGGGTGACTTAGTTGGTTAAGCATCTGACTTCAGCTCAGGTCATGATCTCGTGGTTTATGAGTTTGAACGCCACGCTGGGCTCTGTGCTGACGGCTCGGAGCCTGGAGCTGCTTCGGATTCTGTGTCTCCCTCTTTCTCTACCTGTCCCCCGCTCACACTCTGTTTCTCTCTCTCTCAAAAATGAATCAACATTAAAAATAAATAAACAAACATTAAAAAAATTATCTACCAGAACACGCAACAATGCTAAGTAACCAAGCCCTCAGTAGGTACTTACAAGTCACAGTGGCACTTACAGTTGTTGATTCCTGTTGACGGCCATCGTCATCATTAGGGGCTCATGACACAGTCCGTATTAGGGCTGACGAAGAGCCAGCTATATCTGGGTTTTTGCTGACTGCCAGAGTTTAAGGCATAACACGTACGGTAAACCAAACAGAGCCTTCCAACTAGGCGATTGGAGACAGAAGGGCCCCCCCCCGCACATGAATAGGAAATCAATACGTCTTTGCTGGATGGATGCTCGTTGTAGCAAATGACTTCATTGTCTTTCATTAATTCCTTACGGTCTTTTAAAGGGGTGTCTGCTACGTTTGTGTATTGTCTTAAGTATTGTCCAATTTTTCTCTCCTGGGTACTAATTTAGAAGTTGTTTTATAGAACTTAGAAGTCTCAGAAGAGTCAGCTCAAAAAAATACCCTCCTTACTGACTGAAGAAAAGTCCACTTCGGTATCCATTGTGGTCATAGGTAAGTCACCTTTGTTTATCTCCCTTTATATCTCGATTGATTTTTAATAAGTAACTTGGGAATGTGGAATGTAGAGTCAAGGCCATGCATTTGTTTGACTTGTAATCCTTTCTTTCGTTTGACCTATTTATACATACCCTCTAAATTTAATCAGTAAAATGTCAGTTATTTGTACGAGAAATGCAGATCAAAAAGTTCTTGTTCTCAATACCTAGAACTTTAAGTACAAGGAACTGAATACAGATAGCTTTCAAAATCAGAATCTAAATGACCATTTCAGCATTTCATCTGGATAAATGTCTAGAAAGAAGTCTCGCCAAGGGGTCTCAGGTTTTATAAAAAGGTTCATTGACTGGGGGACCGAGCTGGCTCAGGCCGCGGAGTGTACAAGTCTTGATCTCAGGGCTGTGAGTTCAAGCCCTAGGCTGGGTGTAGAGAGGACTTAAAAATAAGATCTTGAGGGGTGCCTGGGTGGCTCAGGCAGGTAAGGGTCCAACTCTTGGTTTCGATCCGGTCATGATTTCATGATTCCATGAGTTCGAGCCCCTACATCGGGGTGCAGAGTCGGCTTGGGATTGTCTCTCTGCCTCTGTCTCTGTCTCGCTCTCAACATAAATAAATAAACTTAAAAAAAAAATCTTCAAAAAAAAGGTTCATTGATGTAGTTTGCATTTTCTTGATTCGATTCCTTCTGTTAAACCTACACTTCATATGGATTCTTCAGAATCCAGTCTGAGAAGTGAAAAGACCATTCCAGATGCTCTCGGTGTGAGCACAGCTCTGTGACAGCAGTGCGTGCAGGTCGCCGGCTCCCTGTCTCCTGCTCTCTTTCTCTCTCTGTGCCCAGAAGTTTTTCTATTTATGGTAATTTGCATGAGCTTATGTAGATGAAAACCGGGATGTGTAGTTAATTTTTTAGGGCCCGGGAATTAGAACACACTGCCCACCTCTCTCCCTGACTTGATTTTATTCACTCCGTTTCCTCCCCGCAGAAGCCAGATTTTCCAGCCTTGGAAAGGCAGGAAGCAGACATCAATACCTAATGCTTAACCTTGAAAACAAAAAGAGGACTGCGATCCTTTGCAAGCAACATCTAATACCAAAGGGAAGCCGAAACGGAACGCTAGTTTATCGACAGCTGTTATTTTATGGGTTTTCGAGTTGACCGTTTTCAGGTTGAAGAAATACTTTTTCGTGTGTAAGCAGTTAGACCTCATTGTGTGTGGCCTGCATAGGTGCTGGGAATGGTGCTCAGAGAGAAAAAGACTTCTCTGTGCAGAGGCAGACCAGAATGAAGTGCTAGGGAGGCTCTTCAAAAACAACGGGAGCCTCAGACCGAGAACCCCCGCACAGAAAGGGTTATTTTCACTCTCTGATTTTTCAAAAAAGCTGGGCACGCACTGAAGTTACAATCAGCAGCTCATCGGAGACAGCTGCAAACATACGAGAAGTAGTCGCCTCTCTTCGCTCAGGACTTCGCTGTGTAAAAAAAGACATAAAATGACATGAGAGAATATATTTTTACCTGGAAAGTCTCTCCTCAGTTACTGACAATCGAGGCCCTTCTGTCCCAAAGCCGAGCAGTAGCAGGTCCCATCTACTCAGACAAACAAAAGCTCGCTGGAAGGTCCCATTTTATATGCGGTATTTTTTTTTTTTTATCAGTAAAGACTAAAACACTTCCCTTTTAACTTGTAATTTAATTTTTTAAAAAAATATACTATGTGCATATCTGTCTCTTCTAAGAGAATTGATCAGCTTCAGGCAAATAAAAAAATATTTTTAATAATAAAGAAAAATAACTTCCTTGGGTTTCTTTTTCTTACACAGGAGCGAAATAAGGAAGGGTAGTCGCCTGAAACCGAACCTGGCAAGTGAATTTCCTCGGAGTGGGGATGTAGTTTTTTTCAAGCATTGCCCTTATCAGGCTCCTATTGTGCTGCACAAATGCCCCTTTGTTGAAAGGTTTCACTGCTACTTCGAGATGATTTTCATGGGAGTGGAGGAGCCACCCCATTTACCCTTTTTAATTAGGGTGCTGAAAAGAGAAATTGGGTGAGGTCCTGCCGAAGTCCTTTATAAATGCCTGCTTTCTCCCTCAGCCAGCGAGACTGAGAGGGGGACAGTTGATTCCAGCGGTTGGAAACCTACAATGTCCCCGGAGAGGCCGATTTCCAGCCCGAGAAACAACATATGAAAATTTCTCCTTCTCTTTACGCCAGGCTCACGGCTGCACGTCAGGCTGCCCAGCGAAAAGAGAAAGAGAGCACTGAGGAGACGCTAGGAAAGTAGGGAAACTTCGGGGAACTATAGGATTTGAAAAAAGTCAAAAATTATTTTGTGGCTAAATGTATTTGAGCTCCCAGGATTATAGTATCTACAGTTCCTACCTTTCCCCACCACGTTCTTGTGAATTACAGCATCTATAACCCCCAAATGGGAAAGCTTAATATAATCAACTTCTCTCTCTCAACCTAAGTTATTTAAATATGGGAGCAGTTTCTGTTAGGAAGACAGTTGTGAGATAAAACGAGATTTGAGCAGCCCTGTTTTGTCATCAACATTCTTCCATCTTAAGAGGAGGCAACCCCGGGGGCGCCTGGGGGGCTCAGTCAGTTGAGCGGCCGACTTCGGCTCAGGTCATGATCTCACGGTCTGTGAGTTCCGGCCCTGCGTCGGGCTCTGGGCTGACAGCTCAGAGCCTGGAGCCTGCTTCGGATTCTGTGTCTGCCTCTCTCTCTGCCCCTTCTCTGCTCACACTCTTGTCTCTATGTCTCTCAAAAATAAATAAACATTAAAAATAAATAAATAAAATTTAAAAAAGAGGAGGCAACTAAATGGTAATACAATTTGCCGGCCAGAAGCTATCTCAGCCATCAGAAAGGACTGCCGTAGAGGCCCCTGGGGGGCTCAGCTGGTTAAGCGTCCAACTCTTAAATTTAGCTCAGGTCGTGATCTCACGGCTTGTGAGTTCGAACCACACATTGGGCTCCGTGCTGATAGCGCGAGCCTGCTTGGGATTCTCTTTCTCCCTCTCTCTCTGCCCCTCCACCACTCATGCTTGCTCTAGCTCTCTCTCAAAAAATAAATAAAAATTTGAAGAAAGAGGTACTTTTAGAATTTGTGGACAGATCTTCTAAACAAGAATAGAAATACCCCAAAAGAAAGAAATTCTGATCCAAGATAACACATAAACACTAATAACAGTTTTACCTAAAAATTTGTGGCAGAAGAGCATGGCATTGAGAGGCTCTCTGGGGTAAGGTGGGTGCAGACTGAGAAACCAGACACATTAATCACAGCAGGCGAGGTAGGTTAAAAACCAGAGTGGCCTTTGAGAGGAGTTTACGAAATGGGGAGGGCACAGTAATCAGTCCTTAAAGGATGATTTCTGGGTTCTCGGCCAAATGCATGCTTAGGACATCTAACAACAACAACAACAACAACAACAACAAACAAAATAATTTGAGCACACAGTAAGCACTGCTTTGCTGGCCGCAAAGCAGACCGAATCCTTGTTTACAGTGGAGGAGACAGACCTTAATTAATCACAAATAGGTCATGAAAAACCAGTAAGTGCTATGAAATAAAGCTCTGAGCTACCGTGACAGCATACATCAGGGGCACAGGTCGAGGGCGGAGGCTTCAGTTCTTACCTGAACTAAGAGCTGAAAGGTAAGTAGATGCTAACCTGCAAACAGGAAGAGGAAGAGCATTCCCGACAATGGTAACAGCATGTGCAAAGGCCCTGAGGTGGAAAGGGGCATGGCGCGTTTTCAGACCTGATGAACTAGGATGGTGCAAGAGGAAGCTGGACCGAGAAGTGGGGGCCAGATCATACACACGTGCCAGTGAGACATTGTGGGGATTGCAGCCCCATCATTTCAGTAAGCCCAATGACGTAATCTCTACCGATCGTCCTCTTGGGGCTTCCTTGAAGTGAGGTCTCATTCATATCCCAAATCCGTTGCCTTTGTAATAGCCTCCAGGAAGCATTAAACAGCCCTGGAGATACGGCAAAATGGTACCCTCATGCCCATGACAGGGAAAATTTCAGCCAACCAGTGATAGGGCCAGTACTAGAACCAGGTCTGCTGCCTGAAGGTGTTACCAGGGATGAACTTCGACAAAGTCAGAGCGGGGAAGCTTATATCCTCGTGTCCTAGGCTGCTCATTTTATGAAACTAAGCCATATGTTGAAGTGTCCCAAATTATGGGGGGAGATACTCACGTGGCTAGCCCTTGATTTCACGTGCATTTATTGAACGTTGCTGACGTGCCAGGCACTCTGCTGGGCACTGAGGTTATAAAATGGAGTGAGATGGGTCGTCCTTGCTCTCCAGGAGCTCAAAAGCTTCCATAGAGCAGATAAATTAGAAGTCATTAGAGATATTTTAGGAAAGTGCTCTCGGATCCCAGTAATAAACCATTCTTAAAAAGAGAGGTAGTTGGTTGCTAATATTAAGCCACTGTAGCAGATGTTTCTAGACCCAGAGGGGTTGTTGTCTGGTTTGAAAGAAGATGCCAGTGTTAAGTATGAAGTTCACAGGATAACTTATTTTTGTTCGATGGAGTCTGAGAAACAGCTGGTCCGGCGCCAGCAAGCCCCCTTCCTGTGGTCTTTACGTGACCACAGCTGTTGACTAGGGTGCTGGGGATTCAAAATGATTTAGCTCAGTGCCTAGCAAATAATAAGCATTCGATAAATATTAGCCGTTGTTATTTTGATGAAGACACTCTTCAGGGATTGGAATTAGGTAAAAGCACGGTTAATTTCTCTCTGGTGGCTGACGCAGGGGAGCCCTGTCAAACACAGCTTTCAGTACCCGGTGTCGGTTGCGATGCGGGGCAGGCAGAGAGCCATCAGTGAAGTTACAGAAAGGGAGACCACCTCCATCCAGGGTTCTGTAGGCATCCCGATCCCGCTTCCAGGGGGAGTCCTTTATGGGTGACTTCGCACCGACATTCCTAGAGGAAAACTGAGGACGGCAGAAACCAAATGACCATGTGATAGCATACGCTTGGGAGAACTGTGATTTTTTTTTTTTTACTTCAGTCTTGTGACCGATCATTGAAAAAGCAAACCAATAATAATGTTTTTTACAGTCCCACACGGCCTCCGGTGGCGTGCACTTTGCCGGCCCGGCGCTGTGCTGTGTTCAGATCCGTCCGCAGGCCGTCCCGGCCCTGCCCGTCCTCGTCCCCTTGCAGTTCCTCGGCTCCGGCAAGGTGTCCGCATGCGGCGCCTGCAGGTCTCCGAAGATTCAGCCCACAGCCCCGCGTTGAGACGCGCAAAGAGGGGACAGCTTACTTGTGTGCATTCTGACACATAAATTAATATCAGACTAAAAAGGGAAAAAAATGTCTAGTTGTGCTTCCATTGGTCCGACTTATTGAGGCCAAGTTTTCTCCAGTGAGCCAGATTCCTGCTCCGGTGTAGACGGGACTTAGTAAGTGGTGAGCGGAGGTTCTTGGGAAGGACTCGGCCCAGGGAGGTCGCCTGAGGTGCGGAGGGGCTGGGGGGCCTCGGCCTGGGCTCCGCCCGGCGAGGGGGCGGGGCCGGGGGCGGGGCCTGGGCCGCCGGCGCCCCCCGCGCGCGCGGGGGCCGGGCGGGGAGCGGGGGCGGGGCGGCCGGGCGCCCTGCGGCGGCCTCGCGGTGCCTAGGCTCTGGGGCGGGCGGCGGTGACGCGCTCAGTCGCGCGGAGCCGGAGCCGGGCCGGGAGCGCGGACGGCGACGGCGGCAGGATGAACAGCATCAAGAGCGTGCCGGCGCGGGTGCTGAGCCGCAGGCCGGGCCACAGCCTGGAGGCCGAGCGCGAGCAGTTCGACAAGACCCAGGCGAGCGGCGGGGCGGCGGGGCCGCGGGCGGGGGAGGGGGTGCCCTTCTCCGCGTCCCCTCGCGCGCGCCCCTCAGGGTCTGGCCGGGCTCGGGCCGCCCCGGGCCACCTTGCGTCCCGGCCTCTGCTCCCCGCCCCCCCTCTTCCCCCGAGTGCCGCCCTGCGCGCAGGTGAACCGGAAGCGCGCGCCGGCGCCGGGGCCGTGGGGGCAGGAGCGCGAGAGGCCGCCTGGGGACTGAGGTGCCCGGGGGGGCGCCGGGGGCGCCCGGGGAGCGCGGTGGCCGGCGACCCAGGTGCGGGGCGGGGGAGGATGCGGCCACGAGCCAGGCGGGGTCAGGTGTGCGCGGGCCTCGGCGCGCCTCCCGGCGGGGCCCGCCCGGCTTTCTGTGCCCCGGCCGAGCCGCCCGGCCCCAGCGGGCTCCTGCCACCTTCCTCCAGGCCGCGCGGAGACGCCCCCGGCTCGCGGAGGCAGCGCGCTTCCTTGAAGGAAACTCCCAGTTTCCTCCTCGCCCGAGCTGTTTTCCAGGGCCGCACAATATCTTATTATATGCGGGGCGAAAAGTTTCACGTATGCAGCCAGACTTGTTTGCCTGAGCGCTGGCCCACATATAAATAGGTCCACACCCCCTTATTAAACCCCGGCGCCCGACAGACAGAAACTTCCTAGGGCTCCCTTCCTGCGCTTCCCACGCGCCTATCCTGGGAAGGTTATTTTCAAAATTCAGCAATGGCGCGGGTGTGTGTTTGTACATGTGTTCCCGCTGAGAACACAAAACGCAGTGGCTGCCGCGCTCCTGGCTCTCTGTTCCTCCTCCTTTCACAAATACCGAGGTGGCCTTCTGCCTGGGGGAGGGGAGAGCCACACTTATTTGCCAGAATAAGTCAACCAAGACTGAAAGAGCAGAAAAATTTTATTTTAGAAATAAAGGAAGCCGAAAGGACTCCCCCTGGCCCTGTCTGAAGCGGTGTGGTGACATTTGTGGCTGCTGTAGCAAGTTCCTCCCCACCTGTCCCTGCCCATAGCAGTGACTTCCGCGGTTGCTTTCAAGTCAAGTTTATCGGACGTGCAGTCTAAAACAGCTTTCATTTTGAAATAAGGAAAACGCGGGGGGGGGGGGGCGTCTAACCTTGGTGCTTGTGATTAACCATGAAAACCATAATAAAATTTGGGGACACCAAGGTTTGATGAAAGCCGAGTGCTGGAACCCGCTTATCTGAAAATTACTAATTTATCCTTGTGATCATCTTTATTGTCTGGGCTCTTTTCAGCCTGGGGGTGGCGGGGGGGGCCGGAGCCCACCATACAAACAGATGTGTCTTTTAATTTAAGGTCCTTAATACATAATTAATTGTGTCAGGAGTATGTGCAAGGACGGAGAGGAAAATTTCATTGGCAGATAGAATCTGGGTTTTGTCAGAAGCTTTATTTATGCACTGATTTTTAGATTTTTCTCCCCCTGCTTTTGAGGAGGCATTAAGGAGTTGTGATCGCTACAGAGAGGGGGTGGAATTTAAAGGGCCAGTTTTACTGATCTTACTCTTTAAGTTACGATAAGTCAAGGGCAACCTTTTTTAATGTCAAAGAGAAAGACTCTCTGATACAGGTCCATACATTTTAGTGGTTGGTTCGGCAAACAAGAAAGTGTTTTGTTTTCACTCTTGGGTTTTTGTTAGGAGCTGAGAGTGTTGCTTAACGAAGAACTTTGTAACGGCCGAATCTCCCAGGATTTACCCTTTCCTGACCTTTTTTTTTTTTTTTTCTGGAAAGATGGAGTTGGGGTTCAGCGTCTAGGTTTGCTGGTCTTCAGAGTGCCTTACCGAGGGACGTAGGATAAAGGTTTTTGGCATGGTTAATATTTAATTAGCTCGGTCCCAGAAATATCCGGTGAGCGGCCAGCGAGGCCCCATTGGTGGGAAGGACCCAGAAAGCTGAGGTTGCTGCTTACACGTCTCCTTGTGGACAGCACATGCAATTCTCGGACCCACCTTCCCTCTGGAACACACTGTCTCTGTCTTCGAGTTGCCCACAGTGCCCTGTGTTTCGGGGGAGCACTTGAGCTTGCTTGGAATTTATCATTACCATCTGCCAGCCTCACCTTTGTTCTTGGGCTCCTGGGTCTGGAGTAGGAGAGATGCTTCCAGATTAGCTTTCCTGACAGGCCACACCCTGTTTTGCAAAGGTCCCTTCCCCACCCCAGTCAGGAGGGCGGGAGGGGAGTAGTCATGCTTCCTTTGTGTGGCTGCTGCTTGTGATTGCTGCCTGGTGTGTGTATAATCCCAGGGGAGCGTCCAGGAAGCTGGCCCATTCCTCCCCAGGACTGTAGCCCTTTTGGTGATCAAACCCCTTTGCAAAATGGAGAGGACACCGTAGTAGTGGCTTTTTGTCGTTGTAACATTCTCAACGCAGAATACAGCGTACCTGCTTTCCGAACCTGGAGAGAGCCTGTGGCGTGTCACCGAAAGCACTCACGGGCAGGGAGACCTGAGTGCTGCCAGCCTGTGTCCCTGGGCAAGCTGCTTAACTCTCGAATCTGTTTCCTCCTGTGTCTAGAGATCCTGCAGCTGCCTCCTCTGGCTGTTGGAGGGCACAGAGAAACACTGTGGCGGGCGGCCCCTCCCAGGTGGCCACAGCCTAATTCCCGGAACCTGCGAATACGTTATAGTCCTGGCTGCGAAAATGCTACTCAGCCGACCTTAAAAGAGGCTCATTCTCCCGGGTTTGCCAGGTGGGCCCAGGGCCTTTAAACGCGGGAGAGGGGAGGCAGGAGGAATCCCTGCTGGCTTTGAGCCGGAAGAGGGGCGTCCGGGAGAAGCTGGAGAAGGCAGGAATGGAGTCTTTAACGGGAGCCTCCAGAAAGAAACGCAGCTCTGCGGGCGCCTTGACGCAAGCTCCAGAAGACCCGTTGGGGGCTTCTGGCCTCCGAAACTGTAAGATGACAAACATCCGTGTTGTTTGAAGGCGCCGAGTTTGTGGCGATTTGTTAGAGCAGTTAACAGGCTGCTAATTCGGAATGCAGAACTCGTGGTGCAGGGCTCCGCAAATAGCCAGCCGTCTCCCCCCTCCCTTCCCCACCCCCCAGCAAGCTCTAACATTTGAGAACTAGTTCAGCACTTCCACTAGAGAGGAGACCCATCTTCGAGGCGTATTGTGGACAAGGACTCAGCAGATAGGAAGTGCTGAGCTTCAGATTTGCTTTTTCCTCATCCGTGCGTCCCTGCTCAGCTGCTAAAGCCTCTGCAAGATACAGAGACGGAGCCCTGCAGCTGCTTCTGAGGTCGGGACAGCGGGGGCCGCCCTGCTTCGTGAGCCGAGCCCAGCGCGTGAGACTGCCCGGCTGTTAGGGGTTTCCTAGTCACTGCGTGTCCGGGAGGGGTGGGGGGAGCAGGCAGAAAACCGTTCATAGGGCCAGTCTTCCAGGTCAGCGACCCCTCCCCTCAGCAGCCCCCCCCCCCCCCACCGGGGGGAATCGAAATCTTGTGGAGAGTAATACTTTTTGACATTCAGGACTTGTCAGCCCTGGATCAAGTTAGGGCAGCGCTGTGCAGTAGCAACAGAATACGAGAGAGGCTCACCTGTCGTGTCAGATCTCCCGGTGGCCGCGCTGGAGAGTAAACACAGGTGAAGTTCATCTTAAGTGTGTATTTTATTTAACCCAGTGTATCCATTTCCACGTGTCATCACTGTAAGACTTAGGAATGGGGTATTTTACGTTCTTTTCCTCCTTTTTTCTTTAACGTTTTAGTATTTATTTTTGAGAGTGAGAGAGACTGCACAAGCAGGGGAGGGGCAGAGAGAGAGGGAGACACAGACTCGGAAGCAGGATCCCGGCTCTGAGCTGTCAGCACAGAGTCCGACGTGGGGGCCTGACCTGAGCCAGAGTTGGATGTTTGACTGAATCACCCAGGCGCCCCTCCTCCTTTTTTTTTTTTTTTTAATTTAAAGTTTATTTATATTTGAGAGCAAGAGAGCCCATAGACAAGCGGGGGACGAGTAGCGACTGAGAATCCCAAGCAGGCTACAAGCTCCCAGCCCAGAGCCTGGTGTAGGGCTCGAACTCATGAACCGTGAGGTCATCATGACCTGAGCCGAAATCATGAATCAGATGCTTAACTGACTGACACCCAGGCGCCCCTCTTCTTCTAAGTCTTCAAAATCTGTTGTGTGTTTGACCTAGCACGACAGTTTGGGCTCACAACTTCAGGTGCTTAGTAGCCACACATGGCCAGAGGCTACCTGTTAGGGCTGCCCAGTGTTAGAATCACTTGGGGGGGAGGTGTCTTTAAACTGTCAGTGTGAAAGCTGCGGAGATTTGGCCTCGAAGAGCCCCAGGCATTGGTCTTTTGTTTTGTTTTAAAGTCCCCTAACCAGGAATTCTTTAGAATCTCCTTCTTTATTTTTTTAATTAAAAATTTTTTCTTTAAATGTTTATCCATTTTGAGAGTGAGAGAAAGAGCACCAGTGGGGCAGGGGCAGAGGGAGAGATTGAGAGAGAAAGAGGAAGACACCGAATGTGAAGCAGGCTCCCGGCTCCGAGCTGTCAGCACAGAGCCCGAAGCAGGGCTGGAACCCACGAACCGCGAGATCATGACCTGAGCCGGAGTCAGATGCTCAACTGACTGAGCCCCCCGGGCGCCCCGAATCTCCTTCTTCAGACTCTCCACCTGAGCTGGAGTTTGAGAGACGTTCCCAAAAATGCAGGATTCTTTCCGGCTCCCGTATGGCACAGGTTGGCGTCTCTGCCCTGACTTCCGGTCCTGGGTGTGCCCGTCTCCCCCTCCGTGGAGTCTGCTCTGACTGGGCAGGCACGTAAGCACATCCACTTTTGTGTCTGTTTTCTTCCTTATGAACGCAGTGGTACTAAAAAAAATTTCTTTTTAATGTTTGTTTATTTTTGAGATAAAGACAGAGCACGAGTGGGGGAGGGGCAGGGAGTGAGGGAGACAGAGTCGGAAGCAGGCTCCAGGCTCCGAGCCGTCTGCACAGGACCTGAGGCGGGGCTCGAACTCACAGGTTGTGAGATCGTGACCTGATCTGAAGTTGGACGCTTAACTGACTGAGCCACCCAGGCGCCCCTCTTTTTTTTTTTTTTTTTCAGTTTATTTATTTTTAGAGAGAGTGAGAGAGAATCACAAGCAGGCTCCACACTGTCAGCGCAGAGCCCGATGCAGAGCTCAAACTCACGAGCTAGGAGATCATGACCGTAGCCCAAACTAGGCTTAGGTCAGACACTTAACCGGCTGGGCCACCCAGGTACCCCGAAACACTGTGGTATTCTAACACGCTAAGTCACTAACCCCTCTTTGGGCCTCATTTAAGTATTTCCCAAAAAAGATTTCCTCTGGCCTCTGAGTTTGGGAAGAAATGTGGACCATGTGGGGACAGCCAGCGCCCTCCCGTTTCAGTCCCCCCCGTGGTGGGCATGAGGTCCCCACAGTGCCCGCGTCTGGTGCAGACGGATTGAATGGCTGGGGAGGTGAGCCGAGGCGCTCTGAAAACAGAAGGAGAGAGGCGCACAGCCACCCGAGGGCGCCGCCCCGCGTAGCTGCCCGTGAGCTGCTCCCTTGCCCAAGTCCGAGTCAGCCGGGGTGGGTCATGGGTGGTGAGCTGTGCCCTTCCTGCCACGTGCCCTGCGGTCCCACACCAAGATGCCCTCCCCTTGGTGGTACTCAGGTAGGCAGCTGACTTCCTGACTCGTCGGGCTGCCCTGCCGGAATCCCCTAGAATCTCCCTCTGCTCTCTGGGCATCACGTGACCAGTTGGTCCAGGTTGAGGTGGGGATGGGGCTGCTGGTCCTTCCCTCTCCCCTTCCTCTTGTTGATGGCCGCTTGCCCCCGTGACACGCTCCTGAGGACCGTTTACTGCGTGGCTTCTGCCCGGTGCCTCGGGGCGTGCCACCTCGTCCTCTGCTAGAGTTTTGGTCTCGGTGAAGGAGGCCAGAGTGTGAGGAGGCCGGGTGCGCTCCGGCAGAGCCTTTCTGGCAGGGCTTCCCCGAGGAACGGAGACGGGACCCTGCGCACGGCAGGGAGCGGTGGGGAGGGTTCGAGGGACTTCACGGTGCCGAGGAGGTGCGGTGTGGTAGCCGTTTTGCTGTGTGCGGAAAAGCAGAAATAAGACCCAGTGTCCCCGCTGGGTTCTGTCCCTGGGCGCCTGGTGTAGGGGGAGCGAGGGCTGTTTGGAAGAGAGGCCGATCTGCGGCAGGGGTGGGCCCACGCGGGATGGTGGGGAACAGCCCCGTCCTGGGAGAGTGAGCCTGCAAGTGCGCACGCTCCAGGAGCACTTCCCCGGAGCGTGGGGGGAGCCAGCGCCGGGCCCCGAGGCCCCCAGGCCAGCAGCCCAGCTTGCCCTAGGCCGGGCCCGCTTGTGAACGAAACCCACTGGGCGCTGGTTCGCTCAGTCCCACAGCTGCGGTGGAAACTGCGGAGTGGAGGCCGGTTTGGCTGAGGGTCAGGGAAACCCAGTCTGTTAACCTGAGACACTTGGCGTGAAGCGTGGAGATGCCTTTGCCAGCTGGGCTGCGCCGCCGGCCTTCCCCCTCCCTCCGTCTCCGGGTGCATCAGATACCCCCTCGTTTGTGAGGCCATCAGCCGCTTACCCCCTTGCACAGCCTTGCCACGCCGGCCCGGTGCTCCTGACCTAAACACTCTTTCCCTGCCTCTCTGTCCGTGGCAGCCGTGAGGGTGCGCGTGTGTTTGGGTCCAGGGGAGGAGGGATTGTGTCGCTTCCCGCTCCAGGCCACTGAGTACTACCCGCCGAACCCCCGAGAGCCTCAGGCAGGACCTTGTCGGCCCCTCTTACATCCTAGCACCAGGGAGCACATGGCTCAGGAGACACACTTGCTGTGTGTGTGCCGAACGGAGGCCATAGGGCCAGCGGGTCTTTCTTCTTTGACACCTGTCACTTGGCGAGACCTAAGAGACCCAAGGCACCCACCGCAGGGAAGGACTGAGCCCATGGAGAAAAGTTGAGTCCAGGCGGGATTGGGTTTTCTCCTGTTGAAATAAACACACTCCTCAAACTGCAGCGGGCTAGCCTGCCAGGGGGTGACTCAGCCCCCCGGCTTGTGGGACAGACAGGTCTGCGGAGTGAGGTCACCAGGCCCCGAGGAAGGAAGCCGCCCAGGCTGGCTCCCTGTCCATTCAGACGCAGCCTGCGGAGGCGGGACTCGAGGCCGCGTCATCCTCCTCTTTGCATGTCACCTGCAGGGCCCTGGGGAGAAGTGGCACGGTCCAGCTGCGTCCCGGTGAGAGGGAAGCCTCCCTGGCTCCCGCCACCCTCTGGAGGCCCTGCTGTTTCACAAACTGGGTGATTGCAGGGCCGGGACTGCGTGGGGACTGGGGCGCGTGAATGACCAGAGATGCCAGTGGAGCGGTTGAAGGAACCGGGGTAGGACCAGTGTTGCGTCACTGACTTCCCATCTGCCAAAATTAGCAAGCTGCTGGGCGCCTCCCCGCCCCGCGTGTGACCACATCCCAGCGCCGCCTCAGCTACAGAAATCCTGTGTTTGCGAGATGGCAGACGCTTTTGAATGAGGTCTCTCTGTCCTTCAGACAACTCTTCAGAGACGCGAAAGCAGAATAACCCACCTCGCTGCCAGCCCCCGTGCCTTGGCTCTCTGAGGGACGTTTTTGTGCCCCGTTGAGTGCCTCTGTGAAATGTCGCGATAACGGCACAAGGAGGCTTAAGTCTGATTCATTTCAGGATTGGTTTTAAGAATAGAAATTGTTTTATAGTTGCTTTTACTATTTAGTGGTTAAATTATTAGCTGGAGAGAGACACTCACTGCCTTGAATTTAAGCAGAACGTATATGTGAAAGAGCTTTTGTTCATTCAAGTGTTCGCTCTGACTCATCCAATAAAGATTTATTGACTGCCGGGCACGGGTTTGGGGACTGGAGAGACAGCAGGGAGCAGGACTCACAGAGTCCCTTGTGCCGTGGACATCTGTTTGGGGGTCAGAGGTAAAAGCCGAGACTAAGTGGTGAACAAGACAGTTTCGGGTAATAAATGTCCTCGGAGGAGGGCGGTTGGGGAAGATCCTCCCGGAAGGCGCATTTCAGTTCAGAGCTGGGTGGGGACATGTGCTTGGAGGGCGGGACCTGGCGCGCCCTGCAGGAAGAAGAGGGGGAGGTGTGTGGCTGCGACCCGGCTAGGTGTTTTGGACAAGCTTTGTGCATGTTTGCATTCTAGAAGACCCGGGGGGTTGCATTCCTGCTTCCCAGATGGGGAAGCTTCTCCAGCGAAGGCTCCCCAGTGAGATGGGATGTGTGCAGGCTGGGGGGCGGTGGCATCGCTGGTGGGGCCGGCGAGAGGACCTGTCTTTGTCCCCAGGCGAGGAGTCTCCTGATGAAGGGGTCTTTAGGAGGTCTGATCTCACACAGGACAGCCAACCCTGTGTCCTCTGCAGCCGCCTAGCCCCTTGCCAAGCGAGGGCTGTGGGTTTGCAGAACAGTGTGACTGGGGGCACCTGGATGGCTCGGTCGGCTGAGCGTCTGGTTTCGCCTCAGGTCATGATCTCACAGTTTGTAAGTTCAAGCCCCGCGTCAGGCTCTGTGCTGACAGCGCGGAGCCTGGAGCCTGCTTCAGATTCCGGTGTCTCCCTCCCTCTCTGCCTCTCCCCTGCTCATTCCCTGTCTCTCTCTCAAAAAAATAAGTAATAAAAATTAAAACAGCAACAGTGTGACCGATGTTGGCAAACGGGCTGAGGAGCCGGGGCTCGGTGAGGTGCCCGCACTCTTACTCTGTCCTCGGTGGGTGGCGGTCTCCTCCCCACTGCCCTCCTTGACTGCGTGGCTCTTCCCGGGGGCCCCTTTGCTCTCTGTGAAGCCCCACAGCCGATGGGGCAGGGAGTGGGTTGCTGTGAGCAGCTGCTGAGTGGAGTTTCCAGGCTGGGTCATCCGGCCTTGCTGACCACGTCACGCCTCCAGGCCCTACTTCCGTCTGGAGTCCACACCTCTCAGGTGCCACCCGCTGTGGCTCCGGTCCTGGCCGCCTCATGGGTTTCCTCATTCCTGAACCAGCACCTGCTGGGATGTTTCCTGGTGCGCGTCCCTGCCAGTTGCTTGTCCAGGGACGGGCGCCGTTGGCCGCTCTGTCCGGCCCGGTCCTTGGATTGTCTCCCCAGGCTTCGCCTGTCCTGGCCGCAGGGCAGAAGCTGTCCTGGGAGGGAGCCAGAGTCAGCGGAGATGAAGGCCAGGGCCAGGAGTCAGATGCCCTTGCTCACAGGACGGGGGGAGCCATGGAGGCCCGTGAGCTTCCCGGTGCCGCCCCGATGTGTTATTACCCGAGACTCGAACAAATCCCTGATGCAGAATGTGCGTCCTGACTTGGAGTCGGGCCCGGCGCTCCCTGCGCGGTAACGGCCCTGGGGGTGCGGGGTTCCTGTGGCGGGACGGAGAGGATGTCTGTTGATGCACTGCTTCCTCGGCCCAGCCTCCCTCCTCCGGGACCCGCTGGGGGAGTGGTGGCCGAGAGGACAGTCTGGAGCCGGGCAGCCTGGGCCCAGTCCTGCAGCTTCGTCCCTGTCCGTGCGAAGGCTGGGGGGGAGGGTTGTGTGAGGGTCACGTCAATACGCAAAGCACTTAGAACGGTGCCTGGCAGGGCAAAGGCACTTGGTCAGCACTGCATTATTATGACCTTGGGCAAGTGGTTACCTTCTTTAAGGCTTGATTTTCCTCGTCTGCCTCCTCCTCCGGTTACTTGGGAGATTAAATGAGATAATACTGGTCAGGTGCTCAGCACGCAGCTTGGCACATGGCTGAACGTGATAAAAACCGGTTTATTACTAAGTTAGCCTAGTTTGCTGTCCTTGTGGCACGAAATACACCTTTCACCAGCTTCCCGGTGCCAGTGATTCTGCTTCTGTCTCCAGAGCCTTCCCATCCCTTAGCCAGTGCCCGCCTTATACCCGCCTCTGCCCTTCGGCAGGTCAGGCCGCTCACCATCCCGACACGGGGTGGAACAAGTGGAGGGTTGCAGGCCAGGTGGCTGCCCAGGGCCTGGGGTGTGGACTCGTTGGCTTTTTCCAGCACAGAAAGGGCAGCGGTGGCCTGAATGCCCATGACCCCGTTCACGGTCTCGTGCTCCCCGGTCTAAGAAACCTGTCTCTGCAGACCCTCCAGCTCCCACCCAAGTCCCCCGGGGTGTAGCTGGGGCCTCACGACTGCCCTGGAACTCCCCGCTGTTGTCTGGCCCTGCTTTCCTGCAGCAGGGAGAACCACTCCCGGTCCCCCCCCCGCCCCCCCCGCCCGACCACCGAAAGGTCAAGGAAACTGTTCCTCTTTTCCCCACGAGTCAGATAAGCAGACAGATCCCCCGACGGTCACCACCTGTCCTCCCTCCCACCCCAGGACCCTTCTCTCCAGCTCCGGGTTTTCCACCCAGACACTGAGGCCCCCGACCAGTCCATTCCATCACGAGTGGTTTCTCTCCATGGGAATCGATCCTGCCAGCCGTGAGGGATTGAACTTGCTGTTGTCAGAGCTGCTGGGGGTAGTTCTGGCCTAGGCGGCTGTACCAGGGCAGGAAGAAGCCTATTTTTCAGGCCGCAGGCTAGAGAGAACCCACGTGATGGGGCTGCGTTCCCGCCTGAATTTGCCCCCAGCCACCTGTCAGGCTGTGGTGAGGACGCCCTGCTGTGGGGACAGAAGTGTTGCCGTCAGAGCTGCCTTGAGACTGTAAACCCGAGAAGCTGAGCTGTGTCACCGTCGCCCAGCGTAGATTCCAGCACTAAGGAGAAGAACCCCGAAGCTCTTCCCACCCCTGCCACCCACTCGGGACCGGCTGGGGAGGCAGAGGGCGTCTCCAGAGCCTGACGTCCCCTCCTGGGACGAGGCTTGGCTGCTGTGCCTGGTAGGAAAAGCGAGGCCCTGTGAAGTGTGCACAGACTCCCTCTGTGTGAACACTGTGCCTCCTTGTGAGGCTCCCCGACCCACACATCTGCTGCCCTGCACACAACGGGGCCGTGTTCCCACCCCAGGAGGGACCCTGTTCCCGTGGCCAGCGCTGGGAGGGCGGGTGGGGGAGAGAGGAGAGGCCTGATGCCCAGACCCCGCCGTGTACCCAGGGGCCCCACCTCACCGGGGCTCCCGCTTTGGGAAGTCTTTCATGGGCCAGGCACCATCTAGGGCTGGGGGTACAGCAGCGACCCGAGAGGCAGAACCACTCCCTTCATGGTGCTGACATTCGGATAATAGATAAGGAAAACGTCCTTGTCGGGTGCTGAGTAGCCGAGTACATGGAAAAACGTTAATCAGGGGAGACTGAAATAGGGTGGTGGCAGGAAGGGGAGCGGTGAGCAGAGACCGGAAGGGGGTGGGGGTGGGGGTGGTCTTCCGAGGGGCCCAGTGCCCAGCAGCGAGCGGGTGCTCAGTACACATCTGGACCACTGGCGAAGTGAAGGCTGGGCGGGGTGACCTGGGGGAAGGCTGGGAGCTGGGACCGCCTCACCCTGGCGCCCCATCCTCGGCTCAGCCACGCACTCCTGCCCCTGCTGCCCTGGCTTCGCACAGCCTCCTCCCTGCCTCGTCCCTGCTCACAGAGGGAAGGACTCGCTGCCCTGCCACTCCCCTCCCTTGCTGGGCCCTAGCCAGCCCGTTCCTTTAGGGCGCGCCTCTGCTTCTGCTCTCCGGCTGCAGGGCCCAGGGTGGGGAGCAGTTCATACGGGAGCCCCTTCAGCTTGCTCTGACTTGGGGTTGCATCTCTGCATCCACAGCCTCCTGGGTCTGTTCTACATGTGTTGCTTTGGCTCTGCTTTTGCCTGGAATCTTCCGGATCAGGCTAGACCAGGTGGCAGTCATCAGAAGAGCCAGCTCAGGTGTCAGGGCAGCTGGGGGATGGAGTTACACACCCCCAGAGACTGGACACTCCCGGGTTATGAGCTGGCAGCTGCTCGCTGCTGGGGGAGGTGTGGCCTCCCACACCCTTCTTGCTCTGTGCACGGCCACCCCCGCCTGCCCCTTCCCAGCTCTGTGCCCACATGGGAGGGAGGAGCCTGGGATGCTGTACAGCTGAGTCGCTAAGGACACAGCCGTCAGCCAGACCTGGTTTTGCCCATAGTGGCTGTACAGACAGGATTCCTAACCTCTCTGTACCTCGGTTTTCTCATCAGGAAAGTGGGCTCATGCCCACTTCCTGCAGCCATTGCTGGAGGTGTGTTGCCTGTGCCTGGAACAGTGAAATCACCCAGGAGATGGTGGTTAGCGGTCATCATTGTCACCACCACTGCGGGGGACAGAGGTCTGCCTGGATGGGGTGCGGTGGTTACACAGGGCGGGGAGAAAGGAGGCCTGGCCTCGGCTTCTCTCCCAGCTTCTGCTCAGTGATGCTTGTTGAACACAGCCAGGCGCAGAGGCCTCAGGGAGGCTGTGCTGGCAGAGGGTCAGCAAACAGATGGCAAGGGAGCCTTCCAGGTCTGGCTCGCTGCAGCTTTGGGAATAAGAGAAGCCAGCGCCTGTCTGGGTTTGTCGGGACCCTGGGATGGGACACCAGGAGAGTGGCCCCTGAGGGGCCCAATGTGGGGTCAGCACTCCTGTGTCCCGGTGAGTGGGGCCACAGTGGGCTCTGTGGTCGGGGGCCTGGTCCAGGTTCAGCGTGCCCGATGGGAAAGGCCTGCCTCCGCTCCTGTGGGGTTGCTTTTCTTACGGACAGAGGAACTCTCACAGCCTTGCCAAGTAGGCCCAGAGTCGGTCATGGTGGACGTGTGTGTGGGTGAAACCGCCTCCTTGCCAGGCTGGGTATTTATATTGTGCGGAGGCTGGGGTGGATCGCTCGGCGGCCTCTAGGCTAAGAAGAAAGTAAGAATCGGGGCTGCCCCGTGGGGCTCCCTCTGCCCTCCTGTCTGAGTCAGGCCACCATACAAGTGCGTCCTATTGACAAGGCCTTGACCTGCTGGCGTGGGTCCTGGGCTGCAGGGTGAGAGCACCCGGCAGCCCCAGCCCTTGCTCAGCCACCGCAGGTCCTAGCACAGCCTGGGGGGCAGGCTGCTGTGGGCCCCGGCGAAGGACCAGTGGGAGACGGAAGGATGGCATCTGTAGGTTTGCTGGGGATCTGCCTGTCGCTCCCACCAGCGGACACAGGCAACTCTTCCCCAGCATAAACGTGATGACCTCTGTCCAGATGCTGGGCATCTGGACAGAGGCTTGTAGGACCTGCCTGCAGGTGGAGGATTAAAACATACCCACGAGTAAAGCCGGGGCTGGCAGTAAGTGCCACGGCCCTTTGGTGAGGGAGCAGTCCCATCCGGGAAGCCTCGGGCTGCAGAGGCCCTGAGCTAAGGGAGAGGAGACCGGACCCCAGCAGGTGGACATGGGTGAGGACCTCTGCCCACAAATGACATGGCTGCTTGCTCAGTGCCCAAGTGGCAGCAGTAGATATGCTGAGTGGATCCCCCCACTTCCCACCACCCCCAGTAGGGCCACGATCGCCGTCTACTTCAGCGCTTGTCCCCATCCAGGAGGGAGGTGGCCTGTGTGGCAGACAGGGCACAGGACCTGGGTTTGTCCTGTGTTTCCATGTAGTGGCCATGTGGCCTTGCCCCACAGTAACATGGGGGTGTGTGTGTGACACACGTGTCTTCACAGAGCGTCACGAGGGCTCCATAGGGATGAGGCAGAGGAGGCCACATTGTTGTGACTTCCTGTTCCCCCTGGGACCGCTCCCCCTGGCTGCTCCCCTTCTGGGTTGACAGAAATGCACACAGGTGTCTGCCCAGAGGTGGCCTCCTGCAGCTACCAGCCAGCCTCTCTCCTTATTTCCTGCCCCCGGAAGGTTCCCAGGTGCTTTTTGGCATCAGGTATCCACTCATTTTGAGCTGTACATGTCAAGGGAAAGAAAAATCTTCAGACCTCTGGTTCGCTTAGGTTGGGAGAACTTCCTTTTCCTCTGCATCTCTACGCCTGCCTTTGACTGGCAGGAAGAATCCATCCTGTGTCTTCTGGAGAAGTCTGCCTGGTCGGTTTCTGAACCTTGCCTCCTCTGTTCCCACCCAGGCCATCAGCATCAGCAAAGCCATCAACACCCAGGAGGCCCCCGTGAAGGAGAAGCATGCCCGGCGTATCCTCCCCTGCTTCCGGCAGGCCGGCCACCCTCACTCTGGGTCTCTGGGGGGGGGGGGGAGGCGGGGACAGTGGGGGCGGCTGAGCGGCCATATACGCAACATCAGCCTTGCTTTTAAGGTCTCGTCCGGGAAGCGTCCGGGGAGAGGGAGCGGAGGGCGTGGCCTGCCCTGCGTAGTCTCTGACCATGGACTTGGTGGCAAATGAATTGGGGGGCGAGGGACAGTGCAGGTGACTGGCCACCAGAACTTGTCAAGTGTGCCCTTGACAAGACAGAGGCCTGAGAAGATGTGCTCGTGTGGCCCCGGGCTAGTGGGGCCGCCTGCCTTTCTCTGCTGCTTTCACATTCTCAGTCCCATCTGGGGAACACCATCTATCATCTTAGGCTGTTGGGCCCGGTTAAATTTGTGAGGCTTGACCTTGGCAGAAAACCGTAGCTTTCGGTGGACTGCTGCAGACGTGGAGGGAGAGGGCTGCTGGGAGAAGGTGCTGGGTGGCCATGGGGGAGGGGCCAGCCTTCCCCCTGCATCACTCAGCTGTACCCGCCGAGCACCCCAGCCTTCCCTACACTTGAGTCTCTGCCTCTTGCACTTGGCCTTGACCCTGGTAGGCATCATTCTGGGCACTCATCATGAGAAGGGGGCCTTCACCTTCTGGTCCTACGCCATTGGTCTGCCCCTTCCCAGCAGCTCCATCCTCAGCTGGAAGTTCTGCCACGTGCTGCACAAGGTCCTCCGAGACGGGCACCCGAATGTGAGTAGCTGCTGTCACTGGTGCTGGGGGGGGGGGTCTCCTGGGCCCTCCACCTGCTGTTGCCTGAGCCAGCCAGCGCCCCGGGGAGGCAGAGCAGTGTCGCTGTGAAACGAGAGCTCGTCCCCACGTCTGCCGTGTCCGTCCCTCCCTGCCCTCGGCATGCCAGCCAGCATGGGTGATGCGTGTGCTGGGACCCCGCCCGCATGGGCCTGGGCCCTTCGTCCTTCTCCTGTCTCCCCTCCGTGCCGCAGGTGCTGCAGGACTGCCAGCGTCATCGGAGCAACATCCGGGAGATCGGAGATCTGTGGGTGAGCGCGGGGGCAGGCGCGGGGGCCCGAGCGCCTTGCAGAGGGCATCGTCCAGGAAGTCCAGCCCCAGTCCTGCCCGGCGGCCTGACCCCCAGCTCGTGGGGCCGAGCGAACGGGAGCTCCCTGCAGTTGGCTGTCTTTGTCCTCCTTTCCCTCGGCACAGAAGTCTTGTTATCTGGGCAGACAGTGGGGGCGGCCGGGCGGCCGTAAATGCAACATCAGCCTTGCTTTTAAGGTCTCGTCCGGGAAGCTCCAAACACATAACCAACGGGCTGCCTAGCTCCAGAAGCTCAGCAGCCCTTTGGTCCCTGTGAGCTGGGAAAGGTGGCGACAGCTGAGTGTGGGCGTCTGGTGGTTACAGCCGATGTGAGGGGTCCAGACTCCCCCAACCCAGACCGACTGCTTTAGAATCTCAGGATTGGGAGCTGGGTTCAAAAAACGTCCCCGAAGATTCTTATCCGTAATCAAGTTTGGAGCCCCAAGAGCTTGTATTCTAGATCTCCTCCAAGACCCTCAGGGGGGTCCCCGGGGAGTACTGCGACCTCGTGGGCTAGGCCGGCGGCAGCACAGCCTCTGGGAGCTGAGCGGCAGAAGGAGGCCCTGCTGGCAGGGACACGAACCGCCGTGTCTCACAGATGTCCCTTGAAGTGAAGAAACTCGTGCCGATGGTGGCGTTTGCGGGCGCAGGCCTGGCTGGTGTGCCCGCGGGGGCAGGTGTTCGGAGGTGGCCGGGGAGGTAGCTGGGAGGATGTGTACACACAGAATGGGCCTCCCTGCTGCCACCAGCATTTTAATGAAGTCCCAACTCTGAGCTGGCCTGTTGCCCTGTCAAAAGGCTTTCTTTTCACAAGAGTTTTCTTTGGCAGGAAGGACTAGGAGTAAAATCATAAAAAAACAAAAAAAACAAAAAAAACAAAACTAAAGCATAGGACTGGCGGAGGCCCTCAGGAGGGACGCGTCAGTCGCCTCTGGAGGGCCGAGCCATATTTGTGCGTGAGCGTCCGTCCGTCCATGTGGCGGGTGGAGGAGGGACACTGCGGCTGGCGGCATGCACCTTCCGCCTCTGCTTTCTCGTCGGCCCCGAAGTGTGACCCGGTCCTGTAGGATTGGCGGGTACCTTCCCAGGGCGGGGGACCCTGGTGCTAGTGCTCCTGTCTCCACAGGGACACCTGCATGACCGCTACGGACAGCTGGTGACCGTTTACACCAAGCTCTTGCTGACCAAGATCTCCTTCCACCTCAAGGTAGTTTTCTCAGGCGTCACGGGGCCGGCGGTGGGGGGCCCTGGGCTTTTCTCTCTGTGATGTCCTGGGAAGCTGGGTGGTGGCATCTCCTGTGTCCCAACTTTGACCTGAGGGGAAACCAGGGGTGCCTGGGGCATCTTGAGACGTTTCCCACCAATGCCGGGGGGGTGGTGTCCGCCTTGCCCTTGGCTCCAGGTGGCCTCTCACCCTAACCCGAGGTCCCCTCCTCCTCCCCCCTCCCCTTCCCCCTACTCTCCCCCTGTCCCCCCTCTCCTCCTCCCCCTCCTCCCCCTCCTCCCCCTTCTCCCCCCCTCCCCCCTCCCCCCTCCTCCCTCTCCCTCCTCTCCCTCCTCTCCCTCCTCTCCCTCCTCTCCCTCCTCTCCCTCCTCTCCCTCCTCTCCCTCCTCCTCCTCCTCTGCCCTGTCACCTGTAGCTCCCCCCTTAGCCAGTGCCCAGGGCAGATGGGGGCATCCCTGGCCTCTCCTCCTTTCCTCAGAAGCCAGAACCAGTTCTGGGCCGGGGCCTGCATGGGCCTCAGCTGAGTGGGGGTGTCCTCTCCATAGCACCCCCAGTTTCCTGCGGGCCTGGAGGTAACAGATGAAGTGTTGGAGAAGACTGCCGGGACCGACGTCAACAACATGTGAGTCCCTCGGGACAGTGCGGCTGCCTGGTGCCGCTTCCTTCTCCCTCAGCATTCGTGCTCCGGGTCCATGAGGCCAGGCGCTCGAGGTGACTGGCTGGGGCAGAGGGTCCCTGTTCCCGGGATGAGGCTGAAGTTCAGGGGCTGGGGTTTGTTTGGAATCTGGTCTCTGGCTGAAAGACGGATGTCCCGTGCAGAGGCACGTGGGTGAGCCGTGCTCCCTCTTCCCACCTGGGGGGCTCCTGGGGTGAGTGCCCAGCCCCTCCACTCAGCCCCCCACCTTCCCCTCGTAGCTTCCAGCTCACCGTGGAGATGTTTGATTACATGGACTGCGAGCTGAGGCTTTCTGAATCAGGTAGGCCAACCAAGCAACAGCCCCCCCCACACCCAGGACCAGCGTGGTTCCTCAGGGCCCAGAGCCAGATGCGAAGTGAGCCCCACCAGCTTACCTTGCCCCTGGTGTCCACGCCCCTGCCAGGAGGGGGTAACGGGGCCTCCAGGTGTCCCCAGGACATGGGGAGAGGTATTCACTGCTCCTGCAGGGTGCCAGGCCCCAGAGGTGTCCAGGGCACGGCACCCCCCGCCCCCAGGGTCGGGCATCTGCAGAGCCCCCCCAGGAGGAGAGAGTTGGTTTGGGTCACCTTGCCTGTTTCCTGTCATGGACTTGGCAGCCCAGGGACCCAGTAGCTGCCGGAAAGGAAGTCTCAGAGGGCTCGCCCTCTCGGGGCCGCAGAGGGGATTGTTCTGGGCACCAGCTTCAGGACAGCCTATTGGGTGACTCAGTGCTCTGTGTTGGAGAACGAGTAACAGATGCCTTTTTAAGGGAAAATCGGGATTTGAGAGAGGCGGGTCTGGGCAGCCTCCCGGCTCTCCTGGATCTAGACTCGAGCCGCACCCGGAGGAGCCCAGGTCCCACCGAGGAGTGTGGCCTGGCCTGTGACTGGCAGGGGCGAGACGTGCTTCTCACGGTGGTCCCCACCAGGGAAGATAGAGAAGACCCACAGTTGGGTGCCCTGCCCCTTGCAACGCCGACCTCTTGAAGAAGCACGAAGAAGGGTGGCGAGCAGTCCACGGGCCGGCGTCTCCCTGGAGAACCTTCCTGGATGCCCCTCAGTGGAGAGGATGGTTTTGCCTTGCATCAAACCCCAAATAGTATTTTATGTTTCAGTTTTTATAGGAAGATGTACTTGTAATTTGAAGTTGAGATTTAGAGGGTAAAAGACCATACTTAGCTGCTTCTCCTTCCTCATCCCTCCCTCCTGGGCTTGGAGGTTTGCAAATGGTCCCACCCTAGGCCAGGTGAGCGTTAGGGCCCCAGGGCTTGTCCCGGTGTCTGTGTCGTGTGTGGGCCACCCTGGCGTTTGGTCTGCCCATTGTCCTTTCTCTTTCTGCCCCAGAGAAGAGGCGGTCGTGGTGGGGGCAGCATCGTGTTTGTCCTTGGCCCTCCTACTTGGCTGATCTGATTGTCAGGGCCGGGGAAATTGACCCCAGGAGCAAGTGATGTTTCGGGGTCACTTGGGGTTTGCGGAACCGAGTCCTGATCGGGCTCCTGTGTGGCTCTCGCCATAGCTGTGAGATGAGGCACTTGGCTACGCGGCCTTGAGCTTCCTTCCCCTGAAGATTTAGGGTGAGCTTGAGGCCCACGGGTACAGGACCATCGAAGTCACCCTATCCCTCCAGCCCCTCGCCCTGGGTGCACTGCGTGGTGGCTCTCAGGAAACCCTTGCTGAGCCGAGCTGTATTCTCTTTGCCCCGACCCCACTGTTGCCCTAGTTTGCGAGGGCTCTCGGGTCGGTCTGGGGCAGCCACAGCACAGGGGGCTCCTGTCCTAGCAGTTCGGAGCGTGTTGGTGTCCAAGGACCTGGGACAGAGTTATCCTGGCCGGCTGGGACTGGCAAGGCAGGTCCCCAGGCTGCCTCCCCCCAGCGTTGCTCTGACGATGCCCGGGGAGGACGGCCTGGGGCCTGCGCTCTGCACTCTTCTCACCGCGCCTGTCCCCGAGGCCGCGTCCCGGCTCCCCACGCGCACGCTCCTCCCTCCACCTCTGCTTGCAGTTTTCCGGCAGCTCAACACGGCCATCGCGGTGTCCCAGATGTCCTCGGGCCAGTGCCGCCTGGCCCCCCTCATCCAGGTCATCCAGGACTGCAGCCACCTCTACCACTACACAGTCAAGCTCATGTTCAAGCTGCATGCCTGTGAGTCCCCCGGGCCCCCTGCCGCCCCGCCTCGGCGCCCTGAGGGTCGGCCGGAGCCACAAAGGGCCATGTTGAGGTGGCTTACATGACGGACATTGACTGTATCAGAAATGAAAATCAAGGCGTTTAAAAGTTATTTTTTTTAAGATGTTTATTGTTGAGAGGTGGGGGGAAGGGCAGAGAGAGAGAGAGAGTCCCAAGCAGCTCTGTCCAGAGCCCGATGTGGGGCTCGAACCCATGAACTGCGAGATCATGATCTGAGCTGAAGACATTTAACTGACTGTCACCCAGGCGTCCCTAAAAAATTATTGTCAATTAAATGTGACCGTAATACACTACCCATTCACACAAACAACATAGTTGTGGTGGAAAAGCACCGTTCTCCAACACCAGGATTTAGTGAGAAGTGGGGTGTGGTTTTACACGTTTGCAGTTCTCTGAAACCCCTGGTCTTGGAGGCAGAAGCTGAGGTCAGCCCGCCGTGGCGCCTCGAGTCCTGCAGGCTGGAGTGACACATCCAAAGAGGCACATGTCGCCTCCGTGTTCACAGAGGGCTTGACCCTGGTGGACCCTCTGAAGAGGTCTTGGTCCCCCCCCCCCGAACCAGAGGCCTGGGGTGAATGAGCTGTTGGAATGCTATCGGCCCAGGCTGGAGTCCGAAAGCGATTTCACAGCGCCCCCTACAGGCAGGCACCAGTCAGGCTTGCTGTGGTCAAGATGCCAGAGTTTCCGCACACCCGTCTGCCCCCACCCCTTCAGTCGAAAGGCGCACCCCCACAGGGGTCTCCCCTCACCTCACCCTCCCAGTTGGGGGGGGGGGGCCCTGGCCAGGCAGCAGGTGCGCGCTCCTCTAGGATGGTTTCTAGAATGTGGCCGAGCAGAGCAGGAACGCGAGGGAGGGAAGGTTGAGTCTTTGCAGGGTGGAGGGGAAGTCCTGTCCAATGCCCCTGCCCCTCAGGTCTCCCAGCCGACACCTTGCAAGGACACAGGGACCGGTTCCACGAGCAGTTTCACAGGTATGGCCCGGGCAGGGAAGGGGTTCTGCGGCCCGGTGCGCTGGGGTGCCCGGCCGGGTCCGGCCCCGTGACCTCCCCGTATCTGCCCCCGCAGCCTCAGGAACTTCTTCCGGAGAGCCTCCGACATGCTCTACTTCAAGCGGCTCATCCAGATCCCCCGGCTGCCTGAGGTACCTGTCCTGTGCCCCGGGCCGCACAACCTGTTCCCACTCGGGAGACCCCAGGCGCCCAGTGGGGCCCCGCTTGGGCTCTGGGGAGGACTGAGGGGGGCTTCCTCCAGGGGCTGTTAGCCGCTCCCACTCATCGCCCCGCCCCCAGGGACCTCCCAACTTCCTGCGGGCCTCTGCGCTGGCGGAGCACGTCAAGCCTGTGGTGGTGATCCCCGAGGAGGCCCCCGAGGACGAGGAGCCCGAGAACCTCATTGAGATCAGCACGGGGCCCCCGGCCGGGGAGCCAGCGGTGAGGTTCCCCCCTTCCGGTCGGCTGTCCCTCCGCCCCTGCCCTCCCCTGGCCTGCCGGGCCCGGGGGCGTGGCCGTGGGTCACTGTGCTTGTGTGGCAGGTGGTGGCTGACCTCTTTGAGCAGACCTTCGGACCCCCCAATGGCTCCCTGAAGGATGACAGGTGAGGCGAGGGCCCGAGCGTCGCCTGCGGCGGGGGCTGGGCTGTGGCCAGGACTGACCTTGAAGGCCGTCTGTCCCCCAGGGACGTGCAGATCGAGACCCTGAAGAGAGAGGTGGAGGCGCTCCGTGCGGAGCTGGAGAAGATCAAGCTGGAGGTGAGGGTGGGGGACGCGGGCCCGGGCCGTGTGGCGCCCGGGCGGGGTCCCCACACCGCCGTCCTCGTGCTGTGCAGGCCCAGCGCTACGTCTCGCAGCTGAAGGGCCAGGTGAACGCGCTGGAGGCCGAGCTGGAGGAGCAGCGGAAGCAGAAGCAGAAGGCGCTGGTGGACAACGAGCAGCTGCGCCACGAGCTGGCCCAGCTGCGGGCTGCCCAGCGCGACGGCGAGCGGAACCAGGGCCTGCGCGAGGAGGCCGAGAGTGCGTGAGCGGCGCCCGGCGGGGGTGGGGGGGCGGCCCGGCGGGCAGCCCGCGACCCCCGCCTCTCCTGCCCCCTGCAGAGAGGGCCAGCGCCACCGAAGTGCGCTACCAGAAGCTCAAGGAGAAGCACAGCGAGCTCATCAGCACCCACGCCGAGCTGCTCAGGAAGGTGGGCGGGGCCCGGGTGGGGGCGGGGAGGGCGGCCGCCCAGTGGGCACCTCCCCCCACCCCTGCGGTGGCGAGCGTCAGCCTGTCCCTCACCTTCGCAGAATGCGGACACGGCCAAGCAGCTGACGGTGACGCAGCAGAGCCAGGAGGAGGTGGCACGGGTGAAGGAGCAGCTGGCCTTCCAGATGGAGCAAGTGAGACGCGAGTCCGAGCTGAAGGTGCGTCCCAGGCGTGCGCGTCCCCGTGGCCCCCGGCTCTGGCGGTGGTTGCGCCGCCCCGCCCGCCCACCGTGACACGCTGTCCCGTCCCAGCTGGAGGAGCAGACTGACCTGCTGGAGAAGCTCCGGACGGAGCTGGAGGCCAAGGGGGGAGAGCTGCTGCGCACACAGGAGGCTCTGCGCCGCACGGAGCAGGTATGGCCGCCGCAGGTGGGGTGGCCTCCGGGAGCCGAGGGGCAGGAGGTTAGCGTCTTTCCCGTGAACGGGGCCAGGCCCGCATACCGCCGGCTGAGTTCGGACCCGGGTGCAGCTCTGACTCGGGGGATGCGAGAAGGGGACCTCGGCCTTCGGGAAGTTCTCCGTCCAAGGGGCGGGTAACGACAACGTGGCTCCTGGGAGGGGTCTGTAAACCTGGGTGGGGACCAGGTGCAGGCGAGGCCCCCGGAAACCCTGCTCACCGGCCGGGTGTTCGCAGAGCGGCTCGGAGCTGAGCTCGAGGCTGGACGCACTGAGTGCAGAGAAGGCCGAGCTGAGCAGTGCGGTGCAGCGGCGGGAGGCGGACCTGCTGGCGGCCCAGGGCCTGGTGCGGGAGAAGGAGGAGGCGCTGAGCCAGGAGCAGCAGCGCGGCTCTCGGGAGACGGCTGAGCTCCAGAGGCAGCTGGCGGACAAGGTGACGTCCCGCCTCCCCCGCCACAGTAGCAGCTGGGCCGAGACCGGCCTGCAGGCTTGTGCGTCCGCCCTGTCCTTGCCGAACGTTTTTTACCGCTCCAAAAAGAAACTCTTCCCTCACGGAAGCAGTGAATCCCCACCCCCCTCTCGCGGCCCCAGCCCCCGACAGCCTCTGCCCTGCTCTGTGCCTCTCCGTGGACCTGCAGACCCTGCACGTGGATGGCACCTGGAGGTCGGACTGCTTTCCCTGAGCGGTGTCTGCAGGGTTCATGTGGGAGTCGCAGTCCAGTAACATCCCGCGGTGGAACGCGCTGTGTGTACTCGCCAGGGCCAGAGTGCGTTCTGGGTATTCGTTCATCAGCTGGGTGTTGGGCTTGTTCCTTACTTTGCCGTGGTGGGTAATGGCCGTGAACTAAAGCGCTGTGCCGTTTCTGTTCCTGCCAGGGACATGTGTGGCTTTTGATGTCCCTGCAACTGTTCTCTGTTGTTTTTAAGTTTATTTATTATTTTGAGAGAAAGAGAACCAGCTGGGGAGGGGCAGAGAGAGGACAGAAGATCTGAAGCAGGTTTTGTGCTGTTAGCAAAGAGCTCGATGTGGGGCTCGAACTCACAAATCGTGAGATCATGACCTGAGCCGAAGTCAGATGCTTAACTGACAGTCACCCAGGTGGTGCCCAATTTCCCTACAACCTTAGCAGCACTTGTTACTGGCTGTGGTCATTTTAGCCCCCTAGTGGGTAGGAGGTGGTGTCTCATTGTGGTTTGGTCTTGTATTTCCCTAAGGGTTTATGGTGTCGAACTTCTTTGTGTGTTCGTTGCCTTTTTTGTATCTTGGGAGAAATGTTTGTTCAGATCTTTTGCCTACTTTTTTTTTTTTTTTTTAATGTTTATTTATTTTTGAGACAGAGACAGAGCATGAGTGGGGGAGGGGCAGAGAGAGAGGGAGACACAGAATCCAAAGCAGGCTCCAGGCTCTGAGCCATCAGCACAGAGCCCGACGTGGGGCTCGAACTCACAGACCGTGAGATCATGACCTGAGCGAAGTCGGACGCTCAACCAACTGAGCCGCCCAGGCGCCCCCAGATCTTTTGCCTACTTTTTAACTTGGTTGTCTTTATTTTTTTTTAATGTTGATTTTTGGGAGAGTAGGGGAGGAGCAGAGAGAGAAGGGGACAGGATCCAAAGCAGGCTTTGTGCTGACAGCAGAGAGCCCATCACCGGGCTCGAACTCAAACCATGAGATTATGACCTGAGCCTAAGTCGGACGCTCAACCTACTGAGCCACCCGGGGGCCCCATCGGTTGTCTTTTTATCACTGAACTGTCTGCCCGGCTCCTAAAAGAGCAGTCCTAGCACAGGGGTGGGGCGGGGCCTCTCCTCAGACCTCCCTCCCCAGTGAGGGTCCCAGCCGGCCGCCTGCCTGGCCTCCTTCCCGGGGGGATGTCTAAGCCCCCTCGCCCCTCCCCCCAGGAGTCTCAGGAGCAAGAGCTACAGCGGAGGCTCGTGGACGAGCAGTTTGCGGTGCTCCGGGCCACCGCCGCCGCGGCCGAGCACATCCTGCAGGACGCCGTGGCCAAGCTGGATGACCCCCTGCACCTGCGCTGTACCAGCTCCCCAGGTAGGGCCTTTCCTTCCTTGCCTGGTGGGGTGCTCACCCACCCTGAGGGAAGAGGGGGAAGGGTGAGGAGGCCGCAGGCAGGCTCCTTCCAGACCGCTTCTCCCTGTGCCTGTAGACTACTTGGTGAGCAGGGCTCAGGCAGCCCTGGACGCTGTGAGCGCTGTGGAGAAGGGCCATGCCCAGTACCTGGTGTCCGAGTCAGGTAAGCACGGCAGTGGGGGGACCGGAGCAGGCAGGACAGGGGCCGCTGGCAGGGGGGTGCCCGTTCTGCTGGCCATGGCTGCCTTCTGCCACTGGGGAGCTTCCCAGAGCCGTGCCCCCTGCGCACGCCCAGCAGGAGCCCAGCCCTGCCCGCCCATGGGCCTGGGATCACCCAGACCTAGCCGTGTTCCTGGCTTGGCTGCTCTCTAGCCTCTTGACCTTGGTGTAGGCTTTTCTCCCCGTCGAACCTGCCTCTTCATAAACTGGGGCCCTCGTGTCCGTTGGCCTTGTGGGCAGAGAATATGAGCAGCCGGCCCAGCCCAGCCTTGTTCCATGGCGGTGGCGTGAGGGTTGTTTCTCCTTCCCCCACAGACGCCTCTGCGCTGGTGGCAGCCCTGACCCAGTTCTCCTACTTGGCCGCAGACACCATCGTCAATGGTGGTGCCACCTCCCACCTGGCCCCCACCGACCCTGCCGACCGTAAGTGCGCCCCGAGCTGGACTCCCACATGGCGTCAGACCCAGTGCGGGGGCATCTTCCAGGGCCCCCTGACGGACCTCTGTCCCTCCAGGCCTGATGGACACGTGCAGGGAGTGTGGGGCCCGGGCCCTGGAGCTCATGGGGCAGCTGCAGGGGCGGCAGACGCTGCGGCAGGCCCAGCCCGGCCTGGTGCGGGCCCCGCTGCATGGCATCCTTCAGCTGGGCCAGGTGAGGTGTGCAGCCGTGGCGTCGAGTGCGGGCTGAGGTCTGGAGGGGTGAGGACGCTGGGGTGAGACTCGGGGCCCTGACTTCCCTACACCTGCCTTGACTTTGGGCTGAACCGGTGCTCGTGTGTGGAGCTGAAGCTGGAGAACGCAGGGACAGAGTGGCGCCTCTCCGCCCCTCCCCAGCACCCCCAGCACTGCTGCTCCCGCCTCGCCCTGACTCCTTGCTGGGGCTCGAGTCCGCCCCCTCTGACTCCTGATGCCTCTTCCCCAGGAGCTGAAGCCCAAGAGCCTGGACGTGCGTCAGGAGGAGCTCGGGGCCATGGTGGACAAGGAGATGGCGGCCACGTCCGCGGCCATCGAAGATGCCGTGCGGAGGATCGAGGTGAGGACTGGGGGGCGGGGGCTCCTCCCGCTTCTGCAGGATCCCCGGGGCCTGGGTTGAATGCCCATCTCTGTGCTCCCGTGCGTGGGGTGGATGGCTTGGTGGCTGTTTAGGGGCGGGGGGAGGGGCTGGTCCAGCACCGCACCCCCTTCCCCCCACATGGCCCTCCTTGGGCCTGCTCCCACCTCTGTCATTGGCTGTAGGACATGATGAACCAGGCCCGCCATGCCAGCTCCGGGGTGAAGCTGGAGGTGAACGAAAGGTGAGCCCCCCTCACGCACCACCCCCGGGTCCCCCAGACCCCAGGCTGTTATGTCCCGCCTGCCTAGCTCTCCAGAAGGGACTGGGGACAAGCAGAGCCCACGCTGCCTGTGAGCCCCGCCTGCTCAACACCCGCGTCAGGCCCTGGGGTCGTCTGTGCGGAGGGCAGGCTCTTGAGGGCTCCTCTTTCTCTCTCCTCACCCCCCCCTGCTCATCTCAGGATCCTCAATTCCTGCACAGACCTGATGAAGGTGAGTGGCTGGCTGGGACCCCAGGGTGGGCTGTGTGCCTGCGAAGACCACTCCCCAAGAGTGACACGTGTTTTGGTCTTGGCAGGCCATCCGGCTCTTGGTGACCACGTCCACCAGCTTGCAGAAGGAAATTGTGGAGAGCGGCAGGGTGAGCAGGCCCGATTCCAGAAGAGGGCATGAGCTCAGAGGCCACTGCACCCTGGGCTTCAGCTGACCTCAGGCCTCCTTCGGGCACGAGCTACCTGAAGTGTGCAGTGATCAGGACCCCCCCCCCCAGTGATGCACAGGGTTCACGCCTGAATCCCCCCATGGCCCCGGGACGTACCCTCGAGGCTGAGGTGAAGGCAGAGGGACCCCGTGTGGGGATCTGGTTCCATCTGTGACCTCACTGACTGGTCCACCCTGCCCTGCCTTGCCTTCCTGTTGTCACTAGGGGGCAGCCACACAGCAGGAATTTTATGCCAAGAACTCCAGGTGGACCGAAGGCCTCATCTCCGCCTCCAAGGCCGTGGGCTGGGGAGCCACGCAGCTGGTGTATGTCGCCCCAGGTGGGGGGCAGCAGGGTGTTTGGCGCCCAGGGTCTGGGGAGGGAGCATGGAGGTGGCCGGTGCCCAGAGGGTCGAAGACCCAGGCCCCACCCGGCTCTGCCTGCAGGGAGTCGGCCGACAGGGTGGTGCTCCACACGGGCAAGTATGAAGAGCTCATCGTCTGCTCGCACGAGATCGCAGCCAGCACGGCCCAGCTGGTGGCAGCCTCCAAGGTGAGGCTTCCCGAGCGGCAGCCTCTCGGGTCTGGGCTGTGCCCGACGTCACGTGGTGGGGACGAGCCTGACCTGTCCCCACACCCCCCCAGGTGAAGGCAGACAAACACAGCCCCCACCTGAGCCGCCTGCAGGAGTGTTCCCGCACGGTCAACGAGATGGCCGCCAACGTGGTGGCCTCCACCAAGTCAGGCCAGGAGCAGATAGAAGAAAGAGGTGAGCCCAGGCCCTGGCAGCAGCCTGGGGTGGGCGCGGGCCCACAGACTCTAACCGCCCCCCCCCCCCCGCATCCTGTTCTGACCAGACACGATGGACTTCTCTGGCCTGTCCCTCATCAAGCTGAAGAAGCAGGAGATGGAGACCCAGGTGGGTGCCTGCGGCTGGCCTCCGTGCCTCCTGCTCCTCCCCGAGGGCTGAGCTCTGGGCGGGCTGGCAGGCGGGCCGCATGGCCATGCTGAGCGGGCATGGGGGCTGCAGGTTCGTGTCCTAGAGCTGGAGAAGCAGCTCGAGGCGGAGCGTGTGCGGCTGGGGGAGCTGCGGAAGCAGCACTACGTGCTGGCTGGCGGCGTAGGGACACCAAGCGAGGAGGAGCCTAGCCGACCCTCTGCTGCCCCCCGTGGCGGGACCTCCAAGAAGCCACCCCTGGCCCAGAAGCCCAGTGTGGCCCCCCGGCAGGACCAGCAGGTGCTGGGCGTCCACAACTGGGGCAGGGAGGGGCCCCAGAGGTTCGGGACACAGGGCAGAAATGCTGTCCCAGTAACATGGGGAGGCGGGGGCGGGCACAGGGAGGATGTGGGGGGCGGAAGGGAGGTACGGTGTGTGGGGGCCCAGCCACCTTCACCGAGCCCCTCAACTTTGACTCCTGCAGCTGGACAAAAAGGATGGTGTCTACCCGGCTCAGCTCGTGAACTACTAGGCTCCCGAAGGGGCCAGCGGGCGGGCCTGCACCTCGGGGGGCTGCCCCAGCTCAGCTGATGAGCCTCCGCAGGGTGCAGTCCCCCACCCCACGGCCCGAGGTCCCCAGCCCTCGCTGAACCCAAAGGATTAGGGGCCAGTTCTCCATCTGCAACCGGCACTCGTGAGGGCAGCCAGGACCTAGCAGGCCCAAGCCACAGTCTTCAGGAAATACACGGAACGTTTAATATTCCGCGTGCGAGCTTTCCTTCGTGAGTCCGTGTTCAGCACCCTGAGAAGCAGGGCCGCAGGAGCGGGAGCTTGGGTAGGACCTCCCCTGTCTGCCTTTTGAACTCAAGGTCTGAGGTTAGCAGTGAATAGCCGGTCCATGCTGCCTGTTGGGGACATTTGTAGCCTTCCTGGGGCACCAGTTCCATGGAGATGGGGCTAGGGTGGCCTCAAAGCGACTGCTCTTGAGCGGCCTACTATGGCCCGTTCTCCTTGGGCCTCACTCCCCGCCATCCAGGATGGGCCCTTTGGGCAGATGTGGGCCTGGCACTGCTGCCACGCCTGGTGGGCACAGGTGCTATGCTGTCAACTCTGGGAGTCCGTTCCGCCGACATCTGTGGTGACCCTCTTGTGTCCTGTTTTTCGTGCCCCTGATCTGGCTACTCCTGCCCTGGAGCCCCCATCCTGCCTGTTTCCCATGGCCCCCGCCACCTCTCTCCTTCCCTCCCCACTCCCCTCCCTCGGTGATGGCTGGCCGTCCTGAAGGCCACCCCAGCTCAGCCACAAAAAGCCCCAGAACTAGGACACCTGCCTACTGTCCTCCAGATCAAGGGCAGCTTGTGCCCCACAGGAAAGGGTCACCCAGCAGTGCGGCTGCACCCCCCTCCACCCTTGGCCTGCCCCGCCCCCATTGGGAGGACTTGCCAGAACATGTGTTCCTTGGGCCCCCACTCCCAGGAGCGCTTGGGAGGAAAGGACCCGCAGCTCGAGCCCCAAGAACCCCCCTCCCCCCCCCCCCAACGCCGCAGGGTGGTCCGTTACCAGCCACGGCCTGGAGAGGAGCTCAGGAGCCAGCTCTTCCTCTTTGCCTTTAGTCTTTCCTTGTGGTGAAGAGTCAGGTTGGCAATAAAACGCACTTGGACTGTCCTTGCCCTCCCGTGCGGGGCTGTGCCTGGGCTGTCCTTTCTCCAGGGCCGGGATGTGCGCCACAGGGCAGGGAACCACTTAGCTTCTGCAGGTAACAGGGCGCTTGGAACTACGGAAGGGCTTGCTAGAGCTGCTTCTGGTTCTGCCTGGCTCGTTTCCTGGGAAGGCCTTGAGGCCCTGGGATGGACACCTCTGGGGTGAGTCATGGTTTGGGGCTTTCCTCCCCAGCTTCAACTCCCAACCTCAGCCCCCTGGGTTCTTGTCCCCGCCCCCCCCACTTCCCCTCCCCTATCAGAAGCCACGCTTTGTGGGGAGGTGTGACCACGGAGTTCCTCCAGTTCAGAACCTGGTCCACGTCGGGGCTTGGTGGCGGGCACGTGGATTCCTAGCTGGTCCGGAGTGACTCGGTGTGGCCACACACAGCCTTGTATGGAGAAGCCAATGGGCCTCGGGGTTCCCAACATCACAGCTGGCTGTGCAGGCACCCGCCTTCTGTAGTGGCGCCCCCGCACCAAGGGCTCCTGGCCAGGCGGCCGTGCCTTGGCGCACTGCCCTCAGCGTGGCTCCTTCCCCCGCAGGCCACCAGCATTTGTGGAACAGACCATGCAGGCCAGGGCAGAAAAAAGATCAACTTGGGTGGCTTTCACCACATGTGGCCTCGGATGAGAGTCTCAGTCCCTGGGCCCGGGGTTCCCCAGAGCAGGGAGTGGGGGCCCTGTCCTGCTCTGGGCCGGTAGGAGGTGTGGGTGGGGTGGTTAAGTCCATAAATGGGGAGACGGAGCCAGCGCACGGTTCTCGTTTCTAAGAGAAAACAGCTTCAGGAAAGGCTTTCAAGCAGACGCTGGCTCCACCACATGCAAACCAGTGAAAACCAGCACGACTCAGTGGTCGAGCCAGAGAAAGGTTAGCTTGTTTTGAAATCAAATCCTCTGCAAATCTTTAACCGGAAACCCCAAACAGAAGCCTCAGGGTCTGATCTTGGCATGCCCCCTACCACTGTGCCTCCCGGACCTCTTCCCAAGCACGGGGGCCCAGGGCAGGGGGGGCAGTGTCCTCACCAGACGCTCCAGGTGTGGCTGTAAGCTTCCTAGCAGCCATTGGGAAAAAAACTATCAGACACAAATTCTCAAACAAGCACACTGATCTCTCCAGAAAGCCTTTCCTCTTCCTCCCGGGAAAACCACCGCGGTGTCTCCCGCGCACCTTCCCGGGTGATGATGGGCAGGGAGCGGCCCCGCACTTACAGGAGACCACACTAGGAGAGCTCGTCTCCCAACCAGTGCACCAAGCAGGGTCCCTCCCAGGATGCCCAGGCCCGGGTACACAGTCCAAGCCTGGGGGTCCGGGGTACAGAGAGCAGCAGCAAGTAACTGCCTGGGACGGTGGGAGGCGTTCTCGTCTCCAGAACAAAACGTCATCCACTCAATTCTGTCATTTCCAACGAGCAAAGAATGTCCGTCACTTTCCATCGGCGGTGCTGTCTGTGCTGGTGACCGTGTGGACCCAGTCAGGGAGAGACTTGAGTCCGGAGGGCACCCACGGGCCCCTGTACTGAGGCCCAAGCCTCTCGTGACCAGGCTGTCCCCCTGGCACTGGTCAAGGCAGACACCACAGGGATGTGGGGTGGCTTTTTAGCTTCGACACACAAGTCAGCTCCCCGCTTGGAACTCTGAGCAGTGGCACTCTAGGACCCAGCGCCTCATGAACACCCCCAGACAGATACAGGACAGACATACAGGACAGAACTACTGTTAATTCTCTATTTATTAAAAAGGGTCCTCCAGCTTTACAGCCCCAGCTCAGGCCTGGCCCTGGAGCAAGACCAGCCCGGCGGCCCTTCACCACATCGACAGAGCTCACACACTTGGCTACACCGCTTGTGGGTGTCCCCCCACCGACCTCGGGGTAGGCGGCAGAGGTACTGGGGAGGGGCGCACCCTGATCTCCCGATTCACAGAACATGGCAGGCACGCCCGTCCCATGCGGCTATGACACAGTGAAGTTCCAGTCCAGGAGAACCATACACTAACTGAAGACAAAGGTTGGTGGCCTCGCCCCGGGCCTGCTGGGCAGACCCTGTTTGAGCACTGCCTCCCTGCTCTCCCCAGGGCAGGTGAGATCCCAGAGGGCCAGGAGAAGCTGGGGGAGGCCCCCGAGTATCTGAGTTTGTTGGCACCGTCTGCTGATCCTGGTGCTGGCTTACGCCAGAGCACGCCGACATGCCGCCGGACGCCCTCTGTCCCACTCCTGTCCTAACGCCCAGTCAGAGGCAGAGAATATTGGCTACGAGTGTCCTGGTTCAAGATGGAACAGAAGTCTTCCACCTGCAACACAATGAGCTTGGACAAGGCCCTCTGGGAGCACACAGCCACGAGTGAGAGCCACCCGCCCCTCGGCCTGCCCAGCCTGTGGGCCTGCAAGGGAGCCATGGACAGGCCCTCATTGGCACCAGGGGAAACTAAGGCACAGCACAGGCACCCACACATGTGACCATACACTGCTTATAAGAAAGGAAGTCGCATTCGCTTCTGCACTTCAATCTGTTCAATATGTGCGTTTTTATAAAGTTTCCCTGAATGATCTTGTGTCAAAAAAGTTTTCTTTCCCAATATAAAACAGGAAAATTACATAGTAAAAATATTGGGGGAATATTTCTTCGTAGAACCCCTCAGGGGCTGGCCCGAGGCGGGGGAGAGAGGAGGAGCCGAGGACGGGGGCTGCTGTGCAAAGCCTGGCTCGGACGGCCTCCCCCGGCCCGGCTGCGGCGTGCGCAGCCTCTGGCCTGGCAGTGGGCCGAGTGCAAACTCCGCACGTGGCTTTGAAGCATCCAGGTTTACGGGGGGAGGGGCGGCTGGCAACCCCCAACCACCGATTCAGTAAGCACCTTCCAGGTGGGCGCACCTGACAGACCCTCACGAGGGACGGCGGCGGGCTGGGCCACAGCGCAGTCTTTCGCGCACAAAGCAGGAATGACGAAGCATGCTTATTAAATAAAGCTGCAACAAGAGGACCATGATTCTAAGGGGGGAGGGAGGCTTTTCCCCCAAACTGAGGAGTCCACCAACACTACAAGACTTAGAAATCACACCAAGGACACAAACCAGTGAGGCCACGGGGACACCAGGCTGAGGCCCTGCACGCACAACCACCTGGGTGCAAAACTGGGGTCTACGTCTACTTACCACTGACCTACAGTCTAGTCGAACGGGTGCGCTGGCCCAGGGCCGCAGCCCCCCGCCCCGGGTCCTCGCAGCCCGTGCGTGCAGAGCCCCGGCCAGCAGGTGCAGGCTCCCAGGAGGGCCGGGGCCACTCACTGGAGGATGAAGCCCGGCTGGTGTGGAGGCAGCCGGGGCGGGGGTCTCTGGGGGAGAGCGGGCGGGTACGGAGACATGAACTGTGCGGAGAATCCTTGTGGGGTGGGGAGGCCCACGCGGGGGGGCAGGGGAGGGCACTGTGATCCTGGGTATGGAAGGGCCGGTCCTGAGCCCATGGCAGCGGTGAACGGTGTGGCCAAGCGTCCTGCAGGCACCAGGGGAGGCGGCGGGGGGATGCGCCGAGGTAGCACGCAGGGGGGCCCACTGGTCTCTGAGGTAGGGTAGGGCAGAGGGGCAGCGGGCGCCGGCTCGGGCACCCTGGGTGGCAGCGGGGCCGGCACCGAGGCCTGCGGAAGTCTCTGTCCTTTCAGCACCAGCTCCTGGAGCTTCTCAATCTTCACTCTGCGTGTGTGGGCCAGTTTCCGCCTGCTCTGATAGACATCGATGAAGGAGTCCAGAGGAAGCTCTCCATCGAGAAACTTCTCCGCCATGTTCTGAAAGAAGCAGGAGAAACTCATTATAGGGACAGTTCAGCCCTTACGGGAAGGAACTCCCTCCACTGCCACCCCACCCCAGCTTCCTTCCATCACCTGTACCCTCCATCCCACCTGCCCCATGCTCCACGTTGCAGACCCTGGCTGACCTCTGAAGAGCCCCCCACCCCCCAGCAGGTGGCCCTGACCACCCGCCCTGCCCCACGAGCTGGACAAGGCAGGGCCTTAGGGAGCCAGGCTTAGATGAGGGGGCCTCCCAGCAGCCCTGAGCTGTGGGCGTCTCCCGGCTGGGTAGAAGCCACTGTCCCCGGTTCCCACCCTCTCACTAGGCCGGCAGGAGTCCCTCCCTCCCACTGGCTGCGCCCTGACACACACGCCCCATACATGGTCAACAGACATGCTCACGCCCACCTGGCCCCCACCCTAGCCCAGGGGTTACTTCAACCACGTGGCCTAACTTGGCAACACGCCAAGGCCCCAGCTTGCTGCGTCGCACAACTTTTGACCCTGACTCATCGCCTTATCACTTAGGGAGGCCCGGGCCTCCAGTGCTCAACTAGCTACATCTCCCAGGCTCTGCCCTGTTCCCGGATTCAGAGCCACTGGCGGCCGTGGCGCAGGCTCCCAGGAGGGTGTGGCACTCACTGTCCCTGGAGGAACTGGCCCGCAGGGGCCAGGCCCCGGTAACCACTGCCCCCCACCCGCCCCGCGCCAGCTGGCTCTACCTCAGTGTCTTCCTCAATCTTGGCTCCTTCTGCCTGAAGAAGCGCCAAAAGGGTCTCCAAGGAGGCACTGCTCGACTGTTTATCTGGAGGAGGCAAAAGGTACAATGAGAGAAGGGGGCGCCCGGACACCACACACTCCCCCAGACCCCTTGCCACCCATCTTTCAGAGAAAGGGAGCACTTTAACTGGAAAGACAATGGGAGAGTCACGCCACGGAGACCTGGCTTTCCAGGAAGTTCAAAGTCAAGGCCTTAGAATCCAAGACAGGAAGATGCAGGACAAAAGCAGGGGAAACTTGGGGTGGCCCCGTGCATCCCCCTCAGCGCCCCCCGTGTCCCCGTCGGGCCCACAGAGGGCTCTTACCCCGCATGTGAGCACCACCAGTCACCCCGCGCAGATCTCCTGTGTGTCTCTGAGTGCGAACTTACAGAGCACACAGAACTGAAGCACGGGACCCGCGTTCTCACTGATGGATAAGCCCCCCTCTCCACCCAATCAGGACATTCGCAAAGGCCCGCGGGGCCCAAGCCCCACGTCTGCCCTGGAGGCGGCCCCGCCGCACAAGCTCGGCCTGGTTCGGAACCTCACGTGAGCAGGTCACGTGCGTGTGCCGTGCTGGTCCCTTTCACTCGGCACCGTGTGGCTGAGATCCACCCCCCCCGCCCCCCCCCCCCCCCCCCCCCCCGCTCCCCCCCCCCCCCCCCCCCCGCTCCTTTCAGCGTCCGCCGTGTGGATATGATGCCTTATTTTCCATTGTTCTGTACATGGGCCCTCAGACGGTTCCCAAGCTCAGCTGTTACAAATGAAGCTACACACAACCACTCTCGTGCCCACCCCTGTGGACAGACAGGAATGTCCATGGCTGCCGGGGGCAGACCCGGGGCAGACCGGCAGAGCGAGCGCATGTCTCGTTCAGGCAGGTTTTGCCAAACAACTTTCCCCCCAAGGTGGTTTTTCCCAATTTACATTCCTCCCAGCGAGGGGAGGGCTGTCCTGGCCCGCGCCCGGCTGGACCGGCTCTGGCGGAGTGCACGGAGCGCCCGCCGCACCTGCGCAGGGAGAGGGGGTCTCAGGAGCAGAACGTCGTGTCCACCTCCGGGAAGGGCTGGGTTTTTAACCTTTTCTTCGCCTCGGCCGCCTCGAAAGCCACCCAAGCACTAGGACTTGCCCCGGAGTTCCTACAGCTCTTTGTAACGACTGCTGATGTAAGGGTGACCTTAAAATGAACTGTTCCTGGGGCACCTGCGTGGCTCCGTCGGTTAAGTGTCAGATTAAGGCTCAGGTCATGGTCTCGCAGTTCATGTGTTCAAGCCCTGCATAGGGCTCTCTGCTGGCAGCTCAGAGCCTGGAACCTGCTTCAGATTCTGTGTCTCCCTCTCTCTCTGCCCCTCCCTGGCTCACTCTCTCAAAAATAAATATGAAAGAAAAAAAAAAAAAATGACGGGCACCTGGTTGGCTCAGTTGATTAAGTACCTGACTTCGGCTCAGGTCACGATCTCACAGTTTCGTGGGGTTGAGTCCCGCTCTCTGCCCCTCCCCCACTCATCCTGTCTCTCTCAAAAATAAACATTAAAAAATTAAAAACAAAAACAAAAACAAAAAAAGTTCCCACGATGGTATTTATCAACATGACTTTTGAAGACCTAACTTCACAGGATAAAATGTTTGTTAAATATGATAAAGTAAGTTACTTTTTTCTTCACTGTTTAGAGAAGGTGAAATCTTGTTTAAAAACTGGTTAAGTCTCGGGGTGCCTGGGTGGCTCAGTCGGTTAAGCCTCCGACTTCGGCTCAAGTCATGATCTCACAGTTTGTGAGTTTGAGCCCCACATGGGGCTCTGTGCTGACAGCTCGGAGCCTGGAGCCTGCTTCGGATTCTGTGTGTGTCTCTCTCTCTGTCCCGCCCTAAATCATACTCGGCCTCTCTCTAGAAAATAAACATTAAAAAATAAAATAAAATAAATTTTAAGTGGTTAAGTCTCTTTTCTAAATAGGTGAAACGATTCTATATATAAATTTTTTCTTTGTGGCATTAATCATGGTCTTAATCCAGAAAATTTCCGTAATAACACTTCTTTCCTGGTAATCTAACAGCTTGAAAATGTGTCCTTCCCTCAACTCTTTATTCTTGGAGGATCACCCTGAAAAAGTTACCTAATTTGGTCTTCTTTATCTGATAGGCTTCGAAGAGAACCTGGAGTTCCTGGTATTTTTGGGTCAAACGTGCTTTCAGGGCGTCCAGCTGGGGCTGGTACAGAAGGTTCTCTTCTGCCAGGCTCCGGTTGCTGGCGAGCGTCATTTCTTTGTTAAGCTGAACATTCTGCGTCTGCAAGAAACACAGGATGAGGAGAGGTATTAGTTCCCGGACCAGTCCCCCTGAGGTCCTGTGCCCCGCCTCCCCCCCAGGAGCTACCACATCTGCTTCCGTCTGGCTGGTCACCAGGCTGCGACCACATGTGGGGCCACTCCCAGCCCAGGCTCAGCCCCTCTGGCTTTCTAGTTTGGACACAGCTCCCTGTTCTTCAAGAGCGAAGCCACTTCCTTTCCAACCATTTGCAGACGGGCTTTGTCTTGCAACTGGGCAAGGCTTTTTGCTGCAATAGCTGCGCTGTGACTGGAATCCCTTACTGCCGCCATTGTGCTGCCAAGAATAAACAGCTGTAAAGATTTAGGGCCTGATTTGTTCAAAACCAGTTTCTGCTGCTCCAGCGGAAGTTAAAGAATCACTTTTAACAGAGGAGGGTCAGCTGGCACGGTGTCAATTCAGGCTCAGTCATCAGGCTTAGGGCTCAAACGCGAAAGCCTGACACCCTCTGGGAAAGAATTCCGTTTGCAGTGACCCTGCTCTCTCTCCCACGTCCTGCTCCTCCTCGACTGAGGGGAAGGCCAGAGCCCTCCCACCTCCAGCCCCAAAGCTGGGGCCAGAGAAGCCCACATGCCCAGACCCCGGGGTGACGAGGAAGTAGAAAGCCTGAGCTGAAGAATTCCCAATAAAACTTAGCAAATTCCCAATAAAGTTATGTTTAAAGAAAACCCCCAAACCCACACCCGCGGGGCACCATCCGCACTGGGGGGCGACAGGCCTCTGCCGCCACCTGCCCACGGCAACCTCACTGCCTGGATCTGAAGTCCCCCAGCGCAGGCTCCTTCCCCATGGTGCTTGTTTTCGTGTTCCTGCAGCCCTCCTGCAACGAGATTCCACCGAGCTCGTGTTCCCCTTGATCGCTGCTGCCCCCCACTCCTCCCCCCCCAGGCTATTTTCGCCGCAACTTCCTTCCTCTCAGGAGCCAGGGTGCAGATTTCCCACTGCGCTGCCTCCGTCCTGGCCACGCCCACCCAGGGCGCCAGCTCGGCTCCGTGAAGGTGAAGGTGCAGGGAGAGAACACAGCAGCAGTCCTGGCCCCAGGCCGGGGGGCTCCCTACAGGCAGACACAGAGTCTGGCCCCTAAAGATTCCGCCCGGCTTAAAATGGAATTTAAATTAAGGATTTAAGATAGAAAACCGAGCCTCTAGCTCAACACTACAAAATGAGTGCAGCAGCTGTCGTCTGACCTCCTGCTGCTGGAGAATTGGGGCCCTAGCGTAAACGGGGTTCCAGAGGGGCCCCCGCCCTCCACCACGCAGCAGCTCCCCGCCCTGTGCTGTACCCTGAGCTCCTGCACAGGAGTCTTTCCTTCGATTGTTAAGCCACTGGAAAGAACACACACACAATCCATCGTCCTGCCACTCTGGAAAAGAGCTCAGCAATTTCTTTTAAAACTAAACATGCAACCACCACGCGACCCAGCAGCTGCACTCCTGGGCACTCGCGTCGGGGAATGAAAACTTAGGTCACACGAAGCCTGCACGTGAAGTGCAAGTTCAATATGACTTTAACAGCCAAGAACCCGAGCAACGCTGTCGGCCGAGGTGAGTGGCTGAACGGTGGCACCCGTGCTGTGGAACACTCAGCCTTAACAAGGACAAAGCCCGACACGCGTGGCAACGTGAAGATCCGGGGAACCACGCTGAGCCCAAAGGGTCACGGGACTCGGGGTGTACACCTCTGACACGCCAGAGTCACAGAAACGGGGCCGGTGAGTGGCTGGCGGAGGGCCGCGGGAAGGGGGCTCACGGGCACGGGGTGCTCCGCTCTCCCTGCCCTGGGAGGGTGGGGCAGGGTTCGGCAAGGGGTGCCCACCGGGGCAGTGGGTGAGGGGCACGCAGGATCCCCGTTCCTCCTGGCAACCGCTTGAGAACCTAGAGTTACCTCGAGATTCGGTTTAGTTATAAATCCACAAACTGCTGAGGAGCTTCTTCACACCTGCTCATCCGGCTCCCCGCCGGCCCGCCATCCTTTGGACTCAGTCTTAATTCTCTGTTCAATAAACATTTACTGAGCAGCTCTTATTTGCCAGGCCCAGAGAACCGAGAGGAAGAAGAGCGCTCCTTTCGTCGCATTAGCCCAGGTGACATAAACAGAACAGAACTGAGCACGCCCTGATCGCAGCGGGGGGCCCGGTGTGCCAGTCTCCCCGCCTGTCTGCCCGGGCACTTCCGAGAGCACCCCGGCCCTTCCCTCCACCGCCTCTGGAGCTCAGGTCTGCCCTTCCCACCGGCTCCTGGCTGGGAGGCCAGCTCAGGGCCGCGCCCTCAGTCCCAGCACCGTTTCTTCCCTGCCACAAGCTGCGGTGGCAAGTATCGTTTCCCTGCTCACGGCCTGCCCCACTGGAATACTAACGCAGAAGGGACCCCGTCGTCTCTGGCATGCCAAGCACCTGGCACACGCAGGCCACCAGTAAGGACCTGCTGCTGGGATCAGAGAGCATTCCCATCCCCCAAAAGCCAGTCTCTTGAGGCCAGACCCACCAAATAAGATGGGTAACAAAATATGGAGGGGGTTAAAAAAATGTGTACGTCAGTCAAGAAACAAATGCCCCAAACCCTTTATGGAGACAGCCTCCCTCGACCAAGTCCTTTGAGACGGCGTCTGTGGGGGCCTCACGCCGGACCTAAGGCTTATGCCGCAGCAGGATTTGCGCCCGCATCCACGGCACCGCTGGGAGCACAGGTCTCCAAAGGGACCCCTGGAAAGGCACTGTGTCCGATGAGGCAAGTGACTCTAGTGTGCCGGTGAGGGATCACCCCACGGCAGCGGTTCTGGACTCCAGCCGGACCTCACGATCACCTGAGGAAGGGGGTGCTGGGGTGTACCAGGGCCCAGACCGACCTGGACCGGCCAAACTCTCCAGGAGGGGCCCAGGCGTGTTCCTCCCCCCCCACCCCCGGGTGGTTTCCGACATACAGCCAAGTGCCACCACTTCAGTCTCCGTGTAAAACAGATCCACAAAGAAATCTTACTCTCCTAGGGTCTGAATCAGGCTGAAATCACTTCTTTCCATGTCAGAACGACCTGGAAGAGAGCAGCACGGCTATGATCCGAAGGTAGTCTGTCTGTATGGGACGCATTAGGGCAAAGTTTAAGCCACTAGGCACCAAAGGAGCCAAATAAAGCTGCAACTGACAGACATCGAAAGCAGCCTGTAATTTTTTATATCCTTCGGGGATTTGGATTTTTTTAAAAAATTTTTAATGTTTATTTTTGAGAGACAGAGGGAGACAGAGTGTGAGCAGGGAAGGGGCAGAGAGAGAGACACACACACACAATCTGAAGCAGGCTCTAGGCTCGAAGCTGTCAGCACAGAGCCCAATGCGGGGTTTGAACAGTGAGATCATGCCCTGAGCCAAAGTCGGATGCTAAACCGACGGCCCCCCAGGTGCCCCTCAGATGTTTTTATGTAAGTACTGGTAAGTTCTAAGTGGCCGCCCAGGGGACACCTACAGCAGTCTCCAGCAGACAGCGGTGGTGGGGACAACGGCCTGGATACCAACACTTCTGTGCGCCCCAGAACACGCCTCTGACGCGGCGTTAGATGGCGAAAGACACTTTCCCCCTCGCTATTCCTTTCCTGCGCCCGCTGCAGACGGGCGGGAACCGTCAGTCTTGCTCAGAGCGGAGCGGGGGGAGCTGGCCGGGGGCCCTCCCCACGGGGACGGTGCACACCATGCTCAGCAGGGCCGAGTGGCAGCCACTCTGGGCGACACACGGCCCGGTCTCCAGAAGACCGACTCCAGCCTCAGCATCTGTGACTGAATCCCAACTGAAACTCCGAGACTGCTCGCGGAGCCCACATGTTTCGGGGGCCCACAGACCCCTGAAACTGAAAACGGTACTGCCAGCCTCTTGATGGTTCTCATGATCCTTTTTCTTAACCATAGAGAGATCTTTTCAGGAAATAATCTGTGGTGAGAGAACATTTTTAAATACGTATTCGGTGTCGCTTCGGTTTCCTTTTCTGCTCATAGTCAAAGAAAAATGAGATGCAGGAGGGAGCATTTAGAGCAGGACCCCACTTACACAGTTCCCTCTGCCCGTGTCTGCCCGAGAGCCGCCTGAGGACGCCCCCCCTCGACTGACAATAGCAGCCTCGGGAGGTTTTTAACTTTCCTCTTTCTCCTTTGACACAAGGCTTGATTTACTATGAGCACGTATAAGTTTATGACTAAGTATTACTTAATTTAATACGGCCTGTTAGATATTAGAACTGGACGAGCACAGGCTCTGGAAACATAGGCTGTTCCAAGAATAGGGAAAGGGGATTAAGAGACACAAACTTCCAGTTATAAAGTAACCCAGTCATGGAGATGAAAAGTACAGCATAGGAAACAGTCAGTAATATTCTAACACCACGGTGTGGGGACAGAGGGGGACGACACTCACCAATCGTGGTGGCCGGTGAATAACCTACAGAATTGTCAAATCACTGGGTGGCACATCAGAAACTAACATGACGTGACCTGTCAGTTATACTTCCACAATAAAAAAAATAACGGACCACCAACCACACACACACACACACACACGTACACACAGAAAACAGGGTATTTGGCACATGCTTGTTCAGGAAGAAATGTAAAGACCTCTTTATCTCTTGCGAGGCCCACATAACACATGCAGTTCTGTTGGCACGCACGTGCTACCTCAAATGCATGCCACTGTTATTATTAATCATTGTTATTATTATTTTAAGAAAGAGAGAGAGACAGAATCCCAAGCAGGCTCTGTACTGAGTACAGAGGCTCGATCCCAAGAACCGTAAGATCACGACCTGAGCTGAAATCAAGAGACAGATATTTAACCGACTGAGCCACCCAGGTGCCCGTGACCATTATTTCTTAATTTGGGTTGGGGAAGGTAAGGAAGAAAACAGATATAAACTCCCCTCTGGGTGACACACGCGACGGTCACACACGAGAGGCACTGGGACAGAGACGGGAGACTGCCTGCGCCCCGCCAGCCAGGGCGAGGTCGAAGTTTCGAGTTTGCGGTGGGTGTTTTCTGGAGCGGACACTTGTACAGGGTGCGGTGGAAAACTTCCCATCGCTCTGAAGCAAGACCACCCCCCACTGCAGAGAGACACGGACACGGGACACACACGGGCACACACTGGAGACGGACTGGCTTCGCACAACTGCTTCCTCTTCGGCTGAAATGTAACCCTCCTCCACTGGGAGAGCCGGTCGGAATGAGAGAGCAGAGTTCCGAAGCGGCAGCCCTGAGGCCCGAGGATTCACACGCCTGTTGTTAAAAAACGCTCAAACTTCAGTACCTCGAGTATAGCTCGCAACAGCCACAACGAAACGCTCCACCACGACGGATGGTTGGTTGACCGGCTGTTCCTTTCGTTCGTTCGTTCGTTCGTTCGTTCATTCATTCATTCAAGAAATACTTCGGAAGCACCTCTACCGCGGGGTTCCAGGGAGACGGTAACCAGAACAGTCTGTCCCCATGGCCCTGAGGAGGGCCTTGGGAGCGGCACGCTGCCCAACTCCAGGGGGCGCCAGGCCCCTTGTACTGCAGCCCTGAACACAGACTGCATTTGCTCTTCAAATAAAAAGGCTTAAGAGAGGAAAAAGGACAAAAAAAAAAAAAAAAAAGAAAAGGAAAAAAGAAAAAGAAAAGAAATCCAAATAGAGGTGAACCTCAAGATTTCAGTGAGAGAAGTTAGCGGTGCCGTGAGCACCTCACTCTGTCAGCACCCTGCGTGTTTCAACAGTACGCACTAACATTTATGGGGCACTTCCTGCATGCTTGGCATCGTGCCGCCTTCTCTCCGTTTAATCCTCCGCAGCCGGAGGCGGGGGCGGGGGGGCCGGGCATACGTGCCCCCATTTTACTCGGGAAAGAAATACCACCTCAGGGAAGTTTCGGAGAGCACCGGAGTCTGGACGGTCAGCGAGCGCAGAGCCAGGAGGTTAAGTGTTACGATCCTCTGTCTCCAAGTGTGCCTCCCAGAGTCACGCCCCGAACGCGCCGGCCCACGGCCCGCTGCACAGAGCTCCTCCACCCTTCCCCCGCTTTCAAGTTCCAGGAGTCACCCAGATCTCAGTTTCTATCTTTTATTTACCTTTGTACTGAGGACGTTTTCAAACACAAAGGAAAAGGAGAGAGAGAGAATAAAGAATCTGTGCGCGTTCTCAGGTTCGGTAACTGGTGACATCTGCCAGTCCTGCTGCGAGATACTCCTCACTTTTCTCTGAAGTTGTCTTTTTTCCCTCAAGTATTTTAAAGCAAATTTCAGGCATCCTATCATTTCACCCTAACAGCCTTAGCATGTATCTTAAATGAGGAAGAACTTTACAACTTAACTACAATGCCATATTCGCCCTCACTAAAATTAACAATATTCTAATTTAAGCACCCTTACTAAAATTAGCGGTCTTCTAACTTCAACTTCTGCACTTGTTGGCTTGAATCCTCTTATAATGAGCTTCTGCTTCGCAGGGTTGAGTATCTGAAATTGCAGGATAACTGTTTCCAGGCTCCCCACCCCTGCTTTAGGCCAATTTTGAGAAGACGGAGTCAATGATCAAGCAACCTCTGAAAATGACTAATAAGCTTTTCTGGGGAGCGTCATCGTTATGTAACAGATTTATATATGTATATATATATATATATATGTATTTTTTAAATATATATATTTTTTAAGTTTATTTATTGTTGAGAGAGAGGGAGAGACAGAGAGAGAGCAGGGGAGGGGCAGAGAGGGAAGACAGACTCCCAAGGAGGCACTGCACTGTCAGCGCAGAGCCCAACACACGGGGCTCAAACTCATGAACTGTGAGATCATGACTGGAGTTAAAATCAAGAGTCCGACGCCCAACCAAGATGCTCAACATCGCTCATCATCAGGGAAATACAAATCAAAACCACAGAAGATACCACCTCACACCTGTCAGAATGGCTAAAATTAACAACTCAGGAAACAACAGGTGTTGGCGAGGATGAGGAAAAAGGAGAACCTTTTGGCACTGTTGGTGGGAATGCAAACTGGGGCAGCCGCTCTGGAAAAGAGTATGGAGGTTCCTCAGAACATTAAAAATAGAACTCTCCTACAACCCAGCAATTACAATACTAGGAATTTACCCAAAGGATACAATAATGCTGATCTGAAGGGGCACATGCACCCCGACGTTAATAGCAGCGTATGGAAAGAGCCCAAATGTCCATCGACTAACGAATGGGGATTAAGAAGATGTGGTGTATATACACAATGGACTATTACTCAGCAATGAAAAGAATGAAATCTTGCCATTTGCAGCAATGTGGATGACACTGGAGGGTATTATGCTAAGCGAAATTAGAGACAGATCGTATGATTTCACTTGTATGTGGAATTTGAGAAACAGAACAGGCGAACATAGGCGAAGGGAAGGAAAAATAAGATAAAAACAGACAGGGAGACAAACCCTAAGGGACTCTCTTTGTTTTCACTTATTTTTGAGAGACAGAAGGACAGACAGAGCCCAAGTGGGAGAGGGGCAGAGAGGGAGACACAGAATCTCAAGCACACTCCAGGCTCCATGCTGTCAGCACAGAGCCCAAAGCAGGACTCAAACCCGCCAACTCTGAGATCACAACCTGAGCCAAAGCCAACCGACCGAGCCACCGAGGTGCCCTAATAAGAGACTCTCATGCACAGAGAACAAATTAAGGGTTGCCAGAGGGGAGGTTGGGGGGAGGGTAAAACGGTTGATGGGCATTAAGGGGAGCACTTGTTGGGATGAGCACTGGGTGTCTCAGGTAAGAGATGAATCACTGCGTTCTACTCCTGAAGGCAAGACTACACCGTATGCTAACCTGAATTTAAAGAAGAAAAAAAAGTCAGACGCCCAACCCACTGAGCCACCCAGTTGTCCCATGGATTTGTATTTTTTTATGTGTTTCAATCAATTGCAGTTGGTAATTTTCCTGAGGCTCCAAGTGTCCACAGCTGGTGGGAGGCCCTTCAAGCTGGGTCTCAGGCTGACGCCCCCCCCCCTCCAGAGGGCTGCCGGCCCCCCAGCCCTCCTGTAGAACAAGGGGTCCCAGGCCCATCGGTACATCTGTTGCCCCCGATCCGGACCAGCCCGTCTTGAGGAAATGCTGGCTCCTTTTGGTGGGAAATTCGTTTTGATTTTTAGATTTTCCTCTCCAGATAAAATTAAACTGAAAGCTGTCCGTGATATAAAGATGAGGAACAAAACAAATCTCAGCTCCTGAACTTTCCTACCAGTAGGAGACGTCAGGTCGCATTCGGACTCTAAATGCAGCAAGCTTACGGATCAGGTGACCAGGAGGCTGGCATGTGTTCCGCCAGGTTAATCTCTCCTTTTATTGTACTACACTCGATCTAGCTCGCCGACTAATTTTAGGGTAAATATCACCAAGGTCACATGCAATTTGAGCCTGGGCTTTAATATCAACAGTTATTAGAAAGCCCAAATTCGTTTTCTATTCAGTGAAGATCTTGCCAGTGACAAAGTCCTCTTTCCGCAGTCTTGCCACTAAACGCAGGGTTTCAGGTAAAGCCTGCACTCCAAGCCCACAATATCCCAGAGGTGTGCTGCAAATGTCGCTTAATTCAAACCCAAACTGAAAAAAACTTAACAGATACAGAGTTGGACTGCTTAACATGTTCACAAAATTAAAGATCTGAAAACTCAAAAATACAGTGAAAGAACTGTAGAACATTATGAAACTGTTCTAAAATACAACCACCTCGTGGGTTGTGTGAAACCATCTCCAAGGCTACCGCCCACTCGAGAAAAGAAATTTACCAGATGCTTGTCAAATGTGCCCCCCAAACAACCCACTCAACGGAGAGAGCATATTCGATTAATAAAGATTGCTATTTTTGATTGATGATCTCAAAATCCTTGTTGAGATGAGACTTGCTGCCCTCAGAAAGTAGCAGGCAATGGACCTAGACCGGAACGACTCCTTCCACACGGAGCCAACTGGCATCTTAAAAATTAGTAGGTCAGTCACTGTAAGCGCAACTAACCACAGACATGCAAAGAGCTATGTTTGAAAATAAACGGACTAGTCCCAGAGAAGAATTAAATGGTCTCAGAGAAACACAATTTGGTAATATTCTAGTTCTCAACATACCGGGTGCTTTTGTTGTTTTTTCCCCCTGGAAGAGTACTTTCTAATATTTGCTGGGCGGGGGAATCTCCTACTTTGTGGACTTCTGTGGATAACGATGCCAACAATAAAGGAACATTGTAACAGGTGTGATGGGTTGTGATAACTCCCACATGCTGGAAAATGTTACTTTCCTAGCGTCACTGACCTTATAATTCCTGAGGACTCCAGGGAGAGGAGGGAGGAACAGAAGGCAGAACAGGGCCCCTAAATTGATCGCATTAACTGCCTTTGTCCCGTCTCCTCACTTGTCACAACTGGTCCCACCGAATCGGTCTCAGCAGGTAAGCCAGGAAAGCTACTGAGAAGCCCACACTCCACGTTATCAGAAATGATTAGCCGCTGGGCAGCTGAGCACTCTGGTTAAAGCGATAAATCACTACACACACACAATTTTAAAGACATCCATCCGCCCATTTCTTCGTTTCAGGCAAATGTCTTTTCTTAGACAAAGGGTCCACTAGCTCAAGTTCCAAAAGTTCTTCATCCAGACCACATCCTTTGAGGTGGAGGGTTCAGGACACTGGACAAGGGAGCTGAGAGCAAAAGCCTGGGATTTCTCCGTTTCCCCCCAGCCAGGACCAACCTAACTCACCACCAAGTTTGTTTCCAGCACACGACCTCCTATTAACTCTTTCCAAAGCACTCAGCTCAGCCTTTCCTCCGGGTCCTTCCCCTTACGGCTTCTGCCACAGTATTTAATGAAATAGGTTAATTACTGTAACAAAGAAACCACAATGGGCAGGTCCTTGGCTCTAAGTACTCAACTGCAGTGGGGGCAGAAACGTCCAGAAACCTGATCCCAGAAACCTGATCGCAATCATAGGGGTGGGGACTTCAATCGCTGTATCTGATGGCGGGAATTGCGGACTCCTGGGGCACTCCGGGGAAGTGGAGGGAGGCCAGCTAATAGCTTCTGCTGTGACCTTACATCCAGATCTCTCCCTCCCTTCCTCAAAAATAAAGAGCCTATGGGAGAGAAATAATTTATAAACTCTCCTTTTCTTACCAGCAGTTCCTGGCCAGGACAAACCACCAACGAGATCATATGTTTAGAAAGAAACAGGGTTCCCTCCCCCTCCGCCTTTTCTATTTCCTTTTAATCACAATTTACAAGAAATGCATGTATGAGAATTTTCTGGGACAGTCTTCACACAGATGCAAAATAAGAAAACGCCTAACGCGGTGGATCCTGGAGTACACGTATTAAGACTACGCCGTTTACCCTTGAAATACATAACGACATACTTTTCAACACCTGACTCAAGAATTCAGTTTAATGGATAAAATTTACTCTCACATGATTGAAATTATCCATCTTCTATTATGAGAAAATGCTATTCTAATAGTTGGATAATTTTAGGTGGGTAGAGAAAGAGATTAGTCAAAGAATATTCAGTTACCCTTAAATTATTCTACTTTTATTTCATAACAAAAAATACCTGCAATTTTATCTGGTACAGGGAATGTGATGTTCTAACTAAAAAAAACAAAAACAAAAAAAAAAAACCCCGGCCAAGATACTTAAGACTTAATCATTAAAAATTTTTTTTGATGTTTTAACATCTTTAAACATAAATCTACTAATCGCAATATAACTTATGATAGCAAAGAAACATCCAACAGTAAGGGAATGGTCACAAAAATTACGATATTTGTCATAAATTAGGACAAAATATAATGCAACCACTAGAAACACTGCCATATAGGAATATATTTTTTTTCAGTTTATTTATTTTGAGAGAACACACGCCTGAGCAAGGGAGGGGCAGGGAGGGAGAGAGAGGATCCTGAGCAGGCGCTGTGCTCCCAGTACAGAGCCCAATCTAGGGCTTGAACTCATGAACCATAAGAACATGACCTGACACAAAACCAACGGTCATTTAACCAACGGAGTCACGCTGGCGCCCCCATATATGAGTATTCTGATGGAAAATAAGAAAATCGGGGCACCTGGATGGCTCGGTTGGTAGAGCATGTGACTCCTGATCCCAAAGTTTTAAGCTGGAGCCCCACACTGGGTGTAGAGTTTACTTAAAAAGAAAAAAATGACATAAAAATAAGAAAATGCCCAGAGTATAACTTTAGGTTAAAACACACACACACACGGAATAAAAACTCTATATGCAGAATGATCCCAGTGGGGGGAAAAAACATGAAAGAAACAAAAACGAAAATCAAAATGTTAACAGTGTTCATCTCTGGGTGCTGGTGTCACAGGTGATTATGTTTTTCTTCTTTATTTTTGAAATTTTCTATAATAAACGTAAAAATATTTTTAAACATTTGGTCAGTTGGAATCAGAAATTTGAAATACCATACACTCAGAACAAATAAGACACTACGTACTCCCTGCGTTCTCAAACGGAGCATGCGACTGCAGCCAGCCCTGGGCCACAAAGAACCGTACTGTCCGGGAGCGCCAGCACCCGTGGGCTGTGCACGGGAGCAGACGGCCGTTTATCCCCTGAACAGGCATCTGCCAAGACATGCCCCGGGGAAGCTGGTCCCGAGTTCTAGGATCAAGTAAGACAGGGAAATGCGCGGGGTCGCCCTGGAGCATCACCACACCCTGGCGCGAGGACCAAACCCTCAAAGACAAAACGAGATAAAATCCCTCTTAACCACTGATTTCCCAAATGTCTTTACCACGGGCTCGGGGCTCCTTTTCGTGTAATCACCACTGACGGAGGCAGGGCCCCGAGGACAACCAAGGGAAATGCTACCCTAATGCCAGCAGCCCTCTTTGTTAAACCTGCCATTACTGCCACGGCACCCTGGTTCATTAGGTGACAATCGTCATCTTGGTCAGCCTTCAGAACGACTTCTAAAGCCATTCTTATAAATACGCTCATTTTAAAGATGAGGAAACTGACATTTAGGAAGGGTAACGGTGCTCCTGTTTTCCAGGAACCCAAACCCCCGGATCCCAAGACCCTGGATCGTGACCTGACTGAGCAGAGATCGAGAGTCAGACACTCAGTTGACTGAGCCACCAGGCGCCCTCCAAATCCCATCTTTAACCGCTACGCCTAAGAGCTGACCTTACATTTTCTGTGAGGCTTTTTATAACTTTTGCTTCCTCTTTCTCTATCATTTATTTCCGGACGGTGTTACTGGCTCTATTCGTTTTTCCCTACGCCCTTTGAAAATCTGCCACTGACCCACAAACCACATGACCTAGCGTGTTTCTATCTGAACGGCTTACAAAACAAGACTCGACGGGCCCTGCGAGGAGCCTAGTGTGAGCCTCCAAGTCAGCGATTTCGGCGGCCCAAAGATCTTTTTTTACTCAACCGTCTTTTCCAGGCTCCCGATGGGTCTCCCTGCTTTCTGGTCATATCTCCTCACACCCATCCCCCCGAGCCCCGGGGCTGCCTGAACCACCCATTGAAGTCACAACTGCCACCAAAGCACCCCCAGGTGGCTCCCTCTGCCAAGCGGATCAAGCCATCTGGGCTCTGCCCGCCTCTCTGGCCTCTCCCCCTACAAAGCCCTGCCCTCGTGCCTCCAGCAAGGCTGGAATATTCCTTTGCACCTCTCTCTCTAGGCTGCTTCTGTGTCTGCTCCTGCTGTCCGTCCCCATGCCTGGAAGCCCTTCTCCCTCATCACCTGGATAACTCTGCCTCTGAATCACGGCACTTTAGTCATCTCCCCCAGGAAACATTCTCCCCGATCTCCCCCAGTCCCGCAAAGGCTGGCTGAGTCCCCTCCCGCTCGGGCGTCCCCATCACTACTGTTTCGCAGCTTCGACACCTGTAACAACGGCCTTTTGTACACCTGCGCAAGCCTAAAAGATGAAAACTAAGTGGTTTCGTATCCCCAAAGCGCTCCATAAAAGTTGAGTAATGAATAACCTTGCTCGACCTCAGCTGTGCTCACGCTGATGAAAGCTGCCGTCTGATGGCAAACACTAATTAGCACTTACTCTGTCGCTCTGCCAACCCAGGCACTGGGCAACGGATACGGACATAACCTCCAGGTGCCACTCCTGGCGGCTCTGCCTCTGGTGATAATGAAAGATCTGATTTGAAAGAAACATTAACTGTGACACTGCCTGTAAGAGAAGCAGCTGCTCAAGTGTCTGCTTTTCACACGAGCGAGCTCTCCGGCGCAGGAGCGACACCGTTCCTCGCAATCCCAGGAGAAAGGCGCGCAAAAGCTTTCTCCTGACAAACTGCAACACAGCCCAGGACGACAAGGCTACACCCTCCTTCTGCTTGCATTCTTCCCTAAGGAGAAATTCTACAAAGAACTTTCCTTTGCCTTCCGACCACTAGGTAGATAAGCTTTCTTGAGGATCGTTTTTGTGGAATCCAAAAACCCCACAGAGCAGAGCAAGTAAGCTAGCTAGAACCCCTGTCTCGGCACGTTCTGAGAGCCAGCCATCACACGCGTGGACAGCGGCGGACACGCAGGTTGTTAGAGAAAACGCTGCACTGCACACCGGCTCCTCCCCACAGCAACATTCTGCTACAAATACTGCGATGAAAGCCAAACACAGATCTTCATTTACACCGGGGTTATGTCCCAAAAAAACACCATAAAAAATATCGCTGAGTCGGGGCGCCTAGGTGGCTCAGTGGTTAAGTATCCAACTTGGGCTCAGCTCATGATCTCACGATTGATGGGTTCGAGCCCCGCATCAGGCTCTGTGCAGAGACCTCGGAGCCTGGAACCTGCTTCAGATTCTGTGTCTCCCTCTCTCTCTCTGCCCCTCTCCTGCTCTGTCTCTCTCAAAAATGAAAACATTAAAAAAAAAATTAAGAAAACCTATCTCTAAGTCAAAAATATATTTAATACACCTAACCTAGCAAACATCAGAGTTTAGCTTGGCCTGCCTTAAACACTCAGAACACTGACAGAAGCCTCCGACTGGGCAAAATCCTCTACTGCAAAGAGTTTTTTTCATTGTAACCAGGCTCCATGCCCCTCGTGGGGCTTGAACTCACAACCCTGAGATTAAGAGTCCCATGCTCTACAGCCTGAGTCAACCAGACGTCCCCACACCAAGCTTATTTTATAACAAGGCGTTAAGTATCTCATGTAACTGAGTGACTACCGTACTGGAAGTGACCAACGGCAAGGCCATGGGGGTGCAGGTGGCTGTCCGCGTACCACTTTGCCGAACCTCGGTCACTACCCAGCATCATGAGAGGATGGGACCGCAGATCGCTAACCCGGGACAAGACAAATTCAAAATTCCAAGTGCAGTTTCTACTGAACGGGTCTCATTTTTGCACTCTGCACCAGCATGAAGTCGAACCGTCGGAAGTCAGGACCTTCTATAAACAGCAGAGCGAGCTGAGCTCAAGAGCACGTCAGTTCTGGCCAGGACACACGACGCTCGAACAGTTCGGTCCACACACAGGTTCCTCTCTCGACTGGTCTCTCACAGTCCAAGCGCGGTACCAGGATGTCAACTTGTCTGGAAAACGCCAGACTCGTTTCTCCCTGTGCTTCGAAGGCACCTCCTTCCTCCTCCCAACCCACTATTACTCCGAGAGGCCTTTCGAACTTTTATTTTCTTCTGGAAGGAAGCTGGCCCCCAAACTTGTTATCTCAGCTGACGGTTCCCCTGAGCTCCAGAACCGGGTTTCCACCTGCCTGCCTCCCCCCACACTCCCCCCCCTGGCTCTCAGTGAGCGCCCCCCCCCCACACTCTTACTCATCTCCGCTTGAAGCCAGTGAGCTCCACTCACTCGGCAGTACCTACGTGCGGAGGACACAAAGACAAATGTGACAAAATGGAGCCACGAGGAAGTGAGTGACTTACAACATGTGTGACAAGTGCCACAGAAGGGTACGAGAAGAGGTGAGGAGACTGTGCCTGGGCCGCGGGGGGCAGGGCGAGCACGCGGAAGGCAGAGCTGGGGGGCTGGAGGCCCCTCTCCCAGAAGCCCCCGCGCGGCCCCAGCTTCTTCTCACCTGAGCTTCCACTTCCACCCTGGCCTTTCCTGAACCTTCCCGCACCCACGCAGCCCCTGCTCCGCTGCCGGCTTAACCGGACTACAGAGCGCTCCTGACCACACTGCTCCTGCACCAGAAAGTCTCGGCAACGCACTGCCAACCGAGCTAACGGCCTTCCGCGGGCCCGCCGGCCTCGCCCCCGCTCCCCTGCTCCCGCGCAGGTCCGGCACCGCGCCATCAGAAGGCCTGCCCGTGCTTTCCCGCTCCGGGACTGTACCCTTGCTGCCGCTTCTTCCTGACTGCCCATGCTTCCCTCTCAAAATCCTACTCAGAGAAAGAAAGATCTAATTCAAGGCAGTGGCGGGGCGGAGTGGGTGTCGTGCTCAGGACGGAGCACGAAGAGGGCTTTTCGCGGGCTGGCAGTGCTTACTTCCGAAGCCGGGGGGCCGGCAGACCTTCCTCAGTCACCCTCAGAGGTACTATCGCCATCGAATCACTTACTTTCTTAAATCTTACCCACCTGTCAAAGTCCCTCCCTTACACCAGGAACCTAACTAGTCTAGCCAGAGAGCCTCTCTCCATCTGACCTTCGGTGTCATTGACAACTCACAGGTGCCCTTCTTATTCTGTATCTTTTAAAAATTGCGATAAAATACACGTAACATAAAAACATGCCATCGTCGAGAGCCACGGCGAAGCACGTCCACTCTGTTGCGCAGCCGGCACCACCGCCCGCCCTCCGAACGCTGCCCATCTGCCCCAACTCCAACTCCCTACCTCTTACTCTCTCTCGGGCTGTGACGGTCTGTGGCTTGGTTTCTTCCCCAAATGACAACACAGGGATTACGCTCTGCTCGTGCTTCCATCCCGCACACAGCGCTCTATGGCTGTGAGACTGAAATGGAATCTTCTTGAAATGGCAGCAAGGATATGATGGCTTTTCGTTTTAGCAAGAAGAGCTGATAACGATCTCCTGAGCGCTCACGGGAGCGCTAGGTACCACAGCGCGCATCCTCTGTACACATCTCATTTAATCCACGCCGATGAAGTAAGTTAGTAAGTTCCCGTTGTTATCTCCTTTGTTTTCAAGCAGGAAACTGCAATTGGGAAGACAGAATACTTGCCAAAGGTCCACGGGCAGTATCAAAAGGCAGTTCTGTACCACACCACACCCACCGTGCTTTTAATCACCGCAGAAGAAGCAGAGAGCAACTGACCCAGTGATCAGATTTCACCCCGGCCGGGCAGTCTCAACGATTCTGAAAATCTCTTCCAAAAGGGGGCTAAGCCTCTACTGAAGCCACCTCTGTGCCAAGGTACTGCCTTCACCCGCTCCTCCTCAAAGGCAGGTGTGGCCACTACCCTCACTTCGCACCGGAGGAACCAAAGCACAGAGAGTTTAGCACTGAAATAAGGTCACGCAACTTTCGGGTATGCTTTTTTTTTTTTTTTAAGTAAGCTCTATGACCAATGTGGGGCTTGAACTCACGACCCCAAGATCAAGAGTCGCATGTGCTACTGACTTGGGCCAGCCAGGTGCCCCTTTCCATGAAATCTGAACGCCTCCTTAAAAAATAAAAATCAGGGGCCCCCTGGGTGGCTCAGTCGGTTAAGCGACCAGCTCTTGGTTTTGGCTCAGATCATGATCTCACGGTTCCTGGTCCAAGCCCCACCTCGCATCGGGCTCTGCGCTGGTAGTGGAGCCTGCTTGGGATTCTCTCTCTCCCTCTCTTTCTCTCTGCCCCTCCCTCCCTCCCTCCCTCCCTCCATCTCTCAAAATAAACTTAAATAAAATCAAATAAAACTGAATTTCAGAAAATATCCCCAGGCACAGTAATTTTTTTTTACTCAAGAGTGAAACCAGCAAGTCCAGGGAAGAGAAGACTGAAACGCAGAAGTTTGAAGCCTCTGTACCCACGATGACGGCACGACGTGGGCAGAAGCCAACTCGAGTAGCAGCCCCCGCAGCGCCTAAGCTTGAACTTCTAAAGCCCAGTCCCACCAGCGCGCGGCCTGGTGTTGAGGAAACAGGCCCGGGTTTAAAGCAAGGTCGGTACATCTCAATGAGCCGCTATGATTCATGCAGTAGCTTCGCAGCCCCACACGAATCGCACCAGAACACGCCTTAGGGAAACAGCTTCTCCCCGACCAGCCTCTTCCCACAAACCAACCTGTTTTTCAGACCCTCGGTGTTTCCGCATGCGGGCACTCTCCTGCCGGAGGAACGGAGATCCCGAATTTGAACCCTCAGTGAGGTGGCATTATTCCTCAGCACCAGCCACCCGACATTCCCTCGGAAAGCACGCGGGGAGACAGGACCCGAGAGGGGCGGTTTAGCGGCCTAATCCCCTAAGCGACAGTTCCTTTTAAGGGAGTGCCCTGTGAGTCCAACGGGGTTAATGCGGACGGAGAGAGAAAGGCGCATTCCACTGCCGTGTAAAAATAACTTTAAATAAAAATAAAATGTGTGCATTTGAAACGTTAGGCCACAGCGAAAGCAAAGAGCAAAGATCACCAGGGAGGGTGCTGCGTTTAGGGCACCGCATCGCGGACGGAGCGACGGGAAAAGCGACACGCAGGGGCACCGAGAACGAGACCGCCTGCAGCTCCGACCGGATTTCGTGTCCCGAGCTGCGCTAAAGCTCAGGCGCCACAATTAAAACGACGTAAGTGAGGCAGGGCACACAGCTGTACTTAACCCCAACCGTGAATGCCTTCAAAACCTAGCCACGCTCTCCAGTCGCCACAAAACATCCCCTCAGGCTGGAAGAAGCCTTACTCTACAATTTAAAACACTTCCTTCTGCCAATTAAAAAAAAAAAGGCCTTTGGTTCAGACTCTACGCTGGGGAAGGCCTGTTCCATGCGCGGTCTCGTCCTCGGACCTGCTGAGATTCCTGATCATTTGGACCATAGGAAAATAAAATGCTTAAGCTACGGCAAATAAAAATTTACTCAACATTCTTGAAATGAGACCCTACTCATTTGTCGGGATGACCTGGTATTGATGTCCAGCAGTCATCTTTCTTAAAAGAACTAGACGATTATTAGTAACGGCAACTACTGTCTCCTGAGCACTAACTACACGCTGGGTTCACACGCACTCTCTCGCACAATCCCCGTCTCGGCTCCACGAAATAAACATCACGGTAGCCTTCTCTAACAGATGCTCAGAGAGATGGATTAACTTCCTTGAAATCGCACAGCTGGGAAATGGCCAAGTCCAGCCTGGAGTGCGTGAGTCCAAAGTCTGGAAGTTCCATCTGGTTGAGAGTGGACACCTCACAGAATACTTTCTTCTGTGTCCCCCAACTACCCCGGAAATAAACCAATAAACCAATGCAGAACAGCAACAGCCGAGTCGAAGGACCGTGGCCAAAATTTCGGTGGCTCGCGTTATACCCGTTCCTACAGAAACAGGCCACGTGTGACCAGGGGAACAGGATTTGCTAAGCGTGACTGCAGCTAGCTGAGCTGCCTGGCGAGGGTATTCTGGTCTCCTCAGTTTCCTTGTTTTAAAAGCGCTACGCCCTGAAGAGCCACCGCTGAGTAATTTAACTTGAATTATGCGGCTTAACCAAGCGCTGTCAGTCAGTCGTCAGCATTTGTACAGGGGACTCTGGTCTGATGGTCCCCTTCACTAAAAGAATAAAAGTTCTGCTAGATTAATTTGCCTTTCCCTTTACGTAATAACCTCCAGTTTCTCAGGTGGAGGAAACAAGTGTCCCAACAGCCTCCGAGGTGAGAGGATTGACTTTCCACAATCTTCCCTCCACTTTAAAAGGCAGTTTATTTCTACCGACGTAGAATATAATCAGTATAACTGCAACATAAACACGGTATTCTGTTCTAACAAACACAACAGTCACATGGCAAAATAGCTTGTGGGTGGCGCCACGCATCAGAAAAATATACCTGTCATTTTATTATTAAAGGACAAAGATGCCTGCTGACAGACAACAAAAGGTCTCCCGGCAACCGAAGAGCAGTGAAACTAAGCACAGATTTTCTTTCTTTAGAGACATGAGACTCTTTCAGTCAAGAAAGATGGATTTTGTCACTTATTCTGCTCTCGAATGGAAAGTGTCACATGGAGACCGTAAATGAGGGAAACTGCATCTCGGAGCAACGTTCTATGTGCCAAGTTACAAAGCCGTGAATACAAGGGGTGTATTAATGGAAAGACTGATACCATCTTACTACAGTGGCCTCTCTGTAGCTCGACACAATCATCTGTTGAGGGTTTTCCAGTGATTTTGAATGTGCAACCTCCACACAAGCCCCCTTTTAAGGAAGCTGGCTCAGTGCTGAACAATCCCTCCTGGGAAAGAAAGCCAAAAGCCCCCACTCAGGCTTCTGGGGCAGAGGCTCAGCCCGTAGGCGTGGGAAGGCTCAGACTTTGGAGACAAAGAGGCAGGAGTGGTAAAGGGGCTGGGGCGAGCGGGGATCGGCCTGGGTCCACCTGCCTGCAGGAGACCCAGGCCCGGAGGCTGGGATGTTCAGAGAAAACAGCCCAAAAACCTCGGGAAAAGGAGAGGCATACACGGGGCAAACGCAAGCGTGAGGTCAGTTACCGCAGAGAGCAAACCGTGTCACAAGAGACGGAGTGACACAACCAGAGACGGGGTGGGCATACGCCTTCCAGAGAGGCTGGGCAGGCCCTCGACTACCAAAGACGTGGGGATTGGCTGTCAGTCCCCCCCAGTCCCTGGTTTATCTTCTCCCCAAAAAACACCTCCGGGAATTCTCGCTTTGCCGCCCATGAGTCAATGCCACCGTACTAGATTCCCACCTTCCCTTCTTCCACCAAAAGGGGGCAACTTTATGGAGAAAGGGATTCCTGCTCCCACCCCAGGACCTGGGAGAGCCCCCTAGGATGGCCCTACTAGGGCCCCTTCCAAGTGAGAGCAGCACCCACAGGGCCCCTCTAACGCTCGTGGGAACGCTCAAATACACAGACCCCTCCCGCCTTAACGTGGCCAAGTCGGTGGCCTCCTGCCTCCCAACCCCGGAGCCCTCGCCCAAGGCTAAAGTCCACTTCAGAGCTACGCCCAGAACAGCTACAGACCCTCGGGCCCCTCCGAACTCATCCTGGAAAAAAGAAATGCCAAGACTCCTAGCCAGCCAGTCCACCTAGCCCCCGAAAACCCATTCGAAGGCTCCAATTACTTCCTCACTCCTCCTGCACCGTTCGATTCTCTCCTCAAGCCCCCCCAACCCCAGCCCTCGGGCCCCCCCCAGCCCGGCCTCAGCCACCCCTAATCCTCCTCTGCAATCCCCCCTACCTTCTCCAACCTAATCTCATCCCCCCATCCCCTCCTCATCCCACCCGACTGAACCACAGCCCCCGAGGTCCCCAAACGCCCGTTCCAGGCTCTCTGACCCGGGCGGGCTGCATTCCCAGCCCCGGCGACGCACAGCCTCCCCTCGAACCCAGTCAGCCCCCGAGCGCGACCTCAGGGCGCATTCCCCCCCCCGCCCCCGTTCAGCCCCAGTCTCGGTCCCCCCCCCAACCCGACGCCGTCTCAAGCCCTCCCGTTCCTCGTGTCAGTCTCCCCAGCCCAACTAGAGGCACCGCGACCGCCGGCGCCTCGGGCCACCTCCGGCCCGCCGAGGGCCCCCGGCCCCGCGCGCGCGCGCCCCTCTCGAGGCCCCGCCGCCACCGCTCGCCCCGGCTCGGCCCACCTCCTCCATCTTCTGCACCATCTCCGTCAGCTGCCCCTCGTCCTCCAGCAGCTCGTTGAGCTGCACTAGCGACAGCCCGGCGAACCGGGCTTCACTCCCGGGGCCCGCCATCCCCGCGTTTCAACCACCGCCGGGCCGCTCTGCCCGCCAGGCTCCGCCGACCGGAAGCGCCGCCCTCAAGGCCCGCCCCCGGCGTGGGGGGGCACGTGACGCCAGCCCTGGTGCATGACGTCATCACCGCGCGGGCGGGCGGACGTGACGTAGCGGGCTGGGCCCTGGGGCCAGACGCGGGGAGGGGCTGCCTCCGGGAGAGGTGGGAGCCCGTAGGGAAAAGGGAAGATTCTGCGGATGGACTTGCGAGGCGACGAGAGGCCGTAATGAGGTCACTGAGGCACAGGAGAATGTGTTGTGAGGTCATAAGAGCCTTTTTCCTCAAGGGAAAGAAATGTGGAGAGCCAAAGAAAGCAGGCAGTGAAGTTACTGCAGCCTAACCCTAGCCTGGCCCGGGGAATTCCAAAGAAGGGTATTTTACGGGGAAACAACTTTAGTTGCCTCAAGTGCCTCGCATTTTTGGAGCTGCCAGAGTATTCGTTTCACAAATATGGAGACCTACCGTGTGGACCAAACATTGGGCGTACAGTTCTGAACAAAACCAAAAGGACCCCATAGCTATGGGAGCTAACAGACTGACAGGAGAAGCAAACAAGTAAAAGGGCTACAAACTGGGAGAGCGCAAAGAAGGAAATGGATGATGAAGTAAGAATAAAGACCTTTGGAAAGTGTAAAAGATGCCCCTCTCAGAGAAGGGGAGAGCTAAGGAGATCCGAAGGACAAGAAAGGAGGAACCAACCGCCATTCCTGTAGAAAGCCCAAGACAGCCAAACAAGCATGTGCAAAGGCCCTGAGTCAGGACTAGCCTGGTACACTTAAGGAATGGACAGAAAACCAGGATGGCCAGAGCATCACGGGCAGAGACCCATCCATGTGACCCCTTTGCACCGACTCCAAGGAGGGCACGTAGGCTACTCCAGCTGGGCTGTGCTCTTTCAGAAACACAATTTGGGGTGCAAATTATTCCGTTTCCCTGGGTACCCAGAAATCTCTTGAGATCCAGGAGGCTGTGAACTCATCCTGCTTTGGAATCTGCAACAGTTCTAGTTGGAAGAAATTGAAGGGCTGAGGTTAACCACTACAGGCCAGTTTTACACATCAAGAAACTGAGGACATGGGAGGAGGAAATTTTTGCCCCCCCATCAAGTGATTGGCAGGTCTCCTGGCTCCCAGTCTGGCATTTGTGAGGCTGGCATCGTACCACGTTGACCTTGTAACATAACTCAGTACTGAACACAGTTGAGGCATTCAGTGAATGCTTATTGGCCGACTGACGAGCTTTGTGTATGAAAATGATGCTTCTGCTCCAACATCCGTAGAACAGAAGGTCTGAATTGTCCACTCATACATTAGACAGGGCTCCACTGGCCCTGTTCTCAGTCTCCCTCCAGCCCCCTCGTGACTAAGGGCACACAGTTGTAGAAAAGTTAGCAGAAGTATTTCATTATGTCTGTAAGCAAAAGGTTTTATGGAGTTTGAAAGGAGCACTCAATAGTTTTCTTCTTTTGAACTTGTTATATTGTTATACTTGGTCCTAAAACTTGACCTTGAGGAAGAAAGTCCACAATAAAGAGGAAGGGGATGTCAAAAGTCAAGTTAATGGTCAAAGTACTAGCTCAGTGTTGTTCTTTTCTCTCCAGGAATAGACCTGCCAAGTTGGGAACAGTCGCTATATTTCCAGGAAATTCTGCTTGCCCGTGAGGCTTAAGATGTTACCCAGAAACTTCTCACAGTCTCCTTAATAAGGTTAGGGGTCAGAGCACTCCAGAATACAGAGGGATCAAGTGACTCAGTCAAGAACACGCCTGGTTCCGAAGGTCGCTCTGCATACTCTGACCACTAAAATACTCAGCTGCCAAGGTTCACATCTCAGCCTTGCCTCCCTCTTCATAGGACTCTTCTCAACCCTGTTTTCGGCCACAGACCTATTCAAGTCAAAAAACCATTTCCTTTGCCAAAAGGGCCAACCATACACATACCCACATACCTCGTTTTCTGCGGTTCTGATACTCCTTGCTGCTCTTAAAAGTGGTTGAAAGAAGAGAAGCAACACCAGCAAATCTTACATCAGTGTCAAACCTGTCAGCTTAACGTGTGGGTGGACTTGCTCATTTTCCTCCTCTTGGTTGACTGATATTTGGGTTTCTCGACCCACCTACGTCTGCCTGTGGGTTAACTAAGATTTTTCTCCGGCAGACCAAGAGCGCTGTACGCGTGCGCCAGGGCCGCACTCTCAATGGGAGCATTGTTCCTGCCGGAGAAACGAAGCTCCAGTTACACAACATTTGGAAAGCATACTCAAACAACGAACCTTCGCGTAGTTGAACCTTAACATCTGCCAGCCTAGAGTTTAGAACTCTTTCTCCTCAACACGAGTTAGTAGAATTATTCATACGTGTTTTTGGTTTGAAGAGCAGGGAGAAAATGTGTGGACCTGATGACGAGGTGTCCGTAGCATATGCTATGCGGCTGTGTGTGGGCAGGGGCGGAATTACTCCCCAAGGCAACAGGTGAAGCCGTCATGTTCCTCGCAGGCTGCGCTGCCTGACGTCACCATCGTCTGCTAGTAACTACATGCCTAACGTGACCTAAGCACCAGTCATTGAGAAGGAAAGAATCTTAGACACAGCCCTTGCTTCGGTAAGAGAAGATCTAAAGATATAGAGCAGTATTTTTGAAATTATGTTTAGGTTGTTATATATATCACATATTGTTTATATATTACATATCATGGTTTATATGTTATATATAATGTATAGGTTATATTGTTTATATAGTATATATGTTACATTGTTTATATATTATATATAGTGTATTGTTTATATATTATATATGACGCACAAAATTATATTGTGGAGGGAGAAGTAAGTTTGGTCCTTTTGATGGTTTGGCTCTTTTGATATAGATTTTTTTCTTATTTTTTGCTCCCATGGGGAGTTGGGTTTTCTTTGTTTTGTTTTTTTGAGAGACTAAGCATGAATGGAGGAGGAACAGAGAGAGAGGGGCTCGATCCCATGAACCCGGAGATCATGACCTGAGCGGAAATCATGAGTCAGATGCTCAACTGACTGAGCCGGCAGGCACCCCCCACCATGGGGAGTTTAATTTCAGGCCCACACATACACACAAAGAGAAAAAGGGAGCAAGAAGGAGAATAGAACAAACACTCATAATGACCAGGTTAAGGAATAGACATCACAGACACAATCGAAACCCCTGTGTATCATTTCTTCTCAATTCCATTTCCTTCCTACCCCACTCCAGAGGGTAGCTACTGTCATATTATTTTACCTTATATATCCATGAACTTAACAAAAATATTATGGTTACATATATACATGCAGGTGTCTTTCTGCTACTTGCTTTTTTAAAGTCAACACCAAGTTTAAGGGGTTCCCCGGGTGGCTCAGTCGGTTAAGCGTCTGACTTCGGCTCAGGTCATGATCTCATGGCTTGTGACTTCAAGTCCCGCATCAGACTCTGTGCTGACAGCTCAGAGCCTGGAGCCTGCTTCAGATTTTATGTCTCCCTTCCCCATTCACGCTCTCTCTCAAAAATAAAATAAATATGAAAAAAAATTTTAGATCAACATTAAGTTTGAGATGTATCCTTGCAGGTTTCATAGTTTGAAACATTTTTCCACAACTGTATGGTGTCCTATTATATACATTCATGACAATTTTTGAAATCCTTGTTTGTTTTTTTTGGAAGAGTCATAAGGTATTCACACTTCGATTTTACTGGATATTGCCAGATTGTTCTCCAAGATGGTTTTTTAAAAAGATTTTTACTGTGATAAAATGCACATAATGTAAAATTATCATCCTATCTTTAAGTGTACAGTTCAGTGTCATAAGTACGTTCACATTGTGCAACTGTCACCACCACCCATCTCCAGATTTGAGGACCCTGAACTCCTTAAGCGAGAACTCCGCTTTCCCTCCCCTTCCAGCCCCGGCAAGCAGCGTTCTACTTTCTAGCTCTGCGGGCCTGACTACTCTGGGTGCTTCACGTAACTTGAATCGTACGATGGTGGTCCTTTTGTGGCTGGTTTATTTCACTCCTCTTAAGGTCTCCCAGGTTCATCCGTGCCCTAGCAGGTCTGAGTCCTATTCCTTTTTAAGGTTGAATATTCCATTGTACGTACATACCGTATTTGGTTTATCCGTTCATCTGTTGATGGACTGGGCGGTTTCCACCTTTTGGCGGCTGAATAATGCTACCGTGAACACAGGTGTACAGGGCTCTGAGTTGCTGCTTTCGGTTCTTTTGGGTGTATATTCAGAAGTGGAATTGCTGGGCTGTATGGTATTTTTAACTGAGGAGCTACCGGGCCATTTTACAGTGACTCTGCCCTTTTACGCTCCTCCCGCCAGACATGCACAGGCTCCAGTTTTTCCATACCCACACCAAGTTTGTTTTCTGTTGTTTTTTTAGCTTTTTTAATGTTTATTCGTTTTTGAGAGAGAGACAGAGCAGAGCATGAGCAGGAGAGGGGCAGAGAAAGAGACACACACAGAATCCGAAGCAGGCTCCAGGCTCCAAGCTGTCAGCGCAGAGCCTGATGGGGGGGCCCAAACCCATGAACCGTGGGATCATGACCTGAGCCAAAGTCGGACGCCCAACCCAGAGCCACCCGGGTGCCCCTGTTTTCTGTTTTTTGATAATAGCCATCTTGGCGTTTTTCTTTTTTAATGTTTATTTTTATTTTTGAGAGAGCAAGCAGGAACGGGGGGAGGGGCATAGAGAGGGAGGTAGAATCCCAAGGTGACTCTGGACGCTGTCGGCACGGAGCCCAACTTGGGGCTCGAACCCACAAATCACGAGACCATGACCTAAGGTGAAGTTGGACGCTTAATTGACTGAGCCACCCAGGCACCCCTTTTTTCAACATTTATTCATTTTTAAGAGAGAGAGACAGAGCATGAGCAGAGGAGGGCAGAGAGAGGGAGACACAGAATCTGAAGCAGCCTCCAGGCTCCGAGCCGTCAGCACAGAGCCCGACGAGGGGCTCAGACCTACAAAGTGAGATCATGACCTGAGCCGAAGTTGGACGTTCAACTGACTGAGCCACCCAGGCGCCACCAATTTTTAATTAGGGTTCCTTATGGCAAGAGAATAAGCTTTAAAAGATACGCCATCACTTCATTTCTGACTCAGTAATGGTCAGATGCAAGAGGGCTGAAAAGTTCCAGAATCCAGTCGTGATTATCTATAAAGAGAGCTTACCCTTCTTTATTCCTATAATCCACGAAGATAGAGCTGGGACGCATACAGAAAAGAGTGTGTCTGTACAAGGATGCGACTAATTGTTCCTACGACAAAAGTCTTCTCAGATTGAGGCCCTAGAACATGGGGGTGGCTCAGCTGATTGAGCATCCGACCCTTGATTTGGGCTCAGGTCACGATCTCTTAAGATTCCGTCTCTTCCTCCGCCCGCCCCTCTGCCCTCACACACAGGCGAAGACAGGAATGGGAAGCAGATGGCCAGAAGGTCAGAAAGACGTCCGTGGCAGCCGGACTCCTGCTGTTCGTATCCTTGAGTAGTCCTCCCCTAGACGGTCCCAGGGTTGGTCTGTGTGATCAACAGACTAAGACAGAAGTGAGGACATGTCACCCTCCAGAACAGGTTTCAAGTGCTCTCTCCCTCTCTCCCATGACCAGCTCTGAGGAAAGCTGGCCGGCCCGTCGTGCAGGCCTTCAAGCAGCCTAGGCAGAAGAACACCCGAACCGAGCCATCCCCAGTCGAACCTGGATGACCTCAGCCCTGGCCAGCGGCTTGCCGGCACCCTCCCGAAAGGCCCTGAGCCTGAACCCCCCAGCTAAGCTGCTCCCGTATTCCTGACACCCAAGGCTGGGGGAGAGAACTCATGCTTATTAAGCTGCCAAGTTTGGGTTTCGTTTGTTACACAGCAACAGGTGACTAATGCCTCACCGACAGAGCCAGAGCGGTCGCAGGAGGGAAGGATGAGTAAGGGACCATTGTGAGGATCACTGAAACGACTCACGCCAAGGGAATGGTTAAGTAAATTGTGGTAAATCCACCCCCTGGTAGATTTTCCAGTCATTACAGTAAGAAAAAAGGCTATGAAGCGATATGGAAGCCAGTACCAATGAGTACCGAGGCACCAACGCAGAGCACAGATGCGGCATATACCGTGATTACAACCGTGAAGTCAGGTTTGTCCCGGAACATAGAAACAGTCTCTAAGTTGTTGAACAGCTGAGAAGAGAATTCGAAACAAAATAAGTTTGCAAGAGAGAGGGGTCTCCATAGCGAAGATGTTCTTTTGCTTTTCGTAGCTCTCATCAGAAATGGTTGTTTTGTGCCCTTGTTTTAAATAAATTTAAATAAGAGGTAATACAGTGTTATTTTTTCCTCTTGTGTTGTTCTTCCCTGTGAAATGGGTTCCACAGAGCATCCGGAAGACCGCTGAACCTCTGCTTCTCTGGAGAGCCAGCCACGGGTCGTCCCTGGAGGGGACCCCGAAGGTTCTCCAATCCTGGAATTTTGTGTCCCTCCCCAAAATAGCCTTTAGAAAAATGATCCTTCAGTATTTGGGGCGGTTTCGCCCGGACGAGGCATTCCGGCCCCAGAGGCCGTGAGCGGTCTGTCCTGTGCACGCGTTGCAAGAAGCCCGACCACCCGCAGGTTCATGCGCCAGAGATGAATTCCGCTCTGCGTGTCCCTCGCGGCCCTGACGGGGTTTGATACACTGAACATAGGAAGCGGTTAGGACCTCGAGCTGCTTTACGCTCGGGCAGGACTCAGAGACAGGATTTCCAGGCGCTGGGCTTGCGCACTCTCTAGGGAGAGACTGAAACTCTCTCAAGGTGGTATTCAAATAGGAACCTTTAGAGGACTTGGGGTTTTTTTTGTTTTGTTTTGTTTTGAGTCATAAAAGGAATTTGCATCTTTCATTTCTTAGCTGGAGATTATCCTCGATCCCTTTTGGCCGACCTGGAGTGTTTCCTAAGAACACGTACACATTAACCTTCAAATGCTTAAATGTTTGCTGTAAAAACCGTTAAAGATGTAAACGAAGATGTTAAAGACAGAACCGACCCGATTGATTTCCTGTCTGAGGGAGCCACGACAGACCGTTCTGGGTTTCACTTCCTAAGGTTTTTCTGAGCCTAGAAAAACACGCACGCACAGAACTTTTCATTTAGCAGAAGTGGGGTCTTCTTACGCTACAACGGCAAGTTCATTTTAGCCAACCCGCCGTCTCTAACTGTTGGCGGGTGTTCCGGAGTCACCATCTCGGGCCTTTAGGGGTCCTCTTCTCCACGCAGTCCGATGCGATGCACACACTTGTGGACACATCTTTGTGTACCTCTGGGAGTATATACCTAGGAAAATTTCCTAGAAAGGGAACTGAACCACTTTTTCATCTTTTAGAATGGTGTTAGGTTTAGAGAAAAATCGAGTCGTGCAGAAAGCTGCAGGTGCCCCAAGGAGCGAACCCCTATGGAGACTTTGGTTTGTAAGGAAGTCCGTATTCTTGGGTTTCCTCGGTTTTCCCCTTCGTGTCCTTTTTCGGGCCTGGGGTCCCGTCCAGGGCTCCGCAAGTTCTCACGCCTCCTCAGGCTGAGAGGTGGTGGTGGCAATTGCTCAGGCTTTCCTGGTCTTTGAGGAGCTGACAGCTCTGACAGGTGGGCTGGGGACAGGTGGGCTGTGCTCCACTGGAGTCGGGGGCTTTCCTCACGACTCGAATGTGGGTTTTGGGGAGGGAGACACAGAGGCAACGTGCCACCTTCATCCCGTCATGAGCGCCCCCCCACGACTGCGCGCCATCGATGTGAACCTCCACCCCCCTGCGGAGGGACGGTTTGCCAGGTGTCTCCGCTGGGCAGGGAGCTTTCCCACACTGGGCTCTTTGGAAAGAAGTCACTCGACACAGCCCATGCCTGAGGAGAGGGGAGCTATGCTCCCCACACTTTCTAACTTTTACAAGTCACAAAACGGTATAAAAGCAAATTAAAACGACAGACCAAGGGCTAAAACACACACCCTTGTCCACAGCTGTGTGTTTCTTTCTCCCCAATTTTTTCAATGCATATTTAAGCCACTTTGTTCATCTTCACCCTGCCACCCATTCCCTGTTTTTTTGTTGTTGTTTTTTAATATTTTTGAGAGAGAGAGAAAGAGAGAGAAATGGAACAGGGGAGGGGCAGAGAGAGAGGGAGACAGAATCCCAAGCAGGCTCTGTGCTGACAGAGCTGACAGATGTGGGGCTCGAACCCACAAACCATGAGCAGCACCTGAGCCGAAACCGAGACAATTAACGACTGAGCCACCTACGTGCCCCACCTGTTTTTTTTTTTTTTTAAAGAGGAAGTATATTCAACTTCCATGGAATCCATCATTTTAAAAAGGCTTTTTCTTAAAGGTTTATTTCTGAAAGTGAGCGAGCGAGCTGGAGAGGGGCAGAGAGAGAGAATCATAAGCTGACGGCACAGAGCCCAACGTGGGGCTTGATCCCACCAACTGTGGGATCATGACCATGAACTGAAATCAAGATAGGATGCTTCACCGACGGACTCACCCGGGCGCCCCTGGAATCTGTCGTTTTGAAGTCATGAACAAACGTGACCCCGAACGTTATCGGACTCTCGGATAATTCCAGAAGCGCCCGAAACTCCCTCAAGCGCTGCTGCCCAAGTTCCCATCGCCTCTGTTGGTACCAACATAGGCGGGGTGGTTTTCTTCTTCTAATTCTGGGCCTTTTTTAAAGTGAGGAGTCTTCTTGGCAGAAGGTGTTAATTCAGGCACTAAATCCGGCCCTTTCCGAGCACTGTGAAATTTTGCAAGTCTGATCGTAGGCAGAAGAACGTGTGAAGACGCGAGTTTATTTCAAGAACACCTTTAGTCCCCCGGGCGGCTCCGACTCGCGCCTTGCCCCGGCGGCGCCGGAAGCCCACCCGAGTTCACGGCTCGCCCTTCTGCAGGGGGCCGCCTGACCTCCCCGACGCACCCCAGGTCTGCGCCCTCCTCCTGCGCCCCGAGTCTCTTACCGACAGGCTGCCCGGCGCGTTCAACCGCACAAGCAACACGCGAACCCCCGGCCTCAGCTTCCCGCGCCTCTTTCACAAGCCACCACCGACTCGCGCAAATTCTCCCTCTTACGGTTCTGAAGCTCGGGGATCTGAAGTCAGGACGTCCCGAAGCAAAGGTGCTGGCAGACGGGGCTCCTTCCGGAGGCTGGGAGGGGAGGAGCGGCTTCCTGGCCTTTCTCCCAGCTTCTGGAGGCCGCCCGGGGCCCTTGGCCGGTGGCCCCATTCGTCCTTCAAAGCGCATCGCCGAGAGCTCCGCGTCCGCCCTCAGGTCCTCTGCCCCTGCCCCTCCTGCCTCCCCCTTATAAGCACCTGTGGCTCCTGGATCCCCCCCCACCGTCTCTAGCTGAGTCATACCTGCCAAGCTCCTCTGCCCCAAACGGCAGCACTGACAGGTGGCGAGGATTAGGGTACAGATTGGGGGGTGGGGAGCAGTATCCAGCCGGCCACGCCTGCCCCTTTAAGAACAAATAAATTAGGGGCGCCTGGGCGGCTCAGTCGGTTAAGCGGCCGACTTCGGCTCAGGTCATGATCTTACACTCTGTGAGTTCGAGCCCCGCGTCGGGCTCTGTGCTGACGGCTCAGAGCCTGGAGCCTGCTTTGGATTCTGTCTCCCTCTCTCTCTGCCCTTCCCCTGCTCATACTCTGTCTCTATGTCTCTCAAAAATAAATAAACGTTAAAAAAATTTTAAAAAAAGAACAAATAAATTAAAACCCCAAAGCCCCTTTGATACCTAGCTCTGTTCTCCAGTCTCTCCCGCAGGAGTGACCACCGTTAACTCTACGGGGGGTGTGTTTTTCCATGTTTATACTTTAACATATGTACATGCGAATACATAGCAGATTTATTTAGTATTGGTTTGGGTGGATTTTTTTTTAAGTTGATTTCTTTATTTTGGGAGAGGGAGAGAATCCCAAGCAGGCTCCACGCTGCCAGCACACAGCCCAATGCGGGGCTCAAACTCACAAACTCTGAGAACATGACCTGAGCCGAGTCAAGAGTCAGAGGCTTAACTGACTGAACCACCCAGGTGCCGGTGGATTTTTTTGGTAAACAAACGGAAAAAAAAAAAAACCAAACCCAAACGGCTTCATATTGTGTGACATGCTTCTTTCTCTGCCCCAGGACCCATCTCTAGTAATACCTACAGAACGAAATCAGCTGCCACTTTTAAAAATATTTGTGTGTCAGGGAGACAAAACATAAGAGACTCTCAAAGACTAAGAACAAACCGAGGGCAAGGGGGGCATGGGGGGGGGAGAGGGGGTGACGGGCATTGAAGAGGGCACGTGTTGGGATGAACACTGGGTGTTCTATGGAAACCAGTTTGAAAATAAATTATTGAAAAAAATATTTGTGTGTCGTGCAAACTACACAGAAGAGAAAATTTACCCTCTTAACCATCTTTAAACCCCGCCGCTGGGGGCTGTTAACACAGCCACGTCCCTGCACGCCCGTCACCACTCTCTCCCTTTTCCGACCGAGACTGTCCCCGTGGAACGCGAGCTCCCTGTCCCCCCTCCTCCCCCTTCCTTAATTTCTACGCCGCTTCCGGTCTCTGGGACTGTGCCTGTTGTGGGTGTTTCGCGTGAGTGAAATCGATCATGCAGCGTTTGTGCTCCCGTATCTGACTTCAGCTCTGCGTGGTGTCGGTTCCTCCGCGCGGTGCTGGGTCCCGAGGACTCCGGCTGGCAGCCTGCGCTCCATCGATCGGCCCGTGTTTGCATTCTCCCTTGTAAGCCGCCCGAAACCTCTTCCACCTGCACTCGACCTGCGCCTGCCAGGGAACCGATCCAGTTTCTAGGACCGGCCGAAGCGGACGGCCGTCCTCTGCCGAGTCTGGCGGCCTGTCTCGGAATGACAGGAACCGGACTCGTGGTGGCGGGTGACCAGGTGCGGTTTCGGTGGGAAGAAACGGTCCGGCCTGGCCGGCCAGAGAAACCGGGCTCTGGCAACTGAAGAGAGGAGCAGGTTACTTTGTTTCTTGGACCTCAGTTTTCCCTTCTGGAAAATGGGGCTCATTCCCGTCTCTGCTCCTTCGCCACGAAAACGAGGCCTTATGGTTACAGAAAAGAGGCAGGCATGGGGCCAATTCTGCCGTCGGGACAAATCAGTCGCCACCCCCCTGCCCCCGCGGCCCAGCCCAGGCGGCGTGCGATGCCCCCGATGCCTGGTGGCGAGGGAATGGAAACTACCTGACCGTGTTCTCACCCTTCCCCCCCCTCCTAGGTTTTGGAGGATCGGTGGGGTTGACAGCTGGGCAGCGTTCCTCTCCCTGCCTGTCTGTCTGTCTGATCCACGCGGATGACTAGGGAGGCAAGACGACAAAGGCCAAGCAGCAGGTGAGGGGCATCTGTCCAGCCCGCAGGGCTGGCGGGAGGCTGACGACCGACCGTGTGCAGAGTTCTGGGGGAGGATGTGGGGCCTTTCCACGCGCTGCGGCGCCGCGGCTCCCATTGCAGGGGGGAGGCGGGGGCAGGGCGCGCTCCCCGAGGAATCTTTCGTTCACTCCTTACCTCCTTCGACAGATATTTGGCCTTTTCAAATCTGTAGGTTGACATGTTTTCATCCGTTCTGGATAATTCCCAGTCATTATCTCTCAGGAAGACTCCTCACCTGTCCCCCCTCGCCTCTGTCTGAAACGCTCTCAAGTGCGTGACGAACCCTCTCGCCGAATCTGCACGCCTTCTCTTTTTCTCTCTCCAGGATTTTCTATCGTTTTTTGTCTTTTCGTTTTGCATTCTGGGTCATTTCTTCTGATATCTCGTTCATTCTGCTGCTATGTCCTGTCTTCTGTCAGATACAATCGAGTTTATTATTATTTTTTAAGATTTCTAGTTGTTTTTTTTTTAATTTTTTAATGTTTATATCTTTTTGAGAGAGAGAGACAGAGAGACAGCGCGAGTGGGGGAGGGGAAGAGAGGGAGAGGGAGACACAGAATCTGAAGCAGGCTCCAGGATCTGAGCTGTCAGCACAGAGCCTGATGTGGGGCTCGAACACACAAACCATGAGATCATGACCTGAGTCAAAGTCGGACGCTCAACCGACTGAGCCCCCCAGGCGCCCCTCTAGCTCTGATTTTTAAAAAAAATTTTTTTAACGTTTATTTATTTTTGAGACATAGAGACAGAGCATGAGCAGGGGGAGGGGCAGAGAGAGGGAGACACAGAATCCGAAGCAGGCTCCAGGCCCTGAGCTGTCAGCACAGAGTCTGACGCAGGGCTCGAACTCACAGTCCGTGAGATCATGACCTGAGCTGAAGTCGGCTGCTTAACCGACTGAGCCACCCAGGCGCCCCTCTAGTTCCGTTTTGTTCTTGATCAAATCCGCTGTGCCACTTTTTGTAGCCTTCTGCTGCTTGTAAACCTTTTCGAGCTCGGCGATTAGTTCCTTCTACAGGGTTAGCATGACTGTTCTTGACTCCGTGTCGGAGAATTCCAGTATCTGAGGTCTCCGTGGGCCTCGTTTCTGCTGCCTCTTGTTTCTGTTGGTTCTGGCTCGTGGTGACTTGTGTCCTTGTGGGCCAGGCTGCCTTCAACCGCATGCTGGTCAGTGCCCTTGGAAAATTACGTGCAAGGGTTCTGGGAGGCCCAGAATGAGCGAGCCGTGCTCTGAACTGCATTTGTTTCTGCCACCATCTCGGCCACCTCCAGGCGGGGCCGTTTCCGGTCTGGCGCCCAGCTTCAGTGCCCTGTGCACCCGGCCGAGACGCATCCGTGGGTGAGCTGCGACAGCTCCTTGGGAATTATTTTCTCTCCCTGTTCCTTTTTCTTCTTCCGGTTTGCTCAGCGTCTGGACAGCCGTCTCTACCATCCCCTGGGATTGGGGTCAGTGGTGTCCGTCCAGCAGTGGCGGCTGGGTACATGTGTAGCAATCAGGGAGGGGAAAAAAGCCCCGATTTGTAGCACTGACTGCTTTCCGTGATAAAGGCTCCCACCATGGTGCGAAGCCATGATTGTGAAGTGTGGGAGACATTATTATATTTTTTAATGTTTATTTTTATCTTTGAGAGACAAAAAGCATGAGCAGGGGAGCTGGAGGGGCAGAGAAAGGGGGGAGCCACAGAATCCGAAGCAGGCTCCAGGCTCTGAGCTGTCAGCACAGAGCCCGACACGGGGCTCGAACTCAGGAACCGTGAGATCATGACCCGAGCCGAAATCGAGCGTCAGACTCTGAGCCACCCAGGCGGGTGAGCCCTACTGGGGCTCAGGGTTTCCCCCCAGGATTTGCCTGGATCCCTCAGGGGAGGTGACATTTGAGCTGACAGAGACCTGAATGAGGAGGGAGCCAGCCAGGAGGGGACGAGGGAGACGGGGATGCAGACCGAGGGGAGGGCTTCACACAGACCCAGACGTGGGGACGAAGTTGGGATTCTAAGAAAGGGGCCAGCATGGCTGGAATGGAATGCGCGTGGTGAGTGCGGGTGGTGGCAGAGGCGAGGCTGGGGCGGGGCCGGGGGTGGGGGTGGGCTCTATTCCAGGAACGGGAAACCTCTTCCCAGGGTTTGGGCCCGAGGAGTAAGGAGGAAGAGGCTACATTTAGTTGTAATGATCTCAATGGCTCCCACTCCTTGGGTGTGGGCTGTGCCTAGCGACTTCCTCCCAGAGAGCACAGTGTGGGGGCGCCTGGCGGGCCCAGTCGGTAGAGCGTGCAACTCTCCGTCTCAGGGTTGTGGGTTCAAGCCCACACTGGGTGTAGAGATTATTTAAAAAATAAAATCTTCAAAAAACAAAACAAAAGGGGCACCCGGGTGGCTCAGTCGGTTAAGCTTCCACCTTTGGCTCAAGTCATGCTCTCACGGTCCGTGAGTTCGAGCCCCGCATCGGGCTCTGTGCTGACAGCTTGGAGCCTGGAGCCTGCTTCGGATTCTGTGTCTCCTTCTCTCTCTGCCCCTCCCCCGTTCCCTCTCTGTCTCTCTCTCAAAAATAAATAAACATTAAAAAGTTTAAAAACAAGTAAAAATGAAAAGCAAAGAGCACAGTATGGAAAAGGGGGAAAGAGAGTCCCTTCCCAGCAGAGAAGCCTGACAAACGCGACCTCCACAGGCAGTCAAGTTTGGCGTCAGTGGTGATCAATCGTGTTTGCTGGAGCCTCGTGACCTGAGGACACTGGCACGTTGCCTCGGTGTCTTCCTCTTCAAACCCATAATCACAGTCCGGTCACGAGAAAAACCTCAGACAGATCTCAATAGAGGACAATCGACAAAGTCTGCCACCAGGTCACCAAACACAAGGCAAGACTGAGCAACTGTCACAACCCAGAGGAGCCGAAGGAGACGTGAGGACTGTGTGCTGCGTGGCGCCCTGCGCGGGGTCCGGGATGGGAGAGAGACAGCTAAAGAAACTAAAGAAATCAGAGGGGCGCCTGGGGGGCTCAGCCGGTTAAGCAGCCGACTTCGGCTCAGGTCATGATCTCGCGGTTGGGAGTTCGAGCCCCGCGTCAGGCTCTGTGCTGACAGCTCAGAGCCTGGAGCCTGCTTCGGATTCTGTATCTCCCTCTCTCTCTGCCCTTCCCCTGCTCATGCGCTGTCTCTATGTCTCTCAAAAATAAATAAACATTAAAAAAAATTTTTTTTAAATAAAAAAAAAAGAGCAAGCAAAACGCCAGGGAAGGCTTGACAGGTCGAATCCGTGAGAATGGAGGGGCCAAGGTGGGGTGGCGGGGAATCAGGGCGATGGCCTGAGGGCCGGAGGGAAAAACGGACATGGCTGCCTTCCTGCTCTGGAAAAGCCCGTCCTTGACCGGAGCCAGCGTACATCAGGCCGTCTCCCTTTGGAAAAAGCCTTCCCTTTCTCTAGGCCAGATAATTGAGGGTCAGAGGTCAGGATCTCCTGCATGGCGGCAGACCAGGCCTGTCAACTGCAGGGCTCACCTAGCTGCCAAGAGTCCTGGGGGGGGGGGGCGGGGTGTCAAGGAGTCTGTAATTGCCTCTGGGCGTGTGCTGCATTGATGGGCCAGGAAAGGTGAAGGGCCTCTGCAGGGCCCTAGCTGGCCCCCAGTTTTTATTTTTGTTTTTGTCAAATGTAGAGCAGAAAATTCTACATAGCCCTGGCCGCTTCCATTATAAGTAACAGCAGGACGTCCTGAGTAAGGGTCCGTCTCCAAGGCTACAGCGCGGGCTGAGCCGAGGCCTGGCTGCCCCGAGGGGTGGGGGAAGGGCGCGTGCTGCATCTCTGGGGCCCCATCCCGTCCAGTTCGCTCTCCACACAGAGCCAGAAAGATCAATCACGCCCTGATCAAAACCCTCCAGGGGCGCCTGGGTGGCTCAGTCGGTTAAGCAGCCAACTTCAGCTCAGGTCATGATCTCACAGTCTGTGAGTTCGAGCCCTGCGTCAGGCTCTGTGCTAACGGCTCAGAGCCTGGAGCCTGGAGCCTGCTTCGGATTCTGTGTCTCCCTCTCTCTTTCTGCCCTTCCCTTGCTCATGCTCTGTCTCTCAAAAATAAATAAATAAATAAAAAAAAAACCCAACATTAAAAAAATTAGAAAGAAATTCTTTAAACAAAACAAAACCCTCCAACGCTCTCCGGTCTTCGCAGAGTAGGTCAACAACTTCCCAGAAGCCTCGGGAGCCAGCCCTGAGCTCCTTCCTCCCTTTACCTTCTCCACACTTCCTCTCATTCTCCATTTCCTGCTCCCCCGATTCTTCCTGCCTTGTGGTCTTTAAGCTTGCCATTCCTGGGGCGCCTGGGTGGCTCAGCCGGTTGAGCGGCTGACCTCAGCTCAGGTCATGATCTCACGGTTCAGGAGTTCGAGCTCACGTTGGGCTCAGAGCCTGGAGCCTGCTTTGGATTCTGTCTCCCTCTCCCTCTGCCCCTCCCCGGCTTGCACTCTGTCTCTGTCTCTCTCAAAAATAAATAAACATTAAAAAAAATTAAACTTGCCAGTCCTTATTCCTTTGCCCACATCCATCTTTTCCTGCCCCCCCCCCGCATTTTTTAGTAAGGTGAAATTCATAGATCATGCAATTAACACACATGCATTTTCAAGTACACGAGTTCACTGGCGGCAGTGTGTTCACAGTGCTGTGCAATCACTAAGTCTCTGACGCTTCAGAACTTTCTCATCGACCAAGAAAGACACCTCATCCCCAGTCCCTCCCGACTGCCCCCACCGCCGTGCCCTGGTCACCGCTAACCTGCTTTCTGACCAAAGATTTGCCTATTCTGAATATGCCACACAGAAGGAATCCTACCCTAGGCGGCTTTTGGGACGGGCTGCTTTCATTAGCACCATGTCTCCAAGGCTCATCCACACGGTGGCAGGTGGCAGAACGTGGTTCCCTTTTATGGTGGAGTCATATTCCACTGCGGGCCTTTGCCGCCCTTTGTTTGCCCGAGCAATTGGGCTGTTTCCACCTTTTGGCTCTTGTGAAGAGAGCTTTTGTGAACTTTTATGTACAAGCTTCTGCGTGGACATGTCTCCGTTTCTCGTGGGTCTCTGCCTAGGAATGGAAGCCCCGCGGCCTGTCATCGGCTCATCCTTTCCCCCAGATACCCGCGGCGGGCCCCTTGCCTCGCTCGGCTCTGATGTCGCGTCCTCAGATGACCCTGACCCAAACAGCACCCTCCGCCAAACCCCTCTCTTGTCTTTTCACCATTTGGGGTCTGTGATCTGTCAGAACGTAGGCGAGCTTGTGCCTCTTACGTTCCGTGGGGACCCACAGCCTAGCACAGTGACTGGCACACAGTTGGCACTCGATACTTAATGATCATTGCGGAATGACTGTCTCCGGTTGTCAAAGGTAAGGAACTCACAACGTGAGGCCTGTCTTTGTCATCAGAGGTCGCCGCTGGGTCCGCCCAGGAGTGACTCAGCTGTTTAAATGGACGACTTCCTCTTGCCCTGAGGAAGGGACGAAAACCAGTAGAAGGAAATACTGGTTCTGCTCTGTTTCTTCATCCCTGCCCGGTTAGTGACTCAGCGCAGACATCTCCCCAGCATTTCCCAGTCCTTGGGCTGGAACAAGTTACTCTTAGTGACTTATCGCAAAGGTTTGAAAAAAAAAAAAGCCACAAAGATGGAAAAGAATTTGGGTGGGGAATTGGCTGCATGAACAAGGCTGTGGTCAGCCTGGTATGCTGGTTAAGGGCTCCAGCTTGGAGTTCAGGTGTTCGGGCCGCCTGGGTCAGGTCCCAGCTTTCACTTAGCTCTATGACTTTTTGCAGATTACCTAATCTCATTTTTCTTGTTTGGAAGAACATGGCTAATTGAGCCAGCTCCTTCACAGGCTCGTCGTGAGGAGTAAGAGTTAGCATCATACAAAATGCTTAGTCGCGTGTTGGTGCATTGAAACATTATCAGCGGGGGGGAGGGGTGCCTGGGTGGCTCGGTGGGTTAAGCTTCCGACTTCAGCTCACGGCAGGATCTTGCAGCCCGTGAGTTCGAGCCCCGTTTTGGGCTCTGGGCTGACACCTCGCAGCCTGGAACCTGCTTCGGATTCTGTGTCTCCCTCTCTCTCTGCCCCTCCCCATTCATGCTCTGTCTCTGCCTCTCAAAAAGTGAATAAACGCTAAAAAAAAAATTAGAAAAAAAAAAAAAAAGATAGGCACATGGGTATTAAAAAAAAAAGCGATGTTATCTACCGGAATAGTCGCTGACGTCACCGGAATCATCTGTCCATCCCGGAGCTGATATCCGCAGGCTGGCCATTCAGATGAAAGGAGATAATAAGGGTGTTTTTAAAAAGTTACAGGAGGAGAGCCTGGCTGGCTCAGTCGGAAGAGCATGGGACTCTTGATCTCGGGAGTTGTGGGTTTGAGCCCACGCTGGGTGTAGAGATTACTTAAAAATAAAGCCTTAAAAAAAATGTGCATGGAACAATGTAACACATGTGACCGACACTCAGCCCTGACCATTGTTAACGTTTTCTTCTATTTGTTTTGAGTTTACTTTTATTCTTAACAAAAGAGTAAAGCACTCCGTATATCGGTGTCTGTCTCTAATCACCAGAGATAAAACTCTAACACGAATGCAGTATATAGCCTCTCAGCCTACTTTTATTATTTGTTAATTTTTTTTTTTTTAGAAATTTTTTTAATCTTTATTTTTGAGACAGAGAGACAGAGTATGAGCAGGGGAGGGGCAGAGAGAGAGGGAGATGCAGAATCTGAAGCAGGCTCCAGGCTCCGAGCTGTCAACACAGAGCCCGACGTGGGGCTCGAACTCACGGAGCGTGAGATCATGACCTGAGCCGAAGTCGGACGCTCAACTGACTGAGCCACCCAGGCGCCCCATTTGTTAATTTTTTTTAATGTTCATTTATTCGAGTAGTGGGGGAGGGGCAGACAGGGAGGGAGACACAGAATCTGAAGCAGGCTCCGGGCTCTGAGCTGCCAGCACGGGGCTTGAACCCACCAGCCCTGAGATCATAGCCTGAGCTGAAGTGGGCTGCTTAACCAATGAGCCACCCAGGTGCCCCTATTTATTTAATCTCTACACCCAAGGTGGGGGTCAGACTCACAACCCCGAGATCAAGAGTCCGCAGGCTGCACCGACTGAGCCAGTCAGGCACCCTTTTGTCTATTGTTTTAAACTTTGCACAGATGGGGAGAGGTGGGGGAGGGGTGAAACAGGTGATGGGGGTTTAGGAGCGCGCTTGTCGCGATGAGCACTGGGTGACGTCTGGACTTGTCGAATCGCTGTATTATTATACACCTGAAACTGATATAACACTATGGTAACTAACTGGAATTAAAACAAAAACTTAGTGACCATTACACACATATTTATGAAATAAATATAGTTGGTACTGTTTTTGTGTGTTCATTAACACAAATAAATTTAACTAGACCTAATATGTTGTTCCGCGGTGTGTTTTTTGGCTTGTTTTTATGTTTGTGAGATCTATCCAAGTTAACCTGCATAGGTCCGATTTACGCCTTTTCCTCCCCCGTAACAGTCCACTTTTTTCAACCGAATTAAGGACCTGGCAGTAGTTTCTGGTATTCGCAAATGCAAACCAGGCCGCCACAAGCATCTTTGGGCAGATTGCTCCAAAGCAGAGTTTTTCAAACCGCCGGAGGCATTAGTGGGTCACGAAATCCATTTCTTCCTTAGGCGACAAACGACAGAACCGTTTGTAGTATTTCCGTGTTCTTTGGTGAAGCTTCTGTTTTGTGTTCGTATGTGTGTGTGTACTTCACAGGGAGGCGAAGTGTTTTACTTACTGGGATCGCAGTGAAAACAAGGTTTCAGAAACACTCCTCCCCCCAGAAGTTCTCCCCAAGAGAACTGAAAATGTTCGTCCAGGGGCCCCCGGGTGGCTCAGTCGGTAGAGCCTACGATTCTTAATTTCTGCTCAGGGCGCGAACTTGTGGTTCAGGGCATCGAGCCCCGCATCGGGCTCTGTGCTGACAGCTCGGAGTGTGGTTGGGGTTCTCTCTCCCCCCCCACCTACCCCCTTCCCTGCTCACGTGCTCTCTCTCTTTCTCAAAATACATAACTTAAAAAACAAAACAGAAACTGTACGTCCACATGAAGACGTGGCCACAAGTGTTCACGGCCGCGCTATTTACAACAGCCGGTCGGTGGAAACAACCCACAAGTTCAGCCCCGGATGAACGGATAAACACAGTCCTGCACAATCGAATCTTCTTCCACCATCACAAAGAAGGTGCCGACACACGTTCCAGCGTAGAGGAACCTTGAAAACACGGCGCAGAGTGAAAGAGGCCAGACGCGAAAGGCCACGTGCTGTGCGATCCCATTTACAGCAAGTGCCCGGCCAGGCAAACCCGCAGAGACGCAGATTAGCGGCTGCCAGGGGCTGGCAGGGAGGGGACGTGGGGAAAGGCTGCTTAATGGATACGGATTTCCTTTTGGAGTGATGAGAATGTTCTGGAACTAGATACTGATCATAGTTTCACAACATTATGGATTTACGAAAAGCCACTGAATCCTACGCTTTAAAAACTGGCTTGAGGGGCGCCTGGGCGGCTCAGCCGGTTAAGCGTCTGGCTCTTGACTTGGGCTCAGGTCATGATCTCACGGTTTCGTGGGTTTGAGCCCTGCTTCGGGCTCTGCGCGGACAGTGTGGAGTCTGCTTGGGATTCTCTCCCCCCATCCGCCCCCCCCAACTCGTGTTTGCTGAGATAGGGGAGGTCTCGGTCAGACTCGGGGAGAAAAGAAGATTTGGGAGCTTGAGAGGGAGGTGGGGGCAGAGGCCTGGCACGGCCGTTGGGCAACGGATAGAAGACCCTACCGCGGCCGCCATTCCCGCTGCCCGGGGGAGGCCGCGCCTTCGGCATCCTCTCCAGCTGATGAACACCACCTCCAGGCGCTGGCTCTCTGTCTCTGGAGCCGTCCGCTCTGACCGTGACCCCCCATCGGATTAACAGCCTCCTCCCAACACCTATACTCCGGCTCAGAGTCTGCCGCGACCAGCCGTTTGGAAAAACCCATCTGCCGCACTAATTCAGCTTCGGGGACCGGCTGGGAAGAGAGAGGGGGGCGGCGGGAGGGGAGGCGCAATCTGTGGAAGGCAGGGGCGTGAGAGGGGAGAAACGCCCAGGTTAATTTAAAAAAAAGAAAAAAAGCCCCCTCCACCAGAGGCCAAAGATGCAGCCGTGAGAGAGTCTTCCCGGTCCCGCCCCCCGCTGGGGCCACTTCCCAAGACAGGCTGCGGAATCAGAATTGCAGGGCCTGGTCCGCAGGTTCAACGTCAACCTCGGCTGCACGCCCACGCGAGGCCCGCCCTGCCTCCGTCTGCCTCCCGCCGGCCCGTGGGCCTTACACTAGCATTCAACCCGCCCCGGGGCCACACAGTCCCTGTCTGTCTCCCCAGCCGCCTGTGCATTCCCTGACGGCCCAGCACAGTGCCTGGGGCGGAAGGAGGCAGCATATTTGCTCAATCACGAAAGAGGAAAAAGTCCACTTTAAAAACCCTGGCTCTCCACTTTAGGCCTACCCGCGGGACCGTAATTCAAAACGTAGGGGCACCTGGGTGGCTCAGTCGGTTAAGCAGCTGACTTTAGCTTGATCCCGTGTTTCCTGGGTTTGAGCCCCGCATCGGGCTCTGTGTTGACAGCGTGGGATTCTGTGTCTCCTTTTCTCTCTGTCCCTCCCCCACTCGTACTCTTTCTCTTTCAAAAATAAACATTCAAAAAAAAATTCTTTTAATGTAAATAATTAGGGCCACCTAGGTGGCTCAGTCGGTTAAGCTCAGGTCAAGATCTCACCGGTTGTGAGTCCGAGCTGTCAGCACAGAGCCTGGAGCCTGCTTGGGATTCTGTGTCTCCCTCTCTCTCTCCGCCCCTCCCCAGTTCGCACTCTGTCTGTCTGTCTGTCTTAGCACAGATCCCGACTTGCGGCTCACACTCACGGTGTGTGAGATCATGACCTGAGCCGAAGTTGGATGCTCAACCGACTGAGCCATCCAGGTGCCCCAAACATTAAAAATTAAAAAAAATGTAAATAAATAAAAGAAACTAGCAAGTGTTGGTGAGGATATGGACAAACAGGAACCCTAACACTCTGCAGGTGGGAAGGTACGGCGGTGGCAGCCCCGGTGCGAGCAGTTTGGCAGGTAGTGCCTCAACACGTTAAGAGGAGAGAGACCCTGGGACCCAGCAATTCTGGCCCCAGGCAAATACCCGGGGATTTGGAAACATACGTCCACACAAAAGCATGAATGTTCACAGCAGCAGGATTCACAACAGCCCAGGGGCAGAGACAACCCAAGTGTCCATCGATGGATGAAGGGATAAACAAAGCATGGTCCATCCGTACGCTGGGACAGGGCACAGCCGTGACAAGGAAGGAGGTGCTGACACCTGTCACGCCGTGGATGGCCTTTGGAGACATGATGCCGAGCGAAAGAAGCCGGACACAAAAGACCACATAAAGGTATGGTTCCACTGATACGAAGTGTCCAAAATAGGCGAATGTAGAGACAGAAAGCAGACTGGTGGGTGCCAGGGGCTGGAGGAGGGGGGTCATGGGGAGGGATGGGTGTTTTTGGAAGGAAAGGATGAAAATGTCCCGGGACTCGGAGACGCTGACGGTTGTACCACGTCACGAAGGTACTAAATGCCATTAATGGTGGGTTTTATCTGACATATAATGCATCTGACAGGTGTATTTTGCTACAATAAAAACAACTTAAAAGTATCTTTAAATGCAATGTGGCGCCCCGAATTGGATCCTGGAACAGAAAAAAACAAAAACAAAAACACAGGAGCGGAAAGTTGGTGAAACAGGAAAAAAAACACAAGCTTGGAGTTTCACGGACAGTGACGTGTCGGCACCGTGTCCTCTGTTACGGCAAGTGCGTCATGACCACAGGAGATGATAATATGAGGGGAAGCTGGCTGAGGGCCACACAGGAACACCCTCCGTTTCGCTGCAACTTTTCTGTGAGGCTAAAATTATCCCACAATAAAATAAAATAAAAAGTCGTATCTGCCCCGGCACCTGGGTGGCTCGGTCGGTGGAGCGTCCGACTCTTGGTTTTGACTGAGGTCATCATCTCACGGTTCGTGAGATCAAATCCCGCATCGGGTTCTGCGCTGGCATCACGGAGGCCGCTTGGGATTCTCTCTCTGTCCCTCTCTCTCTCTGCCCCTCCCCAGCGCGTGCTCTTTCTCTCTCTCTCAAAACAAATACACGTTAAAAAATAAAGTAAAATACAAAACCATGTCTGCCTTCTAAAAAGCAGCTAGCTTGGTCTCTGGAAGGTTCTTTTGTCTGCCCAGGGCCTGCTTTTGGGTTGAGGTTTGCAAACCAGGGGTCCAGAGCTGATGCTGGCCTGGGGAGGCAGGGAGGATCTGGGGTTCCCAGCCTGGGGATTTTGGGGGGGGTGAGGCAGCGGGGCTAAGTGGTGGGCAGCGGGGAGGGGGCAAGAGAGGAGCCTGGGCTCCAATGGGGCTGGGCTGGGCCCCCCCCCCCGCCCCGGGCAGGGGAAATCTCCTTGATGGGGAAGCTCCAAGGGCTTTGGAGAACGAGACTGTCCAGCATTGAGGTCGCAAACGGGGGGCCCACAGGCTGAAGACGGCCTCGAAGTGTGTTTACTGGCCCTGGGTTTTGAAAAAAATAACTTGAGCCGATCTATAAAAAGCCATCAATCCTACATTAAAACCGGAATTTCCAGCCTCTCTGAACATACCTGCCGATCTGCTGACCCAAGGCCGCCTTCCCGCGTGGCCTCAGGAGGCCGCGGCCGGTCCCAGCCATCGCTGTTAAGGCAGGTACGAAGCCCTGGTCGCCACTCGTTCTCAGGCTTGCGCCGTGTTCTAATTTTAACGGACCAGAAAGATTTCCCTGCGCCGAGTCAAAGTGGAAAAGCAGAAGAGAAACCGAGAGTGTCGACTGATTTTTCTCACACCCGGCCGCTTTCGCACACCGACGACACCGACCCGACCCGGTTCCCGGACGCGCTAATGTTTGAGAACTGACACTCGATCCGTAGCCTTTGCAGCAATGTCCAGAGACTCTCCCAACCCGCCGGGAAACCTCCTCTCTCACGGGGGTCCTGTGGTTGGGCTCGAACACACACGCACGCTTCCTGGGTGTGAATCCCAGCTCTGCCCCTTAACAGCTGGAGGCCGTGAGCAAGTCGCGAAACCTCTCTGTATCTGTATCCTTGAGGCCCTGCAGTGAAGCGGGAGATTCAGCGGGTCGCGGCCCGGGTCGGCGAGTCTGGCAGGAGAGTGGGCACACGGCCGACACGGAGCTGGTACACGCAGCGTGACTGCGTCAGTAGCTGCAACACTGAAATATTGAAATCCTTCCCGACCCGTTTGGTAGATCGCCAGACTCCCTGAGAACCCAGCAGGTAGGGACAGCACCCCCCCCCCCCCCCCCCGCAGAGGTCTGCGGCCTCTTCTGACTGAGCTGCTGGGTAAGGTGTCGCAGCTCCGCGGAGCGCCCGGTCCCTGATGGGAAAGAACAGGCGGCCTTTGCTGGGTCTCGGCTTTCCTGGGAGGCACGGAGGTCCCGCGGATTTGGAGGAGACGGGTCTCCATTACCCTGCACGAGCCGCACGGAGAGAGAGACAGACAGACGGACAGACATGAAAGTCTGTGCTGGAGAGCCTGGGAACACGAAGCGGACAGAAGGGAGGCTCCCAGATCCTGGGGGGAGGTCCCCGTACCCCCCGAGTCTCTGCACGGCCACACCAGGCAGGGCTGGGAGGAGAGCTGGGCGTGATGGAAAACCCTAACCAGGCGGTGGGGCAGAGGGCCCAGGAAGAGGTCAGAGGTCAGGTGTCAGAGGTAGTACGCTTTATTGACCGGGTCCTTCTAACACCCTGCAACGCCCCCCTCACCCCCGCCCCCCCGCAAAGCCAGAGCCCGAGCTTTGCGGCTGTCCCCACCCCCGTCCCCCAGACAGGGAAGAGAATGAGTCTGCCGAACATCCAACATCCCAACATCGCAGGAGCCTCCGAAGAGCTGAGGGGCAGGGGTGGGTGTGGGGGAGGGGGCTGCAGGGCTGGGGGCGGGAGCAGGGGATGAGGCCGGGCCGAGGGGCTCAAGCTGGGTGTGGGGCTGGGGACACCCTGAGGCTCTGCCAGGCCTGGCCAGCCCCTCACTCCCCCAGTTAAGGTTAGTAGTAGTGGTTCACAGTGAGACTGGCTGAGATTTGGCAGGGCGGCAGGGACGAGGGGCAGACAGGCGCCTTCCCCTCCCCCTGCTGACCTTGGCCTGCCTCACGAAGCTGGGAAGAGTGAGAGAGGAAGGCCCCTCCTCTGCGTCCCCCTTCAGGGACAGGGAAGCCCCTTCTCGCGGGGGGTGGGGGTGGGGCAAAGGGCAGAGGCCTGGTTCTCCCCTGACATCCCCCAGGCTATTAGGAAGGATCATTCGCTCCTGGCTCAGAAGTTTCTAGAACATCTCAGTGACCTTGCCGGTCATTACTCCCAATTAAAAAAATGTTTTTGAAATCTCGGAGTTGACTGGGGCCCATCAGACCAAGCAGTAAAAAACCTGGGAAGATCTTGGTTTAAAAAGGTAGCTCGACCTTCACTTAGGAGCCTTGGGAGACCAGATGGAGAGACCAGACGCGTCTCCACTGCCCCGGCTGGAGGAAGTGGCTCATGGCAGCAGGGGTCGGGGTGGGGGGTGGGGGGCTGGTGGTGGCCCAGGGGGCAGGGCGGGAATCGGGGACAAGATGCAGGAAGCGGTGACACGTGGGACGTGGCAGGTCGCCCTCGGGTGCCGTGGGCCTGGGCTCAGAGGGCAGCGGGGCGGGGGGGAGGGGGGAGCCCCCCCCACGGGTGCATCCACCAGGCGAGGCGCCAGGGCCTCCGCCCCGCAGGTCAGGCCCTGTGCCCGCCGCCACCGCCCGGCGGCTCCTTGTGGCCGGCCGAGTGGTCGGGGGCGGGCTCGAGCCCCAGCATCTGCCGCTGCACCAGCCTGGCGTAGAGGCCGCCCTGGGCCAGCAGCTGCTGGTGCGTGCCCTGCTGCACCACGCGGCCCTTGTCCAGCACCACGATGCGGTGCGCGCGCTCCACCGTGCTCAGCCGGTGCGCGATGATGAGCACCGTGTGCTTCTGCAGGTTGCCGTGGATGGCCTGCTGGATCTGGGGAGACAGGGGGCGGCGGCTCGGGCGGGCGCGGCCCGGCCAGCCGCAAGCCCCCCCCCCCAGCCCCGCCAGCCCTGCTCCGCCGCCGCCGCCCCGAGACTCGGCTCCTCACTTGCAAAGCCGGGGCTTGCACACCACCTGCTTCCTGGGGTTTTGTTCCCAGAGCACGGCTCCGCGCCCGGCACCGGGGAGGTGGCCCTGACCCTGGCCGCCTCTGGTCTTCCTGCTCCTGCTCCCTCCTCTCGCCTTCGCCTCGGTTAACCGTCCACCGTCAGCCCCAAAGCTCAAGCCAACGAGACCGTGGTCCTCAATTCCTCGTCCTTCACTCGGCGTCCAAATCTGGCTCCTGGGCGGACCCCGCCCGCGCCACCTCCCCAGGTCACCTTGCCCTTTCCTGCCTTCCGCCACTATCTTCTCGCTGGAGTGCCTGCCACCGCCACCCCGCCCCTGCCCCCCTCCCCGCCCCCGGTTTAACGTCTCCATCGGCTCCTGTTGAATTCCTGCTCCAAGCCCTCCGACAAAGAACAAAATCCGGACTCCATGTGACATTCTGCGCTTGTCATAGTCAAGAGTGCACAATGTGAAGGGTGACCCCTAATGTAAACCGTGCACTTAGTAATAACACATTAAAGCTGGTTCATCAATCGGAACGAGTGCAGCGAGATGTTAATAACAAGAGAAACTTATTATGAATAAGATGTTCGTAATGAGAACGGGGTGAAAAGGAGAGACACGGGAGCTCTCTGCTCTTTTTGCTCAACTTCCTCTAAACCTAAAACTTTTCTTAAAAAAACAAAAACAAAAAAGGGGCGCCTGGGTGGCTCAGTCGGTTGAACATCCAACTTCAGTTCAGGTCGTGATCTCACGGTTCAGGAGTTCTAGCCCCGAGTCAGGCTCTGTGCTGACGGCTCAGAGCCTGGAGCCTGCTTCAGATTCTGTGTCTCCCTCTCTCTCTGCCCCTCTCCTGCTCCCACTCTCTCTCTTTTTCTCTCTCAAGTATAAATAAACATAAAGAAATTTTATATAAATAAACATTTACGAATTTTTAAAAAGGGCTTATAATTGTAAAGCCTTCCTCTGTCCCTTAGAGATATATATATATATATGAACCTGCTGCAGGTCAAGGGTGTCTCTCTCAAGGACCTGACGGCCATTCCTTCTCCATGGACCCGCCCGCGAGGACAGGCCCTCCGGCCCCCATCCTCCGTGGCCACAGCTGGCAGCCCGCAGACATGGCCTTTCCCCCGAGCTCCCTCCTTACGCCTTCGTTCTCCTTTAAAACGCCTGTCACCACTGTCACCTCTGCACAGTCAGAATGGAGCTCAGCTCTTTCCCCTACTGCCAGTAGCTGCTGAATAAAATCTCTTGTTTTTTTCCCCCAGCTTTAACGTCTGGCCGTGTTTCCCTTTGGCACTGGTGACCTCTCTCAATCTCTCTCTCAAATGACAGTTTCCACGTGGCACAGGCCACGGGTCGAACTCATGCTTGTCTCCTTGCTTATTATCTGTTTTTCCCCCGGAATGGGGAAGCGCGGCAGGGACAGGGCCTTTGTCTGTCTGGTCACCCGCCGCTGCAACCTCAGGGTCGGGACGGTGCCCGTGGCCGGGAGGAGCTCAGTGAGTACCGTGTAAGTAACGACTCAGCCCACGGAGAGGCCGGGGTAGCCAGCCGGTGACACGTAACACCCGGCGGGGCCTCGACTCCAAACCGTGTCATCGAGTTTCCGGTCCGCCAAGGGCCAGCTGGCTGGTCCAGCCCTGGGTCTCCTCTCCCCTGGCTCCCCACCCTCAGCCCTGAACACCCCAGTCCGGAAAACCGACCTAGGAGAGCCCCCGTGGCGCCTCCAAACCCCTCCTAGCTCCTGCTGCCCTGTCCGGCGTCGCCCCGCCAGCCTGCCACTCACCAGGTACTCGCTCTCTGCGTCCAGGGCGCTGGTGGCTTCATCCAGGACGAGGACCGGTGGGTTCCGCACCAGAGCCCGAGCCATGGCCACCCGCTGCTTCTGGCCGCCCGACAGCTGGGCACCCTTCTCCCCCGTCTCTGTGCGACAAAGGGACAGGGGCGGGTGAGCAGAGGGGAGGCTGGGCAGCCCTGGGGAAGAGCGAGGAGTCCCCTTTCCCTCCTCTGCCTTTCCCTGCTGCCACAGGCGCCGTGCTCTCCAGGAAAACGGGTGGTTCTGAGGGCCCCTGGCGGGGACAGCCACCGGCTCCAAAACACGAAAGGATGCTCTCTCTCTCCCCGTTCACGCGAAACAGGACCGCAGCCATCTGGTAGCGAGAGGCCGATTTTTCCTTATGCGTTTGGCACAAGCCCCAGTGTCTGATGGCGCGCCGTGCTGGCGCAGCCGCGGGGAACAGGCGCGCCCCCACCTTCCCGGGGCCGCACAGCCCTGCGGCGGCCCACCCGCTCCGGCGAGGTCTCTGTGCGGCCCTTCCCCCACGCGGTGGCGTCCGCGCGTGCAGGGCGCGACTCCCCGCACGATTGCGGCACACGGAAACAAAATCCACTCGAACGCCCGTCGGGAGGAAACCGAACGGCTTCTTTAGGCAAATTGTCATACGGCCCATACGCTGGAATACCATCCAAGTGTTTAAAATGGAGGCAAGGCGGGGGTGCCAGGGCGGCTCAGTCCGTTAAGCGTCGGACTTCGGCTCAGGTTGTGATCTCGCGGTTCGTGGGTTCGAGCCCTGCGTCGGACTCTGTGCTGATGGCTCAGAGCCTGGAGCCTGCTTCGGATTCTGTGTCTCCCTCTGTCTCTGCCCCTCCCCTGCTTGCTTTCTCTCTCTCTCTCTCTCTCTCTCTCTCTCTCTCTCTCAAAAAAAAAAAAATACTATATATATATATATATATAAAATCACATTTGCATAAAGAAACTCCAAAAGGACATATAAGAAGCTCATGAAAGAAAAAGTTTTGGTGGGACAGGAAGAAAAAGGGGTAGAGAAAGCGATGGAATAAAACTTTTCATTATATATTATTTTATATGTATATATTTTTAGTTTTGACCCATGTGAATAGCCCCTTTACAACGGTTAAAATTTTAGAGTATATTAAGCATAACAAATATATATATAATACAAATCAATATATAGCTAAATCTGTTATATTAAAATATTGATTTATTAATATAAACCTAAGTTATCATTAATATAATACATATATTATTTAAAAATGATGCTTTGTTTTACTTATTTATTTATATTTTAATTATTTTGAGAGAAAGAGCACAAGTGAGCAAGGGGCAGAGAGACAGAGAATTCCAGGAGGGGCAGAAGAAAGAGAGAAAGGGAGGGAGAGAGAGAGAGAGAAGCAGGGCTCACGTCTGACCCGAAGTGGTCACCTGATGCGGGGCTCGAACCCATGAACTGTGAGATCATGACTTGAGCTGAAGTCAGATGCTTAAGGATTAAGACACCCAGGCGCCCCAAATTATTTTTGAGAAAGAGACAGAGAGTGCGAGCATGCAGGGGACAAGGGCAGAGAGAGAGAGCAAATCTTAAGCAAGCTCCCTGCTCAGCGCGGAGCCCGATGTGGGGCTCGACCCCTCAACCTGGGACCATGAGCTGAGCTGAAATCAAGATCCTCAACCGACGGAGTCACCCGGGCGCCCCTAAAATAATAATCTTCCCAAACTAAAACCGAGGTGGCGGTTGCCTAATCCTGTGAGCGTACTGAAGCATCATGAAGGGCTCGCTTTACACCGGGTGCGGGAATTTCACCTGAAATGAAAAAGAGCCGCAGGCGGAGGGCGTCAGCTCAGCGGGTCGCATCCCCGAAGGCCGGCCTTCAGGCGCGGTGGAGGTGATGGGCCGTACCTGTGTTGTAGCCGTCCTGGAGCTCCATGATGAAGCCGTGGGCGTTGGCCTTCTGTGCGGCCTCCACCACCATCTCGAAGGGCACGGCGGACAGGCCATAGGAGATATTGTCTGTGACGGAGCGGGCGAACAGCACCGGCTCCTGGCTCACCAGGGAGATCTGTGCAGGACCAAGGACGCGGCATGAGAGGCCGGGGGCGCGTCCCGCCCGGCTGTCGCCGGGCACCTCGCCAGCCCCGGGCCTGCCTGACGCCGGGGCTCGTGGGTCTGAAATCTGATCAGGGCCTGTGCCTGGCCGCTAACGCCAGCTGCGTGTCTTCTTCTGAAAGCACACAGTCCACTCCCTGCACAAGCACTCGGCTTCCCCTGACCCGAAACCCGGGCCCCGCTGAGCCGGCTGCTCCGGGCTAGGCCGAGTCCCCGACCTCCGAGACAGCCCTCGGGGAAAGAGAATGTCGGACGTGAGTTAAGTCTGTTTGCGCCACGAGACGAGAGGCCTCGGCAGGCCCCCCCCCCCCGGGCCGCAGAGACCTCCCTGGGACCTGTCCCTTCAAAGGGAATAATTTTAAGAAGCCGTCGTCCCCTGATGCCGGTTTTAGGAATGTAGCCGACAAAAATGAGAGTAGGGAGGTTATCGCTGCAACACTGTAAATAGTAAAAAAAAAAAAAAAAAAAAAAAAAATCAATTTCCTAAATTGGGGATTGGCTAATAATCACAGTGTTTCCATAAAATCCAATTTTTATACATGTGTGTGTATCTACATACATATATACACACACACATACCGAGTATGATTCTGTTTTTGTTAAAAAACTTACATGTGTGTCTTTATATATCAACGTATTTATATAAAGTTAGGAAGCAGGCTGGAAAGGATATTAACTACACCGCTAATCCCAGGTACCACCATGGGGTGGAATTCACGAGGTGGAGGGGAACTCTCATATCTGGGTTACAAAATTCTCTGAACATATGGGAATGTGGTTAGACTGTTGCGTTTTACCGTTCTGGGTTTATGAAAATTTAAAAAAAAAATTTAATTTAAACTAAAGAGAGGGTATGCACGAAAGAGGAAATCCAAGTACGAACCGCATGGAAAAGTACTCGATATGTTTAGTCACCAGGAAAACGCAAAAGAGCGCAGTGAGCCACCTCCACACGTGTACTCACCGGCTGGCAAAACATCAGAGCTGACGTTAACCGTCTGAGAATATTACGTGTCTGAGCGTTTTAGCTACTGCCACGCCTTGACAGCTGTGCCTGAGGGCCGCTTCTAGAACTCTGGTGGGCCGCAGCCCGTCATCACACGCCTGAGACTACTGCTCGGCCATTGACCCCCTGGTCACAAGCAGACAGGAGGGCAAATATCACAATCCACAATCTGTGGCCTCTGCCACCGTCTAGAAGTGGGCTCGGAGTTCTGGAATCTCTGGGCCGACCCTCAGGCCCTCCTACAATTTAATGTACGTTGATGACGGAAATGGTGCCTTCTTCATAGTTGATGTTTCTCGTATTCTGTGCAACCTGAACAACCATCCAGGGCATCCCTGTTTTTATGCCCAGCACAGGATCAGGTGTTGAGGATGCTTTTCTGGAATGATTACCAAAAGCTGTATGGTCAGGAATAGCCTCCTTTAAGTCCTAGAGATGACTTAAATGTGGAGCGACTGGAACTCTCGTCCACTGCTCGCGGTACGACCACCCTCGTGGCAGGAGCTACTGAGGTCGCGGCTCAGCATCCACTCTGGGCGCACGGATGTACCCGTGTGCCCCAGGAAACGTGGCCGAATTGTCTGGGTCAGCGTTGCTGGTGACAGGAGAACCGGGAGACAAGCGAGTACCCGTCGGGAGCAGAATGCATAGGTGGTGACGTGTTTACACGGCAAATCATCGCCCAGCAATGAAAACGAATGGACTACGGCCAGAGCCCCGCACACCCAAGACGCGAGGCGCGAGGCGCGATGAACGCACGCCCCAGGACTGCAGCCAGACGAAGTTCAAAAACTAGGCCAAACACAGCTTTGCTGTTTGAGAGGCACAAGGCGACGGTAAAACTAAAGAAAAGGAGCCGATCATAAAAGTCAGGGAGACGTGGCCTCGGCGGGGGTGGGGGGGGGAGAGAAGGGACCCATGAGGTGCAGCCGCGCCCGGTGTCCCTGGTCTCGAGCCGGGGGGCGGTGTGCACTGGCGGAACTCCCTGAGCCGCGAATTTCCCCACGACCCGCTTCTCTGCCCCTCCGCGGTGGCTCGCGAGGCTGGGGGGGGGGGTCGGGGCAGCGCCCGGAAGGGCCACGAGGGCCGCGCACGTACCACGCGGTGCAGGTACTTGTGGTCGTAGGCGCCAATGGGCTTCCCGTCCAGCAGCACGCAGCCCCCCTCCAGGGGGTAGAAGTTCTCCAGGATGTTGACACAGGAGCTCTTCCCGCTGCCCGAGGGCCCCACGAGCGCGGTCACCTTTCCCGGGGACAGGCTGAAGGAGACGTTCTGCAAAGACACGGAGCGCGGAGACACGGCGTGGGGCCACCGGGCCTTGGACACGGGCGGGCGCCCTCCCCAACCCACCCTCGCGCCTTTCGGCTGGGCCCTGAAGCTCATTTCCACTCCCTGGGCGCCTCCTCTCCTTGTTCAGGGCCCAGCCCAAACGTCCCCTCCTCCGGGAAGCCCTCCTGGACAGTTGACACCATCCCTGCAGACTGCCGCTATCACATGCCCCGATCTGGTGCCTTCCTAGCGCTTATTATTTGGACTCGTCTGTTGACGGCCGCCTCCCCCCTGGCTACAGCCTGCACTGCGGGACAGGGACTCGGCCGCACGTCACCCCGGCTGCGGCCTGGCTCGTGGGAGGCGCGCCAGACACGGGGCGAGGGAAGGGGGGCTCGGGAGGGCCTCGCGCGCCCTGCTCACCTGCAGGACTTGGGTGTGGGGCCGAGTGCGGTAGGAGAAGGTCACGTTCTCAAAGTCCACCCGGCCCTCCAGGTGGTCGGGGGCCAAGTTCCCATCATGCACCATGGTCGGCCGCCGGTCGATGAACTCGAACACCTTCTCGGCGGCCCCCACTCCCTGCATCAGGCCGCTGTAGACGGAGCCCACCGACTGGGGGGGGGAGACACATGTTCCTGGCCTGCTGACACCCCAAGGCCGGGCCCCCTCCCCCGCCACGGTGCCAGGGAGGTGAAGGGGGCTGCGGAAAGAGCAGGGACCACAGCGGGGGTGGGGGGCGGCGCGGGGCGCTGCTGGGGCTCCCCGCTAGTGACAGCAGATAGTGACAGTAATGAAAAACACCGGTGCCTTTTGTCAGGACGCAGGGGAGCCCGTGCCTGGGGCCCCCTCCTGCACGGGGCCATTATCGGCCCCCCCCGGAGGAGGAAACAGAAGGGCGGCCGAGCTAACCGAACCAGCCAGCGTGTGGCCACCTTCCTGTCTCGGCTGCCACAGCATTTTTTTTTTTAGATTTCAGTTTAAAAAACTGTTATTTTATGCTGTACGTTCTCCTCGCGTAAAAAAATGCGCCGTATCCATGAGTGACAACGATGACTCCCTTTATCGGACACTTTGTAAGTGTTACGAGGTAGGTTCTATCACTATTTCCGTTTTGCTCATGAGGAAATGGAGGCACAGAGAGCTCAAGTAACTTCGCCCACGTCACACAGCTGGGAAGTGGCAGAGCCGGGACTTGAGCCCAGGCACGGCTGGCTCCTGAGTTCGGGGCCCTTCTGGGCTAGGACCGGGTGTCCTGGTTGGGGAAGCGGGAGTGACCTTAGTCCCGGCGTCATCGTGCCGTGGCAACAGTGCTCGGCGCTCCGGAAGCCCTCGGTACAGCACAGCTGGAGGGCGGGGGGGGGCGCCTGGGGGGCTCAGTCGGTTAAGCGTCCGACTCTTGGTTTCAGCTCAGGGCATGACGATCTCACGGTTCATGGGTTTGAGCCCCGAATCGGGCTCTGTGCTGACAGTGCAGAGCCTGCTTGGGATTCTCTCTCCTCCTCTCTCTCTTCTCTCACAAGTAAATAAATAGACTTAAAAAAATTTTTTTTAAATACAGCACGGCTGGGACCATTATCACTGAGACGATATTATCCTTCCTATTAAGCTACGAGCACTACACAGCCGAGGTCCTTCACGCCTCTTCCCACGGCCCCAGGTATCCACGTACTAGACCTTTCCAGTCCTTCCTCCGTGCGTTTCCAAACACAGGCACATATATGATAACTAATCCTGAGATTTAAAACCCACGCCAGTGGGGTCGGCCTCTTCCTGCTGCTCTGGGATCGGCCTCTGCACTTCATGCTACGTTTCGGGGTCCTTTCCATACAGGCGCGCGCGGACCCAGCGCTGTTCTGCGGCCGCCGCCTAGTTTTTCCAGCACGGACACACCGCTTCGGGGACACAGGCGTGCCCCGCTGGCCCGCTCCCTGCGCGGTGGGCGTTGGAGGAGGCTTTAACTTTTCACCGTTAGAAGCGATGCCTCCTTCGCTCCGTGTCCACACAGCTTTGCCCCCCGGTGGGGGTGTTTCTGCAGCCCGGGTTCCTGGAGGCAGAACTGCTGCCTCCAGTGACACACGGGTGTGACCGTAGCTAATCCGAAGTGCCGTCTCCCGCAGAGGCTGACGCCCTCTCCCCCCATGCGCGTCCCCGGCTTTGTCGATGGAGGACACGAAGGCCCGACCTCGGCGCCAGGGAATAACGCCCTATTCCAAGCATGCTTCAGCCATGACCACGGCGGCTGGGACGTGAGCGCCCCAGCTCCCTGTCTCAGGGTCTGCGAAAACAACCCCCGGTTTTTCTGTGCTGCTACTCTTTTCTTTTTTTTTTTTAGGTTTATTTATTTTGAAGGGGTGGAGGGGCGGGAGAAAGGGAGAGAGAGAATCTCTAGCAGGCTCTGCTGTTGGCACAGAGCCCGACACGGGGCTCGAACTCACGAACCATGAGGCCATGACCTGAGTGGAAACCAGGAGTTGGATGCCTCACCAGCTGAGCCACCCGGGCACCCCCATGGTGCCTACTCTTTAAAGTGGGTTAAAATAGGGACGCCTGGGGGGCTCAGTCGATTGAGCACCCAACTTTGGCTCAGGTCGTGATCTCACGGTTCGTGGGTTCGAGCCCCGCGTCGGGCTCTGCGCTGACGGCTCGGAGCCTGGATCCCGCGTCAGATTCTGTGTCTCTCTGCCCCCCCACACACACTTGTGCTCTTTCTCTCTCTCTCTCTCAATAAACATAAAGCGGGTGAAAATGAAGTCAGACTCATCGGGCTTTGAACCTGCTTCCCCCACAAACGTGGCGGGCGAGTCGCTTCGCCTCTCTGGGCCTCAGCTTCTTTTTCTGGGAAGCGGGAAGTAGAAGGGCACTGAGACCCCTCACGGCGTTCTTGGGAACTTCTCCTGAAGCGGCCTGTGTCCCTGTCACTTGGCTCGATAAACACAGCCGCTGCCACTCGGTAGTGTTATCGGCATGGTCGGCATCGAGTTCTCTCCCCGCCTACTTAGAAACGCTCCCTCCCGCGATTAGATCCTGCTTGCCCATCCCTCCCGCTGCCTGGACCCCCTCCCCGCGCCGGCCCCTCACCTCCATGCAGTCCCCCAGGACGAACTCGTAGATGATGAAGGAGATGAGGTTGCCGCTGGTCATCTGCCCCGAGATGACGAGGTGGCCCCCGTAGTAGAGGATGCTGACCTGGACCACCAGCAGCGTGAGCTGGGGGTGGAGGGAGAGGCGACCCGGGTCAGGGGGCCCCCCCCTCCGTCCCCTGCACCCCCGCCCCCCCCCCAGCCTGCGGCCGTGTCTCCCAGCCACGGGCTGAAACTCCGGCCGGGCAGGCATGTCCTCCCACTCGCGGGTGCCCGCTCCCGGGCCCTGGGCTTCTCCCCTGCGACGGCCCCTAGCGGGGGGGGCCGGGGGGAGCCGTGGGCCCCGCGGAGAACAAGGCCTCTTTTGTGAGGCCCTGGCGCGCACGCAGCCCCGAGGGCCCTGGCCAGGCCAAGCGGAGCTGCTGGTCCTCCTCCTCGCTGGAGAGAGCTCGGCTCAGCGGCTCAGGGAGGTTGGGTCCGCTGGCCAAGGTCGCACAGCGAGCCGGGCGGGCAGAGCGGGACGACGGCGGGCGATTCCTCGCCCCGCCGGCTTGCGTGGCGGAGGGGCCGTGTCCGCTCTGGCCTCCCCCTGCCTCTGGCACCCGGGGGGTGGGACAGGAGTGGAACCCGAATGCCCACGACAGGCCACTCAGGGTCGCCGCCTGCCTCTCCCCACCACAAGCCCCTGGCTGGGTTAGCGCTGGGTCGGCGCCCCTGCGGGCGGGCGGGCGGGCGGATGGCTCAGCGGCTCGGCTTGCCGAGCGGGATTTCTGGGCCCCTTCCCCTCTCTGGCTGGGTCCTGTTGAGGGGTGGCCAGCCCTGGGCCCCGGGATCACACTCCTTCTGCCCCCTGAACCCCAAACCCTCCTCGCGCCTACCCTTGCCCACCCCTGGCGGGCCTGCCTCCCTCCCTGATGCGGCCCAAGTGCATCAGGCCGACGGTCAGCAACGGGCTCCAAGTGCTCCCCGTTCTCCAGGGGGGGCTGTGACTCACCCCCAGGGAGTGAGCTGGACACTCCACTGGGGCGGGGGGTGGTTGTGACTAGGACCTGCCAGAGCGCAGCCCAGGTTGGGTCCCGCTGGCCTCAGGGTGACTCCCTTCCTGGGTGGGGCTGTTTCCCTGCCGGCCCGTGGCCAGGCGAGGGAAAGAGGACATGACCTGTGAGGACATTCACTGGCAGGCTGCATTCTCTTCCAGAAAGATCTCCCCCGGGGGCCAGGAGAAAGAAAGGTGGGACCGAGTAAAGTCAGGTGCGGCCAGCCTGACCCTGAGCGGCAGGACCCCGGGCTCCCGTCCTGATGGAGGCGTCTCCCCATCTTTGTGTCCCGCATCCCCCTCCCCCCGACAGTCAGACCTGCCCCACGTACCCCGCTGCCCCAGACGTAGTACGTGTAGGCGGCCGCCTCCTTCCTGTTCAGCCGGTACACCTGCTGCAGCTTCCGCGAGTACACCTCTGCCTCCTCCTCCTCGTTGGCAAAGCTCCGCACTGTCTTCATGGCGCTGATGGTCTCCTCGGCCGTGCTGCTGGCCCTCGCCAGAGCGTTCTGGACCTCTTTGGAGAGCCTCTACGGGCAGGAGGGGGGACGAGAAGGAGAAGACCCCCAAACAGACAGTCTCACCATCCAACAGCCCCTCCGCCTCTCTGGGTTTTTCCTACCCTTAGCTGGTGCCAGGTCTATGCAGGGAGTTCCAGGCACAAAAGGGTAAGATGGAGCTCCCCACTCTCCCCCATCTCCTGCTAGCTTGATTTGACAGACTCAGAGAACAGACCGGCTGGGTTCTTGGGGTGAGGTCCTGAGGTTCCAGCTCCTGACAGATGGGGAGCTGATTATTAAGTTATCTTTAGTACTTAAAGGAGGTTATTCACCACCACACAGTTTTTGGCAATTCTCTCAGTAAAGGAGCCTCAACACCTGATCCTGTGCTAGTATAAGACAGGGATGCCCTGGGTGGTTGTTCAGGTTGTACACTATCCAAGAAACGCCAACTATTAAGGGGGTGCCCTTTACATTATCAACATACATTAAATTATGGTAGAGCCTGCGGGTTGGCACAGAGATTCCAGACTCCTAGCTAAGTTCTAGGTGTTGGCAGAAGGCTGTGAAATCTGCTTGCATTGTGTGCATGACCGGGTATAGATGGCTGGGAGATAGTCCCGGACTGCTGCCCGCCAGAGTTCTGGAAGCGGCCCCCGGGCAGAATGGTTCAGGCCTTGTCGTAGGTAATGCGCTCATATTGTCCAACCATCGAGGAAGGCTGCTGGAGAGGCCGGGCCTGGGCACGCCCCGTGAGGCCACTGGAAGCAGTGTGTTCCGGGATCTCGGGTGGAACCGGGCCGCGCCCTGAGTCATGTCTGGCCGCAGGCAGTGCACGTGTAGCTTGTGGCGATGCCTCGGTGGCTCGATTCAACGCTCTCAGGTACAAGTAGGGGACCTACCCCGAGCTTCCCTGAGGCCCCACCCGAGGGAACTTGCTGGCGGGGCAGAGGTGTGCGCGGGCAGCCAGGGGTGCCCGTCCCAGGGCTGGCAGGAAGGCAGGAAGGGCGGGGTGGGGAGCAGAGAAGGGAAATGGCTCCAATTCCAACTCCTATATTTACTTTTTCTCCCCGGAGAGGAAAACGGAGGCCCAAGACCCGGAATCATGGAGGAGAGGGCCCTCGGTAGACTCTGCCGGAAGCCGCCGTGACGGTTGTGGGGAGTGGACGTATTTTGGGGCCGGCCTCAGGTCATGGGCTCCAAAGGTTCTAACTGAGCCTGGGACGCTGAGCCCGTCATGGACCAAAGCCTGTCACTCTGGCCTGGGTCACCGGGGACGGAGCCGCCTGCACCTGTCTAGACCCGGCCGCCTCGGTCCCTTCCGGCTCTGGGGCACCCCCCAGTGTGGGGAGCAGGAGGAGGCTGGGGCGAGGGTATAGCTCGAAGGCCCGACTTCCTGGCAGAGGCAGCGCCAAGGAGCGGCCAGAAGTGGCTGCGGCCCGCCCACGGCCTCATGGTGGGTGAGGGCCTCCCTCACGGGGCCGAGCCCCCCCCACGCGAATATACCTTCTACAGAAAGCCAGCTCTCTCTGCACTCGGAGTGTAAACCAAAGTTCTCGTAAAGGCCCACAGCCCGACCCTCGTCACCTCCCTCCCTCTCGCTCCGGCATCGCCGGCCTCTCCGAGGCGCCTCAGACATACGGGCACGTCTCACTGCAGGGCCTTCGCACGGGCCCCAACGTGCTTCCCCGAGATGTCCCCCTCTTTCCTCAAATGTCTTCTCCTCAGAAAGACCATTAAAATTTTTTTTTAATGTTTATTTATTTTTGAGAGAGACAGAGAGGCAGAGTGCCAGCGGGGGAGGAGCAGAGAGAGAGGGAGACACCGAATCTGAGGCAGGTTCCAGGCTCTGAGCTGTCAGCACAGAGCCTGATGCTGGGGCTCGAACTCATGAACCGTGAGATCATGACCTGAGCCACCCGGGGGCCCCAGAAAGACCGATTTAAAGTGACAGCTATCCGCAGTGTTCCCCCCCCTTTTCTTCCTTAGCACTCCCCACCTTGCATCATATTACACATCGTCGCTATTATTACTGTTCCTATTGTCTGCCTCTTCTGCTAGAATATAAACCCGCCGCGGGCAGAAGCTTCTCTGTTTCACTGATGCCCCCCGATGCCTGTACTCCTCGAGTGAGTGGGAGCACAAGTGAATGAACGTACAGAGTGCGCAAGGTCAGGATGAGTCCCTCGCCAGCCCCCCCCCACCATGGCGCCCCTGGGCCCCTCCTGAGGCCCCTCCCTCCCTCGGGCGCACAGAGCCCGGCGGGACCCGGGCGGGGCCTACCTTGTAGTACTTGCCGTAGATGTCGGACACCATCATGATGATGGGGAAACCCATGAAGGTGACCAGGGACAGCTGCCACGAGAGGCTGAACATGAAGACCACCACACCCGTGACCTTGACCGTGTTCCGCAGGAAGATGTTGATATTCTGGGAGACCAGGTCGCTGACCATGGTGGTGTCCGAGGTGAGGCGGGAGATGAGGTCCCCTGGAACACAGGCAGGCTCAGTTCCCGCCGCGGGTGGGGGCGGGAGACACTGGGGGGCTCCCGGGACCGGCGCTGGGGAGCTCGGGCGGCCCCCACCTCCTGGGTGGGGGGTGGGGGGGGAGGGAAGAAGGGCAGACACCCCTGGAGCGCTGCTCTGAGCCCAGCCCTCCCCGCGAGCATCGTGTGATGTCACATCCATGGCACTCGGGAGGCAGCCGGGGCTCGGAAAGGCAAAGGCCACTTGGTGCCACGTGGCTCGTCCCTGACTGAGCCAGAACCCGGCCCGCGTTTCCTCCCTGTCACCGGCAGAGGGGACAGATATCGTAACCGGGACGGGCGGGGAGGAGAAACTTGGAGCACTTGCTGGGCTGAGAGCTTCACGACAACCCCCCAGCCTCCCCCTGTAGCTCCTACGATTGTCCCCATTTTAGAGGTGCGAACGCGGAAGCTCGGAGAGGTTACGTTAGCGGGCGGTGGCACCAGGACTTGGACCCAGGCTGCTCAGTCTCAGAGCCTGGGATCTAGGCCGGATACTCTACCGCCTTCCCTGTTCCGCCCTGCACCCCAGTCCCCTCATTCCCTGCGAGCTGAGCCTCTTGGGCCCCAGGCGCGGACGGTCCCAGCCCTGGCGGCTCCCAGAGAGCCGTGCGGAGCGAGGCCTCGGCTCCGGCAGGAGTGGCCACCACAGATCATACCAGAACCTCAGGCAGCAGGCCGGCTTCCCGGCCTCAGGCAGGGCCTCCGGTGGGGGTGTCCATCCCGAACAGGATGGCAGGGAGAGCCAGCCATTTAAGCCCTCAGTGGGAGGCCAGCCCGCCCTGGCCCGGCCCGGTCCGGCCCGCCGCCCGCCGAGGTCACCCCAGGCCACGGGGGCACCAACCTGTGCGATTCTCGTCAAAGAAGCTCATCTCCTGCGACACCAGCGAGCGGAAGAGGCGGTTTCGCAGGCGGATGTTCAGTCTGGCAAATATGAGTGTGAAGATGCCTCCCCGAATACCTGCGGCAAATGAGCTAATTGCAGATAAGAGATGTTATATATAGCACGACGTCCTTGCGACAACCAGCGACCGCAACCCGGCTGCCCCCTCCCGCTGCCGGCAGGCCGGGGCCAGGGCCGCTCTGCAGGGGGAGACAGGGAGGGGCCCGACCTCGACCTCGAGCCCCTTTCCGGGGCCGCCGCCACTGCGTGGTCTCCCTTGTCCCCTGACCAGGGGACCGTGTTCACTGGGGACAAGGATCCAGCTTTGCCAGTCAGACCCCTCTTCCTTCCAGAACGGCACTAGGAGAATGGCCAGGGAGGGCGAAAGGGGACCCTCGGGGACAAGAGGCGGTGGTTCTAAGCCAGCTGGGTTGTTGGTTACCGTGGTGCCCGGCCGAGTGACAGCCAGCCCTGGCGGGCCTGCCCTTTCAGGCGCTGACCCCCCCGCCCCCCCTGCAGTCCTAGCGGGCAGGGCGTGGGGGGGCGCGGGCTACCTGCCGATGGCCAGCAGGCACATGACGATGACGGCCGTGCTGAACTGCTCCATGCTCTTCTGGATGACGATGCCGTCGATGGCCCGGCCTGTGTAGTAGGGGAGGAAGGTCTCTCCTACGGGAGACGTGGCGGGCTCAGGGGGCGTCCGCGGCCAGGGGAGCCCGGCCCCTTCCCCGCCTCCCCAGCCTCCGGAAGCCCACGCGCCACCTGTCCGGCTCGCTCCACCGACGGACGGGGTGCTCTCTCTTGGCAAACTGCTGCGCCTCCCCATGGCAGGGGGGGGGGGGGAGGGGCCCGCACTGCTTAATGTCCCCTCTTTCCCGAGGACGGAACACAGGAAACGAGGGTTACTCGAGCTATACAGACTGGGCCAGTGCTGTTAGCACAGGCTCCCGGGCCTGAGCGTACGGCCCCGTGCGGCTCTGTCCCCTCTGCGCAGACTCCACGGTGGTCCTGCCACCACCCCCGGCTGACGGACGAGCGGGGCTGGGGGGGGGAGGGCAGCGAGAGGTGAGAGGCGTCCCACCAGGCCACACAGCCAAAGAGCGCCTCCTTCCTCTCGCCGGCGGAGGGCCCGGAGTCCAAATTCCAGAACCTCCCGACCTCGGATGTGAGTATTTGGTTCCGACGATGCTGGAAGCGGCCGCCCGGCCCGTCTCGGGGGCGCACTTCACGGCTGGCCATGCTATTGCGTATCTGCTCATCCTACTGTATCTTCAGAACGACGCCGGGGCTGGGTGGGGAGAGGGGGCGAGCGGGACGTCCCCCCTCACAGGGGTGAACGGGAGACTCGGACGCTGAGTCATTTGCCTGAGGTCGCACAGCACGGGACACTCAAGAGGAAGGGCCGGGACTCAAACCCCAACTGGCCTCCCGTCTGGGGGCTCTTTCCTCTCCCGTCCCCCCCAACAACCCAGAAGGCCCACTCTCTCATCTTGTGGAAGTGATGGACGCGGAACCGAAGTGCGGTGTCCTCGCTTTCACTGCGGTGCCTTCTCAGGGCACAGCCCGGCATGGGCCCCGGCACACAGTAGGGCTCAGTAAAGGGCAGCGAAGCCAGCCTTTCCCCAGCCGGCTCTGCAGGACCGGCGCGGCCAGGACGGTGAGGCCTTCTGTGGGGCTCTGCTGCCCTCTGCCGGTCCTGGCACAGCGACCACAAGGCGGCCACCTGGAGGGCCTCCGTCCCCACCCTTATCCACTAGATGGGGTCTCCCGGCACCGCCATGGAGACCGCCTAAACCGAAGCTCGGCCTCAGTTTACCCACAGGGAAGAAAAGAGCGTCAGCAAGCTCCCGCAGCATCTTGCCTCCGGAGAACACCAATGACAATATTAAGCACACCGGACACGTACTGAGCCCTTACTGGGTATGAGGCGCCGCGCTCGGCGTGTGCGCGGACTCCCGCTGAATCTGCACAGGAGTCACCCGGATCTCTCCAATCCACTGATAAACCCTATCTCTCCACCTTCAGAGGCCACTTGACCCTTGGGGCGCCTGGGTGGCTCAGTCGGTTGAGCATCCGACTCTTGATCTCGGCTCAGGGACTGGTCTCCCAGTTTGCGAGGTCGAGCCCCAGGTCAGGCTCTGCGCTGACAGCACGGAGCCTGCTTGGGATTCTCTCTCTGTGTCTCTCTCTCCCTCTCTGCCCCTCCCTCGCTTGCATTCTCCCTCTCTCTCTCTCTAATAAATAAAAAAATAAACTTAAAAAAAAATACAGTTGACCTCTGAACAACACGGGTCTGAACTGCGCGGGCCCGCTTACGCATAGATTTTTTCCACAAATAACAGTACGAGACTGTAAATGTACCCTCCGTACGATTTTCTGAATAAGGCTGCCTTTTCTGAAGCTCACTTTACCGTAAGAATACACTGCGTTATTGTAATACATTGAAGACACAAAATGAGTGCTAATCTCCCGGCTAGGTCATCAGTCAGGCTTCCGGTCGACAGTAGGTTTTTAGTAAGTGAAGCTCTTGGGGCGTCGAGAGATACACATGCATTTTCGACCAGCCCTCGTGATGTTCAAGGGGCAACAGCACTTCTAGAATCCGGTCTCTTTCACTGCCCCCCCCCCCCGGGCCCAACCTCCCTGGGACTGTCTCAACCAACTCCTGGTCCTCCCAGCTGCCACCCTCGTCCCTTCCGGCCTGTTCTCCACCCCGCACACGGTGGGGTCCTACGAAATCCGAGGCAGACCTGTCGCCCTTCGGGTTTCCATCTCAGCCGGGGTGACAGTCGAAGTCCTCACAGCGGTCAGTGGCACCCAAATGATCGGGCACCTGCTACTGCCCTGGCTTCATCTTCTACTCTCTCCCTGCCCCCGCCCCCCAACCCCACACGCGGCTCCAGTTACCCTGGCCTCTTTGCTTTTCCTGTCACAAGCGGGCACCTCCCCGCCTCAGGACCTTTGCACAAGCCGTTCCCTCTGCCTGGAGCATTGTTACACTGGATATCCGCTCCCTCATCTCTTTCAAGTCTCAAGCACCCCCTAGTAATCCCATGGGTGCGGTAGTATCATTCTTCCCATGTTACACACAAGGAAACCAGGGCTCAGAGAGGCTAAGTCGCTTGCCCGAGGTTTTCTAGTTGGGTTGCTGGGAAGTCCATATTAAAGAATTGCAATCGAATAGGAGATGCTTCACACTAAAATTAGCCTTTTTTTCCACAGTGGGCAGGTCTTCTTTCAGATTCTGAGGTTTCAGGAGAGAGAGCTGGCCCCGACTGGGCGCTTGTTGAGTGAGAATCATTCTCGGTAGTACCAGCCCCTAACCTGAGGGAAGTACTTCCTTTTGCAGGCACCACGCTCCAGCTCACCCAACTCACAAGCCCAACGAAACCCCACTCTCGAAACCGGCCTCGGCCAGGTTCAATACCCTGGCCTCAAGTTACCAGGACAGGCAGGGGCCTGATCTCGAGTCGGAGCCCTTAACCTCGACACAATCCTGCAGGCTGGCGGAATCTGCTCAGCAGTGTTTGAGGACATCTGTACTCCCTGAGCGCACGCGGCTGACAACAGGGCTCCGGCGGGGCGGGAAACGAGGTCACGGGTGACAGGTGCCCACGCGGGCACAAAGGTCGGTCATGTGTTCATTCATCCAGCGAGCCTGCTTCTGTGCCGGGATTTGGCGGGGACCCGGGGTGAGGCGGACCTGGCCCCCGCCCCCAGGGGGCTCCGAGCCGGGTGGGGGAGACAGGGCAGCGGATGTGTGCTTTTCATGTCACCAGTGCTACAACTGAGACGGAGCAAAAGGGTCACAGTCGGTGGAATTCGAGAAGGCTTCTCTGAGGAAGGGACAATCGGACCTTGAAACACGAGCAGGAGAAACTATCTGGTTAAATGGAAAGGGGTCATCCCCATACTCGCTGGCACTAAAATTTCTCGGGAGCCTTCTGTGTGCCAGGAGCTGCCTGCGGTGTGTTACTCATATTAACGTCCTCGCCTCACCGGCCCCTGTTGCGATGGGTACTGTTACTACGCCCATTTTATGGATGAGGGGACTGAGACTCAGAGAGGTTAAGTGACTTGCATAAAATTGCCCAGCAGTCAAGGGGCTGGGACTGAGAGGGCACGGGGTGGACGGCGAGCGGAAAGGGGTCAGCTCTGGGGCCCGCCTGTGCTCGAGAACACTCCGGCTTTGTGGCCACGCCCAGACGCTGTCTGTTAAACGCATAACAACTCCGAACGGCTAACGTTCCTGAGTGCTTACCAGAATGTACCAAGCTCCGTACTGGGCCTTCTCCTGTTTCTCCAAGTCTTACAGCGTCAGGAACCGTGGAGAGAGCCAACGGTCCGCATTTCACAGAAGCGAGGTTCTGAAAGCTCCGCTAACTTGCCCAGAGGCACACGGCCAGGCGAGGAGCGAGAGCGGAGCGTGTGCCCGGGCCTTGTCATCCCCCGGAACCCACGGAATTTGTGACCTTGAGATGTCACCTTCCTACCCACGGTGTTTGAGCCGTGCTTGCAAGCCGTTTGGACCAGGGGCACCTGGGCGGCTCAGTCGGTTAAGCGGCCAACTCGTGATTTCAGCTCGGGTCGTGATCTCCTGGTGCATGAGGTCGAGCCCCCATCAGGTTCCACGCTGACGGCGTAGAGCCTGCTTGGGATTCTCTCTCCCCGACTAAAGCTCACGCGCGCTCTCTCTCAAAATAAATACATAAACTTAAAAAAAAAAATTTAAAAACAAACCGTTTGGACCAGAACCACGGTAACGGATACAATTTCACACGACAAACCAGGACACGCTCACACATCGGCGCACGTGACTAAAATAACGTTTCCCCAAGCGGTACTTATTCTTACCACAGACGACGTATTCTGATGTTCTCTCGTGCAGTCTGGTTCGTCACCAAAAAAACGCTTCGACCCAGTGATCCCACTTCCGGGAAATGTATCCCACAAATACACCCCCGTTTATAAGAAACGTGTATGAACAAGGTCATTTACGGTAGGAGAGAAGACTCAAAACAACTCGAGGGTCCGACCGCGGGAGACCGACCGTGTCATCTCCGGTACGGCCACACGGCGGACTGTTCTCATGCGGCCAAATAAAAGAACGAGGTACTGACCGGAAATTTCCAAAAAAACATCGTTAAGTGAGAAACGCAAGACACGAAAGAGCGAAATAGCGTGTGCGAGGTGGTTAAGAGTAACGTGTTCTTTTTTTTTTTTTTGCCTGTAGCTCCATACGGAAACAGCGGAAGAAGACACAAGAAACAAATAAAAATGGTTCCCCCCCCCCACCTGGAAGCTTCTAGAACATTTTCCTGTAGTTAGCGCTAGGCAGGGAAGTCAGGGCGCCAGAGGCAGAATTAGGAATGAAACTCAATTTTTACCTTTTCAAAAATCAATTTGATGCTTGGCCCGCGGGAGGAAAAGGTTACACATTTAAGAGCAGAGGAGAGGTGGTGGCGACCCCCTCGAGTGCTTTCACGGGCGCCTGCCAGGCTCCCCGGGGCCTCACTTACCCAGAGCCGCCACGATGAGGAAGAAGGAGGCCGCCACGAGGAAGGCCACGTCAGGCTTGGTGTAGGAGAGCAGCTTTTGCAGGGTAGCCCCAGAAGCCTGCTCCCGCGGGGCCCGGGTCTCCCCGGGGAAGCGCTCGGCCTCGCCCTCGGCCCCCGGCTCGAGGGCCTTGGCGTCGGGCCGCACGGTGGACAGCAGCCACCAGAGCAGGAAGGAGGCGGCGAGCGAGACGTAGGTCCACACGAACAGGGCCCAGAACCACGGGTCCCGGACGGGTTTGCGCACCTCGGAGAAGAGCAGGAGCTTCACCATGGTGTAAATGCCCACGAAGAGGCACACGAGGGCGATGACCGTCCAGGAGGCCCGGAGCCGCCGCGGCCCGAGGGCGCTGTTCTTGGCCACGCCGATGGTGGCCCCCAGCAGCAGGCAGCTACGGTACAGGCAGGCGGCCCAGAGGTCCAGCACCGAGTCGAAGATGTTGAAGTGGCGGATGTCCTCCAGCAGGCTGCGGTCCAGGTGGCTGAGGACGTAGATGGCCGTGGTCATGCCGACATCCATGCTCGTGAAGGCCAGGGTCACCGCCGCCGCCTTCCACAGCTGCATCCTGCCGGCCGGCGGGAGGCGGGCGCCGAGGGGCAGGCTCTAGCTCACGGGGGCAAGGCCATTGTCCGCGGGGCGAGGCCGGACCTGGAGGGGGCGACAGGGCAAGGAGTTCCGGTTTGCCACCTTGTTGGCTGTGTGACTTTGGGCAGGTCACTTGACGTCTCTGCACCTCGGTTTCCCCATCTGTAAGAGGGCAGCGACAGGCGTTCCGATTGCCCAGGAGTGTCGTGAAGATTCCACTCAGTTACGGAATGTTTACTGAACACCAAGGTTTACCGAGTGGCCAGAGTCTGTTTTTTGCGTTGGGATTTAACGGTGAACAAAAACAAAGATCCCCGATTCCGTAGAGATGGTGCACTCATGTCAGCGACAGATAAACATAATAAGTAAATGATATAGTATGTGACAAGTTAGGGCGGTGGAGGGAGGAACGAGGTGTAGGGGACGGGGGGGGGTGCAAAGGGGACAATTTTAAAGACGGGGGTCCAGGAAATGGCGAGGGCAATTTTATTTTATGTTATTTTTTTAAGTTTATTTATTTTGACAGAGAGAGAGAGAGTGCAAGAGGCAAGGGGGCAGAGAGGGAGAGACAGAATCCCGAGCAGAGACTGGCGTGGGGCTCGATCTCACGAACCGTGAGATCATGACGTGCGCCGAGATCAAGAGTCGATGCCTAACTGACCGAGCCGCCCGGGCGCCCCGAGGGCAATTTTAAATGGGGGTCCAGGAGAGACCGCGCTACGAAGGTAATGCTTGAGCAAAACTGAAAGGGGGTGAGGGAGCCCGCCATGCTGGGGGCAAAGCATTTTCCGGTGGAAGAGCTGGCGCCGCAGCCCTGAGGTCGGAGAGTGCCCACGTGCTCGAGGGAGGCAAGGACACCCCACGCGGCCCGGGGGGTGAGGGTGCAGGGGACCTGGAGGACTTGGCGGAAGACACTGAGGTCAGCGAAAAGTGCAAGAAACGGTTGCCGGTTTTACTAACACTGGGAGTACTACCGCACTACCGTTAACGCCTCCGAACCTGTTTCCTCGTTTTTATTTTTATTTTCTTGGTTCTTATTTTTTTTCAATGTGTATCCATTTATTTTGAGACAGGGGAAGGAGCAGAGGGAGAAGGAGGGAAAGAATCCCGAGCGGACTCTGCTGTTAACGCGGGGCTCGAACTCACAAACGAATCTCACGGATCGTGACCTGAGCCGAACGAAATCAAGAGCCGGGCGCCTAACCGACGGAGCCCCCCGGGCGCCCCAGTTTCCTCATTTTAAAAGCAGCATGAGGCTCACGCACAAACATCAGTTCTGGCCACGGTGCCTGGCGCATAAGAATTGCTGCTGACTGTTGCCACTCTACGCGGCGGAGCTTACAAGTGTTTGTTTAGTTCTCTCCTCCCCGAATCAGGCCCTCCATCTCCCCAAATAAAACTTCACTCTCTTAGACCAGAAGGGGGTGGCCACAGGTCCTAGAACCACACAGGGACTTTCACATCTGCCTGGAAGTTTCCAGAATCTTTTCCTCCAGCCCAGGTTGCCCTTCACCTCCTGACCTGGGCCCGTTTGGCTTTCTGGAGCTGAATGTCTGCTTTGTCCAAAGCACCCCCACATCAGGGACTGAGCCCACGGCTGGAGACCCTGCAGCTGTAGGGATGCTGCAGGAGGTGGGCCCGGGGTGAGTTTGGAAGTGGGGCTCGTCCAGGGCAGGACTGAGCCCGGGGTTGGGGGTGCGCCTCGGAGTGCTACCTCTTGACTTGGGTCCATCCCTTTTCATCCTGGGGACTTTATCATCCCATCCGCAAAATGCACCAAGTTCTGGAGTCCCCGGGTGAAACGGAGCGGCATGGAGCCTCAGGAGGGGTCCCTCCGAGTGAGTGGTAGCCGGGAAGGGGGCCAGCTCCAGAGACTTTCCCTAACAGCTCTGGTGCCCGAAGTCCACTGGCTCACATTCTGGAGGGACAGAAACCCCACCCAACTCCATGAAGCGGTAGCTTCCACATTCCATTTACACTTGGAGAAACTGAGGCACGGAGAGGCAAAAGCACGTGCCCCATGTCCGTCTGTAACAAAGGCCCAAGCCAGGACTCGAGCCGGTGTGTGAAGGATCCCAGCACCCAACTCTGAACCTCTGTACTGCCTGCCTGGGGCACGGCACGTGCCCGATTCGTATGAGCAAACACGGGGTGCCCGGAGGGGGGGCTCGGTCGGTTAAGCATCCGACTCTTGGTTTCAGCTCAGGTCATGATCTCACAGTTCGAGAGTTTGACCCCATGTCAAGCTCTGTGCTGATAGTGCAGAGCCTGTTCGGGGGATGCTCTCTCTACCCCCCGCACCCCTCCCCGGCCCATTCTCTCTCTCTCTCTCTCTCTCAAAATAAATAAATGAACTTAAAAACATATTTTTAAGTGCAAGCAAACAGTTATATAACACAGCCCTTCCTGTGGGCCTGGTATTTTATATATATTTTTTATTTTTATTTTTTAAATTGCATTTCATTTTATTTTACTTTTTAAGTAGGCTCCATGCCCAAAGTGGGGCTTGAACTCATGACCCCGAAACCAAGAGTCACACGCCCTACCGACAGAGCCAGCCAGGCGCCCCAGGCCCAGCCTTTTATATAGGCACGCGCTTTGTATGTGTTTGCTTATTTAATCCTCACAACGACTTGTGAGATTTGTGCGATCATCCTCCCCCTCCATCGGATGGAGAAACTGAGGCCCAGAGAAGTCGAGAACTTGCATGAGCTCGCACGGCTGGTGAGCAGCAGAGCTGGGATTTGAACCCAGAGCTATCCGGCTCCAGAATCTGGGCTCTTAAACCGTTAAGCTGAAGCACTTGTCAATATAACGAGCGCTAACAGGGAGTGTTTGTCTGAGGAAAATAATTTCTGCACAAGAGGGGGCTCGGCCTAGGGGCAGAGTGGGTGGCGTCCGTGGTGAGGAGAACAGTGACAGCAGTACCGCTAGCTGGTGCTGATTGATGTGAGTGTGGGCCCGGCACTGTTCTGAGTGATTCAAATGCATTAAGCTTCACAAGAATTCTGCGAGGTAGGTTCTATTATTAGCCCTCTCTTATAGTCAAGAAAACCGAGGCACAGAGAGGTTAAGCGAGCTGTCCCGAATCACACGGCTAGTAAGTGGCTGAGCTGGAAGGTGAACCCAGGCCATGGACTTCCAAATCCTGTGCTCTCAACTCCAAAGCGGCCTCCGCAGGGGTAGGCAAGCCCCCTAGTGATGCTTAGGAGGGGTCTGAGATACAGAAAGGACCCAGGGGCGCGACCGTCCCTGAGCCTGGGCCCCGCCTAGAGCCCAGCACTTCCCAGCAGACTCAAGTCAGTCCCAGAGAAGGCTATCTTGTTAGCAGCTGTACCTCCTAAGGAAGTCAGGGCTGAACGGGACCAAGGGCGGGGGAGGGTGCAGGGGTAGGGATGGTGGGGACAGACGCCCCCCTCCCAGTCCCTGCTCCACCCCGAGTCCCAGCTGGGCTACCAGCAAAGGCTCTTGTCTGCTGCAATGCAGAGGCCTCGGGGAGCCAGCGAGTGGCTGAGAGTGAGTCGGAGCCCAGGGAGGGACGCTCCTGGCCCGGCACTGCGCCAGGCCTCCTGGCCAAGCCACTGCCATTCACCCAGGCCCCGCCAGCCACCTTGGCTGTTGCTCACCTCTCGGTGGGCACAAGGAGTTCCTTGGCCCTGGAAAGGAGCTGGGGTCCAGAAGTGGGACAGGAGGCAGATCTGCCAGAAACCCGCTGAGGGACGTAGCCGGCTCTCCCTGCCCCCGCTCCCGGTCACGGGGGGAGTCCCGTCCCAATACCCCTCCGCTGGGGTCATGGCAACCCCATTTGACAGCTGCCCACGCGGGGATCCCAGCTGTTAATCTTCACCGGGAAAAGCAAGGTGTCACACTCCGGCAGCACAGACTATCTGAAGCACATGATATAGACAGGGAAACTGAGGCACAGAGAATAAGGGTCGAGGCCTGTCTAGGGTCACTCAGCGACCTGGGGACAGAGCAGCTATAGCACCGTGGTCCCATACTCCCAAGTGCTGAGTCCTTGTCTCGGGCTCTGATGGAGCAGAATCCAGCTCGGGTCAGGTTTCAGCCCTCGGTGGGGACAGGCTACTCTGTTATTTTTAAAGTTACTGAGCAGGAGGGTGAAGGGGACAAGACCACCGGTTGAGACCGTGAGGAGGGAAGAAGGGGGACCGTGGGGCTGCTTGGAGGCACCTCCCTGCTCTCCAGCTGCCTGGCGGGGAGGATACAGCTGAGCTCAGCCAGGCGGAGCTGGAGGGCAAGCTCTGGGCACCTGGGTAACGAGTGTGGCCCGAGGGACAAGGACAAGGTGGTGGCCAGAGGCCAGAGCAGGCACTGCCCAGGTTTTGGCACGGCCCAGGTTGTGACACGGCCCAGGAAGACAGGGGCAACCCGCCTTGCCCCCAAATGCTAAGGAATGGCACAGGCTTAGCAAGTGACCCCATGCCCGCAGGGGGTCCTGCCAGAGGACTTTCGTCCTGTCTCGGTAGAAACGGTGGTGGGGCATTTCTGCTGTCAGCTGCGTGGAAGGAAAAGTCCGCAGCAGCCAGGAGACCAGAAGCAACGACTGTTACCCCAATCACAACAGCCGCCGCGTGTGCAGTGCTCCTAACTGCTGGACGAGGGGCCAAGCGCCCGGCCCCTCCCATTTCAGCGCCTCCTCACTACGAGCCTGGGAGGGCCTCCTGTAGTCGCGCCCACTGTACAGATGGGGAAATGGAGGCTCAGGGACGTTAAGAGGCCTGCGGAGAATAGGCAAAGGTAGGACCGAAACTCAACACGTGACTCTCCAGTGGGATGTACCCAGGTGACTCAGGGACTCAGGGACCACGATGAAAGGGTCCTGAAGGACCTGCGTGGCCCCGGCGGTTTGGTCCACTCCTAACGTGCTGAACTTTTCACCTCAAAGACGTCACGGCCCAGCAAACGCGGGCTAACGGAGAGCAGTGTCATCGCGGGGTTTCCGGGTGCGGGGCTAGGCCTCGGCCGGGTCCACTTTGTTCCCTCCCGACTCCAGTCCTGGGAACACATCACACCTCACGCCAGGGCGGGCCCTCTCACAGAGACTTGGGAAAGTTGTTTCAGGTAACTCCTGGCCCTCGGCCAGGCAAACTGGGAGCTGCTGTGGGCCTTCCTACAACCCTCCTCTTGTCACCTGTCACCTGCCCCTCTGAAGCAGGGGAATGGAGGCCAGTCTATCTCCAGGGGGTGGGGCAGAGGACGGTGAACCCTGTCAGACCAGCTTAAAGCTCTCTTAAATAATATCAGGTCTGGGGAGGAGGCGCCCCGTTTTAACATAGACCCACAAACAAGGGAGGAGCCCCTGGGAACCCATAGGCCTAACTGCCAGGGTGGATGCGTGGGGCCACCGGGGGATACTGAGGAGAAAGGTTTGCCAAGACCAGCAGGCCCAAGTCGGGCCCCCCAGGCTTCTGCTACAGCCGGGGAGCTCAGGATCCGTGGGCAGGTGCCGCTGTGAAGGGAAGCGTGGGGAGCCCTGGGAAGTCGCGCCAGTCCGATCCTGGGGGAGGGAAACAGCCATCCCAGGATCCTCCCCAAAAGGCACCCCCACCATTTTCCAAGAGGCAGCAGCACCAGAAGAGTTAAAAAAAAAAAATGCAACATTCGCCCTGCGGGCGTGGAAAGGATGCTGCTGCAGGGGTGGGGGGCTGGGACCAGCGGCTGCGGGCGCCTGGGGACAGGGGCGGGGGCCAGAAAAGCTCCCAGAAGGCTGCCACCTTCAACGGTGATGCCTACTCTATCTCTGGGGCAAGGGGACCCGGACGCCCCCGGCCTGTGTTAGGCTTGGCACCCGGCCTGGAAGGACCTGTTCGGGGGGGGGGGGGGGGGGTCCTGGGCGCCGCGCTCTTACCTGTTATCTTACCTGACACCAGGTGAGCCGTGGGGAGGGGGCGCAGAGGGCTCGGGTCCTCAGGGGCGCAGGTTCCGCGCAGCTCATTGGAGACTGCGCCCGGCGCTGCGCTCGCTCCGCTCCTCCTGCTGCTCCTCCCCGCCTCCCACCCGGCAGCGCCGCGGCAAGGTCGGAGCAGAGCGGGGCCGGCGCCCAGGACAGCTGACGGGGGCGGGGCCTCCGGGGCGGGGCGGGGCCCAGGGCGGGGCCAGAGCTAGCCGCCCGCCCAGCTGCGACGAGCCCCGCCCCCTCCCCCCAAGCCCGGCCCTCCAGCTCGGCACTCCTGGTCTGGAGGCTCCCGGGCCAATCCGGGCGCACAGAGATGTCCTGCCCTGGTGGGGGCGCCACCTCTTGCATGGGTCTTTTCCTCTGGAGCGATGGTCTGCCGGCGTTGGAGGGTGGGGGTTCTGACCCCCTTCTTCCCCTTAGTCCCTTCCTCCCTCCGTTCCTTCCTTCCATCCTCTTTGTCTTTCTTCCTGTCTCTTCCTCTCTTTCTTTCAACAAATATTTGTCCAGCACCTACAGTGTGCCTTGTACCGTTCTAAGCTTTTGAGATTGCAACAGTGAACAAAACAGGATCCTCGTCCTGCTGGTGCTGACATGCTCTGAGGGAGTCGGGCAATAGTAAAGTATATCTGGCGGCAGCGAATACATTTTATGGACAAAAACAGGGCAGGGTAGTAGGGATCCTGAGAGAGGAAACAGCAATACATACTAGTGACTGCTAGGTGCAGGGTGCTAGGAACATGGCCAAGTGTGAAAAAAGGAAAACAACCATCCTTTGCGGGGTAGGGAGGCAGGAAATCAACAAGTGGATACATAAGATAATTTCAGTTAGTGGTAAGTGCTATAAAGGAATAAAACCGGGTGGGATAATGGGAGATGACACGGGCCTACTTTAGCTGGGAAGGCTTTTAGAAAAAGGTGGAAGGTGAGCAGGCTTCCGGGCGAACGGTGTGGCCTGAACCAAGAGCCAGGGAGAGTAGGTCAAGGTCCAGAGAACCGGCAAGGGGCACAGCATAACCCCTCACTTCTCCAGCCTTCAGTCAAAGACTGAAAGCACTCTGAATCATTACAAGAAAATTTTAAATGTGTTTTATTTTTGAGAGAGAAAGAGACAGAACACAAGGGGGGAGGGGCAGAGAGAGAGGGAGAGAGAGGGAGACACAGAATCCGAAGCAGGCTCCAGGCCCTGAGCCGTCAGCACAGAGCCCGACGCGGGGCTCGAACTCCCAAACCTCAAGTTCATGACCTGAGCCGAAGTCGGAGGCTTAACTGACTCTGCCAAACAACCTCTGCTACTACATGGCACAGCCTCTCTCAAGGGGGAGTTTGGCCAAGTTCAGAATGTAAAAAGCACTTTTTGGGGGCCCAGGAGGAATTTCTTCCATAGAGAAGACTCGTGGAGGGCAGCAAATAGTTACTGTAGTAGCAAAAGTCTGGAAATAACCTAAATATTCTTCCATAGGGAACCGGCCAACTCGTTACAGAGCATGGCTCACGGAACACTGTGGCAGGGGAAACACGATGTGTGTATGTATCGATATACAAAAGTTACATAAAGGTACGGAATGACCTCCTTCATGTATTGAGTGAAAACAAGGGACAGAGGGGCACCTGGGTGGCTCCGTTGGTTAAGTGTCTGACTCTTGATTTTGGCTCAGGTCATGATCTCACAGTTCATGGGTTTGAGTCCCTCATCAGGCTCCTCGCCGACAAGGTGGAGTCTGCTTGGGATTCTCTCTCTCCCCCTCTCTCTGCCCCTCCTCTGCTCACACACTTTCTCAAAATTAATAAATAAACTTCAAAAAAAAAAAAGGGGGGGAAGGAACAGAGTGAAGTTGAAGCATATTAATGTTTGTGCAAAAATCAAAGCAAATATATGATCATACTTGAACAAAGCATCCTGGATGGGCTATCCAAAAGTCAGAATGACTCAGAGCTGGGTCGAGATCCAGGCTCTGTCATTTTTGCTGTGTGAAAACAGCCGACGCAGTATTGAAGGAGAAAAACAGAGTCGGAGGACTGACACTTCCCAACTTTAAGACTTACTATAAAGCCACCATAATAAGACAGTGTGGTTTGGATGAAAGAAGAGACACACAGATCAATGGAACAGTATAGAGAGTCCAGAAATAGACCCGTATAAATACAGTCAACTGATCTGTGGCAAAAGAGCGAAGGCAGGACATTGCACCAAACATCATCTTTTCATTCGTTGAAAACGAATGGTACGGGGACAACTGGACACCCATAAAAAAAAAAAAAAAAAAAAAAGATCTAGTCTCAGACCTTACATTTTTCAGGAAAACTAACTCAAAATGGACCACAGCCCTAAATGTAAAATGCAAAATCACACAACTCTTAGGAGATAACACGGGGCCATATCTAGATTTCCTTGGGCATGAAGAGGATTTCTGGATGCCGCCACGAAGGCGTGATTCATGAAAGAATTGATAAGTGGAATTTCATTGTAGTGAACAACTTCTGCTCCGCAAAAGATACTGGCAAGAGAGTGAGAAGACAAGCCGCAGACTGGGAGAAAATACTTGCAAAAAATAGATCTGATAAAGCCAAATGTTTTGTTATCCAAAAACAAAAACGAAAACACAGAAATTTCAACAATAAAAAAAAAATAGCCCCATTTTAAGAAGAGGCAAAAGGGGCGTCTGGGTGGCACAGTCGGTGAACCAGGGGACTCTCGATCTCGGCGCAGGTCAGGATCTCACAGTTTGTGAGTTCGGGCCCCATATCGGGCTCTGCGTTGATGGCATGAAGGCTGCTTGGGATTCTGTCTCTCTTTCTCTCTGCCCCTCACCCGCTCGCACGCGCTCTCTCTCTACAAATAAAAAAAAAAAAAAAAAAGGAGGCAAAAGACTCGAAGAGACACCTCACCAAAGAAGCTATACAGATCACAAATAAACATATGAAATGACGCTCAAAATCGTGTCATTAGGAAATTGCAAATTAACACGTGATTCCATTTACCCACCTAACAGAATCGCTAAAATCCAAAACACTGATAGCACCAAAAGCCGGTGAAGACGTGGAGCAACAGGAACTCCCATTGCTGGTGGGAACGCAAAACAGTAGTTACTTTTGAAGAGTCTGGCGGTTACTTAAACATAAACTAAACATCCTCGTACTGTATAATTCAGCAAACATGCCCCTAGGTATTTACCCAAATGAATTGAAAACTCAAGTCCACATAAAAGCCCGCAAATGGATGTTGAGAGCAGCTTTATTCGTAATTGCCAAAGCTTGGAAGCAAGCGAGAGGTCCTTCAGGAGGCGGATGGATGACCGCGGTGCCTCCAGACAACAGGGTGTCATTCCGTTATCAAGCCACGGACAGACATGGAGGAAAATAAATGTCTATTACTAAGCGAAAGAAGCCAATCCGAAAAGGCATGATACCAACTAGAGGACGTCTGGAAAAGACAAAACTACAGAGACGGTAGAAGGAGCAGCGGTTGGCAGGGGTGAGGGAGTGGGGAGGGACGGACAGGCAGGGCACGGAGGATTTGGAGGGTGGTGAAACGAGTTTGTACGATACGATACGTGACGGCAGGTACCTACATGTTGCTACACACTGTCAATAACCGCAGCTACACAACTTCCAGAGCGAACCTAACATAAACTACGGACTTCGGGAAAGAACGCCGTGTCAGTGTGACTCAATCTATTGCAGCAAATGTAGCACTCTGGTGAGGGGTGCTGACGGTGGGGGAGAGGGTGGGGGGGCATGGGGCGTACGGTAAGTCTCTGTACTTTAGGTTCAATTTTACTGTGAACCTAAACGCTCTAAAAAGTCTATTAAAAGATGGTTAAAATGGTAAATTTTGTTATGCACATTTCACCGCTATAAAAACATTTACAATGGTCATAGTGGCTTTATTCGTGACAGCTCCAAACTGGAAACGATACAAATGTCCCACAACTGCAGGAAGGCTCGGTGGGCGGAGTACTCACCCTGTGGAATATTTGCGGCGGCGAAAATGCGTCAGCTGCCTGCAGCTACACCCAACACCCACGAACCTGAGGAGTAGAGTGCTGAGTGAGGGGGGCGCCTGGGGGGCTCAGTCGGTAAAGCGTCTGACTATTGATTTCAGCTCAGGTGATGATCTTACGGTTTGTGGAACTGAACCCCACGCTGGGCTCTGCACGAATAGCACGGAGTCTCCTGGGGAATCTCTCCGTCCCTCCCCTATGCTTGTGCGTGCATTCTCTCCCTCTTGCTCTCTCTCGAAATAAATAAAGGAACTTTAAAAAATTTAAAAAAAAAGAGAATGCCGAGAGGAGCACTATACAAAATAATACATACTCTATGATTTTATTTGTATCAAATTCGACAACAGGCAAGACTAATCTTTGTTCTCAGGAGTCAGGGTAACGATTAGTCTTGACTGAGCAGGGATGTGGTGGGGGCTTCTGCAGGCTGGAATGTTCTGGATGCTGGTTACATGTGTGTGTCTAGTTTGTAAAAATTCACCAAACCGTACACTTAAGATGTGCCTTTTTTTATAGCATACTGTATATGAATTCAAAAGAATGTGCACAGATACAGACATAGAAATACACACACGTGCAACATGCATATATATATGGACATACACACACAACCCCCACACACAGACACACTCTGGAATCAGAGGGAAGGATGGGTGCTCGGCGTACTTATGATCCTAGACAGGCCCCTGGACTTCGCCGAGCCTCATCTGCACAATACGTGTCCTAAGACCTCGCACGGACAACGAAAACACCTCAGTGCTGGTTGAGAGCACATGGATCCAGTATTCAGTATTAATATTCTTGCTGTGGTTCCCTTTGGTGACTGAGCCCGGGCTGGGGCCGGGTGGGGGCAGGGACACTGCTTCCGAGGAGGGGGGGCACTAAGAGGGCCAGTCTAAACCAAAAAGCAAAACGTGCTCATCTTGCCAAATGCTGCAAAGGGAGAAATCTGAGCAGGTGCGCTGGTGGGAGGAGGCGCGTGCCAGGCCTGCCCTGGGCCTCCGGGGAGGAAGGCAGTTAGGGGGGAACGAATGCAGAACCGGGGAAATGGATCCTTTCCTGGAGAGCAGGGCCTTTCACTATCGCTGGGCAATCAAGACACCCATGAAAGTTTAAATGCTTTCTCAGGCCACACAGCTCTGGGCCGGGGAGCTCTGTCCGCCCTCGAGGGGGAAGCAGACCCCTAGGGGGACTTCCCCCTTGGGGTGGTCTGGTGCCTTCGGGAGGCTCGGGCCGGGTCCCGGGACCCTCGTGGCCCAGTGACCTAGATTTCACATGCGAGGAGGGGAAAGGGCACCCGTGGAGACCTGGTCACACCTTTAGGAACAACCTAGCAGGATCAGACTCCTGTTCCACTCCAGACTCCACGACTTATGAACTGTGACCAAAGGTCATTCGGCCTCTCTGACCTTCATTTGCCACTTCTGCAAAAGGGGGATAGTTTCCACCCCGCCAGGTTGGTTGTGAGGATTAAGCAGCTTCCCTTCGCAGGGAGAGTGACATCCGAACTGGTAACAGTGGTCTCTTACGCCCACTGATTTGGCCCGAAGGCCACCCCGGCCTCATTCCGCAGGACTTGGCCTCTCCTCTGCCTTGCTGTTCTTCCAGCGTGGCAAGTCCACCCCACTGCGGGGGCTTTACACGTCTCGTTCTCCTGCCTAGAACCCTTTCCTGCCAGATCTTGCTGCAGCAGTCGGGGCTCGGCTGAAACGAGGAGTTCTCTGGCCTCCCTGTGTTAAGCGACCACCTCCACGCACCCACCATTCCGTCACCTAGCTTGTCTTCCCTGCACGTATGGCTGAAGGAAAACACCTTGACCGCGTATTTGTTTCTTTGCTTACTCCTATCTCCCCGCCCCCCAACCTGACCCAGTTTAAGAAGGGACCTTATCTGTCACTCAGAACACACTTCCTCACGCTCACAGGCCAACCTCCCACACTCGGGGGGGGGCCTGCTGCCCCTGGCCCGCCAGTGTGAAAACCAATCAGGCTGTCACCCTGAGAGCAGATGCATTCTCCCAGCACCCCTCCCCCCACAAGGTGCTGGCTGGAGCCCTGGACTCCCAAACGTGCCGGTGGAGACAGCTGGGGAAGGCGGCCTGGCACCACACCAGGGGATGCGAAGTTCTCCCATCATCCTCTGGGGAGCCACAGAGCTGAGAGGAACCGGGGACCGCGCTGGCTGTGAGTATGAGCGAGCGTGCCGGATGCGTGAGTGCGGGGGATCTATGTGTGAGGGTGTGCATGGGTGTGAGTGTGCGGCTGTGACTGTAGGGGAAGGCAAGTGTGTGGCAAGTGATGTGGAGGGGAGTGTGCTTGTGACGGTGTGACCGTGTGTTAGCATATGTGAGCACGGAAGGGCGTGCGTGAGTGTGTATGTGTCTCACTGCCAATGCGAGTGTGTGGGCGTAAACCTGAGTTACACCTGGAGGAAAGGAAAGCGTCAAGAAAATAAATGATGGGGCACCTGGGTGGCTCAGGTCATGATCTCACCGTTTGTGAGTTGGAGCCTGCTTCAGATGCTCTGTCCCTTTCTCTCTCTGCTCCTTCCCTGCTTGTGCGTGCACTCTCTCTCAAAAATAAATATTCAAGATAAAAAAAAAGAAAGAAAAAAATGCTATCAAGCACAAAGAGAAAACTGGAAATCCTTCATAATCCAACCACTCAGAGAACTCCTACTGTGAATCCTGGGGCAGGTCACCGCCCCTCTCTGAGCCTCTGTTTCCCCATCTGTAACATAATGTAAGAGAGTACCTCGCTCAAAGGTTTGCTGTATGGACGAAAGGAGATAAGGCAGAGGCTCAGCCAACAGGAATTATCATTTGTGGTCACCTGTGTATCTGGGGTAAGGGCTGGAGTCTTGAGGCCCCAGTCCTCCTCCCCACACCACACTGGGCCAGGGAGGGAACTCTAGGACCGGGAGCGAGAGTCTCTTGCAGGGTACACGACTTCTTCCCCTACTCCGAGCCTTAGTTTTCCCATCTTAGCAAGAGGGCTGCCATCTAAGCTTCTTTCCGGGACTTTGCAGCTCTGGGCTTGTGGGGCGCACGGGGGACCAAGACACGGTCCCCAGACAAGGTACATAGGAGGTACGATGGGCCTCCCCGAGGCAGAAGCGCACGCTCTAAAACAAACGTTATCTCACGCTGCAGCCGTACACGGCACTACTGGGAGCCGTTCGTGCGGGGTGTGGCCGCCAGCAGACCACACCCACTTCCCCGCCCACACCTGTACCCGGCGCAGGAGCCACCGGAAGTCACGCCGGTCGGAGCGATTTCGAGAAGACACTTCCCGGGGCCGTCAGCAGCCCGTAGCCGAGGGGAGTGCCGGGCAGGGACCCGGGCCGAATGCTAAACCCAAGTTCAGACGCACAGAACTCGATAGTTGGTAGTTGGAGAGAATGAGACTGGACCCCAGAACTCCTCTGTCCTCCTGGCGTTGGCTGCCTCTTCAAAAGCGCCGAGCAGAAAAGGAAGGCAACGTTTAAGCAAAACGTCTTGGGGTTCCAAGTCCCAACTTGTCCCCGGCCTGTGAAGGTGCGGCTCAGTTTGCCTATCTGTAAAGTGGGGCGATTAATCCCCGCCTCGTGGATGGGGGAGCTGTGAGGCGGCACGAGAAGACCACACGCTCTGTCAGCCGAGGCTGCTCGCCCCACTCGGGCCGCGGAGCGTCTCTCCCCATCGCGGATCCGTTGTCTGGGGCGGAGTCTTCGTTCTCTTCTGCACTTGGGAACGTAGAACGGACCCTTGCTTCCCGTTCCACACGCGCGCCCCCCAACCCCCGGCGGGGGGCGTGCCGGAAGTTCCCCACGGAACCGGGTGGGGCGGGGCGGCTCGCGCCTCTTCACCATGGCGACGGCCGGGGCCGCGAGGCGCTTCTGCCGCTGCGCCTGCTTCTGCTCCGAGAACTTGTACGTGGCGCGGTACCGGCTCCACGTGCGCTTCCGGGGCGAGGAGCAGCTTCGCCGGGACTACGGCCCGGTGAGTGGCCCCCAGTGGCTCTGCGGAGAGATGGGCGGGGAGGGGTGGTGGGGGAGACCTTTGTCCCCCAGGTTCTGTGCCTTGCCCTGGTACTCTGATCTGACAGCCAGAATGACTTAATCTCTGGGTGCCTCGCTTTCTTCACCTTGAAGGGGGATAACAGTGTCTCTTGTGAGACCGTCGTAAGGAATGAATGCATGCATGCATGAATGAATGGAACACACAGGTAAAGCGCTGAGGGCAGGGCCAGGCTCGGGGCGCTCTCGGAGCTGTCTGTTTTACGTGCTTATCGAATTTCATCCTCACAATGATCCTTTGAGGTCCGGACTCTCATCTCCATCTTAACCAGGGGAAACTGAGGTTCAGAGACGTTAAGTGACTCACAAGGTCACACAGTTGAGCTCCCTGGACTTTCTGCTCTCAGATCCTGCGCAGCCGAGGATGTGTCAGCCCCGAGGACTTCCAGCAGCTGTTGGGAGAGGTAAGGCTCCCCCCCACCCCCACCCCCTGACCCCCTACACACCCAGCCTAGCCCTTCCTCCTTAGATCTGTGTCGGCAGTTTGGGGGGGCTTCCTGTGCCCACTCACTGCAGCACCTGGGTCCTGACATCAGACAAAGAGAAAGTGGTAAATTCTAGGTCCTCCTGAGACGAGAAACTTGTGCTTAAAGAGGGAATTACTGACTCGAGGTGTCACAGCAGGTGGTGAGATCCCACCCTGACCCCGGCTCGGCTCGGGCTCCCCGCTCTTCGTCTCTCCACCCGCTCCCTTTGGCTGGTGCCGGGGCTGCTGCTACTCACCGTCCACCTCCTCCCTCATTTGGGGTTAGGAGGGGAAGCTTCCTAGGTGAGCCCTCTGCAGCCTCTGGGACCCGAGACTTGGCTGGGATTCCATTCCCCTCCCTCAGTGGCCCAGCTGGCTGAGGTCCGTGGAGGGGCTCTCGTCCTGCCAGGCTCTGAATGGTCCAACCCAGATGGGACGGGCCCTCTTCTAGGAGTTGCCTTCAGCGAACAGCTTAGCACCTGCAGTTTCCGCTGATAGAGTCAGGTGTGTGGGGAGACTGGGCTCTCGGCCCAGGTCCTGCTCTGGCCTTCCTAAGCCTCAGTCTCCTCATCTGTACGATGGCCTTGGGGGGTAATGGGAGGCCCTACCTGGCTAACCGGGCCCCGGGCCACCCTCAGCTTGAGCAGGAGGTGGAGCGGCGGCAGCGGCTGGGGCAGGAGTCGGCTGCCAGGAAGGCCCTCATTTCAAGCTCCTACCAGCCAGCGCGCCCTGACATCTACCACACGCTGCAGGTACCTGGCCGGGGGCAGGCTGCCGGAAGGAGGTGGAGGCCTCTGGCACCCGAGGCCGTCTGGCCCACAGCTGGTGTGTTTTGCCCCCAGGATGAGGCTCTGGCCCCTGAGTTTTTGGCCGCAGCTGAGTACAGCACATCGCCGGGCGCAGACCTTGAAGGCCTTCTCCAGCGGCTGGAGACAGTGTCTGGTGAGGTCTTGGCCCCATCACCCAGTCGGACTAGGACTGGGGGGTGGGGTCCCTCGACCCACCATGTCTGCCTTCAAAATCCAAGCCAGCAGGAGCTAGAAGGGCTGGTGGGACTGACCCGCCAGGAGCAGGGCATCTGTACTCACTTACTCACTTGCCCAGCTGCCGGTCAGGTATGAGCCAGCTGGCACACTCGAAGGGGGGTGCCTGAAGAACTTCACAAAGGGACAGCTGACACAGATATGTGCTGAGTTCAGCGATCAGCAGGGAATAGTGAAGGACCCCCCCCAGGGGGGCTAACAGCAGGGGTGGGGTGGGGAGGAGACAGTGCCGTATCCCTAGACCTGGAGAAGTGGGCAAGAGTGAAGTGTCTTGAGCCCGCCGCGACCCGGAGCTGCAGGAGAGGGGCAGGTGGCAGCCGTGGCCTGGAGCAGAAGCACAAAGCCACGCCAGTTGGAAATGCCGCCTCTCTCCAGCCTTGGACTCTCCTGCTGGGATCTCCCACTGGCTAACCCTAGCAGGGAGTCTGGCCTTCTAAGTTCCTTAATTCCATCTATGAAATGGGAGCGATAGCAATACCCATCTCATCAAGTGTGACTAAGTGAGGTAACGTGGCTAAAGGGCTGGGCGCAGAGCATTTAGTTCCCTCCATCTTATGGTTATGCTAGGCCTAGGGGACACCGCGGGGAGACAGGTGTAAGGTGTTGCTCCCCTTATGAAGCCCGCACTCCGTTGTGAGGCACAGGCGGAGTGTGAATGAAACGCCCCCTCCCAGTCTGGGGGACCCCTCCTCATTCCCATCCACTCCCCCACAGTGGGGATCGTGTAACGGCTGTCTGGGTGAAGGCTGTCGGCCGTGAGCTGGCCGAAAGGGGGGCGGGGCACACCAGCTGTGCACCCCAGATGTCGGTGCACCTGCCAAGAAATGTTTGCGTTTCCGTTCGGAGCCTGGCCTCTCCTTACCAGGGCCCAGCAAGAAAGAGCAGCCCCCCTCAGCCTTCCTGTGTGGGGAACAGAGGCTCCAAGAGGCACTTCCAGTTAGGGTAGAAATGTTGGTGGCTCATGGGGTGGGGTGCAGAGAAAGCCCGACGCTGGCTCTGTGATCCCTGCCTGGCTCCATCACTGGCCTGCTGGGTGTCATTGGGCTAATCCCTCTGGGTCTCACCAGAACCCACATCTGAGTCTGGGGGCTAGGCTGTGGGCACCTGCGGCAGCAGGAGGAAAGGCTCCAGGGACAAATGAGGGGGCCCTAGAACAGGCCCCCCTGCTGCCCACACATTCTGTCATTAACGGTCACAACAGCCCTGAGAGGTGAGTGCCGGCGTCATCCCCATCGTACAGATGAGGAAACTGAGGCTGAGGGGAGTGAAAGGACCTGTCCAGGCTCACACAGCTCACAAGGCGACCGGAACCCACAGCGAAGCTCCCAGCCCACACGGTCCCTCCCTCTGCAGGGGAGAAGCGCATCTACCGGCTGCCGGTCTTCACGGCGCCATTCTGCCAGGCCCTGCTGGAGGAGCTGGAGCACTTCGAGTGTTCGGACATGCCCAAGGGGAGACCCAACACCATGAACAACTACGGGGTAGGTGAGGCGCCAACCGGCGGGCCCGAGGCGGCGGGCACGTCGGGGGCTGAGAAGAGCTGTTGGACCCCATCGGTCTTGGTCTCCCAGTCTGGAAAATGAGGTTGTGCGCGGTCAGGCTGTTATGAAATCAAGCCCACCGACGTCTGCAGAGCCCTTAATGCTGTCCTTAGTGACAGACCACCCCCCCGGGACCCAGGGCGAGGCCCCCACCGGCTTCCCGGCCGACTCCCGGGATCCCCCTCCCAGGTGCTGCTGCACGAGCTAGGCCTGGATGAGCCGCTGGTGACGCCGCTGCGGGAGCGCTTCCTGCAGCCGCTGATGGCCCTGCTGTACCCGGACTGCGGCGGGGGCTGGCTCGACAGCCACCGCGCCTTCGTGGTCAAGTACGCACCGGGCCAGGACCGTGAGCTGGGCTGCCACTACGATAACGCCGAACTCACCCTCAACGTGGCCCTTGGCAAGGCCTTCACGGGGGGTGCCCTGTACTTCGGGGACCTCTTCCAGGTTAGTGCCCGTGACCCGGGGTGGGGGTGGGGAGCAAGGCCTGGGGCAGCCAGGAGCGCGCAGGCCTGAGCCCCGCTGTCTGCAGGCGCCTTCGGCCCTGGCCAGGCCCCTGGAGGTGGAGCACGTGGTGGGCCAGGGCGTCCTGCACCGGGGTGGCCAGCTGCATGGGGCCCGGCCCCTGGGCACAGGCGAGCGCTGGAACCTCGTCGTCTGGCTCCGGGCCTCTGCGGTGCGCAACCGCCTCTGCCCTATGTGCTGCCGGACACCCGAGCTGGTGGACGACGACGGCTTCGGCGACGGCTTCACTCGCGAGGAGCCCGCCATGGTGGACGTGTGCGCGCTGACCTGAGCCTGGCACGGGGGTGGCATGGCAGGCGAGGGCTCTGTCACCTGGGGTTGGGCGGGGCAGGAATAAACTCCCTGCGGCCCTCAGGCGCTTCTTGGGTCAAAAGGACACACAAGCTTCGAGTCATTCTTTCAGCAGAGGGGCTGGCTTAGGTCAGGTGTGTTAGAACCAGAGCCCGAGATGAGGACTCCTGTGCAGGGAACACCTCCAGGAGGAGGGCGTGAGGGGAGGACAGGGCAGGAGGGAGCTCGGCCAAGGTGTGGTTTCAGAGGGCACCTAGCCTCGGCGCGACGCCGCGGGGGCGCGGTCTAGAACATCGATGCAGCGGTTTCCCTCCCGCGTCCGTTACTGGCTCACAGACGTGTCAAGGCTGCGCTGGCGGGTGGGTGGGGAGGTGGTGGTCCCCAGTGGCCCAGCGAACCTTCCAGAGGAGAGTACATATGAGTTAGGACATCACAGCCCGGGTGAGTGCATCGGTCTCTGAAGGGGACCTGACTGAGCCATCGAGAGCAACTTCTAGTTGGTGAGGAGCGCTTACCGCAGAGGGGTTAAGAGCAGGGGACTCTGGAGCCAGACTGCCTGGGTTCAGATTCTGATCCTGCCGCTTCCGGCTGTGTGGCTGCGAGTAGCCGCTTGACCTCCTCGTGCTTTCGTTTTCCTTCTCTGGGAAGTACCTGTCTCCCAAAGCTGTTGCGAGAGAGAACCGATTTAATGTATATAAAGTGCTTTATAACAGCCCTCTATGTTTGCTGTCCTTATTATCGAGAAACTTGCAACTTGGCCGCCCCCGAATTGGATGGGGAGTGCAGCCGGCCGGGTTTGGCTGTACACCCGAAAACCCAGGGGTTCCCACACTGAAATCTTGAGTTCCGGCCTCCCCGGGAAGGTGGGAAGACCTGGAACCCCAGGCCCCACTCCGCACTGGAGAACTCAGCTCGAGCACAGTCTCCGCTGCCCACGCTGGACGGGCCTGTGGCGGGGCATTTCCTCACAGGGGACCCTCCCTGGCTCACTGCCGGGATCTCGCCGGCCCTGATGGACATTTGTTCGCGACCTTTATTACCAGGTGGGGACGCTGGAATGACTAAGGTGTCCCCCCGGCGCGCTAGGGTGGACAGGACGGCAGGCATCTCGGAGGAAAGAGGCGTACGGTCGGGCCGCCTTCTTCCCTAGGTCTTCAGGGAGGCTGGAGAAGGGCGGTCTGAGAAGAGAGCAGGATTCCCGCTTCCCTCTTCCGGAGGTGGGCGAGCCAGACTCCCGTTTCTCTGGCAGCCCTGGAAACGGAACCTGGGGCTTCGGGACTAAAGGAGGCAGGGCCTCGCTTTCCAGCCGGACGGCTTCTCGAAGTACCGCCCAGGCCGGAAATCACCTCGCCGCCGCTTCCTCACGCGAAGGCGTGGCGCGGGTCGGGTGGTTTCGCCCGATGGGCGGTTGAGGAGGGAACCGAGCAGCTTCGGGGACCTTCCCCAAGGCGGCGAGGCCGCGGAGGCCGCGGGGGGTGGAGGGTAGGAGCGCGCGGGGAGGGATCCGGAACGCACCTGGCAGCCGGGGACCGCGGCCGCTCCTAGGGGCGCCAGAGCGCCGGTGCGCAGGCGTGGAGTGGCCGGGCGGGGGCGGGCCCTTAAAGGGGCAGAGGATCCGGCAGTCGGCGCACGACCTGAGGTCCTCGGGGGTCGGGGTGGGCGAGGATCGTGCGGTGACCGCGGACCCCCTCAAGTCCCTGCCCCGGGTGGTGATGGGTCCCAGGCCCCCGAGAGCCAGGCCCCGAAAAGAGCCTCCAAGGGAGCCCAGTCTGGGGATCGGCCCTGTGAGCCTTAGTCTGAATGTGTCACCCCGTCTCCAGCCCGCGGCGCTATGGCTCACGTCAGCTCTCGCAAGCGCTCGAGGAGTCGAAGCCGGTCCCGGGGGCGAGGGTCCGAAAAGAGAAGGAAGAAGAGCAGTAAGGACGTCCCGAGGAGCTGCTCGGCTTCTAGATCCCAAGACCACAAGGCCAGCACCGTTTCCTCTGGGGCAGAGGGTGAGGACCGGAGGGAATGAGAAAGGGGTGTGGGAACTTTAGGGAGGAAGGCGCGGGCAGCCCCGGGCAGGCGTCCCGGGATGGCAGGGAGCAGTGGTCAGAGGAGTGCAGAATGTAGGACCTCCCTATCTGGATTGAAAGACCTTTAGATTCCAGGGGCCGGGCCGGCCCGTTGTGTAAGGATCGAAGGGAGCACATAATGATGCTTTTTGTGCAGCAGGATTTGACATATGGGGGCTGGCTGCCCTGCTCCCGGTCGAACAGTGACTGGGTGAAGCCCAGAAAGCGCCTCTCCAGAGAGTGCTGGTCCCTGCTCCGGCTGGAAAGCCCTGCCTGGAGGGTCTCGCCCCTCAGTAGCACCCCTAAGCCTGCCACAGGCCAGAGCCGGGGGATAAAGGTTTACCTCTTCCCCTCCCGGCCTTCCAGCCTCACCTTCTCCCTGCATCACAGAGAGAAGCAAGCACAAGGCCCGGAGGAGACCACGATCCAGCTCCTCCTCCTCTTCTTCCAGTTCTTCTAGCTCTTCTTCCTCTTCGTCCTCCTCCTCTTCCTCCAGTGGTGGCCGGAAGAAGCGGGGGAAGCACAAGGACAAGAAGAGGAGGAAGAAGAAGAAGAAAAGGAAGAAGAAGCTGAAGAAGAAAGGCAAGGAGAAGGCAAAGGTGCAGCAGGGTGAGGCTCTGCCGGGACCCTCGCTGGACCAGTGGCACCGGTCAGCCGAGGAGGAAGAGGCCGGCCCAGGTACGGCGCCGCCCAGTGCGCAGCGGGGGAAGGGTCCCCTCCCTGAGACCCAGCGCCGACCCCCCGCCGACCCCCCTTGCAGTGCTGACGGATGAGCAGAAGTCCCGCATCCAGGCCATGAAGCCCATGACCAAGGAGGAGTGGGACGCTCGGCAGAGCATCATCCGCAAGGTGGTGGACCCGGAGACAGGACGCACCAGGTGGGGAGCGCTCGGCAAAGCTCCGCCCCACACGCGCTGCACGCTCAGGAGGAGGGGCGATGGCTGCCGCGCTCAAAAGCCGAACACAGGCGAAGAGTAGTTAACTCGTTTCTGGGTTTCTGGGAGTTCGTAGGCTGTTCCTCCCTACCGCCCAGAGCGAGCACTTGCAGGGGCTGGAAGGGCCTTGAGAGATGTCTCCAAAGAGCCAGCTGGCCCGTGTGATGGCAGAGCCTACCCCGCTGCCTTTACCACTGTCCCCAGGGTGGGACAGAGGGAGGGGCGCGGGCACCTAGGTTCTGCCCGCTCAGGGTGGCAGGGGCCTGAGCCCTGGCATCTCTCTGCCAGGTGGGGCTGGTTCTGTGGCTCCAGCATGAAGAGGCTCAGCCCCCTCTCCCCTCTCCCCTCCTCCCCCAGGCTCATTAAGGGAGACGGCGAGGTCTTAGAGGAAATCGTAACTAAGGAACGACACAGGGAGATCAACAAGGTTGGTGTCAGCCCTTTGCCCAGGGTCCACGCCCAGCTCTGTTTCTGACGTGTCCCCTCCTATGCGCTTTCTTCTCCAGCAAGCCACCCGAGGGGACGGCCTGGCCTTCCAGCTGCGAGCAGGGCTGCTGCCCTGAGGGCCCGGAGGCTGGCTTCGGGGTGGGCGGCAGGAAGCCCAGTGGGGGCCGTTTGCCTTTCCTCCTGTGGACTGGCCTCTGGCCCAGCCTCCTCTCAGACGCAGGGGGTGAGTACAGGGCCCCTGGCCTCACCAGCTCATCTCCTGCAAGTGCGTCACTTCCCAAATATTAAATGTTCCCTGGTCGGAAACTTTGTTACGTCGGCTTTTTGGGCTGAAGGGAGGGAAAGTTGCTACCCCACTTCCAGAGGACAGACGAGGCCTCCAGGACTTTTGGGGGAAAGGTGGGGTGTGCTCTGACACTCGTGAGGACAGGCCGCACCAGCCACCTTTGCTCTGCTCACCCTCAGGTCAGCCTGCCTAGACCAGACCCTGACTCTCCCCCCGCCCAGCTGAATCCCAGACCCAGAGACTTGGCTCTCAAACCCCATCCCCTCAGACCTGGAGGGAGGCTGCTTCCTGCGCTGTTCACTCTGCAGATGACGACCGCGCAGAGGCCTGGGGTCGGGGTCGGCGCCGGGCGGCCGGCGTGAGCAACCTGGCCCACGCTACTAGCTGTGACCTCTGTAAAGCAGAGGGGCTTTCAGCGTCCACCTCGCTGGGTTGCTGTGAGGATGAGCTGACCTCATGCCCAGAAAGGGGCTGGGAGGGGGGCTGGAAGGAGGCCGGGCGCAGGGTCAGCCTTGCGTAGGTGTACTGGTGTTACAGCCAGTGTAGCAGGCATTGTGTATTGGGGAGGACAGCCTCTCCCCACCACGGCTTTAGCTCTGGGACAGGTCCTGCCCCCCTCCACCAGGTCCCCCCCCCACCAGGTCCCCTCCCCACCCTGTGCTCTGTGGTTGCTGGTGCAGTAAAGAGACCCAGAAGGAAGCCTTCCTGCTTCTTTAATTGGTGTAACAGACAACGACACTGTATACAGAGCACACTCAGGCCCAGAGGTGCAGGGATAGCAGGGGCGGATGGGGCGAGTCAGGACACGGCTCACACATGGCCCAGACAGAGAGACAGGAGCGGGCCGAGACGAGAACACCAACGAGGTGGGCGGGCAGGCGGGCGGGTGGGCAGCTCAGACAGAGCTGGGAAAGTTGGAGGTGGGGTCTCTGCTGAATCCGTCTTTAGAAATCAAAGAGAAGGCAGGCGGTTGGATCTGGGGTGGTGGGCTGAGGCTCAGTGTGGGGTTGGGAGTGGGACTAAGGCTTCTACTCTAACAGGCCTGGGGTGGGGGTGGCAGTCAGCAAGGCCTGCCTCACCCTTTGGTTACGACTGGTCAGGCCTGAGCCCTGCAGCTCAGCACCCAACGCTGTAAACATTTTTGGTATTTTTAAAGGACTCTGCCCTCCCTCTCTTAGTTTCTGAAAAACTGGTGCTTCCTCAAGAGGAGAATGTGCCAAAAGGAATCTTAAGGGAGGCAGGAAGCAGACCTGGATAGAGAAGAGAGATGTCAGCGGGGAGGGTGGGCTGCTCATCTCACCATCTATGGCTAAGGGCCGCTGGGAGAGGCCCAGGGGACTATTGCTGTTGTCCTTGGCATGGCTGGCAGCTGGGCAGGCGGGCGGGGAGCGCGGAGCCTGGGGGAACTGCCCCCCCTCCGGGCGAGGCCGAGCCCACCGCCCGCACGGCCTCCCCAGGCCAGGAGGCCTCCCAGCCTGTATTGCAGGCAGGCCCGAGACTCCTCCAGGTGCTTCTCCGGATGGCTGGTCACCGAGGCGGGAGGCAGGATGAGGTGAGGTGGGACCGAGAGAGAAGGAGGCACTGGCCACAGGGGCCCCTCGCCGGGGCTGTGATTGTCCGGCCGAGCGACTTCCCGCCGGGGAGCGGGGGAGGGGGGGGGCAGATATTGCACTTTCATTGCAACACTTACATTAAAACTTGGTCCATAAAATAATCGTTGCTTTATACAGAACGCCTGAAACAAAAACAAAAAGCTACATCTTAAATATGAACAAACCCTGAAGGTCCTATTCCTCCAGAAAATTTTCTCTGCACAAAATAAATAGCTTTCACTCTGTATAGACCCACTTTCCAGAACATTTACACAACCCTTTGGCTGTACATATCTACACACGGGAAAACGTGGTCATCAGCGCGGCCTCCCCACCCAGCCTATGAGGCCCTGAGGCTGTGTCCAGGCTGGCAGCAGCTTCTCCGAGTCGCAGCCTGGCCAGGCAGGCCCCCCCGCCTTGTGGAAGGAGGCGGAGGAGCAGTCGAAGAGCCTCCCGGAGCCGAGCGCCACGGCTGAGATCATGGTCGGTTCCGGGGAGGGAGGGCTGACGCTCAGGCCCAGCGTGCAGGACCTCATGGTCCTTAACAGGTGGGGATGAAGTCGTGGCTGCCTGCCCTTAAGCTAACGAAGCAAGTTGTGGCTTCTTAGATTCGGCATCAAAACGGAATTGGCGTTAAAAAAACCTAAGTGTGTGCCCATTCACCCCAGAGTAGAAATTCAGCGGAATTAATGGGGGCCGGGTGAGGCAGGGACCCCACACCTCACTGCGTGGGCAGGGGGCAGGGCCCCGGGACCCAGAACCAGGCTGGACTCCGTCACAGTGCTGGGTGTTTTCATGTGGAGGGGCTGCGCTTGGTACTGAAAGAGTTAAGAAAAGGAAGCAGCCAAGGTTGCTCATTTAAAAAAACCTCATAGAAATCAGATTGGATAAGTAGAAAGGTGTAGAAACGCAGGAGAGCCGAGGCATGTGGCCTCGACTAATGGCAGGCAAGGAGTGGAAGAGGAGGCCGGCCCGGCCAGGCCCAGGAGCCGGAGGCGTGGCTTCTCGGGAGCCGGCTCCGGGCCTCACCAGCCTCGCTGCCAGACTGGGTTCCAGGTGGGGCAGGTGGGCAGGTGGACAGGTGGGCAGGGGTCCGGGACTGCCACAGCGCTGGCGGGCCAGGCGGAGCTGCAGAAATTAAGATATGGCCTTTCTCTTCCTGCTTGCACAAGGATTTGCCGCCCTGGAGCCTTCTGTGTGGCAACAGGTCCCAGATCAGCAAACGGGATTTTCATGCACGTCAATGCGTCTGTAGCCACAGAAGATGGTAATGGATCTCCACTCGCAGAAATCAGTGCAGAACCAGTGAGGTTGAACAGTTGAGTAACTAGAGTTAACAAGAAGCAGGCTGTCCCCCACTGGAGCTGCTACCAAGTGGGAGGGGACCTGGGGGTCAGGGTGAGCTAGTGGATGGGAGGTGGCCGGCGGGGCCTGGGCCCAGGCCTGGCGTCAGGATGCTGGGAGGTCAGTGCAGGGCAAGTGTCTAGGAGTGCCTTTCGGGCCAGTCCACGTGGGGAGTCCTGGTCCCTCTGTCATCCTGGGACAGGTTTTCCTGCAAGCTGGAACCCCTCAGATCCTAGGACATGAGGCAAGGCTGGGAGGGCTGCGTGGCACGGCCTATGTCCTCCGCCAGGCCCTGGGACAAGCTTGTCTCCAGCCGACATTGTGTGCCCAGGCCAGGCCTCCTGGCGGGGCTGGCCGCCCTGGCCTAGCACCACGGAGACCACGAGGCCTCACTGACGGTGTCCTACTTGGGGCCCGCGGCTGCCCCTGGCTCAAGCCGGCCGGCCATGGTGCGGCCCCAACAGCCAGCAGCTACGCTCATGCTGCGCTGTCCCCGCTGCTCGCTGTCCGCCTGGCTCTGTGTCCGCTCCTGCCGCAGGCCGGGCCCGCTGGGCTGGGCCGAGATGGTGCGGAGCAGATGGTTCCGGGAGCGCAGGAAGTCCCCCTGGCCGGGCAGGCCGAAGCTGCCTTTTCGCAGGGCCATGCGGGTGGCCGCATTGCGGGCCGGTCGCGCCCGGTGGTTGTACTTGAGCTGGGCCAGGTGCGCCGCGTAGCCGTCCGTGATGAACTGCAGGGGAGGGCGGTGAGGGAGACCGGCGGTCACGGGGCGGGCCGTGGGGCCGCCCGCACATGCTGCCCACCACGACTTGCCCACTCACCTGGCACTGCTGCTGCAGCTTCTTGGTGGGCCGGCCGACGATGTAGATGTGCATGGGGGACAGGCTGATGGAGCTGTAGACCGCCACGTCCTTGGTGGAGCCGTAGGCCGCGTGCACGCGCAGGTGCAGCTGTGAGCGAGACCGGTGTGGGCGCGGCCCGGCCCTCCCGCCCCGCCCCCAGCCCCGCCCCGTCCGCCTGGGACCCACCTCGGAGATGAGCAGCTTCAGGAAGTTGGCCTTGTGCCTCAGCGGGTCGTGCACCAGGCCGTCGCAGAAGGACACCACGCCGTGGGGGAAGTTGTGCTGGGCCAGCCACGCCACCACCCGCTGCTTCTGCATGTCAGGCCGGCCCGTCACGTAGATGATGAGGTAGCCCAGGTCCTGCCAGTGCCTGGCGACGAAGGGCAGGACTGGGTGTCCACGGCCGCCCCGTCCTCCCCTCCCGAGCCACCCCACCTCCTTGCCCAGCCGCGGAAAAGTGCATCTCCGGGCTCAGCAGAAATGGTAACGGCCATAAGGGCGGTCAAACAAGGTCACACGGTCCCCACTGACGCCCTCTGTGGCAGGTACAACTGGTCTCGTTGGGAGCCCCACTTCTCAGGTGAGGAACTGAGGCATCAACATCAAGAGGTCGCCCAGCTAGCTGCTGGTGGGGCTGACTCCGTGAGCCCCTGCTCTGGGGCCCAGAGCCCTCCCCAGCTTGGCCTCCAGGAGCTTCCTGCCCCTGAGCCGGGCCTCCGGGCCCTTCCGGATCACTCACCGCACCACGTCTACGGCTCCCGCCCGCACTTTCGGGTCGCTGCCCATGATGGACACGCTGGCGGCAAAGGAGCCATCGATACTGAAGACGACGAACTCCGTGCCCTTGGGCAGCACGGTGATGTAGCTGTCGGCAAACGTGTGGTCTCCCCTGCGAGGGGAGCTCATCAGAACCCAGCAGACCCCCCTTCTTCCTGCCCCAGAGGTGGCCGGCCCGGCCTGCTTGCCCCCCAGAGGCGCGTACCTGACCACCATCTTGACGGGGTAGACGCCCACACCCAGGCGGTGGGTCTCGGGGATGGTGTAGGAGACCCGCCCACTGCTGTTGGTCACCAGCGTGTCCAGGTACAGCCACTCGCCCGAAGGCGGCTGCGTCATGATGTGCACATCCACCTGGGGGCCGAGCAGGCTGGTCACGAAGGGGCCGGGTCCCGGGCCTCCCCAGCCTCCACACCCCAGCCAGAGGGAGGCAAGGGTAGGGGCTCCTGCACCGTCCCCATGTCCTTACCTTCTCCCCAGTCAGGGTGACCATGTCCAGGGGCCCGTACATGAACCGGCCCGTCAGAACCTGCGGGCCGTCCTCATTGGCGACTGCGTCATTGATCCGGTGGTTGGCGGTCACGTTCTGGGGACAGGAGGAGCGAGGCTGGGTCAGGGTCGGGGATGGAGGGATGGCTGGGATCTCCTGGGCCTGGTGGGTGAGCACGGGCTTAAAGCCAGATGGCCCAGGTTCAAGTCCAGCTCAGCCACCTGCCCTAACACAGCCTTGGCACGTCCCTGTCTATAAATGGGGTCACAGCTCCGACCTCACAGACTGAGGATTAAGTGAGGCAGCATGCTCTCTCCGGCTTGGTTTCCTCATCTGTGATACTGTGTCTTCCTGTGAGGATTTAATAGGACAGCAGCCGCGGGGCCTGGACCCCCAGAGGCCTCCTCACCCGCAGCTTCACGTGGGTCCTCTTGCGCTGCCACTTCTCTCTCGGCTTGGATGGGGTGAACACGGACACCTCCTTGCCGTCCAGCTCCAAGATGCTGGAACTGTCATGCCTCATGACCTGGGAGGGAAGAAGCAGGCCATGGGGCAGACTCAGGAGCCAGAAACAGGAGCCTGTGAGGGGTTGGGGGCTGGGGACACTATTCGACCCACCACAGTCCGCCCCCTGGTCCTCCCCAGATTCACACGTCTCATGAATGTGCAGAAACAGTCACCCCATCCCCACGTCTGCGAGGGTTCCTCCGTTCTGCCTGCTCTGTGTCTGATGGGAGCCCCCACCGCCCTCCTCATCTATGAAATGGGGTCATGTCAGCGGCGGTGTCACCTGGTCCTCCTTGCAAGGCCTCAGTGCTCCTAGCGGTGGGCCCCAGGATACCTGTCTCAGCAGGAAGGAGACTACGTCCGTTGACTCCCAGTAGCTGGCGTGGAAGAGGTGGGGCAGAGCCACGGTGGGGAAGGCTGTCAGCGCGTCCGGGCAGTACAGGGCGTAGTCGATCCGCTTCTGGCCCCACCACTTTGCTGCAACTGTCGGGAGGGGGGCCTTGACCGGGCCGGACCTCAGGAGGTTCCCAGGCCCCGCAGGCTTGGCTCCCCTCAAACACTACACCTTCCTCTGACCGGGGAAAGGGGGTGCAGCCAAAACAGCCTCCTCCCCGCTGGCTGGGTGACCGAGGGGAAGCAAGGAAGGTGCAGGACTCCAGGACTGCACGCAGCAGCCAGAAGGCCCCGGGGGTGGGGGTGGGGGTGGGGGAGAAGCAGGTGGAGTTAGGGGGTTGGGGACAATCCCAGTTTGGGGGCAGGACCATCCCTGGGGCCTGTCGCTGTCCTCTCCAGGCTCTCCTGCCCCTCATCGGCCCTGCAGGCCTCAGGTCGGTGACAGGCTTTGTAGAGGTGAACCCCAAGCAAGGCCTGCCATGCCCTCAGCACCTGGGAGCTTGCTCAGGAGCAGCAGGCTGAGTGTCAAGGCTGGGGTGTGAATCCTGGCCCCCACTCGGGGCTGGGAAACCACCCTAGTTCCAGAAAAGGGTTATGAGGTGCCCTGCTGCTGGCTGCATGCAGACATTCCGTAAGCAGTGCCCGATGGAGGTCAGGGCTCCCCCGAGTCCTGCCTATGGCCTGCCGCACAGGACAGGCAGGCAGTCCCTTGGTCATCGTCCCCCAGTCAGTCTCTCCACATCCTTCCCAGATCTGAGTGCTCCCAGCCCAAGCCTCTAGCTCCCTGGTTAAGCCACAGCGGGCAGGGCCTGGCGGGAGATGTGCCTGGGGACAGCGAGGGACCCCAGTTAGAGTAGGAGAGCGTGTGTGGGTGGAGGCCGTGTGATGCCCGGTACCTTCTCTGATGTCCAGGTGGGGGAGGTGGGGGGCCCGCTCCAGGCTGGGGCTCCCCTGCTGGGCCTGTGGGTGGGGGCCCGGGGTAAAGGGGGCTTGGGGGGGCAGGGCGAGCAGAGACAGGCGCCTGATGCTGGGGGTATGGCTGAGCGACGCCGGGGCCTCTGAGAAGCAAGAACAACGAGGAAGGGGTCAGCCATCCTGGGGCCACCAGGAAGGATGCTGGGAAGAGTGCCAGGCTCCCTCCTCACAGAAGGACACCCACGCCAGCCTCCGCTCAGGCGCCCCTGGGCAGCCACACAGGCAGGCGGTCACATAGGGAGGATGGAGTAGGCTCTGCTTCCGGCAGCTGAGAAGCTTCCGAGGTGGGCAGCAGCAGCAAAGGAGGCCGTGGAGGGGTGGCCGCAGTGAGATCTCACCTCCCTGGCTCCCCTCGGCTGCCCCTCTGGCTAGCCTGGTTCTGCCTGCTTGTCCAGAAACAGCCCACGGCTTCCTCCTCCTGGAGCACCGGCCCCTCTGGGGTTAGGACCTCTCTTCCTGGGCCCATCACCTCCCAGCTGCCTGGATGGCACTGCCCATCTCGTGCCATCGTCCCTCCCTCCAGAGTCCGCTGAGGACATCTGGGGTTGTTGTAGGTGTTCAGCAGCACCCCTGGTCACTACCCACTGGATGTCAGTAGTGCCAGACACTGCCAACTGTCCCGGGGTGGGGAGGGTGCAGACCCCTGCTACGACAGAGGGGAGGGCCCAGGGAGCGCAGGCCCTGGGTGCTGCTGCACTCACTTTGGGCAATGCTGGATGCCGTGTAGCTCTCGGCCATGCCTGACACCTGGCTGGCAATGCTGATCTCACTGGCTCGGCGGAAGCCTCGGGTGGTGGGCGCTGGGCCGGGCGACGAGGGGGCTGCGTGCTCTTGAAAGACTGTGTTGTGGGTCTGGAGTGCGTCCGCTGTGGGTGGACAGGGACCAGAGAGGCCAGTGGGTAAGACAGGCCCCCCTCCTCCAGCTCAGACCTCCCACCCCCACCCCCGGCACCCTGAGCAGTGGGAGGCAGGGCCCAGTGTGCCCTGGGCTGGGCGGGCAAGGCTGACCCCTCCCGCTGCAGACGAACGGTGGCATCTGAGCACGGCTGGCAGTGAGGCCGGGCCCAAGCATGCCAGGGCCTGCCTGCTCAGGGCCAACAGGGCAGGGTACAGAGCGGGTCGGGGGAGAAGGGAGGGCAGGGGCAGGGACGGACAGACGGACCGACACAGACACAGTAGGCAGGGAGGCAAGGCAGCCAGGCGCACGCCCCCCCTGGCCACCCTTCTCACCCAATACACGGCTCCTGATCTTGTCCGGCCCTCCCAGCCTCCGGGCTCCGCCTGGCCGGGCCTGACCCGCAGTTGGGTTTGAGGGGCACTAACAACAGGGGCCTGAGTGGTCTCCCAGGGGTGCCCAATGCTGGGCACTGAGGATGCGGCAACACCCCCGCACAGCCCCGGCACAGGCCGCACTGAGCCAGCCCTGCGTATGTGTCTGGGAACAGAGGCAAGTGCCGAGGGCTCACCTGGGCCCAGGCTGAGGGCAGGGCAGGGCAGGGCGAGTGGGGCTCCGCCAGAGGACCCACATGCAGATGGGGACTCCCTCAGGAAGCGAAGGAGTGGGACCCTGAGAATCAACCCCACCCCAGGACCAGAGGTTTCTCTGGGGGGCAGGTGGGATGAGGCTCAAGGCTCCACCCCTCTCCTAGCTGCCCCCACCAGCCTCACAAGTGGGAGGCAGAGCCCTTGGACTGGCACCCGTTCCTAGGCTCCCGGTGCGCAGAGAGGAGGTGTCGGGGCCCGATCCTGAGGACTCGTCCTGTCTGGTCTCTGTGGGATGCCACTAGGGTCCCACAGGCTCCAAGTGGCCAAGGAGGGCATGGGAAGCCCCTGGGGACCAGCAGTCAGCCAGCGAAGCGGACGCCACCACGAAGGGGGGTGTTACACACACTCAGCACAGCCCAGGCTCGGGCGGGGCCCGTCTTGCCAGGTGAGCGCGGGAACGGGGATACTGGTTTCCAGGAAGCCATCCCCTGGGGGGAGAGGGGCCAGGGGCCCACCCTCCAGGACCAGCTCGGGGTTTCTCTGCACTGTCTCGACTGGAGGCAGACGGGAGAGAACAGACGGGACAAGAACAGACACTCTCGTGGGCCGTCCAGACGTGCTCCTCCGACAGACACATGGGGCTCCTTCAAGACCAGGACGTGACAGGACACACTCGAGGGTGGGGGTGGGGCCTCCCCAGGGAGGGTCGGAAGCAGGCGATGGGCCACCCTCACACACACGTTCCCTGCTCAGACCCACTCTGCAGCCACCACCCCTCCCCCATCCTGTGCCCCCTCGCCAGCCACTGCCATGATGGGGTCCCACACAGGGTCACTCCAGGGCCTCAGCTCTGTCTCGGGCAACAGGGTGGGAGTCCCGGTCCCAGTCTGCCTCCTGGCGCCCGGGGTGAGGCCCTGCCCTGTGAGGTCGCATGGTTCCTCCCTTGCTGGGGTGTGTGGGGCTAACGCACCCCCACCGACACCGGGTTCCCAGCTTCTGAGAGGAGCTCAGTGCAGGCTGGGACTTCCCGCCGCGCAGGGCCCACACCCCTACGGCTCTCACCCAGCAGCGTGGAGCAGCCGTCCCCCAGCGGGTAGCGCTGGTAGCGGGGGATGCTGAAAGGCGGCAGGGCGTGGAACCTCCGCTCCAGCAGTGGCTCCAGGCGGGAGGCCGACGGGTCCGCGGGGTGGAAGAGGTTGTAGACTTGCTGGCAGGCTGGCCGCAGCTGGAAAACTGGGGGCGGCAGGGGTAGGATTGCAGAGCCCTGAGGAGGTGGGGTCTACAGCAGGAGGGGCGGAGGGGGGAGTCCGGAAGCATCCGAAAGCATGTCTCTATGATTTGGGAGCTGTCCGTTTATTAACCAAATGTTCTTAAACAGCTGAGTGGACGGAGCCCTGGGCTGTGAGATGGGGTTGCTACTCCCCGAGCAGACGTCTCCCTTTTAAACACGCACACAGAGGAAGGTGCTGTCCTCGAACTTCCCCCCCCCCCGCCCCCGTCTAACACAAAAATGTTGGCGCCCCTCATTCCAGCACTGCACGCTCTACCTGACCCTTTAACTGCTGCAACGCCCCTCCGACGGACGAACCGTTACGAAGGTTCTGACTTCCCCGTTACAGGTAACGTTGCCATGTCGTCTCTGTCCCTACGTCTCTGCCTGCTTATGTATAAGCCAGCGCTTGCTTGCTCTCGGGCAAGTGTCCACACCCTTCGGAGCCTCAGGTGACCCCTCTGAAACCTGGGACGGAACACGAGGCCTGCACGTCTCCCCTAAGGATGTCAGGGCTCCCCGGCCAGACTGGCTGCTCGGCCGGCACATCACACTTCCCTGTCCCTGCAGCCATGAGGAGGGTGTCCGGAGCAGAGTGGCTGCAGCCCTTCTGGGGCTGGGCACCTAGGAGGACCTCTTCCTTATGGGAAGATCTCGGGCCCGAGAGACTGGGTCCGTCTCCATCGGATCGCGGGCCAGCCCCTTCATTCCTGGACCTCAGCTCCCAGAGGTGCCTTGAAGATTTAAGCAGCAGGGGTCGGGAGATGGGAGGCCAGAGACTGAGCTGCTGGAGTAGGAGCCAAGGAGAGCAGCGAGCCTGTGCTGGGGAGGGCAGAAATGAGGCAGGCAAGGCAGGAGGGGGCCTGGGATGTGGCCATGGCCTTGTGACCGGGGTCCACTGAGACCTTCGACCCAGCTCCCGCACCCCCTGCCCTGCCCCTGCGGAGCTCTCACCATCCAGCGCAGGGATGACAGTCTTCCTCAAGGCCAGGACCAGCCCCAGCGGGCACCCGAACAGGAAAAGGTCTGCGATCTCAAAGTCAAACTTCCCCGCAGCCCCCGTGCCGTCCAGCATGGCGGAGCTGCTCGAGCGGCGGGAGCTGGGCTCGTTCCTCAGCACGCTGGCGTGGAGGCTGCAGGGGGGGTGGGGCTCGTGAGGCGGCACCACAGTCCTTCTCGGCCAGCAGCCTGACCTGGCTCACAGCCTCAAACCTGAGGTGTCGCTCCGTGTTGCAGCCACCCCTCCTCACCTGGCCACCGGCCTCATGGTCTGACCCTTGGGCCCCACTGGCCCCACCCACCTGGACAGGAAGGCCTGGTGCTGCTGGATGGTGTCCAGCTCATAGGTGGATGAGTCACTCCTCTTTCGGGGCAACTGTCTTTTGGGGTCTTCGACACCATTGCTTCGGGGGATATCGATGTTGCTGCGGCTCAGGTGCCGGCTGCTCTCCAGGCCACCGCTGCCACTGCCGCCATGTGCCGCGTTGACCAGGGTGCCCGGGGACAGCAGGTCAGTGTCCTGGAAGAGCCCCGTGCAGGCTCACTGCCCGGCGGCTGCAGGCCTGGGCCCTGCTTCAGCGTGCTCCCTCCTGACTCCAGGCCTACTGGCCACCGCCCTGCCAGCCTCTCACCCACGCCAGAGAGGAGAAAGCCCTGTCCCCTAGTGGTGCTGCTGTCCCCCCAGTCCACTGGCCGAGCCCCAACAGCCTTCATTCCTGCCTGAACCAGCCACCGGGATCGTCACGATCTCTCGCTGACCTCGCCACCTTGCCTGGCCTGCCCGGGACGTTTGCTGCTGTGTCTCAGGGACCTCGGATCCTCTCCCCTGCTGGGACGCTCAGGGGAGCCGCCTGCCACCCCCCCCCCCGGGCCAGACCCCAGCCCTTCGCGGTGCAGACCTTGCTTTACCACCTGCTGGAGCCTCACGTGCTCTAGGCTTGGTCCCGCTACAGCTGTTCACCTACCCCGGGCACCCACCTGCCGCCTCTGGGCACCTGCGCTGGGAGCCTCCGCCCTTCCCTTGCCTTTACCGCAGCCCTGGGGGACATCTGGGGCTAAAGGGTGACACAGCTGCTAGCCTGGAGTTCCCCTGCTTTGGGGACATGGGAAGCGGATACCTGCACGCTGGCCACGCTGCCCCGGCGGCTGCTGCTCTGACTCTCGGACACTGGCTGATTGCTGTAGCATAAGGCATCGAAGGCCAGGATGCCCCCAACGCAGTCCCCAATCAGGCAGATCTACAGGGGGAGAGGCCCCAGAGGCCTGAGTGCCCGCCCTGTCGGCTGGGGTGCCGGCCGGGGAGAGCCATCACCCCTTGCCCTGCAGGGTTTCTGTCCTCCCTTCCTTCGCCCCACGACTCACCTGCCCGTTGAAGGTCATGCCCTCCTGGGACTTGATGAAGTCCCCGTAGGCAAGGTTGGCCCGCTGAATCACCGTGGCAACCGCCTCCTGGTACTGGGCTGAGGAGGTGGCCAGCAGGGGCAGGGCGGCCAGGGGAATGTGGTCCTGGCTGCTGGACAGACAGCCTTCGTCGTGGCTGTAGGGGCTAAGGCTGGGGGAGGGGGCCCGGTCAGGAGAGAGCAGGCCGCCTCAGCCCAGCCCAGCGGGCCCCTCTCCCCGGCCAGGGCGGCATGGCTGGGGCTGCCTGCCCCCTGAGAGCCTCGGCGGTGACTCGGCAACCTCACGGGTCACTTCCAGGCCAGGCCTTGAAAGTCTGAGGAACGGGGGGGGGGGTTGGGGGGGAGGGCGAGGCCCTCTGTCTCAAAGGCGGGTCAGCATCCTCCACATCACAGGGCAACTGAGGCTCAGTCTCCTCTGTGAGCTCAGTCATCCGCAGAGGTTTTGCCACCTCCGGACAGAAGGGGCTGGATGGCCAGTCTAGACATCTAGACAGGGCTCCTGACACTGGGGAAGAAGGCTGACCCTCAGGGCCGGGTGGCCTGGGGCCTACGCACTCACTTGGAGACGAGGGCAAAGGCATCAGAGCAGATGGGCGGGCAGGGCACCAGGCGGATGGCGAGGTGGCCCAGGGCGCTGGGGTAGTGCACGCGCATGACGGTGTCAAACACGGTGGCGATGGTGTTGGTGTCGCCCTGCTTGGAGCTGGGGTCCCCAGCACCCGTGTCCAGGATGGTGCCTCCGTGTAGCACCAGCAGCAGCACGTGGATCTTGGAGGCTGGCGCAGCCAGGGGTGGGCTGACCTCGTCCTGTGCGGGTTGGGGGGGGGGGGTGGCGTCAACTCCCCAGGGACCCAGCCCCTTCCTGGGCCCTCGTCACCCCAGGAGGCCCATCGGGCCTATTCTCTCGGGGGGAGGCGGCGATGGTCCGTCTCTTCCTATGAGCAGCCCTGCTCCCATCAGCCACTCTGACCGAAAGCACAGACTCTGCTTCCTGTCTGGGGGCCCGGGCAGCAGTTTCCGGCCCTGGCGAGGGGGCGCAGACGCATCCTGTGTGGGGGCCTCTGGAGCCCACCTGCCCTCCGTGTGTCTGTGCCTGGGCGGGCGGTGATCCGAGGCCCTCGGCCTGCAGCTCTGAGCTCTCCCCCATCTACACAGGGCCTCTCCTCTGCCCGCTCTGCTGCCACTCCCGGACTCTCTCTAAGACCTCTCCCAAGGTCTCCAAGCATCTTAGAGCAGGGAGGGGAAGCAGGCGTGTCTGTCTGAACGCACCTAATTTGGGAGGGGTAATGACCCCACCTCTGGCTGGTCAGGCCTGCACGCATGATCAGAGTGAGACCAGACACTTGTATGCATCTGCATGGTGTACAGAATGATTCCATTCAGAGAGGAGGTAGTGGTGGCCCAGAGAGGTCAAGAAACTTGTCTACAGTCACACAGCGCATCAGTGCCGAGCTAGACTGGAATCCAGAGCTTCCGCCCCCAGTTCAGTGTTTTCCCGCCAACCCAGGCTGTGGCCCCACCCCAGGGACCTTTCCTCACCTTAACTTCTGATGTGTGACTGGGGGAGCCAGGGCCAGGGCCTCAGAGAGTACTTGTTGCCATACCCTTATTATGTCTAGGTGTGTGGGGGAGAAGAAGGGGGCGCTGAAGAGAGAGGCCTATGCCTAAGGAACCAGGGGGACAGACCAAGGGCCTGAAGCCACCTGGAAGGCCCACGTGTCAACACAGGGCCCAGGCGAGGAGTGGGCAGTATGGGCAGTGGACCCGGGGGCCGGCGAGGCTGCCAGAAAGCGGCAGGGTATGGGCTGGCCCAGGAGCCACTGAACAGCAGATGACTTCGAGTGAACGAGGATGGCAGGCTAGTGGGCGGTCCCGGGTCTGGAGCCAGGGCATCTCCAAGAGGAGGCTGGTCCTCGGCCAGCTGTGGGCCCCGGGGCCTGGGCAGGAACACCTGTCCAGCAGAGCTTGGGAGTGATTCCGGTCCCCACACGAGGACTGCCCACCAGCAGCCTGACCTGGCAGGAATGAATTCACAGCCAGGGCAGGGCGGGGCCACCAGCTGCCCAGACTGTTTATCAACACCGCCCGGCGAGGCGCTCAAGGAAGGGATGTCTCAGGGGCGGCCTCACCATCAGCCGGTCAGGGAGGGAGAGTCCAATGGCCCCGAGAAACCCAGGATGGGTGGGGGTGGGCAGCGAGAGGCCTAGAGAATCCCACCTGGGTCTATCTTCTGGGGCCCAGCACTGGAGACTGGGACTGTCCAGGGCCAATTGGAGACGTAGCTCTCTTCCCGTTCATGCCTAATACTGGGGCACACCTCCCCAAGACTCGAACCCAGCAGGCACAGAGCCCATGAGAGGTAGAGTGTGGCGGCAGGCCTGGGAGCCGTGGGGCCAGCTCTGGAGAGCCAGGGGGTCCCTGTCAGTGTCTCCATGAAGCCGTACCCCCTCCACAAGGCTGGGAGAGGAGGCTCCGGTTTGGGGGCTGTTGCGAGCAAAGGGATCTGACTTTGGATGGCCGCGCCCCAGAATCGGTGCTGGGTTCCAACGAGCACATTGCATCCTGAGGCAGATCTAGGGCCCGAGGCCCCTTCTGCCCTTCCCGAGGGGCCGTCAGAGCTGTGTGCGCCCTAGGTGGGGAGGGGGCTCCGTTCGCTTGGTCTCTCCACTAACCGGCAATTGGGAATCAACTCCCCTCGTCCCAGCTTGCCTTCTAGAAAGGCTCACTTTGACCTCAGACCTCAAAGCAGAAAACCCAAGTTGGGGAGGGCAGTGTGGACCCTGCTCCTCCTTCCCCTGCACCTGGTCCAAACTCCCCAAGGGTCCTGAGTTCCCAGAGGCTCTGTCGCCACCTTGGGCATCTTGGTACCCGCTCAGCCCTGGCTCCCACCCCCAATGCAAACAGCTCTGACCGCCCACAGCTGGAAGAGGAGAAGGGGCGTGAGCTTCGTGCAAAGAACCCCCAAAGCGGACACAGGCACTCTACCAAGACAGCTTTATTGGACACTGGGAGCCCCATGAGCCCCCAGCAGGGTGGCGGCCACCAGCCACGTCACTTCTGCCTAGACGGCTTTTGTTTCCTTCCCTTCCATCTCATTTTCTTCAGCAAAAGCAGAAAGGCTGAGTTCAAGGTGAGGATCTTATTTTTGGTCTGGAATTTACAAGTTTCTCATTTCACTTTCCACAGGTGGAGCTGGATCAAGGCCTCCCTTGGGAGCTGTCTGCAGGCCCTGTTGGTTCCCAGGGACGGCAGGGGAGAGGGGAACGGAGGCCCCAGGCCTCTCTCTGATGGCACCTACACCAGTGTGGCTGTGAAGCTAGGGGTGCCAAGTTCTCACGGGACCGGTCCTATGAGCTCGCCACCTCCCCCTGCAGCCCTGGGGGCCCCCTACCACCTGGGCACCCACCTCAATGATGTTCAGCTGCTCCACGCTGGAGGCCACCCTGAACTCGGGGGCACTCTGGCGGTACAGACTGTCTGCAACACAGAAGCAGTGGGTGCTGTGAGTGGAGTGGCAGTCGGGCAGCCCCAGGCCCACAGGACAGAGGCCGCGACCCTGACAAGGGGCGCCCTGGGTGCTCCCAACCCGCCCCAGATGCCCAGCACTGCACAGGAGCTGGGGCGGAGAGGAGGGGCTTGGCCCCTGTAGCCACCTTCCCCCAGGCCCCACAGCCCCCCGGCCGGGTACCCTGTGTGTCCTCCGGCTCAGGGCTTTCAATTTTGTCCATGAGGTCATTGGAGTTCCACTTGGTGATGTCCTTGGGGAATGTTTCCTCTGAATCGGACAGGTCCTCTGGGGAGGAGAGAGCGGGGCTTCAGCACCAACCCACTCGAGGGCAGAGACAGAGGGGGGCTGGGAGGCCTGGCTGGGAGGTTCAGGGTGTGGCTGTGGCCACTCTGGGGGCTCCCATGCTTCTCTGGCCCATGTACCCCTCCATGCTGGCTTCCGCCCTCTCCCTTCCTTAGCAGGATGAACACATGACCACCACCCGCGAGGCTTCTGCCTGACCTTTTCTCAAAACTGTGGTCACGCTCACATAACATAAAATTCACCATTTGAGCCATTTTAAGGTAGCATTTAGTTCATTCACAATGCTGTGCAACAGCCACCTCTATCTGGTTCCAGAACATTCCACCTCCCGGAACGGAAACCTTGTACCCATCAGCAGTCACGCCCCGTTCCCCCGGCCCCTGGCGACCACCTGTCTACTTTCTGTCTCTGTGGACTGGCCTGCTCTGGACATTTCGTATTGTGGAATCACACGGGCATGGGCTTTTGTGTCCGGCTTCTTTCACTGAGCATCATACTGTCGAACTCCATCCACGCGGTAGCAGGTGTCAGTGCTGGGTTCCCTTTTATGGCCGAGTCCTATTTCACGGTATGGACGGCGCACGCTTTGTTCCTCCACTCATCAGCTAATGCTCCTGACTGCTGTCAACATCGCACGAGTGCGGCCCAGTGAGAGGCGCTGCTGTGAACACGTCCGCCTGCTGCTCTTGCGTCTGCTTTTCCGAGAGCACCGGCCTGGGGACCACCGCACTGGAGGCGGCTGTGCAGGCTCTGGCGTGTGCTGGTGGCTCCTCCAGCCGCCCAGTGGGTCAAGAGGCGCGTCCCCGGCCACTGCCACTCTGGCACCTCCTGCTTTGCTGTCTCTTCTCTCTTCCAGCCTTTTTTTTTTTTTTTTTTAAAGTTCCTACATTAGATGTATATTTTCCTCTCGTCAGGGACTCATAGCCAGGAGAGGGTGCACCTCTTGGCCTGGCTGGGGTGGGGTGGGACGCCCCATGTGCCTCTCCTCACCCTTGGGGAGGCCCCAGGTACAGAGGGCGGCTCAGGAACCACCTGCCACCCAGTCCGGCTCCCCATCTCAGATTCCTCTTGCCTGGACACTGACCCCCCCCCCCCCCACCCTCCGAGTTCTCTCTCGAGGACCAGCCAGTTAACTAAGATGATAAAAATCACGTGGTTCCTCCACCTGCTCCAGGCCGCGGCTGCGGAGGGACCAGGGCTCCGGCCTCCCACTGTCCTGCGGGCAAGTGCCCCCGCCCTTTCTGAGCCCGTGTCCTGCCTTGTAAATCCCAAGCTGCGGACCTGTCTCCACAGTGTCTGCCAGTCAAGAGGAACAGCCAAGGTATGAAGCAAGTGAAAATTTAGTGCAGTTGACCCTTGAACAACACGGGGGGGGGCACACTGGAGCGCTGGCCCCCCACATAGTCAAAATTCCATGTAGAACCTCTGACTCCCCAGAAACTTAACCACCAACAGCCTGCTGTTGACCAGAAGCCTGGCCGGTGACATAAACAGTCGGTTGACACACATTTTTATGTCATATGTATTACACACCGTATTCTTACAATAAACTGAGCTAGGGAAAGCAAAACCGATGTTATTAAGAAAATCATAAGGCAGAAAAATACATTTATGTACTGTATTTATTGGGGAGAAAAAGCACATGTAAGTGGACCTGTGAGGTCCAAACCCGTGTTGTTCGAGGGTCAACTGTACCCGCACCTTCCTAGCACAGGTGGGCGGCTCGCCAGGCTGTGTCCTCGCTGTGCTGATTTGGGGGCTAGTGGGAACATGAGCACCTCACATATTTCCGGCTCGTTTGCATTTTCTCAAGTTTCTACATTCGGCGTACTTGCATTTAACCAAGGCAAAAAATAAGGTCATTGCGAAAATTTAGAAAACTGTAAGACGTCATGCTTTGGTAAAGCTGCTCGTGGAAATAAACTCGCAGATGGAAAAAAGCCCCCGTCTGACTGTGAGTCCATTTTGAGGGGTGCGGTTGGGGGGGGGCGGTGCTCGAGAGAACAGTCCCTACCTGCCAGGCCCAGTCTGGACATCCTGGCACGTGGCCAGGGTGTGACCCCAGACCCCTGGGGATTTCCTCCCCGCCTCTGCCCTCTTGCTCCAACCCTGTCCAGACCCTCCCCGTCTGCCCGGGGGCGGGACCACCTACCGTGAGCATCGAAGTACTCATCTTCCGAGCCCTCGTCGGAGTCCCGGGCTATGCTCTGCATCCTCCACTCCGAGATGCTGTGGCGCGAAGGGCTGGCTGGAAGGCAAAACCGCAGGCTGACCCACCGCCCGGCGGGGCCAGGCGGGGCGGGCAGAAGGCAGGCAGAGCTGATGGAGCCGGATTGGGCCGGGAGGGCTCAGAAGAGAAGGGAGAAGCGAGGGGCAGAGTGACCCTGGCTCATCTGGGCGGAAGCTCCTGGAACTTTCAGGACGGTCCCTCCCAGCCCACCTGGCACAAAACAGGGAGGACAAGGAAGGGGGAGGGTGTCCAGAGCGAGCCCCTCTAGTTCCCCTGCAGCAGGGCAGACGGACGGGGCTGCGGGGCACTGTCGGCAAGTGGGCGACATAAAAGGCGGCGACGTGTATACATCCAGAGATGCCTTCGGCACACAGACAGACAAGCCTGGTGTGGGGAGCTGGATTTGTAGAGGGGACTCCTAACTCTACACGGGGTAATCCTGGTTTTCCCAAACAGCCACAGTGCTTTTGCAAAGGTTCTCCTGAGAAAGGCCTCTCTCGAGATGTAAAGGCTTTCAGGCTCCTTCAGCCTGGCTCCCACCACAGAAGCAGAGACCCCTCCCAGCTGTGCTGACGGTGCCCCCCCCCAGACCCCCCCTCTCCTCCTGGGAAGCCTGGCTCATCAGAGCGGCAGCCGTCTGGGCCCCAGGAGAGGCTGGGAGCTGGGTTCCCACGTGGCCAGCCTGTCTCACCTGGCCCTTGTAGGTGAGTCTGGGACCACCTGCTTTGTGTTGGGGGGGAAACACCCTGGGCTCACTCTGAACAGAGGTGGGGGGTACCAGCGGGACGGTTCTGATCCCCCACAGGTGTGGCCCACAAGGTCTGGGAGCGAGAGTCCCTGTGCAGAGTCGGAATGATCTGGCCGTGGCCAGGGGCTGCCTGCAGCGGGGCTGAGGGCTGTTGCCGGGGCGGATGTGCGGTAAATCGCGGAGCCACGAGCCGCCACGGCGCTCACCTCCCCGCTTGGATGACCTCGAAGACTTGGAGGATGTGGACCACTGCTTTTTGAGGCCCCGGCCGGCCAGGGGTTCCCCGCTGGTGCTGCTGCCGCTGGGCTGGGCAGGCTCCCCGGCGACCTGGGCCTGGAGGGCTGCGTCCTGGGCCAGCTGCACAGCCTCCTCGTCGTCCTCATTGAACTGGGCCATCTTGCGGGACAGCATGAGCTGCGCTTCCTTCTCCAGCTCCCGGATGTTCTCCATGTTGAGCCCGTACCATTCGTCCTGCCAGCACCAGGCCTGCCGGTGGGCCCTGACCATCACCTTCCGCAGGCCTGGCCGCCGGGCGGTGGCGGGGCGCGGGGAGAGACAGGAGACATGAGTGCTGTCAGCCCCCGGGGCTGGGCTCAGGGCTGGGAGGCACCCACGGTTATCCCCGCTGCCTGGCTGCCCTCCCTCCCCGTGCCTCCCTCAGTTTCCCCATCTGCAAACAGGGTCTGGCTCACGGATGACCTCACAAGCTCATGGTAGTTCTATAACTAGACAAATGTGCCTGCTCAGAAGCCGCACTGAATTTTGGGGGGATTCCTGCCCCAGCGGGAGATGGAGGAGGACGTCCCGCCAGTCTTGTCTCGGTTGGTGTCTTGTACACTTTTCCTGTCGAATTTCCACAGGGAAATTGAGTTCCAGTTCAAGGTGGGTTGGTCCTTTTTTTTTTTTTTTAGAAGTAGAACATATATATGTATATATAATATATATAAAATAAGACATTATATATAGATAAAATAAGACACGAAAGAAGATAAAGATATAGAAGAATATATATCATGCATGTAAAGTAACAATGAAAGTAAGAGAACTTTCAAGGTAGAAAGGATAATAAAAGAACTTTAGAGACAGAAGGAAGATGGGGGGTTGCCTTGGGCTGGGGGTGGGAGTGGGGGTGACTGTGAACAGGAAAGGCTGAGGTGATGGAATGTTCTAGAACAGTGTGCATGACTCTGGATATACTGCCACTTATAGAACTGTCCTCTTGCAAGGGGTGAAGTCTATGGTGTATAAAATTAGGCCTCAATACAGCTCATGAGGAAAACATTAAGAAGAAATAGAGCATCCGTACCCACACCACCAGGTGAGGGAGCAGACGTGACCAGTGACAGGGAGCCCTTGGATGGCCCTCCTGGACACATGCTCCCCCGACCTGGTCCAGCCTCGATTCTGTGTTTATCATTTGCTTTCCTTTCTGGTTGGAGCAGGCGGGTGTGTTTTTCTGCATGATACGCTGGGTTGGTTTGCACGTTGTTGACATGTTTACACGCATGTGTCGGGCTGCAGGGATGTGCCCGCTGCTGGCTGTTTTGGGTGAGTTTCAGGTCTGTCACTGTCTGGTGTTTATTTGTTCGAAATACCACATTTTATTTATTCCTTCTTTTGCCATCGGGCCTTTGGCTCACTTTCACTGTCTGTCCACTTGGCTTTTACAAATCTGCTGCTCCGAACATTCCAGAATGTGTACAAGAGTTTCTCCAGGGGGCAAACCTCCAGGCATGCATCTTCCACTCTCCTAGAGAAAGTGGAGCGGCCTTCCAAGCGGTCAACCCGTACCATGTCCTCAGGCTGCTCTCTGGCAACCCTTCCCCCTGCCTCAGGCCACCCTGCCTCCCCGGAAATCTTCCTAGACCCCTTCACCCTCTGCCCTCCTACGGCAGGACTGTGTCCTCCAAGGCCTGGGCCACGGCCTCAGGCCTGCCACCCGTGGGGCCCACACCAAACAGACCATCTGATGAGAGGCCACGCCCCACTGCTATGAGCATGTCGGTTCAGGTCTGGGGCAGCTAGGACGGGAGATCTGGGGTCAGACCCCGCCCTGGGTCTCTGCTTCCTCCTCTACGAAGGGAAGGGTGACGTGGCACTGCTCACGGTCACTGTGGGCTGGTATGGCACAGGCGAAGCATGCTGTCCTAGTGTGGCTTACTCACATCTGAACCAAAACCCTGGTTCTTGGAGCCAAACGATGTCTTTCCAGGTGCTACTCCTAGATCGTGAGCTTGGGCTGGGCCAGGCCCTTGGCACTGATCTCCTGCCATGGCCTGGGTATGGGGGGGGATGGGCAGGCAAGGAGCAGGGGGTGCTAGGGAGGGAGGGGCCTGGGTCAGCTCTAGCTAGGCCGGGAGCCCCAGGTTGGTCCTGCTGGTCCGCCTGTTCCCCAGGCACCTGCTCCAGGCCAGGCTCCATGGTGTGAGGGCCCCACAGAGTCCAGAACCCTGTGCCCCTGGCACGTGCAGCCCACGCGGGAGGCAGAGCTGGGGCCTGGGGTAAGAGGTGTGGGCAGGCAGCAGGGAGGCTGTCTCCTGGGGTTGTTCCCCCTCAGAGGATCGGCACTACATGCCACAAACACAACCCAGTCATGCGCGTCTAGGGGCAGGGCTGGGGGCCTCTTAAAGGGACGACCAACGCACGCCGCCTGTCACCTACAGGTGCTCGGCCAGTGGCCAAGATGAACCGGGCGGGAAGCTGCGTGGGGGGCTCTGGGTCAGTCTCTGGGAGCGGGAGGGAAGTGCAGGGTCACAGGCAGACGCGGAGGGAGACGGCGGGCCCCGGCGAGCTCACCTGTGTCGTGGATGAACCTCTCGATCTTGGACTGCATGCCCCAGTAGCGGAACTCCACCTTACAGAGCTTGTAGGCGCACATGATGGGGAAAACCTGCTGCTTGTACTCTTCAATCCAGTTGTCAGACAGGGGCCCCCGCTGCGTCTTGGTCGAGTGGAACAGCTTGGGGTCCTCTTCTGTCCTGTACTCACTGGGGGGTACGGGGTCCTTGACGATGTCGATGAAGTCTGCAGGGGAGAACCTGCCGGTGGCCACTTCCGCCCACCCTCCAGCCCGCCCCTGCCTGTCAGCCCCCTCCCCTGTGTCTCTGCCCTCCCTCCCTCGAACCCTCACAGGTCTCTGGGCCTCATGTGCCACAGGGCCGGACCTGGGATTGGGGGCGCTTGCTGCTCTGGGCCCCCTGGCATCGGGCTCTCCTGACCTCAGGGCCTGCGTCTTCCTATGATTCTACAGATAATAAGATGATGAGCTGAGGAGGCACGGGGAGATGCGTTACGAGTTTCCACGGAGGACGTGGGATAGGGTGGTAGCCGGGGAGGGGGCACAGAAGGGAAGGCTGGGAAGAGATTCCCAGAAAAGGTGGCATTTCAGCTACAGGAGCAGAGCAGTGGAGCCGAGAAGGTTCCAGCGGCAAGGGATGGGGAGGGTTTGGGGAGCCACCAGAGGGTCTGTGTCGGGGGTGAGGATGGGGGCGTGACCTTCTCTCACCAGGCTGGGCACCCTCATGGTGCTCTGAGGGGAAATGGCGCTATATTCTACTTGTACATACGTAGTGGCTTTAAGGCAGGCTGGCCTGCTAGGAGCCCCGCTTAGATCAGAAGGGAGGAGGAGACTGGCAGGAGATGCTGGTCCTGAGCGTGGGCAGCGGGTGCCACAGGGCTGGGTGCTGGGGAAACAGGACTCGGGGCTGACGGACCTGGCTGGGGTGGGGCGTGGGGCCAAGAGGAATAGCAGCAACTCGGGGAGGGGCCCGGGCCATGCCTCCTCCTGTCACAAGTCTCCTCTCCCTGCGGAGCTGGCTCCAAGGCATGCGTGTGTTACACAGGACTGGGTACACGCTGGGGTACGGAAACCCCAGGACAGTTTGTGGCTCACAGAGCCCCTTTTCCGGATGCACGGGGACAATGGCACCTGGTGGGCTCTGCCCTGGCCAGGTTCCGACTGCCTCGTCTCCCCCTGCTTGCCGGCCTGCACTGAACCCACGCTGTGGTCTGCAGACACAGATGTGGGCTCCACGGAAATCTGCAAGGGGTGAGGAGCTCCCCAAGGGCGGCGGCACTCGGGGAGGGACGGACATCCTTCCTGGAGCAGACCACACATGCCACCTTCGAGGGCAGGCGAAGGCCACCAAGGGGCAGGCTGGGACGTGGATGAGTCCTATCACTGAGACTTAGGGCGCATGGCAGGTGGCCTCCGCAGGGAGCCCATGGAGCTCAGGCCTTGTCTGAGGCTGGCTGGACCTGAGCTGGCAGAAGGCCTGCATCACGCTGGGCCCATCTCTCCTGTTGTGGGTAGAATGTTTCCCCCCAAATTCATATGTTGGAGTCCTAACCCTCCAGTTCCTCAGAATGTGACCTTATTTGGAGATAAGGCCTTTAAAGAAGTAATCAGATTAAAATGAGGTCATTAGGGTAGGCCCTATTCCACTATGACTAATGTGCTTCTAAAAAGCGGAAATTTGGACACAGACAAGCACACAGGGAAAGCGCCTCGTGAGGATGAGGGAGAGGTTGGGGTGATGTCTTTATGTGCCAAGGAAGGCCAGCAACTGCCAGCAGCCACCAGAAGCTAGGGGAAGGGCATGAACAGACTCTCCCTCAGGGACCCCAGAAGGAGACAAGCCTGCTCACACTCTGACCTCAGACTTTAGTGACAGACTAAATTTCTGTGTTTAGTCCCCCAACCTGCGGTACCTTGTTGTGAAGGCTTGGGCAGACTGACAGAGCTCCCAACCCCCATGGGGTCTGAACTCTCCAGCAGGCAGGAGGGAGCCAGGTGAAGGGGTTCCAGGGAAAAGCCCTTCATGCCCATCAGAGGCTGCCCGAGAGTGCGGCCTTGGGGTGCTGGCGGCCACCTAACGCGGGCCATGCACCTGCCGAAGCGCCTCCGTTGCCCAGGAGCCCACTGGTTGCAGACCAGCGGCTGCTGAGCTGCAGGCGGCCCCCGGATGCATTTTATTTGGCCAGTTTAGTAAGTTTATTTCGGAATTGGAAGATTTCACATGCAAATCCTGACCTCTGGCCTCTCCTAACAAATGGGGCTGTTTCCTCACGTACAGTCGGCTGGAGGGCAGCGGAGCCCAGGCCACGCACTGTCAAGGGGTCACAGGCCCTACTGTGTGCCAGAGCCCCACAGGCTGCACCCATGCGTGGCTGCCAGCTGACACGTCCCCCTGAGCACACACGTGCACTCCTAGGGAGGGGGACACCTGGAAGGGATGGAGGGAACGGGCTTGAGTGGGAAAGGTACTGAGCCTCGATGTGCACGTCAGGAAAATGGGGCCAAGGAGTCTGGTCCTGCCATCCCGTGCCCTCACGCTTGCTGGGACTCTGACCTCCCTGCCTAGAACAGGAGCCAGTCTGGAGCCTGCCATGCCTGGAGACATAGGGCAGAGCCAAGGGACACGTAGGCAGGGACCCTGGAACATGGCCTGCAGGGGTCCTGCCCCTGCCGGCCGGGAGCACTGTAGTGGCGGTTACCGATTGTCAGCTGGCTCTTCTCCACAGGAGACAGGCTGAACACATTAGGGTTTTCTCCAGCATCGGTTTTATAAAAGGTTTCGATGTCGATGGAGAATTTCTCCACAAAGGGGCACGTGAACCTGTGGGGAGGAAAGCACACGTTGGGACTTGTGCCTGCTGGGGGTGGGGGCGGTAGGGTGGCTGGGTCAGGGCCTGTGGGACCTCACTGGGCAGGAAACGGAGAAAGGGCAGAGGTGGTAGCTGAGACTCGCCTATCCAGTCCACCTCCTGGACCTCTCCTTGCCCAGGCTGAGGCCAGGCTGGGGGTGGGGAATGTGTTTAGGGGGGAAAGGGAGACATTGGAGGAAGCTTCCAGAAGCCCTATGGCCCTTGTCCATGTGTGTAAGGCATAGACACTCAGACACGCCACAAGCATGTGGCATGAACCCAGTAGGCTGAATCTAGATTAGCACTCGGTGACACGCCACCTGCCCAACCCCCCACCCCTGATCTACCAGGTCTGGCAACAAGGCAACACCCCTCTCTCTTGGCTGGACATGAGCTCAGAGGAGGAAAGTGCTTCTGGGAAGAGGATTAACCTCGGCGGACCCTCTGACAAGCCCCAGGTCCTCACCTAGTGGGGAGAATGAAGCCCCAGGAGACTCGTGGGGACCCCACTTGCAGAGCAAGTGGGTGGCCAGCTGGGAGCGGCCCCCTATCTGTTCTACTTGGCTACACGGGGTGGTGGGGGTGGGGGCGCGGAGTGAAGAACCTCCCTTCTTAGGGAATCTGAAGGAAGCCCTGTTCAAAGTGGAAAATAGTGAAGCTCCGTCACAGGCGCTGAAGGTCTCAGGCTGGAGGGGATCTCCGGGCCATCGGGTCTACCCTTGGTTCATGTTTCCTCCTAGCTGGTCGGTTAACAGCCCCGCATCTCAGGTGATCATTAACGCGAGTTTGCCTTCCCAGATGGCAAGGGGGTCTCAGGTGGCCCTGGCCTGACCCATGCTTTCCCAGCCTTCCCGGGCAGGTGCAGCGGAGCCAGGGCTACAGCCTCCCCTCTCCTGCCTGGTCTCTGAGGATGGAGACTCCTGGAATGGAGGCTCAGCTCCCCGGGACCCTGGGCCCCTTGGAGGGAGAGAGGGTGAGGCTGCTGGAGGGCCACCCTGGGCTCCTTCCCCACCAGAGGGTGGTGCAGGCTCGGGGGAGGCTCACCTGGCTGGTGGTGCAGGCTGGGGGAGGCTCACCTGGCTGGTGGTGCAGGCTGGGGGAGGCTCACCTGGCTGGTGGTGCAGGCTGGGGGAGGCTCACCTGGCTGGTGGTGCAGGCTGGGGGAGGCTCACCTGGTTCGGGTGTAGGGGTAGGCGTTCCAGGACTCCTCCACCACCCTCAGGGCCGCTTTGGGCAGGATGGAGCGGAACCAGCTGGGGATGTGCATGCCCACGTGGTACACCTTCTGCGTGTACTGCCCGGAGCCGCCGGGGCCGTCCGTGTATGGCCGGTTCTCCAAGATCTCCACTCCACTACCTTCGCCATACGTCTCGTTGCGGCTCTTCTTCTGCAGGGACAAAAGCATTCGCCATGTGTTGGGGCCGGAGCGCTCTGTGGGAAGGAAGGGGCTCAGGACACTAGGCTCAGGAGTGCTGAGAGGAGGAGGGCTTTGGCCACCCAGGCTGGCTTCTTTTGTGTCACTTCCCCGGATCCAGGCCCAGATTCTGTGTGCCCCTGCGTTCCTGCAGGAGACTGAACAGGCCACGGTCGCTCTCTGAGCTCTAGCACTGCGTGCGTAAACTCCTCCCGTTTGACTCCTGTCAGTCCCAGGACTAAAAGTGTTCCCGGGATCAGGAACAAGTTGAGAATGCCCGCTCTCTATCTTCCATTCAACATTGCACTGGAGGTTCTAGCCCAAGACATTAGTCAAGAAAAAGAAATAATCAAAGGCACTCAAGTTGTAAAGGAAGAAATAAAACCACCTTGATCTGCTAAGGACATAATCTTATATATGGAAAATCCTGAAGAATCGCCCCCCCCCCCATCCCGCAAACCTGTTAGACATAGTAAATGAATCCACAGACAAAAATAATCAATGCAAAAAGGACATTAAGAAACCATTTCCATTGACAAGAATATACAAAAGAATAAAACACCTTGGATAAATCTAAGGAAGGTGGTGAAGTACTTAGAAGCTGAAACTATAAAGCATTGCCAAAAGAAAGTAAAGGTCTAAATACATGGAAAGACATCCGTGTTCATCCACTGGAAGACTTAGCATTGTTAATATGTCAACATTCCCCAAAGCATTCTACAGATCCAGTGGGATCTCTGTCAAAGTCCCCAGTGGCCTTTCTGGTAGATGTGGAAAAACTCATCCTAAAATCAGGAAGGATCAGGGAAGGGTCTCAAATAGCCAAAATGATCTTGAAAACAAAGCAAAGTTGGAACGTTTGCACTTTCCTCCACAAAATCTTTTTTTAAGTTTATTTTTATTTTGAGAGACAGTGAGTGCACACAAGTAGGGGAGGAGCAGAGAGAGAAGGAGAGTAAGAATCCCAAACAGCCTTTGCATTGTCAGTGCAGAGCCTGGCACAGGGCTTGATCTCACAAATCGTGAGATCATGACCTGAACTGGAATCAAGAATCGAACATTTAATGGACTGAGCCATCCAGGCGCCCCGCAACAGAAATCTTGCTATAGGGCTGCCTGGGTGGCTCAGTTGGTTAAGCGTCCAATTTCAGCTCAGGTCATGATCTCATGGTTCATGGGTTTGAGCCTCATGTTGGGCTTTGTGCTGACAGCTCAGAGTTTGGAGCCTGCTTTGGATTCTGTGTCTCCCTCTCCCTCTGCCCTCCCTGTACATACTCTGTCTCTCTCTCTCTCTCTCTCTCAAAAAGAAATATTTTTAAAATGTCAAAAAATTTCTTTCTATAAAACTAGAGTAATCAAAACAATGTAGTACTGGCATAGGATAAATCTAAAGAACAGGGTTGAGAATCTCCAAATAAACCTGTATATCTATATACTAAGTATACGGGTTTTCAGCCAGAGTGCTGAGATCATTCAATCAAGGAAGGAGGTCTTTTCAACATGTCCCAGAATGCTGCTGGGACAACTGGACACCCACACGTAAAACAACGAAGTGGGACCCCTACCTCACATCATATACGAAGATTAACCCAAAATGGATCAAAAACCGAAATGTAACAGTTTAAACTACACAACTCTTAGAAAAAAACATACGAGTAAATCTTTATGACCCTGGGTTTGACAATGGTTTTTTAAATAGGGTACCCAAAGTACAAGCAACCAAAGAAAAAATAGATAAATTGGACTTCATATAAAAATTTAAACTTCTGTGCATCAAAGGATACTATGAAGAGAATGAAAAGACAACCCACAGAGAACGTTCTTGTAAATAATGTATCTGATAAGGGACTTGTATCTAAAACATATAAAGAACTACTACAACTCAACAACAAAGAAACGACCCACTTCCAAAATGGGCAAAAGGACTTGAATCGACATTTCTCCAAAGAAGTACAAAGATGGCCAACAAGCACAGGAAAAGATGCTCAACATCCCCAGTCATTAGGGAGAGGCAGATCAAAACTACAAGTTACCACTTCAGCCCCACGAGGTGGCTCGAAAGACAGACAACAACAAGGGCTGTGAGGACGTGGAGAGACTGGAACTCTTGTGCATTGCTGGAGGGAATGTAAGATGGTGCAGCCGCCGTGGAAAACAGCGTGGCGGTTCTTTAAAAAGCTCAGCAGAACTGCCGTATGACCGAGCAATTCCACTGCTAGGTAAACACCCAAGAAAAGGAGACAATGTCCACACAGAAACTTGTGCTCGAATGTTCACCGCAGCATTAGTCACAAGAGCCAAAAGGTGGAAACGCCCTCACGTTCATAATCTGAAAAACAGATAAATTATACCACAGGACGGAGTGAGAGTCGGCTGTAAAAAGGAACGAAGGGCTGATGGCCATTACGACGGGGATGAACGTTAAGAACAATGTGAAAGAACCCGAGACGAAAGTCCACATGGTGTACGATCCCATCAACACGACATGTCCAGAACAGGCAAATCCGTTCCGACGGACGGAGAGCAGATTACTGGCTGCCTAGGGATGGGGGGTGGGGGCTGGAGAGTGACTTCTTCTCGGGGTGATGACCATGCTCTAAAATCGTGGTGATGGTTTGACAACCCTGTGAATACGCTAAAAATCCCCGAACCGTACCCTTCAAACGTGTGAACTGTGTGGGGTGAGACTCACGTCTCGATAAAGATGGTACAAAACAAAACAAACAAACAGAAACCAATCCTGCATCTGTACTCACCAAGATTTCAGAGAGATCAAACACGGGAAGGGGGAAGGGGCCTCAGTGGTGCCACCTGAAAGAGGTGACTCCTGGGTCACCTCTAAATGTCTTTCTGCCCCAAATGTTCTTCCCAGTGTCCAAAAGCTCAGGTTTCTGCTAAGCAGAAAGCCTTGTTCATGGTCAAGGTCCTGGTGACTTTAAGCCCAGCATCTGTTTCCATGGTGACGTGACGGCATCACCGAGGCCACCTTCGGTCAGCTTCTTGAACAGCAGGTGTGCGCATGTGCACGCACACACACACACTCCTAAGTGTACACACCCATGCACGCACACACACGGGTTCCCAAGAGCACGGCCTCGCCCTTGGGGCACAAACACGTGCCATATCTCCATGGCCCAGAGCAGCTGAGTCCCCTTCAGAAAAATAACAGAAAAGACCCTGGCTGAGGGCACAGGTAGGGTCAGTGGGGACACGCCATCCCTTGCTCTTCAAAGGAGCCCGTGGAACGCGGCCCAGATTCTGTAATGAAAGCAGCGACCATTTCCCAGACACTCTGTAAGCTCATGCCTCGAGGCGGCTTCATTTGTTAGGGTTGTGCCCCATGCTCTGCGTGCACTTTTTCCTTTAGTTATTCCAACAACCACTTGAGAAAGATTCAGTGCTGCTACTGTTCCCAGTTTGCGGAGGGGAAGGTGGAGGCTAAGAGCTTCTGAGGGGCGGAGCTCAACCTGAACTCGAGATCCTGTTAGACTCTGGGGCCTGCTCTGCCCACGGCATGAAAACACCTTGGCACAAGGCAGGTACTCGGTATTTACTGAGCAAATAAATGGATTCTAGCCCCAACTCTGTGACCCGCTCCCTCTCTTCCTAGACCAATCACTCCTCTCTGGTCTCAATTTCCAAAACTATAAGGGGAGACAAAGCTACCTATCTGTCCAAGACCTGGTGTAGCAGGTTAAAGGGCCCCCCCCCAAATTCATATCCGCCCAGAACCTTAGAATGTGGCCTTATGGGGCGCCTGGGGTGGCTCAGTCCGTTAAGTGTCTGACTTCAGTTCAGGTCATGATCTCACGGTTCGTGAGTTCGAGTCCTGCATCGGACTCGCTGCTGTCGGTGTGGAGCCCACTTTGGATCCTCTGTCTCTCCCTCTCTCTCTGCTCATCCCTCTCTGGTTCTCTCTCAAAGAAACTTAAAGAAAAAAAAAAAACGTGGCTTCATTTGGAAATAGGGTCTTTGTAGATGTAATTTGTTAAGACAAGGTCACACTGGATTAGGGTGGGTCCTAAATCCAAGGATCATGTCCTTATAAGACAGACTAGAGGGACACAGCCACAAGCCAAGGAAGCCAGCAGCCACCAGAGGCTGGGGGAAGCAAGGCAGGATCCTTCAGAGGAGGAGGGAGACTTCAGAGGGAGCAGGCCCTTCTGACACCTTGATTTCAGACTTCTGGCCTCCAGAAGCAAGAGACAATACATTTCTGTTGTTTTAAGTCCCCCCCCACCCCCAGTTTGTGGCCACCTTGAGAAAGGAATGCATCTGCAGTCTGTGGCAGCTCAGTGTGAAGGGGACACGCAGGTCAAGAGGAGCCAGGGCCACACGGAGTCTCCAAAGGCTGAGGTGGGGCGCCCCACCTGCCAGGGAGCGGAGGGTGGAGGAGAGACAGGGAGGGATGAGGAACAGGGGGAGGGGAAGGGCCCATCTGGCCTCCTGAGGCTCTAGGGGAGGCTCCTTCTGGCCTCCTCCAGACCCCAGGGCCCCGGGCGTCCTTGGTCTCGTGGCGACGTCACTCGGCTCTCTGGCTCCGCCGCCACATCACTGTGTCTCTCTCCTCTCCTTTTCGTAATTATGGGGACAACAAATCATTCGATTTAGGGCCCACTCTGTCTTATCCCTAGATAAGGTCGCAGTCTAATGATCTGGACGGACATGAATTTTGGGGGACACTGGTCAACCCGCTGAGCAAGCGTTTATGGTCACTCATGGGGGAAGGATACCATGAGCACTCAGGGGCACGAGGGCCCCTGTTAGCAGTGGCAGAGCCCAGGACCCAGACTGGCAGTGCTCCCTGAGCAGCACTTTGGTGCCTTTGCACAGTGAAGATGAGCTGAATGAGGCGCCTGGGGGGCTCTGTCGGCTGAGGGCCCGACTCTTGATTTCGGCTCAGGTCATGACCTCACAGTCCACAGGATCAAGCCCTGTGTCGGGCTCCATGCTGACAGTGTGGAGCCTGCTTGCTGGGATTCTCTCTCTCTCTCTCTCTCTCTCTCAAAATAAATAAACTTAAAAAAAACTAGCTAAATGGACAAATGGATTCTGGTCTCAAATATCACCAGGTCCATCTGAGCCGGAGCACCCCTTCCAACTTTGGAGCTAACACCCCAAAGGGCTGAACCCCTGGCTCCCCTCTGACAATGACATCTGAGGGGGTGCTCAGTCCCCTGGCACAGCTGAGGCTCTCAGTCATGCCACTTAGGAGTGAGTTCTTCTCATGCTGATCTTCTCTGCTTGCACCGGAAGTCACCCGCCCCCCCCATCCCTGTAAGCCGCACTGTGGAGCCTCCCAGAGAGACCGAGTTAGGGTGGCAGAGGCAAGCCCAGCTCCCCAGGGGGCATACACATGCCCAGGGTGAGGACTCATCCATGACCCCTGCCCACACAGGCTGAGTGGGGGAACTTCACCTCCCTACCCCTCTCCGTCTCTGTGGCCTGGGGGCTGCACGGGAGGCGCCTGAGCCACCATGCGCCTGGTGCAGAAAAAGCACACACCTTCACCTAGGGGTGAAGGACTCAAGACCAAGAACCCACCGACAGACCAAGAACACGCCGAATTCCTGCAAAAGCAGCAGCTCTCAGAGCTGTCCAGGGTCCTGGCCAAACCTCCTCGAATTACTCCCCGAGGCAAGCATCTGCGGAGAACTTCCATGGATGACGGAAGGCTCTCTCCCAGCCAGTCCAACTTTTTTTCTTTTCTTCTTCTTCCTCCTCCTCCTTCCCTCCTCCTCTTCTCCTTCTTTGCCTTGAATGGCACGTATTTTATTTGGACACTGGTCAGGCACGTCACGAGGCAGCCTGACGTGTGAGCTCATCCCACCTTGCTGACGACCCCATGGAGGAGGCTGGCTAGTCCAGGAGGCAGGCCCGCTGCGAGCTGCCACTCTAGCTGGTAAGCAGGGCCTGGGGGAAATGAACTAAAGTCTAGCTCTTCTTTCCACAGAAACATAGCTGCCTTCCTTGAGGGCCTATCCATCCAACCTCATAGGGCCCAGCCCCCAGGGACGTGCTCTTGGAGCAGTGGCCCTAAGCCCACGTGAACATCCACTCCCTGTCTCCCGCCTGTCTTCAGGGAACTGCACCTGCACCCACCTCCCGGAAAGCACTCCTGGAGAGGAGGAAGAGCTTTTGCATTCTTCCCTGTAACCCAGCCCTTGGCCCAGGCTGGGCACAGAAAAGTCTGTGCATTTCACTTAGTGTGTTAAGAGCTTTATTGAGATACGACTGGCATACGACAAACCGTATATATGTAAAAATACGGCCGGTGAGCTTTGATGTATGTTCGCATCTGTGAAACCGTCACACAATGGAGATAATATGCTTGTCTGTCACTCCCAGTGGTGGGTGGAGGCCCCAGAAGCACTGGGGCCACTGGCAGGTAAGACAAGTGTCAGAGCAGGTGCAATGGAGGGCAGCCTTGAGAGACAGACAGGTGGTAGCAGGGCTCAGATGAGTGAAGGCACACGGGCACCCCTGGGCCCATAGCAGGCATCACGGAGGAGGCTATGGGATAGTTAGCATTAACTGGAGGCATAACGATGTTTTAAAGAGAACACAACACCAGGCGTCTGGGTGGCTCAGCCAGTTAAGCATCTGACCTCGGCTCAGGTCATGATCTCACGGTTCATGGGCTTGACCTCTGTGTCGGGCTCTGTGCTCACAGCTCAGAGCCTGGAGCCTGCTTCTGATTCTGTGTCTCCCTCTCTCTGCCCGTCCCCTGCTTGCACTCTGTCTCTCTCTCAAAAATAAATAAACATTAAAAAATTTTTAAAAGAATAAAGTATCTCAATAAAGGGGGGTGAGGATGGCAGGTGCTTCTAAGGAGCCAAGTCAGAGGTGATCATATGCTAAGAAAGCTTTGGGATGTCCTAGGAGCTAAAGGCCAGTCCCTGGATCCTGATGCCCCCCTCCGCCAGCTGGCAGGTATAGGGGGAGCCCCACGGAGGGGCTGCCTGCCGGGTCTGGGCTCCCCTCGCTTGGATGGGAATCAGGGAGCCGCAGGACAAAGAGCGTCCTCGAATAGGCTGAGCGATTTCCAGAGAGCTCAGAGCTGGGGGGCTGAGTGAGCTAAGTCCCTTCTCTCCTTGATCTCTAGGAATAATTACAGGGTAAGTGGTTCGAGAGGGAATCAAGTGGCACTCTGAAGCAGCATGGAGCTGACAGCCCCGCCAGAGAGGCCGGTTCACGCTCCATTCTCTTCCTCATCAAGCTCCCCATGCTGGGGGCGCCTGGTCAAACTCTGGTAGCTTCGCAGAGCTCCTCTCATAAGGGCCTGGGGCCTGGGCTCGGCAGGGAGCTTGTTACTAACTCCCCAGACCTGGGTTGAAGGGTGAGCACCCACCAAGCAAATCCAAGGGCAGAGGTGGAACCCTGCCAGCAGGGGCCCACGTCACGAGCGACCAGATCCTGGTCTCCCTGTTCTGTGTTCCAGGTCGGCCAGGCTCTGAGTAGGGAGGCCAACAGCGCCTGGGTGTGTGGGGTGGGAGGCGGGGGGCATGGTATTCTCTGGCTTGTCACGGCAATCTGTCATCCTCAAACTCATCTGTGACTCTGTAAATCTGCCACGGAGTGGATGCCACTGTCGTGCAGCTTAGGGTAGTGACGAAAGCGTGGAGCCGAGAACCGGGAAACCGGCCAGGTGCTCCCGGGCAAGCCCCTTAACTCTCTGGACCTCACACCTTCCTGGCTGACAAGTGGGTTGCTATGGACTGAATTTTTGTGTCCCCTCCAAATTCGTGTTGATGCCTCTAACTTCCTATGCGACGGTATCAGGTCAGGCTTTGGGAGATGATTAGGTCACGAGATGGAGCCCTCATCATGGGATTAGTGCCCTTACAGAAGAGACTCCAGAAAGCTCCCTCACGCCTTCGCCCGCCATCGAGAACACAGTGAGAAAGCAGGTGGCCATCTGTAAGCCAGGAGGAGGGCCCTTGCCAGACGCCAACTGTGTTAGCACCTTGACCTTGGACTTACAGCCTTCCGAACGGTGAGAAATAGATGTCTGCTCTTTAAGCCCCTCCATGTCCTGGCATTAGGCTGGGAAGCCACAACGCCAGGGCAACTCAGACATTTACTGGGAGCCTACTGAGCAGACACTGCTGTGAAGACCACAGTGCCACCCCACCCCACCCAAGGGTGTTGAGAGCCATCTGTGTGCCCGGCCCCAAGACCCACCTGTATCATGTACAGCTGGGCGATGCGGTACTCCTCCACGGTCATGGGCAGAGGAATTCGATATTCCTTTATAATCATCTTGGAGTCCAAGCCTTCCCGTCAATGGGGAACTGCGTGTTGGGACTTCTAGGCGAGGTTCCTTAAATGACCATGACAAAATTCACCAAGGACCCCTGAGAGAGAAAGAGAGAGCAGGAGAGTCACTTCCTGAAAGCTTGGTGGGCACAGGAGCACAGAGGAAGGGCCGGGTCTCGACTCCGCCACGAGCCTGTGGTGTTCCCTCACCTCCCCAGCCTTCATTTTCCTTGTGCGCTAAGCAATCTTGTAAGTGACGTGTAAACGCTTATCAGCCACGGGGTAAATAAAAGATTGTCGTCTCACTCGTGAGGGCCAGGTGGCGGGAAGGTAAAGAGCCCTGTGCTCTCGTTTCCACACGCTGTCCCAGCAAGCATGGCCCCGTGCGCTGGAGTCGCTGCAGGCAGACACGGTGACAGCAGATGGCCACAGGAAAGAAGAAGGGAGGCCAAACAAAAGGATGAAAGACCCTGGTGAGAAATTTAAAATCGGTCTTTCTGGGTCACCTGGGTGGCTCAGTCAGTGAAGCATCCGACTTCAGCTCAGGTCATGATCTCACAGTTCATGAGTACGACCCCCGCATCGGGCTCTGTGCTGACGGCTCAGAGCCTGGAGCCTGCTTCGGAGTCTGTGTCTCCCTCCCTCTCTGGCCCTCCCCTGCTCACGCTCTAGCTCTTTCTGTCTCTTAAAAAATGAATGTTAAATAAATTTAAAAATTAGCAGTCTGGGACCCTTCAGTGTTGGAGCCACTAGTCCCGTTCATGTCACCAGACACAGAGGGCACCACGGCTTCCTGGCAGGAGATCTGGACTTATCCAAAAGAGGTGACCTCAGTGTGGTTTCAGCTCAGTCCAGCCACTGTTTATTGACATCGGTTCTGCTACCGACACCGGGCTAGGTCTCGGAGGTAGAGGAGATAAGATAAACGGATGGACTGTGTCACACGTGAACTGCATCCCAGGAAGGCTACTCAAAAAATAAACAATGTACTCATGGAAGCTTCTCTTTAAGATGACAAAGGATATATTGGATGGAGATGTGCACCGAGAGAAATCAAATGTAAAAACAAACAAACCCGGCTTGAAGGAGGCAAACTCTCAGTGACCTGGAAAACGGATCCGCCCCCCACGATCCTTCCCGTCAGTGGTGGGGGCTTTGCTGTAAACGTATGCGGTTACCCCCAGAGAGGTGACGCGCTGCTAACGGGAAGGTGAGTGAAGGCTTCCAGGACAGGCGCTGGTGGAATCAGGATAGCATTTCAGAGGGACCACGCCAGGGACAGCCGTCAGTGAAGATTCACGGTGACACTGGCTAAATGATAGGAGCGAAGGTCCGACCAGGCAGGCGGCCTCCCTGGGGCGCCATCTGTCCGAGGCCTGAGCATCGCCCAGGCACTAAGGAATTACCGGCTGTGTAATGAGACTGGGGGGAAAGAACGTACCAGAACTCTTGGAACGATCAGCACATAGGGTGGAAAGAAATTCTTTCATAAGCCACCTAGGGAGAGAGACTGGGGGGGGGGTGCTATGTAAATACATCAGAGATGGCCCCGGTATTATTAGCCTCAAGTGACCCCCGTGTCACTCACGTCTGCACAGCAGGTGGGACTATTAGCCCAAAGCCCCTGGCACCATGCACAAGCTCTCACGCATCCAACTGCTTAAATACCGTCCAAATAAACATCTTTTTAGCTAATTAGAGGTCATCTACTTTACATAACCCATGAAACTGCTCCCCACATTTGCTGGCCATAGAGAAGACAAAGCCTGGGGCAATAAAACACCCCGAACAGGGGAGGCTCCCCATCATACTTCTGAGTGATGTCACCAGACACATGAACCCTGTCCGACTCTCCCGCCCCTCCTGGGTGGGGGTCGCACACTGCTGCGTTCGGAAGGCCTCATGCTGGGAGGGACTTTCTCTGTCAGGCAACCTGACCAAATGCCACAGGCTAACACCTGTTACGGCCCCTCCTGGTCCTGTCTCCTCCCTCATCAACCCAAAGCCCCAAACTTACCACAGAGGGGAGGGCTTGAACTCTCCAGAGTCTATACCCATGAGCATTGCTAACCTTACTTCAAGGCAGGTGGGTGCAACCCGCAGCTGAGAGGGCTCGCCGGTTCGAGCCCAAGCCGACGCTGTCCAGGAGGAGAAAGCAGAGGCTGTGGACAGTCCCCACTCGGCTCTGAGACCCACCTGCTCCGAGGCCCACAAGTCTCTGCTCAAGTCTGCTAGAGGCTAAGCCCACCGGAGACAGAGGTGATGGCCCCAGAGCCCCTACAGTGTCACCTCCTGCCACAAGAGACCGGGATCAGCCAGGCGGCAGGACATCCAAGCTGACATCTGGAGGACCTTTCAACTGGCCGGCAGGGTAGGACAGGTGCTGGATATGGGGAACTTCCTGACACAAGGGAGAGAGACCCACATGCTTGGGAGAAGCTGGATGCAATGAGGCCTGGAGATAGGAAGAGGAAGGATGAAGTTCACTGAGGGCCGTGCTTCTGAAGCTTTTCCACATGGTCTTCATTCAAGCCCCGATCACCTTGCTCGGAAGGTACTAGAGGCCTGTCACAGGAGAGGAAGCCCATTGCTAAGTGTCAAGCATCCGCCCTGCACAACACGGTGGCATGTACACCGATGTCTGTGGGGCCTCCGGGGGACTCTTCTGCAAGATAAATGCAGGACAAATGCAATGACCTGCCGTGACTTTGGGCAAGTCCCATTTCATCACCTCAGTAACAAGGATGCCCGATGCAACCCTAACTGTTCTTGGGAAACTCTGGGAGTCTAAGCAACCTGACCTTTGGCGATCTTAATGGCTCCACAGAAAGTGACCTGCCCGTGCTCGCCTGCACACAAGTCAGACCAAGTGTCCATTCAAAGCTGGGGGCAAAGCCTGGGGCTGACCAGGGCCACCGGCCCCATGACTGTTGGGAGACAAGCAACCACGTGAACGCTAGGGATATAGCCCCGTCTGCCACTGGGCGAGAGACCGTGTTTCCGCTCATGTATCACCCGAGCTATAGGGGTAGGTGCGCAGATGGACAGAAGGAAAGAACAGAGGGCCACACGGTTAGAGCTCAGTGTGTGGGGACTACGAACAGGACAGAGGGATCAGAACTCCACGAGGCCTGGGACGTCACAGGTGGAGCCCCAGTCTGGGACCCAAGTCCAAAACCTGACAATGCTTTGATTGACCATGGGTCCCCCAAGATGAATGACTGCACCTGCAGAGCCTCGGTGTCTCCATACACATCTGCCTTTCAGAGTCTCCAGTGTCATGGAGATGACAAAAGTAGGCCAGCCAGGGGTCGTGGTTGTCAGTGCAGAGGGGACAGGGAGAGGCTTCGGGGAAGGTGGAGCTTTAGAGTGACAGGAGCGGGGTTTCCTGGGCCCCGAGGGATCCCTCAGCAGAGCAGGGTCGAAGAGGGCATGCTGTAGGAGAAGCTGAGCAAAGGCCCCGAGGCATTAATGTGCCACGCCGTCGCGGTGGCCTCCTACTGGTGTGCCCTAGTACAGCCATGCCACATCCTGGGTTTGGGACTGGTGCGAACGCATTGAGGCCACCCCACAGCCACTGACCAGAGGAGAGGACGGCGCCCAAGGCTGAGATGAGGCCGGGCCCTGCGGCCGAGTGCCCAGTAAGTTCAGTGCCAAGAGGGTGGCAGGAGCAGGGTGACAAGAGACTATCACGTGCTTCTAGGAGTGCTCTCCTTCTGAGGGACAAGAGGCACACCTCCTCAGACAAGGCATGAGCGTAAAGCACGAGCTACACAACCAGCATTTCTACAGGAAGAAAACGTTATCCTTTGAAGCAGCCCCCAGGGCAGGAGTGCAGTCCCCCATGTCCGCGGGGTCCCCTCTGGGAAGCCTTCAGAGCTCTGCACCCCCTCAGGAAGTCCCAGTGAGAGAAGCGGAACTCAGGAGATGGCCACTTTGGGTGTGGTCTTTCAAGGCGATCACTCTAAAGGAGTCTCATCAAGGACCAGCATTTTGTTTAGTTAAGAAAGAAAGGCCTGTTTCTTTACAGCTACACCCTTGCCAGTGGGTTCAGGAGCCCTGACTTCCTGTTGAAGATGCTGGATTGGAGCATTTCCGTTCTACCGTCCTCCCTCGAAAACAACACAAACTACAGAGATAGGGGAGTTCTCGTGGCTGATGAAACAAGGAAATCACTACGCCCCCAAACCACAGACACCAGGAAGTCTGAACTGGAAGAAAGGAACGTGCTGACAGCTTACACAGGCCTCCTCCTTGGGCCCCCAAGTAAATGTCACTTCTTGAAATTCATGGCCTCGATCCTCCTGCTGGAATGATGAAATAGGACTGCGGATGCCACCCCAGGTGAGGAGAGTTTTTCAAAAGGAAAAACTTTTTATAAGTTTATTTTGAGAGAGTGAGCACAAGCAGAGGAGAGGCAGACAGAGAGGGAGAGAGAGAGAATCCCAACCAGACCCCGAGCTGTCAGCACAGAGCCCAACGTGGGGTTCGATCTCATGAACCATGAGATCAGGACCTGAGCTGACATCAAAAGTCGGATGCTAAACCGACTGAGCCACCCAGGTGCTCCCAAAAGAAATATTTTCTATTCGAAGTATTACATACATACAAAAAAGTGCATGTATCATAAGTACAGATATGTTTTCACAAACTGAACACAACTGTAGGACCAGTGAGGATTAAGAAACAGGAAGTTAAAACCCAGAAGTCCCCCAGGGGTCTCCTAGTCACGGCTCGACGGCAGACAACCACTGCCCTGACACTTGTTTGTTTTGTACTTTATATGACACTGAAGCCAACGAACTGCCAACATCTAACTCTCTTTGAGTGATTTCATATGGAAACATAACTGTATGTGTTCTTTTGATTCCGGCTTCTTTTGACGGATTCGTTCCGTCATGGGATTCATCACGTTCATGGGATTCGTCCAAATTGCCGCATGTAGTTGTAGACCGTTTGTTCTCATTGCTGTCTAGTATTTCATTGGATGTACTATAATCCATTCAACTATTCGATTGTTGATGGGCATCTAGGTTATTTCCAATTTGAGGCGGATGGAACTAGTGCTGCTGTGAACAACTGAGTACACAGAGATGTGATTTTACATTGTGGGATGGCGTTGGGGTGGGGATTGATGGGAAATCACACCGACGGGCTGTTTCTATGACAGAACCCTGTTTTCCAGCTAAAACGGATGCTGGGAGTGAAGTGAGGCTGGGGAGAGAAAAGGGGCAGCGAGGGGCTGGTCATAACACGAAGAGCCAGTGACGTAAAGAGATTTGCTGAGAACCATTAAGACCATGGACCCTGAAACCTGAGAGAGACAGAATCCCTAGGCAGAGGATAAATAACAGCTCTGGGAAGAGAGCCTTCCAGACAATAAGTAAGCCCATAATGCATCTGTGGGCTGCTCTGGACCACTCCCCCATTTTCACATGCTGCAATCTGAAGTAGCTGAAGAATAATAATCACAAAGGAACTCACATGGGTCCTATAGCATTAAGGGTGGCAGACAAATGAAGAACACACATCATGAGGAATCATCCAGAGAAATACAGAAAGACTTCAGAAAAATCAATTCACAGGCCCAGAGAAATTACTTTTTTTAAAGTAAAATTCTCTTTTTTTTTTTAAGTTTATTTATTTTTGAGAGAAAGAGACAGAGTGTGAGTATGAGTGGGAGAGGGAAACACAGAATCTGAAGCAGGCTCCAGACTCTGAGCCGTCAGCCCAGAGCCTGATGCGGGGCTCGAACTCACCAACTGTGAGATCATGACCTGAGCCGAAGTCGGCCACTTAACCGACTGAGTCACCCAGGCGCCCCTAATCTCTTAAGAACTGGTAGGGGCAGAGGCACCCGGGTGGCTCAGTTGGTTAAGTGTCTGGCTCAGGTCATGATCTCATGTTTCATGAGTTTAATCCCCATATCCCTGCTTAGGATTCTCCCTGTCTCTCTATCTCTCTGTCTCTCTCTCTTTCTTCTCCTCGCTTCTCAAAATAAATACATAAACTTAAAAAAAAAATTTTAATAAAAAAATAAAAAACTGGTAGGGACAGATGAGTGGGAAAAAAAGACACATAAATTTTAAAAAGAAATTATTTGTGGTACATATATACAATGGACTACTACGTGGCAATGAGAAAAAATGAAATCTGGCCATGTGTAGCAACATGGATGGAACTGGAGGGTATTATATTAAGTGAAATAAGTCAGTCAGAAAAAGACAGATACCATATGTTTCCACGAATAGGTGGACTTTGTGAGACTAAGCAAAAACCAGGGGAAGGGCTAGAGGGGAAAGGAAAAAAAAGACACAGAGAGGGAGGGAGATAAAACATAAGAGACTCTCAAAGACTAAGAACAAACTGAGGGTGAGGGGGGTGAAGGAGGGGGGAGAGGGGGTGACGGGCATTAAAGATGGCACATGTTGGGATGAACACTGGGTGTTATATGTAAACCAATTTGAAAATAAACTATTATAAAAAAACTGGTACTCTATACATATAGAAATATTCCTAGATACGTGTATATTTAGATACGGTACAGACACATGTATCTTTTTACTTTGACAGAAGCAATGAGACCCCCCAGTGCCAAAGGGCACACCTAGCACAAGATCTCAGTTTCTAATACCATTCTTCAGTAAAGGAGACCTATGCTGATTCTAGGGCAGGAGCAGGAAATACATAAGATGATCTTACAGCATCTTGTAGTGCTGGAAGGAACTACTAAAAACAAAACAGCAAACCAGGGTGATGGGATATAGGCAACAACTGAAAAGAACTTAAGACCGATGCTAGAATAATTAGAGCAACAAAATTAATAAAGTACTATTGGATTACAACCCAAAGGATAAAGTATATATCCATGAATCCATTCTGATATATAAAAATGATGGAATAAATAAATAAATGGGGCAGATGAGACTAATATCCCATGCAGAAGAATTCTAAATGACCTATGTAGATACTTTGCTCTTGAGGAGGTAGAATGTAATTTCCCAACCCTTAAATGTGGGCTGTACATAGTGACTTCCTTTCAAAGAATAAAGTATGGGGAAGGAGAAACAAAAGAGTGACTTTACAGTGAAGTGACTTTACACACAGGACCTTAGCCAGGTGACCAAGGTCAACATCAACAGTGCTATCATGTAGATATGATGTACCCTTGATATGATGTGATGAACATGGTACTTTACTTCCACGGTCTTACCCCCAAAGCCCATAACTCCAGTCTAATTATGAAAAAAAATGAGATAAATCCCAATTGAGGGATATGCTACAAAATATCTGATCTATACTCCTCAAAATAGTCAAGGTCATCAAAAAACCAGGAAAAGCCGAGAAATTGCCACAGCTAATAGGAGTCATGACAACTACATATAATATGGTATCCTGGATGGGACCCTGGAGGGAAAAGTACACTAGGTAAAACTAAGGAAGTCTAACTATAAAATATGGACTTTATTTAATAATAATAATAATATACATATCAGTAATGTTTTATTAATTGTAAAAATTGTACCATACTAATGCAAACTGTTAATCATAGGGGAAACTGGGTGATCTATATGAGAAGTTTCTGTACTATTTTGTAATTTTTCTGTAATTCTAAATTTATTTGAAAAAATAAAATTTATTTCTAAAACACTGGTAAAAAAAAAAGAAATTATTTGACAACAGAAAGAGATGAAAGCTGAAAGATGAGTTAGTAGAGCTCAGGGAAAAATGAGAAAGAAAAATAAATATATCACATGTTTTTAAAAAACTTACTATAAGCAATGAATAAATGACAAAGCAGAGCATAAATAACTAAGGAGTCATGGTGAGTGGGTTGCAGGAAATCACACAAGATTAAATGGAGAAGACTAATAAGACAAAAATGACAAATATGGGAGGCAAAAGAAAATCCAACATATACATAATTGGTGAAGAAAACAGAATAATAGAACAGGAGAAAAGTATTCAAATATATAATGGAAAATCTCCTGGTGGGGGGGACCTTGACTCTACAAATGAACTGTCATTCAGTGGCCCAGGAAAACTTGATGGTGTAATTAACACCAAGGCATCTTTTAAAAGTTCCTGATCTTAAAGGATAAAGAAAGAACCATATAACTGGGGGAGAAGAGGGGTGAATTGAGAATCAGAATCCTCCATAGCAACCCAATTTCAGAAAACAGTGGAGCAATATCTACAGAGTTGTGAGAGAAAGAAATTATGAACCAGAATTTTATACCCAACAAAACTATCCTTCAAATATAAAGTTAATGGACATTCTTTAACATAAATTTAGACACTTAGGCATCCATAAGGTCTTAAAAAATTACTTGATGTTGAAATCCAACCAACCAAAATAAGTCTGTCAATGGAAGAATCCTGGTGAATACTGAATAAATATTTTTGAAATTGGGGCAATTATTGTTATTGAATAGAATATAAAAACCTGGGGCGCCTGGGTGGCTCAGTCGGTTAAGCAGCCGACTTCGGCTCAGGTCATGATCTTACACTCTGTGAGTTCGAGCCCCGCGTCGGGCTCTGTGCTGATGGCTCGGAGCCTGGAGCCTGCTTCGGATTCAGTGTCTGCCTTTCTCTCTGCCCTTCCCCTGCTCATGCTCTGTCTCTCTGTCTCTCAAAAATAAATAAAGGTTAAAAAAAAAGTTTATTAAAAAAAAAAAGAATATAAAAACCTGGAAAATGTACACAAATAGTAATATAACGAAAATTGAAGGTAGAAAAAGAGGTGGATAGCATGAAAGTCGGTTCATTATACAGATTTAAAAATTAATGAGGGATGAACAGTCAGAGCACAGGGGTTTTTAAGGCAGTGGAACCATTCCATATGATACTACAATGGTGGACACCTATCATGATACATTCGTCAAAACTCAGAGAATATACAACACAATGCAAACCACGGACTTTGGGGTGATAATAATATCCTGATATAGGTTTATCAATTGTGTTAAATGTGCCACTATGGTGAGGGATGGTGACAGTGGGGGTGGTTGTGCATGTGGGGGGCAGGGGAGTATGGGAATTCTCTGTACTATCCTCTCAGTTTTGCTGTGAACCTAAAACTGCTTTTAGAAATACAGTGTATTGATGGAAAAAAAATGATTTCAACCTATTAAAAGTTCTTCCTCTCAGAAAGTCGATTAAAGGCTACCAGAGACTGGGGAAAAAGGAAACTGGGGAGGCATTATTTACTGGTTATAGGATTTCAATTCGGGGGATGAGAACATTTTGGAAACAGGAGAGGAGATGGTTGCACAATACTATAAATGTACTAATGTCACAGAACTGTACTCTTGACACGTTTGAAAGGGAAAATTTTATGTTCTAAAATGACTACAATTTCTAAAAAATAACAATGTAGTATACAAAAACCCACTGAATCACACACTTTAAATCAATGAATTGTACGGCATATGAACTGTATCTCAATAAAGCTGTTTAAAAAGTTTTTCTCTTAAAAAAAGTTTTTCTTTTGTCCCCATTAACTTTACAGAACTTTTAGGAACCATTTATTGTCACTTAAGATGAAGAAACATGTTTCTGAAGTTTAGCAATTTCTATCTATTTCATTTCAAAGACATACAAATGGGTTTGTCTTCAGTTAAATTTAAGAAAATTAAACGTGATTTATTTTAAAACTACACACAGGGGCATCTGGGTGACTCAGTTGGTAAAGTGGGACTCTTGGTTTCAGCTCGGGTCATGATTTCACAGTTCATGGGATTGAGCCCTGCGTCGGGCTCTGCACTGACAGCATGAAGCCTGCTTGGGATTCTCTCTCTCCTCTCTATCTCTGCCCCTCCCATACTCATGCTCTCTTCCTCTCAAAATAAATAAATAAACATTTAAAAAAAAAAAAGAGCATGCAGGCTAAGATCCATTTTTTTTAAGTTATTACTACTCTATATGTGTGTTTGTATAAAGAGTCTGAAATAATGCTCACTGGATGCCTGTGAGGGTTATCTCAGCTTGGCGGAATTTGGGACTTTTCTTATACTTTTCTTTGCCACTTGATTTTTTGCAAGGCACAGCAGCAGGCTTTGAGTAGCATTTTGAGCACTCACCAGGGAAGGACAGTCCATGTGGTTGTTAGAATCACGACGTTGAGTCACCTGAACCTTCCACACCTCCCAGCTCTGAGCGTGGGAAAACTGCCTAAATTCTTTGATCTTTCATTCCATCTTCCACAAAACAGCACAACGGTAAGTGAGGACAGCGCCTGCCCTGTTGGGCTGTCTCGTGGATTAAATGACACGAGGCACATAAAATGCCTGGCCCAGTTCCACCCGGCACTCAGCTGGCAATTAGGTGGTGTTAACGTGCGTGGCGGGGACAGGGAGGCTGGCCCCTGGGCCTGGGTAGCTTCCCGGCTGTGCTGCTGACCTCGGCGGAGACACTAAGCCCACCACCATCAGGGAAAGACAGCCTAGCACCCAGGGCACAGGTGTCTGAGGGACAAATTGGCAGGTCTTCATAGACAGAGCGTGAACCTGGTAGGCATGACACAGGGTCCCCCCCCCTTTGCCTTCTCCCTGGTTGGGCCTGGAGCAAGAGGGTGCGGCTGGACCCCAGGCTAATGAGAGGAGGCAGTGCGACTTATGTGTCTGCCTGTCCCCTGAGCCCCCTCCAACCAGCAGCCGAACCCTCAGACATCTCATTACACCCACTCCGGCTGCTCGTGAGACACACATTTCATCTCCGTCCCCGCTGGAGTCGTGACGGGTTAGACAATTATATTTTACTGCTTTCCCCAGGGCAGCCTTCGGTGCCTGGCACAGTGAGACGGAAGAAAGAAAAACACGGCTCCTGAGGCCCTTCTTTGAGGGAAGTCAGGTGAGCGACCACTGTGCCCCAAATGCACCCATATGCACACTCCCCCCCAGGCCCTCTCCAGGGAAGACAGGGGCCTCATGTATGTCACTTGGCTCCTGATCTGTAGAAAAGCCTTGGCTTTCCAGAACCCCCGGATTCATGACCCCAGGCCCCATGTTAGTCAGGAGGAGACAGACGGGGCACCCGCAGGCATGGTGACAGGGAGGTGATGAGCCCAGCCCTGGACATGGCCCCAGGCCCAGAGAGCTCCAGGCCAGGGCTCTGGCACAGGCAGACAGGGGGAAGGGCTGTCACCCCCTCCTCCTCGCAGCCTGTCCCATCTGAACCCACACAAGGAAGACAAAGAAAAGGAGGATGCAGATGACCCAAAACACCTGGTTTTCCCTGAGGGGTCAAGGGCAGGACACGTCTCAGGGCCTCCCAGGCTGGAAGCCCAAAGGTCTTCAGGGACCCGGGGCGTGGTGGGGGAAGGGCTGCTGTGGCCAGGCTGAAGGGACTCTGGTGAAGCCTGGTGGGTGCTGGGGCTGGGCTCAAGAGGGCGGGCGACAGAGCTGGGGTGGGGAAGACCACTCTTTGAGCTAAGGTGGTGGCTGGGAGGGGAAGCAAGAAAATTGAGTTTACAGAACTTAATCTGTTTTTCCACGATTAGCTGGGGTTTGACGTCACAGATGGAACTGAGGAGCGAGGCTGTGCAGAGACAACGGAGGATGGAATCTGTCCAAACGCAATTCAGCTGCATTCTGGCAGCCTCGGTGCGTCTGGAGCACCCCTTCCGGTTACCCTGGGTCTCTCCCCCACCACCTCCAGGAAAGCCCCCATTCCTCTGCTCTCAGCTTCCCAAGTCGGCCAGCCCCTAGTCGGGGCTGAAGTGGGTAAGGAAACTTCATCTGCCCCCACGTGGGCAGCTTTCCCTCACATCCACAGCTGGGGGGGGGGGCAGGCTCCAGATGAATGGGGGACACATAGAGGAAAGGGGCCCAAGCGACCAGCCTGCCGGGCCTGGGGCGGGGTGGGGGAGCATGCGTGTGAAGTCAGAACCCACCAGCTGCCTCTCTGTCCCCTGGGTAAAAGCAGGGGCAGGCACACCCCCCAGGAAAGTCTGGGCTGGAAGGAGCTGGGGGAGAGGGCGTCCAATCCCTGCCCCCAGGCTGTTCTGTCTTTAGCTGTTAGCTGTTGGACCTCCACCAAGACTCCTCTGGAGGAAACGGTAAAGGATGCTGCCCCCACCACCTCCCCGCCCCACTCCAGTTCAACGGTCACCTTATAAATGAGAGCAAGACCTAGATTTCGCAGGTGTGAAGAGCTGGAGGACACAGCCTCACCCCCTGCTCTGGTCTGAGCAATGGAACCAGGACCCGCAGAGCCCCAAAGCCTCGGGCATCCCTGCAGTTACTGACATCCCAGGGAAGGCTCCAATCTCATCACTGTGCGCCCGGAGGGCCAAGCTGGGGACCTCTGCCAAGCCACTGCAGGGCTTGGCTGTCAGACCCCAAGGGACAGTGGCCACCTGGGGGCACTGCGGGCACGCACTGCTCTGCAGGGCTACGAACACGGGGAGGTAGGAGCGAGACCCTTAGAAAATGCTTGAGGGCTTTGTAGCTTTTCATCTGTAACACCTCGACCCAAATGGTAGCCAGGGGGCTCCGCGGGAGGGCTCTTCATGGCTACAGTGCAGAAAGCAAGGTAGACCCAGAGAGGGCGGATGCCCTGCCCAAGGACTGCAAGCCAAGGGGGTACCAGCACCCTGATTTCCTGACTCCTACTCCCTTGCCAGGCCTGCAGATTCCAACATTACTCGTGGGGAAGAGGGGAGAGGAGATTTTCGTGTGAGGTCACTGCTGCCCTGACCGTCACCACGCTGGCCTCCAGGGGGTGCTCCCCACAGCGAGCTTTCAGCACGGCTCCAGCAAGCCTGCGCTGTTTAAGGCCACTGGACACTTAGATGTGACAAGGGAAACACAAATCCAGCGGGACCTCGCCTGACAGCCTGGTTGCAGGCGGCGGCTCACACAGTCATCAGCTGGGGCGTGCTCAGGGGCCTTCCACCCCCCGGTCGCCTCCCCTGGGCGCAACCCCTTCAGGCGCAACATTCAGGTCATTCTATGCCGGCAGCGCACGTGTCCGCTCACCGGAGGTCCTGCGTCTGGGCCTCCCGAGAGCGTGCTGGCCTTGGTGAGGAGCACCCCTCGGCGGGGAGAATGCCCCCAGCTGCTGAGGCGGAAGAAGGTTTCCAGATGTCTGAAGGTAGGGGGCACCTCTAGGCGATTGGGCCTTGGTTACGCTGGTATCTGGCACGGAGCTCGGCTCGCCAGCAGGTGTGGCTGCCCCAAAGCGCCTCTGCTCATCAACCGCCCCCACCCCCGCCCCAGGGAAGAAGCAGCTTCAGGGCACCCGAGTTTGCTGAGAGGCAGAGCTGGGTTTTCCCCAGAACGGGGATGATGATGATGACCACTTGTTACAATGGCAGTGTGACAGCGATAACATCAGTGACAGTCGCGGCCAACGGTGCTGAGTGTCACTTCTCAGGCCAGCCTGGGCTCCGGGTTTTGACCGGACACCTCGGGTGGGCCCAGCACCCAGCAAGCCTGCTACACTAATCCAGCTCCCGAGGCTCCCTCTGGCCATAAGTACCTTCTCTGCAACCCTCTTCTTTCTTTCCTCAAATTCCCACCATGGAGTCCACCCACCAGCACCTACTGCCCCCATTACAGGGGCTCCCGAGGTGACCCCATGTGTCTCTCTACAGGAGCCCCCCCCAGCATGCAAACATGCAAGAATCAGCTCCCATGTTTACAAAAACCAAACCAAACCAAACCCCCACGGCTTCCTTAACCCCAACCCCTCCTTCTGCTACCACCCCATTTCTCTGTTCCCCCTTTATAGCAAAAATCCCCCTAAGACTTAGCTACACTCGCGGTTTCCATTTTCCTAACTTCTCTCAACCCACTACTCCGCTGCAGGGGCACTGGTCGGGGCCACCAGTGACCCTGGCGTGGCGAAGCCGATTCTGAGTGCTCATCACGTCTCGACCTCCGTTACTTCCTGCATTTAATACCCACTGACGGAGCCCGTGCAGGTGGCAGGCAGGTAGCACTGCCCTTGAATAGATTTCTGCCCGGAAGAGGTTCTCTCTGCTCAGCCAACACACCCGCCAACAAATCTCTGCTCGGAGCTGACTGGATGCAAGATTCCAGTTCGCTCCAAGCTGATCGGCCATCGGCTACAAATTACGGTTGGTTTTTTGTTCCAAAAAAACCACAGCTGGTATTGTGCAGCCTTCAAGCAGCCCTGTGGGGCTGACATCCAGTCTCGAGGGGCACGGGCCCCATGGTGGGGTTCAGGAGCCGGGGTCCCTAGTCCTGCCCCCATAAGCCTCACGGCTCGATACCCTGCGGCTCTTTCTGCAGATGCTACAGCCCAGTGGGGTGCAGGTCCGGTGGAGTGTTAGAGCCGTTAGCTCTGGGAAACTGCCCACAGCTCCCCGTAGGCCCTGAGATCGTGGTTCCCAAATCTGCCTGGGCCCAGGAACCAGGTGGAGTGCTCTCTGAAGACTTAGATTCCAGAGCGACTGGGCAGTAAGAGCCCTAGCCGCCTCCCCCCGCCCCCACAGTGAGGAGGATGGAGGAGGAAACGTCCAGTCCGTCCAACGCTGACTCTCCTGGAGGCCCTACCAGGGTCTCATCTCACCCCACGTCCCAACACACGCAAAACCACACTTTCTGCTTGGTCCCTTGGCGTATAAACCCCTTCAGCCACTTTACGTAGTCAGTGTAAATTATGAGTTACTTAATCCTCACAACTGTCTTGCGTTAAATACACGACCCCCATTTATCTATTTATTTGAGATGTAATTCACATACCATACAATTCATCCCTTTAAAGTGTACAACTCAGTGCTTTTTAGTGTATTTACAGAGGTGTGCAGCCATCGCCACCACCAAATTCCAGAACATTTCCTCCCCTCAAAGGGAAGCCCAGTACCCGTTAGCATTCACTCTCTGTCCCTGCCCCCGCCCTCACCCCCGCTGACCCACCGGCCCTCGTTCATCTGCTTTCTGGCCCCATGGATTTGCCGATTCGGGACACTTCACGTAAAGGGACTGGCGCCATCTGTGGCCTCCTGTGTCTGGCTTCTCTCTCTCAGGGTCATGTTTTCGAGGTTCCTGCACATAGCCTGACTCCGCACCGCCTTCCTTTTTATGGCAGAATAACATCTGCTTCACAGCTGTGACTCCATGTTCCCAGCTGCAGAACCTACGGCTCCATCTCACTGAGGCGCCTGTCCCCCTTGTCATTCAGTGAGCTCTGGAGTCAAGGTTATCCTTCTGTGCAGCCAGGATGGAAACAGCTTAAGAACTGAGTAACTGTAATCTAAATTTACACCAATTTATATAAATATATGCCCTTAGCATTGTTAATAGCTTTTTATGGTTTGTGAAAGCTTTTCACTTCATACTCTTGCTTTTTCGGATCAATCCTCCAAGGTGGGAAAGACAAGTGTGCCCCGATTTTGGAAGGAACCAAAAGTTTAAGTGGTATGTTCAAGGCCAGAGATATTTATTGGTGGATTTATGGCGGCTGCACCAGAACCCAGATCTAACGTGAGCCGACAGGATGGCTTTAATACTGGGCTACAAAGATGCACGGTTTAGAGAAGTACTTTTATTTTCTCCTCTGGATTACTTTGTAGCGAATCCAAACCTTGGCGCCGAGGGAAAACCCACGTAAACTCCATCCGAGAGTGATTACTCAGTTTTAATTTAATGTTTCTGACCAATCTTGGAAATAAAGGTTGATTCTGTCTTTCAAAATACAGACTCCTTGGTTCCAGCCCAAATCTTACTATGCTGCTGAGGGAGAGTAATTTGGATGATTTATTGAGGATAAAATCTCAGCTTTACAACGTGCCAGACAAGGGCCTTAAATTCAAGTCTCAATAAGCCCCTCCAACCTCCCCCATCAGCAAGAAATCTTTTAATTTTTTAATGTTTTTATTCATTTTTGAGAGACAGAGAGAGTGCAAGCGGTGGGGAGGGGCAGAGAGAGTGACACACAGAAAATAAGCAGGCGGCAGTCTCTGAGCTGTCGGCACAGAGCCTGACGCGGGGCTCAAACCCATGAATCATGAGATCATGACCTGAGCCGAAGTCAGATGCTTAACTGACTGAGCCACCCGGTTGGTCCAGAGGCCCCAAGAAATCTTACACTGGCTTCCCTCTGAACTTCGTGCATCCGGGGGTATTTACTGAGCCAAATCTCCGATCTGTACCAAGTGCTAAGGTTCCAGGGGACCAAGACAGAGCCCACGGGGAGTCTCTAGGCCACACGAAAAGACAGACATGACCTGAGCCATCGGAAGCCTGCCGGGAATATTACTCGTCCTTGAAGAAGGGGATTCTGACGCCCGGGCCGGGCCTGCCTGCTCTCGCCTCCCAGCACGCTTCCTCCCATCGGGATAAACCAGGTAGGTTCCCGATCCCAGCCTCTGCTGTGCCTCTTGAAGCCGGTACCTCAGCCTTGGCACAGCTGGCTCCTTGCCGTGATCCGGGCCTCGCACCAGGTGCCACGCGCCTCCGTGGAGGACCCCACTGCTTACCACGCTCTTGGGCGACCTGATCTACTTGTACACAGCGCAGGCGACCGCATACCGGGGACCTCGCCTGCCTCGTTCCCGGCCGGAAGAAATTACAGCCAATCCGTCCTTTTCATTCTCTGCGGGTGCCGGGGAGCAGGGGCCTGCCACTTAGTGGGGACTCAAGAAGGTACAGGCAGATAATGCCACTAAGCAGCCAAAGTGCTAATTACAAACTGCTCTGTTAGCTGTTCCTCGGAGCAACTGAAAGATTCTCCAAGAATAGCGCACGCTCCCTGCCGTCCCTGGAATAACAAACCCAGTTTCTTGATAGCGTCTGTGACTCAGACTGTTCACGGAGCCAGACTCGCCTCCCCCAGCCCTCCCCCGAGAGCATGCAGGGGCATAAACCTCAGACACACAGAGGGCTGGATGCTGTTGTCCATGGAGGGCATGGAGCGGGGGTGGGGGTGGGGTTCTGGGGCCATCTCAACCCCTTTCCTAGGAAAAGACAAGCACGGCCTTGAGTGAGATCCAGCAACACCTGGTGGCCCAAATCACCTTAGGGGGGCTGCCACCTCCTCTCAGGTAAGCTCAGTGCATTACAATTTATCACGAGAGGCCGCCACATTCTCATTAGAAAGTCAATGCTTGGAAGTAGCCAGGGAAAGGCGGGAAAAGGAAAGCCCAGAGGGGCTGAGTCATTTGACGGGGTCACGCAGCCAGTCGAGGGCGAGATGGGACCAGAATCCGTATTTCCTGGCCTGTGGTCCAGGGCGTGATCTACTGTGCCCTTGGGTAAGCAAGGGCCCAGGCACCTCAGGCCACCAAGAATTGGGTGCAAATGCTCAACTCAGTAGGGGGGCCAAAAGGAGCAGCCAGCGTCCCCAGGGAAGCCATGCGCGCGTATGCACACAGAAATTCACGCGTCTGTACAACCGGGTCCAGGCCTTGCTCCATCTCGCCGAGCAGCGTGGCCTTTACGGCCAGGCCTCCCAGGGCTGCCGGGGAACGCTGTATGCCTGGAAATTTTCCCAGCTCTTCTTTTCGGCTATTAGCTTCCCTTCATCGCCCCATAAAATCCTCCCGCCGATGATGGATGCCACCCCACCAGGGGAGGGAGGGAGGAAAGAAAACACAAAGGAAAAAAAAAACCCTCTGGTTAAACTTGGAAAACCCCATGGGCACGTAACTTGGGAGAAGAAGGCATCAGAGGTAGTTGGATTGCCTAGTTCAGCTACACAGGCTGTGCACTGCCCAACTCCAAGAGGTGACATTCTCATGGACTATAAGATTGGCAGTCCTCTGAGTCGGGCAGTGCAGGGAAAGGGCCCTGCTTGATTTGGGGCAATATTTTCAACAGTCTCAACTCCACTCCTCACTGACACCTTGTCCTAGCACGAGGATCCTTCGGTTCTCAGGAACCACCCTTCGGTACCCAGTGGGTCAGAAGAACTGATCAAGATCGGAGAGGAGTCAGGGTGAAGGGTTTGGTATCTCCTGAGGCATTCCGGGGGCCAGGCTGGAGTCGCGCTCTAAGCCCAGGACCCGAGGGAACAATCTGCCATTTTCCACGAGCTGACTCTCACTTCTCCAGCACCCTCCTCTCTCTCCAAACCACTCCCCACTTCTGCCTCTTATCTTTCACCAGTTCTGGAAAATTCTCAGCAATTCTCTCTCCAAACATGACCTCTAGCTTATTTTGCTCCTCTCTCTGTGGAACTCTAACTAGATGAAAACCAGGTGCTCCCCGTCTCCACGCGTCTTACCTTTTCTACGGCTCCCCCCTCTTTCCGCTGCTGTACCCGGGTGATTTCTTCACATGTGGCTGCCGGTGACTAACTCCTGCTTCAGCTGTGCCTACTCTCCTATTAAAGTTCAATTTGGTTCTTTTTCAAATCTGCTTCATCATTTTTTACAGCTTCTTATTCCCTGCACGGATTTCCCAACATCCCTGCCTTCTATTTATTCAAACGCATCGAACATAGTTAGTTTATCGTCTCTGCCTAAATATCGCCGTAGCTGAGGTCCTGAGGGTCTGTTTCTGCTGTGAATTGTTCGTGCCGGCTCTGGCTCTGGCTCAGGGTGCCTCCTCTCTTCTGACGCTTAGTTATTTTTGAGGACGAACTGCTCATTTTCTGTGGAAGTTATGTGGAGAAAATCCTTTGAGACTCAGGACCAAGGGTCTGTGCTTTCTGAGAAGATTTGCATTTGCTTCAGCAAAGGCCTGGGTTACTCCCTGTCTGAGACCAGCCTCAGCTCCCAGCTAGCGGTCGGTGGGAAGCACAGGGTGGGGGTGGGGGTGGTGTCTGAGCTCACCCTTGTCATCCTCCAGGGCAGAGAGCAAGTATTTTTATTTGCGGGGCTGCTGTCACAAAGGACCACAAACTGGATGGCTTGAAACAACACACTTATTCGTTCATGGTTCTGGAGGCCAGAAGTCTGAAATTAAGGTGTCAGTAAGGTGGGTTCCTTACTCCATGCCTTTCTCTTGGCTTCTGGAAGTTGCCGGCGATCCTGGATCCTGGGCATTCTTCGGTTCCCTGCTGCATCCGCTGTCACGAGGCATTCTCTTTGTGACTCTGGGTCCCTGTGTCTTCACAGGGACCTTCTTATGAGGTACGTGTTATAAGACCTTGTAAATCCTTCTTATAAGGACACCAGTCGGTGGACTTAGGGCCCACCCAAATCCAGTAGAAACTTAACTGATTGCATCTGCAAAGACCCTATTTCCAAATAAGGTCACATACACAGGTCGGGGGTGGGGAAGACGATACTACTGAAACCACGCTCTCCATCAGATTATAAGCCGGGACCTTATCATCTCTACAGTTTCTTCTCAGCGCGGCCTGGCTTTACAACATTTGCTCTGTTCCCTGCAGCACAATGCCTTCCCACTGTCACCCCAGTACAGGGGACCTGGCCCCCGCGGCCTCACCTGTGAAGCATGCTCAGGGACAGTACACAGGGAAGAACAGTGGGACCTGCTTCTCCCAGGACTCCCTCAGCAGCCAGCATATGGCACAGGTTTGTCTATCCTACTTTGAGAACAATCTTGATTTTGCTTTTTTTTTGTTTTTTTTTTTAATTTTTTTAAATGGTTATTTATTTTTGAGAGAGAGACAGAGCACAAGCAGGGGAGGGACAGAGAGAGAGGGAGACACAGAATCCGAAGCAGGCTCCAGGCTCTGAGCTGTCAGCACAGAGCCCGATGTGGGGCTTGAACCCATGAACCATGAGATCATGACCTGAGCCAAAGTCGGCCACTTAACCAACTGAGCCACCCAGGCACTCCAATCTTAATTTTGAACAACTCCTTAGGAGGGGGGAAAAAAAAGCAGTCGATACAGTAAATCAGATGAAAAGTTGTAATACTGAATCTTCCTTCCATTCTTGGGATAAATTCTATCTGGTCATCCTTGTATTATTCTTTTAATGTTTGGGTGAATTAAATGTGCTAATATTATTTTTCAAAAAGAATCCAGGTGTTTATTCAAAAGTGAGACTGGCCTGTAGTTTTGCTGAGTTAGCCTCTGATTTTGATCCGAGGGCTCCTTGGAAGGGGACCCACGACATCTTTTTGTATGCTCTGAAGTAGCTTATGTAACATGAAAATTATCTATTACTCGAAGGTTTAGGAGATTTTAGTCCTATTTTAGGGGCAAATTTATTTACTTGAGAAGCCAATTTTGGTAGTTTTTATTTTCTTAGAAAGTCCTAGATTTCCCTTAGATTTTCTAATCAATTGGTGCAAAGGTGCATATAAGAGTCTTTTCTTTTTAAAATCTCTTCTGAAAAAGAAAATTTAAGAACAACAAAAAATGGGTACCTGGGTGGCTCAGTCAATTAAGCATCTGACTTAGGCTCAGGTCATGATCTTACGGTTCGTGAGTTCGAACTCCATATCAGTCTCTCTGCTGTCACAGCAGAGCCCGCTTCAGATCCTCTGCCCCTCCCTCTCTCTGCCCCTCCCCCACTCACACTCTCCCAAAAAATAAACATTTCTAAAAATCTCTTCTGTAGTTATAGTCTCTTTTTCGCTTGTGCCTTCTGCTTTTTTTTAAAAATCAGACTTACCAAAGTTGGGTTTCTTATTTGTCTTTTCGAAGAACATGCTTTTAGAATTATTGATGAATTCTATTTTCTGGCTTCATTTGTAATGATATCTTTTTACCTTCTCTGAGCGTATTTTTCTAGTTTCTTGAATTGAAAGCTAACTTCAATAATTTTTAGTCTTGCTTGCCTCTTAATAAGTGAATTTAGGGCTACGGATTGTCCTCTACCGATTTGGCTTCATCCACAGGTTTTACATTCAGTGGCCTTACTGCTCTTCATTTAAAATACTGTACTTTAAATTTTCACCGTGGGGCGCCTGGGGGGCTCAGCTGGTTAAGCGTCGGACTTGGCTCAGGTCATGATCTCACAGTTTGTGGGTTCGAGGTCGGGCTCTGTGCTGACGGCTCAGAGCCTGGAGCCTGCTTCGGATCCTGTGTCTCCCTCTCTCTCTGCCCCTTTTCCGCTTGTGTTCTCTCTCTGACTCTCAAAAATGAATAAAAAATCATTTAAAAAATAATAAAATTTTCACTTTGACTCTCTCAAAGTCAAAAAAAAGAGTTACTCAGCCTTTTGTACCTAATGTGTTCCTCTTGAAGATTTTTCTCGTCAATTCACATGCAGTCGTAAAGAATAATACGGACAGATTGCTTGCACACTATCCCGTTTCCCCCAATGGTAACATTTTACAAAACTAAAATAGCACGGGCAGGATACTGACACTGATAAAGATCTATAGATTTTCATCACATTTCCCAGTTTTTCTTTGTACTTATGTGTGTGTGTGTGTGTGTGTGTGTGTGTGTATTATGTTCTACACAATTTCATCATCTGTGTGCATCTATGTAGATGTCTTGGAGACTTTCAAAGCTCAACACTGTTACTTTCCATGTGTCATTTTTTCACTCATAATATCAGTTTTTATTTAATGTATTTGAAGTTACATCATTAAATACAGAAAGTCCACCTCTTTAAACTTTAACTTCTGGTGGAATATTCCTTTTATCAGTTGAAGCAATTCTTCTATCCCTAAAATATTTTCATTTTACTTCTCTTTTTATCTGATATTAAATTGATAATTTGCTTTCTTTGCTCTGTTAGTGGTTTCTTTCCTTATCCCTTTATTTTCAAATTTCTTAAGTGGTTTCTTTTTTTTTCAGTCTCATTCAAAAAAAACTTTTTTAGCTTATTTTGAGAGACTATCTCTGTTCACAATTATTTGGGTTTACTGATGTTTAGACTAATTCTTGCCATTTTCTATTTATTATGTTTATTTCCTTTCTTCTTTGCTCTTTATTGGATTCGTTTTGTTTTGTTAGACATATCGTTTTTTTCCTCTACTATAATGGATGTTTCGTGTTGTTTTCATTTTTCTAAAGCAGGATCAGCAAATTTTTTTCCATTTAAGGGCCACATACTAATTATTTTAGGCTTTGTAGGCCAAACAGTCTATGTTGTAACTACTCGGCTCTGCCACTACAGCAGGAAAGCAGCCATAGAAAATACAGTAACAAACGGGTGTGGTTGGGTTTCAATAAAACTTTTTTTACACAAACAGCACGTGGGCTAGATTCCAGGGATACTCTTTAAATAGTTAAACACACATGCTTAAACACATAATTCTCTAGAGTGCCCAGTTTTAATAAAGGTCCACCTTTTCTTCCCCAACAAGAGAGGAAACTTGACAGTTGTATCCATTCTACTTCCTCATTTACCCACCCAACTGTGTAGGTCACCTGAGGACCCCTTTCCTGTCCTCACATGTCACGTGTAGGCTTGGCACATACCTAGAATCCTCTCTACCTCCTGGGTACAATTTGGCCATTGTTTCCTTTCTCAGCCGCATTCTGCTTTCACTCCATCTTTTGCTGACTCACAGTTTCTGATGCACTAAGGGCATCTCTTTGCCCACCTGGATTTTTAATATTTGTTCCATAGCACAGAGGGACTGGAGCAGGAAGGGAAGGCTGCGGTGTGCCCTCAATCCGCAAACTGTGATCTTGTCTCTGCTTAAAATGAGGGCACCTTGAGGTGTCTGGGGGCTCAGTGAGTTAGGCATCTGACTTCAGCTCAGGTCATGATCTCACTGCTCGTGGGTTCGAGCCCCGTGGCGGGCTCTGTGCTGACAGCTCACAGCTCGGAGCCTGGAGCCTCCCCGGCTTGCGTGAGCGTGTGCGAGCGCTCTCTCTCTCCCTCTCTTTAATAGCAATAAACATTAAAAAAAATTAAATGGGGACACCTGGGTGGCTCAGTCGGTTAAGCGGCTGACTTTGGCTCAGGTCATGATCTCGCAGTCTGTGAGTTCGAGCCCCGCGTCAGGCTCTGTGCTGACAGCTCAGAGCCTGGAGCCTGCTTCAGCTTCTGTGTCTCCCTCTCTCTCTCTGCTCTTCCCCTGCTCTCTCTCTCTCTCCCTCTCTCTCAAAAATAAACATTAAAATAAAATAAAATAAAAATAAAAAAAATTAAATGCAGGCACCTTTATTTAAGCCTGGGGTCAAAGAGAACAGGAGCTGGCCCTGGCCTGGTGGCAGACAGGAAGGTGTCAGCAGGCCCGTCCTCGCCGTGCAGGGGGCAGTCTGGGACAACGGAGCTGAGCTCGAACACGAGTCCTGGCCTTGGGTCCACAGTCGGCTGCTGCGGCCGACTGCCCCGTCCTGCCCCCGCGCCCCCGAGCCGATGTGCGCATTTCGAGCAGGACCCCCCACGCCCAGAGCTCACTCGAACTGGACCTCTGTTATTCACAACCAGACAAGTTCTGACTGACGCAGGACGGCGCACCCTCTTCTGACCTTCTGCAAGGTCATTCACGTGCTACGTAAACCTTTCCTCCAAAAGGGCAGTCAGATAAGTTCTGCTCTACCCAAGGTCAAAAATGACTGAAAATTCCAAATCAGCCAAGGCGTTTTTCTTTGAATAACCATTCTGGAATCTCACCGTCTAGCTTTGGAGTCCACGCAGATCGTGGGGAGGTGATCTGGTGGGCAGAAGGACACGGCTGGTCGGGGTGGAGGGCAGACGTGGGGTGACGCGCAGTCCGGCGTCCGGGACGCACACTGACCTTTCATCACGTGGAGACGTCACCCATGAAACACAGACACTTTCTGTGAATCTGGGGAGTTGCTCCGCTTTTAACAAATCTGGGCCCACCTGCACGGGGCCTGGAACTACCTCAAAGGTTTCTCCCCTCCCGGAGGTGACAACGCCACCAGGCCAGCCACCCAGCACGTACACCCAGCACGTACACAGTGCCACATGGGCTTGGTGCTAAACACACACAATAACTTGGCACCAAAATAAAACCCAGCTTGGTGACATCTTGACACAGCTTTGCAGGAACAGCAGGCTCCCGTGCACACAGTGTCCCGCACCGCGCGCCTATTTGTAAATAAATCACACGTCAGTAGACTTTGCTCGGATTCACGTGTTTCTGGACCACTTTGAGGGCAGCTCAGCTACAGGATCTTCTGAGTAACTTCGAAACCAGACCTGGCCCTCTGACAGACACGAGATGGAAAACCTCCTGAGCTGCCCTCGGCTTGCCCCCCTCCCGGCTCGCCCCCCTCCCCTCTCCCCTGCGGAAGCAGCAGGGGCGGAGGAGCCAGAGCCAGGGCCTCCTTCGGAGCCGCATCTACAAAGGTGTCCGGGTACACTGATATGACGATTTTAAGACAGATACAAACATACACGCCTGTGAGACGTCAGCAGAGGCAGGATGCAGGCAGCACTGGGAGAAATGGGGACGAGCGGGGCCAAGGTCGGCACCTCTCTCTCTGCGTTCACTCCCGCCGGCCACCATGCGGCCACTGCCTCTCCCTGGGGCTCTTCCCTGCGGTGTTAACCTCACACCACCTCCGCTCCCAGAGACCTCTGGCTCCTAGAACACTGCCTGTTTTCAAGCCCCGCCAGGCTTCCCTGAGTCAGCCCTGAGGGTCCCAGAGGGCTGAGTCCCAGGCCCTGAGTCCCGACCCCAGGTCACAGCCGTGGGCGAGCGTCGACGGAAAGAACGTCAGGCTGGGCTCAGCCGCTGGGATGCGTCATACACCCTGGCCTGAGTTTACTCCTCCGGGAAGGACAGCGAACACCTGGACTTTGCCGGAGCTCTGGGGCAGTGCTGGGGACCCAGGCGGAGGAGTATAGGCTGATGGCTCACGTTCACGTTGCCTGGGAGACAAACTCTCGATTTAGAGCTGCCCCAGCGCGTCCTATGCCAGCTGCTCGCCGTAATGTCTTCACCTGATCGGACAGATGTAGGGGACAGTGCCACAGTGGCCCCTCGCCCAGCAGGTGCCCTCACACCCAGTCAGCTTCTCTACGCCAGCAGCTCCCGCCAATGCCAGGAGGCGCAGGACGTGCTGCTTCCTCCCTCTGCCAGACTCCCAGCATGAAAGGATTGAACCGACCTGCCCCCCTTTTCCAGCAAGTCCTCCTGGGTTAGCAGAGAAAGGCTCAAAGTCTTTCCGCCCTCTCCCAATCCTGTGGGGCACTGACCTTGTCCCAGCCCTCCTCGGCCTCAGGCCAGGTGCTGGGGTAACCACCCACCACCTAGGCCTTGGGATCTGGCTCCCTCCACATTCAGCCCAATTAAGGGGTCACATGCACTTGGTTGCTCCCCCAGGATTTCATTAAGAACGAGGCCAACGACCAGAGAGTGGAGCATGTGGTAAAGCTTCCCCTGCAGGGCTCTGTCCCCCGGGAGTTCATTGTTCACTGAGCGGACTGCCCTTGGCCTCGAGCGGACACCAGGCAGGTGCGGGCTGAAGTCACTGCTGGCCTTGGGTAAGCCGGGGCACTCTGAAGCTTCCGATCCCAAAGGCGGAAAGCACGTGTGTGACTCCCTTCCCCACAGGGCATCGGGAAGAGCAAAGGAAGGAACGCCCCTAGGAGCGAAAACGGCCCCACTGGCCCCTGGCCCCTCCATCCTGTACCTGCTCACCAAGTGCCCTGGACAGACCCCATGTCAGGTCGGGGGTGGGCGGAAGGCGGGACCAGCACTTTCTAAGGAGACTCTCCACCTCCACAGGCTAGGGCCTATGGAGCTGAAGCCGCAGCACCCCAGGGCCCATCGAGGCCGTGGGCACTGACGGCAAGAGCTCAGACAGACACCTGGACGCCCAGCTGATCGCAGCGCGCCTCCCAGGCTCCCCCCACCCACCCCCACCCCGAGCTGAGGAATAAGCCCCGGAGGCTATGCGAGAGCAGGAGGAAGAGAGAGCAGAGCCGTCTGCTCGTCCTGAGTTATTAACTGGGGGAGGGGGGCAGGCAACGCGATGGGCCCAGGTGGGAAGCAGGCGTTGGGAAGGGAGACTGGGACCCTGAGGCTGCACAGACCCCAGGGGTCCAGAGTTGGCAACAGCTGGGCCACGAGCCCAAGGGTCCTCCTGTCAGGGCAGCAAAACCCAGCCCAGCCTCACTTGCTGGCTTGCACTCTCCCAAGTGGTTAGGAACCAAAGGTTCTCATTCCTTCCTTTTGGGCATTTTGCAAAAGAGTGAGGAAGCTAGAAGAGAGCAGGCAGTTCAGCCAAAGTCTCACAGCTGCTGAGGACCAGGCCAGCGTGCACACCAGGTCCCCAGCACCACCACACAGAACCGGAGACTCTTACATGCCCCGTCTGTTGTCCCTACAGACCTTGGCCTTGGTTCAGGCCCTGTCAGCTCTCCTCGGTGGCAGGATGGCTGCCCAACTGGCCCTCCAGCCTGGGTCCCCCCAAATCCTCCACGCTGTCAGAGTGTATGTGACCACATGCGACAGCTCCCTCCAGGGTCAGAGGCCCTGCTCCCCGGTCATCCCCCAAGGCTCTCAGGTCCTCCCACCCACCAGCCATCCCAACTCTCCAGCTCCATCCTGCCCTCTCGCTGTTCGCTGAAGCCATGCCGCAGGCAGCTCCCCCCTTGCACCCCTGCTCTGAAGCCCTCAAGGGCAGTGCTCACAGCGTCTACCCGGTCCCCAGCGTCTGGCGCACGGCGGGAGATCCCTCACTGTGCGCGTGAAGTGTTTGCTGAGATTCACACTTGCTGCTCCTTCTGTTGACAAAGCCCTTCCCCACCTGGTCTACGTGGCAAAGCCCCAAAGTGTCCCGTGAGGCTTCGCCTGACCAGCTCACGCCCCGTGAGCCCCCCTAGACCACTCCAGGAGAGGCCGGGTGTCCAGGATCCCCCGTAGCACCTCACCTTCTGTTCTCACCCCATTCCCACCATCTGTGCCCAAACCTCAAGGCTCAAGGGCAGTGCCCGTGTCTGGTTCATCACTGTCTTCAGTGCTGAGCATACTGCAAGACACTCTGCAGACCTCTATAAAAACCTGGCAAGCGGGGGTTGGCAAGAAGGGCGGCCGAGGCGCATGGCAGGCCACGAAGAGCCCGGGTGTTTCCAAACAGTCAGACAGAGGGTGCTCAGAGGCTTTGGGTCATTTCTGTGGGATCTTCCAAGGAGCAGATAGGCGGGGGGTGAGCCGACAAGCCACCTCCCCTGTGGGTCGGCTTTCACCCTCTTACATGAGGGGCACTGAGCCATTTAGCCTGAGTCCTGGTAGAGGGTCTACAAGACAGAGTGGTGGGCACAGAGAAGGCCAGGAGGGAACCTGCCTGGGCCCCCGACATGACCAGCAGCTTCTGGAGCTCGGCCCGTGCTCTCTGTTGTTGGGGGTACTGTGCAAGCCTCACAGCCCTACACAGAACCAATGACCCACTAGGATGGAAGAACTGCTTCTACAGCAGGTCCGGCCTACGGCTGACTAACTTGTTCACAGAATCCGTCTGAACTTCCCTCTTGGACCAGTGCAAGGCTAGGAGCCACAGCCAGGCTGGACACAGGACTGGCTTGTGGGCCACAGAGCACAAGGCACAGGGTGAGCTTAGGGATGGGGGTGGGGGGACGGGGGGGGGGAGAAGTGGAACCAAAGTCAGGCTGAAAGGAACACCAGAGTGGCTCAGTCGGTGGAGCATCTGACTCTTGATTTAGGGTCAGATCATGATCTTACGGTTCATGGGTTTGAGCCCCGTGTTGGGCTCTGCACTGACAGTGTGGAGCCTCCTTGGAATTCTCTCTCTCCCTCTCTCTCTGCTCCTCCCCTGCTCCTGTGCTCTCTCAAAATAAATAAATAAATGTTTTAAAAAAAAAAGTCCCCTGGCATTTGATGTATGTGTAATTCCAATGATAAGATAATGTTGAACTGGCAAATCTGTGGAGAAGGAAATCAGAGCTGTGAATGCCAGGCACCAGGGGAGGGGAGATGGGGACCACCTGCTGATGGTTTTGGGGTTTCCTTTTGGGGTGATCAGAATGTTCTGGAACTAGATAGAGGTGGTGGGTGCACAACCACAATTTAATACATTGTGCGTGTATTATTTTTTTTAATTTTTTTAACGTTTTTATTTATTTTTGAGAGACACAGAGACAGAGTGTGAGCAGGGGAGGGGCAGAGAGAGAGAGGCAGACACAGAATCTGAAGCAGGCTCCAGGCTCTGAGCTGTCAGCACAGACACAGACGCGGGGCTCGAACTCACAGACAGTGAGATTATGACCTGAGCTGAAGTCGGCTGCTTAACCAACTGAGCCACCCAGGTGCCCCACATTGTGCGTGTATTAAATGCCACGGAACTGTTACCCTAACATGGCTAGTTTTCTAGTTTTACGTTATGTGAATTATATCTCCAAAAAGAATTTTTTTTTTCCAGAAAAAATCTTCTTCGTCCAGCAGGTCCTGTGAGCCTGCCCTTTTTCAGCGAGCCAGCACCCCGCTCCTTAAATGAACCACTGGGGCTGGAGGGCTCGGTGCACCAATCCTAGGTGAGTTTTCTGAGTCGATCATGTTTTTTTTCTCCAAAGACCACCCCCCCCCCCCGCCATGTGCTGTAAGAAAGGGGGAACTCACTGGATTGCTCTCCTGCTTAAAGACCTTCAAGAATTCATCTTTCTTCAGCAAAGACCACCCCGGCTCCTGATCCTAGCATTCGGTCTCGGGCACGAGCCGAAGATGGGACAGCCCTGTGTGTCAGGGTCCCAGGCTGGTCTCAGGGCCTGCACTTGGTGCCATCATCTGGGTCCCCATCCCCCCAGGGACACCCTGCCCAGTGAACGGAGCCCAGCGAGACCTGCCTCACTGCAGAAGCCACCCCGGCCCACAGCCCCCTGGGCCACAGCTGCCCTTCCTCCGCCGAGCTCGCCATGCACAAAGCAGGTGTGTTACCGTGCATAATGCTACTGCACGCCTGTGCCGCTCGGAGATCTCGCTACCCCACAACTATGAGTTCTTGGAGGAACAGGGGCCATGTGGCCTCTGCTACGGACCCCGGGGCCTGCTGCCACCATGGGGCTGCCCGACTCCAGGGGGCGCTGTTCCTTTCCACATAACAACACCGCCAGCCAGCCAGCCCTCGGTGGCTCCTCCTCACAAACACGCAGCCCTCCCACAGACAAACGAATGGCTCTGTCAGAAACCAAGGTCAGAAGAAAGCACGACTACACCTCCAGTTAGACGTGTGGACAGAGTGCAGATGGCACACGCATGGACAGAGGCTGGAGGCTGGGGTTGCGAGGTCAGCCCAGGCAATACCCAGCGTGAGCTGAAAACAGAGCCAAGGAACGGTTCCAGAATCCCTGGGCACAGGTCACAGACAGGATCACAGAACTCAGAACCTGTAACCCAATCCTGTCGTTGTATAGATGGGAAAGTAAGGCCAGAGGACAGGGAACTGATCTGTTCGTCTGTACATCGATTCGTCTATCCATCCATCTACCCGTGTTTACACCCATGCACATGTGAGACCATGCCTTCGCTCAGGCATCCGTCCATCCGTCCACACATGCACCCATGTCCCTGCCTACGTACCCACGCACCCATCCACCACGCACCCATCCATCCTGCCTCACATACACCCATCCTTCTCCTCCCTTGAGGGACAGAGGGCAGAGACGGATCTGGAGCCCAGAGCCCCGGCCTCTCAACCCAAGCTCATCTACAGTGTGCCACAGTTGCCTTCTTTAAGGCAGCTCTGAGAACCCTTCTGACCCGATAAGGGTGGGCAAGAAGGAAGCCCCTACTGCTGGGGCTCCTGCCCTGGGGCCGGCTCACTGACCCTCCGTAGATGAGGGAGACGCAGCACCACAGGGCTCCTCTGACTGCCAAGAGCATACTTTGTCAGGCGCCACGGCTCTGCAGGGCGGGTGTGCCTCAGGCGGGGGCGGGGGACCATTCCGGGGGCAAGAGGCTGAGCAGAGGCTCTGAGGCAGGCCTCCCCGGTAGGTGCTGAGGGATCCTCAGGTCGTCACAGGATGACTGAGCTTGCACACGGGGGAGCATGGACCCTTGGGGGCTTCAGAGCCTGCCAAAGCTCGGATACAAGGGAGCCCCCTGAAGGTTGTGGGGGGGTGCTCCCTGAGAACAGGGAGCAGATGGGGTTTAGGCAAAGTTTCACCATCTCTCTGAGCACCTGGGGCTTCAGTGAGTGCTGGCTGCAGAGAAGACCCAAGGGCGGGAGCAGATACAGTGCGATCGGCTGCAGCTGCTGGGAACAGACGAGGTGGGGGTGGGGGCGGCACAGGTGCTCTTACAAAAGGGACTGTCTGAGAAGCAGGAGTTACAGCGGGAGGAGGGCGGTGGGTTCCAAGGGAGGCCCTGCAGCAGCCGATGGAGGGGCCTGACTCACAGCTGCCCGCTCCCCTCCGTGTGCACCTGGGGCCCCATATGCTTCCTCCCTCCCCATTTCCATGGGCTTTGGCTGCGAATCCAGGGAGACCCGTTGCTGCGTCCCTAGACGCCCTCCCAGACAGGCAGTGAGCTGGAGAGACAGGTTGGCGGGAGCCCCAATGCTTGCCCTTCTCACCTCTCTGTCCTTAGACAGGGTGCTTAAAACTGAGCCTCCGCTTACTCGAATGTAAAGGAGCGGGGGGACAAATCCATCGAGGGGGACAGACGTAAGTGTGGAGAGCACCCAGCGCTGTGCCTGGCAGTAAAGATGTATTCCGTCACCCACGGTAAGACTGAGAACATCTAAGTGCTGGGCACTGCTGGTGGCCGGGCTGTGGGGCTGGGTGGGGGTCTTCCCTTCAGCTCCAGGAATCCCGGTGCGGGGGTGGTTGGGGGGGAACACTGTGGGCGCCTGGGAGCAGAGGCTATTTGCAGAAGGCTCATAGCAGAGGTCTTACTCTTGGAAGCCGGATGTATTTAAGAATTCAGAACTCCCCGCATTTAGACGGATGATATTGCATATTTCAGCAGCATCCAATAACCAAATACGTTGACATTTCTGCAGTGAAATACGTGAACATAGAATACATAAAGGCTATAAATAGCCTCACTTGCACTATAAATAGCCTCACCTTGGTTCAGGCGGGATTTTGCTGCCAAATGAGTTATGAAAAAGCGTTTGGTTTTCCGAGCTTGCTGGATCCTGGAATTGAGGCTGAGGAACTGTGGGCCTGCATTTCAACGTCTCTCACGGGGGAAAGCGACTACTACGCGTCGGCCCTGGTTCATCCCACAGCCGGTGCAGCCGGATGATCGGGGTGGGGGGGTCACACGCACCCTGCCCCAGAACTCACCGGCCCTGACCCTGGGCGAGATCAGTCCCAAACCAAAAAACCCACCTCGAGCACACATGCAAACGCACAGAGCAATGTGTATAAATACAGTCACATGAGCAGGCAATGGTGGAAGCCCTACCCTGCGGATGGAGCCCCGTCCTGGTGCAGCCCCCGGTGGCCGTGGACACCTGCTCGGGCCATCCCTGCCCGTGTTGCTGAGCCACATGTGTCTCTAGACCTGCACCTGGACGAGAGGAAGAAAGGGCTGGAAGGAGGCACAGGGCTGGGGCTTGGTGGCCATGAGCTTCCTGTTCTCCGGCTTCTGGAGGGGCAGAGAGAGCTCCGGTAACGCTGGGATCTAGTCCTGGCGTTGCCGCGTAGGAGCCGGCGGCCTTAGACGAGTGGCCTGGCCTCCTCACTGAGCTGCAGTTCTTCACCTGGCAAGTCTAAATAATTGGGCCTCACCAGGTTTTGGGAGGCGCCCCGAAGGGCCTGGGACACCGGGCACTTGCTTGGGAAATGCTTGCTGACTATCCTGTGAAGTCGCGCCAATGTACAATATAGAAAGAAGAGGTTTAATGGGGCAGCTGGGCAGCTCCAGAAACGCCGCCGTGTCCCAGGGCTCTCTTCTGAGGTAGTTTCTGTCCTACACCAGGTTTTCCACGTGGACACAGATAGAACTTTCTGGCTGCTGTGGCTGCCAAGGGGACCCCCGGAGAGACTGGGCTCAGGGTCTGGAGAGAAAAGCCTAGAGCGGGGACAGGCTTACCCTGGAGGAGGGGATAAGACATCAGAGCACAGGCCTTGAAGCTAGAACAGGGTCCCTATCCCGGCTCCGCCTTTCACCTGGTCTTCGCAAGTTACTCGAAATTTCTGACCCTCAGTTCTTACGTTTATAAAACTAGCTCCAATGCCACGTACACCCATAGGGGAGTCGAGGGGGATTAGATTAAGGGACAACGAACAAGTGCCCAGCACATGACACCCAAGGAGTGGCCTCGGCTGCCACTACTGCTGCCACGTGACACAGTATCGGAACGAACCTGCTAAACGAAGCACTTCCCTTCGAACTGTATCCTCGGACACTCAAAACAGTAAGGGTTACAAGACATAACTATCCAGAATATTCCTACCAACCTTCCCACTGCCTGTCTGGGTCCCCTGCCCCCACTCCCACTCACCCCCACGATAGTATGGGGCGGGTGTACGGATGTGCCTTCCCCACCTCCAAATGGGAGACTGCACCCGAGAGAGTGCCGGGGATTTCAATGCCGAAGGCCATTGAGCAAGTTGGTCAGGTCACCCGGAGAAATGAGAATCCTTAACTCAGGCCCCAGCCTACCCCAAACCCATCCAGGCCTCGAGGCGCTGGGTGGGGGGAGAGGAGCCACCGAAGGGGTCACAGATGTGTGAAGCGGCATTCGGTGGCCTGGGCTGGGGGAGGCCCGGGGCAGGGGAGCCCGAGGGGAGGCACGAAGAAGGGGGTATCTGGGTGCAGGAAACTGAGTCATCCTCCACCGGCCCAAGACCATCGCACACAGTCTGGCTCTTCTATCTTTGGCGGGGAGCCTGGGGCTATTTTGAGAAGCTCTGCACACAGCCCGCCACTTCCCTGCCAGGCTGACTAGGTCAAAAACAACACCAACCCAGCAACAGCCCTGTGTCAACAGGGTGGGAAGTGAGGAGGCGCTGAGCAGCCCCGGAAGAACGGAACAGCAGGAACAGGGGAGGGGGGAGGCCGGGGCAGCGGGGCAAACACAGCCCTCCCACCTTGCACAAAACAAAGGTGGCAGGAAACAAACAAAAAACAAAACTAGCTGGAGGCAGCAAGATGCAGCGGGGGAGACTAGTTTTGGAACCAGACTGAACTAAGTTGAGATTCAGCCTTGTCTTCAAGGGTCGGGTGGATTACGTGAGATAACACGGAGGCCCTGGGCACACTTACGAAGGGTGACACCTGACCTGTCCAGTCATACCTCAGGTTTGTTTCAAGCTGCCTCTACTGGGCAGGTTCCTTTAGCACCCCCGTCCTGCCGAAAACAGGTGCTCAGCAAACACCTGTGCACAGAATACACCGGGGAACGGGACTGGCAGTAGAAACAGCAGGACCAAGGATGGGAATAGCCATTTGGGGATATTTCCAAGGAGTCTGGCACCTTGTGAGTAGCTGACACAAGTCGCCGTGTGAGTCCCTTGTCTCAGATCACTGCCTTTCAGATGAGAGACAAGGGCTCAGAGAAGAGACATGCCGAAGGTCAGCTGGCCAGTTAGAACTTCAGGAGGCCAGCAGGCTCCAGCGAAGGCTGTTCTCAGCATGCTGCGTCCTGGTCCTTCTGGAGAAAAAATAAGGGGGCTGATGGGCAGCAAAGGCAGCGTGGCTCAGAGAGGAAGGTACAAGTAGGGAGGGCATTCTGGAATGCTCACCTTTCCACTGGGATGCATGTACTGGAGATGCGACTAGCCCAGTCTGACCCCTGGCCCTGTAAGTGTCTCACTAAACTCTCAAAAAGTCCTCTGGTCGGGGCGCCTGGTGGCTTGGACAGTTAAGCGTCCAACTCTGGATTTCAGCTCAGGTCTCAGTTGGAGCCCCACATTGGGCTCTGAGTTGATAGTGCAGAGCCTGCATGGGATTCTCTCTCTCTCTCTTTCTCTCTCTCTCTCTCTGTTTTCTCTCAAAAATAAATTAAAAAAAAAAAAAAAAAGCCCCAGGGTTGGAGTCACAATAGCCAAAACATGGAAGCAACCCAAGCATTTGCTGATTAGCTGATTAACAAAGTTAATCCATACAATGGAATGTTATTCATCCTTAAAAAGGAAGGAAATTCTGGGGCACCTGAGTGGCTTAGTTGGTTAAACATCCGACTTCAGCTTAGTTCATGATCTTGCAGTTTTTGAGTTCAAGCCCTGCATTGGGCTCTGTGCTGACAGCTCAGATCCTGGAGCCTGCTTTGGATTCTGTGTCTCCCTTTCTCTCTGCCCCTCCCCCACTTATACTCTGTCTCTCTCTCTCTTTCTCTCTCAAAAAATGAATAAAATGTTAAAATATATATATTAAAAAAATTTTTTTAATTTAAAAATAAAGGGAGGAGATTCTGACACCTGCTACAACGTGGATGGGCCTGGAGGACATTGTGCTGGTGAAAGAAGCCAATCGGAAAGGACAGATACCGTGATTCCACCTGCACATACAAGGCACCCAGAAGAGTCGAACTGACAGGGACAGAAAGTAGGATGGGGGTGGCAGGGGCTGGGGGAGTGGGAGGACGGTTAGTGTTTCAAAGGAAAGAGATCAGGAGATGGATGGTGACGGCTGCACGACAGTGTGAATGCACTTAATGCCACTGAGCTGGACACTTAAACGTGGCTGAAATGGTAAATTCTGTTACGTGTATTGTATCACAATAAGAAAAAAAAAGGGAAGGGAAGGAGAGGGGAGGGGAGAGGAGGGAAGAGAAGGGAAGGAAAGGGGGAAAAAGCTCCAGAGCTGGGCACAGGGTCTCCCCTGAGGGTGATGAACGCGGTGTGGAACTAGACAGAGGTAGTACTTGCACAACACTGTGAATGTGCTAAATGCTACTGAATCGTTCACTTTAAAAGAGTTAATTTTATGTTATATGAATCTTACCCCAATAAAAAAAACAGTAACAACTTTAAAGGCCCTGGGTATGAGACAGGTGCCCTGGGAGAGGCTCCTGGGGAGGCGGTCCAGATGCTGAGCCATAAGACAAAGCAAGGGGAGGGGAGACCCAGCTGTGGAGCCGGAGGGCTCTGTGGGGGCAGAGGGAGGGGGCTGGGCCTTCTAGAAGAGCTGATGGTCTGGGTCCTGGGGCACCCCCCCGCCCCTGCCCTGCAAACCCACGAGCCAGCCCGGAGGGAAGGGTCTGGGAGTCTGGGGCTGGCTCCACCATGTTGGGGAGCCCCTGAGCCCGTACGTGGCTTGGATGGGGCCGTCAATCCCTGGGACAAGCGCAGGCTCAGAGCTCTCAGGAATGGGGCTGCTCTCTGCGGTGCCCATCCTGGGGGCTGCAAAGACCACCTCCCAGGATGGGATGCTCGCCACCCGCAAAGTACCTCCAGGAAGTTCTTCGGTGGTGCAGCTTGCCTCCCTGTAACCAGGGTCTCGGTCGGCTCTTCAGAGCCACTTTCTGCTTTCTTCTCCAGGACACCTTAAATAGGTGTCCGAGTGGCACGCCCTCGCCAGGGTAGCTGCCCCCTCGGCCACCACCTCCTCTGCTCTGGGCTCTCTGATTCTATTAACAGAGGCAAACCGGCCCTGGCTGACGACAGAGCCTCGCGCTGCGAAAAGCCCCAGACCTGTTTTCTGGGACCAGCTGTCAGCCCACAGCTCCCCTGGCCGGTGCAGCACACCCGCCCTTTACCTGGCGACATTCTGCCTGCCGAGTGAAAATTCATGTCCGCCTGGGAACCTTGGAATGTGACCTTATATGAAAGCAGGGTCTTTGCAGACATAATTAGTTAAGGACCTCAAGAGGAGATCCTGGATTTAGAGTGGGCCGCAAATCCAATGACAGGGGTCCTTGGAGAAGAGAAGAAGACACAGAGAGACACAGAAGACAGCCACATGAAGACAAAGGCAGAAATCAGAGTGACACAGGGGCGCCTGGGTGGCTCCATCAGTTGGGCATCTGACTCTTGGTTTTGGCTCAGGCCATGATCTCGCAATTTGTGAGTTCGAGCCCTGCATCGGGCTGTGTGCTGTCATTGCAGAGCCCGCTTCGGATCCTCTGTCCCCCTCTCTCTCTGTCCTTCCCCTGCTCATGCTTGTGCTCTCTCTCTCTCAAAAATAAACGAACATTAAAAAAAAAAAAGGGAAAAGAAATCAGAGTGACACGGCCACCAGCCAAGGAACGGTGGGGCCTACAGAAGCAAGAAGAAACAAGGGAGGATTCACCCCTAGAGCCTGCAGAGGGACATAGGCCTGCAGACACCTCGATTTCAGATTTCTGACCTCCGGAACTATGAGACGTTCAGTTGACTAAGCCCCATTTGCAGCTGGGTGTGATGGCAGCCCCGTGAAATTGTACCCTGGGTCTGTGGCATTGGGAAGCAGGACACGGCCCAAGCTGACCACCCAGACTTAGCCAGTGTCCCCTGCTCTGGGCATCTGTCGGGGAAGAACCAGTGGTAGCCTGGCAGGGAGACAACACCAGCACCCGGGCAGGACTGGGCAAGCCTGTGACCAGGCTGTCACCAGGGCTGCAGCCAATGAGCTCAGGGCACTCGAGGAGCCAGCGAGAAGCCCTTCTGCATTTGCTATAAACACACTCAAGGGGCAGTGGCTGCTGGGTGTGGAGCCGCCCAGCCTCCCCACACTGGCACCTGCACAGCCTTTCCTAGGCCCCCATGTCCGGTCAGGCTAGTCTAGCTGTGCCAGAGTCCTGAGGCACACCAGCCCTGAGCAAGCAGCCGGAAGTGCTCCCTGGGTGAGGTCCTGACCCAGGGACCACAGGTCTCTCTGATGAGAAATACTCGACCTTCACTCTGACCTTTGGCTCGGCATCTCCTACCCGGCTCTATTTTGGGAAACCTCTCACTGGAGGTGGGAAGCTGGCCAAGGCCTCTGGAAGCTTCAGGGCTTGAGACCTGGGTTCCTACAGGGAACCGGAGCTCAGACCATTCGGCATCTACAAACCCGGCAGGTGGATGGTCCTGGCTCCATGGAGGCTGCCATACCTGGGGGCAAGGTTGGGACCCTTGTAGCTCCCAGGCCTCTGAGAAGTCAAGTCCAGTATTTCTCAAACTCAGACACAGGGATGAGCCACTTAGAAATGCTCAAAATGAGGATGCCTGGTTCTCCCTCCTGGAATCAGAACCAAACCAGAACCCTGTATGAGAGGGCTGGGACCCTGCACTTTATATGCGTTCTCCAATGATACCGGGAAGACCAGTGAGGTGAGAACACGTGGCCAGGTGGAGGGTGCAGACACAGAACAGGCCTTGCCTCAGGTCACATAGCAGAGCCCAGCTGACTGGGGTCTCTCTGGGCCTGGGATCTGAGCCTCCTGTGTTCAAAGAGCCCTTCTCCCAGGTAAGGCTTCCCCGAGGGCTGGTCAGCTCCCCGGGGAACCTGGCGTGGACTTTCCTCTTGGCCCTTCTTATGCACGAGGTCATCAGCACAGGCTGGCCCTGGAGCTCAGGCCCTGTGTCTCACTCAGAGTTGTCTTCCCGGGGCCTGGCCAGAGCAGTTGCTGGACAAAGGCGGGTGCCGGGCAAATACCAGTTAGGTAAGGGATCTGGAGTCCAAACTCTGGTCCAGAGCAGCTGTCTGACCTTGGGCAGCTCCCTAGACCTCTATGCCCCTCCGTGGAAAAGATTCTGGTCATCTGCCTTGACCATTTCACAAGGTCGAAGTGAGACTCCACCAACACACCAGATGCAATATGCTTTAGAAACTGCAAAGCCCCGCCCAGGCATGAGCTCTGCACACCAGTACTCACACAGCCAGCAAGTTTTCACTGACTGGAAATGAATGAGCTGGAAGCCCAGGGCAGCAAGGCCAGCCAGGAGACTCTACTGGTGGACAGGGCAGCAGGAGAGGGCCCAGGGGCAGGCGCGTCCCCTGCGGTGAGACAGGCAGGCAGATTCCAGAGGCTCTGCCGACCTCTCCTTAGCACGGTCCACTGCTCTTGGGGGCATCAATCCTACCCTGGCCCCACGCCCTGCGGGGGCCGGGCCCAGGCCCTGAAAGCTATCGGGCTGCAGACGAGGTCAAACCTGCCAAGGCCCTGGGGGCTGCGGTAGGGCCCTGGCCCTCTGTGTGCCTGTCTCCCAGTCACGGTGAAGGTTTGAGCTAGACCACGTCCAACGGCCTGAGGACCATGGGGGCAGCGTCTCTGTGCCCTTGGGGACCACCCCCACACACTGGCAGGTGCGTGCTGGTGCTCCTCCCTGAGCCCTCTCTTAGCAACAGGCTTCCTGGAGCGCCCAGGCAGGGCAGGCAGCTCAGAGGAATGTGACACTTGCTAGGCCAAGGCAGGAGCCCCTCCCCCTGGCTGCCGCTCTCGGTTCCCAGGCCTGCCAAGCAGTCAGAGAGCACAGCTGCCAGTCAGATGGAATGTTCTGCTCCAAGGCAATGGGCAGTGCCTCTTCCTCAAGCTGTAGGTAAGGCTTCCCTTGGAGCCCTGCCTTCCAAACGACTTCACAGGGACCAACTGGTTCTTCAGCCTGGGCCACTCAGGGGGACACTCTCGAGGGCCCAGCACCCGCCTGCCCCTTCACGCATCAGCCCAGCCTGGGCCGACTGTGGGGCGAGAGCTGGGCCTGAGAAGGCTATGACTCAGGCCAGCACTGCACAGGAGGAGCGTCACCACGTTCCCAGCACGGGCCCCCCACAGCTATAAGTAGGGAGCAGTGGGGCAGAGGCTAGTGCTGGGGGGAGGAAGGCGGGCTCTGTCATGCCTCTGTCTCCCCATCGGCCAGGGCTGACCTGGAATCCCGGCGTGCCGACTGCTGCCTGGGAAGCCAGAGGGCTAGGTGGTGACTCAGGCGTGAGTTCTGGCCCTGGCTCTCTTTGTAGGTCCGGGGGAGGCCCCTCCTCGATGCCATTGCCACAAACAGCTCCAGGGGTCACCCCCTGTGCCTTGGTTTCCCCATCGGCAGCTCTGCTGTGCCACGTGCCCTCAGGCGGCTGGCAGAGCACGGGCCTACTCTTCCAGGCCATGAGCAGCACAGTGACCACACCTCCCGACAGCAGGTCCCCCTGGCTGCAACGCGGCACCGGTCTTCCAAACACTTGGAAGCACGAAAAGCAGCAGCTGGCCAGGCCCTGATCCCGAGAGGACGGGCTTTGATCCGGAGTGGTCCTTTGAAACCAATCCATTTATAAGTCCTGCACTGGAAGAGAGCCCTACAAAACAGTCACCCCATCACCTCACCCCTGCAGGCGAGGCAGGCACACACAGTCTCATATTCTCACCCAGCACCTCTGTTCTGCACTCGGGGAAGCTCAAACGCCTTCTGTAGGTCACAGAGCCGTGACCCACACTCTTCACCCTTCCTGCCGGCGCAGGTCCCGCCCACCTCCCCGTCTCCCTGGCCCAGGAGTCCGGAGAAGGCCTTCAGCCACGCGGTTAAGCAGGGGCCCAGCGGGCAAGTGAAACTAGGCAGCAAGAGTGCTTTAAAATTAACTGTCCCCACGGTTCCCCGTCTGCGCAGCCCGCGCAGCCCTGACAAAGCCACAGGCTGTGATAATGGTGTGCCCACGCCTGGGAAGCTGTGAAGTGCTTCACGAGGGCACGGGGCGACGGGCCAGGGGAGGGCGCCCGCACGGAACAAAGTGCTCCCCTCACACCATCCTTCTGTCCTTCCCAGGCTCCCGAGGCCACCTGCCATTAACCCTGCTGTACAGACCAGGGAAAGGCTCGCAGAGGCCAAGGAATTCTCCAAGGACTCACATCCAGGCTGATGGCAGAGGAGGAGACTGGGGCAAGGTCTCTGACTTGTTTCGCCCTCTGACCCCTGCCCTCCCCACGGCCCAGTGCCGGGCGTTCACCTGAGAGACAGGCTAGAGACAGCCCAACCCCCCAGCGCTCCTCTGGGCTGCCGCCTTCTGTCCTCCCTGCCACCCTCCGGGCTGGGCTGCTTTCAGAGAGCTGATGGGTACCTGGTGAGGAAACCTCCTCTTGCTATGGCAACAAGGTGGGGAAACTGAGGCACACACTGGGCAGCTGCTGCTAGGCAGGGCTGGACTGAACGGAGCACGTCAGGTACCCGGTTCACCCACTCCCGCCAGGCTGAGGGCTGTCAGGGAGACGGCAGAGGAAGCGTGGGGAGGTGGTGCAGGGCAGGGGTGGGACTGCAGGTCTAGTACTCCCTCCCCACAACTCCCTCAAGGACGGGAGGGTGGCTGCTTACTGCGAGGGGCTCTCAGGAGCCTGGGCGGCAGCAGAGGGCCACAACGCTGACATAACTGGTGCGTTTGCACCCCATCGAGAAACCATCAAAAAATACAAACAATTTTCTCCTGGCCTGGGGCAGGCAGCAGGCTGTGTCCTCTGGAAGAAGAGACTCGGGCCACTAGGCAGGAGCCCTGGGGAAACCATCCCAGCCTGGTGCCCTTCAGGGAACCCGGGGAGGGAACTGGGGAGGAGCCTGACCTCAGAGGCCCTTGTGCCCAGGGGAGCTGCCTTTGGAGAGTCCACTGGTGGCCTAAAAGGTCTCACTCCCACGGCTCCCTCTCCCCCCACAGCCATCAGGTTTAACCATGTGGGGTCCTGGAGGCACAAACCCTCCTCTGTTTTGTCACTATTCTGTCTACCTTTCGGAAAAAGCTCTCAAATTGCCTAATTTTTAACTTACAGAAAAGTTGCAAAAATAATGGAAGAACTTTCACATGCCCCCCACCCAGCAGCACCGTTGAAACCATTTGCTTCACCATTTGAGCGCTATGGGCACCTCTGTATGCAAACGATCTCTCGGTGTAACTCACATGGGTACAGTCTGTTCTGAACCGTCAGAGAGTAAGGTGCCCGAAAGTCTAAGTGCATGATCACAGTCCCACCCCGTCCCGCATACCGATTCATGGGGTTCGCTGGCAGGCACCCTCGCGCCGCCCTCCCTCGTGCTGAGGCGTGTGAAGGAGGAGGAAACGGAGGCTTGGTCTCCTGATACACAACCTACTGCATCGAGCCACCCACGCCCAAGTTCTCAGCATAAAGCAGACAGACCCCGTTCTGCAGACTGTCTTCCCGATGACGCGACGCCAGAACAATTTTTAAAAGGAAGCAGAATTGGGCACCTGGGGGGCTCAGTCGGTCAAGTGTCCAACTCTTTCTTGATTTCAGCTCAGGTCATGATCTCATGGTGCATGAGTCTGAGCCTCATGTCAGGCTCTGCGCTGACAGTGCAGAGCCTGCTTGTGATTCTTTCTCTCTCTCCCTCTCTGTCTGCCCCGCCCCTGCTCATGGGCTCTCTCTCTCTCTCTGTCTCAAAATAACATATACGTCTCAAATATATATGTCTCGAACTAAAAATAAGGTCCGGACCAGGCAATGGAAGTTCTCACGGTGCAGCATTAACTCTCAAGTTCTGGGCAGGAACGGGGGGCCTGGGACGCTGCCTCCTCAGGGCCTGCTCTCCGCTCTCTCCTTTTCCTCTAATGTCCTCAAATGACTGGGATGGACAAACTCCTCTTCACCCCAAAGCCCGGTGGCGTGGGGCCCAATGAATGAATGAATGAATGAATGACTGAATGGAATCTGAGCTCTGACTTCCTGGGGCAAGTTACTCAACGCCTCTGAGACTCAGTTTGCTCACATGTGAAATGGGACCACAGCAAGCACTTCTCGAGTGGCTGCAGATTGTTAGCATAGATGAGATTTGCGAAGTGCCTCAGTCAGAGTCTGCTGAGGTTTTGCTCTGAGAAATGAACCAGAAAATGAGAAGCAAAGCTAAGAAGCCTAAATACGAACACCAGAGAGCACACACGCGCGCACGCACGGCCTTGCTCAGCACATCTTAAGCTTAGCAGTCTCTCTCTCTGACGACTCCCCTTCCTTTTGGCGTAAGACACCCAGAGGCTCAGGATGGAAAGCCGGTAACCAGGCGCTCTCCCTGCAGACACAAATGTGCCGGCCTCTGTAACGCGTCTGACAACGCAGCCCAGGGGGCCCGGGAAAGAGGAGCGGTTGGAGAGGGAGGCGACTCTTTCCAGCAGTGGTCGGGAATGTCTGTCTCACTCGGGTAAGACTCGGAGCTAAAAAGCAACGCATCAGAGGGACCGTACAATCTTATCAACACCAGGGGCCGTTCACGGGAGATCACGTCACCACAAGCACAGTGCCAACTGATACGTGCAGCCCTGACGGTAGACAGGGAAAACGCATCTGTGTGTGTCAGTGTGCACACGTGTGACTGTGCCCATGGGTGCGTGTGCACATGTGTGGCTGCAGGCATGTGTGCACGTGGGGTGTGAGTGTGCACGTGTGTGACTGTATGAGTGTGTGGGGTGTGCACCTGCACCTGCATGACTGCTGCGTGTGAAGGCAGTGTGAGTGCATGTGTGTGAGCTTGGGTGTGTGTGTGTGTGTGTGTGTGTGTGTGTGTGTCAGGGACAGCACCAGACAGACCGAGCTGTTAACGCTCATGGGCTTCTTTTCTCCTGTCCACTTTCTCATACCGTTTGTGTCCCAGAGACCAACAGCCACCACCAACAGATTTTCTTGAAGCTGGGCACGGGGCGGAGCTGGGCCATCAGCTCGGCTTCCCAGGTGGGCATGATTCGAATCCTAGAATCCCAGACGCGGAGCCAGCGCTGCCAGCCTGCCTGCCACAGCCCAGGTGCGGGACGCCAGCGCTCAAGGCAAAATACAGCAAATCTTTGCTTCAGAGCTTCGTGAGCTCTGTCCGAGCCACCAGGTTCCCCACCACACCCTTCTCTGAATCCCAGCGCTCCCGTGGAAGGGAAGAAGAGAGAGTCGCTCACCGCCTGAAAGCCAGCCAACGGGTGATTATTCCACTTTTCCTGGAACGAGCCTTCCACACTTCCTCCGGCTGGAGCCCTCGGCAGCCAGGGCTCCCACCTCTCCGACCTGCTCTCACACCCTCTGCCGCTCTTTACAAAGCTTTCAAGTAAGTCACCGCTACGTGCAATTACACTAAGAAAGGAGGCTGGCTCCTTGTGCCGGGGACCCGAGCGGGGAGGCTGGCACGAGGCACTCAGGATTCACTTGGGATGAAAGCAGGCGGGTTCGCGGAGCGGCGCGTCCCTCCTCCAACGCCAGCCCCACTCTGCCGTCCTTTCTGACTTTCGGGCTTGCTGACCGTGCGCGCACACACGCGTACCACCAAAGCAGCCCCCACCCTGGATGCACACGGGAGACCCAGGGCAGAGTCTCCCCAGCCGCAGCGCACCGGGCCAGTCTCCCGGGGAGGCTGAGAGCAAAGACGAGAGCGGACGGCCACCACGCGTGGGGCAGCCCTTTTCCGTGTCACATCAGATTTTCCATTCGCCAGCAAACCAAAACCAAACCAAACCAAATCGGCACACTGCCTCCCCGCCCATCGCACGACTCGTAAACTTATCAGAATTTACAGCAAAGCAACTACAGAGTCCAGACGCGGGTAATGTCATTAAGAAGCCTGCACAGCGCCCAGATGCCAGGAGGGGCTCTGTGACAGACTCCAGGCTCTGAGTAAAGGGAGAGCAAGACGGCACAGGCGTCTGCAAACACGAGAGCGTTCTCAGCCAGCCCGGCAGGAACCGACCCGATTATCGAAGGGAAGCGGCAAGAATCCAGGGTGCAGGGCAGCTTGGGAGAAACGTGGCTTTGGGAGCTGTGCAAATGTAGTTTGAAGAGGCCCGACCACAGACCCGGACCACAGAACCAGAAGGGAGCCCTGACTTGGGCCGACGTTATTAAAGCAATCTATCAGAGAGGACCCTGAAACAAAATACATAATCCAGCCAGACGCCCAGGAGCCTGACTCTAAGACACATACCTGGCGTTTTAGCCCCCCCACTGCAGGTGCCACCTTCAGAGTCTGGGCTTGCTTCCCTCATACCTGCACCAAACTTTGAAGCTTCCCTGTGAGTCAGACGGGCCACTTGGGGTTCGCTTTCTATTTAAAGATCATGAAGGGCTCCTTCTCAGACACCCATTCAACCCGTGGCTTCTAAGAACTGGGTGCTAAATCCGTTCCCTTTGGGCCTCACTTTCCATCAACACAGGAGATGTTCTAGTTGACAACGGGAGGTCTGTCCATCTGCTGCTGGGGAGGCAGATGTAAAGGGAGGGGGCTGCGCGCCCCTGGGGTGCAAGTCCGGAGAATGCCTCGGACCTCACAATTCCCTCCAGAAAAGCCACTCAGAAGCCATCCTGAGCACTGCGGCTGGAGAGGGGGGAGACCAGATGGAGAATGTCGACCCACTGGGCAGCGGTCTTCACATCCTGCCCGAACCGAACTCTGAGGGGCGGTCCCAAACAGATGGCCGCACTGCCAGGAACCAGCCGGCAGAGGAGTCTCACCGCACCGTCCTCTCAGAAATTTCTTGGTTACGGGGACAAAACATCCCCCACTGAACTCCACTTTTAGGTGAGAGAGAACCAGGCAGAGATCCGAAGCCCACAAGGGCCACCCGGGAGCCCTGCCCCATCTGGGGCACACGTGCAGGCCTCAAAACCCCTGCTCCTCTGGTCAGCCCAGGTCCAGGAAAGCAGCCTGTCCACGCTGTGCAGCAAGTGCACAGGAAAATGGAAGTGTAACTGACAGCGGAGGCCCCAAACACCAGGAAGCAGGAGCCGGGCGACTCACGGGTGCCCAGAAGGGGACCCCATGCCCCCGACTCTGCCGTGCCCCCCTCCCAGCATCCAGGCGCCCGCGCCTCTCCCTCCCCTTCTCCCTCCATCCCAGCTACTTGGAGAAAACAGCAGCCCACGTGACCAGACAGAGCTTCCCTTGCTGATAAACCCGTCCTAAGGCTGTGACAGTTTTCGCAGAACATTACCTTTCAGGAAGAAAATGTAAGGAAGGGGGAGAAGGGGGACAGAGTGTGAGAGCCCGAGCCGCGCGCTGCAGGACCCGGGCCGGGGCTCGGCCCGCAGCCCCCCATGTCTGCGGAGGTCGGCCGGGCTCCCCATGCTGCCGGCCTCAGGGAGCCGCCCCCGGCTCGTGGCTCCGCCGGCAACCCATGCCTGGCGGCAGGAGCGTCCCCCAAGCGCGGAGGTCCCCGGACGGACGGACAGACGGACAGCTGATGCAGGAGTCCAGGGCTGGCGGGGACGCAGGAGGAAGGAAGGCCAGGAGGAAGAGGTGGGGAGAGGAGAGGGAGGGAGGGAAGAGGGAGAATTGGTTCTCTCTCCTCCACTGGGACCACTGAGCTAAGTTGCCATGGAGAAGGGGGAGCCGCTGGCAGAGCCTGAGGCGGGCGGAGGAGCCATATGCCAGAGGGAAGGCGTCAGCGGAGAGCCAATCCCCACCTTCTCCGGGCGCAGCCTCCCCCAGCCCCGGCCTCGGGCCCACGGGCGGCCCAGCGGGGCAAGGAGCCCTGTGCGCTGGCAGAAGGGGGCCGGGGCAGGAGCCTCCGGCTTTCTCACTGGGCTCCTCGCTCCATCGCGCGGCCCGGCCCGCGGAGAGCTATGCCCTCATCTTCAGGGCTCGCTGCCGGGCAGGCCACGGGGACGGAGCCCCTCCGACAGCCTGGGAATACCCCTGGGAACACCGGTCCCTGCGTCTGGGGAGGCAGTGCCGACCCCCACCTGTCTCCTCATTTCTACCAATCAGAGTGGCCAATCCCCGAGTCTCGGGCCCCAGGAGTGTTGGCCACATTGCCCACCCTGGGGAACAAGAGTGTCCCCTGTGGAGGGCTCCTCTGTCTGGGCCACCTAGGCAGAGGGGGTGGGGCGGGGGGCTCAGCGGACACGCGCTCCCACCTGCCTGCTGTGGCCGTCCTGCTTCCATGCAGAGCCCAGCTCCAGGGCGGGCCTTTGCCGCTGGCTCACTGAGCACCAGAAATGGGGCCGGGGAGGGAGCCGGGAGGCCTGGCTTGGGGCCTCTGTATCTCTGGACCACCAATCCTCACAAGGATGATAACCCCACCACCCTCTCCCAACCTGCACTTCCAGGCCCTGGGACACCCAAATGGCTGGGGACAGTGCGGGGCATGGGCGCTGGGAAACACTACCACCTCAGGAACCCCCTCTCCCTGGCGGGCTCATCCCCCAGCACCCCCACCTCTCCTTGCTCCCCAACATCGACCAGCAAAGCCTGAAGCCAGCACAGGGACCTTGGCCTCACTGCTCTGACATAGAAAAGATCAAAGGGTAGCCCATGATGGAGTCCAGCCTGAAGGCCACAGTCTCGCAAACACTTTCCTTTCACAGTCTTTTCATTTATCTTTAAGTTCACGTATTTGTTATGCATTTACTTAAGTAAGAAAGCTCTGGGCCCAACGTGGGGCTCGAACCCTCGACCCAGAGACGGAGAATCGCACCTTCCACCAGCCCAGCCAGCCAGGCGTCCCCTCCCTTCAGTCTTTTCCCCTTGACCCTTTATTACGAAAATGTTCAACCCCAGGGCAATGTTGAAAACATATTCTAAAGGACATCCCTGCCCACACCACCTAGATTCTGCCATTCTGTGTCAACTTCTTCAGTGTGACGAAATGTATGTACCCTAAAATCTACCATTTTAACCGTTTTAAGGTACACCAGTAAGTGGCTTGCGGTACATTCACAATGCTGCGTGACCATCTTCTCCATCTAGTTCCAGAACATTCTCACCACCTCAAGACCTGCTACCACTCACCTTCCCTTCCCCTTCCTCCAGCCCCTGGCAACCACCAATCTACTCCTTGTCTCTACGGATTCACCTACTCTAGACATTTCACATAAATCATACAGTGTGCGGCCTTTGGTGTCTGGCTTCTTTCACTCAGTGTCACGTTTTCGAGGTTCCTCCGCATCGTGGCAGGTGTCCGGGCCTCACTCCTTCGCGTGGCCAATCGTAGCACATTGGATGGATACGCCACACGCACTCATCCCTTGATGGACATGTGGGTTGTTTCTACCTTCTGGCTCTTGCTCTTTCAGTTGTTAAAAAATGTTTATTTATTTTGAGAGAGAGAGAGTGTGTGTGCGCACACATGTGAGCAGGGAGAGGCAGAGAGAGAAGGAGAGAGAGAAAAAGAGAATCCCAAGCAGGGTTGGCGCTGTCAGTGCAGAGCCTGATGTGGGGCTCGATCTCATTGAGATCATGACCTGAGCCAAAAGCAAGAGTCAGACACTTAACCCCTGAGCCACCCAGGCACCCCAGCTCTCTCACTTTTAAAAAGAGTTTTTTGGGGGCGCCTGGGTGGCTCAGCGGGTTAAGCGCCCAACTTTGGGTCAGGGTCATGATCTCACTGTTTGACTTCGAGCCCTGCATCAGGCTCGCTGCTGTCAGTGCAGGGCCCGCTTCAGATTCTCTGTCTCCCTCACTCTCTGCCCCTCCCCAACTCTCTCTTTCTCTCAAAAATAAATAAAATAGGGGCGCCTGGGTGGCTCAGTCGGTTAAGCATCCATCTTCAGCTCAGGTCATGATGTCGCAGCTTGTGAGTTCGAGCTCCGCATTGAGCTTTGTGCTGACAGCTCAGAGCCTGGAGCCTGCTTCAGATTCTGTGTTTCCATCTCTCTCTCTGCCCCTCCCCAGCTCGTGCTCTGTCTCTCTCTCTCTCAAAAATAAATAAACATTAAAAAATTAAAAATGAATAAATCAATAAAATATTAAAATATGTATTTTTTAAAAATAAAAATAAATGAATAATAAGATTTTTTTCGGTGACATCTCCTAAAGTCCTCCTGAGGGATTTGGTCTCAAGGGTACAGGCTGAGGAGGCTCCTTTGCCTTTTCATTAAAGATTGCTCCCCACTGGGTAACAGAGCACAGGAGGCAGGGGACCCAGGACCTGTGTGTGGCCAGCAGGTGGGCCTTGGCCTCACTGGTCCTGAGAAGCAGCTCGCTGGGCAGCAGGACACATGAGCACAGCAACCCCACATTCGTGCTCCGAGACTTGATGGACCCAGGTTCTAGAACTCTCTGGCACCCACCGGCTACATGACCAGCAACTCATTCTCTTCTCTGAGCCTCAGCTTTTTCATCTGTAAAATGGGGGCAACAGTCGCCATCATTGGGTTGCGCCAGAAACAAGACAGGCGCTGCTCAATAGAACTTTCCTCGATGGCGGACGTACTCCGTCTGCACTGTCCTGTATGGCTGCCACCAGCCCCACGTGTCCACTGAGCACCTGAAGTGGGCTCCTGTGAAATGAAACTTGTAATTTTACCTCACTTTAACTTAAAATTAATGTTAAGTAGTCATGTAGGGCCAGTGGCGATCACCCTAGATGCCCCCAAGGACTTGCTGAGAGGGGACGGGGGACACGCACTCAGGCCAAGCACCCAGCTCCATGGTCCTCCTCCTTCACACCCCCCCTACTTACCCCACACAGTCTAGGCGGTGGAGCAGGCCTCTGCCTGCAGCCTGGCCCCCAGGGCCCCCTCTAAAAGGACAGAAGGCAGGTGGTTGGGCTCTTGGGGAACAAAACGGGCGCCGGCTGGGGAGCGGGCTCCGTGGACTCCATAATGACGTGAATCCTTGAACCGCTGACCTCTCTTCCTGCCCCTATTGGCCCCAGACCTCTATTCTAGAACCCCATCTCCTGCCGTTTCCCCCAGCAACTCCTAAGGTCACTCCTGGAATGTCTGGGCTACAGCTATAGGATCAGAACGGACCCTCCCCCACTCCTGAAAGTGGCAGCGGGGGCCCCTGTGGGGACGTGCAGGAGGTCCCGGCCCCCGGGCGGGCTGTGAGGCCGGCGCCCAGGGAGCGCTGCCCACAGGCGCGCAGTCTGCCGGCAGAGTCCGGCCTGGAATCCAGACCAGGCTCCCGTCTGACCCGCTCGCTTTGCAGAAGCAGAAACCCAGACGTGGCTGGACAAGAGCATGGGCAAGGCAGGGAGAGTCGGGGCTCGAGCCCAGCCCCCAGCTCTGCCTGGGCTGAACGGGCCTCCTCAGAGGCGATTCTGGAGCGGCCAGGGAGGAGGGGCCCCACGCCGGGGCAGGTCAAGCCCGGGGATGGCTGCGTGCTTCCGGGGGGGGGCGGGTGCAGCTTCAAAAGCCTGAGCAGCAGGAACTGAAACCTAGCCAAGCCATCCCATTCCTGTCCCTGACCTACCCCAGCCCGCCCACACTGGTGAGGGAGGAGTGACATCTGGGGGAGTGACAGGGAGGACTCCAGAAAAACTTGCCACAAAGAACCACAGCTCCTGGTGTGAGCCCAAGAACAGGTGTGGGTCACCCGGAGCTGGGAAATGCTCCCGAGGACAAGGAGCCCCGGCCTGTCTGCCCCGCCGCCGCCAGCACAGCCTTCTCTTCACCTCCCAGGTGCCCCTGCCTCCCCCCACAGAAGGGCCACGGGCATCCCCTCCAGACCCACGCCCACATGGCCTGGTCTCACCCACACAGGCCCACCCCTGCCAGCCTCCCCAGCAGCAGCACCCGCCTGCCCGCTGTGCAGAGCCCCCTCCCTCTGGCAGCCTCCGCTCTGGGCCCCTTCTGACCCCTAACCCCAACTCCGCGCCTGCCTGACCTCCCTCACTTCCTGCATAGCTTGAGCTTTACTGAAGATACGACCAACTTTCCCTTCTCCTTCGGTTTTTATTTTTTAAACTATGGTAAAATACAGAGGCGCCTGGGTGGCTCAGTCAGTTAAGCATCCGACGTGGACTCAGGCCATGATCTCACGGCTTATGAGTTCCAGCCCCACGCTGGGCTCTGTGCTGGCAGCTCAGCACTTCAGATCCTCTGTCTCCCTCTCTGTCTATCCTTCCCCCGCTAGTTCTGTCTTCCTCTCTCAAAAATAAATAAATAAACTTAAAAAACTGTGGTAAGAGACATAACATCAAATTTGCCATCGTAACTATTTTCAAGTGTCCAGTTCGGTAGCACGAAGTCCGGTCACACTGTCGTGCAGCCGCCACCCCCATCCCGCTCCAGATCTCTCTCATCTTGCAAAACTGAGACTCGGCCTCTTTTCACACCAGCTTCCCATTCCCAGTCCCCGGCCCCTGGCACCCGCCCTTCTACTGTCTGTCGCTGTGAGCCTGACTCCTCCCGGCCTCTCATACGAGGGGAATCATGTGGTATTTGCCCTTTCGTGTCTGGCTTCTTTCACTCGGCAAGTCTTCTGGATCCATCCACGATGCAGTGGGTTCTTTTAAAAAAAACAACAAACTGTTTCTCCCCCTGGAACCTGTATTCCGGGGGGCGGGCTGTGGGCTGATTGCATTCACTGCTGTCCCCCCAGGGCCTATAGGAGCACCTGGCACCCAGCAGGCACGGGATGAATCTTCCGAACGAATGAACGAACGGATGCCCGAATAAGGACTTTGCGGAGGTTAGTGACCCACGGCTCTGGGCCCGCCCCTCCCCCACTGCGGACCAGGTCCCACATGGTGGCCCCTCCCACCCAGCACCGTGGGACGGGCTTGATGGGCTTTCTCCCCAGATGTGGCCTGTCTATGAAAGGATTATTACAGGAACAGGCAGAGTCCCCCTGCCATGGACGTGACAATGTGCTTCGAAGGCTCACAGCTAGTTGCGCACAGAACGGGAGGAGAGTCAGAGTGAGCAAGGGCCTGGAGCATCTGGTCCTGCCAGTGGGGCAGGGGAGGCGGGCACCCGGCAGGGCAGCTGTCTCTGGTGTGGATTTAGGAGACTGCAGTCCATCTGAGGGTCTGAGGCTCGCGACCGTGGTGGTCCCCTGCCTTTCACATATGGCCTCCTACTCCCTGCAAACCCATTTACCTTGTTCTGGGCCAGACGAGCCTGGAAAATGGAATCAGGCGGACCCCTCCACACATGCAGCAAGCCTGAAGGGGTGACAGTGCAAGGGGGTGCTCACCTCTTGCCAGATTTGGGGTGCCCCCAAAGCAGGAGGCGTCTACGAGAAGACAGGTGCCAAGAGCGTGTGGCGAGGCCTCGGTGCCCGGCTAGACCTCAGCCAGGTCACTGTGCTAGGAGACGGTGACCCCAGCAGTGCCCCACAACCAGGCCAGAGCTCCACCCCACTAGGGAGAAAACAAACAGATGGGGACAGTGGAAAAACAACTGTACCTTTAAATTATTTGGCCCACAGATATGAAAAACATTTGCATGTTTTGAAGCTGTTTGCATGTTTGGTTATTTTTAGGGTGAACCCAGTTGCCTCTCCTTGGAACCGGATGGAGCCCAAGAGGCACGTAGTCCTTTTTCCCAGACGGGGGTCCTGGTCCCGTGTCCCTGGGAACGAGGGCTTGAGGAGGAGGTCCCTGGGGCTCTCGGGCAACAGGGCCCCCACCGGGACGTGCCCCCGGGGCCAAGGCAGGTCTGCTGGGACTTTTAAGGTGTGTCACGGTGGACATGAGGACAGGACAGCCACCCACCTGGGCCCAGAAAGGGCCCCCTTCCCCCACTCAGAGTACGATTTGAATGCGGGGAAGAAATCTCAGTGTTCTGCCTCCACCCGTACCAGGCCCGGCTAATGGGAATATTTTGCGGACATATTTCTAGAACAAGCAGCAATTAGAGCAGATTTTCTCTCCCATTCCCCCTCCCCAAAACAGGAATAAATCAGTCCTACCAATTTCCCAGCTAATGATTTCCTCCATTAAATTAAAAAGAAGAAGAAGAAAATGTTTTTTTAAATGGATTACCAGCCCTGTGCTCTCAGAAACCATGTGACCCGCCAGCCCCTCTTAAGTCCTGATGCAGCAAAGTCCCTTAATTAATTTTTAATAAATAAAAAAGTCATAGTCTGAGAAGCACTCCTCCCCCTCCTGCCCGCGGTCAGCCTGGCACACAAGGGTGAGGTCCAGGCTGGCTGTGGGAAGCCGGCCGCGTAGGGTCAAGGGTGACCCGAGGGTCAGGGCATTCCGAAGACTCATTTCGAAGAAGAGAAAAATGAGCCCGGGCTGGGAGGCGCGTGAGCACATGACCCGGGCCCCAAGGTGGACCCCGAGCGGTCGTGTGCACCAAGGACGACTGAATGTGGGATGGGGGCCTTGGTTTCAAGGTGTGCCCACCTGGAGAAGCGTCGACAGGTAGAGCCAGGGGCTGAGGAGGCCACGCCTTCAGGGCGTGCGGACGAAGTGAGTTACCTTGTCCAGGACCTGCCCTGCTCGCCCCCTTCTGTTTCTTGGTGGCTCCGGGACAGGGCAGGCATGCAGTGCCAACACCCCACTTGTTTCTAAAAAGTCCACCCCCGGCAGCATGGGCGAACCTTGAAAGCATTATGCTAAGTGACAGTGGGCAGACATGAAAGGACAAATTCTTTATGATTCCACTTACAGGAGGTGCCTAGAACTGGCAGATTTGAGGAGACAGAAAGGAGAGGGGTGGTGATGGGGATAGGGAGAATGGAGGATTAGTGCTTAATGGGGACAGAATTTCTGTTTGGGGAAAGAAAAGGTTTCTGGAGATGGACGGAAGAAGGAGGGGGGAGGGAGGGAGGGAAGGATGGAAGGAAAAAGAAAGAAGGAAAGCAAGCAAGCAAGAAGGAAAGAAAGAAAGAAAAGGAAGGAAGGAAGGAAGGGAAGGAAGGAAGGGAAGGAAGGAAGGAAGGGAAGGAAGGAGGGAGGGAGGGAAGGAGGAAGGGAAGGAGGGAGGAGGGAGGGAGGGAGGACTGAAGGCGGGCAGGGAGGGAGGGAGGAGAGAAGGCAGGGAGGGAGGAGGGTGGGAGTGACGAGGGAGGCACAGGGAGGAGCCCGAGCAAGCAGTGCTAGGACTCTGACGTCCGGACTCGTGAAGTCCCTGGAAGCCGGCGGTAAAGTTCTCAGAGCAGATCCCGCGGGGAAGCCCACAGCGGGGCTACACTGGCCCGGTTTCTCCCGAAGGTCTCCAATGTCAAGCCCCAGACTCATGTACTTCGTCCCATCGGCCAGCTGCGCAGGTCAGCACCGAGAGTCGTCAAGTCCCTCGGAACGAGGGCTGGGGTGAGGAGGGGAGGAACATCTCCGTGTCCGGCTCTGCCTTCGCAGCAGCTCAGAGACCCAGGGGACACCTGAAGGCCCACGCACCCAGGGAGACATGCCCCCCCACACACACTGGCAGGGGATTCCCCGCACACAGCTAAAGGGCGAGCTGTTCTCAACCCCTCCACGAAGGTGGTTCACTCCGCCCTGTGCCACCTTCTAAAGGCTGTCTGCAAACCTCTTCGGAAACCACTGTGCTCGGCAGGCTCCTGCAGCTCTGAATTTCTCCCCGGTCCCCCTGCTACCAGCCCAGGGCAGCAAAGTGAGCCTTAACAATGTAAATAGGGTATGCTGCTCCTGTACCTCAAACCCTCCAGCGACTCCCTTCACACTTGGAATCAAGACCAGAGTCTCTGCCGTGACCTCCAAGTCTTCCAAGCCTGGGCCCCTGACTCTTTGTCCCCTAGCACGTCTTCCGTCTCCTTCAGCTCCAGCCACTCTGGCTTCCCCACTGTTCCTCAAACTTGCCAAACACGCTTCTACCTCAGGGCCCTTGCACCTGTTGTTCCTGCTTTCCCAGACATTACATGACTTATTTCCTAAGACTGTGTAGGTTCCTAGACAGGTCCTCTCTGACTATGCCGTCTAAAACCCCCTGCCACCCCACCCTCTCTCTCCACTCTATTCTCTTATCTTCCTTCCTGGCATTTAGCACCACCAAACAGTTTATCTCTTTCACTGTTGAACCTCCAGGACTCAGAACAATGTCTGGCATGTGAGTGGTGTTCGAAAACTGCTGATGGCTTTAGGAGGAAAGGTGGGGGGCGCCCGGGGGGCTCCGTCAGTTAGGCATCGACTTCAGCTTGGATCATGATTTCGCAGTTTGTGAGTTCGAGCCCCGCATCTGCCTCACTGCTGTCAGCACAGAGCCTGCCTCAGATCCTCTGTCTCCCTCTCTCTGCCTCTCCCCTGCTCATTCTCTCTAATAACCTTAAAAAAAAAAAAAAAAAAAAAGGGAAGGCGGTTGGCAGACAGGTGGCAGAAACTTCTGGGAACTGATGACGTCCTGTCAGTCGGTCTGCAGCCAGTTTACACAGTCGTCAGCAGTATGCTTGGTATTCGTACATTTTCCGCATGTTTGCTACAGCTCAATGAAAAGTGTTGCATTTTTATAAAAAATAAGCTCTGCTGAGTGAAGTAACTAGGGACAGCGAGACCATGAAAGACGAAAGACGCACGACAAAGCTCTTTAACGGCACGTATGGGGGCGCCTGGGTGGTTCAGTCAATTAAATGTCCAACTTCGGCTCAGGTCATGATCTCACGGTTTGTGGGTTTGAGCCCCACATGCTGCCAGCACAGATCCCTCTGCCCCCTCTCTCTGCCCCTCCCCCACTTTCTCTCTCTCTCTCCCTCTCTCTCTCTCTCTCCCCCCCCCCCCCCCCCCGCAAAATAAAACATTTAGGGCACCTGGGTGGCTCAGTTAGTTAAGGGTCTGACTCTTGGTTTTGGCTCAGGTCTTAATCTCACAGTTTGCGGGTTCGAGCTCCACATCGGGCTCCGTGCTGACACTGTGGAGCCTGCTTGGGATTCTCTCTGTCTCCCTCTCCTTCTGCCCCTCCCCTGCTTGCACACATTCTCTCTTTCAAAATAAATAAATAAACTTTAATAAATAAATAAATATTTTAAAAAGCCTAAAGGCGTGTACAGAGCCCACAAGACAGAGCGGACCAAACCAAGTTGAACACGGTGGTTGGTCCATCTCCTCATCCCTCACAAAGTTGTCTTACTTTTTCTGGAGACTGAGAAGGTAAGGGACGAGTCCTGCGGGACACGGCGGTCACCCGGACTTCAGTGAGGCCTCTTACAGGGAATATCTAGGGCCCCTTTGCGCAAACTTGGAGAAGCTGGAGGTTGTAAAACTCCCACCTGCCCACCCCCCCCCCCCGCCAGACCCCCAGGGCATTAGACGCCAGGCTGTTTGGTTTGGCCGCAAGGTCAGCTGTCTGTGTGTTCTGTGCCACGGCAGGGGTGTCGCTGACAGAGGCACGTGCACGCTGCTCGCAGGCCAGCCAGCAGCCTGGCTCCCACAAAGGAGGCCAACTGCACCCAGGCCTCCCTGCCCGGCCCGCCCCTTCCCTGCCCTCTTCCTACGGCTCTCGGACGCCTGGCCTGCTTCCAAAGGGGGCGCTCACCACCCTCGCCGCCAGCCCGGAGCCCTGTCCTGTGAAGACCGGCAGCCACCCTCGGGTCTCCGATGGCCCCAGGCCTTGCTCTCTGCAGACCAGCCCGGGGGCAAAGGGGATCATTCCAGTCTCAAGCAGTCTGTAAAACTGTGCCAAGGCAAGGAGGGAAGAGAAAGACAGAGAACGTCGAGGAGAAAACCAGCACACAAATTTTCCTCCCATCCTCAGACCGAAAAGTTCCAGAACGTCCCTGCCTCGCCCTCGCCAAAAGCACACGTGCAAACAAAGCCAGAGAAAGCGCCGGATGAGCCACCGATCTGAGCGACAGGCCTCCGTCTTCCTTTGCCTCCCTGCCCCCCTCCGCCTCCCTACCGGCCCTCAAGCTCAGGCCAAGGGTGGCAGAGCACCCTCGTGTACTGACAAAGCAGATGTGACCATTGGGTTCTGGACGTGACAAACCACAGTGCTCTGTTGTAAAGGCCTTGCTGCCAGCCGACAGACCCGCGACCACGAGGGAGAGCCAGCCCGCGGGCATCCGTGCGGCCGCCGGAGAGGCGAGACTGGCGCCGCGAACAGGGAGGACTCCGACGCGGAGCAGACAGGACACGGCAGGGGTGGCACTTCGCGTTGGCTGTCTGTGGCCAGGTAACCGATCCCCCAAAACTCAGTGGTTTAAAACAATAAACGTGTAGGGGCGCCTGGGTGGCTCTGTCGGTTAAGAGTCCAACTGCGGCTCAGGTCACGATCTCACCGTGCGTAAGTCAAGCTCCGCGTTGGGCTCTGTGCTGACAGCTCAGACCCTGGACCCTTCCGACGGTGTTTCCCTCGCTCTCTGCCCCTCCCCCATTCATGCTCTGTCTCTGCCTCTGTCTCTCAAAAACAAATATGTTAAAAAAAAAAAAACAATAAACGTTTATAGTTTCATACTGTTTCTGTGCCTCGAGACCCTAAGAGCGGCTCAGCTGGGTGGTTCTGGCTCCAGCTCTCTCGTGAGGTCACTGTCAAGATGCTGACCAGGGCTGCAGTGACCTCAGAAGCCCTGGCTGGGGCTGGAAGAGCCACTTGTGAGGGAACTGACTCATGGGACCAATAAGTTAGTGCTGGTTGTGGGCAAGAGGTCTCGGTCCCTCACCACCTCTCTGGACCTCTCCAGGGTGCAGCCGGCCAGTCCCCCTGACGTGGTGGCCGGCTTCCCAGAGCAAGGGAGCGTGAGAGAGGAGGGCGTACGCCACACCTGCCTTGGCCATCACCCTCCCCCCTTTCCCCAACATCCACGGGCTGCACAGGTCAGCGGGGCCGTGACGGCGGGGGGGCGGAGGCCACCTCGGCAGCTCCCAGCCCTCGTCCCAGCCCGTCTTCTTTTATCCTCCGGGCAGATCTGGGAGACCGGCTTACCCCTCTTCTTTCCACAGATGGAGAAACGGAAGCTCTGGCAGGCACTCTGTCCTGCCCGGGGACCCCAGGGGCCCCCACTGGGCAGCGGAGCCTCAAAAGGGAGTCCAAAGGGTGCCCGCCACGTCCCCTCAACTCTCAGTGTTCCCACAGGTGCAGAATAAGGCGAACGCCGGCGAGGACCGGGCGGGCTCACGGGCGAGAAGCGCCCAGCCCGGGCCCGGGGGCGGGCGGCACTCGCTCAGGACCAGCAGCTGCGCTAACGTGTCGGACTCGGGGTTTCCTGCAGCAACGGGCCGTGCCTCTTCGGAGCCGCGAGGACGAGGTGGCAGCGAGCTCGAGCTGGGGAGGAGGTGGCTGTAGGCACCCAGGGGGGAGGCCGCTCCCACAGTCACCCCCTGGCTGACGGGGCCAGACTGCCGGCCACCAGTCGCCTTGCAGAAACAGCAAGGAGCATTTCCTCACTCGGCCCCGCCTCCTCGCCGGCTCCGAGGTGCCTGACTTCACGGCAGGATCACCTTCTGCAGCCACTTCGTCAGGAGGCAGGCTTCCAGAAGCGTCCAACTGATGTGTGACCCCCAGGAGCAGCCACTCAGAGGCGGGAAGACACAGGTGAAAACCACGGCGAGAGAGCCGCCTTCTGTCTCTGAGAAAAGAGGCTTATCGGTTTTGCCCACTTTGTCCTCACCACCACAGAGGGCAGGGGAGGTTATTAAGTCCATAAATCTAACTTCTCCACGTAGGAGTGACAGTTCTCGATGCTGGTCACCCTTTCCCTGCACGGGCCTGGGTGGGGGTGAGCGGGGGGGGGGGGGACACAGAAGCCAGTGTCACCGTCTGTTTAAGGCCCAAATGCAAGAAGTACCTGCTGCAAAACAAACACAAGGGTCGTCCCTGATGATATATTTTTTTTAAGATTTTGTTTTTAAGGAATCTCTACACCCAACGTGGGTTTCAAACTCACAGCCCTGAGATGAAGAGCTGTGTGCTCCACCGACTGAGCCGGCCAGGCGCCTCAATTTTAAAAGATGGAGATGTTATAATCCCCAGGCGGGCCATCGCGCGGAGCCTCCAGGAGCCTGGCTGTCGGACCCAGGAAGCCTGGCTCCACGTCGCCGCCAGCCCGAAATTCCTACGCAGATCAGTCCTCCTCTCTGGGCCACCCCCCTGTGCACAGAGGACTCCGGCCTGGGAGATGAACAGCTGCCCGATCCGCTCACAGGCTAGGGGAACTCCCTGCACGGAGACGCCCTCATCCATCACCCCTGCCTTGCAGCGCTGACGCGAGACTGAAATTACACAAAGTGCACGAAGCCTCCAGCGGGGCGCCTGCTCCGGGAGCCGGTCCGGGAGCTGTTTCCCCAGGGCCTCCTTGCCCCGGTGCCTAGTTTCGGAACCAGAGGCGGCCCTGCAGGAAAGCGGTTCGGTGGAGCGTTCCTCCAGCCAGTGTCCTGCACTCGCCCCAGTGTGTGTGTGTGGGGGGGGGGCAGGCCCCACCTGCTACAGAACCTTCCCTGTGACCCCTGGTTGTCACCTGCAGACCTCGGAACTAGTCACAGCTCAGGTGTGGCCTGCAAAGAGCTGAGAGGTACCTTTCAGTGCAAGCCTACTCCCCACAAAGCACTGCCACGCCATAGTCTTAAACGGGAGGATTGCCGGTCATTCTGCTTGAAAAGAGGAGACAATGGAGCAAGATTCAACAAAGGCTCCACTGCCCGCCCCTGGCCCCTGGGGTGTGATCCATCAGGCGGGCTCCAATCTGGGCTCCTTCTAGATCTGCCCGCAAGGCTCCCTGAGGCCGCAGGTGCCACCTCAAAGCAAGGCCTCGGGACACACAGGCTCCAGGGACCCAGGCCTCCTGCAGAGAGACCACCGCCTTGGCTGAGGAGTAGTATCTCCCTGTCTCACACGGAAGGAGGAAAAGAAAAGTCACCGGGAAGCCTGAACGGGCCCTCGTGCTCCTGGTCTCCTAATTCTCCCTTCTCCCGCGCTGGCGGCTGCTCAGAGAAAGGACACCCTCCACCCTCGGGGGCCCCTCTTAGAAGCCAGGGTTTGTGCTGTTCACATTCTCTCCTCAATGGTCCCCCGACCCCCTCAGCAGCTCAGAACTCTGCTGGAGATGGAAAATCACCCTTAAATAATAGATAAAGGGAGGGGGCGCCTGGGGGGCTCAGTCAGTTGAGTGTCTGACTGGATTTCAGCTCAGGTCATGATCTCACGGTTCATGGGTTTGAGCCCCATGTTGGGCTCTGTGCTGACAGTGTAGAGCCTGCTTAGGATCCTCCCTCCCTCTCTCTCTCTCTCTCTCTCTCCCCCTCTGCCCATATCCCCTACTTGCTCGCTCACTCTCTCTCTCGAAAAATAAAAATAGGGGCGCCTGGGTGTCTCAGTTGGTTAAGTGTCCAACTTCAGCTCAAGTCATGATTTCAGTATGTGGGTTCGAGTCCCACGTCGGGCTCTGTGCCGACGCCTGGAGCCTGCTTGCGAGTCTGTGACTCCCTCTCTCTGCCCCTCCCCTGCTTGCACTCTGTTTCTCCCTTCTCAAAAATTAATAAACATTTTTAAAAAATTGAAAATAAATAAATAAAAACGGAAAACCAAAATGTGACCCATCCGTACAGAGTATCATTTCGCCATAGAAAAGAACGAAACACTGACACATGGAACGACACGAGTAAACTTGGAAACATGACACTAAGTGGAAGGAGCCGGCCACAAAAGGCCACATACGTATGATTCCATTCATACGGGATGTCCGGAACAGCAGGTCCATGGAGGCAGAAAACACACGCGTGGCTGCCAGGGGCTGGGGCTCGGGGAGCAAGGGGATGAGGTGTCTAGGGTGATGAAAGTGTCCGAAAACTCATCGCGACAACGACTAGACACCTGTGAACATACAGCTGCCCCTTGAAGAGCACAGGCTCATGGGCTTCGCCCTCTCCGCCCGAGTGACTGGAAATCTGTGTAGAACTTCTGACTCTCCAGAAACGTAACTACTAACAGCCTGCTGTTGACCAGTAAACAGTAACACAAGCGATCCATTAACACGTATTTGGTATACGTTCTATGTGTTAAATACCGTATTCTGACAATAAAGAAAGCCAGAGAAAAGACAAATTACTAAGAAATTCATAAGACAGAATACATTTACAGACCTGTCCCAAATTTATTGAAAAAAAAACCTACGTATAAGTGGACAGTTCAAACCTGTGATGTTCAAGGGTCAACTACTAAAACCCATTGAATTTGTACACTCTAAATGGGTGAATTGCGGGGGGTGTGAATTATAGCTCCATAAAGCCGTTTTATTTAAAACATGTAAAAACGGGGCACCTAGTGGCTCGGTCGGCTGAGCATCTGACTTTGATTCAGGTTGTGATCTCGTGGTTCATGAGTTTGAGCCCCACATCGGGCTCTCTGCTGACAGCTCAGAGCCCGCTTTGGATCCTCTGTCCCCCTCTCTCTGCCCCTTTCCTGCTTGCTCTCGCTCTCAAAAATAAACATTAAAAATTTTTTATAAAAATAAAATGGCAAAAATAAGACTAGTGTTTGTTAACAACTGACGGAGGAGGCTCTGAAGTGGAGGCTCCCTCTGCCCCTGAGCCTTGCCTGCCCCCCTCCCCGTCACTCCACAGCCCCCTCCCTAGTGGGACCATAGCTCGGAGATCGTTGGTCCCTCTGGGGCCAGCACTGGGAGGGAAAACAAGGAGGCACGGCTCTCCTTACCCCCCACCAGGAACCAGAGAACAGGCGGTGATGGCCCTGGGCAGAAACTGCTGCTCCCCATCTTTCCAAAAAAATTTTTTTTAATGTTTATTTATTTTTGAGATAGAGAGAAAGAGACAGAGAGAGACGGAGTGTGAGCAGGGGAGAGGCAGAGAGAGAGGGAGACACAGAATCCGAAGCAGGCTCCAGGCTCTGAGCTATCAGCACAGAGCCCGACGCAGGGGCTTGAACTCAAAAACCTTGTGATCACGACCTGAGCCGAAGTCAGAGGCTTAACCAACTGAGCCACCCAGGCGCCCCTGCTGCTCCCCGTCTTTAAAGTCCCCAGCCCTAAGGCCAAAGGCAATAACACATGGACCTCCCGCTGGAGGGTCTGACTGCCGATGGCCATGCCTCTCTCACCTCTGCTAAAACAACAGCAGCGACAGACAGCATGATGATGCTTGATGCCAAGAGGAACCAGAAGTGTGTATTATTCTGTGGTAGGGGCCCCGCGCCCTGGACAAGCACCCCCCCCACCATCCCCCAGCACCAGGTGTCTGAGGATCCCATGAGCTGGAGGACGGTGGGCAGAGAAGACCGGGGTCCATGGTGAGGAACCTGGAGTTTGCAGAGGCAGAGCCGGACCCCATCGGCACCCAATCACCTCAAGGACAAAGCCGGGACCCAAGCCAGAGACTGGGGTCTGATGCTGCAGCTGGCCCGGTGCAGACAGGGGGACGATGTGAGAGTCTGGTCGGGGCGAGTACACCCCAAAAACACTGTCAAACTGTCAGAGCAGCTGCCTCTGCCCAGATCACAGGATCACAAGCTTCCCACGGAGCCAGGTGACTTATCTCAGAAGCGCTCATCTTATTTCAGCCTCGCCAACCCAGGCCGACCAGACATTCTGGGGGGCGATCTCAGCTCGGGGGACCCGTCAGGGGAACAGAGCTGAAGAGGCGCGTGGAGGCCAGGGACACAGGGAAACTGCTCGGGTCTCTCTGAGTGGCCCCCTGGGCCTCGCTTCTGGTCTGCGCAGAGGGGTCGCCACCAAGTAAGACAGACGCCTGCCCCAAAGCGTTTCTTTCACCCCCCCCTCCCTCGAACTCTAGGAGGCGACGTTTTACAATTCCTGTTTTGCAGAGTCTAACTGACAAGGCTCCGAGGGTGACAGCACCTGCCAGAATCCAAGTCCAGGTTGTCCCTAAGGCCTAGGACCCCAGTCTGGCACCGGCTTGCCTTCCAGACCACGCGAGCCGGGCACAGCCCACCCGCCCTGCTCGGCTCCAGAGGCCCCATGGGAAGCAGTGGGTGAGAGAGCAAGATTGAGCCAGGTCCGCCAGCAAGGGCTGGACATCCGCAGGGCAGGGGACAAGGCAAGACAGAGAGGGTACAGGAGCACCTCTGGGGGTCCCCAAGGGCCAAGCGAGTGCCCTCAGCTTTCCAGCTTCCTGGACCGGGAAGGAAGTGCCTTTCACAGGCGCCAGGACGACCCCAGAGGGGGCCCGGCGGATCTGGGTGCGGCCCTGGGAAAGCCCAGGCTCTTGCCCCGGAGTCCCCTGGGTGCCTCTGAACACAGGTCCCTTCACCCAGCCTCCTCGGGGATCAGTTTCCCTACGATCTTGCGATACAATAAAAAATACATATTAGGTCTTCGGTTCCTTTTCTGGCCAGCTGCAGAGCTCCTAAAACTCCTGGGATTTCCTGAACAATAAGAGTGTCTTTTGTATGCTAATGAGCTGGAGGCTGAGCTCCCCAGAGGAAGCCCCAGCGACCAGCCCCCCTGCCTACCCGTTCCCCTACCCCCAGGAGGGGGGAAGGGGCTAGAGATCGAACTTATCACAGTGACAATGATTTAAGCATCTATGCATGAAAACCCTCAACAACAGGGTTCCGAGAGCCTCCGGGTGGTCACCTGGAAGGGCAGCACTCTCGAATCCGCAGGGACAGAAGCCCCTGACGTAGGGATCCTCTGGACCTCACTGCGCATGCCTCTTCATCTGGCTGTCTGTGTCCTTTATCGCACCCTTTACAATAAACCAACAAACATCAGCAGCTGTGTCCGGAGTTCTGCGAACCATTCTCGCAAACTATCAAACCAGAGGCGGAGGGAGAGACGAACAGGAAGCCCAGCTTCCGAGCCATGTGGGACAGAAGCACGGGGAACCCAGAACCCAGCACTCGGGATCGACCGGCATCTGACACGTAAGGCAGTTGTGGGACCGAGCCCCTAACCCGTGGGGTCTGCGCCGACTCTGGGGCACTCGTGTCAGAATGGAGCTGACATACGGGACACCCGGCTGGTGTCCACAGATAACCGGAGAACTGCGTGGTGTGAAAGACCACACGAGGTGTGTCAGAGGCTGGCTGAGGAGGGAAACGGCTGCCTTCCGGTCCCCACCAGAGAAGTGGAGGCCCGGCCTCGCATGGCCTTTGGGAGCCTCCTGGCTCTGATCGCAGCCCCAGCAGACAGACACCAGGGCTCCAGGGCAGCGTGGGACCTCTGACTCACGTACTTGGTAGTCAACATCACACCCTTTCCCCGAAGGCAGGGTCAGGGCCACACAAATCTCTCCTTTCTTCTATCAAAATACACCCGCAGAATCGTAAATACATGAAAATATTTACATTAGCAGATTAACTTCTGGGTCCTGCGGCTCGCTTAAGCAAACATGTTTATCTCTCTGTCAAACAACACTTTAGAGTTACTTCTCTTTGGGGGTGCTAGGACTCACTCGGCACTACGGTGAGGAGGGGAGGGGAGCGGGCAGGGGGAGGGGATGCGGAGAGCCACACATTAACATCTCTTTACGGCCGGTCATAGGGAAGCCCAGGTCACAGGGAAGCCCAGGTCACAGGGAAGCCCAGGTCACAGGGAACCCCAGGTCGGGTCAAGGGCTGAGCGTCTTAGGGGTCAGTTATCTAGGCTCCAGACCCGGGCTACTGGCAGGTGGCCAAGCTTACTGGACAAAGTCACCCCTCTGGTGACAAAGGAAGCCGCTGGTGGCTTCACGCAGGGCATCTGCGGACAGCAGCTCAGCACTGCCATCTTGACAAACCCCACTTTCTCGGGCATGCACCCACACGCATACATCCCGGTTTCACAGGCTGTTAAAACCAAAAAAAAAAAAAAAATCTTTCAGGTATGCCCTCAACAAAGCAAGCTACCGTGACGCTGCCATCAGCCTGCCCCCTCCTCCCCCCACCTCCGACCTGTCATCCTCACGAAGCCCGATGAAGCCCTCTTCTGATACCCACATCGGAGTGTGACGTTCCTGGATAAAGGCCCCTCCACACTCCCCCTCGACTCTCAGGAGGACCTCCACACTCCTCAACCAGCGCACAACCCCCCACGCACCTGGCTCCTTCCCTCCACCCCACCAGGCCTCCCGGCACAGCCCCTAACCAGACTCACAGTGGGACCCACTGGGCCTCCATGCCTTTGTGTAGGCTGTTCCTTCTGCAAGGAAGGCCTTCCCCCCTTACACGGACCCCACCTCGGCTGTGGGGTGAACCTGGCATTGCAAGGGCTGAACACAAGCACCAGCACCCGAGACCTTCCTCCCTGGGCTCCCTGCCCCATCCCCACAGTCCTGTGGCACGGGCACCACCAAGGGCAGACTCTGTCCCTTCCAGTGGCCGATGAGCCCCTAAGAGTGGCGGTTCATCAGACCTGGTTCATCTCAGCTCCCAGCTCACACTCAGGGTTAAAGCCGTCTGCTCTAGGATAACCATGGCACAAGGGCATAGAGCCCTCCTCGTCCACGGGCCTGGCCGCACCTCCACGCAGCAGCTGCCCACTCCCTGGGTGCAGACAGCAAGCACCGTCTATGCAGGCAGTGTTACTAGGGGTGACTTCTTCCTCTCACCAGCTCTGCTCGCACTCCAGCTCTCAGCCTTTGTTGGCCGAGGCCACAGGAGGCGAGCAGGCTTGCAGGAAGCCACTTCCCGGGCTGGGAGATTGCACGGAAACAATGTTTTATTCACAGGGAGCTCACAGGATTCTTGCCAGCTTACCGACTACTCTCTTCGTCCGCGAGAAGTATCTCTTGGGCAAGCGTCCTGTTCCTCGCTCTACGCCAACCTCAGGTAACTGCTCCCGCCCAGGAGGACGCAGCAGGGAAATGGGCAGGAAGGAAGACAAGAGCGAGGAAGGGCAAGGGCCAGGGAGTGGCCGGACCCCTCCCCTGCAACTCCGGCCTAAACAAGGGTCACTCCCCCCGCTGAGCAGTGAGGATGGGGAAGCAGAAGCTGTGCTCTTGTCAGGAGGGTGGATCCAGGCAGGGAGGAAGCAGAAGAGGAGACAGGCGTGAGGCCTGAGGAAGCCGCCTGGGCCCCAGAACCGCCTGAGGCCCAGCCCTTGTCTGCGGGCAGCTCCGCAACAGGAACCAGGCCTTGGGGAGACTGAGCCGAGGTGAGGATGCTGAACGGGCCGCGGTTCATAGCACGACATACTGTCCTCCACCCAGCTGTCCCTGGGACTCCCGCGTGGGCCACTGGCCATTCCCCTTTATAAGCTGCTCTAAGGAGCGATACAGGGAAGCGCCCCCCAGCAGCCAGCCCTTCTGCACGAGGTCCCAGCAAACCTGCACCCTCCCCACTCCCTCCTCTATCCCGGGGGGGGGGGGCGGGGGGGCGCCAAGCACACACGGGCTTTGGGAGGGAGTCGGCAAGGAAATCTATCTTTCCACACACGGCTGGTGGCGGCGTGGCTGGGGGGTGTTCTAGCAGACTTATTTATAGCCGAACACCCCGTCCGCACACTCTCCAGTACTGCCTGCCTGCCTGCCTGCCACTGGGGCTTTTCAATCCGTGTCTATATTTATCCCCCGAAGCCGCTGGGATAATGGCGAGGCCAGAAATAGCCTTGAAGACATTCACGTGAAGTTGATGGGCAGGTCCCCAGCTCCCAGGCTGACCTCGCCCCCCGCATCTGCTGCTTGGCAGTGGGTAACAGGGAACAGCTGGATGGGCCGGCAAGGCAGCCGAAGCCAGATGGGAACGACATAATCCCGCTCTCCCTGCCGGCCACAGCCCTCTGGGGCGGCGCGGCGGACAAGCCCGGAACAACACATCTCAGCTGCCAGGCTACAGGGAGACCAAAAGCGAAGCGATCTCTTGATGGACGTCAGCATGTTAATCAGCTCAGAGACGGAACGGAGACTCAAAGGGAGCGGGCGGGAGGGCTCCGCAGGTTCCCGGACACACGTTCACAAAAAGCAGGTCACCCCTGCACCAAGGTTGCAGGAATACACCCTCTGGTCTCGCCCCCTCCCACCTGGGCACAGGTGCTGGCCCACAGGGGAAGCAGGGTCTCCAGCTTACCCAGCCACTTCCCACCTCCTGGAAGGAGGACAACTCGGAGACAACCTGGCTGGTCAGGGAAGAAGCAGCAGGCCCCTTAGGGGAACCAGTGGGCTGTTTCTGGTCCTTAGCTTCAGCGTCCTGGAAGAAGAACTTGCCATCTGGGATAGGGGATAGGCACTCATCTGAGCACCTGATGTATTAAAAGAGGAAGGAATGGAGTATGGCTGGAACAGAGAGAAAGCGCCAGCGGACAGTCTGATGGGGTAGATTTCATAGAATAGTGGCTGTTTTGGTCGGACTTTGAAAGATGCATAGGAGTTTACCAGGAGAGAAGGGGGAAAGGCACGGGGACTATCACGAGCCAATGGTTTAGTATTCAAAGTGCACGGTGTGTCTGGGGAATGGCGGGGGCGGGAGTGTAGGCTCAAGGGCGGCCAGACGACTCAGACTAAGGGCCGGGCCCCATCGCAGACCTCAGGAGCAGAGCCTCTGAGCGAACGGGATGGAGAAGCCTCACTCACCATCCTTGTGGCTGTACCTATGGCCTGAGTGGGGCGTTCTCTGCCAGGGCCTCCGGGCTGGTCCCTGACACCTCCACGCAGTGTGGATCTTTAGCCCCTGGTCCTGACCTACCCTCTCCCTCCTTCCCAGGAGCCCTGGCCCATTCCGGCCCAGCTCTCCATGTCTATTGGTTTAAAAAAAATGTGGAGGAGGGTTGTCTGGGTGGCTCAGTCGATTAAGCGTCCGACTTCAGCTCGGGTCATGATCTCACGGTTCGTGAGTTCGAGCCCCGCGTCGGGCTCTGTGCTGACAGCTCAGAGCCTGAGCCTGCTTCAGATTCTGTGTTTCCTTCTCTCTCTGCCCCTCCCCCACTTGTTCTCATTCTCCTTCTCTCTCTAAAATAAACATTAAAAAAAGTTTTTTTAATGTGCACTGCAAAATGGGACAGCTGCTTTGGAAAAGTCTGCGGCTCCTCGAAATGTTAGACTGAGTTACCATGTGACACAGCAATTCCGCTCCCCAGTACGTGCTCAGGAGGAATGAAACAGAAGTCCGCACAACCGCCTGTGCATGAATGTTCACGGCAGCGTTATTTGTAATAGCCAAAAACAGATGTGGAGCATGGATAAACCCTGAAAAGACAATGCTGAGTGAAGAAGCCAGTCACTAAAGGCCAAGTAGTGTGAGAGCCCATTACACAAAATGTCCCGAGCAGGCAAATCCACGGGGCCAGGAAGCAGATTAGTGCTTGCCAGGGGGTGGCGGAAGGGGAGCAACAGCAAAGGAGTACAGGCTGCTTTTTGGAGTGATAAAAATGTTCCCAAATTTTCCGATGGTTGCATAAGTTTGTGAATATATGAAATATCACTAAATTGTACACTTTAAATGGGTGCATTGTATGCTCCATAAGTTATATCTTGGTCAAGCTGCTGAAAAACCACCAAGCTGTGCAAAACCGGAAGTGCACAAGCTCAGCATGCTCGAGGAGACGGGGCAGAGTGCAGGGGGGCAGCCGGGCAGCCTCGGTGGCCACCCTGTGGCATTCCGCTGGTTGTTCACTTCTCCAAGCCGGGCCTGTCCCCGGTTTCCTGTGTCATACACAGGGCTTAGGAGCGGGCACGTCACGGTCCATTCTTTTCTAGAAGAGAGGACTCAGGCCTCACCTGGGGCAGGTGCATCTTTAAACACCCTCCTTCACACTCTGCCTCCATGGCTCTGGGGTCTCCAGTCCCAAAAGCCTTTCCGGACCTCACAGACAGAGGGAACCATTCGCTCGTGTGCCCCGAGCCCCACACAGACTGGGATCAGGGAGCTCTGCCAACTAGGGGCACAGCCACCGGTCCCCAGGCGGCTGTGAGCCCTGGGATCCCCAGTCAACTCCGCTTGTTTGTGTTAGGCAAGGACCGTTTGTGTACGAAGCACCTAGTAAGTACCAGGCACCATGTGAGATGCTCTATGCCGGCTCTCTTGTTTGCTCTCTTTCCTCTGGTCATCTTTGCAAAACGCTCTCGTAGTTGAAGAAAACACGCCCCTGACCTCAGATCCCCGATGCGGCTGGAGTGAGGCGCGGGTCCCGGGGTGGGCTGGCCCTGGGGCAACTCGTGTTGTAAGAGCTGTCCCTCCTGCTGAGATGACATCTCGTCTCATCCTCGCCCACTCGGTTCCATTTAATAAACTCATTCACAGTGAAGCACCAGGGAGTGAGTGCGCCGTATTTCCCGAAAGGGGCCGTTCTGATTGGGCTTTGAAGGATGCACAGGAGTTTACCAGAGGGAGAAGGCGGAAAGGCACAGGGAACAGCATGAGCCAACGGCTTTAGAACTCGAAGTGCACGGCCTAGAGAGGGCACAGCTCATCTAGAGGGAGGAGGGGACGCATGGTTCTCCCCCCCTCAGAGCACAACTCGGGTTTATTTTTACCTCTGGCACATAACACAGCTCAGGTACACAGGAGGCACTTAATACATGTTAGTTAAATGATGACCCAACCTTAGGCCACACCTCCCATCTGGGAACCCACCTCCCGGAAAGCTGCCCGATGAGAACAAGCCAACAAACCCCCTTTTCTCAGGGAGACTGAGCCCAGAGGGGAGGCATGAATCCTGAAACCCACCACCAATTTGTGGGCACAGCACCCACTGTTGTCCCGACAGCGGGTCTAAACGTGAGAACCACCGCAGGAATGAACTCCCCCGGCAAGCCACGTCAGCGCTGCAGCCCGGGGCAGGCGGGCCCAGAGACAGGCTGCTGCCCACGGTAGGGAAGGAAGGGACTCGACAGCTTGTGCCTGGTTTCTTTGCTCTCCTCGCACCTCCCCTGGCCTCCAAGGACAACACCAACAGAACGACAGAGGCTGGCCGGACACCCAGCCCGCTGGGGCTCACGTCTCTCTTCAGCATCCGGCCAGATCTCCCGCTTCCGGGCACCACGCTCTCGTTACCTGTGGTCACAGGGCGCTAACCCGAGCACAGGGCAGTGAGAGCCGTTTCTGGAGACGGCTGAAAATCAACCAATGGAAGCGATTTCCGAGTTGTCGTTCCTCAATGGTTTTGTTGTGATGGGGGCAGGTCACGTTAAAAGGCTGAAAGGAAAATCAAACCGGGTTTCTCTCCTTCGGCCTCTAGTTCCAGCCTCACCAAAGAAAGCCAAAGCAAACTCTGTCTTCACCTTCATGCTGAGGAGTCTAAAGACAACACCCAGACCCTCCCGGGCAGAGCTGGGAACTTCACAGACCTTGTTCTGCATTGCAAAGGTCACGAGTGACTTAAAGTTCGTCACTAGAGCAGACTCGCAAACTAAAAATACATCACCGGCCCATTCCCGCTCACAGAGAGGTACACAGGAAGTCCCAGTGATGAAATTCGAGGTTGCCTCCCAGGGAGTATAATCAGGTTCTGGGTGCTGCCGGGTGGTCACGGTTTAAGTGAAGCCTGTTCTAGGTGACACAGCTGCAGGGCATTGAGATCCCAGCCCCCACCGGCCCTGCTTGCCCTCTCTGTTACAAGACACGGATGGATTGTGGATTTAGCCAGACCCCCTTGGTGTACAGACGGCCTCTGGGTTGTGTTCACTGGGATTTCTGGAGACTGCAGAAACCGCACAGTGCCTGACCGTGGACAGAGACCCCCTGAGCATGGACAGCTGGCCACTGTCCCAGGGGCGCGTGGGTTCACCTGTATGTCTCCCCTGAACTGTTAGCTCCCCGAGAGCAAGCACATCGTGTCTGTGGCCTGGCACTTGGAAGCAGCTCAATAAAGTCTTCAATAAAATGCATGAGAGCACCGACTGATCTGCCCCGGAGCTCAGACATGGCCGACCAACTCAGAACCCTGCCCAACCCAAGGCCAACGCCACCCCAGAGAGGGCCGTTCAGGCCCAGAGCACTCGGAACTCTCAGCTTTCAAAGCCCTGAATTCCTGCCCGCTGGTGGAGTCGGCCAGGACCCCAGGCTCAGCTGCAGGGGCCGCGGCCAGTCCTTCCCTGCGCCCCTGAGCCCCTGCGCATCCCCTGCCCAGAGCTGTCCACCAGCTCAGCTACAAAAACGCTGGACTTGGGGCTGGAAGCCTAAGTCTTGGCTCTGCCACTGACCGGCTTCCCGTGTGACTTTAAGCAGTGACTTCCTTTACTGGTCCTCAGTTTCCCCACAGGTTAAGCGAAAAGGCGGACCTCCTGAGTCCTTCCAAATCTGTGAGGACCTGTTTTCTAAAAGTCCACATGACAGGGCTTGCCTGGTTCCTCAGAGATTCCTTGAGGCCCCGCCTTTAAAACATGCCTGGAGCTCAGCTCCCTCACTACCTCTAGCACTGCCACTCTGGTCCAGCACCTGCCACCTCGGGCCATTGCGACGGCCTCCCCATGGGTCTCCCCTCTTCCTCCCTCCGCCCCATCCAGTTCGTTCCCAGCACAAGAGCCAGAAACCACCCTTTTAAAGCCCAGTGGGGTCCTGGCCCTCCTCAGCAGCACCATACCTTGCTCAAAGTCAAAGTCAGTAAGACCTGCAAAGCCCTGTTGCATGTGGACTTTCATTTTTTCTCTAGCCCCTTCCCCTACTCATCTTCTTCTCCCTCCTCTCTCCAGTTTCTAGAACATTCCAGACAAACTCTTGCCTCAGGGCCTTTGCACAGGCTGTCTCCTCTGCCTGGATGCTCCTCCTCAAGACAACCTCCCAGCTTTCTCCTTCGCCTCCTTTAGGCCTTTGCTTAACTGTCCCGACTTGAGCGGCCTCGTTACTTATTTATTTAGCATTAATTTGGCATTGATCCCCATCTGTCAGTCTTACACATTTTACCGCATATTTGTGATTGTATGTCCACCCACACTAGACTATAAGCCCAGGAAGGCCAGCATGTTGAATGGTTTATTATTCCTTCCTACCCAGCTCCTAGAATTGTGGGTACTCACGAAATACTGAATGAACATATTGACTACAATGCACTGAATGAATACATTTTGATCATTTGCAGGCTCCGTTGTGCACCTAAAATGAACAGCCTGGGGCCATACAACCTGCAGCTTGAATGGCATCATCTCAGGAGTCCTTCTGAGAATCCCAAGCTCTGACACTGTCTCCAGGAATCAACGTGATTGTTCTGGGTAGGGCTGTGGCTCAGGAAACGTGGGGAGGAACAAAGCAAGGAAATGACCTGGAGAACACTGACTGGACCTGGTCCCACGGGGTCTGGGGGTCAGGTTCATAAGCAAGTGCTTCCAGGCGCCTCCTTGGCGGGCAGGACGAGGTTATAAACATGGCGCCTGTTAGTGCACGACCAGGTGGGGAAAAGCAGGAAACTCAAGCATGGGCTCTTCCTCAAAACCGAGGGAAGGCAGAGATGGGGAAAGAGAGAACAGAAGGCATGCGGCACGGGGGATGGGGGGTGCTGCCAGTGCCGGGAGCCTGTGGGCAGAGCTCCAGGGGAGCCCGGGCCAGGACCACGGTGGCTGAGACAGGGCCACAGCCTGGCCTCCTGCGGCCTCAAGGAGGCTGAGCTGGCTTCCCGCCCTGGCCCTGCCAGTCCTGGAGGGTGAGAAGTGCACTGCGGCCTGGCTCTCCGAGAGCCACGGTGCACCTGTGCAAACCGCCCCAGGGGACCGGGAGCAAGGACCTGAAACGAGCCGGAGGAACGCACTTCTGCCACCTGGATGGAAACGAAGTATGCTCTCGGGAAGACACGCGCCACCTACGTCAGTCGGCAAAGCCAGGGAAGGGGCTCCCAGAGGCCCCTGAGCTGAGGAAGAGCAGAGAGGCTGTAGGTGGGCAGGGAGGCTCCTGCAACCTTTCTGCTGAAAGCCCCTCCACATCCCGGCCCGGGTCCCAGGCAGCGCTGGCTGCGTGTCAAGGCACCGCATGAGAAAAAGAAATACAGCGGAGGGAGGTCAGGAGGGGCCAGGAGGGGGCTCAGATGCCACCCGGCTGTCTCCTGAGCACTGTGGGGGGACAGCAAAGGAACTCAGGAAGTGGACAGCATCCTTGCTCTAGGGCACAACACAGTGTCTTGTGGCCCTGCCTCCCGACCTCGAGCTCCTGCCTCTCCGTGCCCAGGAGAGCTGGATACAGCCACAGATCCTCACCGACCTAAACCCTGAGGGGACAGCCATGGGGTGGCTGCAGGCACAGTTTAGCTTCTGCAGGTGAAAGAGAGGAGCCCCTGCCTGGCCCGCGGCCTCTGTGCTGGGCCGTGGGGAGTGGGGGAGGCCAGCGTGGGCAGTAGGGACGGAACGTGTGTGTCAGTGCTGCTGCGGGCTGAGGTCCTGCCGGTGACACCCGCTCTCTTCCTCCTCAGGAGATAGTGACCTTGCTGAGGCCTCACAGCGACAATGGCAGGAAGCGCCCCTCCCTGCGAGAGCGGGGAGTCAGGAAGGAAGTGAGGACCCTGAGCCTGGGCCTGCAGACCCTCCCCACAGGGCCCCTTCCCCGAGGAGGTTAACGTCAAATGCTAGAAGCCGTGTGTCCGGGCTCAGCTCATGGCACACGTCTTCAACTTTGCCTGCGGTTGGGTGGGGGCCTGAGGGCAGATGCTGTTCCCCGCTGGGACCCCCGCCTCTTCCAGGGAGACCCTCTCTGCGGATGGCCCTGCGTGCAGGTCAAGCAGACGCAGAACACAGGCGGCTGAGCAGAGAGAACAACTCCAGCTGCCCCCTGCCCTGCACCCGCCCCACCCCCACCTTCAGGAAGCAAGAGCTCCTCTAAAAATAGACCCTGTTCCTTTAGCCCTTTCCTTCCTCACCCCCCCTGCAGGGATGAGGAGGGGATTTCACCTTCTCAGCCGCTGGGGAAGGGCTGCCTATCCCCATCACCCCCCCACATCCCCGACTCCTGCCAGCCAGGGCCCAGGGGTCCTGACGCCTGCCTGTCATGGCCACAAACTCCCGGGGGGAGCCCCGAGGCAGGTAGGGGCAACCTGGATCTTCCCCTGTGCCCAGTGCAGAGGTGAGACCGTAGGGCGCTGGGTACCGGCAGTACCAGAGCATAACTCCACACGGGCAGGACTCCTCTCTCTGCTCACAGCTGTGTGCCCAGTACCTAGAATGGCACCTGGTCTATCCGGATGAAGGACGCAGTAACTAACCATTCGCTGGGTTCACAACTAAAACAGAGGAATCCCTAAGAACTCTTGGGGGTAAGTAGGGACTCCCCCAGATCAGGTGGCCACAAGGCCACCATCTCTAAAACCATGCAAGTGGGGAATGCGGTTGTGAGGAAGGAAAAGAACCGTCTTCTGGTAGAAAAGGAAACAGGAAGCACAGGAGCCATCGTCAGAGCTCAAGCCTCGCGGGCAGAGAAGGGCTCCCCAGGGCCCCACCGCCCAGCAGGACACAGTAGGATGATGGGCGACCTTGGGGAGGCGCAGGGTCAGGCCTGTGTTCCCCTGCCAGCCCTCCCCCACCTCCGCCCTGGCAGCTGGGACTCTGAGGCTCTCACACAGTGAATTAACACAAGACAACAAAACAAAAATACAACAGAGCACTCTCTCTTCTTAGCACTCGGAGGCCTTTTTACAGCAACTGAAAAGAATGAGCAATTACAGAGAAAACAGCCCTTGGTGCCAACATGGAAACCCAGGAGTGAGGGGGACACTCGGCTGAGGCCTCGTCTGCCCTGCCCTCTTCTGCTGCAAGGTGGGGAGGCCCAGAGGAGGCGAGGGACTGAGGCGGAGCCAGACCACAAGGAAGGGCACAGTCTGAACCCCATCCTTTGGGAAAGTCGTGCCGTATTTGGAAAACCATGTTATGTGCTTCAGGGTCTGACTTGGGGTCCAATCCCAAGCCCACCACTGACTTGCTCTGTGACCCTGAGCCAGATGCTTGCCATCTCTGAGCCTCGCCCTCCTCATGGAAAATGGGGTCGTAATGGATCCTGTGTGCTTAGCAGGGCCAGTGTGTTCCCAGTGTGTTTAGGGACACTGGTGTACCCCACCCAGCATCTTCGCCCCGTTGTTACTGTCCCCAGATGGAACATTCATCCTCTCTGTCCCCAGAGTACAGACCAGTGAACAGTGTCCAGGAGGAGTGCTCGTTGGAGTTTAGAACAAGAAAAGGCAACACCACCTTACCTGCTCTACCCACCAAAGGCCTTGGCATGACCAAAAGGGGACAGGCCTGTGCCAGAGACCCGGGGACAAGAAATGGAACTGGACAGACAAGAAGCCCAGGAGGATCCAGGGCAAAAAGAGAGAAAGAACTAAGCACAGGGAGACTCTATCCCTAGTCCCGAGGCTCCGTGGATGACCTCCGACACGCCACAGCCACTGCTCGGTTTCTCATCTAGGGAAATGCTCACGTGAAAACACACACACGGTTTTCCCGTGTTGCTGACCACAGCTTATGGGCAATGCAGAGAGGCAGTGCCGAGCCCCTGCCGAGCCCACTGCCAAGGCCGAGGAATCCTGAAAGTCCTGTCCTGCCCTATTTCCTGGGGGTGGGGAGCCCAGGCTGGGCCAGGGGGTCCTAGAGAGCAGAACAGAGGTCCCACAGGGCGCCCTGTAGAGTGGAGAGTCATAAGGGCCACCAGAGGGGGGTTGTATCAAATCTGGAATCTAAAGGAACCACAGACAGAACATCAGTCCTACCTACTTAGTGAGCAATCAATATTTGCAAGAAGCAGGATCGATTAATACAATCTACTCCATTAATCAGATAAAGTCAGATGTTTAAGGAAGAGGAAATGGCGAGCAAGCCCCAGCACCCCCAACTCCAAAGCCAGTGGGCGGTCCTTACCTGCAGGTCCGCGTCAGCAGGCTCCCTCCACGTCCTGCCGCAGGAGGAGGGACGACTCGCTAGGCACACGGAGGGGTGTCGGGGACCAGGACAAACGAGTCAGCATCCTGTGGGGAGAAGACCAGTTGGGGAGGAGGTGAGGCGCCTGGGAAACCCACCAGGAAACCCACAGGGCCTGGCCTCATCCTGAGCAACGCCAGAGACCAGAAATTCAGCTGTGCCTAGGGGACAAGACAGGGGACGCTGGGCTGAGGGAGTCTTTTCTTGACAAAGGGGCCCAGCCCAGAATGCAATCACAGAGGCTGATGCACCTGGCACCGCCCAGGGCTCCCTCTGCTTAGGGAGAGAACCAGAGTCCCGCACCCCCCTGCACACACGAGCTTTCTCATCTCTGAAGCCGAACTCAGGGTTCTCAGCGTCAAACCTGAGATTCCTCACTCATCAACCTTTGGGAGTGCAGGACTCTAGGCTGCAGAGGGGAGGCAGGTGGAAGAGGGGAGGAACGGCAGCCTAGGCTTCTTGGCCACCGGCCTCGAGCATCCTGGTGCCCGGGGCAGGGTCACGAGCAGCATCATGGGTGATGCAGACAATTCTCTGCTTCCCATCAAGCCCCTGCAGTTGGGTGGTGTGTAACTGGAGACCCACCCCTGCCAGATATCCAAAGGCCAGAGATGAGCGCTGACAACAAAATGGAAAAGGTGGAGAAATGGATTTCTGGGGAGTCCCGGGTGCAAGTAGCCTGCGAGACGTCGGGAAATCCACAGGCACTGCTAAAGCCGCCACGCGACCCGGGGCTCCCGCCGTGGCCCACACCTGCAGCCTGGCGTGTTCTTGGTTGTCAGACACACTTGCCAGACCCCATACTGAGCCCAGGAAGTGGGCAGCAGCCCCAGAGGCCTTCCCCTGACCATGACCGAAAGGCGGCCCCCCACCCCACACTGCAAGCGGGCTGTAGAAGCCATGGTTCTTCAGGAAGTGAATTCCTGGGTCCAGAAAAACCTCACGCCAAGGGCTGAGGCCAGGCGCCGGCACCTCCAGGGACACGAGCCGGTGCCCGCAAGGGGCTAGTAGTCTCAACAAGGGTGAAAGTAAAGTAAGGGGCATTTCGTGGTGGCTCGGGACAGCAGAACCGGTAAACTGCCGAATGAGGGCACAGGCAGTGAGAGTTCAGAGGAGGGAGAGGATCTAACTGGGGACGGCAGAGCAGTGGGAGGTGTGGCTGCAAGCAGTGGAGACCAGCTTTTCACACGCCCACCCGCCGCGGTGCGGGCCCACACTCCCGGAGAGGGCTCGGCCAACTCTGCAAAGTCTCTTTGGGCCGGCCCTGCAGGGGTGAGGCTCCACCTCGGCCCTGCACCTGCTGCTCCTGTTCAGGGCCGCACGCACACCCCCACATGCACGCTGGACCCCGCACGAACAACTCGTCTCAGGGCTCCCAGGTTCCAGGCCCCCGGCTGGACACACCGGGCCCTCCCGCTTCTCTCCTCTACATTCCACAAAATTCCAAAGCTCGCCGCGCACACGCCCTGCCTCCGTGTGGTCTCTCCGTTCTGTTTCTTAGCGGCTGTCACAAAACCTCCACACCCGCCCCGCGTGAGGTCAGCGTGAGTCTCAGAGGTAAGGAAGCCCGCTGAGACGGTAGGGGTTTGCCATAGCAACACACCAGTCCATGGCAAGCCGATTTTGGAGGCCGGCCCCTCTCCACTCCACCGTGACGCCTCTCGTGGGTGAGAAGGTCAGCCGTGACTCACAACCAGCAGAATGAGATCGGCAGGGGCTGCGAGAGAGAAACGCACGCTCCTCACAGAGAGGCGCACCGCGGGGAGAGCATTTTTCTGACCCAAAAAAAAAAAAAGCATTTAAAGTCCAAAAAGTGAGTGCAGGACCAGCCGAAGGAGCGGGTCAGCGTGGGGAGCAGGGGTGCGGAAAAACACCGCTGGGAGGAAATAGGAAGATGCTGACAGGTGACTCAGGCTTCCTCCCGTGACTGCTCACACAAAAGGCAAAAAGCGAACCAGCCCACTCCTTCACGAAGACGAGAGATCAGGATAAAACACAATCCCCTTTGCTGAGAGCTGTCACGTGCACAGTCCGTGCACACCTGTGGCTGTGGTCCCAGGGAGGCGGGGTTCTGGAACCAAACAATGTGTGGCGGTGTGTTGCTGACTATCAGGAACAAAAAGAAAACATTTCATGCCTTTAAAGTTTTTCTCCCTGGTTTTATTGAGATATGAATGACAAAAAGGTGATATATTTAAAGTGTGCGAAGAGGGGCCTGGGTGGCTCAGTTAAATGTCTGACTTCGGCTCAGGTCATGATCTCATGAGTTGGAGCCCCGCATCAGGCTCTGTGCTGACAGCTCAGAGCGTGGAGCCTGCTTAGGATTCTGTGTCTCCTTCTCTCTCTGCCCCTCCCCCACTCATACTCTGTCTCGGTCTCTCTGTCTCTCTCTCAATAAATAAACATTAAAAAAAAATTTTAAGTGTATGAGGTGATGTTTGACATCCTGGAGAGGATTCCTCCCCACCGAGTTAATTCGCACGCCCACCCCCTCCCATAGCAACCCTTTTTTGGGGCGGGGACTGGGGGACGCACATTCCAACCTCTTAGCAAACTTCAATCATACAACACAGTACTATCAACTACGCTCATCACCGTACACACTGGACCCTCTCCTTCACGCTTCAAATCTAAATCTTCAGGGGCGCCTGGGTGGCTCCGTGGGTTAAGCATCCGACTCTTGATTTCAGCTCAGGTCGCGATCTCACTGTTTGGGGGATCAAGCCCCGTGTCAGGCTCTGTGCTGACAATGTGGAATCCACTCAGGATTCTCTCTCTCTCTCCCTCCCTCTGCTCCTCCTTCACTTGCTCTCTCTCTCTCTCAAATAAATAAACTTAAAAAAATATTTAAATCTTCAATATACCTCCTGAGTAATCTGAAAACGGCAGGGGAAAAAAATAATAAAACCCACCTTTTGGAGGAGTCAGAACTGCTTTCCTGAAAATTCTTCGGATCCCTGACTGATTTTGGCCAGTGGATGTAAATTAGTAAGTGACTCTGTTTCTCTATCCAACTTCTATTAATAGGATATCAGTCTCTCCTCATCCCACTAAATAAATGTCAAACAAACACTTAAAGAATGCCGGTTTCGTGGGGTGCCAAATACGAGCTTGCCCAGACGTCTGCGTGTCTCAGGCTGGCCCTGGTTGAAAGCATGAGTTCCAAACGAGTGGGTGGTATAACTGAAGTTAAACACTGTGGTTTCCATCCCTCGTTGACATGGAGACCGTGAGGCAGGTGGCAGAAAAACGTGCAGACGCGGACAGATGCAAATGGCAGCGGGGCCGCAGCACGCCGCCGCACAGGTCGCTGGCACACGCTGGCGTGTCTGACTCCATCCTGAGACACAGCTCCTGAATTTTTGTTTTATTGAGATAGAACCTGCATGCCATACATTCACCCTTCTGAAGCATACGATTCGGCGGCATTTAGCACATTCACGAAGCTGCGCAGCCCTCAGCACCATCTAGTCCCAGACAGTCTCCTTCAACCCCGAAAAGAGACCCAGGCCCATTACCCCCGGTCACTCTCCGCTGCCCCCTCCCCCAGCACCTGGTAAATGCCCGCCTGCTTCCGTCTCTACGGACGCGCCTGTTCTGGGAGTTTCGTAGAAATGGGCGCGTCCTACGTGGCCTCCTGTGTCTGGCTACCCTCGCTTGGCATCACGTCTTCAAGGTTCACCGTGTCATAGCAGGTGTCAGCCTCTCATTCCTTTTTACGGCCGAATAACATTCCGCCGTGTGAACACGCCACGTCTGGCTTACCCATCAGTGGATGGACGTTTGAGTTCCACTTTGGGGCAATTGTGAATAGAGCTGTCGTGAGCGTTCACATACCAGCTTTTGTGTGCAGGTGGTTTAATTCCTTGGGGTCTCTATCTAGGAGTTCCGAATTTGTTAATAAAATAATTTAAAATAAGCATTACCTCTGTATTTTTGAAAACATAAAAAGGGTGTGAGGTGAGCTTGATTTTCAGCCTTGTCCCTGTTTCCCAGAACACGGTTCCCCTGCTCAAGAAGCCAATCCCGGTTCCAGGCAAATTCTCCCAGAAGCAGCCTGTACACACACACACACACACACACACACACACGCACGTGCACACACTGCCATATTTAATGATCGCTTACAGGGAGGAGACCTGGCGACCGGGTGCAGCCAGATTGGCCTCGTATGCTCTGGAAAGAGCCCAGGGCCCAGTGCAAGTCCCACCTGATGCCGCTGAGGCCATGAAGAGGTGACATGGCTGGGCAGCTGAGGTGGGTCTGGGGGGGGTGGGGCTCTGCTATCGCTCAGCTCTGTGGCCTCGACTTAAGTGGTGTGCTTAGCCCCCCTGGGACTCAGCTTCCTCATCTGTAAGAGAGGGCCCCTGTTCACGGAAGCACTGTCAGGAGCCGGCGAGCCGCGGGTGAGAGTGCAGGCAGCACCCCGGCACGCAGCGAGTGCTCCTCCTCTGATCTGATCCTCAGGCTTCCCATCGGGAAAGTGGAGGCAGGCGCCTCCTGCACACAGCCGCAGCGGGGAACCCACGAGACCCCTGCGTAAGGGCCCAGCATGCTACCATTTCTGAGCGGCGGGTGTTCAGGGAAGTCAGAGCTCCAGAGCCCCTCCCCACGGAGATGCAGGGTCTCCCAGCTCATGCCCTCCCCACCCCCACCCAGCCCTGACTCCTCCCTGTGGTGAGAGAACAGGGGAGTCTCCCACAAGCACAAAGGAATCACCTGCATCTTGGACCCCACGCCTTGGACAGGTCACTGGATTGCTCACTTCTTGTCCCTTTCCACCACCACAGCCCCCACCACCACCCTCCCTTCCGGATCTTTCTCTCTGCTTTCTCAACAGACACTCTACTCTGGAGCCCGGCTTCCTTCTCTGAATCCCAGACTGTTGGCATCAGCAGGGAAACCCTCAGAGACCTTCGAAGTGGAGAGCCCTCAAGTGAGGAAGGAAGCATTAGCAGGGCCATCAGAAAGCTGTTAGGAGCAATTTTCCTCCCAGCTGGCAAGAGGCAAAGCAGAGCCTGAGGAAGACACCCAGGGCTGGGAAGGCAGAACAGGGAAGAGAAACTGAACAATGTTTCCTTGGGTGTGCAAAAGTTCATGGGGGAGAAAACCAGCACACACACACACACACACACACACACACACTCACAACAAAAAGGAGAAATTCTTAGCCTGCAGCAGTTGGTAGCATTATGTAAAATTCCAAGCCCACAAAAATATCATTTGGATGATAAAAAGTTAAATTTAGCTAAGTACAGAGTGACTAATACTATGAGGGACAGGCAGCACCCCCAGTTGCCTGGAGCTGATACAGCTGGCTTCTAGAAACTTTTGACAAGTAACCAGGGCCTGGTGCAGCACAGAATAACAGATTATATAATAAGAAGCACAGCCATTAGCGATACAAAACAGACAGCAAGTGCTGCAGCCTCCCCAGAGGGAGAGGACAGCGGGGCCCTGGCTTGAGTTTCGCCGACGGAACCTCACCTCTGGAAGCCGGGGCCACAGGCACCTGGGCACGCAGAGGCATCCGAGAGGGGAGTCAGGCCTTGGAGGGGTGTGTGCAAGCGGGCCCACCCGCCTCTTCCGCAAAGACCTTTCCCCAAACCGCGGCGGGCGGTTTCTGTGGAGGACCCAAGGAGCTGCAGCCTTGTGGAGTCCCGGCCCTTAGAATCCAGTCTGACCGCAAGACTCGTTTTACCCAGCAGAACGTGCTGGAAGTGACGCTGTGCCAGGTTCGGAACCCAGCCTTCGGGAAGGCCTGGCTAAGAACTGAAGGCAGAGACTCCAACGGGCACTTGCATACCTATGTTCACAGCAGCACTATCCACCATAGAAAAAGGTGGACCCAGCCCCAGTGTCCATCCGCGGACGAATGGATCAACAAAATGGGGTCTCTCCGCACAACGGGCCGTTACTCAGTCTTCAAAAGGAAGGCCATTCTGGATAAACCTGGAGGACATTGTGCTGAGTGAAACAAGCCAGTCATGGTTCCGCCTGTCGGAGGTGTCCAGAAGAGTCACGTTCACAGGGACAGGAAGTAGGAGGGTGGGCGCCAGGCACTGGGGGAGGGGACGGGGGTTGTCATTTAACAGGGACAGAGTCCCCGTTTGGGAAGAAGAAAAGAATCTAGATCCGGACGGTGGTAACAGCGGCACAACACTGTGAGTATACCTAATGCCACTGAGCCGGACACTTAAAAATGGCCAACATGGTAGGTTCTGTGTAACTCATATTTCACCACAGTAACTGGAGCGGTGACGTGGAGGGGAAGCACCGTCCCAGCCAAGAGCCCCAGCGACAGGGCCAAGTGCCAGCCCGATGCGCCCACCGTGGGAGTGGGGCCGTCTCGGAGAGGATCTCCACCCCGGTCAGCTGTCCCAGCTGACACCGGTGGAGCAGAGATGAGCTGTCCCCACCAAGCCCTGCCCGAATTGCCACGCGGTGAGCAAATAAATATCATGGTTGATCTTTTAAGCCACTAAGTTCGGGAGCCCTGCGTTGCGGCGCTGAGTGACCAACGCAGTGGTCAGGCTCTCTCGCGGCTTTGGGAGAAATTCCTATTTCCAAAGTGAGACCGATGAAGCTCTCCAGTGCTCTCGCAGGTGAGTCACGAAGACAAGGCAGCACCTGAGGAAGTGTCAGGGAGACACTCCTTTTCTGTTCCCCAAGTCCCAAGGGACACACACTGAAATCAAACGGCTGCCTGGAGGCTGGGGGTTTCTCCAATGATCCGTCGGAGACGCCCGGGCCGTCTGTCGGCTGACTCGGCCGTCCTGTCCAGAGCGGGGATCTGCACGCTGCGCACTGAGACGCTCCCGCATGTGCGGAAGTAGCCCCGGTGTGGTGCTGAGACCTGCGTTCCCGCTGGCGGGCTCCGGGCAGCCCGTTCCCTCCTCTGGGATCTGTCTCTCCACGTGAGCAGCCAGGACGCTGACCTCTCAGGGGCCTCTCCGCTCAGTTCCAACATTCTGCGACATTCTGGTCTGGGCAGAAGGTGTCTCGGAAACAGAATCCAAAACACCGGACAAAGGCCAAATGACAGGCACCTAGATTTACAAGGTAGGCACATACGCCGCTCACCTCTGCCCCAAGGACCCCGCCCTCACCTCCGGGCCCTTCACGCGTTTGTTCATTCCACAACGTTTCCCATGCCACTCGGCTTGGTCCATCCTCCTCTTCCTAAATTACATCTGGACCCCTCCCCCCGCCCAGGTTCAAGACGGGACTGCGTGAGGAGTGCTGTGGGGAGAGGCATGTACACCCCTTCCAGGCCTGGCCCCTAAAATGCCCACACGATCTTCAATGCCCTCTCTTCACTCGCCAGCCAGCTGACTGCCCAGGTCCAGTGGAGGACCCCAAGAGCGTCCCAGGAGACAGCAGAAACACCACAGGGAAGGATGTGGGATCCCCGAATCACTACATGCAGGCCACCCCCGGACAAGAGTGAGAACAGCCTTTACTGGGACAAGGCACTGAGACCGTAAGAGCTGTTTGTTATAGCAGCTAGCATTACCTACCCTAACTCACTCATTGGCCGAACCGTTACTGAGCGTCAGCTGTGTGAAGGATGCGTGGGAGGATCTGGCCAAGGCATCACCGGTGCAGTCAGCAGTTCAGGGAGATCGGGGATAGCCCAGCTCTGCACCCGGCAATCACAGGCTAAGCACACGGTGAGAGCTCCTGCATGTATCCAAGCTCTAATCATACTCTCTGCTTCTAAAACCTTACTGTGTAGGTTTACCTCCCCGAAACACTTGAGGAAAGAAAGAAAGAAACCAAAAAGGAAGGAGAAAAAGCTATCCTGAGACTCCCAAGGACAATCCACAAGCAAATGAGAAAAAAAAGAAAAAAAAAAATCTTCGCTGTGTGCTTCCTGGTAGGCAAAGCAAAAAGGGAGATCTGCTGGGCCACAGAGCTCTCACCACCAGTGAAAAACTTACTGGTTCATGATGAGGAACAAGCTCTGTCCGCGCTCAGAGCTCTAAGGGAATGCTCCCCGGGGTCTCCATGTGAAGGACTCGGTGCCCTCATGAGCAGGAGGCAGCGAGAGGAGGCCAAGCTTGCCCCAAAAGCTGTCCCTGCCTGCGGCCCAACTGGCTCTCGACTGAGGCGAGCTCCTCGGTAATTCTCGCTCCTTGTTAACGTGAGCACGGCGGCACTGTGACAACGACGGGCAATATTTACACGCCGTACCCCTGATGGGTTGTTTGGACCATCTGGCTACTGGCTGCGGTCACTGTTGTCAGACACGTGCCGTCCTCGAACGCTGTGCCTTGGTACCGATGGAGTCTGGGCTCGGGGATCCCAGCCGCGACCGTTGGCCCCGTCCCCTGCACGCTCCCGACCACGGGGACCGGAAGGAGGGGTCTGCAGCCGGAGTCTCGGCCCCCGCAGGGGGGGAGCAGAGCTCTCAAACTCCGGCCCCTGCTCTGGGCTGAGCGCTGATACTGAGTCCCACTTCCATGTCTCGAGGGCTCCGTGAGGACTCAAGTGCTCTAAACAGACTTCGCTCACTCGGCAGACGGCTCGGCTCCGCGGCCTCCCGGGGGGGGTTTCTCCAGCGATCCCAGGGGGGCGGGGGGGCTGCTGCGGATTCTCAGGCAAATGCAGACCTGCTGGCTCCACCGAAGCTCCATCACTCTCAGGCGTGGGGGCAGGGACGACGATCCGGCGTTGCGGCTCCGGGAGCGGGGAGGACGGCAGCCTTAGCCATCCTTCTGTCCACGTGGCTCTGCCGGGTTCCGATACCAAGCTGGATTTCTGGGTTGACATCAAATGTTTTTTTCCTTTTTTAAAAAACTCGGGGAGTCGGGTGGGTTGTTTTATTATTATTTTCTTAATTTTAGTAAAAGCAAAAAAGTTCTATTCGGAGCCTGTTCAAAAGTAGCAATTTTCTTAATGGGAAGCACACGCTTCCACCCACATGAGGAGCTGTGTCAGCACAACAATCATGGTGGCCTGTGGATATGGTATGTCGTGTCACCTTCTTGACAGATGTGAGTCAAATGGAAACTCGTCACAGGTGCCTGCACAGCCTCCCACGGTGGCTTCGCGCTCTGACACGGGCTTTCGGATGGGCGGACCGCGTTTCCGTCCACCATGAACCCACAGCGTTCAGGTCTTTTCACAACAATTGCCCTCTATGTCTCAACATGCCCCAGACGGAATGCTCAGGGCCGGAGTAGCACATGGATTGGGCTCTGGTTTTCTGTGGCCACCTCACCTCCCGGAATCTGAGTTTGGGCAGCGGAACGTGGGGTGAGACCGTGCGGCTTGAGCAGTCATGAGCTGGCTGTCCAGTCACAGGGTGGCCGGGTCGTACCAGCCCAGGTCGGGGGGCTCTCTGTGGTCTTGCAACCAACCCAGGGCCCTGGTCTTCCCTGGGTCTAGTGCTTCTCTGACTGCAAGTGGGGTGAGGGCCAGAGAGCCACAACGGAGACAGGACCCTAAAAAAGTCATAACCCATGGCCAGACAAAGCAAGAGGCCCATTCGTCGCCGGAGCAGCCTTGCCTGAGTGAGAGTCACTTGCACATACATCCACACCCTCTAAAATCAGGGACTTCACGGCCTGGGTTTCCTGATGATCACTGCAGTCTGGGGGTGACGACTGCACTAGTAACACACGCAGAACCTCACGGAGGCTGGTGGCTTCTGTGCAGAAGCCCAAGCGACCTCTGGGGAGACCTCCTCCTTCTGGCCAGACCCCTGGAGCCCCACCTCTGCTCGGAGCCTCCCCGCACTTCCAGGCAGACACCTGCTCCGCTCCCCAACTTTGAGGCAGGACCAGGCAAATGCTCTTTTTGCAAAAGTTATCTGCGCTCCTGGGGACACAGGAATATCGTGACAAAGATCGTACCCAGTCACTGCTTGCCAGCTTCACTCATACTGAGTCCAGGAAACACCCAGCAGTAGGCTGGGGACATGTGCCCTGTTTAAACACAGAGCAATGACACAGGTGAAGGTGAGTCCAGCACCTCAGGGTGGAGACAGGTCAGCCTCGGGCCTCCCAGGTCACAGACGGGATCTGTGCAGGGACCACGAAGCCCCCGCAGGCCCAGCCAATCTCCTTCCCCAGGGAGGTCTCTGTTTCCAGCCCTCGGCATCTCCTGACCGGCTCTCAAACCCAGGGGGCGGTCCGTGCCAGGCGCCACCAGCTCCCGCCAGTTCAAGGTGACACGCAGACACGGTTAATGGGGCCAGCTGTTCAAAAAGTTCCATCCGTTCTCGTTTCATTCTTGGATTAAATCTCTCCTATTTTTTTGGTGTCCTCTGCTCACGAGAGGATGGCGACGGTGAACGGTGCTTCTCCGTGTGGGTGGTCCATTATACAGAACGTAAAACCTGCCATCGTAACTGTTTTTGAGTGCACGGTTCAGTTGTATCAAGCGCATTCACGCTGCTGGCGGCCACTGCTGTTTCCAGACATTTTGTAGCCTCTCAAACGGAAACGCCGTACCCCTTAAACACATACTTCCCGTTGTCCCCCCCGTCTGTGAATTGTACAGCTCTTTAAAAATAATGTCCTTAGTCTCGCAGTCCATGGGTTCAAGCCCCACATGGGGCTCTGTGCTGACGGCTCAGAGCCTGGAGCCTGCTTCAGATTCTGTGTCTCTGTCTCCCTCTGCCCCTCCCCCATTTGTGCTCTGCCTCTCTCTCAAAAATGAATAAACATTAAAAATAATAATATATAATTAATTAATTAAATAAAAATAATGTCCTTAAAGGTGCTTGGGTGCTCAGTCCGTTAAGCATCCAACTTCAGCTCAGGTCACGATCTCACACTCCTGAGTTTGAGCCCTGAGTCAGGCTCTGTGCTGACAGCTCAGAGCCTGGAGCCTGCTTTGGATTCCGTGTGTGTCTCTCTCTGTCCCTCCCCCACTCACATTCTCTCTCCCTCTCTCAAAAACAAAAAATAAAAATAATGTCCTTACCTTGGCAAAATTATTTTGTAATTTTACAGGTCCTGGTGTAATTTTTAAAGCATCCGGTGCTCCTCAGGTACTTGGTGACAGACAAGCTGAGGGAGGAGGTCCAAACCCTTCCAGGAAGGGACCCCCCCAGGCCACAAAGTGCCTGGAGGAATCAAGGGCCCCCTCCCTGCCACTTGCGAGGAGACACCTAATGGGAACCAGCGTCCTTAACCAGGAACCCTGCTACGGCTGCCCTTTGCGGTAGAAAAGGCTCTCACACAGTTTTCTCCAGATTTTCATTTTGCTTAAAAGCTCTTCCTTGCCTGGGGTTTTGAGGTTAAAAACCACTGCCTCGCACTCACACATTGTAAGTGGGAGTGTAAATTGGTACTACCTTTATGGAGAGCAATTCGGCAAGAGCTATTGACAATAAAAGGAAAATACCCCTGACCTGGCACTTCCCCTTCTGGCAATCGATTCCGCAGATACGAGAGTATGTTCGCACGAGCACCTCCGCACCGGGGCACTCGCCGCAGCCCGTTTGGTGCCAGGCTTCTGCCGTGAATACGAAACTCCACGAGACAGGAATTGGTTCAACTAACAAAGGTGCAGCACCCATCGGCCGAATGCTAAGCCCACCAAGGCGATCTAAGGGAACCAACAGAGGACCACCTCCAGGCCCCACCAATTGTTAAGTCAAAACACCAGGGGCACAAGGGTAGGCAGCCATCTGTTGTTGTTGTTGTTGTCTCCCTACGTAATACATATTCATGTGCGCAGAGAATCTTCCTGAAAGAGTATAAGCATGCACAAAAATCAGCCATGGTAGTTGCCGCTGGGGAGGAAAGTAGGGAGACAGCAGACAAGGGTAAGTCGGCTTGGTTCCAAATGTAAGGTCACGTGTATCCAAACTGCTTTTCATATCGGGTATGGCTTTATCCTCTATTTTACTTTTTTAAGATTTTATTTTTAAGTAATCTCTATACCCAGTGTGGGCCTTGAACTCACAACCCCAAGATCAAGAACTGCATGCTTCCCCGGCTGAGCCAGCCAGGGGCCCCGTCCTCTATTTTATTATTTTATTGTAACCTACGAGTTTTAAGTTCCACAAATCAAGGAACATACCTAATTTATTTTTACGACCTTGCCAATGTCTGGCATAACATCACATACGATTTTTGTGTGTGTGCTTTGTCATTTTCTTTTAATAAATGAAAGAATAAGTGGATGATTAAGTGAATGGAGAGTGAAGAAAAGCGTCTGAAAAATTACCAGCATTCTTTGGACACCAGAAAACGGCGAGCCTTGAGCTGCTGGGGAAGGAAGAGGTGGAGTGGAAGCAGATGCTGGATGATAAGTGATCGTCTCGGTAGAAGCAGCAGATTCGGTAAAGGAAGAGACACACCACTGACAGCATGCTTACGCTGCCGCTAGAAGTTCTGTCAAGGGCGTGCCTGGCTGGCTCACTCAGTACAGCAGGTGACTGGAGCTCAGGGTCTTGGGTTCAAGCCCCACATTGGGCATAGAGATTACTTAAGTAAAGAAATAAATTTTAAAAAACCGGAAAGTCAGTTTATTGAACAAGAATTTAAAATTTTTAATTTTAATAACTATGTTTTTTGAAAGCCAGCATTTAACTGCTGGTGGGAAGGCAAACTGGTGCCGCCGCTCTGGAAAACAGTGTGGAGGTTCCTCAAAAAAATTAAAACTAGAACTACCCTGTGACCCAGCAATTGCACGCCTAGGTATTTATCCAAGAGATACAGGTGTGCTGTTTCAAAGGGACACATGCACCCCAATGTTTATAGCAGCACTATCAACAATAGCCAAAGTATAGAAAGAGCCCAAATGTTGATCAGTGGATGAATGGATAAAGAAGATGTGGCATATATATATATATACAATGGAGTATTACTCAGCGACAAAAAGAATGAAATCTTGCCATTTGCAAAAACGTGGATGGAATTAGAGGGTATTATGCTAAGTGAAATTGGTCAGCCAGAGAAAGACAAGTATCATATGACTTCACTCATACGTGCAATTGAAGATAGGAAACAGATGGACATAGGGGAAGGGAAGCAAAACTAATATAAAAACAGAGAGGGGGACAGAACATAAGAGACTCTTAAATACGGAGAACCAACAGAGGGTTACTGGAGGGGTTCTGGGAGGGGGGATGGGCTAAACGGGTAAGGGGCATGAAGGAGGACACTTGTTGGGAGGAGCACTGGGTGTTATATGTAGGGGATGAATCACTGGAATCTACTCCTGAAATCGTTATTGCACTATATGCTAACTTGGATGCAAATTTAAAAATAAAATAAAAGACAGCATTTAATGTTTCTTTTGATATAGCAGAATGCAAAGAAAATAACGACTGGTCCAAACGATTAAAAAATTTTTTTGTGTTTTTTGTGAGAAAGCACGTGCGAGTAGGGGAGGGGCAGAGGGAGAGACAGGGGTAGGGAGAGTCTTAAAGCAGGCTCAATGCTCAGTGTGGAGCCTGACACAGGGCTCGGTCCCACAACCCTGGGATCGTGACCAGCAGAAACCAGAGTCGGATGCTCCACTGACTGAGTCACACAGGTACCCCTTAAAATATTTTTCAAATTTTTTTAAAGTTTATTTATTTATTTAGAGAGAGACAGAGGGAGAGAGAGAATCTCAAGCAGACTCCACACCATCAGTGCAGAGCCCGATGTGGAGCTCAAACTCACGAGCCACAAGACCGTGACCCAGGCCAAAATCAAGAGTCAGATGCTCAACCAACTGAGCCATACAGGTGCCGTTTAATATATTTTTTAAAACCACATTACAGCCAACCTTTTACGTCCATGAACCACATATTCCTCAGGAATCAGAAAGTAGATCAAAAAGCCATCATTCCCCACTGAGGCGATTACAATTTTTAAAAGCTCTCCAGATACGAGTTCAAACCCAGCTTGTGAACTCTTGCCTACTGACCCCTAACTCTTACCCTGTTAACCTCCATGACCCTGCCTGCCAGCTGGCAGCAACCTTGGCCCTTTAGAAGGGGGCCGAGCAACACCGCCAGGCCTCCAGGAAAAAGCTGTCATAAAGCCCAAGAACTTCAGTCCTTAGAAAGTTACACTGGGGCGCCTGGGTGGCTCAGCCGGTTAAGCGGCCGACTTCGGCTCAGGTCATGATCTCATGGTCTGTGGGTTCGAGCCCCGCATCGGGCTCTGTGCTGACAGCTCAGAGCCTGGAGCCTGCTTCAGATTCTGTGTCTCCCTCTCTCTCTGCCCCTCCCCCACTCTGTCTGTCTGTCTCTCTCTCAAAAATAAAGTTAAAAAAAAAATACAAAAAGAAAAGTCCCACTGGCCCCCGTGGGTGGTCAGAAAACAATCGCGGTTAGACTAAGGCGGAAAATTAACAGCAGCAAAACCACACCAAGGAGAGAAAAGGAAAAGCAATAGGAAGGAAGGCCCCCTAAAAAGGAATTAGTGGGAGCCCATAGGTTCAGCCTGGGGGACAGACGTGCCCCATCCCAGGTCTCTGCGCACAGCCCTGCTCCCAAACTCCATCTGCATCTCGGTAGTGCCAGCCAGCTGAGCAGTCAGTGATCCCTGGTCCCGAAGAGACCGAACTCTATCTGACGTTCACCGTTCACTGACGAGAGGCAAGAAATGCCTTCGAGAAAGAGCAGGAGCGTTACTGGGGCGGTGGAAAACCTCCTGAGGCCCAGAGCTAACGAGGTGACCTCATGAGAATGACGACCATGTGGCCTCGTCTGTGCTCCAGCTTCTAATGGGTTCACGAGTCCTACACCCAGATTCTCCTCGAGGGCTGCCTTGGGGATGCCCCGGCAGGGACGTGCGACAAGGTGGAGGGGGACCCTGACAGCCAGTCCTGGACAACGGGCTGGGGTCTTCTCTCTGCAGGTCCCAGGCAGGTCCCGGGTTGGTGCTGAGCTTAAGACCCCGGACCCCGGCCGTTGCAATAACGGCTTACTGGTGCCCAGGGGTGCTCGAGTCGTTCTCGGAGACTCAAGATGTCGGGGCCCCTCTTCCACAGAAGATGAAATTCTGGTTCGGGTTAAGTAGTTCAGCCCAAGCCCAACAGCCAGGAAGTGGTATCACCAGACTCAGGACCCAGGGCTCACACCTCCGTAAGCGGAACACTGGGCGGGAAGCGTGGCCCCACGAAACAGCTTTCACCCTGACCTCAGGAGAGATGGTCAGGAGAGATCCGGAATGCTCCGCATTGCATCACTTCCCCAGGTTTCCCCAGGGTTCTGGGCTTCCGGGAGGCAGGGGAGATGCTGACAGCTACCTGAGACTGTCTGGGTGTTACTCTTGTTCCTAACCAGGAAAGAAGGCCCCTGGTTTCTCGGCACCCGCGCAGGATGCCAGAGTCCTTTGCGACTTGGCCACCATACTGTCTTACTACTTCTTTTTTTTTTTTTTTTCCTTTTACTGTTCATTTATTTTAGAGAGAGAAGGAGCACAAGTGGGGGAGGAGCAGAGAGGGAGACACAGAATCCGAAGCAGGCTCCAGGCTCCGAGCTGTCAGCACAGAGCCCGACCTGGGGCTCAAACTGACAAATGGCGAGATCCTGACCTGAGCTGAAGTTAGACGCTTAACGGACTGAGCCCCCCAGGCGCCCCCGTCGTACATCTAATTGCTTTTCAGTGTGTCCACTTTCCTGCAATGAACAGTGTATCCATCTCCAAACATTAATTCTGCAACCTCCTCTCCGCGGTGCTTCCTTTTCCCAGCGCACTGGCCTGGGTTCAATCGACAGAGATGTTTAATATTGGTGGCAGAGGCTAAACGTGTCTCAGAGGAAGGTCTCTCGCAGCAAGGGGTTTCCAGATACCGTCTGGGCCTGAAATCCTCTTGTGACACAATCTGCAGTAGCATTCTGTGCCCTCGAACACATTTTGGAAGACGCCGCCGCAGTGTTTCACTGCTGAGCAGTGAGTCGCCACTGACTGGAAATGTTCTCTAGCGTGTTGCAATCTGTCTGTCACTCAATCTCTCCGTTATTAAGAGTAATGGATGTTGAACTGTATCAAATGCTTTCCTGGAATCTACTGAAAGTATCTAAGTGGTTTCCCCCCCTCTTTTTTCTTTTAGCAGATCTCCTAGTAAATAATCGTCTGCTTCTGTTTTGTTTTTTTTTTGTTTTTTTGTTTTTAATTTTTTTTTAATGTTTATTTATTTTTTAGAGAGAGAGAGACAGAGCATGAGTCGGGGAGGGTCAGAGAAAGAGAGGGAGACACAGATTCCGAAGCGGGCTCCAGGCTCCGAGCCGTCAGCACAGAGCCCGACGTGGGACTCGAACTCACGAACCGTGAGATCATGACCTGAGCCGAAGTCGGACGCTCAACCGACTGAGCCACCCAGGCGCCCTGCTTCTGTTTTTGAGACTGGCCCGCAACCCAGTGTAATGAACCCTGTGCCCCGTGTCCTCCTGGGGGAACATGGAGAGAGACCCCGAGCAAACAGCTCCTGCCTACAGGAAGGAGGGAAGGGAACCCGGAGGAGCGAGTGAGTGTGCACGCACGCACACACAAGCACAACTGCACACCATCTGAATAGCAGGGTGGGTTCGTGAATACATGTGTCACACACAGGGCACAGTGAGGACTGGAGGCACCACACATGAATCGAGTTAATCACAGAGGGCTTCCTACAGGAGGTGGCAGAGAAGACTCGGGAAGCTCCGGATTTGCGTCCTGCCTCATATGGAGCCCAAGGGCATGCCCTCCTAACCCATCATTTTTTCGGCAGTAAAAGAGAAATAAGTCATAGAGCAGAAAAGCCCTTCAGAGGCACGCAGCTCAGCCTCCTCGTCTGCAGACGGAAACTGAGGTTCCAACAGGGAACCGAGGGGAGGGGAGAGAAACAAAGAGAGCTTTGAAAGCTCTGGCAGAAAGGAAGCAGAGAACTCCCGGTGTGTCATGCCTTTCCCTGTAATAAATGTTACTGTTGCTGAGTCAGGAGGCAGCCAGAGGGCTCCACTCAGGGCGCAGAGGGCGGCGGTGGAGGGCCTGCCGGAAGAAGGGGGTGATCCTCGAGCCGCCCTCTCGCACACCCAGGTCAACCGGGATGCCCCTACCTCCTTTGCCAACACACCTGAGCAGACACACATGGACAGCTTTCCACAGTGATTCCCTCACTCACTCATCCAACAAGTATGGAGATGACACTGGGTTGAAGGGTGTGCCCCCAAAAATCCACGTCCTTCTTGGAACCTCAAAATGTGACCTTATCTGGAAATAGGATCTTTACAGATGTATTAGTGAAGATGAGGTCACACTGGACTAGGGGGGCCTCATCCTACATGGCTGGCATCCTCACAAGAAGAGACCCAGACACGCACACACCCGGGGAAGACAACCACATGGAGACAGAGGCGGAGGCAGAACTCAGGTGTCAAGGAACACCACCGGCAGCCGGGAGGGAGGCCTGGAACAGACTCTCCCTCGGAGCCTCCGGAAGGAACCAATGCCGCCCACAGCCGAAGTGTGGACTCTGTGTCTCCTGAACTATGACCGGGCACGTTTCTCTGTTTGGGGGCCCGCGGTGTGTGGTGGTTTGTTACCCAGCCCCAGGACTCGAATACAAAGACAGGGTCTGCCCACAGAGCAGGGGGCTTCGTGAGGTGCAGGGGGAGCTTGGTGGGGCCCGGGATCCCTCAAGTCACATGGCCCCTTCCCTCCTGCCCCAGTCAGGAGGCCTCTCCCTCTCGCCCAGCCACGCCTCCAGAACCCTTCCAAGCCTGCGGCCTCTCCTAGAAGACACGGAGGATCCCAGCACCTCTGCGGGGCCGGAACAAGAAGCTCTGTGAGGCACCGGCACTGTGCTGGGCACACACGTCCTCCTGGAAACCTCGTGATCGGTCGAAAGGCAGCTGAGCCAACAGAAGCTTGGTGAGAGCCCGCGACCTGCTCGGTTCCCACAGCAGGTGGGGGGCAGAGCCTCGCTCCAGCCACGTGCAGCTTCGACTCCTCCGCACTCCCCCACCTGCCCCCCCCCCGGGGGCCGCGGCACCTGCCCCTCGGCGGAGCCGGCTCCCACTCGCTTCGCAGCTGTGGATGCCAGGGACCCCGGGCAGACGGCATCTGCTCTTTGAAAAGGTATTTATCTTTCCACTCACGGAGAGCCATAGAAGGACGGGCCCCGCGTCAGGTGCACAAGTGTTCCGTAGAGACAGATGTCGTGCGCACACAGGGACCGAGCACAGCCCTTAACTGCAGGGAACGCCCTCCCCGCTCCCCTCAGGAAGCGAGGGGCTCCGTTAAAGCGAAAGGAAAGTGGGCTCCAGCACAGGTGTCACTTGAGATTCCGAGACAAGCCTGAGTTGTTGTTTTGTTTTCTCATTTTAATCATTTTTAAGTGCACCACTCACAGGCTGTTCGCAATGTTACGCAACCACCACCAATATTTCCAGAACGTTTCATCACCCCAAATGGAAGTTCCATGCCCACCGAACCCCTCCTCCCCCAGACCCCGGTAACGACCACTCTACTTTCTGTCTCTGTGAATTTGCCCGTTCTGGCACCTCGTGTAAGTAGGATCATACGACATGTCCTTTTGTGACTGGCTTCTCTCACCCGCTGAATGTCGCATCCCTGTCGTAGCAGGTGTCAGTCCCCCCTTTCGCGGCTGGGTGCTATCGTGCTGGACGGACGTCCCTGTTCAGTCATTCATCAGCTGATGGACACCTGGGTTCCCTCCACCTCTGGCTGGTGTGCAAACGTCTGTTTAAGTCCCTGCTCTCAGTGCTTCTGAGCATAGTGACCTCGGGGTGCAACCGCTGGGTCACAGGGCGACTCTGCGTGTAACCATTTCAGGAACCGCTGGCTTGTCTCTCGGAGCCGCCGCCCCATTTACGCTCCCACCAGCAGGGCACAAGGGTCCCCATTTCTCCACATCTCACCAACACCCGTTATTTCCTGTGTTTGGCCAAGCCCAAGATTTTAAAAGGAGGATTTGAAAAAGAGTAGCATCCGTTCGCTTTACGCCCGCTGTCCTGTACGGGGCCGCAGACACCGCGCTGCTTGCAGAGTCAGGAGAAACTCAGTGCCGGTTCCAGCTCTGGGGCTTACCGCTAGGCAACTCCGGACAAGTGCTTCAGCCACTCTGAGCCTCAGTTATGTCCGCTGAAGGAGCAGCGCTGACGTGCCACGGGCCACTCCCCTCTGGAGGCAGGCATTTGCCACAGGCGCGGAAGACGGCGTTATCCTCGTAAACTCCACGGGATGGCACACAGGCGGGGGGAGAGGGGTCGGTTTATCTGTTATGATAACGTATGCAAAGGACTAAATCCTTCTCCCTCTGACGTCTTCTTTCTCTGCCTTCGAACGGAGAAGCCAAATTACAGGCAAAAGTAGAGATGAAGGAGCGGGAAAAATTCTAGATGATCTACTGAAGGCGACCTGGTGTCACAATAATTACTGGACGTGCCCACACACGCTCACACACGCTCACACACACTCACACACGCTCACACACACTCACACGCGCTCACACACGCTCACACACACTCACACGCGCTCACACGCGCTCACACACGCTCACACACGCTCACGCTCTCACTCACACCACACACGCTCACACACACTCACACACGCTCACACACGCTCACACACACTCACGCTCTCACTCACACTCACACACGCTCACACACTCACGCTCTCACTCACACTCACACACGCTCACACACGCTCACACACGCTCACACACGCTCACGCTCTCACTCACGCCCACACACGCTCACACACACTCACGCTCTCACTCACACTCACACACGCTCACACACGCTCACACACTCACGCTCTCACTCACACTCACACACGCCCACACACGCTCACACACGCCACACACGCTCACACACGCCCACACACGCTCACACACGCTCACACACACTCACGCTCTCACTCACGCTCACACACGCTCACACACTCACACACGCTCACACACACTCACGCTCTCACTCACGCTCACACACACTCACGCTCTCACTCACACCCACACACGCTCACACACACTCACGCTCTCACTCACACACACTCACACACACTCATGACGCTCACGCCTCTTTAGAAACTCAAAGATCGCCCCAATCAATTACGTCACCAGATCCAGAGAAGGACGTAGGGCGGGAATTTTCATCCCAACTTGTCAGGTGAGGAAATGAAGAGCCGGGGGAGGAAGGAACCCTGCCCAAGGCCACACAGCACAGCTGCGACGGGGGCCTCTGGTCTCCGGGCACAGTCCAGCCAAAGCACAAGACGGCTGTGGACACTGGCCCCCACGCAGGGCCCGGTCCCAGAGCTTCTTCTCCCTCATCATAAGCAGTGGCAGTAGCATCTGTTTGTCTGTCTTTCTGTCTCTCTCTCTCTCTCTCTCTCTCTCTCACACACACACACACACACACACACACACACACACAGACTGAGGTCTCAACTGAGAAGCCCAGGCTGCCCGGGGAACCAAGTTCCAGAAAGGACATAGGACCCTCTTTCCTCTCTGGCAGGAGCAGCACAGAGCCTCGTGGGCCCCCAGCCTGGTATCTCCATAGTGACAGAATCACAGAGGCTGTGGGGCTAAAAATAAAACCTCTACCTCCTGAAACCCCCGTCTGTTCAGCTCCAGCTGCACGGGGGCTTGCCAAAGCTCGGTGACACTTGGTGACCAACACCTAAGCGGCAAAGAAAGACCCCTGAGCTGTGAAAACAGGTGACAGCACACTCAGGTCACTGGTACCATAAATCACCATCTGTGACACTCCCCTGGAGGAGTCTGCAAAGACTGTCGCCCACAGGGTCCTGGACAAAGGGGCTCCATGCGGGTAAGGGCCAGCGAGCAAAGAGTACTCTGCCCTCTGGGCACAAACCCTCAGGCAGGAACGAGTGCTCTCTTCATGCCAGGCCTTGGGAGGCTCCACTTAAGCCTTGGACGTAAGAAGTTTTCTTCTCCAACTGCACACAGGACAGGCTTGTCCACTTAAAAAAAAAAAAAAAAGTTTACATACTGCTGAGATTCCCAGGTGGGCTCTCAAAACGGGAGAGCCAGAATGCCTGGATTTGAGTCCACTGGCCATGTGGCTTTGGGGAAGTCACTGTTCCCTTGCGGGCCTCAGTGTTCTCATCTGTACAATGGGGTTAACTGCAGAGGGCTGGAGGACCTAGCACAGAAGAGGTGCCCCAAGAACTCAGTCGCTCGACCGTCTGGTGGGTGGTATTTTTGTCGGTAGGCTAGCCTGAGAACCTAACCAGTGGCCTCCCCACATTAGCTGTCAGCTGGCAGTTTACACGCATTGGGCCCCCTTCACTCTCGGTCTGCGTGAACTTCCACAAATCACACATACACAGCCTCAGTCCACAATCCAAGTAATCTGCAACTTGGATCACCGCTTATGACGCTGGTACCATCTTCACTCTGTCATGGCTCATTTTAAAAGGCCTTAAAAAGCCCAAATAAAGCACCATGTGCGCAGCTCCTCGTTAGCCACCCAGCCTCGGGTTAATAATTAAGCATCCTTAATTGGCGGCTATGGAAATGTACACGCAGCTTCCTAGGCACCGCTGCACGTGAAGCTGGCCCCAGCCTGGTAATGGATTTCCTAAATCAGCTCATAAAGCTAATTCACATCGAAAGTTAATTAGCCTAATGAAGGCAAGTGTGACTTAGTGAATTCCAGACTGACGTTCTGCTCTGACTCAGCCACCCCAGGAGGCTGCGGATGTCACCCTCCTGGCTTTGATTTCCTGGAGCAATGAAGGAGCGGCCCGGGGCACGGGGACGATGCTTCAGGAGGCCATGTGTCTGCTACTGCTATCAGCTAGGCCTCAGCGAGCACTCTTAAAGCCACCGAGAGGCAGGACACACAGCCACCCCCTTCTGGAGCTGGCTCTGGAAACTCTGCAAGTGAGAGAAACTTCCAGCAAGTGGAAGTCACGAGTGAGCCCAGGTGGGCGGGAGCCCAGGCACCACCAGGCCTCATGCCCTGTCTAGGAAGACAGCGGCTCGCCCTACGGGGCGATGACAGTCCGCCGAGCCCCCCGCCCCCTCCCCCACCACACACGCAGCTGCATCCACACAGCGTCCCTGGACGGGGGCATCTCTACCTACTGGACGGACACAGAAACCAAGGCACAGGAAGGCGCAACTGTCCAAGGCCACACCCCTCGGAAAGGGTACAGCTCCTGCCTCTGGACCCCCAGGCCCTCTTGGCTCAGCTGTCTTCCTCTGCTCCCACCCAGAGTCAACAGCTCACCGGCCCGGAATCACAACCCAAGTGTCTCCTTCACCAGATGAGTGGGTAAACAAAGTATGATGGTCTGTCCATACGGTGGAATATGACTCAGCCATTAACAAAAATGCAGCTCTGTCTCGATCTCCAACATGGGTGAACGGAGGGCCCTGTGTTAGGTGAAATAGGCTGGTCACCAAGGGACAGGTCCTGGGCGGTTCCACTTACATGAGGTGCCCGGAAGAGCCACACTCACAGAGACAGAAAGTACGATGGAGGGCGCCAGGGGCTGGGGGAGGGGGTAGCCTGGGGAGTCAGTGTTTATGGGCACAGAAGTCTCTGCTTGGGGAAGAGGAAAGAGACCTGGAGATGGACCCTGGTGGCAGCTGCAGCGTGGAGGCGCTTAATGCCACAGAGCCGTGCACTTAAACATGGCTAGGACGGCAAATTTGATGCCATGTGTATGTTACCACACACAAAACAAGGAACAAAGTTCTGACATTTGCTTCAACTTGGAGGAACATCGAAAACATTATATTTATGTAAAAGAAGCCAGACGTAAAAAAGGTCACACATAGGGGCCCTTTGGTGGCTCAGTCAGTTAAGCGTCCAACTTTGGTTCAGGTCATGATCTCATGGTTTGTGGGTTTCAGCCCCACGCTGTGCTCTGTGCTGACAGCTCGGAGCCTGGAGCCTGCTTTGGATTCTGTGTCTCCCTCTCTCTCTGTCCCTCCCTGCTCACGCACTGTCTCTCTCGCTCGCAAAAGTAAATAAACATTTAAAAAACAAAAAAAGATCATGAATCGTAGCACTCCCTCTATATGGGACACCCAGAATAGGAAAATCCATAGAGACAGAAAGTAGATTAGTGGTGGCCGGAGGCTGGGGGAAGGGATGGGGTGTTTCCTTCCAGGGTGATGAAAACGTTCTGGAACCAGACAGAGGTGCTGATTGCACACAGCCTTGTGAATGTACTATATGATACTGAATTGTACACTTCAGAAACGCTCAATTTTATGTTCTGTGAATTCCATTTTGGTTTTTAGAAAGGAAAGGAGAGGCTGCCCAGCGGCGCTTCCCGCCCGCTCCCAGGCGCCACGCAGGCCGGAGCCTCCATTTTCCCTCAGTGCCCAGGCGTGAGCATAGCCAGAGGCCTGAAATCCTTCCGGGTGATTCCAAGCACTGGAAAGAATTCTAGCGGGAGCAGGAGAAATCAGGCAAGCAGGAGGGCCAGGCCACCCTGCCCATGTTGCATTCGGAGATTTCGTGAACCCCCTTTTCCAAGTTCGGCACCAAGAGAGGCACTCTGAGGAAAGCCAAAATGAGATAACTCGGCCCCCGCCCTTGGGGCCCACCGGGTGGCTAGGACGCCTGGGCCCAGGAGTCACCCCAAGCGGACAGCCGTCCAGGGTGGCTTATGCAGCGTGAGGGCTCCGGGGGCACATCTGCATCGGGAGCAAGGACCCAAATCCGCCACTCTGGACTCACGCCTCCAGGCCTTCTGGGAAAGGCAAACCCTACACCTCTTGCTGAAGGGACCCCGATCTGAGCCAGAGGCTCCTATGTGGGCCCCCCTGCAGCACGTGCTCCTCTCGGCCCAGGGGCCATCGGCCTTCCGCCCTCCCCACTCCCAGGAGCCCGAGACACTAAGGAAGGCAGGTGAGGCAGGTGCAGGGAGGAGAGACAAAGCCTGTTCAACTCCTCCTCCTCCTCTACCTGGCTTCCTGCTGTGCTCCTAACATGGCCACTCTGGTCCCCGCTCTTTCTCTAATGAGCCCCAGAGTGAGGAAAAGGGCAGCAGCAGAGCAGGAAGGGGGACAGACACAGTCCAAGCTGACCCAGACTCGGGTGAGGACCCAGGCTGGATGGTGAACGGGGCCACCCCCTTTCCAGATGTGCTCACTCTGAACGTGCCCTTTAAAAAAAAACTGCCTCCCCCACCCCTGATGAGGGAGCATAATGCAGTCTGAGGGCAAAGCACCAGCTAACGACAGCCCCCCCACACACACAGGTGGGATGTGTGTGACATTCCTTGGACACCCCCGGCCGCCCAAGAACAAAGGAAAGGGGAAAACAAATGGTTAACTGACGGAGGTCACGATCACGTACAACATGAGCCTCCATCAGTTTACAAATATCTTAGTAAATGGCGAGAAAAGGCAATCTTCTCAATACCCTAGTCCCCAGAAACCCGCAGACCCAGTTTCCCGGAGCCCCAGCATCGCCCCCCCTCCGCGGTGATGTGGGAACAGAGGCAAGAAGGAAGCGGCAGGTGCAATTAAATTTCCTTATAACCGCAGCCCGTTGACAAACACTCGAGGCAAACACAGAGTAGAACGCTTCTCCGGGAACCCCCTACTGCCTGATGCTAGTGCCTCGCTAGAGGGAAACAGCCTGAGCTTGACAAGAGCAAGGCCCCCGGTATCTGAGTGGCTGTGAGCATACCAAGGCCTTCTGGAGGCCTCCTTTCCGACTTCAGTCCTCACCTTCACAGCACATAAGAGCCACTCTTCACAACCCAGCACCGCTCTTCCTGCCCACGGTACCGCCCCCATGCTTTAATAAAATCACCTTTTAGCACCAAAGACGTCTTCAAGAATTCTTTCTTGGCCTTTGACTCCACACCACCCCCCATCACCCCAAAACTTCATCACCCCCCCCACACAAGGGGTGACCAGCCACTGCTCTCCTGTAGGAAAGCTGTTCTCAGCTGAGGGGGGAAACAAGCACCAGACACACCCAGTGGCCCTAGGCCCCTGCTTCGGGGTCTCTGAGCAGGAGCCTCCCAGGTGCACAGCTGGAGACATCAGGGCCCGAGTCTGCAAATAGCCATGACCTCAGAGCTTGCTGTCTCGGAATCCGCTCTAAGTTTGTGGAGCTCTTTGGCCTCTTTGAAAAGCAAAAGCCACATAACAAACAGAAAAGGAATTCTGTTTTCCCCTCTGGGGGAAAAAAAAAAAAAAAAAGAAAGAAAAGAAGAAAAACACATACAGACCCAAACTGAGAAGCACTGTGCACTGTTCAGATGGAATCAGATCAGGGCTTGTAACCGACGTGACTGAGCATGAGCACGGACGTGAGGAATCTGGACCTGGTGAGGCCAAGAGTGAGCTTCCTCTGCACTTGGCCCAAATCACGACCTCTGAGTTATGGTGTCCCCACGTGTGAAACAGGGCAGGTGGAAGAAAGCACAGGGTGTCAAATCGTGACCCCTCTGAGTCTCAGTCTCCTCACCTGTAAAATGGGCACAGCAGCACTTACATGGGTCAAATGAGGCACAGCGGGTAAAAGCACTGCGTGCCGAAGGGTATTATAAACAGGTGGATAAAGGAGAAAGGCCCCTTCACCTTTAGGCCCTAGAGTCACTGCCTCTCCCGACATGGTCATCAGGCCCTGAATCACCACCAGCCACTGTGCCAGGCACTAGAGATTCAAAGACAAACAAGTCAAGTCCCTCAGCCTGTAAAACAGCTGGGCCAGACCAGGGATTCCCCCTATGGCTTCAAAAGGGAAGAGCTGCCTTCCCCTGGAGCAGGAATCTTGGTATCTGGAAAAGTCCATAATTACAGGCCGACCTAAATGGGTACGAGACTCGTGCCATTATTAGCCTGACCTCCCCCAAACACGAGTCCTGCAGTTACCAGGCCACCAGGACAAACTCGAGTGAACCGGATGGCCCAGAACTTATGAGCCGGCCTCCAGTTCGCTGCGTGTCCTTGAGTCTGGAATCTGCTCCACGCCCAGCCCCAGGATCTTAAGGTTTCAGGGAAATGGAAAGTCATTCCTCCACGCACAAAGGTCAAACCCTTGGACTTGGTTTTTTCCAATGCTCCTTCCGGTGCGCCCGGTCCTAAGATTCTGAATTCCTCTTTTCCCCCCTGCTGGAAAGTCAGACAGAACATTCCTCAGGAAAGAGACTTTTTAGCCAGGGGAAATAACAGAGGGAAGAAGAAAAATGGCTGTAATCGAGAGCTGTGAGCTTTCGTACCCAGGTAGTGCTTGGGCTGGTCAGCAGTCATTCCCACGAACTCGCGATGCTACAGTGAGTCACCGGAGGCTGGGAACCGAAATAAAACCAGCATTCTCTACCGCCGCGCAGGACGGGAGCTGGGCTGCATACTGATGCAGGGATCTGCTAACCACCTCCCTTGCTACTCCCCACCGCATCCAACGACAAAGTAATGAGCTCCTTTCTGCATGAGGTTAATACAGATCGTGCTCGGGACCAATTAAACGAGCCACTTCAGAACTTTGCTTCGCTGGATTGGAAAATGTCACACACGCAGAGGAAAAATTAGGTCTTGGGTTATGCATGTCCAATTGATGGCTAAACCACGAGCGAGCTTTCAGAACTCTCCAGGCTTTTGTTATTAATGGTGTTTTAGTGTCGGGTTCTCGAACACATCAAACAAATTTCCTTTAAACTAGTAGTTACCGACTGCCACGGGGGAAGGGCTGCGGGCCTCCCACCTCCCAGATGGTTCAGCCATAATAAACGTTTGGCCTGTCAGATGCACAACCCTGGCGAGCTAATTGAAATATGCTGCAAACCAAAATAAATGTGAAGCGACGGTTTCCCTGCGCGGCAGCCGCCGGACTGCCTTCGTGTCTGGCCGTCCCCTGATGGATGTTCCCCATCCGGCTCGGCGAGCCTCGCTTATGTGTGGTTTCCAGAGGACTTAAAGGCTTTTTCCATCGTGATTACCCAAGAGGGAAAACTTGTAATTGCAGAAAATGTTTGGCTTTTTTTCCCCCCCTCTCACGAAAACGCAAGTGAAAAGTCAACTCTTACAAAGTGCCAAGAAAAGCAATTACTGGGCCCTCCAGTGGGATGGAGGAGGGGCGTGGACGCGCTCTCCTGAAGCCAGCCTCAACGGAGCTTCCAGACCTGCGGGGAAGCCCTGCTTCTCGCCCAACCTGGGCCCGCGTATTCTCCACTGAAACCAGGAATGGTCACCTTATTTCTACCCCACACACTCCCTCCCCCATAGCTCCTCGAGACGGCTCTTCAAAGGGCTGCACAGGGACAGCAGGGGACAGCTGGCCGCACCCACCGAGCTGGCCCTCCCTCCACCCACCTCACTGGGGACCCTGGTGCCCGGTGAGCCCCCAGCGGAGGCTGGCTTCTTTTGTGGAATGAGGCCAGGTGAGCCCAGCAGGCTGCAGAGCCTGCCTCAGTCCTGGCAGGGCAGCCGTGGGGAAAGAGCTGGCACCCTGCTCCGCAGCACAGCCGATGAGTCAGCCAGGCCCTACAGAGGCCGCGGGGGAGAGCCCCCCCAGCTGCCCAAAGAGAAAAGGCTGTCCATCTCCAGGAACCACCTCTGCAAAGGGACACAGAGCCTCAGAGAGAAGAATAAGCAATCATCTGTATGACCTGCGTTCCAGCTCTTAACAGGGCACACGGGGCAAAACGTTTCTGGAAAGGTTCCCAGGAGTAAGGAGGCCAGGGTTTGAGGCCACAGGAAGCCCACGTTGGCCTGAAACACCTCCCTAAGAGGGTCATTCCTTTGGGAGAAGGACTACCTTCGGCTCCTCTCAGCAGAGGGCCGTGAGAGGGACCTGCGTGGGCTTGTTGGCCTTCCCTTGTTGGGGGGGACCCACAAGTACCTCCAGCCAGCAGGCCTGTGGAAAGAAGTGGGCACGCCTTCTGAAAGAGTGCACAGGGGACCCAAGGGAGGGGATCTACGCCCGAGATTTCGTCCTTTCTGTGGCACCTGAGACACCAAACCCCAGGATCTGCATTCCAGCTTCCATCCCCCACGTATGTACGGAGGTGCCCTGGGCTGGTGCTGCAGACCCCACGGGGGGTGGACACGATGGCACGGATGGCAGACCAGGTCCCTGCACTGGGGGAGACACGGGGAGAAAAGAACCCGACCACACGTGTGGCCAGCCGTGAGCGGGAAGAGCCACGTGGAGGGCCAACCGGGGTGGGTGCGGACCGCGGCCCCGCCCAGCTGTTTCTGCGGGCGCGGGCAGGTGGCTATACCTCTCTGAGCCCATTTCCTCTTTCCGTAAAGTTCGGGCAACAGTCCGTCCTTATCTCTAAGGAATGCTGTGGCAGTCGAGTTGAAAGAAGCCCTGTGAACGTGCTGGGCCCTCATTATTCACGGATTCTGTATTTACGAATTCACTGAAATGAGCGTGTCGTGGTGCTTACGTGGTCAGTTGCAAACATGCGCAGGACAGGGAAAGATTTTGAGTCATGCAGTGGGTGTGATCCCAGCTGAGGCTCAACTAGCTAACACGCCGCCTTTTGTTCCGGCTCTGGGACTGTAACCGAGTGCCCTTTTGGATGTTTAGTGCCACGTTTTTTCACATTTTTGTGCTTTTTGTTGTGATTTCACCAGATGAAGTGGCTGCAGACCCGGTGTTGACTCACTGGCCCGTTTCCGAGCAGTGATGGGCCTCCCGGAGGAAATACCTGCGTCGGATAAGCTTCATTCCGGTGTGAGTGATAGCTGCTGTTGGCCGCGTTGGTGAATGAGTAACAGTATCTGTTAAATAAGGCATCTTGAAACAGAAACACACATAAGACAAGGCGATGCACTGGCCGGTGACCCACCGTGTGGCCGGAGGCTCGCAGGAGCCCAGCCTGCACTTCCCCCACGGCAGTGGTTCTAAGCTCGCTGATGCAGTGGTCGTGACACCTTATAGACAGAACGGCGGGATTGAGGAGACAGGACCGTGCACAAGTGACGTATGATACATTGTCCGGGGACGTCTTCTGCTCTGCAGGGCTCTCGTTCCCACGGCTGCAGGTGGGCACGTCCACACCCCGCCCGTCACACAGCTCTGAGGCAGGATCCGTGCCTCCAGGTCCCCTGAGTCCTGCTGCCGTTTTGGGGACTCTGCCTTCCCCCTGCACCCCGACCCCTGACCCCACTCCCACAAGAGAAAAGCCTTGCGAAAAGCCTTGCGAAGGATGAGGGACTTCGGCCAGGGGAGGATGTGGAGCTGCTTTTTCCACGCTCTCCTCCAAAGGCTGTGGCTTGGGGTTCCGATTTGTCTGTTACCGGAACCCTGCCTGTTGGTTAATTTTCCTCCCGTCCTCCGGCAAGGGCAGTTGTTAATATGAGTAATGAAAGCAAATGCCAGCTCTCCTCTCCAACAGCGCTCTCTGTGTCTTCGGCCAAAACGCTTGAGCCTGGGTTCGTCACGGTGTTTGCCAGGCTGGGTGCGGGGGAGTCGGTACCCCTAAACCCATTTTACAGGAGGAAAGGGCCAACGTGCGAGGCTGCCACTGTCATCAGCCTTGCTGGTATAAAGAGTGAGCACTGAACTGGCAATCAGGGACCTGGGGTCCAGGCTGAAAGAGGGGTGTTGGGCAAGCCGCTTCTCTTCTGCTGGCCTCAGCTTCTAGTCTTTAACGGGGTGCAACTCTCCCGCCTCCAGTGTTCTCAGGCACTCTGTCGGGGCTGGAGACAGTGTGAAAAGGCATCACTCAGCCCCCCCACTGTACCCCCTACACCAATCATCTCCCTTTACACCTGAACTTTTCTGGTGGGGCCTTTGTAATTAGACCCTAAATCCTACCTTCACAGGTGCTGTGGCCATGAAAACTCCTCCCAATCATCAAGGCCTTGTTCAAATCCTACCTCTTCCAGGAAGTCAGCCCTGACTGCCTAACCCAGAAAGGGCGTCTCCGCCTCTGAACTGTGCCTGCCATTTAAATATCTTTTTTTTTTTTTTTAAGATTTTATTTTTAAGTAATCTCCACAACCAACGTGGGGCTCGAACCTAAAACCATGAGATCAAGAGTCGCAAGCTCTACCAACGAAGCCAGCCAGGTGCGCCTGTGCCTGCCAGTTAAGCAACCCTTAACACACACGACCTGTGTCACCTGAGGGGTACATCCCCCTAACCACAAGGTGAGCCGGCCTGAGTTTTAGGTGCAGTGTTATTTATTGTAATTTAACTCGCTTATCTGTCCAGTTTTCCTTTCGTGACTTACAAAGAATACAGATAGATTTACACATAAACATACACACAGACACACAAAGGAAAGTAGGAATAAATACGCTGACCACCAGGTTAAGTGAATACAATTGCTGGATGGAATAATGCGTTGTGCACCAAGCGTCCTAGAAGCCAAGGAGAAAAGGTAACTGTAAATCAATCGGACAGTGCGGGCGGGACGAGGAGCGTCAGGTAGAACTGCGTACAAATCCAGAGAGCCTTTGGGCAAATCAGCTGATCTCCTTGTGTTTCAATTTCCTTCTCTGAGGAAATGGGGGAAGAACACTCCCTAGCCTCCAGGACTAACGAGGAAGCCCTGTGCACGCGCTATGTGCACACGGTACGCACACAAGGCACGTCTTCTCTCCCCACCTTCCTTCTCGTTGTCAAAAGTAGTAGCAATCTGGTTTCCTGCCGGGGAGGCAAAGTTTGCCTGGCCCGATATTCTAAAAGAAAGCTTTCATACAAGACTATGTAGGAAGCCTTGAGCAGAGAGGGGGGGGCGATGCCCCCCCATTACAGGTTTTAGAGCAAACCAGACGCGGCTTTGCCGTCGCTCTGTTTAATGACATCCCCAGGGACCCAGTAAAAGGTGAACACATATCGACAGAATGAGCTACGGTGAGACGAAGCAAAGACCGCTTAGCTGCACCCGTGTCCCCCTGCAGGGGACCCCGGTACGCTGGTTCCAGAATGGCTGCCTGCAAGGGGGCTGACCTCACGGAAGCGGGGCTGAGAAGTGGCGTTCGCGCACGTGACCGCTCACTCGGCCCACCTCTCCTGCCCGGCGCCACGGCCTCACGAGCGAGATCCTTAGGGCCCTTCCGTGGCGGGGCGCGTGGCCCGTGGCATCTTCTTCAAAAGCAGCCAGGCAAGATCTGGAAGGACCAGCAGTTTCCTCTTCCAGTCTCTACAAACGCCGCACATTCTCCATGACTGGCTCTCCTCAGAGACCAAGATGGACAGACTTAACCGGATGGGATGGTCAGGGGAACACCTGCTTGGCTTTAACGCTAGCCTCTAGATAGAGAGGGAGGAAAGCTGGATCCCCTGAGAATCGACGAGACGTCAACTTGGGACAAGAAGGGCTCCTGGCGGCATCTGAGCCGACTCCTCGCCACTCACCCAGCATTTCCCTGAGAGCTGGCCACGAGCCAGGCACTGGGGGTACAGAGAAAAAGCACTCAGCACCGCTCCCCCAGGAGCTCGGTACAAGTGGGGAGGTTGGGGGGGGGCACCTGTAAACAGGTAACTGCCAGTCCAGCGGTGAGTCATATCGGGCAGCACAGAGGTGGGGTAACCCACGTTCCCCGGGAAGGCCTGTGGAGGCTCGCCTGGGTTCTGATAATAGGAAGCTGATAACAGCGAAGGGAAGAGGCAGGGCCCAGATCCTGAGGGGCCTGTACTTGCCGAGGAATTTTCCTTCAGATTCCGCAAGGACCAACCAAGACCAAGAGACACCAAACGTCTTAGTCAAGCTCACGCAGATGCTGTGGGACAGACGGGCCTGGAACCTCGACCTGCACAGAGTCCAATTCCTGGCCCCACTGCCCCCCGCACACCGTGAGCTGCGGGAGGCCAGAGAGAAGGACCATTCCACACTCGCTGCCCGGCGAACAGCAGAGCTTGGACCGTCCTGGTCATTTGGCACGTCGCTCCCGACAAGAAAAACAGCCCTACCCGTGTTTCTTTCGCAAAGGGGGAGGGCTGGGGATCTCCTTTCCCATCGGGGCTTACAGAATCCTAGCAGGTACAAAATAATTTAACTGCAACAGCCCAGGAGTCTGATGACCTGCCCCCCACCCCCACCCCCACCCCAGGCAAGCTGGGAAGGGGGCTTCTACTCCCTCCAGACGCTGGCTGTGCCCAGGGTGCCGAGCCAGGGCCAGGGCAGGGGGGGGACCGGGGATGACTCGAACTCCCCTCCCATCCTCCAGGAAGGAGCTCACAAGCCAGCAGGGGAGATAAGCCAGGCACAAAAAGTAACTGTAAAATAAGGCAGAGCCTGATAAGAGCCACACAAGAGACACAAAATGCAATGACACTTCCGAGCAGAGACAGTCCCGCTGGGGGCTTGGGAGCTAGTTCCGTTCCAGGTGAAGGAGCCGGGTCTACCCTATGGGCTCCTGGGGACTCCCAGGTGGGCGCTGGGGGGAGTGCTGCTGGCGGAGGGAGAAAGATGCTCAAATGAGGTCTCCTTAGAAGAATCCCGGTTCTGGAGAGGGGGAAGCGTGGCAGGCCTGAGACTTTGCAGAAGTGCCCCAGCCCCTATTTCAGAGGCAGGGAGAGGAGCACAGGGGGAGGAATCTAGAATTTCCACAGAGGGGCAGCAGGTCCGCTGAAAGGGGACAGAGCCAGAGGAAAAGCCTTGAAATGACATTAGCGGAGCAGGCACATTGTTTACTTAGAATGTGGATTTGGGGTTTCTTGGAGGGGGGGATTTACACATAATGGGGGAGGGGGGAAGGGTCCCTCTCTCCCCCAAACGGCCGGGAGCCCTGCCCCTGCGGAGAAAGGCTGAGGGATGGTGGAAGGGGACACTGCCGGCACCTCAGGTTACAACAGGAAAGGGAGACTCTCAGGATGGAGATGGGCCAGATCTTCCTCCAGCCAGAGGGGGCATCCGGCGCACCTTCTTCCAAGTTCTGGCCCCCCTCCGAGGGCCACACCCCGTGCTTAGGCCCCACACAACCCGCCGGGCCACAGCCGGCGCGGGAGGGCTGTCCGGCCGGAGGCGGGAAACCGCGCAGGGCTGGACAGAGGGCTGTGCCCACCACTTCCTCCCGGCCCCTTCCCGAAGGCCCTTCCTCAAGAGCGCGGGCCGGACGGGCCCGGCGCTGCACACACACCTGCCCCCTGACCGCGGCGACACTTGTCACTGGGGGGAGGGGAGTCCTCCGCGCCCCGGCCGCAACCGACGGAAATTCGGAAATTAGCATTTGGGGCCGGACTCCGGCGGGCCGGCGAGTCCCCGGGGGCCGGGCTCCGGGGCGACTTCCTGAGGCAGGGGTCCCCGCGCGCGCCACACCCTCCTCCCCGCGCGGGGTGGCCGGGCCCGGGTCTCCCGCTTCCCCCCCCCTCCCTCCTCGGGCGGCAGCCGGGCCGGGGCCTCCGGGGTCGCCGCCCCGGGCCCGGCTCTCCGGGGAGGCCCGCCGCCGTGCACGAGGAGGGTCCCCGGGCCGCGCCGCCTTCCGGCCGGGCCGCGGCGACACTCACCCTGCTCGGCGCGGCCGCGGCTCCGTCCTCTTCGGCCGCGCTGGGCCGCCGCCGCCGCCTCACGCCGCCGGGGAGGCGCGGGCCCCGCGGCCCCGGCCCGGCCGGCTGCGCCCCGCGGCTCCGCGCGCCGCCGCCGCCGCCGCCAGCTGGCCCCGGGCGAGCGGCCGGGCCCCCGCGGGCATGCTCCCCGGCCGTCGGCGCGGGCGGCGGGCGGGCGCGCACGTGCTGGCCCCGCGGGTCGCGGCGGACGAGGAGGCGGCGGCCGGCGGGGCGCGGGGCCGGGCGCGCCCGCGGACGGGGCTGGACAGCTCTACGCCGCGGCGCCGCCGTGCCCCGCGCGCCCCAGCGGCCGCTGCTGCCCGTGCGCGCCGGGCCCGCCTCGCATTCCCCCACTCGGCGGCGGGCCTGCGCCTCCGTCAGGCCGCGCGGGGAGCGGCGGCGAGTGCCGGCGAGGGGCCGCCCCCGCCCGCCCCGAAGGCTGGGCTCCGCCGGAAGACAGCTGGCAAACTTCGGGGCCGACTCGCCGCCGTCTCCCCGCCGCGGCCCGGGCTCGCTCCCCCGCCGCGCGGAGGGGTGGGGGGGGGGTGGGAGGGTGGGGGGAGGGGCTCGCTCCCCCGCCGCGCGGTGGGGGCGTGGGATGGGGTGGGGGAGGGGCCCGCGGCTCCCCCGGCCCCGTCGGCCCGGCCCGTCAGACCTGTAACTGTGCCGGAGGAGCCAAGGCTCTTGCGGAAGGGCACGAGCGGACTTGCGGGAATTGGCACCCTCAGGTCGCTTTTTCTTTCTTTTTTTTAAACAGTGAAGTTCGTAAGGAGGAGGAGGGCAAGTCGGGGGAACAAAGCGCATACGACGTCTTGAGGAATGTTGTGGGCAAGCCGGAGGTGGCTAATGGAGGCCCAAACCTAGATGCTGGACACTCCGGGTTGGAGACCCGGTTTGCAGCGCCCAGGCAGCCAGTGCTTCCCTCGACACCGAATACTTTCGCTCTGGGCTAAAAGGATGAACACGCCCCTTGGTTGTCGGAAGTAGTGGGAGTAGTAACAGCCAGAGGGTGTGCGTGCGGCTGCAGCCCCCCCCCCGCCCCCCAAAAGAAATTGGAAGAGGGTCGGAAATAGCTTCATCTCGGTGTTCCCTCGGACTGGACTCCAGACGCCAAGGAGACCAAGAGGGTAGTGGGTGAAATTTAAAAGAAACCGTGAAGTGTGTATTTAGACTGAGCAAGAATGGACTTGCTTGCCAAGATCTGAAGTAATGGAATTAAATGGGCACACCTCAAACCTAGCTTCCCTATCACCAAGTGTATGACCTTCTGCGGTTGAAAGGAGTGCCTTCCCCGGGGCAGGGCAAGTGCTAGAAATTAAAGCAGTCCGAGCCTCTGTTGAGACAGTCGAGAGCAAACCACCGAAGGCTGCTCATCCCCTTGGTCACTGTCAGAACTGGAGCCTAGGCCAGGAGAGCCATCATTACACAACTCTCCCTAAAACACCCATCTTAGGATCTTAGGACAATCCCTCTGAGACAAGAGGAGGTGACCGACCTGTGGAATACTAAACTCTCACCTTCTTCCCTCCACCAGCATGTGCCTAAGACCCACTAAGAATGATCCTCGGAGCACACGCAGACCCCCAGCGAGGCTCTGTGCCCATCTGCCACCCAGAACTGAGCGCCTGCATGACACCACCGTAACCTCGCCATGATCGCAATCGAACCCGGAAACCAAGAGGCCTTACCGCCATCGAAAAACCGACCCCATGGTTACCTGGTAGAAATAAACACGCTCGTGTCGCAAGATGGTTCATATCCACAAATATTTATTGAGTGCCTATATGCAAGAATGAAGACAGGGTGGCCCCTGGCTCCCCTGGAGCTTACGGTTCCATCACTCCAATACTTGCCTAGCTTTAAAAACAGTGGCAACAAGCACTTGTCTTTGCCTAACCAGCAGCAGCACTGGAGGAAGCCAGTTTTTCACATTATATTGGTCACTGTTACAGTGCAATTGTGAGTAAAACAATGATCTCTGAAGTCTGTAGTCACAGCGATGACATGGCGGATCATGTCCAGCAAATGCAAATTTATGGCTTGATTCCTCCGATTTGAGAGGCATCTATTGAAATAAAACACGCATCAGCAGGAGAAAGCTTCGTAACACAGGTCCTAAGAATACTGGTGTAGTTTAACATATTATCAAACTGCAACAGGACTCTCGGCAACGATTTCCCGCAAAGTTTGTGGCAACGATTTCCCGCAAAGTTTGTGCAATATAACTGGGTGAATCAGACCTGTAAACCTCACGACCGCTGACCACACACACTCACTCGTGGCTGTAGGAGTCACCTGTATGATTCAAGGGCCCTAGGGACACACTTAGTTTTTAAAGCTTCTTCAAGACTCGCAGCACAAGTGGCACGTTAAAACTCAGTAAAAACAGCTTTTGAGATAAAAATGAAAATGACAAAAATGTCTAATTTTACTACAGATGTTAAGTGCAGGATTCAGATTTAAATAGCGTTCGGCGAAGCACCTGGCTTTTCAGAGTTAAAAAGGGGAACACGTTTTGGTGGTTTATCCAACTCTAAAATCATAACCTTCTTGCAGATCTTCTCAGTGACAGGTGCTTCTTCATGTGGTCCTGCTTCACAGGCCTCACCTTTACGGGTTCAATTACAGAACATTCCAAGGAGCAATTACTTCGGTTACATTGCCAACACTTTTTTAAAAAAGAAAAATAGCATATGTTTATATCAGATAACCCCCTGAAATCACCTATTTAAGATGCTTCTGAACTTAAACTCAATAGGTTACCAGTTTTGTCACTTAAAAAAAAAAAAGAACCACATACCAGAAAGAATATCAAACTCCAAGTTTTTTTTTTTTTTTTTGGCAAAAAGGTGGAGAGAACATCTTACCACCTCACAAATATCAACCAACCCAAGGTCATTTTTAAGTCCACTGCTGGGGGCACAACGTACTTTTGTATTTAAAAAGTACTAAATCGCTACTTCGAATTGAAAGACCTTTTTAACTCGGAATGAATCTGAAATGTACTTTTATTGAAAACTGACTAAGCACCAGGTACTTTACATAATCTTAAAATTGGAAGGAAGTTTCTTATCACTTCATCTTATCTTTCGCTGCAGAGGCAGGCAGGCCTGAGCCTGGTGGTGACCCAGGTCGGCCTGGTTCTCCTGTCCCAGTCCCAGCAGCCGCGCCCTCCCAACACGGCCACAGCCGGGGACACTGCCACGGCCACGTTAGCTACCTCTGTTGCGTCAGCGGAACACCTATTGTGCCTCAGGGCCCTGGAAAGGAAAGGAAGGAGGAAAACCCTAGTGAAAAGAGAGAGATAACTCTATACGCATTTAAAAAGGCACTTCCACTCAGGTTCTTACTACACTGCAGCTTAGCCCCTGCGGGAACAAAGTGGCTCCCTTCCCAGGGACAACAGCTGCTTCTAAGGTGCCACCCTTGGGGTTCGGTTGTCTTTAAGTTGAGTGTTCCTGTGTGTAAATTAAGCACAAAAAAGGAAAAGGATTTTCCTTGGTTCTCTTCACAGCTATGAAGAAAAAAATTTTTCTAATTTTTAAGTAAGTGACTGATACTTCCAATCTATTATACATTTCAAGAATCAAAGCATACATTTTCTGAGAACGCAGAAGAGGTTTTGATGGGGTTTCATATCTTTCTTGGAATAAGCCAAGAGAGACTAAGAAGATAACTCCTTCACGAGATAAAACCATAATCTCTTCTGAAATGGCAATTTCCCATTTTTAAGAAGGTTGTAGACTTTATTTATGATAAAAGTAGAGAACAATGAATATCCTAATTTTCAAGTTAGTTTTTAATATCCTGTATAGAACACAAAGGGAATACCGTTAGTAAAGTCAATCCTTTCACTAGATTTTTGACACAGCTGTACTGGAGCCTGATTAAAATTAACTTTTTCTTTACTACAACTAGGAGACTTAAAAAAAAAAAAAAAAGGCCAGAAAAAAAATACCACACATAAAGGCACTTATTCTGTTGATGAATGATTGTGATTAGCCCAAGGTGGTCAACTGGTGGCAGGAGCTGGGATCAAAGGTTCGATTCATGGCTAGGAGAAGCCCTCCCTCCCTGCTCGGGACCCCCTCCCTCCCTGCGGAGACACCCTCCAAGCTGAGAAGGGTGCTGGGCTGGGGCATCGGGCCTGGAGCTCAGCCAGGTCAGCTTTGGTGAAGGGTGCTCAAAGACAGTTGGAGACCCCTGCTCAAAGGCGTGCTTAGATCCTGGTGGAGTAATGGTTGGCTTGGCTCATAACTCGAGTCTCTATGAGCCGTTAAGAGGTTACATAGGAAGGAAAGTCTCAAAAGAACACCGAACTTTAAAACCTGAGCATTGTTGATGGGAATCAATTTGGAAGTTTAGATGAATCTGTTCAGCGACACGTACACGAATATGTGGGCACTGGATGCTGACTGGCCACCAGAAAGCAGGGCAGTCGAGGAGTCCAAACCGGACCAGCAGTCAGAACGCATACCGGCTAGTGCTGCTGGTCAGAGCACAGCCCACGGGCCACCGCCGAGGGCCACGAGGTACTTGCCAAGGCGGTGGGCTGGAGCCCTCCGGCGAGGCCGAAGGCAAGGTCCCAGGCTCCACTACACACCCCCCCGTCCGTGAATTCGCAGGGTAGGCTGCTCCGCTCTAAACCTGGCGTTCTCACGGCACCTACTGTGGGAGTAGACGGAGGGGGCGGGGGGCGCAGGGAGAGGGGTTAAAAATGCCTGCGTGAGGACTCTGACAGCTGAAGCCCCGTGCACTGAGAAGCACGGCCACTCTTACGATCCGGCGGGGCGGCGGCCTGTGTTTCATCAAAGTTTTATCCATCGATTTACTGCCGCAAGTGGGTCACACGGACTCAGAATGATGGGCAGAAAGCCACAGCTCTCCAACTGTTTAACATTTCCTGATGCGACTAAAGAATCAGAGTATTACAACTCTCATTTCTCTTTCCTTACAAATAATAAAGTTCAAGGGAAACAAAATGAGTTATGCGTAGTTTTCAAAGCTTTCCGATATTCCATCATTTCCATTATTACTATTCTAATATTCACTCTAAGACATGTTCCTAACAGGACTTGCGCTACCATTTTTTATAAAACCTCAACACAACTAAAAACCAGGGAAGGCTGCATTTTTCTTTTGCTTTTTGCGGTCAGCATGTCTATCATTACGGAAGCTGTTCTTAAGCATTTATTTAAAAAAAAAAAAAGAATCATATTCACAATGTAGAACAAGTATATAAAATTAGTGTGCAAAGTTAATTGTAAAAGGATAACACTATTTGTTTAGAAACAAGCTGCCTCCTCTGTTTACATTTCCTTACTATTGATATAAACTGGAGACTTATACTATTTAAAAATAAGACTTTTTAAATAGTAAAATATACAAGAGATTCCTGAGCATAACAAAAATATCTTGAAAATATGTGGCCATTTGAAGTATAAAATAGCAAGTGTAAAGAATAGCATGATTGTAAAACTACTATTTGAAGGCTTATAAACAGTACAAAATAGTTTGCCTTTTCTGAGTGCATAATTATACGTTAGTGCAAAGAAAAACGTCTCAAAATTTAATGGCTACAAATCTCAGAGATTTGCAGAGGTGCGCAAAACATGAAATTTCTTTAATGTCATTCGAACGGAACCCAGTTCTCGATTAATCCTTTCCAAACGATCTTCCAAGGCTTCCTAAGGGAAAATAACAGGAAACGTTTAATTAGAATTCTGCATCAAGTTCACTGGTTCTATAATTACCACCAAATTGACCTTTCTTTTAACAAAAGAGCTAGTATTAACATTAAAATTACAGAATTATTGCAGTTTTTTACATACAACATTTTATTTATATCATTTCTTTAAACTAACAATGTGAATCGACTTTTCAGCTTCAAAACAACCGCTGCCCCTTCACGTATCCCCAGGACGTGCCACTTGGAGGGTGTGGAAGCCCCAGAAAGGGCGGTTCGGTTCACGGGAAGGAGGGGCTTCCCTGACTCGGCTGAACTGAGGACAGGAGGCAAGAGCCACGGAGGAGGTACTTCACACATTTCACCACAAGAAATGGACACATCGAACTGCTGCCTTATCTCACTTACACCTATTGTCCGACAACTTTCTTCTGTCAAGAATTTCTAAGTTAAAAAGGAGGGAAAAACCTGGAGTTGTGTTTCTTTTCCCCTCAAGAAGCAAGAGATCTCGCAATGAATCAATGTAACAACTTCTTTCTTTCTTTTCTCTCTCTCTCTTTCTTTCTTTTGAGAAAGAGCGCGGGAGAGGGGGAGGAGGAGAGAGGCAGCCTCCATGCTCCGCGCAGAGCCTGACCTGGGGCTGGATCCCACAACCCTGGAATCATGACTCGAGCCAAAATCAAGAGTTGGACGCTCAACCAACCGAGCCACCAGACGCCGCACAACTGCTATGTTTAGATAAGCAGTACCATTGTTAAGTAAAAATTAGCACTTTAGATACTTTATTCAGTATTAACTCCAATGGGATCTGCAATAAAACTTAAAAATTCCTCTTTAACAACTTTGATTATAAAAAGATCACACGTTCATGATAGAGTATTTAGAAGACAGAGGAGTAAATACAACCACTGTTCCTCTTTCCTGCTTTTTTCCTCAGATATGCATGCCATTTTTAAGAAGAAAAACAAAACAACAAATTCTCTATAAAACCATTTTCCAGTTGAAGTTGTTACGAAATGTCTTTCTATGATATCATTTCAAATCAATGCGCAATAGTCCATTAGATTTAACTAAGAATCTTTTAGTAGAAATTCAGGTTGCTTCTAATTTTGGATATCATAAATAACGCTGCAATAAATATCTTTATTATTTTTTTTAATGTTTATTTGTTTTGGGGTGGGGGCAGAGAGAGGAAGTCAGAGGGTCCGAAACAGGCCTGTGTCGCTGACAGTAGAGCCCAATGCGGGGCTCGAACTCACAGACTGCGAGATCATGACCTGAACCAAAGTCGGACACTTTACCGACTGAGCCACCCAGGAGCTCCTGCAATAAATATTCTGAAACATTTCTTCACACACATCTGGAAGTATTGCCTTAGGGAATCATTCCCAGAAGTAAAAATGCTAGGTCCAAAGAAATGCAAAATTCCAAAGCTTTGGACACAGATAAATTTATCCTCCAGAAAGTTTGAGACAATTTCTACTTCCACCTGCCGTGGATGAGAATATAATTTTCTCCATCCTAGGTACTGGGTTTTGTTCCTTTTTCCATTTTTCTTTAAATACCTGCCAAGGTAATAGTTTAAAAAAAAATAATGCTTTTGGGGCGCCTGGGTGGCTCAATTGGTTGAGCGTCCGGCTTCAGCTCATGGCCGTGATCTCATGGTTCGAGGGTTTCAGCCCTGCTTCCAGCTCACTGAGGTCAGTGCAGAGCCCGCTTCGGATCCTCTGTCCCACCTCCTTCTGTCCCTCTTCCACTCTCTCTCCCTCTCTTTCTCAAAAATAAAACATTTTTTTAAAACAATGCTTTTGTTCAAATGTGTACTGTTTTTTTACTCATTGATCAGGCTGAATATTTTTCATCTTTTTTCTGCCCAACTTTTACCTTTTCCACTTATGAATCCTCAGATCTTTATAGACATCCTCAGCCCCTTTTTGCTGTCACTGGTCTCCTTTGACATGCATGAACAGAAACAACTGTTCTAAGTTGTTTTAAGAACTTATAATCATTACATAAAAGTACATTAAACAAATGCTTCAGATAACAGAGTATCCGCAAGTTTTTCTTCTCCCTTCCCAATAAGGAGTTGAGTCTTATAAATTATTGAGTAAAGACTTTCGGAACAAGGACAATACGAAAGACTTAGAGTCTTAAAGAGAAGTTACGGAGACAGGCCCTAGAAAAAGACCTCTGCTGTTTTCTTGGCGTTTTGCTCCTTCTGGTGTCACAGATCAATCTGAAAATGAACTTTTCCTGAAGTTAAAGCACCGAAAAGCCAGCACACGCAGTTATGTAAGAGGCCTATCCCTGTCATGATGCTTAAAATGTGACCAAAAGAGCCGATTTTAAATGTCCCCTGGTTTCGTGCACTTTAATTCTCTCTGAAAAAGCAATGCAAAGAAAGGCACCCGAGTCGCGTCGCCCACGTCATCTCCCGCTCGGTGACGGAGTCACGTCTCTCTCTAACCTCCACGGCTACTCCAGCTGCTAAGCCCACTGTTTCACACGCTCACTACACGGACAGGGGTTCAGAAATAAATCAGATTGGGGAGGAAGAAACAAACACCCAAAGGGACATTTAACGTGAGTGTTAACATATAATCTGTTAAAAGACAAACTGCATGCAGGCTGACCGTCTTTTTCATGACATACAACAGTCAAATCACTTTTTATTCCTGACAGCTAGCCTGCAGTTCTGAAATAGACTATAATCACCAGACACTGTTCTAGAAGGCTACAAGTTTTGCCCAGTTGCTCAGCATGCCTAAAACAGCATCTCGGGTAAGTGCAGCACTGGCCGGCATCACGCCTCGGAAGAAGATTCAAGCTACGTAGGAGATTTCACCTGATTCAGTCTGGTCTGCAGAGTGACTCGTCCTCCAGCGGAAGGCATCCGACTGAGCGCGGCCTCAATCTGTGAACACACACACAGTAAATAGAAACAGAAGAATTCTAATCAATGGCAGGGCGGTTTATAACAGCATGGAGAAGAAAGACTTCCGCCTAGTATCTCTTGTCCCGCCTTCGCCTAAGTTCCCTCTGTCATGATCCGCAAGGACGGCCCAGCTCAAAAGTGCCCCTGGTGCATCTCTGGGGTGGCCTCCACGGTAACCTCCTGGGACGGTCTGACCCAACTAATTCCCTTCTGACTATCCTTCAGACATAAGCATTTAAGTTCAGGAAAAAAAAATTTTTTTTTAAGTTTTGTTTGTTTTTACCTGGTCTTTTTCTTTTGTAAGTTCATCAAAAAACCGTTCCGTTTCAGCTAGGGTCCTAATTTTTGCCGTATACTCAAAGTCGTTACCATGTGGGGCTACTGAGGCGGGCTTACACTGCTCATAGCTAACTGACTGATTCTTCTCCCAGGCTGATCGGACAGACACTTTCTTCACTCCGTTTGGCAACAGTTCGGGAGAAGAGCTATGGTTAACATGGATGTCGGTGGCTGTTTCTGAATATTTTTTTTCTGTCAGAGAGAAAAGAAATGTATTTCTTATCACTTTTCCTAATAGATCCTATACATAACTATATATGTTATCCAACTTCGTTTTCTGGAAATGGCTGCCACACACCAAAAAACAGAATAAAAAGAGACATTATAATCAATCCTATTTACCCAGTACTTTTTCCACAGAAAATTCGAAAAGTTTTACCCTCGGTGTGACAGTCTGCACAACTTTCCTAAGTCAAGGTATGTAAACTTTGTGTAAAGTTAAATGAACTTTAAATTTAAAACCAAAAAAAAAAAAAAAGAAAAAAGAAAAAAAAGTTAAACACTAACTACACATTAGTGGACACACAACCACACCAGTGGCGAGGAGCCAGAGCCTCGCGGGCCCGCCCTGGCAATCCACTTGCATTATCTTATAACTTTATTCCAAACTTAGAAGATAAATGAGAAAAAAGGAAAACAAAATCGCCGAATACCTAAGCTGCATAGAAATTACAGAATATAAAAGTAAACAGAAAAACTGAACAGTGTGGCCCAGGTAAGGAAGCATTAACATTCCCTGTACCTCAGTTTCCCAACTTTTCAATGAGGATCACGACACAGACACACAATGAGCATCACGCATGCTTATTTTTAGAAGCCCTTGGGCAGAAGAATTATTCAAGTACAGGACATTATAACATGTAGAACCTTGAAAAGATACCAGAAATTCACAAAATGAAGGACTAAAACCGTAACTAATAATTTTTTAGGAAAAGATACCTTCCGAGTCATCTAGAGGAAGAAACTGGAGTTGTTTTCTTGGATTGGTACGTTGTAACGCAGACACAGGAACAGTATCTAAATCATCCAAAAGTATATCAAATCTAGTGAATGAAGCAAGTTACTCGTGAGAAAAAAAATGTTAACTGATTTTCCCTATCTCCACTAGAAAGATGAGCTGGCATCCAGTTAACTCACATATTTTTAAAAAAGAAAGCCGGTCATACAATTTTCTAAAACTGAAATTTATACTCCTAGCACAAAATTACACATTTATCCATATGTCATCTCCTACGACCTTTATAACAACCTTCCACAATGAGCACGGCAGGTGTTCTCACTCCCGTTTTACAGAAGAGGAAACAGGTCCAGTGTGCTTAGGTAATGTCTCCAGGAGCCTGGCAGAGAGCTCGGGCACCCGCTCTCCCATCTCAGGGAGTCCACGGCTTCCCCCCGTCTCACGCCCTGCTGAGCGTACTTCAGGGGACACTTCTTCCAGGCGCCGAGGGAAACTTACGCTTAGTGCCAGGGCCATGCCAGGACGGCCCGCCTTCTTGTACAAATGGCTCAAAAATTTCCCTCTATCATACACCTTTCCAGGAAAACAAAGAATTGTCATTCTATATCCAAGAGCCGGAAGGGATTCTGAGGTGTAGGTATTTAAACTAAGTAGTAGCTGGTTTATATAGTTAAAAACAGTTTTCGGGTTTTATAGTACTTTTTTTAGTCTGGCGTTCCTTTAAATGATTTAAATCCACAGAGTTCCCACTGATGAATGAAAACTCAGCGATAGCTACAGGCATAAGCTGACGCTTTTGTAAAAAAATAAAAAAAAATCAAGAATATATATATTTTAATCTACTATTTTAGAGAACTTACCGAGTTGGACTGCTTTCATTTTTGCTAAGTAGATGACTAAATCCTGGGGACAAATTTTCTTTAGGGGATCGCTTTGGACTATAAGCCACAGTCACTGGTGTTAACATAATCTCTCTTTTTGCTACAGAAGAAAACGAAGAGGAAATGTTCTTTTTCTTCTATATAATACATATATCGGCAAAACATGCTTTCTTTGTCAGAACATTTTCTAACTCTAAATGGAATACGGTTTCACTATAAAACTTTCCAAAAGATAAATAAGAGCATACGAAATAAAAAAAGATTCGCGACGCTAACATCTAGAGGGAACCACTGCCGGCACTGTAGTGCATCAGACTGTAGTTTCAGCACCGGGACTCAAAACTGGTTTTTCAGGATTTTAGAAGTCGACTGGAAATAAGATGGAAACACCAGTAACGCTGGTGAACGTTCCTATAGTATAGTTTCATACAAATACCTTCAGCTGTTCTGAAAATGGAAAATGGAGACGACAGAAATCCAATGCTTCACCTTTAAAACCACATCCGTAATTGGCTAAAGAAGCCTGAGGTAAATATATGCAAAGAAGCATCTTTTTTAAGCTAGCTTAATTTCTCTGAACTAATGTTGAATCAGGTAACTGTCACGATCTGCCACTGTGAAGTGGTATTAGTTGCAAAAAAAAAATTTGCCGGACACGCAAAATATTTTCCTAGACTGTGATTTCTTCAGCTCCAGTCGCAGTGTCTGTGCAAGCAGGCAAGGCCGTTATTGGACACGATTCTATTCAGGGACCCTGCGCTCGGAGCGCTCCGCCAGGTGCCGGGGAGGCGGAAGGCAAACGGGAGGCACCAGACACGGGTGCACGGCTCGGGAGCCGCTCTTCCGAGCCCTGGGGATCTACACGTCTAAAGATCCTTACTTGGAGTACTTGATTTACGAGTTGAAGGGGGCAGAGATGAGGATCTCTGTGAAGCAGAGTTAAATCTCTTCTGTCTCTGTTGGGCACATTTCTCTGGGGACCGACCTGCACCCACAGACGTTTCGGTTTGCCGAGGATTCGCTAATTCTGTAACAGACAAATGTCGAAACATAAACAAACGAAACGAACCTAGCTTCGGTGACCTCCCTTTTTTAACAGATGCTTACGTCAAGCAAGCAATTCTCATGACCTAGGTTAGCATGACTATTTCCAAATACGCGTTTATGAGGATAGAAAAATGCTGGATGGAGAGAAACGTGGGAGTTTGTAACGACTTCATCCTGGCCCCCTGTTTACAGTGCCATTCAAGGTGACTTTTCCAGGGAGGTTATTTTTAGAAGGCGGGGCACTAATTTATTTACTGGGAGATACTGCTTTGGAGCTGCCATGCTGAAGATGCCGACAGTGTGATCACAGCCCGACCAAGCGAGCCCTGGAGTAAGGAGGAGGAGACAGTACTGCCGACCTGCACTTGCGAGGAAAACAGGACTGACTACCGCACTTCTCCTGCTGAGAGGAGCTCATTAGCCAAGAAGGGGAGAGGAGAAAATGCTACATCTCCCTTTGCGACTACCAACGGTCTGTCTTAACATTCTAGTGTGAGGCAGACCGGTGCAGAAATTTTCCACACATCTTTAAGAACGCTGCACGAATCTTTACTCATCAGAACGTAACACGTAGTCTGCTTTGATAAAAGGCGCATGTTATGCCACGCCTGTGACAAGTTATGAACCATGGGATTTAAAGAAGGTGACGTAACTGGGGGCGAAGGGGAAGGTATCTATGATCTATCACCTACCTGTATCGATCAAGGAAAACATACTTACTATTTGAGGTGTCCTCTTTCTCCGTCTGTGTGCCCCAACTTTTAAAAATTTTTCCTTCATCGAGTTCTTTTAAAGCTTTCATGATTGGTGTATCTGAAGTCTCTCTTTGTTTCTTTATCAATAAGCTTCTTTGGGAACTTCCAAATGAAGAGTCCTTTTCCGGAGGAGAATGGTACCTTAAATAATAATTGTAAGACACACAGTGCTATGGACTGAATATTTGTGTCCCCTTGACCTAAAACTCACATGCTGAAGCCCCAATCCTCAGGGAATGGTGGTAGGAGGTGAGGCCTTGGGGAGGTGATTAGATTTAGATGAGATCATGAGAGTGGGACCCCTGTGAGGGAATTAGTGCCCTTATAAAAAGAAGCGATACAACATCTCTCCGTCTGCACACATCAACCAAGGAAAGACCATATAACCAGGAAGGGGAGCCTCACCAAGAACCCAACTATGCTGGTGGCACCCCAATTTTGGACTCTCGGCCTCCAGAACCGCAGGACTAAGTGTTTCCCATGTAAGCTGGCTGGTCTGTGGTGATTTGATACGGCAGCCTGAGCTTAGAGCTCACGGGCATTGTCGGGGGAATACCAGGAGAGCTAACCGTGAGGCTCCGCAGTGAGGATGTAGCTTTACAATACAAACACGGTACAGCCGGCCCTGCGTGTAATAGACGGTGCTTTCCCGTCGTTTTCCCAGCCTCGCACGGGCAGGCGTGTCGTATTCAGATGGTGCTCTGGAGTAACATGGTTGCTCGGGCTATCCAGAGGGCGAGAGGCCTGACCCCTCACCCCAACTGAGAGCCCGCGCACAGTGCACCACTGTGTCAAGAGCACAGAGCAGGGGACCGCTCTGCACAGCCTTTGTTGGTCAAGAACCCCAAAAGCATTAGTTTTTCAAAGTAAACTAAAAATCAGGTCCTCAAAATTAAGGCACTGAACAACAAAGAGAAGGCTCTTTATACCTTCCTGAACATTTAAAGGGAATTAAAATCTCTGTGAAACCGTAACAGCTCCTAAGCATGACCTTTGACAAAGCGACCTTACCCGGGAACACAGGCTTCCACCAGCTGGTCATTCGCTCTGTTGTCCTGGGTGTCCAAAGGCTGGCCGGTAAAGATGGAATACTCTGCGCCTGGGATCAGCCACTTGCGCCTGCTGACGTCGGCAGTGGCCAGCGTGCTAGGACAGTGAGAAACGATCTGAGGAGTTACAGGCTCGTGCTTCGGTTCAGACCGAACACATACAGAAGACAACCTGCTTTGAAATGTTATAGGGGCGCCTGGGTGGCTCAGTCAGCTAAGCGTCCGACTTTGGCTCGGGTCATGATCTCAGGGTTTGTGAGTTCGAGCCCCGCGTTGGGCTCTGTGCTGACAACTCAGAGCCTGGAGCCTGCTTCAGATTCTGTGTCTCCCTCTCTCTCTGCCCCTCCCCCATTTGTGCTCTGTCTCTATGTCTCAAAAATAAATACATGTAAAAAAAAAAAGAAATGTTATAGATGCATGTGTACAAAGAATTTAAAAACCGCATAAGACAACCTGACGTTAGATGCATGAATTCTGCTTTATGGTTTTCGGATCCAACTGAACCGTTATTTTAGGGTTCTGCTGCTCTGGAACATCTATGCGTCTCAGTCAAGAGTCAGGCGCTCTCCTGCCTGCGCGGCTCTGAGCACCCCTACTAACTTCCCACCGCACTTCCTATGCTTCATACACACCCTGCAGCTCAGGCCACTGCCGCGCCAGCCGGACTACCCTTCCAGGTCCTGCCAGACCAGCACAGAAACGTCCTCTGTCTGCACAGCCCAATGCAGTAGCCACTAGTCACATACTGCTATGGAACACCTGAATTGTGGCTAGTGAGATGAAGAACCAATTTTTAAATGCTATTTAATTTTAATTAATTAAAAAAATTTCTTTAATGCTTATTTATTTTTGAGAGGGACAGAGCGCAAGCAGGGGAGGGGCAGAGAGGGGGAAACACAGAATCTGAAGCAGGATCCAGGCTGCAGGCTGACAGTAGAGAGCCCAATGCAGGGCTCGAACTCACGAACTGTGCAGTAATTTTAATTAGTTTAAACTTAATAGCCACACATGGGGACTGGCACTAATGTATTGAGTAGTGCAGTTCTAGGCTAGTGCCTCCACCATCTTACGAAAACCCTGCCTAACGAGGCTCACACATCCTGCGTTACCTGGCCCTTACCTAGACTCCAGAACTGGTCTCGTCTTCTCCACCCCTGCTCCTGCCGCCCTCTGGGCAACGGCAGTGTCCACACGGACGAGCGGTCCAGGACCTCTCTGAGTGACTGAACTCTCCTCCTGCTCACTCGCCCCCTCAGCACACACTCACTGGACGTGGTCAGCACCAGAGAACATCCCCCCTCTTAAGTCACAACTCCAAAGACTCTTCTGGCTCACGGGCTCAAGCATCACCAAGGCCTGTGATCCTGGCCTCACCTTTTATGTATCAACCCCTCCAGTTCCCTTCTACTTACTCTGGGATGCGCGCGCTCACCATAATAGTTACTCACTGCCCTGACCCCCTTCCCCGCTCGCCTCCCATCACACCCAGCTGGCGGCAGAGACCTAAGCCTGGAGGACTACAGTGGCCTCACTTCCGAGCGTCTACACTCCTACACTTGGGCTTTGCTGGAAAGGAGCCACCCATTCGTGCAGACTGGGCTATCGTTACAGAATCACTATCGCCAGCTCAGCAGACACCGGACACTGGCTGGCAACACACCTTTCTGTAATCGACGAGCTCCAATTCCCCAACAGGACTACCTTTCACCTTCTCCGCTCTCCTCAAACCTCTCGCCCAACCCTGATGGTCAGGTGAAATCCTCGCATCACACTTGGGCAGAAAAGAGAAACCAGGAGAAGAGAGAGGTCTTCCTCCCTCTGCTCCTTTTCACGGTCAAATTTCTTACGACATGCCTCTTCATCTTCATTTCGACTCCCAGTCACTCCCTTGATTTGGTCCTCGATTTTTAAATTAAGAAACATTCCAAAGATTTTTAGAAAATTACATGGGGCACCTGGCTGGCTCAGTCGGGTGAAGCACTCGACTTCGGCTCAGGTCATGAGGCAGTCTATGAGTTCGAGCCCAGCACAGGGCTCTGTGCTGACAGCTCGGAGCCTGGAGCCTGCTTCAGATTCTGTCTCCCTCTCTCTCTCTGCCCCTCCCCTACTCCTGCTCTGTCTCTGTCTCTCTCTCTCAAAACTAAATAAACATTAAAAATTTTTGTAATTTAAAACAAATTACAAAGACCACTGTGAGCATTCACCTGAACTTGGTTTTAACAAATACTAACATCTTACCACACATGTTTTCAATGAAAGACATAAAATTCTGTACGTATGGTTGACTGTATTTTTTTTTAATCATGTCCACTGAACGTACATCCTTCTAACGCTGCTGCTTCTACTCAACATGTTTCGGATCTCCCCACGTTCACGCGGACGGGTGTGGCATTTCAGTCATCACCTACAGTAGGACTCTACCGCCTTCATGGATTCTCTCTCCTGTCGTGGATGTTCACTTTCTAACACAGCACCTTTCGACAGCGCTACGACGAACACACGTAGGAAGTCCTCTAAGGTAAGTATCTAAAACCGGAAGTGTGCAGTCTGGCCGCACATACCCTCAGCCTCAGTGGATACTGCCAAATCACGCTCCGAAAAGCTTACTGACTTCCGGTCTAGCCACTACTTCGACAGTGCCTCTCTCTTCGCATCGGCGCCAATCTTTGCGTTGATGAGAGCCGAAGTCTGGCCTGGCCTGGCCTGGCTGATGGTGTGCGTGGTATCCCGTGCTCGTTCTAATTTGCCTTTTCCGAAGACGAGTAAAATGGACATCTCTTCATTTTATCAGCCATCTATAGGTCTTTTTCTGTGAATCATTTGTTCATATTCTTTTCTCATTTTTCTGTCGAGGAGACTTGTTCTTTCAGAGTTCTTTCTATCGCGGACGCTAACCCTTTACAGGTGCGTGTCCACTTCAGCATTCACAGGCACACAGCTTATACTCACATACAGCTGTCTGCTTTTATGATCTGGATTATTTGCTGTATTTGCTGTGAAACACTACGGACACAACTCAAGTCCCCTGTGCACCTCTCCAATATCATTCCTCCCCAAAGCAACCACTTACCTAAATGTGTAATGTGTGCACACATTATATGTATTACTACTTCCACGTGCAGTTGTAAGAATATGGACAACTGGTCTACATGCTAAAATCAACATAAATAGTATCCGACTTCTTCTGCAACTGGTTTCTTGTTGTTCCAAATTATGTTCCTGAGACTAAATGATGTTAATGAGCAACTTCAGTGGTTGGCAAATTTTTCCTATAAAGAGTCAGATAGTAAGTTTTTTGTGTTATTATTTTTTTTTAATGTTTATTTTTTGAGAGAGAAAGAAAGAGACAATGGGATGGGGAGGGGCAGAGAGAGAGGGAGACACAGAATCTGAAGCAGGCTCTGAGCTCTGAGCTGTCAGCACAGAGCCCTACGTGGGACTCGAACCCACGAACCACGAGATCACAACCTGAGCCGAAGTCAGACAGACACCTAACCAACCGACTGAGCCACCCCGGCGCCCCTATTTTCTTTTAATAAATAGGTTTTACGGGCTAGATGGAGAGGTTTCTGGTGCAACTACTCAGCTTTGCCATTGTAATGCAAAGCAGCCACAGACTATAGGTAAATTAATAAACTTTATTTATGGACGCTGAAATTTGAATTTCATATAATTTTTATGTGTATGGAATATTATTCTTTGATTTTCTTTTCTAAACATTTAAAACATAAAAATCTTTCTTTGCTCGTGGGCCTTCCAAAACCGGCCAGCAGGCTGGACTGGGCTGGGGGCCGTGCGCGCCAGGTCCCAATCCAGCGAGCGCGCTGTCACACACGCGGCTCCACGCTCAGACACATCACAGGATATCACGCGGTTGTGACACACACGGGTCGCCTTCACTCATCCTCCACAACATTCTCAGCGGATGCTCACATCTGTCCCTCCGCGCAAACTGCTCTCCAGGCCGTCAACCCCTGGCTGGCGCACCCTGGGGTCCCCAGTCCTCCTCGCTCACTCTCTCAGCAATGGCCACACCACCGGCCACTTTGGGGTGCCTGCCCCACCTACCCCATGGTCAAGAGCTACAGAACAAGTCTACAGTTTGAAACTCCAGCCTAAGGCCTTACTTCTGAGCTCCAGATGCAGATTTACAATCACCTGCTGGATTCCCATTCGGAATTTCTGGACTCTCAAACTAAAATATTCAAAATGGAAATTCCGATCCTTACCCGATGGTCTGTTCTAGTTTCTTCCTAGTTCAGTATATGACACCCTGAGTCGCTCCACACAGAAACCAAGGCGTTACTGGACACCCCCTTTCTTACCTCGCCGTCTCATCCTCAGCCATGTTGTGGATTCCACCTCCGGAATCACTCAGACCTTTCCCTTCCGTACGTTTCTGCGGACACCACCCAGCGGACACCATGTCTCCCGGCACGACGACAGCCCAATCAGTGCGTCCGCTTCTACCCTTTTCCTCTCTGCCTTCTACTCATGGCAGGTGCATTTAAAAACCAGACATCAGAGGACCTAGCTTTACCCCAGACAACCTTTTGGAGGCTTCCCAACAGACCTAGAGTAAAATCCAAACTCTTGACCATGGACGGCTTGGAAGCCAATATCTGACAGTCTATGATTTCGTCTGGACCTACTTTAGCTCCTGCTGGCAATATTCGGACCACACAGGCTTCCCCCAGGTTCTTCGAACACGTAAGCTCTCTCCTACCTCAGGACACAGGAAGGCTAATTTCTCTGCCTGGAACATTCCCCCACCCCAACAACTCAGCACACGGCTTACCTCCCTGCTTACCAGTCACCTCCACACAAGGGTCTTCCCTGAACCCCAAGCCCATCCCACTCTTGTTCTCTCCCGAATGTTCAATTTCGGTTACTTATAATTTTTTTCTTTAAATAATTCACTATGTCCTAACTTAATATTAATTAACAAAGATCTGGAGGAGTGCCTGGGTGGCTCGGTTGGTTGAGTGTCCAACTTTGGCTCAGGTCGTGATCTCACAGTTTGTGAGTTCGAGCCCCGTAGGGCTCTGTGCTGACACCTCAGAGCCTAGAGCCTGCTTCGGATTCTGTGTCTCCCTCTCTCTGCCCCTTCCCCACTCGCGCTCTCTCTCTCTCTCTCTCTCAAAAATAATAAACATTAAAAAAAAAAAGATCTAGGGGCACCTGGGTGGCTCAGTTGGTTAAGTGTCTGACTTTGGCTCGGGTCATCATCTCATGGTTTGTGGGTTCGAGCCCCACTGTCAGGTTCTGTGCTAACAGCTCAGAGCCTAGAGCCTGCTTCGGATTCTGTGTCTCCCTCTCTCTCTGCCCCTCCCCCACTTTTGCTCTGTCTCTCTCTCTCTCAAAAATAAACAAACATTAAAAAATTTTTTAAATAAATAAATAAAAAGTCTAGAGAAAGTTTCTCATTTGACAGTTACAACTTAGGTTACAATTTACAATTTAACAATCTTTCTGATACACATCAATTTTATGACCTTATGATCTACTCATTTAATATGCTTTATAAAATCATGAAACCAATTCTAATATGAAAAAAACAGCTATAGGGGCACCAGGATGGCTCAGTTGGTTAAGTTGTCCGACTTTGGCTCGGGTCAAGACTCATGGTTCTTGGGTTCGAGCCCTGCGTCGGACTCTGTGCTGACAGCAAGGAGCCTGGAGCCTGCTTCAAATTCTGTATCCCCCCCTCTCTCTCTCTGCCCCTCCCCAACTCACACTCTGTCTCTCTCTCTCTCTCTCTCTCGAAAATAAACAAACATTAGAAAAAACAGCTCTATAAACGCATCATCAAGATAATGCTCTGAGATTATAGCAAAGCTCATTCTGAATAACTAAACAAGCTAAAAAGAAAAATCCTTACAACTTAATAAAGATCTACTATCTTCATAGGTCTTCTACTTTCATAGTATATGAAATGCTGGAATTTTAGGGCTAAAAGACCTTTTGAGATGTTCTAGCCCAATGTCCTTGTTTTTACAGACAATAAAATTGAGCTCAAATAAATAAATAAATAAAATAAATGATTTGTCTCAGGTCACACAGCTGGCCAGAGTCAACTAACAAAACACTCCAGGTCTCTTTCCACCCCACCGGATTCTAGTCCCACATTTTGGCGAATGCCTCTGTAAAAGAGCTTTTATAATATCTAATAATTAGATGGTTTTGTTTTTGTTTTTTTTAAGTAAGCTCTATGCCCAACAAAGGACTCTAACTCACGACTGAGCCAGCCAGGCGCCCCATAATTAGATGTTTTTACACAGCTAACTTCTATAATGACACTTAACCCTGACTTTCTCATGATTTAGACAGATGAGTTTCTCGGTTCACAAAAGGGTGCACCTATTTCTAGCTTTACTGAGATTAAACAAAATCACTTACTTGGCACGTGCAGATCTCACGGGAGTTCTAGAATTATGGCGAAGACTTAACATATTTTCATGCTCTACTTGCTTGACCTGAGCTTCAAGTTTTGAAATCGTTCTAATTCGAAAGCAATAAGATAAATTAAGTACATGATAGATTTTAAATATAGCTCAACTACAAATTACTTATTTAACAGACCCTTCTAGAAACTACAGGGTCCACACACCTGTTTACATAGTAAAATGCCGCCAGGCATCTTAAAAAAGCTGGACAAAATTAGAAAATAAACTGAAAGGCAAATACATTAAACTCTACAAAGAAGCATTTCCTATACTACAACTGAAGGAAAAGAAAACAAATGGCTTTTATATAGCCAAGGGGGAAAAAAATGATAAATTTGACTACAGATCAAAACACATGGTATAAATTTTAAAAATAAAATAAAGTATTCAAATAAACTTCAATTCTAACATGTTTAGTTCTAAACATCTATTCCTGCATATGAAATACAGATAGGTAATGCTTTCACAAAAGAGGAAGCAGGTTTAATATAATATCCACTAAAAGAGTAAATAAGAACTTCCTAATTTTTAAAAGACACAAAGACTAAACTATCCTGAACAACTACAGGCAACTCACCTCATTTGTTCCATGTTCAGAATAAAAGCCTATTTTCAAATTTACCAACGGGGGTAGGTACTCTGGTACTTCTGTTTTGAAGCTACCTTGGCATTCTTTCTATTCTCTTAAGCTTTGCATATGTGTTTGTCTCCTTTTAGCCTCAAATTCTCGTCTGCCCGGCTGCACAGGGGTTTGAGAAAGAAGAGCTCTTAGCAGGCTGACGCTTCGTGTCAATTTGACAAGGAAGCTACTGGTAGAACTGAAGGCACCCCAGCAAAGACCTGAGCAAGCGAGCAGGCCAGGCAGCGCGCGCGTGCTCTCCAACGGGAAGTCCTCAGGAGCGCAGTAAAAATCTCCAAATGAGGGACATATCGCCGAATACAAACACAAAAGCGTGCTCCAAAGCCAATTAGAAATAACTAATCATTTGCCATAGGGACCATTTATGACTCTGTTTCTATCTAATTAAGCAAATGAGATCACAAATATAGTCCCCAAACGAGGTTTTTAAGAAAGTAGATGGTCATAAAGTTGGTGTGAATGTTGTTTTCTTTTGGGAGCACAACTATCATTTGGTGAACTAGACTGCCTCTTAAAATTCTCTTTTTTTCTTTTTTTACAGGATAGATTAAATTTCTTTTCGATGGTTTAGTATCATTTAAATTTTGCTATGCTGACAAAATACATAATGTTTCGGGACTGCACACTCCTCAAGCACAACCACCAATACACACTAATCATTAAAAAATCTTTGGCTAAAATCAGATGTATTTCCGGGTCAGGGGAAGATTGGAATAAAACCTGACCTCAAAGTGCCTAAAAATCCTCAAGAAAAACTTCCTTTTCATTGCTTTCAGTACAGACACATACTTACACGCTAAAAGAACAGAGGCATAATTATCTTGTTAGTAAGATAACACATTTTACCTTTTCAAATCAGAAATCTGAGTATGCGCATCAAGCAACTTGTTCTCGGTGGTATTTAATGTATCCTATGAAGATAAAGGAAACATTCAGATAACTACAATATTCAGGACATACTCCTTTTACTTTAAAATACATAATATAAAACAAATCTAAGGTTACACCAGAGAGCTACAAAGAAAACTATGCAGATACTCAGCAAATACAGCATCAGCCACAGAGCCAATACACACAATTCGAGGGAAAAAATGAGGGAGCGCAACGTTGGTTGATGCGAGCAGCCGTATGTCCGTGACCTGTGCAACAGGCACAGCGACGATACTTTCCTTCATTCCGCACAATCCAGTGTCAGAATGGACATATTGTAACCACGCCTTGCCTAAAACCTCAGTAGTAAATACACGGGTATTTGTTTCGCCATTCGGTAAGATTTCAGATGCGATGAGTGGCTCCTGACCCCCCAGAACTGCCACCTGCCTCGCTGTGCAGGCCTCTGCACCGACCTTGAATGATCACAACCCTGTATTTTATGCAACACAAACACTTTGGATCCCACTTACAGCATTATCGTGGGGTTTTGCGGAATTCAAATATGTAAGCTCCCAAACAGAGCTTTCATTAAGCATTCAAACATTATCAATAAACTTAATCGCATAAAAAATTTTTGCTTTAAAAAAACTAAACTTCGTATTTAAGTATTATTAAATAATTGTTTTCATCTGTATGGTTCTTCTATTCTTCTAAAAATTTCATCTCAACTCATCTCAAATACAACAGCCATCAGTATTTCTGAAGGTAAGAAATCCAACAAATCTGCAACTGAAGTGGGCAAATATCTGCCAATAGGGACGCGACGGAGAAGATGAGGTGATGGAGAGGGGGTCTAACTCAGGCGGCTAGATGGAGGTGGAGGAGGGAGAGAAAGCGAGGAGAAAGGGTCAGCCCTCTTCACTTCCAACCCAGCCTTTCTGCCGCTACAGGGTGCTCGGAACATGAATCACCAACCATTACCTTTACTCTTTCGTGTTCTTTTCCGAGGGACTCATACTCTCCTAAGAGCTATAAGGAAAAACAGAGAATTACACCATAAAGTTAAACATTATAATAGCAACTCAGAGATAGTCTATAAAATAGCTGCCCATACTCTTCAAAAATGCAAATGTCATGAAATAGAAAGGTTAACACTCTGTTCCAGATGGAAGGTGACTAGAGAGAGAACAGAAGTGAATGCAGGGCATGATCTGGGATCGGATCCTGGACCGGAAAAGAAGCGTCATAAAATAATAATCTGGGTGTGAACTGCACATCAGATTTCTTTACTTTGATTTGTTCTGTGGCTGTGTACAGAAGGCCCTTGTCCGTAGGAAATACATACCAAAAGATGGGGGTAAAGGGGCATAATGTATAAAATTTACTCTCAGATGGTTCAAGAAAAAAATGCATGTGTGAACATATATATATACACATATATATATATGGGAGGTGAGCAAGCAAATATGGCAAATGTTAACAACTGTGATCTTAGGGAAAAGGAACATAATCGTTCTCACAAGTTTTCTGTAGGTATGAATTTATTTCAAAATAAAAAGTAAAGCAAAAACAATTCAGTATCAGTCAAGATTCTTTAAGCAGTATTTTATTTATGATTTACTTATTTACTTATTTCGTAGGCTTCATGCCCAGCACGGGGCTCGAACTCACAACCTGAAGATAAAGACCTGAGCCGATATCAAGAGCTGGATGCCCAACACACTGAGCCACCCAGGTGCCCCAAGTAAGCAATATTTTAAAAGACTGAAATTTTCAGGGCACCTGGGTGACTCAGTCCGTTAAGCAGCCAACTTTGGCTCAAGGTCATGATCTCATGGTTCATGGGTTCGAGCCCCAATGTCAGGCTCTGTGCTGACAGCTCAGAGTCCAGAGCCTGCTTCGGATTCTATCTTCCTCTCCCTCTGCCCCTCCCCCACTCACTCTTGTTCTCTTTCTCATTCTCAAAAATAAAATATTTAAAAACTTACCAAAAAAAGCACAATCCCAAGTTTAATATAATTATATTACTTATTTAAAAATACATACATGTGAGACTTTTAAAAAATTTTTCTTTTTAATTTTTAAAAAAAAATTTTTTTTAACGTTTATTTATTTTTGAGAGACATAGAGACAGAGTGTGAGCAGGGGAAGGGCAGAGAGAGAGAGGGAGACACAGAATCCGAAGCAGGCTCCAGGCTCTGAGCTGTCAGCACAGAGCCCGACATGGGGCTCGAACTCACAGACTGTGAGATCATGACCTGAGCCGAAGTCGGCTGCTTAACCAACTGAGCCACCCAGGCGCCCTCTTTTTAATTTTTTAAACATTTATTCATTTTTGAGAGACAGAGAAAGACAACACAAGAGACAGAGAAAGGGAGACAAGGATCTGAAGTAGGCTCCAGGCTCTGAGCTGTCAGCCCAGAGCTTGACATGGGACTCAAACCCACAGACTCCAAGATCATGACCCGAACCGAAGTCGGATGCTTAACTGACTGAGTCACCTAGGCACCCCCCCGCCAAATTTTTTTTTAATCTTTTATTTATTTTTGAGAAAGAGACAGAGGGTGAGCAGGGGAGGAACAGAGAGAGACGGAGACACAAAACCCGAAGCAGGTTCCAGGCTCCGAGCTGTCAGACCAGAGCCTGATGTGGGACTCAAACTCCTGAACCGTGAGATCATGATCTGAGTCGAAATCAGACACGCAATGCATTGAGCCACCCAAGCGCTCCTATATGTGAGACTAAGAAGACAGATTCAAAGAATTTTCTTCTTCCCCTGAGATCCCACTAAACTCATGAGACAGAGAAATCAAGAGGTAACCGCAACAGAGAGGGATTTCAATGAAGATGGAAGAAGGCAGAGGAGGCTACAACCTTCGGTGCCTGAATACGGGATCCTAATGATAAGCGGCCGAGCTCTTCTTAACCCCGAGAGGCTCGGGACTTGAATCTCAGGTTCACTAATAGACAGGGTGGAAGCACAGGCTGACCATAACTGGTTAAAAGTCCTAAAGATGAGTCGTTAGAGCCCAGAATCTTCCCCCATTCTGTATAGCCGTGGACTGCCCAGCCTGGTGACAGGACTCAGTGAATGTGATTAAGACACAAATGCAACTTTGAAAACTCAAGTGTAACAGTTGGAGGAAGCAAAGGGATAAGGAGAAGATGAAAAAGTTTTCAAACAACAACAACAACAACAACAACAACAACAACACCCCAAGACATAGAACAAAACCCAACTTGGCTCTCCATCTTTCACTGTTACCAGATCCTGGGTGAATGGTCCCAGATAAGAGACTATAAGACTTTTCCTTGGGAAAACCAAACAATCCAGAAAAAAGACCTCTACATAATCACATCTGGTCCGTCACTCCATGACTGCTGGTAAGTAAAGGTGACCGGGAAGTAAGTCACATTTGTACACACACAATCTCCAAATGGCTTTTGACTGCCTCCCCCTTAAATGTGAGTCTACACTAAAAGAACCAACATTTAAAAAAAGAAAAAGCAGGGGCGCCTGGGTGGCTCAGTCGGTTGAGCGTCCGACTTCGGCTCAGGTCATAAGCTCATAGTTCATGGGTTCGAGCCCCACATTGGGCTCTGTGCTGACAGCTCAGACCCTGGAGCCTGCTTCAGATTCTGTGTCTCCCTCTCTCGCTGACCCACCCCAACTCACTCTCTGCCTCTCTCTCTCTCAAGAATAAATAAACATTAAAAAAAAAATTTTTTTTTTAAAAAAGAAAAAGCAAAAACATTCGATATGAAGCTGATTTCAAAATGAAAGGTTAACTTAAGAAATATTAAATCAAAACTAAAGAAGTATTAAGAAAGTTACTATTAATATCCTCAGAGAAATAACTGCCTTATGCATAAAACAAGACCAGAAAGCAATGAAAAACTAGCAATGAGAGGACAAGAAACAGCTCTTAGAAACTAAAAATGAGGGAAAAAATAAATTTAATACTAAGACCAGAAGAAGATAGAGAACAAAGAGGCCATGAAGGAAAGTAAAGCATAAATAAGACTTAGAAAATCAACCTGGGGGCACCTGGGTAGCTCAGTGGGTTAAGTGTCTGACTTCGGCTCAGGTCATGATCTCCCGGTTCATGGTTTCGAGCCCTGAGTTGGGCTCTGTGCTGACAGCTCGGAGCCTGGAGCCTGCGTCAGATTCTGTGTCTCCCTCTCTTTCTCTGCCCCTCCACCACTTGTTTTCTCTCTTTCACGAAAATAAATAAACTTAAAAAAAATCTGGTAAGAAAATATACCCCAGAATTCTATACTCTTAGCCAAATGACTAGTGTGAAAGACCTCAATCTTCATCCACAATGATTATGGATAATGTTAAAAACTCAAGAAATAAGGAGATCTGGCTGGCTCAGTCGGTGGAGCATGCAACTCCTGATCTCGGGGTTGTGAGTTCAAGCCCCACTTTGGGTACAGAGCTTACTTTAAAAAAAAATTGGGGGCACCTGGGTGGCTCAGTCGGTTAAGTGTAGGACTCTGGATTTCAGCTCAGGTCATGATCTCACCATCTGTGAGACACGGTTCTCTGCGTCGGGCTCTGTGAGGATGGCATGGAGCCTGCTTGGGATTCTTGCTCTCCCTCCCTTTCTCTCTGCCTCTCCCTGCACGCACTCTCTCTCTCTCTCTTCTCTCAAAATAAACATTTTTTAAAAGTTTAAAACAAAAATAAAAATAAAAAATAAATCTTCAAAAAATAACAACATAAACACAGTATTTAGAAATACATGACTACTGGGGCACCTGGGTGGCTCAGTTGGTTAAGTGGCTGACTTCCGCTCAGGTCATGATCTCACAGTCTGTGAGTTCGAGCCCCGCGTCGGGCTCTGTGCTGACAGCTCAGAGCCTGGAGCCTGCTTCAGATTCTGTGTCTCCCTCTCTCTCTGCCCCTCCCCTGCTCAAGCTCTGTCTCTATGTCTCTCAAAACTAAATAAAAACATTAAAAAAAAAAAAAAAAAAGATAAGGTTGCTTAAAAAAAAAAGAAATACATGAATACTAAAATAGGGTATCTGAGGAGAAAAATCTAACAAAGGATGTGAAAGGGCTTAATGAAGAAAACTATAATACTTTGTTGAGAGTCTTTTTAAAAAAAGATTTAAATAAAGATAAAAACCACATTCATATATGGGAAGACTCAATATTAGAAGTCTCAACTATCTCCAAATTAATCGATAAGTTTAGTGAAATTCCAAACAAAAGCAGAATTTTTGCTTTGTTTTCCTTTGAAGTAATCTCTACACCCAACGTGGGGCTTGAACTCCTGACCCCAAGATCAAGAGTCGCACTCCACCAACTGAGCCCGTCAGGAGCCCCAAAAGCAGTTTTTTGTTTTGTTTTGTTTTTACAAAATAGGATAAGCTGACAGTGATATTGACATGAAATAAAACAGTGGAAAACAGGCAAAAATAATATTTAAAAGAGAGAGGAAAAAAAAGGAAGCTCTACACCAAAATTCAAAGCTCCTCATAAATGCTAGTAATTAAGATGATGTAGTTTCAGTTCAGGGACAAACAACAGACGAAGGAGCCCCAAACCAGACTCGTCCAAGAAAGAAATACAATATACAACAAAAGTGGCATTAAAATTCAGTAGGGAAAAGATATTTAAAAATGGTGCCATCAGGGGCGCCTGGCTGGCTCGGTCACAAGAGTATGTGGCTCTTGATCTTGGGGTCGTGAGTTCGAGCCCAAGCCCTCAGGTGTAGAGATTGCTTAAATAAATAAACTTTTTATAAAATGGTGCTGTGACCATGGGTTAACCGTTTGAAAAAACAGCCAAGTTCAAGTCGGTCTCACACCACACATCGTACGAGGTCATCGGGGGTATATTAAAGGCCTGGATGCATAAAGCAAAGCTTTATAATTTGAGAAGACTATACAGGAGATTAATTTTCTGACCCTCGAGCAGGAAAAGATAGTGTAAACAAGACATAAAAGAGGCCCAAAAAATAAATGAAAAGACCGTATTTTGAACGTTACAATCTAAAACTCGTACCCCATAAAGGAGAGCGCCGGTGAAACACAAGGCAGGAGAGCCGCAACACAGATTGGCCACTGCCCCTCAGCCAGACCAGCAAAACATCAAGAGGTCTGACAATACCAAGCACTGGAAATAATCTAGAAAATAAGAACTCCCATAGATTACTGGTGGGACGATGAACTGGTACAACTATTTCAGAGGGCAATTGAGTAATACCTAATGAAGAGGACAGCGCCCACGTCCCGCATCCCGGACACTGCACACGCAGAAACACAGGTTCTTGTGGCAGACGCTGTACACCCCGAAGTGGCAGCTGCAATACTTCCGCTCACACGAGGTCTTCCAGAACCTTGCCACACCCCATCAAGAGGTGGTACCCACTTCTTCTTCCTTGAACCTGGGAAGGCCTTTGAGAGAGACTGTGTAACAAATGGAACGTGACAGAAACGATCCCGAAGGATTTCCAGGGCTGGGTCATAAAAGACGATATGGCTGTCAGGATGCTTTTCCAGACGCTTGTCTGTGCACTCAGCCAGCATGCTTCAAAGAAGCCAAACTAGCCCAGCTGGAGAAGAAACACAGCCACAGTGCTAGCGACAGCCATCATCGCCCCGCCTTTGAATTTCCAGCTGAGGTGGGGTGGCGGGGGGGGGGGGGGGGGGCAGAGGGCGGAGCTCAGTTTGTTAAGCATCCGATTCCTGGTTTCAGCTCAGGTCATGATCTCAGTTTTGTGAGTCCAAGCCCCAGATTGGGGTCTTTGCTGGCAGTGCGGAACCTGCTTGGGATTCTCTCTCCCTCTCCCCCTCTGTCTGCCCCTCCCCTGCTCACACTGTCTCTGTCTCTCTCAAAATACAATTTTTTAATCTATTTTTTTTAATTTTTTAATATTTATTTTTGAGAGAGAGAGAGCAAGCATGAGCAGGGGAGGGGCGGAGAGCGAAGGAGACACAGAATCCGAAGCAGGCTCCGGGCTCTGAGCTGTCAGCACAGAGCCTGACATGGGGCTTGAACCCACGAACCTCGAGATCATGACCTGAGCTGAAGTCAGATGCTCAACCCACTGAGCCCCCCAGGCGCCCCCAAACAATTTTTTTAAAGAAAAGAATTTCCAGGTCAGGCCCTGTATGTTGCAGAGCAGAGACAAGCTGTCCCTGCTGTGCCCAATCCAAGTTCCCAGACTACTGAGCCCATGCCCAGAATACGGCCAGTTTGGGGCCCACCTGGCAGCTGGCACAATACCCAAGAGGTACTCGCACGGGTTTGTGTCAGGAGACACGTCTACGAATGCTCATGGCACTGTCGCTCTTAACGGCAATAAAAAGAAACTGGCATCAGGAAAACACATTGTAGAAGAGTCACAGAGTGGAAGACTCCACGACGACGAGAACAGAGGAACCAGAGCTGGTGCGCCTGCCGGAGTAAACCTTACAGGTGAAAAAAGCTGCATGAAGCGACGCTCAATGTCACTCAGCATCAGGGAAACACAAATCAAAACCACACTGAGATACCACCTCACACCGGTCAGAGTGGCTAAAATGAACAAATCGGGAAGCTATAGATGCTGGCGAGGATGTGGAGAAGCAGGCACCCTCCTACACTGTTGGTGGGAATGCAAACTGGTGCAGCCGCTCTGGAAAACAGTGTGGAAATTTCCTCAAAAAAATGCAAATAGAGCTACCCTGTGACCCAGAAATAGCACTGCTAGGAATCTACCCAAGAGACACAGGACTGCTGATGCATAGGGGCACGTGTACCCCGATGTTCACAGCAGCACTTTCGACAATAGCCAAATCATGGAAAGAGACCAAATGTACCTCAAATGATGAATGGATAAAGAAGATGTGGTATATATACACAATGGAATACTATGCAGCAATGAGGAAGCATGAAATCTGGCCATGCGTAGCAACATGGATGGAACTGGAGGGTATTATGCTGAGTGAAATAAATCAGGCAGAGAAAGACAGATGCCATATGTTCCCACACATAGGTGGGCTTTGGGAGACCTAACAGAAAACCAGGGGGAGGGGAAGAAGGGAAGGAAAAAAGACACAGAGAGGGAGGAAGACAAAACATAAGAGACTCTCAAAGACTAAGAACAAATGGAGGGGTGAAAGGGGTGTCGGAGGGGGGAGAGAGGGTGACGGGCACAGAGGAGGGCACTTGTTGGGATGAGCACTGGGTATCATGGAAACCAATTTGACAATAAATTATTAAAAAAAGAAAAAGCTGCACAGCAGTAAGTACAGCGTGATGGCATTTACAAGAAGCTCTGTGATGTGCTAAACGACGGGCGAACCACGCGTCACACGTAGTGACCCGGATACAGACACGGGGAGAGAGTCCCAGGGGCGATCAGAAAGGGGCGCGTGGGGAGACTTCAACCGTATCTGCGGTAATTTAAATCCGAAGATGAGCGCTCAGTCCACATGCATGTTTTCCTTTTTGTATGCCTGAAATATTTAAAATGTGTTTAAATAAAAATAAGTAAAAGCTGCAAGTGTCAGCATGGTAAATCTCAGAGGCAATGCTGCAAAAAAAGAGGGAGCAGGAGGGGTGCCCGGCTGGCTTGGTCACTAGAACATGCAAACCTCAACCTCGGAGGCAGGACTTCAAGCCCCACGCTGCGCATGGAGCCTCCTTAAAAATAAAAAAACAGAACAGGCTGCTGGAAGATATAGGTGGTACAATCCACATACGGTTCATGAACATTACTATATATTGTTACAGACACATGGGTGTGGAGCAAAAGTAGAAAGAAATGCATGGGGAAAACCAAGAGCAAACTCGGCACAGCAGGTAGGAGAGGAAGGAACAGAAGAGGGTGTTTCAAGTGTAAGTGCAGACAGCTGGTATGTGGACGGTCTATGTGATACTCTTTTACGGGTCCTTAGGCTTGAAAGATCTGACATAACAAATGCAAACGACGCCAGCATCATCACTGGCAGCATTAATATCATTTCAATTCAAAACAACATTCCGGTGATCCTCTGCTGCTTCACAGCTGCTCCAGCACAAGTGTGGTGGGTTTTTCATAACTAAAAGCAGTGGCCTCCCAGAACCAATGAACATTCCTCGTACTAGATCTTCGTTTCTGAACAGCATTTTCCACTTACAGGACCAGGGCTCCTTGGAGGCATACGGGATCTCGGGCTGGGACTGGGAAAGTACGAGATGAGCCTGGGAGGCGCGGGTGTGCTCCGAGAATGACAGGAAGACGCCAAAGGGACACGGGAGCCGGCCGGCCCCACACTTACCCCGCTGGCCAAAACCAGCACAGAGCAAGCATCAAACTACTGACCATAAGGATGACACCAAAAAGAACTATAGGTCACTGAATAAAATAAGAATCCATGAGTCCACACTGACATAAATAAGAAAGGAGAGCAGAGAGGTCCTCCTTTCAGAAAAAGGCAGAAGCGGTAATAGAAAAACCACCATTGGCAACCACCACGGTAATTACTTGTTTCAGGAAAGACTCCTTGGTGGATGCTAAAGCTAGTGGGTAAAAGTCTGATGAGAAGAAGGTGATTTACAAAGTCTGAAAATATCCCCCAGTACTAATTAATTCCACGTGGGGAGAGCAGGGTTCCCACCACAAAGTGAACAGGGGCCTCCCGACGGGAGGTGCCTCTGAGGGCTCAGCTTCCTTCCACTCCTGTGCATTACAGCCACCTGAATCTCACTACAAAATACGAACCCGAACTGAAGAACATTCTGCAACAGTGCCGTCCAACGGAACTTTCTGCAGCACGGGGGCTGTTCTCTATCCGCGGTGCCCAATGGGGCAGCCACGGCCACATGCGGCTGCTGCCAGAATGGTCAAGCACATAGGGTCAAAGGTTAAGATTTAGAATCAAGGCGAAAGATATTTGCAAGGTTTTTATACAATTTTTTGCTGCTCTCTGTAGGTCTGATATTATGGCAAAGTAAAATGTGCACGAAGTTTTAAAAACCAGGATCTCATCATGGACTCACACACAAAAATTATGCTGTGAATAAGAACAGCGATAACCAGGGGCGCCTGGGTGTCTCGGTCGGTTAAGCGTCAGACTCGATATCCGCTCAAGTCATCACCTCGCGGTTCGTGAGATTATGGGTTCAAGCCCTGCATGGGGCTCTGTGGCTGACAGCGTGGACCCTGCTTGGAATTCTCTCGCCCCTTCTCTCTCTGCCCCTCCCCTGCTTGCATTCTCTCTCTCTCAAATTAATAAATACATAAATAAACTTAAAAAACAGTACTAACCAAAACCATGTGAAGTTCTAGTCAAATAGGACATAGTGAACAGAGTGTTTCTATCCACTCTCCCCTGAAACCTGACCGAGAGAATAAAATACACAGGGCTTATGGGTACGATGCGGTGAAAACGGCACTTTCCTTCGGTGGTTTTCCTCCCGATAGTCCATAACTACTAGAGTCCAACCACGAGAGGAAAATCAGACTAACCCCAGGGGACATGCAACAAACTCCCTGGCCAGTCCTCCTCACAACTGTCGAGGTCATCAAACCAGGGCAAGTCTGAGAAACTGTCAGAGGCAAAAGGTACTGTGGGACCCTGGGACAGGGAAAGAACATTAGGTAAAAACAAAGGAAATCTGAATAAGCTATGGAATGTACCGAACAATCATGTGTCTATAGTGGTTCATCACCTGCTGCAAAATACCGGACTCATGGGAGCCGCTACCAACAGGGGGACTGGGCAAGGCACATGGGAACACGGCGCTATCTTCTCGATTTTTCTGTAAACCTAAAACTGTTACAAAAAATAAAGTATTTTTTAGAAAGTGTGACTGCAGGGGCGCCTGTGTGGCTCAGTCCTTACGCGTCTGACTTCGGCTCAGGTCATGATCTCGTGGTCTGTGAGTTCAAGCCCCCCATGGGGCTGTGTGCTGACAGCTCAGAGCCTGGAGCCTGCTTCCTTTTCTGTGTCTCCCTCTCTCTCTGCCCCTCCCCTACTCACACTGTCTCTCTCTCTCTCTCTCTCGCTCTCTCAAAAATAAACATTTTAAAAATATTTTTTTTCAAAGTGTCTGCAAACTATAAATGTTTTCGGATGTGGAAGGCTTCAGAATTTGTCTCCCACGCACTCTTTGTCTCAGGAGATACACTCTGGCAAAACTGATAATTAAATCAAGAAAGAAGATACAAGATGCACACAGAACGAGAGAGTCAATGCAAGAAAGAAGCAAAGACCATTCCCAGGATGATGGCAAAGGCAAGTCCCAGACATCTGCATATCCGACCTCAAAGAGCAAGCAGCTCATAATGAAGCAGAAGTATTTGGAGGCGGGAGCAAGTACTAAATACAGGATACTAATCAAGTTAAAAAAAAAGTAATTATGAATTCTAGGAAAAATAAAAGATGGAAAAGAAAGGAATGTAATCACTGATCACTGCGGCTCGGCTCTGAACAGTATTTACATAGACAGTAAGAAATACTGAATACTGATGTAACTGTAAATGATAATACATCTTATTTCAAATCTAAAACACCATTCACCAGAGATCGTGCCATTATTTACTACTATTTTCTACCAAAAGAGGAAATCAAATGCTGCCATTAAAATATGACACTATGGCATACAGAGGCCTACCAGTTTCTCAGAGTTGTTAGAATGTAAGAGAAGAACATCGTAGAATCGAGGGAAAGTATTAATCGCATTGAAAGGAGAGAGAGAAGTGTCTGTATGGGGAACAAATGGTGTAAGAAGGCTAAACTGTGGCCTTCCTTGCACAGAAGGAAGTCGACATGCAATGTCTGAAACTGATGAGGAAAAAAAGAGAAAGAGCAACGTAAGTTTGATATGCAGAAACCTCGAGAAAATGTGAGGAGAGACTGCTAGGAGAACTGAGAGTCATGGCTTCTAAGGTAGAGGTCACCTTGGAAGGGACAGGTGCAGAAAACTGCCATTTTCTCTTGACATCCGAATATCTGAACCATTCACATCGGGGCGCCTGGGCGGCTCAGCCGGTTAAGCGTCCAACTTCGGTTCAGGTCATGATCTTGAGGTTCATGGGTTTGAGCCCCACGTTGGGCTCTGTGCTGACAGCTCAGAGCCTGAAGCCTGCTTGGGATTCTGTGTCTCCCTCTCTCTCTGCCCCTCCCTCACTCATGCTCTGTCTTTGTCTCTCTCAAAAATAAAAATAAAAAATAAACCATTTACATATATTATCTTCATGAAAATAAATATTTAAAAAAATCAAAGTAAACACCATCTAATGCTCTCAGGGAGAAAACTGCAACAGCCGAAATACTTTCAGATTCCTTTATGTACCATGACGAAAAATATTAAGAAAAACCTAAGAAAAAAAATACGCAACCCGAAACCTAACACAGTCTCAATGTTATAAAATCCAAATTTTAGGTGATATTAAAGCAAAGTGAAAAAATTCAATCAAACCTATTCTAAATCTGGTTCATTTCACCCATCCAGCCACACGGATGCTGATTTAAGACAGTTCAAAAGTTGACCCGCTAGAGGCACAAAGCGTGGGGGAAACACCACAGCTCTGAGAGCTGACTTCCTGCTTCAAGATAAGACCTAACGGATTCAACCTGGAGAGTCTGTATTTGCAGCTACAGCCAAGTTTAGGTAAAACAAAAATAAACTTGGAAAAACTCCTAACAGCCTAACATCTAAAATAACTTTTAGCCAACCCTGTTGTTAAGTTTCCATTATTTGTCACTTACATCTTGAAACATTTTGTTTTCCTGTTTCAGCCTTGCTTCCTTATCATCTGAGAGTTTGTAAGCATTCTCAAATGCTTCTTCTAAATCCTGCAGTCGAGACTTCAGCCGAATGATGGTATTGTCTTTTTCTTTATTACTTGTTCTCATTTCCTCAATCCGTTCCTGCAGAATTTTGGAAGCATTGCTGGCTGCATTGAAGCGTTCTCTGAAATCACTCTACAAAATAAAAACAAGGATAATAAATTGTTTTTAATTAAAAAAAAAAAGATGTTTCAATAGCAGCTAATAAATTGTGTGGGCATTAAACTATAAAAGAAAAGTAATAAATAAAATCTACAAATGAGAATTAACAAATTTAATATTTTGTTCTGTCCTAGGATGGAGACTAAAAAGGATTACTCAACTAAAGTAACAGCTTCAGGGGCACCTGGCCGGTTCAGTCAGTGGAGTGTGTGACTCTTACTCCTAGGGTTTTAAGTTCAAGCCCCACGCTGAGTGTAGAGATTACTCAAAAATAAAATCTTTGGGGGCACCTAGGAGGCTCAGTTGGTTAAGCGTCCGACTTCGGCTCTGGTCACGATCTCACGGTTCGTGGGATCGAGTCCCGCATCAGGCTCTGTGCTGACGGCTCAGAGCCTGGAGCCTGCTTCAGATTCTGTGTCTCCCTCTCTCTCTGAGCCTCTACTGCTCGTGCTCTCTCTCTCTCTCTCTCAAAAATAAATGAACATTAAAAATACTAATTAAAATTTTAAAAAAATAAAGGGGCATCTAGGTGGCTTGGTCTGTTGAGCATCTGACTGTTAGTTTCAGCTCAAGTCATGATCTCACCATTCATGGATTCAAGTCCCACATCTGACTCTATACTAGCAGTGTAGAGTCTGCTTGGGATTCTCTCTCTCTCTCTCTCTCTCTCTCTCTCTCTTTGTCCCTCCCCTGCTTGTGCTCTCTCTCTCTCTCTCAAAATAAATAAATAAAACTTAAAAATTTTTCTAAAAAAAAAAATTGATCAATAAATAACAGCTTCATGAGATTGTCATGAAGTATAGACAGAAAACCATTTCTGGCATTGTACTGTGGGACACAACTGTAGGTTACTTTCATGATAAAAATAACCATGGCTATTAGGAAAATGATTTTGAAAAGGCAGCTGGAGTCTGTTGCCCCACATTAATATTTAGGGAGAATCAAGCATTTCTTACCCTATTCTCTTACTTACTATGAAAATAAAAGAGAAAATTCAAAACGCATCTGCTATGTTAATATTCATTCAACACCCATTTCTTGAATATCCACTAGGTGCCAGGCACTAGGGTGCAAGAAATATAAGATTAGCAAGAAAGACAAGTTTCTGACTTTGAGAAGTTTACAGTTTAGAAGACAAAGACAACTAAAAAAAAAAAAAAAAAATCAAAGACACAGAAACAGTGCACAGAACCTAAGTGGCATTTTTCATCAAAATGTTACTAACAAGGTTACACATAAAAGAATAAAACTTGCTAATGCATGAAAAAAATATTTTAAAATCTTAAAATATTAAGCGTCTGACTTCGGCTCAGGTCATGATCTTGCCATTCCCAAGTTCGGGCCCCACATAGGGCTCTGCGCTGACAGCTCAGAGTCTGGAGTCTGTTTTAGATTCTGTCTCCCATTCTCTCTCTGCCCCTCCCCCATTCGCGTCTGTCTGTCTCTCTCTCTCTCAAAACTAAACTTTAAAAAATAATAAAAAAATTTTTTTCAACTTCATGCATTTAAACTTTTTTTTGAGCATTTTTATTTTATTTTTGAGAGACATAGAGACAGAACGTGAGCAAGGGAAGGGCAGAGAGAGAGGGAGACACAGAATCTGAAGCAGGCTCCAGGCTCTGAGCCATCAGCACAGAGCCTGACGCGGGGCTCGAACTTACAGACCGTGAGATCATGACCTGAGCGGAAGTCGGCCGCTTAACCAACTGAGCCACCCAAGCGCCCCTCAACTTCATGCATTTAGTTACACATCCAAGAAAATTTAAAACCTAGGTCCACATAAAATCTTGTATACAAATATTCATAGCACTATCATTCATAATAGCCAAAAAACAAAAACAATCCAAACATCCATCACCTAATGAATGGATAAATAAATATGGTCTATCCATAACAATATTATTCAACCATAAAAAATAATGAAATACTAATTCATGCTACAACATGGATAAACCTTGAAAACAATCATGCTAACTGGAAGAAGTCAGACACAAAAGGTTTCATACATACGATTCCATCTATACCAATGTTCAGAATAGGCAAATCCAAAGAACAGAAAGCAGGGTAGTGCCTGCTCAGGGCTGGGGACAAGGGGTGTTGGGGTTAGGAACGAAAGGCTGATGGTTAAGGGTTTCAGGGTTTCTTTTTATTTATTTTTATTTTTTTAAATGTTCATTTATTTATCTTTGAGACAGAGGGAGACAGAGAGAGAGAGAGGAGAGAGAGCAAGCCGGTGAGGGGCAGCGAGTGGGAGAGAGAATACCAAGCAGGCTCTACGCTGCCCACACCAGAGCCTGATGCAGAGCTCGATCTCACGAACCTCGAGATCATAACCTGAGCCAAAATCAAGAGTCAAACACTCAACCGACTGAGCCACCCAGGTGCCCCCGGGGTTCCTTTTTGAGTGAGAAGATATTCTAAAATTGACAGTAGTGAAGTTTGCACAAGTTTGCGAATATACTAAAAACCACAGAATTGTATACTTTCAAAGAGTGAGTTGCATGATATGCAAATTATATCTCAAAATAATAAAAAATTTAAAGGGTAAAAGTTTATCCTATCCTACGAAGCCAGCAGCATTCAAAATATAAACTTACTTAATAAGACAACCTAAAGATACAAAAAAAAAACCACAGCCCATGTTTTCATAAAACTATTAATTTGTCTCTAAAGTTCAGTTAATAAAAAGGCTTAAATTCTTAATGTTAAGCCACTAAACAACAAGAGTACTTACGACTTCTATTTCCAGCAAGTTATTCTTATTCTCAAGGGCTCTCACGTGACTAGTTGCTTCATTCAGAGCACTATCTAATTGGCCGCATCTAAAAACCATAAATTGAAAAGAAAAAATTAGAAGATAAAATTCTTCCCCTTAGAAGTAGCCTATAAATCGGAGTCTCTGATATATAGCACAAGACAAATCCTCCACGGCTAGTGAACACTCGGGATTCCATTTTCATAACATATATCCCAATAAACCTGATGTCATTCTCCAGAGAAAATTATGAGATGAAAAGATCCCTAACAGATAGTGAAAAAAAGCAAAATATGACAGACATTGGCACACCCGTGTTCGCAGCAACATGCACACTAGCCGAAAGAGGGAAGCCAGCCAGTGTCATGAGGGCTGAGCGGATAAACGAGACGTGGTCTATCCATGCAAAGGAATATGATCCGGCCTCAAAAAGGACGGCAGTCCAAAGCCTGCGACGACACGGATGAACCTTGAGGGCATTATGCTCGGTGACACAAGCCAGACACGAAAGTTATGTTCCACTTATACGTGGTACCCAAATGCATCGGAGGCGTTAACCTCGTAGACAGAAAGCAGGATGGTGGGTGCTGAGAGTGGGGGTGGTGGGAGTGGAGACTCGTTGTTTAATGGGGCCGGGGGCCGGGTCTGCAAGATGAAAAAGTTCTGGAGACGGAGGGTGCCGATGGCGGCCCAACAACATGAATGTACTTCATGCCAGCGAAATGATCACTTAGAAATGGCTGACGTGGTTAAAAAAAGTAAAAAAAGCTAACATGATAAATTTGTTATTTATATTTTACGTTAAAAAATAAAATCTAAATTAAAAAATAGAAGATATAAAAAGCATGCATAAAACAGCCTGATCTTTGTTATGAAAAAAAGCCTATATATAAATATGTATATTGTGATTTCTAGGATATAAAACTTAAGTCTGTAAATAAACATTAAAAAAAATTAAAAAAAAAAAACAATGGGGGCGCCTGGGTGGCTCAGTCAGCTAAATGTCTGACTTCGGCTCAGGTCATGATCTCTCAGTTTGTGAGTTCAAGCCCATGTAGGGCTCTGTGCTGACAGCTCAGAGCCTGGAGCCTGCTTTGGATTCTGTGTCTCCCTCTCTCTCTGCCCTTCCCCTGCTCATAGCTTTGTCTCTCTCTCTCTCTCAAAATAAATAAATGCCAAAAAAAAAAAAAAATTAAAACCAGGTTGAGAACTGCTGGAGGACGCTAGTCAGAGACTTCCTGTTAGGAAACCTGTACATAATACTGATCCCCTCATAAATGATATTCCTTTACATACAGGAAATATGCTCAACAGATTCAGCATTCTGTCCGCATGAAACAAATGTCCTATGAAACAAATAGCATCAGCTATTAATATGCTACGTGAGGTAGGCTTCAATCTGTGAAAATAATTCCTTAGGCAAATAGGTCTCTTAAAAATTTCAAGTCTAAAGCACATCTTTGCAAAATGTTTTTATCACAGTTAAATATACTTAGGAAAGAACAATATATCCAAGTTGGAGAAACCCGAACTTCATAGTTGAATTGTAAGTTTTACCTGTCGACAAGAATTTGATTGGTTTTCTTCCAATCTTCAACTGCGGAAATCTCCTTTGCCTCCAGCCTCTGTTTCAAGCTATTAATTTCTGACTCATAATAAGCTCGAAGATCGGCTATGTGTCGAGCGTGCTTCTCCTTCAGGTTCTGCCGAATCCTGTTGGTGAGGGCAAAAACACTTCTTAGGAAAGCACTTCCTCACTCTCTACCTCACGAGAGAAACCAAGAACACAATCTTTCTCGAAAGCAAAACTACAGCCTTCTTCCTCTGCACACCCACAGAAAACATAACAGATTAATACACAAGGTGACAACTAATTAGGTAAAAAAACAAAGACATGGATTAATTTTTAGATGCTCTGCCTTAAAAATGCCCTATCTCTTTTTTTAAAGATTTTATACATTACTGAAGGTCGATAAAAACCATTTTCATCATTCAAGCAGACTCAGAGAAAATCTATTAACATGACAAGCCACTCGCTGAAACACGTACTTAGACAATATCACGGGATCTTCCAGGGAAGCCAATGAAATGCATTCTGGGACACCGTTGGCTGTCCCTGGAAGCTGGGACTGACTGGCTGAGGCTGAGGTTACCACGACCGTGTTTTCTTCATCTACAGTGTTGACCGAGATGTCATTACTAGCGGCAGTGTACACCGACGGAAACGTGGAACTGCTCCTACTTTCGTTTGGGAATCCATGATTTTTCCAGGAGTCCACTGGTGAAGCTTTTGTATTTGAAGGGTATTTTGGGAACCCGGATGACTGAGAAGCGATATTACTTGCTTGTGAAAATGAGTCTATGTCAGAGTGACTAGACACACTGGGGTCTAGAACAGAGTCTGGTGAAAAGGATATTCTGTCATCAAGGACATTCAAAAAGCCTTGTGGTTGAATCCCTGAAATCTGATTTGGCTTCATGTGTAACGTTGGATCTAGAGTCAGTACCTAGAAATTAAGACAGACGACAGTAAGGTTTTGCCTCAGCACTCGGGGTTTGTTTTTAAGTGAGTAGGCTTTAGATCTCCTAGGGAAAATCAAGCTTGAGAGAAAAGTTAAGAGTCATGAAGCATCTTTCGTTTCCATTCAGCAGGGTGTTGCCAACTTTACCTCTGGTGGATGGTGTGGGTTGGAAGCAGAAGTGAGATTCCTCTCAGGGAACTGCTTGTTTTCCCTTTGTTTTTTATGATAAATATCCTTCAGTGATGGTAGCTTCGTCTCATTACAAGTATTAGACTTAAAGATATGAAACAAAATTATTTAAATGGTATCATCAGTGATGAAAAATCGAGATAGGCACCACAAAAAGATTTCTGAAAGATTTTAAATGAACTGAGACCCTGACTGTCAGACTTATAAAACAAGTTTAGATGTCATTACCTGTTAATTATGAGTCTCCCTCAGAATGAAAAAAATTTACATCCCCTCATAATGAATATTACGGTGATAATCTGAACCTAAATTATTTAGTAGCCTCAAAATACTTCCAAAGAATAAAAAACCTTGGTAATCCCCTCCTACTCGAGATAAAAACCAAGTTTTGAGGTGAGAAAAGACTTTATGATGAAAGCGGGAAGCAGGATTAAGACGACTCCGGACTAAATTGACATCATGTGACTCAGGGCGACACGTATACAGAGATGGGGTTCCTTTCTATGTAGTTATTTTCCTACTTTTTTAAGAGCTGGCAGACCAAGAAAAAGTGTTAAGAAAGAAGTTACCCAACGGAAATAAGCCCCCTTTTAAATTAATAAAATACCACCCTAATTCCTACAGCTTGAAATCAGGGCTTTGTCATGCTGGAAATGTTGCAAAGAGGTCTAAGCTCCAAATATTAAAACCTGAGCCTTAAATTATTTCAAAGTGGACCCGCTGTAGGGCATGATGGGGGATCCTTTAACTCAGGCCTCAAATTTAAACTCTCTTAAACGAGATATAGATTCAGCAAGAGACACACTGAGAGCACTCAGAGAGTATATTCATGTCTAGGTTTAAACGTGTGTCCCGTTTCCCACGCCCTGCACAGGCTGCAGATCACCATGAGTGAATATGTGTTAATAAACCCTATAACTAGCTTATGAATACAACAAACCTTTTACATGTGCATTAAAGGCATTAATTTTCTGAATTTTACACAATTTTACCACAACTTCTGTAATCCTACTTTGGAATTTTACTTTTTTTAATTAAAATTTTTTTTAATGTTTCTTTATTTTTGAGAGAGAGACAGAGAGGCAGAGAAAGTGAGCAAGTGGGGGAGAGGCAGGGAGAGAAGGAGACAGAATCTGAAGCAGGCTCCAGGCTCCAAGCTGTCAGCATAGAGCCTGATGCGGGGCTCAAACCCGTGAACTGTGAGATCATGACCTGGGCTGAAGTCGGATGCTTAACCAACTGGGCCACCCAGGTGCCCCTGGAATTTTAATTTTTATACACCAGGAACCTAAAAGCCCCTTTCAAGCTGAAAGTCTGTAACAAGCAGAGCACTCTGGATATGGCCTCACGCCTGAGGACTCCCTGCTCCAGGTTTGAAGCAGCACCAGGGCAGAGCTGCTGGAGTCGCTCTGTTTAGAGCCCGTGACAGCAGAAGGAACCATTCTTCACCAATCTCCACTTCTATGATTTCTTTTCCTATTTTAACATCTCTGAAGTGAGGATGCCTCTTGTGATTAATGACATCTTAACACTGCTTTCGGTCAAGTAGCACTGTTGACGTAATTGTCATTGCCTGCTCATAAGCAAATATCCAAGACATCCGAATTGGCCAAACAGCTGTCAGCAGTTTGGAAAAAAATCCTAGAGACTACACCAGAAGCCCTGAGAACCAGTATTTAAGGGACGGTGAATCATCCGGGAGCCAAAAGTAGGCCAGTTCTACAGAACTACGAGGCCGGGTAAAACTCAGCACCAAGGCCTTTCACCCTTGCCGATCCCCAAAGCTCTTGATGCCTCAGGGAAAACGGTGTGTGGAAAACCACAGAAACCAAGACTGAGCTGAAAAGAGAGCATAAGCCCCTGTAGGTGAAGAAGTCCTAACAAATTTATTCTACTTATATCATGCTTTTTAAGTATGTGTGAGAGCTATACGACAAAAACCAACGTTCGATTACAAAGTCTACAAGCTCTTTCAGTAAGAATAAAATATAAATTCTAAGTTTTAAGAAAGCACTGATACAGTGCTTATTTTTGTCAGAATCATTTTCTTAAGTTTATTTACTTATTTTTGAGAGAGAGAGAGAGAGAGAGAGAGAGAGAGAGAGAGCAGAGGAGAGGTAGAGAGAGGAAGAAAGAGAATCCCCAGCACAAAGCTGAGTTGTCAGCACAAAGCCCAATGTGGGGCTCCAGCTCACGAGATCATGACCTGAGTCAAAACCAAGAGTCACAGGTCCAAACAACTGGGCCACCCAGGTGCCCTTAGAATAATTTTTTGTTGTTGTTAGACGATGAAACAGGAAGTTTTAAAAGTAACAGTATCTTAGAATCACCAAAATACAGTATTCACTTACTGATGCTGCAGATCATGTCACACACACAGTGAACTCCGGATTCACCACCGAGGCTACCGGCCCCTCGCTATCTCACTCCCCAGCCTTCCTTTCCCTGTGTTTATCTGCCTCTATTTTTTGCCCCCTTCCTGAAGGATGGGATGCTGGCTTCCGCCCCTCTGGGACTCTGATGTCTACATGTATGCTGTATCCCCACTGCCTCGCTGACACCTGTTCCTCACGCTTGGAGCTCTCCGGGTTACCCTCGTTGTCATCTCTCCTTTTCCTCAACCTTTCTCACCACCTGAATGTACGCATGCTGGACAGTTTGGTTTCATTGTTCTGAAGTAAACAAAATATTTACATTTCATGCTCAAAGAAAATGACTACAGCAAATTAAAATGCTCAGCATTATGGTACAGACGGATTAGCAGGAGAGTGGAATAGGACCGAGAATCAAAACCAGGTGTAGGAACAACGGAAGTTGTTATCTGCGGAACTTGCGACATTTAGGACAGCAGGCACAAGATCGTCTCATTTAATTTTACAACATATTAGCTGGACATTTTTAATTCCATTTTTAAGTAACTTTCCTATGATCACATAGGCGACAGATGAGAGACCACATTTGAAAGCAAGTACAATTTAAAGCCCATGGTTCTTTTGGAGCGCCTGGGTGGCTCAGTCGGTTGAGCGTCCGACTTCAGCTCAGGTCGTGATCTCATGGTCTGTGGGTTCAAGCCCCACGTCAGGCTCTGTGCTGACAGCTCGGAGCCCGGAGCCTGCTTCAGATTCTGTGTCCCTCTCACTCCGCCCCTCTGCCCCTCCCTTGCTCATGCTCTGTCTCTCTCTCTCTCTCAAGGATAAATAAAACTTTAAATAAATAAAGCCCACGCTTCTTTCAGTGTATCAGAAATTGGAAAAACACAAAATGTATAATGAAATGGGGCCCTGAACTATAATTGTATGACACAAACACATACACACAATGTGTTTTTAAATCACCTGGCCTGATGACCTATCTCCAGAGGATGGTGCAAATGCCTTCTCTAAAGTCTCAGGCAAAGAGTGATACATGTCCTTCTCCTCCAGCTTCCAGTAAGTCAGTCCTGTTGTGCACAAATACACAGAAGAGAAGATTGAGGAAACAGAAGAAAAATGCTTTCTAGAATAACTTACTTCTACCTATAGAGAATTAAATACAAGGGGCACCTGGGTGGCTCAGTTGGTTGGGCGTCCAACTTCGGCTCAGGTCATGATCTCGCCATTCCCAAGTTCAAGCCCCGCATCGGGCTCTGTGCTGACAGTTTGGAGCCTGGGGCCTGTTTCAGATTCTGTGTCTCCCTCTCTGTCTCTTGCCCCTCCCCCGCTCATGCTCTATCTATCTTTCTCTTTCAAAAATAAATAGACATTAAAAAAAAATTAAATATGAGAAGTAACCAGTTTTTGGCTATCTGGATACAAGAAACTGAATTTTCATGGGAAAAGAATCTCTTAAATGCCTTACCATGCGAGAGTTCTAATTTGATGATCGAAATATTTAAAACTGAAATATATTATTAAAAGTCAAGATGTGAGGTGCCTGCTGCCTCAGTTGGAGAAGAGTGCAACTCTTCACCTCAGGGTCATGAGTTCAAGCCCCATGCTGGGTATAGAGACTCTTTAAAAAAATGTTTTTAAGTTAAGATAAAGTAGTGCAATCTAAAATATATTTCTTAAAAAAAACATTTTATGAATACTACAGACCTAGATAGAAACAATACAAAGAATTCGATGGTTCAGGGGCGCCTGGGTGGCTGAGTTGGTTAAGCGTCCAACTCTTGATCTCCACCCAGGTCATGATGTCCCGATTCGTGAGATCAAGCCCCACGTTGGGCTCTGCACTGACAGCACACAGCCAGCTTGGGATTCTGTCTCCCTCTCTCTCTGCCCCTCCCTCACTCTTGTACACGTTCATTTGCTCAGTCGCTCTCAAAATAAACTATAATCATTAATAATAATAATAATTCAGTGGTTCAAATACATATTGAGTGTTTACCATGCCAGGCCGGGGAGCAGAAAACGTGAGACACGAATAGTAGGTAAATCGCAACATGTACATAGTAGGTTAGAAGGCAGTAAACACCCTAATAGTAAGATTTAACAATCGGGTAAAAGGGAATATGTAGCGGAGGGGCGCTCAGGGTTGGCTCACTGCAAGGTAACAAGACAAAGTTAGCTATTTTAGCCACGTTTGAGGGAGATCCCCTTTAAAAGGGGTAGAGAGAACATTTCAAATACAGAAGCAGCACATTTAGGCAAACAGTGTCTCTGCTGAAGCAGAGAAAGGAAGTAGCAGAAAATGAGGTCAAAGAGAACAAGGCTAGATCCTGCTCAGCCTATGGGCGTCTGTACGACTCTGGCTGTGACTCTGAGGGAAAGAGCACAGCAGGGTTTTGAGCAGAGGAGTCACATGATCTGGCCCATCTTTCAGAAGGACTGTTTAGGCTACTGTGTGGAGGACAGACGGAAGGGGGCAAGGGTGAGGGCGCGGTTGCAAGAACCCAGGAGACAGGTGACGGGGGCTCTGTTAGGGTGACAGCATAACAGTGGTTGAATTTCTGGCAATTTTCATCAGGCAAAGCTAATTTATCCTGATTTAACTGGATGTGGGATTGCGGGGGGGGGGGGGGGGGGGGGGGGCGGGGGAGGATCAGTGTGTTAAGTCATTAAAACTAGAATGAGCTTACCACGGAGAGTCAAGAATGACTCACAAAGGGTTTGAACGTCTTAATTCATTCTGGAGCACCTGAGAAGTGCTGAGATGGCTTTTGCAACTGTCTGAAACAACTGCAAAAGTATCTTTTTCATCTATCTTTACAGAATATGTGACACGAATTAATGCAATTATGGAAGTTATAGTTAGAAGAGGCACAACCCAACAGAACAACGTTTACAGAAAGGACCCTAATCACGGGACAGTATTAGCATCCTGTGAGAAATGCAGACAAGTTGCTATTAAAAAAACAAAAAAACAAGTCTCGTACCTGTTCCTGAATCGGACAGCCAAGAATTTGGACTCTCATCTGGTTTATTGAGGTAAAAAGCATGAGGATGCTTAGCAGCAGTGAAATTAGACTGCAACACAAGAAAGAAAACTATTAGGTGACAGCTAAAACTCATTAGGCACAAACTACTGACCCAAGGAGAGAGAGCCAGGTATCAAACCAAGACGCCAACAAAGCCTCAGAGAGTTTGGGAAGAACTAAGAGAGGCCGGTTTTCCCCGTGATTACAAGACCACAAAATGATAGGAATTCACTGTAAAGGATTTTCTTCTCCTGTGTGTTTATAAAAGTTTATTTTGGTTCTGTGGGGCTGGAAGAAGAGCACTAGCAGTTGGCGTTAATGAGTTCAGAATGAAATGTATTTATAATATGTCATCTACAGCCCCCAAAATTTGAAGCACCTAGAATTGAAGTCATTTAGTATAAAAATTAACGTGAAAGTATAACAGTTCATTTTTATCATTAAAAGCACAATAACTCAGGGGCGCCTGGGTGGCTCAGTCGGTTGAGCGTCCGACTTCAGCTCAGGTCACGATCTCACAGTTCGTGGGTTCGAGCCCCGCATCGGGCTCTGTGCTGACAGCTCGGAGCCTGGAGTCTGCTTCGGATTCTCTGTCTCCCTCTCTCTGCCCCTCCCCTGGCTCATGCTCTCTCTCTCTCTCTCAAAAATAAATAAACATTTAAAAAAATTTAAGTACGATAACTTAAAAAAAAGCTCAAAAACTCAAACTCTGAAAAACGCAAATTGATGACTAATAGGAACTTCAAATAGTTGATCACGTCTTACATGTAGACAACTGGTTCCTAGCCCCAGAAAAGGCTCGAAATGCTGATCACCAATTCTAATAAAAAATCTGAGCAGACTGCTCCTCACAGTGTCTCTGGCATGGTCACAAGAAATTTGTGTTTCCAGAGACATGGAAAGACTCCGTCAGAATTTTTCTCATCAGTTCCACCATCATCAAGCTTTTAACTCCTGTTAAGAAGTATTTAAGTTGTGTTTGCTAACAATCGCCTGCGGACCCGCAGCAAAAGGAAAAGGACCCCGCGGCGCCAGCACCCCGCACCCGCGAGAGGGTTTTCACCTCAGCCTCCCAAGGCACCACTCAGAGGAGACAGCTCAACAAATGAGAAATTGCTAAGTCATCGTTTGTTTTTTGTTTTTTTTAATGCTTATTTATTTTAGAGAGAGAGCAGAGGAGGGGCAGCAAGAGACCGGGACTGAGGACCGCAAGTGGGCTCCACCCTGACAGCACCGAGCCCCATGTGGGGCTCGAGCTCACAAACCATGAGATCATGACCTGAGCCGAAGGTCAGAGGCTTAACTGACTGAGCCGCCCAGGCGCCCGATCTTTTGCCTTTTCTACAACTCCTACCCATTCAAATTTCTGTCAAGTCTCAGTATGGAACAGACCAGAAAAAGCCGACAGCAGAAGGCTAAGTGAAAAATAGCAAGTAACATATTCTGTCCTCTTCCCAGTTCCGCGGCGCAAACCTCCATGCACTCGGCGGACACGCCGGCAGCGGGCTGGGGGCTCGGCGGGCCCGGCCACCTGCCGCGGTACTGAGCAGCCCGGGCCCCGCCGTTAGGAGAAAGAGAAGTATGGAGCCAGGAGAAGCCCTCCCCAAGAAGCTGGCCTACGCCTGGCACGGGGACCTCCACTAATGGCAGGAACGGTCTGGTCACCCACTCGGGAAATGGGACCCTCTAGTTTGTCCCCAACAAAGGACCAAGGAAAACCCTTATGCTCAACGACAGGCAATATCAAGACATGCTTCAAAATAGCTAGTGCCCAAAAGAAACTACCACTGTAGAGAGAGCAAATTGGTTCCCAAGAGAATTCTGGCCATAAGGGTTCCCTGATTTAGACTGAAACTAGAAAAACCAAAGAGAGAAGAGAAGGATGAAATAAAGAGTTCCAACTCGGTGAAGCCACAGCATCTGAGTGAGAATTACGCAGGTAGGAAATGCATTTCAGGGGCAGGGCCTTGGATTCACCAACTACCATTACCTGAAAATTATTTAAAATTCAAATAGCAGGGGCACCTGGGTGGCTCAGTCGGCTAAGCGGCCAACTTTGCCTCAGGTCATGATCTCGCAGTCCTTGAGTTCAGCCCCACGTCAGGCACACAGCTCGGAGCCTGGAGCCTGCTTCGGATTCTGTGTCTCCCTCTCTCTCTGCCCCTCCCCTGCTCGACCTCTCTCTCTCTCAAAAATAAACCTTAAAAAAAACAAATAGCAAAGAAACTTGTTTTCCCCTAATACTTTAATACAAAAAATAATCACTCACCTTTAAAAAAGAAAAAAAAAAACTTGTTCAGGAGATGATTAAAGAAAAGGAAAAGCTCAGGGAACCACATCTGCTCTGCTGACATCAGAAGTCAGAGCACCGACCAGACAGACTTATCCTCAAGGGCGTTTCTCAGGAGACAGCCACGGAGTCAAATCGAGGAGGAAAATGAGGCGAGGCCAGTGGTTCCCAAGCTGTGCAGCACACGGAGTCACCCGAGAAGCTTCTGGACTTCCCACCATACAAGTCACAGCCAGCCTGCACGAAGGCAGCCCACCTGGGTGGTCCGCCAGGCAGAAGCAGGTTTTTTTAAGCACCTCAGGTGCCTCTCACGTGCGGCCCACCTGGGTATCCGCTGGGCCACATAAAACAAGCAGAGACACAGCCACAAAACACAGCAAGGAAACTACCGAATCCACCAATGTATAAGCCAAAGACCCCAAGTTTATCAGAGGTGAAGAAGTCTCCACAAACAGAGTCTGGTTTTTTTGTTTTGTGTTTTGCTAGCCTCCCCAAGATTGAGTTTTAGTTAATGTAAAAACAAGAGAAGAGAAACTAGCACATATGAAGACATTTTCTTTTTCTGCCAACCTATTGCAGTGGAAAAAGCACTTTCACCCCGTCTCTCAAGAATCTCTTATGCTCACACCAAACAAGGATGTACCATCCCGATGGCAAGTGGGTTCAAAAGAACAGCACCACCAACGCGGTCTGCACTACAGGGCGCCTGCAGGCGAGGCCGGCGGTCCCCGGAGCTTGACGCGCCCCCCACTTCCCTCCCGAACACAAATCTGAATAGGTTCCGAAACAGTGATCTTGAGAAGCCTAAGTATCACAGGCTGAAGAAAATTTCCAGAAAGAAAAGAGAATAGTGCTTTATAAAGGTTGAGGGACCATCTTCTTAGGACTTCTATTTAATCTTTTTCACCGGAAGATGGAAAGACCATGTTTACAGCGATCAAGCCCAGACGCACCTGGGTGGCTCAGTCCGTTAAGCATCCGACTCAATTTTGGCTGTCATGATCTCACAGTTCATGAGGTCAAGCCCTGTGTCCGGCTCTACGCTCAGCACAGAGAATGCTTGGGATTCTCTCTCTCTCTGCCCGTCCCTTGCCTGTGCACAAACTCTCCCTCTCTCAAAAAAAAAAAAAAAAGTGGCCAATTTCTAAAGGTATCAAGTTTTCAGAGATGTGATTTTATGATTTCAATTCAATACCACAGAACAGCGTTACTCTGTATGAAGATTTAAGCCAAAAGGACTTCAAAGGTGTTTAAAACCTACTCAATACCTACACCTCTTTAATGAAAGCAGCTGCTAGATTGGCAAAAGGGCCAGAGAATTTAAAAATTTAATCTCTTACAATTTGGATTATAAATTCAATACTACTTCTTACAACTTAATAGTAACAAATTATTTGAGAGAGTTTTTTTTAATTATAATGTTTATTTATTTTTGAGAGAAAGAGAGACAGAGCAAAAGTGGGGGAGAGACAGACACAGAATCTGAAGTAGGCTCCTGGCTCTGAGCCGTCACTACAGAGCCTGATGTGGGGCTCAAACTCACGAACCACGAGATCATGACCTAAGCCAAAGTCCAACGCTCAACCGCCTGAGCCACCCAGATGCCCCTATTTGAGAGTAAAAAAAAAAAAAAAAAAAAAGTTAAATGGATTATTCTCTGGCTGAATGTAAACAGTTGCAGTACAAAGAGAATAAGGACCTTTACGAAACAGTTGCCATTTTCTATAGTTCTTTATTCCTCATTAGTTTTGATTTCCAGACTACTAAAGAACCAATACCTAGAGCAAATCATTGTTTCCAATCTCCTGGGACACCTAGAGGAAGACAGGTCAATGGAACAAATTAATAATACAAAAAAAAAGGACAAAAACTTATGTTGACGACCACATAGTAAACTCCAAATAATTATCAGGAGCTGAAGCCAGAATAAAGTGACTCGTCACCTACTTTCTCAACTGGTGACTTCTTGGCTTGCTCGTTTCCTTGCATGGATTTTGAACACCCCTCTTCTGTAAGTGCTCTCTTTGGTTGGTTCTGCTTCAGCTTTTGTGCCCATGATGTTATAGACTTACTATTCAGAAAGAGAAAGCAAAATTATTCTCTTCAGATGCTGTCCTTTGCACATAAGACTAAACACTAATAAATACTGTGTCCGTGGGAAATGCTTTGAGTTCTTTTCCTAACTGCAGAGAAAGGATGGACTTTTATCCATTCGCCTACATTTGTTTTTACAATTTCTTATTATGAAAGGCAAAGTGAACAAAAAGACGAATGGTGATTAATAAAGGATTTAACTTATAGCCACGGAATAGAACAAAACCCACCACGGTGGCCTGTTCACATACTCAATGCATCTCTACAGCAAAAGCTTATTTGTTTACAAGGACTAGTGACTGTACTTTCGGGTACACGAGATCTGTGTTGCTATAGCTAAATACTTATTTTAGAGAACAGATTTTAGAGATATAAAACTCAACATTTAGGGTAAATGACAAAATTCTAAATGATGGTTTGCTTTACAAACATTCAGCCACACTTATCATTAAACTTAGAAAATTTCCTTTTCTATATAAAAAGCATAAAATTGAGTATGCTTGTGTATAATTTTTGGTTGCAAATTACATGCACATGTATACATTTATACTCTAAAAGAAGCTTGATTTACTAGACTCTAAATGTCGTAACAAGTAAACCTCCCTACAAATGATGGAGAAATTCTACTTACCTATTCGTTTTTCCACTGTATACTTCTGAAATCTTATTTTCACCAAGAAAATTGTGTTCAAATTCACCGGGAAAAATGGAACTATCTTCTTTTAAAGATGCACAAAACTCTTCAGTGGTATGTATACGAAACCTCTTGTTTTTTACACCGTCTGCAGCTGACTCTGTCTGCCCCAAAGGTGCTCCCAACTGTCCTTCAGAAACCTCTGCGTGCTCCATGAACTCCCGAGGGTCCTTTGATTTGTAGGCATTTAATTCGGAGACACAAAAGGTACCATACCCACTGCTCACTGAGCTACCGTCCACATTGCAGTCTGGTTGTGATGTGGATGTTTCTTGCTGCATTTCGGGTTCTTCGGACTTAGGATAACTGATAATAGGTTCATTTCTCTCACTGTTTTCAGAAAAAAAACCCATTTGACTTCCTGAAGGTAACTGTTTACTTAAAGAACTGTCATAGGAGGCCCAGGAAGCATTACTGGTCTGTAACTTGACTAAATTTTTTATCTCCTCTTGTATACGCTGAAAACAAAGTTACGGATTTAGTAAGTACCGTGAACATTACATATTTTAGAAATACTATGAAAATATTGCTTACAAATACGAGCTATTGCTCTAAAGAGAATATCTTTTTAGTTCATAAACAAAATTGATATAAAGTATTAATCAGTTCTTCTTGGAATTCTGACAGTGTAAAAACAGAATCAATACAAATAACGACTTACTTGAATTTGGTTGTGGAACTGCTCCTGCTGGGCAACTATCTGTTCTTGGCATTGTTTTTCCACCAAATTGAATAGTTGTAACCACCTGGTCTATTAAGTTATAAAATATTTTAGTTAAAAATAATTTTAATGTAATATTTCACAGAAAAATTCCTCCAATGGGAAAGGACCTTTTTAAAATGCATTTTTAATGTAAAATTCACAAACTGAATTAAGCAGCTATAAAACTGTATTTAATGTAAAAATACAATGGCACAGGCTTGGTCACCCCTTTCTTACGTAACCTGTAGTTTGGGAAAATTTGAAGTTCTGGGTAAATTTTATTTTTCAACTGGCATTTTAATTTGATGTCATCTGCTATCATTTCTGATTCATCAAGAACTGTCAGCCTTACGTTGTATTTGTCTTAAGTTCTCTTCCTTTCCTCGTAACAGCTAGTGATTTTCTGAAACAATGATTTGTACCTAGGAAAAAGAATCCCACATCTTAAAACAAGAGATAGTTTGGTATTATGGGGATTTAACCCCTAATTTACTTGGGACTTAAGTAAAACAAAACAAAAAAACACAACTTTTTCAAGTCAGATGCTGAAGTGTTTTACGGCACCACAACTGGAAAAGGAATGAAAACAATCTCTCTGAAAATGCATGGAAGCGGCTGAGGACTCCCTTCCGTCACTCTGAGGTTCTGATCCATCCTGACTCAAGAGTATAGTTAGTACTCTTATAACCAGACTACAAAACAAGTCAGAAAAGGGGTCAGGGAGATCTCCAGAGGATAAGTTCAGTCTCGAGGCTGGTTTACTTTCAGTAATAGACTCTATGCAATGATATGCAGTATCCGTGAGTAGCTGCCATGAAAAGAACTTCCCTGTTTAAAACCATCCAATATCCTTCCACTCCTGTACTCCGGAGGGGCCCCCGAGTGATCTGGCCCGCGCGCTCCTCCCAACTTGATCTCGTCCTTCTCTCTTCCACGCTCAGTGCACACGAGCCTCACCGGCCTCTACCAGAAAGGTCTTCCACCTTGAAAGCTTTGTCTTCACTGTACCCTCGACCTGGAAAGCTCTCTCCCCAGCTCTTATCATGGCTTCTTCCCCCGCTTGGAATTTCAGCTTAACAACCACCTTCTCAGACAGTTTTCCCAAACCAACCTATAGTTGCTCTTTCTAAATGTCATCCTGTTTATTGCCTTCAGAGCATTTACCACAATAAGAGAGCATCTCATTTGTCCACTTGTTAACCTGTTTGCCTCCAGCACCTAGGACACAATGCCAAGGAAAGAGTGTCTAAATGAGGGTATAAAAATGTGAATTTCAGGGGCAACTGGCTGGCTCAGGCGGTAGAGCATGCAACTCTCGATCTCAGGTCACGCTGGGAGTTTACTCAAAAAAAAAAAAAAAAAGTGAAATTCAAGATGAATTTTTCTTGAGTACCCAATTCAGAGGCTCTTCAGATTAATGCTGAAAACCAGTTCTATAATTATAATAGAGCAGATTTAAGTTGACGACTATATAACAGTATTAAAACGAAGGAAGTAAAAAACCCTCGGGATTGAAATAAAACAGCGCCTGGGGCGCCTGGCAGGCTGAGTTGGTTAAATGTCCAGCGTCAGCTCAGGTCACGATCTCATGGACTGAGAGTTCAAGCCCCGCGTCGGGCTCTGTGCTGACGGCTCAGAGCCTGGAGCCTGCTTCGGATTCTGTGTCTCCCTCTCTCTCTGCCCCTCCCCCACTCATGCTTTATCAAAAATAAATAAACATTTTTAAAAGCAAATAAATAAAACAGTGCTGGGTTGCCTGAGTGGCTCACAGGTTAAGCATCCAGCTCTTGGTTTCGGCTCAGGTCACGCTCTCAATCTCACGAGATCGTGAGATTGAGCCCCACGTTGAGCCCCATTTCAGGGTCCACACTGGGTGTGGGGCCTGCTTAAGATTCTCTTTCTCTCTCCTCCTCTCCCTGTCCCTCCCCCTCTCAAGCGCTCTCTTTCTCTCTCTCAAAAAAATAATAAATCAATAAATAATAAAATACAACAGTGCTGATAGAAAGTATTCATTCTAAATCAACTAACTTCAGGATTAGGTAGGCTATATCAAATTCAGTTCTTTATCTTCTCAACGTATCTATAATATGAAGTATCTTAATCAAAACAAAAAATGTATCAGGCAAGTTTTCTTCTTAAGCTATACTAACTTAAGCACTACTTTAGGAGTTATGCTAACCTGACAGTTACTATTCACAAAAAACTAAATTATGATAATGACAGAATTACATAACAAACAAAAAAACCCACCCCAAAATGGCCTTATATTTATGTGACATACAATGTTAACCACTTCCTTATTATCATTCTCTTATTTAGAATACAAATGGGAAATAAATTGGCAGAGAAGATTTTGTTCTCCCTAGTCGGATTTTATAAATCATATTTCAATTTTCAATAAGCATATTTAATGCAGCAAATAACATTTTTCACGTAATTATTAAGAACTATTATTCATTTCTAACTAACATTGTTTATATGATCTGCATTTTACATACTGTTGGAGGACTTGGGCATCTAATGAAAGCTTTGCCCCGTACAGTTTTTGAGGCTGTTAGCCTGAAGGGGGTTTCTGTAGTACGGCCTGGTAAATACTCCATCGGCTTTGACATCCTCGGCCTGCCTCCCTGCTCTCCACTAACAACCTGTGTGGTCCTCAACAAGCATATGTCACTCATGCTCCTTACTAATTTATAAAATGGGGTAAAAAAAAAAAAAAGTATAAAATCGGAAGAGTAGCACCTCCTTGGTGGCTGGGAGGAGAAATTTTAAATTCCAATACGATGCATGTGAAGCAGTGACCTCAAGGGGGGGAACTAGGTTTTGAAAATCTGAGATCACGGTTGTCACGAAGCTCGGGAGGGCACCACCAGCACTTCGTGGGCAGTCCGGGGACGCGAATCCACAGGATGGTCCCCAGCAATGAAAACTGTCCTGTGTCCATTATAGATTATAAAAGTAACATATATTTTGCACAACTTTCAAATCACCCAATTGTCCAGGAATCCAACTACAAAGATGTTATGTTTGTTTCAGAATTTGATCAGAAATTGGTCACCGTTTCAGAAAATTATGTCACCGAATGCAGGGCTGGATTGTCAGCACGGAAGGGCTGTGTCTGCAGCCGCTGCCTTCGCGGGGAGCGTAGGTAGAAACCAGACCGCGCTTCGTCAGGGCTCGTGCTGTGGATGTACCTGAGCGCTTCCCTTCTGAAATACCTGTTATCGTGCCAGAAGTAACTTTTATTCCTCCCTTATCTCACAGTTAAGAGGATAACTGTTTTTAAAGTGGGTCAGGCAGGATACATCTGTGAACTTCATTTCAGGACAATATAAGTTGATGTTATTTTTTAAATGGTAAAATTTATTTGTAAATTACTAATTTAATTGTAAAATTACAGAACGAGGGCTTTGGGTCTAATAAGATTGAGTGCCACTAACAAAAAAGTGTCTAGTATATTGCTTGGCAAATTGACACACAGTAAAAGGTACAAAAGATAACAACAATTATCATACAACCATTACTCTTAAATACATAATCAGTAGCGCTAAATAGTTAAAATCCTAAAATCATGAATTAAGACAAATTAGCTAATAATGTGTTTTAAAAATTTACCATCAGAGAAATATTAGCAATAGCAAATCTTTAAGAATGTATTGAAGTGGGGCGCCTGAGTGGCTCAGTCGGTTGGGCGGCAGACTTCAGCTCAGGTCATGATCTTGCCCTCTGTGGGTTCAAGCCCCATGTCGGGCTCTGTGCTGACAGCTCAGAGCCTGGAGCCTGCTTCCGATTCTGTGTCTCCCTCTTTCTCTGCCCTTCCCCCGTTCACGCTGTGCCTCTATGTCTCTCAAAAATAAATAAACATTAAAAAAAATTTAAAAAAAAAAAAAAAAAAAAAAAGAATGTATTGAAGTATTTCTATGTAAATGTATTAAAAAATTACTTCCCATGAATCAAAATACATAACCTTCTCCAGTTTAAGCAGCGATAAACTTAAAAATTCCAGGAAAGATGGGGCGCCTGGGGAGCTCAGTCGGTTAAGTATCCGACTCCAGCTCAGGTCATGATCTCACGGTTTGTGAGTTCAAGTCCTGAGTGGTGCTCTCTGCTAGCACAGAGCCTGCTTCAGATCCTCTGTCTCTCTCTCTCTCTCTCTCTCTCTGCCCTTCCCCAACTCTCTCTCTCAAAAATAAAATAACAAACATTAAAGCAAACAAACAAAGAATTCCAGGAAAGAGGTTTTAGAAAGAAATTCTAAAAACATCAGATCCCCAGAGCCCTGAGCTCTGTAGGAAGGTTTATTACTCCCTTGTACAGATTACTCCCTTACAAGTGGTAGAAATCAGACAAATGTTACTATTTCAGAAGGAGGTGAAAACATGAAATTCAGGGGTAATAGTCAGGAACAAGACTTGCACAATCCTTACCCCTCCCACTCCTCCTACAGTGCTACACTAAAACATCAGAGGATTTTGGTTTTGTATGCCACAAAACACGCCAGTAAATTGGAGACATTTTACTGAAATGATGAGAAGGAAATTTCATATTCTGTCAAAGTAAGAAATACCTTAAGAAACTATGCACTGAATAATCAATTACATGTCTACATTACAAAAATTAAGTGGTCGGCTATTATTAAACATAATAAAAATGTTCTATCGCAGGTGAAGAAGAGAGGTTGTCAAGAACCTTGGCTCACACGTTAAGGTGTTGGCGGCTGGCTGTATGCTGGCTTATAAACCCTGGATCTCAGATTCACAAATACTGACTCAAAGATGCTGACTTCAAAGTATTAAAAGCAACAATTTCTAGTTAAACATGAATTTGCCAGAAAAGCAATGCCTTATTTTTTTTAAAAAGCATGTTAATTCAGGTTCATAAGCTAATGAATAAGCATATTCGGGGAAACATTTCACACAAGATCCATTTTTAATTGCATCATTTACCCATCTCTTATGTGATCACAGACTGATTATTATGTGGAAAAAAATAAAAACTGTGAAAACTTAAAACTCAATTTTCTTCAAGTTTGCATCAATACTCATTCTTTTTTCTTTTCTTTTTTAATGTTTATTTATTTTCGAGAGAGAGAAAGGGAGGCAGAGGATCTGAAGTGGGCTCTGTGCTGAGACCGAAGTCGGACCTTAACCGACGGAGCCACCCAGGCGCCCCAATACTCAGTCGTTCTTACGACTCCAGGGATTATGGATAATGAACACGAATAATTACACTGAGGGGTGCCTGCTACTGAATTCTTAAACCAGGTATTCGTTTGTTCCATTTTACATTTTGAAAATTACACAAATATTGGTTTTTAAAGTATGATAAGCATTTAAAACAAAATCTACTGTTCCCTAAATAAACAATTTAATAATAATGATGTTTTATACATTTCTATGAAGCATTACCAAATCTAGCCTTGGAAAAATCTAACTTGGGCATTATTCCGTTGAAACAAAATTTACATATTATGTATTCTTTTATCTGCTAAAATTTTAGATCGCAATTTAATCTGTGGACCAAAGAACCACTGACCTAAAACTCAGTATAACTCAACATATCACGACTAAATGTGACAAAGCATTATGAAACAGAAGCTTTAATTTGTAAGTAGAGCATTCAAAACAGTTCAAAGAGGATTTAGGTTTTTCAAAATGGTAACACTTCTGTATGAGTTATTTCAAACATTAGAATTAGTAACTCTGGACTTCTCCCTTCTCTGAACAAAGCTAATATTTTAGTTGACATTTAAAATATAAACGAATGTGTCTAATCGCTGATATTTACCCAAACATAGTTTTGGTCATCTTTTTCATATTTGCTCACTGCTGGTCCACAATTACTACTTTGGCTGCTCTACTCTAGCAGTAAGTATCGTGCTCTTTAGAATATAGATCTCGAATAATTTAGAGTTTAGTAGAGGCACATACGCAATTATTCTAAAATCCCACAAATAAAACAAAACTAGATACCTCACAGTTTTTCCAAAGTTCCGAATCAGTCCTTCCACTGTGTTGTAGCTCTTGCATTAAAGAGGTTAGGACTTCGACTGTACCTTGAATTACAGACGGTCTGGTCTTCCCTGAGAAAGAGGATACCCCATTTGTACTAAGGTGGGGACTACTTCTGTTGAAACATAAATAATTCAAATGGTTTTCTTCATTCTATCAAGTGTTGAATAATTCAGTTCAAGTTTAGCAGAGCAGTACAAAACCACTGATATTTAATCCTTCTCAATGGCACTTCGTTTGTTGAAAATCTGATCACGTTTGTCCACAAAAGGCAAACGGGAGTAAAAAGACGACACTTATTTAAAAATCCCACAGAAGGACCTTCTCCAGAAGTGCGAGAACACTCCAAAGTACCGGCAGAAAATACGTTCCTGCCATACGATAAGAAAAGGTCTAGCTTCTCCGAACTATGTTATCCCAGAGAATCACTGCCTCCACTGTAAGAACAGCCTTTTTACTGCAGAGGTGATTCTTTCTCCCCTGCCCAGAACTGCAGTCAAGCCTTGTAAATCGGATCCCCCTAATTTGGTGTGATAAACTGACGCTTATCTTTTTTGCACTATCTTTGAATAAAAGTTGTGCCAAGCAAATTAGTGGCAAGGATTCAGGACTTATTCAGCCCATTCATTGTGTCAGATCGCACTCCTTCTTTCCAGGAGGACTGCTGTCCCAAACTTGAGAGGAAGTTATTTCAGATTTGCTTCATGTGTTCAAACGAACACAAAGCATAATGACAGAAAATAAAATCTGTTTAAATTCCAGTCTAAGAGGTCATTTTTAATTTATTGATTGATAACCTACATTGCTTCACAAAGAGTTCATTAAAAAAAAAAAAACAATATTAAAATAACAGAAAAACAGTAACAAGTAGGATCAGAGAAAGATGAATAAAAACCCAAGGGAAAGAAGAACACGCCTGTTGTCCGTAACGGATTTACACACTTGGGTAATAATCGAGTCTAAATTTGGCCGACTTAACTGCCAGTCACAATGAAAAGGGAGACAAGTTCAGTTACAAAATTTTCATTAGAAGAGCACATTTGGGGGGCGCCTGGCTGGCTCAGCTGGTGGAGCACACATCTCTTGATCTCCGGTTGGTGAGTTTGAGCCCCACATTGGGGGTAGAGATTTTAAAAAGCTTTTTATTAAATCTTAAAAAAAAAAGAAAAAAAAAAAGGACACATTTAGACTCCCCTAGGCCCCTGGGAAAGTTATGTTCTAAAAGGGATTTCTTCAGGGGCACCTGGGTGGCTTAGTCGGTTAAGCGTCCAACTCTTGGTTTGGGCTCAGGTCAAGATCTCAGAGTTTGTGAATTCGAGTCTCACATTGGGCTCTTCACTGACAGTGTGGAGCCTGCTTGGGATTTCTCTCTCTCTCTCTCTCTCTCTCTCTCAAAAATAATAAACATATAAAAAATTTAAAGGGATCTCTTCATAGGGGCCACCAAGTGTTACAGGAAACAAACTTTCAGTACATAGGTATAGATCACGAAGACAGACATCTCCCCTGGGCCATTTGCTGCACCCTTTTCCACCCTTTCCCCTTGCTTTCTCATTTTATATATTCTTGTAAGCTGCCTCACATTCGTCCTTGAGAAGGGCAGAGGATGAACAAACTTTTTAAGAAATTAATGAATTTATTACACACAATTTCATCAAGATCTATGTGTTTGAAGATATCTGACCCTTTACCAGTAGGCCCCAGACTGGTGTGTTTTTGCTTCCTTGCACCTGCTTGGCATACAGCTGGTCTCCTCTCTAATGGACTCTACCCCTTTGCTGTTTTTAAGCTACCAGCAATTTAGAAATCAAAGAATCAAAGCTTGTCAGATTATGTATAAAATGAAAGCAAACGGGCTCTGATTAAAAACAAACCAAAGGGGTGCCTGGGTGGCTCAGTCGGTTAAGCATCCCAAAACCTTTGGGACTCCCAAAATTTCGGCTCAGGTCATGATCTCACAGTTTGTGGGTTCGAGCCCTGCATGAGGCTTTGTGCTGACAGTTTGGAACTTGCTTAGGATTCTCTGTCTCCCTCTCTCTCTCTCTCTCTCTGCCCCTTGTTCTCTCTTTCTCAAAAATAAATAAATTAAAAAAAAAAAGCAAACATGGGATAGCTTAAAAAGAAAATGCATAAAATGCATGGTTGGACAGCATCTATTTTTGTCCACTCGGGGTCTGGTTTTTTGCTTACTTCCTAGTATTCAACTTTCATTGCTACTTCCCAGATTGGTGAGGTAGTTCTGAAATATTAAACATTATTTGTATGTAAAAACAGTATTCAGTCAACTAAATTTTAAAGACATGCTTGTAATCTACGAGGAATTTTTAAGTCTACAGAGAACTGTAACTAAGGAAACAAGGTTCTTTTTCACAACGTTCCCCATGCAAAAGTATATTATCTCTGGGAGAAACGGAAAAACAGAGAAAGACCGAAACTATTTGGACTGAAACAACTATCCCTGAACAGTTCCTGCTCAGGGTTGTTGTTATTTAAATGCGAACCAATAACTGCGATGCTATTTGGGTCAACTGTGCCAATAAACTTATTCTGATTTGTTGTTACATTAAAAAAAAAAATCTACCTATCCCATTCTTACCTATTAATATTTAAGTTCGGTCCAAAAGAATGGGAAGAATTTTTTATATCAGATTCTACAGAAGATGAAGTTTTCCGTAAGGGTTTCACCAAATCAAAATCTTCCATAGCGTATAGAAATCGTTATACTCTCTTATTTGAAATTGTAGGTTCTTTCAGTGCTTGAAGAAACTGAATCCGACTCATCTTCAGATGCTTCATCGTCTACAGGCATTTTCAGTGGCTAACATTCAGAACTGGGAAATATCCTAAGCTCCCAAGAGAGTCTGAAAATGAATGGAGGAAAAAATACTATAAAAAGCCACTAAATCTAGCAACTATCTTTTCATTACTTTGGAAACCTTGATCCTTTTATACAAATGGGCATTAAGAATAGCAACATTATTGACAAGAGTTAAAATGCAGGAAAAACCCAAGTGTCCATCAACTGATGAATAAGCTAATGTTGTATATACACATAATGGAATATTTCTCAGCCATAAGAAGAAATGAAATACTGATACATACTACAACGTGGGTAAACACTGAAATATTATCACGGAAAGGCAGCTCAGGAAAAGATCACCTAACGTATGATTTCATTTATGTGAAAAATCTAGAATAGGCAAATCTCTTGAGGAAGCGGATTTATGGCTGCCAGAAGCTGGGGCAGGGAGTAACCAAAACTGGGTATGGAGTGCCTTTTTAGGGGGATGAGAAGTTCCAGAATCATAATAGCGGTGATGGTTACACAGCCCATCTGTGAATATACTAAAAACCAATGAATTGTACACTTAAAAAGGATGCATTTTATGATATGTGAATTATATCTCAAAAAATCTACAGTAAGGGTGATTTGCAAAGGTAGCATCATCTTTTCCAGGTAATAGTTCAGAATTTTATGTGTTTAACTATCAAGGTTCTAGACACTATTCTACTATGTAACAATTGGAATCATTACATGCTTTGTTCATTTAAGAAGCTCTACAAAGTATCCATGCTTGCTGATTTACACAGTGGATAAACTGGAACTACTTAGTATTTAATTTCATATTAAAAACAGCCAATTAAATGGTTAACAACAGTTGTCTCTCCATTGGCTGGAATGCACTTTGCACTACACATCTTTATTACTCTATGCATTTATTACTTCTTTAAAAACAAACTATTTGCCAGAACAACTAAAAATAACTAATTTCCTAATTTATAATTTACTAATTATAAATAATAATTGATGCAGGTTAACTGATGCTAGGTGTACAATGGCAAACTAGCTATAACAAATCAAACACAATGCTTCCTACTTAGGGAATTCATGTTTTGTTTTTTTTTTTAAGTGAAGGAGCAAAAGAAAGAAAACATTTATGCTTCTTACAAGATAAAAGTTTCGGGAGTGTAAGAGAGGAAAAGTATCTAGTATCCTGGTTCCACTAGGTTCCCACTTCCAGGGCCTGGTTTTACAAAGCACAACCTTAAAAAAACATCAGTTCATTCCTTGGCGGGAGGTAGGTTTTTGTGAAAGCCAAGGGTAACTGGAACTACCTAAATGGATTTCTCCCCAGTGGCTCAGCCCATCACCAGCCACGAACGCGGTATTGAAAAGGTCTGGGGCTGCACTTGCCACCTGGCAACGAAAATATCTGGATTCAAATCCCCCTGCTCTTCTACCAGGAAAATACAAGGCTCTCCAGGGACTTGGATCTGCGACCCCGTCTGTTGTTTCGCCCGCTGAAGTAATCCGGATGCAGAAAATGCAGATGGAAAACCACTCGAAACGCAAAGATGCTTCTCCAGTGGGGGAGGGAGGGAGAAGCACCCGACATAAATGCAAAATTAAAACAAAAGAACTCGATGGACAACGGATATAAGCACAGAGCCCTTTATATTTCCTAGTGACGAAATGTGACGCTCTTGGTCCCCAAAACCGTTAACATAAAAAAGGTCGCTGTGTGGGGGGTGGGGGGTCGTACAGATTGGGGTCTGATACTCTAAAAGTTAACCAGGTGTTTCGCATTGCGGGGAGCCCGAGGGGTATGGGAGACAGGGTTCCAGAGGTTTTGAGGCCAGACCCTGACATCCTCGTCTTCACAGCCAGACCTCAATTGCTGATGGGGTGGCTCTCGGGTCAAAGTGGGACCGCGAGCAAGAACCAAACGCGGTCGCCTGAACTGTGGGCAGCCAGGAGGCGGGTGGAAAAGCCGCTGCTCCCACAACTACAATCTCGATTCCCAAAGTAAACCAGGGAAGATCTTCAAAAAAAAAAAGAAGAAAAAATCCCACAAGCCCCCCGCCTCTCGAGTACAGGCGCTCTGCGATTGGGCCGCGCGGGTGTCACTCAAGGGCACTGAGTCTAGAAAAGGCACCCAGCCGCAGGCAAAGCCCCCACATATCCAGGAGTGTCGTGGGGGTTGCGGCGTGCGGCCGTCGTCCTCCCCCACCCTGAGCCTATCAGCGCACTTAGGGTTCTGCTAAGTCCATGCCTTCCGAGCCTCGTCCCCTTGCCCCCCGCGACTGACGGCTCCCCGAAGGCCGGCGACCACTCACCTGGCCGGGGCTCCCACAGTGGATGTCAGGGTCAGGCGAGCGGCCTCTCGCGACCGTTAAACTCGAGGGAGCGTGCGCGCGCCCGGCGTCCTGCCTGTGATTGGCTGCTCGAAAGGGGGCGGAGACGGTCGTACAGCGGCGCGCCCGTCCACCGCCCCTTTCTCTTCCCGCCCCTCGCTCCAAAGGGGGAGGTCTGACGCTTGGGAACTAGAAGGGGGCGGAGCTTCTGTGAAGTCTTCCCGTCTGATTGGTTCTCTGGGAAACTACAGCTGCCACGCGAAAAATAGCCTCCGCTTTCCGCATGCGCAGTTGGTAAGAATGAGCCCAGGGCAAGTGAGGGACGCCACGGCGGAAGTAGTGCGCGTGCGCAGACCCAGGAGTGCACTTGCGATGCTCCTTCTGCAGTGGTTCGGGTTACCCCAGAAAGTGGCGGGTTGGAAGCCACATCTGAAGCCAGGTAAGCGTCCGTGGAGCAGCCAGCCGCCAGTACGGTTGCCTGCGATTGTCAAGGACTCTGGAGAGAGGACTGGGAGCTGGGACGCCTGACTTTCCCAGCTTGCGATCCTGATTTGTGCAACCGATTGACCTGAGGCACCGCTGGCGGTGAGGTGCAGCTGGTCCAGACAATGAGCTAAGTTTTCTCTGCACCCGGTTTACCCTAAGCTGCTGGGGGTCTTTCCTGGGGCTCTTTAAGGACTGGGGTGGGGAGGGGAGGACAGCCCACCTTCTTGAAGAAAACAGGTCCACCGAGGCCCGAGAAGAAATCGAAAGATGTTCATTTACTTGTTCAGCAGAGCTTTATAGAGCTCTTAGCACGCAGCAGGTGCTGCTTTAAACTAGCACATTGTAAGTGTCAGCATGGCCCTCGCCAGGCCTTTCAAGGACCACAGAGAATCCTGTGTCTCTCCCTGTGGGCCCCACCATTTCATTCTCTCTTTTCAGTTAACATTTTTTTTTAATGTTTATTTATTTTTGAGAGAGCATGAGCAAGGGAGGGGCGGAGGGGGGGGGATGGAGAGAAGATCCGAAGCTGGCTCCAAGCCATCAGCACAGAGCTGTGAGATCAGGACCTGAGCTGAAGTCAGATGCTTAAGCGACTGAGCCACCCAGGCGCCCCTGTTGAGTTCACTTTCTTAAGACTAGTTAACCTTTAAGGCCAGCTCTTAGATTTCCCTCCAAGGGTCCTGGGTCCAAAGTTAAAGAACTCCGCTGGCCCTATCATGTAGCTGTGGCTGAGAAGCCAGGATGCACGTGAGATGTATTGGCAGGAATGACAGATCTTCGAGCCATTCCATCTCATCTGAGCCTCCTAACAATTCTGTCTCAAAAAGTAAAAATTGAGTCTGTATCCAAAAGCCCATCTGTGTATGGAAGATTTCAAGCTTGAATAAACTTAATCCCCACCCCGCCCCATTGTGTTAATCCATCTGTGCTCATGTAATACCTAACTAAAATCAAAATCAAACTAATTCTAAGCAAATGGCTTTGACTTCAGGGATCATATCTCAAGCCTACCAAAAAAAAAAAAAAAGTTTTATCACTAATTTCAGTTGGTCATAATTGAACATAATTTGATTTGTCTAGTATATGAGACATCGAGAATCTTTTACATTCAGAGGAACTGAGCAGTGTGAATTACTGAGACATCTCTAGGCCGACCGAGTTGTGTTTCCTTACAAGGAAAAATATTAATCCCAAAATTGAATTCTGATGATTAGTTCCTAATCATGCAAGAGGCAGGAGATGACCACTTTTGGCTGCAAAATCCAATGGGTTCTGTTCAGTTTGAGGATGTAGGTTTTTGGTTTTTGGCTGTGTGGTTTTAGGTAACTTTTTATCTATTAATGTCCTAATAAGCCCATGTATTCAGGAGCTACTTTTCTGGTTAACCAAGTTATCTTGTTTTTGTTTTGTTTTTTTAATTTCTTTTAATGTTTATTTTTTTTTAACATTTATTTATTTTTGAGAGATAGAGACAGAGCATGAGCAGGGGAAGGGCAGAGAGGGAGGGAGACACAGAATCCAAAGCAGGCTCCAGGCTCTGAGCCATCAGCACAGAGCCCGATGCGGGGCTCGAACTCACGAACCACTAAATCATGACCTGAGCTGAAGTCAGACTCCTAACTAACTGAGCCGCCCAGTCGCCCTTTTTTTTTTTTTTTTTTTTTAATATTTAGTTTTGAGAGAGTGTGTGTAATCAGGGGAGGGACAAAGAGAGAGAAGGAGACAAAGAATCTGAAGCAGGCGCCAGGCTCTGAGCTGTCAGCACAGAGCCCAATGCTTAATTGAGGCTCAAACCCACAAACCTTGAGATCATGACCTAAGCCGAAGTCGGACGCTTAACTGACTGAGCCACCGAGGCAGCCCTACAAAAGTAGTCTTTAAAGCCCCATAGACATTATTTCTGAATATAGAAAACAGAAGTAGGAGCCTTCAGAAATTCCAGTAAATGTATAATAACTTCATCTAATCTAAATCCACCTCCTGTCCTGGAGATTTTGCACTGCTTGTGCGCAAGCTGACACCACTATTTGGTGGCCTTTGTGATGGTATTATTATAGGACTTTATCATCACAAATTGCTCAGGTATCTCTTTGACCTTGAAGGCTTCACACTGACAGCTTTTGAGCGGAGGTCCTTGCACATTGACGTGGGCAAGACCGGGCTGTGCAGTCATAATGGCTGATGATGGCTCACGGCATTTGGTGTCTGTTACCCCCAGGGTTGCTCCTCTTTGATTATGTCCAAACTGTTTGTCATTTGTGGGGGCCAGGTCTCCACAGCAAAAAAAAGTAATAAATAAATAAAATAAACATTTGAGGACCTTTGAAACTTTATAGTTTAATTATTAAACATGAAATCATCAGATATATATTTAAGTTTTTTCAGGGCGCCTGGGTGGCTCAGTCAGTTGAGTGTCCGACTCCTGATTTCAGCTCAGGTCAGGATGCCAGGGTTGTGCCATCGAGCCCCACATCGGGCTCAGCACTGAGTGTGGAGACTGCCTGGGAGTCTCTCCCTCTGCCCATTTCCCTCGCTCACACGCGCACGCTCTCTCAAATTAAAAAAAAAAAAAAATTAAGTGTAAGTTTTTTCATCTTTCTTGTCCTTCACGATTTTTCTTCCTATATCCCTAACAACCTTCATGTTTAAACCAGGACTTCCTTGGATGAAGGTGGTTTCTCCTTGAATGTGAGCCTTCTGGAAAGTCACACTGGACTCTTGGCATCATAATTATCTCCTGGCACCTGAGTTCACAGACCACAATTATGACCTCACCAAATAGCACGCCTTTAGAAATTTCATGGTTTTCAAGTACTTCTTTTTTTTTAATAACTTTTTAATTTTTTTTAATGTTTATTCTTTATTTTTGAGAGAGAGAGAGATAGAGCATGACAGAGAGGGAGACACAGAATCTGAAGCAGGCTCCAGGATCTGAGCTGTCAGCACAGAGCCTGTCGTGGGGCTCGAACTCATGGACCTCGAGATCATGTCCTGAGCCGAAGTCGGAGGCTTAACCGACTGAGCCACCCAGGCGCCCCTCAAGTACTTCCTAAATTGGACCATACCAAGTGAAATAATTTTCAGGTCACCATTCGATGTCTTTTCCCTCTGAGCCTGGCTGCCTCAGTCGGAAGAGAGTGAGGCTCTTGGGACCTTGGGGTCATGAGTTCGAGCCCCACGTTGCCGGTAAAGATGATTTAAATTAAAAAAAAAAAAATTTTTTTTGAAAGCCTATGAAACAATCAATTTGCAGATTAGGTTTGTGGGATAAGACCATAATTTATATGGCATGTTAGTCAGAGGCGCTTCAGCGTTATAGTTTAGGGCTCTGAAGTACTCCTAAGTGCTCTATGTTTGTGGAGATTTGTACATTTTTTTTTTACTCCTTGTAGGTGGTATCCTCTCCACTTTACTGATGACGAAATGTGACCAGAGTTGCACACTGAGCAAATCATGAAGCCAAGACCCTGACTACAAAGCAGTGTGACCTTTCAGGGACAAAAAAAATTAGAGGAAGAGTCAAGAGGAAGTTGAGTTAAATGAGCTAAGGCTTTTAAGGAGCTGGGGAAAGAACAGATCTAGGGATGTTATGAAAGGTGAAGGGAAAAAGGATAAAAAGAAAGCTGTCGAAACGGTCAGTTTAGTTTAAAAATGGAATACCTGGGGCTCCTGGGCGGCTCTGTCCCTTGAGTGTCTGACTTCAGCTCAGGTCATGATCTCAGGGTTCACGGGTTCGAGCCCCGCATAGGGGTCGCTGCTGTCAGCAGGGAGCCTGCTTCAGATCCTTGTCCCCGTCTCTCTGCCCCTCCCCCACTATACTCACTCTCTCAAAAATAGACATTAAAAGTAACAACAACAATAACAATAATGGAATAGCTAATCTTCTTCCAAGATGAGTCTTCCTGAGATAATCTCTTCTTTTCTTTATTCGTGTCAAATATGATAATGTATTTGAAAGTACCTTGAAAGCATCTAAGTCCTAAACAAATACAAGGTATCATTCATGACCATAGAGGGTTGAGAATTTAAGAACATGTAGAGTGTTATTACTGCTGCTTTTTTATGTGTTTCCGTCTTATTTTAACAGTCGGGGGCGCGTGGGTGGCCCAGTCGGTTAAGTGTCCGACTCTTGATTTCAGCTCAGGTCGTGATCTCACGGGTTTGTGAGTTCGAGTCCCACATTGCAGAGCCTGCTTGGGATTCTGTCCCTCCCCCTCTCTGTCTGCTCCTCCCCTGCTCAGTCACTCTCTCTCTCTCTCTCTCTCTCAAAATAAACAAACTTTAAAAAATTATAATTAAAAATAGTGCGGCTGATAAAATTATGACGTTCCCGTGAGAGGCCATAAAAACAGGAGGATCGCAGCAATGCACACAAATAGGACAGGTGTCCCCCTCCGTGGATTCAGTTTTCTGTGAAAAAAACCAAACGGATGGGATGTTAGTGTCGTATGAATTGAAAGCTTCTCTCTTTATCTGCTTCCCGAGTTGTGTCTGGAGCTCCGTTACACTGACACCAGACCTGGCGCAGTCCCCGGCTGGGCATTTCCTGCTCAATCTATTATGCTCGTCTTATTTGAGAAACAGTCCTCTGCCAGCACTTCCTGTGAGTGAGAGGTGCTTTATCTTCCGAGCGAACCCCCAGGCCCAGGAAGGGACTTGGTCTGTTTCAGGCCTGAGCCGTGGCCCCCAGCTGTCCCATTCCAGGAGGTGCTCCAGTCCCCCCCCTCCCCCATAAGGGCTTCAGACAAGCAGACCAGGGGGGTGAGCTAGATGGAGCCCCGGGGGAGACGGCTGCTTTTTCTTAACTCCCACCTTCCCGGGCACACTGAAACCGACTAGGAAACGTGGATTATGATGAAGCGTTTCTCAGAAAATCGTTTCTCACTGAGCTTCTGGTGCCATCAGCTGGCCATCCTCTCCGAGCTTCACCACCGCGCGTCAGCCTGTTCCAGCGGGCGCCGTGTCTGGTCCCTCAGCATCCGTCAGGTCAGCTTCTCTCCTGGGACGGAAGGGGAGACGGGACCACGACCAAGCAGGGGACCGGCACTCCAGAATCCTGGCCTCGTCTTCTTAAATATTACAAACGTGAGAAACACCAGCTTTTAGAAGTGTCTGTCCCAGCAGGCAGAGGAACTCGCTCGTCCCTGTGTCCTCGTACGGCGCCTCTCAGACCCTGGGAGCCTGTCTGTGCGTCACCTGCGCATCTTTCATAAGACGCAGGTTCTCAGTGAGGAAGTCTGGGGTAGGGCCCGAGAGTCTCACTCCCAGCAAGCTCCCAAGTAGCACTGTCGATACTGCTCTGCGGACCGTACTGAGCGTACTGATTAGGTGTTGAAATATTTTGGTCATACTGGGTTAATATAGTAAATAAAGTATATTAAATATATATCTTTAAAATACGTTAACATTCATTTCCCTGGTTTCTTTTCACTCTTTTTAGTTTATCGTTTTTATAATTTTTTTAATGTTTATTTATTTTTGAGAGAGAGAGAGAGACAGAGCCTAAGTGGGGGAGGGGCAGAGAGAGAGGGAGACACAGAATCCGAAGCAGGCTCCAGGCTCCAGGATGTCAGCACAGAGCCTGACGTGGGGCTCACACGCACAAACCATGAGATCATGACCTGAGCCGAAGTCGGATGCTTAGCCAACTGAGCTGCCTAGGTGTCCCTGTTTTGTTATTTTTAAGTGATCTCTGCACCCAATTTGGGGCTCGAAGATCAAGAGTCACATGTTCTACCGACTGAACCGGCCAGGCGCCCCTTTTTGTTGTTTGTAAGGCAGGTTGCTAGCAAATTTGGATTTAACATGTGGCCTATATCATGTTCATACCAGGCCACACCGCTCCAGAACACGACCGTAATAGAAACAGTGTTATCGGTGTTCTTTTCTCAGATGACCCCTTTCTCGAGCCCCGTGTTACCGTTTCACATTCTCTGTTTGCACAAATCAGTGTTCGTTCGGTTCTTTCCTGTGAATGTTTCCTGTTCCCGCCGTCACTCACCTCCACACCTGCCTCATCTCCATCTTTCCATCATCATTTCCGGACCCCATCCAGTATTTAGACGGTCCTAAGAGCCACCATACAGGCGGCCCCTCTGCTCAGAGCTTTGGTCACAACCCTCAGAGTGGGGTTCCTGGAGGCAAGGGCCTCACCTGGGGGGGGGGGCGGTGGCTAGGAATGCAGAGTCTCAGGCCCCAGCCCAGGCCTACTGAAGCAGCATCCGGCCCTCAGGGTTCCCCGGGGACCGGTCTTGGGAGCGCTTCACCGGCGTCTTTCCCAAAGCCCCCGTTTCTGTTCATCTCCACCTCTGTTCCTTCCGTTGGCTTTGACGAAGTTTCTCCAAGGTCCAGATAGCATGAAAGTGGCGGCTGAGACAAAATCCTTTCCCTCCCTCCTCCCACTCTCTTTTGGAAGAATAGCTACACAGTGACTTTTGGGCAAACGGCATCCAGAAGGTGAGTCCAGAGATTGAAATCTTAGGACTTCCTGCAAACAGATCCCGATACCCTTCTCTCTCCCGGAGGCCCAACGGGAGAGGCACCGGCGTCCGCGGCGCCCAGCTCGGGAGCGCGGAGGCTGCCGGCCAAGCGGACCTCGCCTGGCTGCGTCCAGTTTCCCTCGACTGTTCGCTGCAGTCACAGGCCACGTTCCGGGGCGGAGCGTACCGCCCCTGCAGCTAGACGTCTTCCTGGGTTTGGGTTTGACTGTGGAGGCCCCAGGCGGGAATGGTGGCGGCTGGGTCCAGGTCGGGAAAGGGGGCACCTAACAGAATGCGGATGCCGGGTCACGGTAGTAAGCCCTCCAGGCGACTTGGGTGCAGCGGAGGCAGAACCACTGCCCTCTGTGGCATCTTCTCCATCCCGGGTGACAGCACGTGTCGTATTTTGGGGTATCCTGATTTCTCATTTATGCGGCAGTCTCCTCGGGCCCCCTGAGGCCTGCGCCTGGCATATCGTAGGTGTTGACAATATTCACTGGACAAACCCACGTTCCCTTTTGTAAAGTCCTAACGCCTGTTGTCTCTGACCTGACCAAGCGGGAAGGGACCGGGACGGTGAGAGAGGCTTGAAGCCAAACTGCACCAGCCGCTCAGGGCCGCGGCCGTCGGAGGAAGAGCAGCGCTGAGGGGAGGCGGCAGGGGGAGCCGGCCCTGAATGGAGGCGCACGCTCACACGGGAGCTGGGGCAAGCTGTCATGACGCCCGCTTTCCCCTCACTGGCGCTCTTGTCACCGTTTGTCCTTTCCTCCTTTTTAATGTCACGACGAGCTCTAATGGAAGCTGCTCGTGTTGCTCCCCAAAGACTTTGGGTCGCTCTGCGGGTTTCACAGAAACTGAAGCCCAGTCCGTATCCTCCTCTGGGCTTTGGGGAGGTGGAGCCGCGGGTGGGTTTGTCAGTTTTAGCGGTCACCGGAGTCGAGCCAAAGCTCCAGGTGATACTAAAAGTATTCAGAATCGTCCGATTGGCTGTTGGAACTAGCTGTTGAGCAAAGCAGCCAGTAACTGAACACCGGGGACCTCTGTGACCTCCAGTTGAGTGGGAGACCTTCTAGTGTGCCCCTCGGCTCCGAACGAGGACAGAAAGGTAGAGATTGGACACACAGCGGGCCAGCGACAAAGCAGCTGATAAACGCGCTCTCCTCCCCACCCTTTGTCTGGGAGTTTCGCCTGGGCTCAGACTCCCTTCCTGTCTTTGTCCCTGCGCTCAATCCCAGGGCTGCCCGGCCCGGTCACACTTGCCAACCAGCGGAAGAGAAAGCCCAAGGGAGGCCCTGGGCCCGAGCTCCAGAACGAATCTGATCCGGGGCCTAGATGCTGTCGGCGCACAAAGGGGCCTTGTTCTGTGGATCGAAAGCAGAAATAAGGGAACGGGGGACTGGGGGCATCGACCCAGCCTCATTCACTTCACTCGGTTACAGGCGAGCGGATTCTGTGTTGTGGCGATTTCAGAAAGGTGCCCGAGTTCCTGGGTTTATCGTTTCTCTGCTCCTGAGCGGACTCTGGAGAGACCTGCCACACCATAAACAAACCCGGCTGGCGTCGTTTTTCAGCGGCACTGGACTGGCACGCTCTGTGTCAAACTCCAGCCCTCGCAGCCACGGAGCAGCTCACCAACGCCACACCGGTCCGCACCCCCGGGGCTGACCCACGCGCCAAATGGCCTACTTTTCAGAAAGAAGTTACGAGTTTAGGGGCGTCTGGCTTCGGCTCAGGTCATGATCTCACAGTGCGTGGGGTTGAGCCCCACATTGGGCTCCGTGCTGACAGCTTAGAGCCTGGGGCCTGCTTCAGATTCTGTGTCTCCCTCTCTCTCTGCCCCTCCCTCACTCGTGCTCTTTCTCTCAAAAATAAAAACATTTATTAAAAGGAAGGGAGGGAGGGAGAAAGAAGGAAAGAAAGAAGTTACGAGTGTAGACCGTAATGTCAATCATAGAATTGAAAATGGGCATAAGGCTTGAAAAGTGGATTTCGTGGTTTTTATTTTCCGTATAGAGAGATGAATACCTTACTGCCACTCTGGAGATGGCCGATGTCATCTCGGGGCCGGCTGAACGGGCTACTCAGATAGATACACGGAAAATCACCGAAGCATGCGTACGTACAAGGCAGCCTCGCCAGCAGCACGGGCCTGCACTGAGCTTCCTCGGAGCTTGGCAGCGACCGGCGTGGGCTCGGTGGGGACTCAGCGGGCAGACCTGGCGGGGCGGAGGGGAGGGGAGCTGAGAACAAACCTGCGGAAAGTACTTGGTGCAGGCTGAGCTCCTTTGGCTTAGGCGTACTCCGCCGCCTACCTACGCCAGAGACCAGGGGCCAGCGGCCCGAGCTGACAGCGTTTCCAGTGGCAAAAGCAGCTATTTAGAGTCTGAAAGGAAGCGGCAGCTGTTCAAAAGGGCAGTGCGTCCCTTTCTAGCGCCCACACCCTCCTGGGTCTAGAAGCATCGAGCCAGCGGCACGTTCATAGTTCCCAGAATCCTCCTGAGTGACAGGAATTTTGCCCCCAATCGGTCTCCTGCCGATTTTTCTCTTTCCAGGATTTTTTTTTCCTCTGATCTTTATGCCTGTGCAGGATGGGTGGAGAAGGGCTCAGTCACCCATTTTCCAGATAAGACGGCCCCCGTTCTGACTTCTCCCTGTCGGTATGGCGAGATCTCTGAAAGGAACTAATGCCTTTCAGCTCGTTCTGCCCTCCTCCCCTGGAAGGAAGCAAAGGCCCGCGGGCCACCAGGTCCGGGGAGCTCTTACTGTCTGTGCTGTCACTCACTTGTCGGCTGAGACGCTTCAGCCTTCTGCTACATCTCAAGCAGGTATTTAAATCCAGTGGTTAAATACTGCTCACCTGGGGCGCCTGGGGGGTTCAGTCGGTTAAGCGTCCGACTTCGGCTCAGGTCATGATCTCGCGGTTCGTGAGTTCGAGCCCCACGTCGGGCTCTGTGCTGACAGCTCAGAGCCTGGAGCCTGCTTGGGATTCTGTGTCTCCCTCTCTCTCTGCCCCTCCCCTGCTCACACTCTGTCTCTTTCTCTCTTAAAACTAAGTAAGCATTAAAAAATTGTCTAAATAAATAGACACTGCTTCCTTTTTTTCGTATCTTCTGACTAGACTCTAAGCTCCGTGAAGACAGAGGCTCGCTCTTTTCCGCCTCGCACCGCTCACTACGCTCCGTGTGGCATTTTGAGCCTAACAGGCACCTTACTAAAAACCCGCTGATCTGCTGGCTCCAGCGAGCGGCGCCACGTGGATCGCGTTACTGGCAACGCGTCTGAGGGAACAGATGTTCCTATTCAAGTCCATGAAACTGGAAACATTAAAAAACAACAATCATGACATTGATTGATAGTGATATTTACCGTGTCAGACTGTTTAAGCTCGGCTATAAAATAGACTCACATACTGTCGTCTTTACATTTTGATTTCAAAGATCCTCGAACGCTGAAATAATGTCGCTTGACTCAGACCCTCATTCCTGCTTGATGTCCTGGGCAACATGTCCTTATCAAATGACAGCCCCGTTCTGTGGCCTGTCACACTCAGAACCTCTCCTTCCTGAGAAAACGGCACCTCTGGGTGCTTCGAAGAGATTTTTCAGTCCTTCGTAAGAAAATGGTTACCGGCCGGCAGGGCGTGTGCCGCTGAGATCGCAGGAGATGAACACAAGGCTGCGTGTTGCTCGACGCTCTGTCTTTGCCAGCTTCCCAAAGGCCCTAGGTGACCGGTGGGTGGCCGTCGTCTGAACTGCTTTATAAAAGGCTGTCCTAGAGCCCGATGTGTCATCTCGGGAGCTGACGCATCTTCCTGAACGGTTGTCTTTCTGCCCCCCACTCAGGTCCTGGACACGCGGAGCCCGCCTCCCTCCATGAGCACCTCGGCTTTCCTGCGCTGGCCCGCACCGCTGGCCCGATTGTGCGCGGCGCCCTGGGCGCTCCGGCTTCGGGAGAGGCCGGCGCTGCTAGCCCCGGGGGCGGCCGTCACCGCGGCCCCGATGGCAGGCAAGGGGGACCACCGCGCTCTGCTGCCTCCCCTGGACGAGAGTGACCTTGAGGAGCAGTTCGTGAAAGGGCACGGTCCAGGGGGCCAGGCAACCAACAAAACCAGCAACTGTGTGGTGCTGAAGCACGTCCCCTCCGGCATCGTCGTCAAGGTAGCGGAAGCCCGCCGGGGGTCCCCGGGTCTCGTGGGGCTTGAGGGACGGCGGCGGCCGGCCGGGGCGTGTTCTCCTTGCGGCCCGGGCAGCGGCGGGCACTGCGGATCCTGTCTCCGGCCCTGAGGCAGGGCCTCGGAAGCCTCCTTCCAGGGCCCTGTGGCGCCAGGGGACACCTGCCGGCCTGGCACCCGGCAGGCGCTTGCAGAGCCGCGGGGTGCACGCAGCTCGGGAGAAGTGCCACGGGCTCCGGTCCCCGAGCCGCACGCTGGCCCGGGGCGTCTTCCGGCCATCCCAGCCCCGAGTGACCGGGCCGTGTCCCTCCGCCCCCTCCCGAGTAAATATCAGTGACGCCTGTCCTTCTGAGAGTGAGGTAACAGAGGCAAAGCCTCTCTGGCCGTCAGCATAAACACACGACGGCCGGCTGCCTGTGGGAGTCTTCCTTTTTTGTATAAAAACCAGTCTCCGATCAGAGCATCACCAGCGCTCGGCGCGTCTCGCGGCCCTAGGAAGTACCCAAGTGCCTCCTCCCCGTTCTCCTGGCCTGTGAGCGGCGGCCACGCTGTCTCGGCGGGACTGGCGGGCCACTCTGAGCGGCCAGAGGGCCCGAGGGGCAGCACGGGCGGCGGAACAGAGAGGAGACGGCAGAGCAGGTGTTCCGCAGGCCAGCAGTGCTGACGGCAGGGATTCCATCCCATCCACCCGTGGCGGGGGCTGCGCAGCTGCACACGGTCCGCCTTTGTCCTCGCGCGCCCTCGTGCCTTACCTCTCTCGTGGTGCAAGTGTGGAACCAGGCACAGAGAGGTTAAGTAACTTGCCCAAGATCCTACAGCCACAGGCATCAAGCCAGAGCGAGCCCGCAGTCTGGCTCTTAACAACTGTGCTTCACTGCCAAGTCTTCGAGCCAAGAGCCCATCAACCAAAACCTCACCCATTTTTCTTTTTTTCTCAATAGCTTTTTTTCCTCCTTGAGAAAAAGTGTCATTCGTGAGCAACAAACAAAATTCTGAAACCTGACATGATTTGTGTTTAACTATTTTATAACCTGACTGCAGGTCTGCCCTCAGTAGGATGCCCTCCCTCTGGTGTCACAGACTTTTTTGTCGGGTAGCTTTGCAAGGGACTCGCCCTTAATAACACGGGTAGGACACGATCGATGTTATGGCTGACTAACAATAAAGATGCTCTCTCTCTCCTTGAGACAGAAGTTTACATTTATAAATTTTTTTTAAGTTTCTTTCGAGAGAGAGAGGGAGAGAGGGAGAATCCCAGCCTCCACACATCGCCACAGAGCCCAACGCGGGGCTCAAACTCACAAACCACAAGATCATGACCTGAGCTGAAGTCAGATGCTTACCTGACCGAGCCACTCAGGCACATCTATAAATGGTGCAGAGTGTTTGTTCCCTGGTCGCAAGCTAGACACAGCAATTGGTATTTTCAAAACTATTTGGGGACTTTATGTTACTGCTGTCATGGCTTCGGAACAAAGCAGCGCTCTTAATTATAAAATACTCACAGAGAAAGCCACATCGTACATACGCTGGGGGGGGTGGGGCAGGGCGAGGGCTGAGCAGAGCAGAGGCAGGAGGGCACATGGTCCTCGTTCTGTCGAATCTGTGGGATTCTTGACCAGTGGCCTTGCCTCTTGGGCCTGTCCCCATCTGTAAAGTGACTAGGCTGAGTTCCACGGTGTCTGAGGTCCAGTCCAGAAGGAGCTTTTTCACGTTATGAATTCCTGTCTCTCGCAGTGCCACCAGACGAGATCAGTGGATCAGAACAGAAAGCTGGCCCGGAAAATCCTACGAGAGAGAGTGGATATTTTCTACAACGGCGAAAACAGTCTCGTTCACAAAGAAAAGCGGGAGGCAGAGAAGAAAAAGCAAGAGAGGAAAAAAAGAGCAAAGGAAACCCTAGAAAAAAAGAAACTCCTGAAAGAACTGTGGGAATCGAGTAAAAACGCCCACTGAGAAAGAACTGGAAAGGCTTGTTCGTTTGTTTGTCTGAAGTAATCTCTGCACCTAACACGGGGCTTGAACTTAGGACCCTGAGATCGAGAGTCCCACGCTCCACCAACGGAGCCAGCCAGGCGCCCCTGGAAGAACAGCAGATTCCGACTAAAGACCCTGCCAGATGCTTCCAGGGAATGACGGTGCGGAGTTCCATTCCATCTCGGGCATTAGTATAGTATTTCTGTATTTTTAACCGACTTCAAATTTTAAATCAGAATTTTTTTAATGGCATAGAGATATACTCTCTTTTTCGAGTTTTATTTATTTAGTTTGAGAGAGAGTGTGCGCATGGAAGGGTCAGAGAGAGAAGGAGAGGCTCCCGAGCAGGCTCTGCGTTGTCAGCAGAGAGTCCGATGCGGGGCTTGAACTCACGAACCATGAGATACGACTTGAGCTCACATCGACAGTCCGACGCTCAACCAACTGAGCCTCCTAAGTGCCCCTAGATGCATATGTAAAAAAAACAAAAAACATTTAGGGGCGCCTGGGTGGCTCAGCTGGTTAAGCGTCTGACTTCAGCTCAGGTCAGGATCTCGCCATTCATGGATTCGAGCCCCATGTCAGGCTCTGGGCTAACGGTTCAGATTCTGTGTCTCCCTCTCTCTCTGCCCCTCCCCCACTCATACTGTCTCTCCCTTTCTCTCTCAAAAATAAACAAACATTAAAAAAAAACATCTTTTTTTAAGTTTGTTCATTTGGGGCACCTGGAGTGGCTAAGTCGGTTGAGCATCTGACCTTTGGTTTCAGTTCAGGTCACGATCTCATGGTTCATGGGTTCAAGCCCCACGTCCGGCTCTGCGCTGACAGTGCAGAGCCTGCTTGAGATTCTCTCTCTCAAATAAACTTAAAAAAATACTAATATTAAAAACTTAATAAAAGTTTATTCATTTGTTTAGAGAGAGAGAGAACACATGCACAAGTAGGGGAGGGGCAGAGAGAGTCCCAAGTCGGCTTTCTGCTGTCAACGTGGAGCCCAACGTGGGGCTTGAATTCTCGAACCGTGAGACCATGACCTGAGCCAAAGTCAGACGCTTAACTGACTGAGCTGCCCAGGCGTCTCTAGGCAGAGATGCACATTTTGAGAATAAAACTACAGGGACGCCTGGGTGGCTCAGTTGGTTAAGCGGCTGACTTCAGCTCAGGTCATGATCTCACTGTCTGTGAGTTCGAGCCCCGCATCAGGCTCTGTGCTGACGGCTCGGAGCCTGGAGCCTGCTTCAGATTCTGTATCTCCCTCTCTCTCTGCCCTTCCCTTGCTCACGCTCTGCCTCTATGTCTGTCAAAAATAGAATAAAAAAAAAACTACAAAGAGACACACAGAAGTCATTACTATAAAAGGACAGCAGCTATTTTCTGCGGGGAGGAGAGGGGTCATCGTGACGTGACACTCAATGTCGGATGGCTGGCGGTACTTAGGTGCCACTGTGTCTAAGCTACATGTTTGTGTGATTGTATCTTGTTTTATTATCAAAAAAGTAAAACTTTTTTTGAAAACAATAAGGTAGGTCCATTTTTTGGGGGGGGAACCGAAACGGAGTCACACATTAATGGCATTTAGTGCCACCGTTCACCCACTGGGAGGTCACTGCTCGGTGATACTGGATGTCCCTCAGCTTAACGTCAGGCTAAGAGAATAAGAGACAACGACGTGGAGAAAAATGTCCAAGTCCGTGACCCTGCCCGTTTACCCCATTAACTCAACAGACCGTATGTTGTCAGATCTCCTCTCTGACGTGAAAATACACACAACAGGGGCGCCTGGCTGGCTCAGTCCGCAGAGCACGCCGCTCTTGATCCTTGGGGTTGTGAGTTCGAGCCCCACGTGGGGCGTAGAGCTTACTGGAAAAAAGAAAAAAAAACACCCCACGTTCCCTATACGGTGATTTGTAAGTGGATTTATGAGATGAGGAGCCAGAGTCTGATTTGTTTGCAAATTTGTGCAACACCGATCACTCAGGCTGGATCTGACCCTGCAACCGTTTGGGGTTTCGGCCCGGTAATAAACAGCGTGGCTCGTCAGAACACATCTGGAGTCCACCCGTAAGACAAGTAGGGGGAAAAAAACCATGAGGTGAGAAGGCCTGTGTCACAGTCTACGGTCGAAACCAGCCTGTTCCGCAGGCACGGATGGCACACCCAGCGCGTGGATCCAAATACATTTACCTTTCAGGCAGCCAGGTGAGGCTCTTCTCACCTTGGAGCGACCCGGTTTGGAACTGTAGGCAGCATCCAGGCCCCCGGCCCGTTCAGACCTCCGTTCAGAAGGCAGCCGAGTACCTGGAATGGCACACGACACGCCGGTGACGGTGGGAAGGGAAACGTGGGAGCTGTGGACAGGAGGGACGGAGGCTTCAACCTGTCTCCTTTCTTGTACCTTCTGGCACTGCAGTCACGTGCGTGAAAGAGAGAGACAAGCCCGCTCCCGAGAACCTGTTCTTAGCGGCCTTTAGACTGGACAAGGCTGGGACACGGCCTTATGCCTGCAGAAATGCCCCCGTCCCTCCTTTGTCCCTGTCTCCCTCCCCCCCCACACAGTGCATCCTCAGGACCTGGGATTAGTGCCTAAGGAATGTAGTGAAAACGGCCGCGAGTTCCTTTGGAAGGCCCTGCTGGAGACCACCAGAGTCTCGATGCCTCCGGCGCAAGCTGGCTTCCCCGGCATAGAGCAGCTCACTCTTCGCTGAGCACCAGACAGAGCCGGCTTGAGTTTAGCGGCTGCATTACAGGACAACCAGATTCTTTTTTTTTAGGTTTTATTTTTTGAGAGACAGAGACAGTACGCAAGCAGGGGAGGGGCAGAGAGAGAGAGAGAGACCCAGAATCCCAAGCAGGCTCCAGGCTCCGAGCCGTAGGCACAGAGCCCGACGCGGGGCTCGAACTCCCGAACGCGAGATCATGACCTGAGCTGAAGTCGGACGCCCAACTGACTGAACCACCCAGGTGCCCCTGAAAACTAGTTCCCTTCAGCACCCCGGAAATGCTCCCAGGATCAGCCCCTGAAAACGGAGAATGGCCTCATCGTGGGCAAGGCCGTAACGCTGCTGCCACTAACGTTCTCGCGTTCATCCCTGGCACGCACTCAAGCCGCCTGTAATCAAGACGCCTTAATGCTACTTCGTGTGACCCCCACCTTCCGACTTAAGCAAACACATTCTCCCTGCTTCCGCCCGTGGTGTTAACGGCATCGTCACACAAAGTGTTTCTGGGCCAGGTGGGAAAACACTCTGTGGCAGCTCTCTCCCACTCTCAGGGAGGAGACGTTTTTTTAAGACACCAGTTACGAATTCAAGGAACCCACGCCTTCATACAAATGGTTAATGAAAATAAGCTTTATTACATCAAGTAATAAATACATACAAAGATGCAAACAGTTTCAGTCATTTTCTTCCAGGTGTCTGGACCAACTTACAGGAAAGGCAGAACTGAAATCCACACACAGTCTTAGTAGGAGGATTTTCGGGGGTTCTCGTTAGGTTTCGTAGGTTGCTCTTTCTTCTGTATTTATAACTTGTGCACTTTTAAATTTGACCTCAAAGCACTAATAGTCATGCAGGCAAATGCTTAAGCACAAAAGAAGTTACATTAAGCGGAATCCACACCATGTGGCAAACGTATGCACTAGAAACAGAACCCTGGAATTGTCTTAGCTTATGAAAAGGAACAGAGAACAATCTGGGTAACTTAACGGTATTCAAAAGGGAGAGGAAAAGGGAGACACTTGTATCTTTGTTGTGAGATAGGTATCTTTTCCGTGCATCTTCTAAATCAATGCTTAAAAAAAAAACAACAACAAAAAAAACCTGGGTAATTCCTAACTATTTAAAACGTAAATCCTAACCAACTGCAAAATATTTCTCGATCTTAGAGCCTCGGGAACCACGGGAGGGACACGGGAAGGAGAAACCGAACTGTTACCATTTTGAAAACAAGAGTTTCATCTGAACGTGGGAGTCGAGCTACAACTTCTCTTCTTGGAAGAAGACGGAAACCCTTCCGCGCTAACAGGCAGCTAGGATCTGGCATTCCGTTCCGTCTCAGCCAAGCACTCTCGAACCAGCCCTCTGGCATGAATGATGCCTGGGAGAGAAGCAGAGGCTGAGAGTCACGCGGCAGGACCCGATCTCAGAAGAGAGAGACCCTCGCCCCCCAAAGGGACCTGGGCACCTGCACCCAAGCCTCCCCCCAGGACTCCAGCGGTGTGGAAAGGCACCAGCACCCCACCCCCTCCTCGAAAGGCCTTCTCTCCTGGCCAGAACGCCTCTTCCTGGCTCCCTGACAGTCCCTTCCTGCACACAGGGGGGGCAACCGGCAAGCCTCGTCACATCACGCCGTCCAATGACTGGGGTCAACGCGTCTCCCCCTTTCATTAGGCCTGACCCTCGCTGGAGATGCCATGACTTCCGAACATTATTTTTCTCTGGCTTCTTCAAATTCTAAACTCTAGAAAGGGCTTGTCCGATGTCCAGCCTGCACAGTTAGAATGCGAGACCGCTCACTTACGTTTGACCGTGGCCCGCGGTGCCGTCCGCCCACCGGGGTGCCTAGGGCTTCTTCTGCCCTGTTACGCCCTGCGCGTCTTTTCTCTCTCTGCTTTGGTGGTTACGGTTTGGTTGGTGGGGTTTTTGTTTTGGCCTTCACTGAACTCCGTGAGATACCGATCTCATTTTAATAGACACCAAGAACCTATTCCTCCTGAGAGGACTGCCGGAGGGCACCGCGAGTGACATCCCCCAAGTCACGTAGGCGTCCCACATGTCACAAATCTTATCTCTGAGCTTCAGAAGACCTTTCCTGGAAAGGGCCGGACAGTAAGTATCTCCGGCTTTGCAGGCCCCACGGTCTCTGTCACAACGACTCCACCCTGCCACCATATCGATAGAGGAAGCAGCATTGTATAAGCGGTGGGTGTGGCCGTATTCCCAGAAACCTTTACTTATGGACACTCAAGTGTGAATTTCAGAAAATTTTCACGCGTCACAGAATCATCTTTCACCACTAAAAACTAAACACCATTCTCGGCCGTCTGGCTGGAGTTTGCTGACCGATCACCCTTGTGCCTGACTCCCTCGCACCTTTCATGACCCTTCTTCACCTCGCAAGGACGTAAACTTGGCTGTCCTGCACTTGGCGACCGGTCATCACGACCGTGGGACCGGTGCTCACGCAAGGCATGCCCTGGAGGGGTCACCAGGCTTATCTGTACGTTGACTTGAACCACTGGGTTTCTGGGGGTGACTGCAGATCGCCTGTTCGACTCTGGGGTCCGCCGCCTTCCCAGGGATTTCCCCTCAGGGAACCAGCACGCCCGGTGCCAGGACTAACTTGCTTCTGACTCCAAACAGCAGCCCAGAGGCAGAGCGATGCCCACCGCACCCCCAGGTGAGGTCAGGGTCAACCCCACCTCTCCCCAAGTCCTCTGCAGGTCCAGCCTCTAACTGCCAGCCCCCCCTGCCGCACCCCCATGCCCGTTTAACCACGCACTCGGCCGCTCTCTCCGCAAAGAGCGGTGCGGCCCACCCTGCGGGGGGAAGTCCGTCCTCAGCCGGCCTTGCCTACCGCTGCCGAGTCACGGCCTCCGCAGCAGCCCCTCTTTCTGCCCCTCATTTATAACCACAGAACGTTCCTCTCATTTCTCTCCGAACTTGCCTCTCCAACCTTCTTCAGAAATCCCAAATCCCTTCTGAAGTGAAATTCGCACCTAGGCCACTGCTGCTCTGAACTGCCACCTTCTGAGACAGAAACCCACTTGTCCTCTCCACCCGACTGTGCGGTCCGGTGGCAGCCGGCCTCGCCTGCTCCTGCAGTCAGCCGGGCGGCGGGCGGCGGTCACATCTGCACGGAGTCGCTAGTTTTCTGTGACGTCATGCTCCCGCCCTCCCGCCCTCTTCAATCGCCGAAGAATTTCGCAGTGTTCTTGCTCTCCCCCGCCCAGACTAGGACAGACCCATGCGCCCCCTCGGGCTCTGCTCCAAAGATGTAACAGCAGAGGGCAACACAGGACCCGGGACCTCGTGACTCCTGGTCACCGGCTCACCCGGGGGAGGGAGCCTCCTGCGTCTGGCCTCCCGCAGCTCCCCGGGGCCAGCGTCGGCCAACAGGAGATGAAGCTGCAGGACCCGGGCTATAAAGACGCCTTGTCTAAAGCGCGTGGACCTCCCCAGAGGAGCACGAGGCCTTCCCGTCAGATCCCAAGGACGGTCACAGCCCACGCACCCACCTCCCCCCGCCCCTGCCTGCTGCGACACAGCAGAGTAACAAACTGGGGGCCCAGGGAGCCGCTGGGGCACAGGGGACTCTCCTCCCAGCAAATCTTTCCCTGCAGTTCGCACCCAGCAGGGAGGCGGCACCTGTCGGGGAGCCCGGGACCCACGGCTACCTCGTTTTAGTCTCTCCATGGCGCTCTTGCTCCCCGCGTAGGTGGGTCTGATCTCTTTCCCCAGCTCCTCGATGATGGCCAGCAGCTCGGCATATTTGCTCTGGGGAACCTGGCTGTTCCCAGTTCCCTAGGATGAGAAGGAAGAGTTTAGAGGGACCCAACCCTAACCGGACCCCAAGGCCACGGTCAGGACCCCACCACAGGCCAGCCGCAGCAAGGGCAGGCAGAGGCCGGCCCGGAGGGTCCACCCCGAGGGACGACCCCAGACCGACTGCCGGGCCTCTCTGCGGTCCTCCTACACGCGAGGAGACCTTGTGGCCTCCAGAAAGCTGTGTGACCTCCAACGAGGAAACAGGAGGACTGGTGTTCTCGGCAAGAAAGGGTACACCGGGAATTTCCCAGGACCCAGGGGGACATGCCAGAACTTCCGGGGGGCGACGGTCCGGAGCAAGTGCACGAGACAGGGGCCGCGCCTCAGGGTCAGCAGGACTACAAGTAACTGCCAAAGACCATCTGGACAGACTCCAGAACGTGTTTCAGTTCACCCCTCCTTCCCCCCCGACCCCGGAGGGCCCACCCCACAAAACCCCTTTTCTCCAGATCCCGCCCTCCGCCCAAGCAAGCACCGCAGTGAGTGAGGCGGGGGTCCCCGCGGGGTCCCCCGACACGGCCTTCGCCTGCTCCTCCCTCCTCCTCGGCTGCCTCTGCTTCCTGGCCTCCAGGGCCCTCCGCCCGTCCCTGCCCAGCTCCTCAGCGCCCTCCGAGCGACGCCACCGCTTCTTCCTGCGGTCGTGCTCCCGCGCCCACGCCCGCTTCTGCTCCTGAGACAGCGCGGCCTGGTGGGGCATGGCCGGCCACCACCCCCTCCCAGGGGCGGCCTCCATGGCGACCTCAGAACACAGCCGCGTTCCGACGACCGCAGAGTACCTCCCATGGCCATGGCCTGGCCGAGACCCCCACGAGCGACAGGCGTCGAGGCCATCGCCAATGCCGACCCTGCTCGATGCTGAGGAGCCGATCCCTGCGAGGTCGCCAAGCAGGGCTCAGCCGTGCAAGTGGCCGACTCAGGCGGAAACCCAAGAGGCCTCGCTCAGGGACCCCCAGCCCCCGACGCAGTGCGTCTGGCCTCCAGGAGGATACGAGCCCTGTCCTCTATCTTAGCTAGGGCCATGACCTTGTGGGGAGTGAGTGGGCACAGGGGTCCCCTCTCCTCTGTCCAGGCTCAGATCCAGAGCCCAGGCCAGGCCTTACTTACCCAAGAAACAGGGATCGGGGACTCCCGCCCAGGGACACACACGGATGGTGGCACCAACCGAACAGCAGAGCTCGGGGCTTCAAGGCTCTCCCCACCCCCATCTCTCGGTGCCCCCTCGAACGCCCTGCCACCCCTCTGCCTGACGCCTCGAGGCTTGAGCACACGCCCAGCCGGGAAGCTCAGGTGACTGCTCGTTACATCATTCTTATTTCTTCATCTGTCCCACCAGAGCCCCGCCCCGGAGGGTGGGAAGCACCCCCTTGGTGGCCAGGCCAGCCCCAGAGCCCCTCCCGCCAGGCAGCCCCCCGACTGCCGTTACCTGGGTATAGCCTAAAGACGGCGGCCCGTAGTCACTCAGCAGCTGGCGGTACTGGGAGGATGTCGCCATACTGGTGGAGGGCGGGTGCACGCTCCCAGCTGTGCGGGAGGAGAGAAGAGTCGGGAATCAGGTCGTTGTACCCAAAGCAAAGACTCTGGGTCTTGCAGCAGTCCCCCTGCCCAGGACCCATGCCAGCGACCGTGGTCCTTTGTCTTCACAGGAGCAGACAGAGACCCTGCTCCCGAACTCTGGATTGGCGATGGTCAGCGCTCGGCCCGGATGAACCGTGGAACGCAGCTAATAGCTCCCCGCTCCTCGTACCCACCCCAGAGCAGAGCTCGCTCCTGGACCACAGAACGTCTTCCCATCCGTGCAGTCGGGAACAGCGGCGAAGATGAAACCGCTGCCCTTCCCAGCCTAACCCCTGCCGGTCCCTTTTCCCCGGGGCCTGCGCCCGCGGGCCAACGACCTAGAGCCGCATCACCGCCACGAGAGTCCCCCTGCTCCTGAGGCTGGTCCGCATCAGGCTAAAACTCCCCATCTGCCCAAGTCTCTGCCGGACACACGGTACGGAAAACAGAGGGAGGGTTTGGAGGGTCTGAGACGCAACCCTGGCCGGAGACGGGGTCACTGGACACCGAGTCAGGAATCTGGAGTTTACCACAGCCTCGCCGTGTGTCCTCAGGAGCCTCTCAATCTCCCTGAGCCCCCATGGCTCCCTCCCCAAAGTGGGGACAGGACTCTTGACAGTCTGATTCTATGCCTGGATGGCTCGCATCCAAAGAGGGGAGGGAGAAGGCCCCGCTCATGGACTGCAACACTTGGAGACACCATCCCTCAGCTGTGAGGGACCACGTGGGGACAGGACCCAGCTCAGAATGGAGTCTCCTGGATGGGGGGTGGGGAGTCATCAGCAGGGAATTTTCCGGCTCCAGCTCGGTGGCTGGAAGCATGCAGACCCATAATGGCGTCCAAGTGGCCATTAGCGGGTGGAGGGTGTCCTGCAGAATCACAAACAGCGGTAACCATGGAGAATTTACCTAGCCCTCCTCGGCAGCCGCCCGCCCGCCTCCACACCCAGTCGGGGAGCAGCTCCCCCTCTGCCTGCCGCCCCCAGAGCTGGTCGGGCTCGCGCGCGCACGGCGGACTACGCAGACTTGGCCCCGGGGATGGACAGCTGGTGCCAGGCTGGCCAAACCGACCAGCTGCTCATCTGGTGTGAGCAGGGGAGGGAAGGGGAGGAAGGAAGCTCAGGGGCTCAGACTGAGGGAGTGAAAGGGGCCCGAGGGGGGCCCGGAGCCCCTCACTGTAGAGAGACAAACAGTCCGGAGAGGGGAGGTGTTCCCTGGAGCCACATGGCACAGAGGAGGCTAGCCCCCAGACACCTGTCCCTCCCTCCAGGAGCTGGGGGCAGCTCTGTACCCAAGATGTCTTCCTCGCTCTCAGGCCTGCCCTGGGTTTCGCTACCACCGCCACCCCCATCCCAGGACCCAGGTTTAGGCTCAAACATGGGATGCCCAGTCAGGAAACATGGATTCTGCCGCCTCTAAGCCACTAAGTGGGCACATCGCTGGGCCAGCCCTGGCCTCGGCCGCCATGCCTCTAAGTGGGGATGATACGACATGGCGCGTACTGCTCAGGACCGGGATGCACTACTCGCACGTCCGTGACCTCCATCCAAGGCAGCCGTGGACGTACAGCAGCCAGACCACAGGAATGGGGCAGGGCGGGTGCCCCCCAAGGGCCCCCCACCGCATCAGCCAAACCCCAACATCCCGAGCCCTCTGACGTGGGCAGTGAGTGTGGTCTTTGCAGCCCCGGACCCGGGTTCCAGTCCTGACCACTACAAGACATCGCCCCTCTCTGGGAGGCCAGGATGCTAAATGCCAAGACCACAGGGGGGCGTATCACCACACAGCACCTCAAAGCGTCTAGAAGATGCCAGTTCCCTGGCAGGAGGTGAGGGGATGCGGGTGTGCATTCTCTGCACCGCCCGCTGCCCTCACCTCTTGTTGCTCTTGTCACTGTTTCTCGCCTCCCCGGCCCATCCTCTCTCCTACTGCCGAGGGCCCGGACCAGGGGCCCATCTGGCTGTGCCGCTCCTGGCTGTGTGACCTCGGACCAGGGCCTTCCCCCTCTGGCTCTCAGTTTCCCCATCTGTTGGAGGCAATGGTTCTCAATAGAATGTCTAAAGGCTCTAGATCCCACTCTTCACGGGGCTACGGTTAGTTAGGTCTTGGGGGGCTAAGGGAGAGGGAGGAGAAATCGCCCAGTCTGGGCTGGGGGGGAGGGCTGGACAACAGCTCCGGGTTTGCCTCTCCCATCACCAGGTGACGCGGTACATGACCCCGATTCTGTGCCAGTGCCGGTCCCTTACTCGGTGTTGAAGGCGGGGGCGGGGAGGGGGCGTCTGCGGCCCTGGAGAGAGTTGGCAGAAGGGCCCTGAGTTCGACTCCTGCAGATGCAGGGAGGGCCGGTGCATCGGGCTGCAGGAGGCCAGGGAGAAAACCAGACTGGGCGTGAGCACGGCTGTCTCTGAGCATCACAGACAATGCACGCAGTGTGCGGGGACCAGGGAGGGCCCGGAGCCGAGGGAGGGATTGGCAGAGGCCAGCAGCTCCTGGGGCCAGGCGCAGCTCCCCGCCCCCACGCCAGACAAAGAGCAGCCTGGGCCTGGGGAGCTGGCGGCCTTCCCGCCACTTGGGGCGCCTGGGGAGGGGGGGGATGTGCTCTCCGGCGGGGAGGCGGGGGCTTTGTCTAACTCCGCCACTGCCACCGCCGGCCAGGCCGCGGCTTGGCAACCCGCGAGGAGGCAGGGCTGGAGGGCGTGAGGGATGATGACAAGGAAGCCGGAGGAGCGGCAGCGGAGAGTCCATCTTGGATGCAAATGGCAGGGGGAGACTGGGGCTTTCTAAAGGGTCCATGGGGAAGGGCGCAGCCCGCCACCAAAACGCCACATTATCTGGGAACTTGAGCAGTCCTCCTGGACTTCACCATAGAAGGAAACCTGTGCACAGGTGCCAGCCAGCCCAGAAGAGGGTTTCAGGGGTCCTAAGCAGATGCCCCTGTCACTTGACCCCAATCCCCAAAGGTCCCAGTTTAAGGCCCCTGCCTCGACTATAATAGGGCAGGCCTGAGTTTTCTGGGGTGTCCAGGCTGGCAGCAAGACCTCCCACCCAGCGCACCCCAGAGACAGACTGGGGAGTCAGGGAGACCCCCTGGGCCACAAAGCCTTTGTAAGGTCTGCAGACCCCAAAGGTGCTGAGAACATTTGAGAAAATAGTGACTTGTTTGCTCCTGGGACTTGGTAACCCAATTTAACCAATTTGACTATGCCCCCTACCGCACCCTGAATCTTAACCCTTGGCAATCCCCCACTCAGGGTCCCGTAAGTTAAAATACACACACATATATACATACATACGTATATATTGATTTTCTGGGTCCCTCTTCAGATTGTTGGAGTTAGGGAGTCATCGTTTGGAGACAAGGCCCAAAACTTGCGGCCGACTGCCAACGTGGCATTTCTGACCAGCAAGGCCAATCCCCTCCCCCACAAGGCCTCTGCCCCCCTCCCCACTCCGACGCGCCAGCTTTTTTGGAAGTCTATTTCCAACCAAGGGTCTAAAGGAGAAAGACCCAGGCACCGGAGAAAACCGGTCACACCCTAACTCACAATTTTCTCCCCCCCCACCCCGTGTCCGCCTTGATCCCTGGGGCAAGCCCTGGGCACAGCCTAAAGCTCCTGACAACTTCTGGAGGAGTTTCCTGGGATCGCCCAGGTCCAGCCCCCGGGAAGAGAGAGGACGCACCCCCCCATTCCCTGGCTTCCGCAGAAGGGGTCTTCTAAGCCCAGACTTGGGGGCTCCGAGGTGCGGGGTCTGCGCTGAAACGCACCCCACCGCCCGCCGGCACTCAGAAGCCCCCAGTCTCCAACTTCTGTCACTCCGCGCACGCCTGAGGGGACCTCCGGCGTGCAGCGTTCCGGGTACCCCTGCTCCGGCGGGCCCGGCCGAGCGCCCTCCCCCCGCCCCCCGTCCCCTGACGATCGAGTCCCCTGCACCGCCGGTGACCCCGGTAGCCCCGCGCCCTCAGGGGCGCCTGCACCTGGCACGTGGGCCGCCCCCGCCCTGTCCACGCGTGGCTGGGCCTTGCTCTCCTGCACCCCTGCAGCCGGGGGCCCCCGACCCCCAGCCCGGGCCCGCGCCCCCCGCTCCCTAAGGGCGGCCCGGGCCCCGCGCCCCGCGCCCCGCTCCCGGCGTGGCCCGGCCGCTCCCGACTCCCGCCGGCAGGGGCCCTCGCCGAGCCGCCCAAAAGCCGGAGGAAAAAGGAGCAGAGAAAAGCCTCCCCCGCCCTCGCCCGCCGCGCTCCCCGCGATCCCTCGGCCGCCGGCGGGGGGGGACCGCGGCGGCCGCCCGCGCCCCCCGCCCCGGCCCCGGCCCCGGCCCCGACCCGGCCGATTCCCGCCGCGGCGCGGGGCGCCCCCGCGAACTTTGGCGGCCCGGGCGCCGGAATCATGGCGGCGGCGGCCGCGCTGCCCCGGGCCGGGACCCGGCGCCCGGCGCCCCCCGGCCACCGCGGGCCCCCGGGAGCCGGGGCCGGGGCCGGCGGCGCCGGCCCCCAACTTGGCGGCACTTGGGGCGCGGCGCGCGCGGCCGGCGGGGCGCACTCACTCACCGGCGTTGAGGGAGGCGGCGGGCATGTGCGCGGCCAAGTTCGGTTTGTAAGACATCCCCCCGAGCGGCGGGGCGCGCCGGGGCGCCGCGGGGCCAGGCCCGCGAGGGCGGCGGCGGCGGCGGCGGCGGCGGCGAGGCCGGGCGGCGGCGAGGCGGGCCCGGCGTCCGAGCGCCCGTCCGTGCGCCCGCCGAGCTCCCGCGCACTTTTTGTTGTTGACGGCTCGGGCCGCACCGGCAAATATGGCCGTCCCTCACCCTGACACCCGCTGCAGTATATCACCCATACATCGGGCGGGCGGGCGCAGGGGCGGCCGCAAACTTTGAGCGGAGCCAGCGGGGCCGGCCCGGGCCGGGAGGGGGCGGCCCGGCGCGCCGCGGCCCCGGCGTCAGGGGGCGGCTCCGCCCGCGGCCGCGCCCCGCGCCTCCGGCCGCGCTCGGCGCCCGCAACTTGGCAAAGTTTGGGGGGCTGGGTCCCGGCGGCGCCCGAGGCCCGCGTGGGTCTCTTTCTTCTTCGAGGCTCTCAGTGTGCCTGGAGATTCGCTGGTTTCCTGCTCCATTGCATGCTTGCTTGCTTGCTTTTTTTTTTTTTTTAGTAGGATTTCAGAATTACTTTTTTTTCCCCCCTTGACTGTGGGGGCAGGGATGGAAAATTACCTGGAGAAAATGGTGGCGAGTGGTGTTTTTAAGCACGTAGATCATTCCAGACGCCGAAGTCTGGCCGTTCCCTAGAATAAGGACAACCAATTCTTGACATCGATTTCAAATAAATTTCATGTCCCTGTCTGTATTAAGTGGTTTTTAACTCTTTGGGGGCCTGCGAGGCTCCTTGGAGTCTGACAAAAGCCAGAGGCCTCTTCTCCGGAAAATTCACTCTTCAGTCCTCAGTCGGGTATTTAAGAAACGCCTACTATGTGCCTGGCTCCAGTCCGGGCGCCAAGGAGAATGAATTTGACAGAGTTTCTACTCTTCCGGAGTTTGCCTTAGAATTTCTGGGTCTCCTTCAACCCCTACCCCTCCAGCCCCTTCTCGGGTCTGACTGAAACATATCAAATATGTATCTTGGGTTGGATGACTAAGCTTTTGAAGGTACTGCTGCTTGGGGTTGCGCTTAAATAGTAAAGCTTGTCAGAATACACAAGATGCCCACCCTTCTCTGCCGTTTTTGATCGCCATACCTCGCAGATTTTTTAATTAGTCACAGACCTTCGGGTACATCTGGATCTAGTGAGGGAGGCATCAGACTCTCCGCCAACAGGGAAGGGATACCACACGTGCCTGCCTGCCTTCCCTTTAGGATTAAAAGTGCAGGTGCGGGGCACCTGGCTGGCTCAGTCTGCAGAGTACTGAGTCTTGATCTCGGTGTCATGAGTTCAAACCCCAGGTTGGGCATGGAGCCTACTTAAAAAGACTAAATTTTCTTTTAATGTTTATTTACTTACAGTTTTTTAAAGTTTATTTATTTATTATTGAAAGAGAGCACAAGCAGAGAGAGAGAGAGAGGGAGACACAGAATCCAAAGCAGGCTCCAGGCCCCACACTGTCAGCACAGAGCCCGACTCGGGACTCGAACCCATAGACCCCACAGACTGAGATCATGACCTGAGCCGAAGTCAGACCCTTAACTGAATGAACCATCCAGGCACCCCAGTATTTTTTAAAAAGTAGCAGGTGAGGGGCACCTGGGTGGCTCAGTCAGTTAAGTGGCCGACTTCGGCTCAGGTCGCGATCTCATGGTTCATGAGTTCGAGCCCCACATCGGGTTCTGTGCTGACAGCTCGGAGCCTGGAGCCTGCTTCGGTTTCTGTGTGTGTGTCTCTCTCTCTGCCCCTCCCCTGTTCACACTCTGCCTCTCTCTCTGAAAATAAACATTAAAAAAAATTTTTTAAATACATTTAAAAAAAAAAAAGTAGGGGCGCCTGGGTGGCTCAGTTGGTTAAGCGTCCGGCTTTGGCTCGGGTCATGATCTCACAGTTTGTGGGTTCAAGCCCTGCATCTGGCTCTGTGCTGACTGTGGAGCCTGGAACCTGCTTTGAGTTCTGTGTCTCCCTCCTTCTCTGTCCCTCCCCTGCTCATGCGGTCTCTCCCAATCTCTCTCTCTCAAAAATAAACACTTAAAAAATTAAAAAAAAAAAAAAGTAGCAGGTGATACCCCCTCTCCAGCTTAACCAGCACCCCCGGTGGTCAGCTTTCGGCTAGTTCAGCCAAGGATGCTGGGTGAAATTTTATTTAGTGAATGAATTAATAACACCCTCTCCTGTGCTGCCCCAGGGTCCCCCTGAATAGCACTGTCCAATAGAAATATAAATGTGAGCCACAAATATAATTTTCTATTATTTAGCAGTTACAGTTCCTTTATTTATTTATTTATTTTTAATGTTTATTTCTTTCTGAGAGACAGAGACAGAGCATGAGCAGGGGAGGGGCAGAGAGAGAGGGAGACACAGAATCCGAAGCAGGCTCCAGGTTCCGAGCTGTCAGCGCAGAGCCCGACATGGGGCTCAAACACATGAACTGTGACATCAAGACCTGAGCTACCCTGGCACCCGTAGTAGTCACAGTTTAGAAAGTGAAAAGAAACTGGCAAAATTGATAATATATTTAACCTAATATGTCTTGAACAGTACGATCTAATTATATAATGAACATAAAGGAACTAAGGTACTCTATGTCCTCTTCATCTTACAGTCTTCAAAACCTAGCATGTATTGTACACTCACAGTACATCTTAATTCAAACTAGCCACATTTTTTATTAAAAAAAATTTTTAATGTTTATTTTTGAGAGAGAGACAGAGACAGAGCGTGAGCAGAGGAGGGGCAGAGAGAGAGGGAGACACAGAATCTGAAGCAAGCTCCAGGCTGTCAGCTGTGAGGACAGGGCTCGAACCCACAAACCTTGAGATCGTGACCTGAGCCAAAGACAGATGCTTAAGTGACTGAGCCACGCAGGCGCCCCTAGACTAGCCACATTTCAAGCGTGCGGTACCTACGAGACTGAGACAGTGCAGGGCTGGAAGTTGCAAGCATCTCTGCCTCTCCTAAAGCAGACACACCTGGGTACTCATTCTGCCTCCGCCCATTAGCTGTTTGAGTCTTAACACAAGAATCTGATTCTCGGCGACCTGCCCCATCCCTCCTGTAAATGGTCTGGGTTATTCTCTGTCGATATTAATTTTTAACACAATGCTCATCCCCCTCACTTTAAGGCCTGATTGTCACCAAAAAATGTTTTTTCCTTTTGTTTTTTTGTTTGTTTTTTAATTTTTTAACGTTTTGTTTTATTTATGTCTGAAAATCAGAGACAGAACTTGAGCAAAGGAGGGGCAGAAAGAAAGGGAGACATAGAATCCCAAGCAGGCTCCAGGTTCTGAGCCATCAGCACAGAGCCCAACGCAGGGCTCTAACTTACAAGCTGTGAGATCATGACCTACGTGGAAGTCAGAGCTTAACCGACTGAGCCACCCGGGCGCCCCTCCTTGTGTTTTTAATTGGCATATAACTTACTTAGCATAAAGTTTGCCATTTAAAATATACAATTCACGGGGCGCCTGGGTGGCTCAGTCGGTTGAGTATCCGACTTCAGCTCGGGTCATGATCTTGCGGTCTGTGAGTTCGAGCCCCGCGTCGGGCTCTGTGCTGACGGCTCAGAGCCTGGAGCCTGCTTCGGCTTCTGTGTCTCCCTCTCTCTCTGCCCTTCCCCTGTTCACGCTGTGCCTCTATGTCTCTCAAAAATAAATAAACATTAAAAAAAAATTTTAAATATACAATTCACTGGTTTTCAGTATACTGACCGTTGTGCAGCTATCACCAGTACCTAATTCTAGGACATTTTTGTCACCCCCAAAAGATACCCCATGGCAGTCACTCCCCATTTCTCACTACCCCTAACTTTAGGAAACCACTAACCTAAATTCTATCTCTATGAAGTTACCTATTCTCCACATTTCGTATAAATGGAATTATACAGGGGCACCTGGGTGGCTCTGTCGGTTGAGTGTCCGCCTCTTGATCTCAGCTCAGGTCATGATCTCACCGTTCGTGAGTCCGAGCCCCACATCGGGCTCTGTGCTGACAAGAGCAGAGCCTGCTTGGGATTCTCTGTCTCCCCCTGTCTCTGTCTCTCCCCCGCTCACTCTCTCTCAAAATAAACATTAAATAAATAAATACGGTGGAATTTTACGGTCTGTGACCTTTTGTGCCTGGCTGCTTTCACCTAACGTGACGTTGTCAGGGCTCGTCCATGTTGTGACATGCATCAGTACTTCGTTCCTTTTTATGGCTGAATAATATTCCGCGGTCTGCACGGACTTGGTCTCGTGGGTCTCCTTCCCTGCTGGGGCACATCTAGATTATTTCCACGTTTTGGCTCTTGTGAATCGCGCTGCTATGGGTGTGCAAGTGCTTGTGTGAACATGTTCTCAGCCCTTTGGGATCCATACCCAGGGATGGAATCGCGAGGCCACGGGGTAACTCGGAAGAGAAACCGACGAACTGCCTTCCGCAGCGGCTGTGCGGCTGCGCGCTCCCACCGGCCACGTGCGGGTGTTCCGACTCCCGCACGGCTCCGCCCGCGAGTTTACTATCCGGCTGGCTTTATTTACGTACTTTAGGCCTCCTCAGGGGTGCGAACTGGTATCTCGTGATTGGTTGGCATCTCCCCGACAAAGAGCGGTGTCGAACATCTTTTCCGTGCTTCCCGGCGGCTTGTAGATCTTCTTTGGAGCGATGTCTATTCTGAGCCTTTGCCCGTTTTTTATGTTTGTTTGTTTTAACGTTTATTTATTTTTGAGAGACAGAAACAGAGCACAAGTGGGGGGAGGGGCAGAGAGAGAAGGAGACACAGAATCCCAAGCAGCTCCAGGCTCTGAGCTGTCGGCACAGAAGCCGACGCGGGGCTCGAACCCACGAACGGTGAGGTCATGACCTGAGCTGAAGTCTGATGCTTAACCAACTGAGCCACCCAGGCACCCCTTTTATGTTTTTTTTTTTTAAGATTTTATTTTTAAGTAATCTTTACACCCAATGTGGGGCTCAAACTTAAAGAATTCTTCATATATTCTGGAAACCAGTTTCTTCTCAGATATATAATGTGCAAATAGTTTCTCCTATTCTATGGGTTGTCTTTTCATATTCTTTTTTTTTTTTTTTCAGTTTATGTATTTAGTTTGAGAGACAGAGAGACAGCATTGTGCACACAACCTGGGGAGGGGCAGCGAGAGAGGGAGAGAGAGAATCCCAAAGCAGGCTCTGCACTGTCAGCAAGGGCTCCAACCTATGAACCTCCACATCGTGGCCTCAGCCGAAATCAAGAATTGGATGCTCAACTGACCGAGTTACCCAGGAGCCCTTGTTTTTTCATTTTCTCGATACCGTCCTTGGACGCCCACGAATTCTTAATTTCATTGAGGTCTGATTTATCTTTTTTTTTTCCTTTGGTTTGCTTATGTTTTTGGCATCGTGTCAATTCCAAGGTCACAGAGATTTTCACCTACGCTTTCTTTGAAGAGTTGTATAGGTTTTGTTCTTACATTTAGGTGTTTAACCCATTTTTAAATTATTTGTATATGGTGTGAGATGGGTCCAAGTTCATTCTTGGTATGTGGGTATCTAGTTGGTCCAGCACTATTTATTGAAAAGACTCTTTTTCCCCATCGAATGGTCTTGACAGCCTTGTTGAAAATCAATAGATGAGAAATATGAGGGTTTATTTCTGGACTCTCAATTCTGTTCCATTGACTTGTATTCCTTTTTTTTTAATTAAAAATTTTTCTTATTTGTTTATTTATTTATGAGAGGGGGGGAGGGGCAGAGAGAGAGAGGGAGACACAGAATCCGAAGCAGGCTCCAGACTCTGAGCTGTCGGCACAGAGCCCGACGTGGGGCTCGAACTCACGAACAGTGAGATCATGACCTGACCTGAGCCGAAGTCGGACGCCTAACCGACTGAGCCACCCGGGCACCCCTGATCTCATTTTTTTAATGTCTATTTTTGAGAGAGAGAGAGCAGGGGAGGGGCAGAGAGAGAGAGAGAGACAAGAGGATCTGAAGCAGGCTCTATGCTGACAGCAATGAGCCCGATGCGGAGCTGGAACTCATGAACCTTGAGATCATGACCTGCGCTGAAGCCAGAAGCCCAACCAACTGAGCCACCCGGGCGCCCCGGGGCATAGGCCATCTTAACTGCCATAGGATGCCTTCCAGCCCGTGATGCAGGATGTCCTTAGGTTTTTTCCCTTTAATTTCAGCAAGTGTTCGAAGTCTTGTATTTCTTTGGATGAATTTATTCCTAAGTATTTCACTATTTTTGATGCCGTTGAAAATGGAACTACTTTCTTGATTTTGGATTGTTCATTGCGAGCATATACAAATGCAACTGATTTTTGTGTTTATCATGCGTGTAACCTGCAACTTCCCTGAACTTACTTTTTGGGTCTCCTGGTTTGCGTGTGTGTCTGTATGGTTTCCTTAGGATTTTCTGTATGTAAGATCATGTCACGTGTGAAGAGTTTTACTTCTTCCTTTCCAAGGGGGATGTGTTTCATATCCTTCTCGCCCAATTGCCCTGACTAGAATCTCGAGAACGATTTGGGGATAGGTGGTGAGAACAGACACCCTTGTCTTGGTCCCGATTTAGGAGGTAAGACCTCGGTGTTTCACCATTAAGTGTGATGTTCACTGTGGGTTTTTCGTAGATGCCCTTAATCACGTGGAGGAATTTCTCTTCTATTACTGGTTTGTGGGATGTTTTTATCATGAGAGTTGGATTTCGTCAAATGTTTTTTTTCTGCGTCTGTTGAGAGGATTGTGTGGGAATTCTTTTCCCTTTATTCGACAAATATTTCTCGAGAGTCTCCTAAGCAGCAGGCAATTCTGAGGGCACGAAGGAAGACAACCCCCATGCTGTCCCGGAACTTCCTGTTCTGGGCACGGCAGCCATATTTAGCTATATCCCTTCAGCCCACCACATGGCAGTCACCCCTTACTTCCCACTGTTTCTTATTCTTCTTCAGGCCAGACTGGGTTACGAGCCTGGTTCTCGTTCCTCCTCACCCCCCAGCCTCCCTTCCGCCAAACTTGCCCCTGGGCTTCAGTGGGCAAACTTCTCCATCGGAGCCCAGCTCAACTCTCCCACCTCTCGAGTCTGCCCTGGCTGGCGGCCCTCTACTGATGTCCGCTCTTGCGTTTAATCTGGTCTGTCTGCTTCAAGAGTTTTGAGCTTCCTGCAGGAAAGAACTGCACCCTTGCATGTTCTAGTCAGGCACGTAGAACATCTCATCAATGGCTTCCGTATGGTCCAAGAAACGAGACCAGTTCTCCTCTGTAGGAAGGTCTGCACTGAGCCTGACGAGGTGCTCACACCCACAGACCCGTGATGCCCTGGGCTGAAATCAAGAGCTGGCCACTTAACCGACTAAGGCACCCAGGCACCCCTCCTCCTGAGATCCTTAATTACATCTGCAAAGACATCCCCCCCGCCCCCGCCCCTGTCCAAAAGGTCACATTTAATGATTCCAGATGGACATCTTTTAGGAGGCCACCACTCAACCCACTATGACCGGCTTCAAAAAGGATCTGGATTTTTCTCCCTTTCTTCTCTTCCTTCTGTGTCTGAGTTAAAACCCCTAAAATGAGAAGCAAACAGACCTAGTGGCTCCATTAAAAACGTATCTGTGATGACACTCAAAGAAGAACTTTTTTAAAAAAAAATGTTTTAATGTTTATTTATTTTTGAGAGAGAGCGAGCCAGAGCATGAGCAGGGGAGGGGCAGAGAAAGGGAGACACAGAATCCCAAGCAGGCTCCAGGCTCCGAGCTGTCAGCACAGAGCCCGACGCGGGGCTCGAACTCACAAACCGCGAGATCATGACCTGAGCTGCAGTTGGATGCTTAACCAACTGAGCCACCCAGGCGCCCCTCAAAGAGGAACCTTTTAATGAGTGGTTTTAGAATGATCTAGAATGGTTCCTTCTTAGTTTAATGGGCACTTCGCAGATTGGCTTGCCGGGGAGCAGAGCAGATAAGGGAAGAAGACCGAGGAGCCTGGTGAAAGAGCGTGGCATGAATCAGAAGACGTTATTTTGGCTCTGGATCTGCCGTATACTTCCCCTGAGCCCTCAGACAGCTTACTTTACCTCCCTGGGCTTTAGTTTCACCTGTAAGTTTGGGAGGTTTGACAGGACACAGCTCTAAGAATTCCGGAAACTCTAAATCCTAAGAAAGCAGAGAGACAACGCACAGGCCATTTTCTCTAAGGGTCTCTAAAGCATCAGCCCAGCAAGTCCTTTGCATCATCACTTCGGAGCCATTCCCATCGCTGGACAACATTCTGGGCCACGCTGCTCAAAGTGGGGTGCGCCCGCCCTAAGTGGTAAGAAGGGGGACTCGTAGGACCAGGGGAATATTAGAAATTCTATTTACGTGGGATTTACCGTGTACATATTGGCACAGTGGCACACATACAACTTACAAAATAGCCTAATCGACAGTAGGAAAGGTAATTCTCAGGAAAAAAACTCTTTAAATATTTGACCAAAAAAGAGTTTGGAGACCACCGACCTCGGAAACGAGTTAGGTCGGCAGTTTGGCTGCCACATGAGTTGTGGGCTGCGGGGGTCACGGTTAGCTTATCACTCCTAGTGACTCCAATCTGGTGTATGTCCTGAGGACAGCAAAACCCTACTTGGTTTTATATCCAGTCAGGTTTCGATCAGAGATCGATTCCCAAATTTATTAATTTTCGGTTGTGTTTTTGCCATGACTCCTGTTTGTAGGCCAGGAGACTGCGACTTCTCCTACAAAGGGTCAGATAACCAGTTTTCTAGGCTTTGCCATAGAGTTTGGCCATACAGTCTCTAACTGTGCAACTCTGCCGTGGTAGAGCTAAAGCAGCCTTGCACAATACAAGAAAGGAACGGCCTGATTGTGTGCCAATAAAACTTTATTTACAAACACTGAAATTTTGCAGGGGCATTCGAAAACAGGTGATGGGCTGGTTTTGACCCGTGGACTGTAGTTTGCCAATCCCCCTTTTAGACCACAAGAGTGTGTGCCTCGAGCTTGATTCCCTGTGGGTAGAACACAAAAAACAGGGCACGTAAACATTCGAGGGCAGAGTGAACTTATTTTCATATCAAAGCCTCTGGACGAGAAACACAGGCAGAAAACAAACTGTGGGAACACAAAGCTAAACAAAACCCCGGCATTAACACAGGAACTGAGAGAAATGTATCATTTGTCTGGATCTTGGACCAAAGAGGAAAATGGGGGGAATTTTGGAGAGTCTCATGCTCTAACCAGCGGGCAGCTTCACAAAACACTCAACTTCCTTCTAAGGGTTCATGCCGTTAAATTTCCTACCACCCTAATGTATTCTAGTTTGCATTTCTCTAGTGATTAAGGTTCACACATCAATCGTTGTTGAAAGCTAATCTTTCCTGGAACCAACCAAAGGTTAAGCATTTTGGTGTTTTTGTTCCTAAAAATGTTCCCCCACAGTGTTCTCCAAGAAAGGACACTGAAGAAACGGGCGAGAGGGACTACCTTGAAGTGGTGGAACAGGAACTAGGGGCTGCGGGGCCAGGTGGTGGGAGTGGAAGCGGGGTTCACGGTTATGTTCTCATCTGCCTACTGACTTCGGTCACGTGGTATGATTTAGGCAAACGACTAACCCAAAACGTTAAGTATTCCAGACCAATCCAGCATCCACGTAGTCCTCCTACCTTTGCACGATACTCTGTGGTCATTCTGAAACGAGGAGGGTTTGGTGATTTGGGACCAACCGAAAGGCACTTGCCTCTCGTAACCCAGTAATGCACTCGGTGCCCGGAGTGGGCAGCTTTCAGAAGACGAAGCCAACGTGCCGAGAATTGGACTCTAAAAATAAGCATTTTGCACATTTCTTTTAGCCTCCTTTCTCTCCATAAAGGCCTCCACAGATGGCTTCTTTACATCATGCTCTCAAATGACTAGCTGTTAAATATTCATACTTATGGAAATTGTACTGTACCTACTCCAAACCCCCAGCCAGTTAACATTTGTATTTTCCAGATCTCAAGGTCCTTGTTCCTGGGCCTCATCCTGTAGAGCATGAACTCGTGCACACACACACACACCCCCATCGTAGACATCAACTTTTTGCCTCTTTATGATTAATTTGCCCAGAGCAGTTCCTTTATTTATTTTATCTTGAGAAGGGGGGAGGGACACAGAGAGAGAGAATCCCAAGTAGGCTCTGCGCCATCAGCACAGAGCTCAACTCGGGGCTTGAACTCATAAAACCATGAGATCATGACCTGAGCCGAAATCAAGAGTCGATGCTTAACCGAATGAGCCACCCATGCGCCCCTCGGGCAGTAGTTTTTGACCAAGGGGTGATTTTGCCCCTCAGAGAACATTTAGCCAAATCTGGGGACGCTTTGGGCTGTCACAACCGGAAGGAGAGAAGCGTACTACTGGCATCTCGTGGGTGGAGACCAGGGATACTGCTGCGCAGCCTCCGACAAACAGGACAGCACCTCACAAAGATTGGCCGGGCCAAATGTCAATAGGGTTTAGGCCCAGGGTCACACGTGAGGCTGAAAGCAGACTTGGATGCAGATAAAACACTGAAGGGGAACAAAGTCCAAGCAAACTGGACTGAAAACTCGGGGATGGTGGAGGTGTCCAATGAGGGGCAGGTCTCTGAATTTCTTATTCAGATTAATAGTAAGGTTATACATTTAAGGGGCGCCTGGTGGCTCACTCAGTTAAGCGTCCGACTTCGGCTCAGGTCATGATCTCACGGTTCATGAGTTCAAGCCCTGCGTCAGGCTCTGTGCTGACAGATCAGAGCCTGGAGCCTGCTTGGGAGTCTGTATCTCCCTCTGTCTCTGCCCTCCCAAACTCACACTCTTGTCTCTCTCAAAATATAAATGTTAAAAAAACATTTTTTAAAAAATCCTGTTTCCTTTCGGTCTTCAAGCTTAACTTACAAATATTTTATTTTGTATCTTTAAAGATTTTAATTTTTAAGCGACCTCTATGCCCAATGTGGGGCTCAAACTTACAATATAACCCTGAGATCAAGAGTCATGTGCTATACTGACTGAGCCAGCCAGGCGCCCCCTCAGCTTACAAATATTTTAATAAAATTTAAAATGTAGAACACTCCCTTTCACCTGTGGCATTGATATTCAATTATTTCACGTATTTGACAGATTAAACCCCCCTAAACATTAACACTATTCACAAATTTGATTAAATTCCTTAAGGATTTCAAGCAACGAATGGGAGTATGGCTCTCTTAAGCATTTCAAAGCCCACAAAGACTCACAAATAAGTCATATTCCAATCATTAAAAAAGGAAAAAAGCCCGCCCATACCTTCCCACCCTCCCTCCCGCGGCCCTTCTCCAGGACAGCAGTGCTGGCTCCTGGGCCAGGCCACCTCGGCTGGACAGAAGCCACCCCGGGGCTGGCTCCCCGATCTGGGCTGGTCTCATCTGTAAGGAGTGGGGGGCCTCCAGCCTCACAGGAAAGGTGGGTGATCTACGGTGTCCTCATCCATTCATTCCCTGTTCTCTGGCTTCCCAGGGCCAGCGGGAGACTGGGCCTCCTGGCCAATCCTCTGTCAAAGAGCTCCAGAGCTCAGGGGTAGCACGACACTGCCGCCCGCCCGCCTCCCCCCCGCCCCGGCTCCCCCGCTCCGTCCCCTCCTGGGCCGCCCCTGCTCAGGCACACGTAAGCATTCCTGACGTAAGCATTCCTGACGTTTTCTTAACTACCAGGACCACAGGACCCTTACCTGCTCACTACGGTCTCGACAGTAGAGTAAGTACCCGTGAGGAACCACTGCTGGGGACAGCATGTGACCCGACGCTAGACACACGCAGCTTATCAAACTCTTAAAAAATACAGGCCCCGATCCCCCCCCCGGATTAGAAACTAAACACCTTTCACAGTGTACGACCAAAGTAACTTCATCTGAGGACGAGGGAGGGACTGAAGGCCATGGAGAGGAATACAGAGACCACGCCAGAGCCACCGGCATACAGGAGGCACGCAGTGTTCCCTGACAGGGTTCTGCAGCAGTTTGTTTCTTCACAAGGAGAGCTCAAATCCCGGACTCACAGACTGGGTGGTTGCTCAACACCAGGAATGATTTTAAACAAGAGCCTTGTGCCTGCCCCCAAGTCCCCCGACACTGAAGGCCGCCCCTCTGTTGGGTGGCATCGTCCACAGAAGACACTCGTGAGGGGAGTCTCAGGAGCCGTGGGAGGCGGGAGGACCGCAGCCCAGGCCCTGCTGCCCTGCCCACAGGTGCGGCGGCGTGCACACTCCACCCTCTAGGTGCTGGCCTCTGGGGCGCTGGGGTGGCTCTGTCGGTTGAGTGACTAACTCTTGATTTTGGCTCAGGTCATGATCTCACGGTTTGTGGGATGGAGCCCCGTGTCGGGCTCTGTGCTGACAGCGTGGAGCCTACGCTCTCTGCCCCTCCCCAACTATCTCTCAAAAAACAAACTTAAAAAAAAAAAAAAAGTGCTGGCTTCCAGCCTATCTACATTGTGAGACGTCTCCTGGAATTCATTCTCCATAAAATGCCAACGTTAAAAAAGTCCACACCCCCAAAAGGAGAGCTCTCTAGGCGAGCATGGTGGCACGGATGCGACTCGACGCAACTCGAACAGGCGCTCGGCACCCAGATAAAGAATACACCGAGAGGGAAAAAGCGTTATTAGCCAGTTTAATTTATTTAAGAATCTTACAAAAAAAAGAAAACAAAACAAAAAACACGACAACGAAAAACTAAATACAGAATTTGTTATGCTTCATGGTTGATCGTTCTTTACTCGCAAGGGTAAACCTCGCTAAATGCAGCCAACACGTTTTTATTGCATGAGACCCAATTTTTAAAGTTACATATCACAATGGTGGGAACAATCATTTCTGGACACTCGGTGCTGTGTTAACCAAGGAAGGCTGGACGAAGCAGTGCAGTATCATCGGAACAGTGCGCACCCTTCACACGCTAACAGACATTCGAGACAGAGGAGCGATATAAAAAGGGAGATTTAAAAAAAGAGAACCAAATAAAAACAACCAAGAGTTTACATCCACCTCTGTTTTCAAATTGTCTTTGGATTCCATCATACGTGGTCTCGAGATGCACCAAGTCAGATCAGTAAAGGAGGAAGATCTATGCCTACGTATAAAAGTATCCTTTGCTCAGCGGAGGTAGAACCTGGCAAAAGTTTTATTGCGGAGATACAGCGGCGTACCTCTTCCCACCTCTCATGGTTGATGGTAGATAACAAGTGGTTATTGAAAAATAATATCAGTAGTTTGCAAATTCAGTATAAACCATGAACAGGATGATTTTTTCTAATGGCGGTGAGACTGCAATGTGCTGCGTAGAAAAAAAGCTCTCTGCCCCCTAAAGTGGAAGTCAGAAAGAAGGCTCAAGCTTCTTTATCCTCTTCAGTGCCACAAATACTGTCGGAGCAAGAAAGGCCCTGGGGGGGTGGGGTTGGGGGGGGAGTGGGAGCATGGGGTGTCCTCGCTGAGGGCCTGGGGATTGACCTGCAGACCCGGAGGCGGCCTGAACTGCCAGTAGCAAGAAGACTGGACTCCGCCGGGCCCGCGCCGAGGGGCGCCCTGGGTACCGCGGCGCACCCCCAGCTCCACCGCTCCCTGGGCACCGGAGGAAGGGCCCGCGGAGGCTGGGTTTGCGCTGGGATTCCCACCGGAGCTCATCTCTGAGAGGGCCTAATTCAAGACGTGTTAGGTTCCCAAGACTGATCTAAATGCAAACGGCTTGTCAATTTTCAGCAAGTCTAGCAAGCTCAATAGTGGCGAATGGAACATGTGTGTGAGGAAAAGGCCCAAGAAATGCTCAGGACGATCCTTCTTAGAAGTTAGGGGGGAACGCTTCCTTAAAGCTGCAACATCTTTACCTAAAACCCAATTCTGCCTCCCAGCTGATTACCACCTCCATTGTCATGAGCCACCCCAGGGTCTTCCCTGCTGGCAGCACTCACTGTCAAGAACGCCTTAATCCGCCTCAGCAGCTAGGTTTGTGGCTGACCCAGTCAAGGTCATCTCACCAGTAGCGGTACACCGGTGGTGACGGCAGCTCAGGGGTCCTGCTGGCCAGTCCAGCCACAGCTCACGGCCTGCTCTGCCCTCAGTGCAGAATCGGCCTATGGGCTGAAGGCTCGCGGAAGCCCCCACGGCAGCTGTGTTGCTGGCTCTGGGAGGACAACTGTGCCTTACGGTACGTTTGTCAATGTCACCTGTCCAAATGGAGGCCCACGTGTACCAAGCCGCCTTCCCCATCTGCTATCGCTATCCTTAACAGGTGAGAGCAGGAGATTACCTGTGCTCTCTGCAAAATAAATTCCTGATTATTATTTGCAGGTGAATGGTATAGGCCTGACATGTTTAATTCAAGGAAAAAAACAACAACAACCACACACAGAGACTTTGCAGCAGCAGGCCACAAATCACTGTTCAGATCTGCAAGGTTTTCTTCTCAGCTGGCGAGCCGCACAGACGAAGGATTGGTATGGGCCTGAAAAATGGCAAGGGTAGGGGCAGGTCAGGTTACTGAAGAGCTACGTTTGATCCCAAATGCACTGAAGAAGTTAGAGGAGCTTAAAGAAGTCTTGGGAAGAAATTTTTTTTTTTTTTATGTGAAAACAGGCTCACTACAGCTTCCAAAGAGCAACATAAATGAGCATAACTAGTCATATAATGACAGTATCAGAAATTGCACTCAAGTACATTCCCCCCAATACAATGCATTGCACACAGTAAAAATTTGTAATAAAAATGCAAAACACAATCAGGCATGTTGAAAAATATTAACACAAAACAGACATAGGAATTCTATAGTCAAGATGCAAAACTGAATCCTAAAATATATGAACAAATTCAACGTAGAAGTTTTTCATACTTTTATAGATATAAAAAGAAAATTGTAAGATGCCCCGTATGGGAAGTCATGAAAAGAATGAACAGGACTGAAGGGAGGAGGGAAAGAGAAAAAAAAGTGGGTCGGGTCCCAATTTACAAGAAATATTTACATTTAGAATTCAAAAGAACTCAGCATTTCTATATATACACATTTATGTACATATATATAAGTACAGCATAAAATCAGAAGGTGGGTTTTGGGATTTCACCTCAAGTACTCAGAAAGAAATTACTAGCGAGCTTGAGTTGCAGGTATCTACTTAGATGTGTTTCCTTCACTTACATGCCCTTAAAAGACACCACATTTGTATTGGATAATTGGCATCCCATGAGGAATTTTCACAAATGGTTTTTGCTCGCAGCGCTAGCCGCAACGGGGACTGCTTGCCTCATTCCAGTAGCAAAGTGTGCGCCACCCTGTGCGTGGGTTGTGTGGTTAGCCAGGCAGATCCCGGGCACAGGAGGGGGAATCAACAAATGCCCATCGTCACAGTGGTTGTTGCCTTTGCCACTGGGATGCCCGAACAAAGCAGACATCTGGCTAACTGGATCCCAGCCTAACGGCAACTCTTACGTAGCACCATTCTTAGAAAACTATCATGCATCACTCAGGTATGTTTTTAAACTGAGAGTATTCAGATAGGGACCTTCCTCTTAACATCTTATCAAGAGAAAGACTGAAAGGGAAAATACATTCCCTCTGGTCCGACTTTCATAAGCTGCGATACACCAATCATTTGCAATCGACCGCTTTTTGCCCTCGTGCTAAACTGAGAAGTAGAGGGGGTAGGGGCAAGGGCTCCCGTCATACAACTGTTAAGTGCTGTCCTGGTCACGTCTGTCAGAAGTTCTAATAGCATCACATGGAGGCTAGCAAGTGAACGCCCCAAGGGCCACAGACACAAAACCACGCCTCTGAAATGTTATATTCCCCTGGAGCTCGGTAATCTAGAACTTTTGCCCTCACAGATGAAGCACACTAAAATGAAAAGGGTCATTGCTGCAGCTCAAAAAAATTTCTCAAGTGCTAATTAACTGGACTGGAATAAATATATGTACACACACACTCCACTACACTGCTTTGGATGCAGGGTCTGGCTAACTTATATACAGAGGTAAAGAAAAGGTACTGAGGAGCGTATCTGCAATACAGCCGCAGAAAGGGAAAACTGCTCAGGAAATTTACTTTTTGATCAAGTTCTGTTTAAAGGAATACTTCGTTAATACTTCTAGGAATTTACACATCACCGATACCTATCTGGATAATCTCATTAAACTGCAGATAAAGACCTTGTGGTGTGGAGGTTGCTAAATTAGGGGAACACTAATTCCCCCCAAGATACCGTCTGAGCAGCTCTGGACTCAGGAAGCAAGTGGTTTTCAGCACAATTGACACTGTAAACTCTGAAAACACTAACATGATTTACAATCAAATCTTTGTGCTCAGAGCCATATTGCTAAGAAGGGAGGAAAGGCATTGCAGGGGCCAATGGACGCGCATCGGGTGCAGCAAGGCCCTGGGGTCAGCCGTGGCATCCAGATCCTGAAACACACGGACCTGTTTTTCAGAAGTTAGCGGTTGTGAAGACTTGATTTTTTGACAGAGGAGGACCCGGAATGCTGGTCTCCCCTGCTGGCCGAGCTGACCGTGCTGACCTAGATGAAGATGGGGGCACAGTGCAAAGGTCGTATGTCCAACCTCCAGAGAGGGGGTGAGCAGCGGACGCATGGTGCCCCGATGGGAGAAGCACGGGCGTGCGGCACCTCAGCCCCCACCCCCTCCTTACACCGGTGGCCTTTCTGAGGTCTCCTTTCAGACTTTTCAAGCAGCCTTATTTCTGGACCTTATGTTTAAAAGCAAAACAATGCTGTTCCTCAAAGAACAGAACACAGCTATGCCCCTTTGTATCAAGATAGCTATTCAAAGAACCAATATCACATCAGGAACTGCGGGGGTCAACTGACCACGTTCGTCTCCCTGGAGGGAGCAGCTCTGTTAGGGTTCCCTTTCCCACCTCGATTTCATGTCAGTGTGCGGGTGGATGCCGAGCAGGCTACCGGACTAAAACAGAGAACTAACCGGGAAGTTCTGCGGCAGGTGGGACGGTCTGCCCTTGGCTGCCAGCTGGGCCCAGCGGCCCCGACAAGGAACACTGGTTGATATTCACACGGATCACTGCCTGAGATAGAAAGCCTAGACTGAGGATAAAAGTTGCATCCACTTGGCAAAACATGCCAAAGAACAGAAATGATTCTCGATGTGTTCTTTCAGGTATCAAGAATAAATAAATCCAAAGGAAACTTACGGTAAATGTGACATAAGCAAACTCAGGCTTAAAGAAACACAGGAAGATGAAAGCCCTAGCCCTCCATCACTGAACAGACCTCTTGCCTGACTCTGCAAGAAGTTTCAAAGGTGACAAAAGAGAACAATTCAACTTGAGAAACATTCAAAACGACTATCATTGCACCCCTTCCTCGACACCATCTCAGTTTTGAGGGGCAGGTTTTAAGCCAAAAAATAAGGCTACTACCTGGAGTGCTGGGTAACACACCAGCTCTGCAGAATCCCCAATCGGACTGTCTCTGAAGGTGGTGAGGGCCTAAGCAAGAGTCCACTTCTGGTTAGTATAACAACTTTTTATTTGCCGTCTACAAGACTGTGGTATCTTGCAGCTTTTGACCAGGTTTATACAATCTCAATTTTTCAATAGTGCAACCTGTGCAGGCAAAACAAAGGGAAAGGGAAAGGAAAACAAAAGGAAACAAAAAAACCAACTGTCCCCTCACTTGTTTTCATAAACATCTATTATAGGTGAAACAAAACTTACCCATATTATAGATAAGTGTCTATTCACATTTGTACATTACCATTTTTAACAGCTTGAGATAAACTCTACAATGTCTTACAACACAGTAAACAATATTCAAGTTACTGGGTAACAACAATAACAAGAAATAAACATACAGCAGAAGCCTCAAGTGTTTCCTCATTGTCTAGTTTACAGCTCAAGTACGGTTTCCTTTTTTATGAGTGACAAATTAAGATAATGAAGTAAAAAATGACTGTTTGCAAGATGGAAGCCAATTTGTACTTCTTTCTAAAACTATCTTTAAGTTAAGGAAAATGTAATTTTAAGAAAAGCAGGCTTGTAGCCATTTTTGCAGCACACATTAGGAATACTATTAATACATTAAAATTAACTTTTTAAGAGTTTTACCACAAAAAAAACGTATATACTCAACTTTGACAAGAAACCTGGGGCAGGGAGGAGGAGGTGGGGGAAACCCGCGGGGTAAGAAGCAACACCCAGGTATAAACACTATAAAAATGCAATAACCAAGGCTGTACATCTACAAATGTTTCTCTCCATTACTTGACTTGTTTTAATCTTGTTTACGCATGCTTTCAAAGACATGCACTGTCAGAACAAAAACTAGAAAAGAACCCGAATGCATGATATGCAATCTTTCATTTCATGCTTTAATAAACCTATTGTTTAATAAGTTGGAAAAGAAACCGATATATATTTTCTATATTTATAGACCGAAAACACATGCATCTGGGGATAACGCCCCCAGCAACTGCATGGATGTACTGCGTTAACCCTGAGCGCTGTGTAACATAAAAGTAAAGCCAGTTTGGGAAGTTCCAAGCATTTTTAAACCCACCGTGGTCTGTAGCCTTTAACAAACTCACAAACAAACAGACACGCACGCACGCACACACACCCCTCTGCTCACCCAAAGTAAAAGCATATGGGAAGTACCATGGGAAAAGCAAAAGGAAAGACATATGTACCACCATCGGCACTGCTGATTTTCAGTTTTGCTATCTATTCCAGGTTTGTCCTTATTCCCAAAAAAATTAGAGAGAGCACAACTGAAAAAAATTATAATTCTTTGGAAACTGTCCCTGATTTTTATGCAAATGATATGCTTCAACAGCATTTCAGATACATCCATGTTGAAACCTGTCTGTTCCTAAGCGTTGCTCAAGTTGGCGATGCTCTGCGGGTGGCGCTGCTGCCAGAGCTGTTTCTGTTGGACCGCGAGCTGTTGAGACTGGTCTGAAGTTGACAGGAGATTTACAAGAGGAGACACACAATTTGCAGGAATGATCAAACCTGCAATTAGAAACAAGAATGTATCAAGGCTATAGCCAGCAGAAATCACACTCTGTTTTACAGCTTCACAGCACACTCCAAATGAAGCATATATTAAGTGTAACAAATCGGACTCCACCCTGAAACGAAATGAATACTTAAGAACGGAGACTGCCCCTTCGGAAGTAACCTAGTTTCTCAGCAGCGTCACTGTCACTCGCAAAGACCTAAGCACATGTATGTCTACTGCAACACTGGCTTTTTGGTGGAGGAATGGAAGATCAACTAGAGTATCTTTCTATCTACTGTCTTTGTAGCTCCACGAATCCGGGCAAACACGACCTTCTTCGACAAGTCTTCATGTACCCAAAAGACTACACATTAGTGGTTGTGAATTCAACTGCTTAGTGAAGCGGGTAACTTCTAAATGGGCACACTGCAGATGTTAGCAAACTGTGGAAAGCATACGCCCTCGGGAAAGGAACTTTAACTCCTCCCATGTGGGCACAGGGGCTAGATGTTCCACATAAACTGGTGGGTGGGGTGTGTGTGCGCGCACGCGCACGTGTGTGGTTTTTGAGAAAACAAAACCCAGGCTTTTGATTTTTAAATGTTGGCAACTAACTAAGTCAAATGCACACTTGTAACAACCAAAAATACTGGAGGGTCAAAAAAAAAAAAAAAAAAAGTCATGGGCTGACTGGCTCTGGCCCCCCGGGTGCCAATCTGCAGCCCGTGAGAAAAAGGAAGGTCGTTGTAAATGGAACAAACATGAAGCAACAGGGAAAAGTGCAGTGACGATGAATTTCTGCGAGGCCTGCCATTTGGAGAACGTGGGAACAGCCACCCTGGTCTGCCTGTGCTCTCTGCAAAACTCCAGTCCCTCCTCTGTGCAGTGACTTCAGTTCCAGTCTCCATTTGGCTCAATGACTGGAAACTGGGAGACTTCAGAGAATCCTGGGCAAGAGGCTGCGCTGAGTCTTTACACCACTGAGCCCGCACAGACGGCGACAGTGAGGAAGGGGAGCAAGAACAGCTGAGCGCGGCCTGAAATGAATGACATCATAACTTCAGCTAGAATCAACTCTGCCCATTCAAAGGCTTAACTTCCATTCAACCTTCTAGGAACACAGAGCAAGCTCTGCTCCATCACTGGAATACATACTGACTCTAAAACGTCAGAAGCAAAGTAAGGACAGGATCTGACTTTTCCTGAGAGCTCAACCCCCCAAATTAGACTCACCTACAATCCGCTGTCCATCCTCTGTTCTTAGCCGAACGATCTGCATTTTCACATTCGTGCCACTGACGGATGCTAGAACACCCTCGACCTTTGTCCAGACGCTCAGTACGGAGCCACATAATACATAATATGTGCGGCAACGAAGACCTATTTCACAAACTAATCCCAAGCTTGCTTTTTTGCAGTTGCCACGCCTAGGAAAAATGAGGGAAAATGTACCTGTATACACATACACACACATGAACAGCTCGCAAAGTCTACCTACGTTTCAAATGGAAAATGTCCTAGCACAATCTGCCTTTCTTTATTGACAGTCTCTTAGATTACACTCTTTTTGACATACTGGAGTATTCTTTCCAATTTAAGGTGTCGTTACTGTCATTACCGGTTTGTTAAGTTTCTAAAATTTGTTTTGGAAAATAGAATTTCTGGGACCTGACTCCCAGTTAAAAGGGTTAATTTACTGGGTTTGATATCCATTTAAACATTTGTCACTTTTTAAATTTTATTTTTAATTTACATCCAAGTTAGTCAGCATATAGTACAATAATAATTACAGGAGCAGATTCCAGTGATTCATCCCCTATTGTAACACCCAGTGCTCCTCCCAACAAGTGTCTTCCTTAATGGCCCTTGACCATTTACCCCATCCCCCTTCCCACAACCCCTCCAGTAAACATTTGTCACTTTAACATCTGTTAGTTCACTACATTGATGTAGCTTATAAAATAATTCTTCCATTTACTTCTAAAGTATTAAACAACCAATATATTATAAATCATGTAACTGAGAAAGGTCTCAGCAAACCGAAAGAATGAAACTATTAAAATTTTTTAAACCTGTAAAAAAAGAAGACATGGTTTATAAAATTTGTACAATTTATAAAATTAATGAAATTATTTATACAATCCCTCAATAAAATTATCTTTCTAATAACAATCCAAGAGAATACACAATATTGGACACTTTTCTTGCTAATACTCAAAGCAAATGTTTTAGCGGACTACTATAAGTCAATGTTAAGAATATTTGGTCTTGAAAGCTTTTCCTAATTTCCAAAAGCACTAATCTGCTCTCAAATGAAAACAAAAAACATTGCTTGAATCAAATCTGTCTTCCTACATGTGTCTTAAAAGAAGAGAAAACCTACCTAAAATTCATCTATGTCATATATTCCTTTCCATGAAATGGGCCAGATACCCCGCTGACTCCTTAATGGAAGGCAAACACGAGGGGAATTATGAGGTGTAGGGTATTAAACGCCCCCTACACCTAAGGCCCTGAAGCGGACACCGTGAGTGAAGGGGATGACGAGGTGACTTGAAAGAACACCCCTCGAGCCGGGCAGTGGCACAGCAGGACCACGTCTGGGGCTCAGCAACAGTTTTCTGGTGCTGTCGGCAACTGTAATTTCCTACAAGTTCTCTAGCCTTAAAAATGAAAGTGATTTGGGACACCAGTACAGCTTTTTTTTAGCGAGAAAGAAAAAAAATAAAGGAAGGGAAAGAGAAGGAGGGAGGCAAAGTCAGCTTTAACAAGGACAGTCAAGTCCACACTGCCAGACGGTCACTGGCTGCAGGAACGAAGGACAGGGGACACCTGGACAACGTGTGGTCCACAGACACACAAGCATTCCTGACTGAAGGAACGACACCTAGCAGCACATAATCTGTTTGTGGACTTCGAGAGACAACTAAAGAGCAAACGTGTTTCAGTTAAGTCTTGATTATATTTTGGAAAATACACAGAGAAACATGAAAATACTAACCAATAAGCATGAGTACAAGTATCTGCAGATGAATTATACTGATCTAACCAGTGGATCAGGGCATCATCTGAGACTACCTGTGAAAATAAGACAAAAATTCCAATGAAATAGGATTGTTTTAAACAAGCCGGTTGCCTTCCTATGTTTCTAAAGCCAACCTACGACCCTCTCTATACAGACCATCTGGCCCTTGTTACTGGTTGTATCTGAATACCATTCATAAAATCCTGCCATTAGGTTCTTCCTACGTAACAAATGTTTCAAATAGCTAGTTTAATGATAATCGTTAAAACTGGCTAGGAAGAATAGTAAGACAAGGTAATACTAAGAATAAATCATAGTGATGCTAGAAAAAAGTAGTCATACACTGTTTCTCTACAAATCGCTGCAACACATAAATATATTTAATGGTTCTATTTTTTGTAGTTAATGCTGGAAATTTCCTTTTCTGACAACAAAAACTCAAATAATCATCTTACAAGTTTCTTAAAACATTGATAACATTAAGACTGGTATGATAATGTAACAAAATTGGACAAAATTTTGTTTTCTAAAAACAATTTTCCTGTAAACAAATAGGGAAAACTGACCACATAATCTTATGTACAGACACAAATCGTTCCTAAACAGTTTCCATATGTCATTATAAAACAGTATTCACAGATAGCATAATGTACAAATGAAAAAATACCTTCTTATATTTCTTTTTTAGATCAGCATAAATTTCTAATTTGAGTTGTTTTCCAGTATTTGGTCTATAAACTAAGAAAAGCTTCTTTTTTGGGTTCACTTCTTTAACTAAGATGGCAGTTTTCTTGTTGTTCCTTATCTATTAAAAAAAAGTGAGAGAGTATAAAGATTTGTACTGCATACCTTAAGATACACTTGTTTCTTGTACCATCACATTAGCAAATGCAACCCTTGGAAAGACTGTAACGCCAAATAAGCACATGGATCCCTAACTGTGGAAAAGGACAGCAGCCGCTCATCCCCGTGAGTTCTACAAGGTCCCACCAAAATGAAGACCAGTGGATCTGAATTCGGAGGAGTGCTCAAAACACACGTTGGGGGCCAAGACATTCCTTAGAAGACTGTTTAGAATAAGCTTTAAAGCACAAACGTCCAGTGGAGACAATTTTTAAGTGTTTATTACTTTTGAGAGAGCAAGCATGAATGGGGAGGGGGAGGGGCGGGGTCTGGGAGGTGTGGGGACAGAGGAGCCTAAGTGGGCTCTACGCTGACAGCAGAGAGCCCGATGTGGGGCTCAAACCCATGAACTGTGAGATCGTGACCTGAGCTGAAACTGGACACTTAACCAACTGGGCCACCCAGGTGCCCCTGTTTCTTCTTTTAAGGTTATTCCGAAAGAGAGAGAGAGGGAGGGAGGGACGGAGGGAGAGAAGGAGACCAAGCGTTGGGAAAGAACAGAGAAACGAGGGGTGGGCAAGAGAGGGAATCCCAAGCAGGCACCAGGTTGTCAGCACAAGAAAGAGCCCAATGCGGGACTCCAACTCACAAATGATGAAATCATGACCTGAACTGAAATCAAGAGTCAGACATTCAACTGAGTGAGCCACCCAGGTGCCCCACCTCTACTCTATGTTTAAAATTTTTCATAGGGGCGCCTGGGTGGCTCAGTCGGTTAAAAATCCAATTTCGGCTCAGGTCATGATCTCGCGATTCATGAGGTCGAGCCCCAGCTCGAACAGCTGTGCTGACAGCTCAGAGCCTGGAACCTGCTTCAGATTCTGTATCTCCCCCTCTCTCTGCCCCTCCCATGCTCATGCTCTGTTTCTCTCTCTCAATAACAAAGAAACATTAAAAAAATTTTTTTTTCATAATATATGTTGTAAAAAAAAAAAGTTACTCTCCTTGAAGTTACAATGAAACATAACCTCTAAGATAACGATTTTGATCACCCACGGTTCCCTGCACTCATCTCATTTAGGGCTGTCTATTCCTACAGTTGCCGTAGGGTGGAGATGTTACATGACATGTAAACAATAAAGCTATGATGCAAAAAAGCCAAAATGTTGAGCAAATAATACATAAATATATATGTAGAAGGGAAAGCTATGGATGTATCAGACAAACATAGGGACTTACACATATTTTTAATTTTTTAAAAAAGTTGGAGTTATGGCAGAATACTAAGAGGAAGGAAAAAGCCCACTAAACTCAAGGAATTTTCCAATTAAGATTTCTTTAAAAGAATAGTGAACAATTTCTAAGCAATAATCTCTGGAGCAAAACAGAAGGAAAAAGTTTCAAAGGAAAGATACTCTCCCAGGCCCTCTACAAAACAAACTGCTCTCTGAACTACTCATTTTACACCAATTCTGACAATGATAAAAAGAAAAAAAAACCAAACGCTTAACATTTTAACTTTTCTCTCATGGATATTAAAGATCATTTGTCTTTTACTTGTTCAAGTGATTTGAAACATTGTTTACATAACTACGAAGTCTATAAAACAATAGTTAAGGTAAAAATAGTTAAGGTGAAAACACTCAATAAAATTATTATACTTGGAAGACAGTGTTTAAAGCATTTAACAGCGTAATCTATCTTTACAGTGTCAAGTTCATTACACTTACGAAATAAATCATCACATTAGAGTGGAAATAAGAGTGATTTTGACATGCTTTTCCTAAATTTAACACACGTTCAACACTGTAAAGCATATCTGCTTATTTTTGTAGAGTGTCAAAGACAACCCCTGCGCCTTCCTGGAAGGATGCCCCTTCTAACGAGGCCGCCTCTCCCCACATCCAGCCACCCACTGCCGTGCAGGAAGTAACAAAGGACCGATATCACCACACTCTTCCACTCAAAGGGAGATGAGGATCAGCACTTTCCTCAAAACCTACCACTGTGTAAATTCTGGCCATAGTTTGGAACGAAGAAAATAACCAATACCCTAAATTGCACCAATAAAAACCACATAAGGGAGAATAATAAAATCTGCTGAATTCTATCAGTAATTGTGATATAATACTGGCCTTGATATTATGATGCTATCGTTCTATAAAACGTTACCGTTGGTGAAATATGGTGTACAAGGAATTTCTCTATATCGTTTCTCATACCCTCATGTGAATCTACTAGTATCTCAGCAAGATTTTCAAAAAACTAACTTAACTAGCAGCCAAATTCGGTTTGAGAGCTTTGCTCTTGGATAAAGGGCCAGTAAATCAGGACTATGACCAAATAAGGCCTGAGGCTCCTAAGCTTAAGAACAGTTTAAGGAAAGAAGGAAGGAAATTAGGGAAAAAGGAAGAAAAAAACAAAAAAGAATAGTCAGTAGAAACCATCCACAGCCTACAAAAACCTAAAATATTTCCTATCTGATCCTTTGAGAAACAGCAGAGACACCTACTCAAGACAGCTTCTTTATGTCATCACCGTATACGGTCTCTTTTATGCAGTGACATCTTCAACCTGGTCTTCACTTACAGTTGGTCTCTCCACAAATTTGGCAAATAAAACCAAAATGTGGTATATACATACAATGGAACATCATTCAGTCACAAAAAGGAACAAGGCACAGATACATGCTACAACATGAATGAGCCTTGAAGGCTTTTATGCTGAGTGAAAGAAGCCAGACACAAAAGGACAAGTATCATATGACTGCACTTAGATACACAAGGCGCACAGATATGCATATTCATAGGCAGAGGGTAGACTAGAGATTATTTGGGGTTAAGGGAAGGGGGAATGGGGAGTTAGTGCTTAATGGTTATAGCTTGTGCGGGATGATAAAGTTTTGAAAATAGAGTGGTGACGGCTGCATAACACTGAACATCATTAATGCCACTGAATTATACACTTTAAAATAGTTAAAATTGTAGATTTTGTTATATACTTTACCACTTTAACAATTAACAATGTAGCAAAAATCACTGAACTATACACTGAAGTGGGTGAATTGTACGGTATATGAGTTCTATCTTCATAAAGCTGTTTAAAATAAAGAAATGAAGGAATAGATTTAAAAAAACTCAAGAGAAAATAACAAAAGGTGAAAATCTAATACATTTTTTCTTAAGGTTTATTTTTGAGAGAGACAGAGTGAGAGTGGGGGAGAGGTGGAGAGATGGAGAGAGAGGGAAACACAGAATCTGAGCCGTCAGCAGAGCCCAACGCAGGATTTGAACTCAGGAACCACAAGATCGTGACCTGAGCCAAAGTTGGACTGAGCCATCCAGGCACCCCTCTAATATCTTGGTAAAAGAGAAATTCAAGGAAACCATACTAAAGCCTTTGCAAATAAAAGTAACTTACAAAACTTTCTGAAATAAAAAGATTTGAAAAAAAAAAAAAAAGTTTGAAACTACCTACTGAAAGAGCATATCACATACCTGAAAATACTAATCAAGAATAACTAATACCAGGATGTACATTCACAAAATTACCAAACTCTAAAGGGACTCCTTTGAGCGTGTAGATGAGAAAAGGAACAACCAAATTAAAATGGGGAAAATCCAGACGCCTGGGTAGCTCAGTTGGTTAAGCAGCTGAACCTTAATTTCAGCTCAGGTCATGATCCTGTAGCTTGTGGGTTCAAACCCCATGTCAGGCTCTGCACGGACATTGCATATCCTATTTGGGATTCTTCCTCTCGCTCTGCCCCTCCTCGGACTTGTGTTTTGTCTCTCAAAATAAATAAATTTAAAAAGTGGTGGGGAATTCATTGAACTATGTAAGATTTATGTTCTTTATGTATGCTATACTTTACTGAGAGGTGAGGATTAAATGTACGTTAATTACCTAGAGCTAAGATTATCTAAGTATTAAGAGAAAAGCATACTATGTAAGTGCCAAATGCTGACATTGTAGAAAATCACAACTATGTTTTAAAATAGGAGAATGGGGAGAAGGAGAAACAAAAAATACCCCTCATGCTCCCAATTGTTTTCAGGAATACTTAGGTATAGTATCAATATTATTTTATCATCCTGTGTGCGATGAAGAATAAAGATTACTGTAGAAGAAAAGAACACACATATAAATACCAGAGAGGAAAGTTCAAGAGATCATGCCCTCTGCAATCTTATACAGACATGCATGCATGCATTTGTGGATAGAAGGATGTGTGTCCAGATGTAAATGCATATGCATGTAAACACACACACACAAACACACCTCCCTCCTCAGCTCTACCCATAAATATTAAAGAATTATTTACACTAATAACTAAAAATGAATCAATGTTTAAGATGTAAAGCTTAACACAGAACTACAGAACTAACGATGCGGTCCTTTATTTTGGCAAAAGAAAGTCACTAGACCTGAAAAATTCTAATTAACTAATACAAAATAATTCAAAACTTGTACCTAATAACATCCTTCAAAATACATTAAATGAAAGTGTCTATAAAAGGACAAACCGAGTTATAGTGATAAATGATCAAAAAAGAGAAAGCTAAATACAATTGGAAAACTGGCACAAAGCAAATAGATCCTCAGAATCCTGGCAGTGGTGATGCCTGATCTACCTAAACAATTAACACTGCAAGGAAACAAGTCTTACTTGCAATGACAAGTAAAAGCCATCGTCGGGTCCTGTCAGCTCAGCCCAGATCTTGGTAGCTTCCTCCCAAGACATTCCTCTCTCTACGCTAATCTGTAAAAGAAATAATAAAACTTAAATTACATTCATTTCTGTGAATGCCTGTCACAAAAGGAAATTACATTTAAATGTGCACACTTTCCAAACTTACCGTGTATAACTCTACATGACCAGAGGTTGAATATCCTGGAGTCAGAAACTTCTTAACATCACTTTTCCTCACTTTTTCATCTCCAGAACCAAGATCTTACAAAAGAAAAAGCAACATGTAAGTGGAAAAAGAACATTTTATCAGGAATATACACATTTTCAAAGTTTCTCCACTTACCTAAAATTCCCATATCATATCTTCCATTTTTTTTGGCATTCTGAACAACGGCTGTAAGTGTGTCTGCAAAATACTGAAAGAGCGCATTCTGCTGGTGCACCTCCATGCCGAGAATTCTGTTTAAGAATTTTCCTATGTTATTATAATCTGCAAGGACAAGATTATATGAAAGATTTAATGTATTCAAATGGCAATTAAAATCCACTTGCCCCTGGAATTAAAATAAAAAACAAGAACGGGGTGCCTGGGTGGCTCAGGTCAAGACTCGCAGTTCATGAGTTCAAGTCCCACATGGGGCTCCGTGGTGACAGCTCAGAGCTTGAAGCCTGCTTAGGATTCTGTGACTCCCTCTCTGCCCCTCCCCCACGCGCACTCTCTCCTCTCTCTGTCACTCTTGCAAAATAAACATTAAAAAGGCAAGAAAAAATTCATTCACCTAAGCATAGACCAAGTCTCCCCTCTCCCTCATGCTCCTCCCTCACAGCCTCGACTTCCCCCTGCTCCCGGAACAGAGCCCTCATCTGACCATGCCTATCTCTAGCAATTAGCACGACCGCATACACGCTCCAGAAGATGATGATCTTACTGAATTTCTGCATCTTCAACTCCACTTACTGAAAGTATGAACACAATTTAGCACATGAAAATGTTTATTCTCCAACATGAAATCTGGACTGGTAAAGTTCTAAGTGCTATACATTTGTGAAACTCAACTTTGGTTGCAAAATTAGAAGCTTTGGAACTGTGGGAAATGAGCAATGTCTCTCGGTCCCAGCCCTGGCTCAGCATTTTTCGAAAGCTGATCTTCTCCGCAGCCTGGGTGAGAACTGCCACTATCCGGACAGAATGAAGGTTTAATCTCCTCTGAACAGCCTCATTAGCAAATCCAGCAGAGTGCTTTATGAGCACCAGGAGGGATCGAGAACTACAAACCTGAAGCTTCGAGTTGACAAAAGCGCAAACAAAAGGGGCTGTAATGATACAATAGTAGTGATGTTTACGTACAAAACTCATACTCTTACCCTTGTCTAGAGTAAGAATTCCTGAGCGATCTTCCACATTTATCAGGCCCACTCCGATCAGTCCTTGTCGAACATCTGTAAGGAATTAATAAAAAATTAGAGCCCAAATGACTCAATGAGCTGTTACCTGACCAAACTACATCAAGTTCTGACATTAAAACACAGCCTAAAGTATGCTCATAGTTCCTATTACCCAAATTACAAGAAACCCACCATCCCCACAGGTCTTCAGGCACTCCAAAATCCTATAGTACTCAAACTTCACACTATATTATTTCATTAAAATATCTCATCTTTCCAACAGAAGTCTTTGGAGGGTAGAGATCTTTGGTTATGCAGCTGTCATCCGCAGGCAGTTGTCGCCCACTGAATATAAACAATTTTGGACATGTAAAGAAAACTAGCTAATTAAATAATTGTGTAAAAAAGCTATTAATCTTGGGTCCCTCCCAAACGTTACCCATCGGCACTGACGAGGCAGTACAGAAGATAAGCAACATGTGTAACAGTCAACGTGTTCTGAACTGTGTTATTAAGGCGGCAGTGTATGGGGCTTTTTTTCTTTTTTAAGCTTATTTATTGAGGCACCTGGGAGGCTCAGTCTGTTAAGCATCAGACTTCAGTCAGGTGATGATCTTATAGTTCGTGAGTTCGAGCACCGTGTCAGGCTCTGTGCTGACAGCTCCGAGCCTGGAGCCTGCTTCAGATTCTCTGTCTCCCCCTCTTCTCTGCCCCTCCCTAACTCACGCTCTGTCTCTCTCACTCTCTTAAAAAAATTAATAGAAACATAAAAAATAAAGTTTATTTGGGGACACATGGGTGGCTTAGTCGGTTAAGCATCTGACTTCAGCTCAGGTCATTGTCTCACAGTTCAAGAGTTCAAGCCCCATGTCAGGCTCTGTGCTGATAGCTCAAAGCCTGGAGCCTGCTTCAGATTCTGTGTCTCCCTCTATCTCTCTTCCCCTCCCCCACTTGCACTCCCTCCCTCAAAAATAAACATTAAAAAATATTTAATAATAATAAAGTTTATTCATTTTGAGAGAGAGAGAGAGAGAGAGAGAGAGAGTGAGTGAGTGCACACACATGAGCAGAAGAGGGGCTGAGAGAAAGACAGAGTCTAAAGCAGGCTCTGCACCTCAGCACAGAGCCCAATCCAATGTGGGGCTCAAACTCACAAACCATGAGATCATGACCTGAGCCAAGATCAAGAGTCGTGTGCTTAACTGACTGCACCACCCAGGCACCCCTCCAAAATATATTCATAGCTTTCTGAACTACAAAATATATCATCAAAAAACAAAATCATCTAGACTACTTACATTTATGGGGAAAATGTATTCTACTGATTTACAAGACAGGTCAAAAAAGAGTTTCTATAGCACTACCTTGGATGTTTTTTATGAATATGAAAATTTCCAAACATACAGAAATGTAGAAAGAATTATGCCCTGAACCACATACACATCACCCAGTTTCAACAACTATTAATACAGGGCCAATTTTGTTTTATGTACACTCTCAACCAACTTCCACAGGTTATTTACCTAGGCCCTTTCTAAAATTAAAATTTAAAAGCTATCTGGCATAGTGATTTTAAGTTAATCTAACAAATTCACTTTCCTCTACTCATCTAGTATTAACATGAAATATACTGTCAAAGGCAAAGGCAAAAATACTTCATACAAATGGAATTTAATAATCTACTGATTGTAAGCAGTCAACTTAGGTGCCTGTTAACTTTTAATTTATTTTCTTAAATTTATTTATTATTTTTTTTAGTCTTTATTTTTGAGAGACAGAGAAACAGAGCATGAGTACGGGAGGGGCAGACAGAGAGGGAAACACAAAATCTGAAGCAGGCTCCATCCAGGCTATGAGCTGTCAGCACAGAGCCCAATGCGGGGCTCCAACTCACAGATAGCGAGATCGTGACCTGAGCCAAAGTTGGACTCTCAACTGACAGAGCCACCCAGGCGCCCCCAATCTTTAATTTCTAAATTTTATACAATTTGTATCGAAAGAAAATGTAAAACAACAGCACATATCAGAATAAGTTTTAGCGCCTTCCTTATACTTGTTTTCCTCTATGATTGTTATCTAGATGATTATGTGATTATTTTCATTTTTAGTTTATTTTGAGAGGGAGAAAGGATGAGCAGGGAGGGGCGAGAGCAGGAGGAGAGCAAGACTGCCAAGCAGGCTCTGCACTTCCAGCGCGGAGCCCGATGCGGGGCTTGAACTCATGAATTGTGAGACCATGATCTGAGCTGATGTCTGACGCTCAGCCCACTGAGCCACCCAGGCACCCGAGTGATTATTTTTAAAAGTTACCTTTAAAGAATTCTCCAGGATAGTCTGGAGGTGGTGATACCATAGGAGAATCCAGGTTGACAATAGATTTCATGACAATTTCTAAAGCATTTCTTCCATACTGCAATAAAAAACAAAAAAAAAGTCAACCAATTTCAGTACTTGCTACACTTCAATCACATGACCAGCTGAATGCTATAAAAACTATTATGTATGGTACCAAAGATTCAGAAATAGCAGGACTTTATACTAGTTCACACGGAAGCACAAAGTAGATATTCAATAAATTACTTCCTTTACTTCAGAAAATTCACAGTTGATTCATTCACAAATATTTATTATACTCCTATCTCCTGGGGCGCCTGGGTGGCTCAGTCGGTTGAGCGGCTGACTTTGGCTCAGGTCATGATCTCACGGTCTGTGAGTTCGAGCCCCACACTGGGCTCTGTGCTGACAGCTCAGAGCCTGGAGCCTGCTTCTGATTCTGTGTCTCCCTCTCTCTCTGCCCTTCCCCTGCTCACGCTCTGTCTCTATGTCTCAAAAATAAACAAAAGTTTAAAAAAAAATTTAAAAAAAATTCCTATCTCCTAAGAAGAATGAAAATATGCTTACACTGCAGAGCTGATCACCGAAGATCTGATCCGAGGAAGTCTGTGTCCTACAGGATGCTATCGTTTCACAGCAAAACCGTAAGAGGCGGCAGCCTAAAGTTCTAAACAGTAACCACTTTCCCTTTTCGTTCACCAAAGACACTAGACACTACCACAAATTTTCAGAGATACTGAAAGCTGAAATGTACCTTATTATCAAAATTGAACCTGCTCAGATCTCTAGATTCTGTTGCTCTTCTGTCACCATGTGTAAGCGCTCCCTATCGAAACAGAAAATTTGCAATCAAGACACAGAAGACAGGTAACATTCACCATCTTTTACACACAATTATACAACCTCAAAAACTTACCAAACTCTCAAGTCTTTTAGCAACAATTGAAGCAAATCTTTGTTCTCCTGCCAATTCAGAAATCAGAAACACATATTCGGGAGCAGTAACTTGGTTTGATCTATGAGTCCGTCCTGGAATGACATTAAAAATACTGATGTGTTGCCTAGATACAAAGTTTTCTGAGACCTGTTCCTAGCATTTTCACACTAAGCTGGTCCTCCAGAAACCCTTAAGAGGAAAATTAAAGAATTTAACATTTGGGGCTCAGTCAGTAAAGTTTCCAACTCAGGTCATGATCTCTCAACTCATAAGATTGAGCCCCATGTCAGGCTTAGCACAGATATTGTACAACCTTCTTGGAATTTTCACTCCCTCTCTCTCTGTCCCTCTCCCACAGTCTCTCTCTCAAAATAAATAAATACTTAAAACAATAAGAAGGGAACAATCACTGTGACTCCCCAAAAGGTATAAAATAAAAAGGGCTGACTTGAACAACATCCACATACAGAACAACGCGTTCCCCTTACAAAAGAACAGAAACTGTCACAGAACTGTCCAACGATGAACATATTACCTTGGGTTAACCACAATGTTTCTGAAGCAAAACTGCTCTAGATTCTTCCAAACTGTTGTTTTTAAAATCATCGTCACAGGGACATGAAGGTGTAAGGCAAGGGAAGAGTGATACGCCTTCAGTAAAGCCACTGAGGGCTGAAAAGGACACGAGGTGGCAGGTGCTCTGACGGACACCACAGGCATCCTGAACATCTATACTGAAGATACTCCCAAGGAACCTCGTTCTTAGAGATAATGCCAGAAACCCCAAGAAATCCAGAACAGACCTTTTACATTTCTTACAACAGATAAGAAATGAACTCACGCATTCTAATTTTAATGTATCTGCAGTACAAAATCAGCTCCAAATCACATATACATCATGTTTTAAGGTATCTGACATTGAACATAGGTTTTGATATGTACACATTTCCCCAACCATCCCCAGCTATCTATGAAGTGAGATTCAATGTAGGTACTTACCGAACTGCTGGATTGCTCTATCAGCACTCCAAGGTAATTCCAAAGTCATGTGAACTCGCCGTCTTTGATTTTTAGCTCTCCGATCTGCTTGTAAAGAAATACCCGAGCTGGCAGCTTCGGAGATGATAGCAATATTCTGTATCAAATGTAAGGGGAAAAAAAATAATCACCTTTGCACAAAGACAAGTAGACAAGTTCCCTAAATAAAAATTTCTTCATTAGAGTACTAGTGGTCCACCAATATCTATTCTCCCTTTCTTCCTCAACTATAGAACCCCAAATTAGGCAGGTACATGGCTGCACAGAATCAAGATTGTACTTCTCACTTTCCAGTGCAGCTAATTGTGAGCATAGGTGATACGAACAGCTAAAAATGTCCTTCAAAGTCAAGAACATGCCCTTCTCCTCTTTTCTCCTCTCTGCTAGATGAAATGTACAGATATGATGGCTGAATCTGAAATAGATAACTTGAAAATGGAGGCCCACATATTAAAGGAACAAGACAGAAGAAACCTAGTCTTCAGGGAGCTTTAACAGCCCTGGTCTATATACTCAAACCTGTACGTGGGAGAAATTACCTTCTACCTTATTTAAATAAGTCAATATGATTTTAGATTTTCTGTCACTTTCAGCTAAAACTAATCCCAACTAATATAATACCTAATGCATATGGGTATACATTCATGAAACAAAGTATGTTAACACAACTGGTAATACCTCTTCCTATAATCTTTAAAATACGTAACATGAGCTTTTAAAAGTATTTATAAGTGCCACCTGGGTGGCTCAGTCAGTTAAGAATCCGACTCTTGATATTGGTTCAGGTCATGATCTCATGGTTGAGACTGAGCCCCGTGAAGGGCTCCATGCTAACAGCAGAGAGCTTGCTTAGGATTCTCTCTCTCCTCTCTCTCTTACCCCACCCTGCTCATGCCTGCTCTCTCTCAAAATAAATAGATTTTTAAAATACATAAATATATTTCTAAAAGACGACTTTGATAGTGGTAACTATCCTCAATTTATTATTTGCAGAGGCAGAAAAATTCACTGAAATATAAAGAAAAATGTGGGTAAATATTTAAGATTTTATTCTACCTTTTAAAAAATTAGGTTTAAGTGGTACTCCTATTTTTAGGAATCTCATCAGCAAATCCTTAACGTAATTCCAAATCAATGGGGAAGAACTAGTCTTGAGAATCTCAAAATTGACTGATGGTTACTAACAGTAAGAGGCTCTACAAAGAGCCTCTGGAGGCAACCAAGGTCTGTCTCTACAGTGGTGAGGTATACGCAAGCCAATCTACATGTCATTCGGAGTAATCATCCTAACAGGACATGGCACAGCAATAAGAATCAGCAAATCCAGAGGCCACCAGTAATCTGGGTGTGCTTAAGTGTATTTTTAGATTCAAAATTAGACTAACACTGGAGAGTAGCATTAGGTATGAAGTCACTAAGATGACCTGAGAGAACACGATATTTTCATATTCTGATTAAAAATTTAGAAAGCCTCCAAAGTTAAGATCCACATCTAATTTTGTGCACAATAGAAAATACTACATTCGATTTGTGAGGAAATAACAAAAATGTGTAAAATGCACAGTGATTCGGTCCAATTACTAAGAAATATACAATAACATTCAACACACACCATTCCTTTTATTTTTAAAGTTTATTTGAGAGAGAGAAGTGGGGGGGGGGGGGGGGGCAAAGAAAGAGGGAGAGAGAGAATCCCAAGAAGGTTCCGTCCTGAGAGCCCAACACAGGGCTCAATCCCACAACCCTGGGATGATGACCTGAGCCGAAATTAAGAGTCAGAAGCTTAACCAACTGAAGAACTATCCAAGTGCCCCGCACATAACTAATTTTAAAAGAAAAAACCAACCAACCAACCCTAAACAGTATGGGCATTGTTCTTTTCATTGAAAAGCATCCCAGGAAAACATACCTTATCTCCATCCATAAATCTTTGTTTTTCTGTGATATTTAGGATTTCCACAGGGACATCAAGTTCAGATCTTGACTCATAAGATATGCTTCCATCGTCATTGCTGACAACCCTCCCCTTGCGGCCAGTCATCTGAAAAGCCAAAGTGTTACTACAATTAAGGTACCTGATTGAGGTGCAGGACACTCAGGACTCTTTCATTAGAGAAACTTGGTGGGGGACAGACGGGGATGATGACACCAGCATGCACTGTGCAGCCTGGGCCACACCAGGCACTGTGGGAGAGAGAACATCGCAACACAATCTCTGGTTGGGAAAAGTTAAGATTCCAGCAGAGAAAGCAGATGTGTGGCAATGACCACAAAGGCTGCCTGACAGGTGCAGTAACAGATCAGTGTGTTGAGTAAACACCAGATACGAGGATAAGAATTCACTGACTCGGGGACAACAAACAGAGATCAAGATTCTAAGATCTAAGAGAAAGTTAACCACATTATGATATCCAAAATATCACTCATTCTACAGGATTTTGGAAATGACCAAAAAAAAAAAAAAAAAAGACCAAGAAGAGACACAGCCCTGATCGAGTCTTATTTACCTCAGCAACATTCTCAGGGCCACCAAGTTCATCAATAAGTTCATCCAGGGTGTTAGGAGGGAGGTCTTCAGCTAATTTTTCTAGTTTATCAAGTAAGTCTTTCTTCATCTGCTGGGCTCTTTCCACAGCATCCTGACTTGTTATAAGGCTATTGTTACTGTTGGCGTTACTGTTGGCTAAATAAATTACATTTGTTAAAAAAAAAAATCAGTACAAAGTTTAAATATGCTTTGCTTAAAAAGTACATTTCAAGGACAAAGCAAGCTTCCTCTTAAGATACCTGGTGCACTGTTAGGAGCAGGCAAAATTACTGGTGTAGATGAAAAACTAGGTCGTTTTGATCCGAGACCTGATGCTAATAAGGCACTTTGAATAGAATCTGGATCTATACTTTTCTTTTTTTTTTTATCTTTGTTTTTCTTGTGATCTTTCCTGATTAGCCAGGGATCTGAAAGTTAAGAAAAGATGTGTCAAATCATTTGTAAACAAAGCAGGATCTTCAAAGGCAACAACACTTGAATTTTCTGTATTAACTAGTAACTTATAATCATCACCAACTACAGTGGTCCAATTGTACGTCCAACACACCGTACAGTACCAATACCATGGTCTGAGGTTAAAAAGCACTACACAAAATTGAGTCCGACATCTCCCATAAATGAGATAAACTACCGAAAGACAAACAAGCTTGGGAGTTGTCCACCAAGCAAAGATGAGAATCTGTGCGATGATTTGTACTGCACAGAGGAAAAAAAAGGTTTTAAAACAATATCCCATTTCGGACATAGAGATGAGTATTCTTCAGTTTATATTTAACTGACACACTTACCATCTTCGTCATCCTCACTAGACTCATCTCTGAACGGGTTGAAGTCATCGTCGTCTCCGGAACTCATGTTTTTCGAGCTCTCATAGTCACTTTCTTCATGATCAGATGCATCAGATTCACTCCCACTGTCATCAGAACTGCTACCAGTAAGGCCACCCACTTTTCGTGCTTTTTTGGCTTCTCGAGTGATTTCTTCACCTACCATCAAACCCCAAACAAGACAGTCAGTCCAAACACACTGTTCTAAAGATCCAAAAAGTTACATTTAGCTCATGAATTATTCAAATGAGAGACACAGAGAGGGCACCTAGGTGGCTCAATCGGTTAAGCGTTCAACTTCGGCTCGGGTCATGATCTCACGGTTCGTGAGTTCAAGCCCCGTGTCAGGCTCTGTGCTGACAGCTCAGAGCCTGGAACCTCCTTCAGATTCTGTGTCTACTTCTCTCTGTGCCCCTCCCTCACTCATGCTCTCTCTCTCAAAAATGAATAAACATCAAAAAACAATTCTTTTTAAATCAAATGAGAAACACAGAGGAAAAATATTTTCTTCAGTACATAAAACTCACAAGTAAATGTTAACCTTTTAGACTCCCATAAGAAATCATGTTAAGTTTAATCATTAAGAAAAAATGAAACATGTCAATACAAATTCAAGACTGCCTTTAATGTACATGTTTCAAAATAAATTCAGGACAACAGAGACAAAACAGAATCTCTCAGGGCGCCTGGGTGGCTCAGTTGGTTAATCCTCCGACTTCAGCTCAGGCCATGATCTCGCAGTTCATGGGTTCGAGCCCCAAATCAGGCTCTATGCTGATAGCTTGGAGCCTGGGGCCTGTTTCTGATTCTGTGTCTCCCTCTCTCTCTGTCCCATCTCCACATATATTCTCTCTCTCTCAAAAATAAAGACATTTAAAAATTTAAAACAAAACAGAATCTCTGGCATTTTAACAATCCAACTGTGTATCAGATTGAGAGAAGAGACCTAATATTATAGGTTTATAGAACACTTAAAATACCTTAAAAAATAATTTATGGAATACTTAAAAAAAATCTGTAACACTTCACTTCAGAAGTCAAACAAAGTGCTGATTTGAATTATTTTACTGAATATTCAGGAAAAACATCTGGAACAAACCATTAGAAGTTCAATTAATGATATACATGGTAAGAACAGAACTGAGGAAAGGGAAAATGACCATGCGACCATTTAAGAGGCATTTAAAACGCAGCATTCCTTTTTGGGCCACTACCATAAAAAATATTGTCAATTATAATAACCAACCCACTTTCAAATATATTAAAAACGTAGGGGCATCTGGGTAGCTCAGTCAGTTAAGTATCCAACTCCTGATTTCAGCTCAGGTCATGATCCCTGGGTTGTGGGTTTCAGCGCTGCTTGGGATTCTCTCCCCACCCTCTCTACCCTTCCCCAGCTCACATGCTTTTTCTTTCAAAATAAACATTTAAAAATGTAAAAAAAAAAAAAAAAGTACTTCTTAGAACAAATAAAAAAAATAAGATTCAAGTGTCAGCCACCGTGTTTAGAATACACAGCATCACAGACATTCCAATGGAAGTTATCACCATCCTAGAGAGAGCCGGTGAAGTTAACTTTTTTTTTAATGTTTATTTTTGTGAGAGAGCGAGAGCGAGAGAGCAACCGAGTGTGCATGCCATGGCATGAGCTGGGGAGGGGCAAAGAGAGGGATACTCAAAATCCAAAGCAGGCTCCAGGCTCTGAGCTGTCAGCAGAGCCTGACACGGGGCTTGAACTCACAAACTGTGAAATCATGACCTGAGCCGAAGTCAAGATGCTTAACCAACTGAGTCACCCAGGCGCCCCTAAAAGTTTACCTTCCATCTCACTAAGCATCTAAACATAAGCTGAAATCTGCATATTATAAAATGTCTAATAAGCACTGAGTGTATTCTTAATAATTAAATAATAAATTAACAAATGCCTATTCGAAGACTATAAAGACACCACGTGTATGTATGTATATGCAGCTATAACAATAGCAGGGCCCATAGTTTGCTTTCCATGTATTGCCCACTAGCTATTTGAACCTGGGAAGATTCTTTAACCTCTTAATCTTTCTGTGCCTTAGTGTCCTCTGTCTAGAAATGAAAAAATAAGACGTATTTTCATATGGATCCCTTGTGGGTTAAATGAACAATGTATGGACAGTGTTTAATATAGTGCCTAGCACCAAATTGTTCAAGCCCTAATTTAAAACAGGGAGTTACTTTTGTGTTCAAAACTACGTAGGCAACAGTGAAAATATACAACCACATGCCAATTTAAGGAAGGCAGCCCACTCCCAAAATATAGCTGTTTCAAAATGTTCAAATTTACTCTATTTTTAACATCATTTAAAGAAAAGAACCCACCTTTCCGCTTCTTCACTTTATTTTCTTTACAAGGACTATCTCTTGGTGAACTATTGTTACTTGGAGCTGTCAAATCAATTCCTAACAAACTATAAAGCTTTTTCCGGTCTGGAGCAGGGAAGTGTTTTTCAATTAGTGACTGCAACACTCCTCTGTTTATAGGAAAGAAAAAGTGACAATTAGTGGTTCAGTATGCCAAATAGTTTATTATACAGTCTTACTGAATATATTTTTAAAATATATTTTTTAAAAGGTAAATACTGTATATTTTGATCAGTTTTACAAAATATTGATAACCCAGCTGAAATAAATTTAATATTCTAGCCCAAGGCTAACTGAAATATAGCTCAAGCCAAGCATGCAATTTTTACATTTTCTAATAGCTACATTAAAAAGTAAAAGAAAACTGGAAAACTGTTTTTTAATAATATATTTCAGGATATACTCTAGTATTATATACCAATATACCATTTCAACATGCAATCCGTGAGTAAAACATATACTTTTTTTAAGTCTTTGAACGAAATCTGGTGCGTTTATATTCACGGCATGACTCAATCTGGACTAGCCGTTGATCGGCACATGTGACTAGCTCCCACCACTTTAAACAACACAGTAAAAGGCACATAGTGCAGAAGACAACAGATTAGTAGGTACATGTTTTACTTTTAGAAACAGTTTTGGATTATATCCATCTTAAAAGGAACCACTTAAATATATCGCCAAAGGCAAAAGATAGTAGATAGGGCAAAGGTTATTTTGCTAATTTTACTACCACAGTTAACGTGGATAGAGTAGGCAAATAAACTGAGAAACAATGTCTACAAACTACTTTTTAAAACTCCCATGACTGTGTGCAATTTTTATACTACAGATTACTAAACTGGAGCAAACTCTACTTATTGTTCATATGGATAATGGTAATTTCAAACACCACAAAGCTGAAACTAAAACTGAAACTAATCCAAGCTGTCACACATTTCCAAGATCTACAAGACAAAAGTCATACCCTTCCATTGGGGTAGGCACAGTATTGTCAAAATGCTTAGCAACTGAGCATTTGTATGTTGTTTCCAAGGGATACACCATCATGGATATGCACAGAACTGCAGAAACTAAGATCAGAAAAACTGTCCTGATGAGATGGATGAATCCAAACTTTTGCCTCTAGGAAATGCCAACACTTAAAACTAATCTAAATAAAAACTTAAAACCAAAAACATTACTTGGCAGTTGAAACGAAATCATTCAATTCTCCTCCACCCTCCTCCAAGGCTTCTAATGTTCTAGCTTCTCCTGTGGACTGCAGACCAATGACAACACACTGGAGACAAAAAACCAGAATAATAAATAAATAAAACTATGCATGTGGTTTCTTAAGACGAATTTTAAATATTTAGTTAAGAAAAAGGATTTCAAACAAGAACGACCCTTTATTGTACATGTATGCTCATTTATTTACTCTGTTTATATCTGAGGCATGCTATGTGTAAAAAACTTAGTTAAGAAACAGGATGACAACAGTGGACATAATTGAAGCCCCAGCCTCAGTCTTTGTACTTCAAGTAGATCTATGTTTTGCTAAAAAGAAAAAACTATATAGCAATAGATACCCACACATGTCATCAGTAGTTCTATCTATGGATGGTCAAATTATAGTGGTTTATTTCTTTATACTCTTTTGAGCTATTTTTTTTTTGAGCTATCTAACTTCTTTACAAACAAGGCACGGTTTTTATTATTTAAAGAAATGTATATTTTAAAGCCTGACTACATTAAAACTTCTACAACTCTCAGAAAGAGCAGGCTTTACAAGCAGAAAGCCTGAACATGCAAAAGACAATCTACTAATGTGTTCTTCAACTTACTTTTCCATTCTTGATTTCTTCTCGAGCTAGTTGCACAACCCTTTTAACTTTGGATGCTATGCACAAGTATTTGAAAAATCTCTGGTGAGCAGACCAGAACTGACCCCACATGGATTTCTTCATGCGTTGCTCAGCATCAATCAGATCTGCAGCTTGCTGAAATCGCTCTCTGGCAATGACCCACTGAAGATACATAATCAACATTTTAGGTATTTCATCTATGAATGTGAATTATTTAAAAGTGACGGATCCAGGGCACCTGGGTGGCTCAGTGGATGAAGGGTCCGACTCTTGATTTTGGCTCAGGTCGTGATCTCACAGTTTCTGAGTTCGAGTCCCACATCCGGCTCTATGTGGACAGCGTGGAGCCTGCTTGGGATTCTCTCTGTCTCCCTCTCTGCCCCTTCCCTGCTCAGGTACTTTCTCTCTCTCTCTCAAAAATAAATAAATAAACATTTTTAAAAAATGACTGATTCAAGCAAAATAATGTTAGGTTGCAAGACTACTTAACATTAATCTAATAAACCACCTTCAGTAGCTTGGGAAGCTCTAAACAAATGTTTTTCAGGATGTTCGCAGAGTTGCCTCCAAATTCTTCTTAGCAAGTACAGTCATTTTAGGGAATAGTTACACTGCAATTTTCAAACTATGCAACTTGGGACACCTGGGTGGCTCAGTTGGATAAGCGTCCGACGTGGGCTCAGGTCGTGGTCTTGCGGTTTGTGGGTTTGAGCCCTACGTCGGGATTTGTGCTGACAGCTCAGAGCTTGGATCCTGCTTCGGATTCTGTCTCTGTCTCTCTCTCTCTCTGCCCCTCCCCGACTCATGCTCTGTTTCTCTCTCTCAAAAATAAACCTTAAAAAACATTAAAAAAAAAAAAAAACTATGCAACTTAATTAAATGGCTTTTGAAAAAGTTTATGTATCTCTATGCTAAATGTGGGGCTCGAACTCATAACCCTGAGGATCAAGTTGCATGCTCTTTGACTGAGCCAGCCAGGCACCCCATTACAAATAGCTTTTTAATGATTTATTTATTTATTTATATTTGAAAGAGAGAAAGAGCACGTGCGCAAGTGGCAAAGAGGCCGAGGGGAAGAGAGAGAATCTTAAGCAGGTTCCATACCCAGCGTAGACCCTTATGCAGGGCTCCATCTCACAACCCTGGGATCATGACCTGAGACAAAATCAAGAGTAAGATCCTCAACCAGCCAAACCACCCAGGCTCTCCAATAGCTTTTTTTCCCCCAATAAATTACTTCAACAAAGAGAAAAATCAGAAAATTAAGAAAGTAAGGATCTGGTGATTTATCTGTTGTTTTACAGCAAAATATACTACTCTTGTGGGCTGAAAGACATTAAAAACACGAGGAATTAAGAAAAACTTCTTACCAGCTTGACTGCTTTGTTATACATTTTCACATAGCTCTGAGAAAGAAGAACTTCCTCAATCTTGAAGGTCACTCCAGTAAAGCTCAGCTGTCGAGCAATGTACATTCCTCTAAGTTTCATATCCATAGCAACTATTTCCATGGCACCAACACCTCTGAATAAAATTAAAACACACAGTAACTATCATTAAATATAGTAGGGCTTTAATATAAGTGGAAAACGTTTTAGCAGTAACACCTCCTTTAGACTGCAACTGAGAACAAATAGGGTATACTGTAAACTGCATTACCTCCGTTCTACTGCTTGGATAAAATCACTGAATTCTCTAAATGGAGTTCCCTCACCCCATATTCCAAGACGGTTCATATAGGCCATGTTTCGTGGTTCAGAAGCACCTGAAAAATCCCAAAACAAAACATGTTACAGGTGAACAAATAAAATAACCCACACGTGTATCTTGCAAATAAAATAACAACTCACCAGTAGCACTAGCATAAACAACTCTGGCCTTTGGCAATTTGTTCTGAAGCTCTAAAACTGCCAAGCCGGTCTTGGTTGGCTTTGAAGAACCAACGGGACATAAGTTTTTTGCTTTATGGCATTCATCAAACACTATCTGTACAGAATGAATTAAGGAACATATCACAGTAGCAAGTTATTCCTTAAGGTTTTGGTAAACATCCTAAATTTCTGTGGCAGAGGAGTGGGCAAGTTCAAGATAATCAGGAGGGGAGAGGTGCCGCGGATAAGCCCCTGAGTATTAACTTTCTAAAATAACACCAACATACTCATCATCCAGGTTTGTAAAACCTGTAATATTTTACCATATTTGCCTCAGATTCTTTTTCTTTAAGATCACAAACATAAATGAAGCCCTCTATTTGCCTCTCTTTGTATAATCCCTCCCTCTCAAGTCTCAGAGGCAACGACTTGATTTGGGTATTTATATTAACCAGATACTTAATTCCTGATTAGAATGGAGGAAAGGATCCACTCTGGCAAGAAAGGTCCACTACACAGACAATTTTTGCAAATTCTCTAAGTAGAAATACAATTGGTAACTAATGTAATCAGCATTTCAAAAACTGGCATTCCTCATGCAGGAGAGCAAACAGGTTTGGAAATTACAAAGTTCAGTTTTTCCCTTTAGTATTCTCAAGTGCTTCACTATATAAATATCCCCTGTGAATCCCCAAAAGAGGAATATAGTGTCCATCACGTCTCAAGCTTCTTAACATTTCCCTCAACCAGGAGCTTCCTCCCAACTGATTCTGTTTTGTAGCTGCCTCGTCTATGGCTACAAAACAGAATCAACTTTCTGGCCCCTTGGACACTGAACCTTAATGAAAGCTCTCATCCCAGCAACTTCAGTTAATCTCAGGATGCAGTTTTCCAAAGGTTTATTCTTTTTTTTTTTTAATTTTTTTTCTTTAGCGTTTTTATTTTTTTATTTTTGAGAGACCCAGAGACACAGCGTGAACAAAGGAAGGGCAGAGAGAGAGGGAGATACAGAATCGGAAGCAGGCTCCAGGCTCTGAGCCGTCAGCACAGAGCCAGATGCAGGGCTCGAACTCACAGACAGTGAGATCATGACCTGAGCTGAAGTCGGCCACTTAACCGACTGAGCCACCCAGGTGCCCCCCCCGAAAGGTTTATTCTTATATTCACTTTTGTGTCATTAAAAAATATAAAAACGGGGTGACTGGGTGGCTCAGTCAGTTAAGTGTCTGACTTCAGCTCAGGTCATGATCTTGTGGTTCATGAGTTCGAGCCCTGCATCGGGCTCTGTGCTGACAGCTTGGAGCTGGAGCCTGCTTCGGATTCTGTATCTCCCTCTCTCTCTCTCTGCCCTTCCCCCACTCATACTCGGGTTCTCTCTCAAAAAGAAATAAAAACATAAAACATAACATAAAAAAATTTATAAATACATATACACATAAATAAAAACATTTATTGCAAAGGATACCACTCCATCGAAGTCATCACCACACCAATGCAGAAGTTGTTTTAATCTAGTTTTGTATTTACCACCAGACTGACTTTCACCAATAAGGGAAGAATAGGTAGCAAAAATAACACCCTTTTTCACGCTCCCATTATGTTTGGAAGAAATTTTTCCGTATTTAAACTAAAAAAGAAAAAAGAAGGTATAAATACACTTTTCTCTGAAACATTTATCTTACCCAAGGTTCTACAGCAGGAACTGGTGGGTCCATCATGGGTTTTAGGGAAGGCAAAGGACCCCCTAAGACCATACACAAAATTTCTTCTACATATGTATACACATACACGTGTACCATTGTGTATATGTATGTACACATAGCACACATACACACATACACACACTTCATGATGTGAAGATTCAGTTTTCATCAGTCTCAAAAAATCTTTTTTTTTTTTTTTTGAGAGAGAGAGCGAGCTTGCCCTGTGGGGGCTGGCAGGGGAGGGGCACAGGGAGAGGAAGAGACTCTTAAGCAGACTTCACACCCAGCAGGGAGCCACCCAGGTGCTCCTCAAAAAACTTCTATCAACAAAAAAAGATTACAGGGGTGCCTGGGTGGCTATGTCAGTTAAGTATCCTACTCTTGATTTCAGTTCTCATCACGATTTCACCACCATGGAACGGAGCCCTATATGGGGCTCTGTGCTGGGCGTAGAGCCTATCTAAGATTCTCTCCTCTCTCCCTCTGCCCCTCCCCCACTCTCCCTCTCAGTCAAAAACAAGACACCCAAAGATTATAAGCCAAACTCCCCTCCAAGAAAAAGTCATGATATTCATTCTATGAATATTTATTATGCACTTACTATATGCCAAGTCACTGTGAGTCCTGAGTCATATATAATAAACTACGTTTAATAGCTAATATGAGCTATTATACCAGCTCAGAAATAAAAAACATTTCCAGGTGCCAGTTACAGTTTTTTAGTTTTGAGCTGTGAGTGATCGATTCAAGACCTAGTATTTTGCCTACCAATCCACTCAGTTATACCCACCCAAAAAAGCCAATGATGAGCAGGACAACATTGAACCCATTTAGGGCTCACGTGGAATGTCTGTATTTACTTATTTTCAAAAGGCTAACAGGGAGGCACCTGCAGGAACTAGGTCTGTCTATTCTACCCTGGTAATTCCAGCACTTGGTGCGCAGTAGGAGGTCAGTAAGGACTTGCTAACTCAACATTAAGATTCTAATCACATTAAATTGCTTTAGATATTTACCCACATTTTCTTCCACTGAACAGTATTGTTCTAACAAAAACGCAGGTATCGATATACAAATCTACTGGATCTACAAATATCCAAATCAGTCTCCAAATTTCAACAATTCTCCATGTGCCATGAAGGGCACGCTACCTGTCCACACAGCTTTACTACATCATACCCTTATACACACAGTTGTGTGTTTCAGCCATATAACGTTACCTCAGAAACAAAGACCAACACTGAAGACTGAGAATAAACTCCGAAACAACAGAGACAAGGCCTGTTTTGTTTGTCACTACACAACCGTACCTGGCATAGTGGTTAACGTACAGTAACCCACAACCCAACAAGAATGGCCAGCCCCAAACTAATACTCTGTAAAAAAACTCATTCGATCTTCATAACTCTACAAAGTAGAAACTGTTATTATTCCCATCTCATAGATGAATAAATACTTACTGAAAGACTTACTGAATAGAAAACTTACATACCTTATTTAATGAATGAACCAAAATGTTCTTTGCTCCAATATCCCTCAAATCTCTTTCAGCATCATACTTTAAATCATTTGAAACACTGAACCTGCCACATAAAAAAGAAAAAGAAAAACACAAATTAAATGCAAATTCCATCAATCTAGCAATATTCAGGATAAATAAAACCAGGCCTTGACACTTAAAAAGAAAGCTTCCGTAGTCAGTCTTTGGCACTTACTTACCATAATGCTCTTTTTCTACTCAACAAATAATTTTCATAGATGATTCCTGCTATTGTCCTTCCTTTTCCTACACCAGCACCATCACCTATTAAGAAGCCAGCACGATCTCCATTAGGTAGGAATGTTTCATGTTGCTGAAAAAGAGAAAGTTGATAATTAATTTTCTCCTTCAAATACCTTAGTGACCAGTTTTTCAAACAGGAAGATATTAATGTTAACTATGTGTACACAAATGGCATACACTTTAGCTTAGTATGAATACTTCATATTTACTATGTATCCTTTCTTGCTACACTCAGGTGCACCAGGTAACTGAAATTAACAAACTGATTGATGAGGATTTTCCCATACCTGTTTCAACACTTGCATAGTCAAATACAAACTTTTAATCACTCATAAACATGGGGGTTGGTTAGCTGTTTGGCCATTACTTATTTTACAGAAATGGGAGTACAACAGAAGCCCTTTTAAGACAACTAGCATAACTCTAATTCATGGTTTTAAAAGCCATTATTATGCATACAATAATACCACGGTTTATTCAAACATCCCCAAAGGTGTGAACTTTTAAGTCTTTTTGAACATTGAACCATAAGGGTTAAAAAAGCTGCAAAAAAAAAAAAAAGTCAACCACACACCCATCCATCTCCTTAACATATATATTCTCAATCTAACAGTTCTATCAAATAGACTTCCAATAACGGAAATTTTTAGATCAAACGATATGTGTTATTTTTTCAAGCAAGCTCTATACCCAACATGGGGCTTGAACTCATGACCCCGAGATCGAAAGTCACACGACTGAGCCAGCCAGGCACCCTAGGATATATGTATTTTTAATTTTAATACACATTCCAAAAAGACTGTAATATTTGTCATTTCTAGTAGAAACACACCTCCTGAATCCATGCTACCTCTTTAATTTTCTAACATACGAAACTTCTATAAAAATCACATTCACAAATTTTTTGTGCAAGAAAAACTTAACCTTTGCTTTATTAAAACAACTATACTACATGTACCAGGATTCAAAGATAAATATTATATGTAGCTACAAATATTATTGCTTACCTGGGCTGCATAAGTAATTGCCTCAAGTTGTAATGCTGATAACCAGCCATTATCAATGGTTTCTTCAGAAATGGATGTTTTATACCAAACATCAGGAGGAGTAACACTGGATAAAGAGCTAGTTTCCACTACAGCATCTGGATGACGCAGGCCAATTTTTACTAAATGAAAAATTTTAAATACTTCATTTTAATTTTTCTAGGTAATAACACTTCCAGTTTACTTATAATTTATTATATATTATAATTTATTATAATTATAAAAATATTGCCACATTCTTCCTATCGCAGAAAAAATAAAAATACGTAACTATACACTTCAGGATTCTACAAAGGTATTGATAGGTGGTAAATTACTATTTAAATGTGACTAAAAGGACCCATTTACAAATACTTATGCTTTAAATAGAGACCTGATTAAAAAAATCTAGAAAAATATGAATTTGGTTCATACCACCAGGTTCTCCAATAGCAACAAACACAATCCTAGATTTGGGAATTTATTTGAATGAATCATTTACTTGCATCAGTGAAACAAAAGCTTGAAATGTAATTTTATTTTGAAAGATATTTTCATGAAAATCTTGGCTATAAAATTAAACAGCAACTAATTCCCCAAAATGCATTATGGGGTCAACAACAGCTTTAAACAGAGGTCAACAAACCTTTTCCATATATAGTCAGACAGTAAATATTTCCAGTTTTGCAGAATATCTGGTCCGTTACTGAACACTGGTATCGTAGCAGTGTAAAAGCAGTCATAGCCAATAAATAAATAAACTCATGGGCATGGTTATGTTCCAATAAAACTTCTTAAAAACAAGCAACAGTCCAAATTTAGTTTGCTGACTTTGGTTTAAAGGGCTGTGGATTCTTTTATGAAAATTTTCAATCCTTTTATGAAAACTATTATGACTGGGAGGGGGGAAGGACCCATTTCAGATACCACAACCTAAAGTTCACGGTTTAAAAATATGTGTGTGTATGTATCTATGTATTATTTTTAAGTAGGTTCCACACCCAACTTGGGGCTCAAACTCATGACTCTGAAATCAAGAGCTGCATGCTCTACCGACTGAGCCAGCCAAATGCCCACTAAAGTTCATAAAAAAAAACTATCATTATGTTCACTAACTTGGATTTAAATAAAAAAAATAAAATCTAATTAAAAATTGTTTTTTCTTTTACTTCTAAAGTTCATTTTAGGGGCACCTGGATGGCTCGGTCGATTAAGTATCTGACTCTTCGTTTCAGCTCAGGTCATGATCTCACAGTTCCTGAGATTAAGTCCTGAGTCAGGCTCCATACTAATAGCATGGAGCCTGCTTGGGGTTCCCTCTCTCCCTCTCTCTGTCCTTCCCGCACTAGCTCTCTCAAAATAAAAAAAATAAACTTAAAAAAATAGAGGCACCCGGGTGGCTCAGTTGGTTGACCATCCGACTTCGGCTCAGGTCACGATCTCATGGTTCATGGATTCGAGGCCCTACGTCCAGCTTTCTGGTGTCAGTGTGGAGCCCACATCAGATTCCCTGTCCTCCTCTCTTTCTGCCCCTCCCCCTCTCCCACTCACATATGTGCACGCTCTCTCTCAAATATAAACATTAAAAATAAATAATTTTTTAAATGACCAGAAAATTATGGGAAACTCAAAGTCCATACACAGTTGGTAAACAGGTTTTTTAGTTCATGTGGTAATATCAGTGGCTTTTTAAAGAAACTCAGAGTACATAAAAGATTCTAGCCATATATATTTTTTTTCATCTTATCACCACCATATAATGACAAAGTGAACTTTTTTTTTTTTGGAGAGAGAGTACATGCTCGAGGGAGAGGGCAAAGGGAGAGGGAGAGAGAGAGAGAATCTTAAGCAAGCTCCATGCCAAGTTGGAGACCCACTGGGCTTGATCACACAACCATGAGATCATGATCTGAACCTAAATTAAGAGTCAGGCGCTTAATCGACTGAGCCACCCAAAGTCAACATTTTTATACCAAAAGTTAAAAACTAATAATTTTGAATTTGACATAGTGGCCACTAAAAAAATAAATCATAATTATGGAAAAAAGGGAAAGCTCTTAATGTGCACCACTGAAAGAACTAAATAGTATTTTATATGAATATAAATAGTAAAAATACATTGTATTTTTAGATTCCCATGCTTTAGTCTTGTTTGCATAAAGTATATAAAACTAAGGTAGAGATTTATATCTCTAGAATTTACTATGATTTCATACTCACTGCTGACATGAGCAAAATTAACTTGAAACAAAATAACACCCAAGCTTTTCTACTCTTAGTTTTAAAGGACTTCAACCCAAAAGAGTTTTAAGTTTCTGTAGGAAAAAAATACACCAGTAAAATTTTCACTTAAGTATTTTAAAACCTGTAATAGTTTAAAACAAATTATAAGGCTCATACTTGTCAAATTCCAAGGTACCCAATTTTGATAGATCCTAACAGATAATAACATGTGTGGGAAAGCTACTTCAGTTCAAGAGGAACCCAGAAGTCGTTCACCATCTTGACAAATCCCAAAGACATACATTTTATTGGCATGTACTCTGCATAGGTTTCCGCATGACCCATTTCTTCTTCATCTTCTTCCTCTGGTTCATCTTCCTCTTTCACAACAGGGACCTTCTGTAACACAGAGCATAATCAGAGACTGGAGGTCCAGCCAACACACAGAAAAACTCCGCTGCAAGAATAAGAGCAATCGAAGTCTTGAAATATGAGATTCTTCTTCTATGTTCCCCAAACCTGGATCATACTTTGGTTCTTCTATGCTTCTCTGATGAGCAAAGGTAATCCATGCCCTGCTCTCAGCTCTCACACACCACTGGGTCACCACACGGCTCTACCTTCCTTCTAACCACTATCTTCTCAAATTACTTTCCCCTTTCCCTACCACCCTCCCTGATGCCCAGAACTCTTTCTAACCTTCGTCCTTCATGTCAGTAGTTCCAGGAATAGAAGGACCAAAAGGTTTAGGGAGAAAGGTGGATGAGCCCCAGCAGCTCATCCTACAACCTCAATGGCAGGAACTGTTGAAGTCACACATCCCACCCTCATTTCGGCGCACCTTCATGTCATCTGTCTTCTCTCCCTCAGACACTGAAACCAAAACGCCAGAAAACTGAATTTAAAGGCTCTTCTGAAGGACAGAGAATTTACTTCAGACATCTGTATCTCCACAGACACAACAATCACATATAAGAAAGCCGTATCACTTGGGGCACCTGGGTGGCTCAGTCGGTTAAGTGTTTGACTTCGGCTCAGGTCATGATCACACAGTTTTTGAGTTCGAGTCTCGCGTCAGGCTCTGTGCTGGCAGCTCAGAGCCTGGAGCCTGCTTCGGATTCTGGGTCTCCCTCTCTCTCTGCCCCTCCCCCACTTGTGCTCGCTCTCTCTCAAAAATAAATAAATCTTAAAAAAAAAAAAAAAAAAAAGCTAGATCACTTACTCTCTAAACCTTGGCACATGTGAAAAGGAAATGGGGAGCTACCAGTAAGTACAACAGGAAAACTGGAATAAAGCCAGACTGTCCTGGCAACTTGCATGAGTGGTTACCAATCACATGTTCCTTTCTTTCTTTGCAGAATCTTAAAGGGGGAGAGGCAGGGAGAGATAGGCGAACAAAAAGACCCTGCACAAGCCTCTTTTCACTTCAAGTAAAACCATCACCAAAGATCATATTTACTAATGTGCTTGTTCAAGAAAGACTATAGAGGAAAAAGCTCTGAAAATCCAGTATATCTAGAAAAGGAGAAAAAAAAAAAGAGAGAGAGAGAGAAGCCAGTCAGGGCCTACAGGCAACACCAAGGATAACAAAGCATTGAAAGGTAAGGGCAGACTCTGATTTCTTTTTATTTTGTCTAGAGTCATGGTGGCACACGGATGCTCAATAAAAGTGGGAAGGAAGAGGGAGATAGTAGATAAACATCCAATCAATATCAATCCATGGAATCCTCAGGAAAAAATCCAAAAAAGTTCCGAATGTTCTTAGAAGGTAAGCCAAAATAAAACTCAATTTCAGAAACTGGAAACAAAGTGGGGTTGGAAAAGAAACACATATAAATCCTCATTCTGCTGTTAATTTGTGTGGCCTTGTGCGAATCACTTAAATTCTGTGTCCTTCCCATCCCCACCTTCAACCCTTTCCCCACCTATCAAATAAGAACGCATACTATGCTAAGGGCGCCTGGGTAGCTCAGTGGGTTGAGCTTCCAACTTCGGTTCAAGTCATGATCTCACAGTTCATGAGTTCGAGCCCCATATCAGGCTCTTGGCTGTCAATGCAGAGTCTGCTTCAGATCCTGTCCTACCCCCTCGCCCTGGCTCTCTTTCTCAAAAATAAATAAAACATAAAACATTAAAAAAAAAAAAATGAATGCATTCTATGTTAAATGAGCAGCCTCCTTCCTTCTCTATCTTATCTTCCTATACCTGAATTAAAGAAAAAAAAAATCACCAAGAGTGTAACTGGAAGATAAGCTGGTCACACTGTCTGGTCACAAAATCCAGGGACAGACAGGTAAATTTCGAAGCCAATAAAATGGCAACGAGGGTCACCAAGCTTTGGGTCAAGGAGAGAAACGAGGGGAGGTGGGGAGATTGTGGCACCTGGGGAATGCCTGCCCAACACACAAAGTACATGTTCCCTACTCCACCTAGAAGCCTGTTTAACTAGGTGGGGAATGTGGGCCCAGGGTCATCAGTACTTTTTTTTTCCTTCAGGAGAACCTGGAAATCAGCATTTTTATGTGGTAGCAACAAATTCAGATTTTTTTCAAAATACTGTGGAGTCCCACCCCACAAAACACATCTGTCACCTGGCTTTGTTCCACAGACTACCAGTTTGTAAGCTCTGTTAGATATATATATGTATACATATATAGATATAGATTTTTTTTCTTATTTTAAAGTAAGCTCTATACCCAATGCAGGACCAGAACTTAAGACCTCAGGATCAAGAGTCACATGCCTCACTGACTGAGCCTGCCAGGTGCTCATTAGATGATTCCTTTTTTTTTTTTTTTTTTGAAGTTTACTGATTTTGAGAGAGAGCACGCATGCGCATGAACATGAGTGGGATGGGGCGGAGAGAAAATTCCAAGCAAGTTCCGCACGGTTAGCACAGAGCCTGATGCAGGGCTCGAACCCAGAAACTGTGGGATCATGACCTGAGTCAAAGTTGCTCAACCCACTGAGCAATCCATGTGTCCCCCCCCATTTTTTAATGTTTATTTTTGAGAGAAAGAGAGAGAAAGCACGAGAGGGGGAGAGATAGAGAGAAAAGGAGACAGAGTATCTGAAGCGTGCTCTGTGCAGAGAGCCCCACGCAGGGTTTGAGCTCACGAATCGCGAGATCGTGACCTGGGATGAAGCCACCCAGGCACTCTGTTAGATATTTCTTAACTGCAAGGACAACAGAGAACTTTTGATGTATTATGGGCAAACATAAGGAGGAGTGGGAACCTGAGTACCACATACATTTTTTAAAGAAAAACGCAACCTCGAGGTGCCTAAGTGGCTCAGTTGGTTAAGCATCGGACTTGGGCTCAGTCATGATCTCACAGTTTGTGAGTTCGAATCACGCATGGGGCTGTCTGCTGTCAGCACAGAGCCCACTTGGAATCCTCTGACTCCCTCTCTGCCACTCCCCCGCTGGTTGTCACTCTCAAAAATAAACTTTAAAAATAACAAAGAAAAAAGAAAAATGCAACTTTACTTTCTAAAACTCAATTTCCACATAAGTTGCTGGCACACAATCATTAAGTAAACTGGGTCCTGCCAGCATTCACTCTCCTAGTACCTGTTCAAAACCTCAGGCACAGACGCTGTGCTCTCTCTCCAACTCCTTATTCCATCCCCAAGTCTTACCAACCCTCTGGTATTGTTATATGTTCTCCTTTTTGTCTTTCCTCTCACCTTGTTCCAATCATTCTCTCTGTATTCTGGAGTACTTAACCAACCTTCCAACCTGCCTCTCCTCCCCACCTGACCCATCCTGTTTCACTAATAGGATCCTCCACTTCCAGTGGCCCCCAGGGGTGCTGCACCAAGTCCGAATCTTTCAAACTCAACTCAAGACCCTCCGAAGTGCCAAATCCGACTACTCCAACTTCCTCCTGGCTCAGTCACCTAGGCGTATGGCGACCATCTCCTCTGTGCCAATCAATGCCTTAGTTCCCTTCCTAAAATGCTCTCTTACGGTCTCTCCAAACTCAACACCCAATCTCCATCATACCTCCACCACAAAATGCAATCTTCCCAGGCCATCTGAGTCCAGGGAGATCTCCTCTTCCTCCAAAGTCATAACTCTAATTGTGAGGATCCCAATGTACTTTTTGCTGTACCTTCTATTACTACTTACACCATGTGCTTGTCAAATTTTGTGATTATGGAAGGGGGAACCATGTAGTATACCTCTTGTACAAACATACCACACACATGCAGTGTTACATGCAGCAGCTCAGTAATGAAATAAATGTACAGAGTTAATTAACCCAAAGCACACAGCATTTCCAAACTGTAAGAAAAAAAATTACTTGTAACTAAAACATTACATGATCTGACAGCTCATAACTAGCTATATATTCAAGTTCAATCCTAAAATAGACACAGTTATCAAAGAGTTTTATTCAACTCCACATTGTTTCTCATCAGATGAGATTCACAATAAAAGGATGGCATGTTAATACTATATCCTATCAAATATGAGCTATAATCACTTTGCTCAGTATGTTAGTTTATTTCAGTGACATTTAATGCTTATTCATTAGTTTATGCAGTTGAGTAGCCCCCCTTCACCCCAAAAAAGTTTTCTGAGGGTTGTTTTAAAGTACTTTTAGCCAAGTGTACTTCCATACCACGCAATACAGATAGCTTTTAAAACTCACCATGGTTGGGGAAAAACTCCTCATTTTCATGTCGTTTATCCATATTCTTGCTACTTCTTTATTAGAAGACTCTTTCTTTACTGTACCATTGCTTACATCAGCTGAGAGGGGGAGAGTCATTACGTTTTAGAACAAAATCTGAATTTCTTTTCCAACAGTTTTTTAAAAATTCAGTAGTAATGGAAACCAATTTGACAATAAATTATATTAAAAAATAAATTAAAATTCAGTAGTTTACTCACTTCACAAATAAAAGAATACCAATCTGCTTATCACTAACTTAAATTAAGCATAAGGATAAATAAAAACATTCAAAGCAATATGTTATACGGAAGTAAGAATTAACCTTAGAAAACAAGTACCTTAAACAGAAATGTATGTACAGGAAATTTGAAAACTATCAAAAAGACACCTTAATTAGAACTATTTGATAGTTTATTTCAACACAAATACCAAGAGCTAGCATTACTTTGGGAGACTTCACTTGGTTATCAAAAAACCCCACAAAAATTGGTGTTAACACCAAGACAGAATCAACCTCACCTGAGTTGATGATACTCGCTTTCAAGGCAAAATAATTCTTTCTTGGAAGGAAAAAAAACAAAACAATTTGGAAATTCCCAAGTTCTTCCTTCCCTCAGAATAAAGATCCAAACAATGAATCTTCTTCTATACCAGTGCTCCGCAAACTCTTTTTACATACAGCAAGAGAACTGAATCCTTCAACTCGATATTAGACCAAGTAGAACTTCCTGACTGAGTCGAGAGCCCCACAGCCAGCCTGCATCCCTGAAGTGCTCACTCTAGCTACGTGGGACCCCTGAGATCACAGTGTGAAAACCACATCAAGAGGACTGGTTGGATCTTACCTGCTCTACCGAGAAAGATAGGGAGTGTTTGGGAGGCCTGCCACTTGGGACTTCAAAATAACAAAGTGTTAACAAAATAAGGAGGCTAGAACAGAGACAATGAATTTATTTGTTTAACGTAACTGTGGGACAGCCAGTGAACAGTCTGCAGAGTTACAGGACTGGTCCTCAAGTGAGAGCTCAGAACCCAAAGAGAGACCCAAAGGGCTCATGGCTCCAAAAGGGGTAATACCCGAAGTAAGTGAAGGAGGAACATGCAATATCTTGCTCTTTGCAGTTTCATACTTTACTGTTCTTCCCCTTCAGTAAAAAGATGATCCTCTGCTACAACACAAAAGTAAGCTTATCTTTGGCATTCGCTTACATGTTTCTTTTCCAGCCCTGGTCCAGTCTGACAGTTTCTCAGGCTGCCACACAGGATGGCCTTGATTTGTACTCTTTTGTCTTTTTAAAACTACTCCACTGGATATGGGAGATGTTACTGTACTAAGTACTGCTCGATCAGCTCCAAATCTATCCTGTTTTGTTTTGCTTTCTAAACTTCCCTCACAATAACAATTTTCTTTCAATTATGAGGACATGTGCTGATCTGAGGAGTGGAATGCTCAGAAAGCCACTCGAAAAAGCAGCAGTATTTCTCCTCAAACCCAAAAACATTTCATGAAAGCTGCTTCCACTAACTGCTGATCATGCCCCTGCGTCTCCCAGGAGCCATTCCAGATGCTGCCCTGCACCCTGGCTAGGGTCAGGGCCATGGTCCTGCTCTCTATGGCAGAAAATAAAAATCAGTCATGAGGCAGTTAAAATGGTTTTCCAGTGGGCATTTAGGGGCCAGGTTGCAGTTAGTTCAGGACAATGACCTTGAGTGAACTATGACCATAAAGCCGCAATGGTATGGACTCAAAGAAAAGATTAAATTATCTGATATTTCAAATTGCATGTCACTGGAGACAAAGTTAGTTCTACATCACGCTACAAACGCTTTTTGCCTGTTGCTTTAGAACGCCCCAGCCTTATTTATACACATAAGCACAACTTCCAAGCAGTCAATTCTGCCACTAAGTTATATATTGGTCTATATCAGGTATTAAAACTTATTTCCCACAATTAGAAATACAAAGCAACTGTTGAGAAAAAGAGACTGTCCATACAATACCTATCATCTCATTCCGAAACCCTAATAAAATGCGACTTATGTACTAGTATAAATCATTGGGAGCCTCCATCCTATCTCCTTAATCCAACATACAGTACTCTCAAAGAAATCTTTTTTTTTTTAATAATTTATTGTCAAATTGGTTTCCAAACAACACCCAGTGTTCAAGCCAACAAGTGCCTTCCTCTGTGCCCATCACCCACTCTCCCCCCTCCCACACCCCCCTCTCCCCTCAGTTTGTTCTTAGTCTTTCAGAGTCTCAAGAAATCTACTTTTAAAAAAAGGCACCAATTCCTAGGTAAATAGAACTGACCAGAAAATAGTGGTCAGCTCAGACTATAACTGTGGTCAGTTATCCTTTCCAACAGTGCCTGCCATGGTACTGTTACACAAAAGGCACTTCAGCTGAATGTAGAGGGAAGGAAAGAATATCGCTGTTAAGAAGTCACATTTTTCAGTTTCTAAAACTAAACTAAAATATGATATAGCTAAGATTTTTAAAAACACCGATTAATTACATTTTACCCTTAAAAATTACCTTACTACACTAAACATGAAGCTTCCTCTGAACACTCCACTTAAAACTGTAACCTCTTCCTGCCCCATACCCCATTTTCTGTTTCTTTCCATAGCGCTTATCCATATTGGACATACTATAGAAGTCATTTTGTTTATTGTCTGTCTCTCTCCACTAGGATGCAAGCTCCATGACAGCAGAGATTCCAACAGTTTTCCTCCCAGTCATAGCCTCAAAATTCCAGAACAGCAATTAGCATATAGTAGGTACTCAATATTTGCTGAATAAATGAGCAACAACAAACTCCAAAGAAAAACTGTAAAATCTATATTCCTTATGTATAAATGAACTCTTTAAAAATGTAATCAAACCATTTTTGAACTTTCCCCTTTAAACCCTATCCTTAATGGATTAGCTAGTGGTGATGGTTAAACTGTGAATATACTAAAATCTACCCACTGTATACTTAAAAAGGGAAAATTTTATGGTATGTACGTTATATTTCAACAAAGCTGAAAGTAAAGTAGCAAGTAATATATGGGTTGCTCATTCTTCAAAAAAAAATACAGTAAATTATTTTATAATGAAGACATATATATTTTAAAACAGAATTTACGAAATACACGACTATCCACAAGCAATGAAGCCAATGACAGTCAAAATCACAAAACTGTAAAAGTCACAGCTAAACAGTTAAGTATCAGTATCAGTTTAAAGCCAGTTAATTCACACATGGTCCAAAGACCACCAGTAACAGCACCTCCAAAAAGCTTGTTAAAAATGCAGAATCTTGGGCCCCAACCCAGACCTACTGAATGATTCTTGTTTTGAACCAGATCACATAAAGTTTGAGAAGCACACATTTAAAGGACTGAGAAAGTGTTAACTAGTTATTCCCAATATATAAAACCAATATCTCATGGTGTTAATGAACGCAGCCACCTGAAAATTCCATACTGTACTTCAAGATAAATGCTAAGGCTTCTAAATTTCTTCTTTTTTTGAATTTTATAAATACTGTAATTTGCAAAGAGTCATACAGACATCTCCTCATGCCTAGTTCTTTTAAGTCCCAAGAAAACCCTTAAAAACACACTGACCTATTTTACCAAAGGGAGACAGGTGACACTATTGCAACAGAAAGACTTACTAGCTGCTGTTGCAACTGGCTGAGCAATATTAGCTGGTGGCTTCAGTTTCATGAGTTCGTTCAGACTATTATTTTTTAGTAGATCCTTCAGCTGAACCTGGTCTTTTGAGGGTGCAGAGGTCATGGCATTTCGTACTGCTGGTGCTGAGACTGAAGGGCGTGTGTTTGCAGTAGTCTGGATAAACTTTGTTAACGTGATGGTCTGCCTATTCGTTGTTACAGGTGGTGTTTTAGTCATTACAATTGTAGATCCCAAGGTCGGAAGCTGATTTATTTGATTCAGCACAAATGTTGTAGTAGATGGAGGCTGCTGCTATAAAAGAAAACCATAACACATCAGACCACTGAGAAGTACTTTACTCTCTAACACAGCCTAGATCCACAAATACCTAAGGCCATTCAAAAATCTAAAACCATGGGCTCAGTCAGTTGAGTGTCTGACTCTTGATTTCAACTCAGGTCATGATCCCAGAGTCATGGGATCAAGCTCCGTGTCAGCATGAAGCCTGCTTAAGATTCTCTTTCTCCCTCAGTTCCCTCCCCCCCCCCCCCCCCCCCCCGCTCACCCCCCTCTCTTTAAAATTAAGAAGGGGCACCTGAGTGGCTCACTCAGTTAAGCATCCAACACTTGCTTTGGCTCAGGTCATGATCTCGTGGTTTTTGGGTTCAAGCCCCGCATTGGGCTTTGCGAGCCTGCTTGGGGTTCGCACTGTGTGCCTTCCCTGCTCCCAAGCGCATGCTCTCTCTCTCAAAATAAATAAACCTTTAAAAGTTAATAATAAAAAAAAAAATCTAAAACTGACTTTAATTCTTATCTAACCGTGGCGCTGTATTTTTAATTAAATATGCCTAACTATAAACTACCAAGTTCAAATAAACCACTTTGAGAGGGGAAAAAAAAGGTCTAGTAGTAGTGTGGCATTTTCTATAACTGTCAGGGGCAGCAAGATTAAAAAGGACCATCCCAAGCAAGCTATGATGTAGAGCAACCCTATATAATACAAGGACTAGTAAGAGAAAGAATTTCTAATTCCAGCACTGCCTCAACTAGGTCAATAACCTTAAGCAAATCACTTCCCCTGGAGGCCCATGCTCTCTGAAGTCCATTTTCCATTTCTAACATTCTGTGATTCTTATACGATACTTTGTTTGCTATCATACAGACTATATCAACGTTCAGAACTTAAAACACAAAACCACCAAGCAGCATTTTATTTTTTGAAGATTTTATGTAATTTCTGCACCCAATGTAGGATTCGATCTCATGACCCCAAGACCGAGAGTCTCATGCTCCAACGACTGAGCCAGTCAGGCGTCCCCAAGCAGCATTTTAAATACCTATCTCTCAAGAATGATCCACGGAATACACCAGTATCACCAATATCAAATACTGGTGATAATACAGGTACTACCTTTGAGCCTAAGAAAAGCTATACAGCATTTTATTTTTTATAGTTGGGAGTGGGGAGGGGACTTTAGGAGCTGGACAAAAATGCAGGAAAAAAAGGTCAAAGATGTAAAGGATGATAAACTATCTGTGATCTTAAGCAACTGAAGTACAACTGAGCATTTTTAGAAATTTCAGTCTATGAAATCTCCCTTTCCTCTTCAAAGGATTTGTTATTTTTCCATGACTCCTATAATAAGAATTTTGTAGATTACCACTTATCCCTCCATTTTTAAGCAGGCAATTTTTTTAAAGATTTATTTAAGCAATGTCTACACACAATGTAGGGATCAAACTCACAACCCTCAGATCAGAGTCACAGGCTCTTCCAACTGAGCCAACCAGGCATCCCACTACCTATCACTTTTAAATAAAGCCCTTAACAATAATATATCATAAATTTCAAATTTTTAACTAGGTTGTCCTTTACACCACTGCTATGTTTACGGTAAAATCAGAGGAACTCTGTATTTAAAACACAATTACGATCACATAATGGACAAAATCTGAAATCGACAAGGAAAAAGGGAAAGTGTAGTGGGTTAATGTGTAGTTCATAAATTTTGTATCATTTACAAGAAGTAAATTCAAAAATTTTTCTGTTTTATCCTAATTGTCTTTTGATCAACGTAACTACCAGAAGAATGAAAGAAATATTTTATCAAGTAGGAGGTGAGAGTAGTATATTGCAAAGAAGAAGCAAAAAGCTGAACTAGTAAGATAAAAACTACTTCATATTACAAGTTATTTTCTGACTATAATCCTAAGCCATTTTAGTAATAATGCCAAATATAAATCGTTCTTACCCTAACATTTAATAGTGCTGGAGTAGGTACCGTCTCTTGTTCTGGTTTAACAGGAACTGCTGCTTCAGTCTCCAAACCTAGTTCTAATGCACTAAGTGGCACTGACTGGAGAGAAAATAACATCAGAGAAAAAAATAAAAAATGACCGCAGTGAACTGTTTCAAGAACGAAAGATGCATCATTTTATTAAAACAAAAAAGTTTTACAGTGAAAAAAATCTGATACCAAGTATAATCTTTCCAAGTACAACATCTTCACAAAACTATGCTAACACCAGAATCTTATTTTAACTTCCAAAGAAAGTGTATAGTGAAACCTCAGAAGACCCCCATAAAATACAAAGACAACTAGCAAGGAAATTAACAAACCTCCCATAAGAGCTCTAAATAATACACCTCTTTTATATAAATATATATGTATATCAAAGCAGAAAACGTCTTAACTTCTCACTGCAAGTATTTTCCATATCATGAAGACTAATAACATAAAAATAACATGCACATGCATATTTAAAATTATGTCTTGGGGCGCCTGGGTGGCTCAGTCGGTTGAGCGTCTGACTTGGGCTCAGGTCATGATCTCACGGCTCAGTTGGTGGGTTTGATCCCTGCATCAGGCTCCTGGAACCCACTTAGGATCCTCTCTCTGTCCCTCCCAAACTTGCGCTTGTGCGCTCTCTCTCAAAAATAGCATTAAACATTAAACATTAAAGAAATTTTTAAAATATGTCTCAATAATACCTATTTCTATAGGTAGAAATTAAAATTAAACAATCTACTTTTTACAGAGACTTTGGAAAAACTCTTACCTGCTGAACTGGAGGAGTAGGTGTTGGAGTTGCAAGCCCCGCATCTCCGCCATCAATATCAAAGAGGTCATTCGGACTAATTCCACTCTCACTCAAAGCAGCAAGCAGTAAATCTTGCCCTGGCTCGACCATCTTTAGAAGAGAATATTTAATGTTAACATAAAAAAACTTAAAATGGCAATTAACTCTCTCCTAAATATAAACCAACATTTTTTACCGGATCCATCCACTTGATATTTATGAAGAACCTACTACACGTCAAGTAAGAAGGACTAACAAGAAATAGTTTCTGGTTCCAAGAAATTCACAGTAAGATGGAAGGGACAGAGAAATATGTAAAACACAGCAAGAATATCTGTGTACAAAATGCAGTGGAAACAGAAAAGGAATGCTAAACTTTGCCTGGGGATAGAAGGCAAAATACAAAATGACGGCAGGGGGACGAAGATGACCAGGAACTGAGTCTCAAGGAAGAAATCACAAGATGGGTAAGCATCTTCTGGACAGCACATTAAAATTTATGGAGGGGGCGCCTGGGTGGCTCAGTCAGTTAAGCATCTGACTTCAGCTCAGGTCATGATCTCACGATCTGTGAGTTCGAGCCCCGCGTCGGGCTCTGTGCTAACAGCTCAGAGCCTGGAGCCTGCTTCCGATTCTGTATCTCCCTCTCTCTCTGCCCCTCCCCTGCTCATGCTTTTTCTCTCCTGCTCTCAAAAATAAATAAAAAAAATTTTTTAAAAATTTATGGAGGCACGAAAGACATTAGTACTTTAAGAACAACGGTTACAGCAATTTACCATTGGTATAGAAGCTCAGGACAGAAATCCAAGGCCCAGACAGAAGATGACAGAAGATGTCGCCCACAACCTTCTATACCATGTTAGAAAGTTCACTTAATCCTGTGGGTGGTAAGGGTCACTGAAGAGTTTTCAGATGGAAGACGGCACGACACAGTCAGATTTGTGACTTAAGATCACTCCACAGAAGTATGGAAGCAAACTGAGAATGGGCAGAATAAGACCAGAAGCAGAGAGACATTTTAGGAAACTGCTACGCAGACCGAGAGAGAAGGTGTGCTGCAATAGCAGAGTGTGAAAAGAAAGGGGGATGGATCCCAGCTATTTCGGAAGGACAATCCGTAAGGCTAAGTTTCTATGGAAGCTCAAAATAAAAAAGAATATGAAATACACAAAAAGCATGAATTGATGATTTAGAGATAAGCCAACACAAAGTGAAAAAATAAATATTGAGCCCAGGACACCCAAAAATGAGTTATATAGTTTAGTAGGGGAAAATGAAGCAAGCAAATACATTTTACGTTCCGGTTTTCCAACTGTACTCTAAGGAACCAAATGTACTTTGATTCAATGTATCAAAATGAATTAGCACCAAAATGAAGTTTTGTCCATTTTGTAGGGGAAAAAACACATAACAACTTTCTCAATTTTTAACTTCTGTCATTATCAGAAATAACCAATTTATATACATAAACAGAAAAAAATGACATACTTGTTTTTCTCAAAACACTAATTTCATGTTACATAAATATAACTAATTTTCAGCTAGTTCATTTTTTCTTAGGCTTTGTGACAGATTTAAACGTCAGTGGCTTCATTATGTCCTACTAAAAGAAAGGAGTTAGCCACCATGACCATGACTTCCCACGTCTAAGAACTACTGTTTCAAATGAAAGCAAGATACTTACCGGAGAAATCTTCTACTAGGTAGGCCTATGTCACATGAGCCTCAGTATCAATTAGAAAGAAGTTCTAACAGAAATATGAATGAGTTTAAGATAGAAACCACTGGTACCCAGAAATGAAACTGAGAGCAGACTGTTTATAGAGGGCCTCATACGACCCCAAGGAAGAAGAGATAAGCCAAATGAGATTTCCCCAACATCTTTCAGAGAAAGGAAAAGAAGTCTATGGAATAAATCTTGGGCAGGAAGGAGGACAGTAACTCCTTAGAACATAGACTAATTATGTTTTACAAAGCTCACACAGTGTTAGGCTCTTCATGTACACTGTGAGCCCATGACAACCCTGAAAAAGATAGGCCTTACAATGTTAGAGATGAAACTGAGGCACAGAAAGCTTACATCACCTACACCTACCCAGACCTACACTGTTCAAACTCCAAAAGCCCATGCATTCTCTTTCCAATGAACAGATCGAGAAGTCAATGTTGCTAACCTAAGAAATTTCGATACTTAACTTTGGAATAAACGCCAATTTGAGATTAGAACTGGAAGGAAGACAGATTATTGGACAGCAAGATGGAAATGGTGTGAAGGTATATAGAGGAGACAAACAGGAGAAACGTCCCAATAGAGATGTAAAATAGACAGCTGACCATACTTTACAAACTATTCCTAGTACGTAGTACAAACGTGTACCAAGAGCTACGCCAAGGCTTTAGAAACATCGTCAGGGGCGCTTGTGTGGCTCAGTCAGTTAAGCATCCGACTCTTGGTTTCAATGAGGTCATGATCTCACAATTCATGGATTCAAGCCCCGCATCTGGCTCTATGCTGAAAGCACATGACAGCACAGAGCCTGCTTGAGATTCTCTCTCCTTCACTCTGCACCTACCCTGCTTGCTCACTAAGTAAATAAACATTTAAAAATTAAAAAATAATATTTTTAATCCACAAAATACTTCACTAAGACCAGTGACCTGGGGGAATGTGGGGTGGTCTTGGCCTCTTGCTATGACTAATCTTGACTTAGATTGATAAAACTCCAGAGACTATCAAAATGTCATCTTTTTAAAGTCAATATTATAAATAATGATTTACTTACACTTGAAACAAAAATACATTGTTTTTTTTAATGTTTATTTTTTTAGAGAGAGAGAGAGAGAGAGAGAGAGAGACAGAGCATGAGTGGGGGATGGTCAGAGAGAGAGAGGGAGACACAGAATCCAAAGCAGGCTCCAGGCTCTGAGCTGTCAGCACAGAGCCCGACGCAGGGCTCGAACTCACGAACCGTGAGATAATGACCTGAGCCGAAGTCGGACACTCAACCGTCTGAGCCACCCAGGCGCCCCAAAAATACATTATTTTAAACCAGTGATTCCTAAACTAAAGACCAAAGAACGCTTGGGAGGCCAAGGGATCCATTAATCCATTAGATGCACACCAAGCCCTGCTTAATTATACTAAAAAGGACAAAAACATCATTAATGAAAAAAAAATCATTGAAAAGCATTACTAAATTCATGAGAGGTTTTCAAAACATATTTTCTGAACAGTGAGCACTGAAAATACAAAAATATCATCATGTAAGGAAAAACTTGGTATTTTTTACAAGAAATAACAGCAGTTATAAATAACACTCTCAATGACCTACTGAAAATTCATTCATAGGAATCACAATTTAAGACCTCTATCCTCAGTAGTGACTTGGTAATGACAATGACTTTTACAAACCATTAATGAAGAAGACTTTAGGTTTACATTCATCTTCTACACAAAATCTAGGGATCTTTTTATTATTACTATTTTTTTTAAAGTTTACTTTTGAGAGACAGAGAATAAGAGGAAAGGCAGAAAGAGCCAGAGACACAGAATCCGAAGCAGGCTCCAGGCTCCGAGGTGTCAGCACAGAACCTGACGTGGGGCCATATCATGACCTAAGCCCAAGTCAGACACCCAACCGACTGAGCCACCCAGGCAACCCTAGGGATCCTTTCTTAGCCAGCTGGGCACACATTCTTTACTTGCGCTTTTTTGCAGCGAGAAAGGGGGAAAGGGATACGGAGGAACATCTAATGCCATTCCCTAATCCCATTAGGCAACACTCTTAATATTTAATTTTCCTATTCTGAAACTATTACAGACTCAGAATTTCAGTGTTCAGGCTGAGAGAGCTCTTAAAAAGGTTATATTATTCAGTCTTCTCCTCACCTTACAAGTAAGATTTATTCTTCAGAAGAAAAACAACATTTTCACTTTGAACTCTCTAAATACAATATAAATGCAAATACTGTTAGATAGATTTAAGAGAACTGTTTTACAGTGTTTCTAACAAAGAATTTCATAGACCTAAGTGACGTTTTACATGTAGCAATGTAACAAACCCAAAAATTACTCACCTCAGAGTGGTTCTATCTCAAACAATGAACAAAAGGTTCCATTTTTATCATAAACACATTCGAAAATAACATCTATTTCAAAATAGTACACCTATGAAAACGTCTACGATAATTAAGAAACAAGGACACAGTAGTAGAGAGAAACGAAGAGCCAACCTTGGCAGGAGGAGACTGAGAAACAATAGCCAATCAGAAGAACGCAAGGGTACGGTTCCCACTGAGAATACCAACACTGAAACCTATCAACCAGGACGAGACTGCTCTTGGTGAGGCCGAAAGCAGATCTGTGTAGCTCTGGACAGACACAAGGGGCCTATCTGCAGCAGTGGTGGCACAGACAATGGAATCAAACAGAATATCTGGGTTCAAATCCTGGCTACATCATGCACTAGTAGTATAAGACGATCCAGTAATAATGTAATCAATAACTTGTTTCCTCAAATGAGAATAAACACAGAACCTATTTTATAGGATTGCTGTTGCATAAATGTTGTATTGCTAGCTATTAACTATCACTTTGATAAATATTAGTATCATGTCAAAAATACAAGTTTTCTTCCACATCACTGATGCAACACTTTATTTTCTAAAATCAAACTTCACTTGTTGGTAATCTATTCAATAATTTCCAAATTAGTTCTATAAAACACTAGTTCCTTTTCACCTGTAAGTGTCACCTCTTCAATTTGTCCTGCTAATCAGTCAGTTTGCCTAGAGGAGACCGGTAGACCTCTTCATGTAAAGATATCACTTAGGAAGTATCTTTGCCAGAACTAATCCCAAACAGAGCTTTTTCTCTTTAACACCAAGCATGTCTGACTTTTAACTCCGCTTCAACTTTGCTTTCACAAAGCCCAGACATAACGATTGACATTCAGCTTAAGAAGCTGAGGGATAATGATCCACTCAGAATTTAGCTAATATAGTCCATGAACAAGATATTTTAGTATCTACTGAATGCTAGTTCCTTAATTAAGAACACCAGGAGACGGGCGCCTGGGTGGCTCAGTGAGTTAAGAGTCCAACTCTTGGTTTCAGCTAAGGTCATGTTCTCACCGTTTTTTGAGTTCAAGCCACACATCAGGTTCTGGACTGACAGTTTGGGGCCTGCTTGGGATTCTCTCCCTCTCTCCCTCTTCCTCCCTCAAAATAAAAAAATTTTAAAAAAATTAAAAAAAATCAGGAGATATAAAAGTTAATACAAAAAAGCTCATTACCTTGAGGGACATAATTTGTATTTTTAATAGCTATTTTTCAAGGGAGCAGTTGCTCACTAAAGTTTGCCTCTTCCTGCTCTCTCTACAAAATTTATAGGAAGAATGGATTCACAAAGGAAGGTGCAGATAACAAACTTTCAAATATGCTTTACGAAAAAGCACATGAAAGAATGGAGGGGGTGGGACAGCTTTCTTGATTACCACCATCAAATTCAGATGGCTAGACACCTTGAGATTTACTAGTGTTGATTTTCTCTTTTAACCCTCCAGATAATTCATGAATAAATATTACCTGTTATCCTTTTGTCGCAGATAAAAACTGAGGCTTAGAGAGATGAACTGTAACAACGTAACAACAAAGCAAGCATGGAGCAGACAGAGTTAGAAGCCCAGGAGCTCTGACCCCACACCCCCCCAAGATCCTGTACCCTTAACCCTAGAACATATATTTCAATCTGCTGGTCACACCACAGTGAGCTGTCAAGTCAATTCAGTGTATCATGATCAGCATTCTTAAATATTTCGGTACAGAACAGAAAACTAGTGCGGTGTGCGAGAGGATAAACACTATCTCGTGACATGACTTTTTCAGTTCCATGTGTGCATACGTACTAGGTTACAATGTAAAACATGTCTTACCAGGGGACGCAATAAAAAGGTTTTAAAATCATTACTCTGTACTATATACTGCCACCCAAGAATTAAGTAAGCAAGTTATTTTGATGGGTTTTGTACTGTACTCATAAAACAGGAGTTCCCGCTCTCCAAGAGCCTGTCTTTCCATCTACACAAAATTTCAGTGATATCCCAAGATTATCCTTACTAACAAGTTCGACTACATCAAAGGGAATCTTCAGCATAAAAAAACAAACAAAAATAACAAAGACAACTGCAAAAACTTAAGGATATCATTTTGGTTACTAATTAGCTATTTACTGTGAAAGCCATTCTTCTCAGAAAGGATCTTCACACCACTTTTAGGCAGGCGAAGCATGGGCACCGAGAGACTCATGAAGTCAGCTTACTTGGTAAGACCAGACCTCAGATGCGAGGGTTCAGGACCTTCACAGGAGGCAAGTCTCAAACCAGAGCTCCATTTAGAAACTAAGAAACCCCAAAACATAGCTGCAGCTAGAGTCTTTGAGATGAATCACTTTCAAAAGCATGTAAAGAACCTCCACACTGTCGGTTTTGGGGCAGGACATAATTCCAGCAAAACCCTTCAGTAAAACGGCCTGACACTTAACAGCATCCGATGAATGGATGAGCGGACTGTAAGGCACCAACTGAGCCTCCCTCTCTATTACTTACCCACCGGCTAGGGTAAAATTTACTTAGAATTCTATAGACAACTGTGTGTAATAAAGTTAGATGGGGAGATAGAAGAGCAGAAGCCAAAAGAAAAAATAAAGATGTTTTTCCAGATAAAGTAAATTTTGGAAGCAGCTCCCTTAAACAGAAAATTAAAACGTTCCCCTGCTCGCCAAACCACTGTCCCAGCAAGGCACGCGCAGCAAACTCTGCCTTTTATCCCAGACGCGCTCCACGAACCGTCTGCGGGCGCGATGCTGCCCTCCCCACGGCTGACGACGGACTCGCTCCGGACGGCCGTGGGCAGACGGGAGAGGAATCCCGCCGCCCCGCCAGCCGGTTCGCGTCTCCAGTGCTCCGCCGACGAGCTCCGGGGCAACTCCGGCTTTGACAGCCTTCTAGACCTTCCTGGCCGACTCCGCTCAAGCCCTACTTCGTCCCTAATCATGGCTGTGCAGAGGGGGAAAATCATCTAACCCAACACAAACAGCTAATAATCAACTTGCAAAGGTCAAAGGGGGCCCAGTTTTGAACCTTCCCTCAGCAACACGTGTTTAGTACAAACTTCCGGGTGCGGTTACAATTGGCTGCGCAATTCAATGGATAAAAACGTTGCTTTCTTCGACTCTCATTTTCTTGCCCGTTCTTTCCCCACGTTTCTCAACCAGCGACTCCCCAAAACAAAAGCTTCCTACAGTAAACGAACCCGCAGGTAAAAAGGGCTTCTCCGTGCGAGGATCAAGGCAGCGGTCCGCAAACATTAAGCCAACGGCAGCACAAAGCCGGGGTGGGAAGGGGAGGAGCTGGACGCCGGGGTCAGGAAAGAAACAATCACAAGGGTTCGGGCACATCCACGTCTCCTCAGCGGCTAACCCGATCCCCAGCCACTTCAGGGAAACCACCCGCATACGCTGGTTTGGGGAACTTTGGATGCTCGTTACGCCAAGCACTCAGAGTAGCAAACCCGCAACTGCCCTTCTCCGCATAGACGCTCAGGGTCCGGGAGGCGAGCGAGCAGGACACAAAATTAACCTCATCACCCGGTGAGGCTGGAGGGTGGCCCCCACGTGTCCCACGTACCGCTTCGACGCCCTGAGAGCCAGGTAATCAGAAAACTGCAGGTGGGGGGGTCCAGATTTGGGGCGCTCCCATCGCCTCCCGCACTCGCCCCAAACGGGGGGCAATCCTCCGGCGGGAGGACTTTTGAAGGATTGCGGAGCTCACTTTCCTGCGGGTCCGGGACCTCGTAGTTCTCGAGAGGAGCGGGGAGAGCAAGGGGGGCGACCCAAGTAGAGTCGGTGCCGGCGTCCGCAGACCCGGCCTCCCCGCCCAAACTGGGTGCCTCCGGCCCGGGACAGCGGGGCCCCCGGGGCTCGGGCGCCCCACGCGCAGCGACCGCAGGGCCCGGCGCTGACGGGCGGAGGAAGCGAGCGCGGCGGGGCTGCCGCTGGGACCGTGCCCCCGAGAGCCCTGGGGCGCGCAGCTGAGGGGGGGGCGGCAAGGGGCGAGGGAGGCCCCAAGCCGGGGTGAGGTGGCTGCCCCCCCCAGCCCGGCCCCACACGGCCCCCTGAGGAGGGTGGGAGTGGGAGGCTGGCTGTCCGGGAGGGGGAGTGTGGAAGCAGAAGAGGACTAAGGGAAGGACTTACTTTCCCCGCGGGATCCGACGCCGGAACAGCTTCTCCCGGGTGGCGAGAGCTTGAAGAACTAGAGGCGACTGGAGCGGAGGCGGCGGTGGCGGCGGCAGCAGCGGCGTCCGGCTCTGCCTACCTCCCCGCCGCCATCTTGACGCCCCTCCCCCCGGCCCCCCCGCCCCGCCAGAGGGGAGGGGGTGGGGCGACGGATGAGGCGCCGCGCGCACGCAGCGCGCGCCGCGCGCCCCACGTGACTTCCTCCCTTTCCCCCCCCACCCCCCCGCTCCCCAGCGCCCCCCTCCGCCCCGCCTCCCTCCTAGGTGAAGGAAGATGATTTCCCCCCCCATCTTGACCGCCTCCTGTCTTCGCTGCCAAGCACGGACTCCGCCGGCCCCAGCCGACCCGGTACCAGTGGTTGGATCCAAGAGAATTCCGGAACCCAAACGGTCCATTACCGCGGCTCCGGGGTGGGCGAGGGGTGAGGGGGCCGGGTTTCCGAGAAGGGGGAGGGGGGAAAGCGAAGGCCTCCTGGAAGAGTCACGTGTCTACTGCTTCCGCCGGCGCTCAAAGACCTCGCGAGAATTCCGTTCCCCCTCCCTTTCTGCCCCACGGGCCGTCGGGAGGAAGGTCCGCAGTCTGGTTTTGCCACGAGGAGGTCAGCCGGTGGGCCGGGCGCATGCGTCCCATACCTGCTTTCAAAAGTCGGGCTAGGAGGGGCCCGAAGCTATTTTCAAAACCTTTTGATGTGTGGCTTAGGCCCAGGAAGTTACCTAGCGGCGTCTATGTCACTTTGGAAAGCTCTTTATTACCCAGTCCATCCTAGAAAAAAGTGTTCGCGTATTCTTTGCTTGTTAGGCTCGCTCAAAGCACTTTATTCAATATGAAACCGCAGTATAACTCGGAGACCTTTGGCTGGTCCACTGTCACTATCATACCCTTAGGCGTGTGACCAGAGTCAGCCCCACTTCTTTTTTCTGAACTATTGCTCTTAATTAATGATTGTTGCAGGAAAGGTTTGTCGCCACCACCTCTCCCTTCCTTATTTTCTTCTTCTTCTTCCCCCTATTGTTACTACTACTACTACTATTATTATTATTAAATGACCTAACAGAATAAACAAATTAACTTCTTGGTAGCCCTTTTGTAAAGTCATTCTGAATGCTGTTTGACTCCGTTGCTTAGGTAATAGGCACGCCTGGGTGAGTCTTGCCCCCTACTGGCGGCGCATCCCGCTCGCCCTGTGTTGAAAGGAACCAAGTACCCAAACAGTTGGAGGTTAAGGTGTGAGCTCCTCAAGAGAAAGGAGAGGGAAAGTGGGGAGGAAAAAGAAAGTAGTCATGACAAGATGATTATGCATCTTCCAAGTTGGCGTTTACATACATAAGTATGTGTTATATATATGTATATTTATGTAAGGGAACATTTAAAAATTGCTGAATAATTGCTTTCATGATTTCATTTCATCCTTACACACAAAGAAACCTGGCAAAGGTAAAAATGGTCAAAACTAGTCCCATAAGAACAAGGCCCTCATGTGTCCTGTTCACTGCTACCCACTAGACTAGTCCTAGTGTATGGTCTAGCGTCGATGACACCAAACAAGCTGTTGCAAATCTGTCACATTATGAAAGGAGAAGGAAAAGAAAGGAGAAAGGATGCACCAAAAAACCCTAAAACACTGTATTGAATGCATCAGCGTCTTCTGAGCTCGGCCGGGTACAATTTGGTTTCCGAGTGGCCCTCAAACTCCAGCTGCGCACTAGGCCTAGGTAGATACGAGATTCTAGAAAGTGGAGGTCTGACCTAAAACTACCTTTAGAGCATCCAAGCCAGATCCTGGCTGCCGGATCTGCATAGTCTCCTTCTCTGGGACCAAAGTGAAAGATGGGGTTCCAGGAGGTAGTGCGATATAACTGCGTGTTCGCGCACAATGTCACACACAAGGTCATTCCCTGCGGCATTATTTGTAGAATCAGAAGATGGGAAGCGAACTAAGTGTCTCCGAGGAAAGGACTGGTTAACTGAACTGTGTACTTTCCTTCAGCGAAAAACAGTCGTTCAGGAGAACGGAGCACCTCTATCTATGAAAACCTGTAATAATATATTTCGCCTGTGTGTACACGCAGAGCGTTTCAGAATGACGCTGCAAAGAGCAGTTGTGTCGGGATAGGAGTCAAGCTACTGACGACCAGAAGCAGGAGGAAGATTTATGGGGTTCCCCCCAGAACAGAGATGCTATTGGGAGCAGTTAATTCAAAAATAAAACAAAGACAAAACAAAACCCTGTCGAGGCATGGTACTGACTTACCCATGGCTGCTAAAAGTGCCCTTCTCACTCCACTCAACAAGTATTTATTGAACCCTTACTATGGGCCAGGTACATTGTTAGAGATAAAGGGCACAAATTTAAGAAAACCAAATGCCCATTGATTAATGTTCTTACAGCATTGGGGCGCCTGGGTGGCTCAGTCGGTTAAGCGTCCGACTTCGGCTCAGGTCATGATCTCGCGGTCTGTGTGTTCGAGCCCCGTGTCGGGCTCTGTGCTGACAGCTCAGAGCCTGGAGCCTGCTTCAGATTCTGTGTCTCCCTCTGTCTGTCCCTCCCCTGCTCACCCTCTGTCTCTCTCAAAAATAAATAAACATAAAAAAATTGTTTAACATCCTTACATTGTACATTGGGTGTTAATCCAAAAATTACACAAAATGTAAACTTGTAACTGTGACGTTGCTACAAAGAAGCTAAGAGCCTATTACAGAGGGATTTGACCTCACCAGGGGCTCAAAGAAGGCATCTTTGAGGAAGTGGGAAAAGTAGGTATTAAGTGGGCAAAGAGACGAGGGAACTGCATTTCGAGAAGAGGAAACAGCACATGCGAATGTCCTGAAACAGGTAGGACCAAAGCAAGGAGAAGCGACAGCAAGAAGGCAAGTGCATCATTGGTGGTGAAGACAGACACTGTCTCTCAGCTCCAGACCCAGGCTTCTCTGGTCTGATGCGCGACAAAACCCCATTTCTGTTGGCCAGCTGTTCCAGTGTTCGTTTCTGCAACAGGGCGTGCCAGAGGGAGACGACAAAGCGGGAGACGGAAAAGTTTCCTGTGAAGTCATCCCAACGACACTTCTTCACTGTGGCAGCTGCGTCTCCTTCCTGGAGCAGCGGCCCTGCTTGGTGCCCCCCCCCCAGGCTTGCAGGACTACCTCACCAAACCCTCCCTTCAGGTGGGGCTGGCAGGAACCTCCACGGGGCCATCCTGTAAGGTCTGAGATGCCAGCGCCAGCTGAGCAGAGCCCCCTCCTTGCAGTTGAGGTCTGAGCAACACGGGTCCCTCTTTTAGGTTTCTAAGTTTAATGACACCGACCCCTTCCCTGTCCCCTGAGTGGTGGGAGCTGCTTCCTGCAGTTGGAGAGGTGAGGCCTTCAAGTTCCCTTTTCACCCTTTCAGGTTACCTAGTTAGTCAGCTTGGACCTAGTTAACAATTCTTTACATTAATGGATCTCTATTCAAAACCTGCTGTACTTTCTGCCTCCTGGCTGGACCTTGATTGACATAGCAAGTAATCGGGAATTATCAATAGGATTATAGGGGCCTCTGGGTGGCTCAGTCCGTTGAGCGTCCAACTTCGGCTCAGGTCATGATCTCACGGTCTACGAGTTCGAGCCCCATGTCCGGCTCTGTGCTGACAGCTCAGAGCCTGGAGCCTGCTTCGGATTCTGTGTCTCCCTCTCTCTCTGCTCCTCCCCTGCTCATGCTCTGTCTCAGTCTCTCAAAAATAAATGTTAAGGGGTGCCTGGGTGGCTCAGTCAGTTAAGTGACCGACTTCAGCTCAGGTCATTATCTCGCGATCTGTGAGTTCGAGCCCCATGTCCGGCTCTGTGCTGACGGCTCAGAGCCTGGAGCCTGCTTCGATTCTGTGTCTCCCTCTCTCTCTGCTCCTCCCCTGCTCATGCTCTGTCTCTATCTCTCAAAAATGAATAAATGTTTAAAAAATTAAAAAAAAATAAATGTTAAAAACAATTTTTTTAATAAAAAAAATTTTTAAATAGGATTATAAAATTAGGTGAAGGTCATTCGTAAAGAGCTTTTGTAATGAAATTTGGACTTCATTCTGTAGGCTACAGGGAACTCCTAAGCCTGTTATGCAGAGAGCTGCCATGGTTGGCTAGGCATTCTAGAAGGATCACTCTGAAAGCAGTGTAGCAGAGGGATCTAAGAACTGGGCTGCAGAGATGAGGAATAGATAGATCGGGAGACGATAAGAACAGAAGCTGATATGGAGCAAAATTATTGAGCAACAGAAGAAGGCCAGGTTCAAGAAACATTTAGGAGATAAAGCCAACAACATATAGTGGCTGCTTGTACAGGGGTTGTGAGGAGGGAGGAGTCTAAAATGCCTCAGTTTCTCGCTTTGGAACCTAGGTAGATAATAGTGCCACGGCTGAAACTATGACCTCAGAAGACAAACAGATGTGACGAGGAAGACAATGAGTTTGGTTTTAGATAATGGGGAAAGTTTGCTTACCTATTACTATGTAATGAACACCCCCAAACTTAAAGACACAACAACCCTTTGGTTTTTTCTCATTCTGCAAGCTGGGCTGGGCTCAGCCAGGATGCTGGGACAGCGGTATTTCTCTCTTTCCGTGTGGTCTCTCCAGTTGCCTCATGGTTCTTGCATGGTGGCTCTGGGCTCCCAAGAACACAAAAGCAGAAGCTTCCAGCCTCTCTTGAATTTGCAGCTGACCAAGTGATGTTTCCATCGCATTTTGTCAGTTAACAAGGCTGCATTTGTCTTCAAGGAAAGGCGACACAGAGTGTGAAAGGGTCGGAGGGGCTGACTGGCTCAGTTGGTAGAGCCTGCGACTCTTGATCTTGGGGTTGTGAGTTCAAACCCCATGTTGGGTATAGAGATTACTTAAAAATAAAATAACCTTTGTAAAAAATACTTATTTTGAGAGAGAGAGAGAGAGAGCATGCAAATCAGGGAGAGGCAGAGAGAGAAGAGAGACTCCCAAACAGGCTCCATGCTCAGTGCAGAACCCAATGTGGGGCTTGATCCCACGACTGTGAGATTATGACCTGAGCCCAAATCAAGAGTTGGACACTTAACCAGCTGAGTCACCCAAGCGCCCCTAAAATAACCTTTAAAAAAATATGAATGGTGGCTGGCATTGCTCATTGGAAGCCAGGAGGGATTTTGAGGGCCCAATGGGCCGTCCAAGTGGAGAGGTCTAGCTAGCAGTTGGGAGTCTACAGCTCGAGGATCTACATGGGGATTAAAACACGAGAAAGGGGGCGCCTGGGGGGCTCAGTCGGTTAAGCGGCCGACTTCAGCTCAGGTCACGATCTCACGGTCTGTGAGTTCGAGCCCTGTGTCGGGCTCTGTGCTGGCAGCTCAGAGCCCGGAGCCTGCTTCAGATTCGGTGTCTCCCTCTCTCTCTGCCCTTCCCCTGCTCACGCTCTGTCTCTATGTCTCTCAAAAATAAATAAACATTAAGAAAATTAAAGAAAAAACACAAGAAAGGGTAAAACTGTGCTGGAAAGAATGCAGAGAGAAAAGCAGGGGGCCAAGGGCAGAACCCTCAGGTCGCAGATCTGAGAGGCAGGCACTCAGCGAGCCTGAGCGAGGTCAGGCAGAGAGGTGAAGCAGAGCCAGGGAGAGGTGGTATCGCAGATGCCAAGGAAGTAGGGCGTCAAGGGACGAGTGGTCAGCAACACTCAATGCAGCAGACGGCACCGGGATGAGACTGTCGCGTCCACCGAGCTGCTCATCCACATCGTGCGGACAGAGGCTTTGGTGGGTGGTTTTTTGAAGACTCTTTTTTTTTTTTTTAGCAGTTTTATATTCACAGCAAATTTGAGGGGAAGGTACAGAAACTTCCCATGTACCCCCAAGCCACACCCATGCAAGCCACACCAGGCTCCCCGATTATCAATATCCCCTACTAGAACAGTATATTTGTTACAGTTGTGCTAAACCCACCTTGATCTATCTCTCTCACCCAGAGTCCACAGTTGGCCTTAAAGTTTGCCCTTGGCAGTGTAGCCTGTATGGGTTTGGACAAATGCATAATGACCTATATCGATCATTTCAGTGATGAGAGATTTTTCACTGCCTTCAAAATCTGTGCTCTGGAACGGGTTGTGTTTGACTGCCCCCAAATCCATCCCTTTCTCTCTCTCTTTTTTACTCTTTATTTTTGAGAGAGAGTGTGTGTATGTGTGAGCGGGGAAGGAACAGAGAGAGAGGGAGACACAGAGTCCAAAGCAGGCTATCAGCACAGAGCCTAACACGAAGCTTGAACTCACGAACCGTGAGATCATGCCGGGAGCTGAAGTCGGACGCTTAACTGACTGAGCCACCCAGGTGCCCCATCTCTCTTTCTTCACATAGTGGCACTTTAATTTTTATCTCTCTGTCTCAAAGTCCATGTGGTTTGGAGAACATTACTCATCTCTTGTACACGTTACTCCAGAGTTGAGCGTATAACTCCGTTCTGGCAAGTTGAAATGCTGGGTGAACTTCCAGGCCTCACTGATAGACTCAGGGCCAAGCCAATGAGTTTCAGTTTCGGAACTTTATATTGAAAGTAGTAGGAAAAAGAGGTTCCTGGCTGGCTCAGTCGGTATAGCACGCAATGCTTCATCTCAGGGTTAGGAGTTCAAGCCCCATGTTGGGCCTCGAGCTTAAAAAAAAAAAAAAATCATTGTAAAACACAAGACATGATCTGAAAGCAGTTGGGAAAAGACAGTAAAGACCGTTCCTTGCCACTGACCTTGCTGACATGGCACTGGGAAGTGAGGGCAGAGGCCATGCAGAACGGGTCGCCACTCTGTGAGGCCAGGCTAACAACGGTAGGGCAAAGAGGAGGACAGGGAGGGAGAGGGAGACACTGAGTCCAGATGACTTTCTTTGACTCCCTGGGTCCTGTCCTGCCTGAAGTTACTTCTACCCTTGAACTTCCTTGTTTCCTGGAGCCAGTTTGAGCCGGGCTTCTTTCCCTGGCAATCCGAAAACCATCTTGATGAACACAGATACTAATTAAAATGAAAAGTTGAGGGCGCCTGGGTGGCTCAGTCGGTTAAGCGTCCGACTTCGGCTCAGGTCATGATCTCACGGTTCGTGAGTTCGAGTCCCACGTCGGGCTCTGCGCTGACGGCTCAGAGCCTGGAGCCTGCTTCGGAATCTGTGTCTCCCTCTCTTTCTCTGACCCTCCCCCCCGACTCATGCTCTGTCTCTCTCTCTCTAAAAAATAAATAAACATTAAAAAAAATTTTTTTTAAATAAAATGAAAAGTTGAAAGGTCGAAACCTGTATTTAAACTAATTTTTAGGGGCGCCTGGGTGGCTCAGTCAGTTGAGTGTCCGACTTCAGCTCAGGTCATGATCTCCCAGTCTGTGAGTTCGAGCCCCGCGTCAGGCTCTGTGCTGACAGCTCGGAGCCTGGAGCCTGCTTCAGATTCTGTGTCTCCCTCTCTCTCTGCCCTTCCCCCACTCATGCTCTGTCTCTCTCTGTCTCAAAAATAAATAAACATTAAAAAAAAATTTTTAAACTAATTTTTAAAGTCTTCCCCAGCCTAAGTATCAAACTTTTGGGAGTACAGACTGATACAGACTCAAACTGTCCTAAGAAAGTATGGACATTTTTAATCCATGTGGAGTATCTCTTTAGGAAAGGGGAAATGGAAGGGAAGAATGGCAAGAAACATGAAGGCCAAGGCTTTGGGCAAAGGTACCCAGGCCCAGGTAACAAGGACTGAGTTTCTTGTGGGGCTAGAGGCCATGACCCTGGGATCGTGATCTGAGCTGAAATCAAGAGTCAGATGCTCAACCAAATGACCTAGCCACCCAGGCGGCCCTCTTACCTGTTTCTTAATACAGCTTTTCAGAATGTTCTGACGACTCTTCACACACAAAAAGTGTTTATGGTCATTATTTGTTTGGGTCATTGCTATAACCTGTCTTTACCTTCTCTGAAGGTTCTGGAGCTGGGAGAATGAGCTTAAGGAGAAGGGTTTCTGTTTAAAGTTTCCCCCCTATGTGTGTATTAACTTAAAATAATACTTTATGTTTTTATAATGGATACCCTGCTATTCATTTTTGTAAATTTCCCTTAAAAGCATCACATTTAAATTAGACATAAGACACATCACATTAGACATGAGATGTCTAAATAATTAAATTCAGACACACTACTGTCACAGGCTGAATTGTGTCCCCCACGAATTCATACGTTGGAGTTCTGACCCCCAGTACCTCAGACTGTGACCTTGGAGATAGGGTCTTTACAGATCAAATCAAGTTCAAACAAGGTCATTAGTGTGATCCCAAACCCAACATGGCTGTGTCCTCATAAAAGGGAAATTTGGAGGCACATGCGGACAGGCAGAAGGCCACGTGAAGACAAAGGCAGAGGTCAGGGTGATGCTTCTACAAACCAAGGAACACCAAAGATTGTCAACATGCCACCAGAAAGCAGGGGACAGTCATGGCACGGGTGCCTTCTCAGAGCCCTCCAAGGGAACCAGCCCTGCCAATACTTCAGGTTTTTTTTAAGTTAAAAAAAAATTGTGTTAATGTTTATTTATTTTTGGGAGAGAGGCAGAGACAGAGCGTGAGCAGGAGAGGGTCACATGGAGAGGGAGACCCAGAATCCAAAGAAGGCTCCAGGCTCTGAGCTGTCAGCAAGAGCCCGATGCAGGACTCGAACCCATGAGCCGCGAGATAATGACCTGAGCTGAAGTCAGACATTAACCAACTGAGCCACCCAGGCACCCTCGCCAATACTTCAGTTTTTGGAATTCCACCCTCCAGAATTGTGAGGCAAGATGTTTTTGTCGTTTAAACCACTCAGTTTGTGGTGCTCTGTTACAGCGGCCCCAGTCAACAAATCCAGTGATTAAGTACATCTCTCAGAAAGAAAATGATGTTTATTCACCCTTTCGAACTCACAAATTAAAGGGCTATCCAAAAAATAAAACGAAAGCCCATGCAGGAAAAAAAATTTTTAATCACATTCTAGGGGCACCTGGGTGGCCCAGTGAGTTAAACGCCTGACTCTTGCTTTTGGCTCAGGTCATGATCTCACAGTTCATGGGTTCGAGCCCTGCCTTGAGCCCTGTGCTGACAGCATGGAGCCTGTTTGGGATTCTCTCTCTCCCTCTCTCTCTGCCCCTCCCCAATCTCTCTATCTCTCTCAAGAAAAATTTTTTTAATCACATTCTAAATTAAATAGTATGACCTATGCTGTTAGACCATCTTTAAGCTGACTTTTCAAACAGACACCGTTACTGATCAATATATATTCCCCATTTACTTTTTCAATACGGTAATGACATTAAACCTTTAAGGAATTCTAGTCAACTGAAGAACTAGTTTATAACACCTTTTCTTAAAAAGAGATGGAAGATGGAAGGAAGATACACCTATTTAAAGGATGAGAAAAAAGACTCAAGCATAGAAGCTATGGGCTCTATGTCACCTGACACCAAATTTTATGCTATAGACATCCTTGGTGTGTATTCTCTCCATACTCAAACACAAGGAGGCTGACCACAGAGTCCTTTCTTGAAATGCTACTTAATAGACAAGTTTTGGCTTCCCCGTGAGGACACCAAGAAAAGAATGGAGACGGAGAGGAAACTGTTAATAACCCGAATTATAGCATTTCACTAAGATGCAATTTTGTAACTTTATTTTAGTCGCTGCTAAATGGCTACCATTTCCAACTCCTACACCTCCATATGCTTTATATTCAGTCTCCCATTTAGCCTGACAATAAGCCTATGAGGTAAGGAGGATTGTTTTACTGTCACTTGCTTGCATTCCAAATATATTGCACATGTCATATACATATTATGCATATTAATGTATTATGTGTTCATGCACCTAGAAAGGGGAAGTTTTATATATTTATATAAATATACATGCACCCTTACAGATACACATAAATACACACATATATATAATAGAAAAAAAAATACATATATGTGTCTCTATACGTATTCACAGAGAATGGGATGGAGCCAGTAGCTCAAGGTGGCCACCGGGTAGGAAACTTTAGGGTACACATTCCCGCATTTGAGAGAACCTTACAAGAACTGATGCTAACATGAAATATTTAACAATAGCAAAAGCCTGGAGCAAATATGAATGCAAAAATAACACTAGAGTAAGGAAAGTAATCTTAGCATTGGTGTGATTTCACCCACATGATGTAACCATCTTAGGAAAGTGGGGATCATTAAGCAAACAGTCCAGAAACATGTCACATTCTTCCAAGATTCCAAACCTCAAAATAGATTATTGTAATTTATGTAACTATTTGCAGTAACTGTTCAGAGTCACCCATCTATCTATCCTTGGCTTGAAACCATTTAGTGGCTTCCCATTAGACATGGAATAGAAGTGTGGGTACTTGCTATGACCTTTGTGCCCGGCTGGGTCTGGTTAGGAAAACAGAATCTAAAATAGGAAATTCGGGGGCACCTGAGTGGCTCAGTGGCTTCGGCATCCGACTTCGGCCCAGGTCATGATCTCATGGCTTGTGAGGTCGAGCCCCGCGTTGGTCTCTGTGCTGACAGCTCAGAGCCCGGAGCCTGCTTCAGATTCTGTGTCTCCTCTCTCTCTCTCTGCCCCTCCCCTGCTTGTGCTCTCTGTCTCTGTCTCTGTCTCTCTCAAAAATATATAAACATTAAAAAAATAAAAAATGTGTGGCTCAGTGGCTTCAGCATCCGACTTTGGCTCAGGTCACGATCTCATGGTTTGTGGCTTCGACCCCCGCATTGGCCTCTGAGTTGACAGCTTGTAGCCTGGAGCCTTCTTTGGATTCTGTGTCTCCCTCTCTCTGCTCCTCCCCTGCTCACGGTCTGTCTGTCTCTCTCAAAAAAATAAACATTAAAAAATTGTTTTTAATAAAATAAAATAGGAAATTCACTAAAGAGGGAGTGGGACCACTAAGGTAACTTAACTGCAGGAAGTGGCTGCCATCTTGAGGGCTGGAGAACCAGTTGGGGAGATTCGAGCTAGAAGAATCAGAGGGGGAGCCTCGAAGGCTGAACCGAAGGCCACTGTGAGAAGCAAAATGTCATCACTTAGGTGATCATGATGGGAATTGCAAGCAAGCATGCATTAGCAAGTCCCTTCGCCCTCCTCCTGCTGTCCATCCCTGTTTCCTCTCCTGTCGACAGAACCTAACACTAGCCGGCAAAGGAGCAGTATGGTTTGCTGCCCTGGTATTGCAGAACAGGGCGGAGAAAACCGGATTTGGGGCTGAGAGGACAGCACAGCCTTCAAGGGCCTAAGTGACCTAGTGCCCGCCTGTCTCTCCAGCCTGATTCCCTCCGTTCTCCCCACCCTGTGCTCGGTTCCAATGACGTTGGGCGTCTTTTTCTTTCCCAAGCACACCAAGCTGGCCTCAGACATTTCCTCTCCCAGAAGTACCTTTCCCCTTGCGTCCTATTTCCTTCGAGGATAACCTAAAGCTACTGATCAAAGAGGAGATGCCGCCCTTCAGCAAATCTATAGAAGCAAACCTCTCCCCACTCCCGTTCAGCAAAATTCTTCCTTTTCACTTGACTCATAGCACTCATCGCTGTTTGTCTTTTTAAAAAGTGGTTTCTTGGGGCGCCTAGGTGGCTCAGTCGGTTAAGCGGCCGACTTCAGCTCAGGTCATGATCTCACGGTCTGTGAGTTCGAGCCCCGCGTCGGGCTCTGTGCTCACGGCTCGGGGCCTGGAGCCTGCTTCGGACTCTGTGTCTCCCCCTTTCTCTGTCCTCACCCCGCCCTCTTGAGTTCTCTCTCTGTCTCAAAAATAAGTAAACATTAAAAAAAATTTTAGGGGTGCCTGAGTGCTCAGTCAGTTAGGCATCCGATTTCAGCTTAGGTCATGATCTCACAGTTCGTGGGTTAGAGCCCCGCGTTGGGCCCTGTGCTGACAGCTCAGGGCCTGGAGCCTGCTTCAGATTCTGTGTCTCCCTCTCTCTGGCCTTCCCTCGCTCACGCTCTGTCTCTATGTCTCTCAAAAATAAAATAAAAAAATAAAAAACGCTAAAAAAAAAAAAGTGGTTTCTTGTTTCTTTCTTCCTGAAAAACTATGGTGAAGGATCTGTGTCTCATTCATCACTGTATCTGTAGGGTACCAGATGGTGCCAGGTATACAATTTACTAAGTGTTGAATTAATGCATTTTAGAGCAGGTAAAAGCCTGTGTACATTTGGGGAAGCTGGAAGGCACCTTGAAGAGAACGGCCCCATTCCATCATTTGACAACTGGGGAAGTTGCGTTCAGAGAGATGAAATGATATACCAAAGCCATACAGCGAATTTGTGACAAAAAGTGTCGTTTTGTACTTTCCCCAGTGTTTTTACATACATCATCTCGTCACCTTAGTTTTCATTCATTTTTTTTTTTGGGTGCAATGGTAGGTGGCATGGACTCCAAAATCTTCTTAGGGACCAAAGAGAGACAATGGATGAGTGACCTCTGCCTACTATCTCTAGGAAGGGCCCCCAGAGGACAGCTGTAATTGGACACCTTCCCTGTGTTCAAAGAATATCCAAGACATGTTGTGTTTCTCTAGGAAGGTAGGACCAAGAGTCCCCTGGGTGGGGCACAAGGGAGGGTTGTTTTCCTGGGATTAAGATAGCGTCTAGTGGACTCAAAGGCACAAAACTGATCCAGGCCCTGCAATTAAACTGCTGGGTGATCTTGGGCAGCAAGAAAGTTACCTGGTCCTTCCGGTCGTTTCTCTTTCTCCGTCCGTAAAATGGGTAGGTAGGTTGGGCTAGGATCTATGAGGTTCTGGGAGGTTCACTCTCTGACCCACTTAGTTGGTGCCAGCTAGTGTCGAATGCTGAATAGCCTCCGTAAACCTTTCAAACTTAGGAATGAATGAATGAAACTGCTGGGGTGGGTCAAAGTGCTGGAGGCACCAAACTGCTGGGAGAACTAGGCTTTGCAGGTCATTAGGGGAGGTCGAGGGGTCAGAGGTCGGGTTCCGGTCAAACCCGAGAAGAACCGGAAGTCCCAAAGCCGGTCCACTCTGGGTCCGGGCCTCCAGCCGCGTGACTAAACCTCCCGAGGCGGGGCTTCAGCACCGGGAGCGGGCGGAGTTTAGGGCCTCCCAATGGCAGCGTGGGTGTCCTCCCACTGCAGCCAATCAGCGCAAGACGACGGTAAAATTTAAACCCCCTCCCACCTCCTCCGCCGGGACTTGTCCCTAAAGCTCTCGTAGAAAGTGCGGCCGCTTGCCCCGCCCCAGACATGGAGGCGGGAAGAAGGGCGGGCTTTTCCTCCGGCGTTCGCCTATCACGCCCGGCAGCCTGGGGAGAGGCGGGCGGTAGCGCCAATCAGGGCAGCAGCCGTAGCTCCGTGGAGCAGTTGGCTACAGTTGTTGCAACTTTTTTCGAAAGCTGCGTTTCCCGGGAGATCCCAGGCGGTGACAGAGCCGGGCCATGGCTAGAGGTATTTGCTCAGGTGGCCAGCGCCGGGGCGGCTCGGGGTGGGGAGAGTCATGTTGTGAGTGGGGGACCAGGGCGGGGGGAGCGGCAGCGGGGAAGCGCCCTGCGGAGGGCTGTTCGGACGGAGCGCGGAGACGCGGGGGGTTGGGGGGTGCTGCGGAACCTTCTCCAACCAACCCCCCAAGCCTCCAGAAGTCCCTCCCACTTCCATGCCTAGGTTTCCCCTTTCTAAAGTATGGGCACCCGCTGTCCTGTCTCTCCAGGGACAACCGATCCATATGTCAAAGCTCTTTGGAAACCGAAGCACAGGGCATCTCCAGGGAATGGTTGTTATTGAGACGAGGAAGGGGGAGGGCGAGGTTTCACCCGCTTTGGGTCTGTCTCTTGCTGGGAAAGGAGGTGACTTCCAGGTCAGGGCGCAGATAGGTAACCTCCATGGTGGGGAGCGCATCGGAGTGGACACCGCAGCAGGCGCCTTCCCTCCCCACGCCCTGAGTCAGCTCTGCGCCGCAGGAGCGAGGACCGGGCGCGGTCGGCCCACTTTGGGGTGAGATGAGTCTCAACCGCACCATCCAGGGCGGCCCATCATCCTGCGGCTGGTCAAGACTCTTGCCCTCGGGAGACAGCTTGGGTGGGATTTTCCATCGCGGGAGGCGATGTCCCAGCCTTAAGTCCTTCTTTGCACACTTAGTTTGCTGTCAGGACATAAGTCCCACGTTATGCGGCAAAGTGATCTCTAACCGCTAGTCATTTCCAGCCGCCGAGTCTCCTTCAGTGCAAAAACTTGGAGCGTGAAGATTGGGTAGAATTATTATTTTTGAAAAATAAGTTGAGGCTTGGCATTTTCCTCAAAATTCCAAGGGACTACATGTTAGTAGGAATTCGCCTTAATGCACTATGCTCCCTATAGCAGTAATAGTGAATAAAATAAGGATTCATTCGGCAAATATTTATTGGGCACCTTTGTTTAAAGGCCCTGCACCCAGTTGCATCTTTTATATCCCAGCATCTGCTTAGGGTCTTTTGGGACAAACCAGATTCTGATTCAGAAATGAGGCAAAGTGAACTTCAAGTTAAAGAGCTTTGTAACACAATCCACAGAGAAAAGCTAAGAGGAATATTTTTTCCTCCAAAAAGTGTTAAGCATCTAAAATTATATTTAATAGTGTCTGACCAATCTTAATAAATCTTTACCTACCTGGTTCGTTTTTCCCGTTAGAGCAAAAATCATTTTAAGCTAACAGCAGTGACTTTTTTAAAAACAAAATAACGACATGGCTTGCTTTAATTAATCTATAGGAAACAAAACTAAGCACTTTGCCATCGAAGTATTTAAGAACTTAATAGGGACAAATAATAATTACCAGTGGGGGTCAGGCAACGATAACAAGTCATTAGTCCCATTTTTCAGAGGTGGAAGCCAAAGTCCATAGTCAGAGTCTAGACAGTGGCCAAGTCTGTACCTTTGTTTGTTTCGCTGCCTCCCTTAGCCAAAGTGAGCAGGAGCGTTCCCAGCTCCTACTGTAGGCTTACGAATCACCTTTGGTGAGAGATTTATTGGTTAGAGATTCTCATTCTCTCATTTGACCCCCAAGTTAGTAGTTCGTCCTTTCTTTCTTTCTCTCTCTCTTTCTTTTTTTCTTTCTTTCATGTTTATTTATTTTTCAGAGAGAGAGAGAGTGAGCGAGCATGAGTGGGGCAGGGGCAGAGAGAGGGAGACAGAGAATCTGAAGCAGGCTCCAGGCTCCATGCTGTCAGCGCAGGGCCTGACGCGGGGCTCGAACTCATGACTTGAGCCAGAGTCCAACGCTTAGCTTATCCGACTGAGCCACCCAGGCGTCCCATTACGTACTTATTTCTTAGGCTTTATTTGTCTTGTAGATTACTAAATTGGGCGTTTGGTCCTGTAAATATCAAATCATTTATAGTACTTCAAGTGAAGGGTCAGTCTTTTTCTTCTAGAAAAGCGGTCTCTGTAGCAAACTTGTAGTTCACTTTGAGAACCTTGCTGGGTCGCACGAATGAAATGTTCAGATACCAAGCAATTCCTCTGTGGTTTTGAAGTTTTACAATCATGTAGATATTTTCAACCTTAAGTATATTAGTTTGAGAAGGATCGGTCCATCTGCTTTTCTCCATTTCTGCTGCTACAGCCAGGTGGCCTCCTATCCGGTCTCCCTCTTTCCACTTTTACCATTTCCAATTTATTATCCCCCCAGCAGCTAGAATGGTCCCCAAGAGCACAGATTTTTATCATGCGACCTTAACTCCACTTCCCTCCCCCACTGCTCTTAGGATCAAATCCACAATCCATAATCCTCACCATGGCTTGTAGGGAGGGTCCTGCCTACCCCTCTGGCCTCAACTTGCCCTGTCTGTCTCTACCTTTACTGCTGTGTCCTTAGCAAGGGCCTGGGACAAAGTAGCTATTCAATAAATGTTTGTGGTGTGAATGAATTGCTGTTTTGTGTCTGAGTTCAAGGGAAGTGATATACAGTCTTTTTTTAATGTTGGTTTATTTATTTTGAGAGAGAGCAAACATGTGAGCAGGGGAGGGGCAGAAAGAGCGGGAGAGAGAGAATCCTAAGCCGGCTCTGCACTGTCAGCACAGAGCCCTGAGATCCTGACCTGGGTTGAAATCAAGAGTCAGGCGCTTAACTGACTGAACCACCCAGGCACCCCAGCAATATACATTCTTTTTGATAAAGTACCCTCAGAGAGCAGCACTGGGTTCAGAGCTCAGCTCTGTTACCACTTCGGTCGTCTAATCCTCAGTCAAGTGATTTCTCTTCCCTGAGCTTCAATTTCTACATCTGGAAAATAGGAATAGTACCTTCTCATACATAAAGGGTTAAAGGTTATAAACGTTGAATCAAATAATGCATTATTACAGAGCCTAACACCTAGTAAACATTGAATAAATGTGAGCTATTGGTATCATTCCTGTCCAATTCTATTTCTGTGCGATCCTGGGCAGCATTAAGAGTTTTCTCTATTTCTCTATTTCTGCCGATGGGCATATTTGTTATACACACCTGAAAACCTCATGTACAGGGAAAGCAAAGCCCGTTTTGAAGCTTACCCTGAATGATCTGTATTATATCTTCTAGCACCAGAGCTGCAGAGTTGAGGAATGGGTGCTAGACTTGGACCTTACCGTATGTACCCCTGCATTTGAGGGTTGAGATAGAGAAGGCTGCGGCCATGAGCGTGTGTGTGTGTGTGTGTGTGTGTAGTCCAGGGTGGGGGCGGGGTGATGTTGAAACAGCATGTAGACGAGATAACCTGAGTGGCTGCTTCCTGTTCGCAAACCACGATTCCCATGACAGTTTAACTACAGACTGCAAACCTCCGCCCTGGAGATACACCGCACACTGTTTCACATGGCCTGGCCTGGGTGTCTGAGTGTTATTTTAGAATCCTCTGTCACTCTCTGCATAGTGTCTTGGGTATTCACGTGGCCAGAGGACCCTACCCGACTGGAGTCAGGGTTGGGGTGGGGACTGGGGTCCGGTGGGCGAGGAGGGTGCTCCCCAGCCCTGCTCAGGATGCTAAGGCGTGAGCTGATTTGGGAGACGTTGTCCTGAGCCTGTCCCTGCCGTTTAATCCCACTTAGTCTTATCCTTTCTGAGGGGAGGCAGCTACTTAAAGTGACAGCCATTTGTTTATCTGTAGATGTCGAAAGGTGCCCTGGGTGCATTAAGGAATTCAAAATTCTTGGTTTTTATTGGTGAGGCCGCTGAGGCCTAGTCCAGGGAAGTGACTCGGTGGTCATGGTCACAAAGCACCTCTGGGGCAGATGCAGGGAGAGAAACCCAATCCTTGCCTCCCAGGCCACGACCCAAGCAGTGGGAGCTAGATGTCCCAAGGTGTCTGGTTTGCATCTATGACTTTGCACAAATACAGCGACTCTTGGCTGTGGGCCCTCAAACCCTAATGGCTTCAGCACAGTGGTGCAGGGGAGTGAGCTATGCCAACACAGGATACCTGAGCGCCTGGAACCCCTGCCTCCCTAGCATATTTTCTCACGGGGTGGCCAGGAGAACCGGGTGACTTGCTAAAGGCTTCTGCAATGGCATGTGTCTCTCCCATCTTGAATTTCCTCATCTGTGTCTGGGAGTTCAGCTTCTGGGGTCAGTTGGCCTAGAAATCCATTTCTAGTTCTGAGAATTCGCCTGAAGCTCCTCACTTCTCTGAGCCTCAGTTTCTCCATCTATGGAAAGGAGATAATAAGGGTGTGTACCTTCACGGGCCTGTCGTGAGGTTTGGATGACATCATGTATGCATGGGAAGCACCCCACCAACTCACCATGAACGGGTCAGGTGCAGACTGCCTGGGTTTGACACTTGACCCCGTGGCTTTCTAGTTCTGCGGCCTTAGGCAAGCCCCTGCCCCTCCCTTGAGCCTCAGGACACTCATTTTTAAAAGGTTTGTCACTTTTAAGGGGTTTGCCACAGGACCTGCCTCCTGCCGCCACCCCCCCGCCGCCCCCGGGGGGACTTGCGTGGAGAATTAAATGCCCATACAATGCCCGTATGGCCATTGGCCAGGCTCGGGCACACAGGAAGACTCTGGTCTGTCGCGCTCACCGCTGCTGACTGCGCCTGGCACCGACGGGCCTCCCAGAATATCCGCGGAGCCAGCGAGAGAAGGAGCCCGGCCGGCGAGAGCCCGGGCTGTCATTATCATGTTTCCCACCCCTTCCTCCCCGAGTGGCTGAGGACGCGCGAGAGGGGGCGCGCCCGAGTCGGGATTCGTCGCGGCCTCGCGGCCCGCCCTGCCTCCCTCCCTCCCGAGGAGCCTCGCAGCGCCGCCCCTGCCAGCCCCCCTCCCCGGGCCGGGAGCCGGACGGTGGGCGGCGGCGGCGAGCGGGCGGGCCGCGGAGGACGCGCCGCCAGCGCCTCCTTCCCTGCGTCCTCCGTCCCGGGCCGGCCGGGGCTGCCGCGGCGCGCGGGTGCCGGCCCCTTCCTCGCAGGCCATGGGGGAAGGGGGCGCCGTGGGGCGCCGCCGGCCCTTCCCCGGGGCGCCGCGGCGGCGCTGGTGGCGGCGGCAGCAGCAGCAGCAGCGGCAGCGGCAGCGGTGGTGGCCGGGCCGCGGCGGCGGCGGCGGCGAGGGCGAGGGCGCGGGGCGCGCCGCCATGGGCCTGGCCGGGCTGCAGGTGGGTGTGGCGGGCCCGGCCGCGCGGGGGGCGGGCGGCGCGCGGGGCCCGGCCGGGCCGGGCGGCGGGAGGGCGACGCGGGCCCCGGCCCGGCCCGGCCGGCCGGCCCCTGCCTCCCGGCGGCGCGCGCGGCCCACCACCGCCAGGCCCTCGGAACATGGCTGCGGCGGGAGGCGCCGCCGCGGCGCCCGGCCCGGGCGGCCCCGCTCCCCGCCCCGCCGCGCCCTGAGCGCCCCCTCCCCCGCTTCCCCCGGGTCCCCCTCTCCAGGCAGGAAGATGTCCAAGCCCCGCGCGGTGGAGGCGGCGGCGGCGGCGGCGGCGGTGGCAGCGACGGCCCCGGGCCCGGAGATGGTGGAGCGGAGGGGCCCGGGGAGGCCCCGCACCAACGGGGTAAGCAGGCACCCTCCCCGCACTCACTCAGCGCGCCCCGAGGGGCCGCGCGGCCGGCCGCCCCCGCGGGCCCCGCGCCGCGAGCACGTGCGCGCGCCCCGGGACCCCCCCCCCACCTCCCCGCCTGCGGCTCTGAGCCCGGGGGCGGGGGTGCGGGGGTGCGGGCGGGGTGCCCGGCTCGGGCAGCTTCCTTTTCTGCTGCCTGACTGGGAGTGGCGTCCACCCTGGCTCCGCCATGACCCTGGCAATATTTGACCTCGGAAAAGTTTGTGTCTTTATGGCATTTCCGCACCCCGAGACCCAGCTAGCCCGGCGGTGGGCGCCTTCCCAGGGTGTGCGGGGCCTTCCCCGGGGCCCTCAGAGAGGTCGCGGGTCTCGCCGACTTGGCGTTTGAAGGTTCGCCAGGCAGAAAGGCCCTAGCTGTGTTTCTGGGGAAGTCCTCCTCCATTCCGTGCTTACTCAGAGGCGAGGCCCCACGCCCAGAGACGCTGGCAGTGACCTGTACCGCCCCTCCCGCCTGCCCACCCTCCTACTATCGATGCCAAGATGCCGTCTGCAATCGAGTGACCGCCCTAAATGAGCTGGCGCTAGGCTCTGCTTTTATTAAGCTCTCCACCCCCCCCCCACCCCACCCCCCTCAATTACCACTGCAGTCCCGTCCCCGCAGTCCTGGGAGGCTGCTGGGCTGCACTGATCTGAAAGGGGCCAGGCCTGGGCAGTCGGAAGGCTCAGGCAGTAAGCCTGACTGACTTCAGGACCAAGAAGTAGTTAATCAGCTTCCCCCGAGGCCCCTTTCGGTGCTAGAGTTCCTGCAGCTCCTGCACAGAGGCCGGCCCTTCAAATTCCGCAGTTGTTTAGTCTGGGTCGTTCTGACCTCTCCGCTACTGGTAGGTTGCCTGCTTGTGTACACCTTGGTACACAGCTGGCTTCCTGCGGGCCAGATGTGCCCCGAGTGACCAGCTTTAGAGACCCCACGGGTTCAGGAAATGTCTGACTTGGGCCTGGGAGATCCTACACCTCCCACCGATCTCCTGGGGCTGGCAACCCCCGGGGCTGGCTCGGCTTTTGAGAGACGGTGTCTGTTTCTGGTTTCCGTGTTCCGGTTGCCCTTCTCCGCCGTTTGCCACGGAATCTTCTTCAAGCCTCTTTCAGAGAATGCGTTTGTCGTTTTAGGAGAATGTGTTTACCGGGCAATCAAAGATCTCTGCCTACATGAGCCCCAACAAATGCTCTGGAATGCGTTCCCCCCTTCAGGAAGAGAACTCAGTTGCACATCACGAAGTCAAATGCCAGGGGAAGCCATTGGCCGGACTCTACAGGAAGCGAGAAGGTAAGGTTCCCAAGTGGCCCTGTTCCCACCGCGGAAAGCCCCTTTCTGCCGCGAATTGTGCACATGTATTCAATGTTGATCCAGCCTTTTCCAACCCAAGTTCAGAAGGTTGGGCCCACGTTCTGTCTTGCTGCTAAGAAACAGGCACGGGCGGAAGTGCGGCCAGGTCCCAGGGTGTGTGCCCTGTTGGTCTAACCGGTTTTCCCGGCTTTCACACAGCCTCCCAGCTTGACCGTGTTCCCAGGTTGCCAGTATAACGCACCTGGCCTACAGTTAAAGAGGCCCACACGTGCCCAAAGCACAGAAATTCTGAGTCTGGGTCGTACAGGCCGCGTGCTCATAGTCCTGACTGTTGCGTGAACGTAGGGAACCGACTTCCTTCCCTCTTTCGAGCCCGCCTTGACCTCATTTCTGAGTTTCTTTCCACTCCAGTGTTGGGCGCTGCCCTCTGAAGCAGCATACTCTGTGCTGAGGTTTGGAGTTAAAATACTGAACGAGAAAATGTATAGTTCCTGAAAATTCTGTTTGGCCCAGCAAAACCAGCCGAAACCTCATGGAAATCTTGTTCTGTTCCAAATATTTCCTTTTAAAGCTGCAGCGGGGAATATGGGCTTTCCCCAATTCACCAAGCTCGCTTCTAATTAAAACTTGCCTTAAAGATGCAGAACTCTGGCTACCAGCAGCTTCATCCAAGGGAGCCTTGTGATTCCTTTACTGGAAGTGTTCTAAGTGATGCTTAGGCCAATGTCTGGGGCCAGGTCTGAGAACCGGGGGTCGGGATACCCAGAATGAGGGGTAGGAGTCGGCCCTCTGCTAGGTCCCCCTCCCCAGTGCAGCCGGTGATACTATTTCAGTCAGTCTCCAAATGGCTTGGGTTCTGATCCTAGCTCTACCGCTTGTGAGAGGCTTGAGCAGGTTACTCGTATTTTCTGAGCCTCAGTTCTCCCGTCTTTGAAGTGGGAGGGAGGGTTCCTACCTCGCAAGGCTGTTCTGAAGGTTGGTGAAAGCATGGATGCAGAGGGCTTTGTACAGTGCCGTACGCTGGCGGCCCTTGCCCCTGCCCCTCCCGGGACCGCCAGCACTGAGGACCCCACCTACCCCCGCAGGGCCGGGGAAAGGGCCCCCTCTCAACGATGGGCAGCCAGCCTCCCGTCCCTTCTGGAACGGGGCAGGATGGAAATGATCCTAAATGGTGACGCGGCACACAAGCTAGCTTATTTGGCGTGGGGTGATACTAAATGGCAACGGCTAGGATTCGGGGCCGGACGTACTCTGGAGCAGAGCCCAGGGGCCAGGCTTTTTGCCCTCGATTCCCAGCCTTTTTTCTGCCTCGGTGCAGACGGAAGCGAGAGCTGACGTTCACGGGCGGCCCACGCTCCTCAGGTTTATGCCTGACGTCCCAGACTTAACTCCCCCCGGTCCCACTTGAGGCGTGTCAGGGAGCGAGGATGGTCTGGACGGGGTCTGATGTATTTATGTTTCTCTTTAGCGGATTGAGATCTAATTCTCGTGCCAGGGCGTTCACCGTGTAAAAGTGCGCAATTCAGAGGTTTTCGGTCCATTCACAGACAGGTGCGACCCTCACCAGGCGTCTCCTACCAGAACACCTCCTCGCCCCCAGAAAAGAAGCCGTATACCCGTTCGCGGTCCTTCCCCATTCCCTCGCTCTCCCCAGCCCTCGGCTCCCGCTCATTTACTTCCTGTCTCTGCGGATTTGCTGTCCTGGACACATCACAGGAATGGAGCCGTGCACAACGTGTGCTCTTTCGCGCCTGGCTCCTCTCACTCAGCACCGTGGTGTCCAGGGCCATCCGCGCTGTAGCGGGTGTCCAGGCCTCCTTCCTTTCTGCGGCCGAATAGTATTCCGTCGTGTGGAGAGCCCACGTTGTGTCTGCCCCTTCATCAGTTGACGGGCATTTGGGTGGTTTCCGCTTTTTGGCTCTTGTGAACAATGCTGCCACAAACTTTCCCATCCGGGCCTTTGTGTGGACATATGTTTTTAATTCTCCTGATAGCCGCCTGGGCGTGGAGTCGCTGGGTCATATGGTAACTCCAGGCTGAGCTTTTTGAACGGCTGCCAGGCTCCGTTCTGAAGTGACTGCGCCATCTTGCATTCCTACCAGCCGTGTCTTACTTACTTATTTTTTTTAAGTAAATGGTTTTTTTCAAAAGGGAATCGTTCACCCACGCTGGTGTTTCATGACTACTTTCCGTAACAAATCATTTTCGACGTCCCTCACCGTGACACCCTGACCAGTGTCGGGTCATCGTACGGAGAATCACTGTGAACGTAGGGCCTTTAGAAGAGGAAACTTCTTTTTTTAAGTTAATTTGTTTTGAGAAAGGGGCGGGGGAGGGAGAGAGAGAGAGAGAGAGAGAACCTAAGTGGAGGGAGAGAGAGAGAGAGAGAGAGAGGGAGAGAAAATGCCAAACAGACCCTGCGCTGTCAGCACAGAGCCTGATGAAGGCCTCGAACTTATGAACCTCAAGATCATGACCTGAGCCGAAACCAAGAGTCAGACACAACCCACTGAGCCACCCAGACGCCTCGAAACTTTCTTTCTTTCTTTTTTTTTTTTTAAAGAGTCTGAAGTGAAGCGGGCCAGGTTTGGGGAGGAGGACCTGGCTAGGGAAGACGTTCTGCTTTAGTCCCTTATTCCTGCCCAGCAGCGCCGGCCCACTCTTGAGGAATGTAGCTTCTTCCCCGGGGCGTGCGGCCCAGTTCCTGAGAGCTGCGCGTTGAGCACTGGGGCTGCTCTTGCCGTCTGCGGCGGCTCTGCAAGGGCTCCCCCGCCGCCACGACACAGAAGACCAGAAGTGCTCTTGAACTAGATGGGAGGGGTCTTTCCACAAGTGTGTCAAATCATCCTGAAGTAGGCTGTCAGTATCTTGTGAATTTTGTCAGCTATACCGTAATAAAGCTGGAAGAAAAAATAAGAGGCAGGCCGGAAGCTCTGCCAGTGCCCGGGTCAAGGAGTAAAGCCACACGCTTCTCCCAGGAAAGCCGTTAGTAGGCCCCGGGCTTAACAGGTGGAGGGTAGTGCTGCCCGACATACCCAGGGTTCTCTCCTCTGAAAGCGTCTTAGGGCATCTGGGGGGCTCAGTTGGTTGAGCATCCAACTTGGGCTCAGGTCATGATCTCATAGCTTGTGGGTTCGAGCCCCAAGTCAGTCTCTGTGTTGACAGCTGGGTGCTGGGAGCCTGCTTCAGATTCTCCCTCCCTCTCTCTCTGCCTCTCTCACTCTCTCTCACAAAATAAACAAACATCAAAAAAACTTAAAAAACATAAAAAATAATATATAAAAACCTGTTTTAGAATGCAGCTGATGGTCTGGAAATGGAGCGACGGCGTCCAGACTCAGTTTCTCTCTTCTTCCACCCTCTGCCCGCAGAGAAAAGGAACAGTGGGAACGTGATCCGATGCGCCGCGAAGTCCGAGGAACAGAAGATCAAAGACGCCGGGAGAGGTCCCCTGGCACCTTTTCCAAACCAAAAATCCGAAGCAGCAGAACCTCCAAAAACTCCGACCTCGTCTTGTGACCCTCCTGTCGCAGCCGTCGCCAAGCAGGCCCTGAAAAAGCCAGTCAAGGGCAAACAGGCCCCGCGGAAGAAGTGAGTGTCTCCCGGAGCCCTCGCCCTAACTCGCCGGGCAGTCTGGTGGCTGTGACCCCGGCGGACCCTGCTCAGGCGCTAGCGGGTGGGAGCGGCGCCCGCCCCCGCTCGGGCCTGGCTCTCCTCGGCCTCCCCGAGTCACCACCAGTGACGTCACTGTCAGTGTCTCAGTCTATGAGTCCGTACCTCTTCTCCCCTCGCACACGGACAGGGGGCAGCCTGTCTTTGACCCTGGGAGGCCCCCTTGGGCACGTGAGCCTCTGTGGGCCCCGGCGGACAAAGGTGTTTCAGTGACATCCTTTCTGAGGAGCCACCTCCCAAGGAGCCGGCGCCTCCTGGATGTGAGTTGGTTTCAGTGCTAACGCTTGGTTTTCTCCTCTTCCTTTCCCCCCCAAGAGCTCAAGGAAAAACACAACAGAACCGCAAGCTCACGGACTTCTACCCCGTGCGCCGGAGCTCCAGGAAGAGCAAGGCTGAACTGCAGGTAGAGTCGTGCGGCTTCCTCCGGCCCCGGAGGCGCGGTGCTGGCGGGCGGGCGGGCCTCGAGCCTTCGGTCTGTCTTCCTGGGGCAGGTCCGCCTCCTCGGCCTCGGTCCTCTCCTTGGTCAGCGGGCATCCTCCTAGCGTTCGGGGACCCCGTGAGGCTTGCCGAAGAGGCTTCCGTGAAGGAGTCTCGTAACCTGTAGCACATGGCGCGGGAGGCCCTGCGTTCCCCCCGAGGCGTCTTTTCCAGGACTCGTTGGCAGGACGGTCAGAGCCTGGGCCCCCGGGAAGGCTGCCTGTGCTGTCAGGGGCTTGTCTGTCTGCTCTCCGCCGGGTCCCGTGTCGGCGGGACTCAAGGTGGTGAAGAGCAGGGGCTTAGGAGCCACTTCCTGCTTGTGTGCCCGAGGGCCAGTCACTTACCTGCTCTGAGCCTCGGCTCCCCGTCTGCCAAGTGGGAGGATGAAGTAGCATCTCGTGGGGGTGCTGGGAGGATTAAGTGAATTCATGTGCAGAGCACGCTTGGCACCCAGTGAAGCGATAGCCGGCTCTCATTATCGTCACCATGGCTTCCCCGTTGTTGTGACTTCCCGAGGCCCCCGCTCTCTTTCCCTCCCAGCCGCGGTCCCAGGAACACCTGAAAAGCAGGCAGGGAGGCCAGCCGGGCTGTGCAGGCCTCCGCCCGCTGTGTTTGCAGAGTGCCGAGCTGCTCGGCAGTCCATCAATATTTGATGCAGTGACCTGATGCAGTGACGTGTGGTTATTGCCTTTCTGTTAAGGAAACCCAGGGCGTGGTCTGGCCCCGCAGCCCTCCCACTCGCGCCCACACCCTCAAAGCCACCTCAAGGTGGAGGAGCGGCGCTGGGGATCCGGGGGCCCACCCTGCCCCCGCCTTGAGGCCTTGTCGGTGGTGTTAGCACTTGGCCCTGCACGTAGGCTCCCTCGCAGCTTTTACATTAAATCCGTAGAAGGAGATGTGGAGCTGCAGGGACTTAGCATTCTCTTCTGCTCGTCTGAACCGATGAGGCTTCGCTTACAGTAAACGAGGAAAGGGGTTCATTTTTCCCCTCAGAGAGAAGCTTTGGCTTTCTTTCCCTAGAAGGGCGGCGTCTTTCAGCCAGTAACAGGCTGTTGTGAACTGTCTGCCTGCAGCGGGAGGCCGTGCTCTGAGGCAGCGCTGCAGAGGGCGAGGCGGTGCCAGGCCCCAGAACCCGGGGCACCTCCTGCTGGCGGGGGGGGGGGGTGCTGCAGAGCGGGCGCAGCTGAGGCTGCCTTATTAATTAAAAAAAAAAGCAAAAGGGCTGCCTGGAGGAGGAGGGAAGGCTGCGGCGGGACGCGAGGCAGGTCTGTTGACTCTTGCAGCAGATGAGCAGGGGCAGCAGAGCCTCCCTCCCTCCCCGCAGCGTGGTCTGCGGCACAGCGAGGCCTGCCCCGCCGCTGGACAGAGGGCCGGTTGCAAGGGAGAGCCGCGCGGTGCTCTCACTGTTTGTGTTGGCTCTGCGGAGCGGGCGCCGTGGCCAGGTGGGGGCTGGCCGGAGCGAGGCGGCTGTGGCCGGCCAGGGGGCTGGATCCTCCTGACCTCAAAGGTCAAGCTCCAGGCTGGGGCGTCTGGGCCTCCCTCACCTGAGCACTGAGGTGGGTCCTGACCTGCCTGCCCTTCTGGGCCCAGGCACATGGGGCTAAGGCAGGAGAGGAACTGGAATTAAAAGCTTTGTGGACACTCGAGTGAGTTTGAAGACCGAGCGGGCAGGGCCAGGGCGGATCCAGGGCAAGAGGGTGGGCATGGGGCCTTGGGATGCCCTGAAGGCCTGTTGCTTGGCTGCGGGGGGCGGGGAAGCCCCTCAGCTGGTCGGCCTGCTTGTGGGTGGGGTGACAGCCAGCAGTGGGACGAGGACTGCGCCCGGCGAGCAGCCGTACCCTGTCCTCTCCGCCTGGCCCGGCCCCGCCCCGCCCCAGGCCTGCTGTGCAGAGCAGCCTCCACCTAGTTCAGGCCCTGCTTACCTCCCACTCAGGCTGCCTCCCGCCCCCTCCCACACCCAGAGGCTGCTGCCTGGATTTCTGTTGGAAGCCTGCAGCCTGTTGGTGTGTGCCCCTCAGCACTGAGGCTGCGGAGTGAAACTCAGACTCCGTGGCCCCGTGTCCCGGCTCTCCCCAGCTCGGCTCCTCCCGGCACGCTTAGTCACGGCGGGGAGAGTCCCCAGGTGGCTGGCTCGCGGCCGCTCCCAGAGCTCACCGTACTTCTCGCTGGTCTCCGCACACTCGTGATTGGTTATTTAGCAGGCCGGTTGCGTGTCTTAACGCTGCTGTTGCTTTGAGGGCTTAGTGTGTGCCAGGCACTGTTCTAGGCCAGGAGCCTCCACGGTAAACGATCAGGCCCCCGGACTGCGGGAGCTGATACTCAAGCGACTGGCAATTAAAAGACAACCATAGAACAGGGGAGTTTCGGATAGTCCTTTGATATTAATTTAAAAAGACAATAGTTTGAAGACATGGCGAGGCTTAAGGCTACTGTAGCTACGGTAGTCAGGGAAGTTTCTCTGAGGAGGTGCCTTCTGAGCAGAGCTTGGAAGGAAGGGAGGCCACAAGCCAGGTGAGTTGATAAGGGACAGGGTACTGAGGCTGGGACAATACCGAGTGCAGAGGCCCTGAGGCCGGAGCGCGCCTGGCCCTCTAAGAGCTTCAGCCAGTGTGGCCAGAATGTGGGAGCAAGGGCGAAGAAGACAGCAGATGAGGCTGGAGAGGCGGGGCTGGGACCCTGCGGAGACCCACGGGCCATCAGAAGAGTAGATTTTATCTCCGCCGCAGTGGGAAGGTGTGGAAAAGCTTTTGCTTCTCTTGAAACAAGTCTTTTATTTTGGAATAATTTTAGATTTACAGAGGAGTCGCGAAGGTGGTACAGAGCGTTCCCGAGGACCCTTTACCCAGTTCCGCATCTCTAGCAGCATATACCTTCCGGGTACATTCGTCACACTAAGGAACCAGCGTTGGCACGTTACTATTCAGTAAACTTCCTGGAAGGCTTTAAGCAGGGAAATGACATGATCTTATGTATATATTTTTTAACGTGTGTTTATTTTGAGAGAGAGAGAACACGAGAGGAGGAGGGGCAGAGAGAGAGGGAGACAGAGAATTCCCGACGTGGGGCTCGAACCCACAAACCATGCGATCATGGCCTGAGCCGAAGTCCGACGCTCAGCCGACTGAGCCACCCAGGCGCCCCTTTACGTACATGTTTAAAAGACCCCCGTGCGGGGAACAGAGTGAAGGGGGTGGACAGAATGGAAGCCAGGAGACCAGCAAGGCGGCCACGGTGTGGCCGGAAGGCAGCAGGAGAGGAGCAGGGATCTGGACTGGGCCCCCCGGGAGTGACAGCGTAAACCTGCAGAGACCTGGCCTCGCCTGTCCTGCCGCGTGCGTGCGGTCGGTCCGTGTGGAGAGTGGGAAAGTGCACACGGGCTGCGGGCGGCGTCCTGAGGCCCCTGCAGGCAGAGCGTGTGCTCCGCGGTGGGCGTGGCCACGTGTGCCAGCCAGCGCGGGGCCGGGGCTTCCACGGGGTCCCTGGGTGGCTCTCTGTGCCTCCCTGCAGTCCTGTGCACGGACGGAGTCTGGGATCTGGGTCCGGAAGGGAGGTGGTGGCAGGCGGGGTGGCCCCGAGGGGCAGGTGAGACCAGGAGTGTCCACTCCCATCTAACTTCCCCGTTGAGGGCGGTATTACCTCCTTGGGGTGGGAGGCCCTCTTCTCATCCGTGGCAGCCACTTCCGGCGAGACCCAGCTCCCGAGAGTTCTTAAGTCAAGGCGCCCACGGGGGCCGTCGGACAGGAGGAGCAGCGTGTGCTCGGGCGCCTTGGAAACGGCGCGCCTCTGACCTGCCCCCGCGATGTTCTGTGAAGTCAGGGCCCTGATTCGTAGATGTTGGCAGCTTAGATCTTTTTAAAAACGCCGCGTGTGCCAAATGGAACGTAGCCCCCCAGCCCAGTTCTGCCCTCGGCCCACCGCTGTGTCCTTCCCGGTCCGCTTGAGCCCCAGGTGCCAGATTGGCCACAACAGGTGGGCCGTGAGAAAAGGACGGGGGCCGTGGGGGCCTGGACGTCCTCGGGGACCCATGTCATGGAGGCCAGCGAGGGGCGACCCCGCGGGCGGCCCGGGCTGCCAGGCCGCCCTGAGTGGCCCAGGAGAGAATGCTCACGCGCTTCTTGTTTGCTCCCCTCCCACCCAGTCCGAAGAGAGGAAGAGAATAGACGAGCTGATTGAAAGCGGGAAGGAAGAAGGGATGAAGGTAAGGGGCGGCGGGGCCTGGGGGTACCTAGAGAAACTAGTAGGTTCCTCCCGAACTGTTTTCCTGGGAAATGACAGCACCCAAGAAATTTGCTTTTCTTTCCACGTGTTGCAAACACATTGGGTGGATGAGAGGCGCGGGGCTCCACAGTGGCGGCCACGTGGGTCTGGGCCGGGACTCCAGGGTCATAAAAAAAGCTCCAGACCCACGCCCATCTAGAAGGGTCTGAACTCAAGTCTGGGCCCCTCAAGCGGTCACCCTCCAGCCCCATTTATAACGCGTGGGCAGAAGCACGGGAGGTAAATTACAGAAAAGGGAGAGGCACGGAGCCTGGGATCCCACTCCCAACCCCCCCCCCACCGGAAGGGTCCACGTATGTGGATGCGAGGTGGCCTTTACCACTTCCCAGCCGTGTGGCCTTGGACGTGGCGGTGCCTCTCCGAGCCTCCATTTTCCCATCCGCCAAATGGGGCGGCATCCCCCGCCGGCAAGTCCCTCAGGAGGATCAGGCGTGACGGCGCTTGGCAGAGGGCACAAGGGAACTTCCTGGGGTGACGGATCGTGGCGACACTTGCACGGCCGTGTGCAGTCAGCGATGCCGGTCGCGCTCTGCACGTAGAACGAGGGAGCTCCGGGGCATACCTCAGTAAAGCCGATAGAGGAAGGGGGGCGACCCCGGGCGCCCAGGAGGCCGGCCACGCATGGGGTTAGGAAGCAACGCTCTCCCCTCGCTCCCCGACAGATTGACCTCATCGACGGCAAGGGCAGGGGCGTGATCGCCACCAGACAGTTCTCCCGGGGCGACTTCGTGGTCGAATACCACGGGGACCTCATCGAGATCACCGATGCCAAGAAGCGGGAGGCTCTGTACGCACAGGACCCCTCCACGGGCTGCTACATGTACTATTTTCAGTATCTGAGCAAAACCTACTGGTAAGTCCGCTAGCGCTTCGAGCGGCTTTTCCGCGCGTGGCAGAGAGGACAAGGCCTGAGGGCCAGAGAGCCACGACAGCCTCCCGATTCTTTCTCTTGCTTCTGCTTCTTGGTGGGTTCTTGCGGCCCTTTCCCGAAGCCGCGAGGCGGCTCTCCCCGCCCCCGCCCCCGTTCTTGCCACTCCAGTCTTTGGGATCAGGCGCGGTGCTGGCTGCCGTCGGACCGGCTGAGAAGCGGAAGTGGACTAGTCCCTGCAAACTCTCTCTGAGGCTCCCCAGGCTGCTCCCTCTCCTGGCGTGTGGCCAGAGCAGCCCCAGAAATCAGTGACTCCTCCTGCCCCCATATGGCCGGTGTACTTGATTCAGGTTTTTGGTTTTTGGTGTTTTTTTAAATAAGGCTTTATTTTTCCGACCAGTTTTGAGTTCCCAGCAAAACTGAGCAGCAGGTACAGAGGGTTCCTCCTCTCCTGCCTCCTCACGGCTTCCCCCAGGCTTCCCCCACTCTCCGCAGAGTGAGATTTATTCATTTGTTTATTCTGCCCTTGCCTCTGGGCCTCCGCAGAGAGCCTGTTGCATTCCGGGCTCCTCCGCCCTGCTGCGCTCTCACCCGGTGCCTCCCTGGCTGAACGGCTTGAAAGCTGTTGTTTTGACCTGAATTGCTTTCCCAAAAATGTGGCTATAAATCGACACCCCACCAGAGTCGGGAGCCGGCTGTGACTGGGATCAAAAGCCTCTTTATCAACTTAAACCCTCTGTTGCCCTCCCTCCCGCCAGCGTGGATGCAACCCGCGAGACGAATCGCCTGGGAAGACTGATCAACCACAGTAAATGTGGGAACTGCCAAACCAAACTGCACGACATCGACGGCGTGCCTCACCTCATCCTCATCGCCTCCCGCGACATCGAGGCCGGGGAGGAGCTCCTGTACGACTATGGGGACCGCAGCCGGGCTTCCATCGAAGCCTACCCCTGGCTGAAGCATTGACCGCCCCGCCCGCCCCGCCCCTCCCTTCTTCCACGGACAAAGTGCCCTCAAAGGGAATCGATTTTTTTTTTTACACACTTAAATCTTAGCAGATTACTTCAGATGTTTTTAAAAAGTATATTAAGATGCCTTTTCACTGTAGTATTTAAATATCTGTTACAGGTTTCCAAGGTGGACTTGAACAGATGGCCTTATATTACCAAAACTTTTATATTCTAGTTGTTTTTGTACCTTTTTTGCATACAAGTCAAACGTTTGTGCTTCCCGTGCATGCAGTCAAAGACGCAGCACAGGCTGTGGAGGAGAGCGTGAACATGAACTAGGAAGCCGGGCGACTCCCCTGCCTCCAGCCGCAGAGCCAGGACTCCTCCCCACACCCCCGACGGCCGCCGCGCCTCCCCCCGCCCCCCTCCCCCGGGGCCCGGACGGGGTGTTCCCAAGCTCTTGTTTTCCTGACGTCTGGACAGGCGCACAAGGAAGTGTGTATGAATATTTTTTAAAAGGGTTTCGCAGTAAGCCAGTCTTCCCCTCCGCTTTCTCGAAAGCTTACTGCCCCAGTGGCCCGTGAGCGCGGCTCACTCTTCCCCAGGCCGCCGCCTCTCTGGGCGCCTGCGCGCACCCGAGCGGGTCGTCAGAGTCGACGTGGGCAGGGAAAAGCATTGCTTGCCTGGCCCCGCCGGGGCTGGGCTTCCCAAAACTGGGTTAATTCTTTATAGAAATGTGAACACTGAGTTTATTTTAAAAAATAATAAAAATTTAAAAATTTAAAAAGACAAAAAAAAAAAAAAAGAAAAACCACAGAAAACAACTTACATGTATATAGGTCTTGAAGTGAGCGAAGTGGCTGCGTTTTTTTTTTCTTCTTCTTCTTTCTCTCTTTTTTTCTTTTTTTTTTTTTTCTGGTTTTTGTTTTTGTAGAAGAGATTTGAGATGGTACTCTATTCTAATCAAAAATAAGTTTTGTAGTGGGACCAGAAATTACTTACCCCATATCCTGCCGCCCCCCCTTACCCCCCCAACCCCCCACCCCCCTGACCCAATTCCAATAAGTTGAAAGTTCCAGACCTGCTGTCAGGCTTTCTGTTTGTCAGACCACCTGGTGTCTTTCCTGCAAAACTGAAGGTGCAGCCATGAACCGAAGGGGGGAAGCCTGCTGGCCCTGAAACACGCGGCCCCCGCCCCAGCCGCTGGTGCACAGGGGAGTGGGCAGGCCCAGCAGCCCAGGGGTCAAGGCTAAGGGTAAAGTTTTCACCATGACTGTGATGCAGGAGGAGTAGGTAGCTCCCTCCGGTCTCCCTTCAGGAGGGTCCATGTGAATGGAGACAGGTATGCAAGCCTGTTGTCAACCTTGACGCCCCCTGGCCCCCACCCCGGCCTCACCACGGTGCTACCTATGGAAGTCTTCCCGCCCCCCCCCCCCCGCGCCCCCGACTTGCCTGGTCAGTGGTCAGAGAATTGGAGGAGGATCCGACAGAGTGTGCAAATGTGAGATCGAACGTCTCGGTTGTACCTGTTTGTGGTTTAGCTTTGTATTTAAAAAAAAAAAAAAGGAAATAACTTGAAAATTATTTGTCATCATAAAAATGAAGCAAAAATTAAAATATTTATTGCCAGGCGAGGCCACCTGTGTGTCTTTCTGTTTCGGGTTTGGTTCTTTCAGCAAAGCGGAGCTAGGAAGAGGATTGGATGTTCTGCTCTATCTTACAGAAGGGACACACAGCAGGCGCTGGCGGGCGCGGTCAGTAAAGCACGCGACTCCTGATCTCAGGGTGGTGGGTTCAGGCCCCAGGGTGGGTGCAGAGATTACTTACAATATATATTTTTTTAACGTTTATTTTTGAGACAGAGAGACAGAGCGTGAGCAGGGGAGGGGCAGAGAGAGAGGGAGATACAGAATCCGAAGCAGGCTCCAGGCTCCGAGCCGTCAGCACAGAGCCCGACGCGGGGCTTGAACTCACAGACCATGAGATCATGAACTGAGCTGAAGTCGGCCGCTTAACCGACTGAGCCACCCAGGCGCCCCACAATATTTTTTTAGAAGAGGTTACACAGCAGTGTGTGTGTGTGTTGGTGAATGTCCTAGAGGATAGCTTCTTTGTTAGGATGGGGGTCACAGGCGCGAGGCGCGTGCTGAGTCCTCCCTGAGGCTGGCACCCGCCACAGTACTGCGCGTAGGTTTTTAGCTGCTGCACTTGCCATTATTACTGCTTCTAAGAGGAGATTTGGTTCTCAGGCAGGAGGCTCAATCATCAGCTGTCCCCGTCTTGTGCCATCATCGCTCCTACCAGTCCAGATCTCTGTCCCCGCCACACACTCCACCAGCTGCCCTCCATGGGCTGTTCTTTCCCTTCTGCCCCAGACACTAGGGACAGATGGGGACAGTGGATAGAGTACTTGGTTTACAAGTCGGAGATCTGGTGCCAGCACCAGCTTTAAGTGTTTGTCAGCCTGTCCCCTTGCACAGAGCACTGTCCTCTGAAGCTTGCCCACCACGTGGGAACAGCCTCTGCCCCCCTGACATGCAGGGGGGGTCCTCAGGATTCGGCCGCCAGGGACTACGACGTCTTCACCTCGGAGGGGACAGAGTGACCTGGTGGCCAAGTGCGCTCAGCCCTGGAACAGAACCTCTGTTTCCAAGCACTCCGCAGCTGTGTGTCCTCGGGCAGGTGACAGCCATGTGCCTGCCACTTCCTCCTCAGCAACACAGAGCAGTGGGGCGCGCGTGCGGGGGACGGAGAGGACTGAGTTGGTGCGGGAGAAGCTCGTGGAGCCCCGCCTTGCACCCAGATCGTCCTCACTCATTGACGTTTGCTGTCAGGATCAAGACTTGGCGTTGCCTCTACCATCCGCTGTCTACAAGTGCCCAGGACCGCTGGTGAAGACCCTCCACTCTCTGATAGTTGCTGTATTTCTTTCTTCATTTTTAAAAAATATTTTTTTATTTATTTTGAGAGAAAGAGAAAGCACGCGCACAGGCGGGGGGAGGAACAGAGAGAGAGGGAGAGAGAGTCCCAAACAGGCTCCATTTTGTGTCACCACAAAGCCCAGTGCAGGGCTTGAACTCACAAACCGTGAGATCATGACCGGAGTCGAAATCAAGAGTTGGACACTTAACCGACTGAGCCGCCCAGGCGCCCCCTTCATTTTCTTAGATGATTGCTACGGCCACTGCTTCTTGTGCCTTGTGAAACCCCTACTTTTCAGCCTGCTCCTCCCGGCACTGGGGTTGTTGAAGTAGCCCACGGTGTGGGGGCAACTGTAGCTTGTTCTCTGCGGCCGCACCAGGCCCCCACTCCAAGAGAAATGGTCCCGGGACTTAACCTTCTGGAACTCCCGCACCCCAGTGTCTGATTTCACCAGGAGCTGGTAACGTCTGTGCAGTCTTTAACTGTCACCTTTTTTATAGTCTCTCCAGGATTCACAGGAACGAGGATTTTTTTTTTTTTAATGTTTATGTTTGAGAGAGAGCTCAGGCAGGGGAGGGGGAGAGAGAGAGGGGAACAGATCTTAAGTGGGCTCTGCACTGTCAGCACAAAGCCCAATGTGGGGCTCGAACTCACGAACCACCAGATAGATCATGACCTGAGCCTAAGTCGGATGCTTAACCGACTGAGCCACCCAGGCGCCCTGAAGGCTGTTTTAACTTGACATTTCTTTTTCTTTTTTAAAATGTTCATTGATTTTTGAGTGGGGGAGGGAGACAAGATCAGAACTCAGAGCTAGAACTCGCAAACCATGAGATCGTGACCTGAGCCGAAGTTGGATGCTTAACTCACCGAGCCACCCAGGTGCCCTGGCGTTTCTTCCTGAGTGGGTTTTCTTGCCTTACTATCTCCGTGAGGGAGAAAAGGGCGGCTAAACACTTATACAGGGGGACCCCAAGTTGGGAAATGCAGGTGACATGTCTAGGCCTACTGACAGCAGCACAGTGATCTTCCGTCTGCTTCTAGACTTTGTGGCCATCCTGCAGCCTGGAGACAGGGAAACTGAGGCAGGAATGCGTCAGGTGTAGGGGAGTAGGCCGCCACAGCTGGGACTCTAGGATGTGAGGTCCGTGCCTTGGAGGATGAACTTTAAATGTCATTCCCAGGAGCGGAGCCCCCCCCCCCCCCCCCCCCCGTGGGCCTGCAGAAGACACAGCACCGCCCCGCCCCCCGCCGTGCCCACACTGTTTGGTGATCGCGCTGCCCCCGTGTCTGACCCCTGCACGGCCTCTGCACGGGGGGGGGCGGAAGGCAGGATGCGTGTCTGTTCCCCCAGCTGGCTCTCACCTCCCGGGTGCAGGAGCCTTTCCCCGCCCTCCCTCTGTTACGACGACAGCGCCCCATGAGGACTGCAGCAGCAGCCGGGCTTGGGGATCAGGACCCCTGACGGACGCGAGGCTCGGGCAGGACAGCATTCTGGACGGGCCGCGGCCTGGCCGGCGTTTCTCGGGAGGCGGAGTTGGCGGAGCCGGGGTCGTGGAGTTCGCGTCTGGGGTCAGGTCCGACTTCTCCCACTTTGGAGCTGGGGCGCCAGTCGAGTCCCTCTGCTTCACGGGGCTGTCACGTTGGGTGTACCGCGGGACTGACGCCACCCACCCCGCGGGGGTCGCACCCCTGAGGGCACGTGCGTGAGGTCCTCGACGTGGTGCGCCGAGACCTGCGCTCATCCCTCCCGTGCGTGCTGCCGGCGCAGGAGGGTGCGTCGCGCTTCGCGACCGTGACCCTGGGCCTTCGAATCGGCCCTCGAGCGCGTCTGGGGCAGCCAACCTCCTAGCTACGTGGCCTCGTGTAAGGTACTTTCGCCTTCTTTTGGAGTTTCACTTCCCAAATCGGTAAACTGGGGGTTCGGGCTGGTCCCCACTCCCCCGAGTTGTTACAGGAACAAACGAGGTACTCCCTTCCGCAGGGGAAAACGGGAGTAGGCCAAGGCCACTTCCTGGGACGCCAGCTCACAGGAGACGTCCTGCAGGCCCGGCGGCTTCCCCGTTCTCTGGACTCGATTTCACCGAATGCCACGTGCATTTCCCCCCACGTCGTAACATCTTCGAAATCAGGACGAGCCTTGAAATCAACAGCGTCTTAATGTTAGGACTTGTCCTGTTTTCCCAGCACCACTTGTCCAAGAGACGGTTTCCCGCTGTATACGCCTGCCTCCTCCGTCGCCGGTCGGCTGATCCTGGATCACTGTAAGTGCGGGCGTATTTCTGGGCTCCCTCTTCCGCTCTGTGGGTCTGTGGGTCTGTTTTCCGCGCCGGCGTCACACTGTTTTCAGTGCCGCGGCTCAGTGGTTTCTCTTCGCATCTGGGACCGTGACACCTCCAGCTTTGTTCTTTCGCAAGATGCTTTGGTTGTTTGGGGAGCTTTTGTCAAAAAAACAGGATAATTTACGGCATTCTTTTTCTCTCATGGTAACACGCAAAATACTGGTGCGTCGCTTACGGTCACGGCACTAGATATGCACCATATGTATACCGCCATCTGCATATGTATACGTACATACCTACAATTTACAGATGGGGCACCCGAGGGTCTGAAAGGTTAAAGCCCCTCACATGAGGTCACATAACTGTAAGAGACCACTCTAAAACACTCAGGGAAAGCATAAAAGTCATTTTACTTTGATACAAAAATCATGAAAAATCACATAAAGTCTCGTGGAACAAAATCGAATATTTACTACACGTCCATGAAATCATCACTCGAATGTCAATAGCATTTTTTCCTGCCTCCTCTCCTCCCCTCCCTGCGGGCTCCTGCATTTTCGCTGCTACTACGTGGTAGAGACCGGGGCCGCCTGTGGGACCAGACCAGCGGAAGGCACGTGTGCACGCCGGACCCTCCGGGAGGTTGAAGCGGGGGCAGGAAGTGGGTCTTGTTTTGCTCTCCTTCCCCTGTCCTGCCCTGGCCGGGCCTCCGGGGGTGTCCAGTTCTCGGGCGGGCAGACAATGATCATGAGAGCCTCCCCTCCTTCCTCCTTGGTGGCTTTCAGGGGAAACAAACGAGCAAGGACGGTGCACACACGTGGCGCCGAGAGATGCGTTTGGAAGTCTCCGCGCATTGCCTTCTTGAGTCCGAGATCCTCTGCCTGAGTCGTGGCCTTAGACCTCCGTCTACTTCCCTGATCGGAAAAAGAACCTGTGTGGAGAGAGAGAGGGGTCAGAGGGCGCACAGAGAATGAAACGGGGGTGCAGAACCGTGAAGATCCGGTAAGAGGCTCTGGCACGTTCGCTTCGGGCTCGCCGCGGCCGACACCGTCTAGGGGCTCTCCGCCCCTCGGCTCCTTTCGCACCCGTGACAGCTTGACAGGCCGCGCTCCACCGGTGTCCCCGTGTTATAGATCTGCACGCCGAGGCCCTGCGAGGTTTAGTAACAGGCCCAAGGGCACACAGTTGGCTGTGGAACCGGGAGTCGGAGGACCCGGAGCCCTTAACCACTGGGCTGTGCCGAGGGATGGCGTCCGCACCTTTTTTAATTTCGGGAGGTTTCATGGTGGAGGAAGCCTGCCTGTGACCTCCAATTGTAACAGAGATCTCTGCCGTGAATAAAGATTGGCATGTAACTTCTTCAATAAAACATAGATCCCCCCTGAGACATGAACACCAAGCGTTCAGTGTGTCCCCCCCCCCCGCGTATGCAAAGTTTTGAAAAGGAAGCGTGCTTCCTGGGGGCGGATCGCAGAGGTCTCGGCTTGCTAGTTCCGGCTGTGAGAAAGACCCGGGCTGGCTGGAGGGGGTGGCAAGCCAGTGGCGGGACGATGGCTTCGTGCTTCTGGTCAAAGACAAGCCCCGTGAGGACCGTGAGCGGCTGGGGCGGGCCCTGGACTCGGGCTCGGGCACAGGCATCAGGGCCCGGCCACTGGCCCCCCGAACCCGTCCACACCGCCTGCACCCACCCGCACCCTGCCTCGGGAAGTGACGTCATCCCCCGCCTCGGCAATCATGCCAGGCACCTGGGAGTTGTTCTCGGCTCCTCCCCCCCATCTGCTACATGTTAGTCATCGCGCCCCAAATATGCTCCCGATCCCAGCGCTTCTCCTCTCCTCCACTGCCGCCCCCTCCCAAGTCGACCCCGCAGCCTTCCCGCCACCCCCTAGGGTCCCCTGGCGCGGCAGCCAGAATGACCGTGTCGCTCATTCCGCAGCTGCCACCCTCCCGAGGGTCCCCACTGCCCTCGGGATAGAGACAAATTGCTTCTTGGCATGACCTCCTTCCTCAGAAAGTCCTTCATTCAGTCCTTCATTCATTCACTGCGCTGGGCTGACCTGAGATTTGGCCTCGTGCTCCTTAGACACGTGACCTCAGCCTTTTTTTTTTTTTTTGCCACATCGGGCTCAAACTCTAAGAGGCCCACAGAACCCTCCTAGAAGGGGCACAGAGGCCAGCAGTTTATGTCTTCTGGAAGCTTCCTTTACAACGGGAGGCCCAGCCCATGACAGTGCTAAAGAAACACCTTCAGAAAGGAGCCCTGGTGCGGAATGGAGACGCGCGTTCCTGTTATCACTTTACCTCAGGAGCAGCTTCCGTGGGAGAGAAACGCGCCCCCAGGCCCGGCTGTGACTCCGGGCCCCACGCCTCCTCCACAGAGCGGCCCGAGAGAGCTTTAGGCCTCGATGTGGCCACGCCGCTCTCCTGCTGAAGTCCCTCCACGTCCTTCCTCAGAGTGAAATTCAAGCTCCTCAGTGGGACCCTCACCCTCCCCCCCCCACTAATCTCCCGCCTCCCTCCGTTCGCCTCCCCCCTCCCGCCTTTATACCTGCCGGTCCCCCCGCCAAGAATGCTCTTCTCTCAGGCTTGACGGCCTTTCAGGGCCCGGTTTGACTGTCACCTCCTCACGAAAGCCTTCCGGGAGTCCCCAGAGCACAGCCCCGCTCACGTCTGTAAGATGTCCCTTCTTTAAATCTTTTCAGTCACCCCTTTTAAGTGTGCCATTCGTTTCTTGCCAGGACGCTGGCTCGTGTCCCCCCACCCCACCCCCCATCCCTCATCCGCAGTAAGCGCCTGGGTGCCACAGGCCCTGGAGTTTGAGGTCCCTGACGGAGGCTGTTTCTCGGCTTCTGTCCAAGAGACGGGGGCAGGTCACCGTCTCCAGGCCAGGCATTTCCGGAGCAGCCACGGCTGACAGGCTGTTGGCTTCACGGAGGGCTGGGAGAAAGCAGGCACCCGGGGACCGAGGAGGCGCCTCTCAGAGTGAGGTCCGAGAGTCCTCCCCGTCGGAGTTGCCTGGGGGATTTATTAGCAACCCAGATTTCTGGGCTTCGTCCTTGACTTGACTTCTGAGAATCTGAATTTGAAACCACACCCCACACTCTCCGGGTGGAGGCTTAGCACCCGGAGAAATGGCGGCTTAACAAGGCGGCATAAACCTGAGGGGCGTGTTGAAGGGAGACTACGGTACGTGGCCCAGGGCTGGGGGGCGCAGGGCCCTCCGAAGCTGGAAGGGAGAGAGGTATGAATCAGGCGACCTGCATTTTTTTTTTAAGTAAACTCTACCCTCAACGTGGGGCTCGAACCCACATCCCCAAGATCAGGAGTCGCATGCTCTACCACCTGAGCCAGCGGGCGCCCCGTGAGTCCCTCTTAAACTCTAATAATTATTGTTATTTTTTTTTCTGGTTGTGGTGTTACTATATCCCAGGGAGGCAGTAGTGTGGAATCTGAATTGCTCGGGTTCCAATCCTGACTTCGCTATATTCACTCTCTCCGTGACCTCAGGCAAGTTACTTTACTTCTCGGCGTCTATTTTTCCACCTGCAGAATGGGGATAGTGACAGTTCCTACCTCCTAAGGTCACTGTGAAGAGCCAATGAGTTAATGTATGTTACGTGCTTAGATTACTGTCTAACATGTTCTAATGCGCCGGCTCTGAATTTTCCCATCGGCTGCAGCACCGCCGGCCAGGGCGGCAGGCCCCCTCCGCCCCGGGCAGCCGGCCGGCCTCCTCGGCCCCCGCTCCTCCCGTTGGCAACGATTCCCCGGCAACGGGGCGGCAGGTCACTCACAGCTTCCTTATGACGGTCTTCTCCTTGTCACTTCCGGCGTTGCCGGGCCTGGCAACAGGGGCGTCTTTTTCTCTCCGTCCTCCCGGGCCTTCTCTCAGTGGAATCAGACCGCTGGGGAAAAGGGGACGGACAAACGGGTTGTTTTACTGCAGACCTTCTGTCTGCGCAGCTCTGAAAGTGAAAGGTCTTAATAATAATTGTTACGTTAGTGGTGACTGAAAGCTAGAGGCGGAGAGACTCTGCTTCCAAGACTGAGAATCTTCCGCCCGCGTTTCCGGTGCCCATCCCTCTTCTTTCTTTCTCCTGCCTAACTGCATTGGCTAGTACTTCAACCGTCTCCATTTTCTAGGAATATGACCACATATCAATTCTCTAACTGAAGCCTTGGTTTCTAATCTAAAAGTGAGGACAATAAGAGTGACTGCCTCCTCGGATTGAGTGATTAAGTGAGATATTATGCAGCACCCGGCATTCACTCAACAAATATATATTAAGTCACATGCTGTGCCAAAGCACTGTAGCAGTGGACAAAACGGACAAAATGACCTCCCATCATGGAGTTCTTATTTTCCCCCTGGGGAGGGAAGCAGTCAGTCAGTAAATAAATAAATAAATAAATAAATAAATAAATAAATAAATAAATAAATAAAGTGAAAAATATATAAATAGTAAGTCAGATGGTAATAAGAGCTAAACTCATATTGACTGATAAGATCTTGAGGTCAGTTGACTCAAAGACGACCAGACTGTTTCCCTGGACTTAATGTACGGAAGCTGGAAGAAAGCTGTTCTTGGGGCGCCTGGGCGGCTCCGTCGGTTAAGCGTCTGACTTCAGCTCAGGTCGTGATCTCGTGCTTCCTGAGTTCAAGGCCCATATCAGGCTCTGTGCTGACAGCTCAGAGCCTAGAGCCTGCTTCGGATTCTGTGTCTCCCACTCTCTCTCTGACCTTCCTCTGCTCACACTCTGTCTCTCAAAAATAAATAAACATTAAAAAAAAAAAAAGAAAGCTGTTCTCTCTAGCTTGGTTGGCTGGGCTCGCCAGCAGCCATGTTGCCTACCATTCCTAGCAGGTGTGTCTACAACACAGATAATGAGGCCAACAAACAAAGAGAAGCAAGGAGGAAAGAAAGAGTCCCCAAGTCTCTGATTCCCACCCTGAGGCCTTAATTGCAGTTTTTTTCTTTATTTCTGAAGGCAATCCCAAGATCCTCCCCAAATATGTGGGTCAGTAAATTCGCTTTTGTACTTAAGCTAGTTTGAAATGGATTTCTGTCACTTGCAACAAAAAGAAACCTGACCACAATGCAATATTTCAAAAAATTTTTACTTTCTATTTTTTAAAGTTTGCTTATTTTGAGAGAGAGAAAGTGGGGGGAAGGGACAGAGAGAGAAAGGGTGAGAGAGAATCCCAAGCAGGTTCCGTGCTGTCAGCACAGAGCCAGACGTGGGGCTCGATCTCACCAACTGTGAGATCATGACCTGAGCCAAAGTCAAGAGTTAGAGGCTTAACCTATTGAGCCACCTAGGCACCCCCCAAGTTTTTAAATTTTTTTTGTTAGAGAGAGAGAGAGAGAGAGAGTGCACATGTGTACATGCAAACAGGGGAGGCACAGAGGGAGGGAAAGAGACTCTCAAGCAGGCTCCAGCCCAACATGGGGCTCGATCCCACAACCCTGGGATCATGACCTGAGCTGAAATCAGGAGTCGGACACTCGCTGGACTGAGCCGCCCAGGTGCCCCGCAATGGAGTATTTTAATGGCATAGCTTGTTATATCCACCTAGGTATTTTGCTGTGGCACCTGCTGGCGAATTTATGCCCGTGGTGTTTCCCCCTCCCTGCAAGTTGAATTTTGCCCCCTAGAATTCATATGTCGAAGCCCTAAGCCCCAGTGTAATGCTCCTTGGAGATGAGGCCTGTGGGAGATCATCAGGTTTAGATGAGGTCATGGGCGGTGGGGGAGGGGGGGTTTGGCTGGGTCCGAGCCCTTGTCAGAGGAGACCTCGGAGGGCTTGCTCTCTCCGCCATGTGCAGGAAGCCCGGAAGCGTCAGAACTGACCGTACCGGCACCCTGATCTTCTACCTGCCAGAATTATGAGAAAAAATATTCCTATTGTTTAAGCCGCCCGGTCTAAGGTATTTCGTGACGGCGGCCCAGCTGACTAAGACACCTCCTTAGGTAGAAGGTTCATCTTTCTCTCTCCTTTGCAAAGAGTGAGCTCTTCTTATTTAAATTTATTATTTATATATTTACTATAGCATCGATGTTAATACATCATGAACTTATTATTAATGAGCCCCCTTCCATCATCCGTCGTTGCATAACACCCCAAAACGCAGCGACTGGAGACAAGGAAGATTTGGGGTTCTCACAACGGCTCCGTTTCTCATGGTTGGCCGGGTGGGTCATCCGGGCACACCCGGGGCACCTCGCTTCTCTGTGACCTCTCCGTGGGACCACCCCGAGCTTCCCCACGGAACCGTGGTCTCGAGCACTCCACAAGGATAAAAACGGAAGCAGCGAGGTCTCCCGGCACCCTCCCCTCGAAAGCCGCATGGCATGGCTTCCACTACATTCCATTGGTCAAAGCAAGTCACTGGGCTGCCCGGACTCAAGGAGAGGGAAAGCAGACTCTCCCTCTTGAGGCTGGAAAAGTCTCATTGCAAAAGGCACACAGGATGGGAAAAATCGTGGCCATCTTTGGAAGCGGCCTGCCACCTCTGCCCCAATTCAAAACTATCATTGGGGGCACCTGGGCGGCTCAGTGGGTTAAGCGTCCGACTCCCGCTCTCAGCTCAGGCCTTGATCTCATGGTCAGTTTGAGCCCCGCGTTGGGCTCGGCGCTGGGCATGAAGCCTACTTAAAACAACGTAAAATGAACAAACGAAAACACAGCAGAGCTTGAATCTCCACACGGATGCAGTTGCTAGAACGCCCCAGCCGGCTCGCTGGCTCCTCCAGAACGTAGAGCCCACCTGAGTAAGCGGGTCCTGCTGTCTGCTGGCCTGTACCAGACCGGACGTGCACAGCGGCTGTCCTCTGGGAATTCAGAACTGGAAATAACCGCCAACGAGCTGCTCCAGCACCAGCTGCGTGCCTGCGCTGAACTACCCGTGTCTGCGGTACTTCTTAAGTGAGACGAAGCCGGGTCTTTCCAGGAACACGGTTCCAACCTCAGCAGAAGGAAGACCGTTACGTTCCTGTGGGCCCTTCTGGATGCGGCTCGCTAGAACTTTTTTTTACTGCACCGCTGCCCTCTTCATGACTCTACCTTGGGCAATTTAAAGATAATGTCATGGGGCGGGTAACGAAAAAGAGTGGTATCGCTCGGACTTCGCTTTGCTCTGAATCAGCCTATGTTCTTACTTGCAAACGTGGTCCATCACTAAAAGCGCGGGCTCTGATAATCGGGCCGTCGGAGGCCACGTCACTGTTGCACCAGGAGCCGTGGGCCGTCGGCAGGCAGTGACCTCCCCGAGCCTTAGGACACTCTGCGGGGGACATGACCGGGACTCAGCTTGCTGTGAGCACTAACGGAACTGAGGCTTCGACTACACTTAGCTGAGCGCCTGGCATGCGACACTCAGCGGTAAATATTAGCTGGTGATGAGTTTTTTATTCTCTTGGTCTTTCCTGCCTCTGCCTTTAAGGGAGCCTGCTTTGTTTAACTCAACGGTGTCTCCGAATTTTTCAACCCCAGGACCCCCTTTTCAAGAAGCGACGACATGGAAGAAAATATTTTGGGAAACAGGACGCAGGTGGATGTAGCAAAGCCCAAACCCGACACGACAACAGCTTCTCATTGTCTCTCTCGCTTGTCCTACAATCTTTTCCTACACGTGTTGCTGTGATCTTTTTTTTTTTTTTAAGGTTTTATTTTTAAGTAATCTCCATATCCAACATGGACTTGAACTCACGACCCAAGATCAAAAGTTGCACATTCTACCAACTGAGCCAGCCAGGTGCCCCTGTTGCGATCTTTTTATAACTTTTAACTTTTATATAATTTCAAACTTACAGGAAAATTGTAAAGTTAGTATGAAGACTTTGCATATATTCGTTCTCCAAACCCCCCAGTTGTTTTTCTACGTCTCTATCTACCTGCCTGACCACCTGCCTATCCATCCATCCATCCATCCACCCACCCACCCACCCACCCACCCCCCCATCCACGCGTCTGGCTTCCTTCTGAATCACTTGAGAGGAAGCTGGAGACATCTTTCCCTTTTATCCCTAAATACTTCAGTGTGTATTTCTGAGGAATGAGGACAGTCTCGGACATGACCATGTGGTTCAGTTATCAAGTTACCACGCTGCTATTTTATTTTATACTTTTTTTTAACGTAAGCTCTATGCCCAACATGGGGCTTGAACTCAAGACCCCGAGATCAAGCCCTGGATGCTCCGCCGACTGAGCCAGCCGGGCGCCCCTCGTGTTGGTCTTTTAGAACAGTAAACTGGATCTTGTCATTTCTTTGATTAAAACTTCCCAATGACGTCTCATCACCCTCACGATCAAATCAGAGCTCCTTCCTGTGGCCCACAAGGCACACCTCTACCTGTGTTCCAACTTCCACCATGCTGGGTCTCTTAAAGTGGCCAAGCCAGTTCCCACGTCGGGGTCTTAGCACTTCCTGCTCCTACCAGTCCTTACATGGCTGGCTGCTTCTCGCCACTGACCTCAGAGGGGTCTGTGCTGACTGCTTCATGTAAAACAGGACCCCTCCGCCCCCAGCACTTCGCTGTCATATGTCACCTTGGTTTTTGTTTGTTTGTTTTCATGTTTACTTGTTTTTGAGAGACAGAGCACGAGCAGGGGAGGGGCAGAGAGAGAGGGAGACACAGAACCGGAGGCAGGCTCTGGGCTCTGGGCTGTCGACACAGAGCCAATGTGGGGCTCGAACCCACAAACCAAGAGATCATGACCTGAGCTGAAGTCGGACGCTTAACCGACTGAGCCGCCCAGGCGCCCCTCACCTTGTTTTTAAAATGTTTTGTTTTGTTCATTTAGTGATTTTGAGAGAGAGAGTGAGCGGGAGAGAGGCAGAGAGAGAGGGTAGAGAGAGAATCCTAAGCAGCCTCTGTGCTGCGAGCGGAGCAGTGCTCTCTCTCACAAACTGTGAGATCATGACCTGAGCCGAAATCAAAAGTCAGATACTTAACCGACAGAGCCACCAGGCACCCATGTCATCTTGTTTTACGTTCTTTAGGCCACTTATCGCCGTGACCCTGCGCGTTCATTTCAGATTTCCTTGTCGATTGCTTGCCTTGCCCCTAGACTAGCCGGGACTTTCTCTGTTTTGGTCGCTGCTGTTCCCCGGGCATAGTGTCTAGCACACTCTAGGTCTCCGACAAACTGGCTGGGTAAACGTGACCACACGCGACGCAGCGCGGAATTCCCGGCGGCGCGGGGGTCCCCGCGGCAGCCCGGCCCCACCTCTTATAACACTGCAGCTCCTCCTGCACCAGCAGCAGCTGGGACTTGAGTTTGTTGCGCTCCTGGAGCACGTCCCTCAGCTCCTGGAGAGTGAAGCGGGGCCGGTCGGGATCCGTCAGGTCCACCACCATTTTGTCCGGTCCCAGGTTCACCTGTAAGAAAAGATGTCGTTCGCTTATAGAGTTCCCCTCATGAACGCAGACGGTCGGGGCGGCCGGGTGGCTCAGTCGGTTAAGCGACTGAGCTCAGCTCAGGTCATGATCTCGCAGTCCCAAGTTCAAGCCCCACGTCGGGCTCTGCTGAAAGGAGCCTGCTTCAGATTCTGTGTCTCTCTCTCTCTCTCTGCTCCTCCTCTGCTCGCACTCTTTCGAAAAATAAACATTAACAATTAAAAAAAAAAAAAAAAAAGATGGGGCTGTCTACCCCAGAAAGGAAAATTCTGTTTTGTTACTGCCAGGCACCCTACTGGATGAGATGCTGCCTGTTGGAAGTGTTTGGTTAATGGTAAAGAAGCAAAAGTTCTAAGTACCATTCTCCAAGTAAACAGCCAGGGCTCTTTGGAGAATGGCCGATTCCAGGACTGGGACGGGAAAACTATAAGATGAGCCTGGAACACTGCCTTGTGGGAGGGAACAGAACATCAAAATGACAGTTTGAAGGAGCTGCCACTGGCCAGACCGAGAACAAGTTGAGTATCAGACTGAATAAGAACAGGAATGGACAATAACAGTTCACATAAAAATAGAATTCAGGAGTTCATACTTAAAATTTAAATTAATTAACTAATTAGTGGGGATGTGATGGTTAATTTTATGTGTCTACTTGGCAGGGCTAAGGGATGCCCAGATAGCTGATTAAACATTTCTGGGTGTGTCCGTGAAGGTGTTTCTGGAAGATACTAGCACTTGGTTTGATGAACTGAATAAAGAGGACGGCCCCCCCTGAGGGGGGGGTGGGCATCATCCAATCCACTGAGGGCTCATGTAGAAAGAAAGGGGGACAGAGGGTGAATTCGAGCTCTGTCAGTTGATACGGGACACCCTTTCTTCTCTCGCCCTCGGACATCGAGACTCCTGGTTCTTGGGGTTTTGGATCCAGACCAGGATTTCCACCATCAGCCCCCCGCCCTTAGTTCACAGGACTTACTGGTTCTCCAGCTTGCAAATTGCAGGTTTTAAGTAAGATTTCTCAGCCTCCAGAGCTGCATGAGCCGATTCCTCAAATAACTATCCTCTTTATATTGAGAGCTATTTCCCCTATTGGTTCTGTGTCTCTGGAGAGATCTGAGGAGTACAGGAATTTGTAGCTTACAGCAGAAGGCCAATTAATAAGTGCAGATGACAGAGTTAAAAAAAATCATCCAAGTTCCAGCAGTCCGCGAGCTGTCGTGGGCTCCGCGCGGGGGCGGGGGTGGGGGGGGGCGGGTCAGGGAGTCAGGGAGAGGGGCAGAGGGAGAGAGAGAGAGAATCCTAAGCAGGCTCTATGCTCGGCACGGAGCCTGAAGAGGGGCTCAATCCCACAACCCTGGGATCATGCCCTGAGCTGAAATCAAGAGCTGGATGCTCAACCGAGTGACCCAAGGGCCCCTATATCTGCTTCTCTATCAAATAAGGTGATCTAGGAGGGCCTGGGGGGCCTCAGTCGGTTAAGCCTCAACTCTCGATTTTTGGCTCAGGTCATGATCTCACAGTTCGTGAGTTTGAGCCCTGCATCAGGCTCTGTGGTGACAGTGTGGAGAGTGCTTGGGGTTCTGTCTCCCTCTCTCTCTACCCCTCCCCCACTTGCTCCCTAGATCGCTCTCAAAATAAATAAACTTTAAAAAATAATAGTAAGGTGACTAGACGCAGGTCTAGTAAAACACTGAACAGAAACAGAGTTTGAGGATGGGAACTATAGTGCCATGGGATATGGAGATACCTGTGATTGCCACGGGTATTGCTAATAATACTGCGGTTTGTTGTCTACATCTGCAGTTGAAGAAAGTGACACATTTCAGCTGGAGGTTAATGAAAATGAAAATATAACTTTCTCCCACGCGAGGGCATGGACCTCTGGGATTAGAATCACAATCCCCTTGGGCATCTAAGAACTTCAGGTTAAGAACCCTCAGGCTGAATGATTGATGATATTGTACAATGGAAATTTTCAAAGCCATTAAAAGATGAGGAAGCTCTTTATCCTGAGTTAATTCAACTTTCATGGTGTGTTAAGTGGAAATACGCAAAAGACAGAACTGGGTATATATTATAATACCATTTCTGTAAAAAAGGAAAAAATATTTTCATATCTGCTTCTTTTCACATAATGTATCTCTGGAGGGATACGCAAGAAACCGATCATTTAAATTTTTTCCAGGGAGGGTAAGTGGGTGGCTGGGGGTGGAGAGAAGTGGGGCGGTAGAGTTTTCAAGGTGAACACGTTTGCACCTTTTGAACTTTGAACTTAAGTTTATTTATTTATTTAAAGTTTATTTACTTATTTTGAGAAAGAGAGAGAGAGCAGGGGAGGGGCAGAGAGAGAGGGAGAGAAAGAATTCCAAGCAGGCTCGACATGGGGTTCGAACCCATGAACCGTGAGATCATGACCTGAGCCAAGAAACCAAGAGCTGGAAGCTTAACTGCTTTACCAGCTGAGCCACCCAGTGCCCTTGAACTTAAATTTTTAAAAGAGAAAGGAAAAAACTACCTCACACCCATTAGGGTGGCTATTGTAAACAAGCAAAAGAGAAAAGAACAAGTGTTGAAAGGAGGTGGAATTCTTGCGAACTGCTGGTGGGAATGCAAAATGGTGCGGTCACTGTGGAGACCGTATGTCAGATCCTTAAAAAATTAAAACCAGAATTACCCAATGATTCAGCAATTACACTTCTTTTTTTAAAATTTTTTAATGTTTATTTATTTTTGAGAGAGAGAGAGAAAGAGAGACAGAGTGTGGGCGGGGGAGGGCAGAGAGGGAGACACAGAATCCGAAGCAGGCTCCAGGCTCTGAGCCAGCAGCACAGAGCCCGATGCGGGGCTCGAACCCACAAACTGTGAGATCGTGACCTGAGACACTTAACCGACTGAGCCGAGTGCCCCCGCAATTCCACTTCTCATCATGTACCCACAGCAGTGACAGCAGGGGGCTTGAAGAGATATTCGTGCCTCCACGTTCGTAGCAGCATTATTCACACTAGCCAAAGAGGAGAAGCAAGCCAGGCGTCCACTGATGGATGGATGGACAAACAAACTGTGGGATCTCCACGCGACGGACTGTCCTTCAGCTGTTTAAAGGCAGGGAGTTCTGACGCCTGCTACGCCCTGGGTGAACCCTGCGGACACTGTGCTCAGTGAAATACGCCAGTAGCAAAAGGAAACACATGCAATTCTCTCAGCCGAAGTAGCTGGAAGAGGAGAATTCACAGAGACAGAAGGTAGACCCGGGGCCGGGGGACAGGCCGCTGGTGTTTCGTAGGGACAGAGTTTCAGCTGTGCAGGATGAGTTCTGCGGGGACGGTGGCGGCTGCACAGCGGCGTGGATGTACCTCGATGCCACCTCCCTGCGCACTTCAAAGGGGTTAGGACGGTAAATTTTATGTGTACTTTACCACAAGGAAGATCATTTGAAAAACGAAAAAGAAGTATTTTTATGAACTGCCTGGTGGCGCTAAACATTCATTCTCTCTGCCCTCTTCCCCGCCCCCGTTCTTAAGGCCTAAGGTTCGGGAGGGAAAAGCCACCTCATCTGCCGCCCATCAGGCTTGCCTGCTGTGCCCCAACACGGGAAACCCCCCGGGCCCCGGGCGGAGCACACTGTATGCGGGCCGGGTGGCCTCCCTCCACATCCTCGTTCCTGCAGTCGGAGGTGGCAGGAAAGAGCCCAGAACGTGAGCTGAGCCATCCCGAGCAAGACATTTAACTTCTCTCGGGTCCCCAAAGCCAGGCTACGAACGTACTCATGATACTCAACTCGCACGATGGACACTACAGCAGAAAGGTATCTACACGCACTGTCGTCACCCTGACGCACGAGTAGTGGAATACGAGCGGACCAGGGAAGTGCCCAGAAACCCTCACTCTTTATTTCCCCCGCGAATGTCGGCGCCCCTGTCCCTGTCGTCCTGTCCCGCACACGTCCCGGTTTGTGATGTGCGGCTGCAGTTCGGGAGGCGCGGGGGTCTGCGCTCTCCTACTAGATGTGAGCTCAGTGAGGACAGGCTCCTGGCTAATTCGCCTCTGCGGCCCCGGGATCCAGCCCCGTGGAGTCGCTCCTCGAATGTCATTCCAACAAATGCGGTCAGATGTCTGCACACGGGGTGCGGAGGTTGAGCCTAGCATCTCTGAGCTCAAATCCTGCCTTCGCCTCTTACTCGAAGTAAGTCATCTGGCAAATTACTTAACTGTTCTGCGCCTCCGTTTCTATCAAATGGATAAGCTGACAGTAAGAGGATTAAATGAGACAGTCCACTTAGAACTGTTTTTTTTTTAATTGTGGATGGAGATCACTAATAATTCATGATATTAAGGCAATCAATTGCAACAAGAATTTTAACACTCATAAAAATAGGGGTGCCTGGGTGGCTCAGGGGATTGAGAGACCAACTGTTGATTTGGATTCAGGTCATAATCCCAGGGTCATGGGAGCGAGCCCTGAGTCAGGCTCCAATACGGAGCATGGCGTCTACTGAAGATTCTCTCTTTCTGGGGGCACCGGGGTGCCTCAGTTGGTTAAGTATCCGACTTTGGCTTAGGTCATGATCTCACAGTTTGTGAGTTCGAGCCCCATGTCAGGCTCTGTGCTGACAGTGCGGAGACTGTTTGGGATTCTCTCTCTGTTCCAAAATAAATAAACACTAAAAAAAAAAAAAAAAGATTCTCTTTCTATCTCTGCTCCCTCCCCTGCTCATGCTCTCTCTCTCTCTAAACAAACAAACAAACAAACAAACAAAAGAACTCTGGGGCACCTGGGTGGCTCAGTCAGTTAAGTATCGGACTTTGGCTCAGGTCATGATCTCAGTTTGAGCCCCGCGTCGGGCTCTGTGCTGATGGCTCAGGGCCTGGAGCCTGCTTCACTCAGTCTCTCTCTCTCAAAAATAAATAAAGATTAAAGAAAAAAAATTTAAAGAAAAAAGTACTTTAAAAAACTCATAAAAGTAGAATAGGCAAGGGTGATTGTGCATTATGTTTAATAAGGGTGAGTCAGGGTAAACTGTTTCTAGAAACTTCTGGTTCATCAATATTGGATAGTGATATAATGGGTTATTCTGTAAAATAGAGGTAGAGCATACACACTAATCTTGAGTTTATAGCTGGATGATTTTTTTAAAAACTTACTTATTTGAAGTAACCTCTACTCCCAAGTGGGGCTTGAACTCATGCCCTCTGAGATCGAGAGTCCCACGCTCCTTTGACTGAGCCAGCCAGGTGCCCCAGCTCCGTAATTATTAACATAGGTATACACCCCTGTAACCACACCGGGATGAGCTCCCCACGGACCTCCCCCCTGCTCTCCCTCCCAGCTGCCCCCTCGCTGGGTGTACCACCAATCAATCTGTCTTCTATACACCCCGGTTATTTTGCCTGTGCTGCGGTTTCACGTAAACACACAGTGGACTCTCTCTTCTGCGCCTGGCTCCCGTCTCCCCGTGTGACACGGGGGAGAGTCATGCCCATGGCGGCTCTGTTCCCCTGCTGTGTAGTATTCCACTGCGCGACTCTACCACAGTTTGAAAATCCATTCTTTTTTTTTTTTAAGTTGATTTCTTTTTGAGAGAAAGAGAGTGTGAAAGGGAGAGGGAAACAGAATCCACAGCAGAGCCCCATGCGGGGCTCGAACTCACAAGCAGTGAGATCATGACCTGAGCCGAAGTCAGATGCTCAACCGACTGAGCCCCCCACGCGCCCCTGAAAATCCATTCTTCTATAGCGTTTGCTCCGGTTTGGCACAATTCTGAAGAAAAGCGCTCTGAACCTTCTTGTAGGTATCTTTTAGTGGCCTCTGCACTGATTTCTGTCCCTTAGAATTTACTACTAACTCTAGGTCGAGAGTCTCAAAATGTGTTAGAACCTGTTGCAAATGCAGATTCCCAGGCCCCCTCCAGACCTGCCGAATCGGGAACTCTGGGGCGAGGGCCCAGCGATGCGTGTTTTACCGAACACCCCAGACGATTCCGCGCAGGCTAACACTGGAGAGCCACTGCTCTAGCGGACGTCAAAAACGCTGGAAGGCCCTGATTCAGAACAAACTCGGCACAGGGCCCAGCACCTAGTAAGTGCTCAATAAACGACCTATCAGAATGCTTCTAATCCGAGGACTGGACAGGCGCCGTGGTTGTTTTCAGGGGCTCCGGGCCCCTGGGTGTCTCCTCCCACGCCCTGCAGCCCGCACTCACCTCCCCGCCGGCCGCCGAGCCCTCCGTCCGCAGCCCCTCCACCTCCTTCCTGAGGCTGTCCCTCTCCATTCTCAGCTCCTCCACCGTCAGGTTGCCCTCATTCACCAGCGCCTCCAGCATCTCCAGGACGCGGACGATCTTGAACTGCAGCTGTGTCACCCGGGGGTCGCTGCCCAGGGCCATCAGCTCGCGGCCCACCACATAGGAGATATCATACACGTCCTCGGCGGTCAGCTGGAAGGGGCTCTTGCCCAAAGCCCCCTCGGGCCCCGCCTCGTCCCCCTCTTCCTCCTCTTCTTCCCCCTCCTCCTCCTCCTCCTCCTCCTCTCGCAAAGGGGGCTCCTCCATGGCCGCCCAGAGCCTGGCAGCTACAGGAGCTGCTTTCTCACAATCTCCTGAAGTCTAACTTCCTCCCGGCGCAGCAAACTTTCCGCAGGCTGCGACCCTGCCCGCCAGGGCCGGGGGTGGCCCAGGAGCGGCCAATCAGCGCGGCCGAGGGGCGGGCCCGGGACCGAAAGGCCCAGCGCGGCGGCTCCCGGGCCCGGACGCCTGGGGCACCGGCGCCGCTGGGGACCGTGCAGGAGGGCGGCCCCCAGGATGTGGTTTGGGGCACGAAAAGACAACAGAAAGGGAGGGCAGCCGAGAAGAGGAACGCAGAGGTTAAGGGGTGACCGCGACTGCTCCCGGCTGGGAGGGTTGCAAACGGGAAAGGGGGAGGGGGCCGCCGCTCGAGCCCCGCCCCCGGTGACGGCGGCCGTAGCCGCCGGGTTTCCATGGAGACGCGGCGGCGTTTCCACCGCGAGCCTGGGGAAGGAAGGTGAAAGCCCAGAACTTTATCTTCTGTGCTCACGCTTTCCAGCCACAGAATTTGCATTGTACGTGGAGGAAGATCCGGGTCTCTGTGGGGGTGGGGGGCTTTCAGAAGTCCGCTGCAAAAGAGGACTGCTGCTGGTGGCTGCGGCCGCGAGTCGGGGGGCCCGGGTGGCGCCCAACTCCCGGGCCGGTTGTCACCAGGGCCTGTGTGTGGCATCTGACTCCCAATAAAATGGAGAATCCCTGCGCTGTGCACTTGGCCTTAGGCGGGGTTGCAGGCTTGGCAGAGGACTTAACCCCCAGCTTCCTGCTCAGGGAGTAAGAGCACTCAAGTGCTGAGGTTGCTGCAGGAACATTCGAGGCGAGGTCATGAGACACCGCATGTGACAAAAGCACTTCGGAAGTAAGACAAAAATGTTAGCAGGTAGTCTTCATTCTGTCCTCCAACAAACAGCGACTTGTGTGGGCGACAAGAGGCACGTGGGCCGGGTATTAGTACCCTATCTACAGACAGGGTATTAGTAAGAATATCAGCAGGGTGGATTACAAAACGAGTTCTCTTAGTTTGACTAGAAATTTGTAACAGTCAGAGGCAGAAAAGGCAGCAGTGGTGCTCGTCTTTCCCAGGAATATATTGCTAGCTTTCTTTGGGGAAAGATGTACGTGATTTTCCCCAGGCTGAGGTTCCGGCATCACAATGGTGAGTGGCCACGGGTAAAACAAGCAAAAAGCAAAGCAGGCAAACGGAATAGTCACTATTTTCAGGGTACAATGTTCTAAAGATTGGAGCCAGGCTCCTGGGCAAGAAGCCAGTAACCCATAAATCACAGACAGGACAATGCCCAGTGATTAAATAAGGAGATAAAATGTTAGATTTGCCATAAGTAAAATATGATATAGCCAAACAATGGAATATTATTCCATCATAAAAAAAGAATGAAGGAATAGAATAGAGTGCCCAGAAATAAACCCTTGCAAATATGGTCCAATAATTTTCAACGAGGGTGCAATTTCATTTCTGAGGGGGAAAGGACAGTCTTTTCGACAAACGTTGTTGGGAAAATTGGATACCTACACGCAAAAGGTATGAAGATGGACCCTTGCCTTACATCATATATAAAAATCAACTTGGAATAGATAAACATAGAGCTATACAACTCTTAGAAGAAAACATAGTGGAAAAGCTTCGTGTCACTGGATTTAACAATGATTTCTTGAAAAGCACAGGCAGCAAAAGAATAAATACATAACAGGACTACGTCAACACTCAAAACTTGTGCATCCGGGGCGCCTGGGTGGCTCAGTAGGTTGAGCATCTGATTTCGGCTCAGGTCATGGTCTCAGGGTTCGTGAGTTCGAGACCCACATCGAGCCCAATTCTGATCCTCTGTCTCCCTCTCTCTGTCTGCCCCTCCCCTCCCCAGATCGCACTCTGTCTTTCAAAAAATAAAAAATAAAAACATTAAAAAAACCCCAAAATTAAATAAAACATTAAAAAATAACCTTGTGCATCCAAAAAATATTTAAAATAAGAAAAGAAAACTTGTGCATCCAAGACTACAATTAACAGTGAAAAAGCAGCCTACAGAACAAGTGAATAGATTTGAAAGTCAAATCTGATAAGGGGTAATTAGGGGTTATTATCCAGATCATACAAAGAACTCCTACAATTCAATAAAGGGCACTTGGGTGGCTCAGTCGGTTAAGTGTCCCACTCTCGATTTAGGCTCAGGTCATGGAGCCTATTTTTTTTTTTTTTTTTTTAGTTTATTTATTTTGAGAGAGAGAGAGCATGTGAGTGTGAGCAGGGGAAGGGCAGAGAGAAAGGAAAGAGAGAATCCCAAGCAGGCTCCTTGCCATCAGCGTAGAGCCCAATGCAGGACTGGATCTCATGAACTGAACTGTAAGATCGTGACCTGAACTGAAACCAAGAGTTAAATGCTTAACCGACTGAGCCACCCAGGGGCCCCTGGAGCCTACTTATAAACAAACAAGACTAGCCCCCTTAGACTAGATTTAAGACAGTGTATACAGGGGTGCCTGGGCGGCTCAGTTGGTTAAGCATCCAACTTCAGCTCAGGTCATGATCTCATGGCTGGTGAGTTCAAGCCCTGAGTTAGTTCAAGCCCTGAGTGGGGCTCTGTGCTGATGGCTCAAAGCCTGGAATCTGCTTTGGATTCTTTGTCTGTCTCTCTCTCTCTGCTCCTCCCCAGCACACACGCTCTCTCTCTCTTTCAAAACCAAATAAACATTTAAAAAATAAAATAAAAAAAAAGACAGTGTATATAGCTGTACCACCGCCCCCACACACACTCCCCCTACTCCACCCTCCACCTTTGAGTAGAAACCAAAGTGACTGCAAAAGGGATCCAGAGTAAGGCCATGCCTTACAGTTAAACAAAGGAAAGAGTGACACGGAAAACAACAGTTGTGGGTGGGTCACACTTAAAGAAACTATGAATGTTTGCAGGCTAATGCCCACCAACAAGGAGGTTCCATTAGCAAACACCGGTGGTCTTATTTTGGTACATTAAGTAGAGCTAAGCTTACCCTCCTGCGAATACCTATGACACCATTTATTTCCTGAGTGGTACACTCAGTATGGCTTTCTTCATGTTCTTTCAATTATTTTCAGGTCTTCTTACCCATAAATCATGCCAGGAAATAGCAAAGATTTTGGCGAAACCCCAGTTTGGCTTAAATGCCTGTAATCCGCGGTCAGTGACTCCATCTCCAAGAGTTGAAGGTCTTTAGAAAAGAATCTGGTTGCAGGAAGGGCGGTGCCCCAGGCACTAGTTTTGAATCTGTTTGCATAAGAGCATACTGTTGTGTTTTGTTTTTTGTTTTTTAACGTTTATTTATTTTTGAGACATAGAGACAGAGCGTGAGCAGGAGGAGGGCAGAGAGAGAGGGAGATACAGAATCCAAAGCAGGCCCCAGGCTCTGAGCCATCAGCACAGAGCCCGACGCGGGGCTCGAACTCACAGACCGTGAGATCATGACCTGAGCTGAAGTCGGCCGCTCAACCAACTGAGCCACCCAGGCGCCCCTTGTTTTGATTTTTAACTTAGATGAAATGTTTACTCAGGGCGCTGAGTGGGCGGGGAAGTATTAAAGGAAATTTTGGCAGAAGAGAATTAAATTCTCCTCCCCACTCTCCAGGCCAGCTCTTGCTCCACCCTGGAACGTAAAACTACGTTCCTCAAAGAGTTGTCGAGAGAAAGGATCCTGGGCAGGTTTGCCTAGATTCCATCAGCGTGCACAAATCTCAACTAGGGTAGTCCGTGCTGCCCTCCGGCTCTTCTGCGGGCTTTGTAGAATATTTTGTCCTTAATTTCTAATTACACCTGACCCTTGAACAACAAGAGGGGTAGGGGCTCCGACCCCCGCGCGGTCAGAAATCCACGTGTAACTTTTGATCCTCCCCAAACCTAACTACTAATAGCCTATTGTTGCCTGGAAGCCTTACTAATAACGTAGTCAATTAACACCCATTTTGTATGTTATACGTATTATAGACTGTATTCTCACAATAAAGTAAGCTAGAGAAAATAAAGGTTACTGAAGAACATAAGGAAAATACATTTATGGGACCGTACTTATCAAGACAAATCCACGTGGACCTGCATAGTTTTCTTTTTTAAGGTTTTCTTTTTAAGTCAGCTCTACGCCCAACGTGGGGCTCGAACTCACCACCCCGAGACCCAGAGTCGCACGCTCCACCGCTCCACCGACTGAACCAGCCAGGTGCCCGGGACTGCACAGTTTACACCTATGTTATTCAAGAGTCGGCTGTCACTAGACATGGCAGGCACAGAGATGCCTTTCAGAGGACCCTTCGAGAGGCCAAGACGCATATGAAAAGACACCCAGCGTCCCTGATTGGAGAACCGCAAATCAAACCACAAGGGGAGAACACCTTGCGCAGCCACGAGGACGGCTCTTCTTCAGACAAAAACAAAACCCAGAAAATAACAAGCATCGCAGAGGACGCGGACAGGTGGAGCCCTCGAGCCTTGCTGGTGGGAATGGAAAACGGCGCAGCCCGGGTGGAAAACAGTACGGCGTTCCGCAAAAGATTAAAAATCCAATAACCGTTTGATCCGACGATTCCGCTTTCCGGCATATAGTCAAAAGAACTGGCAGCAGGATCTGGAAGAGATATTTGTAAGGCCATGTTCATGGCAGCGTTATTCACGCCAGCCAAAAGGTGGAGGCACCCCAGTGTGCACCCACGGAGGAACGGCAAAAAGTGGACTAGCCCCACGGTGGAATGAATTTCTGTGAATTTCTGACAGTTGCTACAACGTGCGTGAATCTGAGCCCGTGGTGTTAAGTGAGAGAAGCCAATCACAAAAAGACAAACGCTCTACGATTCCGCTTACGTAGGTGAGGTGCCTGGAATAGTCTAATTAATAGTCTAATAGAGACAGAAAGGAGAACAGTGGTTACCAGAGGCAGGTGGCTGGGGCTGGGGAAGTTTTATTTAGTGGAGACAGAGTTTTAGTTTTGCAAGATAAAAAAAAAAAATGTTCTGGTGGCTGGTTGCACCACAATGCGAATACACTTAACACTCGGGAACCGTAAACTTAGAAATGAAACGGCAATCAGAAGGTAAACGGTAAATTTTATGTTCTGTTGGACCACAATTAACAATCGAAAAAAAAAAAAAAAGGAAGAGCTTGCCGGCCAGTGCTAGGGTTGTGGTTTGCTGACCACCTCTAGCTTCAGCAAACCTTCGGGTTCCGCGAAATGTTCATGGCAGGACACACTTCCCAGGGGCTCCCGGCTGACGACAGAGCACAGCCGGGAGATGAGGACCACGCGTTTGTGTCCAACCTGGGACAGCTCTAAGGGGCAATCTGCTCTGGGACAGCCCCCCCCCCCCCCACCTCCGTGGTCAAGTCCATGCTGCAGTCGGAGGCTCTCACTTCCTTCCTGTTTCTTTCCTTTCCTTTCTAACATGTCAAACCTGCATCCTGGCCCGAAGGCGAGTCTCTCTGCGCAGCGCTGCTTCCTCCTTCACCGTGACTCACAGGTGTGTCTCCCCTAACCCTCCTTGCGCTCCTAAGTTGGCCTGACCCTTTGCTCATCGGAGGACCCAACTAACACAAGAAACATGTGATCTATGCTCATTGTGAAAATTTTTAAATGCTGCTTGGGTGGGTGTAAAAGGGGAGAGACCCTCCTCCAACCTTGGGATCATGACCTCAGCCGAAATCAAGAGCTGGTTGTGACTGAGCCACCCAGGCAATCCATACATTTTTATTAGTATGTTTTAAGAAAACGTACTATGAGAAAAGCTGTAAATATTTAGAAACTATGTTCACCTACCAAATAAAGATTCAATAAAGGGGCACCTGGATGGCTCAGTCACAACCGACTCTTGATTTTGGCTCAGGTCATAATCTCATGGTTCGCTGGATCGAGCCCCGCATTGGGCTCCTCGTTCATAACACAGAGCCTGCTTGGGATTCTCTCTCTCCCTCTCTCTTTGCCCCCTCCCAGCTCACACACTCTCTCTTTCTCAAAATAAATAAATGAAAACTTAAATTTAATGAAGACTAGATAACAGTACTACCATTCTTAGTAATTAGAGATTAGCTTTCCTTCTAAGGGTAAGATTACACTGAAGAGAGCAGTTGCAGAAATCATCCGCTTGTAAGGATTAATCAGCAAATGAGTGGCTCAAGAAAACCGCCAGACACCCACCATCAAATTTAAGCACGACCGTATCGAAGAATTTCAAGGTGCAACACAATCAAGCTGTAATCTACTGAAATATAAGCACCTATCACAAAAGAAGCGTAACATAATCAGAATGCACACATCCGTTCTACAAATATGTATTGACACCTTGGTTCTCTTTCCCCTCCCACAGCCAAGTTTTAAATCTGGGCTTCTTAACTATGACTCTAACGGCAAGAGTCTTACAGGATGCTTCAAGAATCATTTGGGGTCTTGCAAAAGATGCAAATTCCCAGAGATTCTGAGCTCACGGATCCCAGCGGGGCCCAGGAAATGGCATTTTAACAAGCGCCCACAGGATTCTAAAGTCAAAGGCCCCATGCTCAATTTGAAAAGCTATTTTGCTTGTGTCGAAAGTGAATTTATTAAATTTGGGAAAAAGTTCAAAATTTCATGTTGGTCAAGAAAAACTTCACGAGTGAGCCTGTGAGCAAGGACAAATCTTTACTTAGGTTTGCAAACCCATAAGGACAATCCAACTCGGTTGGTGTGCCTGTCCAGAGAGCACAAGGAGAGGTGGTATTTTTAAGGCTTAAAACTACAGCGAGGGAGAAATTTCAGTTGGTATGGGTCCCTCAGTGACTGGCTGACTGCTTTTGCTCAGTAGAGTGAGACAGGTGGAACTTTCCGGGTGTCGAAACACCAAGACGTTTATCGTGATTGCAGGAAGTGGCTGCTCTTTGGAGAACTCCACAAAATGACGGCCGTTGCAAGATGGAGTCAGGGTTGTCATCCCTTCCCTGGCCCCTCCTCTTCATTTCCCGTTGATCAGTTGGGGTGGGGGAAATTCATTACAGTGGAGTCCTTCCTTGCCCAAGTCCTTCCTTCCCCTGCTTGCACTCTGTCTCTCTTTCAACATAGATATTTAGAAAATTTATTTTTAATGTTTATTTTGGAGAGAGAGAGAGAGACCAAACATGCAAGCAGGGGAGGGGGAGAGAGAGGGAGATACAGAATCCAAAGCAGTTCCAGGCTCGGAGCTGTCAGCAATGGAACCTGACACGGAGCTCAAACTCATGAATCCCTGAGATCATGACCTGAGTCGAAGTCAAACGCTTAACTGACTGAGCCACCCAGGCGCCCCAAGTAAAATAAATAAATCCCAAAATAAAAACAAACGAACAAAAACACACAAAAAGAGTTGCTTGCTCTTCCGATTGAGCCAGCCAGGCAGCCTGCCTCTGCATCTTTAAAAAACAGTTGCAATTTGATAAGATTATAGCAATCACCTAATACAAAGGTGAAATTTACGTCGTAGAGATCACACTCCCAGGTGGACATATCTTACACAAGGAGGTTAAAGCAAATGGGGTTAGGATGCCTCTGGGGAGGAGCAGGAATGGTATTTTATTAGAGACATTGATCTTAATCTGTGGGGCATTTTTACTGAACAGAGAAGAGTTAAAAGGGAGCATTTTGTATTTGTTGGGGAAGTCCGCTGTGTGGGTTATGATGACACACACAACAATTCTTTGGGGGGGAGGTCCCCTGGGCTACGGCTGGGACAGCTTAACAGTGGAGTTAGTATTCCAGTCAGAGGTGGTTCTCTCTTTGATGGAACTTGGTAGTGACAATATTGGTAACTGGTTTTTCGTCTTGAATTTGTATAGGAGTTGAGAACAAAGGGTAGAGAGCCTATAGGGTATCAAGTCTTATCATTATTTTAAAAATTATTTTATTTTTTTAAGTAATCTCCATCCCCAGCGTGAGGCTTGAACTCACACCCCCAAGATCAATAGTTGCATACTGTACCGACTAAGCCCGCCAGGTGCCCCCGTGTCAAGTCTTATTGAAGCCTAAGGGTTAGTAAGGAAGTCTTCAGTTAAGAACTTGAACCAAGGGAGCAGGCAGAAGTCATGAATGACCTCAGGCCTATCTTGGGTGGTGGAAACGAGGCAAAAGGAAACAAATGAGAATTCGTTAAAGGAGGGTTCTGGCTTGGTCCTAAATTTTGGGTATCAGCTTTGGAGATCAGACATTGTCTACTTCAGTTCCGGGTCTCCGAAAGTGGTTTTTAGGATCCGGAGCCTTCTCTAAATGAGAAACACGAATCTACACAGGAGTCACCCCCTTGTAGCCTTGCTGCACACACGGTGGTTAACAATACCTGATAAAGTCCTTTCCATTTCGGCTGTAAAGAATCTTTAAGTTGTGTCCTCCAATATACTCGATCTCCAGGCTTAAGGTTGTGAGTATTTTCTTTGTCTCCCGGGAGCACTCTTTAAAATGAACTTTAACAAATTTGACCTCCCGTATATATTCTGTACTGAAGAATTTCTCCTTATAACAAAGTAGAAGGCAAGGGATCCTCAACTATGTTCATAGGGCATTCGGTGATGAATTTCGAATGGAGACAAGTGAGCCCTTCCAGTCGGGGTAGATCTTAGATTGAAAAGGACGAGAGACAAGGCTTTGGGCCGTGGTAGACCAAAGGCAGAGGTTGGTCTGGCCAACCGAGTTTCGATTATGCCATTGGAGTGTTCGACTAGTCCTCTTGACACGGAGGACGGTGGGTACAATGAAAGTGTTGAAAGATGGCCAGGTTTTGCAGACCTCTCAGACAATTTGACCAGAAAAAGTGTATTCCTTAATCACCGTGCAGCTGTCCAGGAATACCCCGATTGGGAAGGATTTTTTTTTTTCTAATGGGTTTTTGGCCACTGCTTTTGCTATTGCTTGATTGCAAGGAAGTGCCTTGGTCTGGTGAGAAATGTACAGATCGTGACCATTGAGGAAGCTGGAAGAAATCAATTTGCCAGATGTCGACAGGCCCATTGGGAAGAGGAACTTGACCTAATGCAGTGTGATCTGGTTTCCCAGGATTGTGCAAGGGGCTAAGTTGTACATTTTGAAATATTTGTTGGGCAATAGTTGGAGATGGCTTCCAATGGTATTGTGCCCATAGGACCATTTTATTTGTGCCCCAAGTGTCATACACATGGACATTTGTGAATCGGAAAGAAGTTTGAAGTGTCACACATTTGGTGGCCGGGTCGGCATAATAATTGCCCTTGACTTCAGGGTTTGAAACAGGCTTGAACTTTTATACTAGCTAGGCTGGAGGGAAGGAGAATGGTGTCAAGTAGTTTTAGTATGTAAGTTTTTATAAAATATTTTATTTATTATTTTTAAGCTTATTTATTTGAGAGGGAGAGAGGAGAGTGTGCATGTGTGCACATAAGAAATGGGGGACAAGCAGAGAGAGAGAGAGTCAGAATCTCAAAATCTGTATTTGGGAAGGGAATTTCATGAAGATCTAATCAAGGGGTAAGTAACGAGTCAGTTACAAAGATCCGGTTGTGGTGCTCGCTTCGGCAGCACATATACAAAGATCCAGTTGTGTTCAGTTGACTTTTTGAGGATTAAGGGACATAAGGCAGAAGGATCGGGAGGAGGCCAATGACAGACTAAAATGTTTGGAAAGAAACCGGAGTTCAAATTTTCAAAGTCAACTGGCAGGTAGGGGTTGCGTGTGGTGGGAGTCTAAGAGAGTTTTAACTGTATGTGGGCCTAAGACCTGCAGGGGGAGAATCTAGTATTTGGGTTTCAAGTGCAGAGGTGGGCTGCTAGGGCATGGAGGCGGGTAAGTGAACCGTTGGCCGCAGGGTCTAACTGAAGACTGTAATATCCCAGGGGGCATTGTAGGCCTCCATGCCTTTTCGGAAAAGATGTTCAAATGGACAAAACGGAAGAAAGTTAGTTGGTAATTAGGGTCTCCTAGAGTTGCAGAAGAGATGAGCTTTTTTGTTTGTTTGTTTGTTTTTGCTTTTTGGTTTTAAGTTTATTTATTTTTGAGAGACAGAGAGAGAGACAGAGAGACAGAGAGAGAGAGAAGGAAAGCCTGAGTGAGGGAGAGGCAGAGAGAGAGGGAGAGGGAGAGAGAATCCCAAGCAGGCTTTGCACTGACAGTGCAGAGCCAATGTGGGGCTTGAACCAACAAACAGTGCGATCAGGACCTGAGCCGGAGTCAGACGCTTAACCGACTGAGCCACCCAGGCGCCCCTGGTTTTTAACGATATAAAGGCAAGTGCCCATCTGGCTCAAGTGGAAGAGCATGCAACTTTTTTTTTTTTAATATTTATTTTGAGAGAGAGTCAGGGCATGAGTGGGGGAAGGGCAGAGAGAGAGGGAGACACAGAATCCAAAGCAGGCTCGAGGCTCAGAGCTGTCAGCACAGCTGACACGGGGCTCAAACTCACCAACTGTGAGATCATGACCTGAGCCACCAAGGCGCTCCAAGGGCATGCAACTCTTGATCTCAGGTCAAGTTCAAGCCCCACGCTGGGTATAGAGATTACTTAAATAAATGAATAAACTTAAAAAAATAAATAAAAGGGCCTCTTAAGACCTTGGGATCAGGTCCGGAGTGGTAGTAGTATGGAAGGCTTAGTATAAGGGTTGAGCTATGAGGAAATAATTGGGAATCCAAGGGCGACAGTATCTAGCAAGACCCAGGAAGCCGTGTAATTGTGTTTTAGTCTGGGGTTGAGGGACCTGGGTGAAGGTAGTAATTCTGTCTGGTTCTATTTTTAGCCCATCTGGCAGAAAGGTGGCCTAGGAATTTGACTGAGGCAGAACAGAGTGATCGTGTATCTTTGATCATTTGTCTTTAGACACTTTGAGTCCTTTGTTGGCTAATTGTATCAGAAGGCCTTTAGGGTAGGAGAACATAAATAATAAATTGTCTATATACTGTAAGGTGTAGACATCCCAGGGAAATCAAGACCTTGCAGGCTGCCGGGGTCCTTGTTCCAGCGAATCTAGGGGTCCACGAAGGACAGACGGTCAGGCGAAAGGAAGTGAGAGAGTCATGAGAAAAGTGTAGTCTAATGACCAAGCAGTCGGGCACGCCTTCTCAATTCTGGCGTTCTCAATTCTGGCATCCATTTGTGTCTTCTGGCATCCCTGCCCTGCTGGTCTGTGTCTTTATTTAAAAGGTAGTTTGATCTCTTTAACAATAATCCATTTTTACCAGCAGGGTGGCAAACCTCCTTAATCCTGTATGTTGGTTTTAGGATAAATTTAGGGTGGGAAGAGAGAGCAGGGTGTTTCCTTCAGGTCTTATAAATCCATCAAGGCATCTGCTCCCGGTCCTTCCCCTTTACATTCCTTGGGGCCAAGGAGAGCAGCTCAAGAAATCCAAGCCCGCCATTTTGGCTAGCGGGAGCTTTGCTTTAACCACTTTTCTACACAGGGAAGGGTCTCAACCTGTGAGCCCCAAACGGCTCCCAACAGTAGGCCAGCATGGAGGGCTTGAGAGAAAGAGGTAGGGGTTTCACTATATCCCTGGGGTAGGATTATCCGAGTGTGTTGCTGATTGTTCCACATTAAAAGTAGAAAGATACTGACTTTGGGGGTCGATAGGGATGCTGAAAAAGGCACTGCATAAGGCAAGGACAGTAAAAGTGGTTGCAGCTGGCGTATTAGAAAGGAGAGTGTGGGAGTCAGGAGCAATAGGGTGATAGGGTGTGACTGTACTGGTAATTGCCCTAACGTCTTGAACAAGATACCTTCCTCTATTTATTATGGGGCTTTTTAACTGGAAAAATGAGGGTAACACAAGGACCAATAATGGGGATGATCGATCCTTTGTTGATAAAGTCTTGAATAACAGGAGTTCTTTTTTTAAATGTTTATTTAATTTTGAGAGAGAGAGCACAAGCAGGGGAGGGCAGAGAGCAGGAGACACAGAATCCAAGCAGGCTCCAGGCTCTGAGCTGTCAGCACAGAGCCTGACGTGGGGCTCGAACTCATGGACCACGAGATCACGACCTGAGCGGAAGTTGGATGCCTAACCAACGGAGCCACCCAGGCGCCCCAATAGGAGTTATTCTTATAATGGCCACAAGGCTTAATGGGTTACTGCCTAATATTGGGTAAGGCCTTTAAAGGATCAATTTGAATAGTTATTGGGGAACCAAGGTTATGTGTCCTGTATCGGTGGAAGAGGTGGCCCGCAGTTGATCAGGGAGTGTATTTAGGAATGGGGGGCAGTGGGGAGCAGTGGAGGGCAGTCCTGAGCAGATCAGTAGAATTAAGAATTCTGAAGATTGAGAAGGCAGATCTAACAGCGTTTCCCTTTTTTGGTCAAGGAAATACGGGCCTGGGGAGCCTGCAAAAAATTTCTTCCTAAGAAAAGCGCTTGGGGAAGGGGGGTGGTGTGCCTAGCTGGTTCAGCCCGTAAAGCATGAAACTCTTGATCTCGGAGTCCAGAGTTCAAGCCCCAAGTTGGACGTGGAGCCTACCTAAAAAAAAAAAAAGAAGTGCTAGGGACGAGGGCACCAATGAAAAGGAACGGTTGTCCGTTGAGTGCCAAGAACGAACTCTGGGGGTGGAAATGATGGGAAAGTTGGTGGTGGCTGATTAGTGACCCTGATCATGGTTGGGTGCTTTTGTGTTCTTGAGGCAGGGAACTGGGAACCAGACTAGGACTGAGGACTGAATAAGGTGCTCCGGTGTCTGCAAGAATCAAACCGTCTCCATTCTGAATTGTTATAGGTGTTTGCTAAGAGAAAGGGAAAACTCCTCTCCTTGTCCTTGGAGTATCTCTAATCCAATAAAGGAACTGTTTTTGAGATTTTTGTTCTTTTGACGCCATCATCTATATTTCGAGTATTCCTTTTTGAAAGGTCCAGGGTTTTTTTTTATTTAGTTATTTATTTATTTAATACTGCTTTCTGATTTACTTTGAGGTCCCCAGATATAAGGAATCTTTTTTTTTTATGTTTTTATTTATTTTTGAGAGAGAGAGAGAGACAGAGTGCAGTGGGGCAGGGGCAGAGAGAGAGGGAGACACAGAATCCGAAGCAGCTCCAGGCTCTGAGCGGTCAGCATAGAGCCCGACGTGGGGCTCGAACTCACAAGCAGTGAGATCATGACCTGAGCTGAAGTCAGACGCCTAACCCCAACTGAGCCACCCAGGCGCCCCTGGGGAATCACTTTGACTAAACTTGCAGCAGTATCAGAGGTTTTTTTCTAGGGCCTCATTATGAGGAAATTTAAAATCTTCTAGGACGTTTTCCCATCCAGCCCTTTTCATCCATTCTTGGGCCTGTAGAGGTCCCGCGAGCATGGGCACTAGTTGGCAAAGGTCAGAAAGGCCTGGATTATAGGCATTGAGAGTCCAAATTAGTTGTTCCATGAACTCTTCTGAATTTTCTTTTGGGTTGGGAAAGTCTTGCAAGATTTAGAAAGTTCTGTTTAGGACCAGAGGGTGAAAGAAAGGACCGGGTTATTGGGATAAGGGCTAGTAACTTTGACTTTGAAAGGTGCTATGATGCTGTGTTTTTTTTTTTTTTGTTTGTTTGTTTTGTTTTTTTATTGAAAGACACAGAGAGAGCATGAGCATGGGAGGAGCAGAGAGAGGAGACACAGAATCTGAAGCAGGCTCCAGGCTCTGAGCTGTCAGCACAGAGCCCAACTTGGGGCTCGAACCCATGAACTGCAAGATCAGGACCTGAGCCGAAGTCGGATGCTTAACTGACTGAGCCACCCAGGCGCCCCTATGATGTTAGTTTGGGGAGTGTGGATGGTGGCAGGGCTGGGGAGGGAGAAATTTCAGAGGAGAATAAGGAAGTTTGGAAAGACCTCCATACAGTGGAGGAAACAGAAGGCTTGCATTTGGAGGGTGGGCGGGGAGGGCAGGGAATTGGACGGAAGATGAGTGGGTCATTTTTGATTCGGTATTGAGTCATTGTAATCCTTTTAACCTTTCTTTGATTTTTGAGTTTTTTTCCTTTTGCGGAGGCTATGACTGAGTCTGTTTTTTTGGAGGCTGCTTCCCAAAGTACCAATTGAAATAGGCTTCCACTGATTTTGTGAAGTATGATAGTTTCACCTTTCCAATTGGGCTCTTAAATACACCGACTTAGGGATATCAAAGGTGCCCCCAAGGGGACCAGTGAGGTTTTCCACGATTTTTAGTGATTTGAGCCCCGGTGGAGGAAACTACAGCTCCGTGGGCCGCGGTTTCTATACAACCACACGGTTGAGCAAGAGCTCTTTCTGAGAGACTGGTACCCATTCTGTACGGGAGGAATCCTTCCCTGAATTGCTAGTAGGGAAGTCTCCTGCATTCTACCAAGGCGGGTGGTCGGGGACGTGAGAGGGCCACAGCTGTCACCCCCCACTCCCAGCCCGGGATTATAGGAGCCGCCGGAAGAGGAGCCCCCGGGCTGCGGGGCCCAGAGATCCGCAAGGAGGTGCCCAGGTCGCTTCATATCCCATCCTCGGCTCCAAACTGTTAAGCAAAAGCCTCAGGAGCGAGCCTATAAGCGAGGAAAAAGGAGTAAAGTCTTTCTTTGGGTCTGCAAACTGGGAAGGGCAGTCCAAGTTAGTTGGGGTGCCCGTCTGCAGAGGTGTTTTTAAAGCTTAAAACCCCAGCGAGGGAGAAATTTCAGTTGGTATGGGTTGCCAACCTCTTTTGCTGAGTATTGTGAGAAGGGGGCGGGGGTGGGGGGCGCTTTCCGGGAGTTCAAACCTCAGGATGTTTATCACGATTCCAAGAGGTGGCTCCTCGTCAGGGAACTCCACAAAATGGTGGCTGTCGCAAGATGGAGTCAGAGTTGTCAACTCTTCCCTCACTTTTTCTTCTTTGGTGTGAACCAGCACACGCAGCCTTTAAAGACACTAGAACGCCATCCGATTGCCAAAGTGCGTCTGAGAATTGACCCTCCCGCTGCGCGGCCAGATCCCTTCGCGGCGGAGGGCGATTCGGCCACTCCCAGTCCACTAACTGCACTTTCGACACTCTTTCAACGTAACTTCAACTTAGCAGTTTCTGTCTTCGTGCAAAAAGTCAGAAAAACGGAAACTCATTCTCTTCGGGGAAAATATACCGTCGACGCTCAGCGCACGGGGATTACATTTCTTAAAACAAAAGCAAAAACAGAAAGAAAAAAAAAAAAATCACTGCCCGTGGCGAATCTGCTTCTTCCAATATAAAGCTCCGCCCAGGCGGGCAAGAGTAATCTACCGGCGCTTCGAGTCTGGTGCTAGCTTCGGTGGGAGGGAATCCCGAGCCTTTCTGAGGTGAGTGGAACCAGGTTGGTGGCAGCAGGGCCCACTCCGGTGGGAAGGACGAGGGAATTCGGTCAGGACAGTGCGTCAGCTCCTGTAAGAGCCGCCATGTTGACGCCTGGCAAACGGGGAGCACTTTTGGGGTCGTGTTGCGGCAACTGAGAGCGATAGCTTGGGTGGAGGAAGGGCCCCTTCTCCCTTCGCCCGCCGAAAACGTGAGAGGTCGGGGAGTGCCAGCCTCGCGGGCCGGCGGTCAAGGCGGAGGCACCGTGGGGCTGCTGGGGGCGTGGGCTTTTCCACCCAGACTTCCGCCTTAGCGTCCACGGCGCCACTGCGCATGCTCGGGAGGGTTCCGTGGGGCCGACTTCATTTTTGTTTCCCACCTGGATGCGAAGCGCGGGAATATCCGAACTCGGCGCATTCAGTAAGGAGAGGCACCCTTTGTTGGGTGGTTTCCTAATTAACCTACCTGTATCATAATGTAGAATTATAAAGCACCTTCACGGACACTGTTCTGTCTACTTGTAACAAAAACCTAGTCGAGTGGCATGTAGCTACGTTTTACGGTGATTGAAATTTTCCCCACGATAGGACTTAACCTGGTGTTCTGTCTCCGGATCCGATGTTCTTGTTTGCTTTCCACGCTTTTGTCTTTAATGATTAATTGCCCCATCCACCTGCAGCCCCCACCACTCATCTCTGACAACTCACTCCTGTTTATGAAGTAATGGCATGAATCTAAAAATCCAAAGAAATTGTAGGAAATCTCAACATAAGGCTGCAAGGGAGGGAATACTCCCAGAAACACGAATGAGAAGCCGTGAAGTCTGCTGCTCTCTTGGCATTTAATACTTTAAAAAATTTTTTTAAATTAATTTATTTAGAGAGAGCACAAACAGGGGGAGGGGGAGAGAGAGAGAATCCCAAGCGGTCTCTGCACTGTCAGCACAGAGTCTAATGTGGGGCTCGAACTCAGGAACCACAGGATCACGAAGCTAGCTGAAACCAAGAGGCAGCCGCTCAACTGACTGAGCCACCCAGGCGCCCCTTCTGGACAGAAGTATACAGATGACGGAGGATCAGAAAATTCAGATTATCCCTTTGTTATTCTTTTCAGATGTTAGCTTGAAGAATTACTAATTCAGATGTTAGCTTGAACAGGAGCCCGTATTTTAATAAATAAGTATCATGAAAAGATGTTTTTATGAATGAGGATTACTGTATAAATTCGACGGAGTCCTAGTTTTATAATTTTAAAATTTTTATTAGTAAATTTTTTAAAATGTTTATTTATATTTGAGAGAGAGAGAGACAGAGCGTGGGTGGGGGAGGGGCAGAGAGAGAGGGAGACACGGAATCTGAACCAGGCTCCAGGCTCTGAGCTGTCAGCACAGAGGCCGATGCGGGGCTTGAACTCATGAACTGTGAGATCGTGACCTGAGCTGAAGTTGGACACTCAACCGACTGAGCCACCCGGGCGCCCCTAAATTGTTATTATTTTTAAAAGTAAACTCTACACCCGGTGTGGGGCTTGAACTCACAACCCCTAGATCAAGAGTTACGTGCTCTACTGACTGAGCCAGTCAGGTACCAGAAGTCCTGTTTTTTTGTTTTTGTTTTTATAAGTTTATTCATTTATTATTTCTGCGAGAGAGAGCATGGGGGTGGGGGCGGAGATAGGAGCAGAGAGAGAGAGAGAGAAGGAGACACAGAATCTGAGGCAGGCTCCAGGCTCTGAGCTGTCAGCACAGATCCCGATGCGGGGCTCGAATAAACCGTGCGATCCTGACCTGAGCCAAAGTCAGATGCTTACCCGACTGAGCCCCCCAGGCGCCCCTGGAGTCCTGGTTTTAAGGTAACACATTTCAGTATTGGCTCTGAAGTTTTACGGAGGTGGTCACATGAGCAGTAGCAGTGACCGAAATGTTGGCACGTGCTGTATCGTTCCAGCAGATTCACCAGAATGTGAGTCAGTTACCAGTATCAGCCTCTCTCTCCTCTGAAGTTAAACTTTCCACCCTCTTTCGAAAAAATTATCATGTATCAGAACGACAGACAAGTGCATATGCCTGCGGGCTACAATTACCATTGCAATCAGTTCCCACGCCTAGAGGCATAAACAGATTATGGGCCTGGGATTTGGGAAGAAATCGCAGATTCCTTTTTGAACCAGAGAGCCTGCTGCTGCTGAGTCACTGTAGTTTTAGCTTTGCTACCTGTTGCAAAATACTACATTAAAAGCACCATTTTCCCTTATAGGTTTTTTTTTTTTTTTAAGTTTTTATCTTCTCTTTTAATGCTACATGCCATAACATCTACAGATGAGCAATGCAAGATCTAGAATTTCCTTCGGCGTAATCCGGGAGTGGGCTGTGAGTTGCCACACAGAGGAACAAGACTAGGCTTGTGTTGGTCAGAGTCAGGCGAGGAGTTTGTGGAGGATTATGCCATTCTCTGTGTTGGTACACGTTTGAAATTCTCGGCAGTAGGGTTTTTAAAAACACCATTTTCCATAGCAGTTTCTAGGATGGTTTTCCTATGACTTTTTTTTTTTTTTTAACATTTGTTTATGTTGGGGGTGAGGAGGGGCGGGGGGGGGGCAGAGGACCCAAAGCGGGCTCTGCGCTGACAGCAGAGACCTCAATGTGGGGCTCAGACCCATGAACCGAACTGTGAGATCAGGACCTGAGCCGAAGTCGGACGCTCACTCGACTGAGCCCCCCGGGCACCCCTTCTTAGGGCCGTTTTAAAGCCTGGCTGTCGATGCCTGTTGGCACCTTACAATGTAGTTGGCAAGTGCCCCGAGGCGCCTAAACTGGTTGATAGGCAGACGGGTCGCACTCACACTCTGGCTCGCCGCCCTCTGCTTCTTCCCCGGAGGGACGGAGGAGCAGTGGGGAGCAGCAGTGGGCGAGAGCATCCTTGAGCCCCACTGTCTGGCTTTGATCCCCGATCCCCGCCCCGCCCACTCCGTAGCCGGGAGGCCTCGGGCCCTGGGAATCCTGCTTCCCTCCCTATGGAAGGAAGGGGTGAAGAGTAGTATCTGCTTCATGGGGTGGTAGCTCATAGCAGGTGCTCCCTAAAGGCTTGCTGTGATCCCTCCTAGAACATGAACGATTGGATGCCCATCGCCAAGGAGTATGACCCGCTTAAAGCTGGCAGCATCGATGGCACCGACGAAGACCCGCATGACCGCGCCGTCTGGAGGGCGATGTTGGCTCGGTACACCCCCAACAAAGGCGTCACGGGAGACCCCCTCCTCACCCTGTTCGTGGCAAGACTAAACTTGCAGACCAAAGAGGAGAAGTTGAAGGAAGTATTTTCCCGCTACGGGGACATCCGGCGGCTTCGGCTGGTGAGGGACTTGGTCACCGGCTTCTCGAAGGGCTACGCCTTCATCGAGTACAAGGAGGAGCGCGCTCTGATGAAAGCTTACCGCGATGCGGACGGCCTGGTTATTGACCAGCACGAGATATTTGTGGACTACGAGCTGGAAAGGACCCTCAAAGGGTGGATCCCTCGGCGCCTCGGAGGAGGTCTGGGGGGGAAAAAGGAATCCGGACAGCTGAGGTTTGGGGGGCGTGACCGGCCTTTCCGAAAACCCATTAACCTGCCCGTTGTTAAAAACGACCAGTACAGGGAGGGAAAAAGGGAAAAGCGGGAGCGATCTCGGTCCCGAGAAAGACACTGGGACTCTCGGACGAGGGACCGAGACCACGACCGTGGCCGGGAGAAGAGATGGCAGGAGAGAGAGCCAGCCAGGGTGTGGCCAGAAAGTGACTGGGAGAGGGAGAGGGACTTCAGAGATGACAGAGCCAAGGGCAGGGAGAAGAGGGACCGCAGTAGGTAGAGAGAGGCTCCCGGCGCCACCAGAGCCCAGACGAAGACCCCGCAGAGGCGCAGGGAGAGGCGCCGCCTTCACACACGGTGTGCAGCCGCCCAGCGCCTGAATAAAGCTTGGGGTCTGAGTAAGTGTTGAGGTCTGGAGTTAAGTTTCCCTTCCAGTCTGGAACCCGGGTTTCAGCGGAACACGCCGATATTACGGAGTTTCTCCTCTTCATCTTGTAGTTCTAAGGACCCACTGGGTAGTAAGCCCGAGAAAGCCGTCCTCACCGGCAGCCGCACAGGAGGGCATGTGTACGGAGCCACCGCTCTCTTTTAATCTGGCGGCAGAGAACTTGTTTCGCGATTCTGATTTTCTCCTGTCTACTGGAACCGGCCATCTGGAGGGGTTGGCAGACCAGCAGTGATGACCGAAAATCGTTTGCGTTGCTCTCCCTCCTGGGAACCCGAATCTGGCCCGACTGTTGGGGAAGCGGGGTCTGTCCCACCCGTGTACCTATAGCGTAAAGGGCCTGCCGAACTGAATTAAAAATGGGACAGGAAAGTGGATTCAGGGAGAAATGTCCAGATCGTCATCCCAAAGCCGGTACGAGCAGTGGGCTAGGTCACCAACCAACCGCCCTTGAACGAATGGAACTCCATTCTTGAGCCAAATGCTGACTTGGCTTTTCTTTTTTCCTCCCTGCTTTTTGGCAGGGAGGCTGGTATTTAAAGTGAAGAACCGAAGTTGTAGGGCTGCGGGGTTCCGGTTTATGGTAGCCTTCCAGGCCTTTGAGAACAGGAAGCTGCAGAGAGTGACGTGAACATGAGGAAAAGTCCACGGGCGGTGTCTGTCCGGTTCCGATGGGCCGACTGGTCTCCTCCCTCGAAGACATCTGGCCTCCCGTTCCTGGCAGGGCCGCATGGACCGCGCCGACTCTGACCTCTGAGGGCTTTGACTAAGTACCAGGCTGTTACTTACTGCCAAGCGACGCTCCCTAGTTTTGCTTTTATCGGTGGCTGTATCTTTGAAAGTCCAGGGTCTTAGAATTCAGGGTGTTTCAGCAAACAGTTCAGTATCAAGACTCAACACATTCACGACCAGGTTTTTGCATTACGAGTATAGACCTCTCTGTCAGGTAGGGAACCTGCCCCGTCTTAAAACTGCCGTTAGCCGTCAGGGACAGTTTCAGAAAAACAGGCTCTATCCTTTGTAAGTTTCCAGTGCTTCCAGAATCGTACCACGTCCCCCGTCTCAGAAAACAGGGGCGGGGACACCCTTCTCATTCCACTTGGGTTGCATGAAGGGCTTCCTTCCACGGCCCCAGAAGCGCGGTCCGGGCTTGCGCTGGTCGTGCTTCAGCTCGGCGAGCACTCCGCCTGGGGAGCACTCTGCCCTGGGGACGTGTTGTGAGGCCGCGTCGTCGGAAGAAAGAAACCCAGTCACAGTGCTTCTGTCCTTCCAGCCAGCGGCTGTCCACCCTGGGTCCCAAACACGGGCGATTAGACCCCTCAGACCCCATCCTTGTCAGGCCTTGTCTCATATGGGCCCTGGTAACGAAACGAAACCAAACCAAACGGGGAGAACCCGCACAGCAGAGACCTTAGCAGTAGCCACACGACAAAGGCATGTATCCTCTCACCTAGCAGTTCTTCTAGTTCGTTTCGCAGACTGGCGCGTGGGTGTGGAAGTGTGCAGGGCCGTTTTACACAGTAGAAGATGGGCAGGACACTCCCTGTCCATCCGTGGGGCCTGGACGAACGCGAACAAAGGCTACATCTACGTGGCAGGCCAGGCCTCCTCCCCCTCGCGCTGTTCCGTCTGGTGCCGGAAGGGTCTTTGGTGGGGGGCACTGTCCCTGGAGCCTACCCACTGGGTGCCAGTAGTAGTTGTGACAGCCGAAACGCCAGAGACGTCTCCAGACGCTGCCAGCTGTCCCTGGGGTGGGGGCGTGAGACCCGCTGCCTTGTGTACTGGTGCAGAGTCATGTCCAGGGTGTTCTAAGAACAGGGAGGTACAGATGGCACACATACAGCATGCTGCCATTTGTGTAAAACAAAAAAAAGGAAAAAAACTATATTTTGTTACATAACTGCATGTATATTTATAAACCCCTTCAGGACAGACACCCAAGAAACTGGCAGCGCTGGCTGCTCCTGGGGAAGGGCGACCGGAGGGGGCCAGGGGGAGGGGCAGCCCTCAACACACCTGCTTCTACACTCTGAGACTACGCCAGCGGGCAGCTTCGAGGACCACCGCACAAAAGTGACATTTTCTTGTCTGAGCATTATTTTCAGCAATCTGGAAACCGAGTCCCCGTGGACTCTGTAAACCAACCCGATGGTTTCTTTGCAAACCACAGTAGAATGTATAGAAAGTAGACCCGTCAGATGTACGGGCGCTCTGTTAGCACACGCTGCCTCCCTCCATCTGTCAGCACCCAGCCTGTGCCCTGGGTCCTCCGTGGGTAGAGAGAAAGGCAGTGCTATTTGGGCAAAACCCCAGCTCAGCAGGTGCAGGCTTCTGGCTCTCCGTCTGCCACCACAGCCCGGTGAGTCAGCCAGACATGGAGTCCCCAAGCCACCTCTCTACCCACCGCCCTCACCCTGGCGCTGGCAGGTCTACCCCCCACCCCATCCTGCACCCCCTAGGCTCCCAGACCCCGTCCCACGTCCGCTCTGGGACACTTGTCTTCTTACAGGAGACTAAGTGTTTGATAGATTGAAGGCTAAAAGAAAAAAAAGCTGGGGGCTGGGCGGGGGGCGGGGGAGGGATACAAACGAGAAATGAGAAAGGTTGCAATGTCTCATCCTTAGCAACTTTGTTTGGTTAGTACTGCGCGTAACTCACAGCCGATTCCAAGGCACTCGCTACATGCTCCAGGCAGCGTCAGCGACCAGATGCGAGAGAGACCCGCAGGCTCTCCCAAAGTTGTCTCCAGTTTCTGGGCGAGAGGACTGTTGTCCTTAGTTTCTGTTGCTTTGCATCTAAGCGGGACCAGCCCGTCTGGTGACTTTGGGGGCCCTGTTTATCCAATCGTCGCATCATACGTTATGCTACCACCGTGGCCCGTACCGCGAAGGAGCGGATGAAAATCTCCCCTTCCCTGCCTCTCCCTGAAGTATGACAAGCATGCGAACACGACCTCTCCACACAGAGTTTCATACAGAGCAAATCAAACAGCAATTACAGTGGCAGGTGATGTATTTGGCGTAAAGAAGCTTGTGTGACTGAAGTTAATGCAGAAGTCTGGCCTCCGCTCGTGGTTATTATTAAATAGACATCCTAAGGGACGAGTCACCTAGTATAAACGGCCATAGCCCTGGGCATAAATAAACGTTTCTGTGGAGTGTGGCCTCAGTTACTCAGCGTGCTTCCTCAAAGGAGACCGTTTGTTCGAGGGGTCGGTCTCGAGGGGGCGTCTGAGCCTGAGTGGCGCGCAAGGCGGTGACCCCCGCGGCCGCCAGGTGCCGTGGCGGGTGCTGGCGGCGGGCAGTCCGGGTCCGAGGGCCAAGGGGGGCTGCGGTCACAGGTGCTGCAGGGCCTCCTGTCCCTGCTCCGTGTAGCCGTCGTCGCGGTGGGAGCTGACCCACTGGCCGAAGGACTCCTGGATGTGCGCGTTTCTCTGTGTGTTGGCCAGACGCTTCTTGTCGCGGGAGAAGAAGCTAAACCTTTCGGGAGGGAGAGAGAGAAATGAGAGCCTGCCTTTGGCGTGCACTCGAGCGGTTTTGCAATACCAGGGCACACAGCAGCAGATGTGGAAGGAAGCCAATCAGTCCAGGGTGTGGAGGGAAAGGTAGGGGTGCGGGCCAGAGTTACTTGAGAAAGCAGCAGGGGATTCTGCATGTCATCGTCACTGCTCCCTGGAGGCGACAGTGTGAACAGGGCATGCACATATGTGATGTGTGGTGTAGCTCGTCTCTTACTTGGGCACTGCTGAGGGTCCCTTCTCATTATCAGTGGACATAAAAGAAACGAATAGAAACATATGTCTCGGAGTTGCCTTACCCTAACGATGCAGAGAAAGTAACGACTGAAAGCCACCTAGAGTTTAAGAGGATTCCGACATAAAGAGACGAATGTTTTCCTTTAGGTCGTTACGTAACGTGCATCAGGAAACTACACGCGCAGCACGTCAGAGCCCAGGTCTCCTGGACGTGACTGCTAGACTGGGGTCGGAAGTAGCTATTCTAGAAAAAGGAGACAACCAAAAAATAAGTAACAGTGCACAGAGTTCTGTGACTCAACACTGAATACGGTCTGCAGACGAGACCGGGGAAGCCGTCGGTTTACAGCGTCGAAGGCTGACTTACGGGCGAACGCTCCAGGCGTTGGCACAGTGGTGCTCGCAGACCCAGGGGGTCTTCAGAACCCTCGTGCCCCTGCTGGTCACTGATCGAAGAGAACCGTCTGATGCCCACAAGCCGAAGGTAGAAATTACAGGCCAAAAGCTTATAAGCCGGCCCATCAGTTTTTTAAAATTCTATTTTAAGTACGCTCCACACCCAACCTGGGGCTTGTTCTCACGACCCTGAGATTAAGAGTCGCACGCTCCACCGATGGGGCCAGCCAGGCGCCCCCGAACTGGCCCAGTTAAAACAAGGTCTGCCTTATCATCTCCACCTCCACAAAGGCCTAGACCCTGGCCTGGAGACGCGAGGTGGCCCACCTTGAATTTCTTTCCCAAAAACCTTTCGGAAGCCGCCCCCTGTCCTTCGATACTCCTGCTTTATAACGACATTCGCTCTTTTCTCACCAAGTTCTGCTGCTCTTGAATTTCGGTTTCTGAACTCGGCGAGAGAGGGAATAGCTATGTTATGTTTCCCGGGGGCAGGAATAGGAACGCACTGCTGAGAAATCGAAGCTTCAGATCAACTATTTTTAGTTCCCTCTGTCTGTTCACCTATTAGCTTTTTTTTTTTTTTTCCCCCCCGCTTGTAAGTGCCGTGGCCTGTGGAGTTGTTTTAATCACATCTGGGTGAAAACGATTTTACTGTTCTGTGGTTACCGGACCCTACGATCACCTCCTACCGGGAATAAAGGCGTCTTTCATCGTAAAGCTGGGGCAGACCACGTGTCTCTGGAGACGCTCTCCCTACCCGCTGAAGTCTCTCTTCTCTACAACAGGGATGTGTCCTGACAAACGGAGGCACGGTTTTCCTACCGGGTCATTTGTGAGCTCTTTCCGTAGTGTGACCAGGGCAGTGAGCTGGCCGAAAACACAGCGGCAACACATCACCGCCACGCGCCGCCTCCACCTGACTCCAGCAGGAAAGCCAAGTGCCACTTCCTGCCCCAGGGGACACGGAGAGACACAAAGAATCGGTCCCCTCCTCTGCTCTTCCCTTTTTAAGCAGGATCACATGGCTTTCGACGACGGCTCGGCCAAACAAAGCGGTTTAGAAAGCTCGGGTGTGAGGGTCGAAAACACAGCATTAGTGTCACTCGGGGGCGGGGGGGGGGGGTGGTCGCAGTGGGCGCTGATTACTGACCCGTCGCTTAAAGGACCTTCTTTACTGGATCATGGACAAGGTGGTTTTTAGAACGGAAACAAGAAAAGACAGAGAGAATTATCGGTGACCTGAGCCGAGAATGCCGCGGCTTCACTCGTGCAGATCGAGACTCGAGGGCGCGCGCCGGAAACCCCACCCGGCACCCGCTTCGAAGGGGAACACGCAGGCGGCAGCCATGCAGCGAACGCGGCCGAGGAAGGCAGGCCGGCCTCGGCAGAGCCGCAGCACGCATTCCGAAGGCACAGCCCAGCACGCCACCAGAAAACCCCGGTGCCTACGAGGGAAATGAGTCGTCGGACGGGCTGCAGCGTGGGGTCATCTATTATCAGTCCGGCTGCTACCATGGGCATTACAGGCTGTAAAGATCCTGGTTAGGAAGGTGCAGATAGACACAGAGAAGATAAAAACAGAGGAGGCATGAAAAAGAAACACAGTCCACGCACAGGCCAGCTCAAGGGTTTGCTTATAATAGGAGGTGTTACGGATGGCACTCTGTCCCCCCCCAAAACTCATGGTCAAGTCCTAACTCCCAGGACCTCAGAAAGTGGCCTCATTGGGAGGAGGTAACAAGATAAAGTTATACTAGAGAAGAATGGATCTTTTTTTTTTTTTAATGTTTATTTTTGAGAGAGGCAGAGCTCGAGCAGGGGAGGGGCAGAAAGAGAGGGAGACACAGAATCCGAAGCAGGCTCCAGGCTCTGAGCTGTCAGCACAGAGCCCGATGTGGAGCTCGAACTCAAGAACTGTGAGATCATGACCTGAGCCGAAGTCGGATGCTTACCCAACGGAACCCCCCAGGCGCCCCGAGGAGAGCGGATCTTTATAAAAGGGGGAAATCTGACCCAGACACACACGCAGGGGGACTGTTGTGTGAAGATGGAGGCAGAGAACCAGGCGATGCGTTCCACATGCCAGCAAACCCCTGAAGCTAGGAGAGGCCCGGAACATTCCGTCTCAGCCCTCAGGAGGAACCGGCCCTGGCCACGCCGGGATCGGCACTCCTCGCCGCCAGGAGGGTGAGCAGGGCACTTCCGCCGCTGGAGGCCCCCCATTGGCGGTACTTTATTACCGCAGCCCGAAGGGACGACGGGGCAGGCCTCGGGGCGGAAAAGCAGGCCTGGGTTTGGGAAAGAAGGAGTCAAAACCCACTGTGGGCGAATGGGGACACCCTCGGGGCTTCCAGCACACCTCCCCCACTACCCCGCACCGCAGGCTCCGCGCCCCAAAGAAGGCAGCCAGGGGGGCATCCAGGAGAGAAGACAGGGGGCCACAGTGGGCCGGCCAAGAGAACGGATCTGGAGAGCCCGCACGGGCCACCCCCCTGCCATGTCGGAGCTGACAGTGAATACTCATCCGTCCCTGGTCTTGGCAAGGAAAATGAAGAGGAAACGCTGCTCAAGTCACCAGAGCTTATTCTGAACAATTTTGATTTTTTTTTTTAGATGCTGGGTGGGGAAAAGATAGAAAATATAGAAAATGACAGTCTCAAGTGAGGTTGGGGGTATCTGTGTTTGGATTTACCTCTGGTACACTTCAAAACGAGGCTGGGAGTTGGCTTCCTGGCAGAACCACATGGGTGTCTTTTCACGGTGATGAGAAAAGGGGGTGTCTTTCTGAGCGCGCCCAATCCCCAGAGGCCAGGCTGTCTGGCACTGTTGGCTTTCCAGGGGCTCACCCTCTGCCAGGACCCCGACCTCTGCGAGGACCCCTCTCGCCATACCAGGGAGCCCCCAAAGACACAGTCATTGTGCAGGATGGCCCCAGATGCAGGGTGAGGTGTCTGCCCACCTGGAGATGCTGGACGTCATTTGGGGTCCCATCGGGGGTCAGACTGGTGCACAGGGGCCTTGGGACACCTGGAAGGTTCTAGTCCAGTAACTGTATGTCTCACTGAATGGACGGCCCCCTTCCTTCCCTTCCTGCCTCCCTGCAGAAACCACCTCCTCTGGAGGGCAGCCACTTCCGGGGAGAAGACTGGCTTGGGCGCCCGGGGGGCTCAGTCAGTTAAGCGTCCGACTTCGGCTCAGGTCATGATCTCACGGTCTGTGAGTTCGAGCCCCTCATCGGGCTCTGTGCTGACAGCTCGGAGCCTGGAGCCTGCTTCGGATTCTGTGTCTCCCTCTCTCTCTGCCCCACCCTACTCATGCTCTGTCTCTCTCTCAAAAATAAATAAGTGTTAAAAAAAGAGACAGGCTGTTTTCGGTCAAAAGTTTATGTCCTGGATATGGTGTGGCTGGTTTTGCCTTCTCCCTCCCCGCTGATTATTTCTGGAAGATGCAAACCAAACGCAGTTCTAACAGTGGCGTTTCAGGCAGCGCAATGGGCGGCTGTGAGGAAGCTATTTCTGGACCAAAGCGAGGAGGGCGGTGGGTAGGAGGACAGGGACAGAATGCACGGTTGCCACTAGCGTCTGATACTCGGGCGGCCGCCTCCTCGGAGGCCAGCCTTTCCGGTGCAGAAGACCCGTTGCCTGCTCCCTGCCTCCCTGGCCGGCCCCTCCACCCCTGCTCGGCAGACAGCCGGGGGCCGTGTGCACGGCTGTAGGGCTGGAACTGAGAGACAGAGGCCACACAAAGGGGGCACTGGTGCCTGGTGGCCGCTGGGGACAAGGCTGGAGTCACTCAGCGCTCCCTCGTGACCTTCCCAGGCTTGCCAACCTGGACTCTCCGGCCGGCAGCTGCTCAGTCACAAGCTATTCTCGGACCGTCTTCCGGGCACAGTTTTAACTGGTGGCAGGAGTTCCTGGTTCCCTTGGCTGGTTCAGCCCAGAAACGTAGACACTGCCGTCCCTAGCTTGTGGTGCACTTGAGAGAGAAGGGAAGCGGGTGGCTGGCCTATGGCTGGTGACTCAGGAACAGGGCAAGGAAATGGGGGGGAGGGGAAGTACACAGAAGGCATGGTTCAGACCCCAACTCCCACCCTGCCCGATGGTATGATCTAAATTTGGGGGGCAGGGGGAGAGAAAGGGAGAGAGAGAGAATTAATCCCAACCAGGCTGCAACTCAGCGCAGAGCCCAACGCAAGGCTCGATCCCACGACCCTGGGATCATGACCTGAACCGAAATCAGGAGTCAGACGCTCAAGCGACTGAGCCACCCAGGCGCCCCGACCACTGGTAGGATCTAAATGAAGTCGGTGGGCTTCTCTGGGCCTGACACGCATCTGAGAAGTGGGGCTAAGCCTCCCAACTCTGAGTCTCTGAGAAGGGGGAGGATACCTCGGTGTGGGTGGCGTAAGACGGGAAAGCCCCTTCGGACCTCCGTGGCAGTGTCTGCTCACTGGCTGGCGGCGGATAGAAAAACTCAAGGGCACGGGGCTGATCTAGAAAGCAGCCAGGCCCCGCACGAAAGAAGCCATGTAACTCGTACTCCACAAGAGCAAGGACAAAGGGACAAGTGGGCCCCGACGGGCGCCAGAGGTGTGAGGGAAGGGAAGGGAGGCAAGCACGAAGCCGTCTTAAGAACCGCCATTCCCCGCCCCAGTCCCAGGACAGATCCGTCCCGGCCCCTGGCGCCGGGCTCACGGCCGCACTGACGCAGCTCCCAGTCAGCAGCCGAGGTGGACAAAGGCGACCAGTGTCCTGCCCGGGCTGGTCAAAAGCCTTTTGTGCCAGTCTGACCCTCCAGTCATCCCCTAGAAGGCCGGCGTGGCCACGGGACTGGCCACCTGCACCCTGCGGACGGGGGAATTCTGGTTTCTCTCTCCCGCTCTGTGTGTCTCGCTCTCTGCTCCCCGATTCCAGTGGCTTCTCCCCACAGCCTCAGAGCTCCAGGTCTTGCTGAGCAGACGGAGGCCACACTGAGGGGGAGAAGGGCCCAGAGTCCTTTGTAGAACTATCTGGAAGAAAGGAGTAGACACCGCAGCCTGTTCGGGTTCGGGTAGAGGGCCCAGTGGGAAGAGACTGTCGGCTAATTCTGATAACGTTCCTCTGCGTTTGACCCAGTCGGGATTTGCAGAAGCCGACTCCGAGTTGTCTGTCCACAAGTAAAGGGGGCTGGAACAGAACACCCCACCGTCGAGTACACCCCAGCTTTGACAGGCAGGCTTGGAACGGCGTGCATCCGGGGCACGGCGCTAGAGGCGCGGCACATGCGGTACCCGCGAAGATGCTAGAAAGATCTGATTTTTTTTTTTTTAATTAAAACAATTTTTTTTCAGTTTCTTTATTTTGAGAGAGAGGCAGGGAGAGTGAAGGGAGAGGGACAGAGGGAGAGAGAGAATCCCAAGCAGGCTCTGCACTGTCAGCGCGGAGCCTGATGCGGGGCTCGGACTCACGAACAGTGAGATCGTGACCTGAGCCGAAGCCAAGGGTCGGACGCCTCACAACTGAGCGACCCAGGCGCTCCTACAAAGGTCTGATTTTTGAAGACCTGGCCAGAAGCCTCTGAAGGTGGCACGGGGCCGGCCTCTTGGTCCTGCCCCTCCTCAGCCTCAGGGCGGACGATGTGGGGCTCGCGAACTGTCCCTGCTGTCCCGGGTTTTAATCCAAAGCTGTAGCTCATTCTTACTCACGTGTGCGGGCTGGCAGGCGGCTCAGAGCTTAGGAGAAGTCAACCCCACTTCTCAGCACTGGATGAGAAACCCCAACCAAGGGTGAGCGTTTCCCTGGGGACTGCGGACATCCGAGACCCGAGATCGAAGGGCTCCCTCACCCCCACGCAGAGGCGACACCCGCTCCTTCTGTCCGCCTGGCCCCCTGGGGCCCATCCTCCCCCTGCTTCCGGCCCGTCTGAACCAGACCGAGACCCAGACCTGCCTGATGGATGCTTCAGCTCAGGCCGGCTTAGAGGCCACGTGACTCGGTCTGAGCCGATGAGACTCGATGCCGTGACTCCTGAGGAAGATTCTCTTCCCGCTGGAGTTCCGGACAGAAGAAAGCAGGAGCCGGGCTGACGCCTGCCGCGGCGCCACCCTGAGGGACCGTGTGTCCAGGAGTACAGCCCAACAGAAAGGAAAACTAAGCCAGAGGTGGAGGGAACGGGGCCGAGCCCCGACGACGAGGCCCGGACCCGGCTGAGCCTGAAGCCGGTACGGCCTGGGCATCTTTGGTCCTTGAGCCACCAGCCTTTCTTAAGTGACTCTGAGTTGAGTTTCAATTGCCAGCGTTGTTTCTAACGAATACAAGACCCGAAGGTGCTGCGATTCAGAGGAAGCCCTTCCGGTTCCAAGTTTCGCCTCTCGGTCAGTATTTCCCGCTAACTAGAACCGTGGGCTCCACACAGGGACCGAGGGCCAAGCGGATGAGCAGCGTGAGGCTGCAAGAGAGGCTTGGGAAGGAGTCGCGCTCACGCACACAGGGCCGCTGGCCTTTTCCGAGGGCAGTCGCGAGGCCGCCCGCCGCTGCTGGGCGCTCGGTCACCCCGCAGGGCAAGGGCTGGCCAAGACTGTCCTAGGGTAACTGGCTTTTAAAACCCGAGGTCCCTTAGTAACACCCGGTGCCCCTCCCCACACACTCCCGAGGGCTCTTCCAGCCCTCGCCACCTGCTTTCACGAACCTTCTGCCAGGGCTTGGGGGAAAGAGAGGAAGAGGGTACAGCCCAAAGGCCGAGAGGGAGGAAGACCCTCTCGGGGGAGGGCACGAGGCTACAAGACAACGGCGTGAGCACGCGCGCCCTGCAAATGGTTCGAAACGTGGGCTCCGGGGCCTGGCGGCCTAGGTTTGAACCCTGGCTCTGCGTCTTCGTGACTGAATGTCCTCAGGCAGCTGCCTCAGTTTCTTTAACTGTAAAATGGGAATGACGGTGACTCCACCCCCCAGGGGTATGGTGGGGACCCAGTGGGATCCTCTGTCTGCAGGAAAAGGACCCGGCGCGTAGTAGGCTCTTGGCAGACATTGGCCAACTAGACCAGAAGTCTTAAGCCTCTACCTAAAGGGCTGTGGGCCTCAATGAACCTGAGACCGAGGTGTAGTTTTTCTCCGCCCCCAGGGAAAGGGGCTACAGACTCTCAGACTCTCAAAGGAGGCTTTCGATGTGAAGGACCACTCCAGGAGGTCGGAGTCTGGTTGAGGGGCAAGGCTGAGTTGTGTCCTTCTTGCGTGCTCCCCGCAGCAAACAGGGCCTGAGGCTCTGCATGCGTTATGGAGCAATAAACACGCAATGGAGACGGGGAGGGGGTGGGAGTGGGCACGGGAGTGCACCGAATCACTCCCGCCTGCCTTGCTTGCTGCCCAGAGACAGGGCCCACCCCCTCCCCCCACACACACTAAAGCCCGGAGCCGTGGCCACAGGCCCCGCCCCCTTTCCGCCCTCTCAGCCTCACCCAAACCTCTCTGCCCCGGGAACCCCGAAAGGGACGCAGCATTCACGTACAGAGCTGAGCCCAGAGTCGAGCGCCAGGCCCGACGTGCCCGGGGTTAGGCCTGCCTCAGCAGGCGGTGGTTAGTGACAAGCCTGGCCCTGGAGCAGGTGCCCAGAGGTGCGCGGCCGTGTGAGCCCCCAGGTCGGCCGGGAGCGAGCGGCCCCACCCTCGAGAAGCAGGTCACTTACAGTCGCTTGATCCCAGACTCCGGCTGGGGGGACAGTCTCGGGTGGGCGACCGGTGGAGGCGGGGGTATTCGAGTTTCCTCTTCTAGTTCTTCACTGGAAGGAGTTGAGAGGCGTGAGATAAGAGAGTCGAAAATTCTGCAAGAGCTGGAATATTCTAGAAGGGTGTTGTCTGAGGGTCTGGGAGGGCTCATACTGCGAACAGGGGGACCTAGGAAGGCGACAGTCGTGCCTGTGCCCCAGCAGTCTCTCTGCCTGGGGGGCTGGCCTCTTAGCAGCGGGCACGGCCAGGGAAGAGAGAGGTCGGCCCTGGAGGCAGCAGACACAGGCGCCTGTCGTCTCTTCGGCCCGGTGGGTCAAATGTGAAGAATTTCGGGAAAGGAACCCACGTCTCAAAAAGGCAGTCTTCAGTTTCCTCTGAAGAATCTAGCCACACAGAGCCTGTCCTTGGCCAAATGCTGTCTCCACACCGTTGTGGCTTCTTCCGTCTGGAAGGTGGCACCCACCCCTCGACATCTCCCTTCCTGAATAGTAAGTACCCTGTCCTTTAGGGAAGGGCCCGGTTCGAAAGCCACCTCTTCCACGAAGCCTTCCTGGTATCTCCCCTATCCCCGAGAAGTGATCTCTCCCTTTGAACAGCTCGCGCACAACAGCGTCAGTAACACTTTCTTATGTGCCGGGCTTACGGTGGGTTTGCAATGAGAGTACGTGGCCCTGTGTGTTCTGTGCCTCTCGGTCTCGCTCCTGGAGCAGGGACCACACCTCGGGCATCTGGCCTTCCTCCTGGCTTTCCATTCAGGGAGTATGTGTTGCGTACCTACTGTGTGCTAAGCTCTATCCTAAGTCTTGGGAACTTAGCCGTGAACAAGGCATACATGGGTTCTGGTCTCATGTTGTTATAGTCTGGTAGGGAAACGTACAATAAAATTAGCACATTAATGAACGGGATTTAAATCAGATGGTAAAAGACCATGAACCGAGTAAAGGGACAGTGACTGGGACAGGGCACTCCTTTGAATGGGTGGTAATGTGGAAGGAAGGCCTCTCTGAGGAGGTGACCTCTGACCTGAATCCTGAGTGACCAGGAGTCAACCACGGGGAAGAGCCAAAGAGAATGTTTTCTCAGCTCTACGACCAGCATGTGCAAAGGTCCTGAGGTAAAAACAAATGTGGTATGTTTTGAGAAAACGATAGAGGGGTAGTGTGTATAAAGCTGAACCAGTATGTACAACTGAGGAACCAGCTTTTAAATTTTGTTTGAACTCATTTAAATAGCCACCCACCTAGTGGCTATTGTAGGAGACGGTGCAGCTCTAATATACGCAAGGAGTTCACTGGCCAAGGGCTGAATGAACAAATACTTAGGCTGTACGGCTCTACCATCTCTTATCTGCAATTCTAAAACCCCAAAACCCCGAAAAACGAACATTTTTTGGTCCTTCTTTTGGTGGCAACAACCTGAAAAACTCTCGTGAGGCCGATTGCGGTGATTGTCCCGTGTCGCGTGAATATTCACATCTTTTGCCACAAAAACATTAACGTGTTTGATTTTGGGGGGCTGCCGCGGGGCTCGCTGGAGGGGCACACTGTGCATCCCTTCCTAACAGCTGGGAAGCGCTGGCGTGGAGAACGCACCTGGGCCCCAGAGTTTCAGAAAGGGATCGTGAACGGGTGTGCAAGCGCTTCCGGATGGGGCGCCCGGGATGGAGACCGACGCGGTCCTGGTCTTCCCCAAACGCCGCAGGCCCCAGCCAGGAGCCAGCCCGGGAGCCCCAGGGGCCACTCACCTCTTATAGTACGCCAGCTCCTCCTGCAACAGGAACACCTTGGACTTGAGCTCGTTCCTCTCGTGCAGCACGTCCCGCAGCTCCTGCAGCGTGAACCGGGGGCGGTTGGGGTCCTTGAGGTCCATGGCCATCCTCTCCGCCTCGGAGACGTGCTCCTCTCCGCCCGGCTCCGTCTGGGGGAGGCAGAGACGCTGCTAACGAGCTCCTGGCGGCCGCCGCCCCCAGCACCCATGCCGCGGCCGCCCCCAGCACCCACGCGGCACCCTGCTGCGCCCACCCGGGGCCTCGCAGCTGGCCGAGGGCGCTATTTTAAGAACCCGCAGGCAGCCCCTGCTCCCGTTCTGTGCAGTCGGCCTCGCCCCGGAGACGAAAGCCATCGGCCACCTGCTCACTGTTGGCTTCTCAACAGCCAGACCTGCCATCCCAGCACCGCCCCCCCTGACTCGGGGTTTCATTACAAATGCCGTGAAAAGGCGTCGCGGGGAGGAAACAGCACGCCCACCCGCTGCCGCCCCCGTAAATCCGCTTCCCTTCTCCCGCGTGCGTTCCTCGCATTCTTCCTGAGACCACTAAGGAGACCATGGCGGATCTGGCCAACGCTGTTACAAATCGGAGCTTACGCACGATTTTCTCTTCCCTTTTCACGTAACGTCCTACATGTTTTCCCGCTGGTCCCGGGACTTCCGGTCAAGCCCCATCCTCCCCCGTGGCTGAGGGGCCGGAGGGAGCCGGGGCGGGGGGGTGCGAGTAACATCACAGCAGCTGTGCCCACGCGGGGAAGTCTCTCTCACGCAGGTCACTCAGATGGACCCGAGCCCGCTGAGTCGCCTGCTCCAGGCCAGGCCCTCACCCCGCCCTCCCTCCCTTTCTCGTGGCAAAAAGAATTTTCAAAGCAAAACGAAACGGTGGTAATACACACTTAATGTAAAACTGACCATTTGAAAACACATGATTCGGCGGCATCTCGGTCGTGCAGGGTGCCGTGCGGTCACAGCCTCTGTCTGGTTCCGCGACACTCCCATCACCCCAAGGGAAGCTCCATGCCCGACAGCGGTCGCTCCCCGGCCCCTCCCCTCAGCCCCTGGCGCCCCCCCCCCCCCCCCCCCCGTCTGCTTTCTGTCTCCATGGATTTGCCGTTTCTGGACATTTCGAATAAATGGAATCCAACAGTAGGTTTTTTTTTGTGGCCGGCTTCTTTCGGTTGGCGTCGTGTTTTCAAGGTTCGTCCGCGCCCGAGGGAGTCAGAGCGTGGTCCTTTTCACGGCCGAGCACCGTTCCGTGGATCGTTTAGCCCGTCACCCGCCGCAGGGCGTTTCGGCGTTTCTACCTTTAGGCTGCTGTGTCGTGTGCCGCCACGAGCGTCCGTGTACAAGGACGTGTCCGGACCCGTTTTCGGGCGGATACGCAGGGGAGGAGCTGCCGGGCCGCACGGTCTGTCTGCGTTTTCCTGTTTCCTGCAGCGGCTGCCCCACTTCGCGTCCCGTCAGCAGCCTAGGAGGGTTCCGCGCCCTCCACGTCCTCCCAACACGTGTGTTTTTTCCATTTAAAAAAAAAATTTTTTTTAACGCTTATTTATTTTTGAGAAACATAGAGACAGAGCGTGAGCAGGGGAGGGGCAGAGAGAGAGAGGGAGACACAGAATCTGAAGCAGGCTCCAGGCTCTGAGCCGTCAGCACAGAGCCCGACGCGGGGCTCAAACTCATGAACCTCGAGATCATGACCTGAGCCAAAGTCGGATGCTTAACCGACTGAGCCACCCAGGTGCCCCTGCATTTTTTTGAGAGCAAGGAAGGTTTTGCAAGCTGCCTCCCAGCCAGCTGGCCAGATCTGCAGGTGTTTCTGACACCCCTGAACCGCCAGCAGCCCCTCATCAACTGGAAGGAGTGGACGAAAGTTCAGGGCAACATCGGGGAAGCTCTGGAACAGGGGAAAGTGGGCTTGAAACAGAGACAACCCCCCCACCCCCCCACAACCCCCACAGCAGCACAGGAAGACATGCACGCCGACCCGGACGGTGACAGAAGGCCAGGGAGCTGGAGGATCCCAGGAGGCAGAGCCGAGAGGCCTCTGTCCTGGGACAGTCGGCACAGGCTGTTCTGGGAAAGGACACTTGAAAGGAGACACCACTCAGCAGGGCGGATCAGGTGACGGCGGCGTCACCCGGCAGGCACAGGCGGGGACACGGGTCTGACCGGGAGTCGGCATGGAGAGGGCAGGCGCCCGGCCGCAGCAGAAACAGACAGCTGACACATGTCATCCCCAAGCCGTCTGGGCAACAGAGTGGGGCCTCTTCCCGCCCAGGAAGCAGGGGGGGAAATGCTGGAGGGTTTAACTTCCCAAGAAGGTACTCGAGGTATCTGCGGATGCCACACCTTCGTGTGGGCTGTGTCCTCAGGGCACGTCTTCCGCGCCTACCTCCTACGGAGCCACACGGTTGCACGGTGTCCCCTACCCATGACCGTGCCTAACAAGTGCTTTGTATACAGTAGGCACTCGCTAATGCCAGTCCCCTTCTCCTCCTCTGCCCAGGTCAACCACGGAGCATCCTTGGATGTCTATAATAAACATTCAACAAATAATTGCTGATCTCGATAAATACTGATCTCTCCATAAACATTCAACATTTATTGGGCATCGCCTCTGCCCGCTGGGCACTGAGCTAGTGAGATGAGTCAGCTGGGGCCGGAGGCAAGACACACACAGATGGACACTTACAAGGTCGTAGAGTCTAAGAGGCGCGAGGACATGGCACTCTAACTGGGGAGGATCACGGAGGACATTATTGCAGGTGCAGTCTCTGGGCACGGGGTCTTGACGAATGTGTAGGAGTTCGCCAGGAAGTCGGGGCCCACCCCACCCCCACACGCATTGTGCTTGGCCTACGCTGTGTTCTAAAACTCTTTGGAATTAGTTCCCAACAGTTGTTTTTTTTTATTAAAAAAATTTTTTAATGTTTATATATTTTTGAGAGAGAGAGAGAGACAGAGTGTGAGTGGGGAGGGGCAGAGAGAGAGGGAGACACAGAATCCAAAGCAGGCTCCAGGCTCTGAGCCATCAGCACAGAGCCCGACGCAGGGTTCGAACTCACAAACTGTGAGATCGTGACCTGAGCCGAAGTCGGACGCTTAACTGACTAAGCCACCCGGGCGCCCCTCCCAATCCTTTTAGATTGGGAGATTTCACACTGAAGTTTGGGTCTTGAGCTTCCTTTGGAAGAAATACCGGGAGCCTGGGTCCCACTGGGTCCACACGGCAACACGGGGCTGGCGCTACATAGCAGCTGTCGCCTCTTCCGTGTTCTTTCCGGGTCTGCTCACCCCCACGCCCCTGTTCCTTCTGTGCCTGGACCCCAGAGGCACTGGCAGCCCCTGCGTCGGACCCAAATTTCAGGCTCGCACTCTCCCTCCAGCCTCTCCCTTCCCAGACACCTCGGGCGCTGCCATTCAGTGGGGCAGTCCGTGCCTCTCTGTGTCTCCAGGAGGGGCCCTCCGGTGGGGATCCCCGCGTCCTGGGGAAGGTGCACAGCCCTTCACGGGGGTTCCCGAACTCCCACCTCCCAAGAGGCCTTTGGGCAAGCTGCCTGATCCAGTCCGAACCTTCGTTGCCCCGCGGGCCCCTGATAATCCGGTACCACGTCTAAGCTGCCTTCCCGCCCGGGGCCTGGAGATCCCCAGGAACACCTGCTCTCCGGACACCCGCGGGGGCTGTCGGCACCCAGGAAACGGAAAGGCTTCCTCGGACCCGAGTTCTTTCTCTCTGGAGAAGGGACGGCTCTTCACTCAGGGCCGTAGCCTCGGGCCCTGGCGTTCGGGGATTCCCAGACAGGTTTGCAAAAAAGTCCCGCCGGCTGGGCCCGTGGCCTGGGAGTGCGGGAGAGGCACTGTGAGGGGCTGCAGCCCTTCTGGAGGCCCAGCAGGTGCCGACGCCGCGCCCGGGGCGGCCGGGGACGGGCCTGTCCCGAGAGACGCCGCCCGGGCTCTTCCCAACACAGGAGATCGGGCCCGTCGCCTACGGGTCTTCTAAGCTTACTCCACGAGGGACCCAGAGGTGGCTGGGGTTATCGAGGACTGTCTGTCGGTCCCCGGAGGCGCTCTGGGCACAGCCTGCGGGAGATGCCCGGAGGCCCCGGCCGCTCCCCAGGGAGGCCAGCCGACAAGCGACAAGCGGCGGGGCCGGACCGGCTTAGGGGAGGCCACGTCCTCCACCGGCCCCTGCGCCCTCTCCCCCGACCTGGGCACATGGAGGCCACTATGCTCCCGCAGCCCCTGGCCCGGGCGACGGGGGGCGACTGTGCCCCGTCACCCTCGGCGACTCCAGGCCCACCGCGCCTACGGTCAGCCGGCAAACCCGGCTCCACGCGTCGGTCAGCAGGCCCGTCTGCCTCCCCCTGCGCTTAAACAGATGGACACTTAGGCGTCGGGATTTGTGAGGCAGAGACGTCGAGTCCATAACCGTTAGCATCGCAGTGTTCTTACCGATCTCGGATGAGATCCCGGAGAGAGGGCCCCCCCGAATCATTCTCTGGGGGATTCTGCGTCTGCCTGCGAACGGCAGGACAGCCTCCGGTGAAAGCGCCAGGAGCCGGGCGAGCTAGAAGACAGGCCGAGTGAAGGAGCCGGTCGGGACCGCGCATTACACGGTTCCATGTTCGCAGACAGGCTGATCCGCGGGGACAGAAAATAGATTCCCTGTGGCCAGGGGCCGGGGAGGCAGAGACGGGGAGCGGCTACTGGTGGGCACGGGGTTCCTCTTGGGAGTGGCGGAAATGTTCTAGATTGTGGTGATGCCTGTACGACACGGGGAACGGACTAAAACCCGCCGAACTGCATACTTAAGCAGCTGAGCTGTGTGTGGATATCTCAGCAACGATATTATAAAAGTACAGGAAGGAGGCTTATCTGCCGGAGGCCACAGTGAAAGACAGGGACGTCGCTCAGAACGGACCACCTGAACGGAGAAGCGGAGTAGCCGCGGCATTGCCGAGAACGGACTCCTCCCCGCCTCTGGATCCCTCCATAGCTCCCGTCTCCTCCCACCAGTGGGTCCTGTGCCAGGACCAGCCCACCACCCCAGCTGCGCCTGCTCCCTCGCCGGTCTGTTCTCCCTCCTGCCTGGACTGGCCGCCCCCACTTCGTCCCCGGCCACCCCAACCGTCCCATAAGACTCGTCTCAATGACCTGAAGACCTGCATTGCGCTCGCTTCTCCAGAGAATTCGCCGCGCCATCCTCCGACCCCAGGCCCTCTGTCCCTGCCATACGAACCAGCTGGTCTCCCGAGCCAACTCCAGCTCGGTCCCCTCACTTTTCCGACGGGAAACTGAGCACCAAAGAGATGGCCGAGCCCCGGGTCCCGCGGCAGCAGGTGGAGGGCCACCACCACCTGCAGCTCCCCTGTTTGCACCCCGCCCGGCTCCGAGGGAGGGCGTCACACCGGCAAGGGCGCCCCGACTTTGGGAACAGACTCTGCAAAGCGGCTCGGCGGGTCAGTCACAGCGGCTGCCTGATTTTACTCCCCCGCTTGGTGCCAGCCGCTTGGTGCCAGCAGGGGACACTGAAACGGACAGGCAGTCGGGCAAAGGAGAGGTGGCATGTCCCTGTCCTTGTCGCTAGATAGATCTGGAGCAGGGCCCGGAGTCCCGTGACTGTGGTGGTGTCCTCGGGACCTGGGTTTGGAGCGAGCCCCGCCCTCCCAGGAGGAGGCAGGCCTGGGTTCTCGGGGACACAGGGGGCTGGAAGAGGGACATGGGGGGTGACTGCCCTCAGCTGCGCCTAAGGGTTGTCTTGTGCATCTGTCTCACCCCCTCTGTCCACCGCCATAGAGCTGGCCGAGTCGCCCTTCTTGCCTGGACTTCTGCCGAGCGCTCCCGGCAGCCACACTGCCCTCAGCTCCTTCCCTCCCGAGGGCCCTCCGTAAACTCCGAGTCGATCCCGCTGCGCCCCTGCTGAATCCCGTGGGGGGCTCTGCGCTCCCCACTGCTGGGAGTCTCGTGTGTGGCATTCTGGGCTCTGACCGCCTGGTGCTGTAGATGACAGCTGCCGTCTCTGCCTGCCCCGCACCCGGCCGGGTCCCTGCCCTCGTCCAGTGCGTGCGGCATGGGTGGGCACCCCGCGGCGTCGCCACGTGACTCAGGAACGGACACCCCGTGCGTATTCCAGACCCTGGGGGGCTCAGTCGGTTGAGCGGGCGACTTCGGCTCGGGTCATGATCTCACGGTCTGTGAGTTCGAGCCCCGTGTCGGGCTCTGTGCTGACGGCTCGGAGCCTGGAGCCTGCTTCGGATTCCGTGTCTCCCTCTCTCTCTCTGCTCCTCCCCCACTCATGCTCTGTCTCAGTCTCTCAAAAATAAATGTTAAAAAAAAACAAACTTTTTTTTTTTAAAAGACCTCAGGCTGACTGGTTCAGCGATGGGCCGAGGAGAGGGTTCCCTGACACTTGCTGGGAATTCGGGACAAAGGCAATTTCTTTTCGCTGGGGCCGCTACGCTGGCGGGGTGCCAGGGGCCGCCACAGGGCAGGAGCCAGCTTGTGCACGATGCCAACACAGAGGACAGCAAAGCCGAGAGACCTGACAGCATCGCCCGGGCCCCTGGAACCAGCTCTGCCCGAAGCCATCACTAACCCAATGCTTCAAGCTACCCGACCACAAATTCCTCTTTTTTGTTTTAATTTTTTTTATTTCTTAAACGATTTTAAGTTAGGCTTCGGTCACGTTCAGCCGAAAGCAAGCCCTAACCTCTCCCTTGTAAGGCGTCTCTCCCTCCCCTCCCTCACCGTACCCCAGGCACCCGTCCTCGGAGAACCTAGAAGCATCTGGCCTGAGCTCACAAGACACCTAACGGCCGTGCTGGTGTTTGAGCCAACCCCACGGCGGGCTCGTCTGTCCTCCCTCCCTGCCTGTAACCGGGGAGCCCCGCCTCGTGGCTGCTAACCTGAAGCGGTCACCGAATACCTGCTGGAAGAAAGAGCGACCCCGAGCCCGTCCCTGACGGCCCGCTGCGTTTGTCCGAAGCAGCACACCCGCCTCTACAACTGTTAGCACACATCCGGCCGAAGGGACGCCTCCTCCGTGAAACCGCCAGGATTAACTGCCCTATCTCTGTGTTCCTGGTATACCCCCGACCCCTGGGGGCCACGTCAATGGGGCAGACCCCTCTGGCGCCCCGTGTCGCAGCCCTGGGTCTACCCGGATTTTAGGTGCCGTCGTGGTGTAGTTCCTGCCACGTGGACAGCCCCCGCCCCACCCGCCACCCAGGCACACACCTGTATCCTTCCATTTCTGCCCTGAGACCCGCCCCTAAGTTCTGCCCCGGAATGTCGGAGAGAGAACGCCCCCCGGGGCCACCCTTAGCCAGCGGGGGGCGGGTGCGTGTGGACAAACGTTCCAAGCCTTTCTCCTCCCGAAAGACGCTTCTGGGCGATTCTCAGAGGTCCCGGCCGGACTGAGCCCCCGCTGCAACAGCACCGCTGAATTCACTTCCCCTTCCTCCCTGTCTCCTCCCCCCGATCTCTGGGATGACCTCCCGAGTCAGCCTCCTGCCCGCTCTCCTTTGGGGACCCCGGAAGACAGTCTCCAACCACGAAGACAACCCCCTCCTGCCGTAAGTGGCTGTGGGCGTCCGAGTTGTCTCCTGCGCTGGACCGTCAGCTCTGGGGACCTCCACAGCACTCAGCACGGTGCTCTCAGGTAGAAGACCAGACCCCGCCCTGGGGCCTTCCTGGCCTGCAGGGCCGGCCCCTGCCCGTCTCTCTGACCTCACCCGGGCCTTCCTCCTCCCCGTCACACTGCATAACAGCCACCTGTGTGTTCTTCTGCTCCCCTGATTGCACTGCAATTTCTCCTGCCACAGGGCCTTTGCGTGTGCCACTCCCCTGCCTGGAACTCACTCCCCCTTCACTTGTGTACTCTCTCATTCTTTTGATAACCTCTGTAAAAAAATGCTTATTATTTATTTGGAAAGCGAGAGAGAGAATGAATGAGTGGGGGAGAGATAGACAGAGAGAGGGAGAAAGAGAATCCCAAGCAGGCTCCGAGCTGTCAGCACAGAGGCCCACTCAGGGCTCGATCTCACATACTGTGAGCTCATGACCTGAGCCGAAATCAAGAGTTGGACGCTTAACCGACTGAGCCCCCCGGGCGCCCCTTGATCCCCTCCTTAGGAAGAGCCTTTTTGACCCCTCCAGACGATCGTGGTGATAACAACAGCTGACACCGTAAATGAACTAACTCACTTAATTCTCATAATGACCTGGGGCTAAGGACTGTCACTGTTCTCATTCAGACATGAGGAAACGGAGGCACGGAAAGTCTAAAGAATTTATCCAAGGTCAGGGGGGTAGTAACAGGCCAGATTTGAACCCAGGCAGACCAGCTCCAGAGTCCGGTAGTCAGCTACACACCGTGGCTCCTCCCTCGGGCTCCTCCCACTCCCCTTCAGCGCACCGGGAAACACAGGGCCGCCTGCCCACCCCGAGTGGGCGCACAGACCCGCCTGCCCACCCCGAGCGGCGCGCAGACCCGCCTGCCCACTTACCTCGGGCTCCTCCTCTCCGTTCTGGCTGAGCTCACCCTGCAGCCTCTCTCGCAGCTTCCCAAGCTCCGCCCGCAGGCTGCCCATCTCCTGCTCCTTGGTTTGCAGATCTGCCTCCAGTTCTACCTTCTGTTCGATCAGGGCCTTGCCCTGGGCCTCCACCACTGTGACGCGGTGCCGCAGGTCGTGGTTGATCTTCATCAGCCGGGTCTGCTGCTGCTGCAGCTGGAGAGAGAGGAAGGCCCTTTATGGGGGTGCCGCACGCAGTAGCTCGTGTTGTGCACTGCACAAGGGCAAACCATCTACAGGCGTGCCATTCATACCGGAGACCTCTTGGTTTGTTTGAAGTTTGCTCATATTCTTAGAACCGTTGATGCCAGAAACGGGCAGTTTGGCTATTTACTGTGATAATTTTATGACAGTTGTAAGATAAGTGTTCTGTCGCTATAATATGACGACTTCCCGACAGACAGAAGTAACCCGCCTTGGGAACGGGGTGTCTTTTTCTAACTCAGGTGGTGACGCCGTGTGGGTTTCTAGAGCCGCCCTGGGACCATGCCAGCCTGCTCGCAGAGGGGCACAAAGAGGGGGGGCTGACGGGAGCATCAGGGTCGGAACAAAGCCCGACCGGGCCTCGGCGCCTCCCCAGGCTGTGGACGGAGCAGGTCCCCGGGCAGAGGGGGCCGTGTTCCCTCCGGCTGCAGTGCGGATCGGCCGGGGTCGTCCCCGCGGCTGCCGCTTCCGGACGGCCCCCCACCCCGAGAAGCCCGCGGAGGGACAGAAGGGGACCGCCGGCCGGGAGGGCGGCCGGGGGAGGGGGGCCCAGCACTCACGGCCTCCACGTCCTCGCTCTTCAGGCCCAGCTCCCTGTCCTTGGCCCGGATCTCGTCCCGCTGCTTGTCCACCACCTCCTTCAGCTTCTTCATCACCTGCCGCTCGCGCTCCGACATGCCTGCGGCGTGGGAGAGAGCAGGGACGGTGGGTTGTCCCCGGGTCCCTCCGAGCCGTCCCCGCCTCGGGGCACCGCCGCTGCCCTTCCCGGCTCCCTTCCAGCTGCCCCCACGCTGGCTCCCCTCGCTTTTCAGGCCTCAGCTCCACCGTCGCCTCCTCACAGAGGCCCTGCCTTCCTGGCCCCCCACCCTGTCTGTCTCTTACCTTCGTGGCCTTTTTTTACTGTTTTTTTAACCATCTCCTAGGTCTTTTCCTCTAACAAAAGGTAACTCAGAGCAGAAGGCTCTGGGCCCCAAGCCCGGCGCTCCCTGTTTAGATTCGGTGTGCTCTGGGCTAGCCTCTCGGTGCCTCAGTTTTCACATCTGCAAAATGGGAGTAACAGCGCCCACGCCACACGGCTGCTGCGAGGACTGATTCGGCTCAGGCACAGGAACCATGCGGCACAAAGCCAAGGGCGGCGTCTGTTGCTTTGGGTCTGTTCCTCTCCCCCCCTTCCCCCCCCCCACCCCCGGAGTAGACTGCGGGCCCCAGGAGGCAGGGCCGTGTGTTCCCTCGGCCGGCGGGTGCTCACTACGTGATCCGGCACCCTAATGAACTGTGGGGACCGGTGGCCGCTGTAACGCCTGAGCGACAAAATCCAACACCTTAGGACGTCAGAAAGTTATTTTCTCATAATTCTAGAAGCCGGAAGTTTCGAATCGGTCCGAAGTCAAGATGTCGCCAGGGCCCCTCTCGTTCCCTCCCTCCGGGGGCTCCCAGCGTGCCTGGGCTTGGGGCCGCATCTCTCTGGTCTCTCTGTGGCCACGTGGCCTCCTCTCCTGCCGTGCCAGACCTCCCTCTGCCCCGAGCTTCTCATAAGGTCCTCCGATCGCACTCAGGGCCCCCCCGAATAATTCAGGGTTATTACTCTCCCCTCAAGACCTTAAACAAGATCACATCTGTGAAGGTTTTTGAGAGAGAGTGAGCGGAGCAGGGGCAGAGAGGGGGGGACAGAGGATCTGATGCGGACCCTGCACTGACAGTGGAGAGCCCGACGTGGGGCTCAAACTCACGAACCGTGAGATCATGCCCTGAGCCGAAGGCAGCCGCTCAACTCACGGAGCCCCCCGGGCACCCCACGGCTGTCAAGATTTTACCTCATCAGGTCACGCCCGCAGATTCCGGGGATCAGGACCTGCCATTCTGGGGGACCAAGGTTCCGCCTCCTCCAAGTGCTGGGGCTGACGGCCGGTCCTTGCTTCCCGGGGGCGGCGGTGGCCATGCCCGACCGCGGACCGACGGGGGAGGAGCAGGCTGGCCTCCCCTCCCGGCCGGCTGCCCGGGCTCGGGGCGCATGGCGCCCAATCCGGCAGACGCCCCGTCCCCTCTGCAGCTCTCCCGCCGAGACCCTCCCCTCCCCTGTCCTGGGTGTCCCCGGGCAGGCGGTCCCCATGGTGAACGAGCACTCGTGCGTCTAGAACGGGGTGCGACGTTGCCGGAGAAGAGATGGGCCCTGCCCGCGAGGAGCCTGAGACTTTACGTGACAGTCACGACGCGGACATCCCGGAGCGTGGCCGTCCTGCCTCAACCGTCTCTGTGTTCTAGGGCTGCCCGCGCCGTGGACGCTCCGGGCTGATGCAGTAGGGACCGACCCGCCGCCGCCCCCCTCGCTACCACCAAGCCCACCAAGGACAAAGCGCGTTATACCCTTGGCCCATGCCAGCGTCATTTCCAGCCACTGGAAGTGGGTATTATTATTACTGTTGTTGTTTTAAACATCAGTCCCATCTTACAGATACGGAAAACCGAGGCCTAGAGAGAGACGTGTTCAACGTCGCCCAGCCGAGCGCTGGCAGAGGCAGGACTCCGACCCCGGTTTTCTGACTCCAGGCCCCACGCGCGCCCCCTGATGCCACGCTGCCTTCCCCCTGAAGGACAACCCTCAGGCTCTGTTAAGGCCGCTAGAAAGTGTCGCCATGGGGCCGACTGGAGTCCATGCTTGCTGTGGCAAGGCCACCTGCTCGGAGTGCCCTCACGTGTTTTTGCACGTATGTGCGCGTGCACACACACGCGAACACACGCACGCACCCAGTGTTCGCTGAGCATCTGCTGGGAACCTGACACTGAGCTAGCGGTCAGTAGCGTCGCGATGGTCAATAAATGAAATACGATTCTGCTCCCGCTGACTTACGGACGCCAGACAGAGAAGGTGTCATCACCCAACACGAGAAGCGCCAAGGCAGACGCACTGGGGACGGAGAGAAGGTCACGGGGACCGATGTAGACAGTGGGGGCAAAAAGCCCTCTTACAAGAGCCCTGCACGCTGAGCCCTGCCGGAGGAAAGGGCAGCCGGGCAATGAGGACAAGCATTCCAGGCAAGCACCAGCAGGTGCCAAGGCCCTGGGGTAAGAGACTGCACGTCCAGAGAGCAGAAGGGCAACGCTGGTGGCCAAAGCTCAGGGACCAAGGGGGCGGCAGGGGCGTGAGCTGGGAGCAAGCCTAGGCCACGTGCGGTCTCGATGGCCATGAAGGAGGCTGGGTCTCCCTCGAAAGGGGTAACAGGAGCCTCAGGATGTGCTTATGTAGGGCCTGCCTGGAGGAGGAGGGCCGGGCCGAGGAGACGAGGAAGGAGAAGCCAGAGAGGAAAGCCTCACAGGAGGGCAGGTGTGCACTGTGCAAATGAGACAGGCCGGAGGGGAAGGGGTTACAACGAACACGGCCTGCCGAGCGATCGGGAGGCTCCAGGCGGCCACAGGAAGGTGGCCTGGGCCAGCTGCGTTCTCCGGCAGCCCGGAACTTCGGGCTTTTGGAGCAACGTCTGCCTCCCGGAGCCTCCACGAGCTCGTCTGCATGCTTCCCACACCCCTCCGTCTCCAGCGAGGCACGCAGTACAGGAGGAAGTCACGCGAGCCCACGAAGTAGGAGCTTCTCCCGTGGGCGGGTCCGGGGCCAAGACCACCCCGCCACCTCCTCCGCGCACCTGCTGGGGCCTCCTCGGAGGCGAGGCCGAGAGACGCCAGCACGGGCTGCGGCGGGGAGGTGGGGATGGAAAGAAGGGGGGACGGCTGCGACGAAACGGGCGGAGGATGCCAAGTACTGGGGGGAAGGCAGGGCTGCGCGGAGCAGCCGGCGATCCCCGCCGAAGCCGGCACGCCTACTCCCTGCGCCCACAGCCGCATCTGGGGTACACCCCCAACACCCCACAGGCCTGCGCGCACCGGCTCGTGAGCAGGAGGGTGGCTCAGTCAGCTGCGGTACAGCCCGATGCCGCGTGGCTCTTAAAAGGCTCTATTTAGGGGCGCCTGGGGGGCTCAGTCGGTTGGGGGGCCGACTTCAGCCCGAGTCATGATCTCACGGTCAGTGAGTTCGAGCCCCGCGTCGGGCTCTGTGCTGACAGCTCAGAGCCTGGAGCCTGCTGCAGAGTCTGTATCTCCCTCTCTCTGCCCCTTCTCCTACTCATGCTCTGTCTCTCTCTCTCTCTCAAAAATAAATAAATGTTAAAAAAAAAAGAATGTATTATTGACCTTTTTCAAAAAATAATTAAAAAAAAGACTATTTAAAAAGCATGGGGCGCCTGGGTGACTCGGTTGAGGGTCCCACTCTTGATCTTGATTTAGGTCACGATCTCACAGTTCGTGAGTTTGAGCCTCAAGTTGGGCTCCTCGCTGGCGGCATGGAGCCTGCTTGTGTTTCTCTCTCTCCTGCTCTCTGCCCCTCGTCTGATCTCTCCTTCAAAATAAAGAAATAAAATTAAAAAAAAAAAAAAAAGGTGACTCAGCCAAACCGGTGAGTGAAGGAGGAGAGTGACAATCTGTATGGAACATACAAGAACGTTCCGGGGCGCCTGGGGGGCTCAGTCGGTTAGGCTCTGGGGTTCAGCTCAGGTCCTGATCTCACAGTTCCATGGGTTCGAGCCCTGCGTTGGGCTCTGTGCTGACGGCTCAGAGCCTGGAGCCTCTTTGGATTCTATGTCTCCCTCTCTCTGCCCCTCCCCCACTCCTGCTCTGTCTCTCTGTCTCTGTCTCTGTCTCTCTCTCAAAAAAGAAATAAAAACATTAAAAGATATTTTTTTTTAATTTTTTTTAACGTTTATTTATTTTTGAGAGACATAGAGACAGACGTGAGCAGGGGAAGGGGCAGAGAGAGAGGGAGACACAGAATCCGAAGCAGGCTCCAGGCTCTGAGCCGTCAGCACAGAGCCCGACGTGGGGCTCCAACTCACAGACCGTGAGATCATGACCTGAGCTGAAGTTGGCCGCTTAACCGACTGAGCCACCCAGGCGCCCCTAAAAGATATTTTTTTAATACAGGGTTGGGGCACCTGGGTGGCTCAGTCAGTTAGGCGTCCACCTTCAGCTCAAGTCTCGATCTCACGACTCATGGGTTCGAGTCCCTCGTGGGGCTCTCTGCTGTCAGCACGGAGCCTGCTTCCCTCTGTCTCCCTGCCTCTCTGCCCCTCCCCCACACGCTCCTTCTGTCTCTCAAAAATAAGGAAACATTTTAAAACATGTTTTTAAATACTAGAATGAACGGCTGAACCATGGCACGAGCGTGCAAGAACACCACACAGCAGGGAAGAACGAGCTACAAGTTCCGCCTGGAACTCACAAGGTCGGTTCCTTCTCTAGACATCCTGGCTCTCCCCCTTTCACAGTGCGGCCTCGGCCTGGACACTGAGGGGCCCCCGTACCTCTGATGGGGAGCCACGAGGCCACCTGGAGGTCCTGGGCACGGGGCACCCTCCTCCTAACATGGCTCGGCCAGCGCTGCAAGGCAGGGCCCAGACTCGGCTGGTGAGACAAGGAGACACCATTAACGTCTCCCGAAAAGGCGTTCCTCAGACACGGTGTGTGCGTGCATGTGTGTGCACGCGCGCGTGTGTGTGCACGCGTGTGCATGTGTGCGCGTGCATGTGTGCGCTGAAATCAGGTGGAAGACAGATCTGTGAAAAAGCCACAAAAACATCTGCTGTTTGCTCTCCGAGCACCTGTCCCGCTGCAGGCTCTGGGCCAAGGCGTCGAGGGCTGAGCTCGTTCGCTCCTCGTGGTGGGGGTGGGGGTACAGATTCTGCTCCTGGAGAAAGCAGGCGGGAAGGAGGTGTGGGGGCGGGGCACTGTGACTGTGCGCCAAGCACACCTGTAACCCGGCGACACTGCTCACCTCCGGGGCGCCCCGGCTCTACCACCGCGGCTGGAGAACAAAGTGGCAAGGGGCCTGGCGTCTGAAGCTAACTTCCTGGACTCCTTCCCCACTTTGCCGCTTACCTGCCCTTGAACTTGGGCCTGGTTTCTCCCTTGCACAGGAGCATCGTGTGGAGCACCCCTCCCCACCTGGGATGGGGGACTCTCGCGAGGTTAGAGGGGTGAATCTCTACGGGCCGGGCCCACGTAGAGTCTCTGCGTGTTAGTAGCCGCCATTTCATCCACAAAATGGAAATGCCAGTCCTTGCTCCAAAGGTTGCTGCGAAGATAAAGTCCAAGGGCGGTTCGAGAAGTGCCTGGAGGGGCGCCTGGGCGGCTCAGTCGGTTGGGAGTCCCACTTCGGCTCAGGTCACGATCTCGTGCGGTCTGTGGGTTTGAGCCCCGCGTCGGGCTCTGTGCTGCCGGCTCAGAGGCTAGGCTAGCAGTCCCGGCTGGGATTCTGTGTGGGAAGGGCACTTCCCCCGCTCGTGCTCGCTCGCTCTCTCTCTCTCAAAAATAATAAATTAACATTAAAATTTTTTTAAAAAGAGGGGGCGCCTGGCTGGCTCAGTCAGTTGAGCATCTGACTTCGGCTCAGATCATGAGTTCATTATTTCGAGCCCCGACTCAGGCTCTGTGCTGACAGCTCGGAGCCTGGAGCCTGCTTTGGATTCTGTGTCTCCCTCTCTCTCTGCCCCTCCCCTGCTCGTACTGTCTCTCTGTCTCTCAAAAATAAACACTTAAAATCAATGAATCAATCACCTGCACAGGGATTCTCATCTCGGAGTCTCTGTCTGGAAGAATCTGATCAAGACTGTACTTAGAGCTCATTTTATCCTCGGAAAACCTTATGAAGTGGAATTCCCGTTCCTCCCCTGCTCCTCCCCGTTGTTATGGCCGAAGACACCTGAGGTCCCCGACAGTCACGTCACTTCCGCAGGCCACATGGCAAGGCAGTGGCTCCCGGCAGACTCACACTCAGGTGGTCCTGCCCGCCCCCCGTGGCCCAAGCTCCTGGCCTTACGGCGAGTGGACTGGCTGGAACGGCTTCTCCCCAAACCTCTGTCCACCCGGAACCTCAGCATGTGACCTTGTGTGAAAACAGTCTCTGCAGATGCGACTGGTGAAGACAAGTCCACGCCGCATGGGGGGGGGGCAAATCCTAACGCCGGTGTCCTTATAAGGGAAAGGAGAGGGGGCCACAGACGCGGACACACAGACGAGGCCGCATGACAGTGGAGAGGCTGCGGGGACACGTCTACAAGCCAAGGAGCCCGGGCAGCCTCCGGCAGCTGAACCAGGCTCTCGCGGCACTGCCGACACCTCGATTTTGGACTCCTGGCCTCCGGGTCCGTGAGAGGGCATTTTTCTGTTGTTTGAAGCCCCCCGGTTTTTGGTGCTTTGTTACAGTAACCCCAGGAAACAGAACTACTCCCGAGAGCTTACGGAGAAAGGCCCAGACGGGGTGCGAGCTGAGTGTTTACTGAGCTAAAATCCACACCAGCCACTCGGCTTCCACATCCGGCTGGCGCGACGCAATCCACGTAACTGCCCTCGGGGACATGCTTCTCCAGGCAGCTCCGAGGCCGATGCCCCATCCGCTTTGTTCCCAACAATCCTGGGGCCGGGACTTGCTGTTCCAGTTTCCCAGGTAAGGAACCCGAGGGTGGGAACGGTAGGTCCCCTTCCCCGGGTGACCTGGTTGGTAAGGTTGGGATTCGAACCCTACCCGGCAGTCTCTGAGAACACAAGGCCTTATATTTGGGGGGACCCTGCTGTCTAGGCTGCCCGTCAGAAACTGGCTCTGTGGTCAGTTTTCCTCCTCTCCTGGGGACGGAGTTGTTGGACCTGAGCCCCGGAATTTTTTCCAGATCCTTGATCATACCCCTCCGTCTCCCTAGCCCAATGGCTTTGAGACCTGCAATTCATCTCCACATATGCTAACGAGCAGCTTTTTTTTCTTAAAAAAATTTTTTTAATGTTTATTTATTTTTGAGAAAGATAGAGTGTGAGCGGGTGAGGGGCAGAGAAGAAGGGACACAGAATCCGAAGCAGATTCCAGAAGCTGAGCTATCCGCACAGCGCCTGACGCAGGGCTTGAACTCACTAACCGGGAGGTCGTGACCTGAGCTGAAGTCGGATGCTTAACCGACTGAGCCACCAGGCGCCCCACAAATAGTTTTCCTCGTTGCCCTTCAGCCGACAAAAAGAATTTCCAAAAAACAAGGGGCAGGGACGTGCTTTTTAACCTGGAGATTTCTGGGGAGCAGGAGACAGCAGCCAGTGCCCCGTGACCCCGTTAGTCTAGGAAGCACTGTGGCATATGCAGCGTCTACACGGGCTCTCCCGGCCCACTCGCCCCGCACCTCACACGGACGCCCTTAAATCCTCAGCCGGCCCCCGGGCCTCGCCCCGCATCTCAAAGAGGGGCCTGGCACACAGTCTGGCTTCGCGGGCTCTGCCTCCCGCAGGGACCCCTCCGCCCAACGTCTGTTCCCCTCCCAGGTGCAAGAAACGCTTTTGTCCGTGCCGTGTTCCCATGGTTTCCCGTGCAAAATAAAAATAACCGTGAAAGGCATGCCTGGCATCTGCCCGGTCTCTCCGCTCGGGTGGGGGTTGGTGCCGAGCGGCAAAGCCAAGCCTCCCAGGGCTAACCCTTTGGGAGCCGGCCCCGCGCTAGATGCCGATGACGTGTGTCTCCGACGGTGGTGCCTGTGGGGGCCGAGCCGGCAGGGACTCGGAGGGAGAGCTGAGGCAGAGCCCACCCGCACGCGCAGATGTGATGATGCGCAGAGGGGCGGCCGCCCCGGGCGCTCACGGCCACGGCCTGGGGCCCACACGCCTCTGTAGCATCACTGCGGGGGGCGGGGGGGCAAGGGAGCTCCCGGGTCACCCCCAGGGGGCCCAGACGGAAAGGAGGCTACGGGTTCTTCAACAACCTCAGCGCGGTTCCCACACGGCCCAGCAATCCCCCTCCTAGGTCTACACCCCACGGCACCGAAAACGCACGTCTGCACAAAATCGCCTGCTGGAATGTTCGCAGCAGCGCTGTTCGCACCAGCCCCAAGTTGGAAACCACCCAAGTGTCCGTCGACAGATGAACGGATAAGCAGAAAACGGGGCCCATCCGTACAGTGGGGCACCCCTCTGCTGTAAAAAGGAGCGAGGCGCGGACACCCGCTACAACGCGGATGGACCCTGAGGTCACCAAGCTGAGTGCGAGAAGCCAGACCCAGGAGACCACCTATCAGTCGATTCCGTTTATACGAAATGCCCAGAAAAGGCAAATCTGCAGAGGCAGAAAGCAGACCGGGGGTTGCCTGTGGCTGGGGGCGGGACGGCCGTGGGAAGGGATGGGTCATGGCAGATAAGGGGTTTGGTGTTTCTTTTTAAGGTGATGAAAACGTTCTAAACTGTCGTGATGGCTGCGCCGTTCTGAACACACTAAGAGCCGCTGGCCCGTACGTTCTAAATGGGCGAATCGATGCCTCGCTAAGGCGGTCATAAAACAAACAACAGCCAGTGCTTTCTCTAGCTGGTGCTTACTGTGCGCCAAACACGCATGCGTTAACTCATTTACTCCTCATAGTGATATTCGCACTTTACAAATGACGGAGCTGATTTACGTAAAGGTAAGCAATCCGGCCACAGGCGAAACCGGGTGGGGCTCCGACTTGGACTCAGGCAGTCTGGCTTCTGAGTTCATGGTCTTAACCCCTACACTCTACTGCCTTGCTGTTCTTAAAAAAGAGAGAAGGAAGGGCGCCTGGGGGGCCCAGGTGGTTAAGCATCTGACTTCAGCTCAGGTCATGATCTCACGGTTCCTCGGTTTGGGCCCCGCGTCGGGCTCTGTGCTGACACCTCAGAGCCTGGAGCCTGCTTCGGATGCTGTGTGTCCTTCTCTCTCTCTGCCCCTTCCCCACTCACGCTCTCTCAAAAACAAATAAATGTTAAAAATAAAATAAAAAGAGAAGGAGGTCTGTACAGATGTGGAAGTTCTGCACGATATAGTAAGCGAAAAAATCAAGGTACACTCGCTATATCCAGCGTGGCGTGCTGGTCTGGATGCTGGAGCCAAAAAAAGGACGTTAATCTGAAACCCGGTGAACTCCGGATAAAGTCTGTGGGACAGTTAATGGTAACAGCCCAGCGTGGGCTTCTCAGTTGTGACCCACGACCGTGGTAACACAAGACGTCACTATCGGGGGATACTAGAAGGCGGATTATGGGAACTCTCTGCGCTCTCTTTTCAAATTTTCTGTAAATCTAACGTTATTCCAAAATGAAAAAGTAAAACAGAAACAAAAATCCCAACAGCCGAGGGGCTGAACAGACCATCTAGAACATGTCACCTCCGTGAGGGGGTGAAAGGAGGTATTTCCCTCCTGCAGGTGTGTCAGTGCGGACGTCTGGACGGGCAATTCTGCAGGAGGACCGTCCCGGGTTTCCAAGGGTGCTTCGAGGCACACTCCTTGGGAACGGGAATCAGGAGTGGAAGGGAGATCACGGCAGGTGTGCCGTGTGCAGCGCCCTCCACCGCTCGCGTCCCCAGTCTGGGGCAGGTTCGGACCCCCGATGTTCTGGGCGCCTTGCGTCTCCCCGGGCTCGCTGGGCCAGGAGCCGCCGGGCTGGGGCTGGTCTCCCCTCCGTCACATGCGGACATGGCTTTACTAATCCTCTGATCACATCCTAGAACTTCACGGCTTTGTTTTTGAGAGAGAAAGAGAGCGCGCGCGCATGTGTGCCCACGCAAGAAGAGGAAAGGGAGAGAGAGAATCCCCAGCAGCCCCCATGCTCAGCGCAGAGCCCAGCGCAGGGCTCGATCCCACGGCCCTGGGATCATGACCTTGAACTGAAATCGAGAGTCAGACGCTCACTGACCGAGCCACCCTGGGTGTCCCTACTGTTTTGGTTTTGTATTATCTGCTTTTTCTGTCGATCAAGGGAGGCATGTTACAATCTCACACTATGATTGTGGATATATATATTTTTTTAATTTCTGTCCACTTCTGAGGCACCTGGGGTGCTCAGTTGGTTGAGCGTCCGACTTCGGCTCAGGTCATGATCTCATGGTTTGTGAGTTCGAGCCCAGTGTTGGGCTCTGTGCTGACAGCTCAGAGCGGGGAGCCTGCTTCACATTCTGTGTCTCCCTCTCTCGCTCTGCCCCTCCCCCACTAGCACTCGGTCTCTCAAAAATAAACAAACAGTAAAATTTTTTAAAAGAAATTTGTCCACTTTTTAAATTATTATATTTAAACTGTACAATTTGGTGGTTTTTAATATGTTCGCAAGGTTGTGCAATCCTGACCACTATGATTTTATCCCTCCTCTAAAGAAACCTCAGTGTACGGTCACCTCCCCCGCCCCCGCCCCCGCCCTTTCCTGATTGCCTTGCAGCCCCTGGCCACCACTGATCTACTTTGTGTCTATGGATTTGCCTCTTCTGGACATATTTCTGTTCGTTTGTGCTTTATTTCTTTTTAAGTCCACTTATTTATTTTGAGAGAGAGAAAGAGCACAAGTGGGGAGGGGGCAGAGAGAGAGGGGGAGACGGAGAACCCCAAGCAGGCTCCTCACCAGTGCAGAGCCCAATGTGGGGCTCAAACCCCGTGAGATCACGACCCGAAGTTGGACACTTAACTGACTGAACCACCCAAGGGCCCCTTGCTTTTGCTTTATATACTTTGAGGCTAAATCACTAGGTATGCACAAACTGAAAATCACTTTTTCTTGGTGAACTGAACTTTTTATCATCCCAGAGTGATCTCTGCCTTGAAGTCTATTTTGTCTTACGTTCATGTAACTACACCAGCTTTCTTTCGGTTAGTGTTTGCACGGTACGTCTCTTCTCAGCCTTTTACTTTCAACCTTTACCAGAAAGGTCTCTTAGAAACAACACACAGTTGAACTTTTAAAATCCTTTGACAGTCTTTATCTAGAACTTTTAGTCCGTTTACATTTAATGTAACCTCCAGTATAACTGGCTTAAATCTCCTGTCCTATAATCTACCCCCTTTCTGCTTTGTGTGTTACACTTGCACGGTTTGCTTTCCATTCGAGGGACGGAGTGTGTACTATTATGCCACTGTGATACTGCAATATAATAAGAAAACTATGTTTATACATATAATTATAATAATAATATAATTGTGTATTATATATAACACAATTATAATAATATTATATATTATACATAATACATGAATAGACTATAACAGTGCTAAGCATTTTACACATATATATGTATGTGTATGATATATATATATGTATGATATATACATATATATATGTATGATATATATCTAATATATATATATTTGGTCTTTGACCCCAGTTCTTGGCAGGAAGTTCCTAAAACTTGTAACTTCCTGGAAGAGGGGAGAGGACTGTCTTTTGTTGTCATAATAAGCCCCTTCCAACCATATCTGGGTTTATGATAATGAGGTGACTCTTGGAGGCCCCCCTAAATGGTTTCAGGATGAAGTCTGGTTGCTAGAGGAACCAACCATGTGATTAGTGATTAGTGGGGAGAAGGGGCTGGTGACTGACCTAATCACAGAGCTAATCGCCGATGGGCTGTGATTTAATCCTATACCCCCACATAATGGCGCCTCCGTCAGTTTCTGGGGTTCAGAGAGCTTCCGGGTGGATAGATATATCCATGTGCACCAGCAGGGGTGCACCCCGACTCCACTGGGACAGAGCTCTCTGAGCTTGGAACCCTTTCAGGCCTCCCCCCATGTACCCTTCTGCATCCGTGTCCTTAGAATATCCTCTGTGTCCTCACAGTGTCCTCTGTGTCTTCCATAAACCAGTAACAGTGTGTCTCTGAGTTTTGCGAACCATTCCAGAAAAGTCTTGAGCTTGTGGGGGGGAGGTTGTGGCAACCTGCGAGTTTGCAGCCAAGCTGGACAGCAGGGTGGGTACCCTGGGGACCCGTGACCTGCAGCTGATGTGGTGTGGGGGCGGTCTCGTGGGACTGAGCCCTCGCCCTGTGGAGTCTGATGCTAACTCCAGGATAGACAGTGTCACAGCTGAATTAAATTACAGGACACACAGTCGGGGCCTGGAAAGCGCTGCTGTGGGGAAAAACACCCTCCCACCCCCCCGTCTGGTGTCAGAGTGTCGTCAGGAGAATCATAGTCTTCCTTTAGCCGGGCTCTCCCATCCCTGCCCCTTCCGGCTCGTGGAAGGGAGATTCAGCCCCTAGCAGGTGCCTCTCGGCCTCTGACCTGGCCCGGCCAGAGCACCAGGCAGGGAGCAGGCACCTCGGTGACAAACGGCTTTACAAAGGGTCAGTGATGGGCAGTGTCCTGTCTGGAACTATTAGCGCCCGGGCGCTAGACTGGCACGGCTGGCCCAGTCTCTGGGGCTGGGCACGATTCCCATTTGCGGGCCTGAGATCGAGGGGTCCCAGAGAGGCACAAGCCTTCCTTCGGCGGGGGGTGAATTTCAGCAGCCTCAAGCTCCAGGCCTGGCTTCGCCACGAACTTGCTGCGTGACCCTGGGCGCCTCACTGCCCCGCCCTCGGCCTCGGTTTTTCTCATCTGTTCCATAAGGAGGTTGGACTAGGTAACAAAAATTCAGTAACGACTGCTAACGCTGCGTGCGTGTGCCAGGTACTATTCCAAGCAAACTACAGATGTTAACTCACCGAATCCGCACAACGACGTTACGAGTGACGTATGGTACTTCTCCCATTTTCCACATGGGTAGGATTCACACCGGGGCAGTCTGGCCCTGGCGCCAGTCCTTACAACCACGGACACTTCTGCTCGCCTTGCGCGAATCGTATGTCAACACCGGAAACCCGAGGAAAACAGACTTCCAGCCCCTGGCTCAGAAGGTCCTTGGCCCCTATGGTCCTTCTCAGTGTGCCGCCACCTTAAGCTCAGAGGTGTAACTGAGGTTGGCGGGGGGGGGGGGCTTGTGTGGGTCCCCAGGGAGTTTCTTCAAGCGGAAGAGAGAGCTCTGAGATTCCTGGGACAACAAGCGGCCTCCGGCTGGAAGGCGGCCCCGGGGAGAACGGAGCTGACGCAGCCCAGGGGGCCCAGGCCAAACCCCGAGTCTGCCTCTGCGTCCCCCAAGGCGGCACAGGGCCTGGAGCGAAGGTTCTAGATAACCGCCTGCGGGATGGAGGCCCATTCAGGGGCCCCAGTGCCACTCAGATCTGGTTTACCCTCCTCGGCCGGTCATGGTCCCGCATGGGCCCGCGGCAAGAGTCCAACCTCTTCCCCGCGCATTTAGAATAAAAGCCGATCCTTGGTCTCTAAGGGGCTACGTGATCTGACCCCCCGCCAACCCCTCTGACCTCATCTTTCACCACCTTTGTCCTCGATCACCTTCTCCTGTGTCACTGGCCCTCCTGGTTTTAAAGAACTCATGCCCCAGGGCCTTTGAACTTGCTTCTCTCCCAAGACATTTGTATTGCTCACTCCATCACTCCATTACGGCTCCCACACCACCTTGTCAGAGAGGCCTTCCTCGACCGCTGCATCTGAAGACGCCCCCCACCGAATTGCCTCTATCACGCCCGCAGCATGGGTTCTGCCAGAGGACTGGAACCATCTGGAGCCACAGTTATCGTCCAGCCCCTCCCCTGCCCTAGAACACAAGCCTCACGAGGGCCAGGGCAAGGCCTTCGTCTTGTCCACTGGGTGTCCCCCGGGCCTAGAACGGAGCCTCCAGAGGGAGGAACCCGAGACAATCCGCCGAACGAACCTCAGTTTCACCTTCTGTAAAGTGGGCATACGCACTCTCCCCCACACAGTGACAGGAACCACTCGAGACAAAAGGCTCTGGGACCTAGCAGGCGCCCTCCCTCGCTCAGGGACGGTGACCCTGACTGTTACCGAGGAGGTGGGCGATCTCGGTGGGAGCAGCCTCCCCCTGACCTCCCCCCGCACCCCCCCCTCCCCACCCGGGCCGGCCCCGCCTCCTACCTTCGTGCTTCTGGAACTCCTCCTCCGAGAAGCTGGCGTCTTTGTGCGAGAGGTTGGTCAGGAGCTGCTTGTTCTCCTCCTGCAGCTGCGCGATCTGGGAGAGGAGGTCCTGCGCCTCCCCCCGCCACACATCCTCCACCAGCTCCAGCTCCTGCGAAGGCCACGGCCGGGCGTGGGGTCACAGCCTGCCTGGGGCAGCGGCCCCGTCCCCTCCCCAACCCTTGGGAGCAGCTCGGGCCTGCCTGGGCTTCGGGGCGTCCCTGTCCCCATGAGGGCCGGCGCGCCGAGGACAAGGCCGCCGCCAGTCCACGTAGCAACTCTGCGAGGACGGAGGGTGCCCCTCCTCTGGGCATGGCCCGCGTCTGTGCCACTAGGACCCGCCGGGCTACGGCTCTCCCTCCTAACCATCTAGACAGACGGCGCGTGCGCACAAGCGGCCCTGGGCCACGGGGGCCCGAACACCCCAACCCCTCTGGGCAGGTCACGGCCCTGATCTGTGGCCAGGTCTCACCGCACAGACCCCCGGGGACGCCCCCTGGCCCCAGCGCTCCTTGTATCTCTGGTACAGGCGTCTCTTCAAGCCGTCTTGGGCAACCAACTGGCCTCACACCTCTGAGCCTCAGTTTCCCTCAGCGGGGGAGCCATCACATAGAGACTCACAGGGCTGACGTGAGGATAACTAAGTCTGTTAAAGTTATTTTGGGGGCGGCTGTAATCAAAGAAACAGACGATCCGACTGGTGTCGACAAGGGTACGAGAAAGCCGGAGCCCTCGGGCTTTGCTGCCGAGCACGCAGCCTGGGGCGGCCACTGCGGGATGCTCTGGCAGGCCCTCAGCAAGTGAAACAGCTACCGTGTGACCAGCGAGTCCAATCTGAGGACCTTCCCAAGAGAAATGAAAACCAGGGCCGCCTGGGCGGCTCAGTCGCTTAAGCGTCCGACTTCGGCTCAGGTCGTGATCTCGCAGTTCGTGGGTTCGAGCCCCGTGTCAGGCTCTGTGCTGACGGCTCAGAGCCTGGAGCCTGCTTCAGATTCTGTGTCTCCCTCTCTCTCTGCCTCTCCCCTGCTCACGCTCTGTCTCTCTCTCTCTCTCTCTCTCTCAAAAGTAAATAAACATTAAAAAATTAATAAAAGTAAAAAAATAAATGGATGAACTATATGGTATGTGAATTATATTTAATTAAGCTGTAAAAAATAAAAAAGTCTGTTGTCAAACCGGCAACTAACCAGAGCAGTCGCGTGGTGGGACATAATGCCACTCTAAAGCACAGACACCGAGGCCTGTTGGGCCAAGTTTGAATCTTGTTTCCGCCCCTAACTAGCTGGTGCTCGAGAAGTTACTGAGTCTTCGGGTGCCTTGGAAATGTGGAAAATGGTGTCCTACCTCCCTTGGAGGGCTGTCATGAGGGTTCTGTCGATGGCTGGAATGCTGCCCAGCTCCCAGAAAATGCTAAAGATGTGTTTGCCGGGTCGTGTTCCCCCTACGGCCTGTCACAAGCCGGACCAGGTGGCCGGATAAACACAGCCTCCGTTCCTGTTCTAAATACATTCCCAAATCCCCCATCTCCTTGGTCAGGAAGCCCGCTGCACTGGGGAAACGAGAGGTAATAACTAAGTATTCGCACAGCTGGTTCAAGGTCACCAGGGGAGGTGAAGGGTAGGGCCAGAGGGCGGAAGCGGCGGTGGAATGATCGGGCCCGCGGCCTTCCCACGCGCAGGGGTGGGCTGGAAACAGCGGCGGGCGCTTCTAGCTGGTTCTTCTCTGCTCCCATCTGGCACCGGCTGAGCAAGGAGGGTCCCCGTGGGCAACGGTCAAGCGTAACTGACCGCGGTAGGCAGAACGGCGGTCCCCAAGGACTACGTGACCGCACGCGGCAAAGGAAACTGGCAGGGGTTATTCAGTTAAGGACCCGGAGACGGGGAGTCTCCCGGGTTACCCAGGTGGACCCAACGCAATCGAAGGGTCCTCACGAGCGAAAGAGGGAGCAGGCGGGTCAGAGTCAGAGCTGGAGATTTGAAAATAGTACTCTGCTGGCTGTGAGGACGGAGGAAGGAGCCAAAAACGAAGAAGTACGGGTGGCCTCCGAAAGCTGGAAAAGGCAAGGAAGCGGATTCTCCCTCAAAGTTGCTGGAGGGAATGAATTTCCTGACGCCTTGATTTTAATGCAGTGAAACCATTTCTGACTTCTGGCCTCCGGGATCTTACCCGGTACGATCTGTGTTGATAGGACCCATAAACGGTACATTCTGCATTATCGTAACAAAACTGCGTTACTTCGAGCCCGTAAGTTGGTGGCGCTTTGTTATAGCAGCAATAGGAGATGTATACAGACTTTAACCCTCAGGGTTTTGGGGTTTTTTGCCTTCCCTCAAAGGGGGCGTGGGGTCCGATGCGGTTCTTGCCTCTGAGCTGACCGCAGCAAATTTAATCTTGCCTCCAAACCAGCTAAAAGGCTCTTCCGGGAAGTCATCTGATTGATAACCCCCTTTGCCTTCTCAGCACTAATAGTCTTCAAACTCCTTACGTGGGCCTATGAAGCCCAGTATAATCAGACCCCTCCACCTCCCTGACCCCATCTCCCACCCGTATTCCTTTCTCACTCGGTTCTAACCATACTGGCCTTCTTTGTGTTCCTTGAACACACCAAGCCCATTCCTACCACAGGGCCTTTGCACTTGTGGTATCTGCCTACAACGCCCCTCCCCCAGCTCTCTCTGTGGAGGGTACCCACGCTTCGTTCAGATCTCAGTTTGGAGTCACCTCCTCGGGGAAGCCTTCCTGACTGCCCCATCCTAGCCAGTCTCTGCTCTGTCATATCACTCTGTTTTTATTTTTTTTCATGGCACTTATCATAAGCTGAAATTTTTAAAACTTTAAAACTGAACTAGCACGTGCAGCAAGGCCAAACACACACGGGGCTCTGCACTGACAGCTTGGGATGCTCTGTCTCCCTCTCTCTCTGCCCCTCCCCAACTCGTGGGCACACACTCACTCTGTCCCTCAAAATAAGTAAATAAACTTAAAAAAAAAAACAAATATTACATGACACGTCATATTAATAAAAAGACACAGGCTCAGGTCGTGACCTTGCGGGTGGTGGCATTGAGCCCCGCGTCAGGCTCTGCGTTTGCAGTGCGGAGCCTGCTCCAGATTCTCTCTCTCTCCCCCTCTCTCTAGGCCCCGCCCCCGCTCGCTTTCTCTCTCAAAATAAACATGTAAAAAAAAAAAAAAAACAACTATGCTGTAACCTAAAACTAATACGTTGTATGTCGATTATATCTCAAGAAAAAATAGGTTTTTTGTTGATTACATGCAGAAATAAAATTTTGCACGGACTGGGTTTGTTAGGGTATTACTAAAGTTTTTAACCTCGCCTGTGTCTTTTTATTAATATGACCTGTCATGTAATATTTGGTTTTTTTTTAAGTTTATTTACTTATTTTGAGGGACAGAGTGAGTGTGTGCCCACGAGTTGGGGAGGGGCAGAGAGAGAGGGAGACAGAGCATCCCAAGCTGTCAGCGCAGAGCCCCGTGTGGGGCTCGATCTCATGAACCAGGAGATCATGACCTGAGCTGAAACCAAGAGTCGATCACGTAACCCCCTGAGCCACCCAGGCGCCCCACATTTTTTTTTAATGTTTATTTATTTTGAGAGAGAGAGAGAGAGCAGGAGAGGGTCAGAGAGAGAGGGAGAGCATCCCAAGCAAGCTCCTCGCTGTCAGCACAGAGTCTGATGCGGGGCTCGAACGCCTGAACTGTGAGATCAGGACCTGAGCCGAAATCAAGAGTCAGTCGCTTAACCCACTGAGCCCCCCCCCCCCCCGCCAGGGGACCCCCGCCCACCACCATGTTTCTATGGACAGCCCTGCGCTGGAAAGTCAGCTCCGCGAGGCCAAAGACCTCATCTGCTGGGGTCGCCGCCGTCGTCCCAGTGCCCAGAACGGTGCTCGGCTCACGGCAGGTGCTCCGCAAATACATTTGTTGAATGAATAAATGAACGACATACGCTGTTAACGTTTCGGACAACTGTATCTGCACCGCCGCCGCCTCCTATGCCTGTCTGCACTTTTCCTGTCTGCCCAGTTCCCCGCCCGCTGCCTGAGATGGAGATCCGGCTGGCCCGGCCTCTGCACTGCCCGTGTCACCCAGCGGGGCACTCTGCATGCTACGGCCCGCCAACGGGGTGGCAGACCGAGTAACCGGACAGACAGCACACATGAAGACTGCGGCCTGAGTCTGCGTGACGGGCAGAGCTGACGGAGTCTGGGGCGGGGAGGCTCAGGGGGGGAGCTGGCGGAGGACAGGGTGCGTGCTTTCTGGAGCCACGTGTGCTGGGAGAGAGCGGCTGGGGGAAAGAGGGGGGAGGCAGAGGAGAGAGGGAGGAATGAACAAACTGATAAGACCAAGGACATGCTAAGGTTTTTGTGGAAATGACACCTGGAGGAGCCTTTAAGACTACAAGGAAAAATGACAACAGAGGAGTGTCTCTTGATCCCAAGAAGACAGAGAAAAGGGGACAAGGGGCTGGGATGGGACGAGGATCTTGCCTGATTTATGAGATCATCCTCAGTGTTTACAAACAAACCTCGGCTCTGAGCACGCTGGGGTTTACTTCCTGGCTGACGGCGTTCCAGAAGGGACAAGTGCAGCTGGCTGGGGACTCCATCGGACTCCAAGCCTAGTGGCCTCCAGTGGCTCCCGAGGGTGTCCCCCCAGCCCAGCCACCGCGGGATCCAAACGTGAAGGGTGGGTGGGAGCGCAGGTGCCGGGACTTCTGCGTGACCCGGGCCCAGCCCCTGGGCCCCCGTTGATAAGAGGCAGCCACGTGAGAGGGTTCCAAAGACCCCCTTCCCCTGACTCTGACAGCGATTGGGGCTGGGGTCCCCGGGATCTACCCGGGCTAAAGACAACAGTTAACACCTGTAGGGCCCTCACAGTGGGCCAGGCTCTGCCCCAAACGCTTTCTAGAAGTTAACCGACCCTTCGATTCTCACCGCACCCCTCGGAGGGGAGTACTGTGATCTCCGTTTTAGAGCTGAGGAAACTGAGGCAGAGAGGCGAGTGATCGCCCTCACATTGTACGGCGGGCGGCAGGGTTTGAAACCAGGCTGGCTGGCTCCCGGGTCCCTGGGAACTTGACATTAATTAAAGGGCCAGGGCATTTTCAAGTTGCCGAACACTAGGGAGCTTGAGTTTCCTTCCTGACCTCGGGGCATGGGGACCTGTGAGGACAAACCCGGTCAAAACTCCCAAACACGAGTGCTCTGAACCCCCGGCGGCTCTGCCCCCAGGTTAAGACTACACACACAGCCTGGGCTGTTTTCCTGGAAACACAATAGGTTAGGGCCTGCCAGGGAGGTTCAGAGAGGCCAAGTACATTTCCTGAGACCACACAGCAAGCCGGAGCCCCCCTCGGGCGCCCCAATTGCTCCTAGGAAAGGCGTTTCCTCCTGTTCTCTGTCCAAAGGGTCCGACAGAAGCTTCCCCGGGCTGAGGTTGGGGCAGGAAACCACACATCTCCCACTTCCTTTTCCCTGGGCACCTTGTCTAGACTCCCAGGCCGGCAGGGAAGCCCTGATTCATTCACTCCAAGGGATTCTTGTTCACAGGGCAGAGGCTTCGCTGAAAGCTGCCCCAAATCATGTCCTTCCCCCAAATCAAACAGGGCGGGGAAGCGGCGCCAGAGGCACCTCCGCTGGGGCTGGGATGGTCTCAGCACTAATTTGGGACAAATCCCCCCCCCCCATTTTCTTCATTTGTAAAATGAAGATAATTCCTGCCTCAGAGAGTTCCGTGAGGATTCCAGATAAAATCAAGGCGGGGGAAAGCACTTGAGTTTAATAAATTAGAAAGGAATCCTGGGAACAACTTGCAAATAGAAACCCAGAGTCTGGGGGGTGGGCGGCTGGAGGTCACATCCCCTGTGCTCTGGGGGTTTGGGGGTGAGAAGAAGAAAGGGGCCTGGCCAAACATCTTGGGTAACACTGAAGGGCAGAGGGCTTATTTCATTTCTGGGAAATACTATTATCGAAGCACTTTAGACATATCACACTTAATTCTTGTAAGGTGCGTCTTATTACTACCACCATTTGACAGGCGAGAAATAAAGCACAGAGAGGTTAAGTAACTTACCCAAGGTCACACAGCTATTAAACGGCAAAGGTGGGACTGGAACTCAGGTCTGACTCCAAAGGACTGCCCTAAATCTCTGAGGTGGTATACGCCAGGTGGCCCTGGCTGGACAAAAGAGGGCCAGGGGCCTCCCTCCCTCCCTCTCTCCCTCCCTCCCTCTCTCCCTCTCTCATCAGGTCAGGTCTCTCCTCTGTCTGATCCCTGCACACACAAACGTGTGCGCCTACAGCGGCGGGATGCGACGGGCCCTTTGTCCCAGCGGCCCCATTCCCCGGATGGGCAGACCGGGGCCGCTCGCTGCCCACCTTCTGGTGCTTGCGCTCCTTCTCGATGCGGTCCATCCTCTCCAGGCGCAGCCGGTCCAGTTCCAGGCGCAGCTCGTCCAGCTCCGGCGCGACGTGGTGGCGGCTGACCAGCACCTCCAGGATCTCCAGGACACGCACGACCTTGGGCATGAGGCGCGCGATGGCCTCGCAGCCGTGCTGGTCGATGACCCGCTCGAACTCGTGGCCCACGAGCGACGCGATGTCGTACACGTCCATGACGGTCAGCTCCGCCACGTTCTTCTCCAGCGCCGACTCGGCCGCCAGCGCCGACCCCCGGTCCTCCTCCATGGCCCCCCGCCCGGCCTCTCCCGCACCCCGCAAACTAGTGCAACTCCCAAACTTGCGGCTGTCGAGGGCAGCGCCGGGCCGGGCCCTCCTCGCGCCGCCGCCGGCGGTGCGCGCTCTCGGGCCCTCGGGCGAGGGCGCCCCGGGCGGCCGGCGGGCGGCCGCGGGGGCGGGGGCGGCGGGCGGCGCGCGGGGGGCGAGTCTGGGCGCGCGGCTCGGCCCGGAGCCTGCGCCCCGGCGGGCGGCGGCGGCGGCGGCGGCGGCGAGGAGGGCGCGTGCGCAGGCCCGCGGCGCCTCCCAAGTTGGGAATCCGAGTTGGGCGCAATGGAGGCGCGGGGTCTGGCTGCAGACGGGGCCCGGCCGCCCTCGGAAACGGTTCTCGCCCGAGGGTCGCCCCCACGCCCGGCGGGGGGGGCCGGGGAAGCAAGGGCGGCCGCGGCTCCTCCGGGAAACTTTGGCGGCGGCGAGACCCGGTGACCGGCTCCCTCCCCCCGCGGGGATGCCGCGCGCCCCGCCCCGATCCCGGCCTGGCGAGGGGCGCGCCCGCCTTCCGCCGCCCGGGGGCGCCCGGGTCCCCGCGGGCCGCGATCCGCGCCCCGCCGATTAGGCAGCCCCCTCCCCCCGCGCCCGCCCTCCCTTCCGCGTCCCACCCCCCTCCCCCGCGGGACCTCCCTCCGCCTCCGCGCCCCCCGAGCGTCCGCGCGCGCCGCCCCCTCCCCCGGCCCGGTCCTGGCTCCTCCTCTCCCTGTGCCGCCGGGGAGGGGTCGAGGCTGCCCGGAGGAGGGGGGCGGGGGGCGCTCGCGTGGGCACGGTTCGCCGCGCCCCTGCGGCCGAGGGGAATGGAGGGGTCGAGAGGGGGACTCCGGGATGGGGCCCATCCTGGGGACCGAGCGGCGACCGCCCACCCCCACCCCCAGGCCCAGCCCACAGACCCGGTCACAGGCGGACCTGGCGGCGCCGGGCCCTGCGCTCCAGGCACAGGCGCCCGACTGGGGCCGCAGAGGGGCGGAGGGGGTCCCCTGCCCCCGGAGCCGCCGGGCTGCGCCGCCCGCAGGGCCACGTCCGTTAGCAGCTCCTCGTGACCCCAACACCGCTTCACGGACGAGGTGAGGCCGGGGGTTGGATCTCAGCCCCGCGACTTTTCTTGTCCAAGCCTCCTCTCCTTTCTGACCGGCCTAAATCCCCCGGTGCATCCGACACCCCGCCCCCAGGAGAGCCTTTCGGGGACCCGCCAGGCCTCCCATTCTTCCCGTCCGCCACGCGTGGCTTGGGGACCCTCCTCTGCATTCCCGCAGCCCTCTGCCTTCTCCTCTACAATTGCTCCGCACACTGAGTTTGAACGGTGTGGTTACACTTACGCCTCCCCCAAGAGACTGTGAGCTCCTTGGAGACCACCAAAAAAAAAAAAATTTTTTTTTAACACCCTGATAGTCGTAAAGCCTAAAGCCCACGCCAACCTGGCACAGTATTGATTAAAAATATTTTTTAATTCTAAGTGCGTTACCAATAAATATTATATTGCTCCAACTAATCCATACTCCATGTGTTGTCAGAGTGTGGCGTGAGGACCACCAGGGTTCTCCAGTAGCCGAAGGGTCTCCCTGAGGTCGTCCCTTTTGCCAGTGTTCTGTCAAGCGGAGGCACGATGTTCTTGGGATATTTAACAGGAAACAGCGAATCACAGTCGACTGAACCTGCAGAAGCAGATGTGTGAACCAACTCTCTTATAATTAGCTAAACAGTAAAGAAATTTGCAAAAATACGAAACGATGCCACTGTTCTCAGTATTTTGTTTGTTTTGGAGCATAGTTATTTTTTATTAAAAATATGCATGTTAAGGGGAACCTGAATGGCTCAGTAGGTTAAGCATCCCACTTTGGCTCAGGTCATGACCTCATGGTTTGTAAGTTCCAGCCATGCCTCGGACTCTGTGCTGACAGCTCAGAGCCTGGAGCCTGCTTTGGATTCTGTGTGTGTCTCTCTCTCTGCTCCTCCGCTGCTTGCACTCTCTCTCTCTCTCTCAAAAATAAATAGACATTGAAAATATATATACATATTAAAATATAATGTATCTGTTTTTGAATTAATCAATATGTTTTAACACATCAGTTTAAGTTTCCAATTACAGTAGATGTTCAGAGATATAACCCATGTAATGAAATCTCTGTAGGGTCTTCCGTAGTTTTTAAGAGTGCCCTTGGAAAAGGGTCTCTGAGACGAGAAAGTTTGAGAACTGCTCCTTCACAGCGTCCTAGGAAGTATTATCATCATCCTTATTTTATAAATGAGGAAACCGGGGCGCAGAGGAGTCAAATAACTTGCCAGCAGCTGGTAGGTGCTCAAACCAGAGGTCAGATCCGTGCAGGGCAGGCCAGTGGGGTGAACGCGTGATTCACCTCCATCTGAAATCAAGGACAGTGAGAAACAGGGAGGGGCATTCGCTTCCTGTAGCTGATAGAACAAATCGCCACAAACTCCATGACTTAAAACAATAGAAACTTATTCTCTGACAGTTCTGGAGGCCGGATGTCTGAAATCAAGGTGTTGGCAGGACCATGCTCGCTCTGAAGGCTCTGCGGAGGATCCTCTCTTGTCTCTTCCAGCCTCTGCGATCCTTAGTTTGTGGCCACAGCCCTCCAGTCTCTGCCTCTGTCTTCAGGTGGCCCCTCCGTGCATGTCTGTCTTCTCTTCTGTGTCTCTTATAAGAACACCTGTCGCTGGATTTAGAACCCATCCTGGCAAAATCCGGGGTGACCTACTCTCAAGATCCTTAACTTAATTACATTTCCAAAGATCCTTTTTTCTTTTTTTTTTTTTAAACATTTATTTATTTCTAAGAGACATAGAGACAGAGTGTGAGCAGGGGAAGGGCAGAGAGAGAGGGAGGCACAGAATCCGAAGCAGACTCCAGGCTCTGATGAGCCATCAGCACAGAGCCCAACGTGGGGCGCGAACCCACAGACCGCGAGATCTGACCTGAGCCGAAGTCGGCCACTTAACCGACTGAGCCACCCAGGTGCCCCAAAGATCCTTTTTTCAAAATAAGGTCTCCACTTCCAGGATCGGGACGCAGAAGTATCTTTTGGGGCAGGGGGGTACCATTCAACCCACTTGCTTAAGGCCCAGAGCTGGGAGGGGTGAAGCCAATCCCAGTGGGTGTCTGTGTTGGATGAAGGAATAAATAATGACCGATTGGGGCAGCTTTCCCCTCAGAGCAGCAAAGAGGTATTGAGAGTCAGCTGGGAGGGGACCAGGATTGAAGAACGGGAGTACCAGCCTGCAGCCTGAACTTAAGATCGGGGCAGGAAAGGAGTGGGGAGCGGGGAAGGGAGGCAGAAGTCTGAGGTGACCCCAAATGGTGAGTCTGAGTGCTTAGGAGAACGGCTACAGTTTTAAGCAAGGAGAAGCAGTCGAGCCTGGTGGTTAAGCTTCCAGAGTGTCTCTGCGTTCTAATCCCGGTGCAGTCGCTGACCAGGGGTCTGGCTTCTTGAGGCCTCAGCTTCCCACTCTGTAAAATGGGATCAGAGAGGGTAATTGTGATCGTTAGACAAACCAACCCATGTGCTGGCCTCCCTTTTAAGCTTCCCAGTGCTTAGAAGCTTCCATCATCATCACCATCATCGTTACAGATACCTAGAGGGGATACGTGGTCTGGGTGGAGACGTAGATGTCTAGCAGACAGCTGGAAATGCGGACCCGGAACTCGGGACCAGAGCAATGGCAAGAACTATATTGATATTCATTTATTCGATAGGTATTTAGCTCTGAATACATGCCAGGGACTATGCTAACCCCCCGGGATGGCGGCAATATGAGAGACACAGGATTGCTGCTCTTGTAGGAAACAAGTGAAACCAAAAATAAGCTAATTTCAGATGGAGCAAGAGAGGGTTGAAAGGGGGAGGAGAATCAAGAAATCAGTGTGTCCCAGAAACCAGGTGTGTTAGCACAATTCCATTGGAAAAAGAGTCCCACGCACTATATTTTTCAACTATGAATATTTTATAACAATTCTTTTTTTACATTTTTAGTGTTTATTTTTTGAGAGAGAGAGCCAGTGTGTGGGCAGGGGAGGGGCGGAAAGAGAGGGAGACAGAGAATCCAGAGCAGGTTCCAGACTCTGAGCTGTCAGCACAGAGCCTGATGCAGGGCTCGAACTCATGAACCACAAGATCGTGGCCGGAGCTGCAGTCGGACGCCTAAGCGACTGCCACCCAGGCGCCCTGAAATTTATTTCTCGATGAAACGGATTGTCTGTCTTAGAGAGATTCTGTCTGGATTTTGCTAATTTCACCACCGGAAAGTCCGTTAATATGTCCGTTCCTGATGTTTCCTTTAGACTGGTAGTTGGATCAAAAGGTCGGATCCGATCTGGGTTCAGTTTATTTGGTGGCAGCGTGTTGGCACACTTCTTTTCGCTTTTCGTGGAAGGGGAAAAGACTCATTTTGAGATGTTTATTTAGATATAAATCCCATGCAATAGTGTTCACCTTTGTAATGTGTACAACTCAGCGGTTCTTAGTCTATGTGCAGGATTCTGGGACCATCACTCTTCCGCACCCTCTAATTTCAGAACAATTGCAACAACCTCCCCCCAAAACCTTGTGCGCGTTAGCAATCGCTCTCCGTCCTCTCCTGCCCCCCGGCCCCTGACAACCACTCTTCTGCTTTCTGGGTCCGCCGATGTGTCCATTCTGAACATTTCCTCTACCGGCTGGCCTTTTGTGTCTGGCTTCTTTCACTCAGCATAATGTTTTTAAGGTTTATCCATGCTGCGACACCACCTAATTCCTTTCCATAGCCTAGTAATCTCCCATTGTGTGGACGCGCCACATTCCGTTTTTCCATCCATCCACGGCCTTTCATGTTGCTTCTACCTTTCCTGCTGTTCTGCCGGCGGTGAGACAGAAACTTCCTTCTGGAAGCTCAGATTACTTCGTGGAAATGTTTCCTCCTCACAGAACTCCTTGTTTCGAGGCTCCAGAAGAGGGTAGGAAGGAAAAGGGAAAAGGGCTTTATCAAGCCAGAAGCTCCCAACCATTGGTCGTTGCTGTACAGGTGAGGCAGACAACCCCGTAAGCCCCAGCCCGCTTTCTGTCCTCGGATTTACGTATTCTGTACATTTCAGACGCGGGGAATTATGCACTCCATGAGGGAAGAGGAGAAAGCTGCAAACCCTGTGTGTGAGGCCCAGCGGAAGACAGGGCTCCGTTTCTGTGCGAGTCGGCAGACCGACAGCGGACCAGATGGGACACGTTGGGGAGCAGCGTGAGACGAAGTTGAAGAACATGGCAGAGATAGACTGTGGGGTCAAGTTCATAGTTGACGTCGTAGGGAGGATGTTACGTGACATCTGGCAAGTCATCGAATCTGTCTTACTTTTTTCATCTGTAAAATGGGGATAACCATAGTGGAGATTACATGAGTAAACATTTGAGAACAGAGGATAGCACACAGTCAGGGTCACATTAATGTTAGCTGTTGCTATTCTTGCGGTGTGGGTGGTGTTACTATTACATGTGCCGTTATTGTTCCCACTGAAGCGTCCCATTTGGAGCAATGACAGCATGAAGGCAACGCCGATGTCTGCTTGTGACGTGAGGGGCTATTCGAAGAGTTAGGAATCAGGGCAACCCCTCAATCTACCTCCAAAAATCTCTCCCGAATTCTTCCACCTCGCGCCACCTCCCTGCTACCACCCTGGCTTGCTTTGCTGTTGTTTCCCCTTTGGGAAGAAGCCTGCGTGGGCTTCCCACCGATTTGTCCTTCATCGCTTCTTCCTACCAATCTGTTTTCTGCCCCACAGAAACTTTGCACAGCCTGTAGTTGTTTTTTTTTTTTTTTTTTTTTTTAATGTTTATTTATTTTTGAGAGAGAGACAGAGCGTGAGCAGGGGAGGAGAGGAGAGAGAGGGGGACACAGAATCCGAAGCAGGCTCCGGGCTCAGAGCCTGATGCGGGGCTCGAACTCACCAACTGTGAGATCGTGACCTGAGCTGAAGTCGGCTGCTTAAGCGACTGAGCCGCCCAGGCGCCACCGTAGTTTTTTTTGTTTTTTTTTTTTTAATTTTTTTAACGTTTTTATTTATTTTTGAGAGACATAGAGATAGAGCGTGAGCAGGGGAAGGGCAGAGAGAGAGGGAGACACAATCTGAAGCAGGCTCCAGGCTCTGATGAGCCATCAGCACAGAGCCCGATGTGGGGCTCGAATCCACAGACCGTGAGATCATGACCTGAGCTGAAGTCGGCCGCTCAACCAACTGAGCCGCCCAGGCGCCCAGGCGCCCCCGTAGTTTTGATAACCACCTGCGTTTCATCCCGCCAGGTGCCGATGCCAGGTTACAATAACACGCAGACCCCTTGTGGCGGCCGACACGGACGTCGTAGTCGGATCCGTGTCTGCTTCTCCATCTTCGTCCCACGCCTAAGCGCCAGCCAGCTGCCCTGTCTTCGGGTCTTCTGTATGCGGCGGCGCGTCTCCAAACTCAACCCCGTGGCGAGAGCGTCCGAATGAAGGACCTGGTGTTCCAGCCCGTGCCCTGCGATCAGGGAGAGTGAGAATTTAGCTTTTTCAGCTCCCGCGGGAGGAACAGAATTCTACTTTCGCCTGGAGTCACGCGGAGCTGGCCTGCGCTGCTGGAGCGAAGGGGCTGGGAACCCCGTGGCCTTGAAGGTCACTCCAAGGCCCTTTCCTCTGCCCGTCTGCTCGGCGCCCGAATCCCCCCTCAGTAACTCGGCATTTAAAGACCGTGGCTTGTTGTACTATCTGTGAATTAAAGGATACAATGTTGGGCGCCCGGGTGGCTCAGCTCAGTTGAGGCTGACTTGATTTCGACTCAGGTCATGATCTCACGGTTTGTGAGTCTGAGCCCCGTGTCAGGCTCTGCGCCGACAGCTCAGAGCCTGCTTGTGATTCTCTCTCTCCCTCTCTCTCTGCCCCTCCCCTGCTTGCACTCTCTCTCTCTCTCTCTCAAAAATAAATAAATAAACTTTAAAAAAAAGAAAGAACTCCTACCCCCCCAGGTGATGGTATTGGGAGGTATTATTAGTGTCCTTATAAAAGACCCCTCCGCATGCGCTCTGGCCTTGTGAGGACTCAGCAAGAAGGTGGCATCCGTGGACCAGGAAAGGGGGTTCTCGCCTGACACCACGTCTGCCGGGGTCTTAATCCTGGACTTCCAGACTTCAGAACTGTGAGAAATACGTTTCTGTTGTTTATAAAGAACCAGTCTGTGATATTTTTGTCATAACGACCCAAGCTGACTAAGACGGGCTCCTGTTTTCTGAGCGTTCCTATTTCTCGGGAGTCCGAGTGGCCTCCCACACAGCCCGGCCTTTGCCCGGTGCCTTGAGCTCCACCCCCGAGGGCCGACAACCTGAAATAGCCTCACGCCTCCTCTTCCACCTGCACCCCCTTCCTGACTTCCCACTGTTGCTGTTCTGGCTTCTCCGCCCTCCCTCCCCTCCTCCTCCCCCTCCTCCTTCTCCTCCGACAGACTTGAGATGGTGGTGGACAAGTCTTATGTCACCGTGGCATCTAAACACTGACAATGTCACACGAAACTCGTGGTCTGCTCTGCACTGATTCTGCTTGAGAGTCCACCTCCCGTCAAGGGCATCGTGTAGGAGATTCCGCTCAGGCCCCCCGCTCCACCCCCCCCCCCCCCCGCAGTCCGTCCCGGAAAACAGGACGACCAAACCCTAGCAACGAGAGGCTGTACGGCGCGTGGAGCACACGCTCTCCGAATGTCGAGGCCGTTTCCACCCGAAGGGAGGTTCCCCGGAAATCCTAGTCTGCGTCGATTTCCCCTCATGTCACATTGACCGGGTGCCCTTTCTCTGCTTTCAGAGTCTCATCCGCTTCAATGCTTGGGCTCTTTAATTAAAGGAAATGTTTAAAGAACAAAAAATATTAGCAAAGTAGGAAACCACCTGCTTGCCTTCCTATGGGTTCCTCGGCAATGGGGCTCGAGGCGAAGTTTCTGAGCTAATGCTTTATGGAGGGCACAGGGCCGGGAGTTCAAGAGAGACGGAAGAGAAGAACGGCTGTTAGAAAAGGAGGGAGAGGGGCACCTGGTGGCTCAGTTGGTTAAGCGGCCGACTTCGGCTCAGGGCATGATCTCACAGTCTGTGGGTTCGAGCCCCGCGTCAGGCTCTGTGCTGACGGCTCAGAGCCTGGAGTCTGCTTCGGATTCTGTGTCTCCCTCTCTCTCTGCCCTTCCCCTGCTCATACTCTGTCTCTATGTCTCTCAAAAATAAACATTAAAAAAAAATATATATATATATATTAGAAAAGGAGGGAGAGCAGATTCAAGGTAGAATATTACCCAGGTTGGCCCCGCTCCGCAAGAACCCTCCTAGGCTTGCCCAGGCTTCCGGGACATCCCTGGGGAGAGGCCGTGTGACCCCCCCCCCCATTCGGCTTCCGTCCATCACACGGCGTGGGACTAGGCGAGTGGGGCTGCGGACATGTGGGGGCAGGCGAGCGAGGTATCAGCCCCCTCCTGCGGGTCTCTCTCGAGTTCTTCCCACGGGGCATGAACTCCCTCCATGTCCAGGCGGGCCCTCTGTAGTCAGCTGGGTCCCGGCTGCTGAGGGGACGCAGCCTTTGCCTCCGTGGGCACCTGAGGCCATCGGAAGTGTTGGGAGACAAGGGGACCGTGGCACCGTGTAAGGCTTCGCCACCGCGGGCCCAGCGTGAGCAGCGGCTGGGGCTCCTCGTGCTGGGAAGCGAGGCGAGTGTCCGGGCGGGACGAACAGGTGCGGGGCTCCCAAACCCGGTTCCGCCGCTGACAAGCTTACGCATCTAGTAGACTCGCCCCCCTTCCCTCTACCCCCGGGTAACCGCGGGCGACGCTTCGCTCCATGCGCATCCTTATTTTTTCCCCAGAGAATTCGCACGTTACATTTTTCTAAACACACATTTACTTGTTCTAGTTTTTCTTCCCAACACGCATCTCCTTTTAGAAGGGAAGCACGATGGGGCACCTGGGTGGCTCAGTCGGTTAAGCATCTGACTCTCGACTTGGGCTCGGGTCAGGATCTCACCGGTCATGAGTTCGAACCCTGGGTCGGTCTCTGGGCTGACAGCGCGGAGCCTGCTTGGGAGTCTCTCTCTCCCTCTCTCTCTCTCTGCCCCTCCCCAGCTTGGGCACGTGCTCTCTTTCTCTCTCTCAAAGTGAATGAATAAACTTAAAAGAAATAAAATGGAAGCATGAGATACATATTAGTATGCAATTTGTTTTTTCACTTCATAACACCCTGTAATTACTTTTCCAGCTGACCATGTAGAGACCTACCTTATTCTCTCTCTTTTTTTTTACAGATAAGTTTATATACTTTAATTCTCCCGAATCCTAGTAGGTTTGAACTCGTAACATAAACATTTTAGTAGCGTAGGTGCTAATATTTTTATTTTGTTTTAATTTTAATCCCTGTATAGTTAACATACAATTATGTTTGTTTCAGGTGTACAATATAGTGATTCGACAATCGTATACATTACTCAGTGCTCACCAGACAAGCACATTCCCTAATCACCAACCCTACTTCACCCATCCCCCCCAACTCCTCCCGTCTGGGAACCATCCGTTTGTTCTCTATAGTTGAAAGTCTGTTTTTTGGTTTGTGTTTTTTGTCCTTTGTTCATTTGTTTTGTTATTTAAAATTCTACATGTGAATGAAACTCTATGGGCTTTGTCTTTATTTTGAGAGAGAGAGAGAGAGAGAGTAGGGGAGGGGCAGAGAGAGAGGGAAAATCCCAAGCAGCCTCCGCACTGTCAGCGTGGAGCCCCATGCGGGGCTCAAACTCACAAACCGTGAGGTCATGACCTGAGCTGAAATCAAGAGTTCGACGCTTAACTGACGGAGCCCCCCAGGCACCGGTGGGATTTCTCTTTCTTTGACTGATTTATTTCATTTAGCATGACACCTGTAAATCCATCCACGTTGTTGTAAATGACAAGATTTCATTCCTTTTTAATGGCCAAGTAGTGTTCCATCGTGTGTACACACACCAGAGCCGCTTTGTGAACTCACCCACGGATGGACGCTTGGGTGGCTTCCATCTCTTGGCTGTTGTAAATGATGCTGTGATAAACAGGGAAGCATTTATCTTTTTGAATTAGTGTTCTTGCATTCTTCGGGTCAATACTTAGTACTGCGGTTGCTGGTAGTTCAATTTTTAACTTGTCGAGGCACCTCCGTACTGTTGTGTCTTTTTTTAATTTTTAATTTTATTTTATTTTTGAGAGACATAGAGACAGAGCATGAGCAAGGGAAGGGCAGAGAGAGAGGGAGACACAGAATCTGAAGTAGGCTCCAGGCTCTGAGCTGTCAGCACAGAGCCCGATGTGGGGCTCGAACCCACAGACCGTGAGATCGTGACCTGAGCCGAAGTCGGCCGCCTAACCGAGTGAGCCCCCCAGGCGCCCCTCTGTACTGTTTCCCACAGCGGCTGCGCCGCTTTCGTTCCCACCCACAGTGCACGAGGACACCTCTCCACGTTCCCGCCAACACCTCGACTTTAGCCATTCCTCAGTCTTTATATTTTTTAGTAGATAATACCTGCTTCATTCTTTTACATTAAAAAAAATGTTATTTATTTATTTTTGAGAGACAGAGAGAGACAGAGCGTGAGCAGGGGAAGGACAGAGAAAGGGGGAGACACAGAATCTGAAGCAGGCTCCAGGCTCTGAGCCGTCAGCACAGAGCGCGACGCGGGGCTCGAACCTATGAGCCATGAGATCATGACCTGAGCTGAAGTCGGCTGCGTAATAGACCGAGGGACCCAGGTGCAGCAGCTTGTGCTCTTTTCAACAATGTTGCTGCGCAGATGGACACAATCTGTGTTTGTTTCAACTTTATGAGAAGCGAGTGGCCAAAATAGGTTACATCTTTACCTGCTCAGCGCCTCCATTTGTGCCCGTAAACCGGGGGTAAAGAGGGTGGCTGTGAGCCACAGCTGACCACGGCGGACAGCAAAACCCCGGAGCATGTTGTGCATGCTGGAGGTCGCAGCCCGGGTCACGGATCTTTCTAAAATACAATTTCGTCCACGCCATTTTGTGACTTAAATCCTTTGCACGATTTCCATTGTTCTTTGGGGGCCGGGGCAGGGGGTGTCTTGCCCTTCTTTATTCTCCCATTTCAAGGACCCTAGTCCTTTTCTAGTTTTCAGACTTGCCAAGGTCAAAACCCTCAGACAACGCTGTTAGGAGGATCCGGTGAAATCCCTGTGGCCAAGAGTCCGTATCTACCAAATCTCAATGTACACCTGCCCGGTTCCACTCCTAGGGTTCTGCCCAACAGAAGCGAAGAAAGAATGTCTGTATTCGTTACTGAGAACCAGCCATCACCGGAGGTAAGCGGAGTGCACTTTCTTGGGTCCGGCTTTTCTCCTTAGCATAATGGTTTTAAGACTCAGTCAAACCGTGGGGTGTATAAGTAGCTCATTCTTTTTATCGCTGACCGATATTCCACTGTCAGGCCGCAGCACGTTTGCTTATCCTTTCGGAAGCCTGTTGTTGGGCGTTTCGGTCATTTCCAATTTTCGCCTCATTCAAGTACTGTGAGCGTTCACGTGTAAGTCTTTCCGGATGTGTGCCTTCCTTTCTTCGGGGGAAACACCCAGAAGTATGCTGTCTGGGCGGCACGATAAGTGTACATTTAACTTTCCAAGAAACGTGCTCGGGGCACCTGGGTGGCTGAGTCGGTTAAGCCTCCGTCTTCGGCTCAGGTCATGCACTCGAGTGGGGCTCCTCGCTTCCAGTTTCTGGGTCCCCCTCTCTCTCTGCCCCTCCCCCACTTAGGTTCTGTTTCTCTCGGTCTCGAAAATAAGTCAACATAAAAAGAAAAGAAACGCGTCACCGTTTTCCCAAATGGTTGTGCCGTTTTCCGTTCCCCCACCCCTGGCAGTGATGAAACAGATCAGGCCGAGCCTTCGCAATGTTACCGGTGTCCCCGGGGGGTTCTGCCGCTCACCCAAGTTCAGAACCACTGGCTTAGAGGATGATGGATTGCAGGGGGGTGGGGGTGGGAGGGCTCTTTTCCTTCAGGAGGTGACGAGAAGTGCGGAGCCTCTGTGTCAGAAGCGTGCTTGGTGTGGCGGAGACGGCCGGCCGCCCAGCGGGTCTGTGGGCCTCACCGGCTCCCGGAGCCCACGGCGGGGCCCAGGGAAGGATACTCTGCGTGGACTCCGTTGGGAGCCACTGCCCAGTGTTTGAGCAGAAGCACGACCTGACCTTGTAGCTTAGGAAACGGACGCCCGGAGGTGCGTGAACTCGCCCCGGGGTCACCCGGGAAGTGGCGGAGCTGGACAGCCTGGTCTGTCCACAGCCAGAGCGGGCGTTCCCGACCTCGGTGCCCCTTCGAGGTGTCTCCGGTATCAAATAAAGACGTAGAAAGCAGATGTTCGGGAGCCATCGACGTCCTGCCAGAGACCCCCAGGGACGCACTGGCGTCGAGCCGCTTGGGTTTATCCCTCGCTGCGGCACGGCCGTGCGGAACTGGGGGTGCGTCTCGGTAAGAGAACTGGGGTGGCAGAGCTGATTGTGGGGCTCGGGCTTTGGTTGGTGATCCTGGGGAGAGTTGAAGGATCTAGGAGTTTTGCTCTGGAGTGGTGCCTTTAGGAAGCAGGGATAATTCTAGAACCCGGACTCCTAAATCTTCTTTATTTGTTCGTTTGTTTATGAGAGAGAGAGAGAGAGAGAGAGAGAGAGAGGAAGAGAGCACAAGCAAGTGAGAGCAGCAGAGGGAGAGAGAGAACCAATCCGCCCCCACGACCCTGGGATCATGACCTGAGCCCCAACCAGGAGTCGGACCCCCACCCGCTGAGCCGCGCAGGCGCCCCGGGGCGCTCCTGTCTTATCCAGAGCACAGGCTAGAGCCGGGCCGAGGCCGGAGCGGGTAAAGCAGCCATGACTCCTGTTCGCTAAGGAGGGGAGATGTTGGGCATTCGGCGGCCCGGGCCGCATTCGTGTTCTGTCTCGTTTCCTCCTGGTTCTCAGGCGGCCTTGTCTGAGGTCGACGTTCTACGAGACGGTCACTTCCGCGGGAGAGCACGGAGGCCAGCCGACAGGGCCGGGCCGGCTCCTGGGCGTCAGGCGCTGCTCTCCTCACTCTCAAAGCCTCGACGGTTGTTGGACATTCGTGGTGGAAATGTGGTCTAGGGAAAACCCGGCTTTGGCACGCGATCCTATCCTGAAGACACACCCCGGGCAGCCCTTTTTCCCATCTTACTCAGCTGCGCCAGACTCCCGGAGAGAGAGGGACGGAAAAGGGCCAAGGGATTTACCCAGTCAGGAAGCCGACAGCCCAGTGCCCTCTGTCGCCCAGGATGGGCTCCGGGATGCCAGGAAAACTCAGGGCACAAGTCCCTGCCCTCCAGGAGCTCACGGCCCAGGGACTGGAGAGGGCCCACGTGCTGGTTCTCCCCCGAGGGTCCGTCCCACTTCTCTGGTCGCCTGCCCGGCTCCCAGGTTCCTGGGGAGGAGCGGCCGGGCCTGACCCGCCTGGCTTCTCCAACCCGGGGGCCCAGCGGTTGCCTCTGACTTCAGACAATCCGGCGAGACTCCATGTCACTTTTCCTGGACCTCTTTTTTTTTTTTTTTTTTATGTTTATTTTTGAGAGAGAGAGAGACACACACACACACAAAGCATGAGCAGGGAGGGGCAGATAGAGGGAGATGCAGAATCCGAAGCAGACTCCAGGCTCTGAGCTGTCAGCACAGAGCCCGACGCGGGGCTTGAACCCATGAACCGTGAGATCATGACCTGAGCTTAAGTCGACGCTTTACCGACTGAGCCACCCAGGCGCCCTCCCTGGATCTCTTAAAAAGGTAGTTTTTCATTTGGTTCATTGGTTTTCCCACGTGGTTGATGGGAACATTGGCCGGAAGCCTGGGGCTGCTGGTGGTCTGGGGAGAGCCGGCCTGAGCGAGAAGGTGACAGAAGGAGAGCAGGGCTCAGAGGGGAGAGCGAACCTCATCCTGGTGATGTAACCTGAGCAGCTGGCCCAAGCTGTGCCTGATTTTTTGCTACCTTTATACTTTTCAGCTGAACACACTCTTCGTCTTTAAGAATTAGAAAAATAATTGGGGCGCCTGGGCGGCTCCGTGGGTGAAGCGTCTGACTCTTGATTTCAGCTCAGGTCACGATCTCGCGGTCATGAGGTCAGGCCCTGTGTCAGACTCTGTGCTGACAGTGCGGAGCCTGCTTGGGATTCTCTACCTCCCTCTCTCTGCCCCTCCCCCGCTGTGCACACTCACTCGCTCTCTCTCTCAAACATTAAAAAAAGAATAAAAAATTAATCGTGATAATAGTTGCACAACTCTGTGCATAGGACTAAAACCATTGAATCGTACACTTATTTTTTAATGTTTATTTATTTTTGAGACACAGAGAGACAGCATGAGTGGGGGAGGGGCAGAGAGAGAGGGAGACACAGAATCCGAAGCAGGCTCCAGGCTCTGATGAGCCATCAGCACAGAGCCCAACGCAGGGCTCGAACTCACAGACCGGGAGATCATGACCTGAGCCGAAGTCGGCCGCTCAACCGACTGAGCCTCCCAGGCGCCCCTGAATTGTACACTTTAAATGGGTCAGTTGTGTGGCATATAAATCATAATCAAATAATAAAAAAATAACACCAAATAAGGACGAGGAGAGAGCCACCCAAGAATGTCATGGAAACCCAGAACAAGAGCAGCTCACTCCATCTGCAAACAGCCTTCCCGAGGAGCTGTTCCTCTATTTTAGAGGTGAGGAAGCAAAGACGCTCCCAGAAAGGAGTTGAGTATGAACCTCTTAGTGAGTGATGGGGCTAAGAATGATATTTCTAGGGGCGCCTGGCTGGCTCAGTCTGTAGAACACGTGACTCTTGGTCTTGGAGTTGTAAGTTTGAGTCCCACCATGTTGTGTGTAGAGGTTACTTAAAAATAAAACCTAAAAAAAAAAAAAAAAAAGAAAGAAACAGAAAAACTTAAAAGAAAAAAATATTTCTAGCCCATAAGCTAGTCTTTGGAACCAGTCTTTCCTTAGGTGCTGTCGAAATGTCTAAACCATGCTGGTAATTAATTGACTTAAATTATTTAAAATCTTTTTTTTATGTTTTATTTATTTTTGAGGCAAGGGAGACAAAGCATGAGCAGGGGAGGGGCAGAGAGAGAGAGGGAGACACAGAATCCGAAGCAGGCTCCAGGCTCTGAGCCATCAGCACAGAGCCCGTCATGGGGCTCGAACTCACAGACTGTGAGATCATGACCTGAGCTGAAGTCGGACACTCAACCAGCTGAGCCACCCAGGCACCCCTTGACCTAAATTATTTTAAAGCGTTTATAGCCTCGAGCCTGCGTGTCATGAACATCTACAAACAGACGCGGGGAAATTCTCTGTAGTTCTCATGCCTCTTGTTTTGGATTTCCGGAGTTCGTCAAAAACGTTTCCATGTTTCAAAGCGGCTTGCTTACGTGAAAAGGTTACATAAATAAGAAATTCAGGCTGTGCACTTCAGGCCGAGCTGGATCCAGGGGCTGACTGAGAGCAGTCTCGTCTGATTTCTGTTCTCGGCTCCTTGGCTCGGGACTCGCGTCATGGTGACGTCACTCTCCTGCAGGCTCTCCACGCTCGCGGTGGCAAAGGTGGTCTCCGGGACCCCCAGGGTTAAATCCTGCCAAGAGCTTCGGAGAAGTCAATGCATTTTCATTGCATATCATCGGCTCGCCTGGGACACAGAGCTCTCCCTGGACCAATGCCGGTACGTACGGACGTGAAAACTGCTCAAGGGTCAAGTGTGGAGCCACGGGGAGGGGCTAGTCTCCCTGAGTCGTGTTGGAGAAGACAGGAGGCAGAGGAATCCTCAGCGGGCAGGTGGGGTGCTCTTACAGAGGGGAGAATGGATGTTGAGTCGATCCCCCCCCAAAAATAATAATAAAATAAATCAATAACTACATCGATGTTTAGTCTGGGCCCAGGAAGTTCCTAGTGCCAGTACTCCCTCGCACTGTGGAAGTGTGGTCCTCTAATGAAGTTGACATGAAAAATGTTCTCTTTTTAATACTTCAATTTCGTTTTTATGGTCTGGACTACCCTCTCCTTTTCACTTAATTTCCCAAACACTTAAGCATTGCTCCTCCTCTCCCCTGGATCCTGTCATCAAGAATGCCCGCCTTCTGTTCGCCCGTAGCATTTTCTCTTTGGATTACCCTCTTCGGCCTCTAATTACTTCCAGGCATCGTTTCCTGTGGGCACACAGAGCCTGTCACAGGGGCCCAGGGTCATGTGACCAAGCCCTCGCATTCCCCGGAAGTCTCCCGTTTGGACATTTCCTTCTCTCTCTCTCTCTCTCTCTCTTTCTTTTTTTTTTTTTTTTTAATTTTTTTTTTAACGTTTATTTATTTTTGAGAGACATAGAGACAGAGCGTGAGCAGGGGAAGGGCAGAGAGAGAGGGAGACACAGAATCTGAAGCAGGCTCCAGGCTGTGATGAGCCAGCAGTACAGAGCCTGATGTGGGGCTCGAACTCACAGACCGTGAGATCATGACCTGAGCTGAAGTCGGCCGCTTAACCAACTGAGCCACCCAGGCGCCCCTCTCTCTCTTTCTTTATTTCCTTGTTTCTTTCTCTCTCCCTTTCTTTTCTCTTTCTTTCTTTCTTTTTCCCTTCCTTCCTTCCTTCCTTCCTTCCTTTCTTATCTCTATGCCCAACGTGGGGCTCCAACTTACAACCTCAAGATCAAGAGTCACATGCTCTACTGACTGAGCCAGCCAGGTGCCCCTAGACGTTTCATTTCTACAGATGTTAATTTTCCATTTGGTTTATAATTCAGGACAGGAGTTTGTATCAGTCGGTAAACAGAACCCAGTCTAGGTCTTTCCAACAGAAAGGCTTTTGTTTTTTAAGATTTTATTTTTAAGCAATCTCTACACCAAATGTGGGAGTTGAACCCACACCCCAAGATCAAGAGTTGCATGCTCTACCGACTGAGCCAGCCAGGGGCCTCTCCAATGGCAAGGTTTTAGAGTTGGAAATTGGTTAAACGCATGCATTAGTTATCTACTGCTGTGTAATAAGGCACCCCAAGACTTAGTGCCTTAAAACAACAATCATCATTATCTTTCATAGTTTCTGCAGATCTGGAATTGGGGAGCGGCCTGGCTGATGCAGAGGGTCTCGTGAGGTTGTAGTCAAGATATTGTCCAGGGCTGCTCTCATCTGAGGGTTTAAGTGGGGCCGGAGCAGCCACTTCCAGGTTGGGGTGCTTGATGGCTGTCGGTGGGAGGCGTGTAGGTCTGTCCCAGAGCAGCCCGAGCATCCATACGGCAGGACAGCTGGCTTCCTCAGAGGAAGTGAGTCAAGAGAACGAGGTCTGGGGCGCCTGGGCGGCTCAGTCGTTTGAGCTCTTGGTTTCAGCTCAGGTCATGACCCCCGGTTGGTGGGATCGAGCCCCTCATCGGGCTCCATTCTCAGCGTGGAGCCTGCTTGAGATTCTCTTTTTCTCTCTGTCTGCCTCTCTGCCTCTCTGCCTCCGCCCCTCTCCCCAGCTCGTGTGTGCACTCTTTCTCTCTCTCTTAAAAAAAAAAAAGAACAAGGTAGAAGCTACGATACCTTTTATGGCTTAGCATCAGAAGTTACACACTGTCATATCTGCCAGTTCTCCTAGACGGAGATGAGTCACAAAGCCAGTTCTGCCTCCTGGGCCGGGAGGGGGCATTAGGCTCCACCTTTTGAAGGGAGGAGATCAAAGAGTTCGTAGATGTGTTTTGAAGTCGTCACCTCACCTCGGGTGATGACAGAGCTTAGGAGCCGGGCAAGGGATGGCGAGGCAAGCCGCAGACTAGCAATGGCAGGAAGACACTAGTCCAGTTAGGACCGGAGGGGAGGAAGGGAAGTGCAGAATGACCAGGGTCTAGGGCCACCCAGTGGAAACCGGAACTTCCCAGGGGCTGGAGACTCGAAGATACGGCGGAGTTGCTGCCCACAGCGGAGAGGGAGACAGATGCCTTGGTTTCTTCCTTCCTCTGCCTTCCGACCTTCTGCGGTGTCTGCAGCTGGCCCAGCCTACCAGGAAGCGGACTGCAAGGGAGCCTGGGAGACGTAGTTCCTTGTGATCCCGGGGTGAGCGGAGAGGGCTGCTTGGGTCTGAGATCAAATGCGCAGAAGCCCAAGACGGAGGCTGATCTCATTAGGTAGTGATACTGTGGTCGCATTTATCTTCGGTTCTGATCATTTTAATATATTAAAAGTGTTCTCAATAAAGTGACATTTTGAAACTGGAAATGAAAAAAAAACGCCGATGAAAGAGAATCCCTTCGTCTCCTTTCTTTTCCCCTAATTTAAAACAGACTTCGGTGGGACTGGAAGGGAAAGGGAGTGTGTATGCCCAGACAGCAGGAAGCTGATGTAGCCTTTCTGTGGAAACGGCCTTTTGTTATTCTCTTTGAAACTTGCCAGCGTTTGAGAACTGAGTGGCCATACAACCCCTCTTCAATTTCTAATCTGTCTTCCTAGTCCCTGGCTCAACAAGCTTCTGATTCCAGGCAGAAAGAATTTATTTTGTCTGCTCTAGGTATAAACCCCAGAGAACTGAAAACATATGTCCATCCACAAATGTGGGTGCGAACATTCACGGAGGCGTTATTCCCAGTGGCCGAACACTGGAAACTCAAACGCCCGTGAAATGACAAACGAGATATGGTCCGTCTACACGATGCAATATGATTCAGCCCCAAAAAGGAATGAAGGACCATCTGGAAAAAAACTGGAAAACATGGTGCCTAGAAGGAAAGCCACAAAAGGCCACATATTGTGTGATTTCATCCCAAATCCATAGAGACAGGAAGTAGGTTAGTGGTCGCCAGGGAGGCTGGGGGAACTGGGAAGTGGGGAGTGACAGCTAATGGCTACAAGGTTTCTTTCAGGGGTGGCGAAGTGTTTTGGAATTAGACGGAGGTGACAGCTGAACAACTCCGTGAAACAGCTAACGACCACTGGACCGGACACTTTAAAGGGGGTGATTTTGCTCTCTTTCCTCCCTGGCTGGTTGGAGCTCGGCCACCACCGTGAACGACACGGAAACTATCCGGACGAGAAAGTTCATGACTGAGTGCCTGACTACGGAAACGAATGGTCACCGATGTTCTTTCTTCACCCTGGAAAGACGAGAGTACCTAAGCCATTCAGGACAAACTAGCCAAAACACACAAGACCGCATCGGATGCCATCTTTGTATTTGGATTCGGAACGAGTTTCGATAGTGCTGTTGCAGGATCATTGAGAGGGGCAGTCAAGAAAGAACCCTCGAGGGGCGCCTGGGTGGCTCAGTTGGTTGGGCGTCCGACTTCGGCTCAGGTCATGATCTCACAGTTCGTGGGTTCGAGCCCCGCGTCGGGCTCTGTGCTGACAACTCAGCCTGGAGCCTGCTTCAGATTCTGTGTCTCCCTCTCTCTCTCTGACCCTCCCCCACTCATGCTTTGTCTCTGCTGCTCTCAAAAATAAATAAAAACATTAAAAAAAAATTAAAAAAAAAAAAAGAAAGAACCCTCGAGACGTTTTCCGGGGAAACTTAGTAAGTTTATTTAAGCAGCACAGGGACGGGACCCTGGGGCAGAAAAATCTTCACTCTTGCTGTATGAAGCTTAGCCCTCAAGGGGAGGGGACGTGCAGGGAAGAGCAGGTCACAAATGTCTTCTCTGAATTTCTGCTCGTAAACCTACTTTTGCAAGATTTCTCTGGGGCTTAACTCTCAGCTGATGCGAACTATCGGTGAGACGTACAGGCGGTCATGAGACCCTTGAAGAATGTAGCAAGCAGCACTTATCTGATTCTTATCAAAACCATGCAGGCGATAGGTCACCCTTCTGGGCTAAAGGTAAACATTCTTCTCCGTTTCTGTCCCTCATCAGTGGCAAGACAACCGGCTTTGGCACGATTTAGGATTCCTCGGGTTATGTGAAGAAAAATGAACCCAAACGTAGAATTGCAAGAAGACACAGTCTGTAGGAGAAAAAGACCTTAAGAAAACGGTGGACGGGAACGCGAGAACAGGGTGAAGAAAGTCAGGGGGGCCGCAAAAGAGCTGGAGATTGGACAACGGAAGGAGTAAATATTCTGGGCCGTCAGTTGAGTGTCCGACTTCGGCTCAGGTCATGATCTCATGGTTCATGAGTTCGAGCCCCGCATCGGGCTCTGTGCTGACAGCTCAGCGCCTGGAGCCTGCTTCGGATTCCGTCTCTCCCTCTCTCTCTCTGCCCCTCCCCTGCTCACACTCTGTCTGTCTCTCTCTCTCAAAAAGAAACATTAAAAAAAAAAAAAAGAGTAGGGACTCTGCTGTGACTTTATCTGTGGTGATTGTGCAGACTTTTCATGAGAGGGTTAATACATTAAGAACTAGTATGTGGAAAAAACAGGGTGATTTCATGGTATGTGAATTATACCTCTACTCCTCAATAAAGCTGGAAAGAAGGGAGTAAGGGGGAGGGAAGGAAGGAAGAAAGAGAGGACCCATTTTTTTTTGTTGTTGCTGATCAGCGATCATTGGCAACCCCCTGGTAGGTTCTGGGCCAGACCTCGGTGGAGAGATTCATTCATCGCTCATCATAGACTACTAAGTACCCACTACGAGCCGTCTGTTTCCTGTGTTGAATGTATTCACACACACGGTGGCACGCAAGCCCGCGCCGGTCTGTGCTGAGGGCCACAAAAGTGTACACTTACGGTGGGCGGGCCTGGCAAGTCCGCAGAGCCTGGCTTCAGATCCCGAAATAATGTCGAAAGACACTTGATGGGTAATTTATGGCTACGCCGCTGAACAGAAAAACGTGTACAAAGAAGGAACTGTGCCAAGGAGTTGATAAGCAATTAATTAACTTATGGGACTGTGACTGGAGCTACTTGAGTCTCTTTTCTGATTTTTAGAAAGCACAAGTTTCATCACTTTTATAATATAAAAAATAAAATAAATTCAAAGATGACTGCTGGCTGCATTTTTGGTTTGGCCACCACTGTGTTTCCAAAGATTGGCGTTAGCCGTATTTAGATACAGGAGCTATGCTCCAATTTGCCGCAGTCCTCCCTGCTCCCTATTGCCTCACGCTGGTGCCTTCATTCATTCCAGCAAACCGCCTGAGCCCTGAAGGCCTTTGAATTTGGGTCCCCTGACTTACCTCATAAAATCCGCACAACATACGATTCAGGGTGGTCGGCCAAGATGATAAATGTCTACATTTTAAGTCCCTGCTAAGTGAAGTTAGAATATTCATCAGTTTGAAAGTGAAAATCAATGTATGTAATTTCTAGATAAAAACAGAATTGTTCTTGGCACTTTTCTATAGAGTTCCGTTGCTCGGGAAGTCAAAAAAGCTGTTTCCATTGGTTCAATTCATTAAAATTAAAAAAAAATTTTTTTTTTTTTTCCAGAGAGAGAGAGAGACAGAGGGGTGGGGCAGAGAGAGAGGGAGACACAAAACCCAAAACGGGCTCTAGGGTCTGTCAGCACAGAGCGCGGTGCAGGGCTCAAACTCGCAAACCGTGAGATGATGAGCTGAGCCGAAGTCGGTCACTTAACCGACTGAGCCACCCAGGCGCCCCAGTTTAATTCATTTTAAAAGGAAACTACTGTAGGGTTTTATAAGCAGAAAGAGATTCAATGCAGCGACATAGAGGCATGTAAGTGGGTTAGTGAGGCTGGAGGGGCAGGCTCTGGGCTCCCAGAAGAACACGACAGAACTGACCTGCCAGCAGGGGCAGGGCCTTTGCCCCAGTCCGGAGAGCGGGGAAGTCAGGGGACACGAAGAGAGCATCTGAGTTCAGGAACACACTGTCGCTCACAGCAAGGAAGCTCCACACCTGCTCCGTGACACCTGGAGCCGGGAAACTGGATATCGGGCCACTGCTGCCCCCTATTGCCTGACGGTTTTTCGAGAAGTAATCCCCCCCTAAAGCAAACAAAAAAAAACCCCAAGAAAAAGAAAATAATCCCTCAGATTCGCAGAGCGCGTTCACATACGGGATGTTGGGATGTCGTCTGGTCCTCAGAGTGACTTTACTAGATGAGCAAGGCACGTGGGGCACGTGGGGTCATCCTCCTTTTTACCGGTGAGGAAACCACAGCTCCAAGTCGATGGAACATAGGGACAGTCACACGGCTACCCGCAAAACCGGAGTCATCGGCCAGGTCTCCCCATCGCCGGGCCGGGTCAGTGAACGCCACTGAATGTCATGATCGGGGTCTTCCGTGGCCCTGCGAGCACAGGACGCACACGCCGAGACTGTGCCTCGGGAGGGACGGAGACTGGTCAGGAACCGTAGCCCAGCTGCATGAACCTGCATGGCCGACACGGACGACGGGGCTGCCATGCAGCGGAGCTTATGTCCAGCTTATGACATTCGAGGGACGTAAAGAGGCGACATTTGAGTTGGGTTTGGAGGGACGAATAGAAGTATGTCTGGAAGCAAAGTGCAGAAAATGGTCCGAGCGGCTTGCAAGAGCTGAGGGGGCGGCGACACTTTGGGGAACTGAGAGAATTCTAATTTTGGAGGAGTTGAGCCAGGGAAAAAATATTTGTGTCATTGACATGTTATATATACATACAGTAAAATAAGGTGCATTAGCCTTTTTATTATTATTATTATTTTTAATGTTTATTTATCTTAGAGAGAGAGACAGACAGACAGAGCGCGAGCATGGGAGGGGCAGAAAGAGAGGGGACACGGAATCAGCACAGAGCCTGCCGTGGGGCCCGAACTCACCAACTGCGAGATCGCGACCTGAGCTGAAGTTGGAAGCTTAACCGACGGAGCCACCCAGGCGCCCCAAGGTATGTTAGTGTTAAGTATACATCTTCATGATTGAAACAAATACTATGTAAACACCAGGTGAAGATATGAAACGTTCCCAAATCCTAGGAAGTTCCCTTGTGGCCCTTCCCACTCTACATCATCTGCGTCCTTTCGGGAGGTTTCTGTGGGATCTCGGTGTTTCCCCAGTGGTAAGTGCTTTCCCTGCTCAGTTCTGTTGGCTAAGACGGTCCGTGTTGGCAGGCAGGGAATTCATTCAACGGCCAGAGAGCAAAGAAGGGGAGCTCAGGCTCCGAAGGCACCTTCTCCCCATTGGAACCCCCGGCCAGGGTTTCTGGGTTTAGGGTCGAGGGGGCTGGTATGCAAGCAGACCTAGGGTTTTGGGGGGAAAAAGGGGAGCAGGCTTCTCCGAATCAGAGCGTATCATTTCTTCCCCTAAATGGGAGCAGTTGCACGTGTCAGTGCGCTGGTAGGTGTGTTTTCTGTTTTAACGATTAGTTGGCGGGGCGCCTGGCTGGCTCGGTCCGAAGAGCGGGCCACTCTTGATCTTTGGGTTGTGAGTTCAGCTGCATGTTGGGTGTAGTGTTTACTTAAAAATAAAATCTTGGAGGAACGCCTTGGGTGGCTCAGTTGGTTGAGCGTCCGACTTCGGCTCAGGTCATGATCTTGCAGTCCGTGAGTTCGAGCCCTGTGTCTGGCTCTGTGCTGACAGCTCAGAGCCTGGAGCCTGCTTCGGATTCTGTGTCTCCCTCTCTCTCTCTGTCCCTTCCCTGCTCACACTCTGTCTCTCTCTCAAAAATAAAATAAAAACATAAAAAAAATGTTATAAAAAAATAAAATATTGGGCACCTGGGTGGCTCAGTCGCTTAAGCTCCGACTTGGGTTCAGGTCATGATCTCGCCGTTTGTGACTTCCAGCCAGGCTTTGGGCTCTGTGCTGACATATCAGAGACTGGCGCCTGCTTGGGATTCAGTGTCTTCCTCTCTCTGCCCCTTCCCTGCTCATGCTCCGTTCTCAAAAATAAAAAATAAACATTAAAAGAATTAAAAAAAATCTTAAACAACAAAAACCAAATTGATGGAGATGATCCTGAGGTCATCTGAGGGGTTAACAGTCATCCGAACTGGATCGAACTGGTGGAAAACTGGGTAATTGGGAACTTGTTGGCGAGTCCCTGGTGACAAGGGAAAGCCAACAGAATCTCAAAGCCCTTGGCGTCAGTCCCCATCACCCTTTACTTCTTACTCCTGCCGCTGCCTCCAAAGTTTTCGCCATCTTTTTAGACAATCTTAGAGCGTCGCACTGAGCGCGGGAGGTTTCTGGATACTGTCGCTTTCTAGTGAGGTCCACGTGAAACTTAGGCTGCGCGCGAAAAGTAATGCGAGTGCGAACAACGACGTTTGGCCTTTCAGAGCCACCGTCCAGGCTCGGCGTGAGCGGAGCTTCCATGTCCCTCCGCGGCCGCCGTGCGTCCGTTACGTGGCAGCTGCCGGCGCCCTCCAATCCGCGGCGCCCGCATCAGCCCCCTCGGGTGGTGCAGCCGGAAGAGGCGGAGCTTAGGCGGCGGCGGCTGAGGAGGCAGCGGTGGCGGCGGCGGCGGCTCTGGAGGCCGCGGTCCTGGTCCTGGCTTCGGCCCCAGCCCCACCATGGTGACGCTCGCTGAGCTGCTAGTGCTCCTGGCCGCTCTTCTGGCCACGGCCTCGGGTTACTTTGTCAGCATCGACGCGCATGCCGAGGAGTGCTTCTTCGAGCGGGTCACCTCGGGCACCAAGATGGGCCTCATCTTCGAGGTGGCCGAGGGCGGCTTCCTGGACATCGACGTGGAGGTGCGGGCGCGCTGCCCGCGGCCGAGGCGGGGTCGCGCGGCCGTTCGGGCTTTGGCGGCGCCGGGGCCCGCGCTGGGTCTGCGGGGGCGCGGGACGTGGAGGCCGCTGTCCGAGCGCTGGGAGGGGCCCGGGCCGCGATCAGGCCCCCGCCCGGGCGACCCCCTAACGGCCCCCTTCCCCGCGGCCCGCCGGGATTCCGTGCCGCGGGGTGCCCTCCGGATACGGAGCCGTTGCTTAGTTGCTTTGGGTTCTCAGCTCGGACGGCGGGGTCCCCGTGGAACCTGTCGCTGAGCTTTGTCGACCAGGCGCCTCGTGTCAGCTCCGGGCCCAGAAGACGCCTAGCCTGTCGCGGCCAGCCCAGGGCCGGTGTCGTTGGGTCTGCCGCTGCATTCCGTCGTGTTACGGGTTCGCGTTGGAAAAAGTAAAGCGAAAGCCACTGACGGAGGCTAGGCAGACCTTTGCGCTGTGCTTTTCTTTATTTTTCCTAGAAAACAGCCTTCGTGTTTCACCTATTTTTATGCAGACTTCCCGATACCTCCTTGAGCGCTCTCTGACTAGGGGAGAGCTGGAGTCGGGTCGTTCATTTTAGGCGTCGTGATTACAGGTGAAGCATCTGGAGAAAAGAGAAAGTTATTTTAAGAAACTAGCCGTCCCTGAATTTTCTCCTGTATCTTTTTTTTTAACCACAAGAATGATTCAAGTATATTTTTTAGGATACCAGTTGTAATTATTCTTAAGTTCACTCTTCGCGTGATTAATTGGGTTCAAGGATTTTCCATCTGGCAGTGAACAGCGGAGTTGGGCACAAATTACACAGAGCGAGTGAGGTCCAAAAATAAGGGGGTAGGGGGGGGAAGGAGTGACGGATGAAGTTAATGAAGAGCTTAGAAATCAATTAATTATTCCAGCCCCCAGATTTCGCGAGCTTTCTCAGAGGAACTAGGGTGACCGAGCCTCGCGGCTGAAGCGGAGCAGATGGAATAGAACCCGGGTCCCTTAGTTCACAGGCTAGTTTTCTTAAGGCGCCTGGCCTCGCAGATGACGCAGGTTCCTACACTGGTTTGCCATCAGTCAGGAAAACCAGAAACGTAGCTTGCTCAGATTTGTCAGTTTTAAAGATATTTTTTCATGTTTCGATGTGAGTAGTTCAGTTTGCACGCGCGTTGGTGCTAGCAGGCCAGCCGGAGACGAGTGGAGGGCGCTCTTTCTGCCCCGGGGGAGGTGATGTTTAAGTTGGCAGGCGAAGGGACGCACCCAGACTGGGAAGGTGCTCTGGAGCCCAGGGAGCCCGGCCTTGCTTCATAAGCGCGAGGGGGACCGCAGCCCCACGGGGTTACTGTCGCCAAGCGGAAGTTAAGTTTCTTAGCGAGGGTCCTGCTGCCGGCGGACACGGCTTACGGAGGAGCGTGCTTCTCAGTCTCGTGTGATGTGCGTTTCTCCCCCGCCCCCAGATCACAGGGCCCGATAACAAAGGGATTTATAAAGGAGACCGGGAGTCCAGCGGGAAGTACACGTTTGCGGCTCACATGGATGGGACGTACAAGTTCTGTTTCAGCAACAGGATGTCCACGATGACCCCGAAGATCGTGATGTTCACCATTGACATCGGGGAGGCCCCCAAAGGACAAGACATGGAAACAGAAGGTGAGGCGAACGTGCGGAAGACGGCCTCGCGTCCTGCGAGCTAATATTGGGTACATTTTCGTTCGTCTGGATGCAGCGTTTATTTTGATTTCGTCTCCCGGTTCACTGTGTTTAAGACCAGAAACTTGCGATCCACACTTTCTGTTTCTCCAGGACTCTTAATTAACAAAAATAATTTTCTGGAACTCCCTAATGATATTTCAGTTCTTTACAATAGTCTCTTGCAACTTTTCTTAGTCGTCGTGTGCTGTCGTGAGCATGTGTGTGTGTGTGTGTTCCGGGTCGGTGGTTGTGCGGATTTGCTGATCCTGGTATATACGTTCTCATTTATCGTTTGATCATTTATACATGACTAGTTTGGTTAAATTTCGTTGTTTTATTTTTGTGTGTGTTTACATTTTACACTTCTCTTTAGGTGGCGGAGATACCTGGGATGGTAGGTGGATTGGTTTTTGACAGCATCCTGTCCTTTTGTGTATTTTTGTTTGCTGCTAATTTCTGCTCTCCCTCTTTCTAACCTGTTTGTTCGCATGAGAGTGTTTTTTCTCTTAATTACAAAGCCCTACAACTAATTAGAGTTTTAGAGTGATTGTTTCCTGTGGTTTTTATTTGGATGAGGGGAGGTTCAGGTTGGGTCCTTTTAAGTTAATGGCATTGGAAATACAGGGATTGACATTTTCGTAGTAACATCATGCGTGTTTCTTTTAGATGAATGCTGAGGGGGGGAAGATTCCGCTGTAACTGCAGGAGTAAAAGTCTTAATTAAACATACCCAGTGGCACATAGTGCTTTTGACCGGAGGGAGGACTTCGGTGGCTTGTTTTTACCGTCGTTACAGTTTTCTAGCTTGAAATTTGGCTGGATGTGAATTCCTGTTTTAGAAGCTGTGTCTAGATACGGTGAGAAAGGCTCTTTTGGCCATACGTTGCAGTTAGATTAATTTTTCTTTCTCTAGTGACCAGCAACAAACCCTGAGTTGAGTCTTCTGGATAAATTGGTTACCAAGAACCAGCACATTGGGGTTTTGGGAGGGGAAGGGGGCACGGTGTGCATCAGGATTTGTGGAAACTAGCAGTTCAACACGTTTCATAGTGTTAGTGTTAGGATAGTTGTCTAAGATACTAAGCAGTTAGTAGAGTACTTACGTCATAAAGAGGTATTTGTTGGGGCACCTGGTGACTCAGTCGGTTAAGCGCCCAACTTTGGCTCAGGTCCTAATCTCTTGGTCTGTGAGTTCGAGCCCCGCATTGGGCTCTGTGCTAACAGCTCAGAGCCCGAAGCCTGCTTCAGATTCTGTGTCTCCCTCTCTCTCTCTGCTCCTTCTCCGCTCACACTCTTGTCTCTCTCTCTCTCAAAAATAAATAAACATAAAAAAAAATTTGCTAGGTTTTGAAGTCTAGAATTTAGAGAATCCTACTACTTAGTAATTCTCGTGCTTCCTTTTCGGGGCCATTTACGGTGTAGAACTTGGCTAACTCGAGAATTAGGAGTTTTGAAGGGGTTTGTGCTTGTTCACTTTCTGAAAATTGGTCCTTTCTAAATAGTTAGAAAATGTTGGTTGAGGCATGTGACTATTGAATTATTCTTAAATAATCCTTTAACATAATGTTTAAAATTTTGCTTTTGTTTGTTAATGTTGTCAGCGAATGGAAGCTGTGAAATTAAACCTTACTCTAAAGGAGTGGTCCTCACGTAAGGACAGTTTTTGCCCCCCAAGGGGATATTTGGCAATATCTGGAGAATTTTTTTTTTTTTTTTTTTAAAGTGGGCTCCGCGCCCAGTGTGGAGCTTGAACTCCCTACTCTGAGATCAAGAGTCGCATGCTCTACCAGCTGAGCCAGCCAGGTGCCCTTATCTGGAGACATTTTTGATGCTCATGGCTGGATGGAAGATCGTACGGTGCACCGGACCGCTCCCCACAACAAAGAATTTTCTGGTCCAGAAAGTCATCAGTACCATTCCTGAGAAACCCTGCTCCTGAGGTTTCATGTTGTGCTTGGGGCTTCCAAAGTGAAGCTAGTGAGGGGTGATTAGAGATCCCAGCTTAGCTACCTTAACATGGCAGGGGCCTCCAGTGGGAATCTTCTCGTGGTATGTACTTTTTTCCTGGTTGTTCATTGTCATAATGTAGCACTATCTAGAAGCATACACTTACTCTTCACACGTGTCAGTTCACCTTGTGTTCATTTTTGGCTACAAAGAATACCTGATTTTAAACCTCATGTAGCTGTGAGCTTGTATTTTCACTTACAATGCCTGCCATTCCCCACTGTAGTGAAATTACTGCTTTGAGTTTCATAGAAGAATGTTTGAGTGTTGGTGTGGAGTTTTTCGAGAATGTCTCCAGGTTTTTCTCCACTCAGCTTCATTGAGATTGAAAGTCTGCTTTGATGCTGCTTTTAAATTAACATTAGAGTTATATGATTCTAATGATACTGCTCTTAACATTAGAATTGTATGATTCTAAAGCATAGATTTTGATTTTGGCTTAAATATTGTTATTTATAGGATTATTAAGATTTTGTTTTATATTTTGTGTTTTCTGTTTTTCTCCCCTCAGTCTTTTTTATTTTTATTTTTTCTGTCAGTTAGCAGTCAGTATAGTGACTTAGCAACAGTTCATTTAGAGGAGATTTCTTAGGGTTAATTGTTTTCCTTTCGTTATAGTAAGTATTACCTAGTGTGTTTGCCACCCTGAAAGAGGTTTCTGTACTGGGAATGAACTTTAGAAAAATGCTTTGAGAATTAAATTGTCATCAGTAGTACAAAATGATGTCTGAGCCGTTTCTAAACCGCTGCTTTTATATGCCTTCTCTGAGGAATATTTTGAGGACTATTGTTTTAAAAGTATTTTTCAAAAGGAGATTACCAAGTATGTGCTGAGCTGTTTTCCAATTTCTCGGCAGCTCACCAGAACAAGCTGGAGGAAATGATTAACGAGCTGGCGGTGGCGATGACAGCTGTGAAGCACGAACAGGAGTACATGGAAGTCCGGGAGAGGATACACAGAGCGAGTAAGTCAGTGCTGCCCCTTTGCAGCAGGGGCCGGTGGCCGTGGAGCCGTGAAGGTGTGTCACTCAACGGCTCGCTTATGTTTTCCTCGTGTGACTATTTTACACACATTATCCTACTAAAGCCTTGACTTAAAAAAAGCACCCATGCAAAGATATTTTTTGAGTACGTGTTTGTAGAGTCTTATATTGGACTAGTGTATTATTGGGACACTAATTCTAAACTGAAAATGCTGTGAAGATTAATAGCATGAGATTTTAAGAGTTTTAAAAAGAACCTGTGGTCAGCTCAGGAATGAAGTGATAGTTTTCCTAAAGCAGAAAGGAAAACTGTGAAGCGGCTGGCTTTAATCACGTACCTGAAATTTCTGTGCCCAGACTAATGTTATATGCCAAGAGTTAGCTTTTTTTCCTAACGTGGAACGTTTAATTTAGATAAAAAGCACTAAAATATGGATCCAGGCAGTCACCAGGTGAAGCTCAGCTTGGGTTCCTAAATTTGTAAACTGGGAACGGGGAATATATTTGTCTTTGGAAGCAGCGATGACTGGAACCCCATGTTTGGTCACAGAAGCCTCGTTGGCCCGTGATACAGCCTTAATAAGTACTGTGTTTTGCACGTAAAATTAAGAGGTACCATATTGACGCACAGACCAGATACCACATCTTAGATCCAGGTCCACACCTATGGTTCAGTGTTCTTATTTTATCCTCAAAATAGTTGTTGGGGGTAGATCACACGGGAGCAAGCTTGTCTGTGAATGCAGAGTGGCTTATCGCAGGGTCCGTTCAGAGGTTGGGGTAGGGAGCGGAGCGAAGAGTGACTCTAAGGGAGAGTGGGCACAGGCTGCGCCTCTTCAGGGTGTGGTTTGTGTCCCCCGCCCCTCTCAACATCTCTTCTCGCCACCTGCGGCATGAGCCTTCAGGAGCCAGAGCACACACTTTGCCTTTCTGCAGGAGAGTAATGAGCAGCCACAACAGGCTGGAAAAGCGAGAGCCCCTGTTCTCGCTGACTTGGAGCGGATTGGGGCATGAGGTGGGCCGGGGCTTGTGTGCACGCGCCGCTGCCGCTTCCACCGTGACTCCTTCTCTTTGCCTCCACTCGTAATCTGTACGCCCTCCGAGGTCACTGCCTCCTCGCCCTCCCCTGGTGGGGACCGTTTGTTGAGTATCTTGCTCTCCGCTGGGGGCCAGCCCATTCTGGGAAGAGAAGGGCACTGACTGAGTCCGAGGGCCGAGAACTTCCATCGCAGTTCATTTTGACCGGTCCGGACCTGATGGCTTCAAGGCTATGGGAAGTTCTTGGGAACACGGCAGCCAGAGGATGCGCCTGTCTTCCGGTCTGGGGAAGACATCCAGCCTCACTCTCTGGCACCTTATTTAAGCCGAGATGCTCCTGTGTTTGTTGGACAAATAGAATTTTAGGCATTCTGTTTATTTTTGCAAATCAAATAGTTCCCACGATGTTGTTTGTTTTTTGTACATCTTCCGACAGCACTTACTCCTTAGAATGAATGTAATGAGACTTTTGAGTAGTGTGAGGACAGAGTCTCATAGACACTTCTAAATGAAGTGAAGGGAGAGAGAAATACTTCTTTTTACAGGATTGTTTAAGATTTTGAAGTGTTGACTCAGCCATTCCCCTTTCAGACACAAATCTTAAAAAGCTAGTCATTCACAGTTAGGTTAGATATTGGTCACTAAGTCTTCAGCAGAAGTAAACTTCATGCCGTGGCCTTAGTAATAAAATTTCAGCTTTGGCGATTTTTTAGAGTTAGTTAATAATGTTTTTGGGTGCCTGTCTTTTCTTCCTCTGGGAGAAAAAGCTACACTTTCTAGTAAGTAAGTTATCTTTTTGGGAACGTGTTTATTCCTTTTCACTTCTTTTTGAGTGATCATCAGTCCACTAGCTATGATAATTTTAGTGTTTTACTAATGATACACGTATATCTAAAAATATATACTCAGCTGATTTATGTTGTTACTATCTTGCTAATTATAATTGTCTTTAGTATTGGCCATTTGTAGAAAAATCAGAAACTGCCTAGTAATTAAAAACAATTAAGGCTGTAGAATTTGATGGGAAACGTGAGAGAATATGACATAGATTGAGCAGAATAAATTAAGGAAGAGTGGGCATGGCTGTTACTTTAAGGATCAGATCCTTAGCTTAAGAATAGGGTAAATGATGAGACTGGTTCCCTGAGGTAGTGACTGCCAGGAGTGGCCCATGAAACCGAGAAGCCGCCTGCAGCTAGAACAGCTGCCAAGTGCATAGTCGATGCTCAGTATTTGTTGAATAAGTGTTTAAGGAAAAATCCACTTTGACACATTTTGACTTGGTAGGTAGTGCTTTTTGGGTAACTGTATGATCTTGAAATAATCTCTTAGCTTTTTTTGAGTCCATTTTCTGATTCAGCAAAAAGTATTATAATAAGGAATATTTTAATGGGACGGAGAAAGAAAGTTGTATTGGGTTTTAACTCTAGAGATTTTGGTCACTGGGCAAGTCGCATTTCCTCTCTGTTCCCCATAGAGAAGTGGAACAGGCTTGACCGTACCCCCTGAATCCTTAAGGTCCCATTTAAATCTAAAATTTTCTGCTTCTAAGTTTGTTGAGTTGCTTGGGGACAAAAGACAAATATTTAGAGTACTGTGAATGGTGTGCAAAATATTACTTCCCTAAAGACTAGGATGATTTATGATGCTTATGCTTGTTTTTTGTTTTTTTTTTTCCTTTGGTTAAATTTTGTTTGTTTGTCTGTCCTCACAGTCAACGACAACACAAACAGCAGAGTGGTCCTTTGGTCCTTCTTTGAAGCTCTTGTTCTAGTTGCCATGACATTGGGACAGATCTACTACCTGAAGAGATTTTTTGAAGTCCGGAGGGTTGTTTAAAAAGCCTTTTCCTGATGATCTCAAAATCATAATTCACTGTTTACCAAACATCTTGGTCATAATAATGTCATTAGTTTCTACATTTTTATTTTCTGAACTGTACATTCACCGCTTATGTTTCTTTGTGATTAATAGATATTGGGGGAAAACACCTTTCTAGGAAAGTTAGTGAAAATTTGACACTTGATTGGCATAATTTCTTATTTGAATTCTGCCTCCTTTATATAGGCCTTTCAGAACTCCAACACTGTAAATGAAATACAGGCATATAGTTCCTGTTACATCTATTTTCCTCTTGTTTTCACGATAAAACGCAGTTTGTTCAGAAAAGTACTTTACGGATAGTACTTCACTAAAATGACTGTGTTCTTTGGATCCCTCACCCTGCAGTTCGGGTCATTAAAGATTCATTTTGTTGAGTCCTTAGGAGAAGCAACAGTCTGAATCTTGACATTTTTCCACCCAGCCTGTTGGCAGTGCTCTGACCGGAGTATGTCACCAGGTTGGTACTTTTGTACTCGTCTGTTGTTTTTCTTTGAAGAGAAGATTTCCCCAACATTTCCCCCCCTAAATTTGTATTTTGAACCAAGGACTCAATCACCTCCAATTAGATTGATGACACAGCAGCTAATAACCATTTCGGGTTTCTGCCTAACCCTGTAAGAAGTGTCTACTAAGCCAGCTCTCCGGGTGTTGCAGCGAATGGTAGCTCTTCTCTCTCTCTGCCCGCACATCCACTTTCCCCACTCTTGGCATGTAGGAAGTGTGCATTCGTGCAATTGGAAAAATCTGGATTTCTGATGCCAAAGGGTTAAAGCCTCTTGGATTTTATTGCAGTGATATACAGCCACTATTTTATTTTTGATCAGTGGCATTTTGGCCACTGTTTAGGGTACTGAACATCACTGTCAGTACTAGGATTTTGTTTTTGTTTTTCTTGAGTCTCTCTTTTTTGGCACATGTGAATTTTGTTTTGTATAAAGTGAAATGACTTTCTCTTGGTCTCTGATGATGGGTTTAAAATTAAAGGCGCATCTGGTCGAGGTGTGGGGACGATCCAGGATTATGTTGTGACTGATGTATATTAGTTACTTGTACATTTTTTTTGGATCTTTGCAAGGGGAAAACTACAAGTAACGAGTTTTATATAATTAATTTAAATTTGTTACAGGTTTTCATGTTCAGGATAAACAATTTTTCAACCTTGGGTGAAAATACTTGCAACAGCTCAGGGTGACTATTTTACCTTAAGACAGCTGTTGCAATGCCAATTTTTTTTCTTTTTTTTTTTTTGGGTGTGTGTGAAAACACTTCAAAATTGAATTAAAAGATGTACATTTAAAATTGGTTGTGTATCTAATCTGCCCCAGGTTCAGTAAATAAACAATTCTTTTTAAAAACAGTATTCTGTGTTTCATGTTAATGCTTAAATAACATTGGCTAAGTACCAGTTTTCTATTACTTCAAATGACACATGTTCCTATTTTCTGAGTTATGCCTGATAAATGTCACCTTTTTTTAAATGTTTGTTTATTTTGAGAGAGCTCTAGTGGTTACACGTGTGAATGGGGGAGGGGCAGAGAGAGAGGGGGGGAGAGAGAATCCTAAGCAGGCTCTACCCTGTCAGTGAGGACCCTGATGTGGGGCTTGAACTCAGGAACCATGTGAGATCATGACCTGAGCCGAAATCAAGAGTTGGGTGCTTAACCGGCTGAGCCACCCAGGCACCCCACATTGTCACTTTTTAGGTCTATAAACTTGAGGACAGTAAGTAGGAACCCAATATTAGCTTTTCTTGTGTGGTTTCTTTGATGATTCATTCAGTGTTAACATCTTAAGTATTTTTTTTTTTCATTTGGAAAGAATTGAGTTTTTTTCACTCAAGTACGTGGTTTATGGATGTGGGAAATAAATGTAGGAAGGATTAAATGATTTGCACAAGACCCTCATCGGTGGAATCAGAAACTAGATCACTGCTTTTAGAAACTGTTCCGCTTCCGCTGTTCCACTGAGGGCCTGCTTCGTAATAAAAGCAGCTGCCACTTGTTGATCACTGGCACTCTGCTAAGCCCTGTCTGTGGTCTGTCTCGTCTGTTCCTCAGAACAGCCCTTGCCTTTGGTGTTATCCTAATCCTTATTTTGGAAATACGGAAACAGGCTTGGAAAGCATCCAAGGATCTGAAAATTCGTAAGTAGAGCTCTAAGTGCAAATGCAAGAATGCTCTTTCCCTCAGCGTTGGTTTTCAGAACTGTGCAAGTCCCATTTTATTTATTATTATTTTAGTGTTTATTTTTGAAAGAGCGAGGGAGACAGAGGATCTGAAGCAGGCTCTGTGCTGACAGCAGAGTCCGACGCTGGGCACGAACTCACGAACTCCCGAACCGTGAGATCACGACCTGAGTCAAAGTTTGGTGCTTAACCAGCTGATCCACCCAGGTGCCTCTGGAAATCCCGTTTTATAAAACAGTTGTCAAAGATAATTTTGCTTGAGGTGTGATACTATTTCAGTGGAGCCGTTGCCTCAAGCTTTCTTTCACTTCATTTAGTTTGAGGGGACTGGAGTCTGTAGGAGTACTATTCCCATTTATCCTTGCCAAAAATATTTGAGGGACTACTTTGCGCTATCATTTGTAGCCACTGGCGTAAAGAAAAATCCCCATTATCGTGGGGTTTACCTTTTAGTGGAGAAAACAAACCTAATACGTAAATTAACCAGTATATTAATGGCAAGTGCTATGGAGGGAAAGTAAAGCAGGGTGAGTGGTTTTAGTGATTAGGAAAGAAGGGTATGGCTGAGATGACGTTGGGAAAGGCCTGCTGGATGCCAGGGAGCAAGCCATGCACGGAGCCGGGAAGGCCCCAGCATGTAACAGGTGATTGGGAAAAGCTTGCCGAATGAATGTGTGCGGGGACGAATGAGTGGCCCCAGCCAAGCGCCAGCCCGGGAATGGGAAGATCATGTTTTCTTTTGCGGCTTTCAGCTTTCTCGGAAGTAAACCAACGTTTGTCGTACCAGGCATTGGGTCCCCACCATCAACCCCATCTTGCCTGTTAACCTGGGGCTCAGGGACTGGGATGCATTTGTGTCCAGTCCCTCCAGACCCACTTGTCCTTCGGCCAGGACGCGGTGTTGTGCTGCCACCTGCCTCTGACGCGCGCAGAAAGTGAAGTGAGCGAGCCAGAGCAGAATCCCTCCCGCCGAAAAGCCGCCGCAGAAACGCCTGCTCGCGGCGGGAGGGCGCCGCCCAGGTGACTGCGCAGGACGGAAAGGACTCCTCGCGGCCCGGTCCCGCTGCCCGCTTCCACTCTCCGGCGGGCGGCTTTCCAGCCCTACGCCGCGAGGGCGCTTTCCCCATCCTCCGGAACTTTGCTGCTGGAGTTCGGTTCCCGGCGGTCCCGAGGGCAGCCGGAAGCGGAAGTGCTCGCTGGCGGCGCCCCGGCGGCATCCAGGTGGCGGCGGCGGGGCGCGCGCTATGGAGCACGTGACGGAGGGCTCCTGGGAGTCGCTGCCGATGCGGCTGCACCCGCGGGTGCTGGGTGCGCTGCGGGAGCTGGGCTTCCCGTACATGACGCCGGTGCAGGTACCGGGGGTGCGGAGGGCGGACGGGGACAGGGAGGCTCCGAGCGGGCCGGGCCCCCGGGAGTCGGACGGACGCGGCCGGTGCGTGTTAGCTTCAGGTCTCGCGTCCTGGACCTGTCGTCCCTGCAGTTGGGACTTTTTGCCTCGTCTCAGGCGGCGCACGCTCGGGGGCTGCCGAGCTGGTTAATGACCCGGGCAGGCAGAGGCGGCGGCGCGCCTGCGCCAGGGCCCTAATCTTCCCCGACCCCTCTTTTGAGTGCCGGGTCCCAGGTGCCCGCCTGCATCCCGGTCCCGCCCCTCTAGCTGTGAGATCCCGGGCAGGTGACTTAACCCCTCTATGCTTTTGTGCTTTTTTTCCTTCTCTGTAAAACGAGGAAAGTAACTACCTGCCTCAGGCGGTGGTTGTGGGACTTCACACAGGACGGTGTTGGGCACAAATGGGGAGCTCAGGATACTGCCTGCCTGTGGACTAAGTGAAGTGTCCTGGCCCAGTTTATTTGCTAGAAGAGATATTTATTGAGGACGTACTATGTACCAGGTACTTTTCTAGACTCTGGGGATTTTGCAGCGTTTGGTCCCCAGTCATGGGCCTTTTTTTCTATTGCAGGGGAGGGAGAAAGGAGTAGAAGAATAGGGAATCTGAATTTGAGTTGGTGATAAGTTGTTCCCAAGGAACTAAAACACACTGACGTAACTGTGACAATAAAGTACCGGATAGGAGGAAAGGTGGGGTGTGAGAGAGCGCCTCTCTGAGGGTGTTGCTGAGCTGATACCTGAGCGATTGAGAAGGAACTGGCTGCGGGGTGGTTGGGGGCAGCAAGAAATGCCCATGCAGATGCCCTGGGGCTGGCGATGACCTGGGAGGAGTGGGAGGAAGGCGTTTGGCTGGAGCGTAGTCGGGAGCAGTGTGAGAGGCGAGCACAGCAGGGTCAACCTCGTGCAGGTCCTGGAAGAGACCGGATTGTAGTTCAGTGTGGTAGGAAGCCGTCGTAATGGGAAGCTAGGTGCGAAGGGAAGGGGGTGGACCTCGGAGCCAAGAGGCCAGGGGCCAGTGTCACGTGAACGACGACGGTGCCTTGGAGTAGACGGGAAGCAGTGGATGTTGAGAAGTTAGCCGTGGGGTTGTCGAGGGACCAGATGGAGGGGTTACAAGCGAGGAATCCAGAGGGAGCTGTGGGTTTCGTCTTTAGTAGCTCGGTGGATGGTGGTGCCGTTTACCGAGATGAGGCAGGCTGGGGGAGGTAGCACGTTTCCGAGGGAGCTTCAAGGAAATTTGAGATGGAGACGTCCGTAAGATCCTCAGCTGTCATGGAAGCTGGGGCCAAAGCGTGGGAGTGCTGTGCCCCTGCCGCGGGAACGCAGTGCAAAGGAGACTCCGCCTCCTCTGTCCGGGCTGGTGACCGGGGTCTGTGCCAGTCGGCACACGCACGTGGCCGTTGAACACTCGAAATGTGGGGAGTCCAGACCGAGACGTGCGCCTGCTGTAACAAGGACAATGGGTTTTGAAGACTTAGCGAGGAAAGGATGGAACAGATCTCATTCGTTCATTTTTCAAATACTCATCACAGGGGCGCCTGGGTGGCTCAGTCAGTTACGCATCTGACTCTTGATACCGACTCAGGTCATGATCCCAGGGTTGGGGGACCGAGCCCCGCGTCTGGTTTTGTGCTGGGCGTGGAGCCTGCTTGGGAGTCTTTCTCCCCCTCTACCTCTTTCTGCCCCTCCCTTGCTCGCGTGCGTGCTCTCTGTCTCCCTCTCAAAATAAATAAATTTTAAAAAAAGATAAAATGCTCCTTACACGCCCAAGTGACAATAGTTTGGATCTATCGGGTTAAATAAAATATATTAGTAAAATTCATTTTACGTATTTCATTTTAGTTTGATTGTGGCTCCAGAAAATTGAAAACCATGTGTGTGGGTCACATCGTATTTCTTGTGGACATCGGTGGTCCAGCGCAGTTTCCCGGTCTTGGCGCTGCTGGCATTTAGACCGGCCAATTCTGTGTTGTGGGGCACTGTCCTGGGCACTGTCGGCTGTTTAACTGCGTCCTGGCCTCTACCTAACCAGACGCCAGCAGCACACCTTCCTCTCTGGGTTTTGACAACCAGCCTGTCGCCAGGTGTTGCCACATACTCCCCGAGGGCGTAGGAATGTCAGGTTGAGACCCGAGTTCACAGAGGTTGGTAGAAATGTCCCGCCTGTGCTGCGGCGGGTAAGCTGAGGCTCCGGGGCCAGGATCGGAGTCCTGGAGGGGGTGACCTCAGAGCCGAGGCCGGGCGGGTTCAGCCTTAGCCACCGGCTGCTGAAACCGAAGGACCGGGCTTCTCACAAAACCTAGAGTCCTCTGCGGTGTTTGAGGCGAGGGGGTTTATTTGAATGGTTTTTTGACCCGAGAGCTGGAAGGGACCCGAAAACTCGGTGTCTTCAAAGGCTTCCCGGTCCAGAGAGGGAAAGTCGGCGAGGCAGGGCTAGAATTCAGGACCCCGGATCCCAGCTCAGCTTGCCGTCCCCTCCACGCCGTCCGTGTGGACACCGCTGCCGTGTCGCCTCTGAGCCAAGGCACTGGGGTGCGTTGTGGTGACTCTCCTGAGATCCTGCGTGGTGGCGGGGTCCAGCGGGACCCCGGCCACCTCCGCGGAGCCTGGCGTTCTCTAACCGGCGCTCTGCCTCTCTTTCTCCAGTCTGCGACCATCCCTCTGTTCATGAAAAATAAAGACGTCGCTGCAGAGGCGGTGAGTACCTCGTGCGGGCGCAGCCTGTCCTCCTGTTCTCCCTCCGGATGAGCCGTGAGGAAAAGCAAACCAAATTTCCTCCGTCTTGGCAGGTCACAGGTAGCGGCAAAACGCTCGCTTTTGTCATCCCCATCGTGGAAATTCTTCTGAGAAGGGAAGAGAAGCTAAAAAAGCATCAGGTGAGGACCGCCACGGGCTTGTTTTTCTCTGTCAGCGTAGAGCTCACAGTTTCGAGAAGCTGGTTGGAAGATTGAAGAAAAAGGAAATCTATCTCCTTTATTTGCGGTTCCGGATTTGCGAATTCGCCTACCTGCTAGGATGTATTCGCGGCTCCCCAAATCGGCACTCCACCGTGTTCGTGCTCATTCACGGCTTTGTGCAGAGCGGCAAAAAAAATCCGAGTCACGTGATACGTAGACTCGCAGCGGGGTCCGAGCGGGGCAGCGCTCTGCCTTCTTCTTGCAGCTCTCGGACCGTAGAGCGCCGTCCTTCCCACGGTCTGTTTACTGCTGTGAAGTTCGCGTTTTTGCTGGTGATTTCCGTGTTTGGGATGGCCTCAGGCGCGGCGCTGGCGCACTGCCGAGTGTTCCCGAGCACCAGGAGGCTGGGACGGCCCTTGCGGAGAAAGTACCCGAGTTAGAGCAGCGCCTGCAGGCCTGGGTGACAGCGCTGTGGGCTGTGAACTCGGGGTCGGCAAGTCCGCTGTGTCTCGGCTGAGGTGTCGTTAACAGAAACACGCATACAAGCCGCTTCCATGTTGACTGACGGACCACGGCCAGAGAGCCGCGCGGTTGCCCCAGGAGCAACGTGTCGGTGTTTGCTAAGTCCGTGCTGGGACCGATGCGAACGGACCGCAATTCAGAGCAGCCGGAAGTGCTGTTCCCCTGGGGACTGTGCCCTGTGAGCTGGAGGGTCCCGGCGTGTGTGCTCGGCCCTGCGACCCCGGGCGCGGCTGACTTGTCCCATCCCTCCCCGTGGGCAGGTCGGAGCCGTAATCATCACGCCGACGCGAGAGCTGGCTGTTCAGATAGATGAGGTCCTGGCGCACTTCACGAAGCCCTTCCCGAAGCTCAGGTAAGCCGGGCGCAGCGGCCCCGCCGCCGTGGCGGTCGCTTTGCCTGGCCCGCTCAGAGACCCGCTTCTCGTTCAGCCAGATTCTCTGGATCGGCGGCAGGAACCCTGGAGAAGATGTTGAGAGGTTTAAGGAACGAGGGTGAGTTTGCTTGCTTCTCTTCCTTTTCTTGTGTTTGGCACTGAACCCACGAGGAAGGCACTCAGAGTCTAAGCCTGACCGGGAGCACTTCCTGCAGCAGCCCCCTCTCCCCCCGGAAGTTTCCTTCTCCAGGCCAACCTCCCACTTTGCCTGCTGGCTCCTTCCCATGAGGCCCCGATGAGTCTTTCCCCCTCAGTGAGTCTTCCCCGCAGAGGAGAAGCGAGGTTGGGGTGCGGCGCCCCGCTCTCCCCAGGCCGACTCTACAGGACACAGGGCCCTTGCTCTTCTCACTCTGGGCTCTCTAAGTGCTCTCATCCCACCCTCGGTGGTCACTGACCTTGCCCTGCGGCCTCTTGTCTGCCCGGCGTCTCCTGGGCATCTCCCAGCGGTTGCAAACACGTCTGAAATGGGTGCTTTTTATCCCTAAACCTGCACCTCACCTGGAGTTTCCTGGCCATCTATCCGCCCCGCGCTTCTCCCAAAGTCTGCGAGTTGGCCTTGAGGCCTCCCTGTCCCCTCCATCCCCCCTCCTCCCCATCCCCCCGCCCCGTTAACCACCACCGAATCCTTCGCATCTTCTCTCCAGAGCACACATGTCTGACCCTTTGCTTTTCTCCCTCGCCACCTCTCCCGCTCCGACTGAAACCACCCTGTCTCCTGGGCTCCTGGGTTTCTGCTCTTGCCTTCTTATAAGCCACTCTCCACAGAGCGGCCGAAGTAGCCTTTTCAGAACGCCGGTCTGGTCATGTCACGCACTGAAAACTTTCGTGGCTTCTGCCGGCCTCTAGGAGGGAGTCTAATGTTTGCAAGGGGCTCGCGAGGCCGCCATTCTCCACTGCCGCTGCCTTCCCACGCCCTTGCCGCGGCACAGACCTGGCTTTCTTCTCGGCCACCGCCTGGCCAGGCTCCCCGTGCCCCCAGGCAGGCTCTGGAGGTCAGCACGGCATCTTTAGAGCCTAGCACGGGGCCGAGCACACACGGGTGTTTAAGGAACAGATGAATGTTTGAGTACGTGGTGGCCATCAGGCCTTTGGATTTTTTTCAGTCCCACCCTGAATAAGGTTTATAATGAGTAGTGGCGGTTTTGTGGCCAGTTTGTTACAGAATCTTAGAGAAGTGCTTCTCTTGAGCATTCCCCATCTTCTGGGTGCACCGTGAGCTGCTTTTCAGCAGGGGTCACAAAGTCACTTTCCGGCAAGGGTCCGAGGATAGTACCAGCGTGTGAAAGGTTGGGGTGGGGATTGGCAGGAACTGCCCAGGGCACACCCGAGTACTCATCTCTAGCTGATAGTTGCCTTGCAGGAATCTGGCTCAGTGTTACCAGATTTTGAATTTTTAAAAAAGAATATGGAATTCCGGATTCTTATGTGTTAGCTCCAGATTTTGTTAACCATTGGCGTGTAATTCACATTAAAAAAAAAAAAACGAAACAACTTTTTGGGGTGCCTGGCTGGCTTAGTCGGCAGAGCCTGCAACTCTTAACCTTGAGGTTGTGGGTGCGAACTCCACGTTGGGTGTAGATATTACTTAAAAATAAAATCTTAAAAAAACAAACCAACAAACCCAACTTCTTGCAGGTCAGCCAGTGTTGGGGCTGCGTTTGGCCTTTTGCCTGGGATTGTGATCTTTACATAAAATTCTCTCTAATTCTGTTAACATCTCATTGTATAGATGAGTCAGTTGAGGCTGAAAGTGCTTGAATAACATGTTTTAGGTAAAGGGTCAGGAACCCTTTTCTGTGGAGGAACAGTTGGTAAATAATTTAGGTTTGTGGACCACAGGGTTTGTCCTAAGCATTCAGCTCCACTATTGTAGCGTGAAAGCCACTGAGACAATCCGCGAAGGGACAGGCGTGATTGTATGCAGTGAGATGTCACAGAAACAGGTGCAGGCCCCATGCGGCCAGTGGGCCGGCCCGTGCTGACCCCGCCCTGGGTCTCCACTCCAAACTCCCTCACGGCCCAAGCTTTGCTGCCCTGAGCCCTGTCCTCCCACTCAGGGCTGTACGTCCCTTCGCTGGAACTTAGACGACTTCTGAGCGGGGTATAGAACACTTGTTATCTGGGATCACAGTTATTCCCAAGACCCAGAGAGTGTGGTAAACATCACTGTGTTTTCAAAGTGGGAACATCATCGTGGCCACTCCAGGCCGCTTGGAGGACATGTTCCGGAGGAAGGCAGAGGGCTTGGATCTGGCCAGCTGCGTGAGGTCCCTCGACGTCCTGGTGTTGGATGAGGCAGACAGACTTCTGGACATGGGGTTTGAGGCAAGGTACTGGGCTGGGGCTTCACTGGCTTTGGGCGGAAAGGAGAGCAGGTCGGAATTCCTTCACCACTTTGTGACTGCCTTTATTGGCCTCCTTTGCATGTCAGATCATTAGGTTGTTTGATCCTTCGGGTCCTACCACACATTAAAATTCCAGTTCTACTTCTTAACTCGCATTTTCCCTCATGATTTCTTTGAAAGTTCATGCGTGTGTTTTAAACAGCTTTTTTTGGATATAATTCATGTATTAAACAACTCAGCTATTTAAAATTACAATTTAATGGTTTTTAGTCTCAAGTTTTTTGTCTTCCTTCTCTCCTTTTAATTGTTCCATTTGATAGAAGTATAATATGTGTTCATATTGGAGAAAACTTGAAAAAATGAGAGTATAATCTCATCCCCTGGTCAAGTCTGCTGTAAATAGTGTAATGATTTCTCTTCCTGTTTTTTTAAATATCTGTTTAGTGTCGTAAAGTGGTGTTTGTTGATTATGCTGATAAATGTGGGTTAAGTTTGAGCCCTCTTTTTCAGCATAAACTCCATCCTGGAGTTTCTGCCAAAGCAGAGGAGAACGGGCCTTTTCTCCGCCACGCAGACGCAGGAGGTGGAGAGCCTGGTGAGAGCCGGGCTCCGGAACCCCGTGCGGATCTCGGTGAAGGAGAAGGGCGTGGCAGCCAGCAGCACCCAGAAAACTCCTTCCCGCCTGGAGAACTACTACATGGTGCGCACCGGGCGTTCTCCTTACCGATTCCTGCAGTCAGTTCCGGTGCCGCCGGGCTCTCGGGTGTGTGGCAGCACTGCCTCTAGGGCGACTGCCTGGAGGCTGGGGGTGACCCTCACTGCCCACGTTTCTGGACCGGGCCTTTCTCAGGCAGAGGGCGGGGTCCGAGGGTACCGTGGTGCACGGTCAGGACGGGTGCCAGGGTGACCGCCCAGGTGCGCACCTTGGCTTCGCCCCTCACTGGCGGAACTGGATGCACGAACCTGCACAGAGGAGGCTCCAGCCCTACCCGCCGCGTCGGTGTGAGGATGGATTGATCATTAGTACAGATGAAGGTGATCCGGCCAGTGCTCCTCAGTACCAGGAAGCCGCCCCATGCACTGCCATGGCTGTCGGGGCATTCCGCCAGCTCGCGTTCACTTCCGTGACTGCATTTAGAGATACTGAGTGCATGAGGAGAAGTTCCAAACTGAGGACCTGGTTTTCGTAAAACTAGGGGGAATGCATGCAGATGGATTTAAACGTCTCTAATTTAGGGGCCTAAGTGGAGCACTTGATTCTACTGAGAGAGACTGGAGTCTGTCTCCATGGAGGTCTTTCCAATTTTGTACATTCCTTCTGGAGACCTGTGTTCATCTTAGAGCAGTGATTTCTGAACACGGGGATGTACCAGAATCTCTTGGGGCTCTTAAGTAATAGGGTTCTTGGGTCCGATCCTAGGCCTGCTGACTCTGTATGCTGTCCCCAAGAATCTGCATTGACAACCACCTACCCTGAGGGCCCCTGGGGGCCTCAGTCAGTTATGCATCCGACTCTTGATTTTGGCTCAGGTCATGATCTCACGGGATCCCCGCGGTGGGCTGCGCGCTGAAACCAGAGCCTGCTTGGGATTCTTTCCTCCTGTCTCTCTGCCCCTCTTCCTCTCACACTCACCGTGTCTCTCTCTCTGTCTCTCTCTCTCTCTCAAAATAAATAAACGCTAAAAAAACACTGTACCCTGAAAGGGTACGTGGCTGGCTCAGTCGGTACAGCGTGCAACTCTTGATCCTGGGGTTATGAATTAAAGCCACATGTTGGGCATAGAGCTTACTTAAAAAAAAAATCTACTCTGGAGATGCTCTTATAGCTGGTGTGGTCCCTGTCTGTGTGCTGGGATTTGGAGATAGTTGCATTAAGATTTTTTTAAGTAATCTCTACACCCACCGTAGGGCTTGAACTCACAACCCCGAGATCAAGAGTCGCATGCTGTGTCCGCTGAGCCAGCCGGGTGCCCCTGGGGACGATTGCATCAGATGACTGTGTCTCTCAGTTACACGACCCTGTGACTTACATGTGTCAGCAGCGTCTGGATACTGATGCCTATTCTGAGCTTGGAGGACCGATTAACATAATGACGGAAGTGTGTTCTATTCACGGAGGAAACCAAGATTCCTTAGCATTTAAAGCTGAAACTGGAAATAGCTGTGAGGGTTATTATTGTCAGTAAGTTTGTTTTTATTCTATTGGTTTTCCTTCTTATTTCGCAGGTATGTAAGGCAGATGAGAAATTTAACCAGCTGGTACATTTTCTTCGAAATCATAAGCCGGAAAAGCACCTGGTCTTCTTTAGGTAATCCTTCTGGATGCTGTGGGGAGAGTCCGGGGTTCGGCCACACCCAGGATGTGCGGATACAGGTAGCTCTGAGGTTTGGAATTCTCTCAGGAATGTTTTTGGCCACACGTAACTGAAAGCCCAACTTCTGTGGCTCCAGCAGGAGGCGTCATTTTTCTCCTGTAGAAAGAGGGCCAGAGGTTAGGCAGGTTCCGACACTGGGCTGCGTCTCCGCAGCGTCCAGGCAGTGTTTCCGCCGCTGTCTTGGCCTTCTGTTCCGTCTGGCCGTCACTCGTGTCCGTTGTCCTGTGTGCGCTGAAAGCACATAAGGGAGGAAAGGCGGGGGAGGGGGAGGGTGTCCTTCACATCTAGGCCTCTCAGGATCCCCTCCTCCCTAGCCGACTGGGGCTTTCATTTCATGGGCCAGAGGTGGGCCACTTGGCAGCCGCTCTCCTTAAGAGAGGCAGAGGAACTGGGCGTGCAGTGTCCCAGCCTCCTCGCAGGGGAGGGGAGGGAGGGAGGGGGGGTGGCGGGGCCTGGCGCTGAAGCGGCCGGCCCAGGGCCTGCCGCGGTGGGGTTTGTCTTGGTGTCGGAACTCCGGGAGGGTTTTGGACCTAGGGCTCAGTGCGGAGGATGCTGGTAGCCGTTCTCCCGAAGGGGATCGGGCCATCGCCGCCGCGTCCGGTGCCTGCCCCTCCCTCCCCCAGCAGCGAGGGAGCGGCGTGGTCGAGGACTCTGAGCCCGCTGTCCCCTCTCGCAGCACCTGCGCCTGTGTGGAGTACTACGGGAAGGCTCTGGCGGCCCTGGTGAAGGGCGCGGAGATCATGTGCATTCACGGGAAGATGAAACAGAAGCGCAACAAGATCTTCACGGAGTTCCGCAAGCTGCCCAGGTGGGTTAGCGGCTCGGGGGCCGCCCTCGGCTGTGGCCGCTCCCCGGCCTGGGAGCCGCCTCCTCGTCTGCCCCGTGTGGCCAGGGCTTCCGTCCTCGTCCTGACCCCGTCCTGCTGTGCTGCACCGGCCTCCTCACGTACGCCCAGCTTCCCTGTGAGGGCTTCAGCTCTAGAAGAGCGGGGACTTGTGTGCTGTGTCCTCTCCTGGGTTCCCCAGAATCTGGCCTGGCACCTGGCCACGGGGTTCTCGGAACCGTTGTGCGGTGGAGAGAGCGGATGGGAGCTCCTCACTGAGGCCTCGCGGGTTGTCATGGGTGACAGCATGGGGGCACTCGCGTCTGTTGGTGACCGTAATTGACTCTTTGCACATAAGTAACATTTTGCTGCTTTTCTAAACCATCGAGCCTCCTGGCTGTTTTGTTTTTTTCCCGGCTGTGTTGTTAACAGCGCTCTTCTAGGCAGAGATGGAATGGGCTGTTGCACTTCAGGATTAGACTCAGCAGGTTTTTCTTTTCAAACAAAAGTATGCTAATTAAAATGCTTTCACTATCTCCTCCCTCTCCCTGTTTTCCTTGGGAATTTGTGAACTCCTGGATATCCTTAGGAGGAAGAAAAGTCAGATTGTTTCTACCAAATGCTTGCTTCTGCAGGAGATTCAGGAACCTGTCTGCTACCGTCCCCGTCATCATCAAGGCCAGTACAGACTGATGGCGGGGACTGAGGTGGCCTCCTTACCCAGAACAGTGTTTTCTCGTTTTCTAGTGGGATTTTAGTGTGCACGGATGTCATGGCCCGAGGAATAGATATTCCTGACGTAAACTGGGTTCTGCAGTACGACCCTCCCAGCAGCGCAAGGTACAGTGCGACAGAATGTCATCCCCGCTGTCGGGAACCGGGCCCCATGAATCCCGAGGCAGAACACATAATGTTCATCGAAACGTGGTTTTAAATCGCAAACATGGGCGAACAGTGACCTGCCACTGGCATGTCAAAACAGTCATGCCATATTCAGCAATTTGTTACTTTCACATACTTCTTGCATGAACGCATGTGCCGGAATGCTTGAAGGAAAATAATAGCTAGCACCGTATGTGGAAGTTTCAGTTTTTCTCCCAAACACGGATTCCTTGTAAATGCTCCGACATAGAAACATGCAGGCGAACAGAACGCCCGAGCCGTGATAGTTGTTCCTTCTTGGTAGAGGGCTTACAGGCCTCTGTTCCTCTCTCTACTTTCGCTTCCCAGTTTTCTTCTAGGGCTGTGTTTTACCTGTACTATCAGCTGGGCAGAAGTGTAACAGTTTTCTGGTTCACGTTTAGTGTCTTACAGAATCCTGTCTGGTTTGCAGTCTAACTGCCGGCTCTGGTATTTCTGGCACTAGTGAGGGGCAGGGTTGGAACGGAGCCGCGGGGTCTGGCGGCCCTGCGCCCGCACGCACCCTGTCGCGCTCACGTGGTGATCACATTCCCACCCTGTGTTCACAGTGCCTTTGTGCATCGCTGTGGCCGCACGGCCCGCATCGGCCACGGTGGCAGCGCGCTCGTGTTCCTCCTTCCCATGGAAGAGTCATACGTCAATTTCCTTGAAATTAACCAAAAAGTAAGTGGTCATCTTCTTCCATACACAGCGCCCAGTGATGGGATGGATACCTGGTAAACCTATCGGGCAAGTGGTGGTCCGGAACTTAGATTAGGGGCTGCAGACTCACAGGGGCTAGGCTGGCCTAAAGGCTGTGGGGAGGCACCAGTCCCGTTTAGGGCGGCAGCCACTGCGTGGCTCCAGCGGAGTGTCAGTACTCGGGAACACAGACCTAGTGTTGGATGCTTTCCGACCAGAAATCAGGATTGTTCTGTAAAATAAATTCTCTTTAAAAAGTTTCAGATCAAATAAAACCCTTGGGAATTTGGGCTTCTAGGCCTCTATTTAAAGGTTACAGTGAATTATTTTGCCTCTGGTTTTACTGGCACTGGCTCTGATGGGGGAGTTATGGGGTGAGGGGATCCCAGCCAGAGGAGGTGAGCATGTTGTCTGTGTGCAGTGCCCCCTGCAGGAGATGAAACTCCAGAAAAACACAGGAGACCTCCTTCCCAAGCTCAAGTCCATGGCCCTGGCCGACAGAGCGGTGTTTGAAAAGGGCATGAAAGCCTTCGTATCACACGTCCAGGCGTACGCGAAGCACGAATGCAGCCTTATCTTCAGATTAAAGGGTAAGCTGCATGTCACCTAATGTGTCTCCATCAGCACCTGATGGTCTTGCAAGTATTACGAGTATGAAACTGCTTTGTTTTACAGGCGTTTAGGCGTATACAGGGTTAATATTTTCTAAACATTTAAAAGGAAGTCTTCTAGGGTTTGCATAGACAATAAACTGGCTGCTGAGTATTCCTTTTCAGTAAAAATGTAATTTTAATTTTAATTAAAATGAACCTGTTAGATCATTTGCATAGAAAACAATTACATTGGGTGCGCCTGGGTGGCTCAGTTGGTTATGTGTCTGACTTCTGTTCAGGTCATAGTATTGCAGTTCACGAGTTCAAGCCCCGAGTCAGACTCTGTGCTGACAGCTCAGAGTCTGGGGCCTGCTTCGGATTCTGTCTCCCTCTTTCTGCCACTCCCCTGCTTGTGCGCTCTCTCTCTAAATAAAAAAAAACATTTAAAAAAAAAAGCCAAACAAAACCAATTATATTGTTAGACATCTTCTTTGGGTTGGTGCTTATATTCCTATTTTGGGTGTGCTAACTCTGACATTTTGGTTTAATTAGATCTTGATTTTGCTAGTCTTGCTCGAGGGTTTGCCCTGCTGAGGATGCCCAAGATGCCGGAGCTGAGAGGAAAGCAGTTTCCAGATTTTGTGCCTGCAGATGTTAATACAGACACCATTCCATTTAGAGATAAAGTCAGAGAGAAGCAAAGGCAGAAACTACTAGAGCAACAAAGGAAAGAGAAAAGAGAAAATGAAGGGAGAAAAAAGTTCATAAAAAATAAAGCTTGGTCAAAGCAGAAGGCCAAAAAGGAGAAGAAGAAGAAAATGAATGAAAAAAGGAAGAGGGAAGAGGTATGGTGTGTTCTTTCTTAAACACTCAGCCGAGAGTTCTGAATGAATCCTATCAAAATCATGTCTTTTCGTAGGAGTTGCGTGGGGCTCCCCATCTCTCTGTCCTGTTGGGAGGTGGGTGAGAGTGTGCTGTTGCTGGTGGGAATGTGTTGCTGAGGAATTTGGTGGTCTGTTGCTCTCTGCACTTAGGGTTCTGATATCGAAGACGAGGACATGGAGGAACTTCTTAATGACACGAGGCTCTTGAAAAAGTTTAAGAGAGGCAAGATCACCGAAGAAGAATTTGAGAAGGGGTTGCTGGCAAGCGGCAAGAGAACAGTCCCCACAGATCTGGGGATCCCCGCCGGTGAACGGGACTGCTGAGACGGGTTTCGGAGCATGTGGGAGAGCGCAGGGAAGGCAGCCAGCGGGCCCGGCACAGCTCCGTTCGCTTTCGCTACGTGTGGGAACTTCACACTCAAGAAAGCTGTCGTCCGGGCTGAGGGGAGAGGGGGGTTCACACTCGTGGAGGTTGTATTAAAACCACATTGGACTATCGGGGTATAAATAATAGATGTCAGTATTTATTTTGATGGGTCACCTAGAAATTATAGCTCATTTTTCTGTGGCTATTTTATACTTACTTTCTAACATAAAGATACTGAGGTAAACATGATTTTTGGCTTTTTAAGGTTCCTTAGTGTTTTCGGGCATCTGACCTTCCTGGGTGTCCTTTCCCCTGGACTTCGGGGATCCTTTTGAGGGACTGAACAAAACACCACATGGGGTGGCTGATGTTGCTGGGGTTCTTTCCAAAGAATAGTCCCTGCCACTGTTTTATGGGGGAGTAGCTGAAAGACCAAAGAAGCAAGTCCTAATCTGGGAAAAAAATGATGCCTTGTGTTGAATAAACCACTTCCTCCCAACTGACTCTCTCGAGTGTGTGAATGCAGCCGCGGAGGCTCACGCCGATGGCCGGTCCCTCTGGGCCTCGGGCAGCTCTCGGGCCCGATGCAACACCGTCTCAGAATCTTTCATATATTTATTTGAAAACATGCTCAATTTGTCCCCAAGTACAATTTTAAAAAGCTGTTCAGGCACAAACCCGTCTGAAGGAGATTTCACATCTTTCACAGATGCAGAATTTCACTTATAAATGTTCTGGAAGGTCTTCATATGTGATGAGCCACGGAGGACACTCCTGCTAAGTGCGGTTTCTGCCTTCCTTGGGTTCCCTTCCACTCGGTCTGGCCCAGGCCCCGTGAGGGGATGGCGGGCCCTGGCTCGCGCTCACCGCCGGAAGCCTGAGGAGAACTGGACACGGTTTCCAGCCTCTCACAAGGCACTGTATGGAATGCGTGTCTGGGCAGCTGTTAGTTCCTGAAGGGGTGCCTGGCTGCAGTCAGGAAGGCCTGCTTTTTCAGGCCTGCGGCTCCTTAATTGATGCTTTTAGCAAATCAGTGTGGAGTGCAGGGAAGAAGGGAGGTGGGCTTGGGCGTGTGTTTCATTGGGTAAGTAGCCAATAATATACTTTGTATTTCTGGAAACTGGAAAGCATCTGAAACCATAAGCATAATTCAGGTTGGGTTTTACGGAAACCATGAACACATTTTAGATGGGGCTGATGTGAATTAAAAAATTCTTAAAAGTTTTAGGTCCGAAGTCCGTATGTCTTCACTAAAAAAAAAAAAATTGTTTTAGGGGCACCTGGCTGGCTCAGTTGGTGGGGCACACGACTCTCGATCTTGGCGTTGTTTGAGCCCCACGTCGGGTGTAGAGATTACTTAAAAATGAAATTTAAAAATTCAGTTTTTGCCGGACTCACCAAGGGGTCAAGAGGGCACTCAGCCCGCCCCAAGGACCTCGGCTGGGCGCCAGCAGGAAGGGGTCCCAAGGTTACAGGTACAACTTGATGAGCTCGTCGCTGACGGCTGAGGGTGTCAGCACCCCCAGGTCTGTGAAGAGCAGTGTTATCAAGGAAGGGGAGGTGTAGTCGACCCACGGGTGTTCCTCCCTGAGATCCTGTTCGGTCTGCACGGACTTCAGGGTGTCTGCCTTGTACTGAGGAGAGAGGAGGGAAGGCACGCGTTGGTTTTCCCCACACACGGGGCTCGGAACCGGCACGGGCGTGGCCCACGCAGCCAGCAGGAGATGGACTAATGAGCTCCATGAAAACACCAGAAGCCAGCTGCGCGGCGCCCTGTGGGGAGGGCAGAGTTGCATGGGTGAGCCGGGGGGGCGCCTACTGGCCAGCCGCCTCAGCTTAATGAAGACCCAAACCGCGTCTGCCCTCACCGGTGTGCTGGCTTCCTTGCTCCACAGACTTCCCGGGATGGCCATTCACGCTGTTCACAGAGACCTCGCTGTGTGCCCAGCACGTGCCGAGCCCTTCTCCTGGGTTACCTCAGAACTGTCCCAACGCCGTCACATGGGACTTGCATCTCGTTTTACAGGTAACTGAAGTTCAGGGTGAAAAACGAGAGCATGTGCCCCGGGTCACGTGGCCACAAGTGGTGGAGGGGACAGCTGAGCCTGGACGGTGGACTCTAAAGCCTGGACTCAACCGTCCGCTCTCCCTGCCTCCGTGCAGCCCCCTCGTGTGTGTAAGAGAGACTGACAAATTCTGGGGACAAATGCATCTCTCTGACTCCGAGTTCAACCAACAGCTGATCTCTCGTCCGAGGTGTTAGGGAAAAACTGTGATGGGAGGGGAGTAACTTCCTGAAACGGTCTTACGCTGCTTTCTCCCAAAGGTTTCGGTTTAGACTCAGGTACCCCTTCAAATACGAAAAAACAGAACAAACCAAAAAACTCTTGCCTTAAACTTATCTGGGACATCTTGCTGGTTTAGTGGGAAGAGCCGCACAAACTTGAAACTTTCCGCAACCACATAAAAAGGCTTGTTCTGTGCTTTGGCGCACACGGCCATCTGGTTGGTTCCGATCTGGAGGGTCAGAGAAAAGATAAAAGGATGCGATCTTTCAGCACATTGGGAAGCGTGTGATAGGTTACGTGATCGATGTAATTCTGGCTCGGAATTAAAGGAGATCTATTTTAAAAGATGGCAGCATGGGGGCGCATGAGCGGCTCGGTCCACTGAGCGTCTGACTTTGGCTCAGGTCGTGACCTCATGCTCTGAGTTTGAGCCCCGAGTCGGGCTCTCTGCTGCACAGCCTGCTTCGGATCCTCTGTCCCCCTCGCTCTCGGCCCCTCCCCACTTGTGCACGCTCTCTCTCTCGAAAATGAATGTTAAAAAAAAAAAAGGACAACAGCATAGACATTTCCCCAAAGATATACAAATAGTCAACACACGCATGCTCAAAAGATGCTCAAGGTCTTCAGTCTTTAGGCAAACACAAGTCCAAAGCACAATGAGCTACTACTTCACACCTACTAGGGCAGCTAGAACGACAAAACCAAAATGACAAGTGGTGGCGGGGACGGAGAGAAGCTGGAAGCCTTGCCCGCTGCTGACAGGAATGCGGAATGGCGCGGCTGCCATGGAAGAGTCCGGGGGGTCCTCAAAAGCTTAACATCGGGGCGCCCACGGGCCCCGTCGGCTGAGCATCCGACTTCGGCTCAGGCCATGATTTCGCAATTCGTGGGTTCGGGCCCCGTGTCGGTCTCTGTGCTGACGGCTCGGAACCTGGAGCCTGCTTCGGATTCTGTGTCTCCCTCTCTCTCTGCCCCTACCCTGCTCACGCTCTCTCTCTCAAAATAACAAATAAATGCCAAAAAAAAATCTTAACATACAATCCCCACACGACCCGGAGATTCCGTTGTAGGTGAACACCCGAAGAAACTGAAAACAGGAACTCAGTTAGATGGCTGGGCATCCACGTTCGTAGCGACATTACTCCCAAGAGCCACGGTGTAGACACAGCTCAGGTGTGAACGGGGGATAAACAAATGTGGTCTGTGCGCGCGACGGGACGACGCAGCCAGAAGGGAGGGCGGAGCACCAGCGCCTGCTACAGCACCGACCACGCCGAGTGCGGCCACGCCACCGCACGGTACGCGTGAAACCTTTGCGGTCCGTGTTTCATCACACGCCACATGGAACAAATTACGAAATCTTCTGTGTTCAGCGACGGACAGAGAAATGTCACCACCACGCTATACGGGTGTCAGCTATGCCCAATTAGAAAACCACCCACCAAACCCAATTCCAGCTCAAACGGGCTTTGAGAAACCATGAACTGCATTCTTATGTTCACAAAGGTCAGAGGTGACCAAACTCTGCCACTCCAGTGGCCCATGGAGACCGGGCCACTGTCCGATGCAGCGGTGAAGTCTGTGGGCGAATCAGGACTGGATGGGGGAACCGCAGCACCAACGCCGCCAGCAGGCCGGCTGGCGACCTCGCCAAGCCTGGAGCCAGGGACTGTGGGGAAGCCACGTTCTTACCTTGTTAATGATGCCCCCGTTTTCAACAACTCCTTCAGCACCAACTACGACAAGATCCACTTTCTCCATGATGTAGCTAAAGACGTTAAAAAGAAAAATTATGCTCTATTTTTCTTGGCTCTTATCAGCACCGTCCCTGCCAAGATTAACACTGCATTTTCAGGGAGGTAAGCTCCCCTCATAACTAACTTTCTTCAGAGGAGCACCTAACCCGTGACACACCCTTGGCACTCCTACCAGTTCTGCCACCGGGGGCGTGGAAACCTGCCGTGGTCACACCCCCACAGTAAAACGTGCACTGCACGCTGCCACCCAGCGCACGTACACGTACGGGTGCCGTAACTGAGCCAGGAGTGATTCTCACTACGTGTGCAGCCACTTCAATACAAACAAAACAAAAATCTTACAACTTGTTGCGGTCTGAAGTTGGAGGAAAGGTTATGTAATTCAAGAATCTCTCGGGGGCGCCTGGGTGGCTCGGTCGGTTGAGTGTCTGACTCTTGATTTTGGCTCAGGTCATGATCCTAGGCTCGTGGGATTGAGCCCTGCATTGGGCTCTGCACTGAGCGTGGAGCCTGCTTACGATTCTCTCTCTCCCTCGTCCTGCCCTTCTCCCCTGCTTGCACTCTGGCTCACTCTCTAAAATACAGTAAAAGTGGGGCGCCTGGGTGGCTCAGTCGGTTAAGCATCAGACTTCAGCTCAGGTCATGATCTCACGGTTCGTGAGTTCGAGCCCCGCGTCGGGCTCTGTGCTGACAGCTCAGAGCCTGGAGCCTGCTTCGGATTCTGTGTCTCCCTCCCTTTCTGCCCCTCCCATTTGTGTTCTCTCTCTCTCTCAAAAATATATGATTAAAAAAAAATTTTTTTTTTAATGAAAAGAAAAAGGAAAAAAAATGCTTTATAAAACAAAGCTTTCAGATAGAGTGAAGGCCAATTTATCTTTGAAAATGAGCAATTATGTACAATTCTTCAAAATGCTTACTTCTGAACGCATTGCTAATTGCCTTAATCATCTGCCTTATGTGTTTTCTTTCCAAGAGATTACCAGGCCTGTTTTCCTTTGTGAGGTACACTGCCAGTTCTTGGCATGTGTCCTTAGTTCTAGAAGTGAAGTTGCACGGGTAAGTCCAAGAATCCCAGAGCACCCTGAGGGCAGCCGACGCCCTCTCCCGAAGCGGGAGCGCCGCCTACTGCGCCCGCCTTAACCCAGCCTCCGCACCTTGTTCTTAAATTCACCGAACGACTCCGTAAGCGACTCCCACTCTCCACAACACCCTCCAGCGCTGTCTTCTGCACACACCATCAAGACTCTATCTCGACCTTGCTGGCTGAGCGCAGCCGTCAACTCAGAAGCAGGACATTGCCCAGCGCAGCCTCATGAATGGGACTCGAACCTTCCATCCGGAAACCCTGCTCCAGGCCAACCCCCAGGGTGGGTGAGGAAAAGTAACTGTGGTCAGGAAGACAGGAGCTTACCCAACAGCGGCATCGAGGACCACAGTGACCGGGACGTTGAGGTGGCAGAGAGCTTTGGCCATTTTCTTACTGGAAAGTGACATTTCGAGAACATTAGAGAGTCCGAGAAAGCCCCACAGTGGTGTGTGATGAATCACTGAATCCGGGCGGCGTGTCACACCGGCGTGAGACTCAGCCCACATTCACGGTTAAGGGGCACACCCCGGGGTTCTGGACTAAGGAAACAAGAACGTGGGTTCTTTAGGAGAAAGTACGTTTTAGGAAAACTAGATTCTGGGTTAGAGACGCAAATTCAGAAAAAAAGGACTAAGTTTTTCCTTTAATTATCTTCTGGAGAGAGATGTGAATTACGTCTCCCTTGATACGCCTCTTTCCACAGACCTATTCAGTCTCTGTTCCTTTAACTACTAAATAAAAACCCTAGATCCTGTACTGTGGCCGACTGCAAATTTCACAGTGATTTTTCCTCACTGGAAACGGAGGAACTGCAGGAACGGGCACAGTCGAAGGCAATGCTGACTAACTGGCAAACTGGGGGGCGGGTTCTGGGTCTTCCTACACGGGTGCGCATCCTCAGGCTGCTCTTTAAAAGGACTGCTGGGGGGCGCGCATCGGTGGCTCAGTCATTAAACCTCCAACTCGATTTCGGCTCAGGTCATGATCTCACAGGTCACGAGTTCGAGCCCTGTGTCGGGCTCTGTGCTCACAGTGCAGAGCCTGCTTAGGATTCTCTCTCTGTCTCTCCCCCCACGCCAAATAAATAAATAAACACAGAAAAAAAATGACTGTGGGGCACAGGACCAAATGGAACGATACTTGCCCTGAGAGATCAGGCTGTGACTCTGTAATGTACACCCGGAAACGCTTCTTAGCCGCCACTGCTGCCTCCAGAACTCTGAGGACCACCCTGGAGTAGGCGTGAGTTAGTATTCGCTGTGGACCAAGAAAGCTCTGTCAGAAGGGCGGGCTCCGCAGCGATCGCCCGCGCTCGCCGCCACTCTAACGCACGTGCCGGCACCCCGAGGCTTCTCTGCACCCGTCCTCACGAGTCAGCCGCAGGCGGGAAGGAGGTCTTTGATGGCACACGCGTCGGGGGCGCTCTCTTCCCACAGCAGGCGCGGGAGCGTGGGGTCTCCCTGGCGTGTGGCTCACGAGACACAGAAGTCTTTCTATCTGAAGGCTGTTAGGATCCTCTGGGCTATTTCTAAGACTCGGTTTGCACACTCAGGCCCACAGGCACCAGGCAGGTCGTGAGAAGACATGCTCGCGTGGGGCCGGCAGGAAAGAGGAGGGACCAAGCTCCAACTGTTGTCACAATGGTCCCCCTGTTGCCAGATCATCGATTCTTCTTGAAAATGCAGGATGTAAGTGTTGGCTAACTAATTTTTTTTTAACTTATCAACACTACTTGGGGTAAACACAACCCATCTGTGGACTGGATAGAATGGACAGACCCTCGCTTAACCTGTGTTCTAGGGAGCAGACCATGTGGTTCTTTGTAAGGCAAAATGTGTGGACACGGCACCCCAGCTCCTTTCTGGGGCTCCCCCTAGAGCTTGTTAAAAATGCAGAGTCTCAGCCCCCTCCCAGACCTGCTGAATCAGAACGTGCGTTGAGTAGGATCCCCAGGTGGTTCGTCTGCAAGTTCAAACGTGGGCAGCTCTGCTCTGAATTTAGTCTAAAGCAGCGCGGATGCGGGTGGGTATGGCGCATTCCGATCCACCAGAGCAAATGGAACCTGCAGAATACTGAGCGAGGGGGGCGGTCCGGCGGAAGGAGGAGGCCTCGGCGAGAGGCAGTCGTAATCTTGCCTCTACTTGACCAAAAGTGGCTTTGTCTGCAACCGGCTTTGGTTCAAGTTCTACTTGCATCTATGACAGCGTTTGCTGAACACACTTCAAAGGCTGGAGAGGGGATAACAAAACCGAGGACGAGATTTCAGAGTCAAGATGCAAGTGGGTGATTTTATGGTCCGTGGAGGCCTGGCTGGCAGAGGAGGGACGCCGTGGGAGAGGCGTCATAAAAGTTTTACTGCCCCTTTGCTGGGGACTGGCTTAACCTGCCAGTGAGGCTCCGTCCTCACTCAACCGAACCACACTTGGCAGCTCTGTGTCTCTGAGACCGCGTTGGAAATGAACTCACAGACAGCATCGCAAGCCAGTGCTAACCTTCACCTTCACGTCAGTATGAACCAGTGCAGAGAGCTGCTATGTGCTGACTTAATTTTGATTTAGTCCATGTCCAATAATGAAAATGCTTCTCTGGGAAGACATCTTATTAAGATCGAGACTCGTCCATGCCGTCCCCGGGTTTTTCTCCACCTGTGTAACACGCCAGCCTCTGCACCCACCCCTACACATCTGCCTGGAGCTCACTGCGTGCCGGGCACAGCGCAGCCCCCGGATCGTCTCAGTGCCTCCGCCCACAGCCGCCTGAGGAGGCAGGTGCTGTTACCCCCTTTATTTAACAAGAGAAAGCTGCAGCACGGAGAGGTTAAGTAACTTGTCCAAGGTGACACAGCACGTAAGTGGCAGAGGAGGGATTTTACCCCCAGGAGTCTAACTCCAAGGTCCTTGCTCCCAACTACCACACGCGATGAAGATCTACTCACCGCCCCGTCTTTGATGAAAGTATGGCACAGATCGGCAATCTTCTTTCTCGAAAGGGATATTCTCCTGAGAAAAAGTTCTCCCCGCTCAATCATGATCTTTTTACATTTAGAGTAATCCTGGGAAGGAAAGGGCAAAATGAGGGGAGGGGCCAGAGCCAGGAGAATATTTGCAGCCCAACCAAGAGGCAGAAAGGCGCCCCAAGGAGGGCGGCGCTCACCGAGTACTCCAGGGAGGTAAGGCTGATGAAGCGGAGGAAGAGCTCCCCGCCTGAGGACACGGCCACGGAGGAGTCCACGCCACACAGCGTTTCTATGGCACGGGTGAGATTCGCTCTCAGGCCCTGGATCGTCTCCCCTGGATGGATCACACGAGGAACGTGATGCTCGTTTAAGTACCACAGCCCCTTGGCGGCTCTGTGGTTCATTCGTTGATTCGACCAGTGTTTCCTGAGTGCACCCGGGAGGCTAGAGACACATCGGTGAGCAGACAGACAGGGCCCCTGCTTGGACAGGACTCCCTCTCCAGTGCCAGAGGCAGACGGCAAACACATACACAAAGAAACGCACACGTCACAGACTGAATGAGGAGAGAGAGAAGCAGAACAAGGAGAAAGGTGGGGCTGCTCTGGAAGGAGCTGACGGGGAAGGCTTGTGGCGTGGGGGCCATTTAACCTGAGAGCCGGGTGAGAAAGGATCCAGCCACAGGAAGACCCAGTAGGCAAGGGTACAGGGCCAGGCTCCAACTACGGAAAGACCCGCAATGGGGACACACTTGATATGGCAGAGAGAGGCTGCCAGGGCTGAAGCAAGTCTAGCGAGGGACGGCCTGGAAGGAAGGGAAGCAGAAGCGGCGGATGAGGTCTGTGAGGCCGTCCAGGCAGGGCCCGGGGGTGTGGGGGTTACTGTAGGTTCGGTGCAAAGACTCCGGAGGTGCTCTCAGAGACACATGGCTTTAGGCCGGCCCTTCGAATGGCAGAAGGCACTTTCACTCTTGTTATTTTGCTTATGCCAGCTATCCTGCCCTACCAAGAAACTTGCATTTAGGAAGCCTGAATTAGGCGGTCACAATGAATGACGCTAATACTAGAATTTATGTCGGAGCATTCTTTGTAGCAACCGCACAAATTCTGGGACAGGACAGAAACTCCATCAACACTTAGAAAGCTGAGCTCTTGCTATAATCTAAGCTTCGTGGTTGACTTGATATAACATGGTCATTCTTGGAGCGCCTGTGTGGCTCAGTTAAGCGTCCAGCTTCGGCTCAGGTCATGACCTCACAGTCTGTGGGTTCGAGCTCTGCATCGGGCTCTGTGCTGACAGCTCAGAGCCTGGAGCCTGCTTCCGATTCTGTGTCTCCCTCTCTCTCTGCCCCTCCCTCCCTCCCTCCCTCTCTGAAAAATAAATAAATGTTAAAAAACAAAAGGAAGACTAAAATGAAGGAGCTGCATCACCTTAGGGAGGCCCACCCACGTTTTCACTTTCCACCCTTCTAACAGTTATTAGAAGACCTTCCTGACACCCAAAGTGTCCGAATCCCACCCGCTTCACCTTTATCTCTCTTCAGGAACTCCAGCAAAGTCCGGATGGCAGCTACTGCGGACGCCATGTCAGGATCTTCTTTCATTTGAGACTTAAAATACTGAATTAACTCTGGGAAGGGACAAAAAAGGGATCCGTCAAATTCATTTAGCAGGATGCAAGCGCTGAGAGCTTTTCCCTTAGAAGCAAACTCATTTTAAAAATACTGTCTTTTTCAGGGTGTTCGGCTTCCGGGGCATTATAAACGTTGATGAGAATACAGATGACACCACTGTAGTATTTGCCAAGCTCTCTTTCTCATTTGGAGAAAGCTATCCACGCATAATGGCAGAAAATTTAGGCACCACTAAAATGAGACTGGAAGGTCAATCCTCCCTCTTACCCTGGACTCCAAATCGTGGGAGGATCCCAGAGTCAACCGCTCCAGACAGTCTATGCTAATTCAAGCCTGTTCGCCTACTTACATATATACACGTACATGGAGTGGTCCACCCCCCTCTTATTTTCTTAAACGAGAAATATCATACATGTTAGTTTGCTCTTGTACTTCACATAATAAAACACCTTGATCACTGTACTTGACAAGCACATCAAATATGCCTTTCAAAAAAATTCCAGGGGCGCCTGGTGGCTGTGTCGGCTAAGCGTAGCACTTTGGCTCAGGTCATGATCTAGCTCACTGCGAGTTCCAGCCCAGCATCCGGCTCTGTGCTGACAGCTCAGAGCCTGGCGCCTGCTTTGGATTCTGTGTCTCCCTCTCTCACTCTGCCCCTTCCCTGCTCACACTCTGTCTCTCTCGCTCCGGAAAATAAGTAAACATTACGAAAAAATAAGAAAAAAATTCCAGTATCAGATCCAATGAGGCAAGGAATCTTACTGATATTTTACATATGTGGAAATCAAGACTGGGGAGACAGACCTGCACTCCTAGCCCAAGTCTCTCTCCCCTTTTTGGAGGAGGGCGCTGGGAACTGTTGGGAGAGGAAGGCCCAGGGATACCCTGGGGGCCCAGCCCCTGGATACAGCGGCGGCGAGAGGGATTTAGTGGCCACTAGAAGCAGCACATCCAGCCGAGCAGGCTAAGCTCGCAGAGCCCAGCCCGGGCGTGCGAGGTGGAAGGACCCCCGCGTGGCTCCGCTTTAGGCCCAGCCGGCCCTGCCCGTCCCGACTTACCCTTGTCGTCCATGGCGCCCTCCGGACCGCGGAGCCCAAGGGGACCCGGGCCGCCCGCGCTGCTGGGAAGCGTCCCACGACCGGTGCGGTTCCCGGCCACAGAGACAGCACGCAACCCGTCTGCACACTCCACTTCCGGCGCCTTGGGGGCGGGGCCGTGGGTCCGGCGCGCGGCCGGGGCGGAGCCGCCATTGCGTCACGCGGCGGCGCCGGAAGTCGGGGCGCCCAGGAGCCGGGTGAACCCTTACCTGCTTGCTGCCTGCGCCCTGGGGAATCCTGGCCGCCATGGTGTCAGACGGTGAGGGCAGTGCCGGGAGGGACCCCTGGGCCGACTCGGCCTGGCCGGGACCACCCGGATGGAGCATTGTTTTGGGGGCTGGGTGCAACCTGTTTGCTCTTAAGAGGAGTAGCAAATGTATTCGTGTATTCAGTACATATTTCTGAATGGCGTCCCGTGTGCCGGGCGTTCTTTTACGCGCTGGGGAATACTGCAGAGAGCGTGACAGCCAAGGGCCCTCGGGGAGGGTACAGTCTAGTGGGCGAGGCAGACAGCAGGCAAGTAAATAATAATTTCGAAGAGTGACAAGAGGTGCGACGACAATATACTGGGATGGTCGAGGAGCAGCTACTTTACATAGGAACTCAGGCACTGACTCTGAGCCTTGAAGGACTGTGCAAAGGAGCTGTGGCAAGTGGAGCCAGTGCCTTACACTAAGATAGAAATGGGGAACTTGAGGGTAGAGAAAGGTGGAGAGACTTTCATTCATACATTAAACTACAGGTTATAGACCCGATTGTCTTAAAGGAAATAAAAAGGAGACCAGGGTGATGGGAGTGAAATGAGCTAGACGGATGAGATCAGAGAACTAGGCGGACGCACGGCCCTTGCGGGCCACGATAAAGAGGTTGAGCTTTGCTTTTAAATGTAATATGAAGCCGTGGGGGGGTCTTAAGCAAAGAATTGCTACAGTCTGATTTATATTTTTAAAAGGTCACTGTGGCTGCTGTGTAGAGAAGGGCCTGTGGGAGCAAGAGTGGAAATAGACCATTTCGGAGTCTGTAACAGCTGCCCATGCTTCCTTTATCTTTTTTTTTTTAATGTTAATTTAATTTTGAGAGAGAGAGAGACAGAACACAAGCAGGGGAGGGGCAGAGAGAGGGAGACACAGAATCCGAAGCAGGCTCCAGGCTCCGAGCTGTCAGCACAGAGCCCGACGCGGGGCTGGAACTCACGAACCTTGAGGTCATGACCTGAGCTGAAATGGGACACCCAACCTGCTGAGCCACCCAGAGGCCCCTGTCTTTCTTCGATCCACACCAGAAGGCTGTGAGCGAAGCAGGCCTGGCGTGGCCCGAGAAGGGAAAGTCCAGGGCGGTGCGCATGCGTGGAGATCCATCTCTCCCGACAGGCAATTGTCTCGAGCTTCGGACAGAGGCAAGGAGTGACCTTGAGGATTGTGGGATGGGGCCTCGCGGAGCGTGAGGCCGGCGGATTGCGGGCTTACGAGCGGAGGAGTGAGGGCGCGTGGGAGCCAGTTGCTGAGTGCTGCTTCTGTGCTAGGCGTCTCTGCGCGTGCGGCTTGCCTGTATTCTTCCATCCCAGGGTTAGCAAAACTCCTCATCCCGTAAGGAGCCCAGTCTAGCGGGCTAGATTTAGCAGAGCTGGCGAGAGCTCGGAGACACGACTAACTGTGACACGAGACAGGGTGCTAAGTGCTAAGTGTCACTAAAAGAGGGTCAGAAGTGGACGGTGGGGTGTTGAAAAGGAGTCTTCAGAGTCCAGCAGACCCGTCTTCGTGCAGGGTCGTTTTGCTCCTTGCTAGCAGGCCACGTGACTTAGAGCAAGTTACTTTCATTTGCAAAATAGGAGTGCCATACTTACGGCAATGCTGATTATGAGATGTGGTTTTCTTTTTTTTCGAGATGTGTTTTTATTTAGGATACTACTAAGAGGAATATGGCCAGTCTTTGTAAGATACCATCCAGCTTTCAGCAACTGTTACATGTTAAAAAAAAAAAAGAAAAAAAAATGCACCTGCGTGTCTCTGTTGGTTAAAGCGTCCGACGCTTGTTCGCGACTCAGGTCATAATGTCACGCTTCGGGGGTTCGAGCCCCGCGTCGGGCTCTGTGCTGATGGCTCAGAGCCTGGAGTCAGCTTCAGATTCTGTGTCTCCCTCTCTCTCTGCCCCTCCCCCGCTAAAAAAATAAATAAGTAAACATTAAAAAAAAAAGAGAGAGAAGATACATGTTATAATTGATGAAAAGTGGCAGTAATATTTCCCTCAGTAGTTTGTTGTCAGCACGGAATGCGATTATAGGGTTACATGCCCCTCTGGCTGCTGCAGAGGTTCTCAGATGGGGGAGACAGGGCCTGTTAAGACCTGAGGAGGGTATTTGGAAGAAAGAGGTAGCCCTGGCTTAGGGCTTTGAAGCGTAAATAGTGTTTGGGTATGTGAGCGGAACTCTCCGACGGACTGGGGGTTTTCCCCATGTAGGAGGGGGAGCTGCAGGAAGAAGGTGTGGGGGGCAGGAGAGGCGTTACTGCTTTTTGCTCTTAAACGAGCGTCCTGGCTTTTTCATAACGGCAAGTACTTATGGGTTTGTATGTCTTTCACCTCAGAATTTGGACTCCCCGAGGGCTCGCACCCAGTATCCCCAGCACCTAGCACTGGTACTTGGTGTAAATGTTTGTTGAGTGAATTCGTGTGCTGTTCGCCTGTTCAGGTGGGCCTAACTTTGGAGAGGAGCCTAGTCACAGTAAAATCTTTGCATAGCAACTGCTTTTCCCTCTTTGGTTTTCACCTTTTAAAAATTGGTTCCTGGGGGGCACCTGGGTGGCTCAGTCGGTTGAGCCCCCGACTTCGGCTCAGGTCATGATCTCGCGGTTCGCGAGTTCAAGCCCCACGTCAGTTTCTCTGCTGTCAATGCAGAGCCTGCTTCGTACCCTCTGTCTCCCTCACTCTACTCCTCCTCCAGCCTCTCTCTGTCTCTCAAAAAGAAATATACATTAAAAAAAAAAATTGGTTCCTGGGATGCGTGGGTGGCTCGGTGGGTTCATAAGCATCAGACTCTCGATCTCAGGGCTGTGAGTTCAAGCCCTGTGTTGGGCTCTGCGCTGGGCTTGGAGCCTAGTTAAAAAAAAATTTGAGGGGCACCGAGGTGGCTCAGTTGGTTGGGCGTCCAACTTCGGCTCAGGTCATGATCTCACGGTCTATGGGTTGGAGCCCCTCGTCGGTCTCTGTGCTGACAGCTCAGAGTCTGGAGCCTGCTTCGGATTCTGTGTCTCCCTCTCTCTGCCCTTCCCCTGCTCATGCTTTGTCTCTTCTGCTCTCAAAAATACATAAAACATTAACAAAAAAAATTGGGTTCCTAATCACAGTTGGCTTTGCTGCTAGGCGAGCTGATAGACTTGAGACCAGATTGAGCCCTGTGTCTCCCTTCTACCTCCCCGAGCCTGAAATTCTACTACTATTGCATATTAACTGGTTAATCAGTGCGTTCTATCCCTGACCAGGCGTTTAAACACGAATGTGTAGGGTTCATTTATTAGGCATTTATTGGGCGTCTACCACACGCGAGGCAGTTTTGCTATAAGCAGAAGGGGAAGGATCCCTCCCCTCACAGAGCTTACAGTCCAGCGTGTCAAAGACGCAATGGTGCAAAGAGCAGGCAGAGAGCCTGCTCGGCCCGCTGAGCTTTAAATTATTCAGAGAACTTGGCCTTTTGTTAATTTCAGGCTTGTGGGATGATAATCCTGTAAAGGCACGTGCGGTGCCTGCTGCGGGTTTAATTCACAAACAGGGAACGTTGTTAGCTCTGACCTGCTTCTGTGAGGCTAATGTTTCTATTTTCTGTTACTATTTTCAGAGGACGAATTGAATCTCCTGGTTATCATAGTTGACACCAACCCGATTTGGTGGGGAAAGCAAGCGTTAAAGGAATCTCAGGTAAGATCGCTTTGGGAGACCTTTGGATAATTCTGGTTTCATTGAGTGTGTGTTTTTATTGCCTTTTTATTTTTAAATCAGCTTTATTAAAATACCTTACGTACCATAAAATTCATCTGTTCTACTGTACAATTCAATGCTTTTTTAGTAAAAATCACAATAAAATAGTGTAACCATCGCCACAGTTTCATTTTAGAATATTTCCGTCGCCCCAAAAAGTTCCCTCATGGGTGTTCACAGTCAGTGCCTCTAGCCCCCTAGCCGCAGGCAGCCACTGACCTGCTTGCCGTCTCTACGTTGCCTTCTCTGGGCGTTTCATATATTCCATGCAGTATGTGGACTTTTAAAAAAATCTATTTTGAAATATTTTATTTTGAAATAAATACGGATTCCTAAGAAATTATTAAAAAACAATGGTGCAGAGAGGTCCCGTGGACCCTTGCCCCGGTTTCCTCCAGTGGTGACACCTCAGGCGTCTAAAGTACAAGAGCGAAGCCAGGAAATTGGCATCGGTACGCTCTTCAGACCTGACCCAGATGCCCACGGGTGTACAGCCGCTCATGTAGTGCCCTGCTGTCCTGTCACGCCCATAGATTTGTGTAACTACCCCCACGGTAGGGCGAGAACTGTTTCATCACACACAGGCTGCTTGGCCTCCTTTTTTTTTTTTTTTTTTTAATGTTTATTTATTTTTGAAAGAGAGAGAGTATGAGCAGGGGAGAGGCAGAAAGAGAGAGGGAGACACAGAATCTGAAGCAGGCTCCAGGCTCCGAGCTGGCAGCATAAAGCCTGCTGTGGGGCTCGTACTTGTGAACCTTGAGATCCTGACCTGAGCTGAAGTCGGATGCTTAACCCACTGAGCCGCCCAGGCGTCCGGTCCCTTGTGCTCCTTTTATAGTTGCTACGCCTGGGGCGCCTGGGTGGTTCAGCTGGTTGAGTGTCCCACTCCCGCTTTTGGCGCAGGTCGTGATCCCAGGGTTATGGGATTGAGCCTCACCTTGGGCTCTGCACGGGGACTGGAGCCTGCCTGAGATTCTTTCTCTCTCTTTCTCTCTCCGCCACCCCCACCCTTCCCCCCTCCATGTCTTCTCTCTCTCAAATTAAAAAAAATAGGAATAATAACACAGTTGCTACACTTTTCTAGACAGTCCGTGGTCCCTAACTCTAATAAATACTGAGCTACTAATGTGTTCTCCACGCTGTGGTTCTGTTACGTAAATAGATCCTAAAGCATGTAGCCTTTGAGGTTGGCTTTTTTCACTCAGCAGAATGCCCTTGGGGCGCCTGATGAGCGCCTGGCGTCGGCTCAGGGCATGATCTTGCGGTTCGTGAGTTTGAGCCCCGCATGGGGCTCTGCACTGTCAACACAGAGCCCCCTTCAGATCCTCTATACCCTCCCACCCCCCTGCCCCTACCCCACGCTCCACGCATGCGTGCTCTCTCTCTCAAAGATAAAATTAAACATTTAAAAACAAAACAGAATGCCCTTGATCGTTCAGGTCGTTCCATGTGTCAAAGTTTGCCCTTTTTATCGCGGAGGGGTGTTCCACGGAACGACGCGGCACAGCTCGCTTCGTCACTCACCTGGCAAAGCTTCCACACCTGGGCGGTTTTCTCCAGCTTTTGGTTACCACGTAAAAAGCTGCTCTAAAAACGTGTCTGGAGGTTTTTGGGTGGATGGACGTTTTCATTTCCGTGGGGTGAATGTCCAGGTTCACAGCCGCCAGAACGTCTGATGCTCGCGTGTTTGGTTCTATGAGAAACTGCCGTGCCGTTTTCTAGAACGGCCTTCCCCTCCCACCAGCAAGCGGGAGAGATCCAGTTTCTCCCTCTCCTCACCGGCGTTTGAGGTGGTCACTGGTTTTGATATTTGCTGTTTTCACGAGTGGGCGAGGCCACCTTACTGTGGCCTTCATCGTGCTTCCTGAATAGCTGGACGTGTTGTGCGTCTTCTCGTGGGCTGCGGTGCCACGCAGGTCCGCCTCCGACGTGTCTTTTCCTGTCGCCTGTCCATTGTCTCATTGGAGTGTTTGGGTTATTTTTAACTATTGAATTTCAAGATTTTAAAAATAGATCCTAGATATGAGCCTTCGTCAGGTATCTTGTTCGCAAGTATTTTCTCCCAAGCTTTAGCTTGTCTTTTTATCTTCTGGTGGCCTCTACAGAGCAGAAAGGTTTTAATTTTGATCAAATCCAGTTTCTTGATATTTAAAAAATATAGCTTGTGCTTTTGGAGCTAGAAGAATTCTCAACCTTCCTCTAGGTCTTGAAGGTTTTCTCCAGTGTCTTCTGTGAAAAGTTCTGCGTGTAAATCCACCCCCACGAGGGCCTGGCCGGCTCAGTCCACGGAGCTCGCAACTCATGATCTCAGGGTTCAAGCCCCACGTTGGGGGTAGAGAGTCCTTAAAAATAAAATCTTAAAAAAAAAAAAAAAACCCGCAGAAAATAAATCCACAATCCATTTTGAATTAATTTTTTAAGAAGCTGTGAAATTTAAGTTGAGCTTTCATTCTTTGACCTCTCTATAGTAGAGTGGCTCCCGTGCCAGTTTTGAAAAGACGAGTCTTTCTCCTTCGAATGGCTTTTGCGGCTTTATCAGAAATGGCGTGGGTACACTTGTGTGGGTGTATTTCTGGGTGCTCTTTCTCTTCCTTTGATCTGGGTGTCTCTCCCTCCCCCAATGCCACAGTCTTGATTACGATAGCTAGATCGTAAGTCTTGGGCTCCAGCTGGCTGGTTCCTTCCACTTTATTCTTCTTTTTCAAAATTATTTTTTTTTAACTATTCTAGTTCCTTTGCTTTTCCATATAAATTAAAAAAAAATAGTGTTTATATTATTTTTGAGAGACAGAGAGACCGAAGTGAATGGGGGAAGGGCAGGGAGAGAGGGAGACAGAGAATCAAAGCAGGCTCCAGGCTCCAGTTGTCAGCACAGAGCCCGACTCGGGCTTCATGAACCAGTGAGATCGTGACCTGAGCCAAAGTCTGACACTTAACCAACCGAGCCACCCAGGGGACCCACATGTCATTGTGTCTTGATCCAATATCCCGAGACTTTACCGAAGTCATCTATTACTCCTAGCCGTGTTTCGCAGATTCCTTGGGATTTTGTACACAAAGAGACACAGTTTTTTTTCCTTTTCAATGCATAAAGCTTTTAATTCCTTCTCTTGCTTTGTTGTACCAGTTAGGACTGCCAGTACTATTTCTGAGAGGCTGGGGAGAGTGGACATCCTTCCCTGGTTCCCAGTGTTAGGGGGAAAGCGTTGCATTTCGCCGTTACGTACGATGCCGACGGAGATCTTTCTGTGTGTGCTCTGTGAGGCTGCGGAAGCCCTCCTCCTCGTTAGCTGAGAGGCTGCTCATCGTGGTTGGCTGCTCAGTTATGTCAGCTGCTCTCTCCGCATCAATCAACAGTTTTTCTTCTTTGGCCTGTCAGTACGATGGATTACATTGATTGTTTTTCGAATATTGAGCCAGCCTTGGATAAACGCCACTTGGATTCAGTTTGCTAATATTTTGTTCAGAATTTTTTTTAGATTTTTTTTTTAATGTTTATTTATTTTTGAGACAGAGAGAGACAGAGCATGAGTGGGAGAGGGGCAGAGAGAGAGGGAGACATAGAATGTGAAGCAGGCTTCAGGCTCTGAGCTGTCAGCACAGAGCCCGACGCGGGGCTCGAACTCACAGACTGTGAGATCATGACCTGAGCCAAAGTCGGACGCTCAACGGACTGAGCCACCCAGGCGCCCCTAAAGTTTATTTATTTTGAGAGAGAAAGAGAGACTGTGAGTGGGGGAAGGGCAGAGAGAGCAGCAGAGAGAGAATCCCAAGCAGGCTCCGTGGTGTCAGTGCAGAGCCCGACGCCGGGCTCGATCTCACAAACCATGAGATCGTGACCTGAACCAAGATCAAGAGTCAGATGCTTGACAGACTGAGCCCCCCGGACGCCCCGCCATATTTCTTGATTGAAATGCATATTCAGTTATTACACCCAATTTTAAAATTGGGCTGTTTGTGTTCTTATAACTGAGTCGTAAGAATTCTTCATATATTCTGGATATAAGTCTTTTTCCAAGTATATGATTTACAAATATTTTGTCCTGTTCTATGACTTTGTGGCTTGTTTCTTCATTTTCTTAACGGTGTCTTTTTTTTTTTAAATACGGTACATGTCACGAATTTGAGTATCAGCCTTGCACAGGGGCCATTCTAATCTTCTCTGTGTCGTTCCAATTTTAGTATATGTGCTGCCGAAGCGAGCCCTTAATGGTGTCTTTTTTAAAGTCAGCTTTAAATCTTTTTTAAAGATTTTCCAGGGGCGCCTGGGTGGCTCAGTCGGTTGGGTGGCCGACTTCAGCTCAGGTCATGATCTCGCGGTCTGTGAGTTCGAGCCCCGCATTGGGCTCTGTGCTGATGGCTCATCAGAGCCTGGAGCCTGCTTCCGATTCTGTGTCTCCTTCTCTCTCTGCCTTTCCCCTGTTCACGCTGTGCCTCTATGTCTCTCAAAAATAAATAAACAAACAAAATTTAAAAAAAAAAAAAAAAAAAAAAGATTTTCCAGTTTGTAATTACCTGGCTGGCTTAGTCGGTAGAGCATGCGACTTGTGATCTCAGGGTCTTGAGTTCAAGCCCCACATCAGGTGTAGAGCCCACCTAAAAAAAAAAAAGAAAAAGAAAAATCAAAGTTAAAATCAGCTTTATTGAGATATAATTGACATACAGTGAATACACATATCTAAAGTGTTTGGTTCGACCTGTTTTTGCATATGTGTGCATTCATGAAGTTATCACCAATGATCAAAATAATGAACACATAAATCTGTGAGCCCCAGAAGTTTCATCATGTTCCTTTATCCTGCCCACTTCTCTCTGTTTGTCCCCACCCCTGGGCAACCAGTGATCTGTTTTGTCGTGATAGATTAATTTGCATTTTTCTGGATTTTTCTATAAATAGAATCCAACAGTATGTAGTGGGATTTCTTTTGGTCTGGTGTCTGTACTCAGCATAATTGTTTTGAGATCTGTCCATGTTGTTACAGTGATTCATCCCTTTTTACTGTTGATTGGCATTCCGTTGTATAGATAGGCCAGCACCTCCCTGCGTATTACCCTGTTACACCTCAGAAAACTTTTATTCTGAACTCTCATCAGTGGTATATGAGAATTCCTTTTTTTATGTGGTACCCAAATAAGATACTCTCTTTCCTTTTTTTTTTTTTTTAATTTTGTAAACTTATTTATTTATTTTGAGAGAGAGCATAAGCAAGGAAGGGGCAGAGAGAGGGAGAGAGAGAATCCCACGCAGACTCTGCACTGTCAGTGTGGAGCCAGACACGGGGCTCGAACTCACAAACCGTGACATCATGACCTGAGCTAAAGCCGAGAGTCAGATGCTTAACCAACAGAGCCACCCAGGTGTCCTCCCCCCTTCTTTCTTAAGTTTATTTATTTGTTTTTGAGAGAGAGGGGGACTTGGCAAAGAGAGAGAGAGAGAATATCTCAAGTAGGCTTTGCACTGTCTACATGGAGCCCAGTGTAGGACTCGATCTCAGGAAAGGTGAAGTCATGATCAGAGCTGAAATCAGACCTTAACTGACCGAGCCACCCAGGCGCCCCTCTCTTTCCTTGTTTTATCTTTTGTCCATATGATATACCGTAAACTATCTCCGTTTGCTTTTAGTATATTTGACGGCCTTTTGTATTTCTCCCTTGGCGCTTTGCACATTTTCCTCTCGGGTATTTTTTTTTAATGATTTGTGGATACTCTTTATATTAAAAAGCTCACCTTTTGCTTGTCGTATGTTGCAGTTATTTTTTTCCAGTTTGTAATTTGCCTCTCACTTTTGCTTATAGTCCCTTTTTGGCCATATAGAAATTTTAATAGGTGTGTTTTACATTTTTTTAAATAAAGTGGAATTTATCAGTGTTATATTTGCTGCCCGAAGTACGTTTTCCTTTAAGAGAAACATGCTTTGTTCCAGGATTATCAGTAAATGCACCTACATGTTTTCGTAGTACTGGTACTTAAGAAACCGTAAGCTCAACGAAAGAAGGGACCTCTGCCTGACGTCCAGCAGGTGCTTAGCTTACTTAGTGACTGAATGAATCGAAAACTTGTACAAATCACCAATCAGTACGTATTAATCATCTATTCCGCGGAGTGATAGTTTTCTAGTAATTTTATCATAGAATATATAACATGTTTGTTTTCCTTAAATGTTGTACAGAAAATATATGTGGAATAGTGCGCTGATGTAGAAATCATCTCCGATAAGTAAAATTAGGAAACTAATTTTCAAGTGTTTGGGGTTATGGCTTTGGAGGAGGGAGCTCGTGAGCCCATTTTCAGCAGTGAATAATTGTCTAAAATTTAAATGAAATCTTTATCATTTCAAGACCTGACCTAGTTACCTGGGTAGCTGCTTTATCTTTTATGGTTTCTGTTTTTCCACAGTTTACGTTATCAAAATGCATAGATGCCGTGATGGTGCTGGGAAATTCTCATTTGTTCATGAATCGCTGCAACAAACTTGCCGTGATAGCGAGTCACATTCAAGAAAGGTACGACCGTCGTGGTTACCTTGTCAGTGCTCGATACTTCTGAGGTTTTGACTCCAGCTGGTGGGGACTGTGCCTCTTCTGTACTGCAAAAAAAATTTTTTCCTATAGCATGAACGATACTCACAGCAGCAAGAATCCGTACGTGTATCTTTGAAACGAGTGAATGCGGAGACCTCAGTAGCGGGCGTCTGATGGGGTCGCATCATGTGCACGTGTAACTTCCGTAGTCGGCCGCGCTCTGTAGGCAGAGAACAGGGAGAATTAGCAAGTAGGGCAGGCCGCTCCTGTCACCATTGTCCTTGCGGGTCTGCCCCAGAGGGCAGGTGAAATGGGAGGTGTGATTCCGCTTTCTCTCAGCCAGTCTTGGGCCCTGCGTGCTTCTCAGAGTGTAACATTTCACTGCTCTGGGTGTGATTCTGGTGTTTCTTGGTAAGGGTTTTTCTTGTTAGGTAGGCTTTTAACCCAGGCCAACTACCCCATCTGGTGCTCAGCAGAAGAGACAGTGACCTTTCCTCCCTCCCTCCCTCCCTCCCTCCCTTCCTTCCTTCCTTTTTGTTTATTTAATTTTGAGAGAGAGGGAGAACACAGGTAGGGGGGTGTCAGAGGAAGAGAGAGACACAGAATCCGAAGCAGGCTCCAGGCTCTGCGCTGTCAGCACAGAGCCCCATGTGGGGCTCGAACCCACGAACTGTGAGATCGTGACCTGAGCCGAAGTCGGTCACTTAACCGACTGAGCCCCCCAGGCGCCCCAACAGTGACCTTTTCTAACACAAGTATAGAAACTGGCTGTGTGTGAGTCATGTCAGGATGGGTGTGTAGGTGTGTAGCTTCTCTGCAGGCATGACCGTGTACACGGTACATATTTTCTCGATTAGTTCTGACCATACCCACTTTGCACGTACACGCTGACCGTAGAATCAGATTCTCCGTGTAAAACACAGCCCTCGTGTGTCTTGAGCAGCGGTCACGTCATGGTGGAGGTGACTCCCGTTTACCAGCCCGTTTCGTAGGAGGCGGACGGGCCTCGCGTTTCTCGTTTCTCAGGGCTCCTCTCTCGGCTGTGTCGAGCGAGCCCGTGAGCCACCAAGTAAGTGCTCGCGCTCCCGTGAGCGCCATGCATTTTGCTCAGAATTGAAGGAGAAAGTCGTCACTGATTTGGTTAAGATATCAAGAGGAAAAGTATAAAAGGCCCCGGGGTCAACTGTTAGAAAACTCCAAGATGTGTTTCCACAGGATCAGTATAAAAATCGCGAAGCACTTCCCGGGGCCCTTGGGCCAGATTTGTATCACGGGGGTAGATAAACATCCCTCAAATAATAAAGATCCTCCGTTGTAAGTTAGAGTTCGGCGTGACTCTCTTCCTGATTGGCCTCCGGGAAATTAGAATGGGAACCACCTTGAAGCTTTTCGAGAGGCTCGGACCCAGAGCCGCCTTCATTTCCTCTCACTGTTGAGAAACAGAGGGCTCGTTAAGCCATTGGTGGCAGACTCGTGTTTGCCATTTTTTACAGAATCCCGTGAGGCAGAATTGGTGTGGTTTTTGTTTGTTTTCTCTGCTGCATCTCGTCTGGGTGTTCAGTGAGGACAGTCCTGGCGTAACTTGTGTTTTTTCCCCTGCTGTTTCAGCCGATTCTTATATCCTGGGAGGAATGGCAGACTTGGAGACTTTTTTGGAGACCCCGGCAACCCTCCTTCTGAATTCAGCCCCTCAGGGAGCAAAGACGGCAAATACGAGTTGTTCACAGCAGCAAACGAAGTTATTGCTGAAGAAATTAAAGATCTCATGACCAAGAGTAATGGATTCCTTTACCCATTATATATATTTTTTTGCGATTGGCAGTTGAAGGTGGAGGTCCTTGAGGCCCGAAGTCCAGAGATTCGGGGTTCCTGGGACTGTTTACTTGCGTTTTCTCTCTCTTTTTTTCTGTAAAACCGTTGTCCTCAAAGCCTGAGCCTCGTTTGCCTGGCCTCGCCAGCATCTCATACCATCCGCAGCCTTGACTTCTTGAAACACGCTCTTAGCGTCTAAGGATATCCTTTCGTCCTGTTTTTCCTCTTTTTTGGACCATCCTTCCATTTCTGACTTTTCCTGCATCTTGTCCCCTAAAAAATAGTTTCTTAAATTCCACACACTATATTCCTCTATTTTCTTCCTCTGCGTGTTCTCCTCCACTCTTACCTTTAATTGTCATTTCTTCGTGAGCACTTCCCAATCCCCGTCTCTGATACGGCCTTTCTGTCAGCAGGCGTCTCCACAGACGTGCCCGCGGCCTGGCTGACGTGCCCCGGACTGGGTCCGTTATCGCCCCCCTCCCAGTCACACCGCCACTTCCCCCCCCATTTCTGCCGCGCCCCGCCACCTCCTTTTCTCAATTCATTTTTTTGTTTATATTAACGTTTACTTATTTTTGAGAGACAGAGAGACAGAGTGTGAGCAGGGGAAGGGCAGAGAGAAGGGAGACACAGAATCCGAAGCAGGCTCCAGGCTCTGAGCTGTCAGCACAGAGCCCAACGCGGGGCTCGAACCCACAGACCGTAAGATCATGACCCGAGCCGAAGTTGGCCGCCCAACCGACTGAGCCACCCAGGCGCCCCCCTTTTCTCAATTCAAAGTATTCAGTTTTGACTCTTTTCTGCTCACATTCACCATCTAGTCAGCTATGACATCCTGTTACTTTAGCCTTAGAAGTACCTCCAAAATCGGTCTCCTAATTCTCTGTCATCTGACTCAGCCCCAGCACCATGGCATTTTGGGCTGGGTAAATCTTTGTTGCGGGGACTGCCCCGTGCTTTGGAGGGTATTTAGCAGCATCCCTGGCCTCGACCCATTAGACGCCATAACATCCCCTGTCGTGATAACCAAATGTCTCAGACTTTGCCGAATATCCCCCTGGAGGGCACAGTTGCCCAGGTTGAGCACTGCTGCTCTGGATCATTGTAATGGCTTCTGTTCGCTGACTTCTGTTTGTCTCCACTGAGGTCTTTCCACTCACAGTTAGCCTTCTAAAAATCAGAGCCTCTGTTTCGTGACTTAAAGGCCGTTACTGGTTCCCTATTGCCTGTAGGCTGTGGTTTTTAAACCGTAGCCTGTGTCAGAACCGCCTGGAAGGGAAAGGCACTTTTTTAGAGACAGGAAGTAGGTTCGTGGTTTCCTGGGGCCGGGCAGCAGGGGGTGATTGGGTCCGGCCCAGGGGACCTTTTGGGGTAAAAGGAAATGTCCCGAAACTGGGTTGTGGTAATCGTGTACAACTCTCTAAATTTACTAAAACCCACTGAATTGTTTACTTAAAAGGAGTGAATTTTATGATCTGTCAGTTACACCCCAGTAACTGGTAAAAGTCACCTGGAGGGCTTGTTAAAACCAAACGCTGGGTCCCACCCTGCCGTCTCTGGTTCCGTGGGTCGACATTGGTCCCAGGAATGTGTGTTTCTGGTAAGTTCCTGGGTGGTGCTCCCATACCTGGTTCCAGAATCACACTTTGAGAACCACCGGCCTCCAAGGTTAAGTCTCAACTTCTCATTGTGTTCAAGACCTTTCTGGTCTGCCCTCACGCACGGGCGGCCGCGTCAGTGCTCCCGGACCAGCCGCAGGCCAGGCGTCCGTCCGGGCTCTCCACCTTCTTGAGCCGCTTGACTCTTCTCACTCAAGGTCAGGCGAGTTGCCGGCCTCGTCCCTGCCTGCCGCAGCCAGAGGGCTTGCTCGACCTGCCCTCCGCTAGCCAGGCAGCTCTTCGGGGGTGGGAGGCAGAGGTGGGTGGTGGAGGGCAGGGGGGCTCGGATCAGGCAGCTGGACGTGACCTTTCGTACTTAGGTCATAGCAAATCTGAGCCTTTCCGGATAACCCCAGGACATTTTTTATTCGTTTTTCACTGGGCTAGGATACACGTAACATAAAATTTGCCATCCAGCCACTTTAAAATGTATGGTGCCCTGGTGGTTAAGCGCGTGTATGTCGTGAACCAGCATCACCACTGTCCATTGTCAGAGCTTATCCCAAACTGAAACTTTGTATCCCCTCGGCCCCTGACCACAGAATATTTTAAAATGAGAAAATGTTAAAAATTGCTTATTTAAGCAATACTGATCTCTCTGTGTTTTTAAACCTGGTTTGGACATGTTGTCTGGTCCTATTCGCAAAGAATGCTTTGGTTTGAAAATTATTTTAGTCCAAGAAAACGCCTAATAATTGACCATGTAACTTTATTATTATTATTTGCAGGTGACATAAAGGGCCAACATACGGAAACTCTGCTGGCGGGGTCCCTCGCCAAAGCTCTCTGCTGTATCCTTGGTGTCCTCGCCGTTTGGAGGGTGTCTTCTGCATTAAACACGTCTCGTGATCATTTTGAGAACCTCGGGTGTCCACATGAAGGAAAGGCTTGAGTATTCTAAAGTGGGGGGCAATCAAAAAATAGCTTATCTTGGCTTTAGAACGTTTTTCAGATAAGCTGTAAAGCCTTGAAATGTGAAGGAAAAGAAAACTCTTCTTTTCTCTAGGCCGTCCTGCTCCCAGCAGATTCTCGCGGGCGCCTGTGTCTCACAAACTGGGGAGGGGGCGTGCGTCTCTCCCACCTTCCGTAAGTCAGGAGCAGTGCGTTTGAGTATAGAAGCCGTTCACTGACCCTGAGGCTGCATTCACGAGCCCTCTCTCCACAGGCCCACAGGGGTAGAGACCCTGTGCACTCAGCGTAGGGGGAACACGCGTTTTGACGTCGTCCGTGTTTGCGTGGTGTTCTCCCAGTCGTGTGTCATTTGATTTCTGCGTTCGGGAGAGTACTGAGAGATTCCTGCGTCCCGGACGCTGGGGGTGCCCCTCACCTGTGCGTGGTTTTCACACTCCTTACCGTGCCTGGCTGGTGACTTACCCGTGGCCCCGGATTCACATCTAGGATCTGGATGATCACAGAAGGGTCACATCTTGGTAATTTTAATTTTCGGAGACGGAGGTCGTGTTTTGGTCAAAGCCCAGCTGGCCGCAGTCCGTGATCGGAAACCCCCGGTCGCTCTCGTGTGTTCGTCATGGGAAGTAGAGCGTTTCTTTTCTTAGCTAAGTGGGTGCTGGGTTTATTTAAAATTTGCGTTAATTTTCTGTTTACTATAAATATTATGAAATCAAATAATATTTTTAAATTCCTTAATGCTAAAAAATAAGATATTCATAGAATGAACAAGGAGGTTAAAGGTAGGAGTGTGGTTTCTCTGAGCTCTGCAATCCTTATTTTACTGCTATAATTTTGGTGGGCTGTTTAAAAAAAGTTGGTTGGAAAACCTTATAATACATTTAATAAGATTCAGTTAAATTGTAATTTGTTTTTATTTCTTTCTAGATAATCAGGAAATGAAATCGAGGATTTTGGTAAGATTAAGAAAAAATCAGTACTATGTTTATATACCACATGTAACTACATATAACTCTCTAACTACAGCCAACTAGAAAGCGTAACGGGAAGTAAGACTCATTTATCTATTTATTTTTTTAGTTTTCTTTGTTTTGAGAGGGAGAGAGCAAGCAAAGGAAGGGCAGAGAAAGAGGAGGAGAGATCATTCCAAGTAGGCTCCACGCTGGCAGTACTAAGACCCATGCAGGGCTTGAGATCATGACCTGAGCCGAAATCAAGAGCCACGCACTTAACCGACTGAGCCAGCCAGGCGCCCCAACACTCATTTATAATAAATACTGAAGAGCGGGATAAGTTAACAAGCAGTGTGTGAAACGGATTATGATGAAAACTAAAACTCTGAGAGACCTAGGAGAATTTAATGGAGAGCCGAATTTTACTCTTGGATGCCAGTTTTTCCAAAGTTAAACTGTAAATTCAGTGCAGTCTCAGAATATTAATGAGTTTTTTTTTCTCCCAGCAGAGTGGGGGGAATTAAATTCAACAGTAAGGGACACCTCGCTGGCTCAGTTGGTAGAGTGTATGACTCTTGACCTTGGCTTGTGAGTTCGAGCCCCACATTGGGTGTAGAGATTACTTACAAATAAAATCTTAAAAAAACTTTCAGCAGTTTCCCTGGAAGAATAAATCCATGAGAATAGCCCGGTGCTTTCTGAAAGAGAATAAGACGCCGGAACTTGCCCTGTCAGGCCTGAAAGCACGTTGCAAAGCTCAGTAACAGCGTGATTCTGGCAGAGTAGTAGACACAGGGTAAATGGAAAAGCCCAGAATCCAGGAAGAAACAGGTCAGTGGAGTTCCTTGACATGCGCGAAGGAAGCCCTTAAGTCGGTGGGAAGAAAACGAATTATTTACGTGAAGGTGTTGGGCTAATTGGTTGGCCATTTGGGGGAAAACAAACCTAGATCTCATGCTCACACCGAAATAATTGAAGTAAAGATCAAAGATTTCACCGTAAAAATTCAAGTCATAAAAGTGCTGGAGGGAAATACCTGTTTCCATGCACCTCGGATTGGGGAGGATCTTGCTAACCTTAAGACCTTAAAAAAAAATACCCCCCCCCCAAAAAAGGATGAAAGAAAAACTATTAGAAAAAATACTTTCAACGTAGCTGCCTGAGAGAGGATTAATGTCATGGTTCGGAAAATGGAAAAGAGCTCTCACACGCTAACTGTTCGAAGTTGAGGTTTACTCTGAGAGGCGGGTCGTCGGCCTGAGCCGTCTGCCGAAGGAGAGACGCGGGTGGCCAGGTAGCCTTCGAAGAGACACGCAGCCTTCCTAGTGAGCAGAGAAGCAGAAACGCCCGAGACCGGGATTCCCATGGTTTCCCTCTTGCCCAGCACAGTCGGGCAGCTCCCCGGGGAGACAGGGGCGCTGGGGACTGGTTATTCTCTCGTTTGCCAGCGGAGGCGAGGTTGGTGCAGCCGTTTCGGAGGGAAGTGTGGGAACCTCTGTCGGGATTTCACGGGCATGCGCTTCGGCCGCCTCCCTGGTTCTTTGAAGAGCTGGTCGGAGTTGCGGAAAGCGTCCGCGAGGGAGCTCAGGCGAGCCCCTCTAAAACCCGGGACGGGAAACTGCTTCAGTGTCCTCTGTAGGGGACTGGGTGGACGGGAAATCTGTGAGGCCAGCACGGAGGAGGGTACACGTCCACATTCCCGGGTGCGAGATTTCCCCCCCAGATTCTGCGGGACCAGAAGGCAGGTTGCAGGGGGTTCCTGGCCTGGTAGAGCACGTGACTCTTGATCTTGGGGTCGTGGGTTTGAGCCCCACATTGGGTATGGAGTTTATTTTTTAAAAAAAGCAGTTTGCAGAACCTAGATAATCATCCCGGGGTGTGCTTGTGTGTGCGTTTTGGGTGCGAGTGTGTGTGTGTGTGTGTGTGTGCGCGCGCACACGTGCCCATGTGCCCGCGTGCCCGTACAGGTGCTCTCTAGAAACCGTTAAAGACGAGGATTCTCTCCTGAGCGGTAGCCCTGAGGGGAGTCCTGGCGGTCCTCTTTATGCTGTAGGTAGTCCACGGTGACAGGAACGAGGCAGACAGATTAGGGAAGCTGCACTGGTCGTGTCTGCAGTGGCTTGTGTTACGCGCGGGCGAGGACCCGGTGTGCGCGCGAGGCGTTCACGAGGCTGTGATTTCCAGGTGATCAAGGCCGCGGAAGACAGCGCGCTGCAGTATATGAACTTCATGAATGTCATTTTCGCCGCACAGAAGCAGGTGAGTTGGGAGTGTTCTTTCTTTTCTTGATTTTTATTTAAACTCTGTTAGTTACCATGCAGTGTAATCCTAGTTTCAGGCAGACGATACAGGGATTGAGCGTTTCCGTGCGCCACCCCCGTGCTCATCACGGCTTCCCCGCCCCTCACTCCACCCCTCTGCTAGCCATTAGTTCTCTGGAGTTAAGAGTCTGTTTCTTAGTTTGTCTGCCTTTCTCACCCTTTCTTTTTTCCCCCCCTAGGGAGAGTGTTCTTTTTAAAGACTATTTGTTTCATAATGAAGGAATTAATTTTATTTTTTGAATGACCTACGTAGAAAGGTACTCTGACTAACTGGCCTTCTCAGTGGATTAGGAATCCGGAATGCGTATTTCGTACTAGTCATTTCTTTGTTTCGGGTCCTGGAGCCCATGAGAATCTGAGGGGGCCCCAGAAAGAGGTACACCGAAACCCGGTTTTGCATTTAGTTTCACGGAAGTCGTGTAACCCTGTCTAGTCCGTCCTTGGGCCCACCCTTTGGCCACAGCCTAAGAATCCCTAGTTGGCAGTTCACTGCATACCTTGCCTCAGTTTCTCTCTCTCTCTCTCTTTGCGTGGGGAGGTCTTAGAAAGATTTGATATTTTGACTTTGCAGATATTCAAGTGAATTTTCACTAATTCAAATGAATTCTCACTAAGACATTTTCTTCTTTGGTATGTTAAAGAAAAAATCTAAAACTTTCTTAAAACTTCAGTTTTAACCCCAAATGCTGCCGTGTCCATGCCTAACATTCTCCATGTTGGATCGGCGGCATGCCGTAGTGAAGAGACCGTGGGCCCTGGGGACAGGCAGACTTGGGGGGGGTGACAGCACTGCCTCCTCCCGGCTCCGTGACCGCAGCCAGGCCACGGCCTGGGTGCTGCAGCTGCGAATGCACAGTGTCTACCTTGCAGAGTGATCCCGCGGGTCAAATCAGGCATTTTGGGATTAGTCCAGCACGGAGTAGTTACCCAGTGTAAGCTAGTCGTTCTTCGTAGGACTCCGGTAATGTGTCCCAAATGTGCCTTTCAGAATATTTTGATCGATGCCTGCGTTTTGGACTCGGATTCGGGACTCCTCCAACAGGTACGTGTTCAAGACAAGTTGCGGTCCGGGGAGCGTGGTGTGCTCTCTCTATCTCCTGTAAACGCCTCTCCCCGGCCCGCACCCAGGTTTAGGGTTAGCCTGTGTGCCGCTGCAGCTTAGGGCACCGCCGTCCCCTGGTCCTTGTTTCCTTGGATTTTTCTTGCTGAAGTACGGTCGGCACACAGTGTCACAGCGGTTCAGGTAAACACCTCTCTGGTTCCTCTAAAGTTTTTATTGATGCTCCACACAGCGACTTCGACTGGCTCTGCAGAAGTGATTCCCACATTGAAATGAAGTCAGGCAACCCAGGAAAGTATTTTTTAAGGGGATGAAAAAAAAAATCCCTTCAATCCTGTCGCCTTCGAATTACCATTGTTCATGTTACGTGAGCAGCGTGACGGGTCTCTATGCAAGGTATGGGTGGAAGAACGACCACCAAGTAGAGCCTTTTATAAAGACCGGCTCGTAGCTCCACATCCGTGCTGTCCTACGCGATAGTTACGTGGCTGGCGCGCTCTGGAAACGAGTCTGGTCTGAACCGAGACGTGCCGTTAAGTGCAAGGTACACGCTGAATTTCAAAGACTTAGTATGAAGAATGGAATGTAAAATAAAGGTTTCTGTACTGATTACAGGTTAAAATGACAATACTCTGAATATACTCAGTTAAGTAAGATGTTATTAAAATTAATTTTATCTGTTTTGTTCCCCCTTTTTTATGCGGCTAGAAAATTGTAAATTTCACATGATGCCCACGTTATATTTCTGTTGGATGGCACCGTTAGATGTTGCTTTTTAATCAGATGCATGAAGCAGAAATTTAATTTAATCAAAAAGGGGGAAGAAAGAAACAAGACTGAAGATACTGCTGAACTTCGGATAAATGTTTTTTGACCACAAGAAATATTATTTCCTAAAAGATCAGTTGAAAGCACAAAACTAGACAACGCTGAGTTTAGGTTCCCGCTGAGGATGCGGAGTAGGAGACACACTTGGAAAGTATGCTAGTGTCCAGGTTCCGGAACGGTCCTGTTTCCTAAGCTTGGCGGTAGGTACATGGTGTTCGTTGTATTGAAACCATACTTACGTGTTATGTATATATAGTCTGGCACGTATGGTTCTATTTCAGAATTAAAAAACCAAAAAGGTGGAGTACGTATTTTAACTGCACATTTCAGCCTACACAGCGTCTGCTAACTCCTAGAGGATCTTGCCTGTGCCATGAATTTAGATACCAGCTCCGCGGGGCGCCTGGGAGGCTCAGTCCGGCTTCGGCTCAGGTCATGATCTCACAGTTTGTGGGTTCGAGCCCCGTGTTAGGCTCTGTGCTGACAGTTCAGAGTCTGGAGCCTGCTTCGGATTCTGTGTCTCCTTCTCTCTCTCTACCCCTCCCCTGCTTATGCTGGGTCTCTCTCTCTCTCTCTCAAAAATAAATAAACGTTAGAAAATAAATGAAAGAAAAAAACACCAGCTCCGCCTCCCCGGCCCTCACATTTATATGCTCAGGCCAGACGCAGGCTCTCTGAGCTCCGGACTTGCGTATGCAGCCGCTCACGCAGCGTCTCCCCCGGGCCCGCAGTGGCAGGTCGGATGGAACGTGTCTGCATCGGAGCTCCTGAGCGCCTCCCCGCCGCCTCCCGGGGCACCGCCGTCTCAGCAAGGGGCAGTGCAGACCGTCAGCCCTCGGGCCAAAGTTCTGACTCTCGCTTGTTTCTTCTCTTCTGCTTTCCTGCCCTTAGCAAATCTTGTTGATTCGCTCTTTGAGATAGTCTCTGAGTCTCACCGTGTGTCTTCCCCTTCACTGCTGCCTCTCGAGTGGAAGCCCGTACGATCCGCTAACTGGGCTCTGTTTCCGCGCTCTCGCCCACCGAAGTCAGGTCTCAGCGCAGCGGTCAGCATGAAGCTTTCAAAATACTAATCGGATCTGGTCACTCACCTGCTCAGAACCCTCCTGTGGCCTCCCCGCACACAGAGACTAAACCCCGGAGTCTTCCCAGGGCCCCCTGTGCTCCCTCCATGACGGGGTTTCTGCGTGGCGTCTCCCACTTCGCTCCGGCCACCCCGGGCCCCTTGCCGTCGCTTTAACCCTCCGGGCCCGCCGCAGCCTGAGGGTGTCTGCACTTGCTGTTCCCTCTGCCTCCACGGCTTTTCCTCATTTGGGTCACCTCCTCAGAGAAGCCTTCCCTGACTGCCCTGTGTCACTCCCTGTCCCCTCACCCAACTCCATTTTTCTTCATAGAAGTGATAACTCGTGACATTATTTCTGCATTCACTTACCTGACTGACTCTCTGTCTTCCCCCACTTGAACCCAAGCGTTAAGAAGTTGTGCTAGAACCGTACAGTAGACTAGTACCTGGTCACGACAAGGGATGAGGACCGATAACGTGCTGCAGTGCTGATGAACCTTGGAAACGACGCTAAGGGAAGGGACACATGTTGCCTAAGTCCACTGATAGGAAGTGTCCGGGACAGACAGCTCCATGGAGCTAGAAAGTGGAATAGTGGTGGCCCGGGGCTAGGGGAAGGGGTGGGAGTGACCGCTGATGGGTGCGGCGTTTCTTTTTGGGGTGAGGAAATGTTCTGGAACTAGGTAGCAGTGACAGTTGCACAACGCTGAAGACAGTGAAAAGTAGTGAACTACACACTTTAAAAGGGTGAGTTTTTCGGCCTGGGAATTATCTCAAGGCAGTTGTTAAAAACTGTAATGAAAATGAGTCAACATGGCAAGAACAAAGATTTTATCGGTAGCCAACACAGGAGAGAGGACCCTAAAGTCTTCAAAGGGTGGAAGAGTGGGGTGCCGGGGGGAAAATAAGATAGCGGGGCACGTGAGAGGCAGCAGGAAGCCTCTGGTCCTCCCTCACCCTGGGGGAACGTTCCCTTTTGATTTGCTCAACCACTTCCTCCTCTGGAGCCGGTGAGAATTCCATCCCTCTAGAAAAGCTGAGCACGTGTCGGTTCGGCAGAGCCCTTTGTGTGTCTTGCAGGCTTGTGACATCACAGGGGGACTGTACCTGAAGGTGCCTCAGATGCCCTCCCTCCTGCAGTACTTGCTGGTAAGGAAGTGTCCACAGCGAACCCGACACCGGGCGTCTGAGCGCGAGACTCAGCTTCCCGGGGAGTGGGTGGGAGCAGGAGCTCGAAGCTGGAGATGGGAGGCAGGGGCAGATGGCGGCCGGGTGCTTGGAGCCTACGGGGGTGCACTTCCGGTGGTCTCCGGAGGCCTCTGTGCGGAGTGCTGTGGGACCGGTCACGGAACATGCGGGCGTGCTCGGTCACTGGTGGATGGATAAAAAAGCATTTCTCGATAGACTTTTAGGGAAAATCCTGTTTTATTATTCTCCTTAGTGTTCCCTGTTTAATATCTGATATCTGTGTCCTGACTTCTGGTTCCCCCCCCCATGTTTTAAATAAAATTACCTTCCTTGTCTTCCCTCCCCCCCCAGTGGGTTTTTCTTCCTGATCAAGATCAAAGATCTCAGTTAATCCTCCCACCCCCGATTCATGTGGACTACCGGGCCGCTTGCTTCTGCCATCGGAATCTCATTGAAATCGGCTACGTCTGTTCTGTGTGCCTGTCAAGTGAGTTCAAGTACAGGGTTTTCCTTCTGTGCGTTGCGTCGGGGACGGGGGAGGGGGGTCAGGAAATAACTGCGGTGTGTTTTCAATCTCCCGTTTGTTTTGTCTGTTAAATTTACAGTATTCTGCAGTTTCAGTCCCATCTGCACCACCTGCGAGTAAGTATCCCCCCGAGCCGTGCGGCCGCCTCACTCGGGCAGGTCTGGAGCGCTGACGGGCGGGTCCCTCCGTGTCGTTCCAGGACAGCCTTTAAGATTTCGCTGCCCCCCTGTGCTGAAGGCCAAGAAAAAGAAACTGAAAGCGTCCGCGTGACGACGAGATGCACCCCCCACGCGCGGCCCGTCCGTCCCAGCCGATGGCTAGGACTCGTGTGGCCAAGTCCGTGTTGGGAAGGCCCCGAAGAAAACACGGCCCGTGCGGGATAATTTTTGCTGAAGTTTCTTGCAGGAAAGATTTCTAAACCATTATCCTCATCCCGTGCTTTTGGGGGACTGCTTTCTTTGAGGAAGTCGTTCTACGCCGTGCACCCCCAAGTCATTTCTGACTGGGTTTTGGCCACAAAGGGAAGAAAGCACAAGTTAGTGACTTTTTTTTCCTTTCCTTTCTTTCTTTTTTTTTTTTTCTAATGAGGTGCTCCCTGGTCAGTCGGCCCGTCCTGACCCACGACAGGCTTCAGACTCTGGGACCCGAGACCAGGTTCTCAGCGTGAGCGCGGGGCCTGTGCAGTCGGGGCGCGGTTCTGGAAACCGCGACCGGGCGGTATAATAGCTTTGCTCACCGCAGCCCGTCTTCCTCGATTCCACAGCCGACTTTTAACGGTCGTCATGTAAATAAAATGGTTGTCGAAATGCAGATTTAGCTTCAGGTACAGGTATTTCTTTTCTTTTCTCTGACATCATTTCGTGTCTGGACACAGCCATCCAAATAACAGGTTTGTCACCGAGTAAGTCCACAGTCTGATCTCGAGTGAGCGAGGGGAGCGGGCGCAGGATTTTGGCGGCAACTTTTTCTTCGGAGATGGTTGTGTGAGAGCTTACTTGCGAGGGCCACTGTCCGGGTTCAGAGTCCCCTTCTCCCCGAGAGACTCTTTACGGTTCAGTCTTGTCCCCCAGAGAGAAGTCTTGCCTTTTGTAATGAGGAAAAAAAAAAAGGCCAAAATGTTGGAGATTGTTCTCTAGAAGCTTTGGACTTACTACTGACAAATGCTATCGGTTCAGAGGAGAAATTATTTGTAAGTTCAATAAGAAAAAAGCCTATTTTGTCACGCAAGCTTGAAGTTATTAGAAGTCCTTTAAAATTCCAGTCCAGCGTAAGAAGGGCTTTTCAGGACCGGTGGCTGGTTTGATTTGTTTTTAAATGTATGCTGACAAAAACTAACAGACCAATGTATGCTGACAAAAACCTGTTTGTGTACACAGCCTTGTATGTAAAGAAGATTTTAATTTTCTCTTTATACCATCTCGGAAGCTGGCTCTCATTTAAGTAGTTTGGTATTTGGTTCGATGATTTCAGGTAGGTTTTGTAGTCTAGATTTATAACTTTGTTAAATACACACAGATTTCGGCGGTCCCTTGGCAAGTATTTGTGAATCCTTAAGTTTGAGAACCTTGTTTGTCTTTTAAACATACTGTTCACTACTTCATAGCCTAAGTGTAATGGGAATCACCGTTTTAGGTCTAGAGTCATCAGATACCTAAAAGATGAATAATTTCAAAGAAGCTGATCAGGTTTTTGTTATTACTTTTTTTTGAAATGTTTTGCATACTGGCTTACTTCTGTGTAGGCTTTATTTTTAACTGTTGTTTTGATGGTTGATATAAATTTTTATAATAAAATAATTTAAATTTTCATGTTTGCTTATGTTATTTTCTTACTCCTTGTTTATTTTACTAATTCAGCTTATCTTAAAGTTTGTACTTTAACTGGATTTGGTCAAATGTCGATTTTTTATTTAATTCTGAAGAACTTTATTTATTTTTAAATGTGTTAAAAAATTTTTTTAATGTTTATTTTTGAGAGAGAGAGAGAGAGAGAGCATGAGCAGGGGAGGAGCAGAGAGAGAAGGAGACACAGGATCGAGGCCGACTCCAGGCTCCAAGCTGTCAGCAGAGAGCCTGACATGGGGCTCGAACTCATAAACTGTGAGATCATGACCTGAGTCAAAGTCAGATGCTTAACTGACTGAGCCGCTCAGGCGCCCTGTGTGTGTTTTTTTTTTTTTTTTTTTTAAGTAAACTCTGTGCCCAGTGTGGGGCTTAAACTCACAACCACAAGATCAAGAGTTGTATGCTCTACCAACCGACCTAACAAGGAACTTCCGAAGAACTTTAATTTCAAATCTTTAAAACTATAAATGAAAATATTGTTAGAGATACTACATAATAATAGGTTGATATGAAGTATTTAATAAAAAGTTTCTAAGTCTGAAACTATTAGAAGAAAGATTCGATGTTTGCTTGTAATTTTATTTTGGCAGCAAGATTAGCAAAACTTTATTTTTTTAATTATTTTTTTTTAATGTTTATTTTTTAGAGAGAGAGAGAGACAGAGCATGAATGGGGGAGGGTCAGAGACAGAGAGGGAGACACAGAATCCGAAGCAGGCTCCAGGCTCTGAGCTGTCAGCACAGAGCCCGACGCGGGGCTCGAACTCACGAACCGCGAGATCACGACCTGAGCCGAAGCCGGATGCTTAACTGACTCAGCCACCCAGGCGCCCCAGCAAAATTTTTAATTATTTGGTATTTTCATTGGATAAAACAAGCTGGCATAATGTATGTTTGGATGTCATAAAAGTAGGACATTTATTATCCCATAATAGTTAAGACTATGACCTTATTCCCTTATAGAGTAAGTAGTTAAATATTATAACTATTACTAATCTGCTAGTCTAAGGTGATCCCTTGGGCTTTATCTACAAACAGATTCCTGCTCCCGTGCTTTTTTTTTTTTTTTTAAGTTATTTTGTTTATTTCAAATACTGCAAAGATGATTTGTAAGACTGTCAGTGATTCCCGGAAGAGTGCATGGAATGTTTCCATCAGTCATGGAGAAGAGAGTAAATATGATGGGAAAATATTGGCGTTCAGAGCAAACGGTCAAGAGAGAATTCTTCAGTGCAAAAAGGGTGGTTTTATTTAGGCACGGGGACAGGACCTGTGGGCAGAAAGAGCTGCACCCGGGCTGCGGGGAGTGACGGGTTATATACTTTCGAGATGGGAGGGGGTTAGGGAGAGTGTAGATCTCTAAGGAATTTGGAAGCAAGGTTTCCAGGACCTGAGGGGCTACTTGCTGTTAGGAAAAGGTCATTACTACCATCTAGTAAAGCCTCGGTCAGGAGACCCTTCAGATATACAGATCAGGGGGTCACATGGCTGGAGGAGGATTGCTAACATATATCTTGGGTGGGGGGGTGGTGGAGATAAAGGAAGTTCCAAAGGAATTTTTATATGTTCGAGGAGACTTACAGGATCCCAGAGGTCAGGCTATTGTTAAGCTAAAGTGTTGACATCAAGGGGCGCCTGGGCGGCTCAGTTAAGCATCTGACTTTGACTCAGGTCATGATCTCACAGTTTATGAGTTCGAGCCCCATGTCAGACTCTCTGCTGACGGCTCGGAGCCTGAAGCCTGCTTTGGATTCTGTATCCCCCTCTCTCTATTGTGTTCTGTTTCTATCAAAAATGAATAAACATTAAAAGTATTAACATTGAAGCAGTTGAATTCCTAGAGTAAGGAAGGTCCCATTGCCTTTTTAAAAAAATTCTGGGGACGCCTGGGTGGCTCAGTCGATTAAGCGGTCGACTTCGGCTCAGGTCATGATCTCACTGTCTGTGAGTTTGGGCCCCATGTCGGGCTGTGTGCTGACAGCTCGGAGCCTGGAGTCTGCTTCGGATTCTGTGTCTCCCTCTCTCTCTGCCCTTCCCCTGCTCACGCTCTGTCTCTGTGTCTCTCGAAAATAAATAAGTGTTAAAAAAATTTAAAAAAATAATTCTGTTTATTTTTGAGGGAGAGCGAGCACAAGCAAGGGAGGGGCAGAGAGAGAGGTAGAGAGAGAATCCCAAGTAGGTTCTCCCCTGACAGAGGGACTTGATCTGACGAACCTGAGCTGGAATCAAAAGTTGGCCACTTAACCGACTCAGCCACCCGGTGCCCCCATCAATGACATTTTTATATAAGAAGTACAATATTTAAAATTCAGGGCTTTTCACTAATAGCCCTAATTCATAATTGACTAGAAATTTTATGCCTACATTAAAAAAGATTTTTTTTTTTAATGTTTATTTTTGAGAGAGACACACACACAGAGTGTGAGCAGGGGAGGGGCAGAGAGCGAGGGAGACACAGAATCTGAAGCAGGCTCCAGGCTCTGAGCCGTCAGCACAGCTCAAACTCACGAGCTGTGAGATCATGACCTGAGCCGAAGTCGGCCGCTCAACCGACTGAGCCATCTAGACGCCCCGTATGCCTATAATTTATATTAATAGAACTGATTACAAATAATTTTAAGAAAAGTTCTCTATTTAATTTTAATAATACTTGTATAGTACCTCACAAATGACATTTCTTTTTAAGCTTTTGAAGCCTTTTTTTTTTCCCCCTCACTACTGGCTAATAGCTTAATGTCACCAAAAGCAGAAAATAAAAGCACACTTTTAATAAGTACTACTTTTTCTGATCAGAACAGAAAGTGATAACATGCTTTTAAAGAAAAGAAAATAGGCAAAACTAGGGGAAAAAAGACCCCCCCCCTCCTCCAAAATTGGGAGGGTTAGAGAGTCTCTGTGGATTACTCTTTGGGGCATTTCTTTCCCGCAGCAGGCTGTCACAGCTGGAGGTGTTGACGGGGTTGAGATCTGTTGACAGACAAAAGGACGGGTTCCAAATGACCTAAAACTAAAATGTTTTTGTTTTGAGGGTCTGATAAGTGATGCTTGCCAATGCAGGCGACTATGGCACTGCGTCTCCTTACAACGCATGACAGCACGGCAGCGATGCTAATGTCTAGCAAAGCAGAACTCGGTGAAACTAACGATTTGGAGTACATCTAAAACACCCTCGGGGGACATTAGTGTCCGCCTGAATCACTCTCTTCTGTTTCCCCTAAAAGTAAAAGCATTTTGACCCAGGGATTTAGTCATTCAACACAGTTTTCCTCAGTGAAGATGCTTACTCTCTTGTTCAGGAATAGTGAATAGATAGCAATAGGTTAGGTGATGACCGGCCGGTTAGCAGCGTTCTAGGCTTTATTCCCAGGCGTACCAAGAGACCTAAACACTTTGCCACCCCGCAGGAGGAGCTGATTCGCGAGGTGGTGGCGGGGATTTCCTGCTAATCACGGCCACAACAACCCACGATTTTGCAAGAGCCTGAGAACGAGGTGGAATTCGGCGCAAGGCACTGGTAGAACCTCAGCTTTCAGATCGCTTTCGGAATGTTAGGTTTGCTCATCAAGTAATGGGGCGACATGTATTTGGCACTTGCTGCTTGTCAGGCATGGTGAGTGAATACTATAGGCCAGGCAGGGGTCTAGACTCCATACGTCACCTCGTTTAATCCTCACACCGTCCTGTCAGGGAGGGACTATTATCTCCCTTCTACAGATGAGGTAACTCAAGTTTAGAGAGGTTGGGTGACCTGCCCCCTGTCCGGTAGCAACCTCAGAGCCCGCAGCCTAGTCACTGAACTGTAATAACGTCTGAGATGCTTTGAGGCGACTGACGTAAGAATTGGGATACTTTTGTATCTGCCCCAGTGCCGGGCTAAGGGCTAAACGTTTGGTGTTGTTTGATAAGATCTGCTCTCGGAGCGCTGACAGCTCTGTGCGGTGAATACAAACAGCAAAAGAACTTCAAAACACTGGGAGAAAGAGAATAAAAACAATTCAACGGCCCTGCAGCCTCATCCCCTTTTTGTCGTTCTCCCAAAGTCCCCATAAAAATGACGTTTACTGAGGAGCTTGTTTAGAAGCCAGTGCCTGTAGGTAGGTTCGCTCTTGCGTGTGTGACTGAATTAACTCTTTTAAACCGGATGCAGACTCCTGCTTTTTCGGGAGGCTTTCCCTGGAGGTTTAAGGGCGCAAGGCCTGTGGGCGGGGCCGGGATGCTGCGGCCCCGGGCCGGGGGCGGGCTCCCTGCTGCAGCCCACCCAATCGCCGCCCGCCGCTCCGCCAGGCCCGCGGCCCATTGGTGGTTGCCATAGCTCCGGTTGGTTTGACAAGATGGCGGCGGCGGGGCGGCGTGGGCCGGGTCCGCGTACTGCCCTTCCCGGCTTCTAGCGCGGGAGCGGCTCTAGGCATGGGGTCGCCGCCGCCGGCCCTTCTGTTCTTGGGGCTTCTCCTTCTGCTGGGCGTCCTGAGGCCGCTGCGGGGGGACCTGGGTGTGTACGGCAGGGCAGGGGCCCGCAGGGCGGGGGTGGGGTGGGGACGAGGCGTTTAGCGGGCCAGACTTGGGACTCCTGGTGTCCTTGCAACTAGTAACTCCGCCCTTCCCCTTCTTTCCCGCCCAGTGTTCATCCCTGCTTTCATCCGCATGACCGGCCCTGAGGTCAGCGCTTTCCTGGTCGGAGGCACCGAGGATGTGACCGTGTCCCTGGCCTTGCTGCAGGACAAGGAGGGTAAGGCGTCCCGGCCCTCCCTGTGGGGAGGGTGGGGGTTGGGCCAGGGCGGCATCCCAAGAAGGCGGCATCCCGGGAGGTGGCATCCCCTGGGTCCCCGGCCGCTGTCCACTGCAAAGTCGGCGTGGGAGCAGGAGTGGGGCGGCTGCTGTGGACCAAAGAGGACCGACGGACAAGGCTCCGTGAAAGAAAGCCTGGAACAGTAACGACCAGCGTTCACCGAGCTGCCTGTCCCCTGTGCATTTTCCCGCCAAGAACAGTAATGCACTTTCATGCCATGTAGCACATGAAGGCATTAAAGGTCAGAGAGGTTGTCATTTGTCCAAAGTCGCCCCGCTTGTGAAGGGCCCAGTCCCAGGCTTGGAACGGGATTCCCTCCTAGGGAGCCTGCCTCCCGCATGCGCACCCTTAGCTGCTGGGCGGGGCTGCCTCCTTGCATCCTAATCTTGTCTCCTATAGGAGTATTGCCGGTTCCAGCTTGCGGAGGGCTGACCAATGAGACAGCCGACTGGAGCTTGACCGTGACCCCCAGTGTGGTAAGGCCAGAGGTAACACGACCCACATTTAGTGTTTCTGCAGTGTCTTGGTTGGACAAGGTATGGTTTTGTCTGTGCTCGGAACTACTGTGAAACTACAGGTTATCAGATGGAGGAGACACCCCTCCAGCCCAGAGGTGCCTTCGGAAGGGCCAGCAGTCCTTGGATGGGTTTCGAGAAGTTTGTGAACTCACAGGAATTGTGTGTAACATCACGTGTGTGTGCGTTTTCCTCACGAGAAGGCTGCCAGCTTGCATCAGGTTTTCCAATGGATCTGTGACTCAGGAATCTTGATGTCAGCTCAGGTCTTGATCTCACGGTTCGTGAGTTCAAGCCCTGCATTGGGCTCCACGCTGGGCACGGAGTCGACTTAAAAAAAAAAATCTTCCATTAATAAATGTTTTATTGAAGGCCCAGTATATGCAAAACATCACCTCTGGAGATACGGACGAGAAAGACAGCCTTCGCGTGCACCCCAGGAACTGGGAACTCTTTTCACTGCCTTCTTGTGTGTGTAGTCTTCTGCTGATATGCTGGTAGGATGATAAACTAAAAAGATGCCGGATGAGCTGAGTTAACTTATCAGACAGACCTGCGTTTGAAGTCTTCTCTATCCAAAAGTCGCTTTTCTGTTAAACCGAGGATTCGGAATCAGGGCGCGCGAGTCGCTGTAGGTGTACCGGGTGAAACTGAACAGACGGATGTCAACTTTGGATACCATTTTCCTTTCGTAAAGTGAACGGAGGCAGCCGTGTGATTTTATTGTGTTTTCCGCCATGTGTGCTTGTAATTATCCGTGCCGTAAGTCACTGCCAGCTTGTGATATGTAACTCGTGCTGGCGCGGCGTTGCCGCGCGTGCCTGCTGGTGGCCGTGAAGACGGCGTTGTGTTATTCTCCCGCTCACGTTGAGTCACCTTGAAAAGCACAGTATATTTTCCTTTCAGAGCGCGCTGGAGGTGACGGTGAGGTGGAAGAGGGGTCTGCAGAGGTGTTCCTCGGACGAGACGGGTCCCTTCTCAGAGGCCCCGTGTGTTGTCCAAACTCTCCTGGTATCGGCGTCTCGCAATTCATCCTGTTTAGCGCATCTGCTCCTTCGCGTGGAGATTTATGCCAACTCTTCTCTGGCCCAAAATGCATCAGGCAAGTAAAGTCTTCGTCAAAACATTCACGCCGAACATTATCTGTTGGATTCTGAGCGTTTGCTGTACACTCGGTACGCTTTGCCCTGGAGTCGGTGTCGCCTTCCTCGGCCTACTTTCCTTTTGTGTACTCTTCTTATTTTAGAAGTTTCCACTTTGTCTTATCGCACTTAATTAAGATCTATTTTATCCTGCTGTACCGTTTGTATCTTTGTAGGCTGTCTTTCTTTTTTTAATGTTTTACTTATTTTCGAGAGAGAGAGAGAGGGAGAGAGAGAGAGAGCAAGCGCACAAGCTGGAGAGGGGCAGAGAGAGAGGGAGACACAGATCCGAAGCAGGCTCCAGGCTCCGAGCTGTCAGCACAGAGCTCGACATGGGGCTCGAACTCACAAACTGTGAGATCATGACCTGAGCCGACGTCAGACACTTAACGGACTGAGCCACCCAGGGGCCCCTGTGGGCTGTCTTAAAGGGAGAAAGGGAGGTTTGTTTCTGTGTATTGATTCTTATGACTCCATCTTAAAACAAAACCAAAAGCAAAAAAATCAAGGGAAAGATAAATGAAGGAGTTTACAAAAAACAAAACAAAACAAAGAAACCAAAAAAACCAGTAGATTTCCAGTGAAAGCTTTGGACCTCCAGCTCCCTTTCTAGACTCAGCCTGTTAATTTATCTTTGTGGAAGCAGGGTGGCGTTGTCTTGTTTCAAAACAATACATACACGCACTAAGAACACACAATTCTCTATTCTGTACCTTTTAAAAATAAATTCCATACAGGGGCGCCTGGGTGGCTCCGTTGGTTGAATGTCTGACTTCAGCTCAGGTCATGATCTCGTGGTTCATGGGTTCACGCCCCGCGTCGGGCTCTGTGCTGACAGCTCGTTCAGAGCCTGGATCCTGCTTCGGATTCTGTGTCTCCCTCTCTCTCTGCCCCTCCTCCATTCCTCCACATGCTCTCTCTCCCTCTCAAAAATAAACATTTAAAAAAAATGATAAAAAGTCAGTAAATTCTATATAAACGCATGCGGGTTCACCGCATTCTTTTGAGTAGCTGCAGTGTCCCACTGTGCGCAGACACCCTCGTGTTTGACTCGGCTCTTACTCCTGGAACCTAAGTCGCTCCCAGCTTGCGATATGTAACTCGTGCTGCAGCGGCGTCACCGCGCACGCCTGCTGGTGGCCGTGAAAACGGCGTTGTGTTATTCTCCCTCTCACGTGGCGGTCTTCTAAGAACAAAAGAAGGTAGCCATGCCGGCGTCCAAGGTCCGCTTTGATAGGTGCCCCCGCCACTCAGGCGCCCCCTCCAGAGTGTTTTGAATATGTGAATCTGTGACCAATTTAAAGGTTTAAAGTTTTGTTTTTAGAAAAAAAAAAAAAAAGAAAAGAAAACATTCTCTAATGCTTAAAATTTAAAACAAACCAAAAATAAAATTTGGCGGGTGCTACAGAACACTACAGGAGGGATTAGTGGTCGCCGTACCATTCAAAGTGGTGACTTTTTTTCTTTTAAAAAATATGCTTCGTACAATTGGGTATGATATCAGACACCTGTTGTACGAATAGCCAAACTTAGGACAATTAGATGTTTTGTATATTGGGTTACGAGCTGTTCACTCTGGCCCCTTGAAGATGTGAACAATTTTGCACCCGGTCAGACAGAGATCAGAACGAGAACGAGGATGGAAGGTCGCACGGGAGGTACGTGGGGTGCCTAGTAGCGGTCAGGCTGGCACACGGCATGGGCGACATATAGGCAGATACACAGATATCTGTTTCTATGTCGCATAGTAAAACCCTGTTCCCAAATGCCTCGTTCATACGCCGCTGGTTCGTTTATACCGACGGCCAGACCCTTGCCTGAGTAACAGACTGTCACTCAGACCTCCTTATCCCTGAGACCGCTGACACACTGGGGTTCTAGTACATTCTAGCGTAGACTGTATAGTTAGCTGTGTTCGAGACGCTTCAACCGTCATCGAAGCTCACTGTCATAAGCGATCGCTCCGCAGTTTCTCAACCTGCACCAAATCCTAGGACAAAAGTAAAATTTATCCAATAAATTATCGCAGGGCAACTGGACACATTACTCTCTGGGTTCTGAGTTAGGAGGTTGAAATGTGACGTGACACGTCCCTTTTCCAGTCCATGTGAAAATTACTCATTTCCCCCCCGCTTCCGCACTTGAACTCGACTGGGGACATGAAGGGTTGGGTCTGCAGAGCGATAGGTCGTGCAGGTGGCATGAGGAGACATAATCTCGCGGCCAAACGGGCCCCCCGACGAGGTCTCTGAAATGTCCCCATGGCTTCGGTTTTATCTGCCGGCAGAGGTAGTGAATTTGAAGGGGTCCACGGTTGAGGTCGGTCTGTGTAATGACCAGGATTGTTGAGTGTATTGAAAAATAAAGTCAGTGTATCACCTTTATCCTAACTTGTAAGTTTTAGTCGTGATTCTCTTTACAATCAAGCGTGACTTCAGTTTATTATAACCAACACATCTTCCTGTATTTGGGTTTTTGTTGGAGCAGTAGGTCGGGCCTCAGGTAGGGTTTGTGCATCGCTCAGGGATTCCTTGGTGTGTGATATTTGATCGTCGTGATTTGTTTCACGATTCAGCTTTCTTTCGAATGTCGAAAATGTGGCAACGCTTCGTCAGAGTGTTTCATGGCTGGACTTCTCTGTCATTTGTACTTTTCAGAGAACGTGACTGTTATCCCCAACCAGGTGTATCAACCCCTGGGTCCTTGTCCTTGTAACTTGACCGCCGGGGCCTGTGACGTTCGCTGCTGCTGTGACCAGGTACGCTCTCTTCGATTACAGGTGCGGAGGTCACGGTGCCCAACGGCGCGTGAAGAATAGCAACAGCTTCCCACACAGCTTTTTAGTGGACGGACCTTGAAAACTAAGGTTGTGTTTTGTGTTGTAGATGATTTCTTTTTTCTTTTTGAACTTCTTTTTTTTTTTTTTTTTGAGAGAGAGCACAAGCAGGGGAGGGGCAGAGAGAGAGAATCCCAAGCAAGCTCTGTGCTGTCAGCGTGCAGCCCGACGTGGGTCTCGAACCCACAAACCGTGAGATCACGCCCTGAGCTGCAGTCAGGAGTCGGACGGTTAACCGACAGAGCCACCCAGGTGCCCCGCAGCTTGTTTTCAGATTGGGGTTTTCTTATCCAGCCCGGTCTTATTTGTGGAAGAAACAATGTGTCTCTTCGGAGAAAGTCATGACTGAGATGATCATACTGAGGATGGTTTTACTACCTCGTTGAGAAGTCTTCACGAGAAGATAAAAAGGGAGGAAATACATTATTCTGGGGATTTTTTTGGGTGAGCGTGTAGAGGCACACAAACGTTCCTGGCAATCCAATTTGAGAACGTTTCCGTCACCGCGGCCGGAACCCTGTGCCCCTCTGCGATCTGTCCCGTTGCCCGGCCTCCGCTCGCCCCCAGGTCCCCCTTCGCCTGCGTCCGGCCGTGCGGCCTGGTGTGTTCGGGGCACTGCACGAAACAGACTCCTCTTGCACGTGACCTCTGTGTCCGGCTTCTGGCGCCTTCTGACTTGTTTCCGAGGGTCATCCGCGCTGTGCTGGGCATCAGTGTTTTTGTCCCTTTTTATGGCCGCGTCCCATGCAGTCAGGTGGACAGGCCACGTGCTGCCCATCCATCTACCAGATGATGGACGCCTGGCTTGCTTCCGGTTTCGGCTGTTACGAATAACGCTTCCGTGAGCGTTCGAATGCAAGTTTTGGTTTGGACGCGTGTTTCCGTTTCTCTCGGGTATGTCACCTTGGGGCGGACTTGCTCTGTCCTCTGGGCACTGTGGGTTTGACCTTCGGAGGGACAGTTTCCCAAAGCAGCTGCCCGGGTTTTCCGCTTGCATCAGCCGTGTAGAGGGTCACGGTTTTTTTCCATGTCCTCGCCTACGTTCGTTATGATAATCTTTTTGATTATAGCCATCCGAGTGGGTGTCAGGTGGTATCTCATTGTGGTTTTGATTTGTGTTTCTGTGGTGGGAAATGAGGTCGAACATCCTTTCATGTGCTTGTTGGCCATTTATCTATCTTTGAAGAAATGTTGATTTAGATCGTTTCCCCATTTTTAAAAATTAATTAACTAACATCCCAGTTATTTAGCATATAGGGCAACAATGATTTCAAGAATAGATTCCTTAAGCCCCTTACCCATTTAGCCCATCCCCCCTCCCACGACCCCTCCAGCAGCCCTTTGTTCTCTATATTTAAGAGTCTCTTATGTTTTTATATTATTTTTGCTTCCCTTCCCTTATGTTCACCTGCTTTGTATCTTAAGTTCCTCGTATGAGTGAAGTCCTATGATATTTGTCTTTCTCTGACTAATTTCGCTTAGCTTAATACCCTCCAGAACCATCCACGTCATTGCAAATGCAAGATTTCATTCTTTTTGATTACTGAGTAATACTCCATTGTATATATATATACCGCCTCTTCTTTATCCGTCCATCCGTCGATGGACATTTGGGCTCTTTCCATACTTTGGCTCTTGTCGATAGCGCTGCTGTAAACATTGGGGTGCATGTGCCCCTTCCAAACAGCACCCCTGTACCCCTTGGGTAGATACCTGGGGGTGCACTTGCTGAGTCGTAAGGCAAAGAGGTTGCTGCCTGCTTTCTCCTCGAGGACTTTGATGGCTTCCTGTCTCACATTTAGATCTTTCATCCGTTTTGAGTCTGATTTCGTGTCTGGTGTAAGAAAGGGGTCCAGGTTCATTCCTCTGCACATCGCTGTCCAGCTCTCCCAGCAGCACTTGCTGAAGAGACTGTCTTTATTCCATTGGATGTTCTTTCCTGCTTTGTCAAAGATGAGTTGGCCATGTTTGTGGGTCCAGTTCTGGGTTCTCTATTCTGTTCCATTGATCTGAGTGTCTGTTTTTGTGCCAGTACCGTATTGTCTTGATGATTACCGCTTTGTAATACATAATACAGCTTGAAGTCTGGGATTGTGATGCCTCCTGCTTTGGTTTTTTTTTCAGGATTGCTTGGGTTATTCGGGGTCTTTTCTGTTTCCATACAAATTTCAGGATTGTTTGCTCTAGCTCTGTGAAGAATGCTAGTGTTATTTTGATAGGGATTGCACTGAATATGTAGATTGCTTTGGGTAGTATCGACGTTTTAACAGTATTTGTTCTTCTAGTCCGTAAGCATGGAATATTTTTCCATTTTTTTGTGTCTTCAATTTTTTTTCACAAGCTTTCTATAGTTTTCAGTGTATAGATTTTTCACCTGTTGGGTTAGGTTTATCCCAAGGTATTTTATGGTTTTTGATGCAATTGTAAGCGGGGTCGCTTCTTTGGTTTCTCTTTCTGTTGCTTCGTTATTGGTGTCTAGGAATGCAGCCGATTTCTGTGCATTGATTTTCTATCCTGCGGCTTTGCTGAATTCATGGACCAGTTCCAGCAGTTTCACTCTAGCAGAGTGAAAGTTTCACTTCTTCCTGGCCGAGTCGGATGCCTTCTATTCCTTTGTGGTGTCTGATTGCTGAGGCTAAGACTTCCAATACTGTGTTGAATAACAGTGGCAAGGGTGACATCCCTGTCGTGTTCCTGTCCTTACGGGGAAAGCTCTCAGTTTTTCCCCTCCTTTGCCCACTTTTCACTTGGGTTGTCTTTTGTTGTTAAACTGTAAGAGTTCATCATACCTTCTGGATACTAGTCCCAAGTCAGGTGTACGGTTTGTGACAAACCTCTCCTATCGTGTGGGTTGTCTGCTTGCTTGCTGGTGTCATTTGAAGCCCAACAGTTTTGTGGTTTTTTTAAAATTTTATGTTTATTTCTTTTTGAGAGACAGAGAGAGGCTGGAGGAGGAGTAGAGTGAGGGAGACAGAGAATCTGAAGCAGCCTCTGCACTGACAACAGAGAGCCTGATGCGGGGCTTGAACTCGCGAAACCGCGAGATCATGACCTGAGCTGAAGTCGGGGGCTCAACCGACTGAGCCACCCAGGCGCCCCCAAAAGTTTTTTTAATTTGATAAAATCCAAATAATCAGGTTTTTCTTTTGTTGCTTGTACTTTGAGTGTCATATCTAAAAAAACGTTGCCTGATCCAGGTCAAATACATATATGTATTTTTAAAGTTTATTTACTGATTTTGAGAGAGAGGGAGAGAGAGAGGGAGAGAGAATCCCAAGCAGGCTCTGTGCAGTCAGTGCAGAGCCCAACATGGGGCTCGAACTCACAAACCGTGAGATCATGACCTGAGTCAGTATCAAGAGTTGGATACTTAAACCGACTGAGCCGCTCAGGTGCCCCTCAAATACATGTTTTGAATCCTTATTTGAGATTTAAGAGGAACGAGAGGTGCAGAGGGGCACAGTTACCGTGGTCCCAGTCACTCCTGTTTTTGGGTGAGCACGATTATGTTCTGGTCGGTTTCACAAAACAGAAAAGGAAAGTTTAGGCCCTTTATTTATATTGTAACTCTCATACCAACAATTGTACTTACAATAACAATTATATTTAATTTAAGAATAGAGCACAGCAGGGGCGCCTGGGTGGCTCAGTCGGTTAAACATCCGACTTCGGCTCAGGTTGTGATCTCGCTGTCTGTGAGTTCGAGCCCCACGTCGGGCTCTGTCCTGGCGGCTCGGAGCCTGGAGCCTGCTTCGGATTCTGTGTGTGTGTCTCTCTCTGCCCCTCTCCTTCTCATGCTCTCTCTCTTTCCAAAATGAATAAACATTAAAAAAAAAAAAAGAAGAGAGCACATCCTCTGTCAGTGTCAATGGGAACACGCGGTATGCGCTTCCTCGTTCTTCCAGACCGCAGTCCTGTGCCCGTTTCGACTTCTTCTTGTTTGTCGTGCGCGGTGTCGACATGCACAGCACCAGCCCCTGGCCGCGCTTAGCGTCTGGGTCAGCGATGCCTTTGGACAGCTGCCGCTCACCACTGTAGACAGGATTGGGTTTTTTATTTGAATCGTTCTTGTTGAAAAGTTATTTGCCTACTGTCAGTGAACCAAGGATTCGGGACATATTTAACTTTCAGCTCTCCGAGTCCTGTGTGAAACGGGGAAGAATGTGGATGAGTCGCTGAATGCAGGAATGAAGTCACTTCTAGGTGACATTAGTTGGGTCGCGTTATAATACAGCGGCGGCCTTCAGGTTTCTTAGGGGATACGGACGGTTTGCCCTAACTCGAAATGTCTTTAGGTTTCTCTGGTTTGGATGGTGGTGACAATTAAAAAGGGAGGTTTACTCTGTCTTATTCCCCACGCGGAGACTCTTCCATAGTTTCTTCTCATATATATATTTTTTTTTGTGGGCACATCAATGTCCCCAGTGAGGGTGTGGTTCCCTCGAAGGTCTGAAATTCCTGACTTGGAGGCTCGTAGGGAGCTGATGAGAGAAATTCTAGCAGGATTTTCCTTTCCATGAGCACAGAGCACCGGTAGCCTGGACGAGGGCTGTGTCGCTTCGCGCTGCCTCGGTGCCGTCCTGCCCCCGGCGAGCTGGCGGCGCCCCCCGCCTTCCCTCTGCTCACCGCTCCTTCACGTTTCCTCCCAAGGAATGCTCGTCGAATCTGACAGCGCTCTTCAGAGAGGCCTGTTTCCCCGGCGTTTTCGGAGGCGACATCAACCCCCCGTCCGACCAGCTGTGCTCCGCGCGGGGGGCGCCGGGGGCCCCGGGCTGGCTCCCGCTCCTGTGCGTGCAGTCGGAGGCCGCCAACTCGCCCTTCCTGGGCCACTTCTACCACGGCTCCGTGTGCGTGTCGGGGCCCCGCGGGCTCCTCAACGCGAGAGTCAGTCCTCCGTGTCCCCTAGCAAGCTCGTCTTGTGTTAAGTCTTGAAAGAACCTGGGCCTCACCCAAAAGAAAGTCATCAGTTACCACCGACAGCGAGGCGGGATTCCTTGGGTTTGGGGACCGGGTGGTGGGCTCACGGGGGGCCTCCGTTTCTTTCTTGTAGCTTTCTGTCATGTTGAAAGTTTACAACTTTATTATTATTATTATCGAAGTAAAATTGGTGGGGCATAAGATGAACCACTGACCACTTTCCAGTGTGAAAGCTTTTTTGGCTTTTAGTACAATTATTTTTGTAATTAAAAAAGTAAAAAAAAAAATACGAGAATTGTTTTTAGCAGGTAGCGGCCCGAAGGAGTGGTGACAACCCTCGTTGGCTTACAGGTCCCCTAGGCCACACGCGTCCGCGGAAGCGTACCTGCACACTGACCTGAGGGACTTGTCGGACTTCGGTTACAAACAAGGAGACCCGATCGTGACTGTAGACAAGGCCTATTTCACCATTCCGCAGGTAACAACTTCGATTGTAATCTGCTGGGGCCTTTGCGAATTTCCCCCTCCCGTTGTTAATCTTTTTTTTTTTTAATTGGTGAACCACTGCCTTTTTTTTTCATTTAGGTAACTCTTTTATTTTATCTTATCTTTTTATTTTATTTTATTTTTCTTGAAGAATAATGGGGACACATCGTTACATTAGTTTCGGGTGTAGCTGTTGTTAATGTAACTTACACTGCTGCTGAAAATCTCGTCCTAAGTTGTTTATTTGTCTCCTGTGGACTTTCCAGGTACTCAACTCGCTATGGTCTGTGGATTTTAGTTTTAATAGTCTCTCTTAAACTAACCACTGTCTTTGCTAAATCGCAGAGTGGACTTACCAACCAAAACAAAGTCTATAAATTTCCGTGGAAATAACTGCCACCCTGCACTTCTGTTAGTAACAGCCAATTCCTAGGAAGCTAGAAGCATATAATTTGATATAACATTGCAGAGGTTTGAAAGATATCTCGAGGCTATATAGAGTTTTATGTGAAATCTTTATTTTTTAATTTATTTAAAAAATATTTTATTTATTTTTGAGAGAGAGAGAGAGAGAGAGAGGCAGAGTATAAGCAGGGGAGCAGCAGAGAGAGAGGGAGACAGAGAATCTGAAGCAGGCTCCAGGCTCTGAGCTGTCAGCACAGAGCCCTACGTGGGGCTCGAACCCACAAACCGTGAGATCACGACCTGAGCCGAAGTCGGCTGCTTAACCGACTGAGCCACCCAGGTGCTCCCAAATCTTTATTTTTTTAAGTCCAAAATCATGAGGAAAAATGTATTTGTGGAAAGAAAACACGGGAGTCTAAAACATCTCTCTTCACTGTTTAAAGAAGCCATTTTTACAGTTTTAACAGAAATCTGGTTGTCATGAGGGAGAGGAAATGAAGTTGGATATAATCGTGTTTCTGCAAAGTCAATGGAGCCGGGTGGGGATTTTCTTCGTTTTCGTTAAGTGACACTTATTGGGACAAGGCTTCTGGACTTCGTGTAGCAAATTAACTATGTTATTTTGTTCGTTAGTCATCTAGTGAGTGGACTAGTCATTGTTGAAGCTAAGCCGCCAATAGGAGCTGGCCGCAGCCCGCTCGCACGGGACGTGGTCCGTGTTTTGTGATTCGAAGAGCGCTCACGGCCCTGTTGGGATCCTCCCTCGCCCTCAGGTGTCCCTGGCCGGCCAGTGCCTGCAGCACGCGCCGGTGGCCTTCCTTCAGAATTTTGACGTGCGGTGCGCCACGGATTTGGAAGCGTACCAGGAGCGCGATGGTGTTGTCAACGTGAAGATAAAGAATGGAGTGCTAGGAGGTACGTCTCGTTGGTTTGAAAAAAGAACACAGACTCGAGTGTCGACAGAAGCTGTGATCTCGTGAGCGTATAGGTCACTTCTACTGGATCAACTTAAGTAGTTCAACGGCCAGAAAATTCGAAGTGTTTCTGAAAACACTTTTCAGAAGTGTTTTCTTCAGAAAAAGTCCGGTTCCACAGGACAGCACGCTGCATATTAGTTCTTCTTTAAAAACTGAGGTAGGGGGCGCCTGGGCGGCTCAGTCGGTTGAGTGTCTGGCTTCGGCTCAGGTCACCATCTTGCGGTCCATGAGTTCAAGCCCCATGTCGGGGCTCTGTGCTGAGAGCTCGGAGCCTGGAGCCTGCTTCAGATTCTGTGTCTCCCTCTCTGTCTGCCCCTCCCCCACTCATGCTCTGTCTCTCTCTCTCTCAAAAATAAATAAACACTAAAAAAATAAATAAAACTTGAGGCAAAATTCACATAACATAAATTTTCCATTTTAAATGTTTATTTTTATTTATATATTTTATGTTGAGAGAGAGAGAGAGAGAGAGAGAATCCCAAGCAGTCTCCGCACTGTGCAGAGCCTAATGTGGGGCTCGAGCTCATGAACCACGGTGAGACCATGACCTGAGCTGAAATCAGGAGTTGGATGCTTAACCGACTGAGCCACTGCCCCTAAAATTAACCATTTTAAAGTGTACAGCTCAGTGGCATTGGGTCCATGCACCGTGCGGGGCCACCGTCACCTCTGTCTAGTTCTAAAACATTTTCCTCTCCCTAAAGAAGCCCGGGTGCCCACCAACGGCCTCCTCTTTCTCCCCGAGCCCTGACCCCCAGCGACCATCAGTTGCTCTCCTTTCCCTCTCTCCGGATTTGCTTGTTCTGGAACTCCCACATCGAAGGAGTCCTACCCCGCGTGGCTTTCTGTGTCAGGCTTCTTTCACTCAGCCTCACGTTTCCGAGGGTCAGCCAGGCCGTGGCCGGGACCAGACCCCCACCCGCTTCCTACGGCTGGGGGATAGTCCATCGCGCTGCTGTGTGGGCCACCTGTGTTACCCGTTCACCCTTTGCCAGGCATTCGGGTTTCCGGCGTTTGGCGACTGCCACACTGCCGCTCTGAACACTCGTGTGCGACTGTCCGTGTGAGCACCGGCCGGCATTTGCCCCGGAGCGCCACCGGCGGCGGCACTGCCGGGGCACGTGGTCACTTACCTTTCCGAGGGAGCACCTGGCCGCTTCTTCTTTTTTCTTTTTTTTTAAATCCCACTTGCCTTTAAAATTTTTTTTTAATGTTTATTTATTTTTGAGAGACAGAGAGTGAGCAGGGGAGGGGCAGAGAGACAGAGGGAGACACAGAATCCGAAGCAGTCTCCAGGCTCTGAGCCGTGAGCACAGAGCCCGACGCAGGGCTCGAACTCAGACTGTAAGATCATGACCTGAGCCGACGTCGGCCGCCTAACTGACAGAGCCCCCAGGCGCCCCGCCAGGCCGCTTCTAAAGCGAGCTCCCCGTGTTACGTTCCCCCGGCCGTGGGCTGCCTCTTCTTTCCCACAGGAGAGTAGCTCTCAGGATCATCGTCACCGACTTTGGTTTCTCCTCCAGATGCCAAGAACAGCGGCGTTCCTGTTTGGTGGCACCTGGGGAGCGGGAGAGAGCTCCGCAGCCGGCACACGGGTCTGGGTCCGGCGCAGTTACCGTATTTGCCGGATAAGCGCTCACCTCGAGAAGTAAATGTGATTGCCTTGGGCCACGTGGTCCTGTGGAAGTTAACTTCTGTCTCTTTTCAGGCCTCGTCACACCGGAAGTAGTCTACGAGGAAGCAGCCGGCCCAGACACGTTCATCACCGGTACAGGTACTTCAGCGGCCCACTTTTATACCGCTTCCACAGAAGTGCGTGTGTCATTTCATGTAATTAATATATAGTCCTCGAGTAAGCACATTTGCATTAAGAATTTACGGAGGTTCACAGCAGTTAGAATTTTGTCTGTTCCACATGCTGTTCCCTGTTCCTTCTTGCTTTGCTTCGGAGCGCTATCTGTGCCCCGAGCCAGTTCCCCACCGTCCCGAGTTATGTGGGCTCCAGGGTCCCCGCCAGCTCTCAGGGTCTGTGACCATTTTCCGGAATGGTTTTTAGGGAACCAGCATTTACGTTTCCTGTTCTCTTTTCCTGTTTCTTTTTGTTTACTTATTTATTTAGAGAGAGAGAGAGAAAGAGGGTGAGCACAAGTTGGAGAAGGGCAGAGAGAGAGAGAGAGAGAGAGAGAATCCCAAGTAGGCTCTGCACTCCTTGCTGAGCCTACCGTGGCTCGATTCCGGCCTGGGAGATCACGACCTGAGCTGAAACCAAGAGTCAGATGCTTTACCAACCGAACCACCCAGGTGCCCCTTCTTTAAAAAAATTTTTTTTCCAAGGTTTTTTTATTTTTAAGTAATCTCCACATCCAACATGGGACTTGACCTCATAACCCTGCGGTCAAGAGTGGCATGATCTACTGACCGAGCCAGCCCGGCGCCCCTCTCTCCCTTTCTTTCTTTCTTTTTTTTTTTTCTTGTCTTAACCTTTCTCTTACCCGTTTCTTTTCTATTTCTTTTTTTAAAATATAATTTATTGTCAAGACAGCTAACAGACGGAGTATACAGTGTGCTCTTGGCTTTGGGAGTGGAGCCCTGTGATTCATCGCTCCCACCCAGTGCTCATCCCAACGAGTGCCCTCCTCAGTGCCCGTCGCCCACTTTCTCCTCCCCCCACTCCCTGCTCCCTCCTCCCTCCTCCCTCCATCAACCTCAGTTTGTTCTCTGTGTTTAAGAGTCTCTTATGGTTTGCCTCCCTCTCAGTGTGTAGCTTTTTTTTTTTCCTTCCCTTGCCCCATGGTCTTCTGTTAAGTTTCATCTTTTTTTCTTTTCTTTCCTTCCTTTCTTTCCTTCCTTCCTTCCTTCCTTCCTTCCTTCCTTCCTTCCTTCCTTCCTTCATGGTCTTCTGTTAAGTTTCATCTTTTTTTCTTTTCTTTCCTTCCTTTCTTTCCTTCCTTCCTTCCTTCCTTCCTTCCTTCCTTCCTTCCTTCCTTCCTTTCTTTCTTTTTGATAAATTAAACTTTGCAGTTTTGATGCAGCCAAACAAATTATTCAGAATCTGGCTAATTTTTTTTTTTAATGTTTATTTTTGAGAGAGAGAGAGACAGGGCATGAGCAGGGGAGGGGCAGAGAGAGAGGGAGACACAGAATCCGAAGCAGGCTCCAGGCTCCGAGCTGTCAGCACAGAGCTGGACGCAGGGCTCGAACTCACAGCCCGTGCGATCATGACCTGAGCTGAAGTCGGACGCTCAACCGACTGAGCCACCCAGGCACCCCTAATTTTTTTTTTTTAATGTTTATTCATTTTATTCATTTTTGCGAGAAAGAGAGTGTGAGCACAGGAGGGGCAGCTAGAGAGAAGGAGACACAGAATCTGAAGCAGGTTCCAGGCTCTGAGCTGTCAGCACAGAACCTGACACGGGGCTCGAACCCACAGACTGTGAGATCGTGACCTGAGCCGAGTCGGCCGCTCAACCAACTGAGCCACCCAGGTGCCCCAGAATCTGACTAATATTATCAAGACTTTGGTTGTTAAGGATATTTGTGTTTCTCTGCAATATGTTGTAATTCTCGAATTTATTCAATCTTAGCCAATACCTACAATGTAGTCATGAGCTGGACAGCAGGCGTCTGTTCCTAAGGAGCCGACATTCTGTTAGTCTTTCATTTTTCACAAACATTCCACTGAGCATGTCTCTGAACCGAACTATGAGCCGCATTCTCGGGGTACAGAAATGGAAGGACAAGGAAAGATGTTTGAGGCCGTAGACGGGGTGGCCAGTGCCAACTTGGCGGGACCAGTAATAGGGACCAGAATAGACTCGAGGTCAGGGAGGGTCGTTAATTCATGACTGTGTTTTTTATTTGCAGAAACATTTTTAAGTAGTGGACCGGCCCCCAGAAACGTGAATGTGGAAGAACATTATAGTTTCAGATGGAATAATAATACAATCAGTGAGATAAATGTCAAAATTATTAGGGCAGAAATTAATGCCCACCAGAAAGGTAAATTTTTTTTTTAAGATTCTCATAATTATTATGTGTAAAACTAAGTCAGACTTGTTTCTTATTTGTCATTGTGATTTAATAAAAAAGGCTTTTTTTTTTTGCATGTCCAAATGTAATTAGAAGATGAAATGACACTATGGGGGGCACATTATATTTTTATTGTGTTTTATTTCTAGGGATCATGACACAGAGATTTACAGTAAAATTTTTAAGCCACAATAGTGGCGATGAAAAGGAATTTTCTGGAAATCCAGGTAAGATGGTGTATGTCAATCACTGATCTTACAAACGTATTTTAATTCAAGACTCCTGTTCTACAGTGATGATTATAAAGAACTCTCTCCAATTGTAGTTTGTGATTCTAGCCTTTCTCTTTCTCTTTTGTGACACTGTATTCTGTTTCTGATAACAGCTTGGTTTTGTTTGTTTTTTGTTTTTTACATGAATTGTCCTAGATAGTTACAAGTTGCTGTAAATGGAAAATATTCTTTCTCTTTAGCTACTGGTCTTTTGAAAACAAAACAAAACAAAACAAAACACCTTTGAAGTGTTGGTAAAACTCGCTTTGTAAGAAATAAGAAACTGTAGATGATGGTTCCTAACCTGGGGTCCTGTGGAGAGACTTCATGGGGACCGAAGTTCGGTCATGTGCGTTTTGTCATTATGTGCGAATATGGCCTCACTCGATTTGTTATATATTCGTTTGCTTCTTTAATTCACTGTTGCCTCCTCAGTGCTTAAAATCAGTAAGGAGAGGGGCGCCTGGGGGCTCAGTCGCTGAAGCGTCCGACTTCGGCTCAGGTCATGATCTCGCGGTCTGAGTCGGAGCCCCACGTGGGGCTCTGTGCTGACAGCTCGGAGCCTGGAGCCTGTTTCGGATTCTGTGTCTCCCTCTCTCTCTTCCCCTCCCCTGCCTGTGCTCTCTCTCTGTCTCTCTCAAAAATAAATAAACATTTACAAAAAAATTAAAACAGTAAGGAGAACTGCAGGTCCAACGTGCCAGCTGTTAGCCACGCCCAACTGCTAAGCACTTGCAATGCGGCCTGTGGTATATGTGGAAATGATAATATTTGGAAATACTGAGTTGAATAAGATAGTCTTCAAATTAATTTCGTCTCCTTTTTCTCTTTTTTTTAATGGGGCTACTATAAAAACTTTTAATGTCTAAAATATTCTAAAAATATGTCGTTTTAAAATTACATGTGTGGCTGGCCCTATATTTTTATTGGGCAGCGCTGACTTGAACGGTAGTAGGTGTTCAGTAAGTGTATGTGGGGTAAACTATCATTGTTTTTTTAAAAACTTGTCCCTCCTTTTACTATTCTTAATCAGGCAATAAATAACCATGAAGGAACAACTTTTTTACTTTTATTTGTTGGTTATTTTTATTTATTTGTTTGTTTATGTTTATTTATTTTTGAGAGCAGGGGGGCCAGAGAGAGAGGGGGACAAAGGATCTGAAACGGACTCTGTGCTGCCAGCAGAGAGCCCGATGGGAGATCCAACTCACGAACCGCGAGATCATGACCTGAGCTGAAGTTGGATGCTTAAGCGACTGGACCACCCAGGCGTCCCTGTTTATTTATTCTGAAAACTTTTTAACTTTAGATAACTTTTTTCAATACTTGTATACATGATTTTCAACATTTGTACATACTGATTTAATAATGCATGATCCATTTTATAGATATATATATATATTTTAAAATGTATTTGTTTTGAGAGAGAGAGAAGCATGTGAGGGCATGTGTGGATGGGGGCGGAGGCAGAGAAACAGAGAGGATCCCAGGCAGGCTCTCTGTGCTGACAGCGCAGAGCCTGATGCGGCGGTCGATCTCGCGAACCATGAGATCGTGACCTGAGCTGAAATCGCGAGTCCAGTGCTTAACTAACTGAGCCCCCCTGGCATCCCTGTGTGTATATGTATTTTTTCTTTTAAATGAGATTTTAGTGTACTTGTTAATGTTGAGTTTTGGATTTTATTGTTGGGTTTTGGGGCACCTGGGTAGCTCGGTTGGTTAGGCATCCGACTTCAGCTCAGGTCATGATCTCACAGTTTGTGGGTTCGAGCCCATATTGGGCTCTGTGCTGACACCGTGAGCCTGCTTTGGACTCTCTCTCCCTCTCTCTCTGCCCCTTCCCTGTTCATTCTCTCTCTCTCTCTCTCTCTCAAAAATAAACATTAAAGGGGCGCCTGGGTGGCTCAGTCGGTTGAGCGGCCGACTTCAGCTCAGGTCATGATCTCGTGGTTTGTGGGTTCGAGCCCCGCGTCGGGCTCTGTGCTGACAGCTCAGAGCCTGGAGCCTGCTTCGGATTCTGTGTCTCCCTCTCTCTCTGCCCTTCCCCTGCTCACACTCTGTCTTCATGTTCCAAAAATAAATAAACGTTAAAAGAAAATAAACGTTAAAAACGAATGAATGTTGTTGGGTTTCCTAGCAGGCAGGCTGCTGGAATTTAAGGGTCTTCAATTCATGATTCAATTTCACATGACTTCTGAGAAGCACCCTCAGAACATGTGAAAAACGTTGACGCTCTCGTCAACAAAGATTAAGTGGATTCTGAGCCAGAATGGGTCAGCCGGTGAAACAGCTCGTGTAGACGCGGCACTTCCTGAGGCAGGACGGGTGTGAGGAGGACCACACGACACGGGCCCTCTCCCCAGGGAGTTAGCTCTCTCCCTTGGAAGGCAGCACAGGGGCCCGGAAACCACCGAGAGCGAGACAGGACGGTGAATCAGGGACGCCGGTGCCCCAGAGCTCCGGAGAGATGGAGTGTTGACCGCGCCCCTGAACTCTCCATCCTCAAGGCGCCGTGCGAGTCTCGGGGACGCGCGGGCTCGGCGCTGGGAGAGAAGCGGGGGAGTCAGGGGCCTGCCCGCCGCGTGTTTCCACCGTGCGCCTCGGAGGAGGTTGTGCTTGGAAAGGAGGCGGCGCGGTCAAAATGACACCAAACTAACTACTGTGACAAAAGCAGTAGTGAGCGCTCAGGAGTATTCAGCACCTGGCCTGCTCCGTAGCGGATGCCCCAGTGCGAGGGGCCGGCGCTGACTCCTGCCTGCTGGTGGCTTTTCAGGTTTCATTTAAGAAATGTATTTAAAAAGTCACACAAATATCTTTGTTAAAAAACCAGCCAAAATGGGGGTACCTGGGTGGCTTAGTCGGTTAAGCGTCTGATTCTTGATTTTGGCTCTGGTCATGATCTCACGGGTTTGTAGGTTCAAGCCCCACATCAGGCTCTGTGCTGACAGCATGGAGCCTGCTTGGGATTCTCTCTCTCCCTGTTGCTGTTTGTTTGTCCTCCACTTGTGCTGTCTCTCGCTCTCTCTCTCTCAAAATAAATAAAAATAACTTAAAAAAAGGTAAAAACAAAATAGAGGAAAGGAATGAGGATGGTATCCTCTCTCAAGTATATTCTTAAAAAAATTTTTTTGGGGCGCCTGGGTGGCTCAGTTGGTTAAGCGGCCGACTTCGGCTCAGGTCATGATCTCACAGTCTGTGAGTTCGAGCCCCGCGTCGGGCTCTGTGCTGACGGCTCAGAGCCTGGAGCCTGCTTCGGATTCTGTGTATCCCTCTCTCTCTCTGACCTTCCCCTGCTCACACTCTGTCTCTGTGTCTCTCAAAAATAAATAATAAAAATGTTTAAAAAAAATTTTTTTTTAATGTTTACTTTTTTTCAGAGAAACAGAGAGAGTGTGAGTGAGTGGGGGAGGGGCAGAGAGTGAGGGAGACAGAATCTGAAGCAGGCTCCAGGCTCTGAGCCGTCAGCACAGAGCCCGACGTGGGGCTCGAACTCACAGACCGTGAGATCATGACCTGAGCCGAAGTCGGCCGCTTAACCGACTGAGCCACCCAGGTGCCCCTGTATTATTCTTTTATACTATTTGAAGAGGTCGCGCTTGCTGTGTTAGGTTAACTTCAGCTACTTCTCATTACTGTGTTTGTCTAGGTTACCAACTTGGCAAGCCCGTTCGAGCTCTGAATACCAACCGGGTGAATAATGTGACGAGTCTGCACCTTTGGCAACCGGGTAATCTGGTTTGGTAATCCGCTTAGCCCTTTGGTAAGCTAGGATTGGAAATACTGCCATATTCTGAATCGAGTCAGGTAGTTAATCACTTCAGATTCCCGTCGGTGTATTTAGCTGGGGGAGGGGGCGGCGATGGGGGCGATCGTGCTTCTACGTTTTCTCAAAAGTTAACATTGTTTACAGCTGAAGTGCTGGCTGTTTGTAAGAGAGACTTAAAGACAGGATTGGCTGGAGAGCCCCTTGTCATTGTTGCCTGGAGACGGGAGTATAGTTTGTTCCGAACGTCGGAAAGTCTTGGCCTTGGCGGTGCTTCCCCTGCCTCTGCCAGAAGGCATCAGCTCGCATGCTCAGAATCCACCACTGAGCCCGGGCCAGGCGTTCTGATGCAGAAAGGCGCCTTTGTTCGGCTCGGAAAGGAGCAGAGTGACAACGACCTCAGTTCCCGAAAACGGGAGACTTTATTTCTGCGTACTGTTTTCTGTCTGTTTTCCAAGAAAAACTTTGAAGTAAATCTTTCCTTTCATTCAGCAAAACGAGTAAGCGGAGAATCTTCTTATTTTCTAGCTGGCAGGGGTTTGTGTACATCTGCAACTTTCAAACCCATCTTGTTTGGAGAAAATGCACTCTCCGGGTGTCTGTTAGAAGTTGGGGTCGGTGACAACTGTACTCAGCTCAGGTGACGTATCATCGGTGCATTTGCCTGCGTTTCGAGTGGTTTGCTGAAAATGGATGCACATGAACAGTAAGGACAACACGAATGTGAAAATTACAGCCTGAATAAAAGGCGTGTGTCAACGCGGTAGCGGACAGTGGATTAGTGCAGTTTATTCGTAGTTGATTCAAGTATCGATAGAGGGGAAAAATCGAGTTCCTCCCCGGGACTAACGCCCTTTCATCCATATTTGCGCAGTTGCTCGGCTCAAGTCTGTTCCTCGTTGGAACCCAGTACTCCAGGAAGTATAAGAAGGGCAGGGGGCAGAGACGATTGGTGTGATTAACGTTAAGATTGAGAACACTTGTTACGCGGCGTATACACCTCGCGCTTGTCTGGGTGGCATCTGGAAAGTGTGTTACTGGATAAGCAAATGCATCCTTGTGCTTTTTAAATTGAGGTGAAATTCACATGATACAGTTAATATTTTATTGCGCACCATTCAGTGGCGTTTGGCGCGCTTACGATGTTGTATACTCACCACCCCTACTTAGTTCCAAAACATTTTCATCTCTGCCAAAGGAAGCCGGTGCCCGCGACTGGTCAGTCCCCATCCCTCCCCCTCCCACCGCTGGCAACCCCCGGCCGCCAAGGATCTCCCGCTTCTGGACACCTCACAGAGATGGGATCGCCCGTAGGTGACGGTGTCGGGCTTCTTTCCCTTAGCTTCGTGTTCTTGGGGCTCGTCACCTGCAGCGGGTGCCAGCGCCGGGCTCCCTTCCGCGCCGGAGTCAGAGTCCGTGTGCGGCTGCACCGCGCTTGCTTCTCCGACCATCCGTGAGCGCGCCGTGACTCTGTCCGCCGCCCGGCTGCTGGGAACGGTGCCGCTGCGAACGTTCATGAACCCATTTTTGTCGGACTCCCTGCGCCTCTGGCCACGTAGCCGGGAGCGGAGTCACTGGGTCCTACGGTCATTCTGTGTTTAGAGTTTCTGAGGAACCCCCGCATCATGTTCAGGGGCCGCATCATTTTATGTTTCACCAGCAGTGTGTCCACACGCTCCCGACCCTTACTGTTTTCTGCTTAAAATAATGTTTTTTTATATTTATTTATTTTTGATAGCGTGAGAGAGAGACAGAGCATGAGCACGGAAGGGGCAGAGAGAGAGGGAGACACAGAATCCGAAGCAGGCTCCAGGCTCTGAGCTGTCGGCACAGAGCCCGATACGGGGCTCAAACTTAAAAACTTCGAGATCATGACCTGAGCCAAAGTTGGACACTTAACCTACTGAGCCGCCCAGGCGCCCCTCAATTTTCTGTTTTTTTGATAGGAGCCATCTCAGTAGCTGTGAAGCAGTATCTCATTGTGGGTTTAAAAAAATTCTTTTCATGCTTCTTTAGTTTGGAGAGCTAGAGCGAGCGAGCCTGTGTGGGGGAGGGGCAGAGAGAGAGAGGATCTGAAATGGGCTCTGCGTGGACAGCAGGGAGCCCAGTGCGGGACGCAGACTCACGAACAGTGAGACCATGACCTGAACCAAAGTCAGCTGCTTCCCCGAGCCAGCCAGGCGCCCCTCAGGGTGGTTTTTATTGCACGCGTCCTTATGCCATTTTATCAGTAATGCATCCCAAGTAGTGCAGTTCTTGGGGGAGCAGGGAGGAGATGGGGGAGGCACCAGGCAGGAAGTAGATCACAGAGCAGAGGCTCTCGATTATGGGAAAGGGCTGGGGTCTGTGAGTCGCTCCCCTGCCGTCTACAAGGTTTACAGGAAGGAGGAGCGCTAGGCTCCAAGTCTTTTTTTTTTTAAGAAGCTGTTTTATTTTATTTTTATTATGTATGTATGTATGTATGTATTTATTTATTTTAGAGAGAGAGAGGGTGCAAGTGAGCGAGGGGCAGAGAGAGGGAGAGAGAGAGAAGCAGGGCTCACCCGTTGTGGGGCTCACGTTCACCCGAAATGGGGCTCGAGCCCACCTGATGCAGGACTCACATTACTGAACCTGAGGTCGTGACCGAGCCAAAGTCAGATGCTTAACTGACGGAGCGACCGCGTGTCCTCCAATTCTTAATCTTCCCTTAACCTTATGACTCAAAAATCTAGCTGGGCACTTAAAAAGGGTCTTTTTCTGTTGGATCACCATGGCCCATACGTTTACCCTGGTAACTCATTATGAGACCTCCCCACCCCCCAACTTTTGTGACCACCCAGTGGAGTCTGTAAACTACGTGATACCAACATAAGTTACTAATATTTGAAGGCCGGAGTGAAAGATGCTTCTGTATGTCCTCCCCAAGGGGCTTAAGTTCATCCTGGAAAGGCCGTCAAAGAGACCACAGACACGAGGCGCCTGGGCGGCTCAGTCGTAGGTTAAGCGTCTGGCTTCAGCTCAGATCGTGATCTCACGGCTTGTGAGTTCGAGGCCCTCGTTGGGCTCTGTGCTTCTTCCCTGCTCACTCCCTGTCTCTCTCAAAAATAAACAAACATTAAAAAAAGAGAGAAGGACAGAAGAAAGACACTCAGCCAGCTTTTAGTGCCAGTTCCTCTGGCGGCTTTCTCTTTAGGCATCCAGCGAGCACAGCCTGGATCCTCCCTGGAAAGGACTTGGAGGCGACCCGCCGGCCGTGTGCTGAGAAGTGTCTTACTCTTTTGCAGGGAGATTGCTGTTGGACTACTGGATTCATTAATACAAGCAACTCATGTTGCAATGCGAGGCAACTCTGATTACAACGATCCGAGCGATGGCTGGCTCGAAATAATACGTAAGTCAAAGCTGCATAGACGTGCAGCGTGGAGCTTGTCGCTGGGACTCCGTCGCTCCAGCCCTGCGTGTGTGGGAGCCCCACGCGCAGGTCTTCTTCCTTCGCTGTGGCTCAGCTGACGTTTGCTTAGAGGATAGCTCTCCGCCAGCAGGCTCTTCGCGTCTTTTACCTCTTGCTAATCAGGAGAGCAGGGACCACCCAGGCCGGGTAGAAAGACCGGGGCTGGGGCGTCTGCAGCGAAGGGCTAGCGGGGGGTCGGGTGCCAGGAGGTGAGGTGCGCGGGGCCAGCGAGGGATGGGGGTGAGGGGGTGAGGTGCGCGGGGCCAGCGGGGGGTCGGGTGCCAGGAGGTGAGGTGCGCGGGGCCAGCGGGGGACCGGGGGCGAGGAGGTGAGGTGCGCGGGGCCAGCGGGGTGTCGGGTGCCAGGGGGTGAGGTGCACGGGCGGCGGCGGCGCGGCACGCTCAGCTCGCCACGCTCAGCCCGCCTCAGCGGACCCAAGTTCAGCTTCGAATCCAGCACGTGCGTCCGGCCGTCGAGCTCCAGCTTGCTCCGCTGGTCAGTGCAGACGCTCAAGGCCACGGTTTCTGGGCAGAACAGGAACCAAAAGCCGGGGTTCCAGCCTCTTTGCCGTCTCCGCAGCCGGCAAGTCAGGCCACGTCTTCCTGAGACCGTGGGGGCTCTTATGTGAGAATATGCTGAACAGAAAGAAAGCTGCTTCTGTCGCTCTCATTAACGGGTTGCCTTTTGGGGCCAGAAAGAGCTAACTGCTCTGCAGTATCTCGTTCCTAAATGCCCTCCTGTCACTGCACGTGTGGCTCAGCCCCTCCCCTCTGCCTGGCCGGCATAGGCAGCCGTCCGCGTCCTGCACTCCTTACCACCTTCGGTCGCGCCAGCTCAGCGGGCCGGAATTCGCACAAAGAACCATCTGGACACTTGTCTGTGCTCTTCTCGCCCCTTGTGATTCCGTCTGGATCGTTAGGACCCCCGGCCGCCTCCCCTCTGGGCGGTGAGGGATCACGTGGTGTCCGTGGGTCCGAAGTGCCCGTGTCACTCTCCGCCTTCGGGCAGGGTCCTGGGGCCTACGCGGCTGTGCCCCGTGCTCAAGCCACTAGGCCAGGGTTAGAGCCTCATTTGGAAACAGAATCCAGGGATTGGGGCTTGTCAACCCCCGGGCTTTGTCACCTGGGCCGCCGGACGGGCTGTGGAACGCCCGAGGGTTGGCGGGAGAAGTAGAAAGTATGGGAGGTTTCCAGACGGAGGAGCCAGTGTGGTTAGGTGAGGAAGCTGAGGTGAAGGCATTGCCGTGGCCGTCACGGTGGAAGCAGTTAGCTTCTCCGTCCTCGGAAGCCCAAACCGGCCCCGGCCCTGGCTGGTACACGGGAGGGAAGGGACGTGGAACGTGAGCCTCGAGGAGGAGGAGGAAATCGGGCGTCATGTAGACGCGGCGTCACCTCCTGCCACCACCCCCTGCAGTCGACCTCGCTGCTTCCCCCCTGAGGGCTGGTCTTCAAGAAGAATGAACATTTATTTCTTATTCAGTTTTATTCTCTTCCACGGGCGCCACTCTCTGGCAGCATACAGGGAAATTGCTTCCGAACTATTTAATCCATACTAACTACAGTCGTTAGCTGCACGTTACGTGTCGCATACAGCTTTTATGGGAGCAGTGACAGCACGCACTAAGCCTCGTGGCATCTTACCGCAACTGCGTGGTATTTCTGCTGAAACCCTGGGGGAGCTTGGAGCTTGGGAACTGAATCAGGATTTTATTTTGGTTTTATTATGTGGGTCAAGGATTTTATTTTATTTTATTATTATTTTTTTAAAGTTGAGTTTTTTTCATTTTTTAAAACAATTATTTATTTGAGAGAGACAGACAGAAAGAGGGAAAGAGAGAATCCCAAGCAGGCTCTGCGCTGTCAGCACAGGGCCCGACGTTGGGGCTCGATCTCACAAACCGTGAGATCGTGACCGGAGCTGAAATCAAGAGTCGGACACTTAACCGACTGAGCCACTTGGGTGGGGGGGGGGCCCCTGTGGGTCAGGGATTTTAAAATTCCAATGGCTGACTTAACGTACAAGGAAACATTTCGACCCCTATGGGTAGCACAGCTATGGAGTGACGCTACTATTAGAGATGAGCGATGCAGTATCGTGATCGCCGTCTAATAACGTGTCCTATTTCCCCCCTGCATCATGGCATTGTGGGAAAACTGTTATTAAATTCTTCTCTCCAAAACTTAATATTTCTGTAGGTGCAGATGCCTCCGATAGAGGCGCAGCGCCCCCCGTCAGTGTGGACGGTGTCTGCACGGACGTCCCTGCCCGGCTCAGTGTCCGCATCCTCGTCTCGGATGCTGGCGCAGTGGAAGGGATGACGCAGCAGGAGATACTTGGCTTAGAGACAAGGTACGACTGCATCTCGGATTCGTGTGGTTTGGAGACAGTCGGTGAAGTGGAGAGTGCTCCGAAGTTTACAGTCTGATGGCTGACTTACAAATTGCAATTATTAGCAACAGGATTCTGCGTATAAATGAAATAGTAACAACTGCGCGTATAGTGGTAATGCGTTCTCACGAGCATTTATAACGCCGTGTGTGAGGGATTCTGCAGGGTCTCTTGGGGGTACGAAGATGAGCAGGGGGCCGCTTCGTGCCGAGCGCATTTGAAATCCGTGAACATAATTATCCATTAGGGTCCACTGTGGGGAGGGGGGTCTTCCAAAGGGAAGTTGTGGTGCGGCTGCCAGAAGAAAAGCGAAGGGACGCTGGACGGGCAGTGCTATTCCGAGAGTGGTGTCAGGTGCGGGTGCATGTGACACGTCCAAGGCACCTTGGCACTGTGCCGTGCGCTTGGAAAACCCTCCCAAGTGGTTAGCTGCTGCTGTTCGTGTTCTCCTGTGGTTCACTGCTGTAGCCGGGTGACCGGCCTGTGAGGTGCTACTCTCTCTCTGCCCACATACTGGCAAATTTACGTCATCCCAACGGGGGACGAAGCACTGGTAGAATTCGAACCTTCTTTAAGAGAATCCCAACTTACGTTGTCGCCGTCAGTTACCCGATGCTCGTAACCCATCAGAAACGAGTGGCGGGTGTGTTCCCTGCTATCTTGTCCTCCCAGGCTCTCCTCAGTGAACTGGCGGTTCCAGTGTGGGCTTACTTGTGAGGACAAGGCCGACCTCTTCCCTGTCAGCGCGTCCGTCCAGTTCATTAAGATACCTGCGCAGTTACCCCGTCCACCGACAAGGTAAACCAGTCGACAACCTAGTTGACATGATCAGGAAGCAGAAAAATATACACTCGAAAATAAGTGTATTTCTTTCCTCGAGTTTTGACGCGTCTCATCAAAAGCGCGCTCTGTTGGACCTCCTGTAATCTCGAGAATGTTTTGTAGATTCCAGATCAACTTTACAGAGTACGACTGTAACAGGAATGAAGTGTGTTGGCCGCAGCTTCTCTATCCTTTGACCCGGTATTATCAAGGTAGGCTAACGCAGAGGTCAGGATGGCCATCATTATGTAATGTGGGGGAGGGGCAGAGAGAGAGAGAGAGAGAGAGAGAATCCCAAGCAGGGATGCGGGGCTCAGACTCACGAACGTGAGCTCATGACCTGAGCCGAAAGCAAGGGTCGGACGCTTAATCAACTGGGCCACCCAGATGCCCCCCAATATTTTTAAAAATCGTGTCACGGAAAACTTCAAACACACAGAAAAAAATTTAAAAATTTACTAATAAGGTGGCCAGTCAGAAATCATCAGTATTATTGTTTTGGTTTACTTCTACCTAAATAATTACCAAAAAAGTGAAGAAATAAGAATTTTGCTTCATTCCATCAATTTTTTTCTTGCAGGGGAGCCTTATTCTCAGTGTGTGGCCAAGGGCTTGCTACTGGTATCCTTCTTGCTGTTAGCTGCGCTCCTCAGTAGCCCCTGGGCCAGCACACGCCCAGTGTGAAATTCAGCTACCGTCTGCCTTCCTGCACAGCTGCCACAGACTCCCACATGCCTCTCTCGGTGAAATTGTAACGAATGCAGAGCTTTATTTTTGTAGGAAACATGTTCTTCAGTGCCCTGTGAATTTAATCCACACACGGAACGGCCCGGATGTGCAGCGCGGGGCAGAAGAGGTGTTCCCATCGCCAGACAGGCTGAGCAAAGTGCAGGGGAGGGTCAGCTGAGGAAATAAATGCCAGGGGCTTCAGTGCACCACAGATTTCTGCAGTCAGAGGCACTGGGGTCCACATAGGTTATTCTGGCCTTAGAAAGTTAGTATTTTCTCTCAATTTTTATTTATTTCTGTTGAGTAATTTCCCCTATTCTAAAGAAAGAATTAAAAATCCATACAGCCTTAAAAGGTATATACTATAAAATCTATTACTCTGTGTACAGACACAAAATAAATTGATGAGGGAAGACGTGGAGGCTGAGGGAAGGAAAGTAATATCGAGAGGAGAGGGAAACAAAATCCGGAGAAGGTGAACCCGTGAAAATGCACGCCACAGGCGGGCTCCTGATCTAGTCTTCAGTTTACAGAAACCCAAGTACGATCAGCTGCAGGAATCACAGGTGCATGGAATTAAAAGAAGCTGGTTTTCCACGAAGGACAGGTTTTCCTAGTTGAGCCCTGAGAGCAGTTCCTCCTGCGGCTCCTCCAAGGGGACGAACGGCATGACGCAGGGGTCACTGGGGGAAACGGATGTCCGCAGCCACAGCCCCGTCGTGGCCACATAGCGAATCTCAGAGTTTTCTTTGTGGGCCCGGTGAATGGAGTCGTGTCTCACATGGACTTTGTATACTGTCAGCCAACCTAATTTTGAAAAGTGATGGCCTTCCCTTTCCCACGCTGATCGAATTGCTGGTGCCTCCTGACTTCCCAGACACGTCGAATGTGTTGTGGCATTTTCCAATCTAAACCTGTACATCTAGTTCTATTTTTTACTAATTCATATTAAACATGTAACTAATGACATAAAGAAGTTTCTCCCTCAATACCACTCACTGTTTGTATTTCATTGAGAAATACTGGATTCCCTTCTGCCGCTTTTTCTTTGATTTGGATTCCTGTGGTTGAAGTGATTACATCCTATAGAAGGAGTAAACAAAGTGTCTTTTGTCAAATAAAAGGAAATGCCCACTGATGAATTCATCCTGGTCATTCAGAAGGTCTTTCTATGGCAGTTAGTGAACTAGCTCTGGAAAATTAATTAAAAATTTCCAAATGACAGATAATCGAGCCTGATTTTGTGGGCTTTGTTAGGACAAATTTTGTAATTGAGAGGGGAAAAGCACACTTTGGCAGAAAAATGGGGTCTGAGGGACCTACTGTATGGTTTTAACCTCTCCGTTTATACATTCATGTATGCAGTCGAGAAATATTTATTGAGTGGCTTCTACATGCTGGGCCCTGCAGATACCAAGGCAACGTCCCCTGTCCGTCCCCTGGTCCCTGTCCGTCCCCTGGTCCCCTGTCCGGTGGAGCTTACATTGTAGTGGGGGAAAGCTGGCAATAAATACTGACAAGATAATTGTGGACAGAGGTAGGTGTGATAAAAACAGGGCCGGGTGGAGTGAGGTGGGAGATTACCTTAGCTAGCCTCAGAAGCAGGAACATTTGAGCTGAGACCTGAAGGAGCCAGCTTTGAGAGGATGCAGGAAAGGGACGTCCTAGGAGGCTGAGGGAGGAATCAGCAAGTTCAAGCACACCTACCTGGGAAGACAGCGGAAGGCAGGTGCGGTGGAACAATGGAAGACCAGGGCTAGGCGATGGAAATGAGGGCTTGGGGGAATGGCGGGGTCAGATCCCGTGGGGTCCTGCCGGCCATGCTAAAAATTTTGGATTTTATTTGGAAAGCAGTGGGAGAAGCCAGAGATTTAAAGTGGGCTGCACCATATTTTTGTCCTGTGTCAGAGATCACCGAGGCTGCCCTGGGGAGGATCCTCCGAGCCGGGGGCGGGAGAGGGGGAAGGGGACAACAGTGCCAGCGCCCGACCCCGCTTTGTGATCTGCACGGCGGACAGGACCCAAGAGAACGGCCAGCGGCAGGAGCCAGTCGCGAACGCACGATGCGGCGTAGTTCCGGTGGTGTGAAATGTCCCCGAGAGGGCAGATCCATGAGACTAGGTTGTTCGCGACCGCCGGGAGCTGGGGAGGGAAGGAGTGGGCGCCGACTGCGCGGAGCAGGTGGAATCCTCTTCAGGTTGATGGAAATCTTCTAAACGTGGATCGTGATGACGGCTGCACAACCATTCTGTAACCTTACTAAAAACCACGTGATTGTATACTCAAAACGGTCGAACTTTACGGCACAAACTCCATAAAACTCATTTTCAAAAGCTCTAACGAGGTGAGCGAAGGGCTGTTTTCCTTGGGGAGCCTCCGCAGTTGTCAGTCTTCCGCAGGGTTTGTGCCGGTTGGCCCAGCCGCAGTCGCCGGCGGCCGCAACTTCGGGCGTCCATTGGTCGGCCGGCGGGGGGCGGAACCGGAACCGGCTGGAGCGGGGGGCGGGGCCTCGCGCGCGCTGTGGCGGCGGCGGCGGCTGGAGCGGGGCCGCGGTGGCAGGTCCGGGGGCGGCAGCTGCAGCTCGGAGCCCCATGGTGCGCGGCGGTGGCCAGGCCGCAGGAGGAGCCCGAGGCCCCGGCCGCCCCGGCTGACCGCGCGGACCCGAGCGGCCCGGAGCCGCCGCCGCCCGTCGGGCCCCGCCGGGGCGCGGGCTGGCCCGCCATGGGGTCCCTGTTCCGGAGCGAGACCATGTGCCTGGCGCAGCTCTTCCTGCAGTCCGGCACGGCCTACGAGTGCCTCAGCGCCCTGGGCGAGAAGGGCCTGGTCCAGTTCCGAGACGTGAGTGTCGCCCGGGAGACGCGGGCCGCATCTGCCCGCCCGGCCCCGCATCCCGCCTTTCGCTCAGGCCTCCCTTCCGCGGGCTCCCGGGCAGGGGCGCGTCGCTCTCTCCGTGTCGCGGGCGGGGGAGCCGGGGCCCGGCCGACCGGCCAGAGCTTCCGCGGAGCGGGGCCCGAGCCCAGGCAGGGTCCGGGCGTCTGGTCCGCGGCGGCTTTGGCCCGGTTGGTTAGGAACGCTCCGTGTAGCCTTCATCGGCTTCGGGTAGTGCCATTGGATGCTCCGGAGCGCCGGCGCCGTGCTGGGCACTGGGCTAACCGGGAGGGCAAATCCGATGAGGCCCTTTGGAGTTCTTCTGGAACTTACGGGGGTGGCGGAGACAAATATTAAGCAAATAAATACGTGAGCAAAATGTTTGCGGTGAAGGTAAGGAAACCGGATGATGTGCTGGTGAGGAGGTGAGGTTTAGCCAGGGTGAGGCCTGATGGGACAGAGCTGGGCCTGGAAGATCCGGGGGAACAGGGTCCCAGTCGGAGGGAACAGAAAGAGCCCAGAACCAGGGTTAGGAATGAGCTTGGTGAGCGCCTGGAGGGGAAGGGGTTTCTGTCCCTTCGCTCACTGCTGTCTGAAGTGCATACCCCTGCCTCCTAGGGAATGGGAGTTGTCTTCCCAGCAAGTGGTGGTCCGCACTTGTCCGTGTGTCTGTGTACTTGTTTCTTACTTGTTTACACCATGGATGTCAACCCCCAGGGCCAGGGGCCTCTCGTGACTTGTTCACTCCTGATTCCCCGAGACTTAGCACAGCCCCTGCCGTTCGCGGGCGCTAACAGGCACTTGTCAGGGGGACAAGCCTGTATTGAGTGCGTGCCCTGTTCCAGATCGTGTTTCTCGTGCTGGCGACTCTGGCGAGCCGGGTGGACAGGGTCCTTGTGTTCTTGTTGCACACAGCCTGGGAGGAGACAGATAAACACCCTCTCTGGACAGGATCGTGAAAGGAACGAGGCGAGGAAGGGGGAGTGTTAAGCAGGAGCTCGTACTTAGTGACCGAACTGGAAGTCCTTCCAGGGGAACGTTTTATTTCCTGGCCCAACTTTGGTCTCCTGGCTGTTTCCCGTCGTCTTTCTGAGCGGCCCTTCATTTCCAGCGGGAACACCCCTACCCGAGATCTGACTGATATCAGTGACCCTTGGGGCGGCTCCAGAGGAATGCAAGGTCAGGGAGAAAGTCTTGAATGGCAGCTGAGGCTGCAGGGAAGGCCCAGATCTCTTCCTGTTTCCTGGAGCCACTTGGGCGTCAGTTCACGGGACCCGCTTACCTGGTCGGGACCGTGATCGGCCGTGAGTAGCACCCGACGGAGTCGGGAACCAGGAGAGAAACAGGCTCCCTTCTTTATAGCCGGTAGGTTTGTTCCATCCTGTTAGTACTCCAGCCGAGAGACCGATGCTATCAAGCTTAAATCTTAGAGGTTTGAACAAAGGCCCTAATTACAAAGATTCGAGTTTCACTGAGCGTCATTACATCAGGTAGCAGAGTATCCTGGGGTCCTTATCTGGAAATCAGAGAAAAAGAAAGTGCAGACGGAGAGCTCAGCTGTGTGTGTGTGTGTGTGTGCGCGCGCGCATGCGTGTGTGCTGACTGTCAAACAGCATGGGTGCCCAGTGCGAAAGCTCCGTAACATCTGACACATTTCCTGCTCTTTCCTGGGACTCCTCACTGACTTTGCGTTCACTGGCCGGGATTCCTAACGTCAGTCTTTCTGGCTTGCATGGGCTCGATGGTTTCCCCTTTCAGCACTCCTTCTGAGGGCAGGGAGGGGGCGCCGATGAGAAGACTTGGAAACGAAGGTTATTCCCCTAACCAGGCAGTCTCAGTGAAGGGCAGGTTCATCTCCCTCTCCTGACAGTCCGCAGTCTACGAACAATTTTCCCCGGTAGCCCTGGAGCTGCTGGACTAGGAAGAGGACTAGCGTGTGTGTCAGTGAAACCTGCCCCCGCCCCAGCAGCCGCTGCTGGTTGTTCTCGGTTGAAGGTTGTTAGTCTTGGCACCTGGGTGGTTCAGTCGGTTAAGACTTTGGCTCAGGTCACGATCTCATCGTTCGTAAGTTCAAGCCCCACATCGGGCTCTGTGATGTCAGCGCAGAGCCCGCTTCAGATCCTCTGTTCCCCCTCTCTCTGCCCCTCCCCTGCTTGCTCTCTATCAAAAATAAACATTTAAAATAAAAAAAAAAAAATTATAGATCGAAGGTTAGTCTTAACATGAGCCCGCATTAAAATACACCAGTCTCCCCATGGTCTGCGGAGATGCGTTCTAAGACCCCCACTAGATGGGGTGCTGTCCGAAACCACGGATAGTCCCCAACACTGTCCGCGTTATCTTTCTTCCCGTGTGGACGCTGCGGTCCGGTGTCGCTCACAGCTCGGGCAAGGTCAGAGGTTAACAGCAACGGCCCAGTGATGACGACGGACAGTAACGAAGCGTGCGGATGTGTTTGCGAGCATGTGTGTGAGTTACATCTCTGCCGGCTTATCTTCTCGTGCTGTCCTCACCCCTCTTCTTTCGATGATGGGAGATGATAAAACGGCCCTGACGAGACGAAGCGAGGCGAATGGCGCAGGCGCCGCACCCGGCGCTGCTCCTGACCTGGCGGCGCGCCAGTGGGGCCTGGCTGCGGGCGGCCGACACCAGGGAGAGCACCCACTGTGGACCGGGCGCACCACCCCCCTTCCCGTCTTAGCCTAGTCGTCGGGTGACACCGCCTCCCTAAAAAGAAAACAGAAACGAGACTCTGAAGGAAACTGCAAGGCTGAAAAAACCAGGGGACATCTGTGAGATGGCGCGGCGGCGTCGGTCCCACCCAAATGCATTCGTGTCGTTGCCGCCGAAATGGGCCTCCTCGTAAAGAGCCTGCTGTCTGTGGAACCATCGCGTCCACGGGGAGCAGCCAGTGTTTGACGTTGAAGAAGAAAGGCCCCGAGACGGAGGGGGGGGCGGGCGCTTGCAGACCGCTCCTCCTGATGCTTCGCTTCCTGTCCCTCCTGGGCTCTGCGGGTCACGCCTGAGTCGTGACGAACTTGAAAGTGGCCACTGGAGATGAGTTTGAGCCCAGAAATGAATGTGACTGTGACAAGCAGAAGTGAGATATGAATTTTTATCTTATTTCTGGTGAATCCTTTAAAAAAAAAACAAAACGAAAAACCAAACAAGAACTGAGCCTTTGGGGCCGACTCTTCTCAGTTTGGGCGGTTTCACGCCAAGGTCTTGTCGAATTGTGGTTTCTGAGAGTGCCCGGCACAGGCGATGGGGGCGGGCAAGACAGAATTCTTGCCTTTACTGCCTTCCAACACAAGCGATCACTGTAATCTTTTTTTGTTATCAAATAATAAATGTCCATTGTGGGAAATTTAGACAATATAAGAATAAGAGACTAACCTCTGTGTTCACATTATCTAGAAGTAAACACTCCAACTTTTTGGTTAATATTGGTTTAATGTTATTTTTCTAATAATGTTTTAAAATGTACATAGATATTTTCCTATAATTGGAATCACACTGAACGTATCTTTAATTTTTTCCAGACACAAATCAGAACTGATTTCCTCATTTTACTGTATTTTCTTTTATTTTATATATATATATATATAATATATATATATATATATATTTTTTTTATTGTTTTAAGCTTTGTATTGGAAGTAGAGGGAAGGATGTTTGGGAACAGTGAACCCTGGTGTGCCCGTAACAGAAATTCATGGTCCCTCGTTCCAGCCTTCAAATCCCGGGTGTATAATTTCTTTCATAAGTATCTCAATAATTAACTCTAAATGGTAAGGACACTTAAAAATCATAACCACAGGGGCGCCTGGGTGGCTCAGTCGGTTAAGCGTCCGACTCTAGCTCAGGTCATGATCTCACGACTGAGGAGTTCGAGCCCTGCATTGGGCTTTGTGCTGACAGCTCAGAGCCTGGAGCCTGCGCTTCGGCTTCTGTGCGTTCCTCTCTCTGCCCCTCTCCCCCTCATGCTTTGCTCTCTCTCTCAAAAATAATAAATATTAAAAAAATTAAATCAAAACCACAATATCATTATCATACTTAATATTTTTAACAATAATTTCTATTTTTTTAATGTTTATTTATTTTTGAAAGAAAGAGAGTGTGAGCGGGGAAGGAGCAGAGAGAGAGGGAGACACAATCCGAAGCAGGCTCCAGGCTCCGAGCTGGCAGCACAGAGCCCAATACGGGGCTCGAACTTGGGACCGGCGAGATCATGACCTAGGCCGAAGTCGGACACCAGCCAACTGAGCCACCCAGGCATCCCTATAATTTCTATTTTTTTAAAGTTTCATTTAAGTAGCTGCTATACCCAACACGGGGCTCGAACTCACGACCCCGAAGTTAAGAGTCATATGCTCTTCCGACTGAGCCAGCCAGGTGTCCCAGTAACAATTTCTTAATAGAATCCAATACTTAAGTCCTTTAAAACATTATTTTTAATAAGGACATAGTAACCATAATTTTTATACGCCTTTATTGATCTGTATCATAAAATTCGCCCATTTCAAGTGTACATTTCATGGTTTTTTTTAGAGCGTTTACCGAGTTAGGCGTCCATCAGCACAGTCCGGCGTCACTGTGCTTGCTTACAGTTAATCCCAGGCCCGCCTCCAGTCCCAGCCAGTCACTAATCTACTTTCTGCCTCTAGATGTGCCTTTTCGGGACATTTCGTGGGAAGGGAATCACACCATACACGGCCTTTTGTGTCTCCTTGAAAGACGCACTTGCGTTGTGTTTCCAAAAGTCGTCCGCGGTGTTGAGTGCGTCCGTGGTGTGTCCGTCTTCACTGCCGAGCAGTGCGCCGTGGTATGGTGTAGGCCCTAAGCCCTTTAACCAATTTTGTGTCGTTAGTTTTTTCCCCTCTGTCCCCAAAGTAGATGTTCTTCTCGGTAAGTGTGTGTCGGTATCCGGAGGATTTTCCTTCGGTTAATTTTCTTCACGGGATATTTCTGGGCCAAGGGATATTTTTCAGGCTTTTTTGGTAACGGTTGCCAACCTGCTTTCCAGAAAAGCCGTGTTGGCTTTTTACTCCCGCCCAGTTAGCGTGTGAGGATGTACTTTTCCCGAAAGCCTTGCCAGTGATATTTTATGTTTGAAATTGCATTCACTTGTACATTTTAGAAATTTCATAGCAAATTTTTCATCCTTTTCTCAGCTCAACCAGAACGTGAGTTCCTTCCAAAGAAAATTTGTGGGTGAGGTGAAGAGGTGTGAAGAACTAGAACGAATATTAGGTAAGTTTTATTTTATTTTGTTATTTTGGGTGGGGGGATATATTTTAGTAACTTAGTTATTTGTATATAAGCAAGCCTCGTTCACTTTAGAAAAATTAGAAAATCTAGACCAGTGAAAGGGAAAAAAGAATTCCCCATCCTGTACTCCTTACTCTTCGCCGATGAAAGTAAGGGTTCACGTCCGCGACTGTCAGGCTGTTTGTCGTCAGCTCTGTCTTTCACTCAGTGGTACTTCCTGTAACATCTTTTCATGTAGTAAACAGCTGCACCCCTCATCTTTTTTTTTTTAAAGTTTATTTCAAGAGAGAGAGAGAGAGAGACACGTGGGAGGGGCAGAGAGAGAGAGAGAGAATCCCCAACAGGCTCTGCACCGTCAGCGGAGAGGGGCCATGACCTGAGCTGAAACCAAGAGTCAGACCCTCAGCCGGCGGAGCCACCAGGCGCCCCGGACCCAGCATCACTTTTAATGGCTGCTCAGTATTTCGTGAGATTTCCGTGCTGTGATTTATTTAGCCAACCCCTTGTAGTTTATCTTAATGTAAGGCCTTGTATACGTGTTACTTAAAATTATACCAGAGATCAACGGCAGTACGAAATGGCAGATAGATGGGCCTTGTTTGCAAAGGTGTTAGATCAGCGTTGCCTCGATGGTTAACCATCACAGCTCCCTGGCTCAGGGCTGCTTGCTTTATCTGTGAAATCTTTACCATCTTAGCCTAAGATAATCATCACTATCAGTTCTGGCGGAAATGTGGGGAGAGGGAGGGGATGATCTCAGACCACCTACTGAAGTACAAAACTTTTTTTGAGAAGGATGAACAGAGGGGCGCCTGGGTGGCTGAGGCAGTTAAGCGTCTGACTTTGGCTCAGGTCACGGTCTCACGGTTCGTGAGTTTGAGTCCTGCTGTGCTGCTGGCTCAGAGCCTGGAGCCTGCTTCAGATTCTATGTGTCCCTCTCTCTCTGCCCCTGCCCTGCTCACACTCTGTCTCTCTATCAAAAATAAATAAACATTAAAAAATTAAAAAGAAGGATGAACAGAAAAACCTGGGGTGAATGAGCCAAGGAGGGAGGGGGCAGAATATTTTTGGAATGACTTTTTAAAATTTTAACATTTATTTATTTAGTTAGTTTACTTATTTATTTTGAGAGAGAGTGAGAGAGAGAGAGAGGGAGGGAGAGAGAGAATCCCAAGCAGGCTTCCTGTTGTCAGCACAGAGCTGGACACGGGGCTCAATCTCACAAACTGTGAGATCATGACTTGAGCTGAAGTTGGACGCTTAACCAACTGAGCCACCCAGGTGCCCCTCGAATGATTCCTAATAGCTAATAGTTATTGTGGATTTTATCTTTTTAAAATTTATTTTATTATTTTTTTTTATTTGAGGCAGGGGAGGGGCAGAGAGAAAGAGAGGGAGAAAAAGAGAGAGAGAATCCCAAGCAGGCTCCACGCCCAGCGCAGAGCCTAATGTGGGGCTTAATCCCACAACCCCGGGATCATGACCTGAGCTGAAATCAAGAGTCAGACGCTCAACCGAGTGATGCAGGCGCCCTGGATTTTATGTTCTAATTGGAGATTTTTTTAAGACCAAAAAAACCCCTTTTAATAATCTGAAATCTCTTCCTTGCGTACTGTTTGAAGTCCTGATTCCTTGTGTGGCTCGTGTACAATAGAGTGACGTCAGGCTCCTTTCTCTGCAGCGCAGTGAGTCCCAGACAGGCTGGGGGTTAGGCATGAGGTGTTGGAAGGCAGTGACAGCACAGCAGGCCTGGGTAGGACTTCCTGTAGCTTAAACTGTTTCAAAAAGCGTGTAGACTTTAAAAAAGAAAAGAGACCTCCCAAGTAAATTAGGTGTAATCGGTGAAATGATGTGTATCCCGTTTCCGGAAACTTCCTAAGCCCCGTGGTTCCGTTGCTATCCTGGTAGTGAGACACCGCCACCTTTCTTTTTCTCTCTCTCTCAATCAAATAACCGGTAAAACTTCTCCAAGATACCATATCTGGTTATGACCTTACCAGGCGTTGTGGCTTGCATCCTAAGTAAGGACAAGGATGCTTCGTGGAGCTGAAAACGTAAAACTAAAGGAGTTAAGGTAATTTTGCCTGGTTCGCTGTGAGTTTTATGAACCTGGCCGTGGCCGTCAGTAGGGAGGCGGCGCGGGCTGTCCTCAGTCAGGCCGGCCCGGCCGGGGGAAGTGCCGCCGCCACCCCCCCCCCGCTGGGGACGATCCCGGCCTCTCCCTGGGTTAGTCCTGCGCTGCCCAGGGTGTCTGTGGCCTTCTTTAACCGGAGTTGCAGAAATGAAGGAGACCTGGGAGGCGTCAGGAAGTGTTTGTCGGGCTACGGTCGGTTCTGTCACCACGTGCTCACCTCTGTAGGCCATGTCATTTTGCAGATCTTTGGAAACGAGGCTGTAAAGGGCTCTTTATATGGCAGTTGGACTAAGCCAGACTTGTGCGCGTTCAGACTTTCGTTTGAGGCGACCCAGGAATGGCTGGGGTGGAAAATGTTCTGTCCGAAATGTCTCCGAGTGAGTTTCTGAGTCTACTCTGTTTACCTTTTATTCCCACAGCGTATTTGGTGCAGGAAATTAACCGAGCCGATATTCCCCTTCCGGAGGGAGAGACCAGTCCTCCTGCCCCGCCTCTTAAGCAAGTCCTGGAAATGCAGGTAACGTGTTTCTGGAGAAGCTGTTTTAGGTCACTGACCTCAGACAGCGCTCGTCCACTGAGTTTATATCGTCCAGGGCTTGTCAGGGTTTCTTCTCAAAACCGTGGAGTGAAAGATTGCAGAACAGTGCTATGGTTAGCTCTCCAAGTTTTGTTTTTTGCTTTTAGTTTTGAGAGACAGAGAGAGAGAGAAAGAAGTGGGACTTGAGCTCAACCGAAGTGAGATTCGAGCTCGCCTGAGATGGGACTTGAACTCACGAGCTGTGAGACCATGACCTGAACCGAAGTTAGATGCTTAGCAGCTGAGCCACCGAAAAGCCCAGCCCTCCAAATTTTAAGTGTTATTTAGTTTTCTTTTTAAATGTGAGATGCATGCCCCCTTTCCAGGTGGTGTTGAACTTAATGAAAATCCGGTGGTGAAATGGGGCGCTTAGTCATGGCGTGTTTCCGAAATCGCATCCCAGCCTCATCCGGGCTTTAGCAGGCCCCTCCTGGTGCAAGTACGGGACTCTTCAGTCCTGTGCCCTTTGCATTCTCCCAGAGACTCACTGACCTCGCCTCCAATCCTCAGAAGCGAGTATGAAGGTGATAGGTTATTCTGGGTCGGCAGCAAATAGAATTCCTTGTCCCTGAATTCAGTGTCTCGGGTGTTGGGGATACAGTTCATCGCACCGGGAGATAGAGTGGAGCCCCGTAGAGCTCTCCCGAAACGGTCAGTATTGTGTAGCCGGGACCGTTCCGCGGCCGGCCGCCGTTCATCTGGGAGGAAGTCGTTTGACCTCCGTTATGTGAGTGGACTTGCGAGAGAATTGTGCGGTCAGATGAGTCGAAAGCCGTCATCTGGTTTCGCCTGTTTGATGGGTTGTTTGTGACATCATGACAACTTTAGTGATTACCGAGTGTTGATAGTTTTCGCAAGGCAGAGCACAAGTAGTGGAGGCAGTGTGTCCAGGGATTTGTTTGCATACGAGCTTTCAGCGAGTCAGTGATTTCTTCTACAGAGCTCCGCCTCTCTTGTTCGAGTCCTTAAGCATCGTTACAGAGGCTTGCTGTGTCACCGATTATTACAGAAGATTTGTCCTCGGGCAGTCTTCAGCCCAATTAATTGCACATTTAGACTTTTTTTTAAACTTAAAAAAATTTTTTTAATGTTTATTTATTTTTGAGAGAGAGACAGAGTGTGAGCGGGGGAGGGGCACAGAGAGAGAGACACACACAGAATCGGAAGCAGGCTCCAGGCTCCAACCTGTCAGCACAGAGCCCGATGCAGTGCTCGAATTTCCAGATTGCGAGATCATGACCTGAGCTGAAATCAGATGCTTAACCGACTGAGCCCCCCAGGCGCCCCTATACATGCAGACTCTCAAGCTAGAGCCTACGAATATATATGCTCAGAAAAGGTGACCTCAGTTTCTTTCTGTGTTGCAAATAAAAGGAAAGGTAGGCTTGAAAGAAGAAGGCAGTGGATAGGCAGACGAGGGAAAACCCAGACGCGTGGTGGGAGCTGGGATCAGGCCAGCGCAGCCTAGGGACCTCCGTCGTGCGAGGCGTGGGCTTCGCGGGAGTTCCCTGAGTCAACACGAAACAGTAAGCGGTGGAGCTTTGAAGTCTCCGCACGCCTCCACATCCTTGTCTGACTCTCGGCTCCTGGCTTGTTCACGCCCTGCCTGGCTTTAGTGTGTGTGAAAAAATGATGAGAAGTACGCTCAGAACGGACCTGTCCTCATAAGCAACTGCCCTTTGGTTTTAGGAGCAGCTGCAGAAGCTCGAGGTTGAGCTGAGAGAGGTCACCAAGAACAAGGAGAAGCTGAGGAAGAACCTGCTCGAGCTGATCGAGTACACGCACATGCTCAGAGTGACAAAAACCTTCGTTAAACGAAACGTGGAGGTGCATTTCTTTTGTAAAAATCTCCTTCCCGTAAGGTTTCTCCTTCGGTTAGCCATTATCAAAGAGGTACATTTTGACCTGAGCTTTATTTTTCAGTCGGATTATATGACATTAAAAAAAAGGTGTCAAGCTTTTCCCAGTGTTGGTTGGTTTAGCAGTAACGATACTTCCTCTCTGTAAAATCTTTAGTTTGCAGTTGAAAAAAATCTTTTTATGTTCTCGAGGGAAAAAAACGGGAAAGTAGAGGTTGAACTCTAAAATTTAGGTGTTTTTTTTTTCTTTTTCTTCACCAAATTGCTAAAAGTAAAGGAATTAACAAAAAAAAAAATCTTCATAAGAGTAGAAAGAGTCTACATAATAGTACTGTCCTCAGCTGAGTAGCGAGGGGAGTCTGTCCTGTCGAGGCTATTTCATTTGGCGTGGTGACATCTGTCTCCAAGCAAGGCAGTGACATAAATTGTCACTATACCTCTGGTGAACGAGCTCAGGTAGCTTATAAAAAAGGCTGGGGGAACGATCACTGTTTACCAGAACTGTGTTCCACGTCTGAGTCGTGTCGGGGCGTCGGTGCCCAGATCCGGCACCCGGTTGGGCTGCCCCATAAATTTGTTTGGAAACATGACTTGGGGAGGAAAGTGTCACTTTTAATGAGACACACTTAGTTTCTATTTCTTCGTAGTTTGAACCCACTTATGAAGAATTCCCTCCCTTAGAGAACGATTCCTTGCTGGACTACAGCTGTATGCAGAGGCTGGGAGCCAAACTGGGGTAGGTGACAACCACAGGGGGGCCGAGCGTCACTGTCCTTGTCATCGGTGGAGGGGTGAAAGCTGCCATTGGAAGGCCTGTGATGGAGTGAAAGAAAGTGCATGTCTGTTTAAGAAAACACTGTACTCCTGTGTTTGCTGAGTTGGGTTATTCAGCTGTATTGACTTTTTAGCTGAATACCGTGGGGATTTCTCCTTTCAGTGTAATGAGCCAGAAAGAAGGAACGTTTGTGCCGTCCAGTGTTACCCCAGTGAGCCTGCAGTAATTGGTCGGCGAAGCGTCAAGTCCTGTTTTGTTTGCTGGAAACATAGGGGCTAAACTGAGTTAATTAATTTTTAATTTTTTAAAATGTTTAGTTTTGAGAGAGCCAGAGCGTGAGTGGGGGAGGGGCAGAGAGAGAGGGAGACACAGAATCCGAAGCAGGCTCCAGGCTCCGAGCTGTCAGCACAGAGCCTGACGCGGGTCAAATCATGACCTGAGCCAAGATCAAAGTTGGACACTTACCAACTGAGCCTCCCAGGTGCCCCAGCGATACATTTGAAAGGATGTTTCAAAAATTTTTTACCCAGCATTTAGGGTGTTTTGCATTTAGAGGGCTTTCTAGATATCTTTTCACCATTTTTCCGGAAATGAAAGTCTCCGTTTCTCCTTTTGATGCTCTTTGAGGATTCATTGCTTTTCCGTGGACTACAGCTTGCTTTCTTTGCCTCACAGGTTCGTATCTGGCCTAATCAACCAAGGGAAAGTCGAAGCCTTTGAGAAGATGCTGTGGAGGGTCTGCAAAGGGTACACCATCGTGACCTACGTGGAACTGGACGAGCCCCTCGAGGACCCCGAAACTGTGAGTCAGTGTCCGATCACCTTTCAACCAGGACAGACTGACAGCAGCGTTGGGGGTGCGGTGTGCAAGGAGCCACTTGAGAGTGGGGTGTTCACCTGATGCCTCATCGTCCCCGAACACCTCCGGGTGTAGCTCTGGAGTCCGGGCGTTCCTCCTGGATGGCAGCCAGGAGGTCACCCGAGCCGCGCTGCTCCTGTCCGAGCCTCAGACCCCACGGAGGCTCCCCGCGTCGCACCGCAGTGCCGTTCGTAGCGGACGGTCTAGTTCGGAATCACAGTTTGGATCCGATTGTCCCATCTCTGGTCTCCTTCATTCCGGCACAATTTCCCAGTCTTTTCTTGACTTTCATGACCCTGACATTTGGAAATTATTACGGATCAGTAGTTGTTGTTTTGTATAATGTCCCTGCATTCGGGTTTGTCTGATATTTTCCCGGGATTAGATTCAGGTCACGGGGCTTTTGCAGAAGTGATGCCCTGTTCTCCTCGCTGCATCCTAGCGGGTGCACCACCTAGTTTGTCCCGTTGCTGGTAACGTTCGCTTTGGTCACTTGGCCGAGGTGGTGACTCCTAGGCTTCACCGTGACGTGTGATTAAGAAGTGTTTTAGGGGAAGTGCTTTGAAAGTCCGTGTCTATCCCATTCCTCACCACATTTTCAGTTCATTATTTCCCATTTGATTCAACGAGTTATACTCTGCTACTGGAATTATTTATTTTGATTTTCAAATTCTCTGGGCCACTTGGGGCCCATTCAGGCTCGCTTTCATGTCCTTTTTCCATACCGCCATCATTTCGGAGCCCTTCCTTGTGCTTTTGAGCACAAGCTGTCCAGATTCGTTTTGTAACGCCCTCACACAGCCGCGGAATCGGCCGTTTTTCTACGAGCCTGGTTCTCTTTAGTGGAGAATGGTGTTTAGAGGCCAAGGTGTGGTCTCTGGGTGTGCCCGCTGTTAATTGAGGTGTCAGTGTTTCCCGGTCTGTCACTGGAAAGCCCTAGGACACACGCACACACACACACGACTTTATTTCTGTACCCGCGCGACTATATTGAGAACTGTGAGGTCACATCCAGTTCCATCCAGCACCACGGACTCAGTCTCAGTTCCTCCATTTCTGCTTTTGTAACTCTTTTCTTTGATGGTGAGAAACTGGGCTCCTGTCGTCGTCAATATTTTTACTTACTTTTAATCCCCTTGCATGTAACCAACCTTCCTGTCAGTCTGTGATCTCTGCCGCCCCCTCTCCTCCCCGTGCGGAGCCCTGAGTTCCCCGTCCCGGGTGGGCCACTGGCGTGGGTTCCCTCCTCGCCCTGCCGGGGCTGCACCCCTGCAGAGAGGCTCTGCTCACCTTGCTTGAGTTCCGACTCTGCCCAGGCCGTTGTTGGTTTCCCCTCCTTCTGGGTCCGTCCCTGCACGTGCACTTGAGGCTTTAGGACTGAAGTATTCAGGAAGGGAAGTAGAGGGGCAGGAGGGAGAAAGACCGTAATCACTCTTTAAATTCTCCATGGTTCTTTTTTTTTTTTTTTTTTTCAGATTTTACAATAAACATGACTGTTGCTCTAAATGAGGATGATCTATTAAAGGTAGAAAAGGAACTTCGGCTTCTTAATTTTGAGGAAAGGGTTTGTGTTTTTTCCCCCCCCTAAATTTGCCTCAGGAATTTTGGCTGCAAGATTACTGTAGGTCCCGTAGTAGTTTTGACACATAAAGAGGAATTTGGCCCTGAAATGGATTTTCATAAGGCTTAGCCTGAAAAAAACGCGCGTGTTCAATATAACGCGTGAAAATCTAATCAGTCAACCTGTGCTAGCTGTCCACCTGGGGTATTTTCTACTCTCTGTGGCTCCTGTACCTGCTGGTGGCAGGCTGTCCGCTGTCCTCAGCTGTGACCTTTATCGCCTCTGTCTGTGAGCTGGAGACGGAAACCACGCAGCAGTAGCGTTACCTACTCTCCTGAGCTTTTTCTTTTCCTTTATGTATTTATTTTTTAAAGACAGAGGGAGAGGAGCAGATGAAGAGAGAGAGGGAGAATGCGAATGAGCCTTAAGCAGGCTCCATGCTTCGCTCGGCTCGGAGCCTGACGACGGGCTCGATCCCACAACCACGAGATCATGACCTGAGCCGAAACCAAGAGTCGGACCCTCAACCGATGGAGCCGCCCAGGCGCCCCTTGAGCTTTTCCTTTATGAAGAGAACCTGCCGGTCGTTCTCATGCAGAACTTTTACTCAAGCTAAAACTTTTTTCTATGTATTTCAGAGCTCTTTTATGGCAAGCTTTTACCAACTGTGAGGAGGGGCATTAAGTATCTGTGAAGAAATACAGAGAAGCGGGTTAGAGAGATGTGTATCTGGAAAGTACAGCAACTTTCCGTGATCGCAAAGGAAATGCGTGCTGGTCGTGAGGAGAACACCCGTCCCCCGTGGTCCTGTTCACAAGAGCCGCTGCTGACGTTGCAAAAAATTGTTTAATGTTTATATTTATATTAGAGAGAGAGAGAAAGAGCACAAGCGGGGGAGGGGCAGAGACAGAGGGAGACACAGAATGTGAAGCGGGCTCCAGGCTCTGAGCTGTCGGCACAGAGCCCGACGCGGGGCTCGAACTCGTGAACGGTGAGATCAAGACCTGAGGAAGGACGGACTGGGGCTGAAGGAGGACGCTTAGCCATCCGAGCACCCAGGGCTGCTCCCCCCCCCCCCCCCCCCCACTGCTGACATCTCGGTGTGTTGTTCTTTTAGTGCTGGTTCTGGAGAGGATAGGGTGTTCGGTTTGGCACCTTCCTCTCCGGTTCTAGAATTTGTGTGTAGTGTCAGGTTTAGTGCCTTTCGGGTTGGACATCTGATCCCTTAGCATCATTACGGTCCCCGGAGCTTACTTCTGCCCATTTCCCCCTTGTCGGTCTGGTTTTTAGATGTGGAAGCTAGACCCCAGTGACCTCACCGGGTTCTAGGATTTGTGTTTCATTTTGTGAACGGTCCTGTGCTTTCTTAGGCCCGAGGTGGTTGACACAGTACTTTTGTTAAAATTGTTACGGAATCTTCGAGGTCAGGTTTACTATAAATGCCATTTCTTTCTTCGCCCCAGTTTTGTTTCTTCAGGTACTTAGTGTGAAATAATTGTAGTTTACAGAAAAGTTGCCAGAAGAGAAGAGACTCGTCATACCCCTTCACCCGCATTTCCCTGTCGCTAACAGGCTCCCACATTTGCTCTGTCGCCCGTGCGCTCGCTCTGGGAGTCTCTCCCCATTTTCACTAGGCTCTTTGTATGCTTTCTGCAAGGAAGCCATAAAGCTGGCTCTGTCACCCCTGAGTTACTGCAGCGCGGGTACCCCCTGGCAAGGACACTCGCACACAGCCCCCGTGGGCCCCTCCGGAAGAGGGAGAGAGCACGGCGCAGGTCTCGTGAGCGATCCTAACTTGCCGTCTCCTGGCAGTCTGCCCTCCTTCCTTGCTGAGCTGGCACCCTCCCTGGGCCTGCAGTCGCGTCTGGAACAGGCCGACCCCGTCCCTCTGGGCCGTTTGAGGTTTTGTCACCACCAGACACAGGCCGTGTGTTCTTGGCAGGGACGCCGTGGACTTGGCGCTCTGGCCGCCTCAGCACCTCCGGCCGGGCACGGGCGTGTACTGTCGACCTGGTCACGTTGCTGTCTGCCAGGTTTCTCCACTTTCCTGTCACTGCGTTGCCCTTCGCGACCGATTAGTAACTCGGGAGGAGGTATTCCAGGTGGGGCTAGTGTTCCGATCACCAGCCTGTCCACCACCTGAGCGTCCATTGGCGACTGTCCAGTCTGCCACCTCCGTCATGGTTGCCGCTTGGTGAGTCCTTATTTCCGTCATTCCTTCTGTACTTCCCAGTGGTTCCGCAGAAGGTAGCGCTTCCCCCCTCGCATCCATGGACTCTCGGATTCCTGTCGTACTTAATGACTTGAAATCTGTTAGGCTCAGTGTTTGTTTGGTTGCCCAGATTGTCCCTGGTTTGGCTCCTGAAGGCACCTACATGCTTGTTCCTGTGTCGTGTGGCCTGTGGGTAGCGCTCACCGAGCGGCACTCCCTTACCTTCTGGCACCGCAAGACGTTCCAGCTTCGTCTCGGGCTCTCTGTGCCGCAGCCTGGAACCGGCCATGTCTCCAGGGACCCCTGGCTCCTTTTAGCGGACGGTGTTCACAGAGATCTGGGTGCTTGAGTGCTCACTGCGTACCGGAGTGTCGTTGCTTCTGGGCCTTTCCAGCAGCAGCGCACACACGCATGCATACACGTGTGCACACACACACATGCACACACGCGCACACATGCGCACGTCTGTAACCACCTCTGTGGCTAACTGTGCCTATCGATATAAAGCCATGTGCACCAGCTAGAACTTAAAATTCTGATCAGTTCTTTCTAGACTTAACTGTTTTCCAGTGTCTTTTCTGACAGGGAGAAATCTGACTCCCTCCCCGTTATCCTCAATACGTTTCACGAATCGCTCAGTTTATGGATTTATTCCGTGTAGCCGATCTCCTAAGCACGTCAGCCGTCTCCTGCACTCCCCTGGCCGCCCTTTCTCCCTGCCTTGGGGACCCGCCTGCCTGTGCTGCTCGGAGCTTCCTCAATCTGTTCCCCTGCCTCCTGTGGCCAAGGGATCAGTTCTTGGATGACTTCTCTCCTCTCTCTGCCCCTAGGGATCCTGTGTAATTTCACAGCTTTAACTACTACCTCCCAAATGTCTATCTAGAACTTGGACCTCTCCCCTCAAAAACAGACTTTCCTATATAACTGGCTTCTCCGTGTCTCTTTTAAGAACCTCGAAGACAGTTCCGCCCAAGGTCTGCCTAAAACTGGACCTCCTGATCTTTCCTCCCACACTGCCCTGCCAGGCGTGTGGCTCCTCAGTCCTTCCGACTGCTCAGCCCGGAGTCTTGGGGGTCGTCCTGACTCTCCTCCCACACCTCGTGTTTAATCCCGTAGTGGGGTGATTGGCTCTGGCCTTTCTCGTCGCCTCAGCTGCCACCACCCTGCTCCACACCTCAGGGACGTCATTCTGCAGGAGCCTCTGTCCTGAGCCCCTGCTCCAGCCGCTGCCCCACTGAGCTCTCTCCTGCCAGCATCCAGAGCGATCCCTGTAAGATCATGTCACTCCTCTGCTTAAAACCTTCCAGCGGCTTCCTGTCTCACTTGGCAAAACGCCCAGAGCCTTGCAGTGCCTGCACACGGCCTCGTCACGTGTCTGACCTGTCCACGCCCCTTCCATGTATGGCCTGCTTGCCTTCCCTGCACCTGCTTCTCTGCGAGCTCTTCTGGGCCTCGGAAGGTCCTTCACTCGGTGGCCGCACGGCTCCTTCCCCTCCTTCTCCTCCTCTCCCCCCTTCCCCCCTTTCCCCCCCTTCCCCCCCTTCACGCCTTTAAGCTCCGAAGCCCCTTTCTCAGGGAGGCCTTCCCTGCTCTCCCTGTTTAAAATCGCCATCCCCGGGCTCCCCTCCCCTTCTCCTCTTCCAGTTCTGTTTTCTTTGCCACATTTATGGCCATTTGGTATACCGTGTTTTCCTTGGTGTGTCTCGCGGCCAGCTTGACTACAGGGTCCCCACCCGTCCCGCATCAGGGATTTTTATCTCTTTTGTTGAGTTCTGTATTCCTAGCCCCTAGAATGGTGCCTGGGAGATAGGCCAAAAACCGATTCAGTTTTATCCGGAGGGTATTTGTAAGTACGGTTACTTCTCAGTATTTACGGTAGCTCTGTAGGGTCTCCACGAGCACAGAATGACCCTGAACCACCGTCCTAGCGGAAATGCAGGCTTAGGTTGCCGCAAGCCTCTGGTCACATTTTTGTCCCCCAGCCAACGACATCCTTGTTCTAGGTGTGTTTCTATTTAATGTGTGTTATTGATTCGTGAAACGCTGAACCCTGCCAGCAGCGCCACGCCTCCCGCCCGAAGCAAGCTTATCTAACACAGCCGTTCTCTGCGAGGCGGTCCCTGCCTCCTTGGGCTCAGCGACACGAGCTGGCATGTCAGCATTCTGCCCGAGGACCATCTTAGATCATGAAACCGCCAACAAAGAGCACAGAACCGTGAAAACTGTGACCCTAACCAAACCTGGCAAGGACCCGTAGGCACAGGATGAGGGGGGCGAGAGGGCAGAGAGGTGCCCGCTTGACCTCAGCCGGACTTCGCACTTGAGCGGCTCGAACTTCGGGCTGTTCCGCGGTGTCTGTAAATGACCAAAGCCACGGCCGGTACCGTTCCCGGGGTCAGGAGCGCAGTGTCTGTCTGCGGATGCTGGGACGGCGGCGTCTGCTGCAGGAGCGAGCCAGCGAACTGGGCACTGGAGTCCCCACCGCCAGGGTTTCAGAGACCGCGCCCCGGAGTAACAGCGGCCCCCGTTTGTTCTTTCAGGGAGAAGTCGTGAAGTGGTATGTGTTTTTGATATCCTTCTGGGGAGAGCAGATTGGCCACAAGGTGAAGAAGATATGTGACTGGTAAGAGCGCGAAACGTCGTGTCTCTTGTGTCTCCTTGTGCTCAGCAGCCCCTGGTCTCCCTCACAAATCCCTGCCGTGTTTGAAGGGAGGTGCGGTGGGTGCGAAGCCTGCTGCGTTCTGTTATGTATCTTTGCTGTGATTCCATGTTTGTTTGTTTTTAAGTGTATTTCTTTTAAGAGAGAGAGGAGGAGGAGGAGGGGCAGAGAGAGAGAGTAGAGAGGATCCCAAGCAGCCTCCGTGCTGTCAGCACAGAGCCCGACGCGGGGCTCGATCTTACAAACTGTCGGATCGTGACCTGAGCCGAAATCAGGAGTCAGATGCTCCACCGACCGGGCCACTCAGGCGCCCCTGTGACGTGATGTTTTTAAACATCTAATTAGTCACCTCTTGCCGGTGTTACACTTAAAATAATTTAGAAGTAGGGATCGTTTTTAATAACATTCTTAGATTTTATTTTCCCTTTGGGAATCAGGGATTGAGAACAACTGGAGAAGGAACCGAATTTTACTATTTTGTGCCTTCCCGGGACTTTGAGCCCACAGAGGCCTGTCTGCCATCACTGGCGTATGGTTCCTCGTTTGCCCGGCGTACGGCAGCTTCCTCCTCGCACCGTGGGGAGGAGGCCTGGCGAGTGGTGAGGAATGAAGACCTGGATTCAGGGTCCGGCTTCACGGCCCCCTCCGTGGGCGAGCTGGGCAAGTCGCCACGGCCAGGCGCCCTCCCTGTAAGCGGAGCGGCAGGTTCCCGCCTCACTGGGCTTCAGGACCGAGGCCGCAGACAAAACGTCCCCGTGCAGCAGCGGCCGGGGAGCGTCACAGTGGAAATCTCTCTGGGACTTGTTCCTGTCAACAATGGAAAAATTAGAAAAGCCAAACAAAAAAGTCAGAAGAACGCCCTTTGTTTCTGGATGGCTTATTTCTCGTGGCGGTGAGGGCGGGGCTCGGGTATTTCCTTTATAAAGCCTTTCCCAGAGTGGGATACTCTGTCACTGGTGGTATGCAAGGTAATTTTATGTGTTACATGGGCAAACGTGTTGTTACTTTCATAGAGGTGTATTCAGTGTTACTCCGATTATTAGAAAAACTATCACTGGTGCACAAACCCATGATTTCATAGATGGTATTGCTTAGGATAAGGCTAGAGCGAGTATTTAATTTTAATAGTCGGAACTTAGAATGTTACTTATGCAGGCAGGTCTCAAGGCAGATGGAAGACTGCAGTAGGGAGGCACACCTCAGTGTGTTCTGGGGGCCACGCAGCCCCCCAGGAAGATGGGCCGTGGGAGGTGAGGGAGAGGCTCACTGCACCGCGTGTCCAAAGCAGTTGCTAGGAAACCACAGCTTTTTCTCCCCTCCCTTTATTTTCTCTTTCTGTTAAAATGTAACGACTATTGTGTGTTCAAACTTGTTCAATGAGTTCCCAGCCCAAGGATCAGGGTGGATTTCAGAAAGTTGGAATGGGGAGCGCGCTCCGGGGACGATTGGGGGCAGGAAGGGAACGCGGAACCAAGAGAGTGCCGAATGTGTTGAAGGCCGTAGACGATTGTCGAGTGTCTGTGTGTGCAGGGCTCGGCACGGGCAGGCGCCTCTGGCTGCACCTTTTTCTCCCGGCCGGCTGCTCTGGCTCCGTTTTGGAGGGAGAGGTGTCCACGTGGTGCACCTGAGTTCGGTTCCAGCATTTGCTGTAGCCTCTCGTGGTCCCGGCGGGCGTGAGACTATTGCGTTCTGTCTTCTAGTTACCACTGCCACGTTTACCCCTACCCGAATACAGCTGAGGAGCGCAAGGAGATTCAGGAGGGGCTCAATACCCGGATTCAGGACCTCTACACTGTGAGTACACCGGGGACTGTCGCCTCCTGCCCTGAGGCGTGTGCACACCGTTTCCAAGTCCGTTCACTTTGTTTTTCAACATGGAAACTGCTGGTTGTGGAGAAATCAAGATATTTTTGGGAGATGGGAAGGTGACGCACCTCGCTTCCCTCCGTGGAAGTTTTATCGTAGCCTCCTGGAGAAGTCTAGGTGGTGACAGTGGGGCGTTAGAGAAGATCCTCCGGTCGCCCCAGGAGGCAGGTGGCCCGTTGAAGGTGGTGCCTGCCGTTTCGCCTTTGCTACTTCCGTTACCGTTCCTCCTCGTGTCAGCGAGGACCCTGGGCGCCGAGAAGTCGACTCCCACCCACTAAAGCAGAAGGGGGTTTCGGGCCCGAATGACAGGGTGGAGTTGGCGGCTCCGGCTGGGAGTGAGGATGGGAGCTCCGTGCTGGCACCAGGATGGCAGCGCGCGACCACCTCCTGCGTCCTGGGGGCTGCGTCCTGGAGGGGCGGCCCCCGAGACAGAGCGTCCGACCGGCTGGGCTGGTTCCCGCCCGCCACCCGGTGGTCCCGGGGGCCGGTGCCGGAGACAGAAGCTGGGAAGGCCGTGTCGGTTCCCACGCAGGTGCTCCACAAGACCGAGGATTATCTGAGGCAGGTGCTGTGCAAGGCCGCCGAGTCCGTCTACGGCCACACCATCCGGGTGAAGAAGACGAAGGCCATTTACCACATGCTGAACATGTGCAGCTTCGACGTGACCAACAAGTGCCTCATCGCCGAAGTCTGGTGTCCCGAGGCCGACCTGCACGAGCTGCGCCGGGCGCTCGAGGAGGGGTCGGTAAGGCGGCCGGGACCGGACGGAGGGACCGGGGCTGCTCTGGGGACGCCCGAGAACCCGGGAGATGCCGAGCAGGAGCGTGGGAGTGTCCGGAAGCGGGGAGAGGGCTGTGCCGACTCCTGTCCTCGCCCGAAGCCCCGGGGAGCCCGTCATCCCAGGGCACGCCTGTGCAGGTGCGCGCGGCTTTCATCAGCCCTTCTGGTCGCGCGGTTAGAAGTAAACCATACATGTACCAAAGAGGCGCAGTGAGGTGGCTTCCTCCTACCCTGTCACCTCAGAGACCGAGGGCTGTTTTCTGCTGGGTCTTCGGGTTTCTTAACCGTAATAAGCACGTACAAATGGTGTCTTTCTTTCACGAAGGTTGCGTGTCATTCTTTCTGTTCTTTTCACTTAGTAGAACTTCCCTGCTTTTTATACTATTTAATACTTCGCTGTATGAACGTGCCATGACCTGGTGAGCCCGCTTCCTGCTCATTTAGGCGGGGCAGGGCGGGGCGTTACCAGTACCACCGCAGGAACCGCCACTTGGCCGTGGCGGCTCGTACGCACAGATCTGTTGGACAAACGCCCGGATACGGAATTGCTGGATCACTTTTGCTGGGTGGTGGCAGCTACTGCATTTCTCTTATTTTGAATGAGGCTAAAAGTCTTTGATCAGGGACGCCCGGGTGGCTCAGCCGGTTAAGTGTCCGACTTCAGCTCAGGTCATGATCTCATGGTTCGCGAGTTTGAGCCCCACGTCGGGCTCTGTGCTGACAGCTCGGAGCCTGGAGCCTGATTCAGAGTCTGTGTCTCCCTCTCTCTACACCTCCCCTGCTTCTGCTCTCTCTCTGGGTCAAAAACAAATGAACATTAAAAAAAAAAATCTTTTTTCTTTAAGAGTCTTTTGAATTTTCCTTTTTTTATGAGCTCTGTGTTCTTCTGCTTTGCTCATCTTCTACTGGGTTTTTTTTTTTTTCTTACTAGTTTCTGTTGCCTCTTTGTGACATGAGAAAAAATATTATCCCCAATCTGTCACTCGTCTTTTGATGTTTCTGTTTGTTGGCTTGCTTTGGTCGTGTAGAAGTTTTTTTGTTAAATATAGTTGAACGTCTCCATTTGCTTGTATGGCTTCTGAACTTTGAATAGGCTTTTCCCCTCCCGGCCACGGGGTCCGTCTCCCGTTCCTGTGGGGGTTTTTCCTGCAACACTGGTATCGAAACTCAGTTCTTCATTGGAAATAATAGGTTTACATATTTCAAGTGACAGCTAAAGAAACAGGTGTTCATATGAGGTTTTCTAGTTATTCATGTTGTTTCGTCTCATAATTCTTTGCTGGCACAAATGGACTTGACTTTTCTTAGAGGAGGGCTGGCTGTCGTACATACGACCAGCCAGTTACCGTGTTTCTGGTGTTGCTGAAAACCAGCTGGTCTCCCTGCATCCCCCGTACCTGCGGGCCGGCTGAGGTCTAGGCGATGCCTTTTGCCGCCAGTGGGAGGGAGGTGGACGGGGACACCAGCAGTACTGGCGCTTCCCGCGTCCCTGGTTGCTCTGGCCGTTCTCCGAGTCCTGAGCAGGGGCTCATGGGAGCAGCGCTCTCTGAGTCCTCACGTGTCCGGGGTACCTTTATGATCAGAAGTTCGTCGTTTGGAAAGAAAATCCTTGTCTCATGTTTTAAAATTTTTGTTGTTGTTTTCCACGGGTGTCTTAAACATGTGATTCCATTTCGTTCTGGCATGGTGTTGCCAACAAAGAAGCCTGATGTTAATACAATTTTCCTTGTAAGTCTTGGTACTTTTTTTTTTTTTTTTTTTTTTGCCTACATGCTCAAGGATTTTTCCTTTTTCCTTAGACACCAGTAATTTTACTAGACTGTCTCGATACGCCATTCCGGGTTGGTATTCTCAGATACACAGTGTGCTCTCTTTAACAAACGTTTCCGAAAAATTCTCAGCTACAGTTTTTAGTATTGGTTCGTTCTCTTGGTCTGGTTTTCTCCTGTAGGACCTGCTGTTACATTTAAGTTAAACCTTCTTATTTTCAGTGTTTGCCACTTTTCCTTGAATCCTTTTTGTCTTCCTTTACTTCTTTTTGATTTTTTAAAAATTTCCGTTCTTTTGCCTATTTTTCCTGCAGTATTATTACCAGGAAGGTGTCTTCACCTTGGAGTTTCTTACAGTTTTATCTCTTTTCTGCATATTTTTTCTTTTATTTCTAATTGTTTCCTGAGTTCTGTTACCTCATTTCAGACTCTTATTCTGCTTTGTGGGACTTTTTCATGTCAGGTATTGTTTCTGTACTTTTTTTGCTCACTTTGAAATAGTAGGTTAAAATTTTGTCTCTTTTGCGAGTATGTCTCTGTTGCATGCTTTCATTGTTCAGAGGGGTATTGTTCTGCTCGGTTGTTTTTACTGTAACTTTATATGAGGTCTGATCTTTTGATCACTTTTAAATGAAATTAGTTTTTCTGAAATGTGTTTAAATATTCAAGGAAACTGTATTAGACATAACATATATTCATATATAAGGGTATATATTCAAGATACTAAAGGGAACTCTACGTTACATATAATGTAAGTACACCATCTATTTATATATTAGTTTTGCAGAATATGTTGAAGATACTCAAGAGGGGTGCCCGGGCGGCTCAGTGGGTTAAGGCTTTGGCTCTTGATTTCAGCTCAAGTCGTGATCTCACGATTGGGCTCTGCACTGACAGTGTGGAACCTACTTGGGATTCTCTCTCTCTCTCTCTCTCTCTCTCTCTCTCTCTCTCTCTCTCTCTCTCCCCCCCCTCCTTCCCTCCCTCCCTCCCTCCCTCCCTCTCTCTCTCCCCCTACCCCATGCTCTCTGTCTTTCTCTAAAATAAATAAAATTAAAAAAAAAAAACAGATCCTCAAGGGACTTGTAAAAGGGGGCAGTTTCAGGAGCACTCCCTAACTTCACAAAACTTTTTTCTTTAATACTTTTGAGCTCCTGGATCCGAGGTTTCCTCTCTCCGTCTCTTATCCGGGCCTTCTCTTTCTCGGCTCTCCCGTCAGCGGGGGGCCCCGTGGTGGGAGGGAGCCCTGGCCCGTCTGTCCCCGAGTTCAGGGGGGCTGCACTGTGTGGCCCCGCGGACCTCACCGGGGCGGACCCCTCGCCCTCACCCGCTCTGGGACTGGACCAGAGCCCTTCCCGGTCGCAGCCGCTTTCCTTGGCTCGGCCGCTGTGCTTTCCAAGGAAGGCTTTTGGCTCATGCGGGACATTCTTTTTCCTCCCGTCTCTCGCCACCTTGCTTCCCTCGCTTCCTCTGGTCTGGAGGCCATCACCCTGCAGGGCCGCGTGCAATTCATCCCCTCCCGTTGGCATGTTGTGGCCCATGGGGACATAGTTTGTTACGCGTGTGGTCTGTGGGATTTTGGTTGTGCCGTCTCTGCTCTGGAGGGGATTCGGGGAGATTAACTGTGCCACCGCTTGGAATGGTCCCAGAATCCCCTTACCTGCAAGTGTGGTAAGAAGTATAATTTGACGGGACTATCTACTTTTCTGGTAATAACCTGTTTTACTGTCTTTATTTAAAAAGGGTTTTTTCCCCACGAGAAACCAATATGTAATGCATTTCTGAAGAGTTGTAAACACCGAAGGAAAAAGCCGTGTCTGTGACTTTGCCATCCTAACATTGAGATTTTGTTCTATTCGCATCTGTTTTCTGGTTTATTTCATACTGAAGTTGTCTCCAGATTCCTCTTGAATGTTTTTAAGAGACAAGATATTAAATTTCAGTTTTTCAGTCATGATTCTGAGACCGTGTTATGCGCGTGCCCCGCCATCCCCAGCCCCTCCGTCCGCTTCCCCGGCCTCGCAGCCTGGCACCATACTCTTCTGCAGGACCGCGGGCCCCCCCACCCCGGTGCTGCCCCCCCCCCCCCCGCTGTCCCCCCTGCTGTGCGTGAGCCTTGAGGGTGGTCCGCACGTGGCCCGTGGCCATGCAGAGCCCCGCCGTAGCAGGGAGCCAGGGTTCGTGGGACGGGTTCTTGGGTCCTAATTTTTGCTTGCTTTGCTTTTACGTGGCAGAGAGAGAGCGGCACCACCATCCCCTCGTTCATGAACACGATCCCGACCGCAGAAACCCCCCCGACTCTGATCCGCACCAACAAGTTCACCGAGGGCTTTCAGAGCATCGTGGACGCCTACGGGGTCGGGAGCTACAGAGAAGTGAACCCAGGTGGGGGGCCTGACCCCGCGCCGCCTCCCGCCTCGGGGGGCCCCTGCCGCTGCCCCTCCCCGCGGCGCTGGGGCAGACCTTGCGGAAACGGGCTCCGGCTGCCGGGCCGTCCTCCGGAGCGCAGAGCACGCCTCTGAACCTGCCCGTTCCCTTTTGAGAACTCTGGAGGAGGCTGGGTGTCGGAGTCAGCTAGAACACTCTGCCTCCGGTGAGTCCAGCGTCTTGCTCCCCCGCAGCCCTCTTCACCATCATCACTTTCCCCTTTCTGTTCGCCGTGATGTTCGGGGACTTCGGACACGGCTTCGTGATGTTCCTGTTCGCCCTCCTGCTGGTGTTGAACGAAAACCACCCCAGGCTCCGTCAGTCACAAGAGGTGAGACTAGAAGCACCCGAGCTCCTCTCGTCTGGCTGGGTGGTTAGCGGGGATGGTCTCAAACGTCAGTCCTTGGCGATAAGCATCGCGGCGGGACGGAGCCGTGAGGGGTGTGGCCCGAGGTCCCTGTGTGACGGGGACGTCCCCCACGCCAGCCCTCTGGGCAGCCCCCCGGGAGGAGTGGTGCGGAGCAGGCCCGGGCCCACGGGGGTCCCGCCCCTGCGTTTCCGCGCGGTCCCCCCCGCCACGTGCTCTGCTTTTCCCAGATCATGCGCATGTTTTTCAACGGCCGGTACATCCTCCTGCTGATGGGGCTGTTCTCCGTGTACACGGGCCTCATCTACAACGACTGCTTTTCCAAGTCGGTCAACCTGTTCGGCTCCGGGTGGAGCGTGTCCGCCATGTACGGCTCCGGCCACCCGGCGGCGGAGCGGAGGCGGCTGGCGCTCTGGAAGTGAGTGCGGGCCGCCCGGGGGGAGCGCGACCCCGAGGCCCCTCCGCGCCCCGCTCACTCCGCTCTCTGTTGCAGTGACAGCACGGTCCGGCACAGCAAGGTTCTGCAGTTGGACCCGAGCATCCCTGGAGTGTTCCGAGGCCCGTACCCCCTGGGCATCGATCCCGTGAGTGCGCTCGCGTCGCGTCGCGCCGTCGCCTTAGCTTCCTCCGCCGAGCCGCCTGGGTTTGCTTGTCCGGGCGCCGCCTCAGCACGGTCCCCGGCTTGCGTGCGGTGGCGAAGGGACCCGGGGGCTTGCTGCCTGGGCAGCCACGTGCATCCCCGGTCACGTCCGTGTCCGTGTGGGACACCGGGGTCAGCGCCCAGACGGGGGAGTCCGCCGAGAGGTGGGGCTGTACTGTCGGGGTTCCTGACCTCGAGGGGGAAACGGCGCTTCAGGAGCCTTCAAGTGGGGGCAGCTTCCTGAGTTTTTTCTTTCTTTGCAGAAATTATTTTTCTTACCCCGTGATCTAGAAAGAAGGAGTACGGAATTCTAGAGCTGAAGAAAGCTTAAGGTTATCAGGGTGCTTACGGAGGCAGCTGTTTGAAACGGGAAGTGTCGGCAGAAGGGAAAGGAAGACGCAGCTGCAGGGGTCAGGACTGCCCCCCCCCGCCCCCCTGCCCCACAGGGCTCAGCACGCAGGCCTCACCGGGCTCCGGCCAAGCCCCCGCCAGGCCCCCACCAGGCCCCCGCCAGGCCCCCGCCAGCCCCCCACCAGGCCCCCACCAGGCCCCCGCCAGGCTGAAGGACTATTCCCGGGACTGTTGGCCGTCTTCTGGAGGAATCTCAGCCTGGAAAGAGGAGCTTAGAAATTAGCTCAAAATTGGTTTGGGGCATGAGCTCTAATTGTGTGCAGAAACGAAAAAGCTGAAGAGAGAGGTCTGGCACGCCTTCCTCCGAGCTCTCCAATCCTTTGCCCTCCTGACCTTCTGTCCCTTCTCACCTCTAAATGTCATTTGTATGATCCGATCTTGTTGCCTTATGTCTTCACATAACTGGAAACTTGAAAAAACTTTCACAACAATTTCTTTAAGGTACAGCGTTTCAGAGCCAGATTCCTAATAATGTGCGACCTAGCTTTAAGGAGACAAACAGTTCTGAATAAAGGCTCCAGGAGAGAAAGTTCAAGAGGGTGTTTTATAGGGGGAGGAGGAGACCGGGGCATGGTCCCGCCTCTTTTTGCTCTAATTTAATTTTAAAAATTGGCACCACGATCATATGGTTCAAAAGTAGATCTGTGCGTGTACGCAAGGTCCAGCTCTTCCGAAGGTCTCCGCCCGGCCCTTCCTTCCTCAGTTTCCCCTGACCCGGGAACCCCTGGAGGTATTTGTAGGGTCTCCGGCCACGTTTCTTGATGAACATACAAATATATCTTATTTCCCCCTTTTTGCCCAAAAGATCGTTCTGTACCCCGTCGCTTTGTACCCAGTCGCTTAAGGCTCAGTGAGCAAAGATAGACTTGAGCGTTGCTGGCGGGTGTCGCCCCGTTGCTGTCTGTGGGCTTTTTCCACGGGTCCAGGCAGTCAAGCTGAGGTCAGCCTAAACACCTCTTTCTAGAATCTTCTGTTCACTTAAAAAGAACAAGCCCTGGTTCCCTTTTCCTAATCCCCCCGAGTGAGAGACTGTAGGAATTCATTTTTCAGAGAGGGAGAGAGAGGGAGTCAGCAGTGGGGCCCAGAGGGGCTGGTCAGGGAGCCCCCGGGGGGTTCAGCCGGGGTGCCCTGGGTTTTGTCAGCACGGTTTGGCCACTTGCTGCACTGATGCTTCCCCTCCTCCCTTCCTGTTAAAGAACGCACACACGTGTACAAGGGTGTATAAAACCTGTCTGTGAAGTCCTAACACACACAGTTACGGCCCCCGCCCAGGGTAAGCGGCCCCAGGCCTGGAGCGCTCTCCCCAGAGGGAACTTGCCGCTTCCCGGCTCTGCGTGCCTCCTCCCCTGCTCTTCCCCTCAGCGTCGCCTCACAGGCCGCATCCCTAAACGCAGCGTGGTTTCGTCTGGCATCCTTTGAATTTCATGTTAAACCCGGGGTTGTTGGTAACAGTCCGGTCCTGGTGTCAGGAAGTCCGTCGTTCTCAGATCACAGGCGTCGAAGAGGAAGCCTGAACGTGGCTCTCTTTGTCATCTACAGCTGCCTTCCTGTGTCCGGTGTCACCTGTGTGTCCCAGAGCGGTTGAAGGAAGTTAAAGATGTCTTGTTTTGTTTTGTCTTCAGATTTGGAACCTGGCCACAAATCGCCTCACTTTCCTAAACTCTTTCAAAATGAAAATGTCTGTGATTTTAGGAATTATTCACATGACTTTTGGAGTCATTCTGGGAATATTTAACCACTTGTAAGTACAGACTTTAAAAAAATTTTTTTTAATGTTTATTTATTTTTGAGAGAGAGAGAAAGATAAAGACAGAGCATGAGTGGGGGAGAGGCAGAGAGTGAGGGAGACACAGAATCTGAAGCAGGCTCCAGGCTCCGAGCTGTCAGCACAGAGCCCGATGTGGGGCTTGAACCCACAAACCGCGAGATCATGATCTGAGATGAAGTCGGACACCTGACTGACTGGGCCACCCATGTGCCTCCAGATTTTTTTTTTTTTTTTAAAGTAGTATTTTTAAGCCAAGTTTGGTATTCTTAAACCTCGCCTCTTGAGGGTGGACTGTATGGGCCTTAAAGGTAGCCAGTGTGCTGGAATGCCTTTCGTTTGATTCTGTTGTGATCGTACGGGGTTTTGACTGTTTCAATGATTCATTTATTTAGCAGGTATTTAGTGAGTGTAGAGTACATACCAGGCGCTGTTCTAGGCTCCAGGGACGGAGTAGCGCTGAAGACAGAAGATAGGTTTTGTCCGCATGGAGTTTTCCACTCAAGGGGGGGGGAGGCGTGCAGCACGTACATTTAGGTTGGTTTCCAGAAGTAATTTTTGTCATAGCCTTTCGTCATTATAAATGGGAAAGCTTTTGTGGCTGACCGGAGCCGGCGCATTAAGAGGAAGAGTTGCATCCTTTTCCTCCAGCTGGACCTGTTAGTGACGTGCCGGCGTCTCCGCTGTGCTCACGTGTGTTTTCTCCGCGGGCGCACCCGAGTCAGGGGTATGGGTTGTAAGACAGAGGATGTTCTGGTGGGAGAGGCCTCGTCACAATTTAAGAGCAGTTTTCGCTTCGTTCTTTATCTCAGTCCAGACTCGCTCATGGTTGGATCAATTCCTTTTTTTTTTTTCCCTAGGCATTTCCGGAAGAAGTTCAATATCTATTTGGTTTCCCTCCCAGAACTTCTCTTCATGCTGTGCATCTTCGGATACCTAATATTTATGATCGTCTATAAGTGGCTGGTTTACTCGGCAGAAACCTCCAGAGCGGCTCCCAGCATCCTGATTGAATTCATTAACATGTTTTTATTCCCGGCTAGTGAGACAAATGGGCTTTATTCGGGGCAGGTGGGTAACATTCTTTTCCACCTCTGCGATCGCGCGGGAAGGCCTCCTGATGATAGCCTTTCCCTCGTAAACAGTAGATGACCGAGGTGCTTTCCGCCGGCCTCCCGGGCGTGGAGGGGCTCTCCTGGTTCTTTGGATGTTGTCGCCAGAGCCGCGTTGGGGGCTCTGGGAAATTCCACTCGGTTTGCCCTTAAAACTGTGGGAAGAAAGTGTCCCTACCGGGGTTTCTGGGGACCGGCAGACCCCGCCCACCCCACCCCACCCCACCCCACCCCACCCCACCCCACCCCATCCGCTTTTCTAGTTGCTTTAGATCCATCTCTGACTAAGCCAGGGCATCCCAGAACCGGCATCTGGACCCCACAGCACACTGGCCCCCTCCCAAACTGGCTTTTCTAGAATGTGTGTTTGTGTAACGCCCACCACATCCACGGTGGCAGGATGCTGGCGGGATGCGGGCTTCGGTGACCGCTCTGCTTGCAATCCTAGCTCTGTCACTTCTTTGAAATGGAACTTGGAACACATAACTTGACTCCTCCGTGCCTCAGTTTCCTCATCTGTAAAATGGGAATAAAAGTAGGACCCAATTTGTAGCACAGAATCCATATGATCAAATACTTAGAAAAGTACCTGGCATCTGCCAGTGCTCAATGAACGTGACCTCGCGCTGTGATTACGTCGAGGGTCTCTGTGCTGTGTCCAGTGCCGCGGCGTCCCTCCAGAAGGATGCTGCCGTAGACCTGCGTGTCGTGTTCGCAGCGTCTGCGAGGTATCGGGGAAATCTTCTCAGCCAGTTCTGTCCTCACCTGTGTTCTCCTGAGCCGTAGGTGTTTTGTTTTTGTCTTTAATTTTGTGGGCCCTGCAAACGGAGCATTTGGTTTTGTTTCCCGCCTTCCACGGACAGCTAAGTTAGCTATAAGTCCGATTCAAAGCTCAGCTCGTAGAACCGTGGGCTTCGGTTACACATGTCCGCTTACACACGTCCTTCTTGAACTATTTGAGTTTCAACTCTTATTTATGTTCTCCTGTTTGTGATTGTTAAATCACGTTTCGCTGTTATTTTGTTGAACCTTTGTAGAATGACGTAGGTTACGAGAGAGAGACAGCAGGGAGTTCAGTGGCACTCAGGTGGCGTGGTCAGAAAGTTCGGTGAGGGGGGAACTGCCTTTATGTAACATCCCTGTATGCCTGACAGGTGCCCTCCGTGATGATTCTTTCTTAACTCACAGTGGCCCTCGAGGTCGGTGGTGTCATCCCAGTGGCTCGGGGCAGGCCTGGGCGCTCGGCTGCCGGTGGGGCCCAGATTTTAACCGGGTCTGCTTGACCGTGCCGCTCATGACTTCTGCTAGGACTCTGCCCGTGGCCGCCACTTTCCTCAGCATGTCGGGGGCGGGGGGATCCGTGTCGGTGGCGTGGTGCGAGACGCTAATGTGTCCCTTCCACTAGCTCCTACCCACGTGGTGCACACAGCTCTGGGCGTCTGTGTGGAACACGGGGGCGGCCTCGGAGGAAGGACAGGCGGGGGACCGTGTGCTGCCCGGCCGTTTGCTTTCATAGCCACCTCCAGATCCCTGGAAACCACACAGACTGCGGTGGCTGCGTAAGCACAAACGTGCTGTGCTCTCGACTTCTTCGTAGCTAACAGTAAATAAACAGAAAAAAAGTTTACTTATTTATTTTTGAGAGAGCTCGAGCAGGAGTAGGGGAGGGGCGGACAGAGAGGGAGACAGAGAATCCCAAACAGAGCCTGACGCGGGCCTGGAACTCACCAACTATGAGATCATGACCCGAGCCGAGATCGAGTTAGCCGCCCAACCAACTAAGCCACCCGGGCGCCCTTAAATATCCCTGCTTTTGAAGAAAAAGTGTTTAGTTTTGTTGTGAATGCTTTTTCGGTGTTTTTCGTGTTGAGAAGTGAATCTACTTAGATTCGTCAAGTAATCTTTATAGTGATAATGAAAAAAACCCAAAACAAGAATATAAAAAAATGTCTAGCCTGTGTTTGTATTCGCTCTCTTTCAACGTTTCCAGAAGATGACGAGCTGGGGTTTGACTCTGTTTAGAATGTTCTTACGCATTCCTTACGGATCTGAACAAAGGGTCCTTTTACTGCTCTGTCAGTGGTTCTAGAATTCAGCTGTGAGTTTAGGAGAAGAGCACCCCCCACCCCCGCCCCGGCAAACACAGTCTGGCTTCCGGTTACCGTCTGTTCTCCTTGTCGTAAATGAGGAGACCTTCTCCTGGAGTTTCCCTCACTGAGTGCTCCACGGAGCCGGCCTGCGCTCCTTGCGTCGTTTTAACGGCTTCCCCCCTTCTGTGCGACAGGAGCACGTCCAGAGGCTGCTGCTGGCTGTCACGGCGCTGTCCGTGCCCGTCCTCTTCCTGGGGAAACCGCTCTTCCTGCTGTGGCTGCACAACGGACGCAGCTGTTTCGGCGTGAGCCGGGTAAGTGCGGTCCGGACGCGCGTCGGAGGTGCCGTGCCGGGCCGGGTGGCCATTACGGAAGAGACGTAAAGAAAGCTCCTTTCAGGGGCGCCTGGGTGGCTCAGTCGGTTGGGCGGCCGACTTCAGCTCAGGTCATGATCTCTCGGTCTGTGAGTTCGAGCCCCGCATCGGGCCCTGTGCTGACAGCTCAGAGCCTGGAGCCTGCTTCAGATTCTGTGTCTCCCTCTCTCTCTGCCCTTCCCCTGCTCACTCTCTGTCTCTCAAAAATAAGTAAACGTTAAAAAAAAAAAATTAAAAAAAAAAAAAAGAAAGCTCCTTTCAGGGGGTCTCAGGCTCTTGATGTAAAGCCGGGGCTTCCTTTATTCGGAAGCTCGGTGTCACCTGTTCCGTGGAAGCTTGCTGTGGCGCCGCCACGCCGGCCCGTGGGCGCGGCCGTGCGGGGCTGACACAGCCGGCGGCGGGTGCGAGCTTCAGCGCTGTCCTTGTCGGCAGAGCGCTGTTGGTTCCTCCTTCTGGCTTCTTGATTTTTTCCTTAAAGTGTTCTTTAAATCACGTGACTCAGTTACAGGAAACGGAGCATACAGGAAATAGCGCCCTATTCTATCGCGCGCTTGTAACCAGGGTTACCATTTGTTAAATTTCTTCCTGGACTGTTTTCCTGGGTGTCCGCTTTCTCACTTTATTTCTTTAAAACTAATTGTGGAAGAATATTCCATCACCTCCATCCATCTCCAGAACTTCCTCCTCCTCCCAAGCGGAGACCGCGTCCCCACGAAACACTGCCTCCCCAGCTCTTCTCCGCCGGCCTCTGGAAACCACCATCTACTTTTGTTGTTGTGAGGTCGACCCCTCCGGGCACCTCGCATTCGCGAACTGCTACAGTGCTTGTCCTTTTGTGACTGGCTTACTTCCCTGAGCGTAATGTCCTGGGTTCACCCGGGTCGCAGCAGAATCCCTTCCTTGTTAAGGCTCAGCGGTATTCTGCTGCGCTGGATGGATCACGTTTTGCGTGTCAGTCCACCCATCACTGGGTACTTGGGTTGTTTCTCCTTACGGTTATTGTGAATACCCCTGCTGTCGGCATGGTGTGTGAAAATCCTTTCAGGTTTTTGGGTGTGTACCCACAACTGGAGTTGTTCAGTCCCGTTCCAAGTTTGATGTTTTGGGGGGCCACCACACTGTTCTCCACAGTGGCTGCACCATTTTACATTCCTACCCCCAGTGCACAGAGGGTGCCGGTTCTCCACGCCCTAATCCGTACTTACTGTTATTTTCTAAGTGATAACATCCTGACCGGTGTGATGTGCTTGCCTTCTCACAGACAACTTTTTATTCTCGAAGAGCCGGATCGTTAAGAGAAACGAAGGGACTCTCACTTTGGATTTGTCAGGTCCTCGTGATTTTCGAAGGCAATGACTCTGTATTCTTTTGGTTGTTAGAGTGGTTACACGCTCGTAAGGAAAGACAGCGAGGAAGAAGTTTCTCTGCTGGGAAGCCAAGACGTAGAAGAGGGAAATAACCAAGTAGAAGACAGAGACATGGTGTGTGAAGAGGTAACCCTCCCCGTCACTGTTGGTAACATTAGATGAGAAGCCAGGCTCTCGGGGCGCCTGGCTGGGTCATTCGGTGTGTGACTCTTGATCTTGAGGTCATGAGTTCAGGGCCCACGTTGGTCATTGAATTTACTTAAAAAACACACACGCACAAAACAAAACAAAAAAACACCCCGCAACACCTGTTAAAAGAGCTTCCCGAACGCCGTGTCGATCATCGGTGGGCCACAGGGTTCTGGCTCCCCATTCCGTTGTTCCGGCTCTGCAGTGGGGTTGGCACTGTTGACGCTACCCGCTGTCGTGTTGAGCGACTTAAGGTGCCACGAGCACTGCTTTCCGAAGACTCTCACCTCAGTCAGACTTCTCTTTGTGGTTGTAAGAAGGAGACCCTGATTCCCCTGGCTTCACAGGGAACCTCTGGCCCATGTGAGGACAGGAGCAGTCGGCCTCGGGATGGTTGGTTTCTGGGTCTCCAACTCCAAGAAGTCTGGGTTGGTTTTTCTTTGCAAGTTTGCTTTATATTTTGAAGCCAGTTGGCCCCACGATTTTGGAACCTTGGCCACACCCGGCCCTGAGCTTTTTTTCTTCAGTCTTTCAGTTGGAGAGAAAAGCGCTCTTGGCTGATTGTTAGATTAGGAAGAATCCCAAGGAAGAACTGGGTTCCTTGTCATCCCTGTTCCAACAGCCGCTCTCGTCGTCTGCACAGACGGCCATACCCACAGACCGGGGTCTTCAACGACCGAAACTCGCTGCTAGAGCCCGAGCTCAGGACGCTGGCAGCCTGTGTTCTCCCCTGGCCTCCTCCTTGGCTTGTGCGGGGCTGCCTCGTCAGCATGTTGTCACAGGGCCTTTCCCTCCGTGGGCACGCGTCTGTTCTTCTAAGGACACTCACCCTCATGAGCCCTTTTAGACCTTAATTACCCCCTTAAAACGCCGTGTGTCCAAGCACCGTCACCCTGGGGGTGCATTCAGAGGGGTCTCGGTTCAGCCCGCGACAGTGTGGCCGGGGTGTGGGGTGAAGGGCGGAAGAAGCAGTTGCCCCCAAAGAAGGGAGGCACGTCCTGGGCACAGGACGGAGCCGTTTTCCGCTACTCTGGTCTGCTGTATTTTCTTGGAAACTTTGTTTGGCCATCCAGTAAGGACCAAACAGAATTTCTTAAAATCGATATTTTGTAATTTTTACGTAATTTCGTGTTTTTATTTGGGACGATCGGTAAGTTACGGGATCAGGAGAGAACCAGGAAGCAGAGCTGGGTGGAGGGTCAGAGCCCCCCGTGCCAGGGTTTGGCCGCCTCTTCACCGCCAGGGGCCCTTCTGAGCGCCCCCGCCCGGCTCGCGTTTACGCTTCGGCACGCACCTTTACCCGGTCCTCCGGGCTTGCGGTCGGTCAGCTCTCTGGTTTCAGTAGGTGTGCCGTGGTGGCCGAGACCGGCCCCAGAGTGGCCTTGGGCTGCCTGAGGGCCGCGACGCAGGTGCCACACAGGACGCTGAGGCCAGGGGAGCCAGGGCGGCACGCGGTGTCGGTCACAGAGCTGGTCTGTGGTGGAGCGGTGGGTCGAGCTCGGGTCTTGGACTCACCGCTCCTCACGCCCCCGCGCGTTCCCCGCAGCCTCCCCGAGGCCGGTTCTTTCACCGAGAGCGGGGGCCAGAGAGCGGACAGGCGCGGCGGCCGTGGGCGCGTGCGAGCGGTTCGGCGACTCTAACGCATGGGCGGTCTCCCTCAGTTTAGTTTCGGAGAGATCCTGATGACGCAGGTGATTCACTCCATCGAGTACTGCCTGGGCTGCATCTCCAACACCGCCTCTTACCTGCGGCTCTGGGCCCTCAGCCTGGCCCACGCACGTAAGTGTCCGCCGAGACCTGCGGTGCCCAGACGCCCCGCCGTGCCGCAGTGAACGGGAGGCCGGGGCGGGGGGGGCACTGTGCGACATTTCACGATTTCGAGGGAAACAGTACCATCTTTCAGATTCCGCGTGGACTAGTGTTGGTGGGGACAGCCCGACGCCAGTCCGGGCCAGGCTCTCTCGCTGGGAGGCCGGCCTCTGGCTTTTCTGGCATGCCACGTCTTCCCCCGTGTCTGCGGCGATGAGGAGCGGGCTCGCTCTCACGTGAGGAGCAGGTCACTGTAGATTACGGAGGTGCGGGGATGATTTTGTGGATCGTAATTGAGAGTCGTCACAAGGAGACCCGGTCCTGCTGGCTGAGCGCAGTGACGCGGTGGGCGTAAGCAGGAGGTAACTCTGCCGAATGACCCCCCGCAGAGCTGTCCGACGTGCTGTGGACCATGCTGGTGCGCGCGGGCCTCCGGGTGGACGCCGCGTACGGAGTCTTGCTGCTGCTGCCAGTAATCGCTCTCTTTGCAGTGCTGACAATTTTCATCCTTTTGATCATGGAAGGCCTTTCTGCATTCCTGCACGCCATACGCCTCCACTGGTGAGTCCGAAACTTAGCTCTGGAGGTGCCATTTAAAAATGATCGAACCCGTCTCCCCACGTGTATAAACACCCCCACAAAATCCCGCACTTAATAACGATGTATGTTTAATACTTTGGATTTATTTGGGGTCTGACAGATTACCTTATTGTAAAATAAAATAAAATTCTTACATATTTCGTAGTGGTTTACGGTATATGTCAGATCGCTTGTCCGTGTACAAAGGTACCAAGGCGGGAGAGAGGTTCTGAATACTCGCATGTGTGTGTGCGTGCAGCGTGTGAGGGGGGCACGACGGGTTAGTGTTTCCATTACACGTCGAGAAGGGCAGCATGGGGCAGGCCGTGCGTGTGTGTCCGTGTGTATTTTATTTAAGTAAAAACGTGTGTGCCGAGAGAGCATGTGTGGAATGAGGCGGCTTCAGCACAGGAGCTGTTTTGGGTTTTTTTCTTATAAATGTTGTTTCAAGAAACATAGGAAGTGTTATTCACAGTCTTTCACTAATACACGGACTTTTTTTTTATTTTAGGGTAGAATTTCAGAACAAGTTCTACGTTGGTGCGGGCACCAAATTTGTTCCTTTCTCATTCAGACTACTTTCGTCGAAGTTCAGTGATGACGTGGCATGATCGTATTGCCGTATCCAAACAAGTTTTCAGATTTATGGAGAATTATCATGTTACAGAATTTCACTTCCGTCAAATTTACGATAGAAACAATTCCGTCTTCATTGATTGCCTTATGATATAGCCAAATAATTCTGTAAGATATACCTCTTCCTCATGTTAAATATTTTGTAACGTTTCTCAATTTCAGATATATAAATTTCTTTCAGATTTTACGACGAGCAAATACAAGTTAATGTCAAAAGTTATGTTAAAGTTATTTTTAAAAATAGAGGCGTGGGGGAGAGAAGCGGTTTTGAATGGCTAGTTGAAAATGGTCTTAGCTACTTGAGTCCTTTTCACCTTATTAAAAAAAAATACAGCGTTATCCTGTCACTTGAGGTGGTCAGACAATATTTTCCAACAGCTGAAGTTAAGTATAGTTTTTTAAAAAATTTAATGACGGATAATCAAAAGAGTCACATTTATTCTGCTTGATTAAAGGTATGTGAACGTTTTGTATCGTATGCTGTCTAGAACTGCAAGTAGGGGATCGTTTCTACAATTTTGTCTTGTTTTAATAATTGGGGAAAACGGGATAAAATAACGTACGACAGATGGTTATCCCACTTGTATGTTTTTAAAGATATTTTTACCCTCTTATCCTTATATAAAACCAATTATGGTAATTGTATGATGGAAAGATAAACTGTATACTGAGCCTTAAAACCCAGCGTGACCGTAGAAGGTAAAATGTAGATGCGATTTGAACCTAGGGACCAACTTGGCCGACGTTACTGATGTTACTGAATCTTTTAGGGGTTTATACCGAGTGAAGGGAAGGTGAAGAGTAGTATTTTGTATATTTTTATAACAAAATATAAACGAAGCTCTTTTACCATGAAGAGATTGCACCTCCTTGAATACGGTATAATTAGAATTTTTTACTTTCGGACTCATTCTGGGTAAAGGTCCGGTCAAGGTATTTAGAGTTAATTTAAGCTTTCCAACACCGTTTGGATCAGTTGAAAGTTCTCTTTAATTTAAAATTCATCTATTCCCTTGACATTTAGGTTTGAAGGAATCCGAGTCACCCCTGCTGAGTATTTTAACCTGTGCAGACAGTCCCCGCCTTACCAGGGGTTCCGCTTAACGAGTTTTCGGATTACCGATGTTGTGCTCCTTCGGTAGGAACTGCATGTGGGACTTGGAATCTGGAGCCTGTCCCGGGCGAGCGGGCTGCGGCCCCATCCTGTCCCGCGATGCCAGGCGGCGGCCGTCGCTCCCAGTCAGCCGCACGGTCGGGAGGGTCACCGGGCGGGACACGGACGGCCACTTGCACCCACACGGCTGTTCTGTTTGTCACTCTCAGTACAGGATTCAGTCAATTACACTCGAGAGTCAACACCTGGTTATAAAACAGGCTTTGTGGTGGCTGACTGTGCCCAACTCGAGGCTCGTGTCCGTGTTCTGAGTGCGTCTAAGGCGGGCCAGGCTAGGCGGTGGAGGTCCCTAGGGTAGGTGTGTTAAACGCATTTTTCAACCTAGGATGAGACCCCATCGTAAGTTGAGGAAGATCTGTATTTTTGTAAATTATGTTCGTTTTTCGTATTTTACCGTAATTGATTTTAGGTAATTATTTTCAAAAGGAAATCTGTAGCGTTTTCACTTTCTTAACGTTTTGAGGAGCGTGCATGAAAAGGCCTGTTTGTCCCCATACGCCTTCACCCTGCCTAGCGGGAGAGTTAGGAATTTTCCCTCCAAGCTGAGATTATGGTAGCCCCGATCGAAGCGCATCTTTTCAGGTAGAGTCGAGACCTGTTTGCCGAGAGGCGAGAGCTGACCACGCTGGCACAGTCGTGACGCCAGTGTTAAACCTTAATCGTGTAGTCAGCGTTCCACCCTGCTCTTCCACCAATGTGGGAGTGGCCGGGCTCTGTCCCTCGTGTTACAGTAGCAGCCTGAAAGCCATGGGGACGAACCCTGGGAAGTGATTCTGCTCTCAGAGTGCAGTTTCTCCGGAAAGGTCTAACGGTGGACGCTCCCGTTGGGTGAATACGAAATCTGGACAGTGCCGTCCAGGTCTCAGACTTGTCCCTCCCCACTGGCCGTCTTTATCTCTTCACTCCAAGGATCTCTGGTCATACACGGCAACTCGGCCTTAGGAAACTCACGATCTCAGGGCACTGTTACCTGATTAGTAAACAAGAGAGCTGCAGTGTCTGCTGGAATTTTTTAGTCCCCCCCCCCCCCCCCCTGTAACTGTTATGGGCCAATTTTTAATTCTAAGTAACATCTCTTGTCAGGGTATAGAACAGAGAGGGAAGAGTCCTTTTTTAATCGGAACCTATGTAGCAGTTCTGTATTCTACATGATTATGTAAAAAATGAATTCGTAGTCCTAACTGTGGTGAAAGAACTCTCTAGAAATAGGGCTTGATGGTGTTTCGGAGGCACTAGGGGAAATTTTGGGTTTTTTTCCTGAAGCTATAGGTTCCCATGTCTTGTTATCAGAGCGGTTGCTTTGCTTTGTGTGTAAGCTGTTTGGTAGAACTATTTATGTGTATCATTTTAAAGACAGACTTTGTTCCCTTAATAGCAAATGTCCGGAGGAAAAATGGTCAGTTGTCGGGATGAAGCTAAACATCTGTCCATTTTCCTAAAGCTAACACGTCACGGTAAACGTCCTGAGCGCCACGTTTTCCGTTCGCATTCAGGTGTTCATTCTGTGTGTCCCCGGAGTCCTAAAACAAAACCCCCAGGGGCCTCTCCGGGAAAACCACCCGATTTCCCCCTGCACCGGTGAAGAGCATCCTTGTGACGTAGTCGTGCCCGGTTAAAGAACTCCGGGCGTTCTGATGGGGCTCAGGGTGAGCCCTGTGGACTCCCCCGTTCCTTGGGGCTAGGACTTTGGGAAGACTCCCCTTCCACGGAATGCCATTCTGTCCTCGTTTCGGGAATGGGCAGTTCATAACAACGTTCCGTTCGCAGTTTCCAGCGTGCCGCACTTGAATAAGGCACAGAACATAGCACAGGCCACTCTTAGATGTTTATGAGTTCAATTTTCAGGCATTTTAGGGTCTGACTCCTTTTGGAAAACGAAAACAGAACTTCTACGCCTGTTCTGCGGTCTGCATTTGAAAACAGTAAATCTCTTCATTTAAAATTTTACAGCCAAGTTTGCCTGCATGCCCTCCGGTATAATCTCCAGTAAGGTTATTAAGAAATCTTAATTCAAGATGATGACAATAAGTTAACAGTTTTCCAACACCCAGGTCATTGATGCTGGGCTTTGGCTTAGAATTGTAAGAAATACTTTGAACATTCCATGTGTTCCTTGATGGGAAAATCCAACAAGAAGACTAGGTTCTTAGGGTCAGCCCTGTCACCTAGGGACTCCGCTCGGGCCGGGGAGACCAGTCACTAAGCTAAAGCTCCACAAATGCACGAAAGGACCATTTTGCATCTTCCGAGCAGTATTGAACTTCCTTTCACTAACGAAAAATAAATATATTTTTAAAACACCGGTGTTTTGCTTTATTGCACCCTGGCTTGTTTAGAAAACTAAAGCCCTTGGCACCTCTGATCCCAAATGCCGGAAGTCAACCTGTCCCTTCTGGGACTCCCTCTCCCCTGAGCCCATGTGCTAGAAGTCACTTGCCTCTTCTTGGAACTCTGTCTGCAAGGTACTTGCTTTCTGAGACCCTTTGATCCATAGTGGCCGGTGGCTCAGGCTTTTAGTCTTGCCTCACCTCCTACCCTGCTTCGGCCACCTCTGAGCCAGTGTAACCTTGTCCCCGTCACCTCGCTGGCATTGGCCTCCTTCGGGGCAGAAGGGCGGGATGCTAGCCCTACCCCCCCCCCCCCCCGCTCCCCCCCCCCCCCCGGGCCGGGTGAGGAGGATCCCGGAAGCCCGCAGTGGGGTGTCCTGGGCAACAGCGGTCAGGCGGCTCCAGGCAGTACTGGCTGGATGGGTGGGACTCCTCTTCCCCACCCCCCCCTCCCCCCGGCGTCGCGGGAGCATGCGTGCTGCCGCGCTGGTCCGCTCGGGTTCTCCGGCGGGAGGGGGCGGGCCCTGGCCCGGGGAGGTCTGGGCGCCACCCGCCGGGGACAGGGTCCGCGCCGCGCCGCAGTGAGCGCGGGGCGGGGGCGGGGGGGGGCTGGGGCGAGCGAGTCCCGGGACACTGCAGGCCCGCGCCTGCGGCATCCGTTGCCGAGGCTCCCGTTGCTAGGGGCGCCGTTGCCACGGACGCCGCCCGTCGCTGGACTCCCGGGGCGCCGTCGGGCCCTGCGCGGCGCCATGGACGACCTGCGGGTGCTGTGGATGCGGGACCGCGTGTACACGGCCTTCGGCCTCACAGACCCCCAGCTCTTCGAGGAGCTGCTGAACCGCAACGATGGCGAGGTCGAGGACCTCATCCTGCACTTCCTCAACCAGACCAAGGATGAGGAGGGCGCCTTGACGCTCTTCTTCTACCGCAAGGTGGTGCCCGAGGAGGTGGAGGTGGAGATCGGTGAGCGCCCCACACTAGGCTTGGACTTCTGCAGTTGGGTGGCTGCCTTCTGAGCCGCGTCCACGGACACAGGCTTAGCCCAGTGTCCCCTCCGGCTGGATGTCCCCGTTCTTTGTGGAAGCAGATCTGAGCCTCACTTAACAGGGTCCCCTGGTTAATTCCTGGACCCTCGAAAGGGTGCCTGACCTGTTTCTGGCCTTTGACTTGCTTCCCCGTTCTTGCCCTCCTTTTCTGGCTCTTCTCCACGTCAAGACCTCATGAGAGTGCCCCTACACCCCCTGCTGAGCATGCTGTCCCTTGGGGACTCCAAGCTGTGAGACTGGAGGCACCAGAATGGTGCTGGGCTTTGGACAGAGGTGGGGAGAGGGGCCTCCTCCTCAGCTCTGTGTCTCACGTTGTCACTCACTCTGCCTATTAAGACCCTTGGGCTGCTTTCTTGGATCCTTCGTGGGGCTCTGGTCTGTCCCAAGGACCCGGAGTGGCGCCCGGGCATGTCGCTTCATCCCTCTTTCCTATTTCTGCCCGCCAGTCAAGTCTTCTCTCTGCTCCCAGTTGAAAATTAAGTGAATCTCTGAGACTAGATGCCGGTGAGGGTGGTGATAGGAAAGGGGGTTGTGGCCAACTAGCAGCAGCTAGCCCGAGATGCCGTTCTCATAGGTAAATGCCTATCTCTTGAAATAACAAAATGGAATCAGGCTGTACCCATATCATGTGATGACTCACTCAAATTTTAAAAAATGACACAGGTATGACTGGAGGGCATTCTCTTAAAAATTCACGACAGGGGCGCCTGGGGGGCTCAGTCAGTTAAGGGTCCGACTTTGGCTCGGGTCCTGATCTCACAGTTGGTGAGTTCGAGCCCCAGGTTGGGCTCTGTGCTGACGGCTCGGAGCCTGGAGCCTGCTTTGGGGTCTGTGTCTCCCTCTCTCTCTGCCCCTCCCCTTGCTTGCACTCTGTCTCTCTGTCTCTCAAAAATAAATACACATGAAAACAATTATAAAAAATTCACAGGACATAGAATTATATAAAGTAAAAAATGCAAAAGCAACGCTTAACTAACCCTTAAGTCCTACTGCCATTCCTAGTAGGCATGGTACTAACTACTACCTAATAGGTAACCACTATTGTCAGTTTGGTATGCATCCTACCAGATCTTCCCCTGAATCAGTCTATCATCTATCTATCTATCTATCCATCCAACCATCATCTATCTATCGTCTATATCTTCCTATAATGATAATATATACATATAGACTTTCTAAAGTCAATCATACTATATATATTATGTTGTGACTTGTCTCTCCTTCAAATGTATCTTGAGAATTTTTCTTGTCAATACCTATCGATCCACCTAACTTTCTAGGTTTTAAGCACATTGATATACCATACTTACCCATTCCCTGATTAATGAACATTTACCCTTCTATAGTATTTTCTTTCACAAGCAAGGCAGCAGTGCACACCCATCGGTGCACGCTTTGCTTATTTCTGTGGGATAGGTTTGTAAAAGTGGAATTGCCGGCTTCCTGGGTGTGCGCACTCACGCCGGGGAGTAGGCTGCCGAAACTGCTCTCCAGAAAGGCTCTGCCAGTCCACACCCAACAGTGGTGAGGTGCCTGTTAGCAACAGCCTTGCCAGCATCGGATATGGTCAGTCTTTTTCACGTTTGCCAATCCCAGAGACGAAAGGGGGATGCGCTTGCTTCGTCTATATTACATTTTTAATAATACTTAGTGGAGTTGAGTCTCTTCCTCTCTCTTTTATACTATTTTTAATTTTTTTAATGTTTATTCATTTTTTAAAATTTATTATTGAGAGACAGAGAGAGACAGAACATGAGCAGGGGTGGGGCAGAGAGATGGGGAGACACAGAATCTGAAGGAGGCTCCAGGCTCTGAGCTGTCAGCACAGAGCCCGATGCAGGGCTGGAACTCACAAACTGCAAGATCATGACCTGAGCCGAAGTCGGACACCCAACCAACTGAGCCACCCAGGTGCCCCCATTTTTGAGAGACAGAGAGAGGCAGAGCGTGAGCAGGGGAGGAGCAGAAAGAGAGGGAGACCCAGGATCTGAAGCAGGCTCCAGGCTCTGAGCTGTCAGCACAGAGCCGGAGGTGGGGCTGGAACTCACTCATGTGAGATCATGACCTGAGCTGAAGTCTGTGCTTAACCAACTGAGCCACCCAGGTGCCCCTCTTTTATTTATTTATTTTTTTAGAATTGAAGGTTTTTTGAGGATTAACTTAAAAACTTTATTTTATTTGATTATTTTTTAAATGTTTATTTTTGAGGGACAGAGAGCATGAGTAGGGGAGGGGCCGAGAGAGAGAGGGAGACAAAGCACTAAGCAGGCTCCAAGCTGTCCGCGCCGAGCCCAACGCCCCGCTCCATCCCAGGAACCGGGAGATCAAGACCAGAGCCACCCAGGCGCCCCAGAGTTGAGCCTCCTTTTGAGGCACGTTGCTCACTGAGCGCTCCTGCAGGCCGGCGAACCGCTCGATCATTCTGCGTCCTTCACCTCCTGGGGAGTTTGCACAGGGTTTCCTGTTGTGCCACTGAAAGCCGTCTCTGCTAACCGGAGCGTTTCTGTACGGCTGTGCGGGTTCATAAATTGGCGCCAGCCCGTGAGGGCAGGGGGAGACGCGCAGGTGGCAGGTGTAACGAGCCCGGGAACTCGCGCCCGAGGCGGGTTTTAACGCGAGAGGATCAGGTGCCTGCCTCCCCTCCCCCCACGCCCGCCAGCTTCTCAGGGCTCGCGGCGGGGCCGCTGGCGGTCACGGCGTCGCCGGGTCCCCCCCGCAGGGCGGGAGCGGGGAGGGGCCCCCGCGCCTTCGTCGTGACCTCCCCTGTCCCCCTTCCCCGGGCCGTCGCAGGCCCGGGCCCCAGCCCCGCTGCGCTCGGCGGGGTGGGGGCGGGGAGCGGGGGCGTCAGGGGAGCCGTGTGGTGGGACAGCCACGTGTTCCTGTTTCCTTCCATGCCGGCGGCGGTCAAGGCGGCGAGACGTCCGAGACGCCGGAGGCGCAGGCGGGCGAGGAGGAAGAGGAGGAGGCTGAGAAGGCGGAGCTCGCGGGTGAGTCGGAGGGGCGGCGCCCCGCGGGGCGGGAGGCGTGAAGTGCCGCGGTGGGTGCTGGCCGTCGGGGGTGGGGGTGGGGGCGCCCCCCCCCGGCTGGGGGGCGGCAGAGGGGCAGCGTCCCCGAGCCCCGGGCCCCGAGCGGGCCGTGCAGGTGCGAGCAGGGCCGCCCTCCCGCGGTTCCGGGGAGCGCCCGCCTTGCCCCTCTGGCCTGGGCCTCGCCGGCCTCGCGGCCGCATCCCTCCCCCTCTCGGCCTCCGCGGGCCCGCATCCTCCGGTCCTTCCTCCGGTAAAGGCGACAGCCACCGGCTCCGGGGTCCGCCCTCTCCCGGAGGACCTCGTCTTTTGTATCTGCGAGACCCTCTTTGCAAGTACAGTCACTTGTGAGTTGTGACTCCCACCCAGTAAAGTACGTGTCCGGGACCCCTCATGCCCGCGCAGGCGGCGTCTGCGACCCCTCAGCCCGGGCGCGCTGCTCGGTAGCCGGGGCTTCCTTCCCCTCGTGCGCACCGCACGCCCCGTTTCTTTCGGCCCCTCCGAGGCGGGAGAGGGGGGTTTACTGCTGACCAGTAGACACGCGTGCGCCGGAGCGGTCGCTGTCCGTACGCCTGCGGGTGCGAGGCGCTGTGGGTTCTCTGCCGGCTCCGCGGGATGGCTTTAGCGTGCTGCTGCCACCGGGTTCTCCTGCGGTGGTTCTTTTCTCCTTTCCTTTTTTACATTAAAAAAAAAAAAAGTTTTTTTCTTGTTTTTGTAGTTGTTGAGTGGTTTCATTTTATTCCTGGTGTATTTCCACCATTTATCTAATTCAGTTTATTCAGTTTTCTCAAAACTAACCGGTTTGTCCTTCTTGGGGGGCACTTGTGTGTATTAAATTTTATGAAGTTTTTCAGATTTTAATTTCAGTAGAGTTAACATACAGTGTTATCGTCTCTTAGCTTCAGGTGTAGTGATCCAAGCCTCCCAGTGCTCCTCCCAGGTGCCTTCCTTAATCCCCATCACCTAGTTCACCCCTCCCCTGTGGTAACCATCTGTGTGTTCTGTGTAGTTAAGAGTGTGTTGCTTGGTTTGTCTCTTTCTTTCCCTTTCGTTCATCTGCTTTGTTTCTTAAATTTCACATATGAGTGTAATTGTGTAGTATTTGTGTTTCTCCGACTGACTGACTTCCCTTAGCATGGTACTCTCTGGTTTCACCCACGTTGTTGCAAATGGCAAGATTTCCTTCTTTTTTCTGGGTGAATAATATTCCATTGTGTCTATATAGACCGCAGCTTCTTACCCATTCATCTACAGATGGACACTTGGGCTGCTTCCGTATCTTGGATGTTGTCAGTAATGCCGCAGACACCTTAGGGGTGCATGTCTCCCTTTATATTAGCGTCTTTGTCTTTTTTGGATAAACACCCAGTAGGGCCATTACTGGATCCGAGGGTAGTTCTGTTTTTAACTTGTTGAGGCTCCTCCCTACTGTCTTCACAGTGGCCGCACCGGTTTGCGTTCCCACCGACAGCGCGGGGGGGCTCCCTTCTCTCCACGTCCTCGCCCACACCTGTCGTTCCTTGTGTTGTCGATTTGAGCCGTACTGACAGGTGCGCGGTGGTATCTCAGCGGTGGTATCTCAGCGGTGGTATCTCAGCGGTGGTATCTCAGCGTGGTTTCGATTTGCGTTTCCCTGGTGATGGGTGACGTGGGGCATCTTTGTGTGTGTCTGCCGGCTGTCTGGATCCGTAGGGTGGTTCTTAACCAGGGGTGACTTGGGCCCCCATGGGGGGTTTAGTGATGGAGATATTTTGGTTGTCACCACTGGAGGGTCGATGCCCCTGGCATCTAGAGGGTAAGGGCCGGGATACCTAGAACATCCTAGAACGGGACGGTGCCCCCCTCCCCCCTCCCCACACACAGAATGATCCAGCCTCAAATGCCAGTAGGGCTGAGGCTGAGAAAGCCCTGTTCCCGACCGTGCACAGCACCAGCAGAGACAAACGACCCCCTGTCCCACCTCTGTCCCGTGGCTCTTCTGCCCTTACAAGAAGCTGGAGCCGTGGATTAGACGCACCGCTTTCACAAGATACTGAGTATTTGAAAATCAGAGGGCAAGAGGGTTTTGGTGATGCGCCCTGCTAGTCATTCCTTATTTTTTTAAGAAGCATTCATTTAAAATCTTTTTTTTTTTTAATTTTTATTATTTTTAAAAATAATTTATTGTCAAATTGGTTTCCATACAACACCCCGTGCTCAACCCAACAAGTGCCCTCCTCTGTGCCCGTCACCCACTCTCCCCCCTCCCACATCCCCTTCTCCCCTCAGTTTGTTCTTAGTCTTTGAGAGTCTCTCATGTCATGTCTTCTTTCCTCTCTGGCCTTTTTTTCCCTTCCTTCCCCTCTTCCCCTCCTTCCTCCTTTCTGTTCAGTCTCCCAAAGCCTACCTATTCGTGGGAACATATGGCATCTGTCTTTCTCTGCCTGACTTATTTCACTCAGCACAATACCCTCCAGTTCCATCCATGTTGCCACACATGGCCAGGTTTCATTCTTTATCATTGCTGTGTAGTATTCCATTGTATATATATACCACATCTTCTTTATCCATTCATCAGTTGATGGACACTTAGTCTCTTTCCGTGATTTGGCTATTGTCGAAAGTGCTGCTGTGAACATTGGGGTACACGTGCCCCTATGCATCAGCACTCCTGTGTCTCCTGGGTAGATTCCTAACAGTGCTGTTGCTGGGTCACAGGATAAGTCTTTTCATTTTTTTGAGGAACCTCCACACAGTTCTCCAGAGTGGCTGCACCAGTTTGCATTCCCAACAACAGTGCAAGAGGGTGCCTGCTTCTCCACTTCCTCGCCAGCATCTATAGTTTCCTGATTTGTTCATTTTAGCCACTCTGAACCGGTGTGAGGTGGTATCGCAGTGTGGTTTTGATTTGTGTTTCCCTGATGATGAGTGACACTGAGCATCGTTTCATGTGTCTGTTGGCCATCTGAATGTCCTCTTTGGAGAAGTGTCTATTCACATCTTCCGCCCATTTCTTCACTGGATTATTCGTTTTTCGGGTGTGGAGATTGGTAAGTTCTTTATAGATTTTAGATACTAGTCCTTTATCCAGTATGTCATTTGCGATTATCCTTTCCCATTCCGTTGGTTGCCTATCAGTTTTGTTGGTTGTTTCCTTTGCCATGCAGAAGCTTTTTATCGTGACGAGGTCCCAGTAGTTCATTTTTGCTTTTAATTCCCTCGCCTTTGGAGACGTATCGAATAAAAAATTGGTGCATCTTAGGTCAAAGAGGCTTTTTCCTGCTTTCTCCTCTAGGATTTTGATGGTTTCGTGTCTCACATTCAGCTCCTTCATCCATTTAGAGTTTATTTTTGTGAGTGGTGTAAGGAAGTGGTCTAGTTTCATTCTTCTGCATGTTGCTGTCCAGTTCTCCCAGCACCATTTGTTAAAGAGGCTGTCTTTTTTCCATTGGATACTCTTTCCCGCTTTGTCAAAGATTAGTTGGCCATATACTTGCGGGTCCATTTCTGAGTTTTGTATTCTATTCCATTGGTCAATGTGTCTGTTTTTGTGCCAGTACCATACTGTCTTGATGACTACCGCTTTGTAGTAGAGGTTAAAGTCTGGGATCGGGATGCCTCCCGCTTTGGTTTTATTCTTCAGTATTACTTTGGCTATTCGGGGTCTTTTGTGGTTCCATACAAATTTTAGGATTGTTTGCTCTAGCTTTGAGAAGAATGCTGGTGCAATTTAGATTGGGATTGCATTGAATGTGTAGATTGCTTTGGGTAGTATTGCCATTTTAACAATATTTAGTCTTCCAATCCATGAGCATGGGTTATTTTTCCATTTCCTTGTGTCTTCCTCAATTTCCTTCATAAGTTTTTATAGTTTTCAGCAAAGAGGCCTTTTACATCTTTGGTTAGGTTTATTCCTAGGTATTTGATGGTTTTTGGTGCGACTGTGAAGGGGATTAGCTTCTTTATTTCTCTTTCTGCTGCTTCATTAATGGTGTATAGAAATGCCACCGATTCTGTGCATCGTTAAAATCTTTTTTAAATATTTATTTTTGAGAGACAGAGACCAAGCGTGAGCAGGGGAGGGGCAGAGAGAGGGAGACACAGAATCCAAAGCAGGCTCCGAGCTGTCAGCACAGAGCCCGATGTGGGGCCCGAACCCACAAACCATGAGATCATGGCCTGAGCCAAAGTCGGACGCTTCACTGACTGAGCCACCCAGGCGCCCCTACAGAAGCATTCATTTTTAGCCCAAATGGCATCGCCTCTGTAGTACAGATTGAGGGGAGAAGATTACAGGGTTAGAAATACAGGGCGCGAGTCCTCAGGAAGGACTAAGTTGGATTTTGGTGAGACAGCCGGTGGCTGGGGGGCCACAGCCCTATGTACTGCGAGGCTTCACAGACACACCCGCTTCAGCACCAGCCCGTCTCCGAACAGGAAGGCCTTGCGTGGAAGGCGCTGCTTGGACAGAAAGGTTAGGGAGGTCTTCTCAACAGAGCGAATTAATATTATTTCCCAGTCAATATTTATATGTATGTTTTTTTTTTATTGTGGTCAAAAACATATAAAACATAACAATTTAAAAATTTTTGTTTACTTTTTAAAAATTCATCTTGGGAGAGAAAGAGAAGGAGGGGGGGACATGCCAGAGTGGGGGAGGGGCAGAGAGAGAGGGAGACCGACAATCCCCAGCAGGCTCTGCGCTGACACGGGGCTCGATCTCATGAACTGTGGGATCATGACCAGAGCTGAGATCAAGAGTCAGGTGCTTAACCGATTGAGCCCCCAATCTTACCATTTTAACCACCTCTCGGCGGACAGCTCAGTGGCCCTGCGTTTGTTTGGTGCGTTCGTAAGCGTGGTTTTGGCTCCAGGCTGTCGCCGGTGCTCTCATCCTGTCGGTGCTGCCGGCCGTACGCTGTTTCCTCTGCCAGTGGAGTGCCAGCTGCTTAGCCACCCCGTCACCGGGTCCGCGAGTCTGCCCGGTAGATGTTCTTGTCTCCATTTTATGGATGAGAACATCGGTAGTAGACCGAGCGACCCCACATGTTGATTCGATTCCAGGACACAGTGGCTTTGCGCGGTGCCTTTCGCAGTGAGAGCCAGGCCGTTCGGAGAGAGCTCCCCTTTCCCCGTAATCGCTGTATCCTCCAGAAACTGTCAGGGCTGTGACCGACCGGGTCTGAGGTTCCAGATCAGCACGGATAATAGCAGACTTGAGAGGGAGACATACATTCATTTTACTTGGATTCCCATTCTTTTCATCCCCCGCAAGTTTTGAGTTTCAGAGTGAAAATAGAATATGTGGAAATGTGTCAGCTGTCACTCTCATCCTAATTCTAAAACTCCCCTGTAAGTGCAGACCTCGGGGAGGTCCCTCCCTGGACTCCGTAGCTGGAGCGCGCGCCCACGAGATTTCTGGCTGAAAACCCCCCGGCAAAAATACAAACAATTTTCGTCGTTATAACGTACATCGAGGCTACGGGAGGATTCATTTGTCAAAAATGTACAGACAGGTTTTTGCTCACATGACTATTGAACGGCACACGCCACTGTACGAGACACAGGTCAGGTCTCCATGGTAGGAAATCTACTTTTCTGGTTATTTTTATTTTTTTATTTTTTAGTGTTTATTTTTGAGAGAGAGGGAGCACAAGCTGGGGAGGGAGGGAGAGAGAGAGAGAGAGAGAGAGACAGACACATACACACAGAATCCGAAGCAGGCTCCAGGCTCTGAGCCATCAGCACAGAGCCCGACGCGGGGCTCGAACTCACAAAACACGAGATCATGACCTGAGCTAAGTTGGACGCTTAACCTGCTGAGTCCCCCCAGGCGCCCCCGCTTTTCTGATGATTCCATTTTGCACACCACGTGATATTTTGCAGCTAGGAGTTTGCGGCTGAGCACCACTTCCACAAGTCAGCCTCTGTTGGGCATCGGGGACGAAGGAGCGGACCAGGAGAGTGCACGCGACCTCCCCGTCAAGGTACGCGCGGCTCTTTCTCCTCCTCCGTGGGGCGGTGGGAGCGCCACACCCCCGACGGGTCGGGGTACAAGGACCGTACTCGGCATGGAGACGGTGGAGCCCGGCGCTGGCAGTGCCCACGACCCCCCTCAGATCGGGTGATGCGCTAGAATGACTCCCAGGACCCAGAAGGACGTTCATACCCAAGGCTAGAGTTTATTTCGGTGAGAGGAGGCAGTGTGGAATCAACCAGGAGAAAGGTCTGCAGAGCAGCGTCGGGGGGGGGGGGGGGGGGGGGGGGCGGGGCACGGCCGGGTACTGCTGCTCCCGGCCCGCGGGACAACATGCGGAAGTTCCTCCCGTCGTCGGGGACGCTCTCTCTCGCCTCGGTGTCCCGTGTTTTTACCGGGGGTCAGTTGCTAGCTCGCAGGAAGTCCCGCTGACGCGGTGCGACCAGGGCCCCAGGCCAGCAAGAGCAGGCACTCCCCACCTAGCACGTTGCTAGTCCCTGGCGGGAGCCACAGCCCCGGATGCACAGACACCCTCCCCTCAGGTGGGACGTTCCAAAGACAAGGTTCTCCCCCGGAACCAGCGAGGGGCCAGCCCGAAAACCTTCGGAACGTGCAGAGTTTGGACAACCCAGGCCCTCGGCCGAGTTGGCCTTTTCACAGATCCCAGAGGTGGAGCTTCAAAGCCGAGATGGGGGCCCTTGGCCCGGCCCGTGCCAAACGAAGTTACTCCTGCCGGCTCCGAGCCCCCCCCCCCAGCCCCACCCCGAAGGGAAGCCCGCTCGTGCAGTGTGTAGGCTGGGACAGAGCTCCGGCTGGACGTTTCCCGGGTCGGTTTATTCCCGCGTGGCCGGGCCGGCCGGCTAACAGCAGAGTCGGGCGGAAGGTTCGAGTCTGGGCGCTTCCTGGCGCTCTCGTGGTCCGCTGGGGCCCGCGTCAGCCGGGGGGCCCAGGACCCCAGGTCGTCTGGGTGAGCGGCCGTATCTCAGCCTGATGGTGTCTGGGTCCCTGTGTTTCAGAGAACCGTTAAGCAAATCGTGAAAAAGACCTATCTCAACGTGCTTTGTACTCCTGTCCCCGAGGAGTTCCTGGACCAGAACGTGGTGTATTTTCTCCGGAATACAAAAGGTACGGTGCTGCTGCGTGTGCGAGCGTGCGCGTGCGTGCACACGGGGGTGTGGCTGTGAGCTGCTTTGTGTTTTCACTCACTTGAGAATACAGCTTTTTTTTTTTAGTACAGTCAGTCGGCATGATTCGTGGCTCCCGTATCTGCAAATTCACCTGCTGACACTGTTTAGTGACCCCCACGTCCGTCCCGGCGGCTGCTTCGAGGTCGTTCGGGGGCGGGCATGGAATGGGAAACCTCTCCTCTCCCGGCGCGCAGGTTCCCAGCCGAGGGCACACGCGGCCACACGTTTGAACTTCTGTCGACAACTGTCCTTACTGTGATCTCTTTGGCGCCTCGGTTTCCACCTTCCTTTGTGCTTTTTATTGGTGGCGATTTCACCATTTAAAATGGCCTCGGCCGTGGTGCCGAAGCCCCGTCCAGGGTCCCCGGGCGCGAGAAGGCTGCGAGCGGCCCCCAGACGCCCGGGCGCGTTAGCGACGACGCTCAGATCGGCCGTCAGGTGCGGCGTCGGCTGAGGTCCGTGCTAGCGAATCAGCAGTGTACGGTAAATGAGGTGTCTCTCTCTCTTTTCTTTTAAGTTCATTTATTTTGAGAGAGAGCGAGCGAAAGAGAGAACACGAGCAGGGGAGGGGCAGAGAGAGAGACTCCCAAGCAGGCTCCACACCGTCAGCACGGAGTCTGGTGCGGGGTTTGGAGTCCTGAACCACGAAATCGTGGCCTGGGCCGAAACCGAGAGCCGGGTGCCTAACCGACTGAGCCCCCCAGGCGCCCCGAAATAAGGTATTTTGACACAGAGACGCACGTCAGGCAAGGGAACGTGGTGACGGCTGATGAAAATGTGGCCAGAGGGGCGCCTGGGCGGCTCCGTCGGTTGAGTGTCTGACTCTTGATTTCCGCTCAGGTCGTGGTCCTGGGGTCCTCGGATCACACCCTGTGACTGCTTGGGGTCGTCTCTCTCCCCCTCTGCCTCTCCTCCCCGCTTGCGTGGGCTCGCGTGCTCTCTCTCTCTTTCTCAGTTTTTCAAGAAAGAAAGGCCGTGCATAGCTATGTTTTCACGACTCACCATAAATCCTAGAACAAACGTTACGTTGCTTTCTTTTTTCTTTTTTGACCTTTGATGCTGCCCCACCCCGTTGGCCTCCTTGCTCCACGCTCTCCTGTAGGACCGCACCCCTCGCCGCGCACAGGCCGCCGGCCGGCCAGCAGCCGCGCCCCCTGGGATTTTGTGACTGGTCCTTCTCGTCACCTTTGTGTCTCCCCAGTTCTCTCCCCTTGAGACCAGGCTCTCTTTCTTCTCCCCTCTGGGTTCTTAGGTGCTTTCGCCTTAAAGTAAGTCTATGTAGGTAATGAGCGTCTGATGGAAAGAAGCGTGTTCAGGAGAGAGGAACGTGCACACAGGTGCGGGACCGAAGCCGGTGAGGAGCCCCCTCGGCTGTTCTGTCTGGTGTGTTTCCCGCGTAGACGGAGGGCGGGGCCCAGGCGGCCTTCACGGTGTCTCCCGCGCTCGCTGACTTTTGGTCGGGCTGAGTAAAGACATGTACAATAAAACACGGTCAGAGTTGCCACATACGTCTTCAAAAACACTCGCGACTCAGGGGCGCCGGGGCGGCTCAGTCGGTTAAGCACCGACTTCGGCTCGGGTCATGATCTCATAGTTTGTGAGTTTGAGCCCCACATCGGGCTCTGTGCTGACGGCTGGGAGCCTGGAGCCTGCTTCGGATCCGGTGTCTGCCTCTCTCTCTGCCCCTCCCTGCTCACGCTCTATCTCTGTCTCTCTCTCTCAAAAAATAAACATTACAAAAAAAAACGAACCACCCATGACTGAAAAGGAGCTCTGGCGATGAACTGGGGAGGCTTGCTGGGAGTGGGGACCCAGGCAGAGCAAGGAGCCCAGCAGACGTTTCCAGAAAACGCTCCTGTCTCTTCTTGTCTGACTGTAGACAACTCCAGAGCCGCCAGTCCGCGCAGCTCTGGGAACCACGGCGCCGCGCGGGGCTGCCTTCGGTGTCTCCGCGGCCGAGGGGTCCCTTTGAACAGACGTGAGCGTGAGGTCCAGCCTGCGCCCGCTCGCCGCTCGGGAGCTGCTCGGGAAGGAGGAGGGAGTCCTCCCCGGAGGCCGCCGCCCGCCCTTCCCCACGCGCCTCACCCTCTGCATCTGTCCCCACAGAGATGATCTCCGAAGCCACCGACATGAAGGAGGCCATGGAGATCATGCCTGAGACCCTGGAGTACGGGATCATCCACGCCGACGTGCTCCACCTCCTGAGGAACGTCGTCTGTCAGGTAACTGCGGCCACGGAGGGGGGGGGGGGCGGTGGTGGGGATTGCCGCCTTCCGGAAGGTTCGGGCCGTCCGATTCATTTAATAACGAATGTTCAGCAGCTCTTACGTTCCCGGCGCTGCCGTGGACCCCGACGGCGGAGCGGCGAGGAGCATGGACTAGCTCTCTGTGCTCCGGCAGCTGCTTCTGGGGGAAAGACACGAAACACGAATTCGTTGGCCGGAAAGCCTCAGGCCATGACCAGTGGCGCGGGTTAAACAAACCCTAGTAACGTGACAGAACTGGGCTCTCCGTGCGGGCAGACACGTGTGTGTTCGCGCGGGCAGGGGTGGGGGCACGGGTTGGCCTCCCTGCGGGGGCCATGTCTGATAGACAAACATTAAATCAAGAGCTTCATGAATTCTACTAATTCTACTAACGATAAGTTATTAGGAAGTGTGATAGGGCGGGGCTGAGGTGGTCCGGAAAGGCCTCTCGGAGGTTGAGGCATTGAATGGAGACCTGAATTAGGTGAAGGCGTCAGGCCTGTGAAGATCTGGGGGTTGAGGGGGTGGGGAGAGCATCTTGGGCAGGGAAGAAAGCATGTGCAAAGGGCCCGAGGCAGGAGCAGATGTAGCTTGGTCCAGGATCAGAGGGAAGGCTGGTGTGGCTGGCGAGTAGTGAGGAAGGTTGGAAAGGCGGTGGGTTTTCAGCAGGGGGATGACAGCATCCGGTTTGCGTCGTTCCTCTGGCCGTTGTGTGAAAATCGTACTGTGGGAGAGAGGGCGAGAGCTTGAGCGCAAGAGTAGACCTGTTGGAGCCGCAGAAGAGTCCGTGGAGGGGGATGCTTGTCCAGACTGGAGTTCGGTCAGGGGAGGGAGCGGGAGGCAGGCGGTGTCAAGAGTATGTTTCACTGGGGAGAGGGCCAGCAGGGCTTGCTGGTGACTCGGATGTGGAGGTTTCAGAAAACAGAACAGCAGACGTGACCGACTCCCTAGGGCTCGGGGGCAAGCGGCCGGGCCGGTCACTACGGAGGTGGGTGATGGGCAGAAACAGATCCGGAGGGAAAGCCAAGAACTCTCTGGACATCCGAGCTGAAGCCTGAAGCGGGGCGTGGGGAGAATCAGGGCGTTCCTCCAGCAGGTGTTTATTGCGCACCTACTGTACTCCACCGCGCGCACAATTCCACCGATCCCTGCCTCACGGAGCACCCGTCTGGTCGGGAAGATTTACATTAGGCAGGATCCGTGAGCGCGAATATTCGGTTGAGGCTTGAGCAGCATGATTTGAAGCACGTGGGTCCACTTCTGCGTGGGTTTCTTTCAATAAACACGGTACAGTGTTGTGACTGTATTTTCCTTATGATTTTCTTAGTAACGTTTTTTCTCTAGCTTGCTTTAAAAATTTTTAACATTTATTTTTGAGAGAGAGAAAGAGAGCACGTGCATGCGAGTGGGGGAGGGGCAGAGAGAGCGAGGGAGACACAGAATCCGAAGCAGGCTCCAGGTCTGAGCCATCCAGCCAGAGCCTGACGCGGGGCTTGAACTCACAAGCTGCGAGATCATGACCTGAGCTGAAGTCGGCCGCTTAACCTGCTGAGCCACCCAGGCGCCCCCGCCCCCCCCACCCCGTTTTAACCTCCGCGTGAACTAGCGTGGCCCTGAGCTGACTCTTCACCTGTTCGTGCGGCCAGCGACCCAAAGAAGTACAGTATGGTCTTCTGGGCAGTCACCTCGCGCTCGGGTCACGTTCTCCTCCGGGATCCCCTTGGGTCAAATATCGTTTCTCTCTCTTGAGGTCCGGGCTCTGGGCACGAGGACTGTCTGCTTCGTCGTCATCGTCTGTGCCGCCTCTGGCAGCACGTCCGAGGCCCGGGGCAGCGGAAGCGCGTGAGTTGCAGAGCGTGACGTTGCGTGATTGGCCTCCCCCGCTTGGTGTTTCAGGTGTTCATGCCAGCCCTGTCCTTCAATCAGCACAAGGAGGCAGCCGCGGGCTTCGCGGCCGGAGAGGTCTCCGACTCCTCCGAGTACGAGGCGGAGCTGCCCGGCGCGCCCGGGGAGGCGTATCACAGCGCGCAGTTGATACGGGATGAGTTTTTAATGAACATTCAGAAATTCGCCAACAGTATTCAGAGGACGATGCAGCAACTGGAGGGTAAGCTTCGTTCTTCCTTCCGTTTAGTCGCGCGCGAGGAATGTCCTTTAGGAAGGCCACCGAAGAGTCCAAGAGTCTTCTTTCATTTATGATCATTCTTATTTCCACCCCCACTCGCCCCCTGCGGGGCCCCGCGCTGGGAGGAAGACGCACAGAGAAACAACGAACCCCTGTCCTCAGGCTCTCCCTGTCTGGTGCACGAGGGACTCTGGCAGATGAGAGCTTGGGAAAGATGTTAGGACCTTCAGGGTCTGGAAGAGGGAGACCCTGTGGGAGAAGCAGGAGGAAATCAAAGGAGACTTCCCGAAGGAGGCGGCATTTGACCTCCTCTGATTGGACGGCAAAGCGGTAGTAGGTGGGGTTGGGGAGCAAAGGCGTTTCGGGGCAGGGAGAGTGGGCTGAGCGAGAGAAGGGAGGTTGAAAGAATGGGGTTTCCGTGAATGAGGAAGGGCAGATGGCGGGTCCCCACTTAGTCCGTTTGTGTCCAAGCCCCGGGCCCCACACGCGGTGCGGCCGCAGCAGCTGCTGTTGGACCTGCACCTCATTACGTCGGGGGGACGGCACGGTGAGAGCCCCCGAGCCAGGGGGTGTGCGCATCGCGAATCGAGCACAGCAAGGTCCAGAGGCCGGCGTAGTGGGGCACGTGAGTCCTCTGAGGGTTATGTCCTGGAGAGTCCCGCCCCGTGGAGGCCGACAGACGCTTTACCAGCGGGGGCCGTGGCGGTCCGCGAGATGGCATTGCTACTGTAGGAAAAGAAACTCCCCCCACCTCAAAAGTAAAATTTAACCCACCCCGCTTAGTAGCGATTTTCTCTGAGACTAGACACTCCCGCAGGGATCCAGTGTGTTGAAAAACGTTTGTTTTTGAGAGAGAGATTTGAGAGAGACAGCACGCGAGTGGTGGAGTGGGGGGGCGGGCAGAGGATCCGAAGCAGGCTCTCTACTGACGGCAGAGAGCCCAGCGTGGGGCTCGAACTCCCCAAACCGCGAGATCGTGACCTGAGCCAAAGTCAGACGCTCAACTGCCTGAGCCACCCAGGCGCCCCCAGACTTCTGGTTTAGAATGTTCTTTTTTTTTTTAATCCCCCAAGAAGCGATACTCTTGGTGTCTGCGTTTCCTTTACTGTCTCTTGTACTCTTCGCACGCGTCCCTGCCTAACCCTTCTCTCCCTGGAGTAGTCTGAAGCCACAGAAATGGGGGGAAATGTTTCTTCTAATCTTGAATGTGATTTATGTGTCTAATGTCCGATGTCAAAAAGGAGCCGAGCAGACACATTTTTGGGTTTTAGATAAAATCCCGGGAGGAAATGCAACGCGGTGTCGTCAGTGACGGTCACTTACTCTAGGTTGCGAGATTAAGGTGGGTTTTCTTTTTTCCCGTGTTCGTACAACGGGCACGTAGGATGTGGAAAACCAGAGAAGCAGATGAACTCATGCTCTCTCCCCTGGGTGGGGAAGTCATGGCACGTGTGCCAGATCCCACCTGCTGCTTGTGTGTGTGGCCTGTGGGCGAACAGCGGTCCTTAAAGTGTCCAATGGCTAGATTTTAAATGATTAAAGAAGGCCCTACCGTCTGCCCTTAGCTTCGCCTCTTGGTCTGCAAAGCTGGAAATGCTTACTGTCTGATACTTTTAAGAAAAGCTTTTTATTCTCACTCGGTGGAGCTCGTGACTCTTGATCTCAGGGTCATGAGATCGAGTCTCACGTTGGGTGTAGAGATTACTTAGAAAAAAACCTTAAAAAAAAACAACTTTGCCAATTCCTGTTTTATAATACCATCTTGAGGAAGAAATTTGTTTTTACTTATGGGACATTTACGAATGGCTTTTTGTAAGTTATTGGCTGTCAGTTGGCTCTTTTACCCTTTTCTCTTTTTAAGATGCACGAGATGGCACGGGTCAGGTAATCTGTCGGGGAGCGAATTTTCGATACTTCCTCTTCCTCCTCCAGCCCTCCAGATTGTCGTTCTTTTCTTAACGTATCTTGTAAAAATGTCTCGTACAGCCCTCTCTGGTTTTGTTTTTACATAAGCCCCTCCTTTTATCAGACATCTGCCCTCCGAGCGCCCAGTGTCCCCTGTGGCAGCGCAGGCCGGTCGCACGCGCAGCACGATGCGTGGCCGCGTCCTAGACGCGGTGTCTCCTGGGTTCCAGGTCTTCTTGCGTAGTCGGGTTCCTCCCTCATCGTGTGGGAGCGCGTCCCTGAGTAACTTCCTTGGACAGGGTGTGTGGGGAGTAATGTTAGGAGAACTTGGGTGTCTGAAAATGACTTTATTCTGTCTTCACAGTTAATGCTTTGGGCACAGAAGTTGGAGTTTAAAAAAATTTTAGCACATACTTAACATTTTTCTAATGTCTATTTAGTTATTATTTTTAAAAATAAAATTTATTGTCAAATTGGCTTATATGCAACACCAAGTGCTCATCCCAACAAGAATGTTTATTTTTGAAAGAGAGAAGGAGGGGGCACAGAGGATCTGAAGCAGGCTCTGTGCTGACAGCAGAGAGCCGGATGTGGGGCTCGAACCCATGAACTGTGAGACCGTGACCTGAGCTGAAGCTGGACGCTCAGCCGACTGAGGCGCCCTGGCACAGGATTTTGAGTACAGTTTTCTTCATTGCTTCGTAGTATCCAGTGTTCCTTATGAGACATTGGATTCTTTTCTTTCTTTTCTTTTCTCCTTTCTTTACTCCTTTCTTTCCTTTTCTCTTTCTTTTCCTTTCCTTCTTTCTTTTCTCTTTTCTTTTTTCTTTTTCTTTTCTTCCTTCCAGGAGACCTGTTTTTTTCCTCTTCCCTTTATGTGAACTTTTAGGATTGTGTCTTTATCCTAATGTCTTAAAATGCCGGGACGATGGACTTTTGTGTGGTCCTTTCTCTGTTCATTTTGCTGAGCACCGTGTGAGTATTTCCGGCCTGAAGACCTAGCCCTGTGGTCTGAAAGCTCCTTTTGATAACGTCCTCCACTGTCTGTCGCCGTTCTTTCTTGCTAACTTTGGTCGGGCGCTGGTGAGTCTGTTGCTCACGGTTTCTCTTGTGTTTCCCATCTCTCTGTCTTTATATTCGGTGTTCTGAAGAGTTCCTCAACTGTCATCTTCCCCGGCCTTTGACTGAACTTTTTCATGTCAGCTATCACATTTTTTGGTAAGCCCTGTGAGGGACTTGAACTTGTGACCCCCTAAGATCAAGACCTGAGCTGAGACCAAGAGTCAGATGCTTAGGGGCGCCTGGGCGGCTCAGTCGGTTGAGCATCCAACTCCGGCTTGGGTCATGATCTTATGGTTCCTGAGTTTGAGCCCCACGTCAGGCTGTCTGCTGTCAGCACGAAGCCCACTTCAGATCCTCTGTCCCCCTCCCACCACCCCTCCCCTTGTGCTCTCCCTCCCCCCCACCCATAAAAGAGTCAGATGCTTACCCGGCTAAGCCACCAGGTGCCCCTCAGTCTCATATTTTTAATTTTTAAGACCTTTTATTCTATGATCGTCCCTTTTCCAAAGCCTTCTGTTCTTGTTTTGTGGGGGCCACGTTGCCTCATCTCTCTGAGGCTAACGATTGGGATTAAAAACAAATTCTCGTTTCCATCATCGTACCCTCCTTGGAGGCCATCGTTTCTGGCTTATCTGGGCCTGTTTCCTGCTGGAGGTTTCCCCAAATATCTGTTGAGCTCTGAACGTTAGATTAATTTTTATGTATTTTTGTTATTTATATTTTTTTAAGATTTTATTTTTTCCTTAACATTTTTTAATGTTTAATTTTGAGAGAGAGATGGGGGGGGAGAGAGAGAGAGAGAGAGAGAGAATGTATGAGGGAGGGGCAGAGAGGGAGGGAGACACGGAATCTGAAACCAGAGCTCCAGGCTCCGAGCTGCCAGCACAGATGTTAGAAGCCACCCGGGTGCCCCCGAAGATTTTACTGTTTAAGTCATCTCTGCACCCAAGGCAGGGCTCAAGCTCGCGAACCCGAGATCAAGAGTCGCACACTCTTCGAACTGAGCCAGCCAGGCGCCCCTTGTTTAAGTTTTAAATCGAAGTTACGGGGTTGCAAATTCGGGAACAGCTTAAATAACTAGATTATTTGGACCGAGCTGAACGCTGGTAAGATGATCTCTAATGTTAGTGACGTTCTAATGGGAGAGAAGGAGAATCTGGACGGATTAGGGCGGGGCGGGGAGGGGATGTATCGGATCTCGTACCGATGTCTGGAGAGAAGAGCCGAGAGAAGAGCCGTCTGACTCCCTCGAACGTGATTGTCTGTAATCGTTTCCCCCAGAGCAGTGGCTGACTGCCCGTCTTTCTCCCACCAGGGGAGATCAAGTTGGAAATGCCCAGCATCAGCGTGGACCGAGACGTGTCTGACCTCGCAGCCGACCCGGAGGCCATGGAGGTCTTGGAGCAGTGTGTGATCAACTGGCTGAACCTGATTTCGGCCGCCGTGGAGGGCCAGCTGAAAAAGACGCCTCAGGTAACTCGGGCCGCACGCTCGGAGGGTCCCTGACCGTCCGCGCGGGCCCCGTCCACTCGGCCCCCGGAGGAGGAGGAGCCGGGAGTCTGGGGACCTGTCGGATCCAGCCTCTTTTCTTCCTGTTCGGTCACCTCCGTAAAAGGGCAGACATCCCCACGACGTTGTTCCCGGGCTTTCTGACGTTAGTGTGCAGCCAGACGGGGCCGACGGAGGTCGTACCCTGTGTCTGTCAGGATGCTCGGGCTGCCGCAAACAGGAGACCTGTCTCGGCCGGCTTCCACAAGGGAGATTTGCTGGCTCCCATGACTGGAAAGGCCAGAGGCGGGGACGGGTTTTGGGTACGGTTCGGTCAGGACTCCGTCGTGTTTCTGTGTGACCCTCTCGCCTCCGTTCCACCCTCCTCCCCGTGGAGGCTTCCACCTCAGGCCGGTTTCCTTCACCGCCTGTTCCGTTGCCACCTCGGTTGTCCCAAGAGAGACCGTAGCGTTCCCAGCCAGAGTCCCGAGACTCACTCTGACCGGACCGTCCGAGGTCAAGTGTGGGGCTAGGTTCCCGTTCGGAGCAGCTGGGAAGAGAGGGACCGGAAACGGCCTCGAGCGTGCCTTCCGCACGAGTGATGCCCGTCGGTGTGTTCGTGTCGCCTCTCAGGGTAATGGTCCTCTGGCCGAAATTGAATTCTGGCGGGAAAGAAACGCAACCCTAAGTGCACTTCATGAACAAACGAAGCTTCCGGTCGTCAGGAAGGTCTTGGATGTGATCAAGGAATCGGATTCTATACTCGTGACCAACCTGCAGCCGGTCTTAACCGAGTTATTCAAGCTCCACATGGAGGCCTCAGACAACGTGCGGTTTCTGTCCACCGTGGAGCGCCATTTCAAGGTGGGCCGGGGGGCTGTGCTCCGGAAGGTCGGGCCTGTCAGACCTCACGCGGGCTTAGTTTCCTCGTGTAATTCAGCATTTACAAACGTCGTGGTAACACACGTACAGCGTTCGTTATTTTAACCACTTGCAAGCGTACGGTTCAGTGGCATTCGATACATACATGGGGGGGCCCTCCGGGGGCTCAGTTGGTTAAGCATCCGACTTCAACTCAGGTCGTGATCTTGTGCTTCACGAGTTTGAGCCCCGCATCAGGCTCTGCTGACAGCTCAGAGCCTGGAGCCTGCTTCGGATTCTGTGTCTCCCTCTCTCTCTTCCCCTCCCCGGCTTGTGATCTGTCTCTCTGTCTCAAAAATAAACAAACAGTAAAAAATTAAAAAAAATACACAGTTCTGGGTGCCCATCCTCATCCATAAGCAAGCCGTTTTCATCATTCGCAACATAAACCTGAACCCCGTAAGCAACAGTTCCCTCCTTTCTCCTCCCCTCCTCCCCCTAGTAACTTCTATCCCACTTTCTGTCTCTGTGAATTTGCCTGGTCTTGGTATTCCATAGAAGTGGCATCGTATGTCTTTTGTGTGTGATAAGCTGGCTCACTGTGACCTTGGTCTGCATTCGCTCGTCACAAACGAGGTCGAACACCTTTTGTTCTGCTTCTTGGACCGTTCGCGTGTCTTCAGTGAAGCGTCTATTGTAATCTTTTCCCCAGTTTTAATTTGTTTCCTTATTGATTTCTGAGTTAAACATTTTCGAATACGTGTCCCTTAACAGATATGTGATTAGCAATATTCCAGTCTGTGGGCTTTGTCGCTTTCTTAATGACAGCTGTTTTCTTTGTCTTCCCGTTTTGTGGGTCAGGAAGTTGGGGAAAGCTTAGTGGGGCGCTTCACCTGGGCTCCACATACAACAGCCTGGGTGGCTGGGCTGTGGGGCCCCTTCCGCGTGGCTTCTCTGCCCACACATCTGGCGCCTGGGTGCTGCTGGGCCTCTTTCTCCACGTGGCGTCTCATTCCCTAGCATTTCTCTGTGCGGTTTGGATGTCTCAAAGCCTGGTGGCTTCAGGGTAATAGGGTGGTCACGCTTCTTTTTTTAAAATTTTTTTAAGTTTATTTATTTTCGACAGAGAAGAGAGAGAAACAGCAGGGGAGGGGCAGAGAGAGGGGACAGAGGATCTGAAGCAGACTGTGCCGGCAGCAGAGAGCTTGATGTGGGCGGGGCTCGAACTTGGAAACGGTGAGATCATGACCCGAACCGAAGTCAGATGCTTAACCGACTGAGCCACCCAGGCGCCCCTAATGCTTATTTACTTTGAGAGAGAGCGAGCGAGTGAGCATGAGCAGGGGAGGGGCAGAGAGAAAGAGAGAGAGAGAGAGAGAGAGAGAGAATCCCAAGTAGGCTGCACACCCAGTGTGGGACCCGCCCGGGAGCTCAGTCTCATGACTGCGAGATCACGACTTGAGCCGAATGAGGGTCTGATGCTTAAATGACTGAGCCGCCCAGGGCCCAGGACGTTCATGCTTTTTACGTGGTGGTCGGCTTCCAAGAGACCGGAAGCAGCATTGCTTCCGCCATATTCTACTGGCTAAAGAGGTAACAGCCTGTGCAGACTCGAGGGGGTGGAGGTGGCTCCGTCTCTTAATGGCGAGGGGGACACAGTCAAGATGTTCTGGCTGCGCTTGGAAAAGAGGGTCTGCCCCCCGGAGCGCGTGCGTGCACGCATGTGTGCTCAGGAGCCGTGCGCACATATCCTCTTCCTGCACGCTTACCGTTCTCGCTCTCTGCATACCCGTTCATACACGCGCTCCTGCTTCACGCACCGCTGCAAAGGGCTTTGTTCACTTGTAAGTCCCATCTGTCCTTCCGCGTCCGCGCGCGCACACCCATCTCAGGCTCCTCTTGGCGGTGGAACACCTGCCCCCGCGCTAGCACATGCGCCCTGCGAACCAGGAAGAGGGACCCTTCCTGCGTGCGCGCCGCTCCGCTCCGCCGCCCGGAGCCCGAGGCTGAGGCCGCCCGCTCTCCCCGGCCAGAACATCGCGCACGGCTCCAGCTTCCACGTGGTGCTGGAGACCATCCCGTCCATGCTGAGCGCCCTGAGGATGGTGTGGATCATCTCGCGGCACTACAACAAGGACGAGAGGATGGTGCCGCTCCTGGAGCGCCTCGCCTGGGAGCTCGCCGAGAGGGTCTGCAGAGTGGTCAACCCGCGGGCGCTGTTCAGGTGAGGGCCGCGGCGCCGCGGCTCCCGGGGGTCGCCAGCGGCTTTGTCTGTTTGTAAAGTTTCTTTATTTGTTTTGAGAGAGCGAAGGAGAGTGGGGGAGGGGCAGAGAGAGAGAGAGAGAGAGAGAGAGAGAGAGGAGAAGCCCAAGCAGGCTCTGCCCCGTCAGCACAGAGCCCGACTCGGGGCTCGAACTCACGAACCCTGAGGTCATGACCCGAGCTGAAATCGAGAGCCGGCTGCTTAACCGGCCGAGCCCGCAGGCGCCCCTTCAGCTTCGTTGAAACGGGACGCGCACACCGAACGGCTCACCGGAACGTGCACATCGGCGGCTCTGCGTGTGTTCGGAGTCGTGCGTCCGCGGCCGTGGTCAGTCGTGGCGTATTTTCCCCAATCCAGAGGGAAACCCCGCGCCCTTTAGCTGTCGCCTCCGGCCCCCCCCACCATCCCGCCCTGGGCAGCCACAGATCTGCTTTCTGTCTGTGGCTTTGCCCATTCTGAACGTTCATACAGATGGAGTCCCGCAACACGGGGCTCTTAGGACGGACCCCTTCCGCTCAGCGCCGTGTGCTCGAGGCTCCCCCACGCTGGAGCAGGCGTCAGGGCCCCGTTCCTCTCTAGGGCCAGATAAGAGCCCGTCGTGTGGAGCCGTAGGTTATTTCAGTCAGGACCTTCTTCCTTAGTTATCCCGGGAGAGACCAGGTCCCACGGTCAGAGGGGAACCTACGTCCCGACCCCCGGCCCGGAGGTGGGAGGGCCTCTGGGATCAAATGTAGAAGGAGGCGCAGATCTTCACCTGCCCAAAAAACAAACAAACAAACAACAACAACAAAAAACAACTATGCAGGTGAAATAGACCCAAATATCTTGGGAAAATCTTTGTCATTTCCCCCTGGTGCCACGGCCTTCACTGTTGACTTGTGGGGGGGCCCGGCTGGAACAGAGAGCTCCCCAGGGGAGCCGCAGCGTGGGCTGCTGCTGTGCAGGTCAGCCCGGGGCGGGGGGCTACGGTCTTCGGGGGGCGGGGGCGCACCCTCGTGGGCCGGTGCGGAGCAGCGCCCCGCCCGCTGAGCTTGCCGCCCGAGGCCGTGGCATCGGGGAGGCCCTGCTCCTGGGGAGAGCTCTCCCCTTAGACACCTCCTCCCCTCGGGCTGCGAGGCCCGGGCCCCAGCCTGCCCCCATCGCCGCAACTCTTTGCTTTGCAGAGAAAACCGAGCCAGCGCCCTGCACAAGACCTCGGAGGCCAGGAACACGCTGCAGATGTGGAAAAAGGCCTATTTCGACACCAGGGCCAAGATCGAGGCTTCGGGGAGAGAAGCTCGGTGGGAGTTCGACCGCAAGCGGCTGTTTGAGAGAACGGATTACATGGCGGCCATCTGTCAGGACCTCTGCGACATTCTGCAGGTGGGACGGCGGGGGCAGCTGTTCTCTGATGTCCCGAGGGGCGCCTGCGGTTGGGACTCGGCCCGTGGGAAAGCAGTTTGACTTTTTGACGGCCCTCTGTCCACGTGGGCGGAAGCCCGAGACGGACGGGGGCTGGCGGGGAGAAACTCTTGAGAGAGCACACAGAAGGTACCGGAAGGTACCAGAGCACACCGGACCTCTTGCACCTTCTCCTTGTCTTCTGCGACATCCCTCCCTCCCCCTGCTTTCAGCTGTCCTCTGACCTCCGGCTGCACCTGCCTCGTAGCTTTGCAAGATCCTCCTCTCTCTCTTTCTGTTAAATGTTGGAATGGCTCCACGTCCAGTCCAAGACTTCTTCTCTTCGCTCTCTCCTGACGCCGCGTCATCCCACCCATTGCTTCCGCCGCTACCCGTCCTCCAGTGACCCCTCGTTTATCTGGATCCCTCTCTCTTCTGAACCAGTGGTCAAAGGGTTTAGCGGCTGGTTGGTTGAATTATCCTCGGTCCTTGGTCTCACGAAGGTCCATCCGTCCATTCACTCATAGTATTTATGGAGAGCTCGCGTGTGCGGGCACCTGTGCTTGCCACCAGGGCCGGCTCCGTAACCCGTGGTGCTCTGTGCCAACGGATGTGGGACTCCTGTTCAAAAGGCAGGAAAAAAATGCCATTAAAAGCATTAAAATATAAAGCCTTTTTCTTTTTTCTGATAGCTTTCACCGCAGCAGGCTTTGTGTTCTGTTTGCCACGACCCGAGCAGAGTAAAGAGAGTGAAGGGAAATTAAACATCTAAGTTACGCCGTGAGTTGGGCACCTGAGTGGCTCTTTTTTTTTTTTTTTTAAATGTTTGTTTTTGAGAGAGAGAGTGCAAGCAGGAGAGGGGCAGAGAGAGAGGGAGACCGAGAATCTGAAGTAGGCTCCGCACTGACAGCAGAGAGCCTGATTTGGGGCTCGAACCCTCAAGCCGAGATCATGACCTAGCTGAAGTCGGATGCTTAACCGACTGAGCCACCCAGGCGCCCTGAGCCCCTGACTCTGAATTTCAGCTCAGGTCATGATCTCACGGTTTGGGAGTTCAAACCCCTGTGCAGCTTGGCTCTGCACTGAGCCTGCCTGGGATTCTGTCTCTCTCCCTCTCGCTGCCCCTCCCCCGCTAGCACTCTCTCTCTCAAAACAAAGAAATAGTCCCTGGATTTTACCATTCATATTTATATTGTGCAGCGTAGGCTTAAAATGCAAATACAAGGCCACTTGATTCGTGTGTGGAATCATTGAAAGGACACAGTTTGTACTTTGTCTCCCGAATGTGCAGATGTGTGTTACTGTTGCCAGAACAGTGTGGCAACGTGGCACACAACCAACTCGGTGGGCTTTCTCTCACTTCTTTTAATTTTTCTAATGAAAAAAATTTTTTTCAGTTTCTTATTTGAAGCCCGGTTACTTAACGTGCAGCGCGGTGCTAGTTTCTGGCGCACAGTTGAGAGACTCAGCACTTCCGTACAACACCCTGCGCTCCTCACGACAGGTGCCCTCGTTCATCCGCAGCGCCTGGTTCGCCGCCTCCCCGCACCCTCCCCGCTGGTGGCCGCCGTGTGTTCTCTGTAGTCGAGAGTCTGTTTCTTGGTTGTCCTCTCATTCTTTTTCCTCTCTGATCGTTTGTTTTGTTTTCTTTCTTGAATTCCACGTACGAGTGAAATCCTATGCTATTTGTCTTTCTCTGACTTATTTCACTTAGTATAATCCTCTCTAGTTCCATCCATGCCCTTGCAAATGGCAAGATTTCACTCTTTTGATGGCTGGATAATATCCCATTGCATGTCCATACCACCTCTTTTTTTATCCGTTCATCAGTCGGAGGACATCTGGGCTCTTTCCAGAATTTGGCTCTTGTCGATAGCGCTGCAGAAAACATTGGGGCGCATGTGCCCTTTCGAATCAGTATTTTGTTTATCCTTTGGATAAATAACTAGTAATACAATTGCTGGGTTGTAGGGTAGAGAGAAAGAGAGAAGGAGAGAGGGAAAGAGAAAGAGAAGAGAGAGAGTTTACAGTAGAAGAAAGAAGGTGGACATAATAATCGTATAAATGCATAGGTATGGCTGAAGCAAGTGCTCTCTTGTTGGGGCTCTTGAGGTGTGTGCTTGAAGCCCGATCTGTTCTGAGGGCTTGGACGTGACCAGGTGATACTCAGTGATGAGTAGTAGCTAGCTAGGCAATTTGAACTGCAAGTACAAAGGTCAGGCCCCTTGCCAGCAAGGAACGTGGAGGTAAAAGTGGGCCAGGGAGGCTGCAAACAGGTGGGGGGTGGGGAGCGGTGCAGGAAGGGGCGGGTCGGTGGGGGCCTGGACACGCAGACTTTGCAGACTGTGTCGGGACGTCTGGATCTTGTTCCATGTGCAGTGGGCATGGTACCAGAGGTCTGAGACTGGGAGGAAGTCGTGACATGATTCTTGCCCTCAGGCAAATTTAGACGTGCAATCCATTTGTAGTTAAAACATTCACGAGAGGGGCGCCTGGGCGACTCAGTCAGTTAAGCGTCCATCTTCAACTCTGGTCGTGCTCTCACGGTTTGTGAGTTCGAGCCCCGTGTTGCACTCTGTGCTGACGGCTCAGAGCCCGGTGCCTGCTTTGAATTCTGTGTCTCCCTCTCTCCCTGCCCTTCCTCTGCTCAACTCTGTCTCTCTGTCTCTCAAAAATAAATAAGCATTAATAACATTCATGGAAAACCAGAAGGCAACCCCCCTGTGTTTTGTTTGGACAGGTTTTGGAGGAATTTTACAACATATTTGGTCCAGAACTAAAGGCGGTGACGGGGGACCCCAAGTGCATTGACGATGTCCTGTGCAGGGTGGACAGCCTGGTCACCCCCATGGAGAACCTGACCTTTGACCCCTTCAGCGTCAAGTCTGCCCAGTTCTGGAAATACGTGATGGATGAATTCAAGATTGAAGTTCTGGCAAGTAACACATCAATGGATTTGATCTTGGAAGTGGATACAATGTTTTACCTGTGTTAAATTTGTTATTTAATTATGCTTAGGATTTTTTTTTTAAATCACAAAAAGTAATACCTGCCTACTTGTGAAAAAAAGAAACAACACCATAAGAGACTCTTAAATACAGAAGACAGACTGAGGATCGCTGCAGGGGAGGGAAGCGGGGGGATGGGCTGTGGATGATGGGCACTAAGGAGGGCACTTGTTGGGACGAGCACTGGGTGTTCTATGTAAGTGATGAATCGCTGGGTTCTACCTCTGAAACCATTACTACATGGTATGTCAACGGACTTGAATTTAAATAAATAAATAAATAAAGCAGTGATATAGGGGAATATTAGGTAAAAGTGAACATTCCTTAATCTTCTTTGTCCCTATTCCTATCTCTAGGCAGAATAAGGTTAAATCAAGCTAGACACAGTAGCCTTTCTCCAAAGGTACGTTGGTCATATCATTGGAGAGAACATAGGAGGCTGAAGAATGGGACCAGATTTAGTAGGCAGTAGGGAGCCACTGAAGGTTGTTGAGTGAGGTAATCAGAATTATGGTTGAGGAAGGTTCTTGTGGTCACAGCACAGGCCGACTTAGGCTGGGGAGTGATAGGAGGTGGGGAGGTGATAGAGGAGGTTGTGGCCTGGGGCGCTGGGGGAGGCAGGGCCTGTCAAAGAGACGCCGTAGCTGGGAATATGATTTCACTCCACGCGGTGTGATAAGGTGGCGGGTGGGCCATCACGCTTATTCTTTCTGCTTCACGTGGGAAGCACATCAGCACCCCCATTTTAGGTCTTGAGTAATTGTTTTTATAACCAGAGCATCTTTTTATATGGACAACACCTATCTAGGACAACCTAAGCATTTCCATTTTAATTATATCCAGTTTATTCTCAGCTTCTATTTAATTTTAAGTGTTATTAATTTTTATTTAAAAAAGTGTTAGCGCATAAGTGGGGGAGGGGCAGAGAGAGAGAGGGAGACACAGAATCTGAAGCAGATTCAGGCTCTGAGCTGCAGCTTGGAGTCTTAACGCAGGGCTCAAACCCATGAACTGTGAGATCATGACCTCGTGGTGGAGTCAGACGGTCAAGTGATTGAGCCACCCAGGCACCCCTAAGTGTTAATAATTTTTAAATTGAATTTTTCATTGAAGTCACTTTGTCAAGTAATACTAAAAGGCTAATACTAAGGAAAAACAGCCCTATGCTTAACCCTTCTCTGTTCTCATTCTTGCTGTCATTTTTCACATTCTAGATGTTTCTTTTGTTTACCTTCATATTTCCTAAAGAACATGCCAATGTGGTTATTTCCTTATTTATTTAATATAATCAGTTTTAGACATCTGTTAACTTCTCAGAATAGATATAGACTTATCTGTTCTACTCCTACCCTATCCCCCTTTGTCTCCCTGTTATCTAACACAGATATGACTTTTGGTTAAATTAATGGTTAGTGTTTACTCATTATGTCTGTGCAAATATTGTTCACTACTGAGCCAAGGAGCACATCATAACCACACTGCCTGTATTGTTCAGCCCTTCATTTTTCCTGAAGTTAATCATTGCTTTTATTTTTATTTGGCTGGTTATTTACATACTCATTATTTTTTCTCCAATTGCTCTAACATCTCTGCCACCTATCTATTAACAATGGGTTCTGTCTGCTTAAAAATATCAGTGCTATTATTTTCCTAGAGGCCTTTGTCCCAGAGCTCTCTGTCTTTCCGCTCCAGTCTATATTGTTTGCTCTTAGACTTATTGCAAAGTAGTCACGCTAGGACTTTCCATCTTTTCTCATCTGTGTTGGCTCCTGTTTTCTAGATTTCACATCTTCCTCTTTTCTTGTTTAGGCCTTTGTTTTGCTGGAGCACATTTTTTAGTCTCTTCCTAAGAAAGATTTCATGGGACATCTATTTTTTTAAGTCTTGCATGAATTCTGAAATAAAATTAGGTACAGAATATAAGGTTGAAATAATTTTTCTTTGGGGTGCCTGGATGGCCAAGTCATTTGGGTGTCCGACTCCGGATTTCGGCTCAGGTCATGGTCTCACAGTTCATGAGTTCAAGCCTTACACCGGGCTCTGTGCTGATAGCATGGATCTTGCTTGGGATTCTTTCTGTCTCTCCGCCCCTCCCCTGCTTGTGCTGTGTCTGTCTCTCAAATTAACTTAAAAAAAAAAAGAATTTTTCATCAGATATTGAAGGTTATAGTTCATTGACTTCTAGCTTCTGGCATTATAACAACTGTGCTGCTCTGATTTAACTTTTCTAGAATTAACCTTCCACGTCTCCTCAGCTGGGGGGGGGGCGGGGAGGGATGAGGGCATGGAGGATGCAGGGTGGCCTGGCTGCGCAGGGTGGAGAAAGGATCCTGTGTTTGTCCCTCACTTTCCCAGTGCCTCAGATGTCCGTGCAGGTGTCGTGGGGAGTGGACGGGTACCCGCTGGCCCCCCTGTTGGCGGCATTAGCTTGTGATCCTCTGCCTTCCGTAGAGTCACTTTCCGTCTGCCGGAAACTCCTGAACTATCTTCTCTGCTGCCGTGTCCTCTCCTGCTTTCTTTGTTCATAGGAGTTCACACCTAAAAAACTTTTTCTGTCCACCATTTTGAACGGAATGAGGGGAAAGGAGTAGAAGCCACCGCGACCAATCTACCATTTTTAACTGGATGCCAGCTTCCGCTAAAGCCCCAGAGAGATCTGTCTCAGTCACGAATTTGGTTTTTTTGCTCATTTCTTGCCACTTTGTTTTTGTGGGATTATTACAGAGACATGAGGGCTGTGTTTTTGACTTTTGCTTTTTTTTTTTTTTTGGGCAGGTTATTGAGAAAGAAGCAAAAAATTTTATCGACGAATCTTTTAAGACCCTTCGATCTGCCGAAGCGGCGTTCGACATGCTTTTAAAATTTAAGCATATTCGCTCACGGGAAGCTATTAATCGGCAAATGATGATGAAATTTAACGATATCCTGGCGCAGTATTGTAAAGAGGTAATGGAAAGATCTAGCAGTAAAAGCCACTTGGCAAAATGTGGAGAATTGAACCATGCTGTTACCGTCTCTCGTATTCAGATTCAGAGAGACTCTGGGATTTTCCCAAATCGGCATGTCACCCGCCACAGATGACTGAAACAAAGTGGGTTTGTTTAGTGAAGAAATTCAGTAAGAATTTATCAAATACGATATTATATACTTTATGTCGTGATGGGCTCTGTATGAGTTCGTAGTTGTAATAGTCGCATTAATAACAGCAGAAGTCCTAGCTAACCGTGTGCCAAGATCATGTACGTATTTACGTATTAATTCAGAATAACATATCTGGTGCTCACATATTTCCAAGGATGATGTTAGGCACAGAGATACATGAACGAAACACGGATTCTCCCTTCAAAGAAGTCGGTATCTAGTGGGAGAAACAGACCCGAAAAAATGAGAATATGTGAAATAATTTGGTCAACATCGTTAGCATAATATAAAGGGATAAAGTCATCTCCGAATGCGTGGTTTCCTCTCAGTGCAGGAACAAGATACTACAGACTTTGTGGTAAAAACCTTTGCTTCGTAGCAAAGGTTTGTTATCTCACGTGCGGCTTTGAAGGCCAGAAGTCGGCCGCGGTCGCGTTGGGTTGAAAACAAGGGATCAGCGGGGCTGTATCCTTTCTGGCGTCTCTGGGGAGAATCAAGCTCTTTGTTTCCCTCCAGCTTTTAGAGATTCGGGCCCCCCTCCATTGTCAAAGCCAGTGATAGCCAGTCCCGTTTCCGTCTGGGAAACACTCTTCCCTCCCTTCTGCCTCCCTCTTCCTTTAGTTGGGGCCGCTCAGATTGTCCCGGGGCGTCGTTCTATCAGAAGATCAGCGGTCAGCCTCGGCTCCCCTTCATCGTGCAGTGTAGCAGGTTTACAGATTCTGGGGATAACGACCGTTATTCGGGGGCTGGTAATCTAGCTCCGACATCTCATTACCCAGATGAGAGTGCGGAGATGCTTCTTTTAAAATGCAGGTCCAGGGGCGTCTGGGTGGCTCGTTGGTTGAGCGTCCGACTTCAGCTCAGGTCATGATCTCACGGTTCATGAGTTCGAGCCCTGTGTCAGGCTCTGTGCTGACAGCTCAGAGCCTGGAGCTGCTTCGGATTCTGTGTCTCTCTCTCTCCTTCTCTCTCTCAGCCCCTCCCACACTAGTGCTCTCTCTCTCTCTCAAAAATAAATAAACCTAAAAAAATTAAATATAATAATAAAATACAGGTCCAGACTACATGGTCCAGCAAATCCACTTCTGGGCATATACCCTAAAAAATTGAAAAGAGTGCTTTTTTAAAATGTTTATTTATTTTGAGAGAGATTGAGAGCGAGAGAGCAAGCAGGGTAGAGGAAGAGAGAGGAGAGAGAGAATCCAGCCAGGCCCCGTGTTGTCAGGGCAGAGCCTGATGCGGGGCCTGAATTCGTGAACTGTGATAGATGAACAGGTAAATAAAACATGGTCTGTCCATACAACGGAATGTTTTTAGCCTTGGGAAGGACATTCTTTTTCTTTCTTAAATGTTTATTTTTGAGACAGAGCACGAGCAGCGGAGAGGCAGAGAGAGAGGGAGACACAGATCTGAAGCAGGCTCCAGGCTCTGAACTGTCAGCACAGAGCCCGACGTGCCGTGAGGTCATGGCCTGAGCCAAAGTCAGACGCTTAACCGACTGAGGCAGCCAGGCGCCCCAAGAAGGGACATTCTGGCACACGCTTTGACATGGATGAATCTGAAGGCACTGTGTTAAGTGAGATCAGCCGGTCAAGACCCCCCCCAACTGCTGTATGACTCCTCCTCCATGAGGAGTTTAGAGGAGGCAGGCTCACGGAGGCAGAAGGTGGAGTGCTGAGCACCAGCGGCTGGGGGAGGAGGACGGGCGTTAGCGTCTCACGGGTCAGCGAGTCAGTTTGAGAAGATGAAACCGTTCTGGAGGTGGACGCTGGTGGTGGTTGTGTGACCCCGTGACTGTGCCGAATGCCACTGAAGTGCATTTAAAGATGGTAAAGTCGGGGCCCCCCGGGGGGCTCGGTCAGTTGAGCGTCCGACTCTTGGTTTCAGCTCCGGTCGTGATCTTACGGTTCGTGAGCTCGAGCTCTGCGTCGGGCTCTGTGCTGACAGCGTGGAGCCTGCTTGGGACTCTCCCTCTCTCTCTGCCCTGCCTCTCCTTTGCTCTCCCTCTAACATAAATAAATATTTAAAAAAGTAAAGACACACAGCTCCAGGCTTTCTCGGCGAACAGCCGATGCCTATCACGGAGTACTTTCGATTGCGTTTCAGATCGACATAGTCAACACGCTCTTCGTTCAGAACCTGGACAACCCGCCGCTGTATAAGAACCACCCTCCGGTAGCGGGCGCCATCTACTGGGAGCGGTCCCTGTTCTTCCGGATCAAGCACACCATCCTCAGGTTCCAGGAAGTGAAGGAGATCCTGGAGAGCGACCGAGGGAGAGAGGTGCGTGGCTTCGCCGGAGCTGTTCGGGGTGTAGGTCACGGGCCCTCGGGTCTTCCCTGTGGTCCCCGATTTCGGGCTCAGGTTTCAAACTACCTTTTGTGTTCTTCATCTCTGGCCTCCTGACACACACGGCATCTTCCAGGTAACAGACGCGTGGGCTTCTCCCTGAACTTGAGCTTCCGCTTCTCAGAAGGGTGACCATCTTTCTGATAATACTGTCCCTCCTTCACCCTCGGGGTTTCCTGTGTTCCATCACAGGGGTTGACAAGCCTTTTCTTTAAAGGTACAGAGAGTAAGGGTGCCCGGGGGGCTCAGTCGGTTAAGCATCCATCTCTGGCTCAGGTCATGATCTCGCTGTTCGTGGGTTCGAGCCCCGTGTCGGGCTCTGTGCTGACGGCTCGGAACCTGGAGCCTGCTTCGGGTTCTGTGTCTCTCTCTGTCCCTCCCTTGAGATTTCTCTCTCTCAAAAATAAATAAACATCAAAAATAAATTTAGAAAGGTAAAAGCCGTTCTTAGCTCTTGGGCTGAGGTCTAAGCTCTGCTCGTCGGCCTGGATTTCAAACCGTACCATCTCATACACACGCTTGGAAATTTGTGGGAATATGCCTGCTTCCTTTTGCAAAATGTGCTAACAGACCTTTTTTTTTTTTTTAAGAGAGCAAGTGAGAGAGAGAGAGAGGAAAAAGTGTCATTTCTGAGGACAAACTGACAACTGCCCGAGTTCTTTCGCAGGTGAGGCAGAAGTACTTGGAGGTGGGCAGGACGATGAAGGACTACGAAGACCGGAAGTACGAGCTGTGGAAGGAGGCGACGGAGCAGGTGCTGCCGAATCTTATGAAGAAGAGTCTGCTTACTAAGGTTCGTGTTTCCAGAGCCTCGTCCGGGTCAGGTGACGGTGTCTGCGGCCTTCCGGAGGTCTGCTTCGTCCCCACCGTTTGCCGTTGAGCGGTGTTTCCAAGATGGAAGGCAGAGAAGGGCCAAGGTTGACAGGGGAGAAGAGGAGAGGCAGAGAGGGAGGCAGCGTGGCGTCCTGGTTAGGAACCGCGCCCGAACCCGGCACCCCTGCCGATTCTGGGGGCGCGTGGCTTCACAGGAGCCGCAGTCTCCCCGTTTGTGAAGTGAGTGGAAGCAGATGACATCAGCACACAAAGTCTTAGCTGAACCCGGTGTGAAATCGCCGACGGTCGAGCTACGGAAAAAGCCCCGTGTCACGCGAGTCGCCCCTGTCCGCGGCGCGTCAGCCGGAGCCCGGCGCCCGGCAGCCGCTCCGGAGAGAGACGCGGGCTGCGAGGGAGGGGTGGCTGCAGGGCGTCTCCAGCTGCGGGGCTCTGACCTTCCCGAGCAGGTGCGGAAGTGCGTGAGGAGGGCCAGACGGGGCCCACGGGGGGCGGCTCGGGTCCCCTCAAAAGGGGCAGCTGCCACCCGACCCCAGCCTGTGCTCGTAGTACCTTGTCCGTTCACGGTTTTTCGAGGGAAGCCAGAATTCTGGATTTGCGTGCAAGTGACCAGTTTTTGAACGTGGGTGGCTAACTTGAATTCTTTAAAACCTGTTCGCTGAACAAAATAACATGTTCGAGCGAGCCCCAGCCGGCTTCCTGGCCCGTCAGGGCACCAGGGGCCTTTACACTGACCTGTTGCAAATTTATATTTAACTCGGGTCGTCCGGACCGCCTCTGGGACCGACCTTGCCTTGCTTGCGGCACGCCTCTTCCGCAGACTTCTACCGTTGGCGAGGAGGCCACGAACTCCGACAAGGGGACTGTGTTTGTCATCAATTTCTCACCTGCTCTCAGGGAGATCATTAACGAAGCCAAGTACTTGGAACAGTTAGGATTCTCTATCCCCGAGTTAGCGAGAAACGTCGCTCTCCAGGAGGACAAGTTTCTTAGGTAAAAAGATTCGTCTCTTAAATCAACCTTTTGATCTGGGGATCCCTTTCCATTCCTTTCCGTTAAAAATTAGCGAGAACCCCACCCCTCTTGCTTTCATTTGTCTGCATTTTATAGCTACCAGTATTGACCACCCCGGAAATTAAAACTCAGTGGCGTGTAACCTGTGTACCTATCCCTTCACTCGGAAATAAGTGTAACAAGCCTGTTCCGTGGTAAATAACACTTCCTAATGAAAAGCATACCACTCGTTTCCAGAAAAGGAAGTTAGGGGGAAGGTTGGCATTGTTTTGAATTTCTGCAAGTCTTTCCATCAGAGTTTGAGGCTGGTCAAAGGTCTCCGAACCCAGATCAAGGTTAGGCTGTTTACGAGCTCTGTGCTGTGTCCTCACGACCACGACTTTCCCGTAACGCGCAGGTACACAGACGGCATACAGCGCATGTTGGACCACTATCACACGCTCGTGGGAAAGTTGAACGAGGCCGAGGCTCTTCTTCTCGACGACCATTCCCAGGAATTAATCAGAGTGTTTAGGTCTGGATACAAGAGGCTGAACTGGAACTCACTAGGTAACATCATCCGTCTGCCGTCATTGCCTTTTAGACTTCGGGACGCAGGAACTACGCGCCGGTAGCCTATTTTAGTTGACTTATAATCTTTGCATGTCTCTAGGTATGGTTAACACCTGGGCTTTGAGTATTACTCGTTTACATTTGGTGGAACTTTGAATTAATCCCCAGGCTTTCGTCGGGACCAAAGACGAGGTGGGAAGCATTTGGACGCTCTGGCGACCCAGTGCTTTCTCCTCCAAAAATGAAGCGACTTTACTTTTTCTTCTAATATTTATCTATTTTCTAATATTAAAAAATTTAATTTTGAGATAATTTATAAATTCACACCCAGTTGTAAGAATTAATGCAGAGAGGTCCTGTGTACCCTTTACCCAGGGTTAACTTCTTTCTGTTTTTTTAATGTTTGTTTATTTTCAAGAGAGAGACAGAGTGTGAGTCGGGGAGGGGCAGAGAGAGAGGGAGACACAGAATCCGAAGCAGGCTCCAGGCTCTGAGCTGTCAGCACAGAGCCCAACGCGGGGCTGGAACCCATGAACCGTGCAGATCATGACCTGAGCTGAAGTCAGACACTCAGCTGAGCCACCCAGGCACCCCATGTGTTGCCCTTTTAAAGTCATACCCACCTCACTCCCGTTCCCAGCCTGAACCCCTACAATCGCGAATCCGTCTCCGTTTCTATAATTTTGTCGTTTCAAGAGTCCTCTATAAATGAAATCATAAATACTCTCTTTGGGTTGGCTTTTCTGCCTTCGCATGATTCTCTGGAGGGTTGTCCAAAATGTTGCACATATCAGTGGCCTGTTCCTCTGGTGACTCAAATCTCATGGTTTCAATGTACCATACTTAGGGTAGCATTCACCTTGGAGGGTATCTGGGTTCTTTCCAGGTTTGGCTATGGTGAGTAGACATTTGTGCCATAAAAACATTTGTGTGCAGGGTTTTGTGTGAACACGAGTTTCATCTCACTGGGATAAATGCTCAGGAGTGCAGTTTCTGGGTCCAAACCACTCGCATGTTTAGTCTTTTTTTTTTTTTTTTTAATTGTCACGGTGTTTTCCAGAGTGGTTTATATTCCCACCTGCAATGGATGTTCCACTTTTTCTGGATCTTGGCCAGCATTTTGTTTTATCACACTTTTTTTTTTTTTAATCGTAGCCATCACATAGCTCTGTAGTGATCTCGTGGTGGTTTCGATGTTCATTTCTGTATTGGAGAATGATGCTGAGAATCGTTTTGTGTGCTTCTTTGCCATCTGTGTATCTTCTTCGGTGAGATGTCTGTGTTTTTGCCCGTCTTCTAATTATATTGTTTGCTTTTTACTTTGAGAGTTCTTTATGTGGTTTAGATACTAGCCTTTTGTGGGATATGTGGTTTGCAGATCTTTTCTCCAAAGAGTTGGACCTTCTCTTTGTCCTCACAGTGCTTTAGATGATGATTTGCTAACATTTGAGCAGAGGAAATGTAACATTTGGTTGACTCTAAGAACAGGGCTCCTTGTCCTAGTCCCTAAGGGTGCTAAGCAGATGTTTGCTACCACAAAGACCCAAGGGGATGGGATGAACAGGGTCTCTCCTGGGAAGGGATGCCAACATTAACATTCCAGACGTTGGTTGGCAGGGTATGGAAAGAAAGAGTTGAAAGCCAAATTTCTTTGTTTTTCTCTCTTTTTTTTCCCCCCAAAGGTATCGCTGACTATATAACTCGGTGCAAAAAGGCCATTGGGAAATTTGAGTCCCTTGTCCATCAGATTCATAAGAATGCAGATGACATTTCTTCCAGGCTGACGTTAATAGAGTCTGTAAATCTCTTTAAATATCCAGCACCTAAGAATGATGAACTCCCAGGTATATATGATTTCTTGTTTCTCTGATTCCAGAGGAAATGAAATGAAAAAACCCATTGGTCATGACTGCGCGCGCGCACACACACACACACACATTTATTCCATAAATGGAATAAAACCATTTCTGAAGGTCTTAGTCATTTACTTGAAAGGATCACGAGTAGTTCTTGCTTTTTGCCATGTTTTATGTCTTGCTTAGTCATACAAATTCCTGACACTGTGAGAACCAGTGACACTTTTGTCAATAACTTTATAACAGTAACATAGATTATGTTTTTATGTGCTCACATTTACTTGTTCAAACAAGGTCTTTTAAGTGGTCTTAGACAAGTCAAAAGGCAAATCAAGAAAAACAAGGTTGCCCAAAGAGTATAAAAGCCACCTTTGATTTGGCTTTGGCGCACCCAGCGCACGTTCCCATGTTGTCACTTATTTTTTTGCTTAGGGCGTGTCTTGACTTTTGGTGTTGACTTATTTTCTGCTTTCAGTCGAGATCAGAGGCTGCTTATGTATTTCTAAGATACACAGCGAATGTTTGGATGGCTCTGTGAGTAACGTCCCTCCCCGTGTTCGTGAAGAGCTATAACAGGGTCTTCCTCCACAGGCGTGAAGGAATTCTTTGAGCACATCGATCGAGAAAGGGCCAAAGACGTGGACCACATGGTCAGGTGGTATCTTGCCATCGCACCTCTGCTGACCAAAGTCGAGGGTCTGGTCGTCCACACCAACACGGGCAAGGCTCCCAAACTGGCTTCCTATTACGAATACTGGGAACATAAAATTTATGACGTCTGACAAGGCTCATCCTGAAGTGAGTTAACCTTTTTCCTGTTGTAAAGGTGGGGTGCGCAGATGAAAGGAGTTTACATGTAGGAATAGTTAAAGGAGGGGCCGCAAAGCAGAGAATAGGAATCATTTGGACAAAGTCGCTTTCTGGTCGAAGGGTGCTCACAGGATGGAAGGAGGACTCCTGATTTGGCTCATGTTCTTGTTAGGCCCCTCAGCCTTCAGAAAAGGTGATCATCCCTCTTAGGATCCTTCTGGGAAAGCAGCCTAGGAAATTTAATGTCTTCTTTGTGAAGGACCCCAGAAAAAATTTCTCCGGTGTCCCTTTTGAGCTTAGCCTCCTAAGAAAGTTTTATTTTTCTTTTGTCTTTCATTTTTTGTTGTTTTGTTTTTAAATGGTGTGGACACTATGAATTGTTTTGAAAGCTTTCTCTTTTCTCCTTGACTGCTAGGAAACTTAGAACCCAAATCACCCCCTCCCACCTCTCCCCTCCCTCCTCCTCTCCCCATTTAGATATATACATGTATATATATATGTATATATATATATATATGTACATGTATTTATATGTAGGTATATACACAGATACATGTATATGTATGCATAGGTATCTATCTATCTATAATTTAATCTAACATGTACGAGAGCTTACTCTGCACCAGGCTCACGTGATACTCTTTCCAATCTCACCCCCATTTCCCGGACACGGTGTGTTGGAAGATTAAGTGACCTTCCTAAGGCCACACACACCCACCTGGTAGGAAGAAAGGCTACCCTGTGAACCCAGGTCAGGATCACTTCACTAAACGGCTGTAATAAGTGTCTCCTTCCTTTCTTATTTCATCCCACTTTGATTTTAGGGTCTCTCACTGCAGCTAAGGTATTCTTGTGAGCTGCTAAAATCCACTTTGGAATAAGACGTTCGTAAATAAAATAAATCCCTTTGGTGTCTTGCTTCCTGGACCCAGCTTGGCTAATTTCACATGGTTGGTCCTTTACAAAAATCTGTTTTCAGGACATTTCGTGTATCTTCTTTTATTTTCCATTGTTGCTTCCAACTTCAATTCCTGCAGCAGCTCCTCATGGAGAGGTGCCCTCCGATAGTGTTTCCCTTTGTACCATGCTGTGCTTCTCCTGGATCCGTCTGTCTGTCCACTCACTCACAGATCTCTTAGAGCCTGCGTGTGCCAGGCCCTGGACTAGACAGGGCCCCCCTCCTTCTGGATCTTTCCCATCCTCATAGGAGAGACACAAAACCCAAGGAACCCAGACATAACCGAGATGATTTCTGTGAGAGAGCTAAAGCAGCAGAGTGTGCCGGGGAGAAAATGGAGCGGCCGTTATGACGGGGTGATCAGGAACCCCCCCCCCCCCCCCCCCCCCCGCCAGGTTTTAGCTGAATCCCGAGGACCAGGAGTGAGCCGCCAGAGGGGAGCCCTTTCTGGGGGGAGGCAAAGCCAGTTCGAAGACCGTCTTTCCGAACCAAGTGGAACAGCTTAGGGAAGTCATCACTGGTACTCACGTGTCTTTCAACTAATAGAGATTCACTTCCCCAAAGCAGAAATGAGCTCTGTGTGGATGTAGGCCGAAACGGGGGCGCGCGATGAAACTCCGCGCAGTGTCCGCCACGACCTGGAACTTACTCCTCACAGAGCGTTTTCACATGTGACCTCCATCATGTGTCGGCTCCACTCCACTCCAGTGAGGCCTGGGTCTTTTTTTCATTAACCCCTCTTAGGAATTTGCAGTCTTTTAACTCTTTAATCCTCGGAAACGTTCCTTTGTTCCAAACGGACACCATCCTGACGGCGCCCGAGATCATCCTCCACCCCAACGTGAACGAGATCAACAAAATGTGCGTCCATTGCGTCCGGAACTGCGTGGAGATCACCAAGGTAACGGCGGGGGGGGGGGGGGGGGTGTCAGCCGGCTTCGGGAGGCGGGGCGCCGCCCCGGGCCGCTTCTCTCTCATCCGGACTCTTCCGCTCCCCCCCGGGCTCCGCCCGCTAGAGCCTGGGGGTCCCAGCGCTCCACCCTTTCTACTGCACACCTCGCTCTTAAAGTCTCTCACCTCCTCGGTGCGTCCCCTCCGACCTGGGCCTCGGGGTCCACGGTGGAATTCTTGACTTCCCGTCTTGCAGCCCGTCCCGCCCCTGTTTTCCCTCCTGCAAGAGGCGGCCCGCACACCAGCCCGGATCCCCAGGTTTCCTCCCGTCCACCTCCGTCCAGCCAGTCGGAGGTCTGGCCGAATCCCTCCCGGCGGACTGTTGCCGTGTTTCCACAGCCCATCCCCCGCCGCAGGGGGCCAGAATTCTCCTTTTAAAATACGAATCACGGCACGTCAGATCTCTTGTGCAAAAACCCGCGATGACTTCACACTTGCATTCGGACGAGAGCCGGACTTCTCACGGTGCTCCTAACCCAGCGCCCGCCCCGCCCCGTGCTCCCCCCACGTGCTCCCTCCACGTGCTCCCTCCACGTGCTCCCCCCCACGTGCTCCCCCCACGTGCTCCCCCCACGTGCTCCCCCCACGCGCTCCGCCCACGTGCTCCGCCCACGCGCCTCCAGCGGTAGCACTTGCTCCTGCTCGAGACGCTTACGTGAACTCCTCCCTCTGCCTGGCGCCTTCTGCCCCCAGACTTCTCCTCAATGGCTCCTTCTCGTTCTCCGTCCTCTTGCCTGGTTCCGTCTTGTCGGCGATCCTGTCACTGTCTCTACCTGACCTTTTCTTGTTCACTTGCTCATCTATCCATGACCTGCTGGTGCCACCGGAACGCCAGTCGCGTGGGAGCACGGACCTTGTGTGTGTGTCCCCCAGGGGACGTCCAGCACCTCCGGCAGCATCCGGCACGTCGCTGGCTCTCGGCCGTGTAAACGTGCTCAAATGAGTGTCTGTTGGCAATTACCACAGTTTAGGTCTCCCCAACGGTGGGACGTGGGGCGATTTACGTGGATAAGGGATGTCATGTCCCCTCAAGACACTAACGTTTTCTCTTTACTCGGTTCAGAAAATCAGATATGTTTCAGGCATTTTTTTAAGCATAAAAACGAGTATAGCTGTTATAGAGAAGTTAACTTCACTGTGCTTGGAAATGAATGGATGAATTGCGTGTGTGTTGTGATCCCTACAGGTAATTATACGTCAGTTTCATAAATTCTCTTACGTTAGAGGTGTCCCATCACTGCATCTTCAAACACGGAAACAGACAATTTTCAAGGGGTAAATAAATAGGAAAGACTCTGCAAAACGTTCTGGATGTTAACCCCGACATTTTACGTCGGTTTTGCTCCCCTCCCCGTTGGGGTTCGGGTAAGGCCCGCACTGCTTCAGCTCCGTAAATGCTTTCCTTCCGATGAGAGGAATTGTTACCTATCCTTTCATAAAATGTTGGAAATGTAGTTCCTTAACAAAAATCAACTTTTTTGACGAGCTAGCTTCACGTGGCTTACGTACACCCTCTCTTTGAGGCTCGGGGTTCACGTTTCATGACCGCAAACCAAACGAACGAACGTTTTTAACCAGGATCTTGAAGACCTCATTACTAAGTGGAGAGGACAGCACAGCCCGCCTTCCAGACCATTCTAGAGCTGTCGGGGGGACTGGAAGATGTAACACACGAGGAGAGCTGACGTGGTGCTTGGAGATTAGAGCTCTAAGCAGCCGTTGCCCGCGAGCGGTGGTGGTGGGATTGGTACCTGCGATTCCCGTTTCGCAGATGGCGAAACCTTTCAGAGCGGTTATGCGGACCACGCCCGTGGTCTGTTGTGACGAACCACGCTTGGTCAAAGGAGAAGGGGATCCTGACTGTGTGGCAGGGGCATGTCACGTTCACAGATTTGTTCTGGGACCCTGGGAAGTCCGGTTTCCTGACTTTATGTTTCTTCATCTGTAAATGTGGAAACTGAGGGTTTATCCATCTGCAGTCCGGAAGTGGGCGGCTCTTGGTATTTGAGAAGTGACCTTTTTTTTTTTTAATAATAACCCATTTCATTTTATTAAAGTTTACTTATTTATTTTGAGAAAGAGAGAAAGCAGGGGAGGGGCAGAGAGAGGAGAGAGAATCCCATGTAGGCTCTGCGCCGACAGCTCAATGTGAGGGCTCGAACTCACGAGCCATGGAGATCATGACCTGAGTCAAAATCCAGAGTCAGATGCTTGACCGACGGAGCCAGCCAGGCAGCCCCGTTAATAAGTCACTTTAAATGTTAGTGGCCTGAAACAAGAACTGTGTATTTAGCTCATGGTTCTGTGGGCTGGGTTGTTCTGAGAGCTGCTTCTGGTCTTGGCCGTGCTGGGTCACGTGTCCGATGATCGGCCGGCTGTCGGCTGGGGTACTGTGGTTCTTCGCGTGGCTCGCCTTCATCTGCTAAGCTAGCTCAAGTGCACACGTCTGGGGACTGCAGGGTTTCAGGAGCAAGAGAGGGAAAGTGCCAGGGCCGCACGAGCCTTTGGCTTGGAACCGACATCACACCACATCTGCCCCTTTCCGTTGGTCACAGTAAGTCACAGGCAGCCCGGGATGGGAAAATAGACCCCCTACAGTAGACAGCTTTGTCAACCCCGTCAGTCGGTGGTCGTTTTTGCCATCCAGCACAATTTATTCATAAGAAAGTGATTCCCATGGCCAGCAAGACTCATTCCTGAATTCACACGGCTGACACAGGAAGCAAAATACTGACTTGCCGTCTCTCCCCCTGGTTCTTCTTTCGCCAGCATTTTGTCCGATGGATGAACGGCAGCTGCATCGAGTGCCCCCCTCAGAAGGGGGAGGAAGAAGAGCTGGTTATAATAAGCTTTTACAGCGACGTCTCGCTGAACCCTCAGATCATCGAGCAAGCCGTCATGATCCCCCAGAACGCCCACAGGATCCTGATCAGCCTCATGAAGTACCTCCAGAGGTGGAAGCGGTACCGCCCCCTCTGGAAGCTGGACAAAGCCATCGTGATGGAGAAATTCGCCTCCAAGAAGCCTCCCTGCGTGTCGTACGACGAGAAGCTGCAGTTCTATTCCAAGATCGCCCAGGAGGTCATGCGCCACCCTTTGACTAAGGACGAGCACTGCATCCGGCTGCAGCTGGGGCCCCTGGCCAGCACCGTGCAGGAGAACGCCAGGTCCTGGGTCACTTCGCTGGGCAAGCTGCTCAACGAGTCGGCCAGGGAGGAGCTCTACCGTCTCCACGAGGAGATGGAGGTAGCGGGTCGCCGGGTTTCATTCAGCTACCTCTCGGGAAGATCGGGGCTTCATTCGGGACTGTTTTTTCTAGGTTTATCCAGCGTCCTCCGGCCTCTCTTTTTCTAGACCCTGGCCAAAAACCTGAAGAAGAGCCCCAATACCCTCGAAGACCTCAAGTTTGTCCTTGCGACTATTGCGGAAATTAGAAGTAAATCTTTGGTCATGGAGCTGAGATACAGGGATGTCCAGGAGCGGTACCGCACCATGGCGATGTACAACCTCTTTGTGAGTGAACGGTCTCCTTTCTTGAAAAACTTTTTTTTAGCGTTTATTTACTTTTGAGAGAGAGAGAGAGAGAGAACATGCACGAGAGGGGCGGAGAGAGAGGGGGACAGAGGATCCAAAGCAGTTTCTGTGCTGAGAGCACAGAGCCCGATAAGGGCCCGAACCCATGAACTGTGAGATCGTGACCTGAGCTGAAGTCGGACGCTTCACTGACGGAGCCACCCAGGCGCCCCCTTGATTTTCTTAAGCATTTTACAGTTGGGTTGAATTCAGAAATTTTCAGAAATGCTTCTCAAGTAAGACTTTAAGTAACACAATTTAAATGTGAAGCAACCCCACGGTTATTTAGAATAATGAAGACAGATTATTTCTTCATCTTGTGTGGCTCAGGTTGCATTTTTCTTCGCAGACCGTGTCAATTCTCCCCCTCCCCCCTTTTATTTTTGGTGTTAATTTCCTTTAATAAAGGGCTCTTGCAAAATAAGCGGGAAGGAGGGGAGTCAGAGGGAGAAGATGAAGAGGAAAGAAATGGGGAGCGGTAATAATCCAGTTGTCTTTATCACATTTCGGGGTGGTTTAAAGGAACTTAAGAAGTCTGGGGAGGAGTTTGAGGGGGTCCGGCCTCTCCCCGAAACCGTATACCAAATTTTGCATACTGTGCCTCACACACACACACAAAGTCAGCCGGAAAAACAGACTAGAAGAAGCAGACAGCTGTCGCGAGCCTGCACTTGCATGACGCTTGTATTTCAGCGCGTCTGTTCCGTGACTGCCCTGAACACCTGCCCCGAGCCCTGGCAGCCCTGGCAGCTGGAGGCCCCCTCCTCACAAAATCGCACCGTATGCAAAGTGTACCCGTCGATAATGAAAAGTTCCCAGTTTTGTCTTTTGTTTCCTTTGTTATGTAAAATTCTGTGTCCTAAAACCCTCTTAGGTCTGCTTGTGTTGTCTGTGTTTCTTGGTTTCCTTCGAGTCATTTTGACCCTCACATACATGTTATTTCTGCTCGAGTCCTGGACGTGACACATGCCAGCTCTGTAGAGAGAGCCGGAGGCTCCAGGCGTTCTGTGTCATCAGGCGAGCTTTGGTTTTGCTTCTGACAGGCGGCCCAGCCGGAGGGATCGGCGGGTTGAGGTAACCTCGTTTCACTCAGAGGTGAGGTCGCTTCGAAGCTGGGTCTTAGGCTATGAAGGGCTCCTCTCTCTAGGTTATCCATCTGTGTTATCGGCTCACTTTTAGAAATGATTTTTTCCTGAGTTTGTTTCACCATAAATAGATAATTTTTCTTTCTTTTAAAAACTATTTATGTATTTTTGGGAGAGCACAAGCGACGGAAGGGCAGAGAGAGGAGGACAGGTGATCCGAAGCGGGCTCTCTGCCGACAGGCTGACGGCGGCGAGCCCGATGCGGGGCTTGAACTCCTGAACCACGAGATCGTGACCTGGGGCTGACGTCGGCTGCTCAACCGACTGAGCCACCCGGGTGCTCCAAACATACAATTTTTCTAAATCAAGCAGGTTTATTTTTTGGTTCAAACGATCCAGCCTGCTGGTGTCAGAAGCAGAAATCCCGAGGCGGTAGCTTTGACCAGAATTTCAGTTCCCAGTTGCTGACCGTTTATTGTTTGTCCTGTTTCTTCCTCAGCCTCCCGATGCGGAGAAGGAACTGGTCGACAGTCTTGAAAGCACGTGGTTAAATCTGTTCAACGACTCGGTGAATGTGGAGCACGCTCTCGGGGGCATCAAGAGAACGTTCACAGAGGTAGGTACCTGCTACGTGTTTTACTCTCCGAGCAAAGATACGGACAAACACCCGCTGGGGTGAATTAACGCAACCCTGCCCTTCGCAGATCACTCGGGGCGAGATCTTAAACTACCGAGAGCAGATAGAGGAGTTCGCAAAGCGTTTCTGCCTCGAAGGCCCTGGTTCCGTTGGTGATGATCTCGATAAAGGTAAGGGCATTCACACGGGACGTAGCGAGGCCCTGGAGGGGGACGTTTCGCCTGAGCGTTTCGTGGGACCGTGGAAGGGGCAGTGGCTCTTAACCTTGCCTGGATCCCGGCTTCACCCGAGGGTCCCCAAAACCCACTGACGCTTGGCGTCCTGATCCAGATAGTCTCATTCCCTGGTTCCGGCGGGGATCTGGATGCTTTTAAAGACTTTTAAAGCTCCTGTAATGTGCAGCCCAGTCGAGCCACTCAGAGGAATAACGTGAAGGAGCAGAATTTTCTATTTAAAAATTTTTTTTAATGTTTATTTATTTTTGAGAGAGAGAGAGAGAGAGAGAGATTGAGCGCAGGTGAGGGGCAGAGAGAGAGGGAGACACAGAATCCGAAGCAGACTCCAGGCTCTGAGCTGTCAGCACAGAGCCTGATGTGAGGCTGGAACTCATGAACCACGAGATCATGACCTGAGCCGGAGTCGGACGCTCAACCGACTGAAACCCCCAGGCGCCCCAGGAGACAGAATTTTCTGACTGGAGAGTTTTGCATCTGTACCGGGCCCTCTGGTTTCCATTAGAAAGAGAGAGAAAGTCGTGTTAATTCTAAACATGCCTTCCCGGATGGCCTCTGTGGTTGAAATGATAGTTCGTGTACCTCGCCTGCGGTTTCTTCCTCAGTTTTGTGGACCTTAGTTTTCATGCCCTCACCATCTATTCATTTACGTGTTCGCCAGGAGTAGAACTTTTAGCCGTTTTTGAGAAGGAGCTCACGAGACATGAGAAGAGCCGCCAGGAGTTGGCTAATGCGGAGAAACTTTTCGATCTCCCGATCACGATGTACCCAGAGCTGCTGAAGGTGCAGAACGAAATGCAGGGGCTGAGGACCATTTACGAGCTCTACGAAGCCCTGAAGGTGAGTGTCACCCGCAGACCCCGCCGCCCCGAAGGCAGCGTGAGAGCCGCCTAGGCCCAGCGGGTTTTGCCGCCACCGGGATGGAGAGCCCCAGGGCGGGTTTCACGGGAGCTCTCGCTTTGGGTCTTGGGAGGTAGTAACGGCCAATGGATCCGGGTCTCCATGTGGGGTGACAAGAAAGTTCTGGAACTAGATGGTGGTGATGGCTGCACACCATAGTGAATACACTCAGTACCACCGAATTGTACGTTTGAAACCGGTACATGCTGTGTTATGTGTCTATTTCCATAAGAATAAAATAGAAAATTCTCTTTGGTGGTTTAGGGCTTGGTTAAGGAGCGGGGTGAACCATTTTGCTGGAAGCAGAAACTAAAAGCAGCAAAGGGCGTGATGTTCGGACGCCTCTCTTCAGCACGTGTTCCCGGTGCAGACTCGTGCTGTTCCTTCATCCATCCCTCCGGCTCTTCGCTCCGTTGCGCACGGCCCCGCACTCCGGAAAGGAGTTGCACATCCGCCCGTTCCGTCCCCGCCCTTCTTGACCCCCCCAGGAGAGGCTGACCGGCTTAGTCTGGGTTCTCCTGAGAAACAGAGCCAGTAGGCACCAAGTAGATTCAGCATAAGGAATCGACTCATGTAGTTACGGAGACCGGAGGTCCGGCGGTCTGGGGTCAGCAGGGCACGGACCCAGCAGGGAGAGCTGCTGGTGGATCTCCAGCTCAGGTCTGAGCTCGAAGGCGGGAGAAGACTGCTGTCCCGGCCGGAAGACAGGCAGAGAGAGAGAGAGAGAGTGCTCTCTTAGGTCTCGTCTCTAGTCCTTCAGCGGATTAGATGAGGCCCACTTGCGGTGGGTCGGGAAATTGGCTCTGTCAGGCCGCCGTTTCAAATGCTAATGTCACCCAGAAACACCCCGGAAAATGTTATCCTGAATCATGTTTAACCGGACATCTGGGCACCCGTGGCCCAGTCAAGGTCACACGTAATATGAACCGTCACACTGACCCACGAACCAGTCACCGTACTGCTCCGATGTGTGACAGGAACGTGGCAGACAGAGCGCCATGGGGCCCGCGGGGGACGGAGGTGGCCCAGGGAGGCGGCATTGGAGCGGGACTCCGGATCAGGAGCAGCTCTTTCCCCCACGCAGCCGTCGTGTTTAGGGCCCGTCCCGTTCCAGCATGACCTCATCTCAGTGCACTGTGTCTGCAAAGACCCGACCTCCAGATAAGGGCACATTCGGACTTCTTGGGGGGGGCACCCCTCAGCCCCAGTACGCCGAGAGTGGGAGACACGGAGAAGAAGAAGGGCCGGGCCTGGAGCATCCGGCGTCGGGTACCACAGGAGGACGCCCAGAAAGGAAGGGAGAACGAGGAGTGGCCTGGGGGTGGGATGGGAGGACAAACGGACACGCGTAATGTCTTGGAAGTCGAGCGAGGAAAGCGTTTCGGGGGGCGAGGGGCAGGACTGTCCGTCAGCTGCACCAAGTGCGTCAGATCAGGTGCCGGGGCGTGTGGCAAGGCCGCTGTGGCCTCGGGGAGACACGTCTCGATGGAGAGGTGGTCGCGGATGCCTGCTTAGAGGGAGTCCAAGGTACTGGCCCACGAGAAAAGGAAGCAGAGTCCCTGCGAAGACTTTTACGTGAATGTCCACGGTGGCCTTATTTGTAACAGCCCTGGGACCAGAAACCACCCGAATACCCACCAGGCGGATGGATGGGGAAACCTCGGGACAGCCGGCGGAATGCTGCTCAGTGGCAGAGGGGACTGAGCTACCCACGCAGCAGGGCAGCCACGCGGACGGGTCTCCAGACCTTCTTGTGAGATAGAGTCTGTCCCGATGAGTCCGTTTGTATAAAAGTCTAGAACACGCCAACGAATTTATCATGGCGGAGGGCAGGGCAGTGTTTGCCTGGGGGCGGCGGGGGCGGGGGGGTTGCAGAGAGGCAGGAGGAGACCTCTGGGAGCTACGCGTGAGTTCACGGTCTCGACTCTGGCGACGGTCCCGTGCTGGTGCACGCAGGCCAGACCTCGCCAAGTCGCGCACTGCGCACACGTCCAGCTGAGTCCGCACGCCGGCCGGTCCTCAGTAAAGCCTGAGAGGGAGCCTGGGAGGAGAGGAATCCAACTCCAAATGCGACGGCTTTTCCACTGTGCTTTATTGCAAAGGGAAGCAGAGAGCTGGGGGAGTGGGAGGGGAGGGGGGTGGTGTCGGGACAAGTTAAGATGGGGGAAATGAGAGGGCGGCTTGCGTGGTGCTGGGAGTGATCCCGGAAGGAGGAACCGCGCGTGATGGGGACAGAGGGGACACTTCCTCGAGCGATGTCTGGTGTCCGTGAGTCGGTGGGAAAGCGTGGGCTTGGGATGTGGCTTCAGGTAGGGGGCAGATGCGGTCACACGGGAAGGCAGAGCGTGTGCGTAGAGGTGCTCCTAGTGGGAGGTGTTGGACGGGACGGGCGGGGGGGGGCGGCTGGTTGAGGATAACGAGACAGGGATGCGGCGGCGGTCTGGAAGAACAGACCCCAAGGGAAAGCCGAATTCGGGCCCTGGCTTTAGACTGAGGCCAGTGAGTGAGGTCAGGTGCCCTCGGCCATCATGGCTGGCTGCCCCGGTGTAGGTGTGGAGCACTGACGAACGTCAAATGTCCAGGAGTGGATTTAACCACAGTCGTGGTTTTGCAAATGTATGCGGTGAGGGAGGGGAGGGAAGGGAAGGGGAGGGTGGAGGGAGAAAAGGCCTCGTAACGATGGCCAGGCTGCAGGTTCAGGCGCAGGCGCTCCAAGAAGTACTTCGCTTTCTCTATGACTTCTTTCTAATTTATCTCTCGTTAAATTTTTGCAAAAAGACAGGTAATAAATCGTGGGTGTCATCTCAAAATAATTCAGAAAGTGGGGCACCTGGGTGGCCCTGTCAGTCAGGCATCTGCCTCTTTGATTTCTGCTCAGGTCATGATCTCAGAGTTTGGGAGTTTAAGCCCGGCATCGGGCTCCATGCTAATAGCTCGGAGCCTGCTGGGAATTCTTTCTCTCCCTCTCTCTCTGCCCCTCCCCTGCTTGTTCTCTCTCTCTCTCTCTCTCTCTCTCTCTCTCTCTCAAAATAAATAAACTTAAAAAAAAATCCAGGAAGCTGTTTGAGCTTTTACTATCTTTTTAGAAGACCAAGAAGTGAAAAATAGAAAATGCCTCTTAATGTCATTTACACCCAAGTCAAAAAAAATTAGCATGTGTATATTTCGTCAATTAACACGATTTTCTGTTAAATATGTTTCGTGGCTCGAAGCAAATCCGTCAAGCCTGGATGTCACAGGCTGCAAATGCAAATGATCCGAGATGGTGAATTTCATGCAAGATGGTACTCTTTATGTTGAATCTCAGGCAAATCCAGCTTAGGAAGTCTTTTCCATATGATAATCAGGCAGGATTATCTAAATTACAGCGTTTGTAACCTTAGCTGCTTTTATCGGGAAGAGAAGTGCGTTATGATTGCACCTGAGCCAAATACTTGCTTTAAGGCCTCAGCAGCTCCGTGATTTCAGCGATGCCTGATTCTGATTTTGTGCTCCTCACTTTCCTGCCCCGGGAAGGAGGACCTAGTTTTGGATTCCACACCTCCTTAGAGACAGCATTATTTTGGCGGGGCCTTGAGAAAGTTTGGAATTCTTTTGTTTGTATTTTGGAGCCTTTTATCAATCATTCCTTTGTGAGTCCGAGGTTTTTGCCGACAGACGGTGGTAATATCCAAAAGGGAGGGCGGGAACGCGACCGAGTCGAGGCAGCGGCTGCTCCGGTCGCAGGCGGTCTTGTGAAGGGGACTGTTTCTTGTCCGTTTCCAGGTCGCAAAAGAAGAATGGTCTCAGACCCTCTGGGTCAACCTGAATGTTCAGCTCCTCCAGGAGGGAATCGACGGCTTTTTCAAGTCCCTGCGGAGGCTGCCCCGGCAGGTCCGAAACTTGCCTGTGGCCTATCACCTGGAAGCAAAAATGAAGGCCTTCAAAGACTCGATTCCTTTACTGCTTGACTTGAAGCATGAGGCCCTAAGAGACAGGTTCGTTCTGTGCTGGTGGCCGTTGTGAAAGGGGGAGGAGTTTTCGTTTACAGTCTGTCCTTGCTTAGATCCAACGACCAGGCTTCAGCAGCAGGCAGAACCCGAAATACGCAGGTCACAGTTCTGTGGTGGCGTTGCCGTGTGACGTTTCGGTACAACTGTCAGCTGCAAGGGTTCTCTTGCTTTTTTTTTTGTGATTTTTTTAAATCTTGTTTTAAAGTTTATTTATTTTGAGAGAGAGCGCGAGCATGTGCGCGAGCACCAGTGGGGGAGGGGCCGAGAGAGAGGTCGGAGAGAGAGAGGCCGGGAGAGAGAGAATCCCAAGCAGGCTCCGCACTGGCAGCGCAGAGCCCAGTGCGGGGCTCAGACCCGCGAACCGCGAGATTGTGACCTGAGCCGGAGATAGACTGGCATTCACGGCCGCTTCATTCTAACGGTTGAAAAACAGAAAAGCAAGGGCCCTAGATCAGCGTCATCCAGCAGAAACACGTGACCCAGACGTGAAATGTAAAGGTTTTCCAGCAGCCGAACCGAGAAAGTAAGAGAGAACAGGCAAAAGTAATTTGAGAAATACGTTTTAACTGGCCCAATATATACAAAACGCTACCATTCTGACATGTGACCAGTACGAAACAGTGCTCACAAGAGATTGTATGCTCTCCTCCAGCCACGTCTCAGACGCTCGACAGCGACACGGGACTCGTGGCTGCCATCCTGGGCAGAGCAGGTGTGACTAGGTGTCGCCGGTGTTTCAACGGAAGAGCCGGTGCGGGGGGAGGGGATTTGCTCCTCGTTCGTCGGGGACCTTGCGGATGTGGCCCCACGAGGACAGGGCTTAGGAGGAGCTCTGTCCGTCGGGTGTTCCCTGCCACCCTCCTCTCTGCCTCCATCGCGTTTCCCGGCGTGCGGGTAGAGAGTCACGGAATGGCGTCAGATGGCGTCCTTCTGTTCAGCAAGGAAGTCCCGCCCGACAGTCCTTGTGATGACGTCGACGAGAAAGCGTCTCCTCGCTGTTGGTGCCTCCCGGACATTTCTCTGCGCCTGCGGGTCTCCCTTCAGCAGGTGCGGGTGGCCCTCGGGCCCCGGGCGACACGGGTTCCGAGCCCATCTTTGTCACTGTTCCACGGGGCCACTCGGAGCGCTCGCTTTGATCTACGCGTTCCTCAGTTTTCCCAACTGGAGAAGAAGAACTTTCTAGCTAAAGTTCTTTGATGCTCTAACCCAGTGATTTCCAGACTTTGATCATTTCTTACCATTTTTGTGACATCTCCGCCGGCACCGCGTGTACTGTCACCGCTCTGTTTTTTTTCCCATCAGCTTCTTTTTCACTTGAAGTGTTCTAAGAAGAAACTTATACCGCCGTTATAAATGGGGAACCAAAAGCTTTTGCTGTGAATAGAAAGTAATTATAAAAATAAAAACACTTAAGGGCGCCCGGGTGGCTCAGTCAGTTAAGCATCCGACTTTGGCTCAGGTCATGGTTCGAGCCCTGCATCGGGCTCTATGCTGACGGCTCAGAGCCTGGAGCCTGCTTCGGATCCTCTGTCTCCGTCTCTCTCTTCCTCTGTCCCACTCCCATTCTGTCTCTCTTTCAAAAATAAACAAACATTTAAAAAAAAACAAACATTTAGGGGCACCTGGGTGGCTCAGTCGGTTGAGCGTCTGACTTGGGCTCAGGTCACGATCTCATGGTTCGTGGGTTCAAGCCCCACATCGGGCCCTGCACTGAACGCTTGCTTGGAGCCTGGAGCCTGCTTCAGATTCTGTGTCTCCTTTTCTCTCTGCCCTTCCCTGCTCGTACTCTTATCTCTCTGTGTCTCTCAAAAATAAATAAATGTAAAAAAAAAAATGTTAAAAAAATTCAAAAACCTTTAGCTGAAAACCGTTGCCCAGGGCTCAGCTGGAGGCCTCCCCAGACTCGAGGTGAATAGCCGTGAAGCGGTGTCACACCGAGCTGAGACTGTCTCTTGGCTGTAACCACACGAGCGGAGGGAACAGAGTTACTCCGTGATACTCATGCTGTGACGCCTGTGTCCCCGCTCACCCCCCACCAGGGCCACGACTCCCCTGCTTGATCCCAGCGCCTGGCCCGGGCCTGGGAATACAGGGGGACAAACTGTAGATTCTCCTTTCTGACCGTTTCTGCTTTGGGTGTTGCTGTTGAATATTTATTGTTTGGTGGAGTTTTACAGTCTGATCCGTGCACGGCGCTCCCCGCTTGCGTGCGGGTTCGGGCCGCTTTGCCGGTCCAGCGCCACGTCTGGCTGTTCTACCGTATTCGTTCCGTGCAGTTGGGACCACACACAACAACAAGCAAACGCGTGGGCCAAGTGCGAACCTCAGGAGAAGGCCCGATGGGGCCGAGGGCCAGGCCGCTCCGCGTTCTGTGCGCACAGCCCCTCCCGCCTGAAGGGAGTCCCTTCTGACCGTCTCTGTCCCTCTGCGGTTTCTCTCAGAGCTCTCAAAGCAGTTTGTGATGATTTAATGCATAGATTCGTGTTAGCGTGTGCTGGCCGTGCCCCCGAGGAGGTGGCACGGTTCCCGCGGGCAGGCCCTTGCCTTTCGTCACGGGCACCTCCGGCGGGAGCCCACTGCCCGGCGAGGATTCGAGAGCGAGATAGATGTGGACCAAATACGCGACGGCTCTCCGCTGACACCAGGGTCTCAGCCGGGCTGAGTGAGCCGACAGAGGCCGAGGTCCCTGGTCTCCGGGCTGCGTGATGGAAGCAGGTTCCAGAAAGCTGAAAGCCGCCCGTTTCCTTAGATGGTCATGGAGACTCAGAGCGTTTCCTGCTCGAGGTGGTTCCCCGGGTTCGATTCTGGAAGCCAGTGGGGTTTGGGACACTTCGGAAATGTAATTCCAGTGATGTCCTCAATGAATGGGATTTGTCCTGTGATTTAAGTGGGAATAATTCAGTCCAGCACTAAATCCAGGAAGCATAAAGGTTTTAATGTGGATGCTTTCAGGCATTGGAAGGAGCTTATGGAGAAGACGGGCGTAACGTTTGAAATGACCGAGACCTTCACCCTGGAGAACATGTTTGCCATGGAGCTGCAGAAACACACCGATGTCCTCAACGGGATCGTGACGGCCGCCATCAAGGAGCTCGCCATCGAGAAGGCAGGGCCGCTTTCGGTTATAAAGCAGTTTAGAAAAGAGAATATTTTTGTCTTACTGGTAATTCCGGTATAGTTGACATACAGCGTCATATTAGTTTCAGAGAATTCTGTTCTTAACGCAGAGTGAAAATGCGCTTGTTCTAGTCCTCGTATCTGAGTGGTAAAGAATTATTTGCCTGGGGGACCCCGGGTGGCTCAGACAGTCACGCATCTGTCTCTCTCTCTTTTTTTAAGGTTTATTTATTTTTGAGAGAGACAGAGAACAAACGGGGGAGGGGCAGAGAGAGAGGGAGACACAGAACCCGAAGCAGGCTCCAGGCTCTGAGCTGCCAGCACAGAGCCCGACGCAGGGCTTGAACCCACGAGCTGTGAGATCATGACCTGAGCCAAAGTTGGACGCTTAACCAACTGAGCTGCCCAGGCGCCCCTTGATTCTTAATTTCAGCTTGGGTCATGATCTCATGGTCCTAAGACTGGGCCCTGAGTTGGGCTCTGTGCTGAGTGTGGACCTGCTTGGGATTCTCTCTCTCTCTCTCTCTCTCTCTCTCCCCCCTTCTCTCTCTCTCTCTCTCTCTCTCTCTCTCTCTCTCTCCTTCTCTCTCTCTCCCTCCCTCCCTCCTCCTCTGCCCTTCTCTCCCACTAGTATTCGCTCTCTCTCTCTCAAAAATAAAAAAAATTAAAAAAAATTGCTCTAGAAATAGGACTTCTGCCTTGGTTAAATTTTATTCTAAATTACCGTTTCACTTTGAGTGTATTTATTAAAGAAAGAACGTATGTTCACAGCACAAAACTGACAAAGTAAATCACAATTCTACCGCCCGAGGCCAATTATTAGTAACATTTCAGCACGCACGTAAAGATGTGGAGGAGACACACACATCCCCTGCATATACACACGCGCACACACTATGCACACAGTCACACAGACGTGTACACACATACACGTATATACCCGTGTACATATATGCACACGTACATAAACGCACACACCACACGTATACATGTACACAACACTACACATATGTGCACACACATAATACACACACACACATAAATATTGATGTTTTTACAGACCTAATCATCAATAGGCATGTTACTCTGTGATTTGATTTGCTGGCTTACCGGTAAACACGGGAGCGGGACCCCCAGGTCTGCAGGAGGCAGACCGGGACGTGTAGACCCTGGTCCTGGCGCCGAGTGAACTGGCTGAGCCGCTTCCCCTCTTTGGGTGCCGGCTTTCCATCTCCCTAAAACGGGGGCACTAACCCTTACTTGGCTGGGGTGCTTCGAGGACCGAAGGCGATCACGTGTGCAGCGTGCCTTCCTGGCACCTAGCAGGTGCTTGGGGAGTAGTGACCGGGGCCCCCGGGACGAGCTCTCCGCTCACCCGGAGAACCGACCCAGACTCTGGCCTGAGCAGTTGACCAAAGGCGAGCTCGGGAAGTGGCTGTGGGGTTTGGAGTCCTGTTTTTTTTTTTTTTTTTCACTGTACGTGCCCGAACCCCTCTTGGTTATTTCTGACCAGGCCATGAAGGAAATCCTGGACACGTGGGAAAGCATGAAGTTCACGGTGGTCAAGTACTACAAAGGCACGCAGGAGCGAGGCTACATCCTGGGGTCGGTCGACGAGATCATCCAGTGCCTCGACGACAACATGGTCAACCTGCAGAGCATCTCGGGGAGCCGGTTCGTGGGGCCCTTCCTGCAGACCGTGCACAAGTGGGAAAAAACGCTTTCTCTGATCGGGGAGGTCATCGAGGTGAGAGAGGGCCGGAACAGCGCTCTCGGCTGAGAAGAGTTTCTGCTCAGACGCCGACGACGCTCTGACGTGCTCGTTCGGGGCTGATTTATTTTGGGGGGTGTGTGGGCACGATTACAGGAGTCGATCTGGGTTTTTATTTTAACAAATGCATTTTTAACTTTCACGATTCTTAATGGATTCTTTTTCATATGTGACTATTCTTTTTTTCTTTTTTTTATGAAGTTTATTTTGGGGAGAGACAGACAGTACGAGTGGGGGAGGGGCAGAGAGAGAGGGAGACAGAGAATCCCAAGCAGGCTCTGTGCCGTCAGTGAGAGCCCGACGAGGGGCTCGAACCCACGGCACCGGGAGATCGTGGCCTGAGCCGAAACCAAGAGTTGGACGTTTAACCGACCGAGCCACGCGGGTGCCCCTCGTGTGTCCCTTTGCTTGTTTAATCCCGTCCTGTTCTTGGTGCCGGGACACACTTTTACCTCCCTTATCACACGGAAGGATTGAAACGTATTTAAAGCTCTTTGCAGATTTCTCCGTAATTTTTCTTTCCTCAGGCCAGGATTTTCCTCTTTTTTGTGTCTGTGCGTGACTGTCTTTCGTGGCAGTGGGTTTTTCTCTGTGTGATTCGTTTTTTTTTTTTTTTTAAGTTCCTTTTACGGAACAGGTTTTTACCTGTGCTCGCTTCACTTTGTCGCGTGTTTTTGCAGCTTCTCCAGGTTGGCCTGCCGTGCTGGACGGCACTGAGCAAGGTCGTCTGTTAGGTGTCTTGGGGCTTCTTTTGTGGGAGATAGGAGTTCAGACTTTTGCGAACCATCCAGGCTCATCTCGCCATTTTTTAAAATGTTTATTTATTTTTGAGAGAGAGACAGAGACAGAGCACAAGCAGGGGAGGGGCAGAGAGAGGGAGACACAGACTCGAAGCAGGCTCCAGGCTCCGAGCTATCAGCACAGAGCCCCACGCGGGGCTCGAACCCACGAACCGTGAGGTCATGACCTGAGCCGAAGCCGGACGTTCAGCCGACTGAGCCGCCCGGGCGCCCCTCATCTCACCATTTTTGTGTGGCTGCCTCTTTTCCCCTCCCCAGACCACAGGCAAGCGCCTCGCTCCACAGGACCAGCTCGGGGATGTGGACATAGCACTGCTTTTTTTCTTCATTAGTTAGAAACATGTTTGTTTTTTTTAAATGGATGTTAAATTTACATAACATGAAATTAATCACTTTAAAGTGCACAGTCGCGTGGCGTTTAGTACCTTCACAGTGTGGTGCAACCATACCCCTGCCTGGTTCCAGAAGGTTTTCGTCATCTCAGAAGAAAATCTCATACCCATTAGAAGCAGTCGAGAATGTTTCTCTGTCCCTCTAGCCCCTGGCCACCACCGGGCTGTCTCCTGTCTCTCCGGATTGGTCTATTTTGGACATTTCATATAAGGGGAATCATGTATCGTGTGGCCTTCTGCATCTGGTTTTTTTCACTTAGCGTCTTATTTTGTTTTTTGTTTTTTCTTTAAAGTTTATGAATTTTGAGAGAGAGACAGAGAAAGTGAGCGGGGGAGGGGCGGAGAGAGAGGGAGGGAGAGAATCCCAAGCAGGCTCTGCACCGTCCGCATGGAGCCCAGTGTGGGGCTCGAACTCACACACTGCGAGTTCACGACCTGGGCCAAAACCAAGAGTCGGACGCTTCACTGAACGAGCCCCCCGGGGGCCCCACGGCGTCCTATTTTCAGGGTTCATGCACGTCGTAGTGGGTGTCGGCGCCTCGTTCCTTTTTACGGCCGACTCACAGTCCACTGTGTGGAGAGACCACATTTTGGGGATTCATTCTGTCGGCGGCCATTGGGTTGTTTCCGCCTTCTGGCCGGCGAGCAGAGTCCTGCTGTGAGCACTCACGTACAACCGTTTTTGAGTCCCCGTTTCCGGCTCTTTGGGTCCATGCTTCGCAGGTGCAGTTGCGGGTCACGTTGTATTTAGCTCAGCTCGGCTCGGGTTTCTTTGTGATCCGCCCTTCGTTCCTCTACGTCACGGGGCTCTCCGACCCCTCCAGAAGCTTCCCCCTGGTCCTGGGCTGGTGCAGAGTTTTCTCTTGCTTTCGAGTGTGGCCGTGTATCTTAAAACACGTAGCTCTGCTTTCTCCGTCGTCCTCGTGTGCTTGGAGAGGGGGATGCGCGCTCTCTGCCATCTTGCCTGGGAAGACTTCCGACCCGAGTTGATGCGTGTCCGTCCCTGTGTCAGCGTGGGATTTTGCCGGACGTACCTCGAGGTACCCATGCTGGCGTGAACGTTGTGTATTTCCAGATTTGGATGCTGGTGCAGAGAAAATGGATGTATCTTGAGAGCATCTTCATCGGCGGAGACATCAGGTCCCAGCTTCCGGATGAGGCGAAGAAGTTTGACAACATCGACCGAGTATTTAAAAGGGCAAGTGACTGGCTTCTGTTTTAGTCGTGAAAGGACAGCGATTCGAGACCCTTTTACTTAGGTTTCTGCACGCAGCATTTTGTCTGTTAGGTAGCTTCCAAATTTCTTAAATCGCTCTACGTGACCTTAATCTGTTCGGTACAAATTTCTGTTTGGTATCAAGCCACTGGCGTATGGCATTGGAACCTTTTTCTATTTATTTTTCATTATAAAAGTAATGCTTGCTTAAGCAGCCTGGAAGAGGTGGAGCGGTAGAAAATAATGGATCTTCCAGGGTTCCGTCACGTGGACGTGGCCACCGCGGTATGCCATGTGCTTCTATCATTTTTTCCTGTGTACGTGAGTTTAAAAACAGGATGCTAACGGCATTTTGTATACTTTTCTCTCATAACTTCCTTTTGATGTTATGAGAAACATACTTCGTGTCGTGAAACTGAGAAGAGATTTCTTTATACACCGTTCCAGCCAGCGGCTTGACATTAGACGCCTGTCGTCTCGTAAGGAGACGTCTTGTTTGGAGGGAAATTCTTTGCGTTTATAGATAATTCACAGCCTCTTGCCTCAGGCCTTTTGCATGTTTAGGACGAGTATCTTAGGAGAGATGTCAGAAGGTAAATTGCCTTGAACTAGTGTCGGCCATACTGGAGTCCTTCTAGGAGAGCTCGTGTCCATCGTCACAGCCCCTAGTAATTGGTGGGGGGACGGTTTTAACCCCGAGCCTCGGTGCTCTGCTGCTCAGCGGTCCGGGCGGCTCTGCAGTCCCAAGGGGCCGGCTCACAGTTGGGTCTCCTTTATCCGTTAGAGTTTATAGCATTTTCTTATTCATTTGCATAAGCTTTTTCTTTTAAACTTAAAAAAAAAAATCACACCACGGATACCTGTTTATTATAGAAGGATTTACATACTATAAAAAAAGCAAAAAAAAAAAAAAAGGACAAAATACCTACAATCTCATACCCAAGACAGCCGTGTTGACAGTTGAACATGTTTCTTTCCAGTATTTGTTTATTCCTTTGTAAACACATACATAAATATTATAAAGATTCCACAACGTGATATCGTTCTTACCCATATGATCGTTAAAAAAAATTTTTTTTTAACGTGTCAACGAGTAGACCTGTAAATGATCACTGACAGTCAGTGATTGACCGCATTTCCTTTGCTGGAGGTTTAGGATGGCCCCCTCCCCCTCCCCCTCCGTCCTTTGCCATGACGAGGAGTATCCCAGTACGCACACCCGGCCCCGGGGCGCACCTGCCGGCTTCTTCCGTCCAGCCCACGTCGCCTGAGGCTCTGGCGTGCAGCTCACAGGCCCGTGAGTGAGCAAGAGAGCCTAAAAATCTCCACCCCCGCAGCTGACCTCGTGGGAAGGTGGACAAAACGAACACCGGAAACTAGTAAATGACACGTAGAAGGCTGGGAGGTGCCGGGGGCGCGCCGACTTAACCGGAACACTTCTGCCACGTCGGCCCCCAGAAGGCTGTGGGCTGGTGTTTATTGGCTCTGATGTCTGTCGAACGCCCGCACGGGGCGGGGCCCGGGGCGGCTGGGCCTGACAGCTCCCCTCCCGCCCCCGTCCAGATCATGGGCGAGACCTTAAAGGACCCGGTGATCAAGAGGTGCTGCGAGGCCCCGAACCGGCTCAGCGACCTGCAGAGCGTCAGCGAGGGCCTGGAGAAGTGCCAGAAGAGCTTGAACGACTACCTGGACTCCAAGAGGAACGCCTTCCCCAGGTTCTTCTTCATCTCCGACGACGAGCTGCTCAGCATCCTGGGGAACAGCGACCCGCTGTGCGTCCAGGAGCACATGATCAAGGTGCGCCCCCTGCCGTCGCGCCGCCGTGGCTGCGGGCCGCTCCGTCCCAGAGCCCTGAAATGCTACGGGGGCGCCCGGGGAGGTGGGGGGGGGCTCCCCACTTCCGCTCTTGGTCTCTGCTGGGGGCATCACCTCACGGTTCGTGGGATCGAGCCTCACATCAGGCTCTGAGCTGAGTGTGGACTCTGCTTGGGATTCTCTCTCTCCCTCTCTCTCTCTCTCTGCCCCTCCCCCACTCACTCTCAACCTCTCAAAATAAATATAAAAAATAGTTAAAAAAAATTAAAGAAACGACAGATGGTGTTGGGCTTTCATCTGAAACATAAATCTGATGAAATCTGCTGTAGTCTGAAATTATCACGCTGTTGTTTTGGCTCTTTTTCTAATAGCCCCCAAACTCTTTTTTTTTTTTTTGGAGAAACTGAAAAGAATACAGCACTGCACAGAGACTAAGATAATAAGCAGGGAGGTGGTACAGGAAAGAGCTTCAACCTGTGGACTCCGGACCCAGATTGCCTGGGTTCAAATCCTGGCTCTACACAGATTTGCTGTGTGACTTTTGGCAAGTCACCCAACCCCTCTGGGCATCGGTTTCTTCTCCGTAAATGGGGAAAACCCCAATAATTGCCTGCTTCGGTGGAGTGGTTATTAAGAGGCGATGAGTTCATAGGTGTCACGTATTTGGTGCCCGCCCCATAACGTTGGCTAACGTGACCTTACCCACCACCCAGAATTGACTGGTGACTAACTGGTAACAAGTTACTTGTTACTGGTAACAAGTTACTTTACTTCCCTGTGCCCTCTTTGTGAGACAGAGCTGGAGAGCGAAGGTGGCCCTCCTTCTCGCCCCCGTCACAGTCCTTACTCCCCTTTCAGGAGGCAGCCGCTACCGTGGCTTCGCAGTGATTCCTTCCAGCCCATGTTTTTCACACGCGGACATAAACACATGTGTGTCTGTGAACAATACCGTCTGGCAGGAAACACGACAGACAAAACTGTCTCTGGGTGATAGACAACAGAGCATGGCCGGAACGAATCTTTGATCAGCCGGTCAAAGCTGTGTATTTAGTAGCAGCCTCGGGCGGGGGTTCCCAGCCCAGGCAGTGTTGGAAGTTGGGCCAGATAATTCTTTGCTCTGTGTGCGGACGTGTGTGTGTCAGGGGTTGGGGGCTGTCCCCTGTGCTGCAGGACACTCAGCAGCACGCCACCAGACGCCAGGGGCCTCGCTCTCCCGTTACGACAGCCAGCAGTGCCTCCCGATGCTGCCCACCGTCCCCCGGGGGCAGAGCCACTTGTAGCTTTGAATCAGTGTCGTGGAATAGTTCCTTTATCCCAAATAAGCAAAGCACTTGGGACAAGTACGTAACTCCATACTTTCCCTTTAGCTAATGCGGATTTCCTTCTTAAACTGAAATTCATGTCTTTGTATGTGTTCCTTTCTCAAAGGGGAGATACATATGTTATATATATAATTGTATTTAAAATTTTTTTAATGTTTATTTTTGAGAGAGACAGAAAGCATGAGTGGGGGAGGGGCAGAGAAAGAGGGAGACACAGAATCCGAAGCAGGCTCCAGGCTCCGAGCTGTCAGCACAGAGCCCGACGTGGGGCTCGAACTCATAGACCGTGAGATCATGACCTGAGCTGAAGTTAGATGCTTAACCGAACTCATGGACCATGAGATGATGACCTGAGCCAAAGTCGGATGCTTAACTGACTGAGCCACCCAGGCGTCCATATATATATGTGTGTGTGTGTGTGTGTGTGTGTGTGTGTGTGTATGTGTCTTTATGTTAGAGAGAGAGAAGAGGGGCAGAGGGAGAGAGAGAGAATCTCAAGCAGGATGTATGCCCAGCTCAGAGCCCAATGCAGGGCTTGATCCCACGAACCGCGAGGTCACGACCTGAGCCGAAATCAAGAGTTGGAGGCTTAATGGACTGAACCACCCAGGCGTCCTGGAAGAGTTTTATACTTTGTTACCACTTTCACAAAAAAATAGTTTACTGTTTTAGAAAAATGTATGTTAGTAGTACTTCCTTTACCAGTAGCCCCTTTTGCAAACCTCCGGTTTCATTCTTTACAGCCCGTTGCCTTTCCCTTCTCCCCTCCGACATGCAGAGTGCCCACTTTTCTCCCCGGGTCCTGAAAGACTCGTTTTTTCCTGAGTGTCATTCTGACCATAACGGTGCTGACAGGCAGCAAACGGCAGCGTTTAACGTGCTGGCGGCATGTCTTGCCTGGTGTTCGATTGGACCCTTCCCACCTCATCTCCTAAGTGCCGTAATTACGTCTGTTCCAGGCTGAGAGAGAAGCAGCTTGTCCGCGGTCACCCAGCCGGGCTGTGGGGGGTGGGTTCAGGCACACGTCTCTAACTCCTCGACCCTGGGCCGTGTCCTCACCAGGCTGCTGTGTGTCTCTTCCGTCCGGATACCTCTCTGTGCCCGCGTACACTAGCATCTCGAGTGTGGGGAGGGAGGGCGTCGTTTTTTCCTTCCTTTCTTTTTTAGCCCCAAACCGACCTTTGGACAGTGCAGGATAGACGGGCGCACCCAAAGCGTGTCAGCGGAACGAGCAGCCGGGCAAGCGGACACCTGTTTAGCGCCGGCGTCCTGGCGGCTCCTGCGTGTGATGCGGGGCCGGCCGCAGGCCGTTCCCTGGGCTCCAGCATCCGGTGCCCGGATCCCAGGGTGCACTCTCCCGCTGTGTTGCAGATGTATGACAACATCGCGCTGCTGAGGTTTAATGACGGAGACAGTGGAGAGAAGCTGGTGTCTGCCATGATTTCGGCGGAGGGCGAAGTCATGGAGTTCCGGAAGATCATACGGGCCGAGGGGCGCGTGGAGGACTGGATGACAGCGGTGCTGAATGAGATGCGCAGGACCAACCGGCTGATCACCAAAGAGGCCATTTTTAGATACTGCGAAGACAGAAGCAGGTAGGGTCGTAACCGTGAATGTGTGTCGCTGGGAATAGTCATGATGGATTAATATCAAGGGCTGGGAATAGATGGAGTGATGTTCCATTTGCTCGGAATGGCCAAGTTGGCCCACATGTTGTCCGTCTTTAAAGGATCCCCTAGTTCGGGACTTCTCAAAGTGACCGGCCACGTCAGGGCCCCTGGGAGCTTGTGACAAATGCAGATTCCCGGGCCGTGCTCCGCGTCTGCCCCATCAGAAACTCTGAGGGTGGGGCCATCCGTGCATTCTATAAGCTCCTCCCCGGAGATTCTGAGCGCGGTCAGGCGTGAGAGCTGGGGCCCAGCAGAAACCAGGTGTTGGGCAGGTTCATCTGTGTACGGGCTGAGGACTCAAGTCGTTCCTAAGATATTTGAGGATTTCAATCGCGCCTTGGTTTTTGTGGCCTGAGAAGCTTCCAGGCACCAAGGTGAGCCACGCCCGCTTCTCATCGAGAAGAGGGTGGCTTTAATGTATGGGACATAAAGCACAAAGGACAGAAGGCATCTCTGGATAACTCGTGCTCTTAGATTTAGGCGGGATTCCCGGGAATATATCTGGCAGGGCTTGGTGCAGAAGTAAAATATCCGTTATTATTTTGAGAGCACCGTTCCCTTTGATTTCATACCCTGGAAAACATCTAGTTAAGTAAATGAATAGAGAATAGCAGTGTGTTTATATCCTTATGATCCCTTTAAAAATTGGCTTACGTCCTTATTAAGTATGCATAGAGATCTTCAGTAGTGTGCTGGCAAACTGGTTTTCTGGAAAAAAGCAAAAAAAACCAAACTTTGATTTAGAGAGTTTGTCAATTTACATGGTATAGATCCTCCCACCATGACCGATTTCAAAGCTAAATGGAATGATGGTAAGTGGCTTGAACCTCAGCCTGCAAAATTCCTGAGTATTTGGCAGTGAACTCTCGCGAACCGATAGGCGGCGGCGGCTCCCGCACGCGATCGGCCATATTCATTGATGGAACTACTGTTTATGGGACTCACGCTCTGAGCTGATCACCGACCTCGATGCCCGTACAAACTGAACGAGACAGAGACGACCGGCTTCTGGAAGCGGAGGTCGTGGAGGGCTCCGCCGTCTCCTTGATGCCCCCAGAGCAGATGGATTTTCCATCGGCGCTAGTTTTACCTACACTGTGGCTGCCGCGTTGCCAGGGCGCTGCTGTGCGCCGCATGTGGCTGGCGGGAGGCAGAGTCAGGGAAGGGGGCCCGGTGTGTCGGCGCCCCTTCTTTCCTCCCCCAACCCCCTCTGCCTCCGCACGGGCGCCGTCGTCGCTAACGAAGAGGGTGAGTGGTTGACGTGAGGACGTGGGTTTATTTGAGCAGGTGTGTGTTGGCGTCACTGAGAAGACAGCCCCAGGGATGTGCCGCCCCAGGAAGCGCCCCTGTCCTGGGATTCGCCAAACTCCGTCGTGTTCCTCTTAGCCGTGCCCTGAGTCCCTTTATTTTCTCCGGCCGACCTGCTTCTGCGTCTCCTGATTTCCCAGGCTCCCCATCACCTTCATCTAGTGACTGTAGGTACCGTTTAGGGTTAGAGAGGCCATACGACTTAAAGCAAAGTAGTAAAACCTGATCTTTTTATCGTTTTAAATATACTTTTAAGCTTGTTTTGCCATTAATTGTGCATCATCAAGATAATGACTTAGTAATTCACACTTTTCCTGGATTGGAACTTATAGCTCTGGGTCTTTTTTTAAAAAATTTTTTAAAAAAGTTTATTTATTTTTGAGAGACAGAGCGTGAGTAGGGGAGGAGCAGAGAGAGAGAGAGGGAGAGAGACACAGAATCCGAAGTAGGCTCCAGGCTCTGAGCTGTCAGCACAGAGCCTGAGGCGGGGCTCGAACCCACGAACCACGAGATCACGACCTGAGCCGAAGTCGGACGCTTAGCTGACTAAGCCACCCGGGCGCCCCCAAGATGTACAAATTCTCATTATATTTTCATATTAAGTCATTGTGAAAAAAATCTAAAGAGGCGTTTCTTCAGAGTGGTCTGGCAGCTCCTACATGGCCAGCCATACCCGTCTCGCAGGCGTGTGTGGTCAGCCTGGGCTCTTCCTACCTCTCTGGAAGACTTCTTGTCATTTGATTGCCTGGAGCCTTCCCCTTGCTTTTCCTCGTTCCAGATCAAAGAAATAAACTCCCCCAGGGGCCGTCGGCGGGTGCCGGCCCGGGGGAGGGATCGCGAGCCGGTGCGCCGTTTCTCCCCCAGGGTCGACTGGATGCTCCTGTACCAGGGCATGGTGGTGCTGGCCGCCAGCCAGGTGTGGTGGACGTGGGAGGTGGAGGACGTCTTCCACCGAGTGCAGAAAGGGGAGAAGCAGGCCATGAAGGACTACGGCAGGAAGATGCACGAGCTGATCGACGAGCTGGTCACGCGCATCACCATGCCCCTGAGCAAGAACGACCGGAAGAAGTACAACACGGTTCTCATCATCGACGTGCACGCCCGGGATATCGTCGACTCCTTCATAAGGGGCAGGTGAGGCCCCTCCCCCGCCGGGGCGCCGGCGCGTCCGTCCGGCACCGCGCTTCATCTCGCCGTCTCTCCGACCGCGCCTCCCGCTTGTCCCCTTCCAGCATTCTCGACGCCCGGGAGTTCGAGTGGGAGAGCCAGCTGCGGTTTTACTGGGACCGGGAGCCGGATCAGCTGCGCATCCGCCAGTGCACCGGCACCTTCGGCTACGGCTACGAGTACATGGGCTTGAACGGGAGGCTGGTCATCACGCCGCTCACCGACCGGATTTACCTGACCCTCACGCAGGTGCTCCCCCCGGCGGCCCCGGGTTTCCCTCCGAGCAGGAGTAAGGTGATCGGAGACACCGTCCTGGGTCGACCCGTGTCCCCTCCCCCCCAATTCACGTCCACTCCGGACCTCACAAGGTGCCTTACTTAGAAATGGGGTCTTTGTAGATGTAACAAGTGAGGGCTTGGGAACACGCCGGATTAGGGCCCTAAATCCATGACTGGCGTCCTTGTGAGGAGAGGACACCGAGACACAGGAAAGGTGGTGTTAAGATAGAGGCAGGGGCTGGAGATGATGTGGTCACAAGCCAAGGGATAGCTGGAGCCACCAGAGTGAAGAAACCCCTCCCTAGAGGCTTCGGAGGGAGGGCGGCCTTGCCGCCAGCTCGAGTCTAGGCTTCCTGCCCTCGGTTCCGTGAACAAATATGCTTTTAATGCCCCCGCCCCCCCACTTGGTAGTGATTTGCTAGGGCAGCCGCAGGAAAGTAATGCGGATAGTAAGGGGCATTGTTGTTTAAACCCTGTAAGTGAGTTCCAGATTGGCACGTGACCGGCTTGCCCCCTTGAGGGCTTGGGCCGTTGCAGGTTCAGCTGGCCCCTAAAACCACCGTCAGATTTAATAATTTGCTAAAAGGACTTCTAGAACCCAGAAAAGCCGTTATGGTCAGAGTTGCGGTTTATTCCAGCAAAAGGACGCAATAGGAAGAAGGCTTAGGACAGGGTCCGGGAGAGACCAGGCGCGAAGCTTTAGCTTCCTCTCATGGTGTGGTTGTGCAGACAGCGTTAGTGCTTACAGTGGCGACACGTGACAGCACGCATGAAGTACTGTCACCCAGGGAAGCCCATCGGATCCTTGGCGTCTAGGGCTTCAGCCGGGGACTGATCATGTGGACAGGGCTCATCGCCCAGATGGCCGACCTCAGTTTCCAGCCCCTCTAGAGGTCGAGCCGAGACCATATGGCCCAAGGTCACGGTTCAGGACATTCCGAGGGCTTAGAGGTCAGCTCCTAGAATCTGGAGACAAAGGGCCAAACCTTTCTTTGGGGAGGACTAATCCCTTACTGCACAGACGAACATGGTCCATGAGCCCAGCCCCAACTCTGGGAACTACTGGGACCTTGTCCTTAGGGCGGGGACGCATGCTAGCAGGTTGCTCAGTCCTGGGTACACTGGGTCCTACGTCATGGGGTGGCGGTGGTCGGGAGAGGTCAGTGGAAAAACAGAAAAGAAATGTTAGGAACGGTCACTATTGGAAAAGGTGAGCATGTGGGGCGCCTGGGTGGCTCGGTCAGTTGAGTGTCTGACTCTTGATTTCGGCTCAGGTCATGATCCCACAGTTGCGGGATCGAGCCCCTCGTTGGGCTCCATGCTGAACGTGGAGCCTGCTTAAGATTCTCTCTCTTTCTCCGCCCCCTCCCAATAAACAATAAAGAAGGTGAGTTTGAGCCCGTCCATCGCCACATGTGTATTCCACGTAGATTCTCGCAGTGCTTTCGGAAATGACACCTGTCTCCTTATGAGAATCGGACCAGCGTATGTTTTGCATTTGGCTCATAACAGGCACTGTCCATGTATCTGGGAGGGGCCCCCGCTGGCCCGGCAGGCACCGGCAAAACCGAGACCACCAAGGATCTGGCCAAAGCCCTGGGCTTGCTCTGTGTTGTCACCAACTGCGGTGAAGGCATGGATTACAAGGTGAGGCCTTGGCGACACGCCTGGTACTGTGTTCCTGGGACGCAGGCGGAAGGCACGTCACCCCGTACTCTTGCGTGAAAAGACACAGAGGCGGCTGGGAGAATAGAGCTGAGACTGTTTCGCCCCCAGTCCCAGAACTGCTGCTTTGTTAGCAGCTTGTAGAGCAAGTGTTGCAAACAGAGAGCCACCAGGGCCACATTGGTAATGAGTAAAGGAGCAGATGGAGGCGACAGGGAGTGGTGAGGACTGTGGCCAACCGGAAGGCAGTGCTTCGGCTGCAGGGGGAGCCACTGTTTAGCTGCGGTAAATGGTTACCACTCGGGAAAGTGGACCCGGTGCTGCTAGGGTTTCCGGCATTTCAAGAGGGGCCAGAAATCTGGAGTTTTCCATGTAAATCCTTAGTTTGTAAAATCCTATGAATGGGAGCTGGCCCACGAGAGGGTCCTGGAAGTCTTGCCGGAAAGATCCATGCATGGGGCGGCTGGCTGGCTGCCTCTCCACCAACCTGATGTCCACTGTTTGCTTGAATTTAGGTGAGGTCTCCACGGATGAACCACTTGCAGTTTTAAAGAAGAAATTGCCCTCGTCCTGACGTTTCTTTCGTTCTAGGCCATCGGGAAGATCTTCTCGGGCCTCGCCCAGTGCGGGGCCTGGGGCTGCTTTGACGAGTTTAATCGAATCGACGCCTCCGTGCTGTCGGTCATCTCGTCCCAGATTCAGACGATCCGAAACGCTCTGATCCATCAGCTGGCCACGTTCCAGGTGAGGATCGCGTGCTCCGGGGCGGAAGGGTTGACGGCCAGGTGCCCAGAGGGGGGGTCGGGGCCGCATTCAGGGAGTCACAGGTAACCTGCGTGAAAATCCGCGTTGTGTGGGGCGTCAGGCTGGGTGCTCAGTCGCCTTGCTCGAGTGCCACAACCTCTCAGAAAGGGACACCGACTCGGGGAAGCGAGGGGTCACACGGCACCCTCCCCAGGCTGCACTCCTTCCCGGCAGCCGCCGCTTCTCAGGTGTCTGCACCCTTGCCTCGGATCAGAGTTTGGGGAGGGCAAGGCTTGTCCCCGGGAACACTCAGATCTAAGCGCGGGGGTCTACGTTCAACGCCTGGAAATGGGAGGGAGTGAAAGGTGACGTCTGCCTCACACCCATGCAGACAGCCCCGTGGCTCGGCCCACCTCCCCGGCGGTGGGGCGCCGGCCGGCCGTAACCCGCTTCCTCTCCCATCACCCTCCAGTTCGAAGGGCAGGAGATCTCCCTGGACTCGAGAATGGGCATCTTCATCACCATGAACCCCGGCTACGCCGGCCGCACGGAGCTGCCCGAGTCGGTAAAGGCGCTCTTCAGGCCCGTGGTGGTGATCGTGCCCGACCTGCAGCAGATCTGCGAGATCATGCTCTTCTCGGAGGGCTTCCTCGGGGCCAAGGTGAGGCCGCCCCGGCTCTGCTCTCCGGCCGGGGACGTGGCAAGCTCGCGTTCCGTGGGGCTGACTCCTATCTGTCTGTCTGTCTGTCTGTCTATCTATCTACCTATCGCGTTGTCTCTCTCCTCTCCCTTTTTAAAATTGTAAGTTTTATTTTCAAATAATTTGGCTCCCGAGAAGTGGCAGCAAAAGCGCGGGGGGTTCCGCGTGCCCCTCGCCCAGCTTCCCCAAGCGAGGCCACCGCACGCCCCCGAGGCTGGCTGTCAGAACTGGGAGAGTGCCGTGGGCGCCGTGCCCTTAGCTCAGGTACAGGCCGTGTCGGGACTGCTTCAGGTTTTGCACCCCCCCCATCCCCCGTGGTGTGGATGGGATAGATAGTTCTAGAACATTTTGTTGCACGTATGGAGAAACCAGTGCCACCATCGGGGTACAGAACTGGGCCATCACCTCTGAGAAACTCCTCTGTGCCGTCCCCTGGCAGACGCGCCCTCCCCACAGCCCTGATGCCTGGCAACCTCCTGTCATTCTTTATCGAGACAGTTGGTGACCTCAAGAATGTTCTATACATGGAATCCTAAGTTTGTAACCCTCTGAGTTGGTCTTCTTTCTCTAAAGCCTAATACCTTGAGAATACGTGGCTTTAAACACACGCACTCTCTCTCTCTCTCTCGCCTTTATCATTTTTTAAAATATGTATAAAAATATGTGTAAAAAAAGTATGCACATAACATTTTCCCAGAAGGCTCTAGAAATATGCAGTAATACAGGGGCACCTGGATGGCTCAGCCAATTAACCGTCTGCCTCTTAGTTTTCAGCTCAGGTCATGGTCTCACAACTCATGAGCTTAACATAAAGGCTGCTTGGGATTTTCTCTTTTTCCCTCTCTCTCTGCCTCTCCCCTGCTCGTGCTGTCTCTCTGTCTCGCTGTCTCAAAAATAAATAAATAAACACTAAAAAAAATGTGTAGAATAGTAACTGCTTTCATCGTAAAGGGTTGCAAGGTTTCTTTTCTGTAATTTTTTAAAAAGGGTCTTACTGCTCGTATGTTGTCTGGATTTTGAACCGGAGCGGTGAGGTCTCTGGTCGTCACTCCCCAGGCCATCGCTGGGGAGCAGCAGGCTTTGAACCCTTGCTGTAGACGAGACGGCTGACTTGTCTTGAAAAACGAGTTACAGGAGAAGTCGTAATATGTTCAAGTCCAAATACACAGGAAGCGTGTTCTCAGAGCGTGGTTGCTGTGGTTTAAAAAGTTGGATGGGTTCTCTTCTTTAGACAGAGGCAGTTAAGACCTTCCTCAGCTTTCAAAGGCAGTCATCAGCTTTCGGTAAGACTGGTGTTCTTTGAAGTTACTCCCTATTTTTTTCACCGTTGAAAACGAAGGACCCGTCCCGGTGTTTCTCTTCAAGGCGAGGTTCACCTCTTCATAGAGTGGTTCCGTCTGAGCCCCCGTACGTCCGTTTTCTTTGTAGAACCGTGTCCTGTTGCTCTCGAGTCATTTTATTTCTTTGTTTTTCTTTATCCTTGATCACAAAAGACGCTGGCCAAGAAGATGACTGTCCTCTACAAGCTGGCCCGGGAGCAGCTCTCCAAGCAGCACCACTATGATTTTGGACTGCGGGCCCTGAAATCCGTGTTGGTGATGGCGGGAGAGCTGAAGCGAGGCTCTTCTGAACTGAGAGAGGTAGGGACCACGCGCCCCTGTGTCCTCCGGGTCTTCCTCCGGTTCCCATGCACCTGCCAACCGCTGCGACGGAGGACGGGCGGCCGTGTGGTACTCGTCGGAAAGTTTCAGCCTTAGCCGTCACCTCATCTGGTTGCCGGCCTCAGTTGGGTCTCTTAGCTGTTAGATGCTTTTGTTTTTGTTGTTTTTTTTTCTAACTTATTACCATAGGTCAATTTCCATGTCTCCGCAGCAGCACAGTTTCTGACGGGTCCGTGGTGATCATCCATCTATAATTGCAGGAGGGTGGGGTGGAGGGATGAGGGTAAGCCCAGCCCTCAAGGAAGCACGAGTGCGTGTTTTGTGTTTTTTTCCCGCTTCGCGGTGAAGTGCAGGCCTTCCTCTGAAGCAGACGTCAGTCGGCGCTGCTCCGTGGGCAACAGGTCACTCGTTGGTCCAGAGACTGTGCTTGCGATGCCTTGTGCCTTACAGCTTATGTAAACTTTCCTTTCCTGTTTCATAAGGGGAGCCCTAGCCCAGGCTCCGGGTGTTTCAGAAATGCCTCTGAAGGTGTCCCTTTCGTCTCACCCAGGATGTGGTGCTGATGAGGGCCCTTCGGGACATGAATCTGCCCAAGTTTGTGTTTGAGGACGTCCCTCTTTTCCTCGGTCTGATTTCCGATCTGTTTCCGGGACTGGACTGCCCGCGCGTTCGCTACCCCGACTTTAATGACGCCGTGGAGCAGGTGCTGGAGGAGAACGGCTACGTCGTCCTGCCTGTGCAGGTGAGGCAGCGAGGAACGACTTCACCCGCTTTTTCTGGGTCCGTTCCCTTGGGTTCTTTTGTTTTCGTTAAAATAGAAGTAACAGAACATTTACTATCCTGACCGTTTTTCCCTGGCCTTTTTATATCGCGGCAGCGTACACGTAACATAAAAACTCCCATCGTGCCCGGTTTCGGTGCAGTGTAGTAGCGTTAAATGTATTCATATCGTGAAACACATCTCCTCCTTTCCCATCTCGCGAAACCGAGACTCTGTCCCCAGTAACCAACACCCCCTTCCCCAGCCCCTGGCCCCTGCCTGGCCCCCAGCCTTCTGCTGCTGTGAATCTGACTCCTTTGGGGCCCTCACATAAGTGGGATCTTGAGGTATTTGTCCTTTCGTGACTGGCTCCTTCCACTTAGTGTGTTTTCGGGGTTCATCCTTGTAATAGCACGCGTCAGAATCACCTTTTTCAGGTGGAATTAGCATCGCACTGTATGCACCCACCCCCCTGCCCGTTGTTCTCGGCGTAATACGGTAACTGAAGTATTTTGCTTTGGGGTCCAACTGTCTAGTTCTCTCCCCACCCCACCTTTTCTTTCCCCCAGTCACACATCTAAGAAAAATTAAATTAGATGTTATTGATAAGATTTTGATCATCTCAAATCTGTAAGGCTGTCGTATATGTTGTCATTAAGCCATAAACTGCTAGAGGGTTCTGCGGAGGGTCTAAATGCCTAAAGCTTCAGGACCAGGGTGGCCGTCTCTGGTCGGGCTATCTTGGCGCATCAGGTCACCCAGAGGCCTCGGGCCGGGGTAGCAGGTCCTGGCCACGGGCGAGTGGGCTCTCCGCACCTTTCCTGGCCCTGAGGTTTCCCTTTGGTGGTGGTTGTTTAAAAAATGTGTTTTCTGGTGGGAATGTAAAATGGGGTAGCCTCTATTAGAGAAACAGTCTGGCAGCTCCCCAAGAAGGTAAACACAGAGTTACTGTGCGACCCGGCCACACACTCCACGCTTGCGTGTTTACCCAAGGGGAGTGAGGCCATACGTCCACACAAGAACTTGTACACAGTGTTTGTAGCAGCATTGTTTGTAAGAGCTGAAAAATGGGAACGTGCAAGTGCCCGTCCCTAGATGAACAAATGAAATGCGGTCTGTCCACGCGATGGAACGTTACTCGGCCACAAAACAGGATGAAGCCCTGACCCACGGCATAACGTGCATAAACCCTGAAAACATGCTGAGGGGAAGCAGCCAGACGCCAAGGCCCACATATACTGTATGATTCCATCTAGGTCATTCCATTTATATCCAGAGAGTGGGCAGATCCGTGGGGACGGGCTGGGGGCAGGGCTTAGAAGAGTCGACTAATGAGTGCAGAGTTTTGGGGAGGGGGAAACGTGTGATGAAAATCTTCTAAGCTGGAATGCGGTGATGGCGCCCACACTAAAACCCGCCGAATCGCACAATGGAAATGGGCGAATTGTGTGGTCTGTGACTTACGGCTCGATAAAGCTGCTTAAAAAAAGACGCGTTACCCCAGCTACCTATGTTTGCCCCACAGGTGGATAAAGTGGTTCAGATGTTCGAGACCATGTTAACCCGCCACACGACCATGGTGGTGGGGCCCACGGGAGGGGGCAAGTCCGTGGTCATTAACGCCCTGTGTCAGGCCCAGACCAAGTGAGTATGACCCCGAGGAGGGGGCCTGGTTGCCCCATCAGGTTAGTGGTGGTGTCCCCTAGTCGCACTTTGCTTTCTCAATTTGTCTTCAAACACTGCCTTTTTTTTTTTTTTTTTTCTTAAATCACGAAAGCAAGAAGTTCATCCATGTTCGAAACTACATACAGCTACCACGGGGAAGACACTGTCAAGCCAGGGTGTAATCCAGTTAGAAAGGAATGTGAAACATTTTTAATACGTTAGTTTCGTGGTCGCCAATTATTTTCATGACCCAGTCAGCTTCAGAATCGCGTCCAAAACAGGGTGAAATATACAGTCCTAAATGCTGAAACCTGAGCACATCTGTGTCCTAACACCACTTGAGACACAGAGCTTCTCGACCTGTTTCGTTGCTGAGTTGGCTCATCTATCTCAGGAGGCAAAACCAGTGACCCGTTTGTGCCTCCCCCCGTGACCGGGCTTCTCTGGGAGGGGAGTGTTTCCCGAACAATCTGATAGAGATGTTTTGAAGATTAACTTGTTAAGTGGTATTTTCTTGGTGTTCAGATTCCTCCTTCAAAGTAAGCAGGACACTCACCATCATGCGACCCTTGTTACGGTATTGGAGTGGCCAAAACTGAGTGTCATCTCCCCAAATGACTCCCCGTCTCCAGCCCAGCGGGTGCTGGGATGGGGATCTCCCACTCCCCATACAGAATATTTTAACGACCTGGAGTGAGTTGTTGTGCCCATCCTTGGGCTGAAAATGGGTTTTCTCCCCTCTTACTCTTCTCCTAAGCAATAACTAGTTCCTGGAAAGACGTCACTGCCTGCGAATGTTCCAGCAAAAACCTAAACCAAGCCTTATGATCTTTGAGACTTTAACATTTCTAGACAGTCTATAAAACCTAATGAGTCAGTGACTCCCACTTTTTTCTTATTTCTTCTCATGTTTCTTACGAGAAAGCCAGTGGACAGTGGCTTCCTGATTTCAAGTGGGCCTTTTGTTCTTTAATTCATTGTTTGGTAATTGCTAGGACTGTCACATACGTGTGTGTATGTGTATTTGCACGCCATTATTTTTATTTAGTTAATGATGAACTGTTTGCGTGAGGTCTGGTTTTCTGTAGATGAATTCCTCCCATCGAGTTGCAGGAATTTGCAGGTGGAAGGGTGGCAGATGTCCCGTCCACACGACGTATGGTCAGCAACTCGGAGCAGACGTCTTGTAAATGTGAGGGATTGAACATTAGTGGTCCAAGGGGGTGTTACATTATGAAATCTTTACATAAATCGCCACCGGCATGACTGTGTAACTTAGCTTCTCGTTGCCCTCAAAAGGCAAAGCCATGCCTTCCGTTCAGACCTCACTTGTGTTGGGGCCACATTTTCGGGGACACAAGGTTCCCTCGCATTTAGCCTAAGCCGTTGACAGTACTGGGGAGGCCCAGGGGAGAGTTCGTGGGGGTTGCATTTTAAATTTTGGACTAGATCCAAACAGCTAATCCCCACGTAGGCGGCCCAGACTGTTTTCCTAATGCGTTCAGTCCACCTGGACCACAGCTGCAGCCTCTCCTCGGGTTTAGGCTCGGGCTGATGACGAAGTTGTTCATCCTAAACCCCAAAGCCGTGAGCGTCATAGAGCTCTATGGCATCCTGGACCCCACCACCCGAGACTGGACAGACGGGGTGCTGTCGAACATCTTCAGGGAGATCAACAAGCCGACGGATAAGAAGGAGCGAAAGTGAGTACCTTTGTAGACAGACAGGAGAGAGCCTGGGTTAGTGCGTGTGAATTATCTGAATGTTACGGGTAGAAAAGACAACGTATAGCATTGTAGTCTCACGCATGGATGCCCACAGACTTAGAGTCAGACGTTGAAGACGTTGCTCTGCTCTTTGAGGCAAGTAGCGATGAAAAGAATTTTTAATATGTCTTTCAGTTAAAATTTTAAAAGTTTATTAAATTGGTAATAAGTATAGATGACTAAAGAAAACCCAAACGGTGGAAGAAGAGTTTCACAAAGTGCCAGATGCCACATCTCAGTTCTCTGTGTGGTGTCCCTGTCTCCTCCACTGCTAGCACACTCTGCCGTCTCTAGGATACTTGTCATTGGATAAGGGCCCACCTGGCTAATCCAAGATGCTGTCATCTTGAGAGCCTTACGAACACCTGCAAAAATCTTTTCTCGCCCCCAGATAAAGTCACAGTCACATTTCTGGGTGGACGTATGGGGGCCGCCATTCAACCCATTATACATGGATATGGTATATGGAAGACTTCCCTTTGCCCTTAACCTTACCATAAGAAAAGTGGGTGTCAAAACCAGTGACCAATAGCAACTGATACTCTCAGTTTTAAGAAAAGAATGAGACTGTGATCCTGTCTGTCTCCACACACAGCTGCTGCTCAGCTCCAGCAGACTGTCCCCAGGCAGGATCACAGGTCTGTGTCATCAGCTTTCTGGGTTGCAAGAGAAGCAAGAAATCCAGATGTTTGTGTGAAGTTTCTTTATTCTTCCATGTCGGTGACTGACTCAAGCAGATTTTATGGTTTTTTTTTTTTTTCCTTGTGATTTTATGGGTTGAACCTCTGAACCAACTTGGGTGCTCTGTGTCACGTCCTGGCTACAGAACCCTGGGAAAAAGACATTCATCATGAACGGGGAGGTGACACCAAGTTCCGTAAGAAAGCTTGGTTTACTTTTCTTGGGTTGCTCTAGGTATATTTTATTTGATGGTGATGTAGATGCTCTGTGGGTGGAAAACATGAATTCTGTGATGGATGACAACAAGCTGTTGACGTTGGCCAACGGCGAGCGCATTCGGCTTCAAGCGCACTGTGCTCTGCTCTTTGAGGCAAGTAGTGATGAAAAGAATTTTTAATATGTCTTTCAGTTAAAATTTTAAAAGTTTATTAAATTGGTAATAAAGAGGACTAACGAAAACCCAAACGGTGAAGAAGAGTTTTTTATGATGAGGACAACTCAGTACTTGCCCTACTCTTTTTATCCCTCTTCACTGTATTCCAGAGGGAACTACTTTTCACTCTTGAGTTGTTTCTACTCATCATTATCTTAGTACCTGCACATAACACACTTAGCATGCTGTTTCTTCCTTTATCAAGTTTACACAGTACCTGTGCTATGACTGCTATGAAAGTGAGAGTTCATCTCTCACAACACTAGCTCACTCCCCTCCTCAGAATACTATATTGCTAAATCAGTCAAATCGGTAAATAGTATTCACATATTATGAATATGGAAATATTTACTGTAAAGCCAATTAGTATACTGTTATTATGTTTGCTTTCTTTTTGAGCCTTTTGTTTTTGGTCTTGAGTTTGTAGTTGTCTTCCTTTTTTCTCTCACACTATTTGCCTTTAAATTTTTTCATTTGTTTCTGCAAACTTTCTATCATAATCTCTGAATCTGTTTAATATCAGTGGCCTTGAGACTTGCTTTCATTTTAGCTTAATGTTAAAGTTGTTCCTAACTTGGCCTGCAAAATTCGTTGATGCATGAGTGTTTGTGCATGTCCTTATCTCATTGGCTGACTGAACTATGTCTTTTTTTTTTTTTTTCATGGAGAGTTGGGTGTGTTACTATTTCTGGTTTGGATGCATATGTATTAAGTTTTATACTCCCCAATCTCAATTATGTTTAAAAAAATGAAAAAAAAATACTGAAAGGAAAACACTTGAAAACAATGTTTATTTCTTGGTTATGGGATTTTGGATAACTTACTTTCTTCTCTATAGTTTTATATTTTTGTCAGATATTCTACAGTATATTAATTTTCGTATGAATTTATAGTAAAAGAAAACTTAAAAGTCCTACATCAGAAATGTGTAATCTTCCCATGATAAACCTAAGTGTTCAGTCGGGAGCCTCATGAAAGCTACGTTAATCTGGGTATCACTTGGGTTTTATGCAGTTGTGAAAACTTTGCCCAAAGCAAAGGTTTTTAAACATGCAGTTCAGCTGCTTATAGCTGTAGACGTGACTGATCTTCTTTATTTCTCCAGGTCGGAGACTTACAGTACGCCTCTCCTGCGACTGTGTCTCGATGTGGGATGGTTTACGTGGATCCTAAAAACTTGAAATATGAACCATACTGGAAAAGATGGGTTAATCAAATACAAAACAAGGTGGAAATTATTTCTAAAATGAACTTAAAAGCTATTAGTATTCCTGGCTAGCTAGATAAACATATTCCAGAGGGATGTTTGTAGTTAAAGCCGTGACCTTGACCTTAATCGGCCTGTGATCTTAAGCACATAATGTTATCAATAAGTTGAATGAAAACAGGGAAGACACAGTTACTAGATTTCCAGATAATTCCATAGCTGGTGGGATAGGTAATGATTTTTTTCTTTTTATTAAGCTTATTTATTTTGAGAGAGAGAGAGAGAGAGAGAGAGAGAAACAAGCTGGGGAGGGGCAGAGAGAAAGGTGGACAGAGGATCTGAAGCAGGCTCTATGCTGACAGCAGAGAGCCTGATGTGAAGCTCGAACTCACAAACCATGAGATTAGCTGAACCAGCTGAGCCACCTAGGTGCCCCAGGGATACGTGATGATTTCAGTAGTCTAGATCAAAGGTTGACAAGTTTTTTCTGTAAAGGGATAGAGAATAATATTTTAAGCTTTGTGGGCCAGCTGGTTTCTTTGGCAACTACTCCACTTTGCCATTATGGGATGAAAGCAGCCATAGTACCTGGATGGACATACCTATGTACCAATAAAATTTTATTTACACAAAGAAGTGGCAGGGCAGGCTTGGCTTGTGGGTTGTAGTTGGCAACTCCTGCTCCAGCCAACCCCAGCTCTTGAGAGACGTGTCTCTAGAGGGGACCAGCTTTTGCTGAATTGGATGGATGCAGTGTGTGAAGGACCTAGCTTGTAATGTAACTGAGTTCTGATGGTTTTAGTTGACCTCAAACCATGTCATGTGTCACATGGCTGCTCAAATGTGTATTGTAACAAAAGGCTTCATTGAGAAGTGCAGAAATGGGTGCTTGAGTCATGTGAAGGTAGTGACTTGACCACACACCCCGGACATCATGACTGCATTCTCAAAGGGACGCAGGTGGTTTGGGCGTATCACCAGAAGGACCGCTAGGCTGATGGTGAACTGGAAACCAGGACAAAATTATCCCAGAGAAGAGAAGACCGAGGGAGGCCATTGGAGGCTGTAAGGGAGAGAGAGTGGTCCGAGGGCCTGTGCGGTCCCTGGTGGTCCTCAGTGCCTTGATGGGGACAGGGCTTCCACTGCCTTGCACTCTTTGCAAGATGACTGTGGCCACGCCACTTGCACCTGAAGATTATCAGCCCCATTGCTGTCAAATGGGACCTGTTATCCTCCCTCCCTCCTCGGTGGCGGGGCAGACTCCGTGGCAGGGAAACGGAATGCTTCACAATGAAAGTGCACCACGAAGCACAAATCTCTCCACGAAGAGAAGGCCCTGTAGCCAGGGTTTACTCACCTGCCAAATCTATCCTTTCTCATCCCTCTTTTGCCAAGATCAGCTTTCTACTAACGTCCCTGTAAATAAAGGAGCCCTTAAAAATGCACTGGAATTCTGCTCTTTCATAGGCAGAGCAAAGCAGTTTAGAGAGTCTCTTTGAGAAGTATGTGCCCCGTCTCATCGAAATGATAGTGGAAGGGATAATGGATGGAAGACAAGGCGAGAAGCTGAAGACCATCGTTCCTCAGACAGACCTAAATATGGTGAGAAGATCTCTCTGTTGGCAACGAGAAATGCTTCCCCTAAAGGTGGGCCCACAGTCCAAGGGAAGCGGAGATGCCAGAGGGGTCAGCCATCACATCACAGGTGACTGACGAGGAAGACACAGTACTTCCTTTGGTGACCCCGGTCAGGACAAGGTGCCGGGCTCCATCTGACTGAACCAATATGGCAGTCGTAAGTTCCCATGACGCTGGGACCTGGGACCCCGAGATTTAGGACCAGGACTGACCCTGGGGCGGGGGGAGTGGAATATACGGGCTGAGGGATTTGCCTGTGCACTAGGTGACCCAGTTAACCAAGATGCTGGACGCACTGCTCGAGGGAGAAGTCGAGGATCCTGACCTTCTGGAGTGCTATTTCTTAGAGGCTCTGTACTGTTCCCTGGGCGCCTCTCTGCTCGAGGATGGAAGGATTAAATTTGATGAGTGTGTTAAACGCCTTGCTTCTCTGCCTTCTGTTGATACGGAAGAGCAGTGGGCCAGCCCCGGGGCACTGCCGGGTAAGAGCCGAGGGTAGCCTGTCATTCTGCTCGCGGTGCTTTGGGGGAGGGTTTTAGAGGAAGTGACCTTGCTTTTCCGTACGTACGCCTGTCCGGGTTTTCCAGCTCGTTGGCTTCTGTAGACACACATGCAATGGTCAGTCCCCCCGGTGAACCCCCAGGAGAAGTTCCAGTGTGTGAGCTGCCAGAGCAGAAGCCGCGCTGGCTTGTCTTGTTGAGTCTAAACTGCCCCCCCTCCCCTACCCCCCCTCGCACCCCTACCTCCCCCCACCCCCCTACTCCTGCCCTTGCACCCTGAGTTTAGGCACCTGCTTCCTTTGCTGTTTAAGTTTTTAAAATTTTTCACACTTGGCATGACTTTGACTTTCTTCTGCTTCGAATTTCTCTACCTATTCTTTTTTTAACCACCGTCTCTCTTTTTCATCTGCTATATTCCTGAGTGTTTTCACAGGACGTGGTCAGGTGTGGATCTGTAGGTCGTACTTAGGAGGTCATCGTATTCAGGGTTGAAGTTTGCGTGTAAAGAAGGTGCATCTGCCAAGAACGATGTGTGATGAACACATGCCTTTGTCAAGAACTACATGTAACACTAGGATCCATCTTTGTCCAGCTCTGGCGGGTGGGGGAGGGGCAGAGAGAGAGGGAGACGAGAATCTGAAGCAGGCTCCATCCATGAGCTGTCAGCTCAAAGCCTGATGCGGGGCTGGAACCCACCAACTGGGAGATCATGACCTGAGCCGAAGTCAGATGCTCAACCAACTGAGCCACCCAGGCGCCTCATCTTTGTTTAGTTCTTAATTTCTTGATGATATTTGAATATGTCTTGGCCGGCCAACAGCTTCCTAAGTTGTATTCTATCATCATCACCTGGGGTGTTCTTTCCGAAGTGCAAAGTCAGGTGGTCCTGGGTCCTAATGGGGAGCACTGAGCTCCCCATCCTCCTGCTCAGGTGCGGCTTCCTTGCTGGGCTCCTCTGGAGCTGTCTCTTCCGTTTCTCTCCTACCAGCTCCTTCCTGGCTGCTCTCGGACCTTCTCAGGGGAAACCTTCTGTGCCCTTCCAGAGACTTCTCTCTGCTTCTTTCTTATTAAAGCCACGAGTCCTTGAAAGGCTGGCTTCGAGCCATGTCTCCTCATCCCACTTGCTTCTCGGCCAACAGCCACCTGCCCCCTTTTCAAGCCCCGGCTCCCCTGAAAGTGTCTCCAGGGAGCGTGTCCACTGCTCTCTCCACCGGAGCCCACACCTTCGCGTCCTCGTTATCGTGACCTTGCCTCAGCGTCCGACATGGCTGACCACTTCCTGCCCTCTCGAAATGTTCTTCCTCTTCCCTGCTGGCCGCTCGTGCACCATCTCCTTCCTCTCCTTGGGGTTTGGTCTGCAAGCCTCCTTTCGTGCTCCGTGTCCTCACGGAGCGCTGGCCGCGTGCTCACAGCTTCTGCTGGCCGGTCCCCTTCCCTTCTGAGCCGCTGCCTCGTTCCCGAGCTCTGTTCTACTGAAATCTGTCTGTGTGTTGTCTACATTTATCTGTCTGTCTGTCGTCTATCAGTTATCTAACTATTGTCTATCTACCTTATCTGTTGTCTATCATTATCTAGCTATTGTCTGCCTATCATTATCTGTTTATCATCGTGTATCATGATCTGTCTGTTGTCTGTCTGTCGTCTATGCTCTATCTGCCTATCATCCATCTAGTCTCTATCATCTGTGACCTCTCATCTGTCTCTCATCTGTCTGTCATCTGTGATCTGTCTGCCATCTATGGTCTGTCACCTGTCAGTTGCCTACCTATTATCTATGTCTCATGTTTATCTATCATCATCATCTCTCTGTCAGTCATCTGTCTGCCTTGCACCTCGGTGACCTCACACTTTCTCCCCTGCCCCAGCCTGTCATTTCAGTCTGTCAGCGCCCCCCCATCTCTCGTGAGCTCTCCTGTCACCTCTGCCTTGTGCAAGGTGGGAGCCTCACTCCCAGCCTCCCGGTCTCCACTCCCCTCCCCCAGCTCCGTTTTCCACTGCGGTCGTCCTGATCTTCGCAGCTGCAGACCTGATCGCGTGCCCCGCTGGAGGCTAATGTCGCGTGCCCGGGACCGACAGGGTGGAGAACAAGCCCCCGAAGCGGCCTGCGGGCTCTTCGTGCAGCAGCCCCGCAGCCCTCGTGCCCTTACGTCGCGTGCCCCTCGCGTGCACTCCCCGCTTACTCCTTGCTGTTCCTCCGGCCAGCCCGCCCAGTCCTCTGGGCTCAGGACTCCGCTCTCAGGTCTCAGACTGGAGGGCATCTCCTTTGGGAAGGCTTCCTCCCAGTGCTGGCTGTAAAATTTGGTATTGCTGGGCCTCCGGGTGGCAGTCTGTCCGGGACGAGGTGCATGAGGAAGCTCTTCTTAGAGCTGAATTTGGGTCGCCCCCCTGATGTTCGGGTACAGAGGGGTGTGGGCCGTGGGGTGCCTCGAGGCGCCCCTCGCGCCCGGTGGCACCGGGTGCTTCTCAGACCTCTTCCCTGCCCCGTCCTGGTCAGACGGCCCCACGGGACGCCCGCTGCACCCGCGCCTGCCCCGTCGCGGAACGGACTGCTCCGTATTGAAATTGCCGGCAAACTTGCCTCGGTCTCCCCGCACCCAGCCCGCCAACAGCTGTGAGCCCGGGTTCCAGGGCTGTCCGCCACCTCGCTCTCTCATTCCCAGGGAGGGGGCTCAGCACATACCTGCCCAGGGGACGGGGGCGTTAGCTCAAAGTCCTCAGTTAAGGTGCCGTCCAGGGAGCACGTAGCATTAGTTCACCTCACGCACGTCCCTAGCTGACTGTGTTTCCGTGTCTGGGACTGAAGCGAAATGGGCCGTTACGTACCGCAGGTCACCTTCCGACCATGTACGACTTCCACTTTGACTCCGCACGGAAGAAATGGATACCGTGGAGTAAATTAGTTCCCGAATATGTCCACGTCCGCGAGAGGAAATTTATCGACATCCTGGGTGAGTGAGAACCAAACCCCTGTTCTCAGCGTAACGGTGTACAGTTCTTGTTCCCCGAGGAAGCGAGGGAGATCGGGGGCCTCCGTGGCCCTCTGAGCCCCACCCAGAGTGTTGGTTCGGAGAAACTGAAAAGATTGAGCTTTGGGCGTCGCCGAGAGGGTGGCACTTCTGAGTCCGTTTACGTGCAGCGGCTCTGAGTGTCTTCAGACGTGTGTGACTCTCAGCTGTCACCCAGCAGGTGGGGTGGGGATAGGACAGGCCGTCTGCCTCCCCTCAAGTTTCCACGGGCTCCCTTCAGCCTGGAGAGCTGGCTGGCCGGGGGGAAGGAAGGAAGGGAGAAAGAAAGAGGAGGGAGCATGGCAGCGTGTCGTGAGAGGGGGGTGCCTCTCGAGGGCGTCCACCGTGGGCGTTTACAGGTTGAGCCGTATTTTTAACACCCTGCTCTGGCTATTTAGAGGACGTACTGACGGAAGGACTTCATGGGACAAGCGTCTGGCTTTGGTTCTGATAGAATGAGGCCTGGCCGTTTCCCCGGGAACCAGTCAGGACGAGAAACGGCCAGTGTAGGAGCGAGCCAGCTTTGTAGCTTCGTTCTCTCTTTGGAGGAAGTTGTCGGTCAGGAAACCAGACCCGGCAGATACGGGACTGATGTAAGCAGCGGAGAAACCGAGTTTTTAATATCCTGAGTGTGCATTGGAGCAGGATATTAAAAACGGTTTGGGGGTTCTAAACCCGGACCGTGGCAGTGATTCCACAGCTGTAGAAATGTATCAACGCACCAAATCCTACCCTTAAAATGGGTGAATTTTACGGGCTCTAAGTCACACCTCCGTAGAGCTATTAAAAATAACCGTCGGGGCAGTGAGTTTCCCCTAAGCAGACTACAGCTGTACACGCACTTTCAAGGTCATGTCCTGGGGTTTTGCTGACGGTTTTTACGGGATGTTCGGGATTCCACGAAACTCCAGGTTGCCACGTGCTCGCGCTTCGATGCTTCCATGACGCTCCCCTCCTGTCCTGTTCCTCAGTTCACACGGTGGACACGATCCGCACCACCTGGATGCTGGAACAGATGGTCAAGATCAAGCAGCCGGTTCTTTTGGTTGGCGAATCGGGCACCTCTAAGACCGCCACCACCCAGAACTTCCTCAAAAATCTGAACACAGAGATTAATGTAAGTTGTGGTTCGCACTCGTTACCTACTGCCGCGTAACAAATAGCCCCAGCTCGCAGCAGCCCGGTGCAACAGAAGATGCAAGAATCTGGGCGTGGCTTAGCCAGGTGCTTCTGGCTCACGCTCCATCCTGGGATTGCCGTCCAGTTGTTGGCCAGGGCTGGAGTGGCCCGAAGGCCCGAGGGGGGGCTGGAGGGCCCTCTTCCACAACGGCAGGCCTCAGTTCCCCACTGTGTGGCCCTCTCCTTCGATGACCTGGGCAATCGCCTTCCCTCACGTTGGCCACGGTCTGTGGGTCACTCAGAGACCCCCGTGAAGCACCTCGACGCGGTGCTGGGAGGGGGCCTGCACAGACGAGTGAGTGCCCGGAGGGCGGGGGTGGGCGGGGGTCGTCTTGGAGGCTCCTTATTCATCACCTTTCTGTGGTTTTGAAAACCCCAAGGTTTTCCTTTCCTTGCTCCGGCCCGGTGTTAAACGAGAGACGGTCCGGCACGTGGGGGACACCGAGCTAGCCGGGTGCCACCGAGGCAGACAAGCGCGACTCGCAGTCAGTTCTGGAGGGACTCACAGGTGGCGCGGGGCGGGGAGACCGATTCGGAGATGAACCCTGTGAAACACGACAGTGCAGCTCGTACCAGGGCGCTGAGATGTGATGAAGGGGGTGTCGGGGGCGCCCGGGGGGCTCAGTCAGTGAAGTGTCTGACTCTTGATTTCGGCTCAGGTCCTGATGTCACGGTTCATGGGTTCGAGCCCTGCATCAGGCTCTGCACTGACAGTGTGGAGCCTGCTTGGGATTTTCTCTTTCCCTCTCTCTTTGCCCCTCCCTTGCTCACACACATTCTCTCTCTCTCTCAAACTAAGTAAACTTAAAAAAAAAAAAAAAAAAAAGGAAGGGAGCTATCAACTCTCCGTTCTATACTCAGAGTTGCCTTACATGGGCCACCTGCTCCTCATTTCAGCTGCCCTGGCCTCAAACAGTTTTTATTTAGTGTTTCTGTAACCGAGGAAAGACTCTCTCTCCTCTGAGAAGCTGCCTGTGATTTTTCTGGATCCCCAGCTGATACCTGCTTGTCCCAAATCCTCTCGCTGACTCGCTTCTGTTTCTGTTAATATTCCTGACTCCCTTCCGGAGGCGTGTTCCCCGGGAAGCCTTGTGACCCCCTGGGGCAGGGAGCGGCCCGCCGGGCTTCAAGGTGGGCCGTGCGTGGGGGATGTGGGCGAGACCGGGCCCGACTGCCTGCGAGTGGCCGAACGCAGTCACAGACACGCGCGTGGAAACGGGGTTATTAAGCTCGAAGGGTGTCATCGTGGAGGGCACAGAAGGGATGTTCACAGAGGGAGCTAGGAGTTTGTGGGGCCGGGCCAACAGCACCCACATCCAGAAGTCCCCGCCACGACGCCCCTCCGCTGGGACTCAGCAGCCGGCGCTCCTTGGTCCAGCGGTCACATCTGTGCGCGTTCGTTCTCAGGGGATGCGCGCCGACCTTCGTCACGTGCAGCTCCCGTGCACCCTTGGGCGCCTCCGAGGATGCTGTCATCTACGGTGGTGGTTCCTAAAGCGTGGTCCCGAGGCTGGCAGCATCGGCTGAAAATTTGCGTACACGATTCTAGACCTTTTGAATCAGAACCCCTGAGGGGGGGGGCCCTTGAGCCATCTGGCACGGGCCTTCCAGGTGATTTGGGTACAGAATTAAGAGCAAGAACCGATGGCCGATGAACTCTCACCAAGCGAGTTCTGTCCGTGTGTGAGGCTGTGCTCTCCACATGGGTCCGGACGCCTCGCTTACCTTTCTCTCAGCAGTTCCTTCCAGAGACGCTCTCTCTGACCTATTTATTAGGACGTGGCAGGCATAATAGTAACTTGTGGTGGAATATTACTCTGTCGTGTGGAAAACATCTTTGTGGATTTCATCTCCTGTTCAGAATCACCCCATGAAATAGTCCAAGCAGATGCTATTAAAACTGTCTTACACGTGAGCAAAATGAGGCTCTAAAAGGTTGAACCTCTTTGGGACGCCCGAGTGGCTCAGTCGGTTGGGCGTCTGTCTGACTTCGGCTGAGGTCATGATCGCACGAGCTGTGAGTTCGAGCCCCGCGTCCAGTTCTGTGCTGACAGCTCGGAGCCTGGAGCTTGCTTCAGATTCTGCATCTCCCTCTCTCTCTGCCCCTCCCCTCTTGAACTCTATCTTTCTCTGCCTCAAAAATAAGCATTAGGAAAAGATTTTTATATGGAAACCAGTTTGACAATAAATTGTTAAAAAAATAAAATAAATCTTCAAAAAAAATTGTTTTTAAAAAGTGAAACCTCTTTTTGAAGGTCACTTTGCTGGAACTGTGCAGAGCTAAGACCCCATAGTCCACATCGTGCCCAAGGCCCACGTGCAGTGACTCGCTACTGCCTCACCCATCGTGCTAGAGGGAAAGGAGGCGTACAGGCCTGCCCTGGGCCATAGGAAAGTTCAGATGCCGGGGAATTTGCACGATAGACGGTAGTTCGTGGTCCAGCGTTACCCGCTGGTCCTGCAAAGATATCGCCACCTTCTGGAATGATCTCTCTCTGTTCCAGATCGTGTTAATGGTCAACTTCTCCTCCCGCACCACATCTTTGGATATCCAAAGAAATTTGGAAGCAAACGTGGAGAAACGGACCAAAGACACATACGGCCCGCCCATGGGAAAGCGCCTCCTGGTGTTCATGGACGACATGAACATGCCAAAGGTAGGCAGCGCCAGGTTCCGGCGCAGGGAGCGGCGGGGCAAGGCCGCGCGCGTGTGTGCGTCGCTGTGTGCGTATGGCGCCTGTGAGTGTGCGAACATGTGTCTTCATTCTGCATCATGCCTGCCGGCGATGGGAGCCAGCTTAGGAGACAATGTTACCGGAATGTTCTTCTTACACAGCGGGGCTCTTCCTTACTGGTTGCTTTCTCAGAGGAGTAAAGCAGGCAGCAGGAAGCCTCCAGACTTTTTACGGCATGTATTTGAGTCAACGGTTTCCCAACGAGCTAGAGCTTAGATGGTAACGTTGTTCTCGGTCCCATGTACATGGGAAGTGTAAGAGAAGACACTTCCCAAGGATTCCTCTGGATTTACCAGGGAAGGGAAACTTGAGCATGCATGAGGAGTGTGCTTCTGGGGCCAGAGCCCGAGAGTTGTGAAGTTTTCTTAGTACTGAAATTTAAATTTATGTAATTTCTGCAGAACCATTTTTTGTCCTCTGAAAGTCTATCTTCTGCAGATCTCTGGACTGTGTGCAAAGCCAGGATCCAGCCAGCCAGCCAACCAACCAACCTTCCATCCTTCCATCTATCCGTCCGTCCATCCATCTTTTCATCCTTCTATCCTTTCTTCCAGCTGTCCATCTGTCTGTCCGTCCATCCACCCACCCACCCACCCACCAGTCCGTCCATCCATCCATCCATCCATCCATCCACCCACCCACGCACCCACCCACCAATCCATCCACCCACCCACCCACCCACGCACCCACCCATCCACCCATCCGTCCATTCATCCATCCATCCACACACCCACCAATCCATCCATCCACCCACCCACCCACTCACCCATCCATCCGTCCATCCATCCATCCATCCACACACCCATCCACGCACCCACCCACCCACCCACCAATCCATCCATCCACCCACGCACCCACCCACCGACCCACCAATCCACCCATCCACCCACTCATCTATCCACCCATCCACCCACCCACTAATCCACCAGTCCGTCCGTCCATCCATCCATCCATCCATCCATCCACCCACCCACCCACCCACCCACCAATCCACCCATCCACCCATGCATCCATCTGCCCATCCATCCGCCCATCCATCCGCCCACACACACACTCATCCATCCGTTTGTGCATCTGTTCACCCATCCATGCACACATCCACCCATGCATCCATAAAATTAATGTGTATTTGTTGAGCACCTCCTATGGGTCTGGTGCTGTGCAGTGATGAACAAAACATAAGTAGTTCCTGCCCTCATGGAGGTTACAGTTGAGTGAGGGAGGCAGGTAAAAAAAAATTACAAATGAATATATAATTGCAAACCTTGAGAAGCCCTGGGGGACTAAAACCAGAGCACTCTGAGGGAGTGAGAGAAGAGAAGAGAATTAGTTTAGACGGTCAGCAGAGGCATACCTGAGTTCTGCTTTACGATACTGCTGTTATCTCTTTTCTCTGAAAAATAAATCCAGGTGGACGAATATGGCACACAGCAGCCGATCGCCTTGCTGAAACTGCTGTTGGAGAAAGGCTGTTTATATGACCGTGGGAAGGAGCTGAACTGTAAAAACATTCGGGACCTTGGCTTTGTTGCTGCGATGGGAAAGGCTGGAGGAGGCCGCAATGACGTTGATCCAAGATTTATTTCGCTGTTCAGTGTCTTCGATGTACCATTTCCTTCAGAGGAGTCTTTGCATTTAATTTATTTCTCCATTCTGAGAGGCCATACCTCGGTAACTTGATTTTAATTAGCAGTCTGGGGGCACCTGGGTGGCTCAGTTGGTTAAATGTCTGACTTTGGCTCAGGTCATCATCTCCTGGTTCATGGGTTCGAGCCCTGTGTCGGGCTCTGTGCTGACAGCCTGGAGCCTGCTTCAGATTCCCCCCCCCCCTCTCTCTCTCTCTCTCTCTCCCTCCCTCCCTCCCTCCCTCTCCCTTCTCCCCTCTCCCTTCTCCCCCTCCCTTCCCCCTCCCTCCCTCTCTCCCTCTCCCTCCCTCTCCCTCCTTCCCTCTCCCTCCCTCTCTCCCTCTCTCCCTCTCTCCCTCTCCCTCCCTCTCCCTTCTCCCCTCCCTTCCCCCCTCCCTTCCCCCCTCCCTCCCTCTCTCCCTCCCTCTCTCCCTCCCTCCCTCTCCCTCCCTCTCTCCCTCCCTCCCTCCCCCTCCCTCCCTCCCTCCCTCCCTCTCCCTTCCCCCCTCTCTCCCTCTCTTCCTTCCCTGCTATCACTCTGTCTCTTTCTCTCAAAAATAAATATTAAAAAATTTAATTAGCAGTCCGAACTGGAGGGCCTTCTGTTGGGTAGAGTGTATGCGTGGTCCGCTTAGGCATTAGACACAGCGGGCACAAGGCTCACGGTACTTTTAGGGGCCCACAAAAATGTTTTCTTTCAAAACCAGAAGAAAAAATATCCAGTCTCGATTATATTCATCTTGTATCAGTGCAGTCATAAAAGATAAAGTATCATGTTTTTATGGCGGGAGGGGCCCAGAAGGCAGAAGTGCCCTGGGTCCATGGAGGTCATGACCGTGGTCCCATTGAGCTCCGGCGGTGAGCCAGCTAGGGTACCAGGACCTGGAGTCCGGCTCCGTGCTGCTCTTTGGGCAAGTTCCCTGAGCTCTCCTACACCCAGTCCTCCCCTGGAGCGGGGATAGTGATGGCACCGCCTCACCGAGAATGCAACGGGAAAAATGCTCGTAAAATGTGTGGCAGTGTCTAGCACGCAGCAGATACTCGTTAGACACCGGCTACTGCTCTTCTTATGTTGATGTAACCTGGCTCCCCCCCAAGGAACCCATGCGTTTCCATGACGACCTTCTGGTCTGGCATCCCCCTGCTAACGGGCGGCTTGCACGCCATCCTCAGGGGCAGCACAGGTGGGGGCGAGGAGCGGCCCGGTGCGATCGGTCGGAACCGTGGGCCCCCGGCGTGCTCATGCCTTACCTTAAGCCGTTTGCTTTCAGAACTGCGAGGCCTGCCCCGCCCCAGTCAGAGGAGGGCGCGCTTGGGCTTTGGTTCCGCGTCGTGTTGGCTTGCCAGTTAATCAGAAAATCTAGGGAAACAAATCAGATGATGAGTTTCTCTGGCGTTTTCAACTTTTTTCCTCCTCTTTAAAAATCACAGTAAAATTCATAGTGTAGGATTCGTTGTTTTGACCACTTTAAAGGACACGGTTTGTCGGCATCGAGTACATCCACGGTGCCGTGCAGTCACCACCACTCCCGAGCTCCAGAGTATTGCCATCACCCCAAGAGTAGTCGCCCCATCCCACCCTTCGGCCCCTGCAGTTGCTAATGTGGGTTCTGTCTCCGTGGATTTGCCTCTTCTGGACCTTTCATGTAAAGGGAATCATACACCATGTGGTCTTCTGTGACTGGCTTCTCTCACTTGGCATCACATTTTCAGGGTTCACCCGTGTGTCAGCTCTTTGCCCCCGGCTACGGCCAGATACTGTGCCGTGGTAAGGACAGACCACATCGGCCTGTCCATTCATCCACTGATAGACACTTGGGGGGTCTTTTCAATTTGTAGGCGTTTCATGAAAGCATCATGGCTGTGAGCGACAAGCTGACCTTCTGCACGTTGGCGCTTTACAAAACCATCGTGCAGGAGCTGCCGCCCACGCCATCCAAGTTCCATTATATCTTTAACCTTCGGGACCTCTCCAGAGTGTTCAACGGTCTCGTCCTCACTAATCCAGAGCGGTGAGTTTGTCTGGTCCCCCTAAAATGGGGCCCGTGGGTATGATGATGCATTTTCTTATTCTTTGAAGACAGACGCCTTGTCAGTGGATTGGATGAATCAATATATCAATTAGCCACCCAATGTCTTTTCGTTTATGTTAAATGCAGAAAAGAGTTAAGTGCTTGGTTAAGGCCCGATGACTTATAAGCCCTTGACTTGAAGACCAGTGGAGCCAAGAAAGGCAGATGTGTAGACACGGGGACAGGTGTATTTAAGCCCTTGGTGGGAGTGCTCTGCTGACCGTGTATTCTTTCTAGAGTGGCCTTTTGCCAAATCAACTGAATCGTTCGCAGTTGCTAGTTAGTTACATTTTGTGGGTCTTTTTAGAAGTAAGCACAGGGGACCGAAAGGATTTAAGTCTGGGTACAGAAATTTTCTCATTAAAGCTAGACCAACTTGTGTGTTGATGTGAACGCAGACTTCATGTGGATTCGCAGGGAGAGTCCACTTTTGTGGATTCACACTGAGGCCACAAAAAGTTGAAAAGGTGAATTAGTCGAGGACTTTCCCCATTCCCAGGCTTACTCTCAGAAACCCTCGAAGGGCTTGGAACGGAAGTCCAGGGGAAGGCAGCTTCAGGGATTTATTGGGGGAGTCAGGGCTCTTCCCAGAAACCAGAGAAAGTTCTGGAACTGGGGCCAGTGGAGCTGGTTCTTAAAATCAGAAGCTGCCAGTGGCCTTGATGCTGACTTGAAATTGATACATTCCAGCACGCAGAAGCAGCGTCCGGTGCTCATTTCGTGTCACTTATGTCATTTACAGATACTGTTCTTTTTCTTCCCTACGGGAGGATAAACGGTAGATGATGATTTTATGGTCTTTACACTTCATTTGTTAGCTTCCATTAAAACTTCATTAATGTGGGACCGGGGGGAGACGGGACTGTGGCAACGTCCTTTTCTGCACCCCGTGTATCCGTCTGAAAACAGTAGCATTTAGCCCCTCTCTCTCTAGACGACGTCACGACCGACTTTGCCCCGTCCATTATGTAGGTTCCAGACGGTGACCCAGATGGTGAGAGTCTGGAGGAACGAGTGTCTGAGGGTCTTCCACGACCGGCTAATCAGCGAAGCAGACAAGCAGTTGGTCAGTACGCCGAACTGCACCAGCAAGTTCAGACCTCCTACCTCGAAATTCTTCTCTGGGTGAAATACACAAGCCTACCCCGCCTCCCATGTAGTTTTTAAAAATAGAGTTCACCATTTAGAGAAAAATACACTGACAACAGAAGTTGACAGATAAAGGAGGGTGGGTTATTGAACACCTCGTAACAGAGAAAAGAATCGAATGCAGATTACTTCCCATAATCTTAGCGTGTGTTCTTTTTCCGACAAGTGTTAGCACATGTATGTGGTTGAACTTGGGTCCTTAAGCGGTCTTCTGTCAAAAGGTGCAAGTCCACATAGGAAAGCTGGTGATGGAACACTTCAGCGATGATGTGGAGGTGGTGATGAGGGACCCCATCCTGTTTGGAGACTTCCGGACGGCCCTGCAGGAAGAGGAGGCCCGCGTTTATGAAGACATACAGGATTATGAGGCCGCCAAGGCTCTGTTTCAGGTGGGGACGGGGCTTGCCTTCTCCGCGGGTCACTTTCCCTGGGAGCACTTCTCGGGGGAGCCCTGCACTGCCTCGGGACTTGGGGGGGCAGAGCTGGGAAGAGTTCCCGTGGCCGCGTCTCGGGGTTCAGAACGTGAGCTTGTGTCTTACCCGGCGATGGCCGTGTCCGGCGGTGCGTGAGAGTGACCTGAGGAATGTGTTAAGTACACAGACCCAGGCTTCACCCCTCTGGGTTTCCATTCATCCAGCCCATGGAGGGTCCCAGGGTTCCCATCACAGCCGGGTTTGGGGACCACTCAGCTCCCTGCCACCATTTTCATTTTTTTTTTTTAAAGATTTTTTTTTAACATTTATTTTTGAGAGACAGAGCATGAGCAGGGGAAGGGCAGAGAGAGAGGCAGACACAGAATCCGAAGCAGGCTCCGGGCTCTGAGCCATCAGCACAGAGCCCGATGTGGGGCTCTAACTCACAGACCGTAAGATCATAACCTGAGCTGAAGTCGGCCGCTTAACCGACTGAGCCACCCAGGCGCCCCCACCATTTTCATTTTATTTCATGAACTGAGCCTTGGAATCGGCTTGGCTCCCTGCTGGCCAATCACAAACCAGCACATAGAAACCTTAGTTGCCAATACTAGATTTAGTCCCATAGACCGAAACAATTTAATTATTTCAACCCCTGTACATATTGAAAAAACAAAACAAAACAACAAAAAAAGAATCTCTCCTCCGTTCTTAATTTCTCCCGGACAAAAGGATAGAATCCGTCTCTTCAAATCCAGGGACCTTTTTTAATGTTTCTAACTTCAGGAAATCCTCGAGGAGTACAATGAAAGCAACACCAAGATGAACTTGGTTCTCTTCGACGACGCCCTGGAGCACCTGACCCGCGTGCACCGCATCGTCCGAATGGACCGCGGCCACGCCCTGCTGGTGGGGGTCGGAGGCTCGGGGAAGCAGTCTCTCTCCAGGCTGGCCGCCTTCACCGCCGGCTACGAGGTGAGTCAGCCTCGCCTCCCAGAAACAGGCTGATGAAGGCGATTTCGGCCGCCGGTAGTTCGTGCAAATGTCGGAACAGTCTATGACAGATCAGATCATAACGCGATGTTTTCACAGAGTGTATGGTTGTTTTCCCTCGTTATTATTTTAACGGAATGTCTGAAGAATCTAACTTTTGTATTATTTTTGAATGTCTTTTTAAATTTGTTTTTGGGAGAGAGAGACAGAGACAGAGCATGAACAGGGACGGGGCAGAGAGAGAGAGAGAGAGAGAGAGAGAGAGGGAGAGAGAGAGGGAGACACAGAATCGGAAGCAGGCTCCAGGCTCTGAGCTGTCAGCAGCGAGCCTGACGCGGGGCTCCAACTCCCGAACCGTGAGATCATGACCTGAGCTGAAGTCGGACGCTCAACCGACTGAGCCGCCCCGGCGCCCCTCCAGTGAGCCACTTGGCGAACGATGGTGTCCTTTTCCTCTGCCGTGCTCCCGTGATCCTGTCTGCACAGACCCGCGTTCCCTGCACACTCTGTCACACTCCGTCACACTCTACACGTGCGCAGGCTCGGTGACGCTAAGGGACGTCAGAGTTTTCCTCGTCCCGCGTTTCTCACTCAGCGGCGTTTGTGAAGATGGCCCGGGGCCTCTGGCTGTGCCGGCACTCACCCCCCCACCCCCCGCGGACGGCTGCACAGGCTGACCCTCTCCCGCCGCCGTGGGCCCATGACCCTCCCGCGGGCCGGTGTCTCACGGGCGCTGTGCTCCGTGTCGGCAGGTGTTTGAGATCCTCCTGAGCCGAGGCTACTCGGAGAACAATTTCCGGGAAGATCTGAAGAACCTTTATCTCAAACTTGGGACCGAGAACAAAACGATGATCTTCCTGTTCACGGACGCCCACGTGGCCGAGGAGAGCTTCCTGGAGCTCATCAACAACATGCTGACGTCAGGTGCGCGGCTGGGCGGCTGGGACAGCCTGGGGGGGCAGGCCGTGCCGGCTGGGACAGCCTGGGGGTGTGGGGGTCCGTGCCGGCTGGGACAGCCTGGGGGTGGGGGGGCCGTGCTGGCTGGGACAGCCTGGTGGGAGGGGTCCATGCCGGCTGGGATGGGGAGGCGGGGGTGCCGCTCAGTGCGGGCCTGGGAGGCCACCCTCGGGGCAATGATGAGGTCCAGCTGGTTTTCAAAGGGACCCCGCCCCGAGGGGTCTAGACAGCAGGAAGGTGAGAGCCAGAGAGGATGGTTGGTTTGGAGCTGCTGCCGAGGTGCAGGGGACAGGTGACCTGGGTCTGGGGGTGGGGCGGGGTGTGCTGTGGGAATGGAGAGAAGTGGGTGGATTCGCGAGGCGGAGCCAACAGGACTACAGATTGAATGAGGGCGAGTGAGGGAGAGTGTTCCCAGGGTGGCTCCGGGTTTCAGGCCAGAGCCAGCGGTGAGTGGTTCCGTTGCTGGGAGGGGGAGGACCATGTCGGGGCTGGTGCCTCAGGGTGCGTGGGGACTGCCACAGTTACAACACTCCAAGCTGGATGTCGGAGAGTGTATTTGTTTGCTAGAGCTACGGTAACAGAGTGCCACAAAATGGGAGGTTGAAAACGGTTTATTTTATTTTATTTTTATTTTCATTTTCATTTTATTTATTATTTTTCTATTCTATTTTAATGAAGTTAGTTAACATCCAGTTTAGTCTTGGCTTCAGGAGTAGAACCCAGTGATTCATCTCTTACCTGTGACACCCAGCGCTCCTCCCAACAAGTGCCCTCCTCAGTGCCCGTCACCCACTAACCCTCCTCCCCTCCAGCCACTCTGTTTGTTCTCTGCCTTTAAGAGTCTCTTAGGGTTTGCCTCCCTGTTTTTATCTTACTTTTCCTTCCCTCTCTCCTGTGTTCACCTGTTTTGTTTCTTAGTTTCCACATGCGAGTGAAACCATACGATACTTGTCTTTCTCTGACTGACTTATTTCATGCCTAGTTCCATCCACTTCGTTGCAAATGGCAAGGCTTCCTTCTTCTTGATCGCGTGTATTAGCCATCCACCAGGCGATGGACATTGGGCTCTTCCCCTGCTTCGGCGGCTGTCGATGGCGCTGCAGTAAACACTGGGGCGCATGTGCCCCTTTGAATCAGCATTTTTGTAGCTTTTGGATAAACACCCAGTAGCGTAATTGCTGGGTTGTAGGGTAGTTCTATTTGTAATTTTTTGAGGAACCTCCATGCTGTTTTCCAGAGTGGCTACACCAGTGTGCATTTTAATGATCTCGTTTTAACTTCCCGGCTCTAGAAAGACCCTGTTTCCAAGTAAGGTCGCATCCTGAGGTCCCGGCACTTCAACGTGTCTCTCTTGGAGGAACACAATTCAATCCCTAGCAGGCCAGCTGTTGGACGTAGGGGTCTGGCTCTCAGAGATGGTTCCTAAAGCCTTGGAAATGGATGGAACCATCTGCGGGGAGAGTGTGAGAAGTCAGGGGAGCTCAGGGAGAAGAGGAGTGAGCCGGAGGCGGAGATGGCGGGAGGGGAACCGGAAGCGCATTCCCCTTCATCTCTTGCAGTCCATAGTTATGATTTAATCCCGGCAGAAGGACACAAAGCACCGTCAGCAGAGGGGAAGAGGCAAATGGGACAAAGTCTGGGGAGCCATCACAGGCTTCCGGAACCCTCTTCCAGGGCAGTCACATAGGATATGTTTAACGTCTCCGGCATCTGATCGTGACAACACACGTGAAGTGTCGTCTCCCAGGGAAGCCCGTTGGAGACTCAGCGCCCAGGGTGCCCACTGGGGGCTGGTCACGTGGGCACCTGCGCCTGGCACCTACTGAAAATTCCAGATTTCCAGAGGGAACGCGGGTGGCAGCATGAACCACGCTGCCTAGACCGTGTAGGCATGGTGAGCCGCTCCAATCCGCGAGCGGTAGTGGGAGCCCTCCCCACACCCGTGTTCCGGGCGCCGGCCAGGGGCCAAGGCCGTAAGCACGCCTTCGTGAGGAGAGCAGCCCCAGGCCCGCCTCGTTCTGTGCGGGAACCCAGCAGGTATTTCATAAAAATGTATGGCGCTAATTTGAAGTGGTAGAGATACAGTCAGAAAAAGTCCGACTCTCCAGAGGCTGGCCGCTTTCCTGTCCTGAGCGGACTCTCTGGGCACCTCCCCCACTGATTTAGTTCTTCCGGAATTCCCGAATATCCGTGGAGTGCGTCAGACTCCCGACCCCTCCCACATTTTGTCACGCTTGCTTTCTTGTCTCTGGAACCCGTCTGTCCCTTCTCTTGCGCCCCCTTTGCCGTCCACCAGAGCCAGACCCTCATCAGGTCTGCCCTCGACTCTTCTCACACATCTCTGTGTCCATCCACCTGCTTCCTGACACGCCACCTTCTGTCTCAGGGTCCCCGCGACTGACTTCTGCTTCCGCGGCCTGAGTTCCTCTCCCTCCTGATTTCCCATCCCGCCTCTCCCTCTTGCCCAGGCCCCTCTTCCCGCCTGCCACACTCTCTTTATCAGCCTCCATGGTTGCAAGCGACGGAAACTCAACCCAAATTGGCTTAGGTGAAATTAAAGGGAGATGGAGTCAGTATTGGTTCACAAAACCGAAAAAGTCCGGGGCCACATTTGGACCAGGGGCTCTAAAGATAGCATTACGAATTGGTCGCCACCACCCACCCCTGTCTTGGCTTTACTATTTCTCTCTTTCGTTTGCATTTTTGCATTTTCCTAAAGTAATTAACAAACAAAAAAACGGCACTAGATGCTCAAGCCTGGCGTCCTGCTTGGCTTAGCCTGGGTCAGTGAGATTCTTTCCCCGACGTTTGTGGTCCAAGGGCTTGGGGGCCTGTCCTTGGCTGGCTCGGATCAGGTGCCTGCCCCTGAGCCAATCACTTTGGCCGGTTGGCACAGGGTTCTGATTGGGCAGACCACCGCCGTGCGCAGGCATGGAACGATTGTGGAGTGACTCTCCCAAGGAGGAGAAGGACCTTTGCCCAGGAAGTGGGGACGGGCGGGGTGGAGAGACTCCACTTTCCAGCCTGAAGTGCCAAGTGCCAAACTTCTTCCAAATTTTAGGCCCAGGGCCACGCAGGGTCTCCCTCCCCTAAGAAGCCCCCTCCACAGGTGGCAGCGGCTTCGTGCCTCCTGAATGCCTGGGGCACCTACAGTGCCGGCCGCCTACACGGCATTTGGCACGTGCTTCCTTGGGTCGGCATCAGACTTTGCACGCCTGGGTCGCACACTCGTGAGCCATCAGCCTGTTCTTTCCTGTGTCTGTAACCCCCACGGCAGGGCTGGGGTGTATCTTCTGTGCAGGCTGAGAGGGCTCCCGGGGGTCTCATTTGATAGCTCACCGCATGGCCAAGGTTACTTATTTTCTGAAGCCCTGACACTTTGCAGCCGAGTTTTTCATCCTGGGCCCTAATGACCTCAGGGGCAGGGTCATTCTTAGTTGCGGGGCTGTCCTGGGCACTACAGGCTGGTTGGCAGCGTCCCTGACTTCTGCCCACTAGATGCCATTAGCACCCCCCATCCCCCACCCCCCCACATGAGCTAGGACGACCAAAAATGTCTCCAGACGTTGCCGGAGGTCTCGTGGGGGCACAGCTGTCCCTGGGGGAGTACCCCGGCTTTGACGCTCATGATAACCCTCCAGGTAAGCAGGAGACATTTGTTCCTCCCATTTCACCACTGAGACGGAGGCTCAAGGGCGTTTCTACCCGGCAGGTGAGCCTTGGGCCTCCGAGTTAGGACGCGAGCCCTGGTCCTCAGCCCCGGGGTCTGCTGCTCTTCCAGTGACGCTCCTTCCATGTCGGCGCCTAGCAGGCTGACAGCCCCGAGGCCGAGAAACCCACCGTGTGCCCCTCCTCCAGGGATTGTGCCCGCGCTCTTCCCAGAAGAGGAAAAGGAGTCCATCCTCGGTCAGATCGGCCAGGAAGCCCTGGCGCAGGGGGCGAGCCCGGCCAAGGAGTCCCTGTGGCAGTACTTCGTGAACAAGAGTGCCAACAACCTGCACATCGTGCTGGGCATGTCGCCGGTGGGGGACACCCTGAGGACGCGGTGCAGAAATTTCCCAGGTGCCCCCGAGCGGAGCCCGCAAGTCCCTTTTCCCCCTCTGGCAGGGCCTTCCCGGCACGGGACACACGAGATGGTCCCCGGGCTGAATTCGGGCCCTGCAGCCGAGGACGAGCCCCGCGCCGCCTGCGGCCGGGGGGAGGGGGAGTGGTGTCCCCCCGGGGGGGGGGGCCGTCCCCCGACACGAGGAGATGCTCGTGGGCCCGGGCGCATGGCCCGAAGTGAGCTCTGCTCTCTTCCGTGTGGACCGTTCTGCCGGCCTCGTGGGAGGTGCAGTCCCTGGACCTCTGGAGCAGAGGTTCCGTGTGGGGGGTGAGCGCCCCGCCCAGGGCCAGTGGTCAACGCCTGGACAAACGGGTTTGCTGGTCACACGGGGTGGGTGGGGGAGTGTACTACTCGCGTCTAGCTGATAGAGGCCAGGGTTCTGCGAAACTTTCCGTGCTGCACAGACGGCCCCACGATGGAGGGCCATCCGGCCCGAGCGTCAGCGTGCTGAGGCCGAGAAGCTCCGCTTCGGCTGAATGATTCTTGGACGCACCCGGCTCCTCCTCCAGAGTGCCGGGTGCTGAAGACGGTGCCAGTGTCCACGGTCACCTCTTCCATCTTTGTTTCTCTCTTTTTTCAAGGCCTCGTGAACAACACCGGTATTGACTGGTTCATGCCCTGGCCCCCCCAAGCCCTGCACGCGGTCGCTAAGTCATTTCTAGGTACGTGAGAGCTAATGCGGGGGCCCCGTTGATGATGTAACAAAATAACCTCCCGGTGTTTCGACTTTGAATTTGGGTCCAGCGGATCCCTTCACCGTTAGCCCCCACGGCCACGAATGGGGTTGAAGTTGGCCAGTGCGTTTTTGGTTTGTATTGCGTTTTAATCTAAAGAGACTTCAGGGGGCTTACAAGGGTGACTTAGGATGAAATTGATCAGGTATCAGCCAAAGCAGGCGTTGGCACACCAGGGCCTTCGGGCGAAACGTGGCCCACTGCTCGTTTGGTCAGTAAAGTGCGGTTGGGACAGGGACTCTTGGTTAATGGCCACGGCAACCATGGCTGCATTTAGGCCACAGTCGCAGGGAGAGACCAGGTGGCCCATGAAGCCTGAATGTGTACTGTTTGGCTCTTTGTAGAAAAAGCTTGCTGCTCCCTGACCCAAAAGATCCCTGCAGGGCCTTTTGCAGGACTGGTTGTCCCTCCGTGCTGAATTCGCTCTGTAGTTTCGAACACCCGAGTCCTTGATTATTAGCTTGAATCTTCAAAATAAAGCAAGTCACTTCGTCTTCAGGGAAGATGAATTTTCAGGGAAAATGTTTCGATCTGGACCTCACTTGAGCCGACTCACGCTGCGTGCCCCTGGGCGACCCCATACGTAGCTTCCCCCACGTAAGTGTGTATTCGGTCACTGAGTAACTTGTGCCTTACTGCAGGGAGAACTCGTATTTTTAACCAAAATGGAGTTTTGTGGGTAAAGGTGCTAAGAGAATGGCTCTGTCCTGCCGATGTGGCTCAGGGATCAGCCAGAGTTTTCTGGAAAGGACCAGAAGATAAAGATTCTCAGCTTCGCGGATTGAACAGTCTCTCTTGCAACTACTCGGCTCTGCCGTTGGATCGCGAAGGCAGTCACTGTATGACGTGAACGGGTGTGGCTGTGTTCCGATGCAGCCGTGTTTACAGAAACAGGTGGTGGGCCGGCTTCGACCCGTGGGGTTTGTCAACCCCTGTGTACGTGCGCCTCGGCTTCTGAAGACACGCCAGCCACCTGCCTGTGTCAGGGCTCAGGCTTGCTCTCAGGGTTCGGCGGTCCAGGGTCATCAATAACACCACGTGGAATTTCCTGGGAATTCGCTTCTTGGAATAGGTGCCCTGGCGTCGGGATAACCGTGCCCCAAAGCAGGGGCAGGTGTGAGGCGAAGGCTTCCACACGCTGGCAGTAGGCTCGCGGGCGGTGGTTTGCCGGCCCCGGGTATGATTTCAGCTCAGATCCGCAGCCTCCGGCTGGCTGGTTACTTCTGGTCTTTTCTTCTTTCGTTCTAATTGAAGACACATCCTGCCTCGAGGCGGGTGTGTTGCGCCCCCTGTCAGACAAGCCAAGGGGCATGATCCTGGCCCTGGAAGAGAGGACCGACGCTTCCAGGAGACTCAAAGGAAGACCCTCCTCGTGGCCACTGTGTGCTGGGTCCCAGGGATAGAGCAGGGACCCTGGGTGCCTTTCCTTCCTGAGGGTCCAGCCCCTCCCCGGACAGTGTCCTAGCTGTCCAGGGGACAGACCTTCCTACCCGCAGGGAAAGAGAAACTGCCAGAGCACAGATCGGTCCTGTGGTCCGGAAAAGCCGCCAACCAAGTGATCGCTACTCCTTTGCTTTCTTTTTGTATTAAACCAATTTGACAATAAATTATTAAAAAACAAAACAAAACATTTTTATAGCGGGGTGCCTGTGTGGCTCAGTCGGTTAAGCATCCGAATCTTGATTTCAGCTCAGGTCGTGATCTCACAGTTGGGGAGATCACGCCCCGAGTCGGGCCCTGCGCTGACAGCGTGGAGCCTGCTTGGGATTCTCTCTCTCCTTCTCTCTGTGTCCCTCCCTTCCCCCATCTCTCAAAATAAATAAACTTGAAAGAAGCATTTAAAAACATATTTTTAGATCACTTTTTCAGTGTGGTAAAACATCTGTAACATGACATTTGCTATTTTAACCGTTTCTAGGAGCAGAGCCGGTGGCGTGAGGAGCAGTCACGCTACCGTGCGGCTGTCGCCCTCCGTCTCCAGACCTCTTTTCACCGTGCAGAACTGACACTGTCCCCGTAAAACCCGAACTTCCTGCTCCCCCAGCCCCTGGGAGCCCCTGTCCTGCTTTCTGGCTCTGAGTCGGCTGTTCTGGACACTTCACATTAAGTCAGTCATGGAACCTTGGTCCTTTCGCGTCGGCTTCTTGTGCTCAGCACGTGTTCGGGGCTCGTCCACGTGGTGCCGCGTGTCAGGATTTCCTTCCGTTTTACGCCTGGGCCATCTTCCGTCGTGTGGGCAGACCACGTTCTGTTTATCCGTTCGTCTGTTGATGCACACGTGGGTGGCTTCCACTTCTGGCTGTTGTGAGTCGTGCGGCTGTGAACACTGGCCTGCGTGAGTGGCTGGAGTCCAGTTTTCAGGTCTCTCTGGGTTCGTGCCTCGGAGTGGAACTGCTGAGCCCTGGGGAGGTCTCTGTTGACCTCCAGGAGACGGCTCTTTTCCGTGTGTAAGAGACACTCTTTCCTGTTCCTTCCTCTTCAGGGCCTAATCCGGCGATCCCGGTGGAGAGCACAGATGCCGTGGTACAGCACGTCGTTCTGGTCCACGAGTCCGTGGGGGAATTCAGCAAACAATTTCTACAGAAACTGAGGCGTAGCAACTACGTAACCCCCAAAAACTACCTCGATTTTATCAACACGTATTCAAAGTTACTGGATGAGAAAACTCAGTATAACATAGGTGAGACTTGGGAACGGGGCGGTGAGCACGCAGGGGTCCAGGTGCCACCCTTCTCTTGAAGCAGGCTTCTGGGCAAGACGGGGGGTGCTCAGGATTGAGGCGAAGTGCAGCACGTTCCGGATCTTGCATCTGAGAGTGATTCTTGTGGGTGGACAGAGGCCTGGCCACGCTCCTGTTTTTCTTCGTCAGTGTCGGGTCACGCGCTCCGCGGCTCCGCACTTTCACCGCTTGGAGAGCTCGTCCGATGGCAGCAGTGCGCGCTGTCGGGAAGCGCTCTCGGCCCGCTCTGGCTCTGGCTGTGGGCCACGGGAAGCGCTGTTTTCAGAGATACGTTTATTTCGGCCGATGCTGTCCCAGTGCGGCAGTGGCGGTGGTGCTGGACGTGACCGGGGGATGGCTTTTCTCGGGCGAGCCCGAGTCGGAGGAATCGCTGCGAGGCCGCTGGGATGCCGCCCGGGCGTACTGGGAACGGCGTTCACCTTGGTGACGAGCACGGGTCCTCTCTTTCCTCAGCTCAGTGCAAGCGTCTGGAGGGGGGGCTGGACAAGCTGAAGGAGGCCACCATCCAGCTGGATGAGCTGAACCAGAAGCTGGCCGAGCAGAAGGTCGTGCTGGCGGAGAAGTCGGCCGCCTGCGAGGCCCTGCTGGAGGAGATCGCCACCAACACGGCCATAGGTGTGTGAGGGGCGGGCCCCAGGGGCAGGGACCCCCCAGATGGGGCAGGGCTCCGCCGGGGGGCGTTCCTGAGAAACCACCTGGAACCCCACTGTTTTCCTCCTGAGCACGCGAGCATTCCTGCGTGCCGGCTCCTCGGGCCCCTCCTGCCGGTCGCCCCGCCGCGCCAAGCTCACCTACGGTTATTCCAGCCCCTTCCACCCGGCCCGGCCCCAGTTCCATCTCCCCTGAGCTACTTCCCCCGCCGGCCCCTGGTCCCGGCGCCCTGGCTGTTCTGAAGGTTTCTGCTCTGCTTTCCGGTTCCGACGGTTTCACCGCCGTGACCTTGCTCCCTTCTTCCCACGCATCTGTCTTCCCGCCGCTCCGGCAGGAGACCGTCTCCCGGGACCGGGCCCCTTCATAGCGTCAGGGCCCGTACGTGCTTCGCGCACTGAAGACGCTCAGTCGGCGCTTGCTTGTTGATCGTGAAGACAGATCCCGAGAGAATGCGTCGTTGGAAGACACTAGGGCCTCCAGCCAACGTTCGGCTTGTTTGGTGAATACCCACTAGATGGGCTCCTTAGGGCCGTTTGGTGAAGCAAAGTCAGCCCGAGTTCTTGCAGGGGACAGGGCACACAGCATCGCGACACACCAGGGTGGTGACGGCATGGCTGTGGCGCTCAGGTCTTTGGGCTCTGGTCCCCAGCTGGGCGCCCTCAGACAGGCGACGGTGTATTTGTTTCCTAGAACTACCCCCACCCATGCCCACCCCTGGGGGGCTTCAGACAGCACTTTGCTCTCTCCCAGTTTTGGAGGCGAGAGTCGGAAATGGGCAGGGCCGGGCTCCCTCCCTCCTCGCTCCTACCGGCTTCCGGTGGTTTGCCGGCAGCCTTTGGCTATTGGGTTCATCTCACGTCTGCCACCCCTAGTACGTTACCTCCTTCCCTCTGTGTTTCTGGGTCTCCCCGTGGTCTTCTCGTGAGGATACAAGCCACTGGATTTAGGGCCCACCCTAACCCAGTACGACCTCACGTGAACTAAGATCTACAAAGACCCTCTTTCCAAATAAGGTCATACTCTGAGGTTCCCCAGTGGACGTGGACAGTGGGGAGACACTCCTCAACCCGGTTCACCTACCGCGAACCAAACCTTGATCTAAACGTTAGGGTTACAGACCCCGGGGGGACGCCTGCCTTCTAGTGAGCGGAACCAGACAATCAGTGCGCCAATAATTAGATCAACGTCCAGGTTTCGATCAGCGTCGTGAAGCAAGTCAACAGAGCGATGAGGTCTAGGGCGACAGAGGGGGCAGGCCACCTTAGGAGGGGTGGCTTTTGAGCTGGGCCTGAATAAACACAGGAGAAGGTGATGAGAGGCAGCGAGAGCTCAGTGAGCCTGAAAGACAGGGAGGGTGGCCCCAGCGTGCTCAGCTGACACTGGCCACCAGGGGTTGGGGGACTGTCCTGTGGGATGGAGCGGCGGGACGTGGGTGGGCCGGTCAGAGCCAGAGCAGCCGTCCTGCTGTCGGAGACCCCACGCCCGGTAGGATTTCCGTCCTAGCAGGAACGCCCACGGCCGCCATGTTGGACAAAGCTCGTTAGACCCCCAGACGGCCCAGCACCGACCTCGGAGGGCCGCGTGCTGCCTTGTCTCGGGGGCAGCGGTCCCCCGTCTTCACGCCCAGTAGCTGCGCTGACCTCCCCTCCCTCCCGTAGCCGAGGAGAAGAAGAAACTCGCGGAGGAAAAGGCCATGGAGATCGAAGAGCAGAACAAGATCATCGCGGTGGAGAAGGCGGAGGCCGAGACCGCGCTCGCCGAGGTCATGCCCATCCTGGAGGCCGCCAAGCTGGAGCTGCAGAAGCTGGACAAATCCGATGTGACCGAGATCAGGTAACCGACGGCAGCGTCCCAGTGTGCTGGGCCGCCTGTATCCGTCCTGACGGCAGTTTCAGCAGTCGTGGCGGGAGCTACGTCGCGTGCTGGCCACTGTGCTAATTAAGCACCTTGCAGGGTGGGTACCGTTAGTACCGGCACTGTCCGCATTTGCAGGTGAGGAGGCTGGGGCCCAGGGCAGTAAGGTGGCCCGCCCCAGGTCCCCCGGCCAGGAGGTGGAGAGCCCGTTGACTCTGGCCCCAGGCCGGCTCACGAAAGGGGACCGAGTGCCAGAGCGGGATGTGTGGGGGGAGGTGGAGCTTCGTAAGCCAGCGCTCTTCCCGGGAAACACGTCACAAGTGTCGGGTTAGGGCGCTTGACGCAGGGGGCCCAAGCCCGGCTGAAGACAGCTTGACAAAGTTGTGCCACAAGCTGAGAGTCGACGGGCGGGGGGGGGGGAGGCTCTGACCCATTTCTGGCCGAGCGGGCCCGTGGGGGGCGGGAGGGCAGCTCTTCACTGTGGCTCCCAGACACCGGGCGAATCGGTTTGTAAAATGCCTGCAGCCAGAGGACTTCCCGGGAAAGGGGCCGGCGTGGGGCCGCCGGGCGAGCGCTCCCCCGCGTCGCGTCCGTTCCCCGGGGCACCGGTGACGGAGCTTGCCGGTAAATTCAGCACCGAGACCGAAGCTGGGAAGGAACGCTCCCCCGTCTGCCAGCCCCGCTGCTCGCGCCGCCTGGCGCCACGCTCGTCCCCTCCTGGCCCGGGACCCCCGGCTCTCTCCTCTCTCCCCAGCGCGGCCTTACTTTCAGGGTCTTCCGGCCCCACAGTCAGGTCTCCTGTGAGAGAGACTCCTGTTTCCAAGTCACTGGTTGACTCTCCATCTCGGGCTCCCGGCGGAAGGATGCTTGTTCTCTGCACTCGTCTCCCTTCCTGAGGGCTGAGCGGCCTTCCCGGCCAAAGGCTGGGCCCTCGTCCTTTGCTCGTTAGTGAAACACGCGGGCTTGGACAGAACGTCCGGCTCGTGCCAGGGCAGGGGGCCTGAGCGGTTCTCGGGAGGTCACCTGCGGATGGTGCCGCCGTTGGCAGAGGTCATTGCTTTGGCTTTGCAGAGCGGGGTTGAGTGAAGGCGTAAGGGTGGGCGTTGTAGACTTGCAGTCGGATGTGTCAGAGGTTCCGTCGGAGGTGCCGGAACAGAGCAGAGATGCCCACCAAGCGGAGCCGTCGGACAGACCGTCGGCATACATGCTTTCAAGGGAAACGGCCGGCCGCTGGTTATGCCCATTTTGGGCACCGCTCCCAGGCCAGCTGCATAAAACTATAGTGAGAGCAGAGAGCTGGGAAGGAGTTTTGAAGGGGATTCATTTGGAGAGAAGGGGCTCAACCCAAGGGGGAGGGGTGAGACGGGGCTTCTACGGAACAAAATGGAGAGCTCGCTCTGTGTCCCCTGCAGCTAGCAGGGGATGCCTGGATCACGCCTGAGACGGGTGTGAGGGGGTGGCCAACTCCTTCCTGAGAAAGTGAAAGTGGCCTATGACCTGAGGGGAATAATTTCTAAAAATGTAATTATCAGAACAGATAATAGGTTCATGCACGGCTCTGCCACTTATAGGCTGTGTGACCTTAGGCAAGTCACCTAACCTCTCTGTGCTGTGGTATCCTCATTTGTAAGACGTAGGTGATAATAATCGTCCCCATGGCTTCAGGGCTGTCGCGAGGACCAGTGGAACTATTATGTGAAGAGTTCTCGGGGCCGGATTGGCCCCACAGTCAGTGTCAAGTAAGCATTAGCTAGGATGGTCGTGACGTCTAAATGACATATGCAAAAGCCCCCACCCAACTGCCCCGTCACCTTATCGCCCTCTCCTACCCCCCCAACAACAGGTGCCCGTTGCCTTTCGGTTCTGACACGTCCATCCAGAAAGTTCGAATGCATGGTCACGGCAACCGGGGAGACAAGTGTCTCTTCGGTTCCTGACTTTAGATTCTAATGGTTAGTAGGCCAAGGGAGACCTGTGTATTTTGTTTTTCCTTTTTTTGGTGTGTAAATGGTCATACAGCATCCGTACTTTTCTGTATCTTGACTTTTCCACTGAGCACTGCGTTTTGGAGATGTCTTGCCTGTCAGGATGTGAGGAACTTCCCCAACATTTAAAAACATATCGCATTCCATCATGTGGCTGTGTTATCATCAGTTTAGCCAGCCCCGATTTTCGAATCTTTAGCTCGTTGCCAATCTTACGCCTTTCCCAGCTGCGAGGCAAAGGCTAGCGCCGACCACGCCTCGTTGTGCAGCCGGGCAAGTCCGCCGGAAGGATACATTTCCAGAAGTGAATTGCCGAGTCCAAGGGTGTGTGCGTTTATAACGTCTGTAGCTGTTGTTTAGTGCTCTCCCGGGGAGGGGGGGGTGGGAGCCAATTTACACCCCGCTGACAATCCCTGGGAGTGCCTGCTTTTTCATAGCCTCACCGACAGAGAGCATCATTACACGTTTGAATTTTTGCTTGTTTTGTAGATGAAAAATGATATTTGTGTCGTTTTAATGTGCATTCTCCTTATTGCGAGTGAGGTTGTCCTTTCTTCCATATGTGAAAAAATGTGTTAGGTTTGTGTGAACGTTTTCTCTGAACTGTTTATATGCTTTGCCTGTTTATCTGTTGGATTGTTGCTATTGTTGCTTTTTTTCTTGTCCCTTTCCAGTGGATTTTTATGTAATAGGGAGGTCAGCTTTTTTATCCATGATGTGAGTTGCAGATGCTTTCCCCAGTGGTTCATTGGTCATTTGACTTTGCTTACGAGGTTTGTGTGTGTGTGTGTGTGTTTGCTGCGCATAAGATTTTTATGCGGCCGATTTTAGCAATTTTTTATTTTGTGTTTGGGATACTATGTTATATTATTTTATCGTTACAAGGCCTTAAAACTGAAAGATTATAAAACAATTTCCCCATGATTCCTTCCAGTGCATTTACAGTTTAATTCTCGACGGTTAAATAGTTGCTCATTTGGGGATTTTTCCTGGGGTTCAGTGCGAACCCAGTGGATCCAATTTTACTTTTTATCCAAATTTATTTTTTCCAGATGACTATAATCTGGCTTTCTTTAGGTCGTTTGGATGTCAAGTGTGGTGAGCCAGCACTTACATCTTGACAATTTCATAATCCTTTGATTCTTTAAATAGCACTTTCTTTCTGTCGGGCTCAGTCCCCTTTGCGGAAACTATCAGATGCTCAGGCAGGAAGATTAGGAGGGGATGTTCCTCCGTGTGTAAAAGGCCCCCTTTGTTACCGGCTTGCGGTTTTACTTTTCTTCCTTTCATTTGTTCTTTGGGTGCCGACCACCCGCGCACCGGGGCTGAGCAAGGGCTTCCCGCCTTCAGCAGACACTCGGGGAGGCGCGGGGGCTTGTGCGGGAATCGCCCGTGCACAGCGAGCTCACCCGGGAGAAGGGTGGGATGGGAAAGTCTTTGCCGCTCTGACCGTGGATAGTGGGGGAACCTGGCTTAGGCCGGGGGTGGGTGGTCAGGGAAGGTGCCCCCCAGGAAGTGACGTATAATCGGAGACGTGGCTAGAGAATAGGGCTTCGGCAGCCGTGGGACCGAGGCTACAGGGGCACCCTCTCTGAGACTGGAAGGAGCTTGGCCCGAGGGAGAAGCAGAGCCAGTCGGAGTGTGTGGGCTAGAGCGCGGGAAGGTTCGCGATGACTCTTCCCCTCCGGCGGGCGCGGCGTCTCGTCTCCATCGCTCTCTCAGCCGAGTTTCTTTTGTGAGAGGAGAAAAGAAATGAACTAGGAATGTTTCTCTTTCCCGGGCCGACCACCTCGGGGTCGCGCACGCCTCAGCTGTCCCGTGCTCTGACAGCTCCGCGTGCCCCGCGGCGGCAGGCTTCCAGGGACTGGCGTGTAAGCCGCCAGCGAGAACTGCCCTTCCAGGCGCTCACGGCGCTTCCGAGCGGGAAGCTCTGGTCTGCCTCCCCATTTTACAGAAGGGAAGCTCGAGAACCCCGGATAGCGCGTAGCTTGTGCAAGGACTCGGGACCCTCCGCTGGGGCCGGGCCGCTGTCTTCTGTCTGAAGACGGCTCACTGACCCTTTCCTCCTCCGAGTATTCAGAAGTCGGTGCCCGGGCCCGGCCTTCGCCAGGCCTGAAGGAAACCCTTCAGAGACCGTGACGGCGTCGCCTGCTTCCGTGAGCACCGAGCGCTCCTGTGGTTGAACCTTTCCCTGGTGACTCAGGACCATCACCTGAATCATCCGTCTTTGTGCCGGAGTCACTGCCCTGGCTTGCCCTTAGCCCGCGTGGCTCCTTCTCTCCTCTCTTGTCTGCAGGCCAGCGGGGGGGGGGGGGGGGGGTCCTGGGGCTGGGACGGGGATGGGGGGCGTTTGCTCAGTACAGAAAGTTCCCACAGCGCCGTGCCGCTCGTGCGTGTCGTTCTCGCTCTCCTGCTCCCTGCCGCCCTCCTCCTGGCCTCTGGGTCACCCTCGCCTCCTGCTGGAAGGGCTGCGCTCCTGCCTCACCTCCCCCCAGGCTGCCCTCTGCCCTCCTGGGGCCTCTGTCATCTCCGCTCTTCTCTTTTTCCTTCCTTCCCTTCGCCTTTTCCTTCATCATTTTCCTTATGCTTTGTCTCTCGTCCCGGTTTCGGTGTCGCCACAGCTCGTCTGGGCTGTAGACTCTTTGCCCAGCAGCAGGCAGCCAGGCTGTCCGCCCGGGCTCAGCTGACTCGCCGCCTGTTCCTTCCCGGGTCTTTGTGCTGCTGCGCTGTCTCCTGCTGCTCTGGGCCTCGGTTCCCTGGGGGTTGAGGGCTCCGGACATCTGAGCGTTGGATCAGCAGAGTGGCAGTCTGGTCTCATCAGAGACAAAGGAAACGGGGTGACGTGGCCTGGAAGGAGCCCGGGATGTGGGGACCCCAGACTCCACAGGCTGTGTGAAACTCTGAGCCCTGTTTCTTCATCTAGTACACGGAAAATAGGAGGAGGAGGAGGAGGAGGGTGGCAGTAATGACAGTGGCTACGCCGTGGAGTCTGAGGAGCCACCCCAGGGTATAATTAGAAGCACAGGTTCTCAGGCTCCACCCTAACCTACTGACTCAGACGCTTGGGGTGGCCTGGGTTTGCATTTTAAATGATCCTCACCCCCACGATTCTGATGGCGTCAGGTGCCAGGAGCCTGACCTGGCACCCGATGGATGAGACCAGCCTCCGCCTTGGAGAGGCTCGCCCGAGGAGCCCAGGTCCATGTTGGGACGTGGCTTCCTTGGCTTCCGTGCAGTGTCACTTCTAAGAAATGACTCCGGGGTGGGCCATTTTTTTCCGAGACTCTCATTTAGGCTAGATCCTGGCCACATCCTGGGTCTGATTCACACGCATCTTTGTTTCTCCCCAGGTCCTTTGCTAAGCCCCCCAAACAGGTGCAGACGGTGTGTGAGTGCATCCTTATCATGAAAGGGTACAAGGAGCTCAACTGGAAAACTGCCAAAGGCATGATGTCTGACCCCAATTTCCTGAGGTCCCTCATGGAGATTGATTTTGATTCAATTTCCCAGAGCCAAGTTAAAAATATTAGAGGTGAGTGCAGACAAACGTAGGAGCAGCCAGGGTTGGTCTCAGTTTGGCATCTCAGTCTCGGGAGCAGGGATGGAGAGCAAGGAGGGAATAGGCTGAATGATTGCTCCCGGAGGAAGATGGCGGCACTGTGGGGTGACATGGAAAGGCTGGGCGCTGGGTGGGCAGTAGCAGCCAATGCCGTCTGAATGTTCGATGGCAGTCACTACCGTGCTCCCCATTAGGAAACAGGACCTTCTTACCGAACCCAGCCTGGCCTGGTCTACTGGGCATCTTGTCCATCAGGCATGGTGGCGCAAGAGGTGGTCTAACCTTGACCTCTTCCCTTTGCCGGTATAAAGTCTTCTGTAGATCCCTGGGAGAGGGGCGAGGAGGGGCTGGCACCGCCCATAGCCAGCCGCTCCGTCCTCAGTTATAGAATGCCCACATTCCCTTTGAGCCTAATTCCTGACCTTCCTGGATGTTTAGCCAGTGGGAATGAGGTGAGTCTTTGCAAAAGACCATTCAGGTTCGTAGTGTCACTGTTTATCTTCGTGGTTTGGTCAGAACATTATTGTCAAATGCTTTTTCTCAGCTGCTCAGAAACAAAACTAAGTGAAACACAAAGGATAACAATAACTGCAAAAACCCAAGGACCTCTCTTTACCTGAATATTGGCTGAGTGGGTTTCCATTCATGTGAAATTACTGCTGGGGTGAGGGCGCGGGTAGAGGTGATGGTGACCTGTCATGGCCTATGAATCCCAGCTAGCTGCCTGCTCTGAGCCACTTTGATGCACAGTCAGGGGTTCCCACGGACACCCCGGGTCCTGATGTCACATGGAAGTGCCTGGGTGTCCTGGGTGGCAGTAACATGTGCCCCCTCACTCACACCTTAATCATTCACCTACACAAAACTCATTTGTGGACACTTGTCCATAGGCAGTTTATTTCCCATTTTACTTTCCCAAGATGAGTCTTGTTTACTCAGCGAAATCATTGCATCTCTGACCGTTAGGCCTCTTGAAGACTCTCAATACCACAATTGAAGAAATGGAAGCTGTGAGCAAAGCAGGCTTGGGAATGCTGAAGTTTGTGGAAGCTGTGATGGGCTACTGTGACGTTTTCAAAGAAATCAAGCCCAAGAGAGAGAAGGTACTGTCCACGTGTAAGACCTAGACACTGCTGCCAGGGGGCAATCTGGAGTCGCATTTAATGCTGTCCGTGTTCTGACAGAGTTCCGATTTTAAATCGTACAAACATTCCCCTGCCCCGCCAGCACTCTAGATGAGAACCCTGAATTATAACTCTCATCCAGGCCGTGTGGACTGGCAGAACCAGAGTCTGGAAGATTTTCAAATTGCGCGTGAAAAGGGCAGGATAAATGGGTAAAAATCGTCCTCGGTGGCTAAAGCAGGATTCTCAGCCGGGCACTCTTGACATTCGGGGCCGACGGTTCTCCGCGGTGGGGGCCGTCCTGTGCGCTGTGGATGTCTAGCAGCACCCCCGGCCTCCACCCACTGGGGGCCATTGTCCCTACCCCTAAGTTTTGACAACTGAAAATGTCTCCAGACGTTGCCATGTGTCCCCTGGGGGGCAGACCCACCGGACCAGAACACTCAATACAGAGAGAGTTACCGACTTGATCGTTTTGAGACCTGTTTTCTTAAAATTTTTTAAAATGTTTATTTTTTGAGAGAGAAAGACCAAGCACGAGTGGTGGAAGGGCAGAGAGAGCGGGAGACACAGAATCCGAAGCAGGCTCCAGGCTCTGAGCCGTCAGCACAGAGCCCGACGTGGGGCTCCAACTCACAGACCGTGAGATCATGACCTGAGCTGAAGTTGGCTGCTTAACCAACTGAGCCACCCAGGTGCCCCTAAAAGATATTTTTTTAATACAGGGTTGGGGCACCTGGGCGGCTCAGTCAGTTAGGCGTCCACCTTCAGCTCAAGTCTCGATCTCACGACTCATGGGTTCGAGTCCCTCGTGGGGCTCTCTGCTGTCAGCACAGAGCCCGGCATGGGGCTTGAACACAGGAGCCGGGAGATCATGACCTGAGCCGAAGTTGGATGCTGAACCGACTGAGCCGCCCAGGCGCCCTGAGACCTATTTTGACATTGCTTTCTAACTCAGAGTTTTATTGCTCAGAAAACTTAGAACTGGGCATGAGATCAGTATTGTTTTCTGTGCGTCCTTCTGAGTTTTCGACTCAGAACCACGGTGTCATTTCAGTGTGATCTCAGTACACACGGAAACTGGGCCATCTGCGAACTCGGATGCAAGGCCTTTTCCCAATGGGATTAGAGCTTTTGCAGCAAACCGTCGAAGAGGTGACTGAGAAGCCAGGCACCTCAGCGGGACGTGCGGCGGCCCCAGTGAGCGTGCGCAGCGTTAGAGACGCGGCGCGGCCGTAAGCCCGGGGGTGAGACTCCATCCCTGCCTCACCTTGGGTCCCTTTCCCCACCGTTCTGTGAACTGTCTTCCCCTAGGTGGCCAGGCTGGAGCGGAACTTTTACTTCACTAAACGTGAACTAGAAAGGATCCAGAACGAGTTGGCAGCGATCCAGAGAGAACTGGAGGCCCTGGGGGCCAAGTACGAGGCAGCCATCCTGGAGAAGCAGAAGCTGCAGGAAGAAGCCGAAATCATGGAGAGACGCCTGATCGCCGCGGACAAGCTCATCTCGGGGCTGGGGTCCGAGAACATCAGGTCAGCAGCCGACGCCCGGTTCCGGGAGAGCCCTGGGCCTCTGTGGTCCGTGAGCCACCTCGTCCGTGCGGTCTCCCGCCACGGAGCCCTCACCCCGTGCCGCATTTGTATCCGAAAACCGTGGGGGGCCCGTTCTGATTTTACTGCCCTCATGTTTAGGGTGGCCGATGCCATTTTACACTTTCTGTGGTTTATTAGATAATTATTCAGGGTTAAGGAGGCAGTGCAGCTGCGGAGACAGGGAGGCACCAGTGGTCTCTGGCTGGGTGCCCTCCGTGCTGGAAATGTTCACTTCCTAGTGACCTTTAACTAAAGCGCTTAGCGAGTGCCTCCTGGGTGGGTCTGGAGGAGGAGCCACCTCTGCTGCCAGACAAATGTCTTCTAAGGGCTCTTGGTCTGGCTCCGTCCTGAGCTTCAAGTTCAAGCAGGCGGGGCTGTTTGATGCCTCGGGCGGGGCAAGGCCGTTTGGCCCGAGCTGGCCCCTGGGTGTGACAGTAGTTTCTAATCTGACACCTATAAAAGCGGTATGGAAAACACTAGAACGTACTGTTTGCTTGTAGGAGAAAACCATTTTCAGGATTTCTAAAACCTAGAAGACTTGGCCACTTACCACAAGAGGCTAAAAAACACATCTGCTTCCTTTTACCTTGGGTAGAATAGAATTTTGTCCACCAAGCAGGACCAGAGCTCCTGGGTTCTGCCGGGTGTGTCTGTAGGTTATTGATTAAAGTGTTGGGAAACAGCGTGGTTGCTACTTAATAAATAGCTTGGGGACTAGATGCGTCCGCCAGTACTTGTCCATTCCCCCAGCTAGAGGCTAGCTTCTGCCGAGCCCCGCGACTGAACCAAGTCTTCCAAAACACCGGGCTCGCTAGGGCGGGGGCTGGCAAAGTGACCTGGCAGCCTGCGTTTTGGAAAGAAGAGAGGATCTCCAACCACGTTTCCTTCTGCCTAGCCCCATTTGCAGTGGGTCAATGCGGTTCTTCTAGAATATTCCTTTTGATGGTGCCGGAAGATACCGGCCTACTGAAGCCCCCGTCTCCCGTGCCAGGTGGCTGAACGACCTGGATGAGCTGATGCACCGGCGGGTGAAGCTGCTGGGGGACTGCCTGCTTTGCGCGGCTTTCCTGAGCTACGAGGGCGCGTTCACGTGGGAGTTCCGCGACCAGATGGTCTACCAAGTGTGGCAGAACGATCTCCTGGAGCGGGAGATTCCCCTGAGCCAGCCCTTCCGGTTAGAAAACCTGCTCACGGACGACGTTGAGATCAGCAGGTGTGTGTGACCCGGAGGTCGAGGGCGCCTTGAGGGGAGGCTGAGGGCGGGGGCCCACGTGGGCATCACCCCAGCAGGGCACAGCAGGGGGTGGCCGGTTTGGGATGCGGCTGACTTGACCACACAGAAAATCCAGCTTCCCAGACCCTGAGGAGCGCTGAGCAGCCTGCAGACTGGCGGATTGCTCTAGAAGGCCAGTCCTACCACCCTTAGCCCTTGGCTACAACTCGGACAAGAAAAACAGATTTCCCTGCCGCTGTCCCTTCCAGGTGGGGATCCCAGGGACTGCCCCCCGACGAGCTCTCGGTGCAGAACGGCATCCTCACCACGCGGGCCAGCCGGTTCCCCCTCTGCATCGACCCCCAGCAGCAGGCCCTCAACTGGATAAAGAGAAAAGAGGAGAAGAATAACCTGCGGGTACGGCCGGCCTCTCCCGGTGACCCCCGCCCGCCCTGCCTGTCCTCTCCCACCGCCCATCTCTCTCCGCCGGCCCCGGGCCGGCCCCCAGCAGTGCCCAGCCGCAGCGCCAGCGTCCTGAACCCCCAGCCGAGCCCGCCGCCTCCCTGCCCGCCCACCCCGTTGGGTCTCGAGGGCACCACCTGCCTGGGGCTCTGCTCGCTTAGCTGTGCGCCGTCTCTCCGCTGCGAGGAGCTCCCAGGTGGAGACCCTGCTTCCCGGTCTCCACCTGGGAGCTCCCAGAGCTCAGATGCTCATTTTACTTCATTGTTTTTTTTCTGGAAGGGAGGAAGGATATCTCAGTATCTTTTGATTGAGATCTAATTCACATACTGTAAAATTCACCCTTTGAAACATACACTTCAGAGGTTTTTAGTATATTACATGCAGAGTTCTGTAACAAACACCAGAATCTATTTTTACCCCCCCAAAGCAGTGCTGCATGCTTAGCCACCCACTCATGCCCTCCCTCTGCTCCCCACCCCCGGCCACCACAGCTGCATGTTCTAGATTTGCCTCTTGTAGACATTTCATACCAATGGGATCATAGATGTGGCCCTTTGTGTCTGGTTTCTTTCCCTCAGCCTCACATTTTCAAGCAGGTGTCGTGCTTCCTTCCTTTTTATTGATAATAATATTCCATTTCATGGACAGAGCACATATGACCATCCATTTATCCATTGATGGACATTTGGATTGTTTCTGCTTTTTGGCTACTGTGAATAATGCTGCTGTGAACATTCCTGTGCAAGGTTTTTTGTTTTTTGTTTTTTTCTTTTCTTTTTGTGGGCCTATGTATTCATTTGCCCTGGGTGAAATTGCTGGGGCCCAATTGCTTTTTGCTGAACTAATTAACAAATTCATGATTTTCAGTTTTTATTTTTGCCTTATTTTTTTCCTGGTCCTTGCTCCCAAGTATGTACATGCTGTTGGGGGGAAAGTCGGCCTCTAGGAGACACACACAGCTATGGTGAGACAAGTATTATTATTATTATTTTTTTCATGTTTATTTTTGAGAGAGAGTGTGTGAGTCAGCAGGGGCAGAGAGAGAGGGAGACACAGAATCTGAAGCAGGCTCCAGGCTCTGAGCTGTCAGCACAGAGCTTGATGTGGGGCTCGAACCCATGAGCCTGACCTGAGCTTGAAAAGGACCTAGGCCGAAGTTGGATGCTTAACTGACTGAGCCACCCAGGGGCCCCCGCGACAAATCTCCTTAATGAGGAGATGCTCCTTGACGTCCCTCCTCCCTCAGCCTGCCAGAGTCCTGAGCCGGCCCTACATAGCCTCCAGCACTGTCCCCTCCCTCCGTGCTCCCTCTTAAAGGGGGAGGCTTCCAGCTTAGGGGAGGGGGAGAGGCCAGGTTAATGAACATGATAATGAAAGCAGGTGGAGGGAAAAGGAGAGGGAGGCCCCGGGGCTGGAAGAGAGGAAGCGTTTTCCCAGACATTCTGAAGAAAGAGATCCCAAAGCTGTCATGAGGTTGGAGAGGGAAGCGAAGAAAAGAGGTGAGAAAAACAAACATTTCTGCCGACTCTGTGTCCGGATCCTCCTGAGGTCTCCTGTGGGACGCGAGGAAACTCTCTCGCGATGACTTCGGGCTGCTGGGAGCCTGAACCTAACGGGTTTCTGGCCTCACGCTTTGCTTCTCTCCTGTTCCTTCTCCCCTCCCCATCGCGAAGGCGCAGGCGCTCTCCCTGCACACGTGCCGCGGGCGCGCCTCTCCACGCCTGCCTCCCTCTTGCAGGTCGCTTCCTTCAATGACCCCGACTTCCTCAAGCAGCTGGAGATGGCCGTCAAGTACGGGACCCCTTTCCTGTTTCACGACGTGGACGAGTACATCGACCCCGTGATCGACAACGTCCTGGAGAAGAACATCAGGGTCTCCCAGGGACGGCAGTTCATCATTCTGGGGGACAAGGAGGTGGATTACGACCTAAACTTCAGGCTGTACCTGAACACCAAGCTGGCCAATCCCAGATACACCCCGTCCGTGTTCGGGAAGGCCATGGTCATCAACTACACCGGTAAGCGCCACGGAGACCACGCCTGGGGGAGGTCAGGGTCTCGGGGCGCGCTGAGTCTGGACCGCAGGGCCCAGGCACCCACACCCGGAGCGGGGTGAGACCCCGTCGTGCTGGGGCCGGAAGTTATTCTGTGTTTGCTCGTTGAAATACGCGGCATGATTGTGGATGGCCGCCCTTCCTCCCGACGGTTCCGTTAGGGACCGAGTGCCATTTCTCACGTTTTCTCGGGCTGGCCTGCACCTGCTTACGTCGGTTAATTAGGTTGGGTGTACTTTCCACTCGGGTCCCCCCCAGTATTTATTTTGGGACCGCCACACTCCTGTCGCTCACAGGCGTGGAGCAGCGTCTCCGTGTTGTTCTGCCTGACGGTTTTGACCTGTGGCTTTAGGGTGACGACAGGGGAGTCCTCGGGTTCCCGAAAGCCTGGCTCAGACGCAGCCTCAGCCCGCCCCGGGCACAAGCGTGTAGCAGGCGAGGAGGTGGGGCGCCCAGCAGCGAACGGCCTCCCCTTGCTCCCCACAGTCACGCTGAAAGGGCTCGAGGACCAGCTGCTGAGCGTGCTGGTGGCCTACGAGAGGCATGAGCTGGAGGAGCAGCGGGAGCACCTCATCCAGGAGACGAGCGAGAACAAGAACCTGCTGAAGGATCTGGAAGACTCCCTCCTTCGGGAACTGGCGACCTCGACGGGGAACATGCTGGACAACGCGGAGCTGGTGCAGACCCTGGAGGAGACGAAATCCAAAGCCACGGAGGTGAGAACTGCACAGAAAGTGCACTGAGCTGGGGGCGGGGGGGCAGGGGAGGGGATCCTGGACGCACATTTGGGCACGCCAGAGGAGAAAGGAGAAAAGGAGAAATTTGGACTCCGGGATCTCAGGGCCTCACTCCCGGGTCTTAGAAGCGGAGGCGTTGGGGGCGGGGCGGGGAGGGGCCGTAGCCACCTGTGCTCTCACCCGATTGGGGCTGTCGGTCACCTGAGGGTTTGCGTGATGAGAACAGGCCACCTCTACTGGGGTGTGCCATGGGGAGGGGAGCCCTAGGCATGTTCCCGGGGACCCTGGTGCATCAGGTCAGCCTCTTCAGGCGAGAGTGATGGAAACCCAGCCCTACTTGGCCTACGTCAGAGGGCATTTGTTAGCTTAGAAAACAAAGTCCAGGGCTGGCTTCAGGCAGGCGTGGCCCCCGGACTCCAAACGTATCATCAAGACTCAGTTTCTCTACATTTGTGGGCTGGGCCTCGGAGCCAAGCCCCACACACGGTTACGAGGTGGGTGTGGCCTCAGGCCCCCTCAGGTTCGGGTCCAAAGGGAAGAGTGAGAATCTTACCTGTCCCTATCGTGAAGGTTCCCCAGAGTCCTGTAAGTTATGTCCCCACCCCAGACCGGTCCCACAGCCTGGTTTGTGGTGTGTGGACTGGTTGGGCCTGGGTCACATGCTCCTCTCCTGGGGTTGGGGTGGACCCTGCATTTGGAATGAAAGGGGGACGTCGGAGTCTCCACGTTCAAGTCAGGATTGTTACTAAAAGAACGGGGCACAGGGGCGCCTGGGGGGCTCAGTCAGTTAAGCACCTAACTTTCGCTCAGGTCATGATCTCACGGTTTGTGGGTTCGAGCCCCGCGTCGGGCTCTGCGCTGACAGCTCAGAGCCAGCTTTAGATCCTCTGTCTCCACCTCCTTCTGCCCCTCCCCCACTTGTGCTCTCTCTCTCTCAAAAATTAAAAAAAAAAGAACGAGGCGCGGGTGGGGGCGTCCAGGCAGGGCTCCTCAAGCCCTATGGGTGCTGCGTGGCTTTCCTTGCTGCCTCCTGCACCCTCTTCTCTGCATGTCTTACCTTCTTTTTAAGTTTGTTTATTTGAGAGAGAGAGAGAGTGAGAGCGCGTGCGCGCATGAGCAGGGGAGGGGCACAGAGAGAGCGGGAGAGAGAAGATCCCAGGCAGGTTCCACATGGTCAGTGCAGAGCCCGATGCGGGGCTCGAACTCACAAACCATGAGCTCGTGACCTGAGCCAAAGTCAGGAATTGGGACACTTAACCAACAGAGTCGTCCAGCCACCCCACGCACCCCTTACTTTCTCGCCCATTTCATTGGTCATCCTGGTTGTGGGTGTCAGTCTCCCCGTTTCCATGGTGACGCACGCCTTTCCTTTAGGTGTCGGAGAAGCTCAAGCTGGCGGAGAAGACAGCCTTGGACATCGACAGGCTGCGGGACGGCTACCGGCCGGCCGCCAGGAGGGGGGCCATCCTGTTCTTCGTGCTGTCCGAGATGGCCCTGGTGAACGCCATGTACCAGTACTCCCTCACCGCCTTCCTGGATGTTTTCGGCCTGTCCCTTAAGAAGTCGCTGCCCGATTCCATCCTCATGAAGCGACTAAGGAACATTATGGACACGCTGACCTTCAACATCTACAACTACGGCTGCACAGGTGAGCGCCCTCCGCACCGAGGAGGACGAACGCACGCCGCCGCCTGCGCCTCTGGCCTCTGTGTGTCCAGATCCCTCCTGCCGCGGAAGCGAGGCGGGCCGGCTAAGGGCCCACCCGCGTGGCCTCGGCTTAACCGCACCTCTTTAAGGTTCCGTCTCTGGATACAGTCACGTTCCAAGGCACTGGGGTTAGAACTTCAACATGTGGATTTGGGCGGGGAGGCCCGGGACACAGTTCAGTCCACGCCGGCTGGGCAGGCACGAGGGTGAGGACTCTTGTTGCTACAGGGCTCGCTTCAGTAGATGCTTGCAGCACATAGAAAAGAGGAGAATTCAAGTCCTAAATGCTGACTTACACAGTTTTTCCCCCAAGAACACATTTCTTCTAGTTATACAAAAAAGAAGAACTTGAATATTTAGCCTCCCCCTACCAATAATAAAGAATCTGTTGATGGAACGCGCTTGCTCCGCGGTGGAGGGTTGGCCGACCGTGACCAGCAGGCCGGAGCCGGCTCACTGCCTGCTTCTGGGCGTAGCATGCTGTGGGAACACGGCCGTGCCCACTCGCGTCTCTGTGGTCCGTGACCGCTCTCCTGCCGCAGTGGCAGACGAGTCGTTATCACAGAGACCGGCTAGCCCGGAAAGCCGGAAATCCTTCCTACCCGCCTTTTACAGGAAGCTTGCTAACCCCTTCTAGACTCTAGCAGACAAGAACTTGCACTTAGAGTTAGGCAAACGACTGGTCTTCCATGGAGAAGGTGGCTCCGGGCTTCTATCATACGGTTCCCAGGCGGGTGTGGCAGGCGCCGCCGTCGACGGCTGGTGCGCGTGCGCAGGAGCGAGCATCACCGCAGCTGGCCCTTGGGCGCCACGTGCGAGCAGAGCCCGGAGCGTCTACACTCGCACGGCCGCGGCCGCGGACACAAAGAGCAGAGACGCCGGATGCAGGCACGCTGCTTCCCGTCCATTTCCTTTCTCTCGCATTCAAGCCCCTCGTGAATAACAAACTTTTTTAAAGCAAATTTACTCTGTCTGACCCTCTGTTTCCCTCCAGGGCTGTTTGAGAAGCACAAGTTACTCTTCTCTTTCAATATGACGATCAAGATAGAGCAAGCAGAAGGCAGAGTCCCGCAGGAGGAATTAGATTTCTTCTTAAAAGGTGAGGAGCGTGTCCCCGTTTTCATTCTTCCCAGCTCCCTCGGCGCCCACGCGCCCACGCGCGCACCTAAGTTCATCAACACCAACCACAACAATAAAAAAATCTCCTTGGAACTTGGCTTCCAGCACCCCCGCTTCACCAAATAGCCCAGCCTCAGAGACGGTTCTGGATGGAGCCGGAGCGGCCGCGCTCTGCCCACACACAGGCTGCCCTGAGGCTGCCCGGCTGGGGTCCCGGGCCGTGCGAGGCAAGCCCAAGTACGCCTCCTTCCTTGTCCAGTCCCCGCTGGAGGTGGGAGCTTTTCCCCGAGCAAGGAGTCAAAGCGCTGAGCTGCTCGCTCTTCCCGGCACGGTCCCACCGGCCGCTTACTTCTCTTCTGTCGCCATCAGGAAACATTTCCCTGGAGAAGAGCCAGCGGAAGAAGCCCTGTGCTTGGCTGTCCGACCAGGGATGGGAAGATATCATGCTTTTATCAGAAATGTTCTCAGACTCCTTCGGGAATCTTCCTGGCGATGTGGAGAAACATCCGGCTGTCTGGCAGGAGGTGAGATCGCGTTCTCTCTCTCCTCCTTCCCTTCCCTACGTGTCCGTCATCTTGAGACTTAAACTGTAGCGTCTTCGTGAGTGAGAAGATACTCCTTTGAGCGACTTATGCAGGGTATAGTCCTCACTCTCCATTGTGCTTGCTCGAATTCTCCTCTACCTAGTTCAGCTAGTGTCGCGGGAGAACCGCCCGTCCGTCCGTCCGTCCATCCGAGAAACAGGCGCCTACCACGGAGCACAATCCTTGACGGGCACTAAGGACTCAACAGCGAGAAAGACGCGGTCCCTCCCTTCCTGACGTTCATAGTTTTGGGGCGGGAGGTAGAAAATGACAGAGTTGCCTAGAAGGTACCTGGAGGAGGTTCATACCTCTAAAGGTTTCATTCCTTTACAGCGACTTCTGGGACCTTCATAGAAAAATGGAGGCCTCCACCGCTTCCAAGTTGACGCCAGCCCCCGTGTTCTTGGCTTTCCCCAGTGGTACGACCTGGACTCCCTCGAGCAGTTCCCATTCCCCTTGGGCTACGATGACAGCATCACCCCTTTCCAGAAGTTGCTCATTCTGCGCTGCTTCCGTGTGGATCGGGTGTACCGGGCAGTGACCGACTACGTGACTGTCACCATGGGAGAGAAGTAAGTACTTTCTTGGGTTTGCGTGGCCCTTCTGTGGGAGTCATCCCCCACACCCCGACCCCCAGCCGGGACTCACAGACCGCAGCGATGGGCCAGCTTCCAAGGGAACTGCCACCGCCCTGTTGTTGAGCACTATTCCGTGGTCACCCTCCTACCACTGTGATCAGGAGAAATACCAGGTGAGCCACATTCAAAAAGGAACAGATAAAGGTAACTTTAATACCATTTTATTTTACCCAGTACATTAAAATATTATCACTTTGACATGAGATCAATACAAATACTATCAGCACGTTTTACATGATTTTGTTTTGTTTCGTTTTTGGTGTTAAATCTTCAAAATCCTGTGTGAATTTACCCTTGTGGCCCCTCCCAGTTTGGACTGGCCACACTTCAAGTGCCCCCTAGCCACACATACCTAGTGACTTCCGCCCTGGACAGCACGGCTCTGGAACGGAAGTCAGGCAGAGGACTTGGGGCTGCACACCCGAATGCGCCGCGCGGCAGCAGGTGATGGACATGAGTGAGCGAGGCTGGGCGGGGGCCGCGGCAACGCGGAGAGGTCAGGTCCCGGCTCAGAGCGGCGGCTGCCCCCTTAGCTGGACCGACACTGGCCGACGAGGGGGGCCCAGAGTGGCTGGATCCTCTGACTCTTTGAGAGAAGCTAGAAATTTGGATTTCTACACGAAATCTCCCAAGCCTGATGTGTGGGTAACTAATTTTCAAAAATCTTGAGAAGTGGGCCATTGAGGACACGAGCGTGAGCTGTCGGCCTGGAGCCTCCGGCTTGGGTGCCGAGGGGATGTCTGCCTGGGCGCCCCCTGGAGGTACCCGGCTGCACTAGGGGGATGCGGCAGGGGCCCCGGCTCACTCAGGAGTCCACCCTCTCGCGTGACATGTGCGTAAACACCGGGCTGTAACCTGGGCAGAGCTACACCAAAAGAACGACCGGAAGGTTCTGGAGGCGGTGAGGCGAGCGGGCCATGGCCGTCCTCTGGAGAGTCCCCGCTTTGCTCCTTGGCAGGTATGTGCAGCCCCCGATGATCAGCTTCGATGCCATCTTCGAGCAAAGCACTCCGACCTCGCCCGTCGTGTTCGTCCTCAGTCCCGGCTCCGACCCTGCCAGTGACCTTATGAAACTGGCCGAGCGCAGCGGTTTCGGAGGAAACCGCCTCAAATTCCTCGCCATGGGTCAAGGTCAGGAAAAGGTAATTAGTTACTGGGAGGAATGAGCTCTAAATCTGGGTGAGGTCCCCGGCCTCTGCGAACAGTGGGCTGAGTGGGCGGGGTGCAGTTCCTGTCCCCCCAGCGGCCTCTAGGGGAGCACGGGGTCGGCGTGGCTTTGGGACCCCAGCTCCTCCCTCTCTCCCCATCGCCGCAGCTGGCCCTGCAGCTGCTGGAGACGGCGGTGGCCCGCGGGCAGTGGCTGATGCTGCAGAACTGCCATCTCCTGGTCCGCTGGCTGAAAGATCTGGAGAAGTCGCTGGAGAGGCTCCGCAAGCCCCACCCGGACTTCCGCCTGTGGCTCACCACGGACCCAGCCAAGGGCTTCCCCATCGGGGTCCTGCAGAAGTCCTTGAAGGTTTGGCTTCAGGACCAGAACCCCTCCCCGCAGCCCCGTTCCTCGGCTCACCGTCGTTCTGCTCTGCGTGCGTGTGTGCGAGTGCGTGTGCGCACACGAGCGCAGGCTTGGAAGTAAACCTAGAACACAGCTGGGCCTTCACGGCCCCCCTTTCCAACTCCATCTTTCCCTCTCTCTTCAGAAATAAGCACTGTTCTGTCTTGGGCGACAGTTCTGGGTGACAGTTAGGACTCTCCGCCTGTCTTTACCACTTCCTTCCGCGCGCATCCAAAATAATACCTAGGCTCGTTTTCCTGGACTTCACGGTTATTAAACCTTTTTCTCTCCAGCGATAGGCCCGCCCGCAGCCGCACCACTCTAGCGGCCTACACGCCCCATCGAACTTACTCCCTAGACAAGTTTTGTTTGGGAAGATTTCGTCATCTGCCCCTGGGGCGGGCGGAGGGGAAACTTGCTGTCCATTTTGCATCTGAAGCTCCCACGGGCTGCTTTAGCCTCTCCGGGTCATCTGATGAGCGGGAGTCTGGTCCCTTGCCTTCTTTCCCGCGTCCTTAACAAGAGACTTTTGCTGTCTGGGGAGCAGGAGGGGTGACCGCGCAGGGGGGATGGGGCCGCGATGTCTGCGTTGAGCCCCCTCTCCTAAGCTGGACTCACGGGGCTGCGGTGTCGGTCAGAATCTATCCTCTCTTCCGGCAGGTGGTTACGGAGCCACCCAATGGGCTGAAACTCAACATGAGAGCCACTTACTTCAAGATCTCTCCCGAGATGTTGGAGCAGTGTCCACACCCCGCTTTCAAGTCCCTGGTCTACGTGCTGGCGTTCTTCCACGCGGTGGTGCTGGAGAGGAGAAAGTTCGGGAAGATCGGGTGGAACGTGTACTACGACTTCAACGAGTCTGACTTCCAGGTTAGGATGCAGGGGCTGTGGCTTCTCCTGAGAAACCTCTTCCCCAGCCAGCTTGGGTCACCCCCACCCTTCTCCGAGTTGCGGACAGTCGTGGTGTTTCTGTCCACGCTTCGGGAGAGGGTGAGAACGTGAGTGACTCGGTGGCCGGAGCATAATGCCTGTCCCTTGTCTTTTAAGGTCTGCATGGAGATTCTCAACACATACTTAACCAAAGCCTTCCAGCAACATGACCCTAGGATCCCGTGGGGCAGCCTCAAGTACCTGATCGGCGAGGTAGGAGCTCTGGGGGACCCATTGTGAACTGCCCCCAGGGCTGGAGCCGGGCTGTGGCCTGGTGCCCTTATGCGTGACCTCTGGGCCCTCGGTGACTCCCCCCTTGCTTCTGCTGCACGTCAGCTGAGGGCCCTAGGTCCCTGTGGAATTCTGCCGGCTCATCGCCCGATCGTCTTTCTCCTAAGTGGGTTCCAGCCACATGTAGGTTCTGGATTCATCTTCCTGGGGGCCGTGTTCTTTGGGGGGTTGGCAGTTCCCCGCGTCGCCACGCCTTAGGCATGCCGTCGTAGCCTTGCTCCTGGTCGGTGGGCACGGAGGTCTACCCTGGAGAAGATGACTTTAGACAGGCCTTGTGGGAGCGCCTCCCCGTGGCCTGCGTGCGCTCACACGGGGACACCACCGATTCCCAAGGCCCAGGTGGCGGCTGGCTTCTTTGTTGTTTTGGTGTCTCGTCACTGTGTTTCGGGGGTTTTTGCGAATGGCACGCTGGCTTCCAGCACTGCACAGAGTTGCACAAGCCTCTCGTGCACAGTGGGCCACAGGCACGTGATCAACACGGTTTGAGCCGCACAGTGGCCCGGCCGGCGGGAGCCCCCCGAGGGCACGTCAGGTCTCAGGTGGGTCCTGGGGCAGCTCTCGCTCCGTCCCTCAGGTCATGTACGGAGGACGGGCCATCGACAGCTTCGACCGGCGCATCCTGACCATCTACATGGACGAGTATCTGGGAGACTTCATTTTTGACACCTTCCAGCCTTTCCACTTCTTCCGGAATAAGGAGGTGGACTATAAAATCCCCGCCGGTGACACGAAGGAAAATTTTGTTGGTGAGATTTCTCAGGCTGAGGGAGACCGAGCCTACATCTCCGCTCTTCTGTTTGCTGTGGCAGGCCTGATGGCTCTTCTGACCCCTCTCCTGGGGGGGGGGGTCCCCGGCTGGTGGGCGTGTTCCATTACGTTTTTTAGGGGGCCCAGCAAGTTCTTTACGGCCTCAGCGCCGATGGAGTCAGTTTAGATTTCCCTGTCCTGGAACGATGACAAATACACCAGATTCCCCCTGGAAGGGCAGAGTGGGCCCCAGGAAGCTCCCTGAGCCGTTTTCCTAAGAAATGAACAGGGAGCTGGATCGGGCGTGGCGGTATAGAGTGTTTATTTGAAAAGATGTCACCTGCTAAGCAGTGGAAATGAGTATTGCGCCTCTGGGGATGTGGAGGCTGCGCGCCCTCGGGAGTCAGGGTGTCAGCAGATGACACGTCAGATGACGGTGGCCTCTCTGTCTTGAGAATAGAAGCCATTGAGGGCCTCCCGCTGGCCAACACACCTGAAGTGTTTGGGCTTCATTCCAATGCTGAGATTGGCTATTACACTCAGGCGGCTCGAGACCTGTGGACTCACCTGCTGGAGCTGCAGCCTCAGACAGGTAGCGTCGCCGCGGGGCCCGGGCTGGTGTGGGTAGGGTGGACGCGTGTTACTGGCACAAAGGGCTATTGGTTCTCGTGGTTTCCGTATTGCTGATGCCTTTCGGAGAACCAGAAGGCTCGGGATGCCCCAGTCCTCCCCCTCGGATGCCTGCTCCCCCTGAAAAGTGTCCTGGTTTCAGGGGAGTCCAGCAGCGGCATCAGCCGAGATGATTACATTGACCACGTTGCCAAGGACATAGAAAACAAGATGCCCAAAATCTTTGACTTGGACCAGGTCAGGAAACAGTTCGGGGTGGCAGTCTCCCCCACTTCGGTGGTGCTTCTGCAGGAGCTGGAGCGCTTCAACAGGCTCGTCGTACGGATGTCCAAGTCTCTGGTTGAACTCCAGAGGGTGAGCACCCTCCTCAAGTGCAGACCCCTGCCTGCGTGCGGTACCCGGTTTTCCCATCGGCTTGCCTGACCGCTCTCGATTCCGCGAACAGGCCTTGGCTGGAGAGGTCGGAATGAGCAACGAGTTGGATGACGTCGCCAGGTCTCTGTTCCTCGGGCAGATCCCTAGCATCTGGAGAAAGCTTGCCCCTGACACGCTGAAGTCCCTCGGAAACTGGATGCTCTACTTCCTGCGGCGATTCAGCCAGTACACGTCGTGGGTGAGTAAGAGACGACAGCCTGTGCGTCGGTTCTCCCCCAGCCACCTCCAGTCCCTCTCCGGCCCCCAGTGGTACCTTCTGTGGCAGATGACTCGGTGCTCTAGAAATGGCCTCTGACTCTACCAGCGTACTTGTATCTTTTTTTCCTTTTCTTTGAAGACTTCGAAGCCTATTATGCACAACCTGATTTGTTCATCTTGGAGTCCATCTTGGCCGTTGTCCGTCTAAGTGCATTTAGATTGACCTTAGGTTTTTAAGGGGACTCTATTTTATAGATATTCCACGTCCTTTCCCCTGCTGGGTATTTGGTTCCCTTTGGGTTTTTTCCCTTCTCTTTGCTAACACAGCGTTCTGGCCCATGTACCTCTGGATGGGCACGTGAGTCTGCTTCATGGACAGGTTCCTACAGCAGAAGCGTGGGGTCTCAGCATGTGCATTTTACATTCTTTTTAAATTTTTTTTAATATTTATTTTTGAGAGAGACAGAGTGGGGGGGGGGGCAGAGAGACAGAAGGAGAAGGAGACACAGAATCCGAAGCAGGCTCCAGGCTCTGAGCTGTCAGCACAGAGCCCAACATGGGGCTCGAACTCACCGACCCTGAGATCATGACCTGAGCTGAAGTTGGATGCTTAACCGACCGAGCCACCCAGGCGCCCCGATAGTGCATTTCACGTTCTAACGGCTCATCACAGTGTCTTCTAGAGAAGCGAACACAGTTATTTCCTCTCCACGCTGCACCACGTGTGTTCTTAGCATCGTGGGTCTCTTCTCCCCGATGGGTAGACGATAAGGTGTTTAGATGTGCGTCTCTTGAATGATGGTGAGGCTGAGCGTATCTGACACACGTGTAGCTACTTCATGTTTCTTTTTCTGAGAATCGTCTTTTTTTGTGTCTTGATTTCATTTTTATCAAGTTCTCTATCTTTTTAAATGGATCTTTAAGCTCTCTGTATCCAGGAGATGGGCCCTTTGCCGCTGTTGCAAGTGTTTGCCCCCGGCTTGTCAGCTTCTTTGGATTTTGCCTCTGGCATTTTTTCCGTGAGAAAGTTTTACATTTTTATTTAGTCAGATATCTTGGTCTGTTCTTCTATGACCGCTGGGTTTTGCCTTCCCAACTCAAGATCACGACGGTGTTCACTGGAGGGTCGACCTGGTACTTCTGTGGTTTTATTCTTTAAATCTTCGCTCCTGGAATCTGGTGGTTCACCTTGTTTTCCCAGACAGGCGGCCAGTTGTCCCAACGCCGTCCTTTTGCTGCGAAGGCGAACGAGGTCTTTTATCCCGAACCGACCAGCTGGTTAGCTCTGGCCCTGGCGTCCGATGGCAGCCCAGTCTCCTGCCAGCTTGCCCCCCTGCCTTCCAGGTCACTGAGGGCGAGCCCAGCGTGATGTGGCTCTCGGGGCTGCACATCCCGGAGTCCTACCTCACGGCCCTGGTACAGGCCACCTGCCGGAGGAACGGCTGGCCGCTGGACCGTTCCACCTTGTTCACGCAAGTGACCAAGTTCCAAGATGCAGATGAAGTGAACGAGCGGGCGGGACAAGGTACGGTCAGCCCGCTGTGGAGTCTCCCTCCCCGAGCCGTCCCCGATTCAGAGGAACAGGCACGGTGTGGGCCCAGATGGGCCAGGCCGTGTCCGAAAGTGAGGCTGCCGCGAGTACTGGCTGTGCGCGCGCGCGGTCTGTGTCTTGACTTCTCCGAGGGTCGGTACGTTCTCGTCCAGTTCCAACACTGAGACCCGGGGGTGATGTCAGGAGAGACCTGCGCCACGGTCACCCCGCTTGTTTGCAGGAAGTGGGCTCCTGGGTCAGAATTAGATCGTTCAAAGAACTGGATCACCAGAGGGCTTCCCTGGAAACCTTGAGGGGGCCGGGGGCCTAGGAGCCAGCGGACAGGTTGGACTAGGTTGGACCCATGAAATTACGTCGTCAGTCCCTGTGACACTGGTGACCGATGTTGCCGTTTCCCAGGGCAGTGCTGCCGTCGTCGGAGGACATTTACCCATGAGCCCCGTGAGCCCTGTGAGTGAGTTTAGAGATGGGGTTCATGGTGGAGATTCAGGGATGCTCACCGAAGTCTCGGAGGAACCCTCTGGGCGAGTGACTGTCCTCTCCTCTGCCACTGTGCGTGTCGGCAATGTTCCACTCCCAGACACCATTTTCTGGGCCAGGCTCTGACTTCCTCTCCCCGCTCCCTCTGGCCCAGGGGGCCTTGGGGGCTGCTGTGGTGCTCCTGTCTTTATAACTTGGGGGCCCTGTCCACGTCTGCGTGCCCTGAGGCCAGACTACTAGAGGAGACCACCCTCCCTCATCCCCTTTGCCAAGGCCGTGGGGAGGGGGGGCTCATGGGGTCTCCAGCGTCCTTCTGAAAAGGGAAGACATGACGGCCACCTCTTTTGGACAAAGGCCTGGGCCGTGTCCGGGGAAGGAGAGCGAGGGAGTTGCCTGTGTGTGTGCTGCAGACCTCCGCTAGGGCCGCCGTGTGCGCCGCAGAGTGGCCGGTGCCTCCACGTGAACCCCGGGCTCTCCCTGGGGTACCCAGGGTGCTTCGTCTCAGGACTGCATCTCGAAGGCGCTGACTGGGACGTAGAAAAAGGATGTCTTGTCAAGAGCAAACCCAAGGTGCTGGTGGTCGACCTGCCGATTCTGAAGATCATCCCCATCGAAGCCCACCGCCTCAAACTACAGGTGGGAGGCCCACGCCTGTTCCTGGCCCCCTCCCCCCTTCCTCAGCCCCCGGGCGGGGGAGGGGGTGCACGTGGGGCGGTGGGGGAGTGGTTCAAACGGTCTTACCCTTTTAAGACATAGTGCTTAGCCTTTGGTGGGTGGGGGAAGCCCCGAGACGGGGCAACAGCGTGGAGCCACCTCCCAGGAAGACGCGTGTGTGCAAAGGTGTGTAAGCAGAGACTCCCCTGGGGGGCACGGCTTCAGGTTCAGAGTCGTGATCCAGATTAGCTTCAGGAAGAGACTCCTCCCTTCCCTCGACCTTCTGCGGGCACTGCCGGAATCCTAACTACTTAGGTCTGGGGTGGACGGCAGACGCCCCCCGCCTCGCCCGGCCCAGACGCCCGTCGGAGGAGGGTCTCTCCGCAGCGAGCGGAGGGCGGCCCGCAAAGCCCCGGCCAGGCCTAGCAGGAGGCGCACCGCGCTCGGCACCGCCCACCGCCGTGGAGCCCCTGCGGCCCGGGCTTGAGCTCCTCCGCCACCCGCAGGGCGCCTCACGTGCCTCTCCTTTGCAGAACACCTTCCGGACGCCGGTCTACACCACCTCCATGAGAAGGAACGCCATGGGCGTCGGCCTGGTGTTTGAAGCCGATCTCTTCACCACGAAGCACATCTCCCACTGGGTGCTGCAGGGTGTGTGCCTCACCCTGAATTCCGACTGAGCGCTGGGCGAGGGAGCTCAGGGGGCCTCGAGAGGCGGAGCTGGACTGCCGCTGAGATTCCTTTCACTTGAAACGAGCCGTTTTAATCAATTTCCATATAAATTAAGCTGACGGTTTTGTTTTTTTTAAGTGATTTTTTAAGGATTCTGCGTGTTTTAAAAGTAAATACCGGCGAGCATTTTCAGATGTGTTTTCTTTCCCTTCTCAGAGGAGACGCGTGATTAGGCAGAAGTGCCCCACACGCCACTGGCACGAGTGAGAATTCTAATGGACAAGGTCAGGGGTGTGTTGTTGACAATACAGGTCTGTCTCCGTAGACATCTCTCTCTGACAGAAGTGGCCTGCTGGGCGTGGGGTCTGGGCTGACCATGCCAACCTGGAGCAGAGACGGCCAGTCACCCACCGCCACCCCTCCCCCTTCCAGAACTCTCTGGCCTGCCAGGTAGGGGTGGGGGGAGGGAGGACCCTGAGCTCAGTGTTTAATTCCTGCATGAGCTCCTACCCACAGCCCGGCCGGCTCTGCACGGGGTTGGGTGGGCGCACACTTAGAACAGCCGGAACAGGCCCCTGGGGGTCCCTTCCTTCCGCGCACCCTGGGGCAAACCCAGAGCCCCGGCCAGGCCTGCTGGAGGCGTGAGTAGCTTTACTTCGCAAGGGAGGAGCAGGGTGGAGCCCCAGTGGGGCGGAGGGGTGGGGACTGGTCATGGGCACAGAATATTCTCAGGGGTAGCCTTGGGCAGTGCCCGGGAACAGGGACTCCTCTTGTCAGAAGTAAAGCTGCCCGGCCCCTGGGGCTGGAGCCCTGGAAAGGGAACGCCGGGCGCGAACGCAGTGGTTACTGGGGGGCCTGCTGTTTCTCCCCTTCCCCCAAGCCCCCCAGTCCTCCCTCAGGTGGTTTAATAAAAGACACAAAACAGAAAGAGGCAGGTTTAGAAAATAAAGTTTGTTGGGATCTTGAGCATTTTGGATAAAACTAACAAAAAAATATGCACACACATTCAGGTCGTGGTGGTATGAGGAGTAACATCATATTTAGTTCCCGTGACAGACACATAGAGCTGCTCAGCTACTGGGGCCGCCCTGGGAGAGGCTGTCGGAGGTGACGGGCTTCTCCAGGAGGGAGCAGGGGCCGCTCTGGACGGGCCGCCCCGGAAACTGGAGCGAGAGGGTCAAGGCTGGTCGGCACGTGTTGCTCTGACTGTGTAAGTAGGCGTGTGACTATCTGACTTCGTTAACGTCGAGTAGGTAGCGGTGCAGCCCGTGGCCTGTGCTTTGCCCACGAGCGCACTGAAGCCGCACGGAGTGGGGTGAGAAGCGAGCGATTCGGCACACAGGTGTCGGCCACAGCGGGCGGTAAACAGGTGCTCTGCAGCAGGGACACGATCGTTCTGGTGTCGGCACGAGGGCAGGAGCAGCAGGAGAATAACAACCTCTTGACGTGTCTGAAAAAAAAATCGGCATGCATGGGACTTGAGGGAAAAAAAAAAAGGCGTGATGAGATTTTCCTGGTGGTGATCACAGTGCATCGAGCGCCGGGGGGGCGGGGGGGGTGGAAGGGTCGCCCGGGGCAGGCCTCACACAGTTCTGTCCGTCCCTGAGTGCTTCCTCACGACCTTGCCTCCGTTCACCTGGTCGACCGCCAGCGTCTCCGCCTCGGGCGGCGCCTGCGGCGGGGCGGCGTGGTGGATGCGGTGGGCCACCCCCACGTGCGCCTTGTGCTGCTGCTCGCGGGCTGGGCTGGGCTGCTCGCTCGAGCCGCGGTCGGAGGCGATGGGGGGGATGACCAGGGGCCGCTCCTTGACGAGGTGGACCTCGGCCGACTCCCTGGCCAGCAGGAACGGGGTGGGGTCGGGCATGGCATCCACCGGCTCCCGCAAGAGTAGTTTCCGGCTCTCGGCCCCGAATCTGTAGACCTCTTCGAATTCCGGGTGCAGGGGGGCCGAGAGGCTCTTCTTCATTCGGCGGCGGGGCGTCTCGGGCAGCTTGTCCTTGGGGGGCGCCGGCTTGTAGCTGGCCAGCACGGGGCTCCCGGACGGGCTGCCGTCGGAGGTCCCGCTGGAGCTCATGAGCTTCCGCTTGGCGGCGTGCAGCTGCGAGGTCAGGTAGGCGATGGTGCCGGCGCGCTGCTCGAGCTCGCTGGACAGCATGTTCAGCTTGTGGCTCTTCAGCTTCAGCTCCTCCAGGTACTTCTTCTCCCGCTCCTTGATGGTGTGCTCCAGCACCAGGATCGCGGCGTTCTTCTGCTCCAGCTCGCGGAGCAGCTCGCGGTTCTCCTCCTCCTTGAGCTTCAGCTGGGCTTCCAGCTCTTCGCACCTTCTCTTGAGCTCACTGCTCCTGGAAGCTCCATCTCCTAGGGGAACGAGCCGAGGGACAGGATTAAGAACGCACCACCTCCCCCCGGCCCCCCAGCAGAGGCACGGAGGCCCGCCTAGGCTGGCCTCACCGCCCGGGGCGGCCTCGTGGAAGGTGCGTTGCTCCCACACTCCGGTCTGCCCCATCTCCGTGCCCTCCCCCCACCGACGGGGATCGCGTGGCCTCTGAGCTCCTTCCAGCTCCCGGTTCTCTGGCTCCTTGCACAAAAGCATGTCTCCAAAGTTCAAAAGTGCCCAAGTCACACAATGGGCAACCTCTGGGTTTCGGACCTCGGCAGATACTCAGGAACAAACCGTGAGCAGGGGCGGGGGTCCCCGTGCCTGTGCTCGGCCCCCCCTCGGCCTCCCGGCCTGCCCCCTTAGCCCACAACCAGGAGCTCAGGGAGGACGCGGGCCGAGCAAAGACCCGGATCCGGGGCTGCGGCCTGATGCTGGCTGGCCCCGGCTTTTCAGGGGCTCCCTCGAATGCCTGGCCCTGTCTCCCTGAGACCGCAGGGAGCTGCTCTTCAGCGACCTCTGTTCCCAGGGAGCAGCACCTCCTGTTCGGCCGATTTCCACTCTTCCAGAGGAGACTCCGCTCTGCCACCTCCTCCTCCGCGCACGTCCTCGCTAGCAGTCCCATCCTCCCCCGTGGAGGCCGCGCGGGCACTGAGCTGAGGCCACAGGGCACTTCGTTGTCTGCAGGATGTCCCCCCCCCTGCCTGAGCGCCAATTGCCGCGGCACTTTTTTTTTTTTAACTTTTAAGTACGTTCTACATCCAGCGTGGGGCTTGAACTCAACCCTGAGGTCAAGAGTCCCCTGCTTACCCACTGAGCCAGCCAGGGGCCCCTCACTGTGGCATTTTTAAAACAGATTCTCAGGTCTCCTCCCTGACCCTCGGAATCAAAACCTCCAGGGGAGGAGCCCGTGTCCTCACCCCATGTCCCTAGACTGAGCGAGCTCTGCATCTATTAACGTAAAGCAGTGATTTCCAGCCCTGGGGAGGGGAGCTGCCCCAACCAGGACCAGCCGAGAGCTGTCACACCGCCTCCACAGGAGACACCCTGGGCCAAAAGCCATCCTGAGCCCCCGCTGCTGAGGGTGGGTGGGGGGCTTTGGGACTCAGGTCCGAGAACCCTGAGGAGCTCTCTAGGGGCCAGGGGAGAAGGGACTGGGCACATGAGCTCCATCCTCCTGGAAGCAGAGCGGGTTCAGGACCAGAATCCTGCTGCTTCAGATTAGCCTGGCCAGGAGGGGGCAGGGAGTGAGGACACTGATGTCTGTGACGTGGATGGCAGGGGTGCAGGACACCCTGTTCTGAATCCCCGGAAGCCCAGGTCCTGGTCCAGGGATTCGGGAGATGAGAAGCCTGGCGTCCTGCCTCTGCAGTGAGGCCCGAAGAGTGGGCTCCGGTCCCCAGGCCGCTCCTCTGCCATGTAGACGAAAGGTCCCTGAGGGGCGTACTTAGGAGACTGTAACCTGAGTGGTGAATGGAAAAGTCACTGCTTGGCGATGCTCAGAGATCCGTGGAAAGGTCTGTACCTGTTACAAGGGCCTGGACACACTCCTGAATTATAACTGCCACTGTGAGGCCTGTTTAGAAAAAGGTGTCTTGAGGTGCCTGGGTGGCTCAGTCCCTTGAGCGTCTGACTGTTGATTTTGGCTCAGGTCATGATCCCAGGGTCATGGGATCGAGCCTGCTCTGTGCTGAGTGCAGAGATTCTCTCTCTCTCCTTTTGCCCATCTCCCACACCCATGCTCTCCCTCTCTCTCTTAAAAAAAAAAAAAAGATGTCTTGACTCAAGTGTGGGTTCTGCACCAAATCCCCACTCCATGCTGGGGGAGCAAGCTATTTGTCGTCGGCCGCGGAGGCCCTAGTTCTATCTCCTCTGCCCCCCGCTGCCATCCGGCTGATCTCTTTGGGGGCCCTGGATGATTCTGGTTGAGGAGAAGCATTTCTGGGACTGTAGTCTAGACAAAGGCATTTGCGATCCTCTGGGGACCACCTAGTAATTTGGTCGCTCATTCAAGTAGTGTTTAGGAAGCACCCGCTCTGTGCCAGGTCCTGTATGAGGCTCGAGGGACAGAAGGGATGGGACCCTGCTCCTTCTCCTCTCTCTTTAAATTACATGTATTTCTTGATGATAGAAGGAACACATATTCACTGGAGAAAAATCAGAAAATCAATAAAAAGCAAATAACAGACATTCCAAATATCAGAAGAAAGAAAATAAAACCACTCCTCCTGGCTGCACTGCCAGCCCCTCATAACGTCTCAGGGTCCAAACTTTCTTCCCGTCTTGTCTTTGAAAGCTCTGGCCACATTTGCAACTCTTCCTAGCAAATATATTTTCTTCTCAGCGTGTAGGGAGTGAAAACAAATGGCACCAACCTGTGCCACAACAGGAAGTAATACCATCATTAACTTTCGGGGAGAAGGTCCTCACCTGTCTGGTCCGAACTTTTGAGTGTCAGTTCATACGTTAAATCTAAAAAGGAAAGCACATACGTTACTTCTGGATGGTTATGGTAGGTTTCGAAGCCTTCATCAGCTCTGAAAATGCAGAACCGGCTTCCGCGATCAACCCACGCGCCAGCATTAGGGGCAGGAGTGAGAACGGCAGAAACCACCAGTGGCCGCCGTCCTTCCTAGCGCTCGGAGGGCCGCCTTCCCTCAAACACACGCCAGCGGCCGCAAGTACCAAGCAGCTTGCTCCGTGTGTTACGCTTTGGTGATCGGCTCCAAAATGCGCTGTCAATTCTAACCACTGCGTTTCGGTCTTCTAAGTCCTGAGTGTGCCGAGAGGTGGCTCTGCAGCTTTACAGCTGGTGCGTGTCGATTAGGCCAAGGGGACAAGCTAAGGCACCAGAATGAGCTCCAGCGATGGTGGGCTTACCCATGGCAGAGAGGAGTAGAGCCCCCTTCTCAGTCTGCCCCCGAGCGAGCCCGGCACAGCTTCTGAGCCGGCCACCGTCTAAAACAGTCCCGATCGCAGGTCCCACTTTGCCCTGCCCTGGAGGTGGCATGGGGCCCCGGGTACCTGTGCAGTGTTGCTGCAGCCGCCTGATCTCGGCGTGCAGCCCCTTGAGGGTGCTGGCGTGCTCCCGCTGGAGGAAAAGGAGGTTCTTCTGGGCGCTGTGCAGCTGGTTCTCCAGGTTTGTGGCCGCCATGCTGACATCCAGGTGACCTGCGGGAAACAGATGCTCGTGGCTGTCCCAGACGATGAGGGTCGCGGGCAGTAGGCTGAAGGGGACGCCTGACCACTCTCCTTGGTGTTGGGGGCCTGTGGGCGGCGTGAGCCCCGGCTCTAGAAGGGCCCAGACCCTGGGTTCCCGGATTCCAAATCTCGGCCTTTCCACATGCCACCTGTACTTCCTCAGACTGTGACCAGAATTATCAAAGATTTCCCTGAGGAGTCAGGCACCCACAGCTGCCTCACAGGAAACCGGGCACCTGGGTACTGGGGGGAACATTTCCTCAAAATGGCATCAAGTGCTAGCCAAAAAGAGAAGTAGGGGGAAGATGGGGGAGAATTCCAGCAGAAGCCTCTGGATTTCACAGAGCTGAGGGGAACCCCAGGTCTTTCTTTGGGAAAAGGGCCAGGTGGCAACTGTGGGAATCTGGACTCTGTCCCCAAACCCTGCCTCCCTGCCCGTGGTGGCTTCAGTCCTCAACCATCAGCTGCTCACACGGGGCCTCAGATTCTTGGCCTTTGCTGTAACTTGAGAAATGTGGTGAAGTTGGTTGGTCTTTCTGGAAAAGCTACCAAGGAAATTCAACACGCCTCGCACGGCACTGAAAAATGCAAAGGACGAAACGTGGGTGATTTACTTATAAATGATGCTTGTGAATACAGAGCCTCAGAGCAGTTTCCTCATCTGCTTTGCCCAAGTCCCTCCCAGAGGGGACGCCACTTCTCAGATGGCTCCCAGTAAGTGGACAGACGGCTCTGGAGAAGACCACACGCCAGGCACTGTCACCACACTGGGTGACCCCAGTCACTGATTTGTAAGGCCAGTGACATATTTACGTTCCAGTTATGAGCTTTTCTTAGCTCCAGAGCGAAGACCCGAGTCTTCACGAAACGGAAAAGCTTCCTGCCATGTCCCGGGGCCACCGGCTTCGCCCCAGAGGAAAGTTAAGAAGAAAATCATGTGACGGGGAGCCCGAGAAAGGGAGCGTAAAGGAGGAAGGGTGAAGGGAGCCAGGTGCAGAGGAACAAAAGGACACCCCGGGCAGGACAGGGGCGCAGCGCGGCACCGGCCGCGGGGGCGGCTGCGGGTGCGGGAGATGCCGGCGGCAAGTGGCAAAAGCAGCGCTCGCATTTTCGGGGCTTCGCCAACGAAGACAAAGAGCAACTTAAGGTGGATCCAGAACTCGCGGGGCGAGGGCGACAGCAGAGCAGCTTGAGGCACCGTCTTACCCCTCTCGGCAGGGCTCCTGCCCTCCGGCACCCGCCATGCAATCTGAGTCCATCCAGTGTGCACGGAGGGAGCCTGGCGCACGGGGGACCCCACCTGCCACTCCGTCGCGTAGGAGTGTGGCATCATGGGAGCCTTCAGGCTGAGCGGCCTTTGATTCCAGGGCTTTCCTGCTTAGATGCTAATCTTACAGGCACGTCTTGCTCAAAGAAAATGGGAAACATGAAAATTTCAAACGGGTTTTGTCCAGCATCGAGATGTGCCCATTCACATTCCAGTTGCCTCGGTGAGTCAGCAGCTTTGAACGGTTCAAGATCTGTAATTCATTAGTTCGCCGTGGCAAGTGCAGGGATAAGAACGCGCCCGTGAGGCTCCCCATTGCCGTGGGCAGACGGTCTCGGGAGGAAGATACACCAGGCGAACAGGAAGGTAGGAGTATGTACTGTGCAGAGCCGGCAAAGGAGCTGTGGCCACCCCGTCCAGGGCCCTGACAGCGGGGGGACAGGGCCATCGACCCCACGGCACTTCACCTGACGGGTGCTCTCCCCTTCTCCGTGGCTGGATACACACCGACGGTGTAGGCCCACTCAGGCCCGAGGAAACGAGCCACGTCTCCAAATGGTATCCAAGCTACTAAATTATTTTCTATCAGCTCAAAGGGATAACTACATCACTGACGTCCTGAGGACAGAGTCGCTATAGCTTTAAAAAAAGTGATGCTTTAAATCTCTTATCCTTAGCTCTTGTGACATGTGATCAAGGTCATGACCTAATCCTTCCAGTAAATGGGCAAGAATGAAGCTACAAAAGCATCCTGGTTAGGCTGAGGAGACGCAGCTGAGAGATGCGGCTAATCGGGAGGAAGAAAAGAGGGTGGTCCTGTGAGGTTTAATTCAGAATCTCCAAGACACTTTGGGAGCTGGAGACACAAAGGAGCCTTGTGACGCGCCCCCCCCCCCCCCAGGGTCGGCGTGATGGATGAAGGTGACGCTGCAGGGCCCATGAGTAATGCATCCCGCCTGAGGAGCGGCATTCACGCCATCTCCATGCTGTGCCAGCCCGTAACGGAGGAGGAGGAGGACATTCACAGAGCACGGCTCGCACAACACTGCACTTCGAGTGTCAAAAGGGCACGTGCTACAAAGTGTGGGCTCTTTACCCTGCAGCTTTTATCTTGAGGCAAAATCCCACTTCGTTTCTAAGCGTCGCTGGGAAAGGTCAGCCGCCTCACGGTTATCAGCTCAGCGAAGGCAGGGCGGCCTGGACGCGGACGATGGGCTGCCGAGGGACTGGCACTCGAGGGCCTGGCCACAGCAGTGGCCGGAGGGCAAGGCCCACACCCATGGTGTGCACGGCTCTGCCAGGTGGGAACGGGCGCTGAAGGCAGAAGGTCTGCTGAACAGGCTGCCTTGACTGTGATTGGAGGTTAAGCCTCACACGCATTTTTTCCCGTGTTAGTGATTAGGAGATGTCTGTTCATGCGCTGTTCACTCTATAGGTTTGGAAAATTAACGCCTGACAAAGGCCTGCTGTTCCAAATGCTACAGAGACGGGTCTGGGAGACCTGGCCCAGACCGCCTCCCGCAGCGGGGAGGGCTGCTAACACCGTCTCCTGGGGACAACATGCTTTTAATGAAGGTCCTGGAGAGACGGCGGCCCCGACCTCGCCGAGGCTGCGTTGTGGCAGCAGGGGGACACTGGCCTGTCAGTAGCTCGTGTCTAATTCTCATCCTAATTCAAAAGTAGCGTTCTTCTTCTCTTTCAGGGCATTCATGTTCAAATGATGACACGATAATGTTATTTGTGGGCCACGTCCAATTGTACAAGCACGAAGTGCTCTCCTGTCACTTAACGCCATTTGTTCTCACGGCACCGCCTCAGGAGGAGCCGGACGCCCCGCCGGCGAGGGAAAACGTAAATCGGGAACTGCCGCCCCCGAGCCTCGAGGCCTCTCTGGGTCCTCAGGCTCTGTGGGTCAGAACCTGTCTCAACTGCATGCACACATGGAGTGCCCACATCACATCCGATGCTCTGACCCGGGGGGGGGGGGCGGGGGACAGGCGCGATGTCCTGCGGTGGCCTCTCTGCACGGGGAGTGTGCGCCAGGCCCAGGCGACGCGGCGGCCTGCACACCGTGGCTCCCCGGGGCAGGACGCGCAGGCTCTCTGTGCTCCAGGAGAGAGGGACAACAGCCGGAGGGCGCTGCTGCCCATCCCGTGCGGTGGAAAGATTCAGCGGCAAAGTTTCCCAGGACACTGGCTGAGGGCAGGGCATCTGAGCCTAGCCGGAGCCTTTAAGCTGCTAAGCTAGCCTGGGGAGACCCACTGTGTCGCATGTGCGTCCTGGCCTTTGGGTCCAGGCGGGTGCCCACTCCGAGAGCCAGGGCCACACTCCCTCTCTGCCTCTGGGCTGACTCAGCAATGAGGCTGGGGGTGGTCAAAAAGCTGCGCCCCTGGTGTCACCGTGGGGAGGGACCAAAGCCAGACCTGATTTTGCCCCCTCTTAAACACGTACGTTTTCTGTAATGTCCCTGCTAAGTGCACACCTGCATCTGCAAACAGAGCTCCAACCACCTCGCCCCCTCGCCCCCTCGCCTCGCTCCTGGGATCCAGCCCTGCCAGAGGCCCTGCCTGCTGGGCCTGCCCCTCCCCAGGCTCGCCGCACTCCAGTCCCCTCGGCGCTCCATCAACACTGCTGTTCTCTCCGCGCCCCATCTGCCGCACCCCTCCCCCAGCACAGGGCCTTTGCGAACCTGGTTCCCTCCGTCTGGAATGCTCTTGGCAAACCCCCTCCCATCCTCTTGTCTAATGAACTTCCATTCTTCCTTCACATCTGAACCCATGCCTCACAGACAGGCTGCAGGTAATTTTACACTGCTTCCGAACGTTGCTGAGTGGAGAGCTCAACAAGAATGACATTGCATTAATCAAAAAGCACTGCGGCAGCATTGATTTGAACATGACCTCATCCCATCATTTCTTGACATGCCAGAAGCAGTATTTTAAAGTGACCCTGTACCACACTCCTTAGACTAAAAGCAATGGAGTATCTTTGATCGGAAAGGGTCCCACCATTTAAAAATGGGAAATTTCTTTGTTCCTGGCAATCGCAAGCAGGCTTATCTTTTCACAAAGCCTGTGGAAATAGGGTAATAATTTTAGAATCTGAAAAAATAGCACACTAGCACTCACGTGGTAGCTGTGAATTAGTTATAAGAAGCTATTTTGGGTTTAGTCATGAATAAGTTATAACCCATTCGCGTTGGGTTCTCTCACGCCGCGAGCGAGGGCAACGGCTCCAGTCCACCCTGACGCCGTCTCTGTGTGCTTTTGGTGCGGCTGGTGGCCTGTGGCCTGTGACTCAACAGGAGCCGCCCGGCCCTGAGCAGACCGTGGTACTCCAGTGTTCTGTGACAAGGACCTATGTGGCCTTCTCCTGGGGACTTCGTGTGCCCCCTCCTGTGTGTCCTACAGCACAGGCACCGCCGTGGAGAAAACGGAGGTTGGCCGGGGCAAAGGCAGCAAGTGTAGACATCAAATGTAAGAGGAGAGATGACCTCTAACAGGGAGGTGGGTTTCCAATAGATTCATGGACTCGAAATGTTGAGGGTGGAAGAAACCTTCAAAATCAGCTGGCTGTTCCAACACCTCTTTATTTCAAGATTAAGAAACTGAGGCCCAAAGATTTGCTTAACACAGTGGGATAAACAAGACCAGAAGAGACAAGCTCCTGAGGGGTCAGTGTTTGGGGTTAAATCTGAACCCCATCTCGTCACCTAAAGCACCACAGTATCTAACTCATAGGGCTGCTTTAAGAGCAAAATGCCGTCACTTACGGTGTCTGGGTACAATAAGTACTCGATAGATGTTAGCGATGTTTATTTTATGTAAACATGGCTGAGAGTTACGTAAACATACCCCCAAACTGCTTACTGAGTCCTACCTTGGGGTATTTCCAGACCATCGTCTAAGTATGGAAATGAGCTAGCAAAGAAATTCTAGTTACTTCCAAAGAGAGATACATAAAAGCAAACAAACATTTTCCACTGGCCTTTATCTTCCATATGCACTGGAGAGAAGCATTCAGGGCAGTGAATAAAGAGTAAGGCCGAGCAAGGCATCCTCGGGGACAGTGAAGCCTACTTTTTACTTTGAAACCATCTGAAGTGCTCTAGGAAAAGCTAAAAAAAGGCCCAAGGCTAATTAGGCCATCAACTCGCATTCCGAAATACCTGCTTTTACGAAAGGAAGAGTACCGTTTCTGAACAGTGGCATTATTCTCAATTCACGACAGTCCTGGATTAAAAAAACAAAAGTTTTAAGTTGTAGGACCTATTTCTACTTGTGCATGTATTTAAGAAGTTCAACTAGTAAGTTATTTGAGAATCCTCAAGAATTAGGGCAACCAAGGAAAAGGACATCATTTCAAGAGTGTGTAAGCATTCAACGACCACTCCAGAAACATTTTGGTAAAGAGAATGAACACCATTACAAAGTAGAAGCAAAAAAATGTTGAAAGCAAAGGTGCAATTAAGTGACAGAAAATCTTTAATAAACATTCTTAAAGACCTGTGTGTGTGTTTAATAAAACAGGTGTGGTTAGGAGCTAAGCCCAGGGGCCAGAATCTTGGGTTCCAATTCTGACTTGGCCACAGCAACCTCTCTCCGCTGTTTCCTCCTATTAACGTGGAGAAGAACAGTAGCACCTACAGGGCACGGGGACCCGGAGGAGAGCACGAGACGGTTCGGATAAAACCCTGAGCACGAGGTCTGCTCTACTGTGGTAAAGCGGTTATGGAACTAGATTTGGACTCATCCAAATGTGAAAACTGTAGGTGGAGATGTTTTGTTGGGTCCTGTCTCTAGCTGGGTAGGTAGCACATCTTTTTAAAAATTCGTATGTCTCCAAAAGTTAAAAGATAAAAACTCCAGTAGAAACCAAAAAACAAAAAAAAGAAATTTTTTTTTGCAAGATAGCCATCTCACAAAGTAGTCTGATTGTCTGCTGATAAGAGGTTAGAGTATGATGCATGTAAACTATGCGGTTATCAAAAATGATAATTTAGATAATATTTATTGACAAGGAAATATTCTAGGTTAGGTCAAAAAAGTATATTAGAAGCTATATGTATATTTTTGCATATAAAAATAAAGACAAAATCCACAAGAGATACACAATGAAAAGTTAAAAGCATTTCTCTCTAGATAGTGGGTTGTGGATAATTTTTAAAAATTCTATTGTGATACCCCCTAAAGCTTCTTTAATGATGAACATATACTGGTTTGTTGTCAGAAAAAAATCATAAAGCGATCTCTCTTAAAAAAGGTAATCTCTGCCCACCTGCTAGCAAAGCCGTATTGCACATTTTAGTTATTGTGCTCCAGCACAGTCCTGAATTGCTGGAATTGTGGTTCATTTACCAGAGTCACGAATAATTAATGGGAAGGCAGTTTTTACAGAAGCAACAGTTCAGCGTCCCCCAGACAGGCAGGAAACGAGCACGATGAGCACTCGAGGGCCTCCCACCCCCACACGTTACACACCCCTGCGCTTCTCTGACAGTATCCATCACAAAATACAAGGCCCATCAACACTTCTTTAGATGCTGACGGCCATTTCCTCCTGAAAGCATGTGCAGTCCCACATTCTAGTTGTAACAGTTGTGATTAGAGAGATGGGCAATTAGACACGGGAATGTGATACATGGCCGTCTGGGAAGTCTGCGGTCACTAGGGGCCTACATGATGGATTTATTAACCAAGTTTCTCTGCAGTCTGATCATCTCCTACTTTAGGAGTTTCTGCTTGGCTTCTATTTAAAAGCCACGCCAGGTGTCTGCACACTGGCAGGGGCTCAGCCCTTCCATTTGAAAACAGCCAGGCAGAAGCGGTCTGTGTTTCGGATTGAGAGGGTCTCTAAGTGGGCAGTACAGGCCAACGTGGGCAAATGCACGGGCTCCATGGTCTGAAATGACATGGTCCCAGAGCGCTCGAGGGAGGCCCAGGGCGCTCCCAGAACACTGGGCGACTTAAGAGCCAGAATGCCCACACCCTGTGGCAGACCTGACCCCAGGAAGCAGGCACACCAGTACCCTCATCTCCTGGCTGGGAGCGGTCACTGACAGAATGCCAGTACAGACTCAACTCAGCACTTTCTACTTCAGAGAGAGAAGCTGCCTCGAGGGAAGGAGGCCGACGGGCCTGTGATGGCTCGGCTCGGCCTGTCCTGCGCTCCCATGCCCTCCTCTGTCCCTGCCCAGCATCCGGGATAATGCCCTCTGGGGGCCACCCGATAGCCTCGCTTCATAACCTACAGCTGAAAACATTCACAACTCCATAGCCATGTGCTCGTGAACTTCTAAGAAGTCGTCATCTACCAAGATGGTTCTGGGCCAACGATGTAGGGAAATAAAATCTCACAACTTCCCACGCACACAGTCCTACCCAGCGCACTTTTCCTTTAAAGAGAAGGGGATATACATACGCAGGTCACTGCCGACGGTGGTGCTTCCATTTCTACGCTGACTGCAGATTTCAACAGCCTGCTGGCTGATAACCCGAAAGATACAGTGACCCAAATGCCAAACTGTCTTTTCACAATGATGAAACAGGATATGCTCCTTAAATGTTAGTCCTTGATGATCACGATCTAAACTGTATTTCCGACGCTGAGAAGAGGTGTTCACTTGCTTTAAAATATCTCTCCATATGGTTTGCCAAACAGATGAACCATTTCAACTAATTTAACTGATAGGGCTTCCTCTATCCATCTTGCAAACCTGCCTAATTATAGTGTAGGTTTCAGGGAAAGAAAGGTATTATTAACTGAAGCTCTGTACACTTTAATTTAGCCAAGCGTTTCCTTTATTGCTTACAAAAGGTAAAACGGCCAATTGTTTCATTAGTGCTAATAGAACGTATTTAGCTGAGCCCTTATGAGGCATCTGGGAAGATTATCACTTATAGGAAAAAGAGATCTTATCCTCATGACACAGGTGGAAGAACTGTGCCCAGTCCCAGTGACGTAATCCCCGACAGCTTCATAATTTAGTGTGGAAATCAAGCAAAAATGAGTCACCTTCTTTGACTTGCCCTTCTACAAAATGGGCCCACACTAATGATTTCCAAAGAGTTTAAATAGAAAATATTAAATATCTCTGGAATTATTAAAATAGTCTATCAATAGTCAGTTCAGTAACTGAAGTCACCGTGGCTGGGCATTTTAGTGATTACATATCCTCTGATGAACACTAATAGTTGTTTTTATTGGACACTTATGTCTATGGAATAACATAGCATGGGTGCCAATAATGCTATTTATTTGTTTATTTAATATTTATCTATTGAGAGAGAGAGAGAGAGAGAGAGAGAGAGAGAGAGAGAGAGAGAGAGAGACTGAATCTCAAGCAAGCTCCTTGCTGTCAGCGCAGAGCCTATGCGGGGTTCGACTTCATGAACCACAAGATCATGACCTGAACCAATGTCGGCGACTTAACCAACTGAGCCCCCCACTAATTTTAAAAGAAAATAAATTTAGTCTTTTAAGAAGGCATTTACCTAGATCCTCATTTCCTAAAACCTTTTTTTGATGGCTCAGCAGGTCCACCTACAGCTGCACGACCCTTTGATTCTCCATCTCGTGATCTGACAGTCCTGACGTAAGATCATTCAGTTCTTTAAGTCTCCTTTCTGTGAGCTTCCTGCGCTGTGCGGGACAAACGGGGCAAGTCTGCTGGTGGCATTTTGACTCCCACAAGTTCTTTCTGCTCACAATGGATCTTTATTACGTCAGGGCACGAGAGAATTCCCAGAATCCCGTACTCCACTTCTTTAGTGAACCATGCATTAGGTTCCGGAGAGGAGGAAAATTCTCACACGCCATCCCTCCGCCGTTAAGAAGGTGTGTCACTTACGCGATGCTGACGCCCAGATGAGGCTGAGAGGGCCGAGAGGCCTGCGCAGTGTGCGGCTGCCGTGTGAGCCATCTTAGGGCTCTTCTTTGCAACCAACTCTGGATCATACCATACAGACGGCCGGCAGTACATTAACCCAGTGGGAATGAATGAGAACGAATAGAGTAAAATATGAGGCGAGGCAACTGTCTTTCGGAGATTAGCTATCAGCTGGGGGAGGAGAGAAGAAGAAATCGGGGGAAGTAAACATCACTGTGTCTTACAAGGATTTTTCAAAGAACGGAACGCAGTTCAGTACTTTCTTGTTCTTACTAACCTTTACCTTTTAAAGGTTACAATTCTTCATTTGCATCGCTGTCACTGTTTCCGTGGTACAACTGTCTTTTGCTGCTGTTTTCCTCTCGTGTTCGACCCCTTGCTCCTACAGTGAGGTTAACTCAATCCTTGTTCAGGACACACTCTTTCAGGGCCCACTTTTATTTAGATACTTTTAATAATCAGCACCTGATGTGGCCACATCCTTGGGAATTAGCAATTTTGATTCTGAATGCCCAGATTTTCCATCTGAAGTCCCAAATTCTTAGAGTGGGTGTTTTGGCGTCTCCCGGTTGCTCTGATTCTGGTCAGGTCCGATGGCCGTTTGCGAGCCTGAGTCATTTTTCCTCCTGCTCCGCTACACGGGCAGGACGGTCAGCTCCAGTGATGCAGGCAGACGCTGCTCCTGCTGGCTGGGGGGACGGGGTGGGGGGTGAGACAGCAGCTACACTCGGGCCCCGAGATACGTTTCAGCAGGCTCTGCCCTGCTTTTCTAGGGCTCGGCCATCGCAATGTACGGTGTGCTAACGGGGACGGTCTGTTCTGTCTCTGCCCTAACATGGCCTCTGGGTCAGTCCTAGCTATCTGGGCAAGAAAATACTCCAAGACGGTTTTTAGTCATGAGAAGCTGAAAATGATCTATAAAAGTAGTAATTATGGTTATGATACACTAAGTTCAATGCACCAGGCTCACAGACAATCATGTAATTACTGAAACTATATCGTGCAAGATAGGCCCGATTATGGCCATTTTTTAAGGAACTAAGGCTCAAGGGAGCGACACACTTGCTTCACTTTGCAAGCGTTCAGTGATCAGCTAAATGCCAGTCTATTTCCGAAGGGCCTCGGGCCTCCCTGTGGTCCTCCTCCAATACCCGTGCGTGGTGTCTGGCACTAGGTCTCGTGGCAGCTCTGGGAGAAGGTATGAATCCTGGCTGCTCGCCGTGCGCTGTGGAGTGCTCCACCCGAGCGGCGGGTGCAGGCTGGAGCAGGAACGGGGCCGGTGGCGACGGCTGCTGCCTCACTCGTGCGCCAGGCGCTGGACGCCCGTGGTGAGGCCAGCGGTGCGGAGCGCCATCCGCGCCTCGCCTCCTCAAACCCCCACAACGGCCCTGTGGGGAGGGTACTTCCTCTCTTCCCAGCGCCACATGCGGCGAAACAAGAGCAGACAGCTTGGATGGTCTGCTGCATGCAGATCGCACCTCACCCTGGCATCTCCCTGCTGCGCGGTAGCTTCCTCTTTCCTTTCCAAGGAAGGAGGAGTTGTGCTAATACAGGTCTACAGTTTTCGACAGAAAAGACCTAGCCCTGGGCTCAGAGTTTCTTTTAGCTCACTCTAACAGCAGCCAGTGACAAGATATAACCACGGCGTAACCTCCGCTACCGGCAAGTGGACGGACAGACAAGCTCCAGTCATCTACGAACCCCGGCGACACGGCAGGGTAGGGATTAGCCCCCAGGTGCTGGATCCAGGCGGCCACAGTACGCAACTTTGGATAAGTTATGTATAGCTCCCTGTGCCTCACTCTCCTTATCTGCAAAATGGGAAAGCAGTACCGGCTCTATCAGGGTTGCTGTGAAGACAGTCCCGCTGTCGAGCTGCTCTCCAACAGAACTTACTGCGATAATGGAAACAGTCCACTCGCTGCTGTCCAATAGTCACCGGCCACACCGGGCACTTGAAATGCAGTTGGTACGTCTGAGAAACAATTTTTCCCTTTTATTTATTTTGATTTGAATTCAAATTTAAATAGCCACGTGATGGCCGGGGACAACCCTATCCGGCAGCAGAGACCTAAAGTAATTAGAACCACACCAAGAACTGGGTACTTGCTCCCACTCTTACCGCGATACCCAGAATCACGCGATACCCAGAATCACCCAGACAGGTGTCCTGGGCTCGCACGTGCACCATTATGGGGTCTGTGGGGCCTACTCTCGCTTTGCACCACAAGAATGACCTAACAGTTTAATCCCAACTGCCATTATCATCACACTATCCCATTTTGTGTCTTCCTAGCATTTATCTGTCTCCTATTACCAGCATGTAAACTGCAGGGGAACAGGGGCCGGTCTGTTCCCTGCTGTATCAGGAGCACCTAGGCTAGACAGTACCTCCCTCTGATCACCGAGCTGGCCCTTTGAGAAAGGGTGCCCTACAGTTGGAATTAGTGGTGCTCTCACCCAGTCTCTGGTCAGACACCCTCCCCCGTGAGGTGGTGTGTGTGTACTGGTGAGGTGAGAGGGTGTGGAAATATTTCTCCGACTGGCACGGGAATAAGGCAAAGGAGGGAAGGATGGCTGGTTCACGCATGCCTTTGCGGAGTCTCTCCAATAAAAAGACCAAAAAAAAACTTGAGCCACATAAAAATGAAATAAACTTTAATTTCGGTGGAAGGGAAAGTGTGGGCTTGTGCAGGATATTCCGTGGCGTTTGTGCCACACGGGATCTTGTTGAGGCAGCCGTTTACCCGTGAAGAAGTTATTTCTATTGTGAGCCAACCATGTCAGTCCCTGGTGCGGATGCCAGCACGGCATTGAACTCGGATGTGGCTGCGCCGCGTGCACACCAAGGGCTTAGTCCACACGGAAGGCGGTGGAGTCTGAAATTTGGAAATCAGGAAACGCTCACACCACGTTTTGATGAGCTCTTCCCGGTCCGTGGCAAAACGCGGAAAGCGTGGACAATGCAGCTGGTTTTCTATAAAGCTGACTTTATTCCAGCCAGAGGACAATCCTGTAGTTTCCTTGTCTAATATCCCAATTCAAAAGTGTACTGTTCTGTGACTCTAAAAGCCTGAGAACCACCCAAATCACCAAGAGCTTACGGTGAGCACCGGGAGCCGGCCCATCATCGCTGGTTTTGGGTTTTGTCCTCTGAAGCTGACACGGCCTATTAGAATAGGCTGAGCAACCCACCCTCCTCTTAAATGTGCACCTGCAGGTTAAACATGAAGCCAGCATATGCTCTAAGTGCCCACTGGGTACTGTCAGGCCTACTATTTCCTGGGGTTATGAGACTCAGCCCCTAAAGTACAAAGAAAACAAAGTCTAATGAAGACCTCGCGAGGTATATGCCAAGCACAGCGACCAGGGGAAGGGTAACCCATGAAGGTTCACCTACCACAGTGTCCGGAGCGCTTTCTTATTTACCTGCCTGTATCCCATACGAGGCCGTATCAGTCCCTGGGAGGCCAGGTCCCGGGCACCTGAGCATTCCCGGTACTGTCCGCGCTGCCAGGCATGTGGAGACGCTCAGTGAGCGCTGAGTGGAGCAGGGCTGCAGGGGCGGAGAAGGTTTGGTTTTAAAGAGGCAGCCACAAGGGCTGAGCCTTGAAGAGGGGCGGGGTTCACGCAGGAGGGGGCATTTCTGGTGATGTGAACGTGCAGTTTTAGCTTGTAGCGGCAGTGAGGCCATGTCGGACATGGAAAGAACTTTCTGGGGAGTGGTGGAAAATAAGGTTAGGTAGAAAAGCCAGGATCAGATTTCAGTCGCTTATCAAAAGCCTGTCAGAAAATTGGAGATTGAAGAGAAAGAAAATGGGGGAGGGAAAACAGATTTTACCTAATAGAGGCAAAACCTGTACTAAAGAGCGTTTAGTCCAGCGGGGCTGTTGCAGGGTTGTGAAGGCAAGAGCCCTGACGGCGCGCCCTCCCGCTCTGGGGAAATAGTGTCGCACGGAAGCACCTGCACGGAGCGTTCACGCCTCGCTACGCCCTCCATACACACTCCGAGGAAGAGACACGGTTGTCCTCATCTTCCACATTAACAAGCTTCGACGGGTTCAAGAAGTTCCTTAAAGTCACAGCTAGCGAGTGGCAGGACTGGCTTCCTCCCACGCCCTGCTGACTCCGAGGCCACGCGCTCGGCCGTGGACTCTGCTGCTCTGCCCAGAAGAGGGCGGCGACGGACGAAGCTTCAGAGCGCAAGCCCTGCAGAGGCAGAACATCACTTGCCATTCGTTCCATCCGTTCAAAGTCCTCTTCCGCCCGGCGCTTTCCCCATATTTTAAGTTTAAGCTTCTCAGGTCTACTCTTCCTTTTTTTTTTTTTTGCTTGGGGCTAACTAGACTCCAGTGCTTATTTTTGAGGATGCTCCTCATGAAAAAAAAAAAAATCCCAGAAGAGAAAATGTTTTTCATAATAAACGTTTCTCCTAAAGCTGCAGGAAAGCAGACGCGTCTCAGCGTCTGGGTTAAAGAACTACAATCTTACTCTGCTCTCCCATCTGGAAAGGCGTACTGCTGTTTCACTACCAAGCAAGTATTTTAAGACAACTGGACTTTAGAGAAGGTTGCTAATTCACTTCAAATGTAACTTTTCATTTCTAAAAGTTTGCTTTTCTAATTGGTTGTCTCACTGATAATTCTTGTTTTAATAATACAATTTAAAGTGACATTTCTTTTTTCGGAGGGGAGGGGCAGCCGGAGAGGGACAGAGAATCTTAAGCCTGCTCCATGCTCACTGCAGGCCCGACTTGGGGCTTGATCTCCCAACAATGAGATCATGACCTGAGCTGAAACTGAGTCGGACGCTTAATTGACTGAGCCACCCTGGTGCCCCTAAAGTGACATTTCTTATGTGAAGATATAGAAACCTTTAAGGTCTTGGTTAGTTAGAGAGAGGCCTGGGATTTCTCTCTTTCTACAGAAGAGAGGGAGACGCTGACAAACTCCTTATCCGGATGGAGTTTGGGTGCACCCATCCAAATCAGCCTTCGGTGCCACCCCCAGATAGCTGAACTGAATGGGGAGTAGAGAGAAAAGATGCCTCCTTGCTGAGGTGAGTACAGCCCAGTAGAGGGTGGGAGAGGTGATGCCTGTTTGGGTCCTGGTGAAGAGCTGGACTGCCTCTACAATCTGGCTCTAGCCTGCTCTCCGGAAGAACTTCCCTCTGAGAATCTACACAGTCATTGCCTTATGGCTGATACGCGTATGTATACATACATAGATGTATATATATATATACACACACATACACACGTATATACACATGCACATATATGCATATATATATGTTTGTGGTTGTTCAAAGAATAGATGGAACTCATGTGTAAATGTTATGATCTGAGACAACTGTGAGCAGTAAGAATTTAAGGAAGGACACGGGGGAGTTCATCCTCTTGATGAACTCCATATGAGAGTCTGACCCAGGGAAACAGTGGGTGGTTCTCGTCCAGGCACTTGTGTCCCCGGGGTGGACACTGGGGCTGTCATGAGGTAAGGGGCACATCTGGCATCCGGTGGGTAGAGGCCAGGGATGCTGTGACACGGCCCACGGTGCCCAGGACGGCCCTCGCAACAACAACGGCAGCCCTGCAGCTACAAACCCTGGGCTCCAGTCCATCTAATTGGAGGCAGGCCTCTTTTCTTTGGCCTTGAGGTTGCCTCCGCTCTCCTCCGGTTTCCCGATTGCCAGTAAACTGTGGGTGGATGGAGCTCTTGGGAGAGACAAGCTCCAGCCACATGAGGCGTTCTCCCTGTAATACGATGCTGACCCTGGAGGAAAAGGCAGCTGCGGTGCAAGACTACGAGGGCATCTGTGTGCGACAGCTTCTTCCTTGCATCGTGAGCTCCTGGGGAGGCGGGTGTGCACAATGGCGCCGCTCACCGCCTCGCCGTGCTGGTCAGAAGATGTGCGTGTTCATTCTTTTGCTTGGAAGGAAACGGCTGCACATAAACTCCAGTTTGTCTAAGAACGTAACGAGGTTCTTCTCTTTAAGTGTAAGATGCTGTTTTTTCCCTTACGAATGCTTAAGTGAACCGAGAAGTGGAGGGGGTGAGTGCGAGAGAGGGTGAGTGTGGAACCCCACGCAGGGCTCCAGGATCACGGTTATGAAAGTGAGGTTTCTAGAGATGCTAAATGGATGGATCAAGGCTGACCGATATGCACTTTCCATGGAAGTACTTTGATCTAGAACTGCTTGTGAATCTCTAGGAAATTTTGATGATTAAAGGCTTTAACATTTCTTGAATGCCACGAAATTCCTGTTTTTGAGACCACTAAATACTTACATAAATCTTCAAGGATTTTTAAGACTGCCAAGAAATTTATAAAATCTTGCCAAAACTCCTAATATTTTACGTGTACTAGCACTTTAAGAAAAGCTTTCCAGGCTGGGAAAAATGAAAGATCAGGCTCCATGATCACCAGGCTCTTTTTATGATCATGCTGTTCATAAAAAGAGCCATAATTTAAACTTTGTTATTTATATAAATGTATTGGAGAAATTACATAAATTAGTGTTGAGCTGGTAAATCTTAAAATGTTTTTCTACTTGAAAAAGGTTTCTCCCAAAGTGAAAACAATCAGGTTTTAAAAAAATCCAAGTTTAGAAATAAAATTTAAAGATACAAGTACAAATCAAAAACCTATCTCTTCTAAAAAAAAAAAAAACAGGTATTTCAATATAACGTGGAAGGTAGCATAAAAGAATTAAGTTATTTAAGTGCCCTCAGGACTCCTGAAGCAAATCCTCTGATGGTTTTGTGGACTTGGAGGTGTAAAGGAAGGGCCTATCTCCCTGGGAGGGGGCACATAAAAGTGTTGCACTTCATTCTTTCAACAAAGCAAGCTCCTTTCTCTGAGCACCTCTGAGCCAGGCACTGGGGGGGGGGGGGGACATCTGGAATACCCCAATGAATAGAACATTACAAATTCTGCTATCACGGAGTTGACCTGTGGGAGTGGGGAGGCACAGACAACCCTACACACATTAATTCATACCCAAAAGTAGGATATTTGCACAAAGTCTAAATTAAATTGTACTTCATAAATCTCTTACACTTGCCTTACAAATAGGCTCGTGGTCACCACACCATCATTTAAGCGTAGGTGAATCTAAACATAAGCATACAACTGGTAAGTGAACCACGTCTTGAGAAACTACTATAATTTGCTTTTTAAAAATCTTAGATGATATTACATATTACATGAACTTATGAAGTTATTCAACTTCTATCAGCTAAGTAATGTTTTAAGACACTGTATTTCTTCTGACAAATTATTAGTCAACAATTGCACTATTCTTTGATGTAAATTGTCTGTATTTTCTAAAATCCCTACTTCCTTTTGGACCAGAAGAGCGCTGAGGTAGTTAATATTCTATACTTACATAAAGATGTAGAACCAGACCTTATCACCTCACGACTCCCATGGGTCACCTGCTAGGTGTTTTTGAGCACTTGCTCTTAAAGCTCGAATCACGAGTAAAACAAGCCGATGTATTAAGGACATCTGGTATGTTTGACAACATTTACAAACCACAATTTTAAATCTCTACTATACTATAATTTAAATAAACTGTTTGGAATGACTCTGTGTATCAGATATATTAAAGTAGATGAATAGAAACAATTGTACAATTGGGGAGACAAGATTAATAGCCTGTCGACAAGAAAGTTAGTCTCTGGATGCAATCTGTTCTCAGCAAAGAAGAATCTTTATTCAACTCTGCCTCTGCACACTCTGTCCAGAAGACAAATGCATTGTCCTCACTGGAATATGCAATCCCGCTTGTCTTTCTCACTCTTTTCTGACTCTCATTCTGACTACGGACAGTTGTGAAAACAGTGAGGCCTCCTCGCTTTAGGAGGAACTCATTTCTAATGGTGCTGGTGTTACCCTCTATCGGGGGCTGTTTAGAGCAACCTTTCTTTTGGTGAATAGTGTGATCACAGCTATCCGTTGCCAGTCATCCTTTTCGGACTGACCAGGTTTCTTCTGGAAGCTCTTCCCCATGCTGCCCCCATCCCAGACCAGGCTCCCACAGTGAAAGGGCCTCGAGTCTGGCAGGGAGTACTTCCAGCCAGACCATCCCCAAGACAGCTCCTTGATAGCTCCAGAGGACTTAGTTTCCTCATCTTGCTCTGTGCCCCATAGTCTGGTACATACAGGGAGGAGGATGCCAGGGATACTGAGACATGAATGGTATGCTCCAAATTTTCCACTGCGGCTCAACAGTGTTTTATGAGCCATCCTATTTGCCAGGCTCACATTGTGGGAGTAAAAGGGGTGGGAGAGAAGAACCATAAAGACAAAGAGGGGACTTATCTGTCCCTTTGGGGTGAATGGCATCTGTAAACATATATTCAAATTAGTTATATTCAAATGAGAAAAATGGTTTTAACGTAACCATTTTAACAATTTCACGGATGTAGAAGATACCCACATACAAAGGCTGTCACGGTGACTGTCAAAAGGACTTCTGAAATAGTCTATGTACGGAGATTTGGCATATTAAGTGTGTCTGGAACAGGAGAGCACAATTCACAGGTCAGATTGTAAAAAAAAAAAGTTCTAACATGCCCTACACACTCATCAAGGCCCTCGCTGTATGACCCGGAATCAGAAGAGGTAGTGAATTATCTAGATGAAACTGAGAAAAATAATCTGGCGGATTTTGCAGAAACTGGATGGAAGTGGCTAGACAGATGTCCTACCTATGGACTGTGAACAGAAGACTTGTAACAAACAAAAACCTGGGACCTTCACCTAAAAAACTGAGTAGGCTCACAAGACTTCTGGTTACTACCCAAAGGCGAAACCTGAGTGTGCCGGTGGTGCAGGGTTCCTTCTACCCGTGGACAGCGCTGACGATGCGTGTCCACGTGCTTCAGTTGCAGGAAGCCTAGATGACTAGGTTCATTTATATCAGGGTTCGTCAGTCCATGACATCACTTCGACTCTCCTGTAGAGACCTGGGAGTTCTGCAGGTTACTGACACTAAACAGGAACTCGCGGCAACTCAGCTAGGAAGACAGTGGCTCAACTGTTTAACACTTTCTAACTGCGCTCAGTGTGCCTTCAAGGCCAGGGATGGGTAATCCGCTTCCGGCTTGACCTTCAGACGTGATGATAACCTGCACAGGAAGGCCTTGGTGGTGTCCCAAACTTCCTTTGAAAGGCACTCTAACCACAGCCTGCCGGCGGGTAGAATTCAGTGCACTGTTCTAGAATTACCCAGGGACTGCCCCAAACTGCTCTGAGTCCCATCCTACAACCATGGATGAGACTTGAGAACACCTCCACACAGACAGCATTCAACCCACTTGTCTCCAAAAAAGGTCTCATCTCTGGCTTTACTTGTTCCAACTTCGATTTGTTTCCTCCTAAAAAAATAGCCTTCGCCTTCAACAAGGTTTGGCTTTACTCGTCTCCGGACCAGGTCCTAATACCATAACCTCACTAATACTCATAAACCTTTCTTTCCGTCAAAAACTGACTTGACCACTTTCTTGATAGGAAGGAATTCTGCAAATTGACACCCATCCCAGAGGCTGAGGAGGATTATGTATCCTTTCTCCCAATCAAAGAAGACCGTGTCCGTCCCCCACCCCCCCCACCCCCCCCCACCGCTGCCGGTGCAGCGCAATAGGGCATGTCAGTGAGCAAGCCCCTTATTGGCTAAACTTTCTGGTCTGGTCACCAGGACAGGAACCAAGAGATAAAGATGATTCACTGCTGAAGACAAAGACTGACCCCTCCTTGTAAAGGCTAGGCCATACCTAGACGTCCCTGCTATACATTTGTCTACGGGAACATAAAAGTGAAAAACCAAACAAGTTATCAACGTGCAAAACAAAATCTTTCTAAAAGCTGGATCTGCTCCCACATGCCAGACGCCGCCGAAGAGGAAGTAACATCAGTATCTTTCACCTGGCTGACAGGTGTGGTGGTTGGGAGAAAGGAGCTAAAAGAGCCTTCTTCGCTGTCCAGAGTATGGCCTGAGCCTAACTACCTATACCTCTCATCCTGAGAACACTAGATTAGAAGTCAAGAGAACAACATGGTGGCCTTGGGTCACTGTGCTACCCAATGATGGGACTGTAACTGGGGGAACCAGTGTTTTTATGAATGCTCTACATTACACTAAACAGAGAGCCTCTTCGGGGTATAAAGCCACTTACTGCCAGGTGAAATGTGCGACTTCAAGAAAAACAGAACTGTACAGGAATACTTAAGCAACGTTACACAAGAAATGGGGCTTAAAAGGATGTCTCCTAAATCCGCTTACCTGTATACTAAATGAAAATGGCATTTAAAATGGTGCATTTAAATCTTGGAAGGAAATGTGAAGAGCAACAGTAGTGGATCCTATGCGGGTCTAAATTTCATCTTAAATGTCGCCAAGGAGGTGACAAAGGACAATTATAGTGGCAGAGTCCTATATGGCTCAAACTCCAGTTATTAAAAGTGCTCTTCTGTCTTTTCCGCTCCCCTATTGTCAGCTTTAACCCCCCGGGCTTGCTCTTTGGTTGGATCCTAACCGAGGGAATTCCACTGTTCAGTGCTGAGAATTTGGCTTGTAGAAAGACTCTTGAAAAAAGGAGAAAACATATTCCCTCTTCCTCCACAGCTACAGATGAGTAGACACTTCTTCCTTCATAAAGTGAGTTCTGAGAAAGTGGTAAACTGGGAATAATCCCAAGTATGTGTATCTCAGTCTGCTCTCCAGTGCGGAGACCTGCATAAAATATACAGACTCCCCTATTTTCTAACTTAGTTTTTAGACAGCTGGGTGACGGCTTCAGCAACTGTGGTGAGGAGCTCTAAAATGCAACTCCGACCTCGAAAAAGGCTGTTTTCTAACTAGCTGCCTTACTTCTTACTTGGTAATTTGTCGTCCTGGTCGTAATATTTAAAGTGGCATCTGTGATTTTTTTTCCTAAAGTAATGAGTACGTGTAAGGCTTTCTGACTTGTTTGGTTGGCCAGAGAACTTGATACTCTTTTCCCTTCATGCATGCTTTCATGCATAAAGCATAAATAAATAACGTATTCTGTGTTTAAAGTTCGAGTCTTTGTCTTGTTTAAATGATCATACCCAAATTCAGCTGTGGATAAACAGGCACAAAAAGCATGAGACAAACTCATCTGCTAAAGAAGAGAAAAACTAATTTTTAAAAGTTTTTTTTTCAAAGATTAAGCACACAGATAACATTAATTCAGAATTGCTTTTCCCTCTAGCTTCTTCCTCAACCAGAGAGGTCAGACGCTGGTTTAACTCAATCAGCCTCGTTAGCATTACGCTCCACCTAAATCCTTGCGCAGAGAACATTAGCTCGGATATGCTGGTATTCACAGGAATCTCTGCTCTGCTCCTTGGCCACAGACAGAGTCCCGGCTCCACCAACTCACTTAATACACGGGTCGTTATTGACGGCCAAAAGCATCTTCTTTCTTATGGGTAGGCCATCATCCCAGTTGTTGATAGATTACCATTCCCAGGATTGGCTTAGCACAAATAAGGAGCATCTTTTTCTTTTTCAAACACAAAGCTCAAATTCACCTAATCTTTTCAGTGCATTCTATTTCTCCTCAGCTGTGTTTTACCTTCAGCTGCCAACATGTATTTAAAAACAACACAGACTACTGGAAGAATGTCCAGTGCAACTTCCCGTAGGTGGATATGACTGGATTTTTTTGCTGTGAAATTTGAGTCATGTTTGAGTAATGAAATAAACATGAACTAAAATGCAGAGCAAGCACAAGAATCAGCCCTTAATCAGTATCTTTTAAAAAATAATTTCAGCTGAGAAGAAAATCTGTTCACCTTCACGACCTGCTGACTCGGACAAGAATGACTGACATCATCCCGTATTTTAAAAAGAGCTTTAAGAAAGAATAAAACTCTCCTGCTTGTCTTCATAGAAATGGGTAATTTTCCTTTTAATTAAATGTTTATTATAGAAAATAAAAGCCGAAGGAAGAAATACAAATCACATATAATTAAAAAGAGTCTTCTAAAAGTCTTTTGAACGTGAGAGTGCCTTATTACCTGTAAAGCCCCATGCACAGGCTAAGTAGGACCACCGTCGCCTCTGATACCAGGCTGGCCTCCACCCAGTACAAATCTTCCAAGGGCTCGGGGACGTTCTGGGGAGTCATTATGCCCACAGCTGCAGATGTCAGCATAAAACGGTAAGAAAGAGCCACGAGCCTTTCAATCCACTGCCTCTGGAACCCTAGACGCCCCCCTCGGGCGCCCCTCCCACACCCGGGGTGCCATCTCTCAGCGGCCATTCCTGCCCTGCTGGGAACCAGCTTATCTGGCAACTGCGGAGAAGGAGCAGCCCCTTCTTTCCACGGCTGGAGGTTCTAATCATAAGTAAGCAACTGTGGCTTTTACGTCCCAAGGAAATCTGTCTTCCTGTAAGTACTCCTCAGTCCCTTCGGTACTTGGGAATTACTCTAAACAGAACAAGCACTCCCTTTGCTGCACTACAGACCTTAGACATCTGAAGACAATTAGGATACGTTCACTCCTCTGCCCAAACCTTTCTGCAGGTTCAAACATCAAAGCTGGAGATGTGAAAATTGACGTTGTTAAGGTAGCGCCTACCTAACTAGTCTGGAATGTCGATCTGAGGCCAACATTTATCGCAGCTGTGGTGCGTGAAGCACATAGAGGCACCTAGTTGATGACGTTTAAGGACATCCAATTCAGCGCATATAATTAATCTTAGTTAAAAAACGTGTGCCCACTGTGTATCAGGAACTTCTTACGGCTGACCTTGTTCCGGGTAGAAGAAAAAGGTCCGCATCTTTTCTTGTTAGAAATATGAGAAAATGCTTTACAAGCATTTCTTAAAAGCATCAACATTGTTAACATCAGTATTGTTGCAAACGTCCTCCGCCACTTAAGTAATGCCATTAAAATGAATTTATCCAACGAATCGCAGATGAAAAGAGTTAAGAACCCAAACGATCTTCTGTTGCCAGTAAAGGGATTTGTTTGTTGTTGTTTTTTTTAAAGAATTAACAATATTTTCCAAGAGACCTGTTAGACTGATGTATTTACACGTACTACTGTAAAAATCTGATATGCAAGAAGAGTTGTTTTGTACTCTGGATTGTAAATATAAACTAAATTCACTGAGTAATTATAACTTGATGCAGAGAAACAATACAACTATTTTAAGGTGTTTCAGTAGTGTGTGTATACATGTAAACCCACATATACACACTTGTATAGATGTCACAAGTCTTAAAACCTTTTCCAAAAAATATTTCACGTAAAATGAACATTTAGCCAAAAGAAATACACAAATTCAAAACATCTTTGGGGATAAAAGTCCCTTCAAATGTTAGTATCTTTTTCCTTACAATTCAACAGCAAGAAAAATGCGGACAAAATCTTGACGGTGTAAAAAAAAAAAAAAGGCCCCCATTTACTAAAACAATAACAATGCTCTTTATATAAATCTCAAACCCAAAAATCTTAAAAAAGAACCTGGCAATTCTACCTTTAACACTCTTACAGGTAGGTTTCTGGAAATGCGTAATGTAATAAAGTAGCACGGTCGCGGAGCTTGTATTTTGCAAGAAGACCTATTACAGCAACCTAAATTACGGAGCACGATTGTATCTCGTCTTAGGTCACCTCATTTTCATTATGGGAATAAATCATACTGCTAACTACCAAAGCCTGAAATTAAATAATAGAGGTCAGCAGGAACTCGTAAGTTACATCAACTCGAGTAACTCGCTGTAGCCAACGGCAGCTCCGTAGTCGAGCCTGGAGCAATACTGCATATTTGCATTATGCTCAATTTCATCAATTACAAGCAAATCGTTATTTAGGACAATCTAAAGCCCACATCAAAGCTTCAGAAAAGCGCCGTGAGGTCGAGGACTTCCGTAAAGGATTATCGGAACGAGAGACAATCTAACTAACTTATCGGGGAGGGTCTCTAACGTCCACAGTGTGGTAAAACGCATTTAAAAGGCGCTGTGGATTCAGGCGGCCGCCTCCCCACGGCATCCCAGACAAAGCAGGGCCAGGCCCTCGGGCGCTCCCGGTGCACCTGCAATGCGGATCCCTCACCCTACAATCCCACCCCGGGGCTGGCCGGAGCAGCCCCTGGGCCGGCCAATCCTGCCCCCTCGGATCGGCCTGGGTGCGCGGTGCAGACGGTCCGCAGCCCGGGCTGGGGCCCTGGCAAGGGCATCCCCCTCCCCATAACGGGCTGGAAGACGCCGCACGCAGCCGGCGCGGGAGTCGCTGCGCCTCGTTTCTGCCCTCCTTTCCACCTTATCGTGTCCCCCGCACGGCCACCCCCCCCCCGCCAGTTGTTTCCGCGAGGAGACACCCTTCCCGGCCGGCGAGCCCTGGGGGTGAGACGGGAGGACCCCTTCCCCCCGCGGCGAGGGCTTTTAAAACAACCTACATAAATTCCTGTCCCGACAGGTGCCCCCGCCCCCCAGTCGGCGCCGGCAGAGCCTCCCCCGAGGTACCGCCAGGTGAGCGGGGCTGGACTCGGTCACACCTTGGGCCCCGCCTCACCTGCGGGCGCGGCCGTCGCGGTCCTTCAGGCGGCTCCCCCCCTCAGCGCGGTCCTCCTGGCGGGCGGCTGCGGGGGCTGGCGGCCCATGGGCGGGGCGGCGGGCGGGGCTGGCTCCCGGCTTCGGCCCTGCCCCGGCCGGGCGGCCGAGGGAGGTCAGTGGGCGCCGCCCGCCGAACGCATCTCGCCGGCTCCCACCCGAGCGCTCGCCGCAGTGCACTCTGGGAGCGGGGGCCGAGGCGACGAGGCCAGGCCGCGCTGACCGGGCGGACGGCTGAGGCGCCGGCGCGGCGGCGGGTCTGTCTGTGGGACAGGGAAGGGGGGGCCGCTCGATACTCACTTCGCGGGGAGGGGGCGATGCCCCCCTCCCCCCAGCTGTGGTGGGGCAGGGGACGGGACGGAGGGGCAGGGAGGGTCTGGCCGGTGGGACGCAGGCGCAGAGCTCAGGTGCGGCCGCACTGCGGTTGCCCAGGGTAACGCGGGCCCGGGTGGGGCGGGGAAGGAGGAGCGAGCGGGCGAGCGGGAGCGCGCGCGCAGGGCCGGGGTTGCGGGGGTGGGTACCCGGGACCAGCCTGGGATTGGGGGGAGGGCGCGCGCGGGCGGCCGACGGGGGCGGAGGCGAGGGGGGTTGCCGGGGCGAGGGCCGGACGGTGCGCATGCGTGCGGCCCCCGCTCCCCCGGGGCTTGTCGGCCCCGTGCGTGCGCACGCGCGCTGTCCCCCGGAGGCGTCTGGGTGTGCGGAGCGCGCGCGCGCGGCTCGGAGGCGCACCTGTGAGGTGTCCCTTGAGGAGAGGGAGGGTGGGTGCGCGGAGCCCGCGGCCTGGGGCGCTTCAACCCCTCACTTGGAGTGAGTTGTCGGGCGGTCGGGCTGCAGTCTATTTCTTTTCGGGAACGAGGCGGGGGCGGGGGGGGCGAGAGGGGAGCGGGCTCTGGGTTGGAGGGAGGATGAGTGGGTTAAAGAAAAGAAAAACAACCCATCACTTAAGATGGGCCTCGGGCCGCGGCCGGCCCCTGGGCGTCGGTGGGAGAGGTCAGAGCGGTTCCCCCTCCCCCGCCCCCCGCCGCAGCCGGGCGGCGCGGCGGCCACCGGGCAGGCCCCGCGGAGGGCAGCCGTGGCCGCGGGGCCTCGGCGGGCCGGCGTGGGCCCCGCAGTGCCGGCAGCGGAGAGCGGGGGTCACAGATGGCGGCCGGGGCGCGCGGCGAGGGCTGGGCAGCGGCGGGGGCGAGGCCGGGCGGAGGCCCCGCGGGAGCCGGACTCCCGAGCCGGGCTCCATTGTTGTCGGAGCCGAGGGAAGGGGGAGCGAGGCCGCTTTAGAAGCCGGTGGAGCCGCGCCTTGGAGCCTTTCCAGGCGGGTCCCGGGAGAGGCGGTAATGGCCGCGCCGAGGGATCGGGGGAGCCGGGCCGCGCCGCCCAGGAGCCCGGCCGCGCGGTGCGAGGTCGCGTGTGTGTGTTTTTTAGAGCGCCCCGCGTCCCAGCAGAGCCGGCCGAGCGCCCTGCCCAGGTGATGAGGGAGCCTTCGCGCCCCCAGCGCAGGACGCCGCTGCCGCCGGACGCCTCCATTGTTTGACCACAACAAGGGCCGGATTCCCAGCCAGGTAAACCGGACGGCCGCGCAGCCGAGCTCCCTCTCCGCTCCCGCGCGCGGAGGGAACCCTCCTCTCCGCTTGCGGGACTTGACTTCGGGGTGCCTCCCGCCCCCCGCTCCTGGGTCGCTCAGTACCTCCACCTCCCAGGCAGTTTCCCACCCGGATTAACCTTCCCGCACCTCTCTGCCAAGTCCCCTCTCCTTTCCCTCAAAACTCCGCTCCTTTGTGAGACCTTCCTGGCCGAGCTCTAACGACTAAAAATCTCTCTAGGAGGAGCCTGCCCCGCACTCTGCCAGTTGCTAGTTTGTTTGTCGGTTGTCTGACTGCAACAAAGGAGGCCAGGTAGTCGTAAAAAAGATAATTTTGAGTTACCGCTCTTTTGGGACGAACGTTCTGTGACATTGAGGCAGATCGTTGTTGGAGCAGGGTGGAACCGTTTTCTCGTCGCTGCTGCGTTTTGTCTTCTCTTGTGGAGAGGCCCCTGCTTCCTTCGCGGAGGCACGGCTTTTAGAGCTGAGGAGGGACCTTTCTGTTCAGCCCACGGGTTAATTTAAATTTTAAAAATTAGTGTTGAGTAGGTAAAGCACCGCATTTCCTTTGTACAGATGGACATGTCACAGACATGGCTGAAGGCTTTCCCTGCTGATCCCGGTCTCCAGAGGTGGTAACGAGTTTACCTTCGGTGTGTAGCCTTCTAGATCTTTTAAAACGTTTTTCCGTGTGCCTACTCGGATCACCTTTGTTTTAGCAAGGACTGGCGCGCGCTCCTTTCAGTTTCAGCCCACGGTGCGTTACCTCGTTTGGAAGAACTGCTGCATCACCTTCCGGAGTCTGGATGTGCCAGAGTTTATTTAGCTGTTTCCCAGATCGATGGCAATTTAAAGGTTACCTTTACGTTGAAAACAGCTCTTTTGGTGGTGAAAAGTGAGATTTCTCTGGTGAAATGAAATTTTAGCGGAGGGAGCACAAAGGGACACGAATTACCGAGAGGAGGCCTTGAGGATGGAAGTTCTCTTTGGTTAAGAGATTTACATGTGGGACCTCTGCCCCTCCCCCGAGTAATTATGACTCTACTTTCAGGTCCTGTGACCTTGAGGAGGACAGTCACTCTAAGCCTCCGGTTCTTTTTCTATAAATGCTGATGATATTACCTGCTGTGTCTGCTCCACAGAGTTCAGTGACATGATGCATGTGAAAGTGCTTTGCAGGGTGTAAACTAGTGTATAAATGCTGATTTTATTAGCTTTTGTGATCCAAAAGGATTTTTTTATTTGCAGCATAGTTTATGTATTTCTTGACCAGATGTGTCTATTGCAGAGCTCGCCAACTTTGCTTTTTAGTTTGTGATTTTGCTGTAATTTTTTTTATCACGTACCCTTAGCACGTTAGACTTCTTGAAGAATAGTTTACAAAGCACATTTTTTCATAGTGGTTTACACGCTCTAAGAACTGAGACCTATAAACTAGATGACTGTGAATAAAGTATCAGCAAAGAACACTGCATAAAACAAACTCTCACGTGTAAGCAAAACTTATTTCCTAGTGATATAAATTTGTGCATGTATTTTCCTGTGGCGGCATCAGATTATGTCTTTGGGGTAAAATGGATTCTAACTGAATTTGCCGGCGGTATCAGAAAGACTTTTAACAGTTGAAATATTGATTGAATGATGTGATGGGTATTATTTTAAGATGTAAGAGATTCAGTTAGAGGCTTTGTAGGTATTTTTATGTCAGTCAAATATATATGAATGCTTGTAGTATGCCCAGCAAAATCAATTTGTTCCCGTTCTCTTGGAGGTTATAATCTATGGGGGTGGAGGGAACCAGAGCGTAAGCAACCACACAGCTGCACATGCAATCACAAATGGTGGTATCTGTTAGGAAAGTTAAGTAGTACCGGTTAGGAGAGAGTATGAAAGGGGAATAAATTTTAGATTGTGGAAAGAAGGCCCAGGAAAGACTTCTTTGCAAACATAAGATTTGAGCTGAGATCTGAAGGGTGAGTAGGTGTTAGTGTAGAGTGAAGTGGGGGATAATTTTCCAGGCAGGGGAATGGCATGTGGGAAGGCCCTGCAGGGGGAGAGAGCTTTGCCCATTCCAGACACCGAAAGAATGGCTTGTGGACAGATTCTGGTGGGCGAGGGGGAAGTGTGGCTAGGCAGGGGGCCAGATCATGTAGGGTCTTGTAGGACAGGTTAAGGATGTTTTATTTTATTCTGAGCGAAATGGGAAACCATTGCAAGGGTTGGGTTTGAAGCAGGGGAATGACATAATCAGGTTTGCATTTTTAAACAGCCACTCCAGCTGCTACATGCAGGAGGTGGAGGTGGTGGGGAGAGTGGAAGTGGGGGAGATGAGGTAGGCCATCTTAGACGTCTGTCTGGAAGGGAGGTGATCTTTCCCTTGGAGTTCATAGTGAATTCAGACTGCCACTGAACTATGGCCAGAATAGATACTTGGTTAAAAAAATCCGTGTTTCTTATTTTTCAAAAGTAGGCCCTTTTTCATGCTAAAGTACACATAAATATTAAACTAGTTATCCACGTCATACTTAATAGAAAGTTGTTAGAGTCAAATTAAAAATTAGGATATTATTTAACAGCTATTTACAAGTTTTATCAAAGCAGTAATGCATGAAATAAGAGCGAGGTAAGGGTCCAAAATGAAAAGAAGGGAAGTATTTGTAGATGCTATTGGGTGTGAAAATGAGAATAACAAAGACAAAGGGAAATTGAGGAAGTGACTGGGTACACAGTGCATATATAAAATTTATAGTTTTCTGAATACCAAAAATAACCTGGCAGAAACTAAAATGGAAAAGAAAAAAAAAATGTCAACCAAAAACAGGCTCTGATCACAATGCAACAAAATATGTAAGACATGGAAGTCCAGCCTTAGAAAGACAAGGGCAGTCTACATAGGAGAGACGGTAAAACATCCTGAAAGATGTGAGAGAATGTCTTAAATGAAGAAACAGGCTGTATTCCTGGATGCGATGTTTAAACATTATAGAGCTACCCATTTGGGGATAAAGTGGGCAGAATAATCATGAGTAATGAGGTAGGACAAGTCCTGTCTGATATTACGTGTGCTTATAAAGCCACGTTCTAAACGGCGTCATGCTGGCTTTATAATATCTGTATCTTTATAATATCTGGAACCTATCCAGCACCCCAAAAATATATATGGGTGTGTAGGAAATGATAAATCATCATGAATGCCCCCTAAATCATGAAGAAAATGTGGAAATATTTCCAAATATTAAACATTTGGAAAAAAGGATCTGTATGCCGAGGTGGGCAAAGACTTTGCAATCGAACAGACTTGAACTAGAGTCTTTTTTTTAAAGACCCAAGGATTTTTTTGTGTGTTTATTTTTGAGAGAGAGAGAGAGAGCTCCAGCAGGGGAGGGGCAGAGAGGGGGCGGGACCAGAGGATCTGAAGCCGACTGTGTGCTGACAGCACAACTCCCGAACTGTGAGATCATGACCTGAGCTGAAGTTGAACACTTAACCGCTTAACTGACTGAGCCACCCAGGCGCCCCTGAGCTAAAGTCTTCTAAGTGAAGAAAATAATATTTGCTGTGCAGGTGTCGTGAGGGGAAGAGGTCTAGGTCCTGGCACCTCTGGGGCACTCATATTTGTGAGTAGTTAAAAATCAGTGTGTTACACTACAAAATATTTAAAACTTATATAAGAAGAGAAAGAAAACAAAATCTTAGGATTAGAAGCCAAACTACAAAGTAGGAAAATATTTGTTACAAACATAAGTGAAGACTTCATGCTTTCAGCATGTAAAGAACTCACACGGATCAATGAGGAAAATAATAGAAGTCCGCACACAAGTGGTTGCAGGATGTGGACAGACAGTTCACTGGATAGAAGTATAATTTGTTAAAGATGTGGAAAGATGTGTACTGTCACTAACAACCAAATAGTTTGTTATGAGTCCTATAGAAAAGTTAGATTTTATTCTCAAGAGCAACAAAACCAGAAGATGCTTAAAAATAAATGCTCACAAGCTTTATGGAGAAAAATCTTTACCTAAACAACTGAAAAGCTAACCTAAATAAATGGGCAAACATCACATATTATTGGAAGGAAAAGCATCATTTAAATACTGAAATATTCTACAAACTAAACTGTAATTTTAATGTAGTTTCACGTGAAATTCCAATGAGAATTACTTTTGGACACTTGATAAGTTGCTTCTAAAATTCTTCTGGAGGAGTAAATGTTCTAGAATGACCGAGAAATGTTTTAAATGGAATAATAGTCTTAGAGGATTTGCCGTACCAGATATCAAAACATACTGAAGTGCTGCAGCGGTATAAATGCTGAGGGCAGGAATAGACAGGTTGCTACATGGGGCGAAGTAGAATCCAGTAACAGGACCTATTTCTATATAGGAACTTAGGGTAGAATAAAGTGAGTATTTTGACACAGTTGGGAAATGACTGTTCAATATACGTATAAGGATAAGTGACTATTTGGGAAGAAAGATTTTACTTCCCTATGTTCAAAATGAATTTTATTTGGATTAAAGAACTAATTCAAGGGGGCCTGGGTGACTCAGTCAGTTGAGTGTCCAGCTCTTGATTTTGGCTCAGGTTGTGATCCCAGGCCTATGGAATCAAGTCCCGCATTGGGCTCTGCGCTGAGTGTGGAGCCTGTTAAGGGTTCTTTCTCTCCTCACCTCTGCTCCTCTCCCCAACTTGAGTGTGTGCATGCATGTGCTCTCTCTCTTAAAAAAACAAAAACAGGGGCGCCTGGGTGGCTCAGTTGGTAAAGCGTCCGACTTCGGCTCAGGCTTGTGAGTTCAGGCCCCATGTCGGGCTCAGTGCCGACAGCTCAGAGTCTGGAACCTACTTCCGATTCTGTGTCTCCCTCTCTCGCTCCCCCCTCTCCCACTCATGCTCTGTCTCTCTCGAGAATCAGTAAAACATTTAAAAACAAAACAATAAAGAAAAAACCTCTCAAAAACAAAAACAACTGTACAGCTATTAGAAGAAAATAAAGGGAATTACGTTGGAGGATGTATTATGTTGGAAAATACCATTTTTTTGGTAGACCATTTAGGCAAGACCGAGACCAAGAATCGTAAGGAAAAGATTAATAAATTTAATCATTATCAAAGTCGGTATTTCTTCGTGACAAAAGACATTTATAAGTGATAGACTGGGAAAAAAGTTTGTAACATGTACAGAGAGATAAAGAATGACAGAATTAACACAATTAAGAAATGATTGGAGGATAGGAATAGTTCTCAGAAAGAGAAAGAAGGATTTCATCATCAATTGTGATTAGGGAAAGGAAATTAAAACAACTAGATTGGGGTGCCTGGGTGGTTCAGTCTGTTAAGCGTCCGACTTTGGCTCAGGTCATGATCTCAACTGCTCCTGAGTTCAGGCTCCATGTCGGGCTCTCTGCTTGTTTTCTGTGTATCTCTCTCTCTGTTCCTCACCCACTCAATGCTCTGTCTCTCTGTGTCTCTCAAAAATAAATGTTAAAAAAAAAAAGAAACAATTAGATTTATTTTCAGTGGGGGCTATCTTGCAAAAATTAAAAAGATGTTTGAGGGTGTGGAGAAAAAGGCACCTAATACATTGTCGGGAATGCAAAATTGGATCTACCTTTTTAAATGACAATTTGGCAGAACCTGTAAAAACTAAAAACATGCTTTGATCTAACAGATACCTCTCAAGGAATCTGTAATATTCCTATAAGAGAACACAAATTAATGTGAATGAAGTCAATTGCAGCATCATTTATTATAAAAAAAGGAAGATAACCACAAATAAGTTTTGGTACCTCTATAGTATGGAATATTCTGTAACTTTTAAAATGAGAGGTAGGTTTGTATGCATTGACATAGCCTGGATGGATGCCTAGAATATATTATTGAGCTAAAAAGGCAAATTTAATTCCATTTTTTGGTAAGATAGCAAAATATAATATTCATACTTGTGTGTTTGTGTTCTAAATAGAAATAGGAAAAGGTCTAGAAGGATACCTGGAAACTGTATTTAACTATGACTACTTTTGAAGAAAAAGCAGAGGAGAGACTTTATTTCACATGTATTTGCATTGTTTCAGGTTTTTTTATAATGAGTATTTACTTTTGTAATTAGGATGTTACAATTTCTTATCAATTTAATGAAGGCCTAAATTTAGACTGAAACATTGCAATACCTAGTGCTTACAGGATGTAGTGAAAATGTCCTGCCGTTATGTTACAACGGCCTTACATAGCGAGAGCCTTCAGAGTATTCATATTCCTTGATGTAGGAGCCATCAAAGGTGTATTTTTAGATAGCGAACAAAAGATGTATATTCTAGAATTATTTTTTAGAGTGCATTTGCAGAATGATTAAGTTGTGGTACATCCACTGGATATAGTATGGCCATTAAAATGTTTATGAAGAGAATGTATTAAAATGCCTACAACAGTGTTAAGTGGGAGAAAAGGATACAAAACTGCATACATGACGTGATACAAACTCTTAATAAAAAATCCCAACAACCTTCCCCAAAAATCTATGATAGAAAAATGTCTAAAAGAAATTAGATGAAAATCTTAAAAATTGTGGACTTTAGGTGGTAGGATGTTGGGTGATTTAAATTTTTTAACTTTTTTATATTTTCCAAGATTATATTTATTATATTTATAATGGAATATTTATTTTCTAAAAGTATATATAGGACATTTACAGTTAACAGGTATGGGCACTTTTAGAAATAGGTAAGCCCTATCATATATTAAAGCGTACTCTAAAATGTACTCTAAAAACTAATATCCGAACATTTTTGAGTGATGCATTTGGAATAAATTTGAGTGAATTTTGTTGCTTTCAGTATTTGGAGGAAAATTGCTTCTAGCAATACGCACAGTAAAAATAGGTCTCATTTCTAATTTTATGTCTGTAGAATAAATGCAGAAACTTAAACAAGAGCCATGGGATTTGTTTTCTTGTTAACTCGCTGTGTTTCGAACATACAAATCTGGTCATAGAGCACGGTGCATTTAACTGAGTCTTTCCAGATGAGGAGGTCCAGCCAGCTGGACCATAGGCGGAAGTATCATGAGCATGGCTATCGTGCAGAGCCTGCAAGTGGGTCAGCAGAGTGGAGCCCTGAATCCCAGGGGGGATGCATTGTACGTGAGGCTGCGGAGGTTATCGTTAAGGCACGTGGATTCGTCCCCTTATCACGTGTCATTGTGGACCTGCAGCGGGTAGTATGGATGTGGAGTAATATGTACTTTAGTGGACAAATTCAAGTGTGGTAGGAGATATGTTACAGGAGACACAGGGGCTCTGGGAGCACACGGGAAGACATTGCACGTAATCCAGTGCTTCCTAGAGAAAGTGATGTCTAAGGTGAGCTCCGAAGATAAAGGGAACAACTAGTGTTACAGCCCGGAGGTAAAAGGACTGTGGGGAGAAGAGGGTAATAGTCAAGACTTAGTTGCAAACAAGACCCGAGGAGTTTGAAGACATTTGGTTTGGCTGGAACTAGAATTGGAGTGGGCAGTGGTGAAAGATACCAAGAGAGGTAAGTAGGAGCTGACGTTGTTCAAAGTTTAAAAACCATGTAAATAAATTTGGAAATTACACTGAAAGTTGATGGGACCCTTTGAAGAACTTTAAGCAGGGTACCAGCAACCCATTTTGCATTTTATTTTATTATTTATTTACTTTTTGAGAGAGACGGTGTGTACGAGCATATGTGCACAGATGCATGCAGGGGAGGGGCAGAGGGAGAGAGAGGGAATCCTAAGCAGGCCCCACGTCCAGCACGGAGCCCGATGTGGGACTCGATCTTACAACTGTGAGATGATGACTCGAGCCAGAATCAAGAGTTAGACGCTCAACAGACTAAGCCACCAGGCACCACCCCCGCCCCCAGTTTTACATTTTAGGAAGATTACATTGTAGTGGATAATGGATTAGAAGAAGCGGAGAAGGGAGGCTTTTTGTAGGGGAAGATGACTGTGGCCCAAATACAGCTGAGACAGCATAGGTGGAATGGGGAATAAATTCAGGAGATACAGAGGAGATCAAGTAAACAGGACTTCGTGAGAGGGAGGAGGGTGACTGATAACCAGGTTTCTGGCTCCGGCAGCTGAGGGGCTGGTGGGCCCACTTCCTGTAATTGAGAATGTAATTGCTTTGGTGAGGAGATGACAGGTTGAGTTTTGGACATGGCTGAGTGTAAATGGTTTATAGGACAGACATGTAGTTCTCCCGAAGAGGATTTTTTGCTGCAGATATGCTTTGTTATGTGAGTGACTGGGCACCGTGCACAAGTCTGTTATTAAAATCAGTGTTTCTATGCGATAAATTCTTCTTGGAGTATAATTCTACATATATAGGTTATTTAAGATTAGGGAATATCTGTCTAGCTTAGATTGGACTGTTGATGCCGTTTACATGGAGTTATTTAAGGTTGCACGACCCTGACTTTGGGTAATGTTGTAATTGTGTTTTGGACTAGAGTGCCTCTCTGAGCAGGTGGTTTCTCTGCTCCTGCTGTTCGTGCTCCTGTTGTTGGTACTCCTGACTACTTGGCGTGATTTCTGTTGATGTTGACAGACTGGTCCCCTCCGCTTAGAGGCAGGCCAGGACTCGGGCAGGGTGGTGGTGCCCTGTGTCGGCATCCGTCTGGCAGTGCCCACCTCACATTAGGAGTTGCCACCGTCCATTCGGGCCGCCGTAACAAACGTCCGTAGATCAGGTTCTTTCTCACAGTTCTGGAGGTCAGAAGTCCAAGATCGGAGTCTGGCAGATTCAGTGTCTGGTGAGGGCCCACTTTGTCAGTCATAGGTGGCCATCTTCTCTGTGAGTCCTTGCATGGCAGGAGGGGTAAGGGAGCTTTCTGGGCTCTATTTTATGAAAGGGCAGTAATCTCATCATGAGGGTCCCACCCTCATGACCCAGTCACCTTCCAAAGGCCTTACTTAGCCCTAATACCGTCACATTGGGTATTGAGTTTCAAAATATGAATTTGGTGGGGATGGGGGACACAGACATTTAGTCTACAGCAGAAGCGTAGAAAGAGATCTGAGAATCACTCACAGTGTGCTTGCCGTGCGGCCAGTATGGAAGCCACTGGAGCGGGTGGGGACATGCGGGGCAGGATGTGAAGCAGCTCAGCAGAGCCGCGGCGTGGGCACCCTGAAGGGAAAGGTGAGGGAGAACGTGCCTGCAGAGAATTTGTTGGAGAGGAAGGAGGGTGTCTTAGAAACCATTTGGTGGTTCAGTTGAAAGAAAGAAACCCAATAAACCCATTGAAACGGCTTAATCGAAGGGGGATTTCTGAGGCGACCTCCATGGGATCCAAGGTTGTTTCTTTCGCCGGGGCCCATTAGTGTCTGGAAAGTTGACAGGAGTCAGCGTAGCTGCTCTCTCTGCCTTTGTCTGTCCTGAGCCTGTAACCCCTGCCTGTTCACTTTACACACCCAGCCTTTCCGTCTCCCAGTTCTAAATTCTCGGGGAAGAGATTCCAGGTCTTCACTCTGCACCGTCGCGGCGCCAGGGGAGATTTGCCCAGCTGTGCGCCTGAGCCTGGCGGGCTGGCCGGGCCGCGGGTGCGGAGGGTGCTCGTGAGAGAGCAGAGTCCTGGCCGCTGAGGAGGAAGCTCCAGGAACGGGCGAGAGCAGTCGTTGTACGTGGCTCAGAGGTGTGATAAGGGGGAAAGGAGGGAAGCTGAGTTTGGCAAATTGAAGTCATGTAGCCGAGATTTAAAGAATTACCACAGCTTGTCCTGGAAGACGACTCACAAGATGGATAACCAGTGGCTGTGGTCAGTGATCATTTGTACAGAAATTGGAGGAACAGAGATTTTTTTAAAATGACACTTAACTTTGGAGTTGTGTCAGCAACATTTAAAGCTTAATTTTAAAAAGCACTAATTTGTGTTGCTTTTCTAACACTAAAGCATTTCTATACCTTCACTCTAACTCGGGAATTTGCAGTGTCTCTTGCGTCACCTGATACGTTATAAGAAATTCAGTAAAGCTATTCCAGAACTCATTTATTTTTCATATCCCACAAGTTCATAAAATAATCATAGCTTTATTTCCACATCTTATTTTGCAGTGCCTTCTGTGGTATTGTGACAGATCTTTTGGCCCTTGTTATAGGAAGAGCAAACCTCTGTCCCAAAGATTATAAATTCTGCCTTTTAGGTAAATGATAAAGTAATTCATAGAAATAATCTGAACCCTTTTTTTTTTCCTGTGAGTAAACTCTATTATGTCCCTCTAGCTTTCCAAATTATTTTTTAGATGTCCGTTTCAAACATGTAGGATTAAGCTTGATAGGATTTAAGAATATTTCACTGATTCCTACTACTTGGCATCGGCTAGCAAACACATCAGGTTTCCCTGTTAACCAATATTCAGTAACTTACTGCTGCATCTCTGTGTTACAGTAGGATTAGGATCTTGTGATAAGCCCCTAGATTCACAATTAGAATCAGGAAACCTGCACGTTGTACAAATCTGTATGATGCATGGCATCTAGTTAGGTAGTAATGCACTGTGAGATTCACTTCAGATTCTAATACCTTAGTGTAAATATCCAGGAAGTTTTCTGAACAAGTGTTCGAGTGCCCTCTGGAGGCATTATGGACAGTTAAAACATAGACTCTGAAAAAGGTGGTTTTTTTTTTAACTCCCCCAGTCAAGAACCGGTGGTCTAGATAGTCTAACTGGGGTGGATATAAACGGGAGCAGGGGAGAGCTAAGGTGGAATGCAGGAGAGTACTAGTACTTACGGAGCAGCAGAGGCTCTCCAGGCAGACGGAGGGTAAGGGTTATGTGGGAGAGTGTGCTTGGGGGTGTTCGGTAAGATAAAGAATTACAGATGCCCTTGGGTTTGGCCAAGAGGAGCTCGAGTGGTTCGGTGGTGGGTGGGGGAATGAATGGGAAGTGAAGCTGTAGAAATCAGGAAAATAAGTCTTTAAGAGCCTCCATAGGGAAATAGAGGGGAGAGAGAGAATGTATGGCAGCTAAAGAAGAGATGGGATTAATTGGTTTTCCTTACGATAGAAGAGCCTTGCATTGTGTTTACGTGCTGAAGGAAAAACAAGCAGAGAGAAGACAGTTGAGGGATGTGTGGGGATTGGGAGGAGGAGAAGAGAGCAGGCTTTAAAGTTACTCGTCTGGGATAGTTGTTGAGGGAGAACGTGGTCTTTTACAGGGATTTTAAAGATGGCGAATGATTTTCAGTTCCTTGTGGGAAGAGAGGGAAATACTCCTGTAGGCAGTGGGAAATACAGGGGAGGAGACAAGACTGGGTACAGGAGAACGTGGAATTGTCACGGAGATGGTTCTCACTGAAGCCAAGCAGGTGGTTGAGCTAAAGAATAGACAGGACCTATCTTCAGAGGATACTTGTGTTTAGCCCCTAGCACTGAAAGAAATGGTCCGTGCCCTCAGCAGGGCCTGGGGGAGGTGACCAAGTGCCAGAATCGACCCAGGAGACTTGTATGAGCCTGGAATCTGTGAACTGCGAGGAATGGCCTGGTGGTCCGATAAGGAGCTCACCACTTTGAGAGCAGTCTTGCAGAAGCGGTGTAGACCGAGGGTGTGGATGGGAAGGGAGAGGGTGCATGGGAGTAGAGACAGAAGGTGTGGGGGTGTGGGGAGGTTGAGCAGTGAAAGCGAGAAGAGCCACTTGGTCACAGCGAGGCAGGCCAAGGCGCTCCGGAGGGCACGTGGGGGCTTGTCTGTGCGTAGCTAGTCACAGCCACGGGCACAACACCTGTAGAAGCCTCACGTTGGCTTTTTTGCTTTTAGAAGATTTAAATTTTGCGTAACTTCTGTGCCGCCTCCTATTAGAAAAATAGGTTTGAAAGCAGATTGAGAATCTGACTAAATGGAAGAGAATGTTTGGATCTATTCATGACATTGAGGGGGCTCTTGCACAAGGAAAGACAGAGTAAATGTGACTAATTTTTTATTCTGAAAAATGTCAAAAGTTAAATCCTTTAAATGTGCAGGACCATTTGCAATCATGAATAACATTTTTCCCTTTTTGGAAAAACTAATAGGATGGCTAATGGAGGTTGTTTGGCTTCAGTTTTGTGAAATAGATCGTTATGAAAAGATAATACACTCCTACGACCAGAAGCGCTGAAATAATAGTATGTTTACCCTTGGGAGGTGGGGGTCGATTTCCAACTTAGAGTGCTCCGTTTTGAGTGGTGAGGCATGATATTTAGCGTGAGTGCATACAAGGTGTATGGTGGGCAGGTCCCAGCTTTAGCCCAGACGTGTCTACTGCTGTGGGCCTGGCTTGTAGACCTTGGAAGGCCTCCCCACACTTCTTTCCAGCGGCTTTTACTGTGTCATGGAGCCGACATCAAAAATGCACCCACGTCCCACATGAAATTAGCGTAGACAGAACTGCGAGTTAAGCTTCATTTGACTAGTAGTGGATGTTAAACATTTATCGACTTTGATGTTACGATTTTCTTTTCATATTTTGCATCCAATAAATATTTTTTTCAGGTCTCAGCATTTTCATAAGCCCTTGAGGTGCCCATAAGCCCTGGGGACTGTACTGAGGGTGTCTAAGGGATGAGCCACCCCTGTTCTGCTGGGATGTCTGGGCACGTCTGGCAGGGTGGACCTGCCAGGAAGGAGTCTGTTGGAGGCACCAAACTGCCTCCTGGGCAAAGCCATACTCAGGGGAGCTGAAGTAACTGTTTCAGATTAGCTGGTTTTTGTTGCAGGGAGCAGAGAGCCATTCAGACCATTTTGCAAAACGTGGTGCAAGGATGCACCAGACCAGAGAAACCTCAGGGGCTCGGGCAGCTGGAGACAAGCCACAGTCTTGCCCGTGGACGGTAGGGTCTCTCAAGGCGGCTCTCATTTCTATGGGTCTTTTTCTTCTTGCCGCATTCGGCTTATTCTTTTTCCTTTCCCCATCTGTCTTTGCCTTACAGAGATCCTGTCTCCTCATGACTTTAGTTTGCTGTGATCCCTTATAACCTCTCTAGCTCCTTCGTACATCATAACCCTTCAACTGTGTCTCTCCCAGCTAATCACCGCATTCTCAGTAGTTTGCTTCTTGAGAAAGGTTGGAATTGGACTTTGTTGTTGCTTTTGTTGTTACAGGCCACATCAGAGGTCACTGTTAAGCTCTTGGGTCAGGTGTCTGCACTTGGTCTAGAAGCCATGGTGAGGTGAAAAGGAGTGGTCTTGTCCACAGTAGCCTGGGTCTTCCCTTATTAACGCTGAGGCCCTTCCTTTTTTTTTTTTTTTTTTAAATTTTTTTAATGTTTGTTTATTTTTGAGACAGAGAGAGACACAGAATCAGTGGGGGAGGAGCAGAGAAAGGGAGACACAGAATCAGAAGCAGGCTCCAGGCTCCGAGCTGTCAGCACAGATGACAGAGCCCGACGTGGGGCTCGAACCCACAAACTGCGAGATCATGACCTGAGTCGAAGTTGGTCGCCCAACCGACTGAGCCACCCAGGCGCCCCTGAGGCTCTTCCTATTAGCAAAATTTGTAGACTCAGGCACCATGATTGGCATGTGTAGTTCAGTAAGGAAGAAAAAACCTGGCCCAATATCAAAACAATTTGAAATTCTCCTAAACATATTTCTGCCCTTCAAAGCCCTATTAACAGCCTTTGTTCTAAGTCACCTTTTGTTCCCATAGAAAAACTAAAAATCCCCAAATATATTGAAAGTATTTTCACTTTCCCTTTTTCCTCTATTTTATTCAGTCTCTGTCTGACATTACAGGGTCACTCAGGGTCATCTGCAGGATTCTATTTCTCCTGTTAGTGATTTCTGCTGAAAATGATACAGCTGCTTCAGATAGCTGTTAGCAAAGGTGGTAATTCTAACCTCATGTCATTCACATATTTCCTTTCCCCCAAGGATCTGGGGAGCTGTATAGACATACAGTAATTTAGCACCATCCCCAGATGCATGGGGTTTAGAACAACTAAATGTTGCATCTGAATGTCAACATGGCAGTAGTTTGATACCTCTAAGTGCCTTAATATGTCATCAGAGTTCTGAAGCAAAAGTGATGTTCCCCACACTTAAAACTAGGCGTTGAAGTCTATCCAGACTGCTCTCAGCAGTTACAGAGTCTTGAGGGGTGGGTAGTAGGTGGGACAAATAAAATAACAATAATGACAGTTGATCTTTGGTGGGCCCTTAAGATTTTCTAGGTACTCTTTTCCATACTTGTCATATATTAACATATTTAATTCTTAAACTACCTCATAGGATTACCTTACAAGGTCAGCTGCCTTTATTATCTCTACTAATTGCATTCTTTACCTCTTAAGTGAAGGTCACACAGCTAGCGTGTGGTAAAGCCAGGGTGCCAGCTGGTTCAGCCCGGCTCCAGTCCGTGCCCCTTCCATGTTCCTCTCTCTGCAGAATGGTGAAAACCCGGTGCTGATTTTAGACCCACTAAGGTTCCAGTCCCTCCGATCTCTCACATCCGTTCTACACTATCTGTGAACCTGAAATTCAGTTTGGAGAAATTCCTGTTGGGAGGCTAACTATGGTATCTTGTAGTGACCTTGTACAGACTGTCTGGATCTTTCTTTCTAGGGTTTCTCAGGTTTTCCCAGCTTCTCTTTGACCCTGTATGCCTTGAATCCCCTGTATATAAATCCCATATATAAACGGGGAACTGTATTCTGAGCCAGTTCTTAAAAATCTTTGTGATCCTAAATTTTCCATAATATAGACTTTCTACTTTTCTGTTGCTTTCTCCAACCCAGCAGGATCCTAAGGCTTCGGGGACCCTTCAGCCACCCACTGTAGGCCCTCCACTGTCTCTTCTGCTGGAGTGTCTTGAGGTTTTTGACTCTTGTCACTGTGGCAAGTTTTCCCCTTGTTTCACCATTTTTCCTAGATGGAAATCCCCCTCGAGGTTTTCCAAACCAAAGCTGTCTCTGGAGTTTTTCCAAAGCATGTGCCCTTTGGTCTCAGTGAGGAGGAAGATCTGCCGGCCTCCAGGTTTTCCCTCAGCTCGTGCCTCTATCTCGCTTTGAGTTCCCTAGACCTCGAACACCTTCCTTAGCTCTAAACACACCGGAAACACCTTCGTACCATCCGAGTTCTTTGTTCCTCTGGGGTCTGACTTCTTTTCACGTGAACCATTGGTTAGTAAAATCTCACTCTGCTGTGCCACTCTCCCCTGCTCTCTTGGGAGGCCTCTGCACCAGAACCCTGACGCACTGCTCTTGCCTTCACTGAGTAGCAGCGCTTGTTTTTAAGTGGCGTTTGTTACTCCCCAAGTTTCTGGCATTTTCCCCAAAACCTGAGCAACAACACCCTTCACTTTAAATATGATTTTCTAAAAGCCTTCTCACCCTGGGATTATGGTTTTATATCTGTGTCTGTGCAAACTTGATTCTGAGAGCCATTGTGTTTCCAGTGAAGCATTTTTTCCTTTGATTTCTTTTGATCCTTTGCTTTTGTGATTTTTTAATGATTTTTTCCCCTCTTCAGCTCAAGACAAAGATAGGTATTTGTTCATCTTTATTTGGTCATTGGTGAAAGCCAGAACACTCCAGTGGAACATGCCGTCTGGATCTCTGTGGTTCACGTACCTGAGCTTTTTCATTACTTCCACGCACAGCTGGGAAGCAAGAGAAAGGAGAGCCCTTGTCGAGAGCCGTTGGCCCCAGAGCACCGAGGATGAGACAGTGCGGTTTCTTGTCTTCTCCTGCTGCCTGAGGCTCGCTTCTCCGCTTCTGGGCTTCTCCCACCCCTGGCCTTATTTCTCCACCACATGAGGAGAATTGGCTTGGTCAGGGAAGGGCACTGGAGTGGTCTCTATCCCAGTGGACCTAGTGACCGTGCCCAGTTAGAAGGTTAGGTCCATAGATACGGGTGGTATCTGTCTTTCCTGACTTCACTTCTCCGAGTGATAAGGCTGGGGCTGCTCCTGCATGGAAGGGCCCACCCAGCTTCCTTCTTCTCTCTTTCCCTCACGTGCTCAGTTGACTTTCAAGCGACTGCCCTGTGTGGAAGCCTGGTAGAGTGGTTGATGTTCTTCCTCTCTGGCTTTTACTGGCTCCGTTCTCTCATGTGCTGTCTGGGGTACCCTTGGCCAGCCTTCTTTATTACAGGTGGTAAGACCTAATCCAGTGTCTTATTAGTTTCCCCTACATGCCAGTACTTACTTGGTCTGAAGTTCAAGGTTACCCCTAATGTAGGGAGAAGGAGCCCTCCTGGGGATCTAGCCTGTAGAGTGCTACAGCAGGAAGCCTAGCTGGTGGTCACGTGTTCGTGTGTTTGGCGTTTCTAGTTCAGTCCTGTGCATGTTTCTCTCTGGAGAACCCACAGGTATGTTTGCTGAGGCCACTGGCTAAATTCAGTGTTCGTCTTTAATAGCACGCGTTTGCAGAAATAACACCCGACTGCCCAGTAGGGCCAGTTCCACCAAGTAACAGCCTCAACACCATGAAGTTCTGCCTTGTTTGTTGTAACCATTCCCTGGCCTCGTTTGGGATTTCCGTCCATGCTACCCCTGAATTCTGATTGCCAGATCTTATCCCATTTTAGGGTTACTGTCCAAAAATTTTTGTATGATTCTTTCGCTGTAGGAAGTCAGCCGCTCTTGCACTTTATGCTTCTTCAGTGAGCCTGCTTTGTAAATCTGATCTCCTGTGTGGTTACTGTGGCTTGCTAGATAGTAGAGGTTATGGATTGTGACTCAGGTCTGAAAATAGCCAGAATCTGAGATTTCTAAAGTAGTCCAGGTCATAGAATGGTTGCTTGGGTATGCGAGAGGGGAGAGGGTTGCTGTTCAGGGGACAGGGCTCCAGTTCCTAATGTCCTGAGACCTGATTTACAATCATGCGAATGTACTCAATGCTACTCAACTGTTCGCTTGAAAGTGGTTAAGGTGGTAAATTTTGTTACGTGTTTTTTTACCACAATAAAAAAAAAATGAGCTTAAAAAAATAGCTAGCATCCCAAATCCCTAACCCTGCCAAACTACCGTAACACTCCCACTCCCAGTATCACCAGGGACAGTCCTGGCGAAACCCACATTTTATTCCATTTGCGGCCTCTGAAGCCTGTGTGTCCTTGTCCTTCCTTTAGTTGCTTGGCTGGCCCTGTGTGACCTCTAGGCATTTCCTTGCCTCTGCCTGAGGGTAGCTTGAGCTTCTCGGTCTCTGTTCCTTTTTCTCCAGAGCCTGGACCTGGATTTGGTCCCTTTGGATCTTACTACTCCAGCAGTGCAGGGAAGCAACTTTAATAAAGGGAATCATTCTCACTGAACATTCGCGCTCATCCCACCCAAGCCTTCAGCGCCTTCTGCGCCTTCTGCGCGTACTCTCCTGCCCTGCAGCTGCCGCTTGCCCTCAGGCCCGGTGTTCTTCCGGCCGGCTGTGAAGGACTGGGCCCTTGAGGAAGACAGATCCAAGAGAAGTGGCCGAAGGAGAGGTTCAGGGAGGCGCAGATGAGTCCAGTGGGAGTACATGTGCTTCCCTTCTGCGGGATTTAGAGGGCACTGACTCTCAGTAGGCGTCCTCATTGTGTCCTGGAAAGACAGCACTTTCCTTAGGTGCCCCTATCCGCGCCCTCCGTCCTGAGCGTAGCATGTAACCCTCGCCATTTGACGGCGAAGAGGGAGCATCCATGTGGCTAACACTTCACTGATGAGTAAACTGAAGCCAGTGAGGCCATGCGACCTATGGTCACACTGCTCTTTAGTGTCAAATTAAGAACTTGAACTTCAGACTTACCTGCAAGTCCAGGGTTCTACGCACCAACCCATATGATCTTAATGCATGTGTATGTTACACATTGACTAGATGGATAAGACAAACTTGTGCCTTGCATGTGGTGTTCTGTAGGGGCCATTGTAGAAGCAAATCACATTCTGTCCCATTTCTCCGGCGTTTCTGTGTGCAGAGTCGGAGAGCAGGAAGAAAATGTGGCCACACTGTGAGAGAATGTCACTAAAGTCAGATGTATTTTAGAACAGTCTTACGAGTCAAGGGCCAAGAGGGAAGAGCTGCTGGGAGGAAACAGGGAGATGCAGGAGGCAGAAACGGGGGTGAGAAAGCAGTGCTTGACTTTGAACACAGGAGGAATCCTAATTACAGAGAGGTGGGCCCTCTAGTCTCAGGAAGCCTCTGCCTGTGAAATGATGTCCTTGGCAAGGAAACGAATGTGTCATGCACTAATTAAGAATAAGGGAAATAAGGAAACTCGTATTTATATAGCTTCAGCAATGCTGTGGGCACTTTGATAGGTACTTTCACATTTATTATCTTCTTTAATTATCACAGCAAAGCATTGTAGACGTTATTATTCGTATTCTTACACATCAGTCTGAGATCAGACACGATCACACAGCAAGGGGCAGAGCCAGGGCCTCCACCCAGCTGTGTCACTCCCTAGGTCATTTCTGTGGGAGGCCGTGGCTGAGGGAGAGCCGGGAATGTGCACCTATGTCATCCTTTATCGCCTTAATGACATATGGAGCTCTCCTCCTCAGAAGCAAACCTGGCATCATTTCCTCCATAGTTCTCGTTGCCCTACTCTGGACCTAATTTCATAGTCCCCGTGGTACTTTCCAGTTAAAGAAAAGTCACACATGGCTGCTTTTGTCTTTTATCTTCTCTCCTCTCTCCACTAGGAGTCATTAGGCCAGGTCCTACAAGTTGTCCTGCGGACCGAGTAAAAACAGTTCTCTTGCCTATATCTCATTAAAACAGAGAGGCCAAATCATTAGCTGCTGAACTTTGTGAGGAGAGGGGTCAGGGAACCTGGGACTTCTGGGGTGTGGGGCTTACAGAAAGGTGGGCAGGAATAAGGGGCTAGGAGAGAAGAGGGTAGAAGGAAGTGAGGAGCTGAGGTACTTGGGACCCCAAGTAAGGAGAGTGGTCAAGGGTGGGGACAGGGTGGCCTCCCTAGGAGATTCTGGGTAAGTAGCTGAAAGGGTCATAGTTACAGGGCCTGGGTGCCTCTGAGTGCCTGGCAGTCCTACTGGATTGGGGTCTTTTCTAGCCAGCTGGTAGCAGGGAAGTGGAGAGGAGGGCATGAAAAGTAACATACATTCTGCCACTGTCTGTAAGACTTCGTGTAATAAAGTTTGACCTTGTTCTAGAAAGGAGAAGCGTAGACCCTGGCTGACATAAGTTTGGTTGGCAAATCCTGCCTGGAATCAGAACTGCCTTTGATTCACTTGAAAAGTTGACCTCAGTGTCCTTGGGGGAAATTATCCTATAAATTATTGAGGTAAATGATTATCAGTAGCATATTCAGGAAACGCTACCTGCTGCTTGAGCACCAGGTAGAGGGACATTTGAACACTGACCAGGCTGTTACTAAGATGTTACACGGATGGCAGCCAGTGGCCAAAGGCTGGTGGACTATTTGAGGAGCCTGCTCTGAGGTCATTCCAGTTTTCAGAAGTGCATGGTGGTCCAGTGACTAGGTGCTGTGCGTCAGTATCTGAACAGGCCTTTGGGTGAATAGAAACCTGGAATGTGTTCTGAGGCTGGGCATTCTTGTGTGAAGGGGTTTGGCTACAAGAGATTTAGACCCAGAAGTTAGAGACGCGTGCTTGCACCACTGTGAGTGACATTCTCCTCTCCGCTTTGGACAGCTACAACTTGCGGTTGCTGAAGTTAGCCCAGGAGTTGAGGGAGCCTGTGTTCACTTTCGGGAGTGAGAAGCACATCTCAGAAACGTGGCCTGGGAGTTGGGCCTTCCGGGGTGTTGTCAGCTTGGGCAGATGAAGAAATGTGAATAGTAGACCAGCCAGAGGCCTTAGTGGTTGCTTTAGAGTTCAGGGAAGCCAGGTGGATCCTTCTTCAGAGGCTTTCTGAGCGCCAACCACTCAGGTGAGAAGGTTAACAACTCATGGGATGGGTTTTTACTGTGACCAGTTACCCTGAGGTGGCCCCGGGCCTGTGCAGAGGGACCGTAATGAGGAAAAACCGCTCTGGGATCTGGAAGAGTGGGATACTTGTTAATGTGGGATATGCAGGGGGCCCGTTTGGGACCACGAGCTTGCCCTGGGCAGCCAGGATGGGTGTCTTCCAGGCCTCTCGTGTCTTCTTTTCCAGGGCTGATGGCGATGGTAAAGCAGGATAGAATGGAATTGGCATTCCACAGTCCTAATCGATGAGTTTTCAGTGCCTGCTGTAACTAGGTTATTCTAAGATAGGTAAGGAAGGGAAGTCAGCTGGTGAGGCTCTAAGTCTTCCTATACCCTGTTATGTGCCAGAAGGTATAATGGAGTAGTGAGGAGATAGATACCACTTCTGTTGTGTGCCCAGATCCCTGGCCTTGAACGGAATAAATAATCTCTTAGCCCTGTTACTTGGCAGCTTAAAGGCCCCAGGGACCTAAATGGCCTTTCCACTTACGTTTTGTGTGCCAAAGCCTATAGAAAAAGGTTAAGCAGAGCTACCTCTTCCTTTGGAGTTGTACCACTGCCAAATTAATATCTGATTGAGTTCGTTTCTGATACTTCCTGATAATTTGTTAGGAGGAGGAGTTCCTAAGCAAGCTGGAAACAGGTTTCATGTTCTCTCTCCATGAACAGAAGCATCCATTATGTCCAGGGGGAGCAATATGATAGAATTGTATGGCCTTGGACCTGGAAATCAAGGTCTTATAAGAACACATTAGTGGATTGCTGCCTAATGGGATAATTTCCGAATCCTTTATAAAACACCTCTCTAGGTAGAGAGTTATTTCCTGTGGTGTTCATCTTTTATTTCTCTTGTATAAAACTTGACTTTGAAATTATTGTGGAGGAATTTGGTGGGGGGGGCATTTTTCTTCATTAATAATAAGGGCTGATGACAAATTACTAACCACAAGTAAATGTTCATCTTAGCGTTTGTTCACATACTTCTAAACTTTAAAAGTGTTTAACATGGAATCTCAACTCCTTTTTGTTCTCTGGATCCTTTTAATGCTTTAAAGAGCTTTCTGTTTATGTGAGTTATAGGCATTGACATTTACCATAAATAGAAATTAAAACCAAATTTTACAAAAATATTTATTTTAAAATAATGATAAACCCATTTTATGTTAACACAAATGACATTTTTATGAAAAACAGCTATTTTCTAAAAAACATTTAGTAGGAAGAGTGGTAATGTTTACATTTTCACAAATGTCCTTAAATATATGAGGCTTAAATAAAAGGCATCTCCTTCTGTACCCAGTCTCTGAGTTTGTTGTTTTGGTTGAAGTAAATGAAGACATCCCGCCTCACACAGATGATAGAGTTGGAAAAGGGATTTTTTGGGTAGCCTTTTCAGGTAACTGTGAGTGCATTTGTGGTGTAGCAGTAAAACTTGACAAGCGGTAGTTCGTAAAGGTTAGTTGCAGTGTGAGTCTGAAACCGGATCAGTGAACTTTTTGTACTCCATTGTAGCAAAATCCATTGGTCTCTCTTGTACTTTGGATCTTTTACCCACAATAATTTTATTAACTCACACGTTGGTTATTTGGAAAATACTGTTTCACCGAGTTATGCGGATCTTGAAATGTTCACACGTTTCATTATATGTAATAAAAAAATCATGTTTTTTAGGATCACCGTCAGTCTCACTAGAAAAGTCTTCAAATATCGGAAAGCTATAGAGCTCATGGGGGCAGGCGCAAGTTTCCTAAAGTCCCAGTTTTCACTTGAAAGTTGGGTTTGACCATTGGCAGCACATACCATCAGTTGTTTCCTGTTCTCTGAAGCGTCTGCCCAGCACCCAGGTCTGCATAACCAGTTCGTCATTCTTTCAAGTGAAAAATGATGTCCTGTCAAGAAAGGGGCTAGTTGGGCTCACAACTCAGTTGTGCAAGTGCTTTTTCTCAAGGCCGCTGCATTTCGCTAAGCGAGCTGATGTACTTCCCATTTTAAACATGTGGAATGTGATAAACAGAAAATTTAAAATATATTGATGTGTATTTAATAAAGATATAATAAAGCTAATATATTTAAGTATATAAGTGGATCTAGATTTAATAAAATTAATAATTTATACTGCTTTTTCAAAGATATTCTTAAGTGAAAACATTTTAAACCCTCCATGGAAGTGAAGACTACAATTGACTACTAGCACTGTTTGGTGGTGCCTCTGCCTTAAGCTTTCATACGAGGTGCCTAAGGAATCCACAGTTGTACCATTGAGTGCTTTTGCATCCTCAGTGCAAATCTCAACACAGTGAAAAAAGCAGACAGTGTCTTAGTGTTATTCTGAAAGTCATTTGATCTTGTTTTGTAAGGGTTTTGGAACCCCCAAGAGTCTTCAGATCACATTTTAAGAACTGTTGTAAGACAATAACTGAAAAGAACTGAAATTACTTTTTCTAAGAGTTCGGACAAATTATTCAGGATCTCATGCTCACAAGTTAGTTTTTTTGCTTTTTGTTTTTGCAAGGGACTTAACATGTGGCTGTTGGACTTATTTCAGCCTGTGGATGTCTTATTTGTAGGAATTGAATACCTTTAAGGGAGAGTAGCCAGGAAGGGCTCACTGGTCCCTGATGTCTCAAACCAGACAGCTGCCCACTTTTATATTACCTGCCTGACCCTTGAAGGGGTTGGACTTCATGCCCCTTGCTGGAGTACAGTTTTGTTTAAGATGAACCAGGCCAGACATTAGGGACTTAGCATATTGTATGAGGAGCCTCAAACCTGGTGTGAGTAAGGAAGCCATGCGAAGGACGTGTGTGGTTAAACGTAATTTAGAGCATACTTTTAAAATTTCTTTCAGTGGGAGGAAGGAGAGCAGGGATAGAGAAAAAAGAAAAAAGGAAAGAGTTGGATACCACAGCACACCCAGTTTATTCTAAGCTAGGATATTAGGTAAAAGAGGAGTTTTTAGAGAAAAGGATTTCTTTCTTATTCTATAGCCAGTATTTATTCTGAGCATTTTCTCCAACTCAAGAAATGGTCTAAATAAAACCTGAAACCATTTAATAGGCCGTTCATCTGGATTATTTATTCTTCAACAAACATTTGGCTGTGTCCCGTGAGACTAGCATGATGCTATATGCTCGTCACCCAGTGGTGAGCAAAATGGACCCAGTTCTTGCCTTCATGGAGCTCATGTCTAGATGGACATTAATCAACAGATGATAATTACAAATTGTAAGAAGCACGTTGAGAGCAAGAATCTAAATCAGAGGGTGCTGAGCTCATGTAATTAGGAACTCTTTCACTTGGGAGCATTACCAGAGAGATGAAGGGTCTCTGTTACGACGATCCAGGTAGATGGGTAGTACAGACCCATTTTACAGACAGGTAGCTGGTGCTCAGGTAGATGAGGAGATGGTCTGAGGCCACACTGGTAGTGATAGGAATAGGATCTGAGCAGGAATCTGTGGGCCCGCTCTGTGTTTAACTGCCACGTAACACTGCCAAGCCCTGGCCTGTGTTGGGGAGAGTTAGAGGTCAAGTAGAGTGTTTCTGTGTTTTTTTTTTTTATAGTTTACAGAGAATGATTTCACATGAAGTATAGACATTGATCGGGCACTCATGAAGAACCACATTTATCCTGTGGATCAGTGCTTCACAAGGTTTCCTGCATGTTAGAGTCTCAGGTTAGAATCCCTGGGACTCCTGCTAAAATGCAGTTTCTGACTAAGTAAGGCTGGGGTGGGGCCTGAGATTCTGCATTTCTGACCAGCTTCCAGGTAAGGCTAATACTGCTGGTCTGTGGATCCCTTTTTGAAGTCAGGCTTCTAAAGCCAGTCTTCCTTTTCCACATCCTCTTACTACCTGTTGATCTCAGTTACTTCTCAAGCTTTGGAGAGGGAGAACTGAGGCGGGTGCAGAGTGCTGGTGGCTGTTTCAAACCCTTTGTCAGTTAGAATTGCTTGTTAGCCAGCAGAGAAAGGCTCTGGCTAATTTAAGGTAAGAAGGGATTACAGAATTGAAGGCAAGGGGGAGGAGCCCAGTAGCCTCAGAGGGTCACGAGAGCGGGTCCATTCGTTACTCCTCAGAGCTTGCCCGTGACTACTGAATAGTGGTGGGGAGTCCCCGGGGACTGGGCTTTTGCAGTGGATGGATGGAGCACCCGGATTTATCAGCCCGTCTGTCAGTGCCACTTAGGAGGGAGAGGTGCAGTCTGGAAAGGGAGTGGCAGCTGGGAGGTGAGGAAGTTACTGCTGTTCCCCGTAAGTTCCTGGAGCTGCTCCCAGTTAGCGGTGCAAACTCTCTGTGTTCAGCAGACAGGCAGATTGAGGAAAGAGAAAAGATACGGTTGACCCCTGGCTTGTGCATTGTCCTCATTTATGTAACAGCCCTAAGAGATAGAAATATAAGTGTAAGTATTATTCCTCTTTTACATGAGCGTTAGGCTTCGATAACTTGCTTAAAGTCAGTAAGTGGAAAAGCTGCAAAGTGTGTATTTTGTAATATAACAAAAGTTGGCAGAAACTACTTCTTGAGGTGAAAGGTGGCTTTAAGTGGGCTGAGCATTTTAAGGAGTGGTGGAAGTTGGGAGAACGTGTGTGGATGTAGGGAGCTGAGGTGCTTGGTGATTCAGGATCTCAGAGGAGAATGCTTGCAGGAACAAAATGCTGGGTCGATGGTAGTTTTTTATGGGCTTTGATTACTTGAAGACTGGAATCTTTTTTCCTTTTAGAATATTTTCTGGTGATCAGGCCTTCTGGGTTAGACTGGGGCTCTTTCATGATCTTGGCCACCTAGAGGCTACATGCTATTAAGGCTTCTCTACTAGGTGATTCTGTGACAGGGTTTATGATGATTTAGGGAGATGGTGAAATCGTAGTTGCTGTGGAAAAGGAAGCGACGTGGCCGAGTGGATGGAGTCTTGTGTGCACTTAATGTGTGGCACCCGGGACTATTCTGGTCCGTGACACACAGGCAGGCTTTGTCTTGATTGTGCAGGAATGAGCCATGTTGCCTCACTGGCCAGCCACTGAGGAGAGGCTCCTGCAACCCGTTGGCCGTAGCAGAAGCTATGCTTCAAATATAAAGTCTTCCGTGACTAAGTTTTATCTTATTTCCAGATGGAGCATTCTTTTCCATTCCTGCCCACTTCTCTTTGATGTTGAGCCTTAAAATTTTATTCCAAGAAAGTATTCTTTCCTATCATACACAAAACTGTAATTTGGTAGAGCTAAGAAAGGCTTAAAGCTCTTCTCAAGACCACAAAGCTCACAATAGATAGGCTAAATTTAACCTCTGGTTGGTCTACCATGTAACCTGTGCTCACTCTTCTTCACCACAGCGCCCACCAGGGTGTGTGTGTGTGAGAGAGAGAGTGAGTGTGTGTGCGTTTGTGTGAGGGACTTTTGGTGGGAGGTGAGGACCGTATATAGCATTTATGGATTTATTTCCTTTAGAAGTTGAAGCAAAGAAGGAACTGTTGGAAAGGAAAGGAAAAATTAAGATTTTTCTATGAAATGTAGTCTCTTGGGTAAGAGAATGTAAATGAAATATGCAACTTTTATTCTTCTAAAGTGAGCAAAAGTGAAATGGCTCAGGTTTTTACAGAGTGAAAAGGGCTTGGATCAGTGTGAAATAAACGTGACCCATTCAGCATCCCAAAAGAATAAACAGATGTCCATCGTGTGTATTGTATGTAGGGCCTGCAGAGATCAGTAGAGGGGGACATGTTACTGAAAGCATTCCGTGTCCTTCTTGTGTTAGTTTCCAGAGCTAGTGGTTTCCTAGGCCGTAGCTTCCTGTGGCTGTGACAGTGCGCCACAAACCAGGTGACTTAAAACAGAAGTTTATTCTATTGTGGAGGCCAGACGTCTGAAATCAAGGTGTCAGCAGGGTTGTACTCCCTCTGAAGGCCCTAGGGCGAATCTTTTGCGTCTTCTAGCTTCTGGTGATTGCCAACCATCCTTGGCATTGCTTGGCTTGTGGATGCATCTCTCTAACCTCTGCCCCCATCTCCACGCTACTTTCTAGCCGTTGTGTGCATGTGTCTGTCTGAATTTCTCTTTCCTTTCTGTTATAAAGACACCAGTGATTAGACTCAGGGCCCACCCCAATCCAGTGTGACCTCATCTTAAGTAATTGCATATGCAGAGGTCATATTTCCAAATAAGGTTACACCCTGAGGTTCCAAGTGGACATGGATTTTTAGGAGACAGTATTCAGCCTAGTATACTTTCTCCTGCAAAGCTCTAACTGTCCCAGCCTGACACTGATGAGTTCATGCTGGAATGAATGTCGGCACTTGGTGCTGCAATTAGAAGATGGGGATTTAGCTGTTGAGTTTTGATAAAGCTGCAGTGGAAGGGAGACTCTGACAGTGTGGGTTTCTGAGGGAGAAGACGGGTGGAGTGCAGTGAGGACTTCAAGTAAAATTTTACCTGCTTTTTGGAAATCACATCAGAAGAGAGTGTTCCCTGTTCCAGAAACTGAACAGCATTTCCAGGAGGAGTGCTGAGGCCAGACTCACTTCCTACTCGAAATGCATCTGCACAGAGTCCCCTCAGGAGCTGACGTCCTGTGGAACTTGGTTTTCCCACCGCCACTGGGGCCTTTACCATACTTCGTCTCCTGCCTTCCTGTTTTCTTAAGATCAACTTCTAGCTTTATAGGAAGACCACTACTACACAGGTGTCTTGCAACTGTGAAGGTTATGTGTTCTCAAGAGTAAGTCCTAAAAAAAAAGTCCTTAGCACTTAAAGTGTTCCTGTGGCTTGCAGGACCCTGTTGATGCGTGACTCTTCCTATGCCCTGTCTTCTGCCTCCTACATGCTCAACTTTCACTTCCTAGGGTTTGTCATCCTAAATATCTCTAGACACCGGCTGTTCCCTGGGTTGGGGCCCTCTGCCCTCCTACTCTTTGTGGCTAACTCATTTTGTCCTTTGGATTTCAGTTTAGAAGGAGAGTCTACTGGAAGTCTTCCGTGTCTGCTGAGACTAGTTAGGAGGCCCCTTGTTCAGGCAGCTGTGTCTGCAGGTGTGAGCCTCCGCCATAGCCCTGGTCACGCCATACTGAACCTGTCACCTTCCCGTCCTCCACTGTAAACCACATGAATGCAGAAGCCATGGCTGTTCTGTTCATCATAGGATCCTCTAGCGCTTAGCCCAGGGCCCGACAAATACTGGGGACAAAGTAAACGTTTGTAGAATGTATGCCTGTGCACTCGCACGCTCTGAGCCTGTGTCCAGGGGTTCAGCGTCCAGGCGTGCTTGTCTTCTAGGCCTGCTTCTGGGTGGCCGGGCAGACAGGCATCTACGCAGGAAACACTAAACATGGCACGAGCCAGCACGTAATAGAGAACCAGGAACACGGGGTTCTTCTTATAAAACACTTCCCAGTAATTAAGGGACCTAGAAGTTGCTTTGGATTCCTTTTAGTTCCCACTTACTAGTCCAGTGCATCGTCATCTGAGCTCGTGCTTATCACCTTTGTCGAGAGTCTTCTCCAGACCTCCCTCCACAGTTGTCTGCTCTGTAGACATGTGAGGAAGATTACTCACGTGGCTGCTTCAACCCACGGCAGTTAGTGGTGGTGATTTTTGGGTGAGTGTGGAGACATAGACATACCTTCTTTCCTATTCTTTTGTTTTTATCCTTCCCAGAAAGTGTGTCCTTGTTCCTTTGAGTGAAAAAACTATAACCCACATGTTCTGACAGATCTAGTTCCAGATAAGAAATTAGTTTGAAATCTGCTGAAATAGATTTAACTGACAAATTAGAGTCTGCTACTATAGAGTAGGATTATCTATATTTAATGCTTTATAGGAAGTCTTGCAGCCATAAAACTGTAGAAAGACCTGTAGTGCTTTCTGTATTTCTTATAGTTTGAGTAATCGTATTTTCTCAATAACCAGAAAAGAGGTAATTTTCACTTGACTTTATGACAGAGTAATTATGTAGTTATTTTTAAATGACTAGATTTCCTGAGCTAGCAGTCTGAATTTCAGAGAATACATTCGAGATAAGAAAAAGAGAAAGGGCATCCAGAGAGGAATGGTAGGGATGCGCCGTGAGCAGGACCCGCTGGGAAGGGGGAGACACGAGCCAGAGCTGTGTAGTGCTGTGTTTGAGGCGTGCCGGCGGGAGCGGAGGGAGAGCTTTGACGCACGCTGTCTTCCCGAGAAGCGGGGAGGCTTGGGAGCCTGTGCTGGCGGTGAGGGCGAGGTGAGCCAGAGGCGGCGGGTTACGAGGCACTCCAGCAGCCTTCAAGGCTCAGTTGAAGTCGTTGACGTGGAAACATTGGCAGTTTCAGGATTTTCCCGGTCAGCGCGCAAAGGCTGAAGTTTGTTTTGGAAGAGGGATGATCTCTTCCAGGGAGAGAGCCGCTTTGCCCTCTGACCCTCCCCGTGTGGCAAAAACCCAGGCCTGCGGACACCCGCCCGCTGTTCCTCACACCGCACCTGAGTGACGGGCACCTCCTGCGTTCCTCTGCTCACTCCACACAGCCGTGTCGGGCCCTTTCTGCACCCCCCACGCCACCAAGCCCCCCGCCTGCCCTCCCCTCCTCTGCAGATGACCTTGCTTCCCGCCAGCCAGGACCTAGCAGCTTCCCACACTCTCCCACGTCTCGCTGCCTCCCTCTGCTACAGCGGGGGGCTGGCCTCCCCCTCTCGTGCTGACCCTCTGGTTCTCCTTGGGCCTTTCCGGGATGTCTTTTCTCCCATACTTGGCCTATCCCTTTCAGTGGAGTTCTTCCCATTTCTGTTTGTATCCTGACTTTTCCTGGAAGCAGGATAGCCCCAAACTGTAGGGGACAGCTTGGTGAGTGTTCACAGCTCTGAAGTAAACACACCTGTGTGAGACTGGCTTAGGAAGCCCCTGAGACTGGCTTAGGAAGCCCCTGAGCCCCCATATTCCTTTCCACTTGTAGCTCTTCGGCCCTCTCTGTTCCTAAGGACATAGATTAACTTTGCCTGTTTGGAACTCTGTGTGAATGAAGTCATGCAGGATGTCCTCTTAATGTTGGAGGGTCCTCCGGTTCTCACCCAGCACTTTCTCCCCGGTGACCTCGTCCCAGCTCCCGCTTCGGTTAGTTACCCTCTATGTGTTGATGGCTCACAAATTCGTAGCTAATAAAGTGCCGGCACCCTATCTAAGTGCCGCTTCCTTTCATCCAGCTACTGTCCTTGACATATGCTCTTAGATATGACAGATGTCAAAAATCCGAGTCCCGTTCTTAATCTCCAAACCTAGGTCCTTCCTAGAGTTTCCTGTCTTCATGAATGGCTCCACCTCCACCTCCACCTGGTTATTTACGCAGAAAACGGAGGGGTCATCCTTGGCATCTCCTCTTCCCTCACCCATTGTGTTCAGTCCCCCAAGCCGCCTAATTTTTCTCTCCTAAATATGTCTTAAAAAATCCACTTCTTTTTATCTCCACCACTGCTTTGGTGCAAGTTACCATTCTTTGTAACCCAGCCTACCAAGGTGATCTCTAACACGCTCGCCCCCGGGTTCTCCTGTGCTCCTGCTTTCCACTCACCTGTTGACTCTACTTTAGTCACAGTTTTCTATTTAAAAATGCAAGTGATGCTTCCCCTTTAAAATGTACAAAAACTGGGGCGCCTGGGTGGCTCAGTCGGTTGAGCGGCCGACTTCAGCTCAGGTCATGATCTCATGGTCTGTGAGTTCGAGCCCCGCGTCGGGCTCTGTGCTGACAGCTCAGAGCCTGGAGCCTGCTTCACATTCTGTATCTCCCTCTCTCTCTGCCCCTCCCCCACTAATGCTATGTCTCTCTCTGTCTCAAAAATAAATAAACCTTTAAAAAAAAATAAATAAAATAAAATAAAATGTACAAAAACTAACTGCTTCAGTGGCTTTCCATTGCCCTTAGAGTAAAGATCAAGGCCTATGATTTCTGCGCCATCTTCCCATTCTCACCATGGGCCCCCTGGGCCCCTTTTCTCTTCTCATAAATGCCGTGCTCCTTCCCATGGTCCATCGTGCATGCTGTGCCTTCAGGTCAAGTGTCTTCTGTAGATCCGAGCTCCAACTCTTGCTTCTTTAAGGCGATCTTCCCCGACCCTCCTGACCAGGTCGGCCCCTCTGCCCTTGCAGTCATCTCCCCGAGCGCCATCCAGGGCTGCCTCATAGCACTTAGCGTAGTTTGGGTTTTTCTTGGGTTTTCTTTGGATGTTTCTTGTGGACATCTTTGATGATGTGTCTTTCCCCACTAGATTGTCGCTTCCACACAGGAGGGGACCAGGTGTGTTTGTGCTCACTAGGTGTGTTTGTGTTGAGGACGCACACAGTAAACATCTGTTGCTTGGTGACCTATGGAAGACAGAGATGAAGGAGTCTTAGATGTCCTCTAAATTCAGTGGTTCTTCGCAGTTCTTACTGATCGGAGCTGGCATTTAAGAGGCAGGGACAGGAAGACAGCAAACAAGGAAGTGCATCCCTAAATACACAGACTAACTCGGGCGGTCGTCTGTGAGGGACTGTGAAGAAAACCCAGTGGAACGAGGTGCTGAGAGAGCCTGCAGGGTAGGAGGTGAATCAGTCTAAATTGGTTAATGGAGCCGCCCTCTGAAAAGGCCCCACCGACGCTCTCACTCCTGAGAAGACGCCAGCTCCCAGGGCATCAGGGAGATGCGTGGGCAGGGGAGCGTTTGAGGCACTGAGGGGCAGCAGGCTTGGTGAGTTTGAAGACTGGAAGGGGGCGAGTGAGGTGGTGCGTGGTGCGCAAGAGGATGTGGCGGTGAGACGGGGTGTCCCACGTGTGCCCCAGAAAGGAGCGTGCATTTTAAAGAGCGGTGGCGGGTTGAGGGTGAAGCAGGGCCGTGGCGCGATTTTATTTATGTTTTTAAAAGATCGGGTTGACAGCTCATGGAGGCGCAAGAGTGAAGCCGAGGATGGTGGACTGAGCAGCTGAGGACATTGTCTGAGCTTGGCCGGGGCGGTGGTCAGAGACAGGCCGGGCAAGTGGACAGAAGTCATGGAGGGAGGCCGGTTTGGGGAAGAGGAAGCGAGCGGGCTCCCTGCGTGGATGCTCCTGGAATGGGAGAGTAAGGAGGCAGCAGGCTGAGGGCTTGGGTTTGGGGGTGCTGTTTGTGATGTAGTCCTGGGCACGAGGTAAAACTCGGTGCTCAGCATCAAGATGGCAAATTAGGCCATGTGACCGGGTGAGACAGCTCGGAGAGAGCTTATAGACCTGGAAGAGAAGGGGGCCCCGTTGGAGCCCTGCAGTACCCCAACATTTAGAAGTCCAGCAGAGGAGGAGTGTCCAGCGAAGGAAACAAGGCGTGGCTCATGAGGCCGCAGGGTGGCCGACGGGGGAGTGTAGTGCAGGCCGTGGACGGAAGGTGTGTCGTCCGGCCCCGTCTGGTAGACAAGGACAGTGCCCATTGGCTGTGGCGGTGTCCAGGTCACCACAGCCTGGAGAAGAATGTTTTTCTGTGAGGATAGAGACAGACCCCTGATGGAGAGAATGTGAAGCAGCAAGCTCTTGAGAAGTTTTGCTGTGCAGGAGAGCAGGTGTTTGGGCTGATGGGCGGGGTGGGACTGTGGGATCCAAAGAAGTCTGTTTGAGGAAGGAGGGACAGAGAACATGTTTGTATGGGACAGACCAGCAGGTGGGACAGGATTGTCGATGACAGGGAGAGTCATTGCAGGATTTGATTTTGAGAAGGCCTCAGAAGTGCTGAGGGGGCACACGTGGCAGGGCCGGCCTGTGAGGAGCAGGAAGGAGGAGGAGGATGGCAGAGCGTGTAGGTGTAGATGTGGCCCGTGGGAGAGTGAGGACACTGTCGTCTCATTGTTCCTATTTTCTCATACATTATCTTGGCAGGTTACCAGCCCCAAGAGGGGGAGGGGGAGGGGATCCAGGAGATTTGAGGAGAAAGGAGGACACTGTGGCTGTTGCTGTTGTGACTCTGAAGTGGCAATTGAAAATCCCGGAAAGGGTGTACTAAAGGCTTTCAGAAGAATCTGTGGAGGCCTGGCACCCACTTGAGGTTTGTCATCATGAGTTCAGTAAAGTGTGGCATCATTCAGCTGCTGGGGTGCCTGTATGGATAGGTGGACAAGTGCATTTAAGTGAGGTCGGGGTGTTATTAAAATGGTGTGACAGGGAGAAGGTGACAAGAGAGTTAGTGGTGGATGAGGAAGAAGAGTTTTCCTAATGGACAGAAGTGGAGTGAGCGGGTGACAGGAGAAAGGGACAGGCTAGCACCTGCGAGTCTGCGGGTGGAAGACTGCTGGAGGCAGAGCGCTGGCCGGCGACGAAGCACCAGGTGGCCAGACAGTGGCTTGCTGTTGAACAGACTTTGGAGATGGCACAGCTACTGGTGATGACAGAAACGAGGTACGGCCTTAGAACCGCGATGGAGAAGGAGGGTGGCCAGTGAGGGGGTGGGGCCACAGAGTCTGCGCCAGGAAAGGAAGCGGGAGAAAAAGGCAGACTGGGTCTGGTTAGGGGGACAGAAAACGATGAAAAGCAGACTGGAATTCCTGTGGGAACAAAGGAAAGATTCTATCAGATTAGCAGAGTTAGAAAGCTGGCAGGGCAGCGTGTTGTGGTCAAACGATAGGATTTCACTGGAGACAGGTCAGCGGCTGTCACAGCGTTTGTGCGCTAGGTCCTCGCCGACTCCAGGTAGTGATGGGCCTGAGTTTGTACGGTTTCGTGATGCCCGTGCAGGCAAAGCTTATTTAGCTCTGTGATTCGGAATGCTGGTGCGTGTCTTTCTCCTGGATCTCTTTAGATCTTCACGACAGGGATCTCCTAAGCCAAGGCTTGCTGGTTTCGTTTTTGTTAGGAAAATTTCAGATAAACTCAGAAGTAGAGGAAGTAACAAAATGTACCTCTGTGTACCCTACACCCAGGTTCAGAACCCATCATCTTTTGCTGTTCTTGCTTCATGTACTCCTTCACTTCGTTCACATGAGAAGCCAGCTTATCAACTGAGTTAGAGGTTGTGTGGGCGACTCCAGGTTCGTATGGGTGTCAGCATCTTACTGATAACACAAACACTCGTGCAGCCAGCATTTCAAAAAGCAAGAACGTACATCATACAAATGTCTGTCCTTGAGTCTCCAAAGCATGTTCTTTCATGTCATGACTGACTGATAGCATACAGAATGTTGTGGTTTTCTTTTTGGTGATAGGCCAGTACATCGACAAATTATCCTGATTATTTGAAAAGGAAATAGATGCAAAATCATGTTAGGTGACATACTTACCTGATGTTCTAAGACTGAGTGGAAATACACTTCTAAATCCCTTTCATTCCTTTGGTGGAACTTTATTCACACAGCCTCTGCCCGCAGCTTCTATTCCCCTGTTCTGTCCCCACACCAGACCTTCTCCCTCAGCAGCCCCCACCTCTTAGGCGTCATCAGTGCTAACAAGAGATGGCCCCCAGTCTCCCTAGACGTGGTCTTGTGTCCACTGGCATGCCCCTCTGCAAGCCTGTTTCCTCACAAGTCTGGCTGGGAGGGTTTAGTGGCTCTGCAGTGTGGTGCCGGTTCCGGGACGGGTGCCTCTGCAGCTCCTTTATCACGGTCCATCTCGGTCAGAATCACGCTGTGAAGCGTTTTGCGGCATCTGCCTTCACGTGTGTGCGGTCAGTCTGATGTTGAGGCGTTTGGCTGCCTGTTTCTGTAGGAGTATAACTGGATTTCTCTCCCCTGCTGAATCAGGGTGATTAGTCTTGATTTTATGTCTACATTATACTGAGTGTGATCCAGCTTTCTGCAACATCGGTCACAGTTTCCCGACCTCCCCCTCCGTCGTTGGCATTCCCAGCACCGAGGGCCCCCACGGGATGCCGTCTCTCCCTACGTTGTACTCATCGGCATCTCTGTTCTCCAGCACCTGCTCTGTGGAGATGGGGTCCTTCCACTTTGTTTTCCAGGCAAAATAGTATTTTTTGGTCAGCTGTGTAAGAGAGTAATATATGTAAAAAGTATATGCAAAAGTGTGTTTAAATAATCAGCTTTTCAAAATCCACGTCTATGCCTCCTAGCACAGTGTCACGAGCTCCTTCTAGGGCCGAGGAACTGTTAGCTCTATGTTCTGCATCAGATCCCGGCTGAAGTTTGGGAAGAAAATAAGTGTCCTCACTCTGTCCTGACTCTTGACATCTGTCCCCTGCAGGTGTGACCAGAGGGGGCTCCTTCTCCCACAAGCATGTCTGCCTACAAGGAGAATGAAGGCCAGCGCAAGGGCTCTGTGTGTCTCCCACAGCCTCTAGACTGTGGTTGAGTGTTAGCGTTGTCTCCCGGTCCGGGATGGGGAGCGCTTGTCCTGAGCAGCCCTCAAAGGGGCCATAGCTCTGTTGTCCCAGGTGTGAATCCCACACCTCCACCTCCAGGTGGCCCTTGCCAGAGCCAGCACCCAGAGACTCATCTTTTACTTTTTGCACCTCAGCATCAGGTGTTTGTTTGCTGATTCCTCATTTTTAGCTGTACCGAGAGGTCAGTGCCGATTGGGATATTGCTTGGTGTCACAATGTTGAGATGAGGCAAAGATTTCAGTGGATAGAAGGTGGGGATTGGAGGCACATGGGCTAAATTTAAGCAGTTTTTCTCTCAATTCTTAGCCGAACTCTAACTTTCTGTTTGAGTAGTTCTTCCTCATTGTAGGTTGAACCCTTAGACTGCTGGGGGCGCTCCTGAGGTCTCATGTGGAGAGACCGAACAATGTCAGGTGACCTCAGGGCAAGACTCCTTCCCCCTGAGGTCAGAAAGGTGGCTCCGCAGTCCTGCAGGCTGTCTCCTTCAGAGTTCTTTGGGACATTGGATATGAGACATGTCTTGAGCGAGAGAATCTCAGGACCGTGTGATTTGGGATCTGTAGGCTGTTCTAGCTCGTATCTGCTGTCTTGCTTTCCAGTCTCCTCTGTATGTACAGTGCAGTGGGCAGGCGGTGTTTAGGGAAGTTTATGGCAGGATCCGTTTTGTTGTTGTTTGTCTTTCTGTTATTCATTGGTTCACAACATGGAAAATCGGCCGGAGTTTTTCTTGCTTTATCTTTTTTCTCTTTTTCCTAAAGAATGTAGCTAGCCCCCTCCCTCGTCCCCCTGCCCCCAACCTTGTGGTAAGACTTGCAGGTATGTCTAAGCATTTCCACCTGGAGAGGGGGGTACCTGATTCCTCCTCGAGGGAAACGCTGGTGGGAGCTCAGGCAGGAATTTCATGTGCCGGAGCTTTGGTGTGGAGGTTCTGCCTTCTGAGCAGTCAGTCCGGATGGGCGTCCCGACCCTCACTACTTCCATCTCCCAAGTGAGGAGAGCCACACGGTGTCCTGGTTGCTGGTGAGGGAGGGCAGGGTGTGGCACCATGCCTTTGTCCTCCTGCTCTGAAGCCACGGACTCCTCTCTCTCCGGGGACCTGCGGTGCTGCGCACATTCTCACGTGCTCACGGGGAGCGGGACCCTGGTTGGGGAAGTCATCCATTCGGGGGATCATATTTGTTTGGTACAGTTTCATGTCTGTACAGCGTACCTGGTTCTGGGATCGGTTTGTTGTTGCAAGAGGAGCAGGAGAAGAATGTCTTCTCTTCCTTAATTGACTTTCTGTTGTAAAAAATTTCAAATACACAGGTATAACATTTTACTTCTCATTTATCCACCATCCTGTATCCGTTACCAAGATTCAACAGTTACATTGATTTTGCCATGTATGCTTTACCTGTCCTTTTTTACTGTCTCTCTCTCTTTTTTTTTTTTTCTGAAACATTTAAAGACTCCTCTCCCACATCATGTCACTCCATTCCGTGAACTCCACTATACATCTTTGAAAACACTGCCATTCGTCTGCCGTGACTATAGTGGCAGTAGGACACCTAACACAGTTGGCTGTATCCCTTGTGTAATCTGATGCCCCATCCCTCATCGTGTTTCCTCCATTGTCTCCTCTCAGCAGCTGGTTCATTTTAATCAGATTCCAAAGAAGGTCCTCGTATTACATTGGATTGTTAGGCCTTGAGTCTGTTTAATCTCGAGCAGCTCCCCCCACCGCTCCCCATTTCCAGGGCATTACTTATTGGAACAAGGGGCAGCTGTCCTGCGGACTGGATCACAGTTTGTATTTTTCTGCTTGCTTTCTGGCATTTCCTCTATCCCTCCTCGTACCTTTAAATAAAAATGACGTCTAGAGTCTTGGTTAGGTTCCAATTCCGTCTGTCAGCAAAAGTGTTTCAAAGTGGTGCCATGTGTTTCCTGTGTTTGCTGTCGGTCACATCCAGGGGGTACACACAGGTCTGGTTCCTCATTTTTGAGTGATGCTAAGATTGGTGACTGGGTTTAGGTGATGACAGCCTGATCCTTGCAATGTCAAGTTTCTGGTCATGGTCAAGTATTTCATTAGGGTTATATATTTCCTAGCTGGGTTGTTGCTCAAAAGATAGTTCCCAGAAAGAGAGAGATGGAAGGACAGTTCTTTCCTTTTAATCACCAGTTTTCAGGGTAAAAAGTTAGTGTCCTAGTTACTTCCAGTTTTGCTCAGTACCTTGAATCTCTGCCTCTCAGCCTCTGTCCGTCTTTCTCTCTCTGCTCCCCTTCACCCCCATTCCCCACCTCTGAAATCATTGTAAACTTGTGAACTTTTGTATATTTGTTGCAGTAGATTCCATTCATTATTCTTTTTTCGATGCTCAGTTGGCCAATGGGAGTCTCTTCATAAATTGGCATCGCTGTTCCTTTGGCATGAGTCTCTGGGTTTCTGGCATAACAAGATGTCCCAGGCTCATTTTGTAAAATGCTCTGGCCGTGAAATCAGCTGTTCCTCTAAGGATCCCTGTGTCTTTTGGTGGAGAAGGATATTTGAGGGAAGGGTGTCTTGTCGTTGGTTGTCATTGCTTCCTAGGTCTTTTTGGTGGATAGAGCTAGAAAAGACATGAATTCAAACTGATAAATTTTATGTTGTACAATTCTTCCGTAACTTTGATTTTATGTTTGTATCTGGTTTGTCTTACATTGTTGTTCCTAACAGTAATCACGAAATTACTTACTTGCATAATCCTAATTTACACCCCAATGTAAACAACACACCAGTGTTGTTATAACTAACAAACAACTGAAAGAAGTTTGATTTTTTTGTGGCTTCATTTGTTGACAGAGTATGTCCCTCTAAGTACGTACACTAAGTACGCTCCACTCAGAGGCCCTTTGCGGATGTTACCAACTTGAAAATTCATTCTCCTCATTTGTTTTAAAATTTAGGGATTGCTTTTCCTTTTTTTGATTTAGTTTATTTTTGGAATATATATAAACATGTTTCCAAAGCCAAAACTACATGACTAGGTACTTTTGGAAAAGTTTTAGTTCATCTTTGTTTCTTTCGTCTCCACAAATAATCTAATCGCTTACATTGTTTTGTGTTATCCTCCATGTTAATTCATGTACATCATGTAAACAAACAGATACATTCGCATTTGCATCCCTGCTTTGAACAGAAGTTAGCATAGTATATATACTCTTCTGTGTCTTGCTTTGTTCATTAAACAGTGTGACCGGAGTTTGCTCCATATCAGTTTAGGGTGTTTTTCCTCGTTCCTCTTTTTGAACAGCTAACCAGCATATTTTTGTGAGGAAGTACTAGAGTTAATTGGACCAGTCTGCTGTGGATAGGCCTTGGATTGTCTGCAGTTTTGCTGTGACAAGTACTACCTCACTGAATAACCTGGGACATCAGTCACTTCCTATTTTTACCAATATACCTTGGGATGGAAGTGTGTGTTACAGAACAAAGGGTAAATGCATACATAATTTTTCCGGCCATTGCTGAAATTTGCGTATCTAGTTCAATTTCAAAATCCTAACACTTCCGCTTAAAAGTGGTCTAATTTATTTTGCCATTTTATTGGTAAAGACATCTCTTCATTTGCCCATTACCCTATCTTTGTATGGAACGTATTGAAAGTGTTTAAGAAGATATGTTGGTTTCATTTAATGAATTAATTTAAGTGTCACTTATTTAGAATACAGGGGGTGAAAGATTGGTAAAACACAGTCCTCCACCTCCCAAGAGTTCAGAGTTCAGATAGAATGTTTGGGATTTATTTTCTTTTATTTCCTGACCATTCTGTGTGTTATGTAATTTGTCCCATGTTGGTCATTAAAAGAGGCGCTAGGAAATGCGTCTTTATCTTCTGTACTGGAATGAAGCAAGATATGTCTGTAAACTATGCCCTAGATGCAGTACCACATAGTAACTGAACGCCGCCCCTTCCCTGGACTGTAGCAGGGAGCAGCACACAGAGTTCCTCCCTCGTGGCATTTATATCCGAGTACCGGAGATCTATCAAAAACCAAGGAACAGTAAGATGATTTTAAGTTATATGTGCTTTGAGGGGCCTTCTTTAGGTAAGGGAGGGGCAGCTGACACAGCAAGCCACACACAAGGTGGGGGAGACAGCGTTTCAGGCACTAGCTTGGGGTGTTGAGAACTGAAATAGAAAGCACAGCGAGGTGTGGGGGAGAGTGGAGGCAAGGTCATGCAAGGCCGTGGGTTTTCACTTAAGGGTTTGGATTTTAAGTACATCAGGAAACCCAATGAGGACAATTAAACAAGGGAATGGCATTCAGTACCATAGATTGGAATGCTACTCAGTGTGATGTTTTAGCTCTAAAGCAACATGGTCCTTTCCGAAGTTCAAAGTGGAGATAGTTTTCCTTCTTGCTCCTTTATGCAGGACAGATCCTTCTCCCATTCAGGTCTTGTGAGAATTTCTTCTCTTTTTCAATAATATTCCCTTGTGGATGTTTAGATAATCACACTGAATGGTTGTAAGTGGATTTTATACTTGGGCTATGAACAGGAACATGATATCTACAAATTCTCTTCTTCAGACCTGCAAATCCAAGAGATACATCTCTCTGGAAGATAAGAGAGCTGCTTCTTCAAGATCAAAAAAGGTCTGTATTACTACATCACATTTATATGAAATTAATTATGGAACCAATAGCAATTTTCCAGAAGAGAGGCATTTTCAATATGTTCACTTATGTTTTTGTTACAGGAGACTGGAGTGATACCCATGTAGGGAATCCTCAGAAGGAAGGCTTGACACACGTGGGACCCAAGGAGCTTGCTTCCTGGGAAGCTTCTGTCTGATGTGTAGGAGGCAGAATGTCATACTGACTCTTCAAGGGGAGGCTACAGGGGATCGAGAGCAACACGCAGAATCTCACCCTCCACCACAGGGGACACTGTGCAGTCCTTTTTCTGGAAGTGAGAAGTACGAGATTGTTCTACAAGAGGAAGATTCCAGGGGCTTAAAAACGCAGAGGTTTGCGCCTTGGGAGCCCCTTGGAATGTTGACAACTCAGGATCTGAAGGAAAGTTCTGTGTTAATGAGTTACAGTATTCATGTGCAAGTAAATGTCACTTTATGATCAGTAATAACACTGAGTGAGAAGCACTATGCAGGAAGAAACCTTCCATAGAAAGACGGGTAGGGAGAAGCTTAGGCCAGCCGTAGCCCTACCTAATAGAGCAAGCCTGAGATAAACCGCCAGAATGGCCAAATAAGAGACTCTACGAAATAGCAATCCTTTAACTAGAGTAGTCATAAGGAAATTTTCTCCTCTAAACCACGATACCAAATAGGAAAAATGATCTACAAGTGCCCCATGTGTAGGGAGTTTTTCTCTGAGAGAGCAGATCTTTTTATGCATCAGAAAATTCACACTGCTGAGAAGCCCCATAAATGTGATAAGTGTGATAAGGGTTTCTTTCATATATCAGAACTTCATATTCATTGGAGAGACCACACAGGGGAGAAGGTCTATAAATGTGACGATTGCGGTAAGGATTTTAGTACTACAACGAAACTTAACAGACATAAAAAAATCCACACAGTGGAGAAGCCCTATAAATGCTATGAGTGTGGCAAAGCCTTCAATTGGAGCTCACATCTTCAGATTCACATGAGAGTTCATACAGGTGAGAAGCCCTATGTCTGTAGTGAGTGTGGAAGGGGCTTTAGTAATAGTTCAAACCTTTGCATGCATCAGAGAGTCCACACCGGCGAGAAACCCTTTAAATGTGAAGAGTGTGGGAAGGCCTTCAGGCACACTTCTAGCCTCTGCATGCATCAGAGAGTTCACACAGGAGAGAAACCCTATAAATGTTATGAGTGTGGGAAGGCCTTCAGCCAGAGTTCGAGCCTCTGCATCCATCAGAGAGTGCACACTGGGGAGAAACCGTATAGATGTTGTGGGTGTGGGAAGGCCTTCAGCCAGAGCTCCAGCCTCTGCATCCACCAGAGAGTGCACACTGGGGAGAAACCTTTTAAATGTGATGAGTGTGGGAAAGCCTTTAGTCAGAGCACCAGCCTCTGCATTCACCAGAGAGTGCACACAAAGGAGAGAAACCATCTCAAAATATCAGTTATATAGAGCGTTTTGCTAAGAGTTAAAAATCTTAAAACCCATAAGTGCCACTAGGAAGGAAACCCTGTAAATACCTACATTGACCCAAGAAATTTTTACAGCAAGCCCCAGCAGGACATTCTTTTTGAAGAGGCATATGTGAGGTTGGCTTTTTGTGTTTTTTTTGTTTGTTTGGTTTTTTAGATTCATGTCAAGTGCGTTCCACAACTTGATTTGAATCTGGAATCCCTCTGCCCAAGACGGGCTGTGAGGTCCCAGTCATGGGTGTGTGTTTCCTGGGATTTGGGCATGATGCCTCAGTAGTTGGAAATACTGCACAGGAAACTGTGATCATTGCCCAGCCTCCTGAGTCACCGTCTCTGTCTTTGCTTTACTTAAAAGTTATCCCAGTTTTTCCCCTTTGGGAGTTCATGCCCTTCCTTCTCTTGATTCAAACATACTGGTTAATGAGCGCATTTAAAAATGGACAGCTCCCACTAAGGTAGTGTTCTGGTGTTTCTGAGGTTCTCACTTGATTCAGCCCCTACATATCTTTCCATATAACCCATTGTTTCTGAACCCACTTTACCTGTGTGTCCTCAAAATACCCATAAATATCCACCCCTTCCTAGATGGCATTACATTTCAGTTTAGATTTTAGGTGACTCATAATTTCCATTCACTGGCCGGTTAGAGAAATCATTGGCAGACATACATGCCCTTGAATTTTTCTTGAACTTTTTAAAAAATTTTTGTGGATTCTGCTAATCACTGTGTCCCTATGTTAGACTTAATTTTCTAGTGGTTACATCACATATTTTTAACTTGAATTTTTTTTCTTTTGGAAATAGCTGAATGTAAATAGGAAGAAGCAAGCAAGTGAAGTTAGAACTTTTCTCCATCCAGAATTGCCCTCTTGGGCTCCTCTTGTAACATGGAGCTCCTTACTAGCCAGGGGAGACCATAGGAGAAGCAGATGGTGTGAGGAGTCACTAGTGTTTAGTCTCTGTTTCTGTAATTTTGGGCAATAACATGTAGGAGTCCTCAGTACCTTCAATGAGGATAGTGTATCCATTCATTTTAAGGCATGAATGTCTGTGTTACTCTTTCCTTTCCTTTCCTTCATTCATTCACCAAGTATTTATTGAACACCTCCTGTGTGCCAGGCACTGTGCTAGGTGCTGGGAATACCACTGAGTAAGACAGACAAGGGCCCTACTCTCATGGAGTTTACTTCTGGTGGAGGAGACGATGATACGCAAGTAAGCAAATACATAATGTAGTTTGAGATAGTGACTAAGTGCTATGAAGAAAATAAACTAGGGTGATGATTTAGAGTGGGGTGGGTGGGGGCGGGGCATCATTAGACGGCAGTCAGGGAAGGCCTTTCCGAGGGTGGCACTGGAGTGAGCGCGCAAGGCTGGAGGCACTGGCCGGCCAGCCCTGCCACCGCGTCTGCGTCTGCGGAGTGGAAGGCGGCTGGGCGCCAGAGCGGAGTGAGCGGCATGCGGGGGGAGATGCCGAGGTGCTCGGTATTCTGACGTTTATAGGCCCTTTTTTTCTTTTCTCCTTCTTCTTATTTTTGGTTTTGTTTTTTCGTGGCTAGATTGATATTAAAAACTCATGTGGAAGGACTCAAGGAATGTCTAGAAGACCAAAAGTCCCCAATGATGAGAACAAAAAGCAACTCATTTTTAACTTTGTTTCTCTTCTCATTCCTGTTTCCATTGATTTCCCACATGTAGTCCTTATGCTCAGGAAGTCTTTGGGGGAAGTTAAGGATCTTTGAAGCTCTGAAATGGGTGAGCAGGTTCGTGGTGTCTGTCAACTGTCTTAAGAGGGTGGGAAATGAACTACCCGAAATCGTCATCAAAATACTGAAACAAAAGCTTGATTTTCTCTTCATATTTGAATTAATTTTTTTTCTGTTTGACTGGAAGGGGTTTTTGTGTAATCTAAAACCTCAAGGCATAAAGGAGATTTAAAAGGAGCACATAATTTAGTGGGCGGGCCATGAAACTAGAGATGGGGTTTGGGGGTAAATGTGTCCCTCTTTGGATTTTCATCCGGATAGCTCTGTGCATAGCCTCTGGGAAATCCCTCCTCCCGTGTGTCCTTCTTTCCCGGGAGAGGGCCAGCCGAGTCCCTGGGGGAAGCCTCTTCCAGGCCTGACGCCCTCGACTACGATTTACTGTAGCGTCTTACCCTTGTCCATGTCGCGGTAGGCTGCGGTGTTAGGGAGCCGCCTAGACTTTTAGTTGGTAGAGAGACAGCTGAAATATCATCCGTAGGATTTTAGTTTTAGGAAAAATCGGTTTGATTTCTAGCTTTATTACTATTAGGTGTGTGAGCTTGGGCAGATCGCCTAATCGTGGAGTCTAGTTTTCTCACAAAATGAGGACATTAGGCTAAATGATTTCCGAGTTTCCAGCTAGTCCTAGAGTTCTATATTTCTACATAGTTGAATTATTTTATCATGCTGTTGCTGGGGAATATGACTAACACTTTTGAAGCTACTAATTTTATGTCGAGCTTTAAAGTCCATAATTGTTATCTTCGGAAAATATTATTTGACCTACAGTATGTCCAAATCAATTTAATAAAATCACTTTATAACAGGGTTCTGTTCTTGACATGCGGTTGTGTGAATTCAGTGGTCATTGTGTGTGTGTATATGTGTGTGTGAGAGAGAGAGAGAGAGATCGGGGATGACTTGTGTAGTAGTGTGTATTATGCATAGGGTGACCATATAATTTATTGTCCAAACTGGGCGCTTAGGATTACAGGGGGTGCTGTCAATGAGGAGCACAGGCCTGAGCTGGGACTGTCCCAGCAGATCAAGCTGTGAGGACACCCTGGCCCCAGGGTCACCACCCCAGCAGGTAACAAATGACTGAATCGCATCAGGAGTGATTCAAAGAGGAGTCGTAAGGTCTGAGGCGAACAGGAGAAAGCATGCCTTCCTGAAGGGATGACCCCTACGTGGCCGTGGCTGTTTCTGTCCATGCTAGAATATAGGGCAAAGGTTCCCGTGTGTTCTGCTCTTTAAAGAGAAAAGCAGCAAGCTGAATTTTTATGTAAAAGTTAGTGATTTTTGAATGTTGGCAACAAATTCATGTTCCGTGTGTGACCCATCTCGGTCATTTGTATTACCTGTCTAGTCCCCATAGGCTCTTACTTAGCTTGGCAAAGCCCGGCTCTAGTCCCCCATGGCCGTGGCCCGCTCCTAGTACGGTGTGACCTACTCCTAGGGAAGCTGTGCTGGCCCAGTCTGCGTTCCACTCCCACTGTCAAAGTAGAAGCCATCCAGCCATCCAGACTGGCCTTTTGATGGGAGAGGGTTTTGGGAGAGAGGTCACATGTGGGCTCAAGTGTCACTCACTGAATCACTCTTGGCTCCTGCTGAGATTTAGGGTGTGAGAGAGAAGTCATGGCTGACTTCACAGTTTCTGACTTAGGACCCTGAGTAAGTGGCAGATTGCACCTTTAAGAACTCTGTCAGATCCGAGACCCCCACACACCCAGACGGCCTGCTGCGGAGGACACGGTGCCCAGGCCACCTCGAGGACGTTGGCGGGTTCTCTTGTGTTGTGTGAACTTGAACATCGATGCTTTCTGAGGGGTTTCCCAGCTCTCAGTTCTGTTATACTACAAAATGTTTAATTATTAAAGAGTTTTTCTGTACAACTTGCTGTTATTCTCAGGAACTTGAAAAAAAATAGGTGAATGGGAAGCAAATACCAGAAGCAGATGGAAAAATACTCAATGGTGAGATCAAGCCCTCAGGGGAGAGACGAGGGAGAGGTTGATACCGTCACAGGCAAGAGCCAATATAAATAACGCTGCCAAGTTACGATGGAGATAACAAGAGATAGGAAACTGAGGGTGGCCGAGGTCCTAACTCCGTGACCTGTGCAGCTCAACTTCTCTGAACCTCAGGTTTCTCACCTGTAAAATGTTTTTGAAAATTCCTAACTCACGAAACAGTTGGGAGGACTCAGTGAACATGTATAAAGTGCCTAGCATTTAGTAATACAGCAGAGGGAAGGTAATCCCAGTCGCCTGTTCAGGAAGATGAGTCCGTTATTTGGAGTTCTTCTGTGCTGCGGAGCCACACTGTGATGGGTTTGGGCATCTAGATTTGGGGTAGGACCTGGAGAGGGTGGGTAGGACGTGGTTGCTCCGTGTGAGAAGAGCCGGAAGAACAGGACAGCCTGGGACAAGAAAGTAAGAGCAGAACTGGAAAGGTAGTGGAAGAGGGACCCAGGGGAGCAGGGTGGTGTACGGTTGCACGCCTCCAGCGATGAACCCTCGCGACCACAGACTCCTTCCTTAAAGTTTTGGGATGCTTGCTCCAAGTGGATTCCTTATGGAAACCGTGGAAGGACTGTGCTGTGTCCCAGCTGGAATGGGACGGAACATCTGTACGATGGTGAAATAAATGTTTCAGCCAGAAGAGGGCAGCTACGAGACCATGAGCTTGGAGCTGTCACAGGCCCCTCTTCCCCAGCCCCTGAGGGGCAGGGAGGCCTCTGGGTGTCCTCGTTACAACTCCTAGTGTACGGAGTAGAGCACTTTTAAGATCATAAGTAAATTAAAACATTCTTTAAATCATTCCCTTGTGAGGCAAATGAGCAAATCCAAAGATCCCGTGTGTGTTTATACACGTCAGCGAGAGCTTGGCATAGAGCTCGAAGGAAGGGGGCTATTATACCAAAGCGTTTTTATTGTTCAGATTCAGGCATATGCAAATGAAATAAACATTTTTAGAATAAAATTATAGCATATAAAAATTGCTTCTTTTGATTTTCAGGTGTATTCATGCATTTCGTAGACTCTGTCTTGTGTGTACCTTGCCAGCTCTATTTACTAAGTAATGCTTCTGAGAATGGGTTCACTCAGAGACTCCCCCTCCTCTGTTGTGCCGGCCCTCAGTGGGAGTGTTGTATCTGGAGAGAAGCTCTAAGCTTGGTATCTGTAGCTGGGTTTCAGAGAAGGTTTCTAGAACCTTCTTAAATTGTATGCAGAATTTTGTGTATATGTGGGTATGTGCATTTTTTTAGGAAGAAGGGCTTTTCATTAAATGTGTGACTCTAATTGATGAAAAATGCTAATTGAGGAAAATTATCTGATTTAGCCACATGGCTCTTCACTGTGCAGAGGGGAGCCTAAGAGTCCAGAACAGAGACAGGTTACTGGAAGGAACAGAAAATGTTGAGTGTAATAAATGGAAGAAAAAAAGTAACACTGTGCCATGTTATGAAAAAGAGAAGGCCTCTGGCGTAAAACAATAAAACGAGATAGTGTACATACATGTACGTACGTTGTTACCCTGGACGTAAAATGAGATACATGTACATACGTTGTTACCCTGGACTGGACGTGACGGATGAGCTGCGTTCTGGCACGATGTGACGTGCTTAAGCGAAGCTCTGTGAGCTGTGCGGGAAAGCCCGCGTAGCTGAGAACAGCGCCAGCGCTTCCGAGGGGCGGGCGGGCTGGGGCATGGAAGGAATTGGCTCTGTGGATGGACACACTGAAGCTACCACACGGTTTGCCTCGTGGTTGCAAAGAAGGCAGTTCTTGCTGTAACATTGGAGTGAGGTTCCCAGGGCTGGCGGGGGCTGTATTTAGATTCTCAAATAAACCTATTGTACCGCTCAGCACCGTGTTCTTCGTGTCTGATTTGTGTGCCCGGCTTCACTTGCCCGTTTGCGAACACTTCAGTCTGTCACCCTGAGCCTTCGTCCTGTCTCTAAAATGCTTCTTGCCCCTGGCACTCCTCTGTCCCACGTGTGCCCTTTCTCCCTTTCCGAGGTAAGCTCGAGACCCACAGGGGTGGAGTCCAGAGCGTAAGTCCTGCCTACGTCCGGTGGAGACTGAGCAGGAGGTCGGGGCCTGGGGTGCCAGAGGCCGGGTTTCTGTAACTGTTACTGCCGATGACCGCGTTTGGAGAGAGCCGCATTCTCTGTGTGCTTCCCGCTAAGATCCCTTGATCCAGTAAATATCAGGAAAAGAAATTTTAAAAAGCACGGTGCAAAACAAGAGGGTAGGAGCGAAGTTACACGTAACGTTCATCACAGAAAAGGTGCATGGGTTGCATTCTGCCATTTACAGACAGTGCATGGTTGAATTCTAGGCTTCCCCGCAAATATGCGTATAGGTTGATTACAAGAGACCGTTTGAAATAACCCAAAAGGTTGAAAATAAAGGAGTGGGAAAACAGCCAAGTGCTCGCAAAGAGTGAGCAAGCAGGGATAGCCTCATCCATCAAAGCAGAACGTGAGGTAAATGGCATCAATTTATGAACTCTGTCAAGAAAATCGTTGGGTGTTTTTATTTGGCCAACATAGCTTTGAAAGATAAGCAGTTTGTGTTTTTAGAAACGCAGAGAGAAGTTTGGTAGCCCCTGGCCACTAAGCCACAGCTCTCGGCAATCTGCCGGTCAGCTGGGCTGAGAACGATCAGACCGCTCCACCAGCTTTAGCAACGAACGGTCTGTCGGCTGTCTCTGAACTGCGAGCCAGCAAATCCTCTTGGGACATTCATGATAATTGACCATGTTTTATGCTGGAGAGAAACCCTCACCAAATTCCAGGATGTGGAAAATCCCACTGTAACGCAATAAAAATTGAGGTTGCCGAGAAAGAGCCAAAAATCCTTATCCACTCGGAAATAAAACACAACCAGAACACCCTCCTCGCTCTCCAAATTAACAGCTAAGAAGGAAATACAAACAAGTAGACATCGTTTGGAGACGAATAACCACAATGATGTCACATGACACACTTTGCTGGATGGGACCAAGATGAGTGAAATGTTTTATGGCCTTAAATTCATTTCTTAGATAAATATTAAAAATCAACTTTCAAACTAATAAGGGCCTTTGTCAAGAGTCTCATCTGTTGCTTTTCCTCTCACCTGTTGCTGTACTGAGTCATCTTGAAAAATAAGGATAACACCTCTTTTAGTCATTCAATTCTCTAAAAATTTTTTAAATTGAATTTTAGAGAGAGGAAGTGGGAGAGAGGGGCAGAGAGGGAGAGTCAAGCAGGGTCTACACTCAGCAACCTTGGGATCATGACCCGTAATCAAGACGTTCAACCGATCGAGCCCTCCAGGTGGTCCTGCTCATCCAATTTTTGAAAACTTACGAGGTAAATTCAGTTCTGCTTTCTTATTTAAAAAATAAATTACTACTATTTAGTATTCTTTAATCTTTGTTCCAGAAGAGCTTATAAGCCCGTAAGTATCTATGCCCTTCCCCACTTGCTCAGAGTACGGGACCAAGGCAACACCTGGCGTTAATGTTTCAGTCAATCATTGGAGCTTTGAAAGCGGGACACAGCTCTCCCAAGGTGGCGTGGGTCCTATGGGTGGAGCTTACCAAGTGTTACCATTTTTACATTTTTTCAAGACTGTTCAGATTTTCTCCCGCACTTTTGAGCATTTCTAGTTTCCTGTAGAAATCATCCTGTTTTTGGACACTTCGTTTTAGAGATGTGTGTAAATCTTAAGTTCTTAGCTCTCACTGTCATTCCGATTAATAACTTTTCGCACATCTCGTATTGTGTGTATTTTTTTTCTTCTCACACTTGCTCCAGCATGTCAGTTTTACTGCTATCCCCCCGCCCGCCCCCTCAGAAGTGGACACTGGATTTGGTGATCAGTTCTGCTGGCTGTATTCTTATTTGTTGCTCTTCTAGTATTATCAATCACATCCTCTTCCTTTCCTTAAACATTTTTTAAAAATATTTTTGAAAGAGAGAGACAGAGCACAAGTAGGGGAGGGGCAGAGAGAGAGGGAGGGAGACACAGAATCCAAAGGAGGTTCCAGGCTCTGGGCTGTCAGCACAGAGCCGGATGTGGGGCTTGAACCCACGAACCATGAGGCCATGACCTGAGCCGAAGTTGGACGCTCAACCGACTGAGCCACTCAGGCACCCTGTCCTTTCCTTAGTTTTATTGTGGTGTTCTTAATTTGCTTAATTTTCTTAAAGTGGGTAATTTTCCTTCTTATTTAATAATAAATATATTAAGGCTGTTAATTTTCCTCAGGAAAAAACACTTGATTGCAACCATCATAATCAAAGCAATGTTAGGCTGTGGTGTCAGGGCTTCAGTCCCGACCTCTAGTTTTTGGCTATATCTTGTAGTTGTTGAAATGAAATGTTCTCGTGGTCACCATTTTCTAGACAGTGTTTATTCGAAGTTGCTTTCACCTCTTGGGTCCAAGAAGTATTCAGAGTTTATGTTTTTAAATTGTATTTTCTCCCCTTTTTATTCATCCTCGTTGGAGAACATGGCCTGTGCAATTTCTGCTTTTAAGAACTACCGTAGCAAACAAACAAACAAACACAGTCTTTCCCTAGGGAAGGTTGGAGAAGGCACACTCGCACACATCTGCACACACATGTGCACACATGCACACACACACCCCAATCAAAAAAACCCAAATTACGTGTCTGTTATGTGGGACCTCATAATAGAATTTTAGATCACTTAATCAGAACAGAACAATAAGGTTCTCTTTCTCACCAACTTGAGTTTGCATATGAAATTTATACCTACTACACAAACTTGTGTGACAGTGAGTTAAGGAGGAACTTAGTGGCTTTTTCGCTACTGTCATAGATCGATAAAGACATGAAAAGGTAATAATTCTAGAAGCACCAGCCTGCCTCCTTGGATGAAGCGAGAGGCCCCAAACTTTGTATGCTGGAGTTTGGAATGCTTTCCCCTGGATGGAGTGGCAGTGTCTCCTGTTCCCGGAGAGGTGGGTGGCCTGAGCACCAGGGCCTGAGCATCTGCTGGCTGCGAGCAGTCCTGGCTGCCAAGGACTCCATGCTATGCCCTTGACCTGGAGAAGGAAGGAGGCCTACCCCCCCCCCCTCCGGCATGTATGTGATTTCGCAGGTTTGGACAGAGCTGCTCGGGGCCACCAGGTCTGTAGAGCAGAGGCCTCCCTCCTCAGGAAGCCAGTCACAGTGAGAGTGGGCCTGGGTGGGATTCCATTTGGTTTAGGCAAAGAAATGGGGAATTTCGTGCACAGTAGAGGTTACCAAGTGATTGATACCTTTAAAAAAAAAATGTTTATTTTTGAGAGAGTTAGAGTATGAGCAGGGGGAGGGGCAGAGAGAGAGGGAGACACAGAATCCGAAGCAGGCTCCAGGCTCCGAGCTGTCAGCACAGAGCCCGACGCGGGGCTCGAACCCACGAACCATGAGATCATGACCTGAGCTTTGAAGTCAGACGCTCAACTGACTGAGCCCCCCAGGCACCCCTGATTTATATTTTAAATCCGTGGTTTTTGTAAGGAGGGTGGTGAAGCCTCAAGTGAATGTTTTCTCCGATGGCTAGCTGCACAGACTTGAAATGCCAACTATATTACAAGTCAATGTCTCATATATATATTTGGGTCTATTTCTATTCCATTCAATAGTTTTAATCACTAGATCTTTCTTATAGCTTTAATATTTGCAAGGCCAGGGACACCTGGGTGGCTCAGTTGGTTGAGCGTCCAACTCTTGATTTCAGGCTGAGGTCATGATCCTAGGGTTGTGGGATCAGGCCCTGTGTCAGCCTCTGCGCTGAGCATGGAGCCTGCTTGAGATTCTCTCCCTCCCTCTCTCTCTCTCTATATATATCTCTCTCTATCTCTCCCTCTGCCCCCCTTCCCCTGCTCACACTCTCTAAAATAATCAAGTAAGTAAAATTAAAAAAAAATCTGTAAGGCCATTTCCCAGTTCATTACTCTTATCTAGATTTTGCGCATCTGTTCTGCAATATTTGATCAGCAGCCTGGAAACCTCAGTGTCGTTTCGTGTTAGCCACGTGCCTTGCAAACAACATAAGATCACTGTTTTCGGATTGGTTGCTCATTTTTCTTTCAGTGAAGACACAACCCATTTTCTTTTTTTTTTTTTCTTTTGCAGTATATGCTAATTTGTCGGGTGAGTGCTGCTGTTGCCGGTGAAAAGAAAAGACAAAAAACACGGTTGGATTTTTATTGTTTGGCCAGTTCATTGCCCTTTCCTTGATAATTTAAGTAAAACAAACTTGAAACTCCATTTCTCACGTGATGGGAAATCCATGATTTTGGAGCACGAGATGGAGTGCATTCGTTTCTTTTTCTTTCTTTCTTTCTTTTTCTTGTGGTGTTGTGTCTTACATTCACTGCCAGTGCCGCCGATCTGAGTTCTTCCAACTCTCCAGTTTGACTTTTATGGACTCCGCTGCCCCGCGTTTTATTCCTGAACCCCACAGGCTCATGCCGTGTGCGTGTATGTCTGTGCGCCAATCCGTTACAATAAATCTCTATATCTGTATATATCCTGTTGGTTCTCTTTCTCTGGAGAACCCTGACTAATGCAGCATCTGGCGTGTTTGGGGCTGGGGCGAGACTACGAATACAGACCCACGTGTGTTGAAGCGGAGACCCACACCCGTATTGAACCCTGCTAGCTTGATTTACGAGGGTAAGAGTCATAAATCAGGATAACAAAGCATTCCATTAAATAAATATGTTCTCGTCTCCTACCGGAAGGCTGCCCAACTTCAGAGCGCTGTGATGACTCAGAGTTCCGTGTTGGTCGTGGCGGCCCCGGAGGGTGGACTGGCCATTCCCCACCCCACCCCACCATTGCCCCTTTATTGGTCCTCAGGCTGGAGTGTCTATACCAGCAGCCGGCTCTTTGGAGAGAGCACTGGAAGAAGAGTCTCACACAGGCCGTGACAGCAGGGCCTGGGCTGTTTGGGAAGGAACCTCCAGGGCGGGGATGTTGGGAGCCTGGCGTGGAGGCATGGAGGCAGGGCTCTGGGTTGGCTCACCCCTTGGCTCCCGTGGGGGTCCAAGTGGAGGCCCCTCTTGACCGGGTGCGGACCGACCGTGTACCATCCAAGTCTTAGTTAGCAAAGCTACCGGGCAAGACCAGCCCGACTGAAATCTCTGCCTCATGTGAATAAACAAACATAAATGCCCCCAACAGTTGTTGAGGAACGAAGGAAATGGAAACCGAAGCCCGTGGACGCCGGTCTCCGACCACACGCCCTGGGCAGGAGCGCGCCAGCCTTTCCAGGTCTGTTTCTGATTCCCCCAGTGTTTCGGCTTCACGTCGGCCAAGTTCGCCCTTCCCCGTGGGGAGTGGCGGGAAGACTCGTGAATAGCTCTCTTCGGCGTGAGTGTTTCTGTCTCAGTGGAAGAGCCGATCGACACCCTCAAGAGGCCCTTGGGCCGCGGGATGCGCGGGAGAGGAGCTCGCTGCGGGCCTGACGTGCTCAGTGCCGGAAGTGCTGGAGAGGCCACTCAGGGACCGCGCAGCGACCTGGCTGCGCGCCTCGGCGACATCGTAGTCCCGGCCAGCCGGCACCTCCTCTCTGCCGTTTCTCACACTCGCAAAGAAAATGCACGCAATAGCCTACAAGTTCCCCAAAGTCCTCTTCTCCCCCTGATCATTGCTTCTGCGCCGTGACACGATTTTAATACTCAGTTTTAACATCCAGACAATCCTAACGTGGAGCAAAGCAGTGTCTGAACTAATCCCCACGAGTGTGGAATAACACGATAGATACGTGGCTTTGGAATTCATTATATTTTATTTGCCTTCATGATTTAGTTTTGAAGAATATAATATAAATTAGCTTACATTCCTTGAGCAGAGGCAAGTTACATGGGTGTTTGGGCGAGGGCCCGTAATTTTGGGGAAAACCCACCTGGGGTTCATTTTATTTTCCTCTGTAAAGAACAGTAATCTAGGGGCGCCTGGGGGGCTAAGTCGGTTAAGCGGCCGACTTTGGCTCAGGTCATGATCTCACAGTCTGTGAGTTCGAGCCCCGCGTCGGGCTCTGTGCTGACAGCTCAGAGCCTGGAACCTGCTTCAGATTCTGTGTCTCCCTCTCTCTCTGCCCCTCCCCTGCTCACACTCTGTCTCTCTGTCTCAAAAATAAATAAATGTTAAAAGAAAATAGAACAGTAATCTAGAAGTTGCTGATTCATTCATAGAGAGTTGAATATTAATCATCTATGAAAGTGTGTTTATGTTCTCTGCGTAGACCATAAAATAGCGAGAGATGTTTTTCTTTTGTAAAACAACAACAAAAAAAAAACCCTCTAAGACAGAAGAACAATTTACTTCGTCACTCAGTTTTTATTGGAAGGAGTATTGCTATCACCTTTATTAGAGTGGATGCATTTAAAGGCAAAACTAAGTTAACAGCCCCCACCCTTACCCCCTCCAGGTACATTTTATTAGCGAGGCAGAGTTAAATGCCACAGGTAATTTTACACAGGGAACCGAGACACACTGAACATCAAGAACCTGACAGTTCCGTGTCACGTGACCAAAGAGGCGGAAGAGCAATTTCTTGGTTATTTTGGGGCCAGTAATTGGAATCGAGTCATTTCCCTTTGGAAGCTGGAGCAGCGGGGTGGCCCGAGAGGAGTGGATTTGCCCCCTCTAGTGGTCACCAGTGGGGGCAGTCAGCGGGGGGAGGGAGGCTCCTCCAGTTTCTCTGCGACAATTCGTCCCAGCCCCTAGCCTCCTCATAACTTTCTACACATTTTACCCCTTACGAAGGTTCAAAACCTGTTCTGCTTTTAAAAGACATTTCTCCTGGTCTATAAAACATTTTTCTGATTCACCACAAATGCTGTGAAAGCCACCAGCACGGGTGTCCCGAGTTTTCGCCTCTTCTCGCTCCGCTCTGTGCCTTTCTTCCCTGGTTTCAGCGTTGAGTCTCATGTTCCAAATGCATTTACTTTGTTTCATATTTTCGAATTCTTGTTAATTCTAAGTTCTGTTAACTATATCTAGGCTTTAATCAGTCACTCATTTGAAAGATAAAAAAGATATAATGAGTTAATTGATTGCTCACTCAAAGGATAGAATTAAGTTTTTTTTGTGAGGAGTAGTAGTATACTTAAAAAGCACAATGCGGGGCGCCCGGCGGCTCAGTTGGCGAGGCGTCTGACTCTTGATTTCGGCACAGGTCATGATCTCACGGTTCGTGAGATCGAGCCCCAAGTTGGGCTCTGTGCTGACAGCACCGAGCCTGCTTGGGATTCTCCATTTCCCCCTCTTTCTGCCCCCTCCCCATGTGCACACACTCTCTCTCTCAAAAATATACATAAATAAATAGCATGATGTGGTTTTATCAGTTTCTTTGGGATAATATAAAATGAAAACTGGTACTCCAGTATCTATGTCTTTAAACTACAAACCATTACTTCGTGCTGTGGATCGAAAAAATAGTTTCCTTCCGAGGACTGAGACCATTGCACATAAATCATACCACAAATGACAATGTTTTAAAAAAAACTCTAAGCAATGCGTGTGCAGCGTGCCAAGAATCATGTCTAATAAGAGAGCCTCCTGACGATAAAGCGATTCTCTGGGGCTCCAACGTTCCCGAGCACGTGTGTCAGCAGATTAACCTTCTCTCCCCCTTTCTTGTTCCTGTCGGGGGTCATCAAAGACCGTTATCTGACCAAAGAGATTCTGCCAAATACAAGAATGCCAGAAAGACTGGGGCGCCTGGGGGGCTCAGTCGGTTGAGCGTCTGACTTTGGCTCAGGTCACGATCTCGTGGTTCACGAGTTCGATCCCCTGTATTGGGTTCTGTGCTGACACTTTGGGAGTCTGGAGCCTGCTTCAGATTCTGTGTCTCCTCTCTTTCTACCCCTGCCTCTCTTGTATGCTCTCTCTCTCTCTCTCTCAAAAATAAACATTAAAAAAAAAAAAAGGATGCTAGAAAGAAAGGGGGCTTAGCAGCACAGGAGTGCAAATCGTAGCCGATGGGCCAGACACACTGACTGTTATTCAGCTTGCGAGTGGTTAAAAAATTCCTTCTCCTGCCTCCTTTCCTCCCCCTTGAGGCAACTGTCGGTGGAACTTACAAACTACCCTTACATTTTAGAATCCGAGACCTCTGTCTTCATATGCTTATGGTAACGGTCATAGCAATTCAGAGGGAAAAAGATGGTTCTCTCTGTTTTATGCACAGGGTGCGGAACAGAGCGTTGAGTGACGTGCAGAAAGAAGTGGGGCAGAGCTAACCCAAACCCGGGTGTCCTCAAATTACTAGACGATGCCGCAATCCCACCTCCGAGTACGTGCCCCCAAAGAACTGAGAGCAGGGCCTCTAACAGATACCGGCTGCCCTGCTCAGAGCATTCGCCGAGAAGTGGCCAGAAGGTGGAGACCACCCAAGTGTCCGTCTTTGGCTGAGCAGACACGCGAAAGTGTGGTCTGTCTACATGGTGGGATATTACTCGGCCCTACGAAAGGAGGGCACTTCTGCCATTATGTGACATGAGTGACCCTTGGGGGTGGCGTGCCGAGTGAAGAAAGCTGGTCACAAAAGGGCAAGTACCGTATCGTTTTGCTTGTATTAGGGACCTAGAGTAGTCACACTCATAGATTAAAAAAAAAAATAGAGGTGGTTGCCAGGGTCTGAGAGGGCAGGGAAAATGGGGCGTTGGTGTTTACAGGGAGGGAGTTTCTGTTTGGGAAGAAAAAAAGTTCTGGAGGTGGGCGGTGGTGACGGCTGCACAACCCTGCGGATGTACCTCACGCCGCTGAACCGTACGCTTTAAAATGGCTAAAATGGTAGATTTTATGTTAGATATATTTAACCACAATGAAAAAAAAAAAAAGTGACAAGAAAGGAAGTTGGGGGGGGGGTCTTGGAAAACTATTTAGAAAAAAAAAACATCACAGCAGGAGTAGATTTTGAAGGCACCTTGCCTGGCTTTGATCCCAGCGCCCTGGACACTAGCAGGGGTGATTTCGAGCACGTTGCTTGACCTCTCTGTGCCTCGGTTTCCTCATCTGTAAAATGGGAACGATCTCGTGCTTATCGATTACGGTCATCGTAGAGCTGAAAGGAGAGGATGCAGGCCGGTGCTCGGTAGAGGGCCTTGCCCACAGAGAGCACGGGATAAAACCGGCCGTCATTACCCGAGAGGGTAACGCGCCAAGGCCTCGCTTCCGGTCAACAGCAGGCACTTCCGGCCGGAAGCGCGTCCGCCTTCCCCGCCGCCAGGCGCACGCACGCGCCGCACGTCATGTTACGTCTCCGCCTCAGTCGAAGGCGTGAGCACTGCAGCCTTTGGGAGGCAATCCCTGCACGTCGGGATGGTCAGAAAATAGAACGTCGTCCAGATTCGACTTCCCGTAGGCGCGATGGAGAGGTGGCCATGTATGATTTGCAAATAAAAAATTTCTTTAAGTCACATGTAAAGAAGACAGCCCCAGATCTCCTGACTCTGAAGCCTTTGCTTCGTCACTTAGAGAGTCACTTCCTTCCTCTCGCCAACCAGCCACGCCACCAAGTCTTCTCAAGTTAGGTGGACCTGCATTTTCCCCGAGCGTCTACCTAAGTGAAAGCCACCTCGTTAGGGGCCGAAAATACAGAGAATAGTACCGGCTGCGCCCCTTGGTATGTAGATTCTACCTCGCGGAAGAGAGACTTCTGGACCCGTAATTCTAGTGCGGGGCCGCCAGAGCCTACCGTGTGCGAGCGCGAGCGGCCCCAGCCGGCCGCACGGCCCGGACGGGCTCCTTAGAGGAGGGCTTTAAGGGATGCAGAGGAGTTCGCCAGCGCACAGGCTCCCGGGCGCGGCCAGAAGGCACAGCCCCGGCGGCGGAGAAGGTGCCGCGCCCCAGGGGCTCTGCGAGTTCAGCGTGGCCGCAGAAGCACCCGGAAGGGTCGTGAACACCCAGATCGCGGATCCCAGCCCTGTGTGTGTGATTCAGTGAGTGTGGGGCGGGGCCTGAGAACTCCTGTCTCTGTCAAGTTCCCAGGGGCTGCGGAGGCTGAGGCTGCCGGGGCCCTCGGGGCCTCACTTGGAGAGCTGCCGGTGTACATGAAGGCCTGGACAGGCATGAAGTCACGGCGTGTGTTTGGGGAGCCGTAAGTAACTCAGCACTGCTGGAATTTGGAGCGTCTGAATGATGCGTTTAGAGAGCGAGCGGGGGACCAAGTGCACGGAGCTGAGGGCAAGGGACTCGGCACGCCGGCCTGACGACGACTTAGGGCGTCGGTGTTACGTGCCCATTTTACATATGAGGCAAGTGTGGAGCAAAGGTGAACTGACGGGAGAGAGAGAGAGAGACGCAGGAGGCAGGGGACCCCGGCTTTGTGGCCGAGAGGTTGCGGGGGAGCAATTTCAGGTTTTTAAATTTGGAGACAGACCCCCGATGCCACTGGCCATCAAGACAGGAAGCTCCGGAGAGGCAGGATGGACGCGTTGTGCCTGCATCACGGGAACAGATAAACTCCCTCTTTTCCCCCGTTCAGACTCATTACTTGGGGCGCCTGGGTGGCTCAGTTGGTTAAGCATCTGACCTCAGCTCAGGTCATGATCTCGCGGTTCACAGGTTCGAGCCCTGCGTCGGGCTCTGTGCTGACAGTTCAGAGCCTGGAGCCTGCTTCAGATTCTTGTGTCCCTCTCTCTCTGCCCTTCCCCTGCTCACACTCTGTCTCTCTCTCTCAAAATTAAATGAACATTAAAAAAAAAATTAAAACTCATTTCTTCCTCTCTCCGCTAAAATTGGCCACTTTTGTTGGCCATGATGTAATACCGGCTGTGGTCACAAGGGGGCACTTGTTTGCTTTGAATGATTTAAATTTGTCAGGCTCCGCAGAGGTCAAAATACGATGTTCTTCCAGAAAATACATCTTTTTTTAAGATTTCCCCTCGCCGTTTTCCATTCTGTGGAGTTTAATGGTGACATTTGTTCAATCGTTCGATGGCTATCTACTGAGTGCCTACCGGGTCTAACCTGCTGTGGGCGGCAAAGAAATGAAATGTTTTCCTGGCCTGGGACTCTCACGACCTAGTCAGTCAGGAAGATAAGGAGGCCACGGCACATCTTGCTTGAAGTGAGAGGAACGGCATAGACACCCAAGAGGGTGCGAACTGGCACCGGAACATTCCAGAACGCCGATGAGGTCAAAAGCAAAGGTGAAGAGGCTGGAAGGCACTGGAACATAGGGTTTGTGTAGGGAGGCTGAAGGGGTGCAGTGGCCCAGAGGCAGGAAGCCTAGAATACAGTTATGGTGGAGGAAGACTGGACACGGGGGAGGGAGTCTTATTGGTCCCGCTGGGGGTGACTGGGTCTGTCTTGGGGTGACATCGGAATAACGACTAAGAATTGCTTCTGAATCTCATGGAGTCAACAAGGCCCCCTGGAGAGTAGAGAAAGCAGGCATATTCTGGAATGCTCTCGGAACACTTTATTTGGAATAATGATTTTTTTTTTAAATGTTTATTTATTTTTGAGAGACATAGAGACAGAGCATGAACTGGGGAAGGGCAGAGAGAAAGAGGGAGATACAGAATCTGAAGCAGGCTCCAGGCTCCGAGCCGTCAGCACAGAGCCCGACGTGGGGCTCGAACTCATGAACCATGAGATCATGACCTGAGCTGAAGTCGGCCGCTTAACCGACTGAGCCACCCAGGCGCCCCTGGAATAATGATTTTTAAAGTCATTCTGTTAATCCTCCTTTACTGAGATATTTTCACATAGGGTCAGTGGTGAGATGTTTGGCGTGTTAAAGAATAAATTATTCGGGGCGCCCGGCTGGCTCTGTCAGTGGAGCCTGTGACTTGATTGATCTCAGGGTCGTGAGTTCGAGCCCCATGTTCGGCATTGAGGCTACTTAAAAAAATAAGGGAAAAAAAGGAATAAATTGTCCCGATGCTTCTTAAAGTGGCAAGGAAGACTTTTTCAGGACTATCTCGATAGGTGTCGGGACCATCAGAGGGGGTGACCGATCAGGCGCCTGGGGATACGGCAAAGACGGCGGGGGGATTCGCAGGCAACAGTGAGGAGGGCCGGGGGACGGAAGTCTCCTGAGGGAACCTGGCGGGGAAGGGTTCTTGCTGAGCGACTTCACAGGGCTGGCCGAGGCAGGACACGGTGACCGGGCGTCAGGGCTCGAGGGTCCTCTGTAACCGACTAGCAGAGTGGGTTGGAGCTGGCCTGGCGGAGAAGAGGGCTCCGGGGCCCCCACGCGGGTTCGGGAGAGGAGGGCTTTTATAAATTCGAATTTCAGTGCGTAAAGGGGGCCGTATTCCGATTATTTAAATGGGAGCACGACTGTGCGAAATGGATAAATGAAACCCTAAATCATTTTTACACAAACATGAAGCTTTGTTGAAATTGCCAGTCAGCGGGGAAAGTTTGTTTGATTTACAGTAAGTGAAGTGGCGATAAATGACTCAAGGGCTCTCGCTGAAGGAGATGGCGTCAGCGGGTCAGAACACGTTTCTAGAACAAGTGCTTCTGGTCCATTGAAATAAGGTGATGTCTTTGGTCACGACCAGGTTCCCAAGTAATAGGCCGATTGCATACACACACACACACACACACACACACACACACAGACACTGATTTGCATAAACATTGAGCCTTCAACTTGTATTTAAAAAATTATTTTAATGTTTATTTATTTTTGAGAGACAGAGCGTGAGCAGGGGAGGGGCAGAGAGAGAGGGAGACACAGAATCCGAAACAGGTTCCAGGCTCTGAGCTGTGAGCACAGAGCCTGGTGCGGGGCTCGAACTCACAGACCTCGAGATCCTGACCTGAGCCGAAGTTGGACGCTCAACCGACTGAGCCCCCCAGGTGCCCCTTCTGTCTATACTGTTGGTCTCCCCTTACGTTGTAATTTTGTGAAAGAGCTTCTACCCATGCAGCCATCTTCTTAACACTTTTTGTCATTGGATGAAGTCAGCAAATGTTTAAAGACACAGTTATTTTTTTTACATTTTTATTTTAATTCCAGTTTGTCAGCATAGAGCGTATTCGTAGTTTCAGGCATCCAGTATAGCGATTCCACACATCGCTCTGTGCTCATCACGACAAGTGCCCTCCTTAATCCCCGTCACCTGTGTCCCCCATCCCCCCCCCACCTCCCCTCTGGTGACCATCACGGCGTTCTCTGTAGTTAGGAGTCTGTTTCTTGGTTCGCTTCTCTTTCTCTTTTTTTCTTGGCTTGTTTGTTCTGTTTCCTAAAGTCCACATAGGAGTGAAATCGTATTGTGTTTGTCTTTGCAGACCACCGTATCCCTTATTCCCTTCGCATAATACTCTCTGACTCCACACGTGCCATTGCAAATGGCAAGACTTCATCCTTTTTGATGGCCGAATAATATTCCATTGTGTATATATACCACCTTGTCTTCATCCATTCGTCCATGGGTGGACACTTGGGCTGCTTCCGTAGTTTGGCTGTCGCTGTTAGTGCTGCTATAAACACCAGGGTGCGTGAGTGGGTGTTGTCGTATTGTTTGGGTAAATACCCAATAGTACAATTACTGGGTCGTAGGGTGGTTGACGTCAACAATTCTTGAACGCACTTTAATGCGTAGTATTGAAAGTCAAAATAGATGACACATATGGGAAATGACATGTTGTAGAAATTCTAACCTTGATTTAAAAGAAGCGGAGGTAAGTAAACGCCCGGAAACGCACACAGTTTCAGCAACGGTCACTAATTGCCCACCGCTGTCAGCGCTGCTGAATTCACGGCCAGCGTCCGGCCGCTTGCCTTCGTGGGCACGTGAAAACTACGTCCGGCTAAAAGGTGGGGAAGCACTCCCGGGCGGCCGTTCAGAGGACTGGTGCGTGTCACCCTCTGGACTATAAGCGGTATGTCTCCTGACGGTGCTGTTTATTCTCCGGGCCGTGGGCGCAGGGACCGGCTGCCTGAGAACACGTGTCCCTGTCCCTGCATCCACGCCCTTGGCGTGACTGAATCGAAAGGCCCTTGAAGGTCAGGACTCCATTCACCTCTGAGTTTGTAGCCAGCCTCCCCGTGATCCAGACGGGCCGCCCAGGTGCCTCGCTCGGAGCTCAGCCCTGGCCCCCTGCCCCTCTGACCAGTGGTCTCGAGATCCCAGGGGCCTGAAGGCCAGCCCGCAGGCTATGTTCCCCGGCGTGTGTTTCGCGTAGTGAACCCACAGGCCAGAGATGGCAACAAGACAGAGACGGGTCCATCTGGTGCTGCCCGAGGCTGGGGCTCTCCGCCCGGCACTGTTCACACCTGGGGGCACAGAGCGCTTTGTCCGGCCGCCCTGGGCGCTCTAGGGTGTTTAGCGGCCTCCCTGGGCTGTACCTACTCGACGCCAGTGTCGCCCACCATACAACAGTTGTGACCACATACGGTCCAGTGGGCCCTGGAGGCAAAATCGCCCCTGCTGAGAAGCGCGGCTCTCACCCACGATTAGGACTCCCTCCCCAAGTCGGAGCACGGCAGATCGCGTGTGTGCGTGGCTCTTGGAAGAGCTGCTGCCGTGGCCCTTGACACAGGTCCTGCTTTCTCTGCATCTTTGCTGCCGGCTCTTCATCAGGGGACAAGCGAGGCCGGTCAGACGCATCACTGGGTCGCTGTGGGCGAAGGACCCCGACTTGCCGAAGCCCGGGAGCAGAAAAGGGAACAGCTCTCCGTGCTCCCTGACTCGGACTTTCAGCCTAGACGCCCAGCCCCCGAGGAAAGCTAAGTATTAGGAGAAGAGTAGAATTAACCTCACTAGTACTTGAGGCCAGGCTCTGCTGTGGGTTCTGTGGAAAGGAAAACACGAACAAAAGGGACAAGATCCCTGCTCTGGGTGGAGCTCGTCACCTGGCAAGGACAAGCGTGGTGTCACACGGGATGTTCTAAAATTGTGCTCAGTGGTCCTCAAAGTGCCGCTCAACCCCCCCAAAGCTTGCCTACGTCTCTGGTCCCTTTTCACCCCCTCTGCCTGACCTCACACCCGCGTCCTCAGAGCGCAGGGGACATGTAAGTCCTGCAGAGTTCTGTGCCTGGCGAGGCGGCCTGGAGAGCCCTGTGGGTGCTGGCTGGGCCTGGGGGCCTGAAGTGCTCCAGGAGCGACAGCTGGCCTCAGCTAGGAACCCACCCCCACCCCGCTGCCGAGACCAGAAGCCGTGTCTGGGCTTGAATGGGAGGCGAAGTGAACTGACTCTGCAGATTCTCAACACGTGGGCGAAGGACAGAACGGGGGGGGGGGCGACATGGGAGACGCTTTGTCCAGGCGTCCATTGCCCCCATGAGTGTCCGCAGGACCTTGTCTCCCGGCGGCTCCTTCCCCGTAGGGCGGACAGAGGCACAGGCCCGCGTGCGGTTGAATCTGGTTTGTACCTTTGTGAGTTTGGGTCACACACACGGGAGTGACGCAGCTTCCTGGTGGATCTCAAGTTTCTGACACGCGAAGGCGAGGAATTGATAGGTGCCCGTTCCCTGTCATCCCCCTCCTCCCAGCCCGCGGCTCCTGGGCTCCAAGGGAAGCCAGCCTGGCCCAGGCGGGGAGCGGGAGGGGGAGGGTTCTGGGAGAAGCAACGTGTCCGGGGGTGTCTGCTTCCCAGAGCGGCAGTCTTCAGACTGACAGAGAGCCAGACAGTCGCCGGCAGGGAGCAGGAGGAAACCATGCAATCTCCAGTGACGTCGTTGTGGGATTTTAATTTTTAATGTCTTTACAGGGGCCATGGTATTTACTCTAGCAGCTCGTGTGTTGTGTGTGTACATGCGCACACAGACACACACAGAGACATACATACACATAGACACACACACTCAGAGACACACACAGACGTGCACACACACACAGACACACACAGATACACGCTCAGACACACGCAGACACATAGACACATGCAGACACACAGGCATACACTCAGAGACACACTCAGAGACACAGATACACACTCAGAGACTGACCCACACAGACAATATACAAAGACACATACCCGAAGGCACACACTCACAGACACGCAGAGACGCCCAGATGTACACCCAGACACGCACGCGCAGACACGCGGAGACGGACACACACACACACACACACACACACACACACACACACAGGCTCAGTGACGGCGAGGCCCGTGCTCAGACCTCCCACTTAGGAAAGCCCTGGTCCAGCTGTCAGGTTGACAGTGGTCTGACAGTCTCCAGCTGTGACACGTGACTTCAGGCCCCGTCCCAGCTCGGGCGCAGAGGCCACACAGCTGGTGATGGGGCGCGGTGGGACACGGGGCCTGGCCCGGGACCCCTGGAGAGCGGGGCGCCTGTGCGGTTGGCGGAGGCCTCTCACCTGCTCGGGCGTCTGCGCTCTGGCCCGGTGTCGCCCCCAGTGAACCTCTTGCCTCCTAATTCCATTCGGGGTCCGCTTCCCGGAGGAGCCAGAGGCCACACCGCAGTCCGTTTTCCTCTCGGGGACACGGGCTGAAGCAGCCAGAGGCCCTGCCGCAGAGGGGGCCGCGGAGCTGCCGCAGAGGGAGGGCGCTGGGCAGAGTCGGTCCTGGCTCTGCACGCGGCCTCCTTTATTCTCCAGCGCGCACCCAGGCGGGACGGGAGGGGAGGCATTCTCTCCTGCTTCCCAGGCGGGAAAACGGAGAGCTCTGCTGGGCTGGGAGGCAGGGAGCCCACCTCGGGGTTCAGCCTAGGGGAGGTTCCTGAGCCCGAGAGTAGACGGGCTGGTGTGCAAAATGGAAATTATTATTTTTTATTGACCAAGGTCTCCAAACGGACGTCAGTAGGCAGAGGAGAAGGCCCCTCTCTGTGTCCATCCCCCACTGGCTGCCGTGCGCCCCCTGCCCCCCGCTTTGCGTGAGCGACAGAGCAAAGACCGGGTCTACTCCGTTTGCAAACATGTGCAGGGGGCGGGGGGAGGGGGCAGCTGTCCCGGAGAAAAGCTTTTTGAAATAAGCGGCCTCCCAACTCACAGCCGAATCGCTTTTCCTTTTAAAAATCTCTGCTCTTCGTCTTCTGTCTAAGAAGTTCATGTGAGGCCACGGGGTCAGGAGGGCCGGGCTCCCGCTCGCTTCCGTCCTGGCTTCTCCTGGGGCTGGTAATGTGGACATCTCGTGTGATCCGAACCTCCCCTGCGTCGCGAGCCCTTGGTCTCTCCCCTCTCACCCCTGACAGGGACAGGCCTCCCTGAAGGGCCAGGAGGTCGGCTGAACATCGTTCTGTCGTTCCCCGGGCGCGGGTCTGAGGCTCCCCGAGAACCGCAGGAGCCCCGGTCCCTGACGCCTTGCCGTGGCCTGGACCCGCTGCCCAAAGTCGCCTCACTAACAGCCATGCATTCTTCCTCCTTGCCGATCCCCAAATCCCAAATTTTGGGAGGCTGGCCAGTGTCCAGCCCCAAGACGAATCGTAAGTGGGTAAAGACACCAGCCGGAACTCAATTCTGACCCCGTCTCCCGGGAGAGAGGGCATCAGGTTCGTGGGTGGTGGGCTCCGCCCCACAAGGCTGCCTCCCCAGCCCCTTCAGATGCCAGTCACAAGTCCGGGTGGCCACCTGCGGCCTGGCCCCCTGGCTGTCGACTGGCGATCCGCCCCTTGGGTTTGAGTAGGCCGGCTCAAAGGTCTTAGAGAAGCATGTCTCTTACTGGATTACTGGTTTACCCCAGAGGATGTAATTCAGGAACATCACAGGGCAAGGTGTGGGGGAAGGGCGTGGGGCTCCCGTGCTCTCCGAGCCCCCACTCTCCCTGCCTGTCCACATGCTCCCCCAACCCCGAACGCCAACCTTCCGGGTTTTTCCGGAGGCTTCATTACGGAGGCGAGACTTGAAATTGATTCCACCTCCAGCCCCTCTCCCCTCCCTGGAGGCTTGGGGTGGGGGTGGGACTGGAAGTTCCAACCTGCCAATCGCACGGATGCTTCCTCCAGGGCTTTCCCAAAGTCGCTTCGTTAGCATAACACAAGGCACCTTTAGGGCTCTCATCACTCGGGAAATTCCTAGGGCTTGGGGAACTCAGTGCCAGGAACGGGGATGGAAGCCAAATGTCCTGCACTAACAGAATGGGTAGCCTTTGGCGTATAATTGACCTCCGGTGGGTTCGGGTTCTTTTCAGGTGAGAAGATGTTGGCCCTACCTTACTGGTGGTGCGGGAGGAGGTGGGATATGACGATGGGGGGAAGCAAGAAGCGACAGCCCCAGGGGTCACCTCCCAGCGTGTGGGGGTGGGAGCCCCACAGCCCCCTCACCGCTCTGAGGTGCACCTGCATCCTGTAAACACTGAGGCCAGGTGAGAAAGCCCACTTCAGGTCAGAAAGTCCCTCCCCTGTCTCCGTTTGGGAGCCGGTTCGCAAATCGGACTCTGCAGTCCTGCCTTTTGGTTGAGAATCCTTAATGGAAGATCTGAAGTAGCAGCGAGGAGAGATTCCAGGGTCCCCGCCGTCCAGGAGAGTCCTGTAAACTATTGATTGGTCCCTCCGAGCCCTGAAAGTCACGGCAGTCCCCAGCTCCAGGAGGTCCGAGGGGAGACAAGGCTTCGGCTTAGAGGGGCAAGTAGGGGGAGAGCTTCCTGGGAAGAGACTAGCTGTGAGTACAGACACCCTTGTCTCGGAGAAACAAAGGCAGGTTACCAGCGAGGAGAGGAGCGAAGCCCCGCCTCCCGCGCTGACCCTGGAGACAGGAGGGACCACGCTCCGTGGTGTGTCGGTTGAGCACGAAACGGATCCGTCCACGCTCTTCCTCATCCTGCTCCCTTTGTGCCCTTTTCCCGTGCGGACGGCTTCAGAGGCATTTCCCGCGAAGGGCCGCGTCTTCACAGCCTCTCAGTGCTGTCGCGAGGACAAGGCCGGTGACGTTACGTCGCGAGGGGGCAGCCAAGTACAACACTTTGGAGACGCAGGCCCCGGCTCTTCCGCACGCAGGAGAGCAGTGTTACCCACTTCCTCTGAGGAAGTCCCTCTTTTTTTTTTTTCCGGGCCGGAGAAGTTTCCTGTAATACCTTGGCCCATTTTGCAGTCCGTTTTCCCATTAGCTGGGAGTAAGGAGTGGAAAAGTAGAACGAACTGTGGGAAGAAGCGGAACATACGCATAACTGTCAGATGATGGGGTTTTACAGGCACATGGAAACCTCCCCCTTTACACACCATTGTGATTATTCTTAGACTTAGAAATGGTCTCGGGGTGGCCCGAGAGAGAGAGAGAGAGAGAGAGAGAGAGAGGGAACAGAACAAGGCCATCCCAACTGCTACTCTCTGGTTCAAACCAGTGTGATGTGTGCCTTCCTCGATTGAACAAGTGTATACGTTCACCACCTGCCGTATATGAGTTGGGGCAGATGCCGTGAGGAACCCTAAGGCGACTTAGCCACAGTCTGTGCCCTCGAGAGATCTGCTTCTGGTTGGCGGGTGGGTGACAGCTTCACCAATGGCGGCCGCTGGAAGTCCAGACGGTCACAGTCACTTAGAAGACACACCCCGAGGGCGACCAGGGAGAGATGGGATTCTGTTGGGGGGGGAGGGGGGGTGAGGAGATGCTTCACCAGGTTGGCTCAGGCCGAAGCAAGTCACGGGGCCGAGGCCGCCATCTTGGGGCAAGAGAGTACAGTCCTCCCTCAGAGCAGGACCGCAAACGTTCTGGAGCAGTGACGTCATTTGCCACAGCGGTGTGTAGAGAGTGCTGGTTGTGTACTTTGGGCTTCACCTGCTGTTTTGCAAGGACCAGCCGATTTCTCCCCCGGGAGCCTCCAGATGTCCCAAGTGCGCCAACTCTCAAGTTCGCCGGGAGAAGGATCAAGTATTGACCAGGGAAGCCCTGCCCAGACCTGGGGAAGGAACAGCAGACACGGAAGTACATGAGTGGATAGAAAAGAGACTGTAGAGGTAGGATCGGCGGAACGGAACCACCACCTCCGAGGACTTTGGGAACCTGACGACGAAATGATTCCGAACCGGATTAGGAAGAAGAAATCGGCACGAGTGACCTGGGAATTTTTGATGAGAAGAGTGAGGAATGGGGGAGACCTGTCCTGTCAAACGGTGAACGTAACGGAAAGCCAGAGTAATGAAAGAGAATGGCATTAAATCAAGAATAAGCCAGCAGATCAAGGCTCAAGAGCATATCGCTCGGTATGTTCAATTGCATTAATATAGGAGGGATAGCTTGGTTAATAAATAATAAATCATTTGGGGGAAAGGTGACCCTTTAAAAAAATCAGTCAAGAGGCTCACTTCATCCTGTATCCCAAATAAATCTTAGTTGCTCGAAGGAAATACATACACGAGTAAAATCACGGATGAATTGGAAGAGCCTGTGCGTGATGCTAGTTAGGTGCTCTGTGGACAAGTTCTTTCTTTCCGAGCGAAAAAACAATAGAAAAAATATCCCTCAAGAAAGAAATTCATAAATTGACCGCTTAAAAATGTAACTTCCATATATGTACATACGTATTTTTTCCTATAGAAATGAAAAGCCAAAAATGAACTATGTTCAAAAGTTCAAAAATGAACGGCTCATCCCAATATGTTAGACTCGTGTGCTTAAATGCACAGAACACTCATGCCGACTAGCACGAACAAGACAAGGACCCTAAAAGAAAAATGAGCAAAGACCACAGGCAGACGGTTCAGGGAAGAGAAAATATTAGACCGTAAACAGTTGCACGTGAAACACGGAACAAATGGCCAACCCCGGCAGTAATAGAAGAATGCAAGTGGGCAGCAGGAGGCAACATGTTTTGACCTAGAAAGACGGCGAGGATTGGGAACCTGCCAAGCGGCGAGTGGCTCTGGGGAAAGGCACCCCTTGGCATCTGTGCTCACACCGTCTACGGGTTCACTCCTAGCTCTTTCTCTTGAGGAGCTACCTAGCAACGTGGTCGGTGATCCGAGTACAAAGAAGGCGGTCAGGACGTTCTTCCTGGCGTCAACAGTTTGGGAACAGATAAAATGTCCAACGCCTGGGACTGATCAAATAAACTGGGGCCTGGTTAAGAATAGACCAGTGCGTGGCACAGGAAAAAAAAAAAAATCCTATTTTTAAAGAAAACCTCTCCCGGGGGCTGCTTAGCAGTACAGGGAGGGAGTGTGGAACGCTACGCTTTGAACAGAGACGCAGGTCGAGAGGTGATAATTTTCCCCAGATACCACACAGAGTCAGTCTCCGTCCGACTCCTGTCCCCGGCCTGTCCAGAGGTGACCGACGTGTCTACGTTTTTATCATCCTTCCAGGAGTGCTCTCTGCCAGACTATTCGCCTGATGGGACATCTGGGTCAAGAGATGGGACTTCTGCACTGGGGATGTCCTCGGCAGGACGGGAGAGGTTGGAGAGAGAGGGCTCATCCGTGGCGGCCCACCCGGGAGAAGGGAGAAGGGAACCATGTTGCAGTTGTTGCTGCTTTTAGGTGGACGGCGGAGGTTGGGGGCGTCGGTGCGGGGAGACGATGCTGAGTCCGTTACCCATAAGGAGGCTGAGCGGAGGCGGTGTGGCAAGGGCAACACGGGAGTAGCTCCACACAGCGCAGGGCGTCCAGGCAGAACCCGAAATACCGCCCTGCAGGGACAAGGAGCACAGACCGACACCCGCAGCGGCCCGGCTCCCCGGCGGGAGAATCGCGCCCAGGTTCTGTGCCGTGTGATTCCATTTGCCGAGCACGAACGCGATCGAAACGCCGAAGCTGCAGAAATGGAGCCGGGGCCAGCGGTGCCCGGAGGGGAAGGAGGGGCTGAGGGGGAGAGAGAAGAGGGGTGGGCAGGGGTCCTTGGGCGCTGGAGAGATTCTGCGTGTCGACGCTATCAGCATCAGTGTCCCGGTCGCGACTCTGTACTATCGCTTTGCAAGAAAGTACCATCAGGGAAAGGGCTCGCGAAATCTCCGCGTTGGTTCTAAAGCACGTGCATCTACCACGGTCTCACAATAGAAAGCTTAACGAAAACGTTCAGATGTCCAGATCAAGGCAGGTTCTTAAACCGGTTTTGAGATCGGGAGCCTATGTATCGGTTAATTTTTGATCGTGAGGCCTCTCCTTTCCTCGGCAGACCTTTTTCCGCGGGCTAGGTTCTGGGTCCTTCATCCTTTAAGCACGTGTGGTCCTTGAGAAAAGCGCGCCTGCCCTTCTCCTCCGTGGGCAGGACCCCCGGGAGCCCCTGGCGTCCCGAGGAAAGAGAAGTCGCTGAAAAGAGAGGGTTTCCTTCTTCTTCACGTTGGGTCTTTCATCCTTTACTTGTAAGACCAGATGTTGTAACAGACTAGGGTAGAAACAGAACGCGTGTGTGGGGTCTGAGTATCGGGGTTCGTTGCTGATTCTACCACTTAACTAACTGAAGCGTGTCAACCTTGGCGAGCCTCGGTTTCCTCATCTGTAAAATGGGGTTCCAGACGGTACCTACCCATCACGGAGAGGACCTACATCAGGGATTGACCAGTGGTGGTCCTCGGGCCAAACCCCGCCTGCCCCCTGTTTTGTGGGTGCACAGTCATCGACACCTACCATCTGCGGCTGTCCTCACGTCACAAGAATGGGGTTGAATAGTCGTGACGGGGACTGGCAGTCCCACAGAGCCATTTACCCTCTGCCCCTTTACAGAAAAAGTTCGTCCGCCCCTGATCCAAATGATAGAATGTATGTGAAAACATTTAAAAATGCTAAAGCACGAAACGCCTTTAACGACAGACCTCCGTCCCCCTGAAAAGAGAAATCAGATAGACTGGGTTTTCCCACACATTGTCCGTCTGGGCAGGCGGATCTTAGCATTTGGATAGCCTGACCCCGGACGAGTCTCATGCTAGATGTTATTAGTAGTTTTCCTCGCAGAAAACGGGATTTTATAAGTATATGCATGTGTGTGTGCGTATGTATGTCTAGGTGTGCACATGTGTGTATGTATACATACAGGAATGTGCACACGCGTGTGTATATGCATATCACACACGTGTGTATATGCACACAAATGCACATATGTATGTCAATCTGTAAGTCAGATAACACTGTTTTTAATTATAAAGCATTGAAAGTCGAGTCCATGTAGCCACCGGCTAGATTTGGCGACTGTCAGCACTCGGCCGTGTTTGTTCTGTCATTTATCAATCTGTCGATCTCCAGATCTATGTGTGGGCGTTCCGTTGAAAGCAACTTGAAAGCAAGTTGTAGACAGCGTGACCCTTCACCCCTAAATCCTTTCCCAGCATTCATCTCCAACAAAGAGGCACTTCAGCTTGTGAAACCACAAGACCGTCACCCATCACATCCAAGGAACAGTAACCAGAACTCCCTAATGTCACCTAAGATTAAAATTTCTCCAGTTGTTCACACGACGTGTTTCTTGGATCGTGTTTTTTGTTTGTTTTTTTTTTTCAAACCGGGGACCACGAAGTCTCTCTCTCATTATATTTGGTTGTTATCTTTCTTTTAATTAGCCTCCCCCATTCCTTGTCCCCCCCGCCCATGACATTGACTTTTTGAGGAGACCGTTGTGGATGCATCTTTAAATAAACAGCAGACTGTTGGAAGGCTGGGCGACATGGTTGTTCCTTCAGCGTGCCCCTGAGTATTTCGTACTGCCACATCTTGGGAGCTGAAAAAATTCTTTGGACTTCCTGATTGTGCTGGATCGGGGGTGCTCTGGGCAGATGGGCCAGGAAGCCCCTCCCACCGACGAGCTTTCATTCCACCGTTAGGTGGTTCCCCTAAAACACTCAGCTTCTGTGCTGCCAGTCATGAGACCAGGGCTTGCTTCCTGCCTTGCCCACTGCTGCTAGAAGGGGGGATTGATTTGGTCTTCCGTTCTCGTAGTTGAACAGCTAATGGGCAGGTCACGGAGGGCAAAGAGTGGAGAAAGCCCGAGGTCGTGCTCCCGGGCAGGATGGATGGGGCGCCAGGACAGTCTCTCACCTTGCCGTGCCTGCCCATAGCTCCTTTTGGTTACAAACCCAACCCAGGGAACCACCCCCCCCGCCAACTCTGCTCTGACCCTCCCTCTTCCATCACCCAGTGTTCTCATTACCATTTTTAGGACAAGGGCTTCTGTGTCCCCCGCACTTTCAGAGTGCTTTTGCAGGCGAGTGAGCCCGGGTCTGTGCGGGAAGAGACGCTACCCAGGACAGGAGAGTTTGGGACCTCTCTCCCGGCTCCCCTCTCTTTTTTTTAATGCTGATTTATTTGTTTTGAGAGAGAGAGTGTGTGTGAGCGGAGGAAGGGGCGGAGAGAGAGCAAGAGAGAGAGAATCCCAAGCAGGCTCCTCGCTGTCCGTGCAGAGCCCCTTGAGGGGCTCGATCTCACAAACTGTGAGACCATGACCTGAGCTGAAGTCCAGAGGCCCAACTACCTGGGCCCCCCCGGGCGCCACTCCCCCCTGTTCTAACACCCAGTTTGCCTTGGGTCCTTATGTTTTCCCAGTTGGAAGTTTGCCTTTGGATTCTCTTCTTAAGTTAATTAAACATTCCGGGAGACTGGGGGTGGCTTAAGGGGGGAATTCTTGGCGATCCCAGGGTCTTGTCAACAGTGGAGAGCGTCCAACGTTATTTATCTGAAACCTTATAATGCACGGAATTAGCACTGCATACTTTGAAGAAGAAAAAAATAAAGAAAACAAAACCAAACCTTAAACCTAGTGTTTTGAGCAAGAAAACGAGGAGAAAATTTTGGCTGGGTGTGCTGAGGGAGCCCCAGACTTTCCTAGAGCCCGTAGCGGCCGCGGCTTGCTAGAAGTCCCGGCGAGCTGGTTTCCAGCCATGGGGCAGCCTGAACATGGACGGTGAGGTGTCACATCGAAGGGAAAAGCTGCATTTCTGGGAACTTTGGAAGCACAAGGGAATGCCCTCTTGACTGAAACAATTAGAGAGGACTGAGAGAAAGCAGAGCACGGATGTCCAGTCGCCGAGGGCGACACCTCCCTGGAGCCTTCGTCTTCGCGCTGACAGGACTGAAGAGGATACACGCAGCTCAGAGAAAGAGCCCGATTTTTTTTTTAAACGTTTTATTTATTTTTGAGACAGACAGAGCATGAGAAGGGCAGAGAGAGAGAGAGAGAGAGAGACAGAATCCGAAGCAGGCTCCAGGCTTCAAGCCGTCAGCACAGAGCCCGACGCGGGGCTCGAACTCACAGACTGTGAGATCATGACCTGAACCGAAGTCGGCCGCTCAACCGACTGAGCCACCCAGGCGCCCCAGAGCCCGATTTTTAAAATTATTATCATTATCGTTATTATTTAATGTTTATTTATTTTTGAAGGAGAGAGAGACGGAGCATGAGTAGGGGAGGAGGAGAGAGAGAGGGAGACCCAGAACCCGAAGCAGGCTCCAGGCTCCGAGCTGTCAGCACAGAGCCAGATGCGGGGCTCGAACTCACAGACCGTGAGATCATGACCTGAGCCGAAGTTGCACACTTAACCGACTGAGCCACCCGGGCACCCCGATTGTCGTCATCATTATTACTGGTATATTTCTTTAGGTACCCGGCCACCTAAGAACCTGGAGCCCTTTTACAGATTTTGTAGCAAATTTTGTTTCTGTGACTGCGGTAACCAAAGTCTATTCTTTACCAAAAATATAGTCAGTGTTCTGGCGTAGGCTCTCACGGCCCCGCCTTTCCTTCTGTTTCCCTCTTGATGTCTCTCTGGTCAGCATCCCCTTCTCGGCAGCCGGGCTCCGTCCCCCTGACTAGGAGAGCCCCCCGATGGTCCCTCTGCAGGGATCTGCAGTCAGGGACAACTTGCAGAGTTGCCATGGAACTTCCGTTTGTCTCCCGTCTGTAAACTCTGGGAGGGCAGACACCCCTGCCCCTTGCAGTCCTCCTGGCAGGGCTCACTTTAGGACCGTTTCAGCGAGCGTGGGAAGACAGGAAGAATTAGAGCCGCACCGAGGCCTCCTCACGGAAGCGGGCCAAGAATACGGACAAGCATAACCCATGGGAAAGATGGAAACACCCCGGAAAAGGTCAGCCCAGCGGCACCTGCGTGGCTCAGTTGGTTGAGCATCCGACTCTTGATCTCTTTGCTCAGGTCATGATCCCAGGGTCGTGGGATCAGTCCCCACGTCGGGCTCTGCACTGAGCATGGAGCCTGTTTGAGATTCTCTCTGTCTCTCTGTCTGACCCTCTTCTCTGCTTGTACTTTCTCTCTCTCTCTCTCTCTCTCTCTCTCAAAAAAAAAAAAAGTCAACCTAAATCAAATTCAAAGAAATGCAAATTAAAGTAACATCCCACCCTCCCCATCAAATCAATGCAAACTAGTGCAGCCGCTCTGGAAAACGGGGTGGAGGTTCCTCAAAAAAAAATGCAAATAGAGCTACCCTATGACCCAGCAATAGCACTGCTAGGAATCCACCCAAGAGACACAGGACTGCTGATGCACAGGGGCACGTGTACCCCGATGTTCACAGCAGCACTTTCGACAATAGCCAAATCATGGAAAGAGACTAAGTGTCCATCAACTGACGAATGGATAAAGAAGATGTGGCACATATACACAATGGACTACTACGCAGCAACGAGAAAGAATGAAATCTGGCCATGTGTGGCACCATGGATGGAACAGGAGGGTATTATGCTGAGTGAAACAAGCCAGAGAAAGACAGATACCATATGTTTCCACGCGTAAGTGGACTTTGCGAGACTTAACAGAAAACCTGGGGGGAGGGGAAGGGGGAAAATAAAAAAAGACACAGAGAGGGAGGGAGACAAAACATAAGAGACTCTCAAAGACTACGAACAAATGGAGGGGTGAAAGGGGTGTCGGAGGGGGGAGAGAGGGTGATGGGCACAGAGGAGGGCACCTGTTGGGATGAGCACTGGGTGTTGTATGGAAACCAATTTAACAATAAATTATTGTAAAAAATCGGCAGAGAAGGAAATAAAGTAATATACAGTGCCGTCACACGAAGGACACTGGCCCGAACTCTGGAAACGGGTCAGCGGTGGGTAGCAGCGCGCTGGTGAGGGCGATAGTAGTTGTGGTGACGTCCCCACTCACCACGGTTCACGTTGGCTGAGTCCCGCTCTGTGCCGCTGTGTAGTTTTACCTGTCCGTCTCACTCGGTCCTCGCGGTAGAACAATCCTATGAACAGGCCAGCTGCAGCGTCCCCTAAATAGAAATCTTCCTAAGTAAAGACTCGGTGTGCACACAGATTCGTAGAAGCATTATTTATCCGGGATATCTACTCCACAGATGGTTCTGTTGTCACTTAAGAGCTGTTTATGGTGGACACGAAATACCACGAAGAATGTCTTTGATGAAATTTTACGTGGTAACAAACTCAGACTTACACCTCGTAGGACCTTAAATGGCACACTAGCCACCCCGATCGTAAATCTTAACCTTGAAAGCTCCAGTCTTAAGGGACAAGAGCTAGCTAGAGCCAACATTAACACCTACCACGGCCATACAGGTGCAAGAATCCCACCCAACTATGTTTAGAAAAGACTGGAAGGAATCCACCAAAATGGTCACTGGTTTGGCTTCTCGTTTCTTCTTTGCACTTTTCCATAAGCCTGTTTTTTTCTTTTGCAAACATCATTACTTTTTATAATTTCTTTAAATGTGTGTTCATTTTGAGAGAGAAGGGTGAGTAGGGGAGGGCTAGGAGAGAGAGACTCCCAAGCAGGCTCGATACGGGGCTCGATTCTCCGACTCTGGGAACATGACCCGAACCAAGATCAAGAATCAGATGCTCAACCGACCGAGCCACCCAGGCGCCCCATTCCTTCTTATCATTTTAAAAACATGATTTAAAATAAAAGGAAACAAGGTTTTTGTGAGGGGCAGTTTCGGGGGAAGCAGAGAGGAAGTTTTTCCTTGGAGGAAAACAGACTATGGGTTTTTCAAACCATGTTGAAATCCAGAGAAGTTGAGAAGAGGGAGGTCTCCCTGAAAACCTGGCCTCAGGAGAGTGTGTGGGTCTCGTCACCTGCACACGCCTTTGTGTCCTGAGGCTTTCACCCTCCGGTTGCTGGCTCACGGCCGTGTCCTGCAGGACCGACTCTTGGGGGAAATGCCCCAGCAATGAGAAGAGCCAGGAGAAACTTCCTCCCTCCATCATATCCCTTATTCCCTTTCTAGACTTGATTTGGAAGACATTCGGGATGACTGAGCATCCTCTTCCTAAAACGTGCCCATGCCTCCGGGCCGTGCGGGGGAGGTGTGATGGCCCCGAGGCAATGCTGGGATGCCCCCGTGCTCCCTAACCGCCTTCACGCCTTCACGCCGTGTCAGATACTCACCCTCCCCACACCCTCAGCAGAATTTCTCTTTAAAACCCTACTCTCTGGGCGCCCGGGGGGCTCAGTCGGTTGAGCATCCGACTTCAGCCCAGGTCATGATCTCACCGTTCCGAGTTGAGTCCCGCGTCGGGCTCTGTGCTGACAGCTCAGAGCCTGGAGCCTGCTTTGGATTCATGTCTCCCTCTCTCTCTCTACACTTCCCCTGTCCCCCTCTCAGAAATAGACATTAAGAAATTTTTTTTAAAACTCTGTCTCTCTCTCAGAAATAACTAAACATTTAAAAAATTGAAAAAAAAAACAACCCCTACTCTCCAATCATTGAAAGTATTTAAGTCCCAGCTCAACCGTCACCCCCTCTGCAAAGTGTCGTGAGTCACTTCCCACTTACACATTCATTCCTTCCGTTGTGTTTGCTCAGTCTTCCTTCACCTCCGTTTTCTACCCTGGTTGTATTGCCCTGGAATCTGACGCACACTCACTACGTGTGTCTGAGTTTAGTTCGATCGTCTAGGTTTTGTACGGAAGACACTCCGTAGATGCTTGTAGCCGAAATGACTGAGCGAAATCAGCTATCCAAGGAGACTAGTCCCTGGTGGGGAACCCGCGGGCCGCAGCGTTCCCCGGTGGCCCAGAGGCCCCGGAACCGGCATCCTCTCTGAACCCGTGAGATCCATTCCGGAGGTGTGTCTGTGGAGGTTCGGCTTCCGCGGACGAGGTGCTCTGTGTTCACTCGTCATTCTCCATGGATTGCGGCAGCGTTTGACCGCAAAGCTCGTGGCACAGGAAACCTGTCTCTAAGTGTGATTTTCAGACAAGGAGGGTGTATCCGTTCCTTACCGCCACAGTCGTGCTGTTTAACGAATAACCCCCCCCCCAGCCCCCCAGCGGCTTAAGACAGTTAGCACTTATGTAGCTCCTGGGTCTGCAGGTCAGCGGGGTGGCTTGGCTGGCCTTGGCCGGGCTCGCTCACGCGCCCGAGGGTTAGCTACCCGTTGGCTGGCCTGGGAGGGCGCCGGCCGGAACCCTTGGGGCACCGCTCTGCTTTGTGTAGATTCTTGTCCTCCGGCAAGCTAGCCCAGGCGTGTGCTCGTGGCAAGGAGGAGGCACAAAGGCAAGCAGAGATGCCAAGCACTCTTTCAAGCCTCGGCTTGTGTGTCCACGTCTGCCAACATCTCATTGGCCAAAGCGAGGCTCGCGGCCAAGCTCAGAGGCTGAGTGGGAGGCTTCTGGAAGGGTTACAGGGCTGGGCGTGGACGCTCGAGGGGGCAAGCAGGGAGGTTATTACTGCATCCGTGGACCAGAGGCAGGAAGTCAGGCTTACGACGTACACCGTAGACTCCAGCCTGGTTGGCACCCTGCGGTCTGATGGCGCCCACAGAACTCTCTCAGCCGGATTTCCTCGTTCGTACGTAGGAAGGCTTCCCCCTGCGGCAGCCCCGTGGCATGGTGTTGCCATTGCAGCCTTCAGGTGGTCTTAACAGACAGTTGACCCCTCCCTGTGATTCTTTCCAGAACACACCAGGGTAACATTTCAACTTTTTTTTTTTTGGTAAGCCAAAGGTATTAACTTTGGTGGATATTATTCAACTTTTAACAGGCTAATGAATACAGTCCCTAGAGCAGATCAGGTGAGTCGACAAATTCTTTGCATAATTTGTAAATATGCTCTTCGAAGGGCACATGGCTCGTCTGGGTCCCCCAAATGCAGCTGCTGAGGCAGGCGTTTCCACAGGTGGTGACCCCGGAGGCGGTCCTGGGAGACGGAGGTAGGGGAGTGGGGAGCGTGAGCTGGAAAGGGAGAGAACCCCCAAATCTGTGCGTTAAGGAGCCGGTTACCACGGTGGGCAGCTGGGGCTCGGTCCTGTCGGGGGTCTCCTTTAGAATCGCACAGACCAGCCTAGAAAACGTGGCGCTGAGGAGCGGGCAAGCTGGACTGTTGATCGGCTGGCCGTCGTTCTTGACTGGTTGAGTCTGCCCCGGAGTTGTTAAATCCACAGTCCTTCTGGGCGTGGCCGGGGACAGCGTGAGCGCCCTCCAGCATGAGCTCGGGTGGGCAGGAGGCAGAGAGGCAGGGATTTGAACACGGGAAGTGCTCACTGTAGCTGCCTGTGAGCTGAGGCAGACCAGGGGGCGCAAGGGCACTGAGACCCTTCTCAGGGAAGCACACACCTCAGTGCTGAACCGTCTGCCAGGGCTTCGTTGGGACACCGGGTTCGGGGGTGTGGACCTTAAGAAATTCCTGGGCTAAAAGTAGAACAGCCATCCTCGGTGAGACAGACGTGAGCTCTCCAGGGCTCGCCGATCTGTGCTGAGTGGGATGCTGAGTTATTTTTTAAGAATAAACTTGGCACTTCTCAGCGGAGCAGAGGTTTCCTATCCAGACACCTGTCCTTGTCAGGATTCTCAAGGTCAACACACAGTGTTGGCTCGGGCGTGGGGTTCCATTTATAACTGCCAGGGTCGGGCGGCGCACGCCAGGCGCTTGCCAGGAAGCATAATCTGAGACTCACTGCCGCACGACATCTATCGGGAGCTTGGCCGAGAACAGTCTTTACGGGAGGCTGACCTGAAGGGCACGCGGCCCTTCCATCCTTCTAGAACAGGATCGCATGCTTTTGCTATAAAGAACCAGATGGTAATTATTTTGGGTTTTTTTGAGCCAGATAGTCTGTTGCATTGACTCAGCTCCACTGCCGTAGCTCAGAAACAGCCGCAGACGATGCATTAAGGAAGGGGCGTGGCTGTGTGCCAATAAAACTTTATTTACAAAAACGGGCTGTGGGCTAGATTTGGGCCATGGGCCACAGATTGCTGTAGAAGGTCTAAAATCTTGGGCACCTGGGTGACTCAGTCAGGTTAAGCCTCCGACTTCAGCTCAGGTCATGGTCTCACAGTTCGTGAGTTCGAGCCCCGCGTCGGGCTCTGTGCTGACAGCTCGGAGCCTGGAGCCTGCTTCGGAGTCTGTGTCTCCCTCTCTCTCTGCCTCTCCCCTACTTGTGCTCTGTCTCTCTTTCTCAAAAATAAATAAATATTAAAAAAAATTTTTTAGAAGGTCTACATTCTACCACTGGCTAGATTAAGTCCGTCCCAGGACGGTGGCGTACCCGACCCTGTAGAATGAACTACATGACCTAGTGTAGAGGTCACTGTCTGTTAACCTGTGATTAGTGGCTGCCTTGACGGAATTGTAAGTAGTAACGCACACTGGATGGTGACAGGGTTGGTAGAGAAACCGTCTCATCAAAGTCCCCTCGTGTCCAACTTTAGGATGTTTTGGGGGACGTCAGCCCTGACACCTTGTGCTGTTGTTTCGCAAGCCCCTGAGAGTACGGAGTAGTCGGCTCGTCTTTTGTCAGGGACACTCTGAGTTCGGCTGTGTAACCAGATTTTCCTTTTCGCCGTGGCTGCTAGGAAGCCCTGAGTCAGGGCAGTTCGGGTCATGGTCTTGAAGGGTCCTCAGCCTTCCATGGGGTCTCTCTTTCATCTTCCGATAACCCACCCTGATGAGCCGTATGTTTTCTCGTAAGCTGCCTCAAATCCTGTTTGCAACAAGGCAGGAAAGAAGGCCAGAGAAGGGAGGGGAGGGGGCAGGACGTCCCCGAGACTCTGGGCTTGGATTCCCTGTTTCTCTCGGGCGCCCACATCGCCACAGCTGGAGATCCTATTCGCTTCACCAGGAAACCTCCGCCGTCACCAGCTTCTTCATCCTTCCTGTGCCTGGGAATGCCGCAGATCCTTGCCCGTGGACCCCGGGGCTCTCTCCAAGCTGGGGCTCTGGTCTGTAACAGCCCAACGGGCCCATCTCTCAAGGCTCCAGAGCACAGCCAAGACTGGGTGGTAATTTGTAACAAAACTCACCGCGGGTCTGGGGAGTAACAGAACGGAACTGTGGCACCGAAAGAACCAACGAGCTCGGAGACACTAAGCTCGTGAAAGGTTGGCGAACTAAGGCTTGCGGAACGAGTCTGGCCACTTGCCCATTTTTGAATGACCCTGAAAGCTAAAAATGGGGGAGGTAATGAAGGAAAAAACCAAATGAATAACCTTTTATAACGTGTGAACGTTATGTTATGAAATACACATCTCGGGGTCTATGAATAAAGTTTTATGAACACACAGGCACGAGCAGTCACTTAGGTCCGGTCTGCGCGTGCTTCGCCCTACGGTGGCAAAGGTAAGTCGTTTCCAGGGAGATCGCTCACCTCCAAAGCCTGAAATATTTATCATCTGGCCCTTTACAGAAAACGTCCGCGGACCCGGCCCCTCGGCCAGGTCGTTCCGTGCGCCTCTCTCGTTAGCCTGGCGGTGTTTATTTCTGCGGCAGGAGCTGCTCACGTTTGCGCCTGCGGCTCCCTCGGGCCGGAGGGGCCCTTGCTCTCTCCTCCCCAGTCCGCTCCTCACCTGCAGGCCTCCTTGACCTTCTCGACTGGGTTAGCTTCTCCTCTTGGCTTCGCAGCCCTTGTCGCCGTCTCAATTTTATGCTTGTCGAGCAAGGATTCGGTGAGCATCTGTCCCGCGTCCACACAATATGCTCCATCCCTCGAAGCGACGGGAGGCAGTTTAGAGGGAAACCTGAACGCTGCGTGATAGAAGTGCAGGCGCCTGCTTCTGCTCAGGGTGTCCCCAGCTCCTCGCCAGGCCCCGGTACTAGGAGGTGTTCAACAAGTGTACGTGGGCTGAGCAGACGGAAAGTTCCGAGGGGGAGGAGAGGGAAGACGAAGCCGCAGGAGGGGGTTCAGGGTCTAGAGGACGGCTGATGGGAGTATAGGGTGAGCAGTCCGCACACTGGTCAGAGCTGGAGTCTGTTGGCGGGCTTTGGATTTTTGGTTCTGTCACTGGATAGCTGTGTGGTCCTGGACAAATTACTTAACCTCTCTGGGCTTCCTGTGGAGAACGGGGATCATCGTAGTGCCTCAGAGATGTGTGAGGTCTTAACGTATCAGCGCCCTGCATGCAGGCCGGCCTGTAGCAGGGGTTTGTCGTTGGTCGTGAGTCGTGTTCTGCAAAAGGTCTGCTCAGGTGCTGACCTCTGGAGCCGGCGAGCGTGACCGTACTCGGAGACAAGGGCCTCTGCCGATGTGATCAAGTCGAGGTCACACTGGACTGAGGTGGGCTCTAATCCAGTGGCCGCTGGCCTTCTAAGAAGAGGGGAGAAGGCCCCATGAAGCCAGAGGCACAGATGGCAGCGATGCGCCCCCAAGCAGGGGAATGCGGGAGACTGTCGGTAACCACCGGAAGCTCGGAGAGGGTCGCGGAACAGACCCAGAGCCTTCAGAGGGAGCACGGCCTCGCCGACGCCTGGCGTTTGGACTTCTAGCCTCCGGGACCGTGAGGGAATATGTGGCTGTTGTTTTGAGCCTCCCGACTGGCGGCCACTAAGGAGAGAGCGAACGGCGAGGGAGAGGGCGATGGATGTTTAGGCGCTGCCTGTATTTTCTTGGGCATTCGTGTCCATGCCTGGAAGGCACCTGTCCGTGGGCTGTGCCTCAACCAGTTCCAGGTGGGGTTCGGCGGGCACACGTGCCGGCTTCCCTGCCCCTTGTTGGGCGGCTGTGGGGCTTCCCCAGCTCGGAAATCCCGTATGGGCTCCCCTCCCTTCTCCGTCTCACTTTCCTGCTCCCCACCCGGTGCCTCTTGGGGTCACCTCCCAAACACACCACTTCCAGCCACCGGGTGGGGAGGGGTTTGTAGAGGTGGTGGACGAGGCTCATCCAGTGGGCCGAAATCCCAGGAAAGGCTGGGGGAGGTTTGGGGTCAAGGTCAGGTGGGCGAGTTGCCCTTGAGGAAGAGAAGGGACCCGGAGGCTGGAGAAAAGAACACGAAGATGGTTCTCGATGGCGATGACTCGGTAAATGAGAACCGAGCTAAGAACCTGTATCTAGGACAGAAATCCAGCGCAGTTGACTTTGTCACCTTCCTTTTAAGTGTCACTGTCCCAGGAACTTATGTGCATAATTAAAAAAATCAAATAATCTAGACTAGCGTTCTAGTGATGAATGATGGCTCCTTGCCCCATCCCTCACCTCCCCGCTCCTGGCCCCGGAACCTACCTCTACTGCACAGTATTAGATTTTAGTTCCAGTGGGTACCCCCGTGCCTCTCAGACAGGCTGAAGTGGTTAATTGTGGGTTTACCGACTTCAAGCATTGCCGGTCGGCTTCCTGCTGCGCCGGGTGGTACGGATGGGGCAGAATTATAAGATGGCCCCAGGATTCCAGCCCTTGGCGTACACACACCTTCTCCCGGTCACTATTCTGGGGGGAAGCTAATGTAATTAAGTCCTGAACTGCTAGGCCTGAAGATAGGGAGATATCCAGGGGGTCTGACCTGACCCCCGGAACCCTTCATGTCTGGGTCTGGGGGTCAGAGACAGGGGAAGTCAGAGCTTCCGAGGACAGGGGGATTTGATGTTCAAGAAGTGCCTCACCGCTGGCTTGAGGACGGAGGGGGCCACTGGGCAGGGAACTTCGGGTGGCCTGTGGGACCTAAGAGTGGTCTTTAGCTGATAGCCACATAACCACCTCAGTCCTACAACCTCAAGGAACTGAATTTTGACACGACCATGCGACCTCAGTAGAGGACTCTAAGCTCGGACGAGAGTGTGGTTTTTATTTGAGCCTGTAAGACCCCGAGCACAGAACCCAGTGACACTGCGCCCAGACTACTCTTGAACTCTTGACCTACAGAGCTATGAGCCAGCATTGTTTTAAGCCACTAGGTTGTGGTAATTTGTTACACAGCGTTGATAGCGAATGCAGCTGGTGTAAGAGGGTGTGAGGATTGAAGCGGTGCCTCATCACTCGTCCCTCCCCCCACCCCGTTCCTTTCGCCAATCTGGCTATTGCTGCCTTCGTTTCTCCTCTGGCTGTGAGCTTCCATGTCCTTCCGCTATTCCAGCCACCACACATGGTGCCATCTTGGCTCTCCATTTTGGAAGCTGCGGCCATGTTTGGCTTTGCGGCCCCGTGGTCTCCGTTGCAACTGCTCTGCCCTCCTAGCAAGAAAGCAGGCACAGACGGTATGCACAAGGACGAGGGTGGCTGTGTGCCAATAAAACTCTCTTTACAAAAACAGGCTGTGGGTCCATCTGCCCTGCAGAGTGCATCGCACCTCCCATCCGTTGTCCGATGAACCGTTCCTCTTGCCGGATCAAGGCCGCTCCCTCTGGCATTCTCTTGGCTCAGCCCTTAGGGTCTATCTCCAGTTTAGAAAAAGCAGATTCCACGTGTGGTAATGGGAAGTCCTGGGAGTATCTGGGCTCATCTCTGCGTGTCGGTGACTTCTAAAACGGATCGCCTCCATCCGATTCTGTTTAACTGGAAGGAAGAGACCCCTTGGAGGATGAAAATGGAGACCCAGCTCCGTCCTTCACAAACACACTCAGGCCTGTGCAGCCCACACCTCGCAAGGCAGGGGGGTCACAGCTGGAAGCATTTTCCTGGGAAATTCAGAGCTGTCAAAGGCATTTATTCCGTATTTTATTGTAATTGGTTAATTTATGTTTTATTTACCTTGCGGATCTGATCTGAAAGCTAATGCTGAGGTAACCGCTGCCTTTTTCAGTTCTGTGTTGTCAGGAAAATGTATGTCTCTTTGGCTGAACATCTTTCAAAAAAAAAAGAGAAATGGAGCTTTGGAATAAATTTTCCACCGCTCATGCCTAGGAGCCCCCAGGCACCACGGTCTGTGTTCTTTTAAGTCAAATAAAACGGGTTTCTGCAGAGAACATTCAAGTGTTTCACCATGGCTGTAGAACTTGGAACTAATCTTCCAGAATCAGCCCCGCTGGAAGTCCGTCCAGGAGCGATCGGTTGGAAAACGCTGGTTCCTAGGAGGAACCTACGGGAGGAACCCAGTAGCGTGGGTGCCTCGCTCGGTCGCCTGCACTTCTCCGCGCACGTGGGTGCGCACGCGGCGTACGCAGCCCGTCCTGCCCCAGCCAGGCAGCTGCCAAGCAGGATTTGCATTGACTGCTGCTCATCATACCCGATTGTTCTCCGAATAAAACGGGCCCCGGTGCTGAGGCGGATGCCTTCGGAGGCATTTTTCCGCGGGATGTGGGTCCGGAATAAATAATCAAGAGAAATCTGCACCTCCGAGCACAGCTTGGGAGCTAGCTTTTAATTCAGGGCAGTTGGAAGCCGTTGACAGATGCAGAGTAGAGCAGGGTGGACGGAAGACAAAGTGTCGCTGCCGCAGCTAGCTTCACCAAGGACGGTCCCCTCCTATATGTGTCATCTGTCACCTGGTGATAGAATGCACTGGCTCTCTGTCCTTTTCCTCTCCCTCTCCTCTCCCACTCCCTCCCCCCTGCAGTCACCCTCTCCAGCTCTCTCTCCTCTCTCCCTCCCTCCCTCCTTACCCTTCTTTTTCAGCTACAAGCCCTTCACCTTCAAAAAAGAAAGCACTTCCCAGGGCGCCTCGGGAGGGCTCAGTCGGTTAAGCAAGTGTACAGCTTCAGCTCAGGTCACGATCTTGCTGTTCACGGGTTCGAGCCCTGCGTCCGGCTCTGTGCTGACAGCTCAGAGCCTGGAGCCTGCTTCGGATTCTGGGTCTCCCTCTCTCTCTCTTCCCCTCCCCTGCTTGCGCTCTGTCTCTCAGAAATAAATAAACGCTAAAAAATTCTTAAAAATAAAAAAAATACTTCTCATCTTGCAATAAGTAGACTGTACCGGAAGTTGCAAACACAGCCCAGCTGGTCCCATGGTCCGCGCCCTCAGCCTCCTCCCGGTTAACCCTTACACAACAACGCTACAGCCGCAAACGCAGGAGTCCACCGGGGCGCAGCGCGTGTCCCATCCTGCGTCATTAAGCCCTTCATCTTTTATGTTCACTTGTCCACACCAGTTTATTCCATTTTTGGCATTTGTAACTTGCTCCAAGGACACACACCAAGTATTTATACTGCTCCCGAGAGAGACACCCTCTTTTCTCCATCTGCTCACTTCCGGGGCTTCCGACTGGACCGGTGCCCTCCTGCAAGGCGTGCCCACGGTGGGGGAAGGGAATCTGGAGCCGGGGGTTCCTGACCTTGCCGGCCACCTTGGGAAGGGCTCTCGCGTACCTCGCCTCGTTCGGTCTCCATTTATTTTCGTTTAATCAGTAGAAGGAGATGAGACAGAAGCGAGCCCACCTCGCTCCTGGCAAAAAGCTCTGGTTACAGATTTGATGAGAAAGCTGTTCAAACTGAAATGAGTTTTGTGGGCGATCGGCGTGCGTCCGTCAGGCGGGCAACCTCCTGTGACGTGGGTAATTGCTGGCAAGGAAGCTCAGCCTGGTCCTGGGGCCAGAGTGGAATCTGCCGGGAATCCGGGAGGTAGCCGTGCATTCTCAATTCTCACATGGAACGCGTCTGTGGTCAGGTGTGTGTGAATGTGCCTGCCACTGACAGCAGCTAGAGGTCCTACAATCAAACTCAATCCTGACACTACCTTCCTGGGGACGGTATCACCCCACAGGTTAAAGGCTCAGCCCCACAAGGCTGCCCCCACCTCAGACGCCTGTCACAAGTCCAGATTGTCCTCTGTATTGACCCAAAACTGGAGGTTCCCATGACCTCCTCCTTGGGTTCAGTTAATTTGCTCCAACGGCTCACAGAACTCAGGAAAATAGTTCACGGACAAGACCTCTGGTTTCTCAGAGAAGGATGTAACTCAAGAAGAGCAGAGAGAAGAGAAGCAGAGGGCGGGGCCCGTGGAAGGGGCGTGGCGTTTCCAGACCATCTCTGGATGCACCACCCTCCCGGCACCTCCATGCACTCACCGGGCTGCCGACGTTTTGAACGCTGCCTGTTCTGAGTTTTTATGGCGGCCTCGTGTTGTAGCCATGCTTGATTAAATCATCGGCCACTGGTGATTAATTCAACCTCCAGCCCCTCTCCCCTCCTAGGGGTCAGGGCCGGAGCTGGAAGCGCCAAAGCTCTAATCACATGGTTGGCTCCACAGGCACCCAGCCCCCCATCCTTTCCAAAATCACTGCCTTCACGGACACTCAGATGCGGTTTAGAGGGCTTTGCCAGGAATAGTGAGAGACACCTTTATCTCTCTTATCACATAAGAAATTCCGAGCGTTTTCAGAGCTCTGAGTCAGGAACCAGGATGAAGACCAAATATGCATTTCTTGTTATAAATCATAGTATCGCGAGACGGAATCCACTTTTTTACATTCTGGAGAGAAAAGGTGGGTCCGTGAGTTCTCAGGAATTTGAGTGAGTGGGCAACTTCTGGCTCTTGCGACTTAGAGCAGTGAGCCGTGTGTTCGAGGTGTTGGGCTGTTGCTGAGGTGTCCCCAGACTGAGGACTGGACCTGACCAGTCAGGGTCTTGGCTCTCTTTCCACCGCCGCTGCATTTTCCGCCGGGAACTGGCTAGAGTCAGCAGGGTGTGAGAAGAACACCTCGTCCATCCATCTCTGTGGGACTCAGGAGGCTTCTGAACATATGCGCACGGGGATGGGCTGGAGACGCCTGCAGGCCCACATCTGTCCCCAGTCGACCTTTCTGGAACATTCGGATACAGTGGATGAAGGGACGTGTGGTTTTCTTTCCCCTGAACAGACAGTATAGGAAAACAAAGGAACCCGGCCGCTGGGCAGACAGTGCTTAATGATCTGAAAACAAGCCCGGTGTTTTTCTTGGCCGGGGAGAGAGCAGGGTTGCCCTGACTGGAGCTGGTACCTTTCTGAGGCACTTTTCAAGTGAGACCGCCCTTCTCTGGGTGGGGCAGAGGTCAGGAGGAGAAATCGCTTAGTCTAAACACATTTTTCAATTCCAGCATAGTTAACATAAAGCATAATATTAGTTTCGGGCGTGCACTAGAGCGATTCGACCCTTCCACACGTTACGGTGCTCGTCACAGGCGTGCTCCGTAACCCCCATCACCTAGTTCTCCCATCCCCACCCCTCCCCTCTGGGGACCGTCGGCGTTTCCTCCAGAATTCACAGTCTGTGTCTGCGTTCATCTCTCTCTTTTGTCCTTTATTCATTTGTTTTGTTTCTTAAATTCCACGTACGAGTGAAATCGTATGGTATTTGCCCTTCTCTGACTGGCTTACTTCACTTAGCATTCATACTCCGTAGCTCCATCCACATTGTTGCAATGGCGAGATGTCATTCCTCTTTTTTATGGCTGAGTAATATTCTGTTGTGTCTATAAAAACCACATCTTCTTCATCCCATCAATCAGTGGGTACTTGGGCTGCTTCCATAATATGGGCGGACACCCAATCAGGACATAACAGCTGCAAAGAGGCGTAGGATCGGGAAGGAAAGACCTTTTTTTTTTTACTTATTTTGAAAGAGAAAGGGAGAGAGAATCCCAAGCAGGCCCTTCGCTGCCAGTGCAGAGCCCGAGGTGGGGCTTGAACCCACGAACTGTGAGATCATGACTTGAGCCGAAATCCAGAGTTGGATGCTTCCCCGACTGAGCCCCCCAGGCGCCCCTGGAAGGAAAGGCTTTGACGGGGCGGATGGGTGTCTCCTCAAGTCTACATCGGAGGAGTGGCAGGATCGAAAGAGACGGGAAAGACTCAGAGTTAATGAGGTCTCCACTGTGTGATCTTGCATGCGTGGCTCAACCTTTCTCTTCCTTCGTCTGAAATGGGGCGTGAGAGGGAGAATGCCGACCCCCCAAGGTTGCTCACGTCCTAATCCCTGGAACTCGTGTCTGCGTTAAATGGCGAAGATGCAGTACGAAGACGCGGTAAGGTCACAGCTGATTTGAAGATTATTGTCAGGTCGCGCTGCATGATCCGAGTGGACGTAATGAAGGGGAAGGCGGAAGAGGAGACTGGAGTGAGTGACGCCAGAAGGATCCACCCAGGGGGGCTGGCTTTGAAGGTGGGAGAGCCGTCGGCCGAGAACGCGAGTGACTTCCTGCAGCTTAAAGGCGAGGACACGAGGCTCCAGAGAGGAATGCGTTCTGCGGATGCCTCATGTCAGCCCGGGGAGACCCAGATCAGGCTTCTAACGTACAGAACGATAGGATAATACGTTTCTGTCGTTTTAGGCCATGAGTTTGTGATAATTTGTTACAGCAGCAAAAGGAAACTAATATGCGGGAACAACAATAGCACCCACCTCCTGGGGCAGCTGCACATGGTGGACGAATTATTACATCACGAGTGCTTAGAGCAGGGTGCGGGGCTCGATAGGATGATGATGGAGAAGACCGTTACTGCTGTCCCTGACACGAATATTCTTACCCTGAGCGATGCCGGAATTTGGAGTGTCCCAGAGGAGGGGAGAGCCAGAGCAGGAAGAGGGGCGCAAGTGGAGACCCTAAGGATGCGGGGTCAGGAGCACAGGAGGGGAGAGCACACAGTGGTGGTGACCCCCAGGGTCAGGGGTATAGGAGGCAGGACGGCAGAGGCCGGAGAGACGCCTCCCAGCTCGGCACGGTGGAGAGAGCCCTGGACCGGGGGCCACGCTGGAGCTCCTGGGGCCACCAGCCACTTGGGAGCCCTGGGGACCGGGCCCGTCTGAATCTGGATGGGCTCCAGGGGAAGGGCACACTGGATTTCAGACACTTAGGACACAAAAGGAACGTAGAGAACCTCGTTATACTCGATGTTGGTTCCACGTTGAGATGGTAAGATACTGGTACAGCACCTGTGAGTTAAATTAAATCTCGCCTATTTCCTTTTTACTTAAAATTTTTTTTTAACGTTTGTTTATTTTTGAGAGAGAGAGAGTGTGTGCGCAAGCGAGCGGGGGAGGGGCAGAGAGAGACGGAGACACAGAATCCAAAGCAGGCTCCAGGCTCCGAGCTGTCAGCACAGAGCCTGATGCGGGGCTCGAACCCATGAACCGCGAGATCATGACCTGAGCTGAGGTCAGATGTTTAACTGACTGAGCCCCCCAGGCGCCCCTCCCTTTTACCTTTTTAAATGCGCCTCCTAGGAAGTTTGAAACGACATCTGTGGCTCGCACGGAACGCTGTGCTAGACCTAACTGTGTGGGTGTCCCCTCCGGGTTTCTGTCGCTTGTTCGTAAAGCCAGGTGGCCTCCAGGGGCTGCTTAGGGCATCCGAGGTTTGGGGACCAGAAGGTTGCTGGGGAGCACAGACAAAACCATGTCAGCAGGAAGGTACGCTGTAAGGAGGGGCGTCCGGACGGAGGCCAAGCCCGGACAGCCTTTCAGGGAAGGTAGGCAGCACAAGCCAGGAAGGAGATGGGGCTAGGAATCATTATTCACACTCTTGCAGAGACTCGGGCAATTTATAATCCAAGGAGGGAGAACTAAGGTAGAGGAGAGAGGACACCGACAGCAGAGAGGGTAATTGATGGGGGAACCCTTGCTAAGGGAGGCGAGAAGATTTAAGAGCCGGGCAGGAGTGACCCGTGGAGGGGGCCAGGAGAGGATGAGCCGGTGAGAGAGAAATTCAGCCATCAGCACGTTGACCAGAACCGCGGTTCCAAGCAGACGAGACGGAAATGGATGAGACCGCTAACCGGGGCGCCGGGAAGTCAGGAAGAGGGGAAGGAATGCGAGCCGGGCGAGGAGGATGCGAGGTCGGGCAGCGGGGCGTGGGGGCGCCCTCGGAACGCACAGGCCGGTCGCGGCCACCTGTCAGGGGCCCGAATGCCGGGATGAAAGGAACTGCGGTCCCAGCTCCAAAGAAACGAAAAATCAAAGACAAAAAAATCAGCATCTTTTGCTCTCTGAGCCTGAACAACCTGTTTTTCCCGTGTTGGTGCCCACTGACCCAGCAAGGATGCGTGCTCTTAACTTCCCCCAAACCTCTGAGGGCCGGAGCAAGTCCTGGATTCCAGTACCGGGGTCGAGAGGTACCACCGGAGGCCCCTCCGCAGCCAACACGTGGAGAGAGATTTGCATCTCCTGCTTAAAACCTTACTTCCTGGGGCGCCTGGGTGGCTCAGTCAGGTCAGCGTCCGACTTCGGCTCAGGTCACGATCTCACGGTTCGTGAGTTCGAGCCCCGCGTCGGGCTCTGTGCTGACAGCTCGAAGCCTGGAGCCTGCTTCGGATTCTGTGTCTCCCTCTGTCTCTCCCTCACCCACGCTCTGTCTCCTTCTGTCTCTGGAAGATGAATAAAAGTTAAAAAAAAATTAAAACAAAACAAAACTCTAAAACCTTACTTCCCGCCTCACGTCTTGAGTGCGCCCTGAGAAGTCTTCCCTTCTCCCGCGTGGTGTCAGCCCCGTGTGGCTTTCTTCTTTTTGACCGTCTTACCCGCTCCTGTCCGCCCCCTGTGAAAGCGTCCCTCTCTGGCTCACCTGGGAGGAGGTGGGGGCGTGGGTGGGTTACGCCCTCCCTGGGGTGAGCTGGTTGCATAAGCCGGAAGCCGCCCAGTCCCCAGTGACTGTCTGTCCCATCTGCCAACATCCGAGTGGGGTCCCCTTCCGGCCTGCCGGCCATCACCCCCGAGTACCAACCCGTCCCGGCCAAGACCCCTTTCTTCCTTCCTCCTCCAAGAGAGACCGTAAGGGGGCCAGCAACCCCAGCCCTGTTTCTTCCTGCTCCTCAAAACCCAATCCCCATCCCTCTCTTGCTGCCGCCAGATCGAGGACAGTCTGTGTTCTTTTTCTGGTTTCTGGCCCATAACTCTGGCAAACGAGAGCCTGGCGTTCCAGGGCCCCAACACGGGAGGTTTCTTTTCTCCCCCCGCCCCCCACGCCCCCACGCCCGCCAACTTAAAAAAAAAAAAGTCAGTCTCCGAAGTGTTGATTTTCCGGCTATTTTTAAGTTCAATCAGATTGGATTTCATTACAGGAAATACCTCACCCATTTTCTCCTCGCTGTTCTCTCTCCTCTCTGGGGTGGCTCAGTCTCGCCGGGCAAAGGAGGCCAGCAGGCAGACTGAAACAATACAGGACTTGCGGCCAGGCGTGTCGAAACGAGGACGCCTGAACACAGCCTCTCTCTTTCCAAGCAGACCTCCGTGCCCCCAGATGGAAAAATCCAGCTCTCGGAACACGAGCCTGTTGGCCGCTCTCTGGCTGAAAGAGGCTGCGTGTCGGTGAATAAAAGGACGCGTTTTATTTCGCAAAGACCACGTTGTCCGAGGGGGTGACTCTGTCCTCCTCCGGGGCCACTATTTTTAGCCGGGGGCCAAAACCAGAGGGAAAAGCTACCCTCAGCACCTGCGTGTTCGCGGTCGCCGTCGGGTCACCGAAGGCCCTGACGTGCCTCGCGCCGTTGAATTCTTGCACCGCAAGGAAACCGGGCCCTGGAGGTTAAATGCCCAGTGTCACATGACGGCATGTGGCCAGGAAGGCCCTGGAACTCGGGGCCCCTGGTCTCTGGCGCGCCCACGCACGTCCTCCGCCGGCTGGGGCTGTCATCTGGACTCTGGCTCGGGAGAGGAGGAAGGGAGAAGGTCTCAAGGATCTAGCACGTGGACGCTGGTCCGAGTGCCGTGGCCCAGACCCCCCTGGTCGTTCACGTGACCGCGTTCGGGTGCCGCCGACCCCGGTTTCAGCCCGGAGGCTGGCCTTCGTGGTGTTTGCTTCATTCACCCCACACGGTGGCCGGTTCCGTGTGCGGGGGAGGGATCCGGGTTAGATCTCGGCTCTGGCTCTCGGACGCGAGGATCAGTCTAGTGCGTTTTCATCTTTAGAAGAGGAACGGGGGGCACCTGGGTGACTCAGTCGGTTGAGCTTCCGACTTCGGCTCAGGTCATGATCTCACAGTTCGTGAGACTGAGGCACGGTGCAGGGTCTGCTTGGGATTCTCTCTCTCTGCCCCTCCGTTGTGCACTCTCCCTGTCTCTCTCTCTCAAAATAAATAAATCAACTTTAAAACATAAACAAAAGAGGAATAGGGCGTGTTCTTCTTACCAGCTGCCCAGGGCGGCACTTGGAGCATCTTATAAACCGCCCGTAACGGGCAAGGCACCCTCGGCCAGAGGAAGTTGTCCCGTCTTCCTCATCTCTCTGCTTCTCTCGCATGGCTGGTTATGTTTGGATCTGAAATATAGGCTGTGCCATGTTCCCGTTCTCCTCCCGGCTCGCGGCCCCCCCTTGCCCACCTCTGGGGCAAAATATGTCTGACCCCCTGGCTCTCTCCCCGCTCTTTGCCACGTGACATTGCCTCCAGGATAAGCATCGCTGGCGGACCAAAGGTCGATGCCCCCGTAAAGACTTCCCGTGGCTCACACGAATCGTGTTCCGCCGCGGGGCAAGTCTCGTTGAAACTGAGCTGCTCTCCTTCCTGAGACCGTAGCCCCCCAACCTCCCCAAGAATCAGGGACTCTGAGCTCCTGGTAGTGCCTGCTTCCCCGTTGAGTTTCTGCTCCGAGCCGACTGCCGCTGAAGGCTGCTTGGACGGTGTCCAGCTTGGGGCCCTGAGCTGGGGCCGCCCAGCTCCTTATGAAAGGGTCTCCCCGGGAAGGCCATCCCAGGCACAGCCCCCAATCTCCTAGTTTGGAGTTGGGAGCCCCCACTCCCTCTAGCCTCCACTCTGCTCACACACACGAGTTGGACAAGATGGACCTCCATCGTCGCAGCCTGGTCGCCAACCTCCAAGCAGGGAGTTGGGCTAGTTGTTTCTCTGTTTTCCCTGGAAAATGTCTGATGTACATGTCACCTTACGGACTGTCATGATGGGGCCTTCGTGATGCAGAAGGAGCGATTGTACGGGCGAGGGGAAAGTGCCCACTCTAGGGCTTGCTGGGAGGGGAGGCGGGGCGCAGCTGTAAGGTGCAGGGGAGCAGAAAGTACTCCCCAGACTCCTCTCCGTCTTGCCGGAGGCGTCCCGTGGGAGCTGGGTTCTGTAGGAAGGCAGACGGTGCTCCCGCCCCCTGAAGTGCCGCTTCGTCAGTCGTGTAGTCACTTCCTAATTATAAAGCCGGTGTGTGCTCTCTCTTTTCCAAGGGGAAATGCAACTAGAAGTCGTCCGTCTACCGTCCCTCCCCTTAGAGACACCCACTATCAACTGTTTTTTCATCGAAGGGAAATTCACGTGACATAAAATTAACCATTTGAAACTGAACGATTCGGTGGCATTCTGCACACTTCCAGGGTCGTGACCGACACCTCTGTCTGGTTCCAGAATATTCCCATCACCCCAAAGTAAAACCCCATACTTTTTTTTAAAGTAGGCTCCACGCCCAGCCTGGAGCCCAGTGCAGGGCTTGAACTCATGACCCTGAGATCAGGACCTGAGCTGAGATCAAGAGTCAGACGCTTAACTGACTGAGCCCCCAGGTGCCCCTAAAACCCTGTATTCTTAGTGCTGATCTATTTCCATCCGACCTTTTTTTTTTTTTTTTTTTTTGCTGTAATACAGCATTTCCAAATTGTATCCTGATTTTGTCACTTGGTTAAATTTTATTGTATCTCGACATTATTGGGCTATGCATACAATAAAATGTATCTATCTTAAATGCGCAGGGTGATGCGTTTTGACATACGTGTACGTTACAAACGTATACACCTATGTAACCCCAACCCCAGTCAAGATCTAGGGTATTTCCAGCACTCCAGAAAGTTCCCTCAAGCCTTTTCTTTTTTGGGGTCATTCTCTCCTTTCTCCATTGCTGGTAACCTCTGCGTCGTTGCTTTCCATTTCTATTCATTTTGATGTTCTCGAACTTCACATAAATGGAATCCCCCAGCGTGTTTTCTTCCTTTCCGTCTCCTTGGCTCGCACGACCTTTTCGAGACTCATCTATGTTGCTTCATGAATCAGCAAATTTGTTCTTTACCGTTGCTAAGTACAAGTCAATCGTATGGTACGACTAAATCACCGGTTTGAATATATCAATTAAAAAAATAAGCAAACACTTTCTTAATTTGTTTTATTGATGGACATTTCATTGAGTTCTATTACGCATGCTCTTTGTCACATGCTTTTAGTAACGTCACTAACAACTTGCAGTGCCTGCTTCATGTCCTTGGTTGGTTCTAACAATTTAACTGAGCTACTTGATTATTTATGGGCAGTTAGGTTTTGTCTGTTATGATGAACATCCTTACACACAAAGTTCTGCCCAGGACAGATGTTTGGAAGCAAATGGCCAAATCTGAGGTAAGCACATTTTAAAGGCTTTGGACACATGGCCACACTGCTTTCTCTCTACCCCACCGGCTCTGTGAAGAGCCGTGTATATGGGGCGGTCGTGTGACTCAGCTCTGACTGATGAACTCTAAGTGCAAATCCAGCGGAGACTTTGGGGGTTGTTTTGCTTTCCTGGTGCCCCTCCCTCTCCTTTTCATCTTGCTTGAACCCGGCACCTGAGGCTGCCATCTTGTGACCTTGGAGGGATATTCTCCATTAAAGGCGGGGAAGCCGGGGCGCCTGGGTGGCTCAGTCGGTTGAGCTTCTGACTTCAGCTCAGGTCATGATCTCCCGGTTCATGGGTTTGAGCCCCATATTGGGCTCTGTGCTGACAGCTCAGAGCCTGGAGCCTGCTTCGGATTCTGTGTCTCCCTCTCTCCGCCCTTCCCCTCCTCATGGTCTGTCTGTCACTCTCTCTCAAAAATAAATTAAAACACAAAAAAAAGATGGGGAAGCAGAAGTATAGTCCATCAGAGAGGCTGGGCGTATTCCACTGGCTTCAGAGCCTCGATCTGGGACCAACAAATAGAAACTTCAAAGAAAAAGATAAGTCCATAGAAGGAAGAAGTTATTCTGATTAGTGAATTTCTTTTCTTTTTTTAAATTTAATTCAAAAAAATTTTAATGTTTATATTTTGAGAGAGAAAGAGCACAAGTATGGGAGGGGCAGAGAGAGAGGGAGACAGAATCCAAAGCAGGCTCCAGGCTCTGAGCTGTCAGCACAGAGCCTGAGGCAGGGTTTGAACCCACGAACCACCACGAGATCACGACCTGAGCTGAAGTCGGATGCTTAATGGACGGAGCCACCCAGGCGCCCCTCCCAATTAGTGAATTCTTGTCAGTCGAGGTACTCCTACAGAACGGAGTGCCCAGTTAGGGTAACGTGGAAGGCAGAACAAGGTTAGGCTAGTGAGCCTCTGAGGTTCCCATCTCCACGTTGGATTTTATGACTCAACCCTAATGGCCACGTCTTTGCCTTTTGATTCTGTCCAAGGCAGGCGGCCCTACGACTCTTGTGTCCTTCTTCCTCCTAACAAGGATGTTAGAATCCATCTTGCTGTTTATAAGACTCCAGAAAGCTGGTTGATTGTCCTTTAAAACCGCGCTGAGTCTCCCACGCCCAGGTACACACTCGTCAGTCTCCTTCTTCTGTGGTTTATGAAAAGGTCTGTCGTGTGTACTAAAAATGCAAAATATCTACCCATCGCCAAATTCCAGAAATGCACAAATATGAAAAGTTTGTTTTTTAACTTTTTTTTTTTTTTACAGCTGCCACAGTGGTCACTAATATGTAAATTCCATTGGCTGGGAAGGTTGACTTTTGGTCATAAATTGTCTCTTTCCTCCTGATAATCCCGTCTGACTCTACAGCTGTCTAGACAATGGAAAAATTAACACCACGAAACAGAGTAGTTTAAAAACCTCTGGAGCCAAATACTTTTTCTTTTAATTCAAAATCCATGGTGGGAAATGTGAGATCAATTAGTTAATTATACAAGGAATCCCTCTCTCCGGAGTACCAACCTTGAATAATAATAAGACTTTTCGTTTGAATAGCCTTTTAATACTTTGAAAAAGTACTTTTCCATACGTTATCCCCTTTGATCCCTTGGAATGTGTGACTTTGCTTCTGTGACGGTGCTCCAAGGTCATACAGACCACCATAATGTGACACCTCAGCTCCTAACATCACGTCACGTTCTGTGCTCTAGCAAATTAATTCCCTGCAAGAAATTGCAAACTCAGCTCATTCAGACAGGTCAATAAGTGACTCACTTGAGAGACAAGAAAATTATAAATCTTAAAAAAAAAAAACCACTCTTAAAATCCGGAGCGCCCGGGTAGGTCAGTCGGCTAAGCGTCTGACTGCAGCTCAGGTCATGATCTCACAGTTCATGGGTTCAAACCCAGAGTCGGGCTCTGTGCCGACAGCTCAGAGCCTGGAGGCTGCTTCAGATTCTGTCTCTCTCTCTCTTTCTGCCCCTCCTCTGCTTGTGCTCTGTCTCTTTCTCTCTCTCAAAAATGAATAAATGTTAAAAAAAAATTAAAAAGGGGCGCCTGGGTGGCGCCATTGGTTAAGCATCCAACTCTTGATTTTGGCTCAGGTCGCGATCTCACGGTTGTCGGTTCGAGCCCTGCATCAGGGTCTGTGCTGGCAGCACGGAGCCTACTTAGGATTCTGTCTCCCTTTCTCTCTACCCCTCCCCCACTTGCACTGTCTCTGCCTCTCTCAAAATAAATAAACTTTAAAACAAATTAAAAAGAAAAATAAAACAAAAACAAAACAAAACTCTTAAGATCCTTCATTTGACAATCCGGCCCATGGACTTTCTATTTCTTTGAGATCAAAACCCCCAAATTTTACCATGGTGACCAAGACCCTCTCCCCAATCTCATTTCTTGCTAATTTCCCTTGAGCCTTCTTCCCTCTGTCCAAAGCGCCCTTTTTAAAGGTCTTCCAACACATGACGGCACCCTTCACGCGCTCCTTCACTTGGCTAGTTCCTACTGATTCAAGGGTGACTTCCTCAGAGAAAGAAGACCCCCCACTTTTCTTCCTCTACTAAAATAGATCAAACCTCTTTCCAATACAGCTTCAGAGAACAATATTTCTTTCCCCCAGAGGCGGAGTCAATCAACTGCAGCCCCAGGACCAGATCTGGCTCTCCACCTGTGTTTGTAAATAAACTTCTGTGTGCACGTGGCCGCGCTGGTTTTTAATGGATTGTCTATGGCAGTTTTCTTGTTTAAAAAAATTTTTCCCCGCTTTCCTGAGGTATGATTGATAAATAAAAATTGTATCTACCTAGGCTTACAACGTGACGTTTTAATAGATGTATACGTCGTGAAATGATCTCCACAACCAAGCTAATCGGCCTACACATCGCCTCACGGAGTCAACCTTGTGTGTGCACGCGTGTGTGTGTGTGCGCGTGTGCTCGTGTGTGTGCGTGTGTGTGTGTGGAGAGCACTTGAGGTCTACTCTCTTAGTGGATTTCAAGTATTATTATGAACTATCGTCATCACACTGTAGATTAGATCTCCAGAAGTTATTCACCTTGTGACTCAAAGTTGGTCCTCTGACCGGTATCTCTGCTTTTCTCTCCCCACCCCCGCGCAGGCCCTGGCTAACAGTCATCATTCTACTCCCTGTCACTTTGAGTGTGAATTTTTTTTTTTTTTTTTAAGATTCTAGATACAAGTGAGTTCCTGCAGGCTTTGTTTTTCTGTGTCCGGCCCATTTTACTTATAGCATAATGTCCTCCAGGTTCATCCTTATTGTTGTAAATGACAAGATTTCCTTCTTTTTATTTTATTTTTATTTACTAATTGATTTGTTTCTAATGTTTATTTTTGAGGGACAGAGAGAGCACGAGTGAGGGAGAGGCAGAGAGAGAGGGAGACACAGAATCTGAAGCAGGTTCTGGGCTCCGAGCCATCAGCACAGAGCCCGATGCGGGGCTGGAACTCACAAGCTGTGAGATCAGAACCTGAGCCGAAGTCGGATGCTTTTAACCAACTGAGCCACCCAGGCGCCCCTCCTTCTTTTAAAAGGCTGAATAATATACCACTGTAGAGAGTGTGTGTATATATGCTATACATATGTGGAATATATATATATCACATTTTCTTTATCTATTTATCTATTGTTCATACTTTGGCTGTTTCCATGTCTCGGCTACTGTGAATAATGTTTATGGCTGTTTGCTGGCCACCATGATAGAGCTGAATGGTTGCAACTGAGACCATACGGCCCGCATAACCCAAAATACTGAATATCTGACCCTTTATGCAAAAGTCTGCCGACCCGTGCTGCAGGGCATTGGTCTTGGTTTGCAGTGATACATTGATCATTAAGATGGTGTGATTGTCTGTTACCTCTTCTAGACTGTGAGTTCAGAACTCCGCAGTTATTCAGTGTTGTTGAATGAAAGGAAAAATTAATGGAAAAAAAAAGAATTCAAAAAAGAAAGACAGGGAGCAAGAAAAATGGAATAATGGTTGAGCATTATTATGATTATCTGTGATGTTAAGAATTCTGATCTTTGAGTTTAGTTAGGCTGCGTTTTCATGAATTCTCACTCGGTACTGCAGGCTCCCTTTCTGGGCTTCATACAAAATGGACAAGAGGTTATTACACTGAGGCCAGAGATGGGCTTGAATACCAACAGCTGGGTCTTGGATCGCCCTTGGGATGGCTGTTACCCATCTTGGTTGGGCCTATTTTCAGGAACCAGCTTGCCCATCACACAGATTTTTTTCACTGTGTCTTTCTTCCATCTGGAAAAGTATAAAAAAAAAAAATTCAGACGTGGCTCTGGCATGCTAGGTAAATGTTGTTCTCATCTTCCTGAGAGACTAGCTCGTAGTTTGTGGCACTTCCAACCCACTACAGAAGATGGTTAACACTGTGGGGTGGCTTTACCACATACCCACAGACTCTCTGACACTCCTCCCCTCCAGAGAGGTCTAGGTTCTCTTCCCTTGCAACTGGGTGGCCTTGTGACCGCTTTGATCCGTAGACTATGGTGGAAGTGACTCCATATGGTTTCCAAGGCAAGGTCATCAAAGGCCATGAAGCATCTACTTTGTTCACTGGAACACTCACGCTTGGAGCCTGGGGCCAGTGTGGAAGAAGTCTGAGCCTGCCGTACTGGGGAAACCCTAAATGATCCTCCCTTGGACAACCCCTCTGAGCCCAGCCTTCTAGGGTGCTGGACCTATGAGCAAAGCCATCTTGGATTCTCCGAGCCAGCCTATCAGCCAGCTGAGTACTACCGAGTCATCTCCCAGGACACCATAGAGAACGGAAGAATCACCAGGCCGCCCACTGCCCGAACTGCTGACCGCAGCATCATGAGATACAGTCAAACGGCTCTTACTTTAAGTCGTTATATTTTGGATCTACTTGTTACACAGCAGCAACAGCAGCCGTAGCTCACTGGAAGCCACTATGACGGAGCCAGTGAAAAAAGGTGTCTCATTAAGGTTGGTAGTATGTATACGGGAAGTCACCGAAGTTGCCTCTTTGGCTCCCCTGTGCCGTCCTGGGGTGGCAGGGCAAACATTTTTATGCCCATTTTTCCAGATGAGGAAATCAACCCTGGTTAGTTAAAGCACTTCAACAAATGTGTGGAGGGCCTAAATCGTGCATCGTTTTGTCACTGCAGGAACTACAAAGGTACTTTGTTTTATAGCTGGTGGGGAGACCCCGAGTGTGCGGAGGGCGGGGCGACAGGACTTTTAAAATAGATCTCTCCTTCCAGGCCAGGAAACCTGTGACTTGCTAATATTTAAGTAGAACACTGAGGGTGTTTGAAAGGAAGTTTCCAAAGACTGGACAGGACTGTATTCCCGGTGGCAGCTGCCAGGGAACACTCGACGTGGAGAAGGATGAGTTTGACAAATACATGGACCAGTATGAAGAAGCCAAGCTTCTCTTCCAGAAAATGGCCACTGTTGTCAGTACAAGGTCCAGGTTCCTCCCTGACCTTCCCCACCTCCACCCCTTTCCCTCCCTCCAAAAAGAATCTTTTCCTAGGTTGTGTTTTTTAATAAGGGAATATTTGGCAGGAAAAGAATTATGTCTTTTCCACTGTACACTTGTCTTCTGAAGGGTGGCAGCCAGGACTTAGTGCACAGACATTTCCTTGTTGAGATGCCCCGTGTGGGTGGGTGACAGGGGGCCAGGGGGGCCAGAGCTTGGTGGTCTATGGGATCAAACAGGATGTGTTTGGAGGTTTATGGAGGGTGGTCTGTGGCCTCAGGGTGGGGTATGTGAAGCAAATGTAATAACCCACCATAGGGCGGCCATATTTCCTGCTCCTCCCCCAAAACACAGAGCCCTTGACATAATTGGCTCTGGATCCCCAGCCCACCAAGGGACAAATGTACAGTCCCTGGTACCCTGGACATTTCCGTAAGAATTTATAAGCCTTACGTGTGTAAATTGTGATGAAGGAATGTTAGCATAGGTGTAGAAACAGCTGAGGCATCTGACCGAGACTATGGAAAGGTGCAGGCATCATCAATTCCAAACAGAAGGGTGGTTTTGCCACAGTAGTTCGGGCCCGAAGGAAAAAAAAAAAAAAAGAAAAAAGAAAAGAAAGAGCTGGAGCTAAATGCACAGGGAGTTGGCAGGAACGAAGGCATAAACATTCAACCAGAAAAGGCCACTGGAGTTTTCCGGCCAGAGAGCGATTCTGAACTGAAATGAATGAACCAGAACTAAAAGTCTCCATTTCCTCCCCGCGTCGTAGGAAAATTGAAAATCTCAGTCCTCTCTGAATTCCAGTGGAAATGATTGCTCCCTGAAAAAAAAAAAAAAAAAAGGCAAAAGAAAGATCTGGACCGTATCGCGCCCGGGTGTTTCTCTCCCGTGACCTCCTGTCAGTTCACCGTGGAATGTTCCAGCCCAAGCCTCACCCCTGCCCCTGCGGTCCTTGCCCTCCTTCTTCACTGTCACAGAGCAATTTTGTTTTAAGTCTTGTGAAGTGACTTTGGTATTTGGCTTAGAAAAATGGCTCTAACTCTATTTCCAGCTCGGGCCCCGAGCAGCATAGTCCTGCCCCGCCCCCCTCAGATAGACAATGTGGGCTAAAAAGCCTGAGATCTGGGGGCCCCTCTTCTGACTGTTGCAGAGGTACGCAAGGTAACAGAGAGGAGTGAGCTCCTGTTCCCGGAAGGACAGAATTTTAGGAACCCAGGGGGCCGCGTTAGCTGCATTAGGGCAGGAGCCCAGCCGGCAGACACCATCCCCGCCCCCATCCCCTCCTGAGAATATGAGGCCACGTCAGACCAAGAGCTGCAGAGGGTCCCTCCCAGCCATCTGAAAACCCTTGGGGTGAGTGGTCAGAGGCACCTACAGAAGCAGATCCCCGAAAACAGAACAGGACAGAGAGATGACAGTGCTTTTTGGGGACCATCAAGGAAACCCTGGAAAAGTTCATGTGGCCGCTGCCTTTGAAGCCGGCTGTGACAGAGCGGCCGGGACTCTATTTTTCCAAGTGGCAGGAAACCACCGTGCCCCACGCGCCTGGTTCTGAAAAGCACTCTGTTTGGGAGAGCAGAGGGAAGGGAGGGCTGCTTCTGCCCAGGGAACTAAAAATAGGGCTCCCAGAAGGGGTATTTTGGGGATGGCGTGGGGGCGGGGATCGACATGTGTACTCGAGGGCTGTGGTTTCCAAATTGTGTTTTAGGAGGGCCCTAGGGTGGAGGATGGTGGTGTCTGGGCGCGGGGGGTGGGGGGGCGGGAAGGGGCGGCCGCCTGGGGGGGGGGCCTGGGCTTCAGAGAGCCTTCCCTGCCTGTCCACAGGGCGGTGTCCACTTGGCGAGAAGAGGTGTCCACTCAGCACTTGCTCACAGTGGCCCCAGCAGGTGAGACCAGGAAGTCCAAGGGCAAAATTTAAGGGCAGGCCGCTTGGGGCACGGGTGCAGGGGTGGGCCTGGGGGGGGAGCGCCGCTCCTGCCTCATTCCCATCCCTGCCCTGGCGCCGCACAGCTCCTGGTACCCGGGACCCCAGAATCCTCTGCCGGAAGGGCTGAGCCTGGGGGAGGCCACCTTGCTGGTGTGCGCGGCCCCAGGCCTGAGGGGTGGTCAAGAGGCGGCTTGAAGGCGATCGCGGGCGGTGCCGGACGTGCAGGCCGGGCGGTCAGTCTGAGCATGCGCAAGGCTCTGGGCGGCGCAGGAGGCATGACGTCTGCGTCGCAGCCGTACGGGGACACGCCGTGCGCGCGCGCGCATGTATGTGCATACACCTGTGTGTAGACGTGTAGCCAAGGGCCTTTCCATCTCTCTTCACGGTGACTGCAACCACCCATCAGACCATTCTGGAGGCAGCAGTTGCAAGCCCCCCTCTTCCCCTTCCCCATTTAGGGGCTGGGCTGCAGGGGCAGGAAGTGACTGTCCAGAGTCGCCCCGGAACTGCCCCAGGGCTCCCGCCTCCTCCCCGAGAACCCTCGAGGCCCCTCACGCTGCACCACGTGGGCCGAGCAGCCACTCGGTAGTAGCTGTTAATCTTACTGTGACTCTCCTTCGCTAATTTCCTAGACAGACTGGCTTATGCCTCTTTTGGTTGGAAGTGACAGAAACCCCAATCCGGTTAAGCGCTAAAAATAATTTATTGTCTCGTTTGACCACAAAATTGCCGACTTCAGGCATAGGTGGATGCAGGGGTCTACACAGTGTCATCAAGCTGCAGTTTCCAGCCCTTTCTTTCTAATTCTCGGCCCCAGCCTCTCCGCGTTGAGTCCCTTCCTGGGGTCTTCCTGGCGGGCCCCGGCGGGCCTGCAAGATGGCGGCGCCCACGCTTTAGAGAAAAGCCGGCAAGCTCCTTGGTCCCAGCATGCCCATCAACATTCTGCGGCTTCTCATTGGCTCCTGCTAAGTCACATGACGACCCTGAACCAATCGCTGTGGCCCTGAGTCCCTGGGTCTTTGCTGCCTTCGTGACATTGGGTGAAAGCTAGTTGTCCGAGTTAGTCAGGCGTGGCTGCGCAGAGGGAGGCCGAACCGTCGCTTGGAAGAAAGTGAACGAATGCTGGGATTTGTCAACTATGTAAAAAAAAAAGTGAACGAATGCTGGGCTGCAAGACCAACGCCATGTCAGTTTGGTCAGCTAATCCTATTCTGGTAAAATGAAGGATACTAAAGACTCGAATTTGCCAGAACCTGTGGGTACAGCTGCAGGAGTGATGTCCCTGATTTTCTAGGGCCGCAGGTTGCTCCCGTGTCTCCACATCCTTTAAAATTTATAAAACTTTTTCCCATCCAGGGTGTGGCTCAAGGGGGAAAAAAAAAATCGGTCGCTTAATTAAATCAATTACTTAATACTCTAAAGTTTTGTGATGATGTAAAGTGCAAGTTTTATATACAGGGCACAAGAGGTTTTAATAGATTCCACTTGTGTTCCAAATTGAAACAACGTTAAATGCCTTAGTAACCCTAGCAGAGAAGGAAAGAAAGAAAAGGGGGGAAAAAGCCCCCTCTTATTTCCAAATCACTACCAGTGGAATTTTAAAAATTATTTACACACTTAGCCGTGAGTCCCTTTATACATGACAGGTTTGGCAGGAAAGCCTGAAGCAATAATTTAAAACAGAGGTTGGGAGTATGTGTAAGGAACTCCCCCCACCCCACCTCTTTTCCAAAATAAATGTACCATTAGATCCACAGAAGTGGTGAATTTTCCTAAGAAAAGGCCGTAGGGTTGGGAGCTGGGGGGCCGTAGATGTTGCATGAAGTAAGCTAACAGCACTGTGTGGTTATTTTCTGTGCATTCTAGAATGAAGTGAGCAATACAACCCTTGAAATACAGTGGAAAGAAAGACCAGTTCCTGGACACAGATCATTACGTTTCCGTTTAGGCTGAACTTTTATGCTTAAATGGAATCACGACTACATGGCAGTATTTTTTGGTTTTCCGGGGTTTTTTTTGTTTTTTGTATTTTTGTTTTTCTTTTTTTTTTAATTCACTAGTCTACTGAACTCTGTATGGAGTTTTGTCCTGAAATATCAGGAAGACTCTACTCTCTGCCTGTCGATGTGGACATTGCAAAGGTGACAGAGGAGGTGTCATTAGGGTGAGGGATAAGTCACCAGCTCCCTCCCGGCGAGGGAAGGGGCCATTGTTGAACGGTTGCCTGTATTTGGGTTCGATGGAAATGTATTTGGAGAGGCCAGTGGGAAGGAAGAAATGGACACCAGTCTTGAAGCTCCTTAAATGTTGCTCCACCGCCTCTCAGAGTGAGTGCGAGTAAATCATGCTGCCGGGACCCCCGCCCGAATTTCTCGAATTTGTCGGGTGGTCCTTATCTCCCCTCAGCTTCCAACCACCACCGCCTGAAGCCTCTTCCCCTGAAGCGTGGAGGCCATTTTGCCGGAAGTACTAGGGATTACCACCCACCCTCCAAACCCTCCGCCAATGGCTCTGGGCAACTGATGTATCAACCCCCAGTTCACTCATCCCTTTGGGGCCCTAATTCTTCTATCAAAAAATAAACTTCTAAATTTCGGAATAATTTTAGACTTACGGCGGGGTTCCGGAGTAGCATATATACCCTTCCCGCTGCTTCCCCTGACGTTGTAATTCGACACATCCGAAGTACAGTCGTCAAAACCAGGAGATTGACGTGGATGAGAAGCTGGGAACTACACAACAAACCTTACTCGGACCTCAGAAGAGATTCCGCTAGTGTCCTTTTCCTGCTGCAGAGGCCCGTGTTACAGTTCGTTGTCACGTCTCTGGTCCGCTCCCATCTGTGACAGTTTCTTGGCATTTCCGTGTCTGTCGTCACCTTGACATTTTTAAAGAGCACCGGTCAGTGGGTTCTGAGAGTGGCCCTCGATTTGGGTTTATCCCATGTTGCCCCATGTTTAAATGAGCCTGCGTATTTTTGGCAGGAATGCCCCAGGGTGATGTCGGGCCTCTCTCTCGATGGCGTCCTACCAGCAGGTAATGCTGCCGCGAGGGCCTCATTCCTAGTGATGCTAACCTTGATCGCTTGGTTACGATAATGCCTGCCAACTTTCCCCTCTGTAATAGTTCCGTTTTTCCCTTTGCAGTTAACCGCCCTTGGGAAGACACTTTGAAAGCTTGCAAACAATGCATTTGTCCAGGGGCGGGTCTTGCAGCCCCGGCGTGGTGTTCGCCTAACAGCGGTTTTATCTTTCCTTCCCTTATTTATTTCGAATTTACTAATACAGTTTATTTATATTTCTTTGCATATTTATTTTTATGTAATTTATGTCATTACAGTTATTAGTGGGGATGCCACTTTAAGGAAGAGCTGTCCCTTCTGGGTGGGTAATTCTGGGGGTTCGCTCCACCGCCTGCAGACGTACTGACGGGATGGGCTCCACCGTGCGCACTTCCAGCTGGAAGCGACGGTGCCTCCACTGGCTTCCTTCCCTTTCCTGCTTCCCTTCCTCCTCTCTCATTCTGCGTCCTGCACCTTCCGGATAGCATTGCTGTGCGCCAATCCTGACTGAGGGCCTGCTTCTGGGGGAGCCCACCTCCCCACTTAATAGATGGGGCAGGTGTGCAGACGCGTGGCCCTGGGGGGCCCCATCGTTAGATGAACAGCTACACAGTGAAATCAGTTGGGGTAAAATCATAAAATCTGAATGAAACTCTGAACTGCACTTACTCCCCAATAGCCCATTCGTTACTCCGAATAACCTGGTTAACTCAACTTTTCCCCATATTTTGCCGAAATGAATGCAACCTAACAAATTACACTTCAGACTCTTTGAAAGACACCCAGCAGGATGTTCCAAAGAAACAGGGTTATTTTTGCACAGCTAAATCGTCGCATAAATTCAGCTTCGTGGCCAGCCCTGAGTTCCCACACAACTGGAGGCGAGGCTGTTTTCTAGAAGAATCGAGGGTGTCCCGCACAGACGGATGACGTTGTGATTAGCCAGAAACGCCACCTTTCTGTTACGTTGTGGGCAGTCGGGTGGCGGACAGACAAAGGCTTTGGAGCCAAACGGTGGCGAGGAGACCCCGGTGGCTGGCTGGAGGAGCAGCGGGTTTGCTGGGGTCTGGAATCAGGCCTCGTTCCTGGTGTTTGAAGACACGGGGCTCTTCACTTTGGTTTCCAAGAAACCGGGCAGGGAGGAGCGGAGCGTGCCGAGTGCCGTGGGTGGTTTGGTTTGGTGCATTGACGCAGATGCCACTGATCAGAGAGATGGTGACAACTTAGGTCAGACTCCTTGCGAGAGACGGGGGTGTGGGGTGCGGATACAACAGCAGCTGACTCAGACTTCCCGTTGTAGTTTTTACCAATTTCGAAATTTATACATCATTTAAAATTTTTTAATTAAAAACAATTTAATGTTTTCTTTATTTTTGAGAGAGAGGAAGAGAGAGAGGGAGAGAGAAAACGAGCAGAGGAGGGACAGAGAGAGAGAGAAGGAGACACAGAATGTGAAGCAGGCTCCAGGCTCCGAGCCATCAGCACAGAGTCCAACTCGGGACTTGAACTCATGAACCGTGAGATCATGACCTGAGCCGCAGTCGGACCCTTAACTGACTGAACCACCCAGGCGCCCCTTAATTTTTTTAATTTTTAATTTGAGAGAGAGAGAGAGCGTGTGTGTGCATGAGTAAGGGGAGGGGCAGAAGGAGAGAGAGGGAGAACCTTAAGCAGGCTCCATGCTCATCGGGGAGTCCGAGATGGGTCTCGATCCCGTGACCCTGGGATCATGACCTGAGTCAAAACCGAGAGTCAGACGCTCAATGGACTGAGCCACCCAGGGGCATCATTTTAAACTACAAATATTATTGAGGGGAGGAAAGATATTTTTGCTTAATTTTGCATTCCCAGGAGAACAAAGAGAAGGGAGGGCAGATGCGGTTGGAAGTGCAAGTCTAGTACAAGTTCACAGTCCGTGGTTCAAACACCTTTGCGTTTTCCAAAATCAAGGGTGTGAAGGGAGTCAGAATATTTTTGGAATTTTGAAAAGTAACGTGTCACAGACACTGTGTGTTATGGAGCGTCTCCCCCACCCCCACCCCCACACCTTGGGGTTTAGGGGCGAGCTCTGGGCGAACACATCATTGTCCGCAGGAAGTAGTGAGAACATGCCCGCGAAGCCGGATGAGGAAGGACCCTGTCCCCTCCCGGGCAGGCGGCTCAGGTTTTGCTGCCCAAATGCGTTACAAGAAAACTTTCGGTGTTCAGACCTTTTTGGGTTTCGGATCTGTGGGTAAGGGGTTGGCGGGCCTGTGTCCCCTTTCCAGTCTGATGTCCCAAATGAGCCTCACCGCCCAGAAACCTGCAGCGTTATTCCTTCTTTGCCAAAAAAGCTTGTATTTACGTCTTTTGGAGCAGAGCAGGCAGAGTCGGGCACAAACGTTGCTGCTCTGGTTTTTGGACACAGCAGTGGCGTCTGGGGAGAGACCCAAGGACGCGGCCGCCCGCACGACGGCTTTGTGGTAGGGGCTGGCGGTGAACAGGAGGGACGTGTAATCGGAAGTCATGCGTGGGTTTGCCCTGCCTCCTCCCCAGGGTCCCCCCGGATTCCTGGGGGCTGGCTGCAACCCCTCGCCCTTCTGTCATCCCCCAAGGTCCGCGACATCCAAGGTCCCTGAAAATGGCCGTCTCCTTGGAACAGGAGGGAGGCTTGGCAAAGAGAGAGATAGTTCACTGCAAGGAAAAATAGACACCCGCTCTCGGTTTATTTTCATTTAGCCCCGCGGCCCCCTTGGGGGTGTGCGGGAGGACTAGAAATGGGGTCTGCGCCACTTAGAGGAGAGCTGGGTTAAACATATAACTAGGACTTTGAAAGCATAATGGAACACAGACCCTTTTCTTGCAAAAAAAAAAAGGACATTTGAAATTAGAAGTCTCTCGGGCCCCGCCCTTCCCTCCCTGTGATTTATTGGTTTGTGATTAACCATGACATTGACCGGTCAGATCCGAAGCCCTCGCCGCTGGGGCTTCATCGGGGGCCAGACGGGCGATGGTTTCACAGAATCAGCAGATCAGCGCGTGCGTTCCCTTCCTGCTGCTGTTGTAACAGATTGCCGCACGCTCAGCGGGGCGTCAAACAACACGAGCCGGTTATTTGCCGTTCTGGAGGTCCGGAGCCTGAAATGGGTCTCACTGGGCTAAAGTCAAGGTGCCGGCAGGACGGAGTCCTTCTGGAAGATCCAGGGGAGAGTCCTTTCCTGCCCTGAGGGCGAGGGGTTGTATAGCCAGCCTTCTCCTTGCGGGTGCTGCCCCCGTCCTCGGCTCGTGGTCACGTCCTCCATGTTCGAAGCCAACAGTGGCCGCTGGACTCTGTCACGCTGCGTCTCTTTGACCTTCTTTTTTCCTCCCTTTTCCTACTCTCGAGGAAAGCGTATCAGGCTCCCCTGGATAATCTGGAATAATCTCCTTCTTGTAAGGTCAGTTGATTGACAACCTTAGTTCTACGTGTAACCGTCAGTCCCCCTTGGCATGTAACCCGACAGACTCACAGGCTCCAGGGATGAGATCAGGGATCTTCTTTGGGGGGGAGCGTTATTCTGCCTTCTGCTGAGCTGACCCCCAGGGTGGAGCGAGCCAGTCACCGAAGAGGAAATGGGAGGTGTGGGCAGGGCAGAGACTACTGTGCGTCTAATAAAAGGAATCACAGTAACGGCTAACTTTATCACGTGCTTGCCGTAAACTTGGCCCATTACGTCACATTTACATTGTCTTTTTTTTTTATTTTTAAAAATGGTTTTATTTTTGAGAGAGACAGAATGCAAGGAGGGGGAGGGGCAGAGAAAGAGGGAGACGCAGAACCTGAAGCAGGCTCCGGGCTCTGAGCCGTCAGCACAGAGCCCGACGCGGGGCTCGAACTCACCGACCGTGAGATCATGACCTGAGCCGAAGTCGGAGGCTTAACCAACTGAGCCCCCCAGGCGCCCCCATATTTTCAATTTTAACAATCACATGTGGCTAGAGGCTGCCGTAATGAACAGCAGAGCTCTGTTCATTAAAATGAACTAAATTAGAAATTAGTTATTAATTAGTCGAAGCGTGGACTAGCCAGCATTTCAAGCGTTCGGGTCGCAGGTGGCTGGTGGCTGCCATGTGGCACGGCACAGGCACGGAACGTTCCTGCCGTTGCAGAAAGTTCTGTTGGATGGCGCTGTGGCAGAAGACTATTATCTTTCCCAACGTCACACAGTTAGAAAGTGGGGGAGTCCTGTTTGAACCCAGTGCCTTTGGCTTGAGAACCGAGGCTCGGACCCAGCACACCCTGCAGATGTCCCTGGATGTCTGCTTGTCCGGCTGTGTCCCGGGGCGTGGAAGTGCAGCTCACGTTGGTAAAACCACTCTGCATCTTGGCCACGGCCTCCTCATTTAACGCCTTCTTAGGCCCGCACGGTTTCTGGTTCACGTCTTCCTCTGACACTTTCGTTTAGCCTTTGCGTGCTCGCAGCTTGAGCTACGCGGAAACCCAGATGCCGGTCATCTAAGCCATCCTGCCTCCCGTTAGCTGCACGGCACTAACTGGGCATGCCTGTCCTGTTCCTGCTCTTTCGTGTGCCCTCCCGAGGGTGCACGGAAGCCCGTAGGTCACCCAAACCAGTGCGAAGGGAAGGGAGTAGTCCGTCCAAGGAAATGGCGTGTTTTTTGTCAAACCGCCTCCTTGTGCTGCCGTGTCGGCTGGCTCGGGAGTGCCCGTCGGTTGAGCCCAGCGTGGAAACTCCTCCAGGTTGTCCGCCGACTGTTTCCGTTGACGATGGCCGGCTTGGCTCTGATGGTGGTGAGCGCTGCTACTTTCCCCACACGCAGGACGTGCCGTTGTCTAACCGCTCCCAGCACTGAGCCGTCACCCTCTGAGGTTCCGTCTCCAGTTCACGGATGGAGACCCTGAGCCTTTCGGGTGCTCCCCAGGGTCACACGGCCAGGAGCAGCGGGGCAGGACGTGAACCCGCGGCCCGGCTTCGGGCTCTGGGCTCTTCGCGGCGTGCAGTCTCCCCCTCTGTGTTTTGAATATCAACCCGAGGTCATTTTCTTTCCTTTGTCAAATGCCTGTCGCCTGCCGATGGAACTATTGGGCCGGCCTGCCCGGCGTCAGACAGAACCGCAGACACCTCCCTGAGAGCGGGAGCCGGGCTCCGAAGGTGTGGAGGGTGGGCGGTAGGCCTCTCTGCTGCCCTGAGCGGGCTCCCCAACCCTTCTCTGCCGCGCCTCAGCTCTGGGCCCCTGTGGGTCTTTGGGCAGGAGTAGCCTAGTCTCCACCAACCTCTGGGTTCTAGAGAATGGAGGAGAAGTGTTTCAGGAACCCAAAAGGAAAACCAGAGACAGAAGAAATGGGAGGAAACCAAACTGTGTCCCATCTAGGCCCGCGGCCTCAGAGCTGTGGGCCGGCGGGGCCCAGATATACGCAGACCCCCCCAGGGAGCTCCCCGAGCGGGGCCCGCCCAACCCCCAGGCTCCCCCAGGACGCCGCCCTGCACTTCCGTGACCTGAATGACATGCACGTCGACAGCCGACTCGTGCTGTTACCGGTCCCCTGGTCTCTAGGACCTTGTGGATATTTCTCTTCGCTCTGAAAAAGCTCCCTTTGTGCGGCCGTGAAATCCCAAATGCAAAGGCCAGGGTACAGAGCAAACAAACCAACCTGTCAGAGGCAGACAGAACTTTCCAGAATTCCTGGCCTGGCAAGACCGGCCTCCTCCTGAGCAGGGTGACGTGTGCCACATTTCACGGTTTACAGAATGAGGTGGTTTTTTTTTGTTTTGTTTGTTTGTTTGTTTGTTTCCACAAAGAAATTTTTCCAAGGAAGGGTTGAGTTTGAGAAAGATAAACCACGCTCCTGGAGTGAGGTAACAGAAAACGTTTGCTCGACCTTCCCAATGGACCCTGGGGGCCAGATGGGGGCCAGCAGGTGCCTGCCTGCTGCAGGACAGTTGTCCGACCCGCAAGGGGACATTTCCGGGTGCCTGATGGGGACTGAAAGGCCGTCAGGGAGGACAGGGCAAATATTTATTTTCGGCCTCGGGCAAAAATGTTAAATTCATAAACGTGCGAGCCACAGAGTCTCTGAAGCAAAGTGTAAATCTTTCAGGACTCTCTGCCTTCCGCGGATTGACTGTGCGGTAAAATGTAAGAACCAGAATGATAGGAATGAGGGATATTTAGTTTATCATAGAAGACTAATGCTAAAAAACCCAAAAAACAAACAAACAAACAAACAAACAAAACGCAAAAAAGAAACAAACAAAAAACACCCGAGAACATTCTGGGCTGGTTAAAATAAAACGCTTCGTCCCGCCACACGGGCCACCTGATATTTATTCCCACTTCTGTTTCTACTTCTCGCTCTTGCCGCATTTCGGCTCAGCTTCCATTTCTGGTATTTTCTTACAATTCCTTTACTGTTCACACACCCCGGGATTTTCAGGTCAGGTTCCACATTTGCCTTTAACCCTTCCTTTTCCTCAGTGTCACAGCCTGAAAAATGCTTCTTTACGGCCCCTTTCAACTTGCATTCAGCTGAATTTCAATCTTTAAAAAGATGTACTTAGCACTTCAGAGATTTTGACAAGCCACAGAAAACTAAGAGGAAAACAGAGCAACGAAGACGGCTGCTAGCTCATATAATCCCTGCTGCCGTAAGAAAAAACCCTAAATTTTTGAACACTTGAAAATGCAAACAGTATGGAAAAGTACAACATGATAATAACTCCCTTTTCTACAGACCCCCCCCCCTTTTTAGGGCTGCCAGATTTAGCAAATGAGAATACAAAATGCCCAGTTAAATGTGAATTTCCGATAAACAACAGGTTTGAGTGTGTGTGTGTGTGTGTGTGTGCGCGCACGCGCACGCGTAAGTATATCCTACATGTTGCGTGGGACATGCTCATACTAAAAAAAATCCATTGTTGAATCCGAAATTCGCTTTTAACTGGGTGTTCTATATTGTGCCTGGCAATCCTGCGCGTTCCCCACCGGGTCCTCTCCCCAAAGGTGTCCACCGGAAGTACATCTGTGGGGTAAATCCTACGTAGGATCGAGGGTCAGAAGAATCTAGTGGCATTTAGACAGGGTTGGAGGAATTTACTGGAGTAAATCAAGCACGTAGTAAGCTTCATCCCACCTGTCTTCTTGAGGAGCATTTTTTTAAAGGCCTGGCAAAAAGCAAATCCTCACGACAAAGGGAATGATTAACAATGAAAAGACGGTCTGCGGAATGGAAGGAGATGTTTGCAAACCTTCTGTCTGATAAAGGGTTAATATACAAAATATATGAGGAACCGCTACAACCCCATAGCAAATAAAAATAAAAATAAAAAAATAAAAATAAACCTGATTTAAAAATGGGCCAAGGACTTGAATAGGCATTTTCTCAAAGAAGACATACCAATGGCCAACGGGTACATGACAATATGGCCACCATCACTAATCAGCAGGGAACTGCCAATCAGAACCTCGGCGAGATATATTTCACACCCGTTAGAATGTCTGTTATTGAAATAGACATTGTGTTGGTGACGCTGTGGAGAAAAGGGAACACTTGTGCACTGTTGGTGGGAGTATGAGTTAGGGCAGCCAGTGTGGAAAACAGTGTGGGGGTTCCTTAAACAATGGGAAATAAACAGCCATATGATCCAACAATCCCGCTTCTGGGTATAGATCCAAAGGAATTAAAATCAGATCTTGAAAAGGTATCTGCACCCCCATGATCGTTGCAACATTATTCACAATAGCCAAGATATGGAAATGGAAGCAACGTGTCTATTGACAGATGAATGAATGGATAAAGAAAATACACACACACACACACACACACACACACAGAGGAATATTATTCACCCTTAACAAAGAAGGAAGTCCTACCATTTGCAATAACATGGATGAACCTGGAGGTCGTGACGCTAAGTGAAATAAGCCAGATTCAGAAGGACAAATACTACACGATCCCACTCATAGGAGGAATCTACGAGTTGAAGTCAGAAGCAGAGAGTAGAATCGTGGTTGCCAGGGGCTGGGGGCGGGGAAGGAAGAAACAGGAAGGAATTAGTTTAAGGGGTACAATGTTCAGGTTGCACACCATGATTAAGTCCTAGAGACTTCTGTACACCCCAGTGACTGTGTTGTACCCTTAAACATTCACTAAGAGGGTAGAGCTTAGGTCAAGTTGTTATAACACACACAAAGCAATAAGAAGAATGTAGGAGGAAACCTTTGAGGTGACAGACACCCTAATGGTGTAGATTGTGGTGATGCTTTCATGGGTATGTCCTTATTTCTAAACTCATTGAAATGTGGGCATTAATTGTGTGCAGCTTAAAAAAAAAAAAAAAGGTGGATTTTGATCTCCTGCCCTAACTGGGCTTCTGGGAGTTGAGGGTAAGCCAGTGGAATAAGAAGGTGGAGAGTCACAAGATGGGTGGTGTTTTAGGAAATGGATTTCATTTGGGGTCAAAGGTTGGAGTGATACTGACCCCTCGGAAGTCATGAAATGACTGGCTCTTGTTGAATCCTACTTAAAATCACGGGGATTGCTTCTGATTTAGCACTCGAAGGAGGGATACGTTAAAATTTCTCACCAGGACTGGATTTCGATCACGTTGACAAGGTCGGTGGACAGAGTCAGTCGGTAGGTTTTTTTCTTTCCTCCTCCTTTCACATTTCCTCCCAAGCTCAGACTCGGGATGGTCTCTGGCCCTTAGCCAGAAGTCGACGTCATTCGATCTCGTGTCCTCACCACCTGCTCTTCCAATGGTGGGTTCAGTCTGTGTATTTACACACCTCGCACTGTTTGTGTTCCAACCACATACGTGAGAAGGAAGCAAAGGCCGCCCTTGTTTGCTCTGCCTTTTAAAACCAGCACAGGTGATGGATGGGCTCGCGCACCCAACTGCGCCCGCGCACCCGGCCCAACCTCCCGTTACCAAGACCCCCCGAGAACCCTTGGTCCTTAGTGGTGCTTTTCAAACTTTATGCGTAACCTCAGTACATTTTAACATTCCAACACGTTACACTCACACACACGTACAGAGGTGAGAGTCAAATATTTAATATATGGTCAGGCTGGGAGGCTGATGATCAGAATTTGGTCTTAAAACCGAGCCAGGTCTGGAAACCCCCCGCCGTGCCAGAAATGAACCCTTCTGGGGCTGAGACTGGCGGCGGGGGGGTCCCAAGGCAGCAGCTATCTCCCGACCGGCGGAAATTGTACTTTGATATTTTGACAATCATCGTCATAATTGCTGAGCGCCAGCCGAATCTGCGCCTGCATGTGTACAACAGAAACAAAACCTTCATCAAACAGTACTTCTCTTTTCCGCCGTGACACCCTCTGATATGTTGTTTTATTCTTATTTGTTCCGTTCCATCCCCCCCAACCCATTCTTTTACTTAAAAAACGCTGACCCACACCTTCGAAATTGATTTCATGACCCACTAATTGGTTGCGATCCACGGTTTGAAACCCTGTTCTATTCTGGTAGTTCTCAAACTTCCCCATGCCTTAGAGTTACTTGGGAAGCCTGTTAAAAAAGCGAATTCCCTATTCTGGTTCCGACGGGCTGCACCCTGCATTTTGGAGGTCCCATATGCGATGCCAATGCAGGCGGCTTAAGAACCTCTCTTGCGGAAACACCCATCAACCCCAGGCTGTGAGGCACACGTGTGCGGGCACACACTCGTCCTTATCCCTTTCTGGATACTCTACACCGTTCCACTTATCGATGCGTCCAATCCGTATTGGAGCAGGAAGGATGCTTTCAGCTGTACACAAGTAGAAACTCGATTTAAACGGAATAAACACAATGAATTTATTGACTTGTAACTGAGAAGTGCAGGGCTGCTGGCTTCAGACAAGGCAGGATACAGCAGCCCACACGACAGTAGGGACCTACTTTCTCTCTTGGCATTTATCAGCTCAGCCTTCTTAGTGTTGGTACCACCTTAGCCCGAATCCAGAAGCTTCTAAGACCGCATGCTTCCTTCGTCATATCGAACAGGAAAAAGAGGGAATTCCAAAATTAGGTCTTGTTGTCCTTCTTTGACCTGATTTGAACCCAGCAGGGGTGCGGGCTGATGACACCTGCTGACTGGCTTGTGGCTATCAGATCCCACTCTAGAGGGGGGAAGGAGGTCAATCTACACAAGCCCTGGCTATGCAGGTGCTCGTGGGCAGTGGAAAGGGGAGGTGAGATGCTGGGGATGACGCGAGATCGACAACTCTACCTCCGTGTACTGAATCCACCCCTCCTGAAGATTACAGCTTTGAGAAGCCATGAAATTGTGTAAAAGAACAGCAGTGAGATGAGTTTTAGAATCAGCCTTTTATATTAAAAATCCTCTTTAGGAGTTTGCTCAGAATTGTATGGAAATTCTGGATTAAAGTGGGGGTGAAGTCAACATCTTTACAATCTTTACCCCCCCAAAACAAGATAGAATCCATTGACTCAGGTCTACTCGTGTTCTCCAATAGTTTTGCAAGTGTCATCACAGAGGTCTTGGGCATTTCTCGTAACTTTATGCCTTTGTAGTTTCTGTGCGTGGTTGCTATTGTTGTTGTCGTTGTTGTTGATATTGGATCTTTTAGCCCCTGACATTGTGTGATAGGTTGAGGCTGCTACAAAGGAAAGTTACTGGTACTTGTATATTTATCTTGTATCTGGCCACCCTACTAAACCTTCTTATTAGTTGTAACATACTAGCTGGTTCTCCTCCAGGAAATCTTTGCCTCCTTCTCCTCCTCAGAGACTCTGCAGTTTGGCTCACTCTCTCAGGAGTCGTAAATAGCTTCTTAATTGTGAATTCCTTCAATCTTGCCTTACAGTTTATCTCTCTTTACTTTTCCTACTCATCCTACACTATCCAGACCCTCCCAGAGCTCCTCTATTTCACGAGTCAAAAATATGTTCAAATCTTCAGGTTTACCATGTAGTATGACGTTGGCGCATTTCCTTAAACTTCCCTTAATGTGTAAAATTCTTTGTGGGATATAATGGACAGCTATTATCTACCAGATTCCAGACTTTAGGGTAATACTAGGTCCCATACTTGGCATTGAGTTTAACTACCTAATGGGGCCAGTGGAAATGCCACCCTGTTTCTGGAGCGAGACATTCTTTCAGGGCTTGTGGGGAGGGTATAATTTGGCCCTCCTGGTTAAAGTTCCGATAAATGTTTTCCTGCCACTGCTTTTGGAAATAGAGAAGTAAGTATTTCCCCCAAATTTTATTAGATTTTCAAAAAAAATGCACATTTTGCTTCCTACGACAGGTGAGATAGCATAGAAACAGGTTGTTCACTGCAGCAGTTCAAGTAACCTTTTAAATATAAAGAAGATGTTAGTGATTCCTCTGTCACCCTTCGGGTCCCCTAGCCCTAGGGAACAAGTACTAAGTTTAGTGTGTGTCCTTCTACGCCATGCTCTATGTTTGCATCTATGGGCATATTTACCAGTTTTTATTTATTAAAGCAAAAAGAGCATACTATTCACATTACAACTCGTCGCTCTTTTCTAAAAATCGACCTTCAATTTTAGAATAATTTTAGATTTACAGAAAAGTTGCGAAGATGGTTCCCATACACCTCTCGCCCTATTCCCCTATTGTACATTTGTCGAAACCAAGAGCCCAGCCCTGGGAGGTTCCTCCTAACCCTCCCCGTTGTTCCCAGGGTGTCCCCTGATATCGTTCTGCCCTTCCAGGCCCTCAGCCAGGATCCCACACTGCATTCAGTTGTCATGTCTCCTCGGTCTCCTCCAGCATGAGACAGAGGCTTGGGCTTTCTGTGTCTTTCATGACCTCGCCACTTGGGAAGAATATTGGCGCCTCTCAGTTTGGGTGTGTCTGATGTATTTCGCTGGCTTAGTTTTGACACTAGGTTTTGGGGAGAGAGACCACAGAGGGAAAGTGCTGCTCTCCTCGCATCGTGTTAGGAGTCCGTGCTACGGCCATGGTACTGATGCTGTCAACCTTCATCACGTGCCTGTTGTTTTTTGACTTAATATATCAGCTCACTCTTCAGATTAACACGCTGCCCTCGTGTGTTCCTTTAATCGGCCGCATAATGCTTCGTAGTGCCCATAAAACAGAGTTCATTCAAGGCTTCCAAAGTTCTCATGTAAAGGTGAAAGCAATGTGAAAATTCTCAACTTGATACCTGGATAAGGTGATTCTCAATACGTGTGTGGAACCGGAATGACACCCATGGGTTTACCCTGGGTGAGAGTTGCAGTGGGGAAGGGGGCGATGGTGCAGGTGGTAGAACCAGGTAGTAGACGGCGCCTTCTGGGAGTGCAGGATGAGTTGGCAACGGAACCAAATGGGGAAACCTCCAGGAAGTAGGTAGTCGAGTGTCAGAATAGGAGGGCCACAGTTATGACTTTAGTGCAGGTGAGGAAAGAAAGTTATTTTAAGTGGCGGGATGTAGGGAGTGTCGGGTGGGGCCAAGGAGGACCATGCAGAAGACGTTAAGAAGGACCAGGTTAAGGTCCAGCCGGATCCGGTCACTTGAGACGATCCAGCGATATCTTGGCTACGGGGGCAAACAGAAGAAGGAAGCTTTGGGAGTTGGGAGGCCTGGCCCTCTCTGTCTGTCTTCTGTCACACCACCCGGGTACCCTCTCCAAGGGGAGATACCAACCCGTCGGCTGTCCTGTTGGCCAGTGCACGTGCTGTTCCTGGTGGGGGAAGGGTCGTTCCTGCAGAAGTGATGAGCCTAGATTTTTCCAGAAGTTCTTTGTTCACATGGAGGGCCGAGACTCCCCATTCGCCTTCCACCAGATGAAAGCTGTCCTCCGCAGGAAATCTGGAGTCTACACTGCAGGATGCGGCTTCATCATCGAGACGTCCGCATCTTCACCCATGGTGGGTGGAGCCACCCGGCTTTTGAAAATGAGAAGTTCAGGGTCGCCTGCCATTTTCTTTTTCTTTTTCCCGAAAGAGGTGTCGTGGGTGTTTGTGGCCAGGAACTCCCCACGCCGGCCCTACAACCGCAGCCTGATTCTCTTTCTCCTCCACCTGCCCTCACCCCTCCCGTCCCAAGCAGACAGAAACCGGATCCCGCCCCCAACTTGCACAGAGAAATTTCAGATCAGGAACACATGAGGCTCCGTCTAAAAGGCAACTGATGTCGTAGAGAGCACACTGCGGTTCGCCTATGTGGTTCCTCCTGGAGGACGGGGCTTATGTTGGACCGATGATCGCATTTCGTGCGTACATACTAATTTCATAGATGTTTCCCAGGGAGCGTACGGAGTCCGCTGGGGTGGTATCTCTCAGTGGTGGTGCTCTGTTCCTCCGCTGCTCTGCTTCTGCAGAACTTGAGCCATCGGAAATATACCCTAGTTTCTTGAAATCGAGAGGTCCCGGACCTAAGGGGCCAGGGGTGGCCCTAAAACACTTCCTGCTCCAAAAGACTAGGAAGTAGAAGATGGACCAATCAATCAGGCTCCGCCCCTCACCGGACCAGCCTGGACCAATCCTTAGAGCACGCATACCCCCCAAATAGAGACACCTGTTTCCCGCCTTGGAATTCACGCCTAAATGTGCTTAAAAGGAGCCTGTGCGCTCCTCTCGGGGTCGCCATTTCACGGAGTGGCTGCCCCCCGCACGCCGGAATCTCAATAAACGCTCTCGCCTTTGCATACGTGTCTCGTGTTCTTTGGGGGACGATCCGAGGACCCCAACAAAAATGACGTCACTGGGCCACTCTGCACGCGGCAGTATGACTCTCTCAGGACGGCCTGGCGCCCGAGCAGTTCCTAAGAACAGCATCGGTGACTCTTGGAGTATCATTGCCTGACCCGGCGGAGAGCGGCTGGGCCCCTTTCAGATGCTTCCATGAGGATGTGATGATTGTAAGGCTGGATTTCCCTTCTCCTCCTGCCCCCTCCCCCTCCTCCCTCTCCTCCTCCTCCTCTCCTTTCCCCTGAGAGTTCAGATAACATAAAATGAATCACTTTAAACTGAATGGTTCAGGGACTGGTAGTGCATTCACGACGCTGTGTAACCACCGTTCCTACCTCGTTCCAATACATTTTTGCCGCCCGCAAAGAAGACCCCGTAGCCATTCAACAGTTCCTTCCCGCGCTCCCTACCTCCATGCTCTGGCAACCGCCAGCCTGCTCTCTGCTCTTTGGAGACCCAGCCTCCAGAATAATATTTGCTCTCTGCCACCGCAATCCGTGTTCATAATACTCCAGTGCTAGTGAGGTGCTTCGAATGGCCGTGGAGGTGTACCTCGCTAAAAAAACAAACGCAGCTGTTGTTAGACAGATGGGCTTCGGTTAAACTGGTTCTGCCCTCGCGAGGTGGCCTCTGGCGAGTGGCTGAACGTCTCACCAGATCGTTAATGGACACGCCAAACCCAAGCCTTAAAGACGGCGCCTACCTCCCAACACCCTTGGGAGGAGCAGACGAGGCGAGGCATGTGACATACGGAGGACGGTGTCTGGCGCCATCACAAGGGGGTTGTTTTTCTCATTCTTGTTTTGTGACAGTCCCAAGTTCAGCGGTGGGATCCAACCGTCCCGAGTTCTGTCTGGGGCTCGGGGCTGGCTGCGGGACTGCGCACAAGTGGTCTTGTGATCCAGGATTTAGGACCGATTGTGGGACGATACTGAAACCTATTCGGGGACTCCCCGAGACGCTCCGTGTCTTGAGAGTCGAGCGGTCCCTTCCTCCGGAGCCGCGAGCCCGTGCTGTCGCGTGGGGGTGGGGACGAAAGAGGAGTTCTCTCTCCATCTCTCAGCGTCTTTCCGTTGTTCATCTGTCTCTCTTGGTCTCTCTTACTGACTCTCTCTGACTCCCTCTCTCTTTCGGACCCTCTGCTGAATCAGCCTAAACTTTGTCTGACCCCATGTTGCTTATATGCGATGCCGATCTTTCTAAACGCGGGCTGAGCTCAACATGCCTTATAGAAACACCGCTGAAGTCTGCTCGTGGCGATCTCAGAATCGAGTCGAGCCAGGAATTTGGACCCGTTTTTATTTTAACCTTATCATGTTTGGTGTTTGATCAGAGACAGGCTGGCCAGGCAAAGCTGTGTTTGTCAAGGCAAAAGACCAAAAGGATTGGAAAAAGATGACTTTCATATGTTTTGCGTTTGCAGTAGGTAGTTTCTCGAGCCTGCAGAGAAACGGACTATGGAACTTATTGGCAAGACAACGCTTTGGGGGGGGCCGGGTGGGTGGAGAGGAGTGTGTCATTAAGGGAGATGCTTGAGGCAGAAAATACTGGTTTCCAACCTGACAGCCACGTGCTCTCTCTCTTGCCCACCCCTCCCCCACCCAGATGTGGTGAATCCTGATTGGTGAAGCAAACATGAGCCTCCATCCCTTGCTTGCCTGGTTCTGCTCAGACAGCGACATGTGGCCCCGTTCTGGCCAATGAGATGCAAGAGTTCTCCTGGGGGCTTCTGGGAAAGGGTTCTTAGCTCCTGTAAAGAGACACAAGGCAAAGACAGCCTCCTTTTCCACCTCTGGATGTTGAGTGTGGATGTTGGCTTGGAGCAGTGGCAGCCATGGTGAGACCATGAGGGGAACCCAAGTCTCTGACGCCATCACTGGGCGTTGGATCAGCCAGCCCTGGAGCTGCCCTCCGTCTGAATATCTTCCTAGGGAGACGACCAGTGCCCTCACGGTTGGAACACTTTTGTTTGGGCTCGCTGTGGCTTCCAGCCGAGCACGGTCCGCCCGATTCAAGCAAAGCATGACGACTCCAAATCACGTCAGGTGCCAGCGACAGGTGGCCCCACGGGTCGGTCGGGGGGTCTGGGTAGAATCCCTTACTTATTGGCCGCCATTGTCTACCTCTTCGATCCGTGTCTGTAAATGAGAAAGTCGGCTTCCTTTTTTACACCCTCGTCACGTGCCAGCCTCTGTCAGCCACCCCGCGGGAGCGCCTTCACAGGGACTCCCTGGGGAGTTTCAGGAGCCCGTCCCCGTCCCGACAGAAAGAGAACAGGAGGCAGTCGCTCTGACTCTGCCCCAACCCTGCTCGTCTGAGAGCGGCCTGCAGTCTTCCATTCGCCCCGTGTGGGGGGGGTTAGGCACCTGCTGCATGAGATTGTCTCGGGGAAGGAACGAGCTAGCGGCTGTTCTTAGAGCGGCGCCGGACACTCGACAGGCCGTTGGTAAACACGGCTCTTGGGGCCAGCCTGAATTCTCCTCCACGGTGACAGGCGGTGCCTTGAGCGGGAACGCGTTCAGCCCCGAAGGCCACACCATCCGTCTGCGGTGCTGGAGGGATGTCCTCTAGGGGGACTAAGGAAGTGACAAAAAAAAAAAAAAAAAAAAAAAAGGAGAAAATAACAGGACAGGGAGAAGGAGGAAGAGAAAGGAGCCGAGGTCGGGGGAGGAGCGCAGGTGCACCCAGGAGGCCACCGGAGCCTGGTTTGCAGGGGCCACGCCCAGGGGAGCTGGGTGCCCAGGGGGCACCTCTCATTCCCCGTCGCCGGCCCCTCGCCGGGCTCCTGCCCCGAAGCCACTCAGATGGCCTCTAATTGGGAGCAGCTGGGACTCAAGAGGCTTTTGCAACGATTGTTTCCAGAGCCTCCTTCTTCCTGTGGCTTCTGTTTTCCTTACGAAGCGCGGCTTCCAAGTTCGCGGCCGAAAGGGAGCCGGCGAAACCACGGCAGAAAGAGCGGTCTTCCCAGCCCCGGGCCTGCGCCCCGCAAAGCGTGGGGAGCACAGGAGGCCTCGGCGCCCAGAGACGCGCTGTGGCCGTGGGGGGGCACAGACCGTCTGGCGGGGGGAGCTGGGCCTTTCATCCAAGCGTCTGACCAATGTTTGGTCAAGGGACTCTGAGCTCAGGACTCTGAGTGCTCAAAGGAGCCGCGAGGGCTGACTCCCCCGCGGCCCGTCTTCCCGGCTGACCCCGGAGGCCTGTTTCTATGGTTATATTTATATCTGGGAAACTTCTCGACGGGAAAGGGGGAGGCCGTTGTAAAGTAAAAAAAAAAAATCTCTGCGACTCGATGTCAGACCGGCCGTCTCAAAGCCACCGGGCCACACGAGTCACGTTCTGGGCCCGACAGCAAGCCACCGCCTCCTGAGCCGGAAGGTGCAAGGGGACAGGAGGGAAGGCGTGTTCTCTGCCGAAGCTCAGGGCCCGCCATCCGGGACAGGGGACCCCGGAGGCTGGCTTTTCCTACCTGAGTCCTGGGCTCATGCCCCGAAAATTCAGAACCCTCAGGCCTCCGGGGCTAACGCTGTCTGGCCCCAGATTCAGCATGTGGCTTTGGGGCACCCTGAGGTGTTCCAGGCTGATCCGCGAGGCTTGTGGAATTCCGGCAGCGGCTGTCTCTCCACCCGTGTGGAGCCGTTGCCCCTAAATGTGAGCCCAGTGTCCTTTCCGAGGTTGAGATTAGGTCCCTCCCCGTACCCCTCGGCCTGGGCCGCTGTGACGTCAACCTCAGCATGGGCGACGTGGCATCATTCGAACGACTCTGGGAAAGCTCGGTTAGTGACATCTAGGTGCCTATCTAAACAGGCATCCTTTCCTCGTTCCTCAGAAGCAGAATCCTGGGTGATGCGCCCAACTGCCAATCGCATTTCTTGCCTTCCATTGTGGCTAAGCGTGCCCGTGTGGCTGAGTTCTGACTGACGGGAGTGGCAGCGTTGCGTGGCACTCTCAAGAAATCCTCTTAAAGAGGGCTGACTCTCCTGGGAGGCGAGCCCCTTTTGTTCTGACTTCCTCGGTATTGCCTGGAAGGGAGGCTTGATGGCTGGAGCTCCAGCAGCCGTCTTGGGTCATGAGATGACTCTAAGGATGGAAGCCACATGCTGAGAGAATGGAACAGAAATATAGAAGGAGCCGAGTCCCTGATGGCATCAGGGAACCGCCATGCCAGCCTCGGACTGCCTCTTTCCAGGTTTCATCTACACGAGGAAGAAATATGCTTGTATCCTGTTCCGTCCACTGTTCCTTTGGGTTTTCTGTTATTTGCAGCCAAAGGTATTCCTAATTGATATACATGCTCAGATGTTCTTTCTCTTATTCAAGGACCATCGTGCACAAAATTCACCCCATCCTTTTGTGTTAAGCTTGCCCTTTCTGGGCCCATCCACCCGTATAAAGTAAAAGCAGGGGTGCAGATGAAGTTCAGCTCTGAAACTTCTGGGTTTGGGTCTCCTTCCAGGCTCTGCTGTCTTCCTTTCCCCCTGCTTTGGGTTGCTTTTCGTTTGCTATTGAGTAATTCTCCGCACCTGCTAAGTTATCACATCTAATGGGATCCTGGGTCTCAATCAAGTTGTCATTCCCTGCTGAGTCACTCCTATTAGCGACAAACTTGTCGCAATAGCTCCTATTTTAAAAAATCTTCCTTGTTTCCACCTCCCTCTATAACTATTGCCTCATTTCTCTGCTCCCTTTTATAGCAAAAATTCTAGAAATATCCATCTATACCAGGGCTATCTAGCCGGATAACCCCAATAAGTAGCATTCACATCGTGGTGTGTATTAAGGGCTTCCCTGAGTTGTGCAGTGCACAAACCGCAGATCTGGACATGGGAGGCCTGGTCCGTCCTTCACCGCTTCCATCTCCTTAACTACCAGTGTCTTCTGAACCTAATTTAATCAGACATTTTTTCCCACCCATCTACAGAAATAGCTGTAGTCCAGATCCCCATTGACACCTGTTTTGCCAAATCCAGAGGTGAACTCTCAGTCCTCATCGTCCGCGGTTCACCAATAGCCTTTGTCAATCCTGCCTCCTTCTTCAAATGCCTTCCCCCCCACCCCCCGCTTCCGGAACTCTGCCTGAGGTTTCCTCCTACTGCACTAGCTCACACAGCTAACAGTTTTCAGCCTCTTCAGTCTTCCTGTCGTCTGTACGACTGTTCTATTCACTGCCTATCTCCTCGGCATGGAGAAAGCGTGGCCGGCAACAGCGAGCATTCGAGAAACATGGTAGTTACTGAATGAATGAATGCACGGTGATCGTATCTGAAGGACCTCATGTCTAAGGGTGGAATTTCAGGCTCCATGCCCAGCAGAGAAGGAGCGGACAAGGAAGACGTGCTGCATATGTACACAGCGGAGTGTCACGCGGCCGCGGGAGAGCAGGAGACTGCCACTCGCCACAGCGCGGGCGGAGCCGGAGGGCCTCGGGCAGACAGAGAAAGACAAATACCGTGTGATCTCACTTATTCGTGGAGCCAAAAAAGAGACGAGCTCACAGAAACAGAGTAGAAGAGCGTTACCGGGGCCGGGAGCCGGGGCGGGCGGAGCTGTCGGCCAGAGGGCGCAAACTCTAAGTCAGAACGCCAATAATTCTGGGGCTCTGGTGTGCGGCGTGACGACTGGAGCTGAACAGGCGGTATTACATATTGACAGTCGCTAAGAGAGTGGATCTTAAATGTCCCCGCCACACACACACACACACACACACACACACACACACACACACACCCCAAAACGGTGATTAAGTGACCCGATGGAGGTGTCAGCTAACGCGTGGAGCTAATCATTCTGTGACATCTGAGTGCGTTAGATCGACAGACTGCACCCTCGTTTTTTAAATTTTTTAAATTTTATGTTTGAGAGACAGAGAGAGACAGAGTGTGAGCGGGGGAAGGGCAGAGAGAGAGACACACACAGAATCCAAAGCAGGTTCCAGGCTCCGATCCATCAGCACAGAGCCTGACACAGGGCTCGAACTCACGAACTGAGAGATCATGACCTGAGCCGAAGTCGGCCGCTTCACCGACTGAGCCCCCCAGGCGCCCCCATATCCTGCGCCCTTATGGAGGACTGCGGGCTCACCCGGACAACCCAGGACTGCCCCCCCATCTCGAGATCCTTCCCTCGGTCGCACCCGCAAAGTCCTCATCGTCACATGAGGTCTGTCCATGCTGCCGTCGACGGGTTTCAGGGATTAGGGTGTGCACGTCTTGGGGGCCATCATGTGTCTGCCACACTTCCTGGCCTTCTCGAATCTTCACTCTGGGCTCACCTTCTCAGCGGGGATGCTCCGAACCCTGCAGCCGGCCCCCGCCCCTCTGGCCTCCCGACGCCTCCTTCCTGCTCGACGCCGGACGCTCCTCACCTGTTTCCCCCAGCACAGTGTCAGGCATTCCCTTCCTGCTGCCTCCCCAGGGCCCCGCATGCAGAAGGAGCTCAGTAAATACCCGTTAAATGAATGATACAAAACAAAACCAGCCCATTAGCCAGGGTCACCCACAAGCACGCCTCGCTCGGCCCCAAGAAGGATGATTCCAGAACCACACAGCCCTGCGCAGTTCCGAGTCTCACGCCGGCCCTGGGAGCGGTCGGCCGGGGTGGGCTCGAGCAGCTGGCCCTGGGTTCCTGGCTGGCTCTGGCTCTGTTCTTCCTACCCTCCTGCCGGTGGCCTGGGGTGGCTTCCGCTTTCCCAAGGACGGTCCCTGGGAAATTCGTTGCACCCCAGCGACCGTGTGCTAGTTTCTTTCAAGACGCAGCTCCCAGAGGCTCGGCGCGCCCCGCCGGCTGCCATCTCGGGCGCCTTTGGCCCTCTTTTCAGACGAAATCTGTTTTAGGAGCCTTCATCTTGTTCGGTTGTTTCTTGCGGCCAGCGCTAGGCTCTCAGGGCATTCCACAGAGGCTCGCGGGACCTGTAGGGAAAGCGCCTGCTGGTGACAGCATAAATGCAGTCCCCTGGCCGGCTGGGTCCCCAAACCCTACTTTCTGACAGCGCTTCCCAGCCGCGGGCAGGCGCTGGGGCTTCGGGCTTCAGGTGCAGCTGCTGCTGGAAAGAGAGAGGAGAAAGATGGGGTGGGGGACGGGGACCGGTCAGGGGCAGCTCTTCTGCACGCTTCCGGGAAGCCAGATTCGGCTGTATCCGAATGAGGCAGTTCATGTGAAAATCCGGGGGGGAAATTGCCCCCCGCCAAAATAATAAAATAAAATAAAACCCACAATGGAAAAGCAACGAAAGGAAACAGCGAACTTTCCTAATGAGAAACCCACAAACAGCCTGTGATCGATTTCACTTTCCTCGCTCCCTCGGTCGTCTTTGCCCGGCTCTCACATTCGGGGACGCGGTGGCAAAGATCACAGGGTGGGGCGTTAGAACGCTCAGATTCGAGCTCTACTCTGCCTGCGGGATGAGCTGTGTGACTTTGGGAAAACCTCTGGCCCTTTCTGGGGCGCCGTGTCCCTCACCTCACAGTCAGGGGGAAATAGTGAGTCTGGCTTCCGAGGCTGTAGGGAAAAGTCAAATGCAGCCATGTGTCACGTTCTAATGACGATCACCAGGGTCACGATCGTTATTGTGATTCCAGTTTTAGAGACGGGGAACTGGGGCTGGCTCTCCGGGGTCTTCGTTCTACCTTCCAGAAGACGCGATGCTTCCACTTCTTAAGGGGACTCCTCTAAGTTAAATTTAGTTTCATACGGCTAGGCAGTTCTTTATCATTTGGAAAAGATTCACCAAAATGGCACAGTTTTCATACCTAAATCAAGGAATAGAGACTTCTTCAAAATGTAGCTGCTCAGGAGGGTCATGTCTTTGGGAAGATGCAGCCTTTCATTGTGGTTTGGGTATAAAAAGTGGTTCTTAACCAGGGATATGTCTGAAATAGTGATCTTGACGTGTCAGAATACAGAGCTGATGCCTTTTTTAAAAAAATTTTTTAAATGTTTATTTATTTTGGAGAGACAGGGAGACAGAGCGTGAGCAGGGGAGAGACAGAGAGAGAGGGAGACACAGAATCCGAAGCAGGCTCCAGGCTCTGAGCTGCCAGCACGGAGCCCGACGCGGGGCTCGAACTCACAGACTGTGAGATCATGACCTGAGCCGAAGTTGGCCACTTAACTGACTGAGCCACCCAGGCGCCCCTGCTTTTTTTTAATGGGGGATGGGACAAGAGAAACCAGTGTTTCACCACTGACAAGCCCGGCTGGAACCTGAGCCCCAGTCTGTCCTCAGTATCCACGCCCTTGGTCACGTGACTCTGGATTCTCCCCTAAAGGTGACATTTATCGTTTGGAAGTTTCTGCTCTTGGGCAAGACCCTTAACCACCTCCGGGATATCTTCTCATCCGTACGATGAGGATAATAAAGGGTCTACACGGTGAGGAACCGAGGCCTCCTTGCGAACAGCTGACACTGTTTGATCAGTGTCATGAGTGAACCAACCTGCAAACGGGCCCTCCGGCCCCGGTCGAACCTTCAGATGAGCAGAGCCCTGCCGCCATCTTGACTGCAATCACATGACAGACCCTGAGCTAGCCCCAGCCAGCCAAGCCCCCCCCCAGTTCCTGACCCTCCAGAACTCTGCGAGACAGCAAGGACTTGTTGTTTTCAGCCACTAAGTTATGGGGCAACTTGTTACACAGCAAGAGGTAACAAATATTACCCCAGTACTTACTATCACAAACCTGTGTTTACATAGCAAAGGAACGATGATGCCAACAGCTGTTTATTGAGATTCCGTTATGCGCGTCACAGTACTTTGGTGCTGAGGCTCTAGAAATGAACCGTGTGGACATGTCCCTTTTCTCAAGGCGTATTTAGCTCATCAAGGGAAACATTGACAGGCTGCAGGATGGCCACAGGCACAACAGGTACTGAAACCTGACCCCTGCAAGTACTGCCAAAGGCAAGTCCTCTAAAAATCCCAAATGTGGGAACGGCCATATTTATTTCCACGTCTTTATGGTGTGGCCATTGCCCACAATTTCCAGCCTTAACAGCAGAAAATGAAGAACAAAATTTCCCTTTTCTAAGCAGATGCTGAATTTCTGCAGCCTGCCCCGCATAACGCCCACCACAGTGGGTGCTCGCCAGTGTGTGTCGGAGTTTTCGTTACAGCCAGTGAGGCTGGTTCCGAGGAGGCGCCCGGTGGGAGAGGGGCCCTTAGGAATGCGCTCGGTATCACCTCTGTCACCACCAGGTGGTGCTGTGGAGGCCGTGGCTTCCTCCGGGGGCCACTGCTGTCTGAAGGACTCTCTGGGTGTGGTTTGGGCTGGGTTGGCCTTGAGGGGCGAGTCCCACTCAGTTTTCCTGGACTTGGCTCTGCCGGCTTCTGGAGGTTTTACTTCCAGAGGTTTCCCCAGCAATAAAGTTATTACTGTTATTATTACCAGTGAGAAGACAGGTATTGGTATTCCGGGAAGCAGAGCCTCACCAGACGCGGAACCTTTCAGGGCCCTGACCCCGGACTTTCAGCCTCCAGAACCATGAGAGACAGTGTCTGTTCTCTTAGGCCCCTCGGTCTGTGGTGTTTCATCATAACAACCCTCCTAGACCAAGTCACGATTGTGTGTGTGCGTACATATATATATAAATAATTTATGCATTTATAATATATAATAATATTTTTTATTAAGGCTTATTTAGGTCCTTAAATAATCTTTGGAAACTTGATTTTAATTGCTATATAATTTTCAAATTGTGAACGTACTGTACCTTGTTTACTCTCCTTTTTGGGGAGTATTGAGTTGTTTCTCCTTTATTTATTTATTTTTTTAACGTTTATTTTTTGAGAGACATAGAGACAGAGCGTGAGTAGGGGAGGGGCAGAGAGAGGGAGACACAGAATCCGAAGCAGGCTCCAGGCTCTGAGCCGTCAGCACAGAGTCAGACGCGGGGCTCGAACTCACAGAGGTGAGATCCTGACCTGAGCTGAAGTCGGCCGCTTAACCGACTGAGCCACCCGGGCACCCCTGTTTCTCCTTCTTTAAAAAAGCTTTTTTATTTTGAGAGAGTGTGTGTGTGTGTGTGCACCAGTGGGGGAGGGGCAGAGAGAGGAGAGAGAGAGGCCCAGGCAGGCTGTGTGCTGTCAGTGTGGAACCCGATGCAGGACTCGATCCCGTGACCCGTGAGAGCATGACCTGAGCCGAAATCAAAGCGGCAGATGCTGAACCGCCTGAGCCCCCCGGATGCCCTTGTTTTTCCTTTTTTAAACTGTAACACGTTGCAGGAGAATTCATCTACACGGACCTTTGCTTATGTCTCTGATTATTTCTCGAGAGTGGATTCTAGAAGTGAAATTACTGGACCAAAGGGTGAGGACATCTTCAAGGCTTCTGCCGCTACCAGCGTTTTTCTGGAAGAGAGGCCAATTTAGAGCCCTACCAGGGAGAGTACCCATTTTTTCTTCCTGCATCCTCACCAACGCTGTTTTTTGATTTAGAAAAATTTTCTCAGTTTGGTAAACTTGTTCAAAACGGCGTTTTGTTTGTACATCTTTGTTTATCTTTAATGACACAGGTGACCTTTTGATGCGTTTATTAGACATGGGCTCCCCTTCTTATAGAAATGTCTTGTTCTTGGTTAGAGTGAACGTCTTTTTTTTTCCCTTATTTGTTTTTAAGAACTTTTTATATATGAAGAACAGTTTTCATTGGCCCATCATCAGTGTTGTAGATAGTCTTCCCCAGTGTGTTTGCTTTTTGGTTTTGTTGGCGATGTTATCTGATGTTCAGGGGTTTTGCTTTACTATGGGCAAAGCGATCAGTCTGTCAGATTTCTTTCATTGTTCGGTGCTTAGAAAGCTCTGTCCCCTCCTGAAATCAGAGGGGTATCTACCTCTATTTTTTCCTGTTTATTTTAGAGTTTTATTGTTATTATTCCTTTACATTTACTTTTTTAATCCATCTGGATTTTATTTCGGTTTATGATGTCGAGAGGCCAACTTTATTTTTTTCCCGCAAATAACTCACCAATCGTCCCAGCACCAATGACTAATTCCTTCTTCCCGTATTGATTTGTAAAGCCACGTTTATAGTACATTAAACTTTTATATGAGCTCAATCCCAAGTACATATAAAATCTACCATTTTGTACGATTTATTCCCCTGGAGAGACGGTCTCTAATGCCCAGAGCGGTTCGTGCCAACCCTGAGGCGCTTCGGGGCTCCATCAGCCTGCCCTCCCCTGGTCCCTCCAGCGCAGCCCGGTGGCGTCCCAGCCCCCCTGCTTCCTCAGGCCTCGTCCTCTGGGTAAACACGCCTCCTGCGTGTGAAAGCCCGGAACGCCCTCCCGAATGGAGCCTGGCCACCGTGTTCTCAATAGGATGCCCTTCTCTGGCCGCCACCCCGCGACCTCCCGGCTGCCTCCAGCCCCGCTTCCCGGGCCCTCCCGTCTCCTGCCGGCCACCCCTGCCACACTACTATTCACTCCCAGCCCCTTATCTCCTTTCTGGGAGGCGTCTTCTCTGAGTGTCCTCAGCCTGTGTTTGTCGAACTACATCAGAGCCGGCAATGGAGAGGCCATGGGCACAGCTACTGTCCGGGGCGGGAGGGGGGCGCTCACTGGTGTGGACGCACGGTTTGGGCCCACTCCCTGAGTGCTCTGCCCTGTGTGGTCTCTCTTAGCATCTCATCTAAACGTCACGACAACCCCCAGGAGGCAGTGAGAAGTACGGTCCCTTTATACAGGGAGGAAAGGAAGGCACAGAGAGGTCGAGTAACTGGCCCAAAGCACCCAGCTAGCATGCCTCGGAGCCGGCCTTCCCAAAGCCTTCCTCTCCAAACAATGCGGGACGCCTCAGTCGCGTAGACCCACCGAGGCAGAGAGGGAGCAACGAGGGCTTCAGAACTGACCCCCCACCTGCGCTTTGAAGCTGGCGCAGCCCAGAGCTTTGGAGGCAGCCCGCAGAAGCCTCGCGGCCGAGCGGAGACCCCAGGAGTGCCCAGCTCAGAGAGCACAGGCTCCATAAACGCTCCTGCTAAGCGTCGGGCCCCCTCGGCAGGAGTTTTAGGAGGTCAGATACTCTCTGGAGAGAACATTCGATCAGAGGAGACGCTCTGAGCTGGAAATTTTGTCTTCGCAAGGACAACGGGCCTCGGCTAACGGCCTTCCGGGGAGAAAGGCCCCAGCCCCTGCCCCCACGTGCCCCTCTCGGCCGGTCACGGCGTGAAATCTGTTTTCTCTCCTTAGCGCTCTGCGCGTGAGCGATGCCGCCTCCCCTCGCTGGCCGCTGCCCGCCCTGGTTCAGGGCGCTCCGCGTCCACACCCCACAGCGCGCTTTCCTGAAACTCGTTTCGCCCCGCCGCGTCTGTCCAGCCCTGGCATCGCTGGGGATCAAGAGGCGATCCTGATTGTTTTGTTTTGTTTTTACCCGCCACCCCGCCCCCCCAAAGCCCTGCAGACTTTTCCCACGTGCCTTTCTTTAGCATTCAGCTCTGGCTCCCTTCCCTGTGTTCGGGGAGAACCTTCTAGAGAAGAGTCCCCGGGGTTTCTCCTTCCTTCGTTCCCGTCTCAGAAGGCGTTTTGAAATCCCATCCGCATCCCCAGTATGTTTTGAGCGGCGTTCAACTTCTAATGTTCTGTGAAAGTTTGGACTGAATTAGTTTCTCTTGCGTTCTGAAACCGTGTGAGACTTTTCTTTTTTTGTTTCCTGGACCGAAGCCTTGCCACATTCGTGGAAAAAACCGAGGTGGGGCGGAGGAGGTTTTCTCGTAAGAATTAACGTAAAATGGATCGAAGCTGTTGCTCGCGGGGAAACTGCTGACTTGCGGCCTCGAGACCGTGTCCGCGAGCGGGGAGACCGGCCTCCGCCAGCAACCGATGGTGAGCTCGGCTGGAAACGTCCCGACGCCCAAGCGGGGCTTGGCGTGTCATCTGGAAGAGCGGCCGCTGGCGCTCCCCTCTGTGGGTCAGCTGCCCACGCGCCGTGGCCTCCGTGCCAAGGAGACCCAGCCAGCGGACGTGGGAGGATGTCACGTGTATGAGCGTCCTGTTGCTGCTGTGACAAATGACCACGAAGTAGTGGCCGAAGGCCACATGCATTTGTTGGCTCGCAGTCCAGCACCCCGGACGCCACGCCGGCTACTCGGGGGCTCAAGCGAAGGTGTCAGCAGGCCTGTTCCTTCGGGAGACTCTGCGGGAGAACATGTTTCTTGGCTCTTCCAGCGTCTCCCGGCCATCAGCGTTCCTCGGCTCGTGGCCACATCACTCCAACCTCTGCCTCTGTCCTCCGATCTCCTTCTCCGGCTCCGAGCCCCTGTTTGCCTCTGATAAGGACCCTTAGGATTACATTAGGCCCACCCGCATGATCCAGGGCAGAAATCCTTAATTTAATCCCCCCCGCAAAGTCCCCTTTGCTCCGAGAGGTCTGCACCCGGAACCCCCAGAACCCGTCCTTTCCCCGTCTGGAATTCCAATTCACGGCCGCACTTCTAGAGAAACCACGGGAGCTGTCCAGTGGGACAGAAATGAGGCTCGACGACACTTCCAAAGCGTCTCTGGGGCAAAGAGAGGAAGCTGCCGTGTGTGTCCGGAGCCGGTATTGTTTCCCGGAAGAGGAGGACCCTGGGGACAGGGTGACTCCCGAACTACGTGATCGCCAGAATGCTTTGTGCTTTGGGGTCTCCGCCTATGAGACTCGGACGGCAGGCTCTGCCCGGGTGCTCGTGTGCGTTCCCGGACATGACCGTGAATATGAGAACGACCTCGCACCTGCAGTACGATCACGGCGTCATCATCGAGGAATGGTTAGAGCCGAGACATGAAGAAACCGGTCGGCGTTACGTGCTTCCTAATGGAAAGCCGAGATAATCAACTTTGGAGATTCTAGCTGAACAAAACAAAACGAAAAACTAGCAATCCTTCTTAAGAACCAGGAAGGAACCCAGGAAGGAAAAACCAAGAATTCTCTCCTTCCCTCAGCCCTTGGTGCTTTGGGCACCTTTGCAGAATACGCCTGTATAGAAGTGATTTTCACGATTGTGGGGTCAGTTTTAAAACAGGCATAGAAAGTTGGGTGGGAAATTTCCACTTGGCTCCATGGCAAGCATGGCGTTTTGACTTCAGGCAAAGATCTGAATCTCAGCGGTTGGTTAATTTGACTTGATTACTTTTCCACTCGCTTCCTTCATCTCCTTTCCTCAAAATTCACCTACCTTGGTGAGCTTCGGTGGCTCAGGGTAAAAGCTCTGGCTTCAGCATCAGATAACCCTGGGTTCAAATCCCAGCCCTTTTGCTTACTGGCTGTGTGACTTCGGGCCAATTACTTCACCTCTCTGATCTTCTGAGTCCCGATTTGTAGAAAATGAGAACAGATGAGAAAGTGCTTCTTGGACTCCTAGGACCTAGAAGGGGACCAGTGGGAGCTAGTTTCTTTCCTTCCTATTGGGAGGCGTCTCCTTCACTCAGCAAAGCCTCACCGGAGTTGAGTCATGGTGGTCTAGGAAAATGAGTCCTATTAGTAATTCTGGGAATGTGTGTTCTTATCCTGGATCCGGAGGCTGGAAGTCCCAGACCAAGTGCTGGAGATTCGGCATCTGGTGCAGTTTGACTCGTAGACAGAGCTTCCTTGCTGTGTGCTCGCATGGCCTGCGCTAGGGGGGAGGGGGCTGGGGAGAGACAGAGACAGAGACTGACTTCTCCCTCTTCCTCTTCTTATAAGACCACTGATCGCTTCATGGGGGACCCACCCACAATGACCTCATCTATCCCGAATTACCTCCCCAGGGCCCCACCTCCTCATACCATAATATTGGGGGTTAGGGCTCCGATATATGGATTTTGGGTGAGGACATAAACAGCTGACCTCCTTAAATGTATAAAAGAAAGCAAGGTAATGAATGACCTTTGGAAAATAAAGGACAACAGAGAACCCATTAGTGAAGACAATGGAAAATACTGGTTTCTAAATGCTTTCCGATACCCATACATTTTCAACTCTATTTTTTTAAGGTTTATTTATTTTTGAGAGAGAAAGGATGAGAGAGAGAGAGAGAGAGCGCTAGTAGGGGAGGGACAGAGAGAGACAGAGACACAGAATCCAAAGGAGGCTCCAGGCTCTAAGCCGTCAGCACAGAGCCAGATGTGGGGCTCGAATTCACCAACCTTGAGGTTATGACCTGAGCTGAAGTTGGCTGCTTAACTAACTGAGCCGCCCAGGCGCCCCTCATTTGCTTTTGCTGGAATCAAAGTGAAATATGTTGCTTTAATTATCGACCAAAATATTCATCACCCATTCCTTGGTAATACACACTGATCGCAGAGCCTGGGGGTGGGGAGAGGTGAGTGTCACCCAGAGAGCACCGAAGACCCATATCATACGTGCAGCCCGACCTTAGTCCCTGATGCCACTATCTTGGCGCAACATCAATAGCTCCTTTCTGCAAGGGACACACGTTTACCGGGGAATCCTGGGCCAGGAGCCCGACTAAAGAGGAGAAAATGCGGCCTCTCCGATGGGAAAATGTCCTTCGAGGTCAGCAGTGATAATTCCGTGACCGAGTGGACCTGCCCTGACTGCTTGGTCTCGGAGAGTCCTCCAATGCAGAGCAGAAGTGCGGGGATGGGACAAACCCAACTTGGCAGTGGGGCATGGCCGAGCCAAGATGGCGCCGGCAAGAAGGGAGAGGGTTCGGGTTGAGCCAAGATGGCGCCGGCCGGGAGGGGGTGGGGCCTGGCTGAGCCAAGATGGCGCCGACCGGGAGGGGGTGGGGCCTGGCTGAGCCAAGATGGCGCCGGCCGGGCGGGGGAGAGTTTGAGTTGAGCCAAGATGGTGCCAGCTGGGAGGGGGAGGGTTCGGGATGAGCCAAGATGGTGTCTTCTGGGAGGGCACTGCCAAGAAGTACAGATCCAGCTAGAGGCTTGCAGCTGCCACCAAGCTGTCATTGACATGTATGCTGTCCTGGTGACTGGAGGAGCCTTCTGAGGGCCACCCTTGGGATCTTGTGCATATGGACCATGGATGTCCTGGGAGGTGGGGGGAGCAGTTTGGGGGCTTCTGTTTGAGACTTTTCTTTAATGGAAAAAAAAAAATACCACTAAGTGTGCTCGTGGAGCTATCAGAAGTTGGTTGTGCTGACATGAACAGGATCCCAGAATAGGAACCAGCTGGAGATTCATATGGAGAAAAACAAGAGTCCTAGAGACTGATTTCCTAAATCTTCTCTTAGCGTGTTAGCAAAACAAACAAACAAAGGGGGGAAAAGCTTCAATGCTCTGTCGAGAAACAAAAATGAAAATGCATGCCGAGTCAAGGAACGAGCTTGGCCCTTCCTCACTCCTGAAGAATTAGACAGAGTCGCAGAGGAGTAGGAATGTTGGCTCCTGTCCGCCCCACCCCAAGGGAGAGCCCATCAGTGGGACCGTCAGGCAAAATGGTGGGGCCGAGCGGGGAAGCAGTAAGTGGGTTCCACTGTTGCATGGCTCATTTCAGTGACCTAGGGCTACTTTGGACCACGGGATGGGCCGCCACCCCCAGCTGCACAGAGGCTGTGTTCTGGGGTGACCACGGACATTTCACACCTCACCTGATAGCGCCTTCCCTCCGTGTTCACTCCGACACCTGCATTCCCAGCAGGGAGCCTGGCCCAAGGCGGCAGTCGATGGGTGGTGGCCACCGGTTTCTGGGATGTCAAGCCGAAAAGAAGAGTGAAGACAGGAATAGAGGTGGCGGTGCTACCCTGGGGGCTTGTAGATTTTTACGCACTGAATCTGGCATTGGAAAGACTTCTGACTGTTTCAAATTATCTATGAATAAATTTCCCTTTGGGTCGTCAGGCAACCAGGCCTCCTTAGCCAGCAGAGCCCCTCCAGGAGAAGAGCTGCCAGGCTCGGGGAACTTGGCTCCAGGCTGGGTCTTAACAGCCAAGGCTCGGGCTTAAAGATCTGAAATGAGGGTTCTAATAACAACCAGGTGGAGGAAAAAGCAGCTCCCACCAAACCCCCAGGCCTGAGCAGACATCGCCTCGTTGGAGGAAAGAAAGCACCACAGAATAAACCTTGGCGTTGGGTAAAGCCATCCTGCAAATGGAAAGATGGGGAGCTTTGCCCCCAAGAGGAAAAACCCACTTTTGGAGAAGATTTCCTACGGGAAACAGAAGTGAATTGTAGAAAGCATCTGTCTTGGGTCCACAATAGAATTCAAGGACATGTGATCCTAAAATGAAGTAAGCACGAGATGTGGAGACCCTGGATTGCAGTGAGAAGGAGCTGGCAGAGGCGGAGGCAGAAATGGCAAAGGAGCTGTGTGCGTCGAGAAATACACCTGAAGAATGGACACAGGCATCGGCGGCAGCAGGAAACAATGGGCGCCGTAAAAATCGAGTCAATGGTGTCCAGGAACGTGGGGGCATCTGCTGACCAGGGGCCACACTTCCCACCTCTTCCCTGAAAACAGAACCTGTACTACTTGGTCTTCCGTGGGGCCCTGTGCCCTTGGAGGGGGCAGGCACTGGCCCTGCCTTGGCCCCAGGAAGGGAATCTTGGTTGATCTAAGCCAACCGCAGGGGTCTCATTACGCTTCATCAATGACTGTCTTAGGTCGGCTCGTGGATGACCAGTGACTCGTGAGTGCTGGGCGCTTGTAGGAAAGGGTCCCCTCGTTAGCGAGAGGAGGCCTATGGAGAAACGGCCCTTCTCTTCCGTTGGACGTGATCTTGTCTGCCTGCAGTGCCTGGGACCTCATCCTCCACCTGTCCACTAAAGATGGCAGAGGAGGAAGGAAGGAACTGGGTTCCGGCTGTTGCATTGCTGAGTCAGCCACTTCTGGAAGGGTCTCCCTCACTCGCTGGAAGATTTCCTGCCGCACGTCCCTGCAAACACTCATCTAGGGTAAGTTCGAGAAGCTGTACGGGGCACAGAAAGAGAGAACACACAGAGACACCATAGAAGCTGAGGAAAGATCCCATCTGCGAGTTGGGATCAAGGCGGACTTCCTGGTTCAGGTCAACGTCTCAGACAAATCAACAAGAAGACCAGCACCCTGGGAAAGGGCAAAGATCCACACACGAGTGCCGTCCGAATGGCCCATGTGTTTCAGAAAAGTTCCCTCCTGGTAAGAAAAATGCAGATTTAAACTAGACTATGACATCATATCCACACCATCAGGTTGGGGAAGACCGGAAATTAGAGAGCATTCTGTTGGTGTGGAGGCCTCTCCTACGTTGCCGGCGGGGAAGTCAGGGGCTTCAGCCACCACTGGGGGGTGGGGTGGGAAGTTTGTTAATGTTTGTCAATGTTATGGACGCACACGTCGGTTCTAGGAATTTGCCTCACAGAGATATGCACGGCGGCAAAGTGACATCAGACAAAACTGCCCAGTAAAGCTTAGTCCTAATAGCAGGATATTGTAAATGAACTCAAGTCCATGCGTAAAGGGCTGGTTCCATAGGGTAAGAGTAGTAATTTCTCACCATATGTCCCTCTGTGTTCCTTTTCTATTAAAAATGAAAATAAATTACCAGTTGAAAAACACTTGCAACAGAAGACATTTTTCTTAACGTGATAAGGGTGATTTAGCTTAAGCATAACAGCCAACATTTTATTAAAATAGGAAGCCGTGGAGGCATTCCCATTAAAAATCAAGAGCATAAATGAATAAATAAATAATAATCAGGACGAGACAAGGATGCCCAGTAGGGCTGCATTATTTAATGTCTGAATAAGCCAATGCAATAAGACATGAATATTAAAAAGGAGGATATAGTGATGAAAAGGAAGACAGATTTATCATTGCTTGGAAATGACAGTATCTATTATTCTTATTGCTTTGCTATGTGATGGTCGCAGTGCCTCTTTTATATATTTTTGTGATTTAGGTCAATTTTTAAGGGAGTCTTCAGGCATTTGTTAGGAGGCCCGGACATAAGGAGAGGAATATAGACAACATTTAAACTTTGGCAGCTCTGAGACTTATTTTTATGTGTTCCCGGCAATAATCCTCACTGTGGGGAATTTTAGCCAGTGACTTACGGAGCCATATTTTTTTAAAGGCTGGGCTCCTAGGAGGCCGGCCAGCGATGCGGGTGGAAGAGGCCTTTTTCAGCCCGCCCGTGCCTGAGCTTCTTCCACCTCAACAAGCCAGAACTCAAGTGTCATATGCAAGGTAATCAGCCATAATTAACCACACAACCTGGGGCCCTCACAAGGCTGTCTTGCCAAATAACGGTATAACACGTGGCGCAGACTCGCCAGCTCTGGTCACACGAGACCGGAGCCTTTCCGACAGCGGCCTGCCCACAGCCGGCAATGCGTCGGCAGGCCCACAATGAAGCGCCCTCGCCAGGGGCGCCCTGGCCTGGGAAGAGAGTGAGGAGAGCGATGAGCCGGCTCCCTGTGGTTGCTGTGTCCTTGCTCCGGTAGGCCCAGCCCCCTGGGGCCACTGGGCCCCGTTGCTTTCATCCTCTCTCTACCTCATTCCAGGCAGAACAAAGCAGTTGCCTGAGGGTTTCTTCCAGGGGCCAGCTATCCCGTGTTCAGAGAGGGTAGCAGCAGCTGGGTAGCAGATTCCCTTAAAACTGCTCCCCCCACTCCCGCCAATGAGCCTCCCAAGCTGCTGACCCCGAAGGCCCCCGAGGGTCTCCTCGCCGTTCGTCCTCTATGCCTCCTTTCCCCTGTAATGCATTTCACTCACAGTACTAGAGTGATCTTCCAGAACCAGAAATCGCTTCACCCCTGATTAAAATCTGCCCCCGGATGTCCTGTGCTCCTGGCGCCAGCTCCGCCGCCTCTCTAGGGCCTCCCAAGCCCTCCCTGATCTGCCCCTCCCTACGTCTTCAAGCTTACCTTACATGGCGCCCTCCAGGCCGCTCGCTTTGCTGTTCCCTGCATACACACAGTGCTTGTCCTTGCACTTCCTGTTCCCTTTGTCTGGAAGTTTTTCCCGTAGGACTCGACAGGGCTCGCTCTTTCTCATCCTAAAAGTCTCCGCTCTGAACCTGCCCTGAGCTCTCTACCCACGGCAGACCCTTCCTCGGTCCCCTCCCCTTCTGTGTTATTCGTTGGTGCTCACGTCTCTTTCCTTCCCTCCCCCGCCCCCCCCCCCCGCCCCCGAGGAGGCCTCTCCTGTGAGGGCCTTTGTCCCGATCGCTGCTATGCTTGGCACAGAGTAAGAAATAAAAAGGCATATTCAATTATTCTAATTGATTAATTAAGAAAGAAATACATGACTGTGGACTTAATTTACGTCTCGGTAGGAGATCCAAACGCGTGGGTTCACTTTGGAGGTGACGGAGCTTACACTCCGGCGTTCTCACCCAAAAGGCCCCCTCTTCCAAGATGCTGGATCTCATTTTTAATTTGCAATTTCGTAATTTTTTTTTTCTTTTAAAGAAGTCCTCTGAAATTGTATAAGCTTAACGCTCCCCCAAACCTGGCACCACTCCCACCATCAAAGACTGTGATGGAGTAGAGGCCAGATGCCTGGCTGGGTAGGAAGGACCACCGGCGGTAGGAATCATAGTCATAACGCACAGGGACAAAACTAATACTCGCAGCCCCGGGGTGGGGGGGGTAGCGGTAAGGGTGATCACAGCAGCAACTCTCGCTTCGCCAGGCCCGTGCTGATCTGAACGGCGTCATTTATACCCATTTACCAGACGAGGAAATGGAGGCCCAGCGGGTCAAGCATCTCACAGAGCAGGCTCTCGCGGTTCCCACGGCCACGGCTCAGACCCCGTCACGGTGGCGGAGGACGTGGCTCGCCTGGGCCGACCTTTAGGAGACGTCGTTTTCCAGATCCCCGAATCCTGTGGGCTGCACCGCGTTTCGCAAAAAAGGCCCTCGCCCCCTCTGTCTTGGTCTGTCCCGAGGACCCCAGCTCGTTAGCCGAGCAAAATCGTGTGCAGGCGGGGTGGGACGCGGTGTGCGGAGCTCTTCCGTGACAGTCGACGTAAGCTCGGCCTCTCCTTATTATTCGAGTTCCCGTGTTTGCGAATTCGCCTCCTTACTTTGGCTCACAGCCTCCAAATCAACGCCGGTGGTGTGTGCTCGGCCGTTGGCAGACATCCGTGTGGTCACCCGACGGGCACACGCCCGGCCCAGGGCTAGGGCATCTCTGCCTTCTCGCTGCGTGTCACGCCATAAACAAGGGTCCCTGGCGTGGCCTCTTTGGCACCACAATTTCCGCACTTCCGGGCTCTTTCTTGGGTGATTTCTTGTTCCGAAATGGCCCCGAGCAGAGTGCGGAGGCTGTCTCGTGTTCTGAGCGCGGGAAGCCTGGGGTGGGCCTTCCGGGGAGCACGCGTGTTAGGTACGCGTCATTTCGGTGTGAGTCCCAGGGCCGTGGGCTGTGAGTTCGCGGCTCGTGAGTCGATACCAGCCACTCGAAAAAGTCCCCTTTAAACAGAAACACACGCGACTCGAGGCTGCGGATCATCTCGGCTGCAGAGCCTGACGCTGCACGTCCCCCTGGACAGACTCCGTGCTTGCCACCGCGGTCGCCGTGGGCGCTGAACGCCCAGCTCAGCCGTGGAGTCCCTGTGAGCCCGGGCCCGGTTTCCCTTGTGCTCATGGGTCCCCACGCGCAGAGCCCCACTGGGAGATCGGGGTGCGGGGGGTGCCCAGTAGACCCCGTTCCTGACCGGGCAACGGGGCTCTGCGCCCCGCGGCGCCCACGCGCTCTGGGCAAACCGGCGGGAATCGGGAACTGGAGGCCGCCTGTGGTTTGGTTTCTGGAAGGGACTGGAACATTCTCTGCCCGCGAACTGCGCTCCCTCCCGCGGGGCTGCTGTGTGTTACTCCCTCCCTGAGACGGAAACGATTAAACGGCATACCTCTGGCCGCTGCGGACTGTTAAGACCCCATAAAGCTAAGGCACCCCTCGCCTCTCAGGCCGCATGCTTGAATTACTCCTCGCAGCGTTTGCTGCTGGCCTCTGTATAAAAAGATCCTTTGCTGTTTTGAATCAAATTCCCGTTAAAAACGTAGACTCAAGTTTCTTTTCCTTCATCCTCCCTCCCCGCTGCCCCCCCAGCCGCGGCCTGCCTCGCTCCACACTGGGCTCGGCCTTCGTGGGTCCTCTTTTCTGTTCCAGGCTTACCGTTCTCGCTCAGGTTTTCAGAGCGGGAGGGGGCAGGGGGGGCCGGGGAGCCCACTGGGGCCATGAAGTGAGCGAGCCCCTCGTTCCTTAGACTCGCCTTCCCCTCCACCCACTGGGCTGGGAATGCCAGCTCGGCCCGCTTACAGGCAGCCCTCCTCCGGCCGCAACCTTCCTTACGGTGGGAGGGAGCCGGGGGGCTTCTCCAAAGCCGGGCGACTACTTGGAGGGCGTCGAGCTGGGGGAGCCGAGGGGAAGCGGGGAAGGCTCGTTCCGGGAGTTTGGGTTTCCATTTGGCCTCGGAAGAAAAGACCGGGGTGTTCGGTGTGTGCACACGTGTTTGCAAGCGACTGCACGACTACGTGTGTGTACACGCGTGTACACATGTGTATGCGCGCATGCGTGGGCAGTGCCGGCGCACATGTGTGCGTGTGCGTGCATGTTCACACGTGTGTGTATGTATGTGTGTGTTGAGTGCGTGGCTTTGGTTGAGCCAGGCTTGGGCAGCAGCCATTTGGAGCGGCAGGAGAAGGGGTGCGCGGGACCTGGGGAATTCAGCCGCAGAAAAGAAAGTCAATAACCAAAGAATTGTGTTTGGATTCTTACCGGGCAGGGGAAAGTACCACTTAGTGTGGACTCTACCTTCCTGATGGAAAACAGAGACCAAGGGGCCTCTGGGCTGAGAGGCCAGTGTGAGATACGGGTTTCCCAGAAAGTGAAATTATAAGTGAAAATGGAATAATCCCCCCCCCTCCCGCCCCCACCAACTCCAGGGGCCGTGGTGTGGTGTGGCCTGTCACCGGTTTGCAAAGTCAGCCCTTGTGGACGGCTCTTTGTTCCCCAGGCTACGGTGGGACCCGGAGTTTATTTGTCTGCTCAAGTAAGCCCAACTTAAGAGTCCTTCGGGAGGGGGGCATCTGGGTGGGCCAGGGGGGTGGGGAGGGGGGCACCTGGGCGGCCCAGTGGATTAGGCTTCTGACTCTTGGTGTCAGCTCAGGTCGTGATCTCACCGTCTGTGAGTTCGAGCCCCACATCTGGCTCTGCCCTGACAGTGCGGGGCCTGCTTGGGGATTCTCTCTCTCCTCTCTCTCTGCCCCTCCCCTGCTCTCTCAAAATAAATAAGAATAAATAAACTTAAAAAAGAAAGAATCCTTTAGGAGGATAATTTGTGGGAGACTGGGGAGATTTGCAGATAGGCTGGAAGTTAGATGATATTAGGGAATTATATTTATTCAGTTACGTGCGTGACAGGGGCTGCAGATGTGAGGCCGAAAGTCCTTGTTTCTTTGTGGAGGAGTGTGCCCAGGTGTTGAGGGCCGTGGTATCTGTAATTTACTTTAAAATGGTTTCGCCAGAGAGAGAGAGAGAGGGCAAAGTGTTAACTTGGCAGGAGGTATATTTCCACTTTTCCCTATGCTTGAAAGTTTTCTTTTTTTTTTTTAATTTTTTTTAATGGTTACTTATTTTTTGAGAGAGAGAGAGAGACAGAGTATAAGTGGGAGAGGGGCACAGAGTGGGGGAGACACAGAATCCAAAGCAGGCTCCAGGTTCTGAGCCATCAGCACAGAGCCCGACGCGGGGCTTGAACCCACAGACCATGAGATCATGACCTGAGCTGAAGTCAGTCACTTAACCGACTGAGCCACCCAGGTGCCCCGAAAGTTTTCATAGTAAAAAAAAAATTGTTAATGTTTTGGGGAATAGCCCTTAAAAACAAATCTAACACCTTGTATTAAAGAAAAACCTTTGAGGTTTCCTTACAGGAGATCTTCAAGATCAAAGAAGCTTCTGGATTCCCCTGATGCCTGCCTGGAGGTGAGGCAGGTAGGGAGGAAGGAAGTCAGCTTTGAGAAACGGGTCAGGCGTGTGGGGCCAGGGGACAGCGGGCACGGCCTTGCTTCCTTATCTCTTCCTCCTAAACGTGTCCAAAATGTTGGCTTGACATGAGGTAGGACCCTCGTTAATTCCGAGATCCAACTCAGGCTGCGGTCTGCTCCGTATTCCAGGAACCTTGTCTCCTCAGACTGCGGCACGGCTCTGCTTGGGAAGCGTGATCTCCCTGAGGAAGCCAGACCCCAGATGGAAGTCACTAGAAAGAGGCTGCTGTTTACCACTCTCGGCTGGTCCAAGTGTAACCCCGTGTGCCAGGGACCCACGCGTCCTTGCATTTCACCCCCTCCCCAGCCTGTGAGGCTGGGCCCCTGGACATGCAGAGCTGGGGCTCACCTGTGAGATCCAGAACCCGCTGTCTCACTGCCTAAAATTTCACTGTAGCAAAACGCGTGCAGGCTCTGGGGCCCAATTGCCACGTAATCGTCTTCTTATTCCTTCGTGACTTGATCTCCCTTTTAAGGCTTCCATGGTTATTTCTTTTAATCTTTATTTATTTTTGAGGGGGAGCGGGGCAGAGAGAGGGGGAGACACAGAATCCGAAGCAGGCTCCAGGCTCTGAGCTGTCAGCACAGCGCCCGACACGGGGCTCGAACCCACGAACCGTGAGATCGTGACCTGAGCTGAAGTCGGACGCTCAAAAAACTGAGCCACCCAGGCGCTCACGTATAAAAACGTTCCGTAGGTTAACCGGCACAGGGCAGCTCACGAATGTGTTTCTTTCGGGGACCCCGAGCCCTCTCCGAATGGCAGGGGCCCTACCCTTCCGCCCTGCTGCCTCCCATGTGCCCCTGAACATAATACGTGTTCAAATATATGTTCAAATATATTTTGACCCGCCTCGCGGCATCTTCGCACGCTGCTTTGCATACAGCAGCCTTCCGAGAAATATTTGTCAAGGCAACACATTTGGCTAAAACGCCTGACACAGTAGAAAGAATCGTCGAGAGACCGTCTCGGACGCCACCCTGGAGACACAGCCTGCGAATCCGGGACCATCTGTCGGGCTTCTGGAAGGCCCAGAAAAAAAAAAAAAAAAAAGAGTCATCGATTTTCCTGAAATAGCACAAACAGGATTTCCTGGAGGGAGCCGAGGCGGGGAGCAGGCTGCATTTTGGAGATGGGAAACGGAGCCGTGTGTGCAGCTCGGGGACTCCCTGGGCAAGGCCCCGCCGGCGGCCTGGGGCACCCTGCCCCCGAGGTCTGGTCACTTAGCGCTGACATCTGCTGGAGAGGCGGCGGACGGTTAACCCGCCAGAAGGACTGCGGCGGGAGTGTCGATAACATTGCCCTTTAGCGCAGGCGGCCCGGAGGAGGACCGGGGTCTGCCTGCCTCCGGCTCACCCCTCCTCCTCTCCGTGGCCACGCGTGGCCTGGCTCAACGCGTTTGGAAGAGACGTTTCAACGGTCAGAGAGCCCGGTTCGAATCCCGGCTCCTCCGTTACCCGGACAAGCGTGGCCTTGTGAAGGTACCCTCTCTGCGCCTCAGTTTCCTCATCTGTGTAACAGAGGTGGAGGTGCGTCGGCCTCCCAGGGCTGCCGAGGGGATGATCGGAGCGAACAAAAAAGAAAGGCGTGTGCCACGTCCTCGCCCCCCTCGGGGCTCCTCTGCCCCCGGTGCCGCCGGCACCCGCTTGTTCGCCCTGGAGCCTGGGAGCCCGCTAAGCCCCCCCATCTGGGAGGCTGCTGGGCGAGGTCCCCAGGGACCGAGGCTCGGGTCACCGCAGACGCGGCGGCCGGGACCAGCAGAGAGGTGCCGTCCCACGGCTCTGAGGCCAGAGGTCCTGAGGCCTCGGTCTTTGTGCAGGCCACCCCGTCCGCGTGCTCCCTCCGTCTTGCGAGGACGCTCGGTATTGGACTTCGGCCCCATTCCCGTGATCCAGGATCCCAGATCCCTGATGCAGTCACGTCCGCAGAGGTCTTTGTCCCAAATAAGGTCCCACTTCGAGCTCTCCAGTGGACACGGCTCGTGGGGAGCCACCGCTCAACCCCCGATAGCTATGGACTTCCATCTCTGGCATTTCACCGGAACCCGTGCCAACCGGCGTCCCGGTGACCCTGGAACTCCCGGTCTGAGCGTCTCAGAACTCCCCACCTCGTCATCCTCGTCCTGCCGACCCGAGGGTCTGCACTGCCCCGTCACCCTCTGGGTTGGAAGCTGGTTTCCAGTATGGTGGCCCACTCGCCGCACGTGACGGCCGAGCCCTCGAAACGCATCCGGCTGGAGTTGAGGTGTGCCGGACGTGTGAAGGACACGCTGGCTTTCGTAAAGAATGTAAAATGCCTGATAATAGTTTCTATATTGATTGTGTGTGGAGATCGGAGGTATTTTCGATCCATCGAGCTCATCAAAATGAATTTCACCCGTTGCTTTTGACCTTTATTCATGTGGCTACTAGGAGACGCAGAATTACAGAGGTGGCTCACCTCGCACATCTGCTGGGCAGCGCTGGGCCGACCTGTGTCGCTCGCGGACCGCCCCTCTGTGTCGGTTGTCTATACCTGATAGGGGATAGGTCCCTCCCAAAACCTACTGGTTTAAAGTGGCAAACTTCTCATGCTTTTGCGGGCTGGCCGAGAGGTTCTTCTGCGGTCTCACTGGGGTCGACTGGCGTGCATACAGCTGGACGGTCTGCCGGGCCGTGAGGTGCGAGGCGGCCTCCCTCGCGGGTCTCACGGGAGCCGCCGTGGCCTTGGCTCTCCTCTGCACGGCTCTCCTCCCGTCGGCGAGGACGGGAGGCTGCAAAGGCCCTTAAGGCCTAGGCTCCAATGTGACGTCATTTCTGCCCAATCCGCGGATCAAAGCAGGTCACAGATCCAGTCCGGACCCAAGGGGACGGAGAAACAGACTCTGCCTCTTGGAGGGAGGGATGACAAAGTCACACTGCAAAGGGACTCCCGTACCCGGAGGGGGAAGAATCCACGGGCACCGAGCAATTTACTGCCCGGTCCTCGGTGCCTCTCTCCTCACAGGACCCCAGCCCGTGCTCCCTACGTGGTGCTCGCCCCTTTGCTGTCTAGCCCCAGCCGACCACGCGTGTGCCACCTTCGGCCAACGTCTGCTCTGGCCTCCGTCCGCGAGAACCCTGAAGGGCTGTCTGGCCAGCTCTCGCGGCTCTCCGCCACACGGGAACCAGAGCCCGGCTCCTCTCTGGGGGACGTGTGGGAACATGAGAGGAGGGCTTCTCTCCCCGCCTCTCCCGCCTCCCCTCCACCCCCATCCACGCTCCCGCCCACCCACCCCTGCAGGGGCCGAAGCGTCCTGTGTTCTGTCCCCGAGATACAGACATAACCGGGAGTTTGCTCCGGGAACGGCCGTGCCCACACGGCGCGTCTTCCTCCTCTCCTGCCCGAAGGGTCGGGGAGGCGGTGGTGGCAGAGGTTCGACAGGTGCCCACGTCCCCGAAGTTCCAGACAACGGTCCCTTCAGCCTTTGCTCCAGAATCGACACGGTGGCTGCCTGGGGTTTTCTCGGGCCAAACGAAGGTGGAGAGAGGTTTCCGTTTGTTGCTTTTGAGTCGGCTGCCGGTTGTAAAGAAACACAAAGGTCCAATGTTCTGTCCCCGGATCGAGGCCCGCTCGGGGATTCCGTTCCCCCTTCGGATCGCTTTAGCAACACGCCCCAGGCACAGCGCCTGCTTTGTTTCCTCAGGTGTCCCGTAAACCCATCGGGCTCCCCGTGAGAAGGAAGCTGGCAGCCTGGCCTTAAAAACGCACCCGCACCCCGCCCCCCTTCACATACTGGGCTTTTCATAAGCACATGAGGCTTATTGATGCCGTGTTTACACAGACCAGCCGTCAAATACTTCCAGCCTCAGAAGGTCACTTCTGTTTCTTGGATCAAGGGGTCTGGGTGAGGGAGGGGCCGAGCTGAGCTCTCGAGAAGGTTTTAAGAGCGTGCTTGGCAGGATGTGGTGGTTTACTCTTCCAGACACAGAGGGCACACACAGGAGAAGGAGTGCGGCTGGTGGGGAGGGAGGGCACAGGGCGGAGGGGGGTGCAGGGGTGGGGGGGGCACAGGGAAATCAGACGGGTTCCAGAACCCAGCAAAGGCGTCTGTTAATTAGACCAGGGGTCCGCGTTCTGGTCACTGCGTGACCACCCAGTTGGTGAAGGAGGGACCCCGGCCCTGAATAGTATGAAATAGCACACCAAACACGCCACCGGACAGAAGAGGTTAGTGGCACTTTAGTGGCACTCCCCCCCCGTCCGCCCACTCCCGGCCTGCGGGGGGAGGACTCCCCACGCCTCCCAGGGCCGCACCAGGGTTAGGCACAGAGAGCCTCCGGGGGCTGTGCGAGGCCGGCTGTCTGTAACCGGAGGGTGGGTGACCCGCGGTTCCCACGGGAGGCGGGGTGGCCCACAGGCCTGGGTGGGGGGCTTTCCCCTGTGTGGACAGAATGTCTGGAGATAGCAAGGGGCTTACAAGTCAGGCCTCTGGGGCTCTGAGGCTCGAAGGTGGCAGGGCAGCACGTGAAACTGAAGGTCTCCACCCACCCGGCAAACTTGGTCGTCAAGGGCCCGCGAGCGAACGCTCTAGACTCTCACACAACAAGAGACAGAACAAATGTCTATCACGTTTTCATTGGCAAGATTCGAAGCTTACCAATAATGATCGAGCGCACCGTTCTGTGAAATGCGAGTCCGCCAGTGAGAAGAAGGGGGTCCTTCTGGGGAGGAGGGATAACGTTTTGCTGAACCGGAGTTCAAAATCAGTGCGTCAAATCGGTTGCATATGTTCGTCCGTAAAATGTGCCACGTGTCATTCAGAATAGGCCGGGGTCAGGCTGGGTTTGGCCCGTGGCTCGTAGTTTGCTGAGCTTTCATTTGGGTCATCGTTACCCTATGGTGGTTGCTGCATTAGGGTCCGGATGGCCGAGAGCAATAGCTTTGCCCTCAGGACGCTCACAGTCTGCGTAATGGAAGAAGCCCACAAGTAAAGAGCAGGGGCAAATCAATATGAGTAGTACTATAATCAGATGCATTGACAACTCCGATTAGGGGATTCTAGTGCTGCTTGGTGACATCAGAAAAGGCTTCCCAGCAAAGGCGATCTTTGCCGAGAGGCAGGCACCCACCCCACGACAAAGTGGCAGAAGGGAACTAAGCAACGGGTCAGCCTGCGCTAACATGAGAAGCAGTGGGGATGCCTGACCCGCCTGGGGACCTGCGTGTCTTCAGAGTAACCACAGCCGTGTGGGGAAGGGGAGAGGGACAGGGCGGGAATGGCGGGGAGACCCCTACAAGGGACCACAGGGACACCCCGGTGCATGTATGTTCGTGCTCAGGAACAGCGTGCTCGCAGCCGTGAGAAAGCCGGACTACAAGAGACGGGGACAGAGAGGGACGTTCCCGAAGTAACCCAGCGGAGAAGCGAGGAAGACGGGGCCTGCGGAAAGGCTGGTGGGGATGGAAGAGGCGTGAGACAGGGGCGGCTTACAAAGTGCGGTCGAGACCGGAAGGGGGTCTGGGGCTCGCGGGGTCTCTGAGAGGGCAGACGACAGGCCCACAGAGGAAGAAGCCGAAGCAATGAAGACGACGAGGAGAACCGGGGCCCGGAGACCACGGTCACCCGTGGAGGCCGGAGTCTTGTTTCAGAGGCGCGGCAGTCCCGGATCCCGACACGACCAGGAACGCGGGCTCGGGAAGGAAGCGCCCGGGCCCATCAGGAGGGCCGTAAAATCGGCCGAGGAACCCTGACCTGAGAATGTCAGGCGGCTGCTCGTGTGCAGCCCACGTGGCCCCGCTGGGCGGAGGGGGCTGGCGTGGAGAAGATTCCGGGCCACCGCCGGGCTTAGTTTGGCTCTCAGTCTCCTGCTGCGTAACAAGCAGCCCCGGGCCCCGCGGCTGAAAGCAACAGCTTGTTATCACGTCTCCTGGTTTCCGTGTGTTGCCTGGGCTCGCGTGGGACACGCTTCCCTGACACCCACGTGGCTCCTCCTTTTGTCTCCTCGCTCTAATGTCACCCGGCCGGCCCATTCCGACTGGCCTCCACCCTCCCCGCCTCCGCTCCCGAGCATAGGCCCCCTTTCCTCCTGCCCGCGTTTCCTTGTTTCCATCGCATCTCCTCATCTTCCAACATTTCGTGTCATTTATTCGTCAGGTACTTGCTACTTCCTCCGCTCCCCTGACCCCCAGGATACTGGCCTCTTGGCACAGGGATTTTGATCGATTTCATTCATCGATCAGTTCCCGCGCCCAGCGCCTGGGTGGTGCTCAGCAGACGGGTGGAATGAACGAATAAATCCTCTTGGTCCCAGCCCGCCTGTCACCGGAGAGACTGTCTGCGGCCATCCCACCGGGTCCGAGCACCTTCTATCTGATTTTCTCATTCGCTGTCTCCTGAGAAGTACTCACCGCCCTCTGATACGTCTTGTTTGTTGATTTACTGGTTGACTCTCTGTCCCCTTGCTGGAGCGTAAGCACAATGACCCCAGGAAACCTCTCCGTCTCGTTCAACCTTGTATCCATAAAACGGTGCCTGGCGCACAGCGAGTACACGGTGAATATTTTTCTGGAAGTTTCCGAGAGCCTGCACTATCAGCCCACTTCCCGATAAACCTGGAGACCGTAGTCTCAGCCTCACCTCACAGAGGGCCTGGGGCTGCTGCCCTTGGTCAATATTTGCGGAACGAACGGTATTTCCGCGTACCTGCCTTGAGACAGAGGCCGGGCGGCAGGCAGGCTCTTGGAGTCTGTCTTTCAGCACAAAGGTTCTTTCGGATCGAGGGCGTATGAAAGCAGGGATGTGAGGCGCTCAGGGCCCCCTCCTGCCCGGCCTGTCCACAATGTTGCTTTTCACGTCTTCTCAGATGCCGCGTGTGCCAGCCGTTAGGAGCGGCCGGGCCGGGCCTTCCCTCGCGGCAGGCCCCACAGTGAAGCCTTGTTTCCCCCTCGGTCCTCTGCCTGAACCCTGCTGGCTGGGCGAAGCCCTCCCCAGGCCCTGGCTCCAGGTCCGGGGCAGAGACTTAGAGGCCAGTGTCTGCTTTCTGTCTCGTGGCAGATTCGTGGGAAGCGATGCGTGGCTGGGAGCAGTCGGATAATCACAACGGCCCTGGACGGTGGGCTGTGTTTCCCCGGAGACGCCGGCTCCAGTCTGCTCCCTCCGCCCCGCACGCCAGCGATACCCAATTACCCGCAGAACCTGTTATGTATTCTGACTTCCCGTAGGCCCCAAGCCCTCCTTTTTCATCCTGGAGAAGTCCGACTCAGCTCTTCAAATTCAGGGGAGATGCCCCCTCCTCCAGGAAGTTGCCCTTGCCTACCTCCCACTCATCTCTCTCTGTGCTGATCTTCAGGGCCTCTTCTCTGAGGTCCCAGGACTTGCACTGACTTGCGTCCCGCCGTATTACGAGTTCTCTGGGACAGGGCCTGGGCCCTCCAGCACCTACTACGGTGACCAGCGGGCAGTAGCCCCGCAGCCATTGCTGTGAATGCAGGAATGAGTGAGTGGATTAACGATGCTCTGTGGTAGCCACGTTGGCATACTATTTTAGCGCCTTTGCCAGTGTGTTCTGTGGGGGCCAGCCCCACGCTTTTTTCTGGAGCCCTGCAGTCCAGTGGTTTCCATCCAGGTGACTTTTTACTCCCCAGGGGACAGTCGTCAATGCCTAGAGACATTTTTGTTTGTCACCACGGGGGCCGGAGTGTGTTACTCGCATCTGGTGGGTGGAGGCCAGCAGTGCTCCTGAACACCCCCCAGCGCACAGGACAGCCCCCCGCCACAATTATCTGGCCTACCCACCATGGTGTGAATCACCAAAGTTCTGGGGGCAGAGGGGACAGGGTGAGGACTTCCCGGCATAGACCTAGTTTATTCTTTTTGTGTATAACGTCTCCAAGTAAACAAGCTATATGATGCAGACCCTCCCTTACTTATTTCCCGGGGTCAGTGTATCAGTCACACACGCCGCGTAACAAAGCATCCCAAACGTAATGGTTCGTAACAGCCACGTACTATTACTCGTGAGTCTGTTGCTCCGCCGGGCAGTTCCGCTGATTTGAGCTGGGCTTAGCTGGCCTCCCTGCACCCGCGGGCAGCTGGTGAGTCAGCTGGGGGCTGGCTGGCTGAACTCGGTCTCAGCTGGAATGATTCGGCTGGGTTCCGTACGGTCTCTCCTCCCCCAGCAGGCTCATGACATCACTTCTACCGCATCCCCTTGATCGAAACGAATCACGTGGCTGAGCTCCAGTCGGTGGGGGGAGGAAATGGACTCTGTGCCTTGAGCGGGCCGGCTGCAAAGGCACTTTGCCAGCAGGGGGGGCGGAGGGAAGGGAGAGATGCAGAATCAGCGTTGGTTTTGCAATCAACCTGCCATTGTCAATCAAGGGCAGCCTGTTTTATCCGTTCCCGCCCCTCCTCCGGACCTTCCCGATTCTGCTCGCAGCCTGGGGACGAGCCGAGCCCCTAGCTAGTGGCACTGAGGTTTCTGCAGACCTTCGGTGCATCCGGTTACACGATGGCCGGGACGCTTCTGCCCAGCGTCTTGTCATCCGACGAGGAATCCCACCCCCCAGCTCACACGCACTGGCGTCCACTGGCCACCTCCACCTGGCTAGCTGGTCACCACGTGACATGTCCCCAGACAAACGCGTCCCTATTTGCAAGCTACAGTTTATGGCACCACCAGCCGCTCCCCAAGCCGGAAACGTCAGAATCATCCCAAGCTCCTAACTCGCCCCCGCCGCCCCCCGACCAGCTGATAGCCAAGCTCTGCCAATGTTCCCTCCTAAATATTTTCCCGAAGCTCTGTTCTCTCCTTTCTAACCCTGCCTGCGTTTGGAAGTGCTTAACCCCTCATCTGCAAACGGCCGTGGCCTCTTAACTGTGCCCCCACCTCTGGGCCGGCCCCTCCTCCGCTGCGCTCCGTCACATCAGTAGCTTAATTCTTTACCCCAGAGATGCGCGTGCGGAACACACCCCGACCGTAGCACCTGACAAGAGGGAAGACTTTCGGGGTGTTGAATGGAATCGCAACCAGGAGTGTCTGGATCATGCCCGCGAGACACCTCTTCCGTGCACGGGCTCCCCACGGGGCACCGTGCACGTAAGATACGATATTGGCGGAGGAGTTAACGTAGAACTGCAGGTCGGCTGGGTCAGTGCGCTAATTAGGCCAGCAGTTCCTCCTCCGGGGGAGAGAAGGCTGAGGAGCCAGGGGCAGGCCGGTATCGGGGGAGGTGCCGTGGGGCCTCCCTTCTCTACCGTATTCCCCCGCGTGAAACTCTGCAGGGCTCTCCCTGCCCCTTGTGGAATCCTGTCCAAATTCTGTAGCCTTCTGTACTTCTGTGATTTACTAGCCAATGGGATTCAAGCAGAAGAATTATATGTCATTTTCAGGAACTATCTTTAAAGGGACATGGTGCTCTGATATCTGTCCCTTCCTTCTTGCTGGCTGGAATAAGGATTTGATGGCTGGAGCTTAAGCAATTGTTCTGAATCTTGAGGAAGAAGCCTGGTACAAAGAATGGCAAAGAAACAATGTCTTGACATCAAGCATCTTGACACGAAGGGGTCCCTTAGCCACCTTTGGTTGCCTCACTGCATAGTTCTATTTTATGAAGAGAAATAAATGTTTTGTTATCTGATATATGACTTAGAATTTCTTTTTTTTTAATTTTTTAATGTTTATTCATTTTTGAGAGACACAGAGAGCATGAACGGGAGAAGAACAGAGAGAGAGGGAGACACAGAATCTGAAGCAGGCTCCAGGCTCTGAGCTGTCAGCACAGAGCTGGACCCAGGGCTGGAACTCACGAACCATGGGATCTTGACCTGAGCTGAAGTCGGACGTTTAACCGCTGAGCCACCCAGGCATCCCTGGAATTTCTTTTTTTATTTGAGAGAGAGAGAGAAAGAGAAAGCACAGTGGGGGACAGGGGCAGAGGGAGAGAGAGAACCTCAAGCAGGCTCCATGCTTAGCATGGAGCCCAACGTGGGGCTCGATCTCACAGCTGTGAGATCATGCCCTGAGCCGAAATCAAGAGTCGGACACTCAACCAACTGAGCCACCCAGGCGCCCCTGGAATTTCTTTTATATGATTATTTTAGGGTGTACAGTTTGCAAGGTACCGGGAAATCCCTCTCTAGTTAACCACCGTGCTATCCTGGCTTGGAGACGTAGGACACTTGGCAGTGCTGCTTCTGTGAGAAACGACACACAGAACCCCCCGCCTTCCGGATCTCCTGATCGGGCACCAGAGAGAGCTCTCCCGGAAGAGGGCAGGCGGGTGCTCGGGGGCCCCGGAGAAGGCACCTCTGGTTTGCTCTCTTCCTGGGCTGGGGGTGGAACAGCCGTGCCCTGAGCCAAAGCCCGGCCTTCCTGGTGCTTCGCCGGGGCCGCTCCGGAGAAGTTGGCCTCCTCCCTGCCAAACAGAGTGTCACCTCGTGTGACGTGGCTCGGTGCAGAGCACACGCTGCCTGTTGGAAAGTCCTTCTCTGGGCTGACACTAGGAGTCCGTTGACCTCAGTGACTTCTCCCCCCGGGCCAGCCCGGGCCCGCCGGCCCCGTCTCCAGCTCTTCCAAGTTCATTTCCATCCTCGCCACCAACAAAGCCTCCACCAGCCCGTCTCCTATATATAGCTGCCCGCGGATCCTGAGCAAAACCCCAGTCTGCCTCCCGGGCCCCGAGAGGACACGCGGGAAGAGGAGAGGCCTCTGTCCTGACCCCCCTTGCCTGCTTCCCCTGGCTCCCCCAACTCCCTTGCTTCTTCTCATCTTCAGATAGGGAGGCCCCAGAAAATTCAGCCGGGGGTGCGTCGACCTCTCTGCAAGCAGTAGGTATTGCCCGGGAGCTCGGCACCCGCTGGCAGCCGAGCCGGGCGCCTTTTCTGAAGTATTTCTTCTTGCCGAAGAATCGAGGGGACTGGGGTTTTTGAGGGTCGCTTCTCCAGTTGACGCGGCCTTCAGGGAGAAGTCGTAGAAAGGCGAGGGGAAGGAGTTCTCAGAAGACGGCTTCCGCGCTGGGGCGTGGCGTTGTCCCCGTAAGCAAATTTCCCAAATAAATTCTCCGATTAGACAGGCGGACATCCGTTTGGTTCTGGAGTTAACAAAGAATAACATTGGGGAGGGGCGGTTTTGTTGTGCGTTCGGAAGTTAAACTTCAGGCTTCAGTAGGTTTTTAACTTTAAACCATCTTCATGGACGTAGGAGTAACATGTAATAAAATGCATCCGTTTGAAGAGCTCGGTGGAGGGAGGTTTGACAAATTATGTACGCCAGGTGCCCGCCACCACCGGTCAAGGCACAGAACGTCACGGTCTCCCCAACATATCCCCTTGGGCTCTGCCCAGTCAACCCTCCTGCCCATCCCTGCCCTTAGGTTTGTCTTTTCTAGAGTATCATAGAAATCATACACACAGACAGTAGGTAGTGATTTTCGGTCTGGTTTCTTCACTCAGCATAATTATTTTAATGTTTATTTAATTTGGGGGGGAGAGAGAGAGAGACAGAGACAGAGCACTAGCAGGGGAGGAGCAGAGAGATGGGGAATCACAGAATCCGAAGCAGGCTCCAGGCTCTGAGCCGTCAGCACAGAGCCCGACGCGGGGCTCGAACTCACGAACCGTGAGATCATGACCTGAGCCAGAGTTGGACGCTTAACCGACTGAGCAGCCCAGGTGCCCCACTCAGCATGACTATTTTGAGATTCATCCAAGTTATGTGTATCAACAGTTTGTTCCTTTTGATTGATAGGTGGTTTTCCGCTGTACGGACGTGCCCTAATTTGCTATTGGCGGTGGCCGGTTGGGGTGTTCCCAGGTTTTTGGTGACTCTGAGCAAAAATTGCTGTGAAAACGTGTGTCCAAGTCTTCAGTGCAAAGTTTTTGATGCGACTTCCGGGACCGCCTGGGAGAAATTAATGGATTACTTGGACGATGGTCTACAGGGACCAGAAAAACAAATGCAGAATGTTTCATAATCAAATACTAAAAAAAAAAAAAAAGCCATTTATGGAAATGACAGCAAAATCAGAGGCTGGCGATTCAGATTCCTTACTCACAGACAAAGAACTGAGGTCTTGGGCGCCTGGGTGGCTCAGTTGGTTGGGCGACCGACTTCGGCTCAGGTCATGATCTCACAGTCTGTGAGTTCGAGCCCCGCTTCGGGCTCTGTGCTGACAGCTCAGAGCCTGGAGCCTGCTTCGGATTCTGTGTCTCCCTCTCTCTCTGCCCTTCTCCTGCTCACGCTGTGTCTCTGTGTCTCAAAAATAAATAAACGTTAAAAAAAAATTTTAAAGAACTGAGGTCTGGATGTTCGGGCAAGTTCACGGGAAGGGCACCGGGGAATACATTTCACATTCGAACGTGAAACCCACGCAGGGCGAAACACAGTCCCCTCTCTCCCCTTTGAAGCAGTCGTGGGCACCTGCTGTGTGGGTGGCTTTGCTGTTTTCACACGCGGCCCCGGGGCCGGCGGCGTCGGCTTCGCCTGGGAACTGGCTGGAAATGCAGATTCCTCGGCTCCACCTCGGGCCGACTGGGTGGGAGACCCTGGAGGCGGGTCCCGTGATCTGAGTGCTCGCGAGCCCCCCAGTGAGTGTGGTGCTTGGTAACGTGTGAGAGCCACCGATGCAGGACGCGGGACCGAGCTGGGACTTCCATTCCGGGGGCGGGACAGGGGACATTCGCTGAACGAGAAAACAAACGCAAAGACCGTTCACGTCGTGACAAGTGTTAAGTACGAAATGAAGCCGAGAGACGGGACGGAGGCGGATGAGCGCGGCTTGTTTAGGGAGGAGGATCAAAGTAGGGGGGACCTGGTGGGAGATAGGGGGGGCCCGTGTTCCAAGCGGAGGGAGGGGCAAGTGGAAAGACCCGAAGGTAAGGGCAAGCTTAGCCCGTGGGGGGAGGGGGGAGGCGGCCGGTGTGGGTGGGGCACGGGGGGCACGGGGAAGGCAGGAGCAATGAGGTCTGGGAGGCGAGAGGGGTCGGATCACGGAGGGCCTTTTTGGTCCGTGAAGGGAGTATAGATTTTATTCTCGTATGACCGCGACCCTCGTGTGGGTTATGGAATCGGATAGGACAGGACAGGATGCATAGAAAACACCAGGGGGACTCTCATCGCTCAGTGACACGGTCACGGGCGTGCGTCTGAGTCGCCATGTAAAGTGTTTTAGGGGAATCAGGGTCGAAACAGTTTGAAAGGCCTGCTTTCCGGGGTGTTCAGGAGCGGCTGGTTCAGGGCGATCGGACTGTCGGCTTTAGGTTTTTACAAAGATCGTGTGGGGTGTGGACTTCGGGGGAGCAGGAGCGGCCGGGGGCCCACGAGAAGGTGGCTGCGGTCGTCGGGCCAGCGGGGGCGGGGCGGCGGCTGAACTGGGGACAGAGTTTGGAGCCCTTGGGCAAAAATATAGCAGAGTTGAATAAAGGGGACAGAGAGGGAGAAAGGAAACCCAGGATCAAGTGGGAGGCGGTGGGGCGCCCGGGGGGATCGGAAACGCTTGGCATCTGGAGGGGTTCCCCGGGGGCCGCTCGAGGTGGCTTCCGGGGACCCGGGTCCCCAGCCTCAAATCCCTTTGTCCTAACGGTCAGCCGGAGGCCCTCCGACCTGCCTCCGGCATCCTCTGGGTGAATTACGGGGAGCCCTGGAGGGAACAAGGGCTCAAGGTCATGACTTTGACACCAGCACCTGCCACGCGGCAAGCAGGCTTCGGCGGGCCTGGTCCGGTGGTGGAAAGAAAGGAGCGAAGGGTCCGAGCGGGGGAGCTTTCCCAGGGACCCCTTAGTCTGGGGACCCAGGGGACAGCAAGGGCTGCTGGCGAGGAGCCTCTTGAGTCTGTCTGGTCCCCGCCACCCTTGACCCATGGGCAGGGAGTCCCCCCAGAACGGGGGAGGACTTGTGACATGATTTACTCAACTACCCCCTGGACCATCACTTTGCCCCTTTCTTCCGCAGCCCACCCGTGTGCCCCCACCCCACAAAGACACGCTTTAAATGAACACAGTCCTGGGCCGAAGTCTGGGGTCCGAGCCTCCCTCCCCTCGGCCCCCTGTTTCTTATTAACTTGCTCACCCGAACCCGAGAGAGCAGGTCCAAGAGGAGAAAACGGCGGCTCTGTTCCTCCTCCCGAGCACCGGGCTCCTTTCAGAGGCAACGAGAAAGCAACGTCCGTGTGGAGATTCAGCAAGATTCACGCAGACCCAGAATGTCACGCCGTCAACATTCCGCCTCCGACGTTGCCCTCGCCGCTTGGGTATTTCAGCTGTCGGCTTGAGATGAAGCTGGCACGCAGTTTTAGAAACATTCAAAGCTTTGCTTTGCTTCGTTTTGTTTGCTCTCTCCCAATGGGTTTAAACTCCTTGGGCAATAATGGGCCCGACTTGGGAAGCCGGTGTTTACAAAGTCCAAACGGGCACTTTCCACGGCAGGACCTCTGAGAAAACCTTTAGATCTTTCGCCGTGGCGGGAAGGGGGCACTCGCGGGGACATTTTCGTAGCGCCATTCCTCGAGAATCATCCACGTCGAGGCAGCAAAGCCTCAAGTTAATTTCCTGACTCTCCTCCCCTTCCGTGGGGCGTGGATGGCTATGTGCACGGAACCGCGCCGACACAGTCACGCTGGCCGAACGCGGCTCCTGAGCGTTAAGTGAAATGAAATTAAAAATTCAGTTCCTCGAGTCTCACTGGCCAGATTCGAGACCACGTCGCAGTAGTCACGGGCGGCCCATGGCTGCCGTATTGGACGGCGCAAGCAGAGACGGTTGCAGCCAGGGGAGGAAGTTCCGAGTGGCCAACGCTGGTGTAGACCCTCCTCCCGTAACCCATTTCCCCTCAATTATTTGATGCTAATTGCCTGTTCCTGGAAGCTTCCATTCAGGGTGAATTCAGCCCTCACCACGCAGGCTCTAGCTCGGCGTGTGGTGCGGGGTGCCCGAGATGGCCACGGTGGAACTTCCCCAGCCCTCTGCCTTCTGTGGGTCCGGAGGGGAGACCACCCCGCCTGACCCCCTCATTAGCCCTCCTCCACCCGGTTAGCAAAACAGCGCTCCCGACCCACGACTGGGTCAAGGGGACGGCTGAGTCACCCGCAGAACCCAAGTGAAGCCGAAGGCGACTAGAAATTTCGGGGGAAACCGGGCAGCGGGAGGCCGCGCTGTGTAGAAAGTTCACCGGGGGAAATCTCTCCCGCACACTCACCGCGCTGCCTGCCCACTCCCGTCCCCTCCTTCTTCCGTGTTCCTGTCGTGTTTCTGCCTTGCTTCGACTTTTAGCCGAGAAGGGTGAGCAAGCCAGCCCTCGTGCGGGCGCTTGGCGGGTACGCGACGGTCCCGCCCGTGGACCCAAGTCTGGGGAGGTCTGGCTGCCCGGGGCGCGCAGAGGCCTGCGGGGTGGGGGCGGGGAGCAAGGGACAGGGTGGGTGGCTTCGAAACCGAGAAAAGGTGGCTCCCACGGTGTCCGGGTGTGGATTCTGGCCAGACAGCCTTCCGCAAGCGTCCGGGCTCCGCCTCTCGCCGGCCCCGCGGCTTCGCCATCTGTAAGGTGGGGGCCGACACCATCCGTCTCCTGGGAGTCGTTCCGAGGGTGACAGGAAGACGAGCGTGGAAAGCAAGCCCTTTGCCTGGCGCCCGGCGCGCGTCTGCTCCTGTGCGGGCCATCTGTTCTGGCCGGATCGCTGGCAGGTAATGTTTTATCTCCCACGCGGCCTCAGGGAAATGGGGGGTGGGACTCAGTTCATTAACCAGGATTTATATAGGAGAAGCACTTCCCAAGATCGTAGGAAGGTTAGGGAAGAAATTTGTTTATGTGAGTTCTTTAGAAATAAAAATACAATTGGGGCGCCCGGGTGGCTCAGTCAGGTTAAGTGTCTGACTCACAATTCCGACTCAGGTCAGTCCGTGAGTTCAAGCCCCGCATCAGGCTCTGCACCGATGGCCCAGAGCCTGCTTGGGATTCTCTCTTTCTCTCCCTCTCTCTCTCTCTCTGCCCTTCCCCAGTCATGCTTTCTCTCTCAAAAGAAATAAATATACTTAAAAAAAAAAGAAATACAAGTACAAACGGCATGTAACATGTGCAAAATTATTTGATCCCAGGAGTAAAATACTGTTTAAACCAATCGAGACACTTGCTGCGAATAGGTTAGCCACAATCAGCTCTTAACATTCAATACCCAGTTTCGATACCCGTTCAACACCCAGGAAAATGGGTCCATTATAGACACACAAGGGGAGTAAAATCTGGGACTTTTCTAGAAGGCTCTTTTGGTAAAACAGCAAAGCTTGAAACATTTCTACTCTTTCACTGTCTGACACCGCTTCTAGAAACGCGTCATGAAGAAGGACCATACGTGTGCTCGAAGGTTTGGTTTTAAGAATGTTCAACGCAGTGTTGTTTCTAAGAGTGTTTCCACGCCAGAGAAGCGACCTGAATATACAGCAGGAGGTGATTGGCTGTATAAACGTTGGCCACTTTCACGATGGGCTCGTACTATGCAGTCGACAAAAGTTTTGCTGTCAAGTGATAAAGGAAGATGGCCCCGATACTGTACATAAGGAAGATGCCATATTATATGCACAGTTCGAATTTATCAAAAATTTATGTCCGTGGAAACTAGTATTATAAAAGCACTTCCATTGTTTTTTTAATTAAAAAAAAAAGTTTATTTTGAGAGAGAAAGAGAGAGAGCAGGGGAGGGGCAGAGAGAGAGAGGGAGAGAGAGAATCCCGAGCAGGCTCCACGCTGTCAGTGTGCACAGAGCCTGACCTGGGGCTCGAACTCACGAACTTCGAGATCATGACCTGACCTGAAATCAAGAGTCGGATGCTAGCAACGGAGCCACCCAGGCTCCCCAAAAGCACGTCCATCTTAATTAATAATCTCAGAATAAATAAATTACAGACGATCTATTCCCGACATGCGTCCTGATGGTAGATTAACAAAGGCAAGACAATTCTGTTAGTACGCCAAGGCACAAAGGCATTGTTTTATAAAGGCGCACTAAACATGGCTTTCGAAAACAAGAATGAAATTTATTTTTTATTATTATTATTTTTTTTTTTTTTTAAATTTTATTCTTGAGAGAGCTTAAGTGGGGAAGGGGCAGAGAGAGGGAGAGAGAGGATCTGAAGCGGGCTCTGCACTGACAGCACCGAGCCCGACGTGGGGCCTGAACTCACGAACCGTGAGATCACGACCTGAGCCAAAGCCAGACGCTCAACTGACTGAGCCCCCCAGGTGCCCCAAGAGTGAAATTTATTTTTACTGCAAAGAAGAATCTTTCTTCATTCATTCATTACGTGGAACGTTAAAGGGGAAAGACTCCTGTGGAAACCGAGTCTCTTTTGAGATCCATCTCCGAATAAATAGTCTTTAAATGCAAAAAAAAAAACAAAAAAAAGTGATTCACATCGAGATCCGAGCTGCAAAGGTCTCTGGGAAATGGTTTGGGTGCCTTTCCTTCTTTTCGGTGCTCTTATGTCTTTTTCAGTGTACGATTTCCAGATATCGCTTTCATAACCAGAGAAAAACCAACGGCATTTTTTTCTGTTTTTCAGGGATGCAGCAATCTATAAAACAATACGTCCAAACCTTTTCAGCTAACGTATGACATCTTTTAACTCAGACGGGTGTTTTCCTTCAAAGTAATGACCTTGGATTGTTTCACGCCCGTTCTCGGCAATGGTGCCGCTGTTACCATTACCTTTATAAATTCCTTTTCACGGCAGCCTGTGAATTACACACGAAAATCAGTCTTATTGAGCTCGACACCTGCTTTGATAATGACGTCCTTAACGAGATGAATTATCGTGCTTGTGCACGACGCTGAGCTCTGAATTCCATTAGGCCGTTTCCAGAAACCAAGCGCACCTTCCAAAAGGTTGAAGATTTGCTGGAACTGCCTGGTTTCCACAAGAGTAGAGGGAGGGGTTTGTGCTATATTGTTCCCCAAAGTGGCGGGGGCCAAACACTTGTTTCTTCTCTCCCTCTGACCCCGTAACCTCCTTACTGTCTGCGGAGAGCACAACCTCAAAGAGCACGTCGAAATATCCACCCGCCTCCTTTTCCAGAAGTAACATGTTTTTTCATTAAGTCTTCCCCGCGCGGTTGAAATCTCTCCGTCATGGGTCAAAAGATCCCGGGAACCTTCTCCGTCTGCATCAAACTTCAGAGTCTGCCAAATGAAACCCTAGTGAGCTGCTTAGGTGTGGCTTGAAAGAGAGACGTCAGCCAGAGGTGTTCCACACTGAGAAATGGAGACCCCTTCCTCTATCCATGCGCACACGCGCACACGCGCACACGCGCACACACGCGCACACGCACGGTAGGATGCTGGGGGCAGGCCGGGAATATTAGCTCCAAGGGGTCCCCGGGCTGCTTCTGTCTGTGGACTGGAGGAAATGAATTTCCCGTCTTTAGCCCCTTGGCGTTTGGGGTCTAGTAAATCATTTTCTTTCTGTCCCATAGGTATGTTTATCAGCAAATTTCGACCCGTGCTAATGATAAAACATTCAGATCATCCCTTCGTGCCAAAACCTTATACCGCTCCAGGGCTTACAAAATATGCGAACATTTGAACACATATGTGTTTTGTTTCTGTTGAATAAATTGAATTTTGTGGGTAATTGTTATAAAAAAATGAACACTCAAAAGACGGTTTAATTTTTGCTTGTACGGTGTAAGTTCGCCGAGTCTGTAAGTTCCTTGTAGTCCGCTTACCGTTTATTTCCTTAGTTACTCGTGAGCCTGCAGGCTCATAAACCACGCTGCTTTCGTTCATTCGTCCCCGTATTGCCAATAGTTTTTATTCTATCCATTTTATACTATTTTTATTTAGTGGACTGTTTACGAATCTTTGCCTTTATTTCATTACTAACTATAACTTTCTAATAACAATGTTTATCTTGATGAATATTTTGATTTGCATTATTAGATACTAATCCCTTCCCTTTTATATGAATTTGCTTGAAACTCATTTGCCATTATTTTTTAGCCTTTCTGTACCTTTTTGTATCTGTCGTAAATGACTGCTTCGAGACACTGCCTTTTAACTGGTGAATCTTAGGTCTTTACATTTATTGTTATGATGGTTTTGCTTTTCTTGTTGGTTGCCTGATTCTGTTTTCTGTTAGCTAGGCTTCCTCAGTCTCCCATCCCTAGGCTGATTTTAATTTAGGACTGTCCTGTTTTCAGTGGTATAATAGTATGCCTAAATGGCAAATATCTGCCCTCTAACGTCACCGGTGAGAAGTGGACTTGTGCTCAGTTCCTAGCTGTCCCCACTGCTGGTCTAGGATTTGGCATTTTTGAATCGGCTGAGTCTGTCACCATGCAGCCATCCACCTCTCAGCTTCCAAAATTTTCTCGCTATGCTCTCCCTCCTTCCCTCTCCTCTTCTCCTTAAAGTTTGAAGCCTTAAAAAAAGAAAAGGAAGGAAAAGAGAGAAAAGAAAAGAAAAGAAAAGAGAAAAGGAAAAAAAGCAAAACAACAACGACAACAAAAAAGAAAAAGCAAAACAATAACAAACAACAAAACAACAACAACAAAACTGCCTCTCTTGTAGTTTCGGTGAGGTTTGGGGAGGGCACAAAGTTGGGTGCCTGTGCTCCATCCAACACGCCAGCCCCCCAAGCGCTCCCCTGCAGTTTGTATTCTTTATTTTGTCTCAAGTATTCTGGTCTTCATCCATCCTTTCCCCGACCGGCAAGAGTTTTAAAAATTCTTTCCCCGGGGCACCTGGGTGGCTCAGTCGGTTAAGTGGCCGACTTCAGCTCAGGTCAGATCTCACAGTCTGTGGGTTCGAGCCCCGCATCAGGCTCTGTGCTGATGGCTCATCAGAGCCTGGAGCCTGCTTCCGATTCTGTGTCTCCCTCTCTCTCTGCCCTTCCCCTGCTCATACTCTGTCTCTATGTCTCTCAGAAATAAATAAACGTTTAAAAAAAAAAATTCTTTCCCCCTGTCTTCGGTCCTTGAAGCTCTTGACGGCGCCCCTTCCCCCGACGTCCGGGGAGACGGTGCTTCGAAGGCAGATCTTGCGGAGGCCTGCCGGGGTCAGGATAGCCTCTGACGCCGTCGCAGCTGAAGGACGTGGACCACTGTGGGAACCATCATGGCTTTCTTTAGCGCTTTTGAAGCCTGACTCGTGGTTCGATCGTTACGGGGTGGGGGGGGAACCCTCAGAAATATCCAGCATGAGGCATCTTTTCTGCTCGGGAAGTTGAGGGTTTTCATCTTCTCTTTCATTGTTCTGCGACTTTTCTTCCTCGATGGTTGCCCATGCTTTTAGAATCTTCCGTTTTGTTGATTCTCTGCATCTTTGGTCCCCTTTGGTGTTTACTGTTTTTGTTTGTTTCTTTGTCTCGTTTTTTGTTTTTTTTTTTAATTTTTTTAATCTTTTATTTATTTATTTTTGAGAAGTGGGGGAAGGGGCAGAGAGAGAGGGAGACACAGAATGCGAAGCAGGCTCCAGGCTCAGAGCCGTCAGCACAGAGCCCGACACGGGGCTCGAACTCACAGACCGCGAGATCAGGACCTGAGCCGAAGACAGACGCCCAACTGAGCCCCCCAGGCGCCCCTGTTCTCCCCCAGTTTTGAAGGCCAGGAGTTCAAAATCAGCCTCACGAGGCCAAAATCAGGGTTAGAGCCGTCTGCTTCTGAAGGCCGTGGTGCAGACTCTCTAGCTTCCGGGGCTCCGGTGTCCCTCGGCTTGTGCTGCGTCTTCCACCTCAGTCCTTCTCCTCTCTGACTCGACCCCCAGGGCTGTCTCGTGCAAGGACGCCCGTCGGTGGGTTTCGGGTCCACCCGGGCCGTCCAGCCTGATCTTGTCTCAAGACCCTTAACTCAGTCACATCCGCGGAGGCATGGCCCCCAAATCGGGTCGGAGTCACCGGCTCCAAGGGTTCGGATGTTGGCGTGTCTTTGAGGGGACCACCATTCACCCACAATGCCCTGGAACCAACCAGGTCTTCCTCAGCCTCCCCCGCCCCCCAATTTGTTGTTTAAAGACCGAGATAAAGATCTCACACCCCTCATGGGGTGAACGAGCAAGAATCCACCCCACACCCCCACCCCTCACCCCACACCCCTGCAAAAGAGGCGCAGTCCTTTGCCATCGACTCCAGCGCTGGCTCTCTTGGGATTTTCCTGAAAATATTCCTTCTTCTCCCGTCGTTTCTAAGGCAGGGATTGGGGAGGGTGGGTAGAGAAACCCGCCGGCTGTCTCGCCCTCAGGAGCCTGCCTGGGCCACATGGCCTGTAGGCAACACCCGACTTTCTCTTCTTGAAGAAAAGAACCTTATGATCCAGAAGCTTCTCTGGACAGCCAACTCGGCCCAAATGAAGTTAGAGAGGCTTAAGCGAAAGAGGGTCGGGAACATATGGAATAAATTCTTTTAAAAATAAACGAGGTTTTAGGAACTGTGGATTGGAAAGAGACTCAGGACAATGGGTTTTAGGTTTTTGCGGGACCCGAAATGTCCATCGGGATCAGCATTCAATGTGGGCCGGCTCAACCTCTGTGCCACTGGGCGGCGGTTAGCAGCTCGGCCCCGGCGCCAGCATTCTGGGGTTCGAATTCCAGTCCCATCCCTTGCTGGCTGTGTGAGCTTGGGAGCACCCCGGGCCTCTCTGGGCGTCCGTTGCCTCCTGCACGACGTGGGAAATGAGGATTAGGTGCCTCGCGTCGGTCGGGATGTGCGTCCGTTGCGGGAACAGACGGCCCGAAAACTCTCCGTTGCTTATAGCAAAGACTTACTTCCCCGCTTGCTCCTGGGGCCTGGGGGGAGGCGGGGAGGCGGTCTCTACTTCGCTCGTACCGCAGGAGCAGGCCGACGGAACCTCCTTCTGGAACAGGACCCACCTCCCGAAAGGAGAGCGAGATTAAGACACAAGGCGTGTCTGTCTCTGAAGCCTTTCACCCGGGAGCGGAGCCCATCCCGGAGGCTCGCGCTTCCTTGGCTGGAACGTGTCCCGCGGCCACACCGAGGTTGGACAGGGTCGGGGTGCGGGGCGGGAGGCCGGGGAAGGGGGGGCGGGTGGCATATGTGGGGGGATCGGGTGCACGGTGCTCGGCGCATAATTAGTGCTCTTTCTAACTGTTGTCGCGCCCGGATCGCCACGCGACGCCTGTCCTGTCCTCCCCCAGGTCGGGGCGTCCTCCATCGCCGCGCGGCGCCCTGGCCGAGGGCTCTCTGGGTGTCCTCTTCTGCCCCTGGCGAGACAGAGGAGGAGAGGGGGGGAGTAAGGACCCGTTCGCGCCGGGAGCTTCCTGCGGGTGCGGCGGCGGAATGGAAGCGGCTGCGGTTTCGTGGCTGTTTCTAAACCACGAAGGGGCCTCCCGACTGAGGGGGGGTATTTAGCTCCCTTTCCGTGGTATGCATTTCTTTAAAAAGTAGAGTCTGCTTAGGGGCGTTTTGGTGGCTCAGTGGGTGGAGCATCTGACTTCAGCTCAGGTCATGATCTCGTGGTTCGTGAGTTTGAGCCCCGCGTCGGGCTCTGTGCTGATGGCTCGGAGCCTGGAGCCTGCTTCGGATCCTGTGTCTCCCTCTCTCTCTGCCCCTCCCCTGCTCGCACTCTGCCTCTCAAAAATGAATGAATGTTAAAAACCTGTTATGAAAAGAAAAGTAGAGTCTGCTTCAATTCTTTCAGACCCAACAGGAAGCACGGTGTCAGGCATATAGTAAATGCTTCCTCAGGGTTTGTGGGATGAATGAATGAATGAACAATGAAGGAACGAATGAATCCTAGGAGTGTCTTATTAAATTTTAAACAATTGGCGCTCTTGAAAAAAAAAACAAAACACCTTGGCTTGTGCTATTAACCAATTTCCGTGGCGTAAATACTCTCGCCACGACCATCAGGCTCCCGGTGAGACATCACTGAACCTGGCGTTGGGCGGAGGTCCGGGCTCAGCCTCCGGGAGCCGTCCGCGGCAGCCGCAGCCCGCCATTGACCCCCCCCCCCCGCCCCCGCCACGACACCCTTGCCGTCTGTCAGGGAAGAGTTCACTGAGTCAAAAAGCAATCTGTTCCATTTTCGAACCCTTCTCTCCATGACCAAGCTCGTATACAATGTAACTGCCTGGGGTCCTCCTGGGAGAAGGACGCCTCCCCCCTTAGCACCAAAGAGTAGATTGAAGGAAGGGGCGTAGATCGTTTTGCTGTGTGACCTCAGACAAGCCCTTTACCGTCTCTGGGCTCCAAGCCAGGAGAATGGTGAAAACGTGGAAGGTTTGACTCGACCCGAGGATAAACGGCAGCCTCCCGGACGGGTGGTGGAGATGCTTGCCGTTTGCTTCCGGACACTCGCCCAGCTTAGGCTCAGCATTCCCACCCGGCCTGGAACTTTCTCTCGTGAGCACACATCCTCCGTCCTCATAGACCAGAATCGACGAACATGCTTAGAAATCCTTCTACAAAAATTCCGAAGCAGCCCAGCCCGGAGACCGAGCAGCAGGGAACCAAGAAAAACAAAAGGGGAAAAAACAATAATTGCCTTATTCTGGAAAGTTCAAATGTGGGCCAGAGCCTGTTCGTACGACTTTCGGGCAATGAAAGCAGTGGAAAATTTCCCTCGCTCACGCCTTTTCACGAAAGCCCTCCTGGCGCCATCGTCGGCTCTGGGGGGGCCCCGTCGCGCTGCAGAACGAATATGAAAATCACACACAGCCCTCACCGGCTTCCTAATCTCCAGATAGTACAGATGACGGACGGCGGTTGGATTTCATCCGCGGTCTCGGCTGGGTCTCCGGTCCGTGTCAGATGCTGGTGAGAGTCGGTGGTGGAGAGGTCTCGGCCCCCTCCCTGGCATGTGAAGCCGGTTCTCCCAGGGGGTCTGTCTGTAACCTTGGGAATGAGCGTTGGGCTCCAGTGGAGACAGCTGAGGTTCCCGGTTTCCGGGGAGTGGATGGACCATCAGGACCTGAGCGCCCTAGCGACTTCCATTCACGAAGGCGTGCTACTAAGTTTTCTTCTTGCCGACCCTCTCGGTTGCCGGCCCCGACATCGGTCCCCGGGGACGGCCTGCCTCCAGGTCCATGCCCCCCCTCCCTTGGCTCATGCCCTGCTGCTCTCAGAAGCCGTCCGGGACTCTCCGCTCCCCCTCACACCTGATGTGTCAGTAAACCTTGAAAGTCCTCTCTCCTTCCTTACTTCTTCATCTCTCCTGCGACTTTACCACCATAGCTGCAGGTGGGCGAGGGACGCGGCTCCTAACTCATTGTGAAAACCCCACAAGGGGCGCCTGGGGGGCTCAGTCAGTTGAGTGTCCGACTTCGGCTCAAGTCATGATCTTGTGGTTTGTGAGTTCGAGCCCCGCGTCGGGTTCCATGCTGACAGCTCGGAGCCTGGAGCCTGCTTCGGATTCTGTGTCTCCCTCTCTCTCTGCTCCTCACCTGCTCACACTCTGTCTGTCTGTCTCTCTCTCTCTCAAAAATAAATAAACATTAAAAAAAATAACAACAACAACCCAACAAGGAAATCAGGCTTTTCATCCAGCCTCTGTCCACACAGGCAAAGCTATGACTTTTCACAAAAAAGCAGCTTTGGATGAACTGGCCAGTGCCAGACTTCGACACTCATCATCAAGTGTGTGGTGGGACTTGGACATGAGTTTGCAAATTATTCTTCTCTTCCCAGGAGAGACCCCAACAAATAGAAGCATCTGCTGTTGGCGCTCCCCTGAAGGCCACCGTCAGGGCCCAGCTGGGCAGCAGGGACAGCCCCCCAATAGGTGCCCCACTTCCTCTCTTGTGCCCACACCCTCTCTCCGGCCACCGGAGTGACCTTCAAAAGAACAGACAACAGAACAGAAAGGAGGCCAGAGTGGCCAGGTGTCCCCTGGGCGGGGGGCGCAGTCACCCCAGATGAGACCCTCCGCTGGATGAATGTGATCTTTCTCCGCTTTTCCTTCCGTGTTCCTTCCTCCACAGCGCTCGCCGGGGACCAGCCATTCTCTTGTTGAATTCTCGGTCTTCTGGGCGTCACCCGTGGAGGTTTTAACACCAGAACGGAAGGCCAGCTCTTTCTGCAGCGTCCCGCCCCGCACCTCGGGCTCTGTGCGTGGGCTAGATTAGCGGCTTTCAGCCTTCCAAAAGTAACAGACTGGCAACGCTCGGCCCCATCCCGGGCTTCCCAAGCTTGAGCGTGCAGCCGAAACCTCCCAGAAGGCCCGTGAAACACGAATTTCCAGGCCCCTCCTGAACTTCTGACTCAGCGGGTCTGGGGCTGGGCCGGAGACACTGCGTTTCCGTCGCCGCTGGGCCCAGGGGACGCTGCCGGGCCGGGGACCACACTCTGCGAACCGCCGGCCCGTCTTACCTTGTTAACGCCATCGGCTTACATTCTGGACGATTCCTCAATCGCGCGCGCACGCGCGTGTGTGTGTGTGTGTGTGTGTGTGTGTGGAGGGGGCGTGGATGGCATTTCTAGGATAAAAGGAAAACAGCCTTAGGAATCTAAACAGGATCGCAGGTGCTGACTCCTCTTCAGGAGTGAGCATTGAGCCGTGGCAAGATAGGGGCAGCCCGGCGGGGTCCGTGTCCCCGGTTCGCCAGGGGAGGTGCCACCCACGGCCTCACCCCCTCCCCACGCGGCCTCCCCTCTCAAGGGCTAACTAACGGGCACGGTGACGGGTCTCGCCCAGTCCCGGCTCCGGCACACACCGCAGCGAAACTACACGAACGTGGGTGCCTTCGAGAGGCCTGGTTCCTTACGCTCCCGTTCAAAGGAACGGAATTGTCCCCGCGAAGAAAAATGACGGGTCACCAGGCTGCCGAGGTAGCCCGGCGGAGCCGGCGGCCGGCTGGCACGGGAGCTACTTTCTAACCGAAAATGGTTTCTGTCCTGCTTTGCCGGGTCCACGGTTCTCCTTTAGAAGGGTCATGTCAGTGTGCTCAGACACAGACACCACCCAGGGAGGCAGTGTCAGGAATACAGTGGGCTTGTCTCAGCCCACAGACGGCGGCGGCGGCGGCCGTCAGGACAGGGGAGAAAAACGAGCTATTCCAGGAGATTTGTTTGTTTTCATTTCTAACCTCGAAGCTAATTCTAAGAAATGAAAGTTGTGCTTGTTTTTTGTTAGGGATGTTTGAACTCACAAGTCCTAAGTCCCGGGGAACTGGGGCAACCAGGCTTCGCGTGTCCTCACACGTCAGACGAATGACGCTTTTATCTACGTCCCGCCCTCCTTGTCGCCAAAAAAGAATGAGAGAGCTTATGACGACAACAAAGTCATTCAAAAGTAAGATAAAAAAAGGTTCGTATGACAGAAACAGCAAGTGAGGTCCGGTGAAGGAGGGCGTAACACTACAAGGATTAACAGTTTCTATGATGAAGCAGCTGCGTCAGTCCTGAGCTCCCTGGTAGCCAGGTCAAGAAGGGAAATGCAGGAAATCGCTTCTCTCTCACTATAGAAAGCTATTCTTTAGTTTATTTCTGATCCCCGGCACTAAAATAAATTTCTTGTGTTGGGCTTTATAGAGGGATATTGAGTTACAGTGCTCTTGACAAAAACATTTTAGAGCAAATGCAAATATAGAATGCCCGTGATGGCGTCTCGAAATAATCTTGGATGAAAGTCAATCCGGTAAAAGTAGTTCTTCACGGAGCTGATCTGACATGGCTCACGGGTGAAGCCTCCTTGCAACCTCATTCGACCTAAAGATGAACCCTTTTTTGAGGAGCAGAGGAATAATAATACCCCAGCGAACCCGACTCTCCCAGCTATTGTGGTTGCCAGGAAAAGAGACCGGCACTTGCTTGCTCAAGTAACAGGGGCGTTGCAAAGTTACAATAGATGCTCGGCGCCTTCCAGACGCTTTTCAGCACCGTTAGGATCAGTCCCGTAAGGCCTATGTGATCTAGGTCTGTCTGGGTCAAGTCTGGCCTCAGGGCCTTTGCACAGAACACCGTTTCTTCAGTTCTAGTGCTGGACCCCTGCTCGTTCTTTAAATCGATGCCCAAATGTCCCTTCCTCAGAGATGCCTTCCCCGACCACCTAGCAGACGTGGCCCCTCGCGCCTTCGAGGCGCTCTCTGTCGCATTGCTCTGTCTCATTTTGTCCTCACAGCAGCTGCCATTTTGCAATTACCTTTTTCGCTTGTTTGTTCTCTCTCCCCTCACCGTGAGACCAGGAATCATGTCTCCTACTCCCGAATCGCCAGTGCCTTACCCGGTGCCAGGGAGTTAGAGCCTGCCGAAAAATTATGTGCTGAATGAGTGAACAAATGAATATACAACACATATCTGGCAGTCACCAAACGTCGAGAATATGAGCCCTGGTCAGGGCTGTCAAGGACGGTTGTAGGTGTTGTACACTGCACAACTGCAGGAGGTGCTGTCACTTAGGAAAGGCACTCCCCTCCCCAAGACACGCTGCGCACCCCACACGGCCGTCTGCAGCAACCATGGGGTATGGGTCCTCTCGGGGGAGGGAACCGGAAAGACCTAATTTCCAAGAAGGTACAGAGACTCCGGCTGCAGGACCTGAGGACCCTCCCCAGAGACCCCTTTCCTCTCCTGGTTTCGATGTTTCTCTGCGTGTCATCCTCCGGGCGCTATCGTTCAGACGCCCTCGACTTCTGCTCGGATTATCTCGGTCGTAGCTTTGTCTGGGGTTGGGCGTAGCTCCCCAGGGCCTCTCCTACTCATGCCTCCTCTTCGCCTCCGGCCTTTCTGTGTCTGTCACCGAGTCCCTGGTCCCCGCCGCAGCCCCAGTTCAGATGCTCAAGAAGGAAGAGCTTATTGGCCTCTCTTATCCCGGCCGGACAGAATCTTCCGAGCATCCCCTTTGGGTGATGGCCAGCTGGTGGCTTGGCCGCTGCCACCGACTGGCCGTTTCCGTCCAATCGGCTGCACCTACGAGGCCGAAGGTCTCCAGCACAGGTCGGAGCCCCACCCAGGACGCGTCCGTGGTCGCCCCTCCTTGGACGGTGCGCACACCACGCCGCCGACTCGGCCCGCCCAGCTCGGCCCGCCCAGGAGAGCCGGGAACGGCCGAGCCGTGACCGAGAGCAAAACGGTTTGTCTGAAAACCGAGCAGACGAGGGGGTCGGGGCTGGAACCAGGCTGGGCAATCGGCCTCGTGCCAACTTCAGACGCAGGCGGAGCTGGGGCTGTGCATGGACCGCGCCGGGGTCGAAGGCTCTGAGGGAGCTACGGGCCCTCGCGCCGTGTCATGGCCTCTAATGTGGCAGCTGGAAACCAGGCCCCGTGGCCTGTCGGGAGCGAGGACTTTTACTCCGGCTCCCGCTTTACGCCTGAGCAGAGGAAGTCCAGAGAATCCGCACGGAGGCCCAGAGCTCTCTCGCCTGTGACCTCCTCTGGTGTCCTTCTCCGAGGCATGCTCTCTCTCTCAGGCAGGCTTTCCCGAGCCCCCCTCCCCCCGTGACTTCCCAGAGCTGTGACTGATGTCACTCAGTTTGCATCCCGGCAACGCTGCCTTTGCCTCCCGGGTGCTAGTGCTTAAGGTTGGTTGACATGAAACCTATTAGATGATCGCCTTTTTTCTTTTTTAAAAATATTTATTTTTGAGGGAGGGGGACGGAAAGGGGCAGAGAGAGAGGGAGACACAGAATCCCAAACAGGCTCCAGGCTCCGAGCCGTCAGCACAGAGCCCGAGGCGGGGCTCGAACTCACAAACCGTGAGATCATGATCTGAACCGAAGTCAGAGGCTTAACTGACTGAGCCTCCCAGGTGCCCCAGACTGTTGCCTCCTTAAAGCATTTCCGAGGTAGCATGTTCCCAACCTCAGGGCCTTTGCACTTGCCGTGCCTTTGCCCGGAACCCTCATCCCCCAGAGAGTCTCACGGCTTGCTCTCTGACTTTGTTTTTCTGCTCAAATGTCTTCTCCTTAAACGGTCTTTTTTCAACCTCCTCATTTTAGTTACAGCCCACCACGCTGTCTTCCTTCGCCGCGGTCAGCCTGCTGGCAGCCACCGCTGCCTGGTGTTAGTTGTCTGTTGGGTCATCTCTCTCTCGTCCTCCGGAATGTCGGCTCCGCGCGGGCAGCAGAGGCATCGTTCCATTCTGTCCTGTGTTCCCAGAAGCTCCAGCGGTGCCTGGCACGGAACAGAAGCTACAAATACTTATTGAACAAATAAACGTCTCGTTATTCATTTCCTCAGTGGCACTTTCTGCCGCCGCAAAGAGAAGGGCTTCATCCGGTGATCAGGCTCTGGAAGGTGACTAACTTGTCCCCCAGCTCAGCCCCGAAGCCCGGCGTCTCCGGCAGCCGGGGTGGGCCGGCTCTCCGAGAGGTGTGGTTTCATGCGCCGGGTCGCGCGTGCCTGTCACAGCCGCGGCTAGCCCCGCCAGTGCCCTCGCTGAGCTCCAGGGGGTGCCCTGAGCACTCCGTGGTAGTCATTTCATTTGATGCTGCGGCAGTCCCCTTTGGCAGATGTGGAAACCGAGGCACGAAGTTAGGTTGCGGGGAGGGGCTTCGAACCCACGCACTTCAGCCCCAAAGTCCGGGCCGTTATCTCCACAGCCGGCCTCCCTCTTTCTTGAGCAGGCGGGGCAAGCTTTTCCGGCACCCACGATGCTCAAGCCTGAGCCCCCCGCCCCTGCTGGCCAGAGAGAGGACCCCCCTCCCCCAAACCAGCTGACCAAGGAAGGGCCTCCCGGCGGCTCGGTCCCCAAGTCCCTGCGGCCGCCGGGACTCCTGCTGTCCGTGAGCTCACGCCTGTTCCACTTGCGTCACCCTGGCACCCGGTACAGCGGGTAGAAAACATACGACTATATAAATAAATCACTAAATAAAGTGGGCAGAGGAACCGTAAGCGGCCCAGGCCGTAAATAGCCCTGCGACAGGGGGAACTCGGCCATAAGTGCCGGGGACGGAGTTCATGAGCTGAGGAGCTCGCCGACCCACCGGGGTGCGCCTCCCCAGGGGGACGGCAGCTGCGGGGGCTGGGAGCCCGCGGGTGGGACGGGACCAGGCCCCCTGAAACTCTCGTTCATCGAGCCCCTTTTCATGCCAGCCGGGGCCTGAGCCCTGCGAGGGTGCTGCCTGCTCGGAAAATAAAAGAGAGCCACCATCAGACACACAGACCAGTCCCTCTGCTCCTGTCTAAGCCCCCCTCCCCCACCCCGCCTCCGCCCCGCCCCCACCCCACGTTTGTATTTGGCATTTTTCGTGTTCAGACCCTCCAGCGCGCAGCCGCCAGGCAGAGATGGAGGTCTCGGCCACCGCGGGCGGGACTGTCACAAGCTGCGGCCGCTTTGGAAACCGGTCCGGCGGTTTCCTAAAACGTTCCACGCACTCCTCCCCAAGCGCAGAGATGTGGCAAGACTCTGAAACAGCCAGAGGCGGGGGAATGGGCCAGGGATCCGGCAGCAGGCGGCCGGGACACATGTGGCCTCTCCCCGCGGTGCCCTGCGTCGGAGGAGGGGCGACTGCCCGCGGCTGCCGCTCGCGACGCTGCGAGTCATGGACACGGGGGGTCGAGCAAGACGGGGGAGTGCGCGCGGCGTGGGCTTCGGCTCGGGCCGCGTTCGGACACCGGCGCTCCCTGCGAGTTAGGATCAGGGGTCCGGGGTGTGCGTGGGAAGGGGGGCGGGCCCCCGGGGGGCGTCTGGGGACCCGGGAAGGCGCTGGCCCTTTGTCGGGGCGCCGGCTCTATGGGCGCGTTTGCCGCGCGAGGCCGCGGTGAGCTGTCCCCGCCGGATTCAGGGACCTTCCTGTAAACGCTGTGCTTCGGTGAAGTTCCTTCTCAGTGAGAGAGCGTGAGAGAAACCGCATCGCGGGTGGCCCGCGGCCAGTGGCGCGTTTGGGGTGACGTCCTTTCTGCCCGATCTCAGGTGCAGAGCTCAGGGGCTCGGGGAAGACGGTCTTTGTGTCCGGGCGCAGCGCGGCCTCCGTTCCCCCAGAAGCCTGGCGAGCCGGAGACCCCGGAATGACGCCCGCGTCCCTGCTGTGCTCCGATGTCCCGGCGCCGGACAAGGACAACGGTCTGGCTGCCGGGAGCGGGCTTGCTGGCCCCGACGGTGGCCTCAAAGCCCCGGTCACGTCCTAGCTCCAAGCGACAGGTGGCTCCCCCTGCCTTGGCCGCGAGCGGCCGGCCCCAGAGTCCAGGACAAAGACATTTTTAGAAGAGTTACTGAAAAACATTCTGGCAGCTTCTCGGGCTCTGCTCGGGCCTGTAACTCACCTCACGGTCTAACCAGAAGGTATTTGCAGCCCGTAAAGTTGACACGAGGTATCTTATTACCAATGTTGTTCTTGGACCGAGATCCCATCTCGGAGACGCCGGAGACCAGGTATAGAATCCCCGGGCTCACGTGTCTTCCTCCAGCGAGTGTGCAGAGTGCATGGCAGGGGCGGTGCCTCGACGGTGAGGGGAGTCAGGGATTCCCTGGGGGGGCATACAAATTAGCTCGAGAAGACGCTTTGTGGGGTTTGTTGTGTTTTAAGTGTGGGGGAGCTACCTGGGCTTCTCAGCCTGGATTTGGGCTCAGAGCTGAAGGATGAATACAGTTTCCGGGTGAGGAAGGAAAGACAGGGCATCCCCAGCAGCAAGAATGGCGTGTGCAAAGGTCCCGTGGCAGGCGCGAGCGGGAAAGAAGGCCAGGGCGGCCAGGGCGCAGAGAGTGGGGACCGCTGGGTGGTGGCGGGACCTCACAGGGCCTTGCAGCACGTCCGAGAGTTTGGCTTCATCCCAAAGCCAACGGGAAGCTATCGGAAGATGCACAGGGAAGGCAGCGCCGAGGCAGGTCGGTGACGGCGGAGAGACCGCGCCGTCGGAACTGCCGTGACCTGCGAAGCTGCCCTGGCCTGGAGGCAGGAGGGGTGCGCGGGCCGCGGCCCGTCTCTCAGGAGCCTCGTGATCCAGATGAAGAAAGGACAGGGAGCCATGCGAGGGGGGCACACGACGAGGCAAACAATTAACCCGAACAGCACTGCCTGCTAGAAGTAAAATGTGAGCCGCGGGGCAAAGCGTGCCCGTTGTAAAGTTTTGAGTAGCTGCTTTATAAAGAAGCAAAAAGAGGGGCGCCTGGGGGGCTCAGTCGGTGAAGCGTCCAACTTCAGCTCAGGTCAAGATCTCACGGCTCGTGGGTTCAAGCCCCGCGTCGGGCTCTGTGCTGACAGCTCAGAGCCTGGAGCCTGCTTCGGATTCTTTCTCTCTCTCTCTCTCTCTCCCTCTCAAAAAAAAGCAAACATTAAAAAAAAATAATAAAAGAAACAAAAAGGAAAAAGAAACAGGTGAAATTAACTGCAATAAATATTTTATTGAGCCCAACTTATCTAACACATTTTCATCTCAATGCATAATCGATGCAGAACGTTATTAAGATTTCGCGGCTTTCCCCACGTCGCGTCTTTGGCAGCCGGTGTGTGTTTCACGCTCGCGGCTTGTCCCCGTTCGGACCGGCCGTGGTCGGGGCCTCTGGGCAACGGGTCGTGAATGGCGAAGACGCAGCTGGGAGAGATAAACCCCGGCTTCAGGGCGGGGGTGGGAAGCCCTCCGGGAAAGGGGCCCCGAGCGCCTCAGATGAACGGAAACGTCTCCTCTTTTGCCCGCGGGCCGTGGGTCCGGAGGGGTCTGCGTGCATGTGTCCCGAATGTCTGAGAGGTGTCGTCCCCGTCTGCAGGGACACGGGAGACACGTGGGTCTGGCAGCCGCGCTGGGAAGGGAAGAGGGCATTTAAGGGGAGAAAAGCCGGGAGATAAAATCGGGCCACGCCCGGATGCGCCTCGAGGCCGCGGGGAGACGTCGCTGCCCTGCACGACAGATAGAGAGAATCATAATCCACGTTGTCGGCACGGAGCCTGACTCGGGGCTCGAGCTCACGACCGTGAGATCGTGACCCGAGCTGAGATCAAGAGTCGGACGCTTAACCGACTGAGCTCCCCCCAGGCGCCCCTTCCTTATGATTTTCTCAATAACATTTTATTTTCTCTCGCTTACTTTAAGAATACAGTACATAACACACAGGACGTCCGAAATATGTATTCGCCAACCGTTTACGTTATCGGCGAGGCTTTCGGTCAACAGCAGGCTAGTGGGAGTTAAGTTTCAGGGAGTCCAAAGTTATATACAGATTTTCGACTGCGTGGCGGTCAGCGCCCCGACGCCCGTATTTGTCTTCCGATGTCTGGTTGGTTTCACTTGACGTAACGTCTCTAGGTGTATCCATGTTGTTGCAAATGCAGAGTCCCTTCTTTCTCGCGCCTGACTAATGTTCCCTCGGGAATATTCATCGCATATGTATCCGTTCATCTGTCAGGGGACATTTCGATCGTCTCCGTATCTTGGCTATTGTGGATGACGCTGCGGGGAATGTGAGAGGGAATGTATCTCTTTGAGACAGGGATCTCACTGCCTTTGGATACATACCCAGAAATGCAATTGCTGGATCCTGGGGTGCCTCTGGCTTTCGTTTTTTTTGAGGAACCTCCACGCAATTTACATTCCCACCATCGGGGCAACGAGGCTTCCCTTTTCTCCGCATCCTTGCCAACACCTGCTGTTTCTGAGAGCCACCCTGACAAGTGTGAGGTGACATCTCATCGTGGCCTCGATTTGCATTTCCCTGAAGACGAGTGATTCGCACGTGCCTGTTGGCCATCTGTGCGTCTTCTTTGGAAAAATATCTGTTCACGGTTTCTGCCTCTTTTTAACGTAGCCGGTTGCTGTTTTTTATATCGAGTTGTATGAGCTCCTTAGAGGCTTTGAATATCAGCCCTTTGTTGGAGAGTCTGGCGACAGTTTGTCTCGTTCTGTAAGTTGCCTTTTCATGGTGTTGGCTGTTCACTTTGTGAGGCGGGAGCTTTGGGGTTCACGGGTCAGATGAATTAACACGGTGAAAATGTCCCTACCCCCGAAACCGATCTATAGATTCAGTGCCACCCCTGTCAAGATTCTAACTGCATTTTCACAGGAAAAGGAAAACAATTCTAAAATTCACACGGAAGCCACGAAAGACTCTGAAGAGCCGAAGCAGTCTCAGGAAAGAAGAGGACGTCTGTGGGCACCGCGTCTTCTGATTTCCTATTATATTATAAAGCTGTAATATCATCAAAACAGCATGTACGGGCCTGAAAACAGACACACGGATCACCAGAACAGAAAGAGAGAGCCCAGAAATAAACCCCACACTTCTGTGGTCGGTTAGTCTCCGACAAGGGTGCCGGGAACACACATGGGGAGAGGTCAGCCCTTTAGCAGACAGGCGTCAGGACGGCCGGATACCCACGTACCCAAGAACAGAACTGGGTCCTTACCTTATACCGTACACAAAAATCAGCTCCAGAGGGGTTAAAGACGTACACATAAGACATGGAACCATAAACCCCCCGAGACAAGGATTTAAGTGCAAGACATTTCTGGGGAGGTGACACCGGGAAGCAGCCACGGGGCAGGGGAGCCTTGGGAGATGGGGGACGGGGTGCCCCTGTGGGCAGGGGGGGGGGGGGCACGAGCATGTAGCAGCCATAGCTACGTGTCCCCTCTGCGTTCCCTTCTGTCCCCGTTGGACGACGGGGAGGCACAAGGGTCCGAGGTAGGCAGGAGCCGGCCTGAGCCTCTGCGTTTTCGAGGTCCTCTGGCCACCACGCTCGGCCCTCCCATGAACCCCGCGGCCCCTGCAGGGCGGGTGCCACCCCCGACGTGTCTGGGCCTGTCCTTCCTCCTTCTGTCTGTGCAGTGCGCCTGGAGCTCGGCGCCGGGGCCGCTCCCTGAGTCCACGTCACGGCGACTGCTGCTGATAATTCCAGAGCCAACCGCGCACCTGCTGTCCCGCCCTGGCCTCGCTGGGTTTGCAGCCCTGGTTCCTCTCCTCTGCCAGGATGGAGCTTAGGAGACCGGGGCCGCCTGCGGACACCCTGGGCCCTCCCGCTCTGGGGTCGGCTGGGTCCCCCAAGGGGCCTCCCCCGAGGGGCCCCCGCCCGTCCGGGTCGCCGGCACCCTGCAGACGGGGCGCTGCCCACCCCGGCTCCCCCTCGGAGCGGGGCCCCCAGCAGGGCCCGTCGCTGGCGTAGCCCAGCAGAAGGGTTTATTTGCCTCCTCTCCTCTGGATCGGGGAGGGCAGAGCCCGTGCCCCGGCCGCGCGGCCCGGGGGGCCCTCCCTGCCTCTTGGGAGGCGCTCGGCCTGGGTGCTCACGCGGTTGGTCGGGGCCGCCGCCTTCCGAGAGGGCCAAGTCCTCGTTGCCAGGGTCCGGCCTCTGTGAACCACAGCTCGGCGGAGATGATTTCCCACAGAAAACCGAATGGATTTAAATGAGATGGCGTCACGTGAGGAAAAAGCTGTCTCCTTCCGGCTCCTTTCACCCAGCGGGTCCTTACAGGACTCAGCCTGGCGCTGACGTGTCTTTAATGCCTCGCCAGGACGTCCTAATTTCCTTTCCCTCCCTCCTTCCTTCCTTCCTTCCCTCCTTCCTTCCTTCTTTCCTTCCTTCCTTCCTTCCTTCTCTCCTTCCTTCCTTCCTCTTTTTTCTTTACTTTTCTTTCTTTCTTTCCTTCTTCCTTTTTCTTTCTTTCTTTCCTTTTTTCTTTCTTTCCTTCCTTCTTCCTTCCTTTCTTTCTTTCTTTCTTTTTTTCTTTCTTTCTTTCTTTCTTATTTCTTTTTTTCTTTCTCTGTCTCTCCCCCTCTTTCTCTCTCTCTTTCTTTCTTCCTCTCTCTCTCTCTCTTTCTTTCCTTTCCTTCCTTCCTTCATTTCTTTCTTTCTTTTTTAACAACAAAGATTAGGCCTCAGCCTACAAATCTTGCCCAGTTCATCCTTCTAGTTAGAATTTAACAAACCTTGTTTGGTTTTCAGTAAATTTACTGTTCCAGTTGTTTGTGCATGATGTGGGCTCCTGGTTTTCCATTCAGGGGAGGGATACGAAATTTTCTTTGAAAATTAATTTATTGTAGATTTTTTTTTTTCTTACAGCAAGCCCTAAATGTATGTCGTAAGTAATAGTGCGGGTTGGGTTTGGCAAACCGTGGCCCTGGGCCACATCCGGTCTGCAGCCTGTTTTGGTCACTAAAGTTTTATCGGCATTTAGCCACACCTGTCATGTACACGTGCTCTTATCCCGACTGCTGAAAGCCTACACCGCAGAACGGGGTGGCAGCGATAGAGACCATCCAGGCCCACGAAGCTTGAGATACGGCCTCCGGCCCTTTACACAAGAAGTTTCCTGACCCTGACAGAGGTGGCACCCACGTCGCAAACACACAGATATCACCTAAGAAGTGAATGATTAACATTCGGAAAACATTAGAGAAACTAAACATGAGTTCCACTGGCGGGGCCTTCAGTAGTCTTAGAAAATTACCAACCTCCCAGGTGCGTGTCTAACTGTTGACTTTATCACCCTGAGATACTGCTGGAATGACCTCGCGAGCTGGAATCTGACATTCCGGGGGGACTGTGGTTGGATGAATTGGCGGATATTGGAGACAAGGGTGTAAGTGTCCAGTTTCTCTCTCTTTTCCTCCTTGGTCAGACTTTATTTCCTTTTCCATCTTAGGGCTCCAGATCTATGCCTCGTTTCCCATTTGGTTCTCCGGTAGCATTGGGCGATCTTCCCTTTCCAACTAATTATTTTCTTACAGTGTCTGCCTCCAATTCGGCAAGCACTTAGTGAGCTGAATGCTGAAATGGAGATACAAAAATGAAGGACACCACCTGTCCTCTTGGGCAACTCACATTTTATGGGACTCGTCACCACAACTACTCACCACCACTGCCACCACTGTCATTACCGCCACCACCATCGCCACCATCACCATCATCGCCACCATCACCACCATCACCACCACCATCACCATCACCACCATCACCACCATCATCATCACCACCATCATCACCACCACCATCATCACCATCACCACTATCACCACCACCATCACCACTATCACCACCACCATCACCATCACCACCATCACCACCACCATCACCACCATCACCATCACCACCATCATCACCACCACCATCATCACCATCACCATCACCATCATCACCATCACTATCACCACCATCGCCACCACCACCATTATCCTCACCACCATCATCATCACCACCATCACCATCACCACCATCATCACCATCACCACCATCGCCACCATCACCACCATCACCACCATCACCACCATCACCACCATCACCATCATCACCATCACCGTCACCAACATCATCACCATCACCACCATCGTCACCACCATCATCACCATCACCATCATCACTATCATCACCATCACCGTCACCACCATCACCACCATCACCATCATCACCATCACCGTCACCACCATCACCACCATCACCATCATCACCATCACCGTCACCAACATCATCACCATCACCACCATCGTCACCACCATCATCACCATCATCACCATCACCATCATCACCGCCACCACCCTCTACTTGCACCACTACCGCTATCACACAAATGAGACAACTTTAAATTGCCCGCGTGCTTGAAAACAGCCCGCGGGTGCCACAAATGGTCTTAGAGACACAGTATCTGAAGAATGTTAGGGAACCCCCATCTCGCTAACAGCACCAACCCCCTTGTGCAACGTCCACAGGCTGAAAACAGATAAGTCCAGGTCGCTCCCTGCCAGGAAGATCTTTCTAGGGCCTTGCCCGAGTTCCCCTGGAAAGTGCTTGCGGCCGAGGAAGTTGTGTATTATATTTGAGTGGTTCGTAAGTACGTTCTCAAAAACTCTGTCTCCTCGTTTATTTATTTGCTTACTCTACTTTAGTCACTTAGAGAAGACCTGAAGTTCAGTGAGTGAGTGTCCAGCAGCCACCAAGAATAGAAAACGGGTGAGTTGTACTCAGAAAAGCATGACCAAGGCTCGGAGGGCTCTTGTCACCGAGATGCCAAGACAAACATGCTCACGGCCATCACCGTGGAAGTGGTGGCTTGTGGTTCAATGCCAAAGGGGGAAAAGGGAAAAAAAATCAAGAGGACAACATAGAGACGATTTCCCTCGTGAAAACCATGCAGAGCACGCCCGTGGCCTTGGGCGGAGGACCTACGAAGTCCATTACGGCCCTTTGGGTAGTGTCTGCAGGAACCGAGGTTGACAGAGATCTGCAAATACAATGCCTCTGTCTCGAAAACAGAAGCCCTTGGCTTGAGCCAACCATATGGGCAAAGATATATCCGGGCGAGAGGTATAAAGCAGGGAATGAAGAACGACGGACACACCAAGCCTGGGGAAGGGTTGGGGGCAAGGAGGCAGAGGCTGGAGCAGGATCAAACTTTGGATGTCAGCGGGAGATGTCATGGTTTTTGTCCAACATGGCAGCCTGTGACCCGCGTGGCTAGTAGCCCTGGAAATGCGGGCGGCTTGACTGAGAAACCGAAGTTTTAGTTCAATTTAATTTGAATCAATTTAAATTAAAAAACCGATATGTGATTCTGTTTTTAGAAAGCTTGAAACATGTTTGGAATAAACTCTGTTTGGTGAATGTAGCTTCTCCTCTGTGTATTTTATGACATTTACAATTTTTTTTACAAATTATAAACTTTACAAAATTTACACATTTCCAGTAGAAATATAAAACACCCAAATTGACTTGCGTGTAAGCACAAAATGCACAATGGACTTTGAAGACTTAGTGCCACACACACACAAGACTGTAAAATATCTCTTTAATAGCTTTTTATTTTGATCGTGTGTGGGAATAATATTTTAGATGTCAGGGTTAAATAATATATTATTAAAATTAATCTGACCAGCTTCTTTTTACCGTTTAAATTTTTTTTTAATGTTTATCTAATTTTGAGAGAGAGAGAGAAGAGTGAGCGAGAGAGAGACGGAGCATGAGCGGGGGAAGGGCAGAGAGAGAAGGAGACACAGAATCCGAAGGAGGCTCCAGGCTCAGAGCTGTCAGCACAGAGCCCGACGCGGGGCTCGAACTCACAGACTGTGAGATCATGACCAGAGCTGAAGTCGGACGCGTAACCCACTGAGCCATCCAGGCGTCCCTTCTTTTTACCCTTTTAATGTGCTGAGTAGCAAACATGAAATTTCCCACGCGGCTCACCTTGGATTTCCCCCGGAAGGCGCTTCCACAGTCGGTCAGAAGCCAGCAGACACTGCAGGGCCCCCAGAGCGGCCGTGGACTCGAGTCGGTGTCTCTTGATGGCCTCTGTCCCCTGCCGACTCCCCAGCCACGCCTCAGGGGTAAATGTTTGCCAAGAAGCTGTTGTCCACCTCGGGAGGAAGTATGGTGTGATTAGAAAAACGAATCACGGGTTAGAAATTTTACAGCTCCCAATATCATCACTGACTCTGGAACATTCCACAGCCTCAATTTAAGCAGTTTGCCGGGAGTTTCGACTTTTGGATCACCAACTCGGATTGGCCCGGGTCTGACGTCTCAAGACCCCACAGGTTCTGTGACACAGAGAGATTTTGAAATAAATCTAAAATTATTTCAAATTGAGGGGCGCCTGGGGGGCTCGGTCAGTTGAGCGTCCAACTTTGGCTCAGGTCATGAGCTCACGGTTCATGAGTTCGAGCCCCACGTTAGGCTCTGTGCTGACAGGGTGGAGCCTGTTTGGGATTCTCTCTCTCTCCTCTCTCTCTGCCCCTCTCCCACTCATGCTTTCTCTCTCTCTCTCAAAATACATAAATAAACTTAAGGCAAATGAAAAATAAAATAAAAATTATTTCGAGTTTAAAATTTCACCAAAAAAATATATACCAAGTCTTGGACACGAAACCACCCAGAGGATCCCTCATTTTAGGGCCCCCAAATAGCACTTAGTACTTTCTAAAGGAGTCATACCCTAGCTTCGATTCTCCAGGGTGGTAGCTACTGGCCTCAGGTAGCTGTTAGGCCCTAGAAACAGGCTTCACCCACACTGAGATGTGCCCTAAGTTTAAAATACACACCAGCGGCACCCGGGGGGGCTCAGTCGGTTCAGCGTCTGGCCTTGGCTGAGGTCTCGATGTCACAATTCATGAGTTTGGGCCCACGTCGGGCTCTGTGCTGACAGCTCGGAGCCTGGAGCCTCCTTCAGATTCTGTCTGGAGGACAGAATCTCTCTCTCTCTCTCTCTGCCCCTCACCTGCTCGTGCTGTCTCTCTCGGTCTCCCAAGAATGAATAAAGGTCGAAAAAAAGTTTAAAAATTTAAATACACACCAGCTTTCAAAGGCGTGGCATGAAAATATACTGTAAAGTATCTAATTAATAAGATATATATTGATTCCATGTTGAAATGACATTTTAGATATATTGTATTACATAAGATACATTATTGCAATTAATTTCATCATTTGTTTTTAGCCTCGTTAACGCGCTACCAGAAAATTTCAAATACACAAGTGGCTCACGTTTGTGGCCGGTGGCCTGTTTCTGTCGGATGGGGCTGCCGCCTTTCTCAGCGGATCAGACGAAGCTTCCCCCCTGACGGACACAGAGGAGCCCTTGCTTGGATCCACCCAGGGTGACCGCGGACAGGCCCCCTGCCCTGCATGAGACTCACTGGTCTCATCTGGAGAATGGGTATTATGACAGTGGCCGTGGCAGGAGGCCGTTCCCGGGATGAAACGCGGTACTCCGTGTCAAATGCTTAGTGCATGAACACGGCGGCATTTCTCACCCGCTCCTGAGTCACTCCTTTTCCCGTCCCTCGGGGCTTCGCCCCCCATCCCTCCTCTGGCCTGCTGCCCTCTTTCTTCACGAACCTTCCTTCTTCTGAGACGCTTGGCTCTCCCCAGCCCTTAACGGAAACACGCCTCTATTCGTATCTGCTTCACGACTTCCTGTCCCGTTTCTCTCCTTCTTTTCACAGCGCGTGAGTGAGTCGAGCGAGCTATGTGTTGCATCTCTACCTCTTTGTGCTTTTTTATTAAAAAAAAAAAAAAGACTTTTCTTCGGGAGAGGAGTTTCAGGGTCACAGGGGGGTGAGGGTACCGAGATTGCCCCCGTACCCCGGGCCCCTGCACGGACACAGCCGCCTGCCACCAACGGCCCTCTGGACGGTGCATCAGTTACACCCGAGGAGACTCGGCGGCGACACCCTCGCCCCCGCGCCTGGCTTGCCTTCTGGTTCCCCCTGGCACTGAGTGTTCTGCGGGGCTGGACAGGTGCACGGCCAGTAGCCATCATCACGGTCTGGAGGGAGTGTTTTCACCGCCCTGAAAGTCCCCTGGGCCCACCCCGTACGTCCCCCCGCTTCAGCCCTCACCCCCTGGCAACCGCCCGTCTCGGTACTGTCTCCAAAGTCCTGCCCTTTCTAGAACGTCCCACGTAGTTGGAACCATACAGCGTGTAGCTGTCCACCTCGGCCTTTTTCACCTGACAAGATGCGTTCAAGGTTCCGCCGTGTCTTTCCACGCAGGGCTTGCCGGCTCGTTTCTTTTTAGCCCAGAATAATGTCCCGTTGTCCGGGGGTAGCTCAGCGTACGTATCCGTCCCCTGCGGAAGGGCGTCTCAGTTCTTCCAAGCGCGGGCAGTTGTGAACACGGCTGCCGTGGACATCGGTGCGCAGGTTTTCGTGTGGACCTAAGTCTTCGGCTCCTCCGGGTAAACGCCAGTGAGCGTGATCGCCGATCTTAGGGTCGGTCCTCCACGCGTGACCCATCTTCCCCCCCGTCGGGCTCCCTGGTGAGCCCAGCTGCCGCCAACGCCCTTCTTAAAACTTCACCAGCGACTCCCGTCCCGGCGTGCCTCCTACCCAGGCTTTGACCTTCTCGACCCTTGAAAAGAAAAACAAAACACAAACAAACTCAGGAATGTTCTTTTTTATTAAGGTGCTTTTTTGGGACTGCAGTCCAGCTCGCCCTCAAATGGTATCCGAGACTCGGTCTGCCTGGAGACGGGCGGGGGGCTCACCTCTCCCCGTTCACAGGGCTGTTCTTAGCTGGATGGAGCCCCCCTCCCGTCGGTCCCAGGGCGAGAGGTGCCCTGGGGGGGGGGCGGGCAGAACCGCCCTGCCGGCGCCCCTGCGACCCCGGTCCCTGGGGGGCATAGTCAGGGTCTGCACTCTGCCCTCCTCTGTGCCGCACGTGCTAGGCTGTAAACAGCCCTCCAGGACCCAAATAAAAAGGTCTTTATGGACAGAACAAACACAAGCAAATGCCAGAATCCAATTTAAATGAATAAACAAACCCAATTCCGGAGACTGCAGGCCACAAGATTTCGGGGACACGAGCCAAGCAAGTTGGTTTCTCGGAAATGCGAGGGAGGAGGAGAGATCCCAGCCCCCCGCCTGCGAACCCCCGCCCTTCTGACCGTGAGGGTCTGGCCCCTCGAAGGGGAGGCGCTCACCGCCGGCGTTCCCCCCCCCCCCCCCGACGGCTAGCTGTCAGGTTTCCGATCAGAAATAAAGGGGGGGTGGGGCTCCTCCGCGCTCCGGGGAAAGGGGCCCTGGGCCTCCTGGGGCCTGCGCTGGGGCCAGGGGCCCGGAACGGCAGGCCGGACCCATCCGGCGCTCCGTGCGCCCTGTCCCAGTGCTGGCTCGTGTGTCCCCCACTGGCACGGGGACGCGGCCGCTCCCCGGCTCGGCCTCTGTCACCCCAGCCCTGGACAGTCCCTCCCAGCTCAGATGACCTTTCCTTTCCTCCCTGGCCCTGTGCTGCGCACGATGCCTGCTCGAAGCCTCTGCCCCGCTGTGGCTTCGGAGACCACAGCTCCCTTCTCTCTGCTCGCTCCAGCTTCTGTCTCCTCCAGACCCTGGCCCCATGGCCCCAGCGCTCCCCCCGTGCGTCCCGACTTCTGTCCGCTCCTGCCGGGCTGGCCGTCTCTCTGTCCCTGAGCATCTGAGCGCGGGGCGGGTTTCACACTTGACCGTCTGACAGGCGGCGACCCCTTCTTCTGGGGGCTTCTCAGACCTTCCCTCGGGCGGGAGCAGGAGGTGGCCGCACTGTGGTCGGACAGACGGGCGTGAAGTCTCTTCCCAGCGTATCCTTCCGTCTGCTCCGTCGGCTCCGTCGGCACGGAAGCCCCTCCTCGCGCCGGGCCCTGGGCAGGGGAGCGCGAGAGAGTGAACCAACCCGCCCTGCAGGAGCGAGAAAACCACCCTGAGCTTCTAGGACAGGGAGGGGGACGGGAGGGGCGCCGGGGGGCGAGGGTGGGCAGGCAGGGAAGGCCACCGGGAGCAGGGCTGAGTGTTGGGGGGCCGGGTCAGAGAGAAAGGCCAGCACTGTCGCCCCCTGTCTTCTAGCACTTGCGGGGGGCACCCTCCTAGCGTGAGTGCCGGGCCCGGACCCGGAGCACAGCCGCGCCCCCCCCACACCCCCCAGCACCATGTGCTGTTATTTCGGGGAAACGGGGCGTCTTTGCCGCTCTGCTCCACCTGCTACACCTCTGGTTTCGACCTAGAGTCCGGCCTTTCGGGGGCGCCCTGAGCTGTGGCCGCCAGCACGAGGAGGGGCCAAAATACAAACATCTGCGCCTCTGCCCCAGACGCCCCGGCCGCCCACGCCGTGCTCTCGTGCGAGGGGCTTGGGGCAAACCCGACGGGCAAGGCCCTGAGCCTCGGGGGCCCCCGGGGGGCTGGGGGGGGCTCCCTGAAACCCTCAGACTCGTTTTCAAACATCGGGGGATGGGTTAAAATCCAAAGGCAGTTTTTCCAAGTTACGCTTTTCCCCCTCGGGTTAACTGTGCTTGTAGCTGCTCTGTGGAAATTTAGCCTTCACGTGGGCGCGCGCGCGTGTGTGTGTGTGTGGGTGTGTGTGCGGGCAGGTGTGTGCGTGTGTGTGCTTGGGTGTGTGCAGGTTTGTGTGCAGGTGTGTGTGTGTGTGTGGGTGTGTGTGGGTGTGTGTGGGTGTGTGTGCGGGCAGGTGTGTGCGGGTGTGTGTGCAGGTGTGTGTGGGTGTGTGCGGGTGTGCGCGGGTGTGTGTGTGGGCAGGTGTGTGCGGGTGTGTACGGGTGTGTGGGTGGGTGTGTGTGGGTGTGTGCGGGTGTGTGCGGGTGTGTGTGTGTGCAGGTGTGTGCGGGGGTGTGTGCAGGTGTGTGCGGGTGTGCTCGGGTGTGTGTGTGGGCAGGTGTGTGCGGGTGTGTACGGGCACGCGCGCACACACACTTATTACAGGGGAAGGGGACGCATAATAGAAACTTGGGAACCGAGCACCGAGAATTGCGATGCATTCACCTCACTTTCCATGACCCGATAGCACTCAACCAGGAGAAGCTGGAAACAATTTTATTTATTTATTGTTTTAGAGAGAGAAAGAGAGAGAACCGGCAGGAGGAGGGGCAGAGGGAGAGAGAGAGAATCCCAAGCAGGCTCCATGCCCAGCACAGAGCCTGACTCGGGGCTCGATCTCACGACCCCGAGATCACGACCTGAGCCAGAATCAAGAGTCTGACGCTTGAGCCGCTGAGGCACCCAGGCGCCCCTGGAAATAATTTTTAAAGCGGACGCTGTGTCATTCCGTACTACAGAGGAGGCGTGTGGCTGGAGTTGTGTCTCCCGCCCCCAGATTCATCCGTCGGCGTTCTAGGCTCAGAACTTCCGAATGTGACCTGATTCGGAAACTGGGTCTTTACAGGTGGAACCAGTTAAGAGCAGGGTGGGCCGGCTTGAACAGGACTGGTGTCCTTCTCAAAGGGGGAATTTGGACACACACGCAGGGAGAACCCCAAGTGAAGACTCAGTCTGTACCTCTAGGAGCTACGGGACCTCCAGAGGCTGGCGGTAGGGCCTGGGACAGTGCCCGCCCAATACCTGGATCTTGGGCTCCAGCCTCCAGAGCGAGGAGACAAGACGTTTCTTTTTATTTATTTTTTTAATTTTTTAATGTTTATTTATTTTTGAGAGACAGAAACAGAGCGTGAGCAGAGAAGGAGCAGAGAGAAAGGGAGACACAGAATCCGAAGCAGGCTCCAGGCTCCGAGCCGTCAGAACAGAGCCCGACGCAGGGCTCGAACTCACAGACCATGAGATCATGACCTGAGCCCAAGTCGGGCGCTCAACCGACTGAGCCACCCGGGCCCCCCTCCTTTTTTATTAATTATTCATTGGGCCAAGGTAAGCTACTAGGAACAAAGCTGCATTTCTTCAGCACACACTAGAACCGTGTCGTTCCTTCCTTCTTCTTTCCAGGAAGGAAGGAACTTTCCGGACCCCTGTGTACTTAACCCACATCTGCCTCGTTGTTTCTTTCTCCTTCAGGTTAAAACAAAGTAACACCTCCGCCCAGGCTCCCACCCCGTGAAATGGGGAACAGTGTGCTGTGATGGGCAAGGATGAGGTTCGGAGGGCCCACCGCGTGGCGGCACAGTCTCTGCTCCACTCTTTGTTACCCTGGAGACCTCACAGAGGTTACTACGCTCCCCAAATCCTCAGTGTCCCCAGCGGTAAAATGGGAACATTACCACCTCATGAGACCTGAATAAGGTCATACACAAAATACGTAACCTGGGCAAATTTCATCCCAAAGGGCTGGGTTGACTCATTCACTTGGTAAACACGGTCAAGAGCTTTCTACCTGTCATGGAATGTTCTAGGTGTTGCAGTGCAAACTAAATCCGAATGTTCCATGTCCACGGGGTGTGTCAGCACCATAAATAAACAGGACGAGATCACAGCTCTAGGAATGACCGAGGACTGGAGTTTTTAGCTGTCAGTTAGAGAAACCCAACTCGTATTGATGAAAACAGAAAAGGAAATTCATTGGCTCATTTCCCTGCAAAATCTAAAGTCAGATGGCCTCAGGCACGGCAGACACAGGGACCCAAACAATGCTACCAGGAATCAAGCCCTCTCTACCTCTTGGTTCTCTCTTCCCCTGTGTTGTCCTTCTTAGAGGGGTGACGAAGTGGCCGCCAAAAGCTGCCGGCTCACACTGTGCCCCGTCTAGGGCTCAGCAGTAAAATCCTTTGTCCCCAAATGCCAACCGTACCCCTTGGGCGTGTTCTCATTGGCCTGGTTTGACTCACGTCCCTGTCTAGCGACTCCATTACGTGGCTCTGGGTCGCAAATACACCGAATGGCCAGGCGTGACTCAAGCCAGAAGGATTCAATCCGAAAGAGAAGTGGTCTCTTCTTATTTTCCAAAGGAAAATCCGGAACAGGGAATCAATGCTGAGCAGGCAGAATCCACAGAAGTCTCTTATAGAACAGAGGAGAGAACCAGGGCTCTCCCTCAGAGAGGGGTAAAGGTGCCAGAGGAAGCTTCCAGAAAGGAGAAATGGTTTGTGCGAGATACTTAAGCGTGTTCCCCCAGAGGGGAAGTCATTCTGTGAATCTAGGATGGGGTTAATCTAACAACGACCCTGAGCTCCCTGCTTGCAGGTGAGAGAAGAGACTGACCTCCGTGGTTTTCTGGGTTGTATATATCAGTTCTAGGATTTCCATCTGGTTCTTTTTATCTAGTTTCTATTTCTCTGCTGAGATTTCCTATCGTTTTATTCATTGCAAGCATATTTTCCTTTACACTGTTGAACGCGATAGCAATAGTCGCCATAAAACCCTCATGCGATCGCCCCCAAATCTGGGTCACCTCAAGGCGGTCTCCCCAGCTTGTCATTTCTCCCGAGAGTAAGCCACACGTCTCTGGTTCTTCGTATATCAGTATAATTTTGGGTTGCATCCTGGGCATTGGTGAAAGTTCTATGTGAGCACTTTGGACTCTGTTGTATTTCTCCAAAGATTCTTCTTGTTGGTGTTAAACAGGAAGTTACATTGATTGGGCCAAACTTTCACACCGTGACTCTTGGGGTTTTTAGGTAGGCGGAGGCTATAGGGGCTGGTGCTGAAAGCGCTAATGCCGTCACCATCTTCTTTCCCTGCACGCTCAGAGGAGGAGCTCTCTCTCGGGGTCTGGGCACACTTACCCTGGCATGCTCCGATGCCGAGGAACCATAGCCACAGTGACTGAGCTTTGGGTTTTCTGAAGCTGCCTCCACTGCTGTGGTTTCATTTTATTTTATTTTTTAAATTTATTTATTTTTGAGAGAGAGAGAGACAGAGAGAGCAGGGGAGGGGCAGAGAGAGAGAGGAACAGAGAGAGAGAGAGATCCCCAAGCAGGCTCTGTACTGACAGATGTGGGGGTTGAACTCACAAACTGAGATCATGACCTGAGCCAAAACCAAGAGCCAGACGCTTAGCCGACGGAGCCACCCAGGCGCCCCTGATTTTAATTTGTAGCATCCCGTAAGGCAACAATTTGGCCTTAGCTCTCATCAGCCTCTGTGCTCTGGAGCAGTGGGGAGATGCTTTGAAAAATCTAAGGAAAATGGAGCGCACCTCGCTATAACCACTTGAAGAGTATTCGGGCAGCATCTAGCAAAATTTACACTGGGCTCGACCCGCAGACCGGCTCCGAAACACGTTCCCGAGAGCAGCTGCCCGGGACTGGCGAGTCGCGTGCGAAAACCCTCCCCCCAATGTGATGGTGTCAGGAGGCGGGGCCTTCGACGGGGAGAAACTGGTGCAGCCACTATTACAGAAAGCAGTAACGGGGTTTTCAGAAGACGAGAACGGGACTTACCCTACGGTCTGGCAATCCCACTCGGGGGTCATTGGAAGGAAATGGAATCGCCATCTCGTAGAGATCCCTGCAACCTCCTATTCATTGCTGCGTTGTTCGCAGCATAACTATTATTCACCAAGACGCGGAAACAACCTAAGTCCCTCTCATTGGGTGAGCGGATACAAAAGGTGTCATACCCCTACACGTGGTGAAATATTATTCAGCGTGAAAAAAGAAGGAATTGCTGCTTTTTGTGACAACCTGGATGGATTGGGGGCTTTCTGCCAGGTGAAAGAAGACAGAAAAAGACGAATTCTGTCTGTTCTCACTTCTATGTGGAATCTAAAAAAAAGCCAAACGCCCAGAAACAGAGAGTAGAGGGGTGGCTACCAGGGGCTGGGGGTGGGGGACACGGGAGTTGGTCCAAGGGCACAAAATTCTGGTCACAAGATGAGCGAGTCCTGAGATCTGATGTACAGCGTCGCGACCATAGCTCGCAATAACGTGTTACGCGCTTGAGAGTGGATGAGAAAATAAATCTGGAATGTTCTCCCCCTCCGAAATGGTAATTAAATGAGTGATGGGGGCGTCCACCACCCTTGGTGTCTTTCGAATCATTTCGAAATATAAATGTGTATCCATCATCATGTCAAACACCTTAAACTCACACAATGCCCTATGTTGACGTCTCTCGATAAAGCTGGGAGAAAAGGGGCCGGCAGGGTCCCTCCGCCCTTCTGCCCTGGCCCCTGGATCTTGAACTTCCCGGCCTCCAGAACCCGAGAAACCCGTGTTTGTCGTGTACGCCCCCAAATCTATGGTATTTTGTTGTACAAGCCCAAACTAGGACCGCGGTGCTTGTCAAACTTTTCAGACTACGACCTACAGTTAGGAGCACTGTGTCCATCTGGACGGCACACACCACCCGCACACACATGCCACCCATACAGACCCCCCACACACACACACGCACTTACACACTCACACGTTTATATACACACACACGCACATACACGCTCCCGTACACACCTTTTCTGACACCAAAGTTTCGTGAAATAGTACTTAGCCGCACTGTTCGTGATGCCCTCTGCTACCTTCTATTCTCTCTCTTTATTTAAACGCTGACCATGGCTCCCTAAAGGGATTTCAATGCTCTAATGGGTCCCCACCTCGTTTTGAAAATACTGCCCTAGAGAGACAAGGAGACACGGACGAGAGTGTTTCTAACAGCATTGCTCGCGGCGGGAAAACAGATAAAGCGCCACGGAACCAGGAAGCAAACCCAGCGCCCGTGAAGAAGATCGCGGGTGAGTACATACAGTGAGTTTCCCTAAAGGGAGGTTATACATCGTGGACACGAGCGAACTGGCAGAGTGTGTATCAATTTGGATAGACTTTCAAAGTACTATTGGGTCAGAGAAGCAAGTTCTAGAAGAATAGATGCAGTTATATATGGAAAACAATATGGGGTTTACGTATATGTAACGTAAAGTCATATAATGTCGAGGCGCCTGGGTGGCTCAGTGGGTTGAGCACCAAACTTGATTTTGGCTCAGGTCATGACCCCAGGGTCGTGAGATCCAGCCCCACGTCAGACTCTGTGCCAAATGTGGACATGGAGCCTGCTTAAGATTCTCTCTCTCCCTCCGCCCCCTCCCCCACTCGTGCGTGCCCTCTCTCTTTCTCTCTCTCGCTCAAGAAAAAATACATATAACACATAATGTTTGTGGAGATCTTTCTTTTTTTTATTTTTTTAAGCGTTTTTATTTTATCTTTGAGAGACAGAGAGACAGAGCGTGAGCAGGGGAAGGGCAGAGAGAGGGAGACACAGAATCCGAAGCAGGCTCCAGGCTCTGAGCCATCAGCACAGAGTCCGACGTGGGGCTCGAACTCACAGACCGTGAGATCATGACCTGAGCGGAAGTTGGCCGCTTAACCGACTGAGCCGCCCAGGCGCCCCCGTGGAGATCTTTCTATACATGTAGACTTGTTTACAGAAGGGCACAGAGTAACCAACCTCAAGTCCAGGTGGCGCGTTCGTTCTGCTAGGACAGCAGGACTTCGGTTGTTTTATCTGGGGACGTTTTCTTTCTTCGCCCGGCGGAGCGCGTGTGGCTTCTGTTGCATTAATCTCTAGGTCTTTTCGATCATCTCTAGTTTCTATTCCTCAAAGCACCTGATGAAAGAGAAGAGGCTTCGGAACCCCGAGTCCACTTCCCCGACGCCCCGGCCGCCGAGCGCCGTCTTGCCGATGGCCCGAGGTCTTCCCGCCACCTGCCAGCCCTTGCCAAGAATCTGCTCGGACCCTTTATAAAAGGTTACGTGACCCAGTTTGCCCAGAAGACCCAGAACGCACCTCGGCCACACCGTGTTCATGGCATGTGGCACAGGGTAACGTATTAATTTATAAGGGAAAAACTGTAGCACATTTCTTGGCGCTGGGCCCGTAACTAAGAAAGACTGCTCATGGACACGCTCTCTTTAGCGCTTTATATATTTAATGGCGTCGGGAACGAAGTGCGGTTGGCGGCAGGGGGCGGGGGAGCTCCGCTATTTACTCTCTGCCCCCGGCCCTTTTCCCCACAGCAAATTCTTTCCAGGTCCCTTTTAAAAGGTTGCATGGTGACCAAAGAGCAGAGACCCCCCCAGCGGGCTGGCCTTCGCACATGACAGAACTGGGCTACGGTGGAATCAGTCCCGGACTCAGCAGCCAGGCACCTGAAGGAGGAAGACAGGAGGAATGCGTGGGTATAACTGGCCTCGTTGGAGAGCAAATGAAGGTAGTACGTGTCTCGTTACTCAGTGACCCAGCTTGGGAAGATTCTGGAATGTTTCCAAGAACAGAAAATAAACTGCAGGGGCGGGGTGGGCCGAGGTGGGAACACCTCACCTTAAAACGGTCCCTGTCCTGGCCCCTGCCTTCTGCCGTCGCTTCTAGCCGGGTGCGCGGGTGGCCTGCGGAGGTCCCACAATTTCCCTGTGAAATCACTTCGTCTCGTTAGGACACACCTGAGTGCCGGCCTCCGAGCCGCCTGTATTCCCAAACCGGAGAGGAGGCTAAGTGAGACCTCCTCCTTCCAGAACTCCGACTGCAGTCCTGCCTTCCGGGACCGGCCTTCCGAATCGAGTCCCGACGGCCTCGTCTTCACGGGTGCCGACCTGGGCGCTGGGCTCTCTCCTCAGGTGACAAGCACAGCAGGCAGACCGTGGGTTCTGGCGGAGCCGGACATCAGCGGAGGGACAAAACTTTGCCTCTGTCATGCGTCGAAATTGGGGTCATGACCCCCCTGGAGGAAAGGGGCAGGCAAGGTCGGGGGGGTTCCGAGACGGGGGAGGCGAGGCTGGAAAAGCAGAAGATGAAAATAAAATAAGCAGGGCCCCCCCGGGCGGCTCGGGCGGCTAAGCATCTGCCTGCAGCTCGGGTCGAGATCTCACAGTTCGTGAGGTCGAGCCCTGCGTCGGGCTCCGTGCTGACAGTGCCGAGTCTGCTTGGGATTCTCTCTCTCTCTCTCTCTCTCTCTCTCTCTGCCCTTCCCCCACTCGCACTCTGTATCTCAAAATAAATTAAAAAAAAAACTTAAAAAAATAATTAAGCCAGGAGATTTGAGACAGAATGCCTGGGTGCCAGGCCGTATGACCTTGGCCAAATATAACCTTGGGCACTTACTGCCCCCCGCGCCTCCAGACCCCTCCCCTGCACTGTGGGAAAATAGCAGTCCCGGCCTCCAGGGGCTGGGGTAGCATGAAGTCCTTAGCGGAGCCCAGCTGTCCCGAGTGCTCGGTCCTCGCCGGCCTCACCGGAGGGTCGAGAGAACGGAGCGGCCACTGTGGCCGAGCGGGGAGTGTGAGCCGCGCCCTCCAGCCGCCCCCGCGCGGAGGGCACTCGTCTGTGCCCGCGTTCCCCCCCACACACGGGCTTCCTCCGGAGCCCACCTCCCGGGAGAAGTGGAAGATTCTCCCTGAGCAGCTGCATAAACGCGGCTTCTGGGTCTTTCTTGCCGCACAGCCTTCCCCCTGAGTTTACTTATTAACGCAGCAGCCTTTAACTTTCCTCCACCCGGAAGCTTCGTTCTTGGCAGACCGCATGTGGGGGGACGCAGGACTCAAAGAACCCAAGCGTCAGGTTCCTGAATCGTGACACGGGTGGGGGGCAGGAGGAGGAGGGTGGGAAGGAGCCGAAGGCACGGGAGGCCACCGCTTCTTCGCCGTGGGGGCGGCCGAAGTGAGAAGTCTGAGGGTGCGAGTCCCTGGAAGGCTCGTTCTCTGCTCAGTGCTCACCAGAGACACCTGCCCAAAGACTTACGCCTTCGCTCCTAACAGATCCTCACTGCAAACAGCCCCACGTCCGTCAGTAGGGACAACCTTACGCTAAAAAGTTTGTGTCGTGTATTTGATGTTCGGATTTCGCTGGGCGCCCGTATTATCTGGAAACCCTAATTCCAAGGCACCCGCGGGACGGTGGCCACGAGGTGGTGTTGGGGGAGGACGCACGGCCACACATTAAGCACAAATATAATCGTAAACACAACATACACGGTGATAAGCACAGCTGCTGTTTAGGGAGCACTCGCCGGGGGCGGTGTGGTCTCGGGGTCAAGGACAGGGCTGCTCCGTTTGGAGTCTTTCAACTTTCAAGTTGTGCTGGCGGTTTGTGCCTCGGTCTCCCCATCTGGAAAATGGGTGTGGCAGCGGCCCCAGCTCACTGAGTGGCGAGAATTCCACGAGGTAACGTTCGCACAGTGCCCAGCCACAGCGTGGGATCGCGGGCTGGTGCTGAGGAAGGGGGCCTGCGGGGTGGTTCCCCCCCGGGGGGCCCGGGGAGCTGCCGGCATCCGGGGCCCCGGCTTGCTCACTTTCCCTCCCCAGCGTCAAAATGCCCAAAGTGTGTGCACGGACCTGGATGGGGGAACAGTCCCTCATCTCCGGGTCGCCTGCATCCGACTGGGTTATTTCCCTCCTGTCGGGGTTTCCTCCTGTGACGAACCACAGTAACGAACGGAAACCGGGCCTTTATTCCCTGTAAAATGCTGACATACTTTTGCATGTCACGCGACAGCCCTCACGGCCGTTTCAAAGTGTCACTTAGCACTTGTCCCTACTCCAGAGTGACGGGAGCTCATTCGATGAGTCCGTACAGGGGTGGCTGTAAGTCTGTCCCCGTCGCGGTAACTGTGCTGAGCAGTTGCTTTCCTTTGTAAACCTACGTGTTTTACGTGACGCGTTGAAAAACGTTACGGGGGCGCCTGGGCGGCCCAGCCGTTAAGCATCACACTCTTGAGCTCGGCTCAGGTCTTGAGCTCAGGGTCACGAGTTCGAGCCCTGCTTTGGAGCCTGCTTAAAAATCAAAAATCAAAAAGACATTATTCTGACGATGGGTCCGTCAGACCGTCGAAACGGTCGGGGCTGCGAGAAAGGACGGCCTTGAGCGTCGCTGCCGCCTGGGCCCCGGTTCTGCGCCTTCGGGGGATGCTCAGCGGCCTCGTGTTTCTCCTCGGCCCGCTCGCGGAAGAAGTGGGCCAGCCCTGCAGAGCCATGTCCTCCGGGTGGAACTCGGGGCCCCGGGGGCGGGTGGGAGAGGGGTGCCGGAGGCCCGCGGGCCCACGTGGACCTGGCGGAGGCCTCACTCCTCGGGGGGAGTAATGCTGACCAGCCTGGGAGCTCTTGGTTGATGGCTAATAAGAGGCTCAGCTCAGAACAGGGTGTGGGTTGGTGTTGAAAGTCAGGTCATCCGCCCCGCGGCCCGAGGTCCCAGGGCGGCTGAGAAGACGGCTCAGAAGGTTGGCGGGTGGTCGGAGACCCCCCAGGGCTGTCCCTGGGTCCACTCCGTCCAAACCCAGTCGAAGCAAGAGACGGGCCCCAGGGACCGCTAGGTGCCCTGCCACCATCGACACAGGTGCCCTCGCTGCGCCCATTTTGTAGATGAGAAAACAGAGGCCCGGAGCCAGAGGCCCCCTCTCCCGTCCTGCCCCCCTCCCATCCCTGCCCCTCTCTGGCCCCGGAGTCTGTCCCCATAACCCCCTGGGGCCCTCGTGACGCAAAGCAGGAGTGGGCTGCCCACGGAGCGCTCTCTCCACTCGGCATCGGCCCCGAGGCCCTGCGGTGGAAGGTTCTGGTCTTCCCTCCCTTCCTTTCCTCCGGGGAATGTCTGCAGACCCTGAAGGCCAGCCTGACCCCTCCCTCCGCCCCAAGGGTCATCATTTCAGCCTCGACGCCAAGGAGGGGGAAGAAAGAACCTCCACTTAGACTGAGTTCTCCGCCTCAGAAAGCCAGGGGAGCAGCAAGGGGGATTCGTGCAGGCGGCCAGAGGGACAGGGCGACGGGCCAGGGGGGGGCCAAGCCCCCGGCCCCACCTCGTGCGGGCTCGGGTGTGGGATCAGCGGAGGGGTGGGGAGGCAGAAACAGGCGTGGGGTGGCTCCGGCCTCCTTGGGGGGGGTCTCTGGTCCGCAGGCCAGGGGCTCGCGTCCTGCTAACGGGGGCCGAGCTTGCTGAGTCGGGAGGCCCGGAGCGGCCAGCGCTGTCCCAATTCCACGGCGACACCCCCCGACCTCGGCTTGCTGGAGAACAACGTGGGTTTTATTTTGGGAAAGGGAGGCCCGCGGGCCTTCGGGCGGGAGGGCGGGGGACGCACTCAGTCGAGCCAGTGGCCGGGGGCCTGCGCTTCCGAGGGGCCGGGGATCTCGTGGGCGGCTCCGACCTGCCGAGCACACGCCTCACGGAGGTTTTCGGGGGTCGCGGAGAAGGGCGTGCTCCCACCCCTGTGTGACGGGCTGGGTTCCAGATCATTCTGTCCATGCTGCAGTCACAGCACGTAAGCTGTCCTCATTACAAACGGTCCCTGAGGATTTGAACGCCATGGGGGGTTGGGGGGGGGCACAAGATGCTCCCGCGTCCCACTCGGCACCCAGGGGACGGGCCGGAAGCAAGCATCGCGCGTCAACGGTAACGATCCGTGTCTCGAGCTGCGTGTTCGGGGAATAGCAGCCGCCATCGTGAGCCCCACACATATTAAAAGTCAGTTAATCCCCACAACAGCCCAAGGAGGCAGGCAGGTTTTACGGGCGAGGAAACTGAGTCACAGAAAGAGTAGGTAACGTTCTCAAGACTACACGGAGAGTAAGCCCCGGATGTGGGGTTCAAAGCCAGGCTGCGCAGGATCCCGTGCTCGAAAACACCCGGTTACTCTGCCCACGTGCCCCAAATCCTGGTGCTTCCAGACCGAAGGAGACACAGAGAGCCACACCCCCCCCACAGGCGGACGCATGCGCACACACGCTGACAAAGGAGCCCCACCGTGGACAGCCGCACGGCAGGAGCCCCAAGCTTTTGTTGTCGCTATCTGGTTTTTTTCATTTTAGTCTCGGATTTTATTTTATTTTTTTAAAGTTTCTCTATTTATTTTGAGAGAGAAAGAGAGAGAGCGCAAGCAGGCCCCACACTGTCAGCACAGAGCCCGAGGCGGGGCTCAAACCCGCAACTGTGAGCTCATGACCTGAGCCGAAACCAAGAGTCGGACGCGGAATGGACCGAGCTGCCCCTGTGCCCCGGATAGTGTTTTATTTCGAAGCAGTTTAAGGCGCTAGAAGTTGCAGACAAAGGACAGAGAGCTCCGAGGCCCCTGACCCCAGCCCCCCCCACAGAAAGGCCATCCCACACCCCCCAACGGGTAGTCAATATCGGGACGGCCCCGTGGGCACCGGGCTCGGGACAAGGGGACGGACCTTATTCAGACTCGGCCAGGAGCCCCGTTTCCACAGGACCGAGAACACGACAGAACCGTTCGGCCTGTCGGTTTCCGCTCAGGAGCGGGAGACTCGGGAAGGAGTTAGGCCTTGTCGCCTCTACACCTGCTGTGTCACAGAGCGCCTCAGCGCGGGCGCGGGGGCGGGGGGAAGGCGCGTGCAACCTGCACCTGCCGGGGCCTGGGGACTCGAGCGTCAGGCATGGAAGGAGAGGGCGAGGCCGGGGGGCCTCAGGTCACGATCTCGAGGTCCGTGAGTTCAAGCCCCGCACCGGGCTCCGTACTGACAGCTTGGAGCCTGGAGCCTGCTTGGGATTCTGTCTGTCTGTCTCTCTCTCTCTCTCTCTGCCCTCCCTGTCTTTCTCTCAAAAATAAACATTTAAAAAATTCTAGGAAACAAAGAAGAGTGAGGCGTCCCCTACATGTAGTGAAATGAATGGGTTTTGTGGGCACAGCTCGAGGGGTTTTGACGAATGGATGCACCCGGTAGCCAGCACCCCAATCAAGATCTAGAACATTCCAGCAGTCCCAGAGGGCCCCACCTCTTCTAGGTAACCCCCACCCTCCCCTGACGTAACCATGAGGCCGACTATTGTCACCAGTGATTAGTCTCGTCTCTTCCAGAATTTCACGTGCTGTGACTTCTCTCTCTCGGCCTCCTGAGTCGGAGACGCACCGACGCCGTGGAGCAACAGTCCGTCCGTTTTCAGGGCCTTCCCCGCACCAGCGTGGCGCTTCTCCGTCCCCCGGGGGCCGGCGGCGGGTCATTTCCAGATTCACCGAAACTAAGCTGCCGTAGACACTCTCGCCCGAGCCCTGGGGTGGACGTCCAGGCTCGTTTCTCGGGGGACACGGGGTGGAAGGCTGTTCAGCTTCGACGGGGACCCGCGTGAGAGCGCGCCTGCCGATTCAGGACACTCCGCTTGGAGGGCGCCCGGCCGGCTCAGCCGTGAAGCGTCTGACTCCTGGGTTGTGGCTCACGGTTTGTGAGTTCGAGCCCCGCATCCGGCTCTGCACGGACAGTATGGAGCCTGCTTGGGATTCTCTCTCCCTCTCTCCCTCTCGCTCTCTACCCCTCCCCCGCTCACGCTGTCTCTGTCTCTCAAAATAAATAAAACTTAAAAAAAAAAAAAGACACCCCCCTTGGGCTAATTTGTTACAGCAGCCGGAGGAAGCGAACACGGCCGACCTTTCCGGCCGCCGCACAGAGGCCCCGAGATGAGACGTGACAGGCGTGGGCGTTCCTCTGGCGGCCTGGCAGGGACAGATCCACGTGCCGGCCCCTTTAGCTGATCCGGGGGTGCAGGGACCTCCCCTCGGGCCTCGCCCAGGGCACCGTGGCTGCTTTCCCTCCCGGGGCCACCAGCGTCTCTCTCGCGTGCGGCTCAGTAGTGCGTCCGGGTAACCGGCAGAGCTCTCGGGAGAGGTGGGGGGATTTGGGGATATCGATTCAGGCGTTCAGCAAACGTCCTGAGGCGACTGTCCTCAGCCTCCCGCCACGAGCCACTGTGGTGCCCCGCAGAGCCCGGAGCCCTGTGGGGAAGACGGAATCTTCAAGACACAATTAGAATTAGGAGACTGCGTTCTAAACTTTCTAAGCAGGGGGGGGGGGGCAGCGTGGGTGGGAGGCCTCTGAGGTCGGGGGGGGCAGCGTGGGTAGGAGGCCTCACTGAGGTCGGCGGGGGGGGCAGGTTGTAGGAACATCAGAGGTGACAGTGGGGAAGGGAGGCAGTCTCTGGGCTGAACCGTAAAGGACCAGCACCAATTAGCCAGGTAGGTGTTAGGGGAAGAGGTAAGGGAACAAAGAATGGGGGAAAAGCACTGGGGGAAGTGTTCCAGGGAGGGAGCACAGCAGTGCAAAGGCCCTGAGGCAGGAGTGTGTTTGGTGTGTTGAGAACCGGTAAGAAGGCCAGGGTGGCTGGAGCAGTTTGGGCAGAGGGGGGAGGTGTAGACTCAGAGCAGTGACGAGGGTGGGGTCAGAACTCGCAGGGGGGCCCTGTAATGACTTTGATGCCGACCTTGAGCAAGTCCAGGCCCCTGGCCACAGATAAATGTGCCAGCAAATAGGACAGTCACGAAATAAGCTTCCTTTCTCCTGGCCCTTCCCGGTGCCCCGAATTAGCTTCCCGAGGCTGCCGTGGCGAGTTACCACGACAAGGTGGCTTAAAACAACAGACGGGCTGAAGTCGGAAGTTAAGGTGTTGGCAAGGGCGCTAGGAAGACTGTCCCACGCCTGTCTCCCAGCCGCTGGCGGTGGCCAGCCGTCCCGTCTTGCAGACACGTCTCTCCCCTCTCTGCCTCCGTCTCCACACGGCCTCCGCCCTGAGTGTCTGTGTCTTGTAAGGACGCCCGCCTTTAGGGTCCGGCCCACCCGACGCCAGCAGGACCCTGTCTTAACTTGATCGAATCTGCAGAGACGGTTTCCAAACAAGGTCGCGTTCGCAGGTCCCCGGGGTCAGGAGCTGAGCGTATCTCTTGGGGGGACGGGGACACAGCTCAAGCCAGCGCCGAGCTGGACACACGAGAGGTGAGGCGCCGCATGCGTGAGAATTGTCCCCCAGCACAAATGAGGGAGATAAAGTCACGCTTTCCTCTCCACTCGGAACCCACTGAAGAAGGCCCATCAGTCCAGGTCCTAATAAACGAAGGAACGGACGTGTGCCCGCTGCTTCCCGGGGTCGCCCCGGGGGGAGTCCCCAGGCGTCCTTTCCAGCTCCCGGAGTGGGCGAGAGTCGCCGAGGCCCTCGGGTTTGTCCTGGCAGGAAACCCGCCCCGTGAGTCAGCGCTACTGACTCAGAACGGGCTCCCTGCCACTCGTCCCCCTCCCCCCCATCCTGCCTTCCGTGACCCACGGGCCAGCTGGGTGAGGAAGGTGACTTCCCTTGGACTTGGCCCGACAGGGAGGCCCCACCCTCCTGGACTGGGAGTCCCCGTCTGGCTTCTCCTGGCTGTGTGAGCTCAGAGCCCCCGGCGGGGGGGTCGTGCCTGGGGCGGTCACCCAGCCCAGATAAGCCGCCACCCGCCCCTCCACCCAAGAGAGTGTCCGAGTGCCCCTGCCCACCTCTGTCACTCGGGCTCCGCCACCCCGGGGCTCTGGCACACTCCCTGCTAGCGGAGTAATTTCCGGAGCAGGTGGACCCGGATGAGGCCCGGCCACCGAGGGGCTTTGTAACCCCTCCCCCCACGCAGACTCCCCGGGCAGGTGGGGTGACGCGTGGCCTGCCCTCACCTGTACCCCGGGGGCCACATGGGCTTTCCTCAAGTCCAAATGGGGACTGGGAGAGAATGGTCACGTAGGGATACCCCTGCGCACCCCCAAACTCCCGCTACACCTCCCTTTCCCTGGTACTGGAGATCTTGGGGTTCGCCCTGCCGCGGGTGGAAAGAACCTTCTGGAAGGCATGCTCAGCATCCCCTCCCCACCCAACCTGGAGCCAGGCATGAAGAAGGGGGGCGGTCTGAATGGCAGCCGCTCTCGGGCCGACTTTGAACTTGAAGTATTTTGAAACCCAGCAGCTCGGCTCGGGGGACTCATCCCCAGGCCCGGGTGCGCAGCCCGCAGGGGAGGCCTGGGGCCTCGAGCACAATGCGGCTTTGCAGACCCGGGTCATGGGTGTGTGCGTGTGTGTGCGCGCGCGTGAGTGTGTGTACCTGGGGACCGAGGGCGATGGCTGGTGCCAAGGGGGGGCTGTGCATCTGGAAAGTGTCAGGTTTAATGCCCCAAGCCGCGGGCCCAGGTCAGCTCCGGCTGCAGCTGTGCAAACTCCCGCCACTCGGGCCCTGCTGGGCGCATGTCAGGTTCCCGCAAAGACAGTGGCCCCTTTGTCAGATTCCATTCCAATCTCCCGTTTCAAAGTCGCCGGCCTGCCGCGGGCCCCCCGCCGCAAACAGCTGCGGGCAGCGTCTGTCTGAGGCGACATTCATTCCGCAGCGAGAAGGAAAATGCCGTAATTTAGGCCGCACCTCTCCGGCTCGCCCGCCAGACTCGGGCCCTCCTCCCCGGCTCTGGAAAACTCCGTGTCCCGGCCGATGGCGCCCCCCGCACCTCCGATGCCCTTAGGGTCGCGAACAGCCCCCGATCGCGTCCCACTCTCCCTCGGGGGGGGGGGCTCGTCCCGCTTCCCCCGGGTCTCCGTGGCGGTCACGTGGCAAATCGCTTTCCTTGTCGATGAGGTTTGGTTTGTGTCTGGGGGGACACAACGGGGTGTGTGTGTGTGTGTGTGTGTGTCCGCATTCGTGTGCAAGAGATGGGGACAGACTGGGGAACACGGCGTCTCAGCCTGAGTTCAGCCCTAAAGGAGAGTCCGGAAATGTGTCCCAGGGAACAGGAGTGCGGGATGCAGCGGGGAGGCGGGGAGGGCAAGCAGGGAGGAAGGGGCACCCGCGAGGTGCCTTGCGAGCTGACGGCCATCCTACAGGTCCTTCTGACGAGTCTCGAGATGCCACCTCAGAACTGTCCCCCAGGAACGCGGGGCTGGGGAGCACTTCCACTGGCAGCCGACACCACGGGGGCCCCGTGGGCGCTAACTCGCCCACAGTCCTGGGTTCCCCATGCCCGAGGGCCACGCGGATCCCTACGCGTGTCCCCTGCACCTGCGCGCAGCTGGGCGAGGCCCCCCGCAGGGCTGGTCACCGCAGCAGCAGCAGCAGCCAGAGCAGGCACAGGGGTTGAGAAGGTTCTAGAACAACCGGCGTGGGTCCCGAGCCTGAGCCTGCCCGCCCTGCATCGTCCTGGGGTTCTGCCCATCGGGAGCGTCGCCTGTGGGCTGGCCAAGAGCCGGTCCCTCTTCAGCCAAAGGACATGGGGTGCTGGCGTGTCCCCGATCTTCAGTCTTCTCCCCGGGAGGCCTGGACGCGCTCCCCTCTCTCGGGGGAGAGAACCGGAGAGCAGGTCCGAGTGGTTTCCCAGCCGTGGGGGCCCGGAAGGAAACCAGGCCTTGTTGGCGCCCCGAGTCTAAGAGAGGACTTGAGGCCATCGACATTCAGGCCCTGGGGTTCTGTCGCCTCTGGGGGGGAACGGTTGGTGGTACCCCAACCGTCTCTGTTCCTCCCGCACTGTTGCCCAAGACACATGCCACCTCTGGCGCCTCTGCTGGGGCCGTGGGGTGACGGCGATGGCAGCGGACGGTAGACGAGACTCACGTAGCCCTTCTGCACCCACAGCGACTCTCTTGACTCCGACGAGAGCCCTAACAGGTGCTGTCACCATCCCCATTTTCCAGAAGGGGAAACCGAGGCTCGAGAGGCTAAGTAACTTGTCCGAGGAATACATAATACCTTAGATGGTCGATGGCAGAGCTGGCATTCAAACCCAGGCTCCTCCGGCGGGAGACGCATGCTTTGAAACGACTGCACTAGAATCGAGAGCCCTCGTAGGTTTGCAGAAACTGGAGCCGAGCCTGTGTGAATCCCCGACCCCCTCGGGCTCCCCCGCCACCCACATCTCGCGTCGGTGCGGCGCGTCTGTCGCAGCCGATGGCTCGACGTGGATAAATCACCACTAACCGAAGTCCGCAGACCCCCTCCTGTGCCGATTCGCCCTCGCTCTCGGGGTTTAACAGATGCGGGATGTCACGTGGCCATGCTTGGTTGTATAATTTTTAAAAACGTTTTCATTTATTTTTGAAAGACAGAGAGACAGAGCACGAGTGGGGTGGGGCAGAGAGAGGGGGAGACACAGAATCCGAAGCAGGCTCCAGGCTCCGAGCTGTCAGCACAGAGCCCGACGCGGGGCTCAAACTCACAGACTGTAAGATCATGACCTGAGCCGAAGTCGGCCGCTCAACCGACTGCACCGCCCGGGCGCCCACCCTTATGCTATTATACGGAATAGTTTCACTGCCCCCCAGGCCTCCTGTGCTCCGCCTGTCCGTCCTCCCCCCGCCCCCAGCCCCTGACACCCACTGACCTTTCCACGGTCTCCAGGGCTGTGCCTTTTCCAGAACATCCTGCGGTTGGAATCACACACATGCAGCCTTCTCGATGGGCTTCTTCCACTCCCTAATATGCGTGTCAGCTTCCTCCGTGTCCTTTCGTGGCCGGGTAGCACTTTTTCACGGCCGGATAGTATTCCGGGGCCGGACGCGCCCCAGTTACCCGTCCGCCTGCTGAAGGGAGCCTTGGTTGCTTCCGGACTTTGGAAGTCACGAGCAAAGCCGCTGTAAGAGTCGGAGACTTTCCCCCACAAACTCCCACGTTTTCTTAGCCAGAAGGACATTTCGAGCGGAAGGACACGTATCAAAGCCCTGACGTCCAGAGTGTGGCCTGCCCGGGGGACGACACCCCAGCACACAGGGGGAGGGGCCGGGGAGCAGGGTGGACGTGGCTCGAAGAGGGTCTTCTAATATTACGATTGTGGTAACGGTCTTGGTTGCCACTGACGGAACACTGAGGATGTGCGGGACCCCGGGTGACGTGTTTTCCAAGCACGACCCCCCCCCCCGCCCCCCATCCCGTGATGAATCTCCTGGTCTCACGGCAGGTAGGGACCAGAGTTATCGCTGCTTCGCGGATGAGGAAACAGAGGCTCAGAGAGGTGGAGAGGCCTTCCGACGGTCACACGGACACTCGGCGCGGATCCCGGCTTTCAACCCAAACGGGCTGATGTGCAAATCCTGCTCCTGACCGCCCCACGCTGCTGTCCCCTGAGGAGCTCGGACGTCAGCCCGCAGGTGGGGGGGGGGGACATCGAACAAAGGTTTAAAAGAGCCCAAATGTCCATCGACGGGTGAACGGATGAGGAGGATGTGGTGTGTGGACGCAATGGAGGGTTCCTCGGTGACCGAAGAGAATGAAAGCTTGCCATCGGCCGCAATGTGGCTGGAACTGGAGGGGGTGACCCTGAGTGAAATAAGCCAGTCGGAGAAAGACAAGTGTCAGAAGACGTCACTCATACGTGGAATTTAAGGTACAAAACAGATGAACATGGGGACGGGAAGGAAAAATAAGATAAAAACAGACAGGGAGACAAACCACAAGAGACTCTTAAACACAGAGCGCAAACTGAGGGTGGCCGGAGGGTGTTGGGTGGGGGGCGGGCCAAATGGGTGACGGGCATTAAGGAGGACACTAGTTGGGATGAGCACTGGGTGTTGCATGTGAGTGATGAATCACTAAACTCTATTCCTGAAATCATTATTACACTATATGTTAACTAACTTGGATGTAAGTTTTAAAAAATAATGGTAAATAATAAAAAAAAAAGAGAGAGAAAGAGAAGAGAGAGGGGCGCCTGGGTGGCTCAGTCGGTTGAGCATCTGACTGTTGATTTTGGCTCAGGTCGTGATCCTCGGCTGAGCATGGAACCCGCCTAAGATTCTCTCTCTCCCCCTCTGCTCCCCTCTCCTGGTTGTGAGCACTCGCTCTCAAATATAAATGTATTAATTAACTAATTAATTAAAGAGGAGAAGAGGACAGCTAAGGTTGTCCTTGAATTTCAAAAGATCCCTCAACCAGCTGGCGGAAGACGGGTTGCGGCCGGCAGGAGGGGAGACAAAAGTTCATTAAGAAGCGATTTCATGAGTCCAGAGAAGGGGTGATTTGATTTGAAACCCAGCCGCTGCCATAGTGCTGGGGACAATGGGACAAAACTTTGAGAGGCGCCTGGGTGGCTCAGTCGGTTTAGCAACTGATTTCGGCTCAGGTCGCGATCTCGCGGCTTAGGAGTTCGAGCCCCGCGTCAGACTCTGTGCTGACAGCTCAGAGCCTGGAGACCATTTCAGATTCTGTGTCTCCCTCTCTCTCTGCCCCTGCTCTGCTCATGCTTTGTCTCTCTCTCTCTCTCAAAAATAAATAAACGTTAAAAAAATTAAAAAAAAACTTTGAGGTATTTCAGAGAAAGTCTACAGGATCTGGGGGTTGGTTGGGGGAGGGAGCCAAGGGGGAGCCTGGGGTCTCCGGCCCAGCCACTGGGTGGAGAAATGGGACACGATTCATGTGTCACGAATGTCCCAGCAGTTCAGAGTGTCACATAAATATCCAAGTCATACCGTCGGGCTGTCAGAATGTCGATGCGTCTCATGACCCAACCATTGTTAGTTTGATAATTCCAGAACGTGAAGTATTGGGGAAGACCCAATTTTCTACGGAGGTAGGAGGTGAATTCCACTCTTGACAGAGTCATAGACGGTATTATTTTCGAGACCGCCCTGCCCATCCCAATACCCCCTGTATCCCTGCGCCATTGGTAGCGGCTTGGCCATGTGACTGATTTCAGCCAATCGAGTACGAGCACAGGAACACAGGTTACCTCCTGGTGAAAGCCACCGCCAAGTCCTCCACTTTTCTTCCCTGTCCAGCGCAAGCCTGGGTTCTAGAATGAAGACCACAGCCTTTGACGGACACGTAGTATGAGCAATAAACCTTGTTGTCGTGAGCCACTGAGATTTGCAGGTATGTGGTCCTGACACAGAGCTTTGCTTAGGCTGACGGATACCATTACTAACGGCACCATTTCGGAACTTAGAAAATAAAGGAGTGATCTCTGGAAGCCAACACGGGATCGCTGAGAACAGGTCCTCTCCGACAAAGGTGTTTGAGTTATTTGCTGGTCACTCTGGGTCGCTAGAGCGATACATCAGAGGAATTCTGCAGCCCTAAGCGTACCCGCATTTCAGCGAGTTATCGGCAAGGTTATTTCTCATAAGCAAGCTGGGGGAAAGCGAGCTCAGTGAGAGCATGATTAAATTGTTTTGTAGCCATCAGACCGATGAGCTCAGGAAGTCAGATTCAAAATGGCAGATGCCAACCTGCAGGAAGGTAGGGGTATGCCACAGGACCCTGCTTGGTTCAACACTTTTATCAATGATTTTTCATAAGGCCTTCGAAGGTACGCTGATCACATTCCACGATGAAACAAAGCTGGGAAAAACAGGCTGATGAATGGGGAGATATTTTTGGCAGAGAGTAACAAGATGAATCATAGGAGAGAACAAACACATTTCAAAAAACCAGAAGGACCAGAAATGGGAGCTACAACAGCATGTGCAGAAAGGACGGGACTTAGCTGACCATGAGCTCGGTATGGGTAGTTAGTAGTAAGTGCCAACACTGGTCGAGCACTCGCAACGTACCAGACATTTCGTTAAGTAATTTACACAATTACCTCATTGTATTCTTCACAATGACCCTGGCTGTTTCATGCTGTGCTTTGCAAAGAGTTGCTTTCATTGAATTACTGATAGAAAAACGGTATACGGATATGTGCATATGTGTGTGTGTGTATGTGTGTGTACATATATATACAACTTTATATGTAACTACACACACACACACACACACACACACACACATAACTTTTTATGTAAAGAAATTCCCAGGAGGTAGGCTCCAATCCTTCTGCAATGCAATGTTTTCTATCATTTCTTTTTAAATATTTTTAACTTAGAGATTCAATTTAATTCAACATTTACTGAGCACCCACAGGGTGCCCAACACTCTTCCAGGCGCTGGGGATGGCTTGGCGATACGAAGGTAAGTTCATTCCTCCGCGGAGCTGCCTGCTGCTGCGGGAGACACACAGAGATTGCACCCCAGATTTTAGACCCCAAGGAGACTGGAAAGCAGGATCAGGGGACGCAGAGGCGGAGGAGCGAAGGGCGGTCATCCCGAGGAGGTGGCGTCGGAGCGAAGCCCTAACTGGTGGGAAAAATCCAGCCGGTGGTTCCAAGTCAAACACTCCCTCGCCCTCCACTTCCTCTTTGATTAGAAGCCAAGGCACCAAGGGCGACAGCAGAAAATCTGCTTCCGGAGCCCAGGCAAGAGGAGAGGTTCTAAGAAGCTTCCAGATGTCCAGCACTCGGACCAGCTGGCTTCTAGGCAGTCTCCGCCGGGGCCCTCGACACCGGCAGGTGCCAGGAGCCCCTGCCGTGGGCAAGCTCCAGCGGAGGGACAGAAAGTCACTCTGGAACGGGGTATTTTCTTTAGCGGGGGTTATTTTTGTAGCCATCAGGTTTCTCCGCACATTAAGAAGCCCCAGGAAATTATTTGCTTAACAAGAGCATTCGGTTTTTCTCAAGGCCTTTTTTTTTTTTTCTTTAACCTTCTTTCCCTTTACTCTTGTTTTTCTTCTCTTTGTTTGGCTTTTGAGCCCAAACTTCCTCCCCACTGTGATATTTTCCCCCTGAATAGCTAAGTAGGCTAGAAAAACAGTAGTAGGAAATACGGTGCATGGCCAGGAATCAGGGTAAACAGCTGCCTGGGAACCTTCCAGAAGAACCAGGGTCCGCCCGCTACTCCAGCCTCGGCTCGCGTCGGCAACCGACTCCAAAGGCAGGTTGGCCACGGAGGCACCACGGACGGTCTCCCCCTTGCGAGGTGCCACTTCTCGGAGTCGCGCAGGTGGGACGAGGCGGTCACAGAGGGCTCGGTGGGCGTGCCCTGGAGGGAACAAGGGGACAGAGGCATCTGGGATCCCTATGTGTGAGGGAAGGTGGGGACGGAACATCTTGCCTCCGGCGGTCACTCAAGGGACGGTGGCTGGTCTCAACTTCAGTCAGCAAAACTCAATCTAGCCTGTAAGATGGTGACTAGAACTTAAAAAGATGAAGAGAAGGGGCGCCTGGGCGGCTCAGTCGGTTGGGCGGCCGACTTCGGCTCAGGTCATGATCTCGAGGTCCATGAGTTCGAGCCCCGTGTCGGGCTTGCGGCTGTGAGCACAGAGCTCTCTTTTGATCCTCTGTCTCCCTCTCTCTCTGTCCCTCCTCTGTTCACACACATACTCTCACTCTCAAAAATAAATAAACATTTAAAAATAAATGAATAAAATAAATGAATTAAAAATGTGGCATTTTTAACCCCACATCGAGGGGTTTCGCTCTGGGTGTCCTGGCTCCGGTCTCTCTGCCCCTTCTGCCCTTCCTTCCCTGTGTGTGTCAACCGGGCTGGGGTCGCAGAGAGAATCACTTCACGTCTTTGTCCCGTGTCCCAGAAGTTGGCACCTCGACTCCACTGGGTTCAGGTGTCCTTCTAGAATCTTCCACATGAAGGAAGAGCCCCTATTTCCACCGTCCCCTTCTCTTCTGTATTGGGAGGGGTGAGTAGTGTGAGCGGCTGCCACCAAACGGCCCCCGATCTCGGCGGCTAGATGGTGGTCCCCCAGCGGGTCCTTCTCCACGTCGTCCGGGGGCCCAGGCTCCACCCTTCCAGCCGTGGATGGAGAAGGGACTCAGGAGAAGCTTCTGCGGGCCGGGCTCAGGAGGAGGGCAGGTCCGAGCCGCCCGCACGCCAGGGGCCGGAGCTCCATCACACGGCCACCCCCGAGTGCCCGGAGGCCTGGGACGCTCAGTCCGGCAGCGTCCCCTGGACCCCCAGTCCGGCAGCGTCCCCTGGACCCCCCGGCGGGTGCCGCCCAGCCGGCCGCGCGTCCCACACCGCGACACCATCTCCCCGTTCCCCCGCCATCTCTGGATGGTGCGTCCGTCTGGGGCGCCCGCGTGTCCCCCTCGGGAGCAGCCGAGCCGTGTGTCTCTTACCGAACCTCCCGGAGCTGGTTTGCAAACCTGCCGATCTTTGCTTTCCAAAAGCCCGAGGGTCAGAAATGCTTTTGAGGTTAAGCGAGCGGGCGCGTCACTTCGCCTCAGTGGCTAACGGCAGGGAGACGCGAGCTAGTTGGAGACCTGTGTCCGTCCACCTGTCCGTCCATCCCTCCCTTGGATCAGGTGAGGGTCACCGGCCCGCCGCGCACAGAGCCCGGCGCAGGGTGCCGCGCAGAGAAAAGAAACGGCATAAGGCGCGCGCTCTGCCTCGAGAAGCTCATCGTCCAGCCGGGGAAGGGAGAACCAGGCGCACGCGACGCGAGCACAGGGCCAGGTCCAGGCACGCAGAGGCGAGAAGGAGCCCCTCGGGAGCAAAGGCAACGACCAGGCCTGCTTTGTGCCCCCCCCCCCGTCTCCCTTCCTCCCCTGACGTGTGCACGGCCCAGCGGCCTTCCGTCCTGTCCCTTCTCCAGCCCTTCCCGACCGACCAGCCTCTCCCATTTTCCCTCTCAGGTCCCTGCCCGTCCCCCTTGTCCATCTCCCCCACTCTGCCATCCGTGCCCCTCTCTGCGTGCTTCCCCGTATAAAGCGCACCTTGATCTGCGGCAGCCTCAGGGCCTTTGCAGGTACAGTGTCCTCTGCCAGGACCCTCAGGCTCTTCCCAGAGCTAGCCCCTTGTCACCACTCAAAAGTCAGCTGAGGGAGCTTCCCTGACTCTCCCCGCCCCCGCCCCCACCCAAAGCAGGCCTGGTTAGTCTCTATCCCATCGCCCCACCTTATTGGTATAATAACTCTCTGAAATTCTCTTAATTATTTTCTCCCCTCCCAGACTGGAAACTCCTTAAGAACGGGGCCAACTTTGACTTATCCGTGGCTGTATCCTCAATGCCAGGCATACAGTAGGTGCCCAATTAATAACTGTGAGTCGAAGGGATAGTAGGAAGCCCCTCTGCCTTTCCCTCGGTGCCTCAGCACCGCACGGCCTCGCCTCCCCCACGCCCTGCCCCCCCCCCCGAGTCTGGTGCCCAGTCTCTGCCCTTCCGGAGCCGCCAGGCATCACGTGGGGGGGCCAGAGCCTCTCCTTTGCTTCCCCCTCGATGCCCGTTCACTTCCTGCTGGAAACGGCACAACCGAACACCTGCCCAGACTTGCGTCCTCCTTGCAGAATGAATAGAACCGTGTGTGTTTGCCCCGCTCCGTGGCGCGCTCACCCCGGGGCGCTGGCAAGGGACCTGCGGGCCCCCGTGGCTGCGATCCCCCCGTCGCTGTCTCCGAGGCCCCGCTTTGGCAGGGGGGGGGCCCGTTCGCTCCTCTGCAGGCCTCGCAGCCACTCTGGTCGCTCCTTGGCTCTGACCAGGCTAGATTTGGTCTTAGGTCATCTTTAATGTGCACAGATGCCCGTCTGCCTCTTTATTCGGATGGCGCTCAAAACAACCGTAGAGTCACCGAGCGTCTGCCATGACGGCCGCCGAAAAACCGCAGCATTTTTCGGAGGACGCCTCGTGTTTCCCTCCGACAACTGTTTCACCCCCAAACCTCCTACATCAAGAAGTGATATTTCGGTCTTACGATTCGGGTAGACTTACTCACCGATTTACGAGACATTACGGTTTCTAGTCAAAGAAAACAATCTGGAACCGGTTTGGGTGGCGTCGCACCTTCCGACAGACCCCGGAAGGTCTCGCCTCGTGCCGGTTCGCCCAGCAAGGAGCCCGGAGAAGGGGAGGCTTCCGCAGCCTCGAGCCTCCCGCGTCGGGCCCTAAAGCCGTTTCTGTTTAAGCGCGGCTGCAGAGCAGGAGAACTCTAAACCCCTACACGCTTGGCAAGTTGTAGTGAAAGTGGCATAGAGAGCGACTGTGTCCCAGGGGACTCAGCGAGGGTGACTCGTAGATCCGCCTGCGCCCCGTCGCCCGCCACGCGCCGCCACAGGGCTCCGCAAACTCTCTGAAAAAGGCCGCCGGATGGAAAATAGTCCGGCTGGGCAGGCCACGTGCCCTCCGGGGCGGGAGGACGACGCGGTCATCGGAGGACCCGGGGCCGCCGCCTAGCCCGACGCCCTGCGCGGAATGGACCAGCCAGGGTGTGTAGAGGTGACGCCTGTCGGGGGACAGGAGAGTCCTGTGGCCTCGAAAGGTCTCCCCACAGACTCCTCATAAACTGCAAAGGGAAAGATAGAACTTGACGACGGAGTCACGCGGCCGACAGCCGTGCCGAGACGCCAGCGGGCTCCGCCGTGAGACGAGCTGGCGTGGCCGTCCTCGCGCTGCGGCCGCCTCCACGCCAACCCTGTAGCGCTCGCGCAAAAATGTTTATCTAAGCCCAGCACGAGGGAGCAACGCGACAAACACGGATCGTGGGACCTACTACCCGGTTACCGGCCAGAACTCTTCAAAACCATCGCTGTCCGGAGAGCAGCTGTCGGTTCAGCGTCCCGCTTCGCTCAGGTCGTGATCTCACGGCTCCTGGGTTCGAGTCCCGTGTCAGGCTCTGTGCTGACTGTTCGGAGCCTGCTTCGGATTCTGTGCATCCCTCTCTCTCTGCTCCTTCCCTCCCCACCCCCTCCCCTCGCTCAAAAAATAAACATTAAAAAAAAAATGTTAGCCTGCTGCAGACGCCTGATTCTGGCAGGAGACACGGGACTCCTAGGTCAGAGACTAAAAAGGTGTTAATACCCAAGGCCATCTTCTCGTGCCGCTTCTCAAGCCTCCGTTCCAACGGGGCCGCTCGAAGAAGACGGAGGGACGCCTGCACACACAGTGCCTCGCGTCGGAGTAGAGGAAGCCCGAGTTGAAGGAACCCGAATGTTTTCTCACGGGCATACGCCTGCCTGATCTTTTCAACGGAGAGACACTTTCTTACGCTGGCCCATGCGGTGGCGGGAGACACGCTCTCGACCTTTGGAGGCTGTTCTCTGTACAAACGTCCGTGAAGTGACAGTTCCAGACAGAGGGCAGCCGGGGCCACTCCCTGATCTAACACGGAGGTCACATAAGACTTTGGCACCAATGCCAGATTCCTTCGGGTGGGGGGGCACGCCATTGCGTTCAGGTAGGACATCCCCTTTGTTCTCATAGACGCCACTTATGTGTTTGGAGGTGAAGGGTCGTGATGTCTCCCGCCGACTTTTAAATGGTTCAGAGAAACAGATGACAGCACACGTGCACAAAAGAGAGAGAGATAGGGAGGGAGACTGAACGAGGCCAGACGCGTCAACGTGGTAAGTCACTGCTGTACGGAGGTGAGCATTCATTCAACTTCACAGAACCCCACCTGGGGGACCTGGCCTCCCCGGGAACGTGCGACCGGCCTGGGGCGGCCCTCTCCTGACTTTAGGGACTGTGTTTTTACGATACCCCGTCGCTGATTTTGATCCCTGCCCTGCCTTAATTAAGTGCTCTGGGGACATAAATAGGGTTTTTGTTGACTCAAGCTCGGAAGACACTGGCAAGAATAGGGCTTTTCAGCTAAAAGCTCCTGACACCCCGGAGGTGCAGGCCGGCGAGTCCGCGGCCACGAAAGCCTCTCGGGCTGCGGACGCCCCTGCGTGTGGCTGCGAAGCGATGCTGTCAACCCTCTTCCAGAACTAGAAGGGGGATCGAGCCTCGGGGATCCCAAGCCGGGAAGTTGGCTGCAGACCCCGAAAACAGACTTTTAATTATTTCGCTCCGAGCCTGGGGAGTCCCGACTTGGCTCTGGACACGCACGCATGTAGATGTGGGCGAAGAACACGGTCCCGCCCCCAAAGGCCCCTGGGATCCCTTTTGTCCCCGCTTCCCTCCCCCACTCCCCACCCCCGGCGACGGGCCGAGGGCTGGTCCGCGGACTGGGCGCCAGGCTCTGCCCGCCGTGGGCACAGGCCTGCGGGCAGCGAGGCCAGAGGTGGGCTCTGACCCCCAGGCAGGCAGCGGCCCAGCCAGGACGGAGCTGCGGGCGCCGAGCGGACACGGGTATGTCCCGGCAGGGACACGGGTGGCTCCCGCAGGGCGCCGAGCGAGGGTGCTGCAGAAAAGTCCCTCGGGCGAGCCCGGCCAAGGGGGAATGTCTGACCCTCCGTCCCCGGGTGGGGACAGGCATCGGCCGGCCAGGCCCCAGAGCAGGCCCCGCTGGGGACGCACGGTCCCAACACGGTCGTGCGACACTGGGCCGTTAGCTTCAAACCTATACCTTCGGAGTGCGTGCCCTTAGGGACAGCCCGCCCTCCTCCCGCTGCCTCTGTGACCTCCGCTTAAAGTTCTTCCAAGGTTAGGGATCCCCTAAACGCAGACCAAATCCAGGGGCTCTCCCGACAGAAGGTAAAGATTTCACTCACACTTTGCCCCCTTCTCTTCCCCGAAGGAGAAAAAAAATACGTGTGTGCATATGTGCGAGCCCGCGTGTGTATGTGTGTGTGTACCTGTACGTCTGTGCCTACACCTGACGTGTTGATTGCCTCGGGCACTTGGACGACAGCGAGGCCAGGAGACGATGCTGCGACTGAGAGCAGGGGCTGGCGACGCCCGGAGAAGTTTCGCCGGCATCGTGCCAAGGGCACGGCCGGAGGCTGGCATGCTGAGAACCGTACTCCGGTTATATTTAACCCCAGTATATTCGATCCTAATTCGATCCCTTTATTTGAACCCCACTTTCGAGATACGGACCCTTAAGCACAGAGAGGGCATTGCCGATTTCCAAATGGCACAGCCCGGAAGGGTTAGAGTGAAGACCGGCCCCTGCTGTGTGAGTTTAGGTGAAACGGTTACCCTCTCTGAGCCTCCCAGCTTCTCACCTCTGACAGTGATGCTCTCTGTATTCTGCTGGCCTTTCCAGATCACGGGGGCTACATGGGCTGACGACACTAACCGGCCGCACCGCCCCACTGCTATGTCGGGGATCGGAACCCTCCTGCGTGTGTCGAGTGAGTACAATCAATCACTTAGACTCGCCCGGTACCGTGTGCACAGCCCACCGGGACCCGGGGGCGCCAAGCTCTGCCCTCAGGAGCGGGAAGTGATCTGTGGACCGCCGCCGTGTCACGTGAGCGGGAGCTTTGTTTTCAGCTCAGCCCGGGCCTTTGGGGTCTTTGGCGTGATCCCCGAATCTGGCTTGTTTGCTTTGGAACCATCTCCGCAGGTGACAGGCGTGCCTCACTGTCGGGCATCGGAACCGCGATCCTCCCGCCTCGCCTATTCCGTGACACGTCAGGACCCGCCGCCAGCCTTCCCCCACGCCCACTCTCGCAGCCCCCAGTCTGGCTTTCTCTTTAGGAGCTGTGTGACCTCTGACAAGCCACCAAACCTCTCTGAGCCTCTGGGGCTTGGTCCGCTCTATTTCAAAACAAAGGAATCCACTCCATCTTGGGCGTCGGGGTAGTTTGCGGGGTGCAAGTGCCAGCCGCCACATGCGTGGAGGCCTTCGCGAGCCGCCCACGACTGCGCGGTGCCCCCCCCCCACCCCCGTTAGGAGTGTTCTCCCAGGCCGCGTGGGACAAGCGGCTGAAAGAGCCTTGATTTCTGCGCGCCCCTCCCCTATGCCTCTGGCATTTCCTGGGGCCCGCAGCTTGCCCCTCGCGAAGCAGCCTGGGAGAGTCCCCTCAAAGTCAGGGTGCTGGGGGAGGAGCCTGGGATCACCTTCCCACGCGCTCCTGGCAGCGGGGGACTGGGCGAGCGCCGGGGCGGGGGTGTCCCCTTGCGGAGGCGTCCCGACACCGCTTCTCTAGCGACTCCCTACTTTTTCCTAGTAAACATCCAATTCCCACCCACCCCCCGTCTTTGATTTAACTCCAAAAGCAATTCGAACTGCTTCCCGGGGCTCTGCAAACCTCGCTCTGCAAACCTGGCCTCCTGCCTGCCGCGCCTCGGCCCGCAGCACCGGGCCCAGAGCGAGCACTGAGGTCTCAAAAGCCCTCCCCTTCTTGTTCTTCTGGGGTCACCTCGGAGCCCCCTTTCCTCTCGAGACGGGCCAAGAGCCCCCCCCTCCTTGGCTCAAGCTGACTTCTGGAAATTTCGGCCTTTCGTCCTCCCTCCGACATTTGCAGACCGGCTGGCGCCGGGAGAAAGAGAAGCTTTGACGGGATGGGCTTTCGGCCCACGGGCGGCCCCGGCCTGTAGCAGGGGATCCGATTAGGTCGGAGGTCGCGGTCACCGGGGTCACCTGTCCGGGCCACCAGCTGGGCGTCCGGCATTTGCAGCGCGGGCAAGTGTCTCCTGCTTCTGGGTGCACACGCTTCTCCGACATTATCCCCACGGGGGAGTCGCTTCCAGGGGAAGTCGTGTGCGCGTGCAGGGAAACTTCCAGAACGTGGGTGGGCACAGTCATAAAGGCACTCCTGAGAAGTGTGAAGGGCGCGAAGGGGGCCCGGATCAGGGCGAGGGGAGCGGGGCGCGCCCCGAGCGCTCGAAATGTAAGGAAAGGGCCCAAGTTCACGGCAAGTGCGATTTTTCGTTTGAAGGTTATTTTGAAGGTCGTAACTGACTCCACAAACTCAAGGTGAACAGAACGTCGAACATTCTAATAAGGTCAGGATGACCCTTCAACTGTGCAACGCGGCCCACGGGTCCCGCCCCCGATTCCCTGCCCAGCTGCTCTGGAGAGCCCGGCCCCCCACTTTTGCCCCCCACACCCACTTCTGGGCAGGTGGCCACGGAAGGCCTGTCTCACCTACAGAGATTTGAAGCAGACAGAGTCGGTTCTGTTTCATTTCTCCAGAATGTTCCAGATTTTCAAACCTCTGGTTGACTCCGTCCGAGCAGCAGACTTCCCAAGTTCTTGCTGGTTGCTGTGGAAATGCATCGTAAACCACCGAATACAGGTCCCTCTGTGGCCCCAGCACTGAAGCCACCGGCCCTTCCGGAACGCACCTGAGGGCAACGGAGCGCCAATGCCCTTGCCGGCTCCCGCACCTGCAGGCGACTCCTGTCTCCAGCTCACTGCTGGACTGTTGAGGTCTCATCTTAAAATGTTGCCTCACAGGGGCACCTGGGGGCCGAGCTGGTTAAGCATCTGACTGTAGCTCAGGTCGTGATCTCACCGTTTGTGGGTTCGAGCCCTGCGTCGGGCTCTCCGCTGTCAGACGGAACCTGCTTCAGATCCTCGGCCCCCACTCCCCTGCCCCTTCCCTGCTCATGCTCTCTCTTACTCTCAAAAATACGTAAATAAATGAACTTAAAAAACAATTGTCACCTCAGAGCCGCCTTCCCTGAACACCGGAGCCACGAACGGTCCCTTGGAGTCTCCTCGCCGGCAGGGCCTTGTCCGTCTCCTCCCCTTCCGCTTCCTGGTCCGCTCACCGGCCCCTCAGCGCACAGGGTGGAGAGCACAGCGGGGGTGGGGGGGTGGGGGGGACAAACCCCAAAGCCATGTGTGGGTCCCCTGGGTTCTCCGCTTTCGGGATGGAGGGCCGGGTCCCTGGGAGCAGTGTGGGGGTGTCTGTGTGAGTGGGTGGGTGGACGGGAGACCCCTATTAAGGAGCAAGAGGGTGCTTGGAGGAGCTGCCAGGAGGGACGGGCGCATAGGGGGCTCCAGGAAGGGTTTCTAATCTCCCCCCACCGCCCCCAGCCCCATGTCGGCGCTGCGGCCAAGGCCCAGGTGGCCTCGGGTAACCAGGTAATCGGATAACCGAGACACGGGTACCCGGGGCAGCCGGTGGGCGCTTTAGGACATAAACTAAGGGTGGGCACATTCCCTTCGAGAGGGAGGAGCTAAAGAGCGGGGCTGGAAGCCCGGGGCCTTCGAGCACCTCGGCCCCGCCCCCCTCCAGCGCCCCTTAGGATCTTCTCCAACCCATGTGTCCAAAGTTTCTTGGATCCTGACTTGGAGCGAGTGGAGGAACCCCTGAGCGGCCACACCACACGTAACTACCACCAGCTCTGGGGATGACTCGAGGGCTCCCCCCCACCCCCCACGCCATGTGCATGGGGGGGCACGTGGAAACCGTGCTGGTCCCGGGCGGGCGGAGGCCGGCGCGGGGCGGGTGCCCACCGCGCAGGCCGGGCGGGGTGGGCCGGGGAGGGGAGGGGAGGGAAGGGGAGGGGAGCGGAGGAGGGGAGGAGGAGGAGGAGGAGGCGCCTAGAAAAGGAGGCGCGGGCCGCGAAGGTGCGGAGCGGGGCCGGCGGGCGGCGGAGCGCGGAGGCGAGGCGGGGCGGCGGGGGGCGCGGGCGGCGGGCGCCCCGAGCGGACGGGGCCGGGCGGCGGGGAGCGGGGAGCGGGGAGCGGGGGAGCCGGGGGCGCCGGGCCCGACGCGCCGCCCGCTCGGCTCTGCCCGCAGGTCCCGGGCGCGCAGCCCTCTCTCTCTCTCGGCCGGCCGCCCGGCCCCGGGCCCCCGGAGCGCGCTGGAGCGGCGCCCCGAGGAGCGGGGGGCCGGCGCCCCGCGCGCCCCAGACATGGTGGGCCACCTGCAGCTGCAGGGCATGGAGGAGAGCCTCAAGGAGAAGAGCCGGGAGGGCCTGCTGGACAGCCCCGACTCCGGCCTGCCCCCCAGCCCCAGCCCCAGCCCGCCCTTCGACTCCCCGGCGCCCCGCATCCTCGACGCCCGCGCGGGGGGCGCAGCCGCCGCCGCCGCCGCCTCGGAGCCCCCGGGACCCCGCGAGGCCGGAGCGGTAAGCGCGCGACCCCGGGCGGGGGCTGCTCCCGGCGCCCCCGCCACCCCCCCCCGCCCCCCCCTCCGCCCCCGCAGGACCCGGGCGCCGAGGCGGAGGCGGTCCCCGCCCCCCATCCCCGGCACCCGGAGCCCCGTCCCCGGCGGCGGGCCCCTCGGCGGAGCGCTCGGCCCCGCGGGCGGCCGGGGAAGGGCAGGGGGGCGGGGGGACGGTGTGCGGAATTCCCGAAGAAGTTGGCTCCGGGCGGGCGAGGTGGGCTTGAACCCCGGGCCGAAGCCTGTTGCCGACGTCCGTCCTCAGGTCCCTTCTGCTCCTGACCCCGTCCCCTGTTTACGGTCCCCCGCTGCCAGCGCCAAAGCTTTTTTTATTTTTTATTTTTTTTTTTTTTCTAAACCAAACCCAGACAGTAACCCTTCCTTCTCTGGATGTTGAGGGATGTTGTTGACGTGAAGCTGAGGCTGCCTAGGGGGGCGGGCGGTGAGGGCTGGAACCCCAGGTCGGGGGACCCAAGAGTCTTAGCGGGTCTGGGTGGGCACCCACCTTGGCGGCGGGACTGGGCCGGGGCGCCCCTGGCGGGTGGGAGCCAAGGTGGTGGGACCCCCTCCCTTGCGGCCTGAGGAATGACAAGTGGAATTGGGGGGCGGCTGACAATGCCGGGGGCACGTCCTGTCCGCCTGCTCTCCGCCCCTCTTAACACCTCTTCTGCCAAGTGTACGTGCTGGCGGGGCTCCAGCCCCCCTCCACTGTTCTGGGGCCCCCGCGATGCTCGCCGGGTGCAGGGCCCGAAACGCCACCACCGCACCCCCCCAGCTAAAACTCCCAGCAGCAGAAAGGAATGTGTTCCTTGCCTCTACCCTCCCGACGTGAATGTCACTGGGACCCACGGAATCCCAAACTTGACCCGTCGTTGGCACCTCGGGGAGATCTTTAAACGATACCCACGCCCGCCTCCCCCCTCCAGACATTGGCGGTAGGCGGCGTGGGCTCCGGCCTGAGCGCACAACCTTTCAAACTCCCTCGGGTGACTCTGAGGCCGCAAAGTTTGGGAACCGCCGCCTCGGACCCAAATCACGCGGTGAATTTGAACTTTGGGCTGGGGCCGGGGCACGGAGGGGCATGGAGGACTTCTGGGGCTTGACCGAGGTGACCCCCACCCAGGCTGCTTGCAGTGAGGTGAATCCTGCCGTCCGAAGGGGACACTTTCCTGCGAGAGGGTCTCCGACTCGTCCCAGCCGCCGGGGGCGTTCGGGCTGCACGCCTGTGGTGTCTTCCATGACAGGCTTTAGAAAGCTCCGGGGAACCAGTCTTCCCCGTGTATTCTTTGGATGACCTGGAATCCTCCTTAAAGAGGCCTTTCTGGAAGCTTCCTCTGCCAGCCAGGCCGGCCAGCACGCCTGGTTTACTTGTCTTGGCTGTTCTGGTTGACTCTATTTTTTTTCCTCCCCCTTCCTCGCTAACTGGACGCCAGGTAGGGAGCTGCGCTGTCCCCAAGCTTTTCATCTGGCTCGAAGGCAAAGCCTGGGGCCGTTTCCAGGCGGTCCCGGCATCTGGCCTAGACAGCTCTTGCCACAGGCCAGAAGCTCCGCTGACCCCTCGGCCGACTCTGGCTCACTTGCTTCCCACGATATTCCAGTGAAATACGCACCCTTCTTAGCCCCGATTTCCGGAGGGACGAGCCGCCGCCGCTTCCCCAAGGTCGCCGGGTTGGTAAGGGGCCTCGCCGGGACGGAACCCCAGAGAATTTGGATCCGGAGTCTCTACACTTGAACCTTAGGTGTTGCCGCTTTGCTTTCCACTGTAGAGCTAGTTAACTACCCGCGTGGGCGTGTAATTGTTATTTTTTTAGCTAAAACACATAATTCCCGTGGGCTTCCGGGGTTTTGAGGTGCTGCTTTTAATAAAAAGAGAGGAACCACTGGCCGCAGGCAACGGGGCCCCGCCCACCCCCGCCCCAGGGCCCCCCACCTCTGGGTCCTCTCCCCGCCGCCGATGTCCGATGTCACTAACCTGGTGTTTAACACCACCCCCCCCCCCCCGCGCCCATGACTCACCGAGAGCGCCCGGCGCAGGCAGGATGTGGCCCCCGATCGCGCGCGTCCCTGGGGAGAGGGACAGAAGCCCGTCCTGTGTCTCAGAGCCGATGGTTTCAAAGGCGCCAGCGGAGGCGGGCGGCCAGCAGGGCAGGGTTCCTCCGGTGTCCCCCTGCGGGTCTGGGTTTCAGCCTGCGTCGCTCGGGGTGGTCCTGACACCCGGTGCCCCCGCCGGGGCTGGGGGAGGGGTGAGCCGCGCGTGCGGGCCCCGGTGCCCGGCTCCGGAGGTCCCCAGCGCCTCGTCGCCCCGCTTCTCCTGCCGGACGCACGTGCTGAATTCGCTCACGCTTCGTTTCATCCCAGAGGCCCCGTTCCCCACCCTTCGCTTTGTTTTCAGAGGCCGGGCTCACCGTCTGGACAGCGGCCCAGTCGTGCTGGGTGACCGGCCGGCCGTGAGGCTGTCCCCACCCAAGACGCATCAGAGGCGCCGGGGCCAGGCGGGGTGGGAACGCGCCTCCCCACCCCGCCTTGACCTTGGGGTTTCTGGCTCCCTCTTTGGAGCAAATGAAGATGTAGGGACAGTCATTCGCCCCGCCAGGACTTCCCGAGCGCCTGCTGTGTGCGGTGCGCCGTTTCGGAGACGTGGGCGACATGGCACCGAACTTGATGTTCAAGGTCCCTGCCCTCGCGGAAGTGGCGTTCTCGTGGGCGAGTCAGAGTCACCAACTTGAATGTGGCTTGATAAGTGTTCAAAAGGCTGGGCGAGGGTGCAAGACTGCAGACGAGGCGGTCAGGGGAAAGTGATGGTTAACAGACACCAGAAAAAAAAAATGAGGGCATGGACTTTATGGTTATAGGGCTGAAGCGTGGGCCAGTCCAAGAGGATGGCACGTGCAAAGGTCCTGAGGTGGGAACAAGATAGGCGTTGCTCAAGGAGCAGCAAGGAGGCCGGCAGAGGCCAGAGCAGGGACTTGTGGGCCACGCTAAGGGCAGAAAGCTAAAAGTCCTTTTGGTCTTTTAAAAATGCGCTTGTGACTGTTTTGTTTTTATCTCTCAAAAGGCATCGTGAGCCCCCACAAGCCCTCAAGTTAGAGACCCAAATCGGACTTGACCGAGAGGTGCCAGGAGGCATAGGATCCGTGCGGGACTTGCCCCGCGCGGGGCCCCGCAGCCAAGGCTGCCTGAGGCCCAGGAGGGTTTGCCGGTCAGCCGCACTCACCCCGCAGCCGCTCGGGCCGGGCCGGGTGAGGGCCCCGCGTCAGCGAGACCCGCGCCAGCCCTCCGTGCTTCCCTTGGGCTCCCGGGGCCTGGCCCTCCAGCCCGAGGGGGAGCAGACACCCCGTGTCCTCCGTCCCTCCTCCCTGGCCTGCCCGCTGCACCGTGGGGATGGAGGGACGCTGGGGAGAGGGATGGGCTGCCCGTGCGGGTGTGGGGGGGCTGTGCATCCCGTTAACACCGGCGCGTCGGGGAACTCGTCCCCCAGGAGGCCACAGGGGTCTCAGGCCCTGCTCTGCGGGCGCACGTGTGAGAGGCCTGCCACCGCTGGGCGAGCGAGCTGTGGGCAGGTCCTGAGTCTGTGGCACACGAGGGACTCGGCCCGCCATGTAGGGGTGGCAGGAGGTGACGAGTCTGGGCTGTCGATTGTGCTTCTGATGGCCCGCCTGAGACTCCCCCCAAGGGCGAGGCGCCGGCTCCCTGGACCGGACTTGGAGGGGAGCCCTGTGAGCCGGGTGCCAGCAGAACCAGTGGTGGGAGTGGGGTGTCCGTGCCCCACCCGGGAGCCTCCCGGGGCTGCCCAGCCCTCGGAGAACACCCGTGGTCACAGCCGCCTCGGGCTCATGGCTGGTGCCACGCCCCTGGTGCCACCAGGAGTCCTGGCTTTTCTCATTTCTGTTTCTGGCCTGTGATGGTGTGATGGTGAGGGAGGCAGGGATTGAGGGAGTTTGTGCCTGGGATTGGGAAGGATGGAAGGCTGGAAAGACATACGGACAGATGAATGAATGCTTGCACAGATGGATGGATGGGTAGATGGACTGATGGATAGATGGATGGATGGATGGATGGATGGACAAATGGACGGATGGACAGATGGACGGATGGACAGACAAATGGGCGGATGGATGGATGGACAGATAAATGGATGGACGGATGGACGGATGGATGGATGGATGGACAAATGGACAGACAAATGGACAGATGGATGGATGGATGGATGGACAGACAAATGGGTGGATAGACGGTTGGACGGATGGACAAATGGATGGACAAATGGATGGATGGATGGATGGATGAATGGACTGATAGATGAATGGATGGACCAATGGATGGATGGACGGATGGACAGATGGACGGATGGACAGACACATGGACGGATGGATGGATGGATGGACAAATGGATGGATGGATGGACGGATGGACGAATGGACTGATAGATGAATGGATGGACCAATGGATGGATGGACGGATGGACAGATGGACGGATGGACAGACACATGGACGGATGGAAGGATGGATGGACAAATGGATGGATGGATGGATGGATGAATGGACGGACAGATCAATGGATGGACCAATGGATGGATGGACGGACAGACAGATAGACAAATGGACGGACAAATGGACAGATGGATGGATGGACAGACAAATGGATGGATGGACGGATGGACGAATGGATGGAGAGATGAATGGATGGACCAATGGATGTATTAACAGATGTACAGATGGATGGATGAATGGACAGATGGACTGAGACAGAGGTCAGTTCCCATGGTCCCCTTGCGGGCTCATCGGTGTGTCCCCGGTTAGTGATGGTGTGTGAGCAAGCCCAGGTGGCAGAGGGCCAGGTGTGTCGGGCCGAGGTGGGAGGAGCCCATCTGGAGAAAGGGAGGTCGGGAGGGAGGAGGGGAGGGAGAGCCAGAAACCGTTCAGCCCTTGTCGGCTTAACCCTGGATGAACCGGCCTCCGGCAAAGCCCCCGGCAGCCCCGCGTCTCAGCGGCAGACTCCCCGGGGCCAGAGGCTTTGGTGTAGCTTTCGTGTGAAAAAGAGACCAGTCAGTCCACACCCTTCTGGGCGCTCTGGAGATGAGGGAGCCGGCAGGAGCCACCCCCTGGGGGGAAATGGCTTTCACCGGCTGGCAGAACCTTGCGGGTGCCTGTGCTGGCTTCCCGGGCCTGCATGGCCAAGTCACAGCCTGGGGCTCGAAACAACAGACACCCTGGCTCCCAGTTCCGGAGCCAGAAGTCCCAAGGCAGGTGGCAGCCGGGCCACACTCCCTCCAAAGGCTTAGGGGTGGACCCATCGCACGTATCCGTTCTGGCCTTCGGTGGTGGCCGGCCGTCCCTGGTGTCCGGGTCCTGCCCCATCTCCACGCGGCTGTCTGCCCTACGTGTGTGTCCCGTGGTTTCCTCGTCTGAGGACACTGGTCACTGGATTTAGGGCCCAGCCTCGGCCGGTAGGACCTCGTTTTAGCTTGATCGTATTTGCACAGGCCCTGTTTCCCAAAGAGGGTGCCCTTGCAGGTCCCGTGCTCTGTGGAGGTCACAGGCCAACCTGCCGCCCGCCCTCCTGCTGGCTTGGGTCTGGCTGGCTGTCACGGGAGCAGGCTGGTCCCTAAGCCCCGCCTCCACCCCGATGTCTGTGTTTGCTTCGTTTCGCTGCTTTGGGTGTCAGACCCCGGGCCTCTGGGGGCCTGCGCTGGGCCGGTGACGCTTCGTGACTCTCCAGGGAGTGGCCTGCTCCGTTCGGGGTCCCCTGGGCTCCCCCCCCAGGCCCTCGGATGTGCCGTCGGGGGAAGGGCAACGAGCCTGAGGAAGCCCCTCCTCAGCTGCCCCAGGATTTGCCGCGTTGCCCGAGGCCGTTCATGAGACCAGAACTCCAGAATGTCTCCTCCTTGGATCACGTGCCCCATGGGTGAAGGTTCGAGGTCAACCAATCCCAAACCACACCGCAGATGATCGGGTTTTTTTTCCGAATAGCGACCGGAGCCATCGCAGGCCTGGCTGGAGGCCAGGCCGTTTTAGCTGTGGCAAACGTTCCGCGTCGCTTTGGTGACGACGCCTCTTCCCCGTGTCACTGGCTGGTGGCAGGGGTGGATATTTCTGGTGGCCCTTCTCTCTCCAGGAGCAGCCGTGGGGCCCTGAACCCCCTCCTCTGGTCACACGTGCTCCCCTGATGGGGCTCGGAGCTCCCTGACGGAACCGAGAGCTCAAGGCCGCCGAGCGTCACCTGGGCGGGGCACCAACACTGCCGCGCTGTCCCTACGTGTCCCCGGCAGCCAAGCCGGGATCCCTGGTGGGGCTGGGCTGTCGCCGCGTGGCACTGAGCTCTCACACCAAGCAGTTATCTTTCCCGGCCTCGCCCCAAAGCACCCGTGTGCGTTTGCACTTGCGGCCAGAGAGTGTTTGCCCAGCTCCTGGGGAAGCCGCGTGAATCGCTGGCTGAGGCGGCCGGGGCCCCCGGATCCCGCTCCCTCCGAGGCCCGCCCTGGTCCCCCCACCCGCCACCTGCCCGGAGAGCCAGCCTGTTCCCCAGGCTACAATAGGGGCCCTCCGGCTGGGAGCTGGGGGCGGGGGTGGGGGCTGGAACCGCTGTGTCCAGCCATCCGTCCATCTATCCGTTCATCCATCCATCCATCCGGGGTGCAGGGGCAGCATCTAAGGGGCCCAGGGGTGGCCCTGTCTCATCTGCGCACTGGACCCCCTCATTCCTCCCCTGACTCTGCTTCCCAGAGCTGCAAGGGGGTCTGGACCCCCCAGGCCGCCGGCCAGCCCTGTGGCGTAGGCCTCACGAGTGGCGCGGGCGTATTTTACAGACGGGCAGACTGAGGCATGGTCGGCAGGTGGCCCAGGGGCCCTCGGCGGGTTCTCTTTAGGATGGATCAAGAGTCCAGGCTTCGGGGGGAAAGCCTGGGGGCGGGGGGAGGGCAGTGGGCTGCCCAGGGGCCTTCTCGGCTGCCGGTGGGCCCCCTGGGGGTGCGAGCCCCCGCCCCCCCGCCCCTGCCAGCCTCTCCCCTGCCGGCACTCCCAGCGACTCTCAGCAGAATGTGACCGGCCTTTGAGGAGCTCTCCTTCCAGGGCCCGCGGTGGTGCCTTCTCGGCCGTGAGAGAGGCTTTCCCCGCCCGCCCTCCGGGCTGGCCGGGTTCCGCGGGGCCGGCCTGCCGTTCTGCTCTTCAAACAACCCTGCATCCAGAAAGACTCCACTCTGAGCTTCCGGACAGGCCCGTGGCTGCCGGCGAGGCCAAGTGCTGCGGGGCCGCCACTGTGTTCCCTCTGCGTCCGTCCCCGGAGCCCCGCGGGGCTGGCCTGCGGCCTTGGCCGTGACTTCCGGAGCCGTCTCGCCACCCGGCCCCGCCGGACGCCAGCCCGAGTCTGGGTTCCCGCCGGCTTCTCCTGTCTCCGGAGCGGCACGTCCAGTCGGGGTATTTTTAGAGGCTTTTCCCCTGGGGCCCTTCGGAAAGCCGTGCCCGGAGCTCCGGCCTCCCCGCCCGGCCTGCGAAGGGGGCCTTGTCTCCTCTCCTGGCAGCCGGTCAGGGGGCGCGATCCGGCCGGGACGGGGCTCTCTCGCGGGGCGGTGCCGGGAGCTCTGGCAGTTTCCTCACGCCGGGCCGCCCCCAGGGGCACAGAGCTGCTCAGGTCTGCGACCGCGTCGGGGGGCGAGCAGGGTGGGGTGATGGGAACCGGCGGCGGCGGCTTCCCCTCTCTCTTCCCCGTCCTTCCGCTGACCTGGACGCAAGAAACGCCCCCAGAAACCTCAGCGCACACCCTCACGGCCCCCCACGGACCCGCGTCGTCTTCTGCTCTCCTCCGTGGCCGCGTGCCATCCCCTCTCGAACAAGCGGCGCCCCAAGTGGCCGCTGTGCCTCATACCACCCACGCAGGGTCTGGCACGCGATAGGTGTTCGGCCCGCTGGAGGTGCTCGGCAAACAGTTGGTGCTCAGCAAACACTTGTACGCATTTGGGAGAATGCCGCTCTGTAGATAATGCCTTTGGGGAGAGAGCGTTGTTTTTGAAAAGCATCAGGTCATGGAGTTTTACAGCTGGGGTCCGTTGGCCTAACCAGAGAGGAGGCCAGAAGTGCCCTAAATCTCGTCACTGCCCCCCCACTCCCTTTAAATTCAGCCTGGCAGGTAGAGGCGGCGTGGTCCCAAAACTCACAGGGGTGTGGAGTATGCCTCTCTCCGGGAGGACTCCCTACCCTGAACCTTCACGTGAAGGAGGACTCCTAACTCGGCCGGTCTTTATGCAGCGCGTACTCTGTGCTGGGCGCTGCCCCACATGCTTCCGTGCTTTGACTCGTTCAGCCCTCACTGCGACCTGTCACCCACTTCAGGGACCAGGAGGCTGCTGGCCAGGGAGGGGGCTTGTCCGCCCCGAGTCACATGGTGTATCGGCTTCTCATTGCCGCCGTGACAGACGGCCACGTACGTGGTGGCTTGAAGCCACAGAAATGTATTGCCTCCCGGTTCCAAAAGTCACAAGTCGAAAGTGGGTCTTAGACGCTAAAATTCGGGATCGGGGCAAGGCTGCGCTCCTTTCTGGAAAGGCCCAGGGGTGAGTCGTTCCTTGTCTTTTTCACCTTCTAGAGGCTGCCTGATCCCTTGGCTTGCGGCCCCTTCCCCCGTCCTAAGGCAACAGGACAATATTTTCAATCTGACTCGGACCCCTGCCTCCCTCGGACGAGGACACCCCCGCCATCGCACTGGGCCACCAGGTCGCCCAGGGGCGCCTCCCCATCTCAGGACCCCTAACCTTAGCACGTCACAGTCCTGGGTGGTTAGTCACTCCACCCCGTCACGCCCAGGAAGGGGGCAGACGTCGCTCCTTGTGCCACTCACCCACCGAGACGGGGCCACCTTGTGGACAACCGCTGGGGGCTTTGGGGGACCTTCTCCTTCTGCAAGCCTCCTATCTTTTCTTCCTGTGGTCCTTGGCTCTTATTCTGGGGACACTTCGAGTACCCTGTCCCCGGGCTCCTACCACACAGGCTTGGACCCGGAGTCGGCGGGGGCTTCTTGGCACGTGTGAGTTCTCAGTTCTCAAGGGCACGGGCGTGTGGGGGGCCCAGCCCCGGCGTAGACAGCCCCTCAGCTCCTGAACCTTACAGAGCCCCTGGCCCCGGGATGACAGACGCACCAAGGGGTCGCAGCAGACGGGAGCCCCAGGGCCCCCCGGGAGGGTGCGGGGAGGCAGGGAGGTGGTGCCCGGGACGAGCCGCACCGACTACAAGCGAGACGGAACCAGAAGGAAATTGGCGGTGCAGGAAGCAGCATGAGCCGAGGCGCGGAGGCCGCGGGCGCGTGGCCGAGGGGCTGAGCGGTTCGTGGGCAGAGGCCCGGGCAGGAAGTGCCCCGCTCCCGTGCGCAGGGGCGAGCCCGCTCGGGGCCGGTCCCGCGGGGGTGAGCGATCGCCCAGCAGCAGGAGTGAGGTCGTGGCCTCTGGAGCCGGATCCCAGGGTTCCTACCCTAGTGCTGCCTCTTCCTAGCTGTGTGGCCTCAAGCGAGTTACTTAGTCGCTCCGGGCCTCCGTTTCCAGCATCTGGGAAATGGGCGTGGCGAGAGCCCAGAGCAGTCAGCGCTCAGAAGGCATCGCCGCCATGAGCTGTCCTCACCCGGGTGAGGACCCGGAGGACCTGGATGGGGAGGGGACAGGGCCGGGGACTGGCAAACGGGCAGGACTGGGTCAGAGTGTCCGATTCCTCGTCGCGTCCCACGTAGGGCCTGGGGGCTGGCCCTCCCCCCACCGTGCTCAAGGACCCTCCAAACAACGGGTGAACTAATATCCTTCAGAACGGTCTTGTCCAAGAGAACGTCCCGCATTAGGGAGAATGTTCTAGATCCTCAACTGGCCGGTACCATAGCCGCGACGGCGTGTGTCAGCGAGCACTTGCGGTGCAGCCAGGGTGACCGAGGAACGGGATTTGTCATTTGCTTATCTTTCATCGGGTTACGCTGCGGTCACCCTACGCAGCTAGCGGCCACCGTACCGGACAGGGCAGCCTGAGAGCAGTGTCCCCAGAGCGTGGGGGTTTTCGGAGGGGCGCTGAGAAGCTGCCTCTGGGTGGCGACGTGTGTGCGCATTACCGGTGACCCCAGGCTTCGGGACACACCTGCCTCGGGCGGGGGCGGGGCTGAGGCAGGCGTTGGGGCCAAAGGAAGGGAGTCAGTTCTGAAGATGAAGTCAAGACCGCAGGTGGCAAGTGGACGCAGCGGGAGTGGGGACTGGGCAGTGACGGCCGGGCGTCCAGGGAACTCGGCTTCCTCCCGCTGTCTCTCCCTGCTGGGTCCCAGCGGGTGGCGCGGGGGGAGGGGTGTGCCGGTGTCGGGTGCTGTCTGGGGCTGAGGTGACCCCTCACGTGCCTGCCTCGGTGGGGTGCCAGGACACGTGGCCCGTGGGGCCAGAGTTCACCCCGCTTCGTCCTTTAGACCACAGCTCAGGTGTCGCTTCGGCGGGGAAGCCCTCCTGGGTTTCCCGGTGGTCGACGCCCCCTCTCCTCGAGGCCCTCAGAGCCGCAGTGCTCTCGGCCCTGTCCCCCGCCCCAGCTCACCGAGGGCTTGGGGTGGGCCCGAGGAGTCCGAGCAGACGCAGGCTGGGGGGCGGCCGGCATGGGCTACTTATACCAGGTAACGCTGCGTAACAAACATCCCCAACCGGCAGTGGGATCCGGGCGGCAGGGGTTTCTTTCCGGCTGTCCCTCCGTGTTCCTCGTGGGTCGACCGCGACGTGGGGACCTGGGTGGTCTCCCTTGCGGAGGAACTGGGGGTCTCAGGCTGGCAACGTCACCTCCGTCCTGAGCATCGTGCAGGAAGGAGAGCTTGGCAGCAGGGCTGCCGTGAGATCCTGGGCCCAGAGGCGACGTGTGTCCCGGGCCCCCGTGGGCGCCCCTCCCCCACAGGGGGGCTGGGAAGCGTGGCCCTGGGATTAAGTAGGGAGCGAGGGCTGAGCGCGGGTGTGCGGCCCCAGCCGGGGTCGTCGCCGCCGGGGTCCAAACGTTTCTGACCTAAGGAATGGGGTGAATTATGGCACGAGGTTGTGGCCGAGCCCTGAGGGGACTGCCGGGAGCTACACCTTCGAGGGTCTTTGGGGGCGGCTCCCGGTCCTTTGCAGGCCAGGTTTCAGCTGCTTCCTGAGGATGGTCCCACCTGCATGTCCCCGCCTGTGGATGCATCACAGCCCTGGGGTGGGGGCTGCCCTCCACCTCGGGCCGAGCCAGGCAGGGTCAGAAGCGAGGACCACCCGGTTTCAGTGTCCTGTGAGCTCCCAACTATGGCGTCACCACGGGGCAGCTGTGGGGCCCTGAGCTCAGACCCCTCCCTGAGAGGGGGCTCCTGGGGCATGGTGCGAGGACTGGAACCGGGGGGCAGCCGTGGGCCCAGCTGGCTGTGCCGGGGTGGGCCTCCTGCTGGACTCCGCGGTGCGGGCTGCCGGACCCACCCGGGGCTGGAAGGGTGCGGGGCGGCCCCCTTGGGCCCAGTGGGGAGCCGAGGCCACGGCCCCGAAGGTCCGTGTAACCCCGTGTCCGTGGTCTCCCCGCAGCCTCCGGCCCTCCCCCCGAATTCCCCAGCGCTCGAGATGAGGCCCCGGATGCTGCCCGTGTTCTTCGGGGAGGGCATTGAGGTGCACCCGGAGTCCACGCACCAGATCCGGTGAGTGGGGGGGCTGCGGGGCAGGATGGGGGTGCGGCGGGCACCGTCTAGGGTGGGGGGGCCAGGCTGCGGGCCCGGCAGGCTCCCCCCAGCTCTGGGTGCTGCTCCCTGAGGAGGCCATGTACTTGGCCAGAGATGAGCTGATTCCAAGAGACCCTGACCCGAGGGTCCCTTCCCTGTGCCTCGTGCTCCGGGGCTGCATTCAGCCACGTGCCCACTGCCCTTCTCCCCAAATTTGGCTGCTTTTATTTTAATCCAAACTTCCAGAACGTTTGCACAGTGACCAAGACTCACACACCTAACGTGACTCCCTCCTTCCAACCGTCCTGCCGGATTTTTCTGGTATCCGTGACCGAACCACGCAGGCCATGCGGGACCCCCTTTTCTGCACAGGCTGTCCCAGGTGTCACGTGAACGCAGGCTTCCTCTGTGTTCCTGGGACCTTGGCCGCTCCTTCGTCTACTGAGGAGTCCCCACACTGCACGTGGCTGAGGGGCGTCCCACGTGGAGGGCATCTTAGGTGCACCTGAACTTCTGAGTTAGGGTGACCCCACCGGGAGCTTCCTCCACGGATTCGCCCTCCTAAGAGGGCTTCCGAGGCTCAGGGTTCCAGCAGGTGGAGTCTTGCCCGCATATCCACAGGACTCTGGGACGGATTTGTCCACGTGGCCCTGGGCCGGCCGGGAAGACCCTCCTCCCGCCCCTCCAGCTCTGGACAGGTCGCAGGAGACAGATGGCTCTACTTGACTGTTTGGTCTTCCCTTGTCATTTAAATGCCAACAGAGATTTTCAGCCGCCCCCTCGAGGGTGGATGAGGGCTGCCTGGTTCCCTTCTGGAGGGGATCACCTGTGGGGGCGTGGCGGGGGGGCCGATCACCTGTGGGGGCGTGGCGGGGGGGGGCCGATCACCTGTGGGGGCCTGTGGGGGCGCGGTGGGGACGAAGTAAAATCCCCACCATTGCTCAGCTTTTGCTTCCAGTTTGGTGTCCAGGAGGTTCTGGAAGCAGGGCCTGGAGGACTGAGCAGTTGCTCACTCGTAAGTGGGTCACTCATCATGGGTGCTGAGCTGCTTTGGGGGGGAAGTTATTTTGATGTAACTTCCAACTTCCGGAAGAGCTGCAGGGGGAGGACCAGGAGCCCCCGTGCGCCCAGGAAACGGAGTCGCTCTTCCTTGCAGTTCCGCCTGTTTGCTGGCGCGTCTGCATACCCTCCCCGTCTACCTAAACGAAACTTTTTCTGACCCATTTGAGAGGAAGTTGGTGGCATCCTTGGTCTAGTCCCCTTCTAAGAACAGGGACATGGCCTCAGGTAGTGACAGGGTGGCCGTCAAGGTCAGGACAGTTGAGGGCGGAACACCGCCGCCCTCTCCGGCACTGCGCGGTCACATTTCATCCGTTGTCCCCAAAACGTCCTTTTACGGCGTTCTTTTAGCCCACCTCAGGACCCCACCGGGACCACCTGTCGCACTGAGCTGTCCCACCTCTTTAGTGTCCTTCCTCCAGGCTGGCAGGCTCCCCCTGCCCTTTGACCCTGACATCTGGGAAGAGCCCAGTGGAGTGGAGGGGCCGTCTCCCGTTCGGGGAGCTCCTGCCCTCGGACCGCGTGGGGTGGGGGGGCAGGGGTGGGGGAAGCGGTCGCGGGGCTGCCCCCAACCCGGGCTCGCCCCGCCTCTCCCGCCCTCCCCAGCTGCAACTCCGAGGTCAAGTACGCCTCTGAGAAGCACTTCCGGGACAACGTCTTCTACGCGCCGGTGCCCACGGTCACGGCCTACAGCGAGACCATCGTGGCGGCGCCCAACTGCTCGTGGCGCAGCTACCGCAGCCAGCTGACCCTGGAGCCGCGGCCGCGCGCCCTGCGCTTCCGCAGCACGGCCATCATCTTCCCCAAGCACGCCCGCAGCTCCTTCCGCACCACCCTGCACTGCAGCCTGGGCCGGCCCCGCCGCTGGTTCACCGCCAGCGTGCGGCTCCAGCTCGACGACGGGGGCCCGCGCCGCCTGGGGCCCGCGGCGCTCTGACGGGGCGGGGCCTCGGACGGACCCCGGGGCTCAGCCCGCAGCCGGGGCCGGGGGGAGGCGCGGGAGGCCCGTCCCGGTGTGGCGGACTCCGCAGACGCGTCCGTTTTGGGAGCCCGAAAGCGGGTGAGGCGGCGGGGGGCCTGGCGGTAGGTGGGGGTGGGGGTGGGGGGCCCACCCACCCGAGGGTCCCGGAGAGAAGACGCATGTGCGCGGCGGGCCCCCGGAGCGGAGAACAGCCTCGGTCGGAGGGACTGGTGCCGCTCTTCGAGACCCCGGCCACCCCGTCTGCCCGGGGCCGGTGGCCTGGCTCCCAGGCCATGTGCGAGGGAAGAGGGGTGCCACCCGGACACCCTCACTGCTGGGAAGAGGGGTCTCCGAAGGGGGCCTTCCGCGGGGCCTGCGGCTCGGCTGGAGGCCCAGGCTGAGCGCCCTCTGGTGGCTGGAGGAGGTCCCGCAGAGGCCGGCCGCCGCCGCCGCCGCCAGGGTCGAGGCTGGTAGTGACCGTGCTGGGCCGTGTGCTGCTGTAGAGATTTAGGGCGCAGCCCGCCAAGGTTGTGGCCTCTGAGCTCTGCGTCGGCGTCCCTGCTAACCTCTGTCCAGGCGACCTCTTAAGAATCCCGACTCTCACGCCAGAGCCTTCACGCCGGGTGCCAGGGGGAGGCGTCGCCTGTGTGGGGCTCCCAGGCCCAGCTGCTTAAAGAGATGCCACGGGGGTGGGGGGAGACTGCCTTTGGTTAGCCCTCCCCCCCCGCCCCGTTCCACACTCGGTGATTCCACACGTGCTGTCCCCCGAGCTGCTGGGCTCCCGTCCCATGAGCTGCCAAGGCACTCGGGGGGCTAGGGGCCACGGGCTGGTGCTGCCCTGGATGGATGCCCCAGAAACTGCCCAGTGTGGCCTCAGAGGGGCCGTCTGACCTGAATGGACCCGGTGGGTAAGGGGGCTGCCCCCCCACTCCCTTGTTCATCCCCAAGCCGGGAGAGGGGCAGAAAGGCTCTCCCACACGGTGGGGGGGGGGGCGCGGTGAGAGAACCACCCGGAGCCTGCGTCCAAGAGCGGCCGAGTGCCCGGTCTATTTTTATTATCTCCACAGGGGGCATGTCCTCTCCACAGTCTGGTTAACAAAAATAACTTAAGAACTTGATTGATTATCTTAATAAAATGTGCAAACCCAAAGAGGCTCCCTCCTGTGTGTTTCCGAGCCCCTCGGATCCCGCGGGGGGTGGGGGGCGGGCTTTCACAGGCCCCTGTTCTCTGTGGCCACCCCCCTTTTCTCCCACACAGCCTTAGCTTCGGGGAACCCTGCCTCTCCCTGGCTTCTCTGCTTCCGGGGAGCAGGGAGGTAGCCTCAGAAGGCACGGGACCCTGTGCCCAGCGGGCTCTGGTTTCACCCGAGAGCTGGTGACTACGCAGACACCCACGCCCCCACCGTGGGGCTTGGGTCTCGGGGCGGTTCTGGGGTGGGGGGGTGGGAATCTGCATGTCTTGGGGCCCGAATGCTTTGTGTTCTGCGTCCCAGCCCCCTGCTCTGGTGGCCCCTGGATCTCTGGGGGGGGCCTCTGGGGCCCCGGAGCATCAGCGCGGTTAGGGGGACCCATACAGTGGCCAAAGGACATGGCCTCTGGGAACCGGAAGGTCAGGCTGGGGTTCGGGCAGAGCAAGTAGGGGTGTCTTTGGACATAGAGGCTTTTCTCGGGAGACAGATCCCTCCTTCGCGGGGTGGGTCACTGGAGTACAGTGTGGGCAGGGTCGTTTGTGGCCTCGTGACGTCGCGGCGTGAGAGGACAGTGGCGGTAACGCCATCTCCGGAAGCTGTATGAAACACGCCGTGTGGCTTCACGCCGTTCGGCCTTAACCTGCTGACACGGGCATTCCTGCATCTCCGTTTACGGGAGTAAGGCACAGACGGGCTAGGTCACTTGCCCAAGGTCACACAGCTCGTGGGAGCGGGAGGATCTTCCCCACTTGGCTACCTGCCTCAAGGGAGGGTGGTCGCTAACAGGGTGGGGCCGGGGTGAAAGCCAGGAGGGCCCAGGACAGGCTTGTGTCACGGTGAGAAAGACTCCGAGGCCTCTGCTGGCCACGTGGACGCGCGGGGCAGAGACTCGGCCTCAGAGAACCCAGCCGTTTGAGAGACGGGCTTCCGCGCAGCCACGCACGCTGGGGGTGGCTTCGTTTGTGCCTCACGAATTCACACGCACGAGCTGGATTGTAACCACGACGTCGCTCAGGTCCTCGCCACCCGAGGGAAAGCGTGTTGGGTTTCCTGACACGTGCAATGAAGAGGCCCGTGAATCCTGCGACCTGGGAGGCGCCCCTGGAGTTGCGCTTCGAGATGGAACCTGGGGGGGGCGTGCAGTGAGCTGACAGCCTCCGGCTGCGGCTTTCCAGCCACGGGCAGGACCCTCCGGCGTGCGACTTTGCCCTCGGGGGACTGAGACCGTGTCTCTCCCTTTGTCCTTCGCGCAGGTCATCACCTCCGTCTCGGCGCGTCCCGGGGGCAGGTAGTGCGCACGCTCGGGGACGAGCGCGAGCCACACTTTGCACTTGGCGTGTCTCTGAAAGCCGTTTCGACCGCGCGGAGAGCTTTGTCCGTCTCTGAGGACACCGGGAGTCCCAGACTGCTCCCTGCATCCAGGGGCGCAGTGAGGCCCAACCTGGGAGGAGGGGAAGGTGGGGGCAAGGGCAGCTGCCGGTAAGGCCCCCCGAGGGCTCCCCGGGTTTCCTGGGAACCCGGAGGACCTGGACGCCAGGCGGAAAGCTTGCCCAGATTCTTGGGGTTTCCACCCCCGAGATAAAGAGACTGGAAGGGTCTCTCGCCACCTGCAAAGGCCCTTCCACACCCCCTGCCCCCCAAACGCCCCAGAGGGGCAGACTCGCTCACAGAGTCCCCTGGGGAGCAGGAGAGGACACTGGGGATGGGCCGGTGACTGGAAAAAGAGCGTGTCACTTAATGTCCCTAAGCATCTGTCAGATGGGCACACGGTCTCACCTCCCTGGCTGCGGGACATGAGAACGGGCGTCGGTCCAGCCTCTGCTGCAGCCGAACCCAGCCGGGACCCTTCTCGGGGGGCAGTGGGGCCAGGGCGCCCGCTGCTTGTGCAGGCGCAGGAACACTTCAAACGTCTGAGGGCCGCCTTGGCCCCAAACGCCCCTCCTGACCCTCTGCTGGGGTCACTCCTGCCGGTCTCTGGGTTCATGCTCACAAGCCTCAAATCAAACTCAGCGGTCCCTCCTCCCAACAGGTGTCCCCACCATCTGGATCGACGCTGCCCCGTCCTGTCCCCTCCTCCCCAGAGTAAGAGCGACAGGGACACAGCCCGGGCGGGCAGCCGGCGAGCCCTCGGAGCTGAGCCGCGCACCCTGTCTGCAGGCAGCGGTGACCCTGAGAGGCGGCTGGCAGCTGGCAAGGAACCCCACTGAGGAGGCGGGGCCCGGCCTGCTTCCGGCGGAGGTCAGAAGGGGAGGTCAGAAGGGACGACAGTCTGTCACGGGGCCGCCAAACCCTCCTGGCTTCCCGGAGAACCCATCAGAACGATGGCCGTCCTGTGCCTTCTCAAGAACAGAATGGCCAGGGAGCCCTCCCACCAGCGGCTGGTGGTGCCCGTCTGTTCCCTGCCGGGTCCCCTCGTCTGTCACCCGCACAGGTGAGCGAGCGGTGTGCTCCACGAGAGAACCGATTCGGCACAGTATCTCATTTCACAGAGGAGGAAACTGAGGCGCAGGGGGTTCGAATGACCCGGGGTCACACGGCCGTTACGCGGCAGGGTGAGGACGGGGCCTCGGGCCGCCCGCTCCGGGGCCGGGGGCTCGGTCTGGCCCTTCTCTGCTGCGCTGCCCCCTCCGGGCCCCACACGGGGCTGCCTCGCTCTCATCCACGCTGGCAAGCTCCCACCACCCCAATTTCGGAAAACCAGCCAACTACCTTGCTGGTCTCCTTTCTTCTCGGGAAACCCTGGGCCCCCGCACTGACCTGCGTGTGGCCACCCTGAGCTCCCGGATGTCCCCGGCTGGCTCACACCTCGAGCCTTTGCCCACACACTCCCCCTCCATTCAGCCCACCCTCGGCCCGAGAGCTGCCGCCTCCAGGCACCCACTCCCGCCACCACAGCGGGGGCTGCACGCCACCCCACCAGACCCCCCCGCCCCCGGGCTGCTTGTCGAAAACACAGATTCTCAGGCCCCACCCTCGACCTAGCTGGCGCCCAGGAATCTGCATTCGACCAACTTCCCAGGGTTCTAAAATACGCAGGCCTTTGCCAACAGTCCTTCCCGTTACCAGTCACACTGTGGCTTCCTGTGAGATTTGCTGCTCAGAGTCTGTTGGGCCTCACACAGCCGCCAGGGGGCTCGGTCAGCGGCAGGGCTGGAAAGGAAACCCATGAGCTCTGCCCCGGAGGGGTTCTGCCCGACTGAGACATGCCACGGGTTCTCAGAGCCCGGGGGACACGAGAAGATGGAGACAGAGGATGAGTTCTTGGAGCTGGGCATTGTCGCAGCTGGGTTCTGAGGTGTGTGTAGGAGTTTTCCAGGGAGGTGAGGGCCAGGGGAACACCACGGGCCTCCGCGTTAAAGATGAAGAGTGAGAAACCCGAAGAAGACGGGGCGGAATGAACTCTTCGGGCGAGGGCTGGTTGTAGGCTGGAAGACAGGGTGCGCCCCCTGCAGGCGCCAGGGGCCGTGAGCTCTGCCCACACTCTGCAGACGCCCCGGGTTGGGTCCAGGCCACCGGCATTCAGAGAAGACAGATGGGGGCGCCGGACGGGGTCAGCTCTGAGGCCATGGAGATGGGGGCTGGCCGAGATGACCGTGTGGGTGGAGACTTGGGCCCCGCCCCCATATCACTGCGGTCTGACTGCAGCGGAGGGAGGTGCCGGGGGATCCTGGGTAGCACCAGCACGCGTGGCCGACCCCTGGTGGCCCCCGGTGTGGCCAACACAACGGACCCGTGCTGGATTCCAGGTGGGGGCAGGGCTGCCCCCGGACTGGAGGGAGGCCTGCGGCCAGGAGGGGCCCTCTGCTGGCTCGACGCCGCCACCTGCCTGCCAGTGTCAGCACTGCAGCCCCAGGGCCTCGCTGAGCCCTGTAGGGGGACGTGAAGCCCGCGGTCACTGGGGGGCACGCAGACCGTCCCCAAGGCTACACAGAACGTCACAGCGCACCGCACGTCTTGCCTCATGGCACAGGCTTGCAGGATAAAGTCAGGGCGACGCACGGCGTCAGGGAGGCTCACGGCAGCGTCTCCTGCGCACGCAGACCCCTCCTCCACCCCCACGCCCACCCCTAAATCCTGGGACCCCCCAGATACACACCCTGAGGAGGTGGGGTGCCGGTCGCCCAGGGATCCAGGCACCACTCACGAGGAGGTTGGGCAGGGGATGGTGACCACTGCCTCCAGGGGACCTCTCCTGTGAGGGCCAAGTCCCAGGCGGGGGCCTCTCTAATGGGCAGGACCCCCTCACCCCCACCCCCACTCCTCGCTGGCAAGGCCCCGTCAGAGTCCGGGGAGGCTGGTTCCAACTGCATCACACCCTCCCTGTGGCCAGACACGGCGGCCTGTTCACAAGCCGGATGGGCCGGGGCGGGCCCCTCTCTGGGTATTTGGGGTGTCTGTCCCTGGATGGCCGGAGGGGCCAGTAGCCCTGGGCCGGGAGGCTGAGACACAGGGACAGAGTGGACACCCAGGCTCAGCATGAGGAGCACCCGAGGCCCACGGCACGCACCCGCACATGTGCCAGGCGCACGGGCAGGCGGGTGGGCGGGGAGGACTCCTGAGTGCCCTCCCTTCCAGAACCAGGCACCCTGACTGGCAGCGGGGAGGGGGGGTTATACCCAGGACCCGCAGGACCACAAACAGCATCGCCCGTGGCAACGAGCCGCAGCCTTTCTGGGACCCGGGGCTCTGCTCGGGCGGCGCACGGGGAGCCACAGCGGGAGACCCCTCTCAGGGCCGCTAAACCGAAACCCCAGGTGGCGACCCGGCGGCCGTCCCAGGAGCCAAGCCGCCGAGCCCGTTCTCCCCTGGGCCTTGTCCGGGAGAGAGCGGCGACAGCCGAGGGTCTGTTTCCTAACAGGACACCGGCAGGAGCGAAACCAATTGTATTGAACGATTAAGAACTGACGACTGTCACCGTGAACACGAGCGCTGAGGCCGTCCCCAGGGGTGCACGCTCCCCGCGCTCCCGAGCGCGTGCGGACATGCGGTACTCTCACCACGGGCGTGACCTCTGACGCCCTCGTGGTGATATTCTCACCGTGGATGTAAACATTCCCCCGCAAAGGGGACTGACGAGTCCAGTGACTTCAGTCTCGGACTGAAGGGGGAGGCTTCCCTGCCCCTCCGGGGTGGCGCTCCCACCGTCCCCCGAGTCCCCAGCGGCCTGCGCAGGCCGAGGCAAAGAAGAAGCCTTCGTAACTTGAGTATAATTCGCTTTTTAATGAGAACGACGTGTGTGAGTGACAGAACGCCACCGCCGTGCGCAGATGGCGGCCACAGAATACCCATCAAATTCCTTCTGCCCAAGGAAGGGCGGGGGGAGGACGAAGAGGCGCTCACGAGCCGGCAGCCCCCCGCCCCCCAGGCCCGCGGACGATGGGGTCGCTGGCTGGCGGCCTGCACGCGCCTCTTGACCGGGAAGCAGAGGCGGAAAGCACAGCAGCAATAATACTGGGTCAAGTCCTTCCTTGTGTAAAACATCCGAACTAATTCATCGAAGGTATCAAAAATATACCCTGTAAACCAACACATCGTCTACACCGGCCCGCTCGTCCCACCGCCGCGGCGACCGTGCGCGAGGACCGACAGTCCAGTGCCTCGGAGCCTCCACTCGCCCCAGACCCCAGCTGGCCCTCTCGCCTGCCCGGCCGGCCGGCCTCGCTGGGCGTGCAGCGGTCTCGCCGACGGGGGCGGTCCATGGGGACCCGGACGAGAAGGCTGGGGGCTGGACAGGGCCTGTGTCCGTCTGTCCAGAGCGATAAGCGGGGCAGGGACGGAGGGAGGGTGCGGGGGCTGCTAGCTCAGTTTAGACTTTGGTTCCAAATGTGTTAAGGGGGGAGGCAGTGGCATGGGAGGTGCGTGGTCGTCCTGCTTTGGGTCCCTGGCCGCCCCGGCTGCGTGCGTGTGGCCACCGCACACCGCCGCGCCCCCTCCCTGGCCCCTCCCCTCCCGAGCACCAGGTAAGCTTCCCCTGAGTAAGGTCACTGCACAGGGCCAGCCCGGGGCGGGAGTCATAGTTAAGGCTTTAGACAGGCAAGGATGCCGGCTCTGGACGGACGGACGGACAGGCGCGCAGGCAGACTCAGGGGCTCCTTCCTCAGCGGGGGGAGTCGGCAGCCGCCCCCTCCTTGCCCGGCTGCTCTGGCCACTGGCCGGGCCCCGGCGCCGCCCCCCAGCCCGTTCGAACTGTCACTCGCTGTCGGAGAGCGTCTCATACTGTGAGCAGAGCAGCGGCTTGGGCTCCTCGTCCCAGGCGTGGTGGGGACCGGCGAGGGGCCCGCTGCCCGCAGGGAGGCCAGGTGGGGGCGGGGAGGCCATGACACCCGCCTGCAGCCGCATGATCAGGGGGTTGTAGGGAAACGGTGTGGAACCTGCCGGAAAGACCAGAAGAGACGGCCGGGAGGCCCCCCCCCCCCACACCGTCAGCTGGGCACCGGCCACGGGCCCGCCCACCTACCACACCGGGGACTGGGCCTCGGCCTCCCACGTCTGGCCACTGTCCCCGACGGAGCTCCAGACTGCCCGCCTCTCCTCACCGATCCCGCGTCTCCCCGCACCGTGTCCCAGTCACCTGTTGCCAGGACTGGGAGGGGCCTCCCCGCCGTTCCTGCCCTTGCCCCTCCGGTCTGTTCCCTGCCAGACCCTTTCCACTTAGAACCTTCCAGGGGCTCCTCGTGCCCATGAAGAAAACCCTACCACTCGCCAAGCCCCCAGGCTCGGCCCCCTCTGTTCACTTCCTGAACCTCTCCTCCTCTCTGGTCAGGGCCGCACACAGGAGGGGCTCAGGCCGCTGACCAGGCCCGGTACAGATGCGCCCTCCCCCCCACCCAGGTGACCTGTGCGCTGTGCTGGGGACAGTGGCAGGCCCACCTGCGGATGAGGGCCGGTCCTCCCACACGCGGCTGGTGAGCGGCGTCCGGCGGTTGCAGTCCCCCTCCGAGTGCACCGAGGAGACGGAGGGCGGCCGGTCCCCGGACGCCAGGCCCGGGGCTGGGGACTTGGCTTTTCGGCTGCTGGGTCTGCCAGAGACTTTGGCCTTCCCGCCACCACCTGCGGGACACACGGGAAGGGGCCGAGTCGGACCGTGCGGATGGCACTCACACGCCGGGGGGCAGGTGGGGGTGGGCGTGAGGCCGGGGCGGGGGTGGGGGAGTCCCTGGCTGCCTGCCTCCCAGGCCCCACGGAGGAGAGAACAGCGGCTCGGTCCTGCCGGGAAGCCGAGGTCGACCGGATGGACAGACCCAGAACCGAGCCCGATCTCGGAGCTGGGTTTCTACCAGGAAAGCGGGCTGAACTACTTTCAAAGCCCCCTGAGGCTGCCCTGAGGCCCACCTACCCGCCCAGGGGCTGATACCCTGAGCAGGAAGCCTCAGGCCTCTGGCTGGCCCCTGACCATTGCCCCAGGGCCGTCCCAGGGCCGGGAAGGCTGTAGACCTTCTGCAGAGAAGCCAGGACCGGGCCCCCATTAAGTCCGGAAACTTCCTGGGACCAGACTGTCCAGGTCAGACAGACGGGCCCGTCTCCTCGCTCAGCCCTCGTTCGGACATGCAGTGATGCTCGGGGACCTGGGGCAGACGGGGAGCTGGCACACAGACACCGTTCTCCTCCCCGTCGGGTCCCAGGCCGCCGAGGACACACGCGCCAGCCCCAGCAGCTGTGGAGCCAACGGGCCTGGCTGCCGCGAGCCCAGGGGTCCCCCTGACCCACGCAAGGGGGGGTCCTCACTCTAGCCTGATCTCCCCAGGAGACACAAGCTGGGACCCGCGTCCGGCAGGGGAAGAAGGCGGGGCGGGGACAGCGGCGAGTGTGTTTAGAAAAGCAGCAGCTCCTTCGGCCCTGGTGGGCGGGGAGGGGCAGGGGCGCTGGGGCTGCGCCCGCCCAGCTGGGGTTAGCCGACTCCAGAACCACGTCAAACACACACGGAAATAAAGTCACAAGCTCCAAAGCTGGAGGGGGTGGGTGAGAGGACCGCGGAGGCGCGAGGTTAATGACACCGGGAGGGGGGCGGGGGCGGACGGGGCGGGCGGGGCTGGAGGGCCGAGGCGGGGGAGGCCTGCAGACCTGGCGAGGTGAGTGCGTGTTCGCTCCGTCCGTCAGCAGCGGTTATGGGCATAGCAGCGGGCAGGCTGGCACTGGCACTCAGAGGGTTAAAAGCATGGGCGCTGGGCGGGGGCTCCTCCCACTGGTCATATTTACCCATGAGTGCCTTTCTAATAATGGCCTCCAGCCCCATGTTGGTGCTGGCATGTTCCTGCACCGCCTGGCTCCGGCAGGTCATAAGGCCTGGGAGAGAGACACACACACACAGGGGCCAGGAGGGGCCGGGGGACACGGAGAGGGGGGAGAGAAGCGGGGGGGGGGAGGGGGAGGAGGAGAGAGAATACACAGTGAGCACATTTCGGCAAAGCAACATGTTTATCGCCCTAACCCCCCTTCTCTGCCTGCAGCGGTGATCGGGGCGGGGGTATCCCTGGGGCTCGGGCCCCGGGGGGTTCGGAGGTGAGATGACTCCCCCCAGTTTCTCTGACCCTGTCCTCGGGAAATCGGAAGCCCCTTCTGCCCCCTCTCCAATCCCAGCTGGGCCTGCTTCTTTTTTAAAATTCTGAGTGGCTGGGGGAAGGGGTGTGTGTGTGTGTGTCCGTGTGCACGCGTGCACGTGCCTGTGTGCGAAAGGGATGCCCTGTCTGGGGACACATACCAGGGCAAGCCAGAGCCCAGGACTGGGCATGAGGGGTCCGCTCTGGGTGCCCGGGGCTGATAGGGGCCGAGGAAGAGACTCCGGCAGGGAAGGTGACATGACCCCCGTGAGGCCTGGGACCCTCAGCGCCCCCCCCACCTGCCGCACCCCCCCACCGCCGTGCCAGGCCTAGCTCTCCTCCCCCCTACCCCTCCCTGCCTGGGAGCCACGAGGAGAGAGAGGTGCAGAGACGGACGGCGAGGTGGGGGTGGTAGCCATGCAGTTACGGTGCGTGCGGGGGACAGGGCAGAGCTAGAGACAAATGCATGACCGCCCCCGGCCTGGCCACCTGGTCACACAGCGGTCCAGTCGACCGACTGGTCCCAGACAGGCCCCTGCAGATGCCCACTGTTCGGCCACGTGAATTCAATAAGCCTTTTTTTTCATCCACCAGGTATTCCATCCCTTTCTCATTTTCCTCTCGAATCACTCCGGGGGCTCTCGCAAACCCAGGGGGGGGGTGCCAGCAAAGCCCAAGCCCCCTCCGCCTGCTGTCCGCGGGCACCGTCGCATGGATTTGAAAACTTCCGCTCTGGTGAACCGTACGAACACCAGGTGGCCACAGAGAACGAGTCTTCCCAACCCCCAACTCCTCTGTCAACTACACGGACGGCTTCTGTGAGGCTGGGAGTGACACAGGGGCTTTAAACATACATTTCTGGGGCGCCTGGGGGCCTCATCGTTTGAGCGTCCGGCCTCTGCTCAGGTCGTGATCTCGCAGTTTGCGAGTTCGAGCCCCGCGCTGGGTTCTGTGCTGACGGCTCGGAGCCTGGAGCCTGCTTCTGGTTCTGTGTCTCCCTCTCTCTCTGCCCCTCCCCCACTTGCACTCTCTCTCTATCTCATAAGTAAATAAACATTAAAAAAAACTTTTAAACAAAAATCGCCTTCCTGTAGAGCAACCGTCTGCTGCCTACGTTTCACTTTTCTTTCCTTCCTTTCAGCCTCAAACTCGCTCTCGGCCAGGACGCACTCTCCACCTTTTCAGCTGCGTCTCGGGCCCGTTTTCATTAGTGCTTCAAAAAAAAAAAGGGGGGGGGGCAGGGAGGTGGAAAAAAGCCACGTTCCTTAAGAAAAAGCAGGAGTTCCAGCGGGGGGAGCGCTGGGGGAAGGTATTTACGACCCTCTGCACCAAGAACACACTGTGGGAGTGCAGGCCGCGATGGCGTCTCGGTGGAGTGGCGCCCCAGCCATCACCGATGTTCCCGGGCCTTCCACCCGGGTCATGGGGCCTCGGTCCGACGGGGCCAGGCAGGCAGGAAGCCTGAGCACCTCCAGTACCGGAGGCCGAGGCGGATGCCGCGGCAGAGACCGGGGTCTGGGGAAACTTCCGTGTGTGGACTAAACGGCTTTAAGAAAAGCCAGACTGAATTTACGGAGAAGTTCCACTGCGTGGATTTCTACGTGCACATGCACCCGTGTGTCTAGTGCCTATGTCAAGATTTGGAATGTTCCGGAAAAATTCGTTTCTAACCATACTGTTGGTTCGACCCAGCTGTCCCCTGCCTGCGGCCCGAGGCTCGGCGAAGCCCCCTGCATCTAGTCTCTCGGTAGACAGGCGAGCCCCCCACTTGGAAGCCCCGATGACTCTTTGATAAAACGGTGGTCTCTGGTTCAACATATTCCCAGGGCTCGAGGCCCCTGACGGCCCCAGGGACGGCCAGCCCATCTCCCCTCTGCTCCTCTGGCCTCCGGCTCCCACTGAAGGACCAGAGCGCAGAGGCCACAGCCCTGCAAACACCCCTGGCACCTCCGACCCCGCCAGACGGGGTCCTGCCCCCGTGGCCACCGGTTCCGAATCTGCTCTGGGCTCCGTCTCTTCAGACCAGACTTTCGAAGCCAAGTCCATAAAGCCCCACCCGGTCCTTCCACGAAGCGGCAGAAACACAGAGCGCAGCCCCTACCGGAGGCTGGGGGATCCGACCCCAAGGCTCCCCCAAGTCCGAAATACCACAGCGGGCTGAAGCTTTAAAACCGTGTGTGAGTTTTCACCCCTCTCTGTCACACACCTCCGCTGTCCCCTCAGCTCCCCAGGTGGTTCCAAGTTTTGAGGAAAGCTCGTGTTCTCTCTCGGACGCTCAGGCGGACCCCGAGTGAGCCCGCGTACCCCGAGCACAGCCCACTCCCCTTCCCACTCAGGTCTCCCCGAGGCCCTGGCAGGCAGAGCTGGGGTTTCCGGACAGGTGCGCGTGCGCCTAATTCTGTAATAAGGTCAACGCGGACTCCCTGCACAAAGCCTCGCCTTTTGTGTGAGTCTGTATCCCCTGTGCCGTGTTTGCTGAGTCCAGAGGGACTAAGAAAGGGCCCCTGTCACCATGACCGTGGCGGGGGTGAGGGCCCCAGTGACCTCCGAGGCCGCGCTCCCTGGAGTCTCCTTCCAGGTCCCACACACCCAGCCGAACCGCCCAGCATGCAGCCGTGACCGGGGTGGAGGGGGGTGGGGGGGCGGGCGGCTCGCAGCCGGGCCGGACAGTCACCTGCTCCGGTGATGGCAGGCATGTTGAAGATCTCCGTCCCGGGCTGGCTGATATCTGGAGAGGCAGGTGACAAGACGGGTCAGGCCCGCGGGCCCACGGGTCCCAGGAAGTACCCGCCCCTGCGCCGTCCCCCGTCCGGTCTAGGCAAGGCGCACCCCGTGGGAGCCCGTTCAACGCACCGGATCGGGCAGGCCTGGAGACGGCATTTCTAACCGGCGTTGCGCCGAGGCGCGGGGCTGAGCTGGGAGTTACTGCCCGCAACCACGCAGCCGGGGAGAGAAAAACCGCGAACACGAGAGTGCCGTGACCGGGGGACACGCAGGGCCCTCGGGCGGGGGAGGCCCCAAGCCCCGGTTCCCAGCACGGCGCTCAGCACAGACCCTAGGTGTTCGCCGAGCGCTCTGGGCACGCCGGGAACCGCTCTGGGTGCCCGCTCCGCACCAGCCGGCACCCACGGCAGGGACACGCCGCCCGGGGCTCTCTGAACGTGTGGCGGAGGGCCTGTGGGAGGGGCGGCCGGGGACGCCCCTGCAGGTTTCTAGCACCGTGCCGGCCCCCAGCCCCCCGGGGCCCGCCTCCCAGGGGAGCGGGCTCGCCGCTTACTGTATTCCGGCTCGTTCCGGTTGTGGGTGTTCAGCTTCTTGTTGATCTCCTGCTTCTTCGATTTGACCATGGCCGAGTTGCTCTCGGTCAGCTTGCTGAAGAAGGCGGGGGGCTGGCTGCTGTTGCCTGGAGATTTGGAGCCCATTCTGCTGCGAGGATCAGAGAACCCAGGTCGGTTTGTTCAGGGTTGAGCTTGCATACCTTTGACGGTGGGGTGCTTACTACCTGACCGGCCTTAGAAATTCAGAACCAAGTCTCTCGCACCCCACGCCTACGTCTTTATTCGCTTAGGGACCACGGCTCCCGGAATCTTCGCTGTAGTGCACCTGTTCCCGGCTCAGGGTGTCTCTGGAGAGCCCCGGCTGCTCTGGCGGGCCAGCCCTGTCTCCCTGCGACAGCCCGTGAAACAGCTAGCCGTGTGCTCAGACCACGCCTGCCTGTCTCCACCCGCCTGGCTGGTCAGCACATTGAGCTCGTGATTGCTTGGGTCCCCCCAGCAGGGGCCTGGCCCGAGCCAAGGGGTCTAGTCCACGGCCCAGGAAGCTGCCTGAACGCCCCGCAGCTGTAGCCTCTGCTCTGCACACCAAGACCCTGCGGCCCCCCCACCCCGCCACCCCTCAGTGGACCGACGCCACGAGCACCCTGGGGGCGAGGCGGGGTGCCACGGTGGTACCTGGGCTCTGCCTGGTCCCCGTCCCGGTACAGCAGCGGGTACATGGCGCTTCGGGGATGCCCGGGCTCTGCCATGCCCTCGGGTGGGGACACGGGTTCGATGGTGTCCTCGCTGCTGCCCAGGGCGGACGTCTTGCTTGGCTCTGGAGACCTGCGCAGACGGGGGTCTGCGGTCAGAGTCCGGCGCGTGCTCTCCCTAAATGCCGCGGGGGCGCGTTGCTCTCTCCGTCCCTCCCAGCCCTGCCCGCCTCTAAATCTTTCTGCACGAGGCCGGAGAGCCACCGGTTCAGGTTTGGGGGCCACCGGTGGGCTCCGCTGTGTTTCTTCTCTTACCACTTTTTAAAAATGTAAAGCCGCCTTCAGCTCCTGGGCTGGGGGCTGGATTTGGCCCGTGGGGGGTAGTCAGTGACCCCCTGCAGCGCCCCGTGCCAGGCGCCCCACTGCTCCCCCAGAGATCTCCTCTCTCCCCACCCTGTGCCTCGCTCGTGTGACGCCCCCGCTTCATCCTAGCGCCGGGGCCGCCCTTTCCTCTCCAAGCCCCAGTGCTCCCGAGGTGGGGGGACCAGCAGTGAGCGGGTGTGCCTGCAGGGAGGCTGCGCTCGGAGCACGTGGCTCCCGCCCGAACCCCAGCTCCGCCACTGACTAGCCCTGCAGGTGAACGAATTCACTTCTCCATGCCTTCGTTCTTCCACCGTGACCTGGGGACGATACTGCCTACACTTCCCGGGGCTGTGGTGAGCGTCCCGGTTAACACGTGGCGGCTGGAGCCCACAGAGTGTGATGGACACGTCCGCTATGATCTATCAGCACCGTGGCCTTGAGCAAAGCCCCCCGTCTCCCTGAGCCTCAGCTTCTCATCTGTGCAGTGACGATGGGCGGGCCTCGCACTTGCTCCACCCTCCTGCGGCAGACCCGGCGGCGGACAGAGGCGTCCCAGTAGCCCAACAGCAGGGCCACCTGCCCGCGACACTCACCTCTTGCCCCCTTCACTGTGGGGTGAGCCACGAGCCGGGATGCCGTGGTCCGGGGGCGGGAGGTAGAGGTCGCTGGGCGCGCGACGCAGGTCCAGGACAGGGCAGCTGGCTCCGGGGAAGGAGTAGAGGGGGGCCGGGAGGGGCGCGCTGAGCTGCTGCGGGTGGTGCCGCGTGTAATCCTGCGTGATGACCTCCTGGGGGCCGAAGGTTGGGGAGGGGGGTGCAGGGTCAGGCAGCAGCCACCCGCCGGAATCTTCTGGGGGCTTGAAGGCTCGGCTGAGCTTTGGGGACAGAATCAGGCTCGGTTCCCCGCTCCCTGGGTGTTTCGGGCCTGCCTACAGCAGCCTCGGCGTCCCCGTGTATGCAGGGTGGGGGGCTCCGTCTCAAAGCGGTGGGCCCTACTTGGGTCGGGTTCCACTGGCCGCGTGCGGACACCCGAGGCTCCGTCAGTTGGGGGTGGGGGGGGCGGCGGCATCTGAGTTTGAGACTCTGGAATCCCCCACACGCCTGCCCTGGCCGACCCGACACCCCCGGTCCGGTCCGCCGGGACTCAGTTTACCCACCAGACTGGAGCTGCGTGTGGCCCTCCCCTCCCCCGGGACCCCGTCCCCCCAGGGTCGGAGGTAGAGAAGGGGTAGTTACACTGATGTGCTGTGCCAAGGTGACCACCCGCTGGTGACCCTTGACCCCGGGGGCGGTCTGGAGCAGCGGGCTGGACGAGGGTTGGCTCTCGGGCGGCGGCCGCAGGTGCGGGAGGTGCGCGACCTCGCCGCCGAGCTTCCCAGGGCCTGCGGGCAGAACGGAGCTGGTCAGGCCAGGGGCGGGACCCGAGGCGCGGTCACCGAATCCGGGCTCTGCCCTCCGAGCCGCAGGGCGGGCCTAAGTCCTCCGCCTCTGGGGCCTCGGTTTTCCTGCCCGTGCGAGGGGACAGCGCTGCCCCAGTCTCACGGGGCCACGGGAAGTGGGGGCGTGCGGGGGTGCCAGGGCAAGGCAGGGCGCTACCTGGCTGCTTGTGCCGCAGGTCCCCGTCCAGGTGGCTCTTGTCGAGCTCCTCAAGGTGCTTGGGGAGCCCCTTGTCGTGGGTCAGGCTGGGCGAGCTCACGGGGCTGACGGGCTCCACCCCGTCGGGGCTGTAGCTGCCGCCATGGTAACCTATAGCAGGCGAGGCCCCGGGTCAGGCCTGTGCCAGGACCCAGGGCTGCGGCCGCCCCCCACCGCCCCGCCCTCCCCTGCTAGTTGGGGCCCAGGGGGGGCTGTCGGCAGAGGGAGAGAGAACCCAGAGCAGGGGCTGCTGGCCGGCCAGGGGTGGGGGGCGAGATGGGGCGGTGCGGTGAGAGAGACACACGGCTGGAGGAAGAACGCAGATGGACGCACAGGTAGACAAGCCAAGGGGCGACGCCGACCTCGGGACGGGGGAATTGCAGACCCGGGAGGTCAGGGGTGTGGGGAGGACGAGCCTCCAGGGAAGGGGGTGCAAGACAGACCAGTGGGTGGGGGACAGGGAGGGACACTCAGGCCCCAGGACTCGGCCTGGGCCACAGTCCCCGCCGCCCCCAGGCCAGCAGAGAGGAGCCCAGAGCAGTGGCCGGAGGCGGGAGACGGGGCACAGGGGACCGTCCTTCTCCCAGGGGTGCCGGGTGGCAGGGCGGCAAGGGCAGGCTTCCCCGAGACTCCCTCACGGCCCGGGCAGGGGGCAGGGGGCAGGGGGCCGCTCCTCCCCGCCCGGCTTCTCCCAGACAGACTGCCTTGCGGGCGTCCTCTGAAGCAGACTCAGCCACGCGGCGGCCGGTGGCAGCCCCACCCCCTGCTTCCCAAACACAGGCGCAGAGGGAGGGACACGGGAGGCGCGGTGGAAGTCAAAACCACGAATCCGGTCATTAAAGGAAAAAAAGCGAAAATCCAAAAAAAAAAAGAAAATCATGATAAAACAATGGGAGACGATGAGGCGCCCCGGACGGGGCGGGGGGCGGGGGGGGGGGCACAGCGGCAGCTCGAGGAAGAGTCATCAGAGCGGACGACCGACGAGGACGCGTTTGAAAACAAAGTACCAAAACCAACGTAAAACGGGGGGAAAAATAAAAAGCAGAGATCCGAAAAGATCTTTGGGCCACAAGACGGGGCGGGCGGGCGGCGGGCCGGAAGTCTTACCATCGCGAGGGGAGTCGTCGGCCGGCCAACCTCCTCCTCGCGGCCCCTTATCGTGAGCAATTTGACGCATGATTATCGCGTCTATGAAGGTGGCCGCTGTCAGGGTGGTCTTACCCAGAGAACGGAGCTCCAGTTCCTGGATGGAAAAGGGTTTACTTTGAGTCTTTTCCCGGTGCAGGTCCGCGGCCGAGGCGGGCGGCGCAGGCTGGTCCGGGCTGGCGTGGTGGGGTGCGAGGCTCTTTGCCGGGGTGCGGGCGAGGGCCGTGTGGCTGGAGCCGGGGGGCGCCAGGGGCCGCGGCTCGGAGCCCTTGCTGGGGGAGGAGGTGGGCTCCAGCCCAGAGCGGGCCGGGGGCTTGGCGAGGAAGGCGTGGCCGGCGTCGGCGCGGGGCCGCTCGGGCCGGGCGACCCTCGGGGCCTCCTTGGGCAGCAGGACGGGCTCCATGAGGGCGGGGTAGACCCCGTCGAGGGCGCTGCCCAGAGGACAGTGGCTGGCGGGTGGGAAGGTGGCAGCCGGGCGGACAGGCGAGGAGGTGGAGGTGGACCTGGGGGAGGAGAGGAGGCGGTCGGGGGGGCGCGGAGGCCCCCGCTGGGCGCCCAGGAGGCCGAGGCGGGGTCGCTCCCTGGCCCCAGCACCCCGACGAGCCCCCGGTGCTCGCGGAACAAGCCCGCCCTCCCGCCGCGGCGTTACCTGCCCCGTGCGCGCACTCGCACACGAATTCATTCATTCGGCCCGTCGTTCCGAGACTTACTGAACGCCTACCACAGGTCGGGCACTGTTCTAGACACTGCTCTAGACCTCGAAAGGCACGGCAGAGAACGGACCAGACAGAAGCGCCTTACGCTCCGGCTGAGCACACTGATCACAAGGTAAGGAGAAGTCAGACACGCTCGGAGCGTGGGAGCTGGTCACGACCGGTCGGGGTGACAGAGAACGGAGGGAGGCTCTCGAGCCGGCGGCTGGGCCAGGCTCTGCCGGACACAGGAGGAAGTGCCCGCGCTACCGCGACGTGGAGCGCAAACGCCCCGAGGGCAGGCGGAACGGGCGGTTCTAGAACCGCGGGAGCAGGGGATAGCTCCCTAGAACCCCACACCTTGGCACTGCTCCTCTTGAGAGTCACAGGCCCCTTCCTCCAAGCAGCCTTCCCCGATTGCTGCCCTGTCTAGGCCATAAGCCCCAGAGAGACCGGCCGGGAAGAAGGAATCCACACACGTGCTCTCTGATCCTCGCGGGGTAAGCGTAACAGTCCCCACACTTCGCGGATGAGGGCGCCGAGGCTTGGTCGTGAACCGGCCTCTCCGTCAAGCCCAGTGTTTCCACGAGGAGGTCCCCTGCCCTTTGCTGACCCTCCCTCGGCTGCCAGCGGGGACGGTTCGGCGGTCGGATGACAGCGCCTCATCCGCTTACTGCTAGTATGCATAAAGCACTGGCCTTTGTGCTGAGCAGTGACCTTGCTCGAGGCGGCCCCGTGCTCCTGCTCCGCGTAACTGCTGCGTACTGGAGTCCGTGAGGACAAAGCCAGGGCTTCTGGAAAATGGGGCTGTCGTTTTTCCTAACTGGAACTGTGGTTGGGGTGGGTATGACTTGAACAGTCACATGGGGGGGTACTTGTATGAATGGATGGGGGGTACTTGTATGAACGGAAACTTGACTTGGAAGAAGCGCCTGCATCAGACAGGACCCTGAGCAGGAAGGAGTACGGGGAGCACCCCCCCCAAATCAGGCAGCTCTGCCCACAGTCCTGGGGGGTGGGTGTCACCAGAGGGAACCTGGCCTGGGCCCCCTTATGAGAGTGACTGGACTCTGGGGAGCGCACATGGGGCCTGAAGAGCCTCTCTCATCTTAACAGGACCCCTAGGTTTGGTCCAGACAAGAGGGACACCACACCCTCCCTATAGGGCCCTGCAAGTCTGGGGGGGACCAGGAGAGTCTCTCCCCACAGCCCTCTTACATGCCCCTCTCCTTTCCAGACTATCCCTGAACCTGACCGCCTCCTCATCTACCTGCCTACCCACCCAACTCACCACCTACCTGCTCACCTGTCCACCTACTCAGCCATCCACCCACCAAATCACCCACCCACCAAATCACCCACCCACCAAATCACCCACCCACCTACTCATTTAACTACTCACCCAGCTCCTCATCTACCTGCTCACCTACCCGTCCATCCATCCGCCTACCTTCGCACCTACCTAACCCAGCCTACATCCATTCCGTTACCCACCCACACATCTGTTCATCCAGCTCCATCCGTCCATTCCCATCCCACCCGACCACCCACCCATCCGCCCACCTGCCTGCTCGGCGAGGCCGGCCACCAGCCACCCACCCATCTGCCTCTCCACGTCCCGTCCTCACCCAATCACCCATCCATCTCCCTTCCAAATACCCACTCGCCGTCTGCCCACGCATCACCCTCACCTGCCCTTCCCCCCGCCTGCCCAGCGCCACCCACCCTCCCGCCTGTCCACCTGCCCTCCTGTCCAAGTACCCGCCGTCCCGCCCGTCACTCCCCTCCCGTCCCGCCCCCATCAGTGCACACTTGCCTCCACCGCCCACCCGTCCCCTCCCTTGTGCCAACCTGGCCCACCTCAGGACCGTGGGCGTGCTGGGCTCCACGGAGGTGAGGACGCCCTTCATGCCCGTGTTGTGCAGCACGCTGGGTCTCTGCTGGACGGTGTCCTGGGCCCGGGGTGACATGGGCGAGTGCTGGTGGGAGTGGGGGGTGGGGCGGCCCCCACCGCTGCTGCCCCCACCCCCTCCGCTGCCGCTGCTCTGCTCCGTACCTGGCGGGGACAGGCTGTGGGGTCAGGGGGGCGGGTCACGCGGCCCACGGGGACCCCCAGAGGCCAGGGCAGGGACCCCCGCCGTCCTACCGGGTCTCCAGATGGGCGCGTGCTCCACGGTGGCGGTGGACGTGAGGACAGGCTTCTCGCGCTCCCGGTCGCGCTCCCGGTCGCGCTCCCGGTCACGCTCCCGCTCCCTCTCAGATGAGGAGGTGGTGGCAGGTTTTGTCAAGTGAGTGGGGCCCCCTGGCGACCAGAAGTCCTGCGGTTCAGCCCAGCGCTCAGGGAGGGCCAGGGCCTGTCTCCCGGGGCGGACGGGACGGGGGCAGGGGCATTACCTGGGGAGAGCGGGGAGCTGCTGAGCCGGCCGCTGAAGTGCTGGGGCGCTGTGGGGAGGTAGGCGAGGCGGTCCATGGCGGCGGCAGCGGCTGGGGTGCCCGGCGTCGGGGGCACCAGCACGGGGAGGTGTGGCACTTGGGACAGGTCGATGATGCCTGCGCGAGGAGGCAGGTTGGGGGTCCTGGGCAAAGGGCAGGAGGGGCGGGCGCCCCCTCCTGGTCCCCACCGGCCCCCTCGGGCCCCTCTTCTGCATGCCGGGTCTCCCGGTCCCACCCCCCTCAACCCCCAAACCCCAGAGGGGTTGAACCCTGTGGCTGGCGTCCCCACGTCACTTAGCTGGCCCTTTCCGCTCCCCCAGTCCCCAGCCCCCATCCGGTCGGCTCCCTGGACTCAGTCCCCACCGCCCGGAGCACCTAGCGTGACTGCTTTTTCCAAACGGACCCTAACCGGTACTCGGTTGTTGAAAAGAACGTTCCAGAAATGTTTTCCGGGGACGACTCTAACGCACTCACAAAGCCACCACAGGCCGTTTGCAAGTCAAGGGAGCCAGAAACTCCAACAGCCCCACGTTTTGGTCGCTGTTTGGTTTGGAACGCTGAGGACCCCGTCTACGAGGCGTCCGCACGGGGCGCACGCGGCTATCACACACACACCCACACACGCCCGCGCTCGCGGCCGCACAACTCTCGACCACCCGCCGGGTCCGCGTGCGTTCTCAAGGCCGCTCCACCGCCGGGCCCCTAGGGTGAGCGCGCTCCACGGCCCCAGGGAGGACACACTGTCCGTGGCAGTCCCGGGCCGGCGGGCGGATGAGGGGCAGGGCCGGTGGTCCGCCCGCCCGCACCCACCTCGAGGGCCGGCGGCATAGTTGAGCGCCAGCGAGGACTCGCGGGGCGAGAGGCCCCTCAGCATGTCGGCCCGCTGGGCCATGGCGGCGGCCGCGTTGTGGTGCATCTGCTGCGAGGTGATGTAGTCGTTGATGATTGTCTGGCGGTTCTCCAGCGCCGCCGTGTCGGGGTAGCCGCGGATGAGGTACGGCGGGTACAGGTGCGGGTAGGTGGGGTTGGGTGCCAGGTGTCGGGGCAGGTAGTAGGCCGCGGCTGCGGGGAGAAGGGGAGCGGGCTCGGGCTGGCGCACGCCTCGGCCGGAGAAGGACCCCCCGCCTGTCTTTACACCCCCGGCCCGCACACCTGCCAGCTGCCTCCGAACGGCAGCCACGGCCCAGAACCGAGGGCCTACGCACAGAACCTTTGTCCCCCAAAACACACGGGGGTTCCTTTTATCGGCAATGTTCTTTGGCTCCAAGGGCCCCTAAAGGGGGTCCACAGTGGAGACCACTAAGATACGGGGATGCATCCCCTTAAACAGACTTTCGGACCGTGTCCGTTAGAGGAACGCCCAGCACGGCCGCCTTCTTCTGATACGTTTGCGATTTTAGAGGCACTGATAAGTTCCGCGGGAAAAGAAAACTGCGGAAAAATGTTTCACCCAGTACGTCCCTCAGACCGTGAGAGCTTCTGTTCTAAACCGCGCAACGGCGGTATGGGTCTCTCCCCCTCGGCCCCCCCCCATCACCAGCGGAGGCCAGCCGGCACCGGAGGAGCCCTCGGGCTGACACGGATGAGGCCCCTGGCCCCGCGCCGTGGGGGTTCCGTGGGCCCCGGACAATCACCTGCTTCGAGGGGGATCCCGCGGGGTATGGAGGTGGGATCGAAGGCCAGGGGGATGTGCCCGCGGTATAGGTCCACCCCGCTCACGCCCCGGAGCAGGTGCTCGTAGGGGGAGATGGGGTGGGGGTGGTGCTCGGGCACGGCGCTGTGCGGGGACTTGGCGATCTCCCGGGGCGTCGACGTCAGCTTCCGGTCCTGGGACGCCTTGCTGGACGAGAGCCCGCCTGTGGGGACAGGCCGCAAGGGTGGCGTTGGACCTCTGTGCCACTGCCGTCACGGCCCGCAGCCCCGGGGCCACCGAGGCCAGCATGTGGGGGAGGCCGTTTGAAGGGGGGGCGGCTCTCCGGGGCGTGAGGACGAGGCCTCGGCCTCTTCCTTCACCTGCTCCCCTGCCTCCAGTTCCTGCGCCCTTCCAGCCACCCTTCTGCCCCTGTGCTTGGGTTCTTTTGAAATATTCACTCATTCACGCTTTCATTTTCCCTGGGTTCCTTCCTTCCTTCCTTCGAGCAATCAAAAAATATTTATGGAGCCTCTAGTGCGTGCCAAGCACTGTTCTAAGAGCTGGAGCGACCCCAGCGACAAAACCGGCAGGGAACCTGACCGACGTGGAACAGACGCTTAACGCCTGTTAGGGCATTACGAAAGGTGACACACTAGTCTTCAAACAAGAATTTCCGAGTGACAAACGCCCCAAAGGAGATTCAAAACGTGACAAGACGTGACCTGAATAGCGAGAGAGGGTCATAAAAGTGTCCCCCAGAACGCAACATTTCAACAGAGACCCGAAGGACAAAAAGAAGCCGCTCAGGTGATGATCTGCATGTGGGGGAGGTTTCGGGCAGAGGCAGGACCCGAGAGGAGGACACCCGCCGGCCCAGCCCGCGGGGGATGACGCGCAGAGGGTGAGGGCCGGGTCCTACGGGCTCCCCACGGCCCTGGCGGAAAGGTGGATTTTTTCCCTAAATGCAGTGAGTTGTCACTAGAAAGATCTAAGCAGAACAGTGGCATGACGGGATGTGAGGTTTTCAAAGCACAGCTCTGGCCGCGTTTGGGGAGCAGGATACAGCAGGATGGAGGGGAGTCGGCGAAGCCGGGTGAAGTCGCGGTGGCCTGGGGGCGGCCGGGAGACGGGGAGAGACCGAAGTGTCACCCGGGAGCAGAAACCACAAGCCCGGCAGGCGGCAGGCATGCGGCTGCCCCGAGGGTGCCCCTGGTTTCTAGCCTGAGCCAGGGGTGGGCGGGGAGGCAGGTTCCTGAGCCGGGAGCCGCCCCCCCGGTGCCCGCGCCGCACCCCGCGCCCCACCCAGAGCCCCACACACCCTCCTGCAGGCGCGGGGTGGGCTCCCGCGTGGTCACCGGCGAGCCGCGTGGTAGGTGGCCGGTGAAGGGTGCCCCGTGCTCCTCGTAGGTCAGGGGGCTCTGGCGCGGCTTGCCCAGCTCGGGCACGATGACCGGGGCCCCCCGGGTGATGGAGCCCCCCGAGCTGCCGGCCGCCCCCGGCCGGCCCTTCAGGCTCTCCTCGAAGCAGGCGCGCTCCAGCGCCCGGGCGTCGGCCACCGCGTCCAGCGGGTGCACGGGCGGGAAGGTGCGGCCGGGGCTGCCAATGATGGAGCGCACGTCGTGCTTCCTGGAGCCGGCGGACGGTGCGCTGCTGTCGTGCTTGAGCGGGGTGCCCTGGGGGGACAGGGGCGTGAGCGCCGCCGCAGACCTCTCTGGGCCTCCGCCTCTCGGCCGCGGAGTGGGAGCGACGTCTCACGCCCCCAGGGGCCCGGGAGGAACACGCAGGTCCCTGCCCCGTCCGGCCTGGTCCTGGCCCCCTGGGCCACCAAATTCACAGGCCGACCCTTCCTGGAGCAAGTGGGGGACCCTCTGTTGGCCCCTGGAGTCTCAACACCCCCACAGGGGAGAACCTCCTCCCATTGGTCTGGGACTCCCCCCTCCCCAGGTCCCTCAAAGTCACGCCAGGAAATTCAGCAGCAAAACCCAGTCCCACTGCCTGTCGCCCAAGGCTCAGAGGTCAGGGCCGAGGTCTGTTTGCTCTCTGGCCAGAGGGGCAGCTGAGGAAACGGGGGGTCACGGACCACAGTGCAGGCCGGCCACCCGGGAGAAGCCCCCGCCCTGTTGGCGCAGGATTGGGAACCCGGAGAACGGCGGGGCCTGGCATCTGCAGACAGCAGAACCTGGGTCTATTCACGGACGTTTCTGTCACTTTGGTAAGAAAGGGAAACCGATGCCCTACTTCTCGTGAGAACACCACGGAGTCAGACCGACCTTCCCCTTGGGTCCACGGGGGACTCTCACCTGTCTCCTGGTGTTGGATACTGTCCTCGCTGCTTCTCTGGGCACCGGGCACCTCCTCCCCCCACCCAGCTGGGTCGCCCTCCCGGGACACCCTCCCCAGCCCTGTCTGCCTCGTGGGCACACAGCCCCGGGGACAGTTCCCACTCTCTGTCCTCATCCATCCAGCCGCCTCTGACCACGGGAAGGGACGGTGGTTTCCACCACCCGCTCCTCGAGCGCCCTGCCGGGCTGGGGCCTCCCAGGCAGCTGGGGTAAACGGGCCTGCCATTCTCCTGCTGTGTGACCCCAAGCGAGTCCCTTCACGTCTCTGACCCTCACTTCCGCACCGCCGAAACGAGAACAGTCGGAGAGCGACCTCGGAGCGCGGCCAGGGGGGGTAAACAGACGCGAGGCCGAGTGCTCGGGCGGCACGGAGCCCGCGATGAAAACCCTGGGGGCAGCAGCCATCCGTTTCCACGGTCGGCTCGGGGCCTTTGGCAGGCTGCCCGGACCCTCTGGGCCTCAGTCCCTCCACCTGGAGAATGGGGGTAGTGGCCCGCAGACCTCACAGGGGCGTAAATGCAGTCAAACGAGGTCACGGACATAAAGCCCTTAACACAGACCCGAGAACACGCGGCAGAGTGTCAGTCCCGAGCAGTGGTGTGATCTCGGGCAAGGCACCTGCTGGGGCCGAGCCTCGGCTTCCCCGTGTGCAGAGACCAGAGCTGTGGCTGCTCTACCCGGCCCTGAGCGCACCTCCCTGCCCAGCCCGCGCCTCCCTGCCCGGCCCCGGCCCGCACCTCCCTGCCCCAGCCCGAACCTCCCTGCCGGGCCCCGGCCCGCACCTCCCTGCCCAGCCTGCACCTCCCTGCCCGGCCCCAGCCCGCGCCTCCCTGCCCGGCCCGCATCTCCCTGCCCCGGCCCGCACCTCCCTGCCCGGCCCGGCCCCACGCCCACCTGCGTGATGGAGCCTTCCTTGAGCGGCCGCGGGGCCAGGGGCAGCTCAGGCGTGCGCCGCAGCTCTTCCCGTGGGATCTCGTGGATGGAGCGGCCGGCCTCCTTCACCGTGGCCACCAGCCCCTCGTGCACCGGCTTCAGCTTCAGGGGGCCCAGGGCCTCCAGGGGTCGGGCCTTGTAGGCCTCGGCCAGGTCCCGCGGGGGCGGCGGGGGCGGGGGTGTGCCCTCGCGCTTCAGGAGCTTGGCCTCTCGGCGAAGGTAGTCTTCCTGGGCCTCCACGAAGGACCTCGGGATCCCTGCCGAGGGGGACGTGGGGCCGACCCTCGAGTCCACGCCCTACCACGCCCGTCCCGGCCTGGGGTCCCACCTTACCATGCCCATCCCAGCCTGGGGTCCCACCCTACCACGCCCGTCCCGGCCTGGGGTCTCCGCCCGCCGGCGGTTCTGGAGCCAGACCAGCTGGGGTCAAATTCTCGCTGGCCGTGTGGCCCTGACCACATGCCCTGACCTCTCTGAACCTCAGTCTCCCCATGTATATAAAACAGGAGTGTCAACGGACACCCCTCAGCGAGTCACGCGCGTCCGGTGAGGTGCTGTAGACACCGAGCCTAGCGCGGGCCCCCCACCGGCAGGAGAACTTGGGCGGCGCGCTGAGGGTAGCTGCTAACGGGTGTTAACAAGCGGCGATCCCCGGCCCACACGGTGGTGCGGGCGCAGCGCGTGCTTAGCCCCAAGCACAGAACAGAAGCTCAGCAAACCTACTCGGTGCGGGGGCGGGGCTGGTCACCTGCCGTCCCTTTTTGTTTCTAAGGAAGAGACGTCCCTGCTCTCCGTGTCAGCCCGCGCCCGTACCTCTCTCGTACACGTGTCACATGCCAGCACGGCCCCCGCCCCCGCCCATCCGGACGGAAACCTCTGAGCCCTCGGTAGAGCTGCCGTGAGGACGGTGGGCGGCCAGACACCCTGGGGGCGGGGCGGGCGGGCACCTTGTGTGATGGAGCCCCGGATGTGGTGCTGCTCCTTGAGATGGTGGGGGCTGTGTCGCTCCGGCGGGATGGCGCGGCCCATGAGACCTGGAGAGGGGGACCTGCATCAGCGTCATGTGGGGCCCTCGGCCGGCCCTGGGCGGGGACGGGGCCCTTGCCGGCCTGGGTCCCTTCGGCCCCCCCCCCGACAGCAGAGTCCCGGGACGATGGCGGTGCTGGCCGCACTGGGCCCTTTCCTGGGCCTGGCACCGCCTCCAGGCTGAGCCTCAACCAACCCTGGCCTCGGGCTTCCTCTCCAGAAAACCAGGCTAACCATCCCACCACCTCCCTCCGGGGGGCGCTCTACAGCACGGAGCCGGGGCGCCCCGGGGGGCAGGACCCGGGCCCCCACCTTCGATGCTGGCGGACGAGATGGCCCTGCTGACACGGCCCTCCATCATGTCGTAGGTGCGCTTGGGGGCGGCCGTCTCGTGGGGGGGTCCGGAGCTGCTCCTGCCGTCCTCCTTGGAGCACTGGGACACAGACAAGGCACCTGGAAGGCAGACCTGCGCTCGTGGCGAGGGCCCAGCGGCCTGGCGGCGCAGCGCACGGGGCCCAGGGACAGGAGACGCGGCCCCGCCACGGCGCCCGGCTGAGCCTCCCGGGGAATCCCGGCGCGCAGTCCAGCTGCGGCCTGACCGGGGGGCCCGGCAACCGGTCTCTCTCCTGCCCAGGGGGCTCCGCGGAGGAGAGGGGCAGGCAAGCTTCTCGCACCCTGAACCCCGACCCGCCGTCTCTGGGGCGTGTCTCTGGCCACGCGTGGCCGAGTGGGTGTGCACACGAACACGTCCTCACGAGGGTGCCGACTCGTGACACCGACATCCGGGCACACGTGTGTGAGCAGAGATCCAGCAGCAACGACCGCTGGTGTGTGATCGTGTGTGGGTACACACGCACGCTGGCCCCTGAGAACAGGGAGGCCACGTGTACACACGGACCCGTGGGCCCGTCTGTGTCCTCGTGCAAACCTGAGCGCGAGTGTGGATGTGTGCCTTACAAGTCCACGTGGGGAGAGTGTACGGTCTGGGGGGGGGGGCAAGGGAGGACTGTCTGTGGCACACGCGGCCTTGCTCAGCCAGGAGAAGCCCCGAGGGGCCGGGGGCCTGGGGCTGGGCACAGCGGCCCCCCAGACAGGCCCGGGGACTGAGAGCACGGAGGCCCGGCCGTGGTATTGGAAGCAGGCCCCCATGGCCCCAGGCCTGCCCTCCAGGAACAGGCTACCCCCGTTCCTACGCGGGGCCCGCTCCAGGGGCTGCAGGCGGGCGGCCCGCAGACACCCCAGGTCGCTGCTCTGAATTCTCTTCAAAATTAACTGCTGATGTTCACACACGGGGATTTCAGGTCAAAATGGAAAGAGACGTGACCGAGAAAGACAGAGGAGCGGTTAGCTGGCGGGCTCACGTCCACACCGGGCACCGTCCGCCATCGGAGAGCACGAGAGCCGCCGTCGGGGCCGCCCCGCCTGCTCCTCGGAGCCGTCTCTGGCAGGACTCACCCTCATAGGACAGGACGTGGCCCTTCTTGCCCTCATAGATGACGTGGCCCTTGGGCAGGCTGTCCTCCCGGCCGCGGTCCAGGCGACTCGGGCTGTCCTCGCCCATGATCCTGGTGATGGTGCCTTTGTACAGGACGTCGGCCGGCGTGCCCTGGAGGCACAGAGCGGGTGAGCGCCCGGCAGGCCCCGCACGGGCACGCCGCGTGCTCGGCAGGCATGCCGCGGGCACGACCGGCGCACATACGCGTGTGCCCTCCCTGTGTGTGTTCGTCCCCGTGCTGCTCCAAAGGGGGAGACAGAGGCCAGCAGGATAGGCCGCGTCGGGAGTATTAACCCTCAGTGCGCGTCCCGGGCGCCCGCTGTGGAACGGAGACCGTCCGGGGCCCCTGACATACTAACTCCTTTGACCCTGGCAATGACCCGAAAACAGGCACTATCATTATGCCTGTTTCGGGGGGGAAACTGAGGCACCGAGCAGCCAGGTGACTTCACCCAGGGTCACCAGCTGGTGAGGGGCAGAGCTGCAACTGGAACCCAGGGAGTCTGGCCCTGGCGTCTGAGTTCCAAACTGTACCGTATGGGGTGCTGAGATCCGACCCCTGTGTGCGCCTGTGAGCGTGGGCCAGGCACCCCAGTTTCCCAAAGCCAGGGTGGCCGCCCCGGCACGGCGACACGTGGGGGCCAGCATCCTGGGCGTGTGAGATGTGTAGCCGCCCGGCGTCTATCTGCCCCCTCTGCAAGGCGTCACAACCGCCGATGTCCCCAGACACGGTCCCACGTCCCCTAGGAGACTTCTGTCTCCACAAAGAGGACCACTGCCACACGCAAGCTCTCCGTGACGGGAGGGATTCGGCGGAGAGAAGACAGTCCCCCGGAGTGGCATCCCGCCGTGGGCGAGAGCACGGGTGTCCCCTCAGACTGCTGGGGGTCCAGCCGCGGCTGGAGAGACGAGCTGCTGGGTGGCCTCTGTCGGGTCACTTTGCCTCTCTGAACCTCGGTTTGTACGTCTATGAAACGGAAACAATTCTTGCATCTGTAATTCTCAAAGGCGCCCGACACAGAAGAGCTGTCCCCAAATCAAGGTGTCTTTCTTCTCTTTCTCCCAAGATTCCAGGAGCCAGGTCGCAGATGTGGGGGTCCTACTGTGCGCCAAGGCCGGGACCAGTGAGCCTTGATTCTCCCCAGAGAAAGTTCTCTGCTGAGACGCCTCCCCCGCGGGCTCGGGGGGCATGCCCTGGGCTCTTCCCGCAGGTCGGGCTTTGTGAGGAGAGAACGGGAGGACACTTGGGACGGCGACGAGCTGCCCGACTTCTCACAGCAAAGGCTCTGGCTGGGGTCTGCCCACCGCCGAGAAGGATCGCTGCACGGGGTAGCAGAATCAGGTGGTAACCGGGCGGCGGGCCAGGGGCCCGCAGCAGGGACGTGCGGTCAGGGCGGGCTCCTCCAGAGCCGGCTGCCACCAGCCCAGCTGTTGCCCCGGCGCGGGCGCGTTCAGAACGGGGTCCCAGCCGGGTCCCCACCGAGCAGAGCAGCGGCTTCCTAACTGGCACCACGGATGGGGGGCAGGGCTCTCCCGGCGGCTCTCAAGGTACACTGTTTACGGGTGGTCCTCGGTGCCTTCGACAGAGGACAGAGCCCGGAAGCTGCGGACCGCGTCCCTGGGGACGACACGCCGGACACACTCCTGGGAGCGCGGAGACTCTGTTTGCCGACGGCCTGTTTCAAGGACGAGAGCCTGCGGCCTTCCCGGCGAGGCCCCAGCGACCCTCGCTCCCGGGAGGGGCAGCCCCGGGGAGGACGGAGGGGAAGGGCCTTCCTCCGGCCCGCGGGGGGACGTCGCGCCTGCCGGGTTCCCGGATGCGCGAGTCTGTCTGCGCGCACAATCTGTGCGAGATTCATCGCCACCCAGAAGCGAGGCTGTGGGACAGGCTCTCTCTGCCGGGAACCACCGGAGGGGTGTGAGGGACCGAGACGGCGGGGGTCACGGCTGCCCGGAAACCCAGGGCAGGCGGGCTCCTAGGAGCTTCGGACTTTGACCTTTAACCCCAAATGATGCCGTGATTAAGACTCCGTGCGGAGTACTTTTACCAGAGGGGAAACGGAGTCAGGAGGGGCCGTCCCCTGTCGAGTGAGCGCGGGCAGAGCCGGGACCGGAACGCCCTGGCCCGACTTTTGCCCCGGGTGCTGGTCTTTGCACTCGGCGAAGCTGACCCCAAAGGCCTGTTATTTCAAAACCTACAGCTTTCTCGGCCGCCGTGGTGTGATCTGAGGCCACCAGGGTCACGAACACCTCACTGCGGCCCAGCCTATGGCCGGACGCTGCACCACTAACGTGCGGGGGGCGGGGCAGGAGGTGTTGCGCGTGCGTCTGTGTGTCCGTAGGGCCTGTGTACCGAGTGTGTCTGCATCACGTCCGTGTGTGCGTGCCAGTCCCCGTGTGCACGAGCAGGTCTGCGCGTGGACGCCTGGGCACGGGCACACGTGTGTTCCGGCTCCTCGTTCTCCGGCACGGAGTTCTAGAGCCGGGCGCGGCGGGGCACAAACCCCTGAGGCCGCCACTGACTCGCTCCGTGACCTCAGGTTTAGTCTCTGAGCTTCGGTCTTCTCATCTATAAAATGCGCTATGCTAGCGTGGACTCTGTGCCGCCATAAAGTACCCTGTCTGGACCTGGGGGGAAGGGAAGGAAGACGAGGCCTGGGCACTCAGGGCCCCAGGAGCTGGTGGAGCCACACTCCGTGCTCCCCGGCCAGGGAGGAGAGGGTTCGACAGGGCCCGGAGGCACGGGGAGCCCCCATCCCCAACACAGGAGGGCCTCCTGAGCGACTCCCCCCAGCGGAGGGGGCCGGCTCAGCCCGAGTGCGGAGACCTGCCCGCGAACGCCCCGGAGACGGTCTCCGCTCCCTGCTCCGGGCACCGCGGCCCCCACCGGCCCTGGCCCGTGCCAGAGACGCGCCCACAGGCTGCTCCGAGACTCCTGCCGGGTCACCCCCGAGCAGTCTCCCCCGCTGGCCTGTCCGTGTGGCCTCAGCAGCCCCGGGCATTCTCGATCGCGCTATTTCACTCAGTTTGAAGCGCCGGGGACCGTACCGGCCTGTGTGTTCCGGCCTACTTCCTCCTGCCGCCCGCCAGCTCCTTGGGAGCTGCGACCCGAGTGCTCTGCTCGGCCCCTGAAGGGCCCGGCTCCGCGCAGACGAGACCGATGAGCACGGAACGAGCCGCTATCCGAGGACGTCATCCACCTGCCAAGACCGTGCCGCGCAGAGGCGCCGGGGGAACGGACGGGCCAGCCCACGGCTCGACTGCAGCTGCTGCCCGCGCGTGCTCCCCCAGCCCCTCGTGCGGAGCCCTGGGACACCTACGTGGGTGATGGAACCGCGGTACGTGATGGGGCTCTCGGAAGGCACCCGCGTGCTGGGGATGCCCTTGGTGATGCTTCCTCCGGGAACCGAGCCCAGAGACGTCCCTAGAAGACACGAGACAAGGGGCATAAAGGGCGGCCGCAACCCTTTCCGGCCCCGGTCCTAAAAGCCACCTGGACGGTGCTCCTGGTGACCTGCAAGTCCCCCTTGGGGTCTCCGCGCAGAAGGTTCCCCCCGGGGTCTCCGCGCAGAGTGGCCAGGTAAACAATCACGAAGCGGGGGCTCTGGACCCTGTGGGTGCGGACGATTCTCAGATTTGGGGTAAGAGCACCGTTCTTGCCTCGACCCTCCTCCCCAGGGCAGACGGGCAGCTGGGCCTCACGCCCACCCCTCACGCCCTCACCTCTCAGCACGGACGTCTCCTGGGCCGTGGGCACCCCCAGGCTCTCCGGTGGCCCAGCCTGGCCCCGTGGGGACAGCTGCTCCTGCTTCACTCCGCTGAAGGGCGCTGGGGACGGGCGAGAGCAGTGAGCCACACACCCCTGGCGAGGGGGCCCGGAGGGGGGCCCCCACCTAGTCCTACCCGGGGGCCGGGGTCCAGCACCCTCCCCTCAAGTCCAAGCCAGAGTCCCAGGGGCCAAGCTGCCTTCCTCCCTCAACCCCCCACCGTGGACAGCTGGAGCCAAGCCTGGGCCTTCGAGGTGGGGGCCCCATCCTTACCCAGCTTCTTGGGGTCCATGGCGAGGGGCAGCCCCATGGTGATGGGGCCCACGGGGGCCTTGGCGTGCTCAGAGTAAGGGACGTGGAGCTGCACCGACATTCCCTGCGAGGGGCGGAGGTCATGGGTTCACGGGGCCCCCCCGCGGTCCCTGCGCCCCGTGCCCAGCCAGGGCGCCCCGACGTCCCCTTCTCCCAGAGCCCGGGGGGGAGGGATCGCTGGGATCGCACGGTGGGGGGGCCGGGAACTCAAGTCCCCGGCTCTCCTGCGCCTCAGTCCCCTCCCCTGCGAAGCGGCCATCGGGAGCGGGTTCGGTTCAAGGGAACGCTGCCCACGTGCGGTCTGGGGCGAGCGGACGCCTTGCCCCCGCTCCTTCTGGATAGCGAGGTCGGGGAGGGGGAGCGGCAGATGGTCACAGTCGGCTCGCCACGCGCCGCGTGTCCAGCGCATTCGGCCTCCCCTCTCACAGAGAGGAAACCGAGGCACAGGGAGTCGAGGCAACTCGCCCAAGGCCACCCGGTCTGGTCGCAGAGTCCATGCTCCTGACCGCCCGCGGCCCAAGGGCAAACTCCAGCCGGCCCGGACTCCGGCAGCGGAGGGCACAGAGACGCCCTCAGGGCCCTGGGGTGCCCAGCCCCCACCCGGGGACCGTTGTTCCCAACGCCCCCGCTTTACACATGGAAGGCCCACACCCCAAAAGAAGAAGGGGCGGTTCTCTGGGCCCCGGGCCACACGGGCGCTCCGGGGACGCTGACCCCTCACCTGGGAGATGGCGCTCATCTGCCTCTCGAGGACGCTGGCGTGCTTGCTGGAGGAGATGAGGGGCGGAGGGTTGGAGATGGTGGGTGGGCGGGGCAGGACGGGCCGGGCGCTGTCATGGAGGCCCAGGGGCAGCGGGTGACCTGTGGGGCACGCGTCTGTCCATCACAGGGCCCCAGCGGTGAGCAAGGCCCTGCCAGACAACCTTCTGCGGCTCCCCCTGCCCCTAGAATAAACTCCGAAACTTTGACGCGGCTTTCAGGCTCACCCGACCTGGTGCCTGCGGTCTCCCGAGACCCACGGCTGGGGCACCAGCTTCTGCCGCGGGAGCCTGATTCCGTCTCTCAAGGTTCACCTGCTCCCTCCTACCTCCGACCCTCTGCACGTGTGGTTCCTCTGCTTTCCCTGCTTTGCTCCGTCCTGGCTCATTCGGCCCACCCATGCTTCAGGTCGGCTCTGCTTAGGACAGCCTCTGCACCTCACAGCCCTTGTCAGTCCCCAGATGTGTCACTTCTGCTGCTGGTGGGGCCCGGCAGGACCGGAGAACCCAGAAAGAATCTCGAACCTGGCCTGAACGTATCTGTAAACCAAAGCAGGTCTCTCCCCCCGCTTCCAGGCTTTTCTTTCCACCTGCCCATTCTCTAGCTCTAAGTCACTGGTGGAAGACAAAGCCCCTGCTCTAGGGCTGCCCCTCACCAGCTCAAGTACCTCCTATGGCTCCCTGCTGCCAGTGGCTTCGATTCTAACCCTGCGAATTTCTCTGATCTCAAAAGATCCGCTCCTTTTCCTTCGCGGACCAGACCATCCCACTGGCCGGGTCCCCTCAGACCCTCGGATCCTTCTGCACGCAGCTCCGAACCCGTGCCAAGAGCGGGGCACCGAGGGCCCGCGCTGGCTGACTCCGCGGGGTGGCTCGGGCCGAGCTACTCACCAGGCGGGGCGTAGGAGAAGGCCGAGGGGTCGGGGGCGTGCGGGGAGGCCTTGATCACCTCCCGAGGGGGCACGGGGAAGGGCAGGCCCGACGTCCAGCACGGAGGCTCCGCGGGCAGCTTCTGGCCCTCGGCCGCGAAGGCCGTGAGGATCACAGGCTTCTCTGCTGCGGGAACAAGGCAGGGCCGTCAGCCGCCCCCGGCCGGCCCCGCTCCGACTCGGCCCTCCGCGCCCGCGGGACTGGCCCCGGGTGAGCCGCCGAAGCAGGGGCCGGGGCCGGAGGCACGGGCCCTGGAGCTCGACTTCGTACGGACATCCGCAGCGGCCGCCCATCTGTTTCCTCTCTACGGCACAGCCGAGTAGTTACGGCAGAGACTGTCTGGCCCGTAGTGTCTAAGAGACTGACTGTCCGGCTCTTTCTAGAAAAAGTCTGCTGGCCTCTGCACAATGACAAAGGCTTGCTTTGATACGCGTGCCCCGGCAGGGGGTCCAGACGCTCGGGGTAACGACGACCACCAAGGCCTCCCGTTTACTGAGCACGTACTGTGTGCCAGGTGCGTGCTAGGCACCTCGCTGGCACAGACCCAAGGAGCCTCCTTAGCGAGCTTGCGAGAAAGAGTCTGTCACCACATCCGTCGTGTGGAGGGGGAAACTGAGGTACGGACCCACCAACGGAGCTCTCTAAGGTCACCATCAAAAACGTGGCCACGTCGGGATTTGAACCCTCAACCTCCTGGGCCGCGCAGCCCGGATGACAGAGCGGCAGACTAAGGCCGTCCCGCAGCCGCCCGCGGGCCGGCACCACCCCACGTGCTTGTCGTGTGCGACTCGTTCGCCCTCACTGCACCCTAAGCGGGACTATCACTGTCTCCATTTTACAGATGGGCACACCGAGGCCGAGAAAGGCAAAGTCATCTGCTCAAAGGCCCACGGCTAGGGAGGAAAGGAGCTTCGCACCCGGGCAGGCAGGCTACAGACGGTGACCTTAACCTGCGCCAGGCACTCTGCCTACAGGAAGAGGGGTGACAGCTGGCCCCGGGTTCTCGGGCCCGGGGACACCCCGCAGACACGGCCAGAGGCCAGGGGCTCAGGTCCGGGGTCGCGGCCTTCTCCCGGTGCCTGCTCTACGGAAATCTGCCCCAAGCTCCGCACTTCTCCCCTGAGAACTGGCTCGGGGGCCTCGGGGGGAAGAGGCTGAGAAGCCGGGCAGGAGACGCAACTTGGAAAGCCAGAACTCTCCGGCCCCTGGGGCAGGAGGAGCAGGCAGGTGTCCTCTCTGGGGCCACCTCCGGGGGGAGGAGGGAGGTTCTGAAGGCCCACGGAGCGGTGGCCGCAGAGCGCGAGCATCGATTAGTGATGCCTGCCGCTGCGGGCACAGCAGGGGCAGGGCCGGCAGGGGCTCCACGCCCTCCCCCGCCTCTCCCCTGCGAGACCCAGCACTCCCCCCCTACCCCGAACCCGGGCCCTGGTGGGGTGGGGTCGCAGATGCGGGGATAACTCCGTGAAGGGATTCAACAGCCCCTCACGGAGGCGCCCCCACGGGACCGGCCCAGAACATCCCGGACCTTCCTTGCTCGTCCGGCCACCCAGCCCTGCCTCCTGCAACTCAGCCTGGGCCGCGGGGGGGCAGGGCTGGGGGGTGGGGGGCTCCCGGGCTGGAAGAGAAACCTGGGGCCGGGCCAGCCTGGGCAGGAGGCCGAGATTCTGGAGAGACGACCTGTTCCTCCGGCTGGCCCCGGGGGAGCCTGAGGGGGTGGCTCGGCCGAGCTGTTCCCCGCGGGAGCCAGGAAGCGGGGGTGGTGGGGGGCTCCCGGGAGACCAGAGACAGAGCCCTGGGGTCAGCCTCGCACGTGCCTCGGGGCGCCGAGCAGCACCCCGCAGCACGTGAGGACAGCGCGCGGTGCCCGAGGCCAGGTGGCGGCCGTTCCAGAAACGGCTAACCCTCCGCTGGAATCGAAAACCACCGGCGGCTCACCCTCTCCCGGGACGGTGCCTGGGATCTGTCCCGGCAGGTCCTGGCCGGCCCCAGGGGGCGCCCGGACACCCGAGGGTGGCCTAGCCCTGCTCCGATCTGGCGCGGGCCAGAGCCGCTCGGGCCCCTGGCACTGCCACGCAGCAAACCCCTGGGCCGGCGTCCCGAGCCTGGAATGTCCTCCAGAGCCAGGCCTGGCTCCGCCCCACGGTGAGGCGTCCCGGTCCCACCGTGGGGGGCTGGCAGGGTCCCGAGACCAGGCAGACACCCGCCCTCGTCCTCACTCGGGTCTGTCAGCAGGCCCGCTGCTCCACCTCTGAAACAAACTCCCCGCCTCCGTGGCCGCCCCTGGAGCCCAGGCTGCCACCGCAGCTTGTCAGGAGCGGCACCGTGGCGTCCACCATCTGCTGACGGCTCCCTGTAGCCCTTTCTCCTCAACAACGGCCAAAGGGAGAGAGAGAGAGCAAGCTTTCCGAAATATAAGCCAGATTACTCCCCACAACACAAACACGTTAAAATTCCTCCCCAAAAGGCTTCTCGTACACCTGAGACAGCATCCCTGCGGCACCACGGCCTACGAGGCCCTATGCAACCCGGGCCCCAGTTTTCCAGCTCTGATACTCTCTCCTACCCCTTCCCTGGCCATAGAGACCTTCTGATAGCTCCCCGAACACACCAAGCTTGTCCCTACCCCAGGACCTTTGCGCGTGCTATTCCCTCTGCCTGGAATGCCCTTTCTCCGCATCTTCCCATGACTGACCCCTCCTAACAGAGACCCCTCCTCTGAACTCCTCCTGACCCTGTTTGGTTCTTTAGCTGCACGAGCGACTCCAAAGTCACCTTGCCTCTGTACACGTGCGCCCTGGCTGAACGTCCTTCTCAATCACAGAGAGCGCTCTCGATTGCTTCGTCCTGCTCACTGCCAACCCCCCGCTGCCTGGCATGGCACTTGGCCATCACGGGTGTTCGACAAGTGTCCCGGCCCGGTGGCCAGCAGACAGCCTGTGTACGGGCCAGGACGCTCGCCCGCATGGGTGGCGTCTAAAACTTCCTGTGGCAGGTGAAAGCGGACACTGGGAGGCGAGGGGGCAGGCTGACACACAGGCCCCTGTTGCTTGCGGGAAGCGCGGAGCCGTCCTCCCTCAGGGCAGCCCTGCTCCTGGTCCTGACGGACACGCGGCACCACCCTCAAGGAAGCCCGAGGCCGAGGGCCAGCCCGGCTTCCTAGAGAAGGGGGTGCAGGCAGCGCTGGCCACCCGCACCCAACACTGCACCGTGCCAGTCAGGGCCAGGGGCGGGGACCCCTCGAGAGGCCGGCAGAGCCAAGGCCGGCCCCGCGGGGAGCCTCTGGAGGAACTGCGCCCAGCACCTGTGACACGCACAGACCTGCTCAAGCCTGGCTGAACGGGGAGGGGCGCCCTTCGGGGACACGGGCCTGGGACTTCTCGGGTCCACGGGGAGCGTGAGGCAGGGAGGAAATCCAGAGCCCGTCTCCTGACCTTGAGCTTTAGGCGGTGACAGCAAAGCACGCCCCGGGCGGCTGCCCCGGGATCGCCCCGCGGGCTCCCCGCCGACCGCGGCGACCCGGGCCTGGAAGACGGGCAGCGCTTCCGGCCCGGGCCCCAGACTCGCTGCCGGCTGGGCGCCGAGCCTCCTCCCTGGTTCTGGAAGCTCATACGTGGGCTGCATCGCGTGCACTGGGAGGCTGAGCCACGACGTGCTTGCGTGCAGATCAGATGCTTTTGAAAACTTCTTAAAGTTGCCAAGATGTTGAGAAACCGGAGCTCACGTGAAAATCACGGATTTCTGGCTTCTCCGGAAGAAGAGTGGCGGGCCCGTGCTGCCACGCGGTGACCTGGCCGAAGCGGCACTCGCCGCCGGAGACCAGGAGCTCTCGGATCCGCCACTCGCCCCGCAGGCCCGCCGCCTGGCCGCCACCCGTGCTGCTCATTCGCCCGGCCTGCCTGCCGCCACGTGCTCGGAGCCTGCCGGCTGCCCTACGCGCTGCCGGCCCTGGACCCCCGCGCCCGTCGCGCTTCCCACCACGGCCGGGGGCACCCACTCACCCTCCTTCTCGGCAGGAGGCACGGGGCTCCTGCTTTTGCCTCGAGGGCTGCCGCCGGGCTGCGGGGGGGTGTCGTTCTCCGGCTGCAGGTGCTGTGCCGGTGGGGGCCCAGGGGGAGCCGCGTCCTCCCGGGGGGACTCGTGGACTTTGGTGACCTGCTGAGAGAAGCGAGGGGACGTGAGGACCTCCACGGGCCGTCCGTGACCCGCGGAGATCGGGGAGAGCCTTCAGGCCCCCCGCCACGCCAGTCAGCTGGCTGGAGCCCGGGCCCCGGGCCCCGAGTCTCCGCGGGCCTGGGAGGTGGGGACCGGTAAGCAGGACGGCACCCGGCCCTGGCAGCCGGCACTGCAGCCTGGCCCGCCCCGGACGGCCCCGAGCCCCTTAGCCTGCAGCCCCCCAGCTGCCCGCGGGGGGCCCGGGCACACTGCCTCAGAGGGGCGGCTTTGGCAGAGGCCAGGCCATCGTGAGGCGAGGGCTCCTCCGCGGGGCCCTAGGGCCTGCCCACGGGACCTCTTCTGGGGAGCCTCCCCGGGGGGGCTCTTGTTCAGAATGGCCGAGCCCCCCCCCTACTTTCTGCCCAAGGCGCCGAGACAGCAGGGGGATTTTCCACCCTCCCTGGTCTGGGGGAGCTCCGGAGAAGCCGGGGGCGGGGGGCGGGGGGCAGGGCGCAGCCGGGAGGGCCCGCACGGGCACCGGGCTGGGAGGGCGGAGGGCGGAGGGGGACCCGCGGGCTGCAGAGCCCCGCCCTGGAGCCTTCCCGCCTCATCTCCGCGGGGATTTCTCCAGGAAACAGGAGGCTGCCGGGAAGGGCCGAGAAGAGCGAGGCTGTGGGTGCTGCCCCCGCCCCTGCGCCTGAGCTGGGCACCCGCCCTCCACCACGGTCTCCCTGAACCGGAGGTGATGGTGGGGGGCACGGCGGGGCGAGTGATGGGGGCCTGGGCACTCACGATCGGGGGTATGGCGGCCGCCCGCTGCTTCAGCTGCTTCAGGTCCAGCGGCTTCTGGGGTGAGGCGTTGGCCCTGGTGTCACCGGCTGGGGTGAGGAGGCTGGGCCGGGGTGACAGCAGCCTGAGGGGGAGATGAGCGTCAGCCCGCAGGCTCACGGTTGGCCTCTCCCGGCTCCGGCCCTGCAGGACCCGGCCGGAGGGGCCGCCAGAAGGGGGGCAAATGTCCAGGGTCACCCGGCCGAGGCGGCCAACCCGGACTCTGGGGGTGGGGAGCCGGGGGCAGGCGACTCCTCCCTCCCTCCTCTGGTCCTCGCTGGCGACGGGCTGAGACCCACTCCGAGCCCAGCCCAGAGGCCCAGGCCAGGAGCGCACGCTCCCCTGAGACGGCCCAAGGCGAGCAGAGCCCCGGGGCAGGCGGGACTCAGGGTCCACGCTGGGCACGGCCCTTAGGAAGCCGCGGCAGAGCCTAAGAATCAACTGGATTAGGGCTCAGTGCGGGGAGAGACTCAGGGAGGTGACTCGTCACCCAAACACGAGAGGCGCAGGTGCCACGGCGTGGAGCCGGGCGAACCCGCCCGCTTAGCCAGGATGCTCCACTAACGGACCCACCGTTTACCGAGCGGCTAAGAGCAGGCAGACTGCGAGCCATGTGCGGAGGGCTCAGTCGGCCCGGCCACGTCTACCCATCGGCCGCAAGCATGGCCCCCAGCCGGATCGGGCCTGTAAGTGCTTCATTCCTCAGAGCGAGGTCTCACCCATGTGCTGCTGACACACGGCACCGGGAACCCACACGGGGCACCTGGCAGGGCTGACGTGGATGCCAGGGACAGGGTCCCTCCGGTATAGGGGCGCCCACACAGAGCCTGCCCTGGGGGGTGGTTCCTGAGCTGCTCACGGGTGTCACCTCCTTCAGGAAGTCCTCAGGGATCTCCAGGAAATCCCAGAGTATTGGGCACAGCGCTCCTGTCCCGCTCCCGACTCTCTCCTGCAGCTTGCCCTTGCAGAGCACACAGCAGCCCCAGCGCCGGGTCCGGGGGGCGCGGAGAGACCCAGAACCCAGTCTCTGCCCGCGGGACGCCACGGACGACTGAACAGGGCCTGTGAGGGCACTGGCCACGGGCCGGGATTCACCCAGAGGGCAAAGCGAAGGCTGGGTCCCCGCGGCCGGAGGGTCCTGTCGGTGCAGGCCCTACTGTGCGCCGTGACTGTATCAGGCGACGCCACGTGGCGACTGTGAGCCACAGCACTCTGCACCCCGCAGCCGGAGCCAGACACCCAGCGGCGAGGAAAACGGGCCTCCTTCCTGCGGACGGAACAGGGCGCACGCCTGACCCCGGGCCTCGGCGCCCTCTGCTCCCTGTGGAGGCGGAGCCGCTGAGCCATGGCCGCGACAGCCTGTCCTGCGGGCGCCTGCCTCCCGCCCGCATCTGCCACACGCTTGGCTGAGCAGAGACACAGTGACGCCTGCCGGGGCCGCCCGTGGCGGGCAGAGGAAGGTCGTCCTGACTTCTCCGTGCTCAGCCGGCCTCCGCAGTCCTCCCCACCTGCTCCCCCCCCTCCTGCCCTCACCTCTCTCCCTCCCCAGACCCTGCTCACGCTCAGAGGGCTTGGGGGCCTCCCCTGTGGCCGCTGCCCCTCCCTGGTCCCCTGCGCCTGGCCCTGGGCCCGAGTGCCCACGCCGTCAGTGGTCCCGATGGCCCCCACCCGCCTCGACTGCCCCCACGCCCGCCTCCCCGCCCCTCTGCCTCCCGATGAGTTAAATTTAAAAACGCACACAAGGCAGCTGCTTCGGAAGACGCCCAACAGTTACTGGCAAGGCAAAACCGTCACCATCTGACCCGGCGACCGCACTCTGGGGGGTCCACGCAGGAGAACCGAGAGCGCCGGTGCACACACACCTTCCGCCAAGACCGCAGCGGCGCCGCGTCCACAGCCCGACGTCCAAACACGGGCGGCAGGATAAACAAAACGGGTTCCGTCCACGCGGCGAAACCGGAATCGGCCGTAGAAAGGACAAAGTACCGACAGGCACCACAACGTGGACGGGTCCGGACAACCACACGCCAGGCGAAGGTGGCCAGACGCGAGAGGCCACACGTGTGAGACGTCCGGAGGGGACAAATCCACAGACAGAAGCCGGGTGGCTGGGGGCCAGGGGCCGGGGGCACCCGAGGAGGCAGGCTGGCAAGTCCGGGGTTTCTCTGGGGGGCGACGGAAACGTTCCGGGCTTGGACGGCCGAGACGGCTGCACGCCTCCATGAACACCGCGGCCGGCCCGGCGGTATGCCGCCTGAGTTATAGCTCGGTAAAACCGTCGCGAGAAAAAAAAAATAAACAATGTACTGTACGCGAGCCGTGACATCGAGACTTTGATTAACTGTATTGTTTCCAGGAGCAATACGACGCGTTTTAGGCGCACACAAACCTGCAGACACAAATATTAAAGCGGAGAAGCAACACTCCGCGTCTGGGAAAATGCTTTTACAACACACAATGCACACAATGAGCGCAGGGGAACGAGGGCCTTCCTCTGGCGCCCGTGCCCTGCCTTGGTTTCCCCACGGCTCCTCACCAGGGAGGGGCGGGTCCGACTGGGGGGCAGAAGAGCAGGGGCCGCCCCTCTCGGGCTCCCCGCAAGCACACCCCAGGGCTCACGCGGAGACACGGACTGTCCTGAGCACCCCCGCACGGCCAGGCGGGGGGAGCCCAGCGGGGACGGGCCGTGGGCGCCGCGCTCCGATGCCAGCCCGACCTCCCACCGTACGAGCAAGGGTCTGGGTTCAAGTCCTTCGCAGGCCCCAGGGTCCAGAAGCCCCAAAGGCACGGGAAGACGGTGGGCGCGCGCACGGCTCCCCACGTCCCCTGGTCCCAGCGACCGCAGCGGCTGGGCGCCGCCTCCAGGAGCCTCCTCAGGGGCGGCCCGGCCTCTGTTCTCTTTCCTTTGTTTTCTTGGAAGACAGCAGCTTTTATTCTCCTCCCGGGAGGCCCGGGTGGGGCGGGGCGTGCGGAGCCTGGCACCAGGCACGTGACCCGGGAGGGCAGGGGAAGGCGGCAGGACGCCGGGAGCGGTTCAGGGCTCGAGCTCCCGGTTCAAATCCCACCTTCAGCCGTCTGACTTAACCACTGTGCCTCAGTTTCCTCATCTGTAAAATGGGCACGAGAAGTGTCTCTCTCACACCGCCCCCCCCCCCCCGCCATCTCTAGGAACTGTTCTGTCAAGAACAAGGGAGCACGCGCACGAAGCACTGACAGCCGCGCCCGGGGCTGAGCGGGGCAGGGGACCTCCCCGTCACTACGGGTTTTCTTCCCACGCTGGAGGGTCAGGGCTGGAGGAGGGTGATGAGCAACGGGGGACCAGGGACACCCTGGGTCTGCGAGAGGGCGCCCCCCTCGGCTTCCCCACTATCACCAGGCTGAGATCATCCTCACGGCCACGTTGGGACTGGGGAGGGAGGGAAGACGGGCCGGGTCCCTGCCTGCCTGTCACCTCCTCTCCTGCCCATCTCCCTCACTCCACCCTGCTGCAGGCCTCTTTTGCCTCTACTGAGAAGCTCATGCGACCGCAGGGCCTTTGCACTGCCTGTTCCTGTCCACACCTCCACTACAGGCTCTGAGCGCCCTCCCATGCCACCTCCTTAGAGAGGCCTCCCTGACTGCTCCACACATGGCCCCTGCCCTGCACCCCAATCTTCTCATCACCCGCTTATCACACGAGAAGTTGCTCTGCCTCTTTAATGGTCCCGTCCCGAGCTAGCCACTCTCACCAGAGCAGAAGCGCTCCAGAATCAGGGCTCACCTGTGCTGTCCCCAGCATCCCGCCCACCTAGAAGGGCCCCTGACACGCACTGGTGCCCGGTGGTTTATGGAATAAAGCAACATGAGGGAAACTGCTGCCGGGATCCTTTCAGACTTTCAGGGGCGCAGTGGAAGGAGCCGCACTCCGCTGCTCTCGGGGGAAGTCTGTGGCGTTCGGGAAGCAGAGCCCTGGCAGCCACCCATTTGCTGAGCACCTACCGTGGGAGAGCCCGGCGCCAGGTCTGTTACACTCACAGTGAGCCCGCAGCGGGGACACCGAGGCCCAGGCGAAGGGGCTTTCCGGAGTCTCTGCCCCACAAGAAAGTGCCAAGGCACCTTCTCCGGAAACTGGGGCAGAGGAGGGCGGGCGAGCTCAGGGCTTTGCCATCAGGGCCACGATCTCTGGTCGGCAGCCAAGAAAACTCCCGGGCGGAGCTGCCCGCAGAAGGTGACAGCGAGTAACAGCAGAAAAGGATTCCTCTCTCCAAAGGTCGGCCGGCGGGGGCCACACATCTTGGGCCCGCCCAGGGCCGCTGGGCTCACCGCACCAGGGCCGCCGGGCGGGAAGGAGGGCGGTGGGCGGGCGGCCAGGACCTGGGGTCGCGCGGGGCCCGCCCGTACCGCCAGCCCTTCCGGGAGGCCCTGGCTGCCAGGGCGCGTTCTGACGCATCTCGCCTGCGCAGCCAGGGGGAGGGGGGGGAGGAGGGAGGGGTGAGGCAGGCGGCCAGCCAGGAAGAGGTCAGCGAGCTGGCCCAAGTCCAGCCTGGCTGCAAGGGTGGGGGCCCGGCCTCGGTCACACAGGGCGTGACAAACCAGGTGTCCTGACTCCCAGCCCAGGGCCGCTGCTCCCCGGGGATCAGATGCTGGGCGTTCAGGCAGGAAGAGCGGACGGAGCCAGACCCCGCTCGAGGGGAGGGAAGGACACGTCCCCGGGTGGGGCTGGGGGGCCTTCGGGCCTGGCCAGAGGGATCGGGGGTTGGGGGGGCCGAGCGCGGCCTCCCCAGCTCCCCCGTCCGGGCAGGCCGCGTGAGCCCGAAACACACGCCAGGAGGCCGCTCGTCGGCGCGGCTGCCCCGTGAGCTCAGCACTCTTCCCACTAGGAGAGAAACATGTGTTTCCATGACTCGGGCGCCGCGGCCAGCAGGAGAGGGTGGGGAGCAGCCCGCCCTGACCCCATCGCCCAGGCACGGAGCGCGAGCCGAGCGGCTGGAGCCCGGCCGTGGGCCCTACCCTGCACCGTGGGTGCTGTTTTCCAAGGGCAGGAAGCTCAGGCTCTGAGGCCTCAGGAGCCGGCCGGCCTGGCCTCGGCTTGCCTCGGGGCCGCCCGCCAGACCGTCCTCCTGGCGCGAAGGCAGGGAGGCTGCCGGTGGCGGCCCCCAGGGACCCCTGGACACAGGAACCTGAGGACGACACGGTCACTTCCTTTCGTGGAATGTATGAAGACCCAAGGGGCTCTGGACGAATCTGATTCTCGCACGAAGGGTTCTAGAACTTGCCATTTTAACGTGCCCCGAGGTGAATCACGGGGCAGGGGAAAGGCTCCGAGTGAACCCGGCGATTTGAAAGTCAGATTTTCCTCCCTCTCGCTCTGCCCAGAACTTTTCCAGGAGACGGGAGCGGAGAGACAACAGACCGCACTGTTTTTAGTCAAAATAAAAATGACCCGCCTGCCTCGCTAGAAAACGCTCCTCCGGCGTCCAGATGCGGGTGGGAGGGGTCTCCGCACCTCTGCCTGCGGCCGCCCGCAGCCAGCCCCGAATCCGGGGCATGAGCTTTGGTTCCGGCCGAGGGTCTCAGGGTCCCCAAGCATCTACGCCAAAGGTGGCTAAAATCCGGGGCTCAGGGGGACTGGCACCCTGTGCCAGGGGCAGAGACAAAAGCGAGACAGGGAGGAACACGTCTCAGAGACAGTGGCGTCCAAACAGGACGGCACGGGGTCCCTCCAGGCCAGCCCAGCAGGAGAGCAGCCTCAACGGCTCACTCCGTCTGAGCCGGGACGGGGGCCCCAAGTTTCCACACCCAGACCCTCGGCAGATGGGCCGGGAGCCGTCAGCGGCTTCGAGATTGTGCGCCCACCAGCCTCAGGCAGACCCGCACACCGTCTGCTGGGACGCGGCAGCCAGCCCCCCGGCCTCTGACCCCCACTCGTCACCCCGCACCGGCGGCCGGCTGCTCTCAGAGCCAAGTCACGGCCAGCCGAGCAGGGCTGTCCCCTGAGAATGAACCGCAGTCACCCCCCCCCCACCCCGGCTGGGAGCGGGCATGCCCAGAGGACCCTCGCTGGCTCCGCCACTCCGCTCGAAGCACGCGGGCTCCTTCCCACCCCCGGGCCTTGGCACTTGCTGTTCCTGCCTTGTTAAGGATGGAATTGTGCCCCCGACCCCACCCCAAACACGTTCAAGTCCTAACAGCCAGGGACCTGTGAATGTGACCTAATTTGGAAAACAGGCTCTTTGCAGATGCGATCCAGTTAGGAGGGGGTCATTCGGGCGGCCCCGAATCCTATGACGGTGCTCTCACCAGGAAAAGAGATCTGGGCGCCCAGACGCGCAGGGAAAACAGCACACAGACCCGGAGGCGGGAAGCACCACGCACGGCCGGCCGCTGGCAGAGCGGCAGGGCCCGGGCCGGGGTCGCGCACCTGCAGCCGCCCGGGTCGTGGTGCTCTGTGCCGCAGCCCCGGACACCAGCGCACCCCTCCCCCCGCACCCCGCCTGGCGTCCCCCTCCCCAGAGCTGCCCCCTCCTCCAGCTGGGCCGCGTGCCCCGAGGGCAGGCGCAGGGGTGTCGGCAGGAGGCAGAAGCCGCCTCCCAGCGTGCCCACCGCTCACCTGTTCTTGTCGCCCCCCTCGGGCTCGTCCACCTCGTCGGCGCTGCAGGTGGCGCTGGAGTCGCTGTCCTGGGGGGCGCCCGCGCCCTTGGTCGCGGGGGCCTTGCCCCCAGGGCCGCCTTCTTTCTTCTCCACCTTGAGGGCCCCCTCGGGCGCGGCCTCCGCGCTGGCCTCAGGGCCCCCCTTGCCCGCGTGGGGCCCGTCCTCCGCGGCCTCCTCCTTGCACTCGCTCTTGACGGGCTCTGCGGGGGGCGCGGCGGCGGGCTCTCCCGGCTGGCCCACATCCACGGACAGCTCCTGGGCCACAGGGGGCTTCTGCTCCTCCTCCTCCTCCGCCAGGGGGGCCTCGGCCACCTCCTCCTCCTTCTCCTCCTTGGGGACCACGGGAGGGGATGCGGAGGTCGATGGGGGTGCTGGTGGGGGCGTGGGCGGGCCGGCGGCTTCGGGGGCTGGGGTGGGCTCGGCGGGGGCCAGCGCGTCCTCCGGCGGTGGGGTGGGCGGCTCGGCGGCCGGCACGTCGGCACCTAGGGCGGGCGGGGGCTTGGGCCCGTTCTGCCCCGTGTCCTTGGCGGCCTCGGCGCGGGGGGAGGGGATGCTCTCGGTGTCGGAACTGTTGTTGACGGTGGCTGCAGGGGAGTGGGGGGGAGAGGAAGGGTGAGTGGTGCGGGGGCTCAGGGGCAGAGGCAGGTGCAGCCTCCCGGCTCCAGAGCACGACCTCAGGATGCGGCTGGCCCGCCCCGAGGCTCCACATGCTGGGGACCCCGCCCCCGCCCCTCGGCGGCCAGGGCTCCGGGCCTTCGCGCTCGTCTGCGGTCCGCTCCGTGTGCGCGCCGGAACCCCAGCCGCGGTGAGGCACGTCACCTCCGGGCCTCGCTTTCCCCTTCGGTAGAGTGGGGAGAGCAGACCCCAGCTCGCGGGGAAAGGGAGCCAGAAGGCGTGGCAGCGCGGGGTGACGCTTGGTGACTGACTGCTGTCACAGCGCCACGGCACCGAAAAACAGGCGGGTGAACTCGGAGTCGTCAGAGGGGAAGGGCCCGGCGGCACCCCGCCCACTCCCCACGGGGCCCGGGGCACAGCGGGGGCGCACCGAGCGTCCGCCGAGGGACCCGGGGGCGGACAGACGAAGGGCAGGGGCAGCCAGGCTCTGGCCAGGCTCTTCGGCCTTAAAAAATCACTCCCGTCCCTTCTTTGGGTCTCGGTTCCCCCCACTTTGGGTAAAACGGGGAGCTTTGAGAACTCCTACACTTGCTGCCGGGGAACAGAACGACGTCAAAGTCACGAATGAAAACCCTGGTGAAAATCAGCACACCGTGGAGCTGAGGGCGCGGACGTGCATGAGCGTGTCGGGAACAGACACTGCGCGGGGGAGGGGGACAGAGGCCGCGACAGCGCCAACAGCGGCACTCGCAGAGGCACGCTCCCAGAAATGGGGCCCCTCACGGGACGCCTTGTACCCCCGTGCAGCCCTGACCCTGCCCCACCCCCAGGCTGGACGGCCGCCTTCGTACCTGGGCCGCTGCATTCCCCTCTGGGCACCTCGTTCCCAGAGGCGTGTAAGGCTGGAAGGAAGGGAGAGAAGGGTTAGAAGGCGGCGGGAGCAGCAGGCAGGAGACAAGAGACGGCCGGGGGGGGGCAGGCGGGCGGCGGGGAGGACCCGCGGGGGCTCACCTCTGGGAGCGACGCGCCCTCTCCCCTCAGACCTGCAGGTGACTTGCGGCGGCCCCAGCCGATAATGGGGTCCCACTAGCCCCGCCCACTCCTGGGTGTCTCTGGACGAGTCACCGGCCTCGTCTGGTTCTGCGCTCCCAGGACCCCGGGGGTGGGGGCGCCGGCCTCGGAGGCAGGCGGGGGCTGCCCCGCGGCCCTGGACGAAGGCTTTTGGCCTCCGAGACCCCCGCTGCCGCCTCCCCGCCACCGGCCTCTCCCACTTCTGACCTCCCTTCGAGGCCTACCGCTTCCGGAAATAATCACGGACATAAGAGCAACGCGGGGCTTCCGTGGGTGCTGAGCTCCGCACAAAGCCCTCCTCGCTGGTGACTCATCTCCTCAGCGGCCACCAAGACCGGGACGAGCATCGTCCCATTCACAGATGAGGAGACTGAGGCACGGCGAGCCTGCGTCACGTGCCCCGGGCCACACTGCACGGGGGCAGGAGCGGGCTGGCCCCAGTGCCCCGCGGCCCTAGCCACCGGGCCCCCGCCCCTACGTGCCGACTCTAGTGATGTCACTCATGTCTTCTCAGATGACAGACCCGGGAGGGCTCGGGGCGAGCGTGCGTGCCGGCACAGCCCCCCACGAAGTGCCGCCTCGTCAGCAGGCCGGGGGGGGGGCGCCGGGTCCGCACCTCTGAGCAGTCTCAACCCGGGTCCCCACCTGTGTGGCCCTGGGTGACCACTCCGTGGCTTAGTTTTCTCATCTGTAAACAGGGTGACAAGAGCGCCCAGCCCACTGGGTCGCTGCGACAGTTCAAGGGATGAACTCAAGGCTGCTGCTCTGATTATGACGGTGACGCCAGGACCGCCACAGAGACCCTGAAAGAGGAGGACTCCCCCCTCCCCAGATGGTCCATCTCTGCCTGGATGCAACAAGGCACTGGCTGCCTGCCCCCCGGAGAGGTCTGGCACGCCGTGGGGGCCGGCTGGTCTTTCTAGAAGGTTCCATCGGGGCAACCGCAGGCCCTGACCCCCCTCATCCTGGTCACAAGGAACAGGGTTACACAGCAAATGCTGGCTGGACTGACCAGTCCCAAGTCTCCCAGTTCCGTGACACCCTCTGAGAGCAGTCCTCCTCTCCCTGGGCCTCCTTTTCTAAGCTCGTCACGAGATGGGAGTGTCACCCTGCATCTTTGTGCCGGGTTTTCTGCCCCGCTGCATGGGATCTGCTGAGAGCCACGAGGCGGTCAGAGCCAGACCAGCCCTCCCCCTACCCCCCCCATGTGGTACATGAACCCCACAAGTGACGGGGAGCTCATTACCACACGGCTCTCTTATCAGGCGCTGTCTGTTCTAGTCTTAATGCCGAACCAAAGTCTGGCTTCCTTTCGCTTTCCCGCCGAGGCTGCAGCCAGTCCACGCAGACGGCTGGCTGACGGCATATTTAAAGAGGGGGCTGGGCTTCTGCTTCCTTTCCGGCTGCAGACCCGGGACCCCGAACGCAAGGACCAGAGGGACCTGCAGCCCTCCCTCGGACACCGGCCAGGCCTCTCACCAGCTCGGGCCAGAGAGACCCAGGGCTCCTCGCCAGGGGGCCAGACTCGGGCCCCAGACCCGCTCCCAACTTGCGACGAGAGGAACCACTCGGCGCGATGCGCTGTCCTCCGCCAGGAAGTAAGGTTCGGTCTGACGGACGCGCCGGGGGCCGGCAGGGCTGGAGTCTGTCTGCGGGCCTGGCCCGGGGAGCCGGGGGCGACCTGCGCCTCCCCTCGCCGTGGGGCAGAAACCTGCGAGCTGGAACGCAGGGGCGGGCAGCCGGGAGGCTGGGAAGGCGCCCCAGGCAGGGGCGGAAGCAGGCGGAAGGAGAAACGGTCCCGCCCGCCGGGTCAGCCCTGGGCAGGAGGACAGCAGGCGAGGCAGCGCCATTCAGCTCGGCAGGGGTCGGGGTCTCTGGGGACGTCATGCCCCGGGGGGCGGGAAACTTACATTGGAAATGGGGCCCTGGAAGTAACACCATCACCGCCCCCATCATCACCAACCCCGTCACTACTGTCACTGCCGTCACCATCGTCATCACCCTCAGCACATCACTGTCACTACTGCCATCACCACCACCATCGCTGTCACCACTACTGTCACCACCGTCACCATCACCGTTGTCACCACCACCAATATCGCTATTGTCACCACCATCATCATCCCATCCCCACCGTCACCGTCACTACCGTCATCGCCACCGTCACCATGCTCCCCCTTCGAGGCAGTCCGAGCCCCTTCACGGACGCGCCGGCGCCTGCCCTCACCTTCCACCTCCTCCGCCATCTCCTCCTCGTTCCCGCTGGCGCCCGAGGCCTCCATCTCCTCGTCCTCCACCACGGGCGGGAAGGCGGCCTCCTCGCTGGCGGCGGCCGGGGCTTTCTTCTTCTTCCTCCGTGCGTTCCTCTCCTTCTCCTAGGGCACAGGGACAGCGGCGGTCAGAGCCCAGGACTCCCCGCGCCTGGGGCCCTGCCGCAGGTGCCACGGCTGGCGATTCTGGCCACGTGGCTACGAGGCCACGAGGTGACTGTCCCCCCTCGCGTCCCGCCGCGGCGGCCGAGCGCGCGGGTGGGTGTTTTCCCGAGGGCTCTAATCTTCCGTCAGGTCCCAGAGGCACGTATGGCGCAGCCGGGCCTGCCCGCCGCCCCGACATCCTTCTAGAACAGGTGAGGACAGGCTGTCTCTGCCCGAAGACCCCCTGTGGTCCTCTAGCCCCTCTGACCATCCCAGCCGGGCAGTGACCGTGTGCTCCGGAGGACACCTGCCAGGCACGGTCACCACAGGCAGAGCGAAAGGAAGAGCGGGCCCTCTCCCCGCGTGTCGCGTCTGCCCCGCGCCGAGTCCCGGGAGGCAGGGCCGGCTCGGGAGGGCCAGATTTCTTGGCGTGGTGGCACCAGGCATGCGCGGGGGCTGAGGACCCCCAGCGAGTGAGGTAGACGGGGTTGCCGCCCACAAAGAGCTTCTGGTCAGGGGACCGGCCGAGAACACGTCGCTTCAGAAGAGACTCAGAGGTGGGGACACGGGAACACAGAATCACACAGGGTGGGGGCCGCACGCGTGGGGACGGCTCCTCGGAGGAGGTGACGGGGGAGCCGGCTCTGAGCAGGGAGCGGGAGCTGGCCAGGCAGGGCCCTGGAGGGTGGCTTCCGGGAGGAGGGGACTGCAGGCACAGACCCCCGCGGTGGGACCCAGCCGGGCGTTCTGGGGACAGACAGGCTCTCGCCGCGAGGCCCTGCATCCCCCCACGGCGTCCCGGGCCCTTGGCTCTCTCTCTCCCTCACGGGCGCAGCTCCTGCCTCCGCGCCCTGCCGGGCTGGGTGCTCCGGGACGCCGGCTCTTCGCCCCCCAGGCTGCGCCCGGCACGTTCGCTGGCCGACTTCCTGAGTGACCGTGGGGGCAGCGCTGGGGGCTCGAACGCACAGCTGACGGAGCCGGGGTACGTGCGGCGGTGGCCTGTGCTGGGGTCTCGGGGCGACCCCAGGCGGACTGGTTCCCGAGAGGGGACGACTGTCCCCATATAGCTGGTGTGGCAGGAGGGTCCCAGCCTGAGGCCTTTGGGGCCTCCGAGGCCGGGAGGAGAGCCCGCGACGTCCCGCGGCCCTCGGTGAAGCCCCCCCCGCCGGGCTGCACGCTGCTCCCCAGAACCCGCGTCCACCCGAACCTCAGGAGGTGACCTTATCTGGAAACAAGCTCTCTGCACACGTAATGAGCTCTCAGACGAGGCCATACCAGCTCAGGGTGGGCCAGGGGGGCCGGTGTCCGCGCCAGAGGGGGAGCTGGACCGGGACGCACCCAGGGGAGCGCCGTGTCTGCAGGTCAGAGAAGGGCCCGCACTGCCGCCCCCGCTTCGGCCCCCAGAGGCTCCAGGGGCCAGGCAGGCTTCTCCCTGGAGTCTCCGGAGGGAGCGCGGCCCTACGGACACCTCGCTTTCGGATTTTCGCCTCCAGGACTGTGAGGGCATCGATTTCTACCGTTTCAGGTCGCCTAGTGTGCGGAGCGTCACTGCAGGCCGACAGCCCGGCCCCCGGCAGCAAGCCGCTGGGCCCACAGTGCGAGCAGGCGGCCCGCCCTCGGGGCGAAGGCCCGGTCACCCCCGGGCGCCAGCAGGGTCTGCCCGCCCCGGCCCCTCACCGCGCCTCAGAGGGGGTCCCCGGGTCCCCACCCCGGCCTGGGCGCGGGCTCGCTTCCTGTGCTGCCTTCTTCCTGAGCAAAGCGGGGTCCTCTGAGCGGAGCCGCTCGGAACACAGAGAGGAAAAGGGAAACGTCCGTCAGCCCGTTGGTCCCTTAGTCAAGGTTTCCGTCACCGGGAGGCCAGCGCCGCAGCCCCACCCTGCCGAGCATCCCCCGGCCACCGGGGAACGCCCAGCTCCACCGTCCACCCGTCCACCCGCCTCCAGGGGCTGGCCCGGCCGTGCCCCAAACCCCAAGCTTCTCCCGGAGGCCCGAGAAAGTTGTGCGGCATGTGGGTTCTGTGGGCGCGGCCGAGGGTTCCCCCTTCTTCCCCAATCTACTTTTAGCAGACAGGGACTCACTCGTGCGCTGGGGCTGGGTGAGGCAGGCGACGGGCCGCGCGGGGGGTGGGGCGGGGAACCGGGCGCTCCCTGCGGTCTGGTCAGGAGGCACGTCCTCCCGGGGAGCCGGGGCCTCTCCGGGCGGGTTCGCCGGACCTGGCAGCCCAGGACGCATCGGGCCAAGCGGGGCACATATGACAACGACACTCGAAACCCAACACGGGGTCTGAGAGGCTGGGGCTCACGGAGTGTCTGAGGAATACAACAAATCCTTCCGCACGTGGCCTCGTACCCCAGAAGCAGAAGGTGCGTGCCGAACAGGAGAAGCTGGCAAAACCGGCATCAGTACCTATAGCTGCTGTTCGTTAAGCACCTACTACGTGCCCAGCGTTTTCCGCGCATCGAGTCGCGGGATCCGCAAGCCAGAGTGTGCTACTCCCTGCTTTGAACTATGGTTCCCCTGGTTCGGGGAACCCCTGGAGAGAAAACCTCAGGTCCTCCTCACTCCATACAGCCCTGCATGGCCTAGCCCCGGCCCCCACCCACCTCTCCAACACGTTCATCCACCCCTGCCCTCCGCGGCCACCCTGAAACAAACACACTAGCCTCCCTGTGCAAATATACTGAGAGCGCCCCAGCCACAGGACCTTTGCACCGGTCATTCCTATACCTGGACATCCTTCTCCTGGACACTGGCGTGACTCGCGTCCTCACCTCAAATCACAGCCTCGCTCAGACGTCACCTCCCCAGAAAGATCCTCCTCACTGCTCCGTCGGAACAGCTAAGCCCTGCCCCCCAGCAACCACTCTCCTGACCCCGCTTCTCAGCACCTCACACCGCAGTCAGAAATTACTTGTGCATTAACTTGAGTCGCAAACTAGAATTAATTCCTTAAGAGTCAACCTCTTTGATGAACAAACCTGACAGTCAAAGACACTGACTCAGAGTGGCAAAGACACTTTCCCAAGATCACACAGCTCGTGAGCCGAGGGGTGCGGATTCGAATGCAGGTCAGGCTGAAGCGCCTCGTCGCCGGGGCCATCTCGCTCCGCAGGCCTGTGCGGCCGCGGCCAGAGCAGCCGACAGAGGAAAACACGGCAAGGCGGGGCCCGGGCTGAGACAGACAGACACGGAGAAACACAGAAGCTGAGCCCCAGGGCCTGGATTCACAGATGGGGGAAAAGGGTAACCTCCGGCCAGAAGGAAGGGAGGGAAAGCCTCGGAGAAGTCGCCGATGCCAAGGGTTACATAAGTCCAGGAGGCGCTCCGCCCGCCCGCCCCGGCTTGCTTCCTGCCGACGCCGCCCCGCGGCCGTGCTCAGGCCGGGCCCGGTGCAAAGCGGGAGGGGACGCCCGCTGACCCCCTGCTTCCCCCCGCTCCTTCCTGCACCGGCCAAGGGTGACATGTCCTCCTGAGCTCCGGGCGGGGCCTGGCCGGTGGCCAGCCGTGGCTGCGGCTGCTCCAGGAGTCCGAAGGACCCGCGTTCCTCCTGGGGCCCGAGAGTGCCGGGGAGGGGCGGGAGGCAGAGGTCGTGGAGTTCAGCGGCATCTTGGGAGGCCCGCTTGCATACCACAGTGACAAGGAACTCACCCCCGCACCCTGGGTGGCCACCGTCAGGATGGATGGACCCGGGCTGAGCCCGACCTCCCGTGACCGGTCCGTCCCTGCATCTGCTCACTGCGCTTCCTCGGCTGCTTCTTCCAGGTCGGCCGGGAGCGAGAGCCGGCCGCACGCTCCCGAACCGCCCTTCCTCACCTGCCGGCCCGCTGACCCCCATCTTCCGGGCCGATGTACTCGGTCCGTCGCTCACCCAGCACGACCGCCCTCTGCCGAGCCCTGCGTGAGCCACGTCTAGGCGACAGGTCCACGGGGGGAAGCTCTTACAGGCCTGGGTTCAAGTCCCCCACCGTGGTCTCCTGACCTCATCTCCCCGGTGCGGCCCGCCCGCCAGGGCCCGGAGTCAGGGGACGAGGAGGGCGGCCTCCTCCGTCCGCGGCGGCTGCGCCTCGCTCGCTCCAGAGCCCACCTGCCGCCAAACCCGCCGTTCACTAAAGACACGCCCGGCTCCTCCGCCCGGCAGCGAAAGGCCGGCGTGCGGCCTAGCTGGCACACGGTGGGCGCTTGGGAAAGGCTCACCGAGTGCCCGATGCTCCCCGCGCGCCGACAGAGGGTGAGGCGCCGCCCGTCACAGACAACTCGACGGGGACACAGAGCGCCGAGGCCACGTGCCTGCGGGCACCGGCTCAGCTGCCGGCAGGGCCTGCACCAGGCCGTTCGACTCGGCGGCCTACTCAGGCGGAAGACTCTGACTGACCCGACCAACCAGCCAAGCGGCCGAGCTGTCAGTCCGTCCGGGGGCGGCCGTGCTACACATGCCGTTGACACCCGGGAGGCGCGAGACCCCAGCCACCGGGCATCTGGTGGCCACAAGCACCGCCGCGGCTATAGCTCTCACCTCGGGGGCGCTCGCCACGCGCCGGGCCCTGTGCTAAGCCCTCACGTCCCTTCACTCAGACGACTGCCCGCAACAGCCCTCTGGGGCGGGCACCGGGTGACCCCATCGCAGAGCTGGGAAAACTGAGCACAGAGAGGACCAGCTGCTTGCCCGAGGTCACACAGCTTGGGGGCCGGAGCCCCTACGATGGCTCTTCCCACACAAACCATTTGAGAGAGCACCCCAACGCCCCTGAGAAGAAAAGGGGGTAGGCGACTTTAAAATACTACCACCACCACTAGCGGCAGCGGTGTGGTCACCCCTCGCAGAGCGCTCCCCTCCGGCAGGACCCGGTTCTGTACGGGAGGCAACCCATTCGATCCTCCGCTGAGCTCTCCGGGTAAGGGCTCTTATCCCCCCACTCCACCGATGGGGACACCGAGGCGCCCGAGGCCGTGCCGGTGCCAAGTCATCAAGGTGGGACTCGACCCCACGCTGCACCATCCACCCTGCCGGGGTCTCTGGTCCTCCAAACCAGGCTCTCAAGTCCCCGGGGTCCCTGGGGTGCAGCGGGACTGGGCCCCGAGGCCATCTGGGAGGGGAGGCCTGTAACCCGGCAGCCTGACCTACGGCTGCTCCTGTGTCCGTGCCGGCCGGGAGGAGCAGGGGCTGGTGGAGGCCGAGGGGGAGGGGGAGTGGGGGAGGGGAGGGAGCAGGAAGACCTCTTTCTGTGCTTGGAAGATGCTCCCCCCCCATTCATCCCTAGCCAGTGTACACAGAGGCTTCCCGCCCCCTGCCCCCACTTCAGCCCCTCCTGCTTCTCTGGCTCAGCCCCCCTCCAGCTCTGAGGATTTCAGCAGGCGTTAAAGACGGGCCTCCGTGGCCTCAGCTCCCCAGGTCTCCCTCCCTCGGAAACCAGAGTCCTGAAAAGTCTGGGTAAAAGCAGCGGTCCCACTGCGTGAGAGCGCGCACCGTGGCTCGGGGAGATCGGGGACCATGTGAACAGGCGGGGCAGGTGACTGCGGTCTGGCCTCACCAGAGGGGACCGGGAGCGGGACCCGGACGAGGGCCCAGCGGAAGACTGAGGTCGGCCTCGGCCCTGCCCACGGGGGCACGGTTGGTCCGCTCTGGCTCCGACAGCCGGCGGCTGCTCACACACTCGATGCCGAGATATCCCCCTCGGGGGGCCGGGGGGACCCTAAAATTCCATACGGCGCTCACACACGGTTCAGATGGGGTGATTCCATCCCCGCCCTGCACACCTCGCTCTGCCATCTCCACGGTCCGTTCACCTTCGGAGCCCCAGGGGGCGGCACGGGGGAGCAGTCCAGTGCCACCCCCAGGACAGGCTGCCACCCTTATGCCCCGCGACGGGCGCCTGACGGGTGGGGGGGGGCAGGCGAGGGTGTCCTGGGGAGGGGCAGCGTGTGCCCGCTTCTTACACCTTCGTAGCTACAAGGAAATACGCAGCCTGGTGATCCTGGCAAGGGTCCCCAGGTCATACAGTTGTGGGCTCAAACTCCAAGTCAGCTGAGCCTCAGTTTCCCCAGATCTGAAATGGTGCTGGTGCATGGCATGTCAGGGAAAGAAAGGAAAAGAAAGACAAGACAAGACAAGACAAGAAGCAGGAAGGAGAGGAGAGAGGAAGGAAGGATGGACAGACGAGAAAGAGAGAAAAAGAGAGAGAGCGAGCAAGCAGGAAGGTGAGAGCCTGCCCCCGAAATGGCCCTCACTTCACGGTAACAGCTGCGGAGGAAGCGAGGCTCTCCGTAGAGACCATTTACACGCTCGGCGAGGCGAGCCCGCCCCTTCTGTGCTCCGGGCCTCCCCTTGAGGCCCAAGGGCAGCGGGAGGGCAGCGGGACGCCTAGAGGAGGGCAGGGCTGGGCCCGCTGCCCCCCCCCCATCCTTCCCTCCCCCCCGGGCAGCCTGAAGGCTGTGAGCTCAAACAGGGTGGGAAGACGCTCGCTCGCTCGGGGTCATCTGCCTCTGGGCCTTCGTTCCAACGCGCCGCCAGCCGCGACCCCGAGAGTCGGCGCCTGGACCCGCCGCACTCCTCCCTCCGCGCTCCCAGGGCCGCGGACTCGGGCGCGAGAGAGGGCGGAGGCGGGGCACTGCGAGGGCGGGCCGGGCACTGGGGGCCGTCCCGGGGCCCGGCAGCCGTCCCACGGGTGCCACTGGGCACGAGCAGGGTGGCCCCGGGAGGCGGGCTGCGTCGGGGGGCGAGGGGGGGCTCACCATCTTCAGCTTGTGCTGCTGCAGGATCTCATCCAGGTTCTGCCTCTTCTTGTAGTTGAAGTAGAAGTTCTTACACTGAGACACGGTCTTGGAGCCCACCATCCGCGCAATGGCCGACCAGTTCCGGCCGTGCTCCAGCAGACCTGTGGAGGGCAGGGCGGCAGGTGAGGGGCGGCAGGGCGCCCGTGCCCACGGCCTGGAGTCCCGGGCAGGAAGTGCTCCGAGACCAGGCGTGAGGCTCCCTGCTTGGGTCTGAGACTCAGGAAGGAGACACGGTGGGGGTCGGGGCCTGGCCACCACCTCCCCCCCCACCCACCGCAGGCTGCAGGGGCGAGACCTGGGCTCCAGGAACCAGGAGGGGCAGGTAGGTGCTCGCCCTGCGCGCACAAGGCCGCCGTCAAGGGTTCTGGGGGCCGGGGGAGCGGGCCCGCCCGGGCTCCCGCCTCTCCTGCCTCCCCTGGCCGCTGTGACCTGGCGCTGACACTCCCCCACAGCTGCACACAAGGCCTCGGGCCTCGGGAGACAGGGCTGTTTTCCGGCCGCACCGGGCCGGGGCTAGGGCCAGGGCCAGGGCAAAGGAAGGCGCGCGTGAGCAGGGGAGGGAGGGTGGGGTCCGGGTGGGTGTGAGCCGGAACCAGGAGCCTCTCCACCCGGGTGAGCTGGGGGCACGTCCGGGGCCCCAAGGCCCAGCGTGGACTCGGGGCCCACGAGGCTGGTTCAGGGGGGAGGAGGGGACGTGCTCCCCACACGCGGCCCCCACCTCCGTGAGCTTCCCACCGCCGCACACGCTCCTGACGCAGGGAGAAGTCTCCGGGGAACTGGCAGGCTCCACCCCGGAGCCACCTAGGTCGAGCAAGCTCTCTCCGGCCCCACACACCCAGGCCAGAGCCGGACCCGCGCCCCCCAACTCCGCATGCCCCTTGAAGCCGCAGTACTGGGCTCAGCAAACCCGCGGCCCCTGCGCGTGGGGGCCGCACCTGGGAAGCCTGGCCCGGGGTCGTCCACCTGCCCCCAGAGCTCCTGGCACAGCCCGGCACGCCGCGCACGGCCCGTCTCTCCGCACGTCCACGGCACGCCCCGTGCGGCCGGGTCGGCCGGGGCAGGCTGCAGACACCCCCTCCGCCGCCAGGGCTGCGGGGCAGGCCTGGGCCCCCACGAGGGCGGCAGGCATGAAGCCTGACTCACACCGCTGGGGCCGGAGCGGCCGTGGAGCCCCAGCCCTGGGCTTTTAACGGCTCAGGCAAGATTTCCCGAAACGAAGTTTGAGGCCGTTTTCCCTGAATCGACTCAAGCCGCGAGGCTGAGGGGCCGACAGGCCGTGCGCTGGCGTTTTCCATCTGTTCGTTCGACTGTCCGTCCGTCCATCCACCCCAACAGGTGCCAACGGCTCGCGACGTACGAGGCTCTCCCAGAAATAAAACTGCCAGCGAGAACGACATCAACAAACCACCGCATCACGTGGTCGAGCGACCCGGAGTTCGCGCAGCCCTTCAGGGTCGCGGTTCCATCTCGGCCTTGCTGCCGCAGCCACGGCTGCCTTCCCGCCCCCGGCGGGGGAAACGGAGTCTCGAGGGGTCACAGCCACTCACGAGCTTCCGGGGACAGGCCCAGGGGCAGGGCGGGAGTGGGGACGCGGCGGGCCGGAGGCGGTGCCAGCCCGACGGGCCACCTGCTCCGCTGCGGAGGCTCCGGGTTCCTCAAGGACAGGGGCGGAGGGGAGGGCTGGGCGTGGGATCAAGTGTAACCCGGCCCCCTGACCTTTCCCTCCGCCTGCGCCAGCAGCAGCTGCCACTTCCACAGAACCTGGCGGAGGACGGCGGGACGCGAGTTTATTTATATTTCCCCAGCCGGGGCCAAGAGAGCCCAGGCAAACACGTCGGGCCGGAACCCTGGGCGGCAGAGGGCGGGTCTCCCATCGGGGACTGCTGGGGGGGGGGGGACGACAGTGAGGGCGCAGGGGGCGGCGGGGACCCTGGAGAGGCTGACATTTCCAAACTCCACACGTCAAGAAGGTGACTTGGAGGCCGGCGGCTTTACGGTCCTAATTAACTCCACTCGTGGCCGCAGCAGTAGCAGGAGTGGACGAGGGCGGCGGGGTCACCCAGCCCTTCCCGAGAGCTGGCGGTGGCTCGCGAAGGAGCCTGGACGAGCTGGGCAGAAGCCCGGCCTCGAAAGTGCTGTGCGGTAGCAGCCGCCCCCTCCGCTCTCAGCACCCTCCCCACTGCTACATGAGAGGCTGGGGTGAGTGTCCCTGTACCGCTGGCCAGGGGGCCCCCCTCTGCTTCCTGTCCCCCAGGTTGAGGGTACTGGGCACCGGGACAACCACTGTAGACCTCACCGCGCCTTAGAGACCACCTAAACCAGACCCAGCTGGAAGCCCCCCCACGACACCCATCCGCCTAGAGAGAGCACCTCGGAGCACGCGCCAACCAAGACACCCCCCCCCCGCCCCGGGCCTGCCCCACACGGAGCGGGGTCCTGCCCCCGCTCCCCGAGAGCCCCAGCATGACAGCCGGGCAGGCAGGGGGAAGGGGCCCCAAGAGAAAGGGTGGGGATGGGGTCCCACGGGTGCAAAACTCCCGAGTCCCCTGCCTGGTGGCCACGGCCATGTCCCTGTCACCGGTACCCCCAAGCGGCCCCCAAGCCCCTCCTGGGGCCTCACTCACATCCTCTCATCTGCGTCTCCCCCTCGGCCAAGTTTTCCGGAAACATACGGCTCGGAGGATGCTCCGGGGAGGAGCTGGGAGCAGTAGGCCGGGCCGGGAGGCGGGAGGCTGGGCGGCCGCGGTGCCGGCTCCGCGAGGCTTGTGGCTGGAGCGGGCTCGGGGCTGGCGTCTGCTCCGGCTCCGCTCCGCCTCACATCCTTCTGTCCAACGGCGGCGGCGGCGGCGGGAGGGGGAGGGAGGGAGGGCTGGCGGGCGGAGGCTGGCTGGGAGGAGGGCGGGGAAAGCTGCGCCACACCGCCCGCCCCTGGTGGCCCGGGGCTCCCACCGGCGGCTCCCGGCGCTGCCAGTCCTGACACCGTCCCCCCACCCCCTCCCCGCAGCTGAGGGTGCGCGAGGCGCCCTCCCCGATGGGGGCGGGCGGTGGGAAGTTGTCGGTTGTGCGCTCCCACCCCGTGCCAGGCGTCGCCAGGGCCCACGGAGCCCAAGGCTCCTCCAGGCACAAGTGCACCCTGAACGGACGTTCGGCAAGGGGTGCCGGCCCGGGGCCCCCCAGTCCCCAGATGCCCCAAAGAGCCAAGGCTGACAGGGCGGCGGCGCCCTGAGCAGCCTCGCTGCGCGCCTGGGCTCAATCGTCCTGCCGCCTGACCCAGAGAGACGCGTCGTCAGGGCTGAATGTGACCTCCAGACGGAGGCTCGCGGGAGCGGGCGGGCGGGGGAGTGTGGCAGAAGCCCAGGTTCGGAAGGGGCGGGCCGACTTGGCACCGGCTTCCCCCCTCCCTCTCTCCCCATCCGTGGCGGTGGCGGCGTCAGCAGCGGTAAGAACAGATGAGGGTTCAGAAAAACAGAGCTTCTCCACCCCAGCCGGCAGGGAGCAAACGGCCCCTTCCACCGTCATTCCCCTGCGCCGGGGCCACCTGCGGTCTGCCCCCCGCCCGGCCCGGCGCTGCCACGGCCGGCCGGGCCCTCCATGGGACACCCTGGCGGCCCTGGGACCGCAGGCAGGGGGCCGTGCACGCCTTCCAGCACCCGCTGGTCTGTGGGTGGGCAAGCCCAGCTCAGAATTCCAGAAGGAAGCTCGAGATTTGAGAAGCCTGTTCCAAAGGCAAATGAGACCTCCACCCACCGAGGACCAGGGGACGCGTCCCCAAATGGCTCTCTGCTGCCCCCGGCCGCCCCTTTCCGGCGGGGCGCCCCTAAGGACCAGAGCAGCCCGCCCCCCACACGAACACCTGCTAGAGGTGTGGCGGGCGGCTCCTGGGAGACAGAAAGCTAATGGGTGTGAACTTTGGAGCCGGATCCAGGTCGTGACCGATTTCCCCAGCTCGAGGGTCACTGACCTGCCTGTCCCTTTAGCCCTCAGCCTTTACGTCCTGCCCACGGGAACCCAAGGAACAAAAGCGGCCCGGAAGCACATGTGCGCCCAGCCCTCATGCCGGGATCTCAACCACGTCCGGGACCTGGGACTTTCTGCCGGAGTCCCTCGGTGCATCCCTGCCGGGGAGGGCCAAGTAGGGTTTTAAGAATGCCAGGCCGGTCATGTCCCTCCTCTGCGTGACATCATCTGATGACGACCCAAGCCTCTCAGAACAAAACCCGCAGGCCTCAGGTGGCACGAGGCCCTGCGGCACCAGCCCCGCCCACCCGCCAGCCTGCTTCCTAGCTCTCCCCTCGCTCACTCACTCCAGCCACTGGCCCTTTTACGGCCGGCCCTTGAGTGAGACCCAGGGTATTTGCACTAGCTGCTTCCTCCGCCCGCGTGGCTGTTTCACGGCCCTGCCTCTGTCTTCCTCCTCAGAGCAGCCTTCCCTGACGGTCTGTCTAAAGCCATTCCCCTAGCCACCCTGCCACCACGGGGCTCTGTGATGTGCCCCCAGGGCGCTCTCTCTCCTGAAACTGGCTCCTTGGCTCCCCTGCTCCCTGACGGTCCGTCTCTGCACCTGCAACTGTCAGGCATGCGGGAGGCACTCGGCAGATGAACGCAGCTCCAGACGGCCCAGGCGTCTGGGGGTGGGGGCCCGCCGGACGTCCCGCGCCCCCTCTGCCCCCTCTTGTAGGCTCCCGGGAAGGAGCTCCCGGGAAGGAGGGGGCCGAGCGTTTATCCCGGCAGGGCGCCCCGGACCCCCGCCAGACGAGGGGCGCGCCCACAGACCCGCACCCAGATGGTGGGCCGTGCCGCGCCGACGTCCCCTGCGGTCTGGATCCCCGGCCCCGCTGCTAATTTCTAAGAAAGACTTTCATTCTGAAAAGTCAGGAGGCAGGAACTAGGAAGTGAAATTGACCAAGACAGGAAGTCGAAGCAGGAGGTCTGAGTCACACACTTGGAGCTCCGACGAGACGGAGGAGCAGTGGGTGGCTGCGGGAGAGGCGGCTCGGCATCGTGGCGGGAGGGTGGGGTGCAGGGCGGGGACGGCCCGGCTGCCGACGGCTCTCGGCCAACCTCAGGGGAAGCTTCCCGTGCACCGTGCAGGGGCCTGGGATGAATGGCTCTCATGGGTGCAGTGACTCAGCCCCCAGAGAGGTCTCTGTCCCTCTCACGTCCCTGCCCCGGCTCCCTCTGGAGGTCCCTGCCACAGGCAGTGCTCTCCCCTGAGGGTCTGTGAACCCCCGGCCCAGCACCAGAGAGCCCTGACAGGCAGGGCAGGGAGGGTCCCGGTAGCAGCACGGGTACCGTCCACCCGGCTCCTGGGGATGCCCCAGCTCTTCTGTCGGGGAACCGGCACCCCCTTCCAGGAAACGCCCGGGCTCCCCGACCCCAGCCAGCCCCTTCCCACCCTGAGGCTTTCTGTTCCCCCCTCGAAGGGCACGGGCTGCCCACAAAAGGGACAGCCGCACCCCTTCTGCCAGCTGCCGTTTTCCAAAAGAAACTCCAGCTTGCGAAACAAAACGCCATCCAAAGCCCTGTCGCAGGAGAGGGGGGAAACCCGCAGGCTTTGCCCTGAGTCCCAGCACTTCCTTCTTTCAGAAGCCCCAAGCCCTGGGTGGGCTGGACACGGACTCGGCCACGCAGCTGGCAACCTTGCCGGGCACCGACTCCTTCTCGGAGCTTCCAGAACCCTGGCCAGCCGCGAAGTCCCACGAGGATCCTGGCGAGACAACTTCATGCCTGAACCGTGACTTACCCACCTTCTCCTTCCCGTCTACGCTGTTCAGAATGAGCCTCGGTGCCGACACCAGCCCGTTCTGTCACATCCGCGAGTCCTCGGTAGGATGCCAAACAGCAGCCTCCTCCCCCCACGCGCGATCAAACAGACACTTACGATGAGAAGGAACCACCTGGGCAGGACCCAACGCCGCCTTGCCTGCCGCTCTGGGGAGACGCCACGCTATGTGCTCGGCGGCCAGCTTTCCTCCCGAGCAGAGGGGAGCGCGCACCCCCGGGGCTCGTCACCCGGCCCCCCAGACCTCGGCGTTCTCATCCGCGGAGCGTACGTGCACACTGGAGGACCCGCCTGGCGGAGTAAGGCAGGCGAAGCGCTCGCCCGGGCGCGCACCTGCCACGTGCAAGCAGGCGTCACCGTCCCTGTGCCAGCTGCCGCGTGTGTCCCTCCCCGACGGCCCCCCGCGTGGACGCAGACTTTCGCCTCTCTCTCCTGGAGGTGACGGCGGCTAGCAGGGGCCCGGCTGCACCTCTAGGGGGGCTGACGAGGAAAACCGAGGGGTCCGGAGCCTGCCTCCCCGAGTCCATCCCCCACCACGAGGTCAGGCAGAAACCGACTTTCTCCACCTTGGGAACCGTCACAGCCAGAAGCATCCGAGTGCGCAGGCGACCTGCCCGAGACGCGGCACCTCCACGGCAGCCCGAGGGTGGCAGCGGCTCCAGCGTCCGCCCCAAGGTGCCACACCGTCCCCTCTCTCACAGCCCTTAACGCCACCGCCCCTACATGTAGACCCTTCTCAGGCACCCAGCCTGACGGCTGGCCCGTCCCCTGCCAGGGCCTCGCCGGTCCCTGCCGCAGAAGTGGACCGGCACACCTGACCGGCCCCTGCGCACTAACCAGGGCACCACGCCGCCTGTCATGCGGCTCGCTGGCTATGAGCACTGCAGGCCAGGCGGAGCACGCAGGCTGCTCCTCGTCCGTGCTCCCCACAGGAGGACGCTCTGGCGTTGGACTCGTGTGTGTGTGTGGGGCGGGGGGGCTGCTTTTCCAAGCTCCGCGGCTGGGGCTCACACGTCCCCTCCCTGAACCTTCGACTCTTCATCCGTAAAAACTAATTAAACCAGCCAGTGTGCCCGACAAGCACTTTGGAGGTGCAATTAGTGGTTTCTCCTTCGCTCTCCCTGAGAGCGGGGGCGGGGGGGGGGGGGAGCGAGGACCGCAGGCGGAGCTGGCCCGGAGGTCCTGAGCGCGGTCCGGGGCCGCCTTAGCTCCATCCGGCCTGCGGGGCTTGCCCGGGGCCGCCGGAGCCCGGATCCGCAGCAGCAGCCTCCGCCCCGAGTCACTCCCCTTGCCCGTCTCCCCTCACCGGGCAGGCCACTTGAGGCCAGGGAGGGGCTGGCAGCACGGAGCCAGGCCAGCGCCTATTCCTGGCGAGGAATGGTGTGACCAGGGGCTTCCCCGCCCCCTCCGCGGCTGGCGCCCTGCCCGCCACGGCAGAGATGCCCGGCCCGGCCTCGGCCGCTGCCAGCAGAGCCCTGGGCCTCCCGCACAGCTGGGTCAAGACTCGGAGCCAGGCCAGGCTGACCTTTCCCAGGAGAACCAGAGCCTCCCAGCCCGGCCCAGCGCCTGGCCCGCCCCTCCTGCCCAGCGTGGCGCGGAGCCTGCGGGCGGGCGGCCGGCTCCCCGGAGCTGCCCGATTCCTGGGGAGGCCACTTCCTGCACGTGCTCAGTCCCCACTCGGCGTGAGCTCCAGGGCCGGCGGCCCTGACTGCACGCACACGAGAAGGGAAGGTGCCCACCTGCCCGCCCTGAACCCTGCAGCTGTCCTGTCCCTGCTCCACTCCCTCCCCACGCTCTGAGGAAAACAGCCAAACTCTCATCCACAGCTGGTAAGGCCGGGGTCTCAGGAGCCTCTCCATCTCTTGCCTCTCTCTCCCTCACTCCGCGTTTCAGCGTCTTCTCACTGGACCACTGCCTCTGCCACAGGCCCTTTGCACACGCTGTTCCTTCTGCTGGGATGCTCTTCCCTCCCTCACTATCTGACTCGTAGCAGCCAAGCCCATGGACTAACTCATTCGCACCTCACACCAGCCCCATACCTACTCTGGTACTAGAGTGTCTGTGTTCAACTCCCAGCTCTACCAGTTAGCACCCGTGTGGCCTTGGGCGGCTCACTTAACGTCTGCGGGCCTCGGTTTCCCGGTGTGAATGGAAGAACTAAGAACAGCACCTGCTTCATAAAATGGGCAGGGATGACGCGACTTAACACGCGCGAGGCCTTAAGCCACTCCCCGTACCCAGGAGTCCTGGGAAGTACCCCACGGCGCGCCTCAGCATCGCGGTGCGCTCTGGTGCCAGCCCAAGGGCCCCTGTCTCCGGGGACCCTCTCTGGCCCCGCGGAACCCCCTCCGAGCGTCACTCTACACCTGCCCCGCGGGTCACTCGCCGCCAGCCCACTTCTCCGACGCGCACGTAAGGAGCCCAGGCCCCTACGTCACACCGCCGTGAGGGGCAGAGCTGCGACTCGAACTCAGCAAGAAGGCTCCAAAGTCTCTGCACCGAACCGCGGGCCTACCCCCTCTGAGCACCCACTGTCTCCTAAGAGCCGTACACATATGGTCCACGTCTCCCTCTGCGATGCCCTGGGAGGTGGCAGCCTGGCCACGCGGCCGCAGCACAAGACACATGAGGCCAAGACGGGGCCGGGCCCGGCCGGGCGGCCGAGGGGTCGGTTAGAGTTGCAAACGGGGACGGGGACCTCAGCCTCCCTCGGCATCGCCGCCCTCAGTTCCTCCGGGTTCTGTTTGGTCTCCCCCACCCGAACCGCACCAGGGGCTGCACTGGACTGAACGGCGTTCCCTCCAAATTTCGTACCCACCCGCCACTGATAAAGGTGACCTTGCCAGTAAACAGACTCTTTACAGATACGACCGAATTAGGATGACGTCACCCTGGATTGGGGGGGGTCCTTGTAAAGAGAGGGGACTGTGGACACAGACACATACGGGGAAGGCTGCCGGGCGCGTGCAGACGGAGGCAGAGACGGGAGCGACGTGCCCACAAGCCAAGGAGCGCCAGGGACCAGGCAGCCCCCGGAGGCTGGGGCAGGCGAGGCCGACTCCTCCCGGGAGCCCGGAGAGGGGGCGTGGCCCTGGCCGTGGCCGTGGCCTCCGGGGGCTGGGAGAGGATGCGCTGCTGGTGGTTTTAGGTCGTCGCGTTTCTACGTAGTCACAGCAGCCTCAGGAAGCTCCCAGGGTGGGTGACACTCTCTCACCACACGAATGAGGCAACTACGGCACAGAGAGGTGGACGGACTTGCCTGCGGTCACAGAGCCGAAGGTCTGGCTGCTCCCCGGGCACGGGGCCCCTGCAGCTCAGGCTTCAAGGCCACCTACAGTCTTCTGGGACACTCCGGGCAGGCTCAGGGCCCTCAAGGCCCTGGAGGCAGCTGGCTTCTCACTTCCCGGGGTGGGGTCCAGGCTGGCTCATCCCCGGGCACCCCTGCCCTCGCCGGGTGAGGCGCAGGTTCGATGGGAAGGACGAGCAGGAGGACGAGGGCGCTGCCATTTGCCCGAGGCACAGCTGCTTCCCGGGTCCCTCCCCGGGCTTCTGAGGGCCGGACGGTGGCGGGGGGGGGGGGTTGGGGGCGGAGCGGGGCGCTCCACAACATTCCTAGCTTCCTGCTCCCCCCGCCCGTCGTGGAGAAAGAGTCGCTGGGGCTGCCGGCACCTGCCTCCCCCGGGCCCCCGCCGCCGGGAACGCACAGCCAGCAGCAGCCGCCCCGAGCAGTAATTGTCCAGATTGCGGTAATTCACGGCGGGCGGGCACGCTGGCGCTCATCGCATTACTACAAATGTCACCGAGCAGGGCCCCGGCGTGCGCGGTCCCCAAGGGGGTTCTCGTGCCGCCGTCTCCGTGGGCAGGGCCCGGGATGAGCTCACCACCGCCGTGAGGGCCCAACCTTGAGACCGTGGGGCGCACTCCCGCCATCTGGGCCGGAGCGTCATCGCCGCCGGCCTCCCTCTCCCCAGCTCTGCCCTTCCCAGAGCGAGAGGACAGCCGCCCGCTTGGCCGACTCCCGGTTCCCAGGCAACGGGGAGGGAGCTGCCGTGACAACAGAAGACACTGCAGGGGGTGAGGGGCTGCAGGAACACGGGCAGGCGGTCGGGGGGAGCCCCTGGCTCGCGGCGGGTGCAGGGGGGAGGTTGCAGGGTCGGCTGCCTGGGCAGTATCGCTGCCAAAGGCAGAGACTCGGGGTGGGGGGCGTCTCACATCTGGGTAAGACAACGTGCAATTCACAGACGTTCCCAGCAGCGCTAGTCGCGACCGCCACAAGGTGGGAACGACCCACGTGACCATCAGCCCGCAGATGAACGAATGCATGGACGGGACGTGGTCGTCCGCGCGGCGGCACGGAGCCCAGCCATAGAAAGGAACGAGGCCCACAGGCTGCAGCGCGGCTGGACCTCAAAAACACGAGGCCGAGTCAGAGGAGCCAGATGCAGAAGGGCACGAACCGCGGGACCCCGCTCAGGCGAAAGCCCGGGCCAGGCAAATCCACGGAGACGGAAAGACTGGTGGACGCCGGCGGCTGGCAGGCCCTAGGGGCGGGGCGCGACTGCTTGTGGGCACGGGGTTTCCATCTGGGGTGACGGAATGTTCTGGAACTAGACAGAGGCGATGACTGCACCAGCCACCAAACTGTACCCTCTTAAACAGTCCAAACGGCGAATTCTACGTTCTGCGTATTTTACCAAAATTAAAAGAGGAGAAGGAAAAAACCACACAATCTCAGTAAAAGTAAAGCCGCTTTTGCACCCAGTGGTGCGGTCCACACTGACGCCACAGAGTGCACAGGGGACAGACGCAAACCACCGCGTGGCCCCCACCCCGTGGGGCTGACCGAACCCTGAGCCCGAAGCTAGCGACGCCGCCCGGGCCCCGCGCGCCGGCTCCGACCTGCTGCAAGTGCGCCCTCTCCCAGGGCAGCTGCGTCTCGGGTCTTCCTCACTGGGGGGCTGTGGCTCCGGAAGAAGGGGGGCTGGGGCCTCGGAAGGGCGGGGAGCCAGGGCGGGGGCCTGCTTCTGGTCGGATTCTGAGACCCCAGGGCGGAGGGCGGGGGCAGGGCAGACGGCCGGGCCTCGGTCTCCATCCCGGCTCGGCCCGGAGGCCACCCCGTCCTCAGGCTCGCCCGCCCCTGCGCGCCCAGGGCCCTCGCTGGAAAGGCCACCCGTTCCCTCGGTGAGCCGCGTCCCGGGGCCCCGGGCCCTGGAAGCTGCAGGGCAGTGGCAAGGCCTTGGGGGGGCCAGCAGGACAGGGGCCAGAGGCCCGGGCCTGCCCCCCAGCCCCTCCACGCACCAGCTCTGGACCCCGGCCATCCTGTGAACCAGGAGGGACACGAGAGCCACCCCTCGGGGCTGAGGTCAAGTGAGAACAGGTAGGTACGTGGGGGCCAGGTGCTACCTCAGCCTTCCTGTCAGCCCTGGGCACGGGCAGGGGAGGAGTGGGCCCAGAGACAAGGGGACCCACACAATGCAGCCCCGACACCGCAGGACCCATCCTCGGGACCCTTGACGCCTGTGATCCCTGGTTCCCCACAGTCAATTCGGATGCCACTCCCATTTCACGGATGGGGAAACTGAGGCACAGAGCTAGCTCACTGAGCCAGGAAGTGAAGGACCCAGCTGTTCTGGCTCCACTGACACACAGCTGGCTTCTAAGGCAAGACGTAAGGTCGGCACCACAGCACACGGCCACCAGCCACCTCCAGCCCTGCCCTCCGGGAGAGAACGCTGCCAGAGGAGGGGCGAAGGGGGGTACGGCTTGACCCTACGACCTTGCCGTGGTGGCTGCGGCAAGCTCCGACCTCCCCTCCGAGACGCCCAGGTATGCTGCCGCCTCTCTGTCTGCGGGGCCACCGAGTGCTGAGCCCAGAGGCGACAGAAGCCACCTGCTGACCGCGTCCACAGCGTGAGCTACACGGGTTCAGAGCCGAGCCTCGACACCGCCCCAGGGACCCCCACCCAGACCCCTCTTCCGGAGGGCAACGCTGAGACTCCCAGGAAACGTGACCAAACTGAGAACGCCCACAAGGCAGAGGCTGCCCCTCCAGACGGCACCGGAGCCCCCAGCGCAAGGCCCGACGGGTCACGGGCTCCCCGGCACAGGAGCCTCAGGACCTGACACAGCGCGGGAGCGGTCGGACCCCGAGGAGACCCTCACCTTTCTTGGCGGTCTCCATCTCCTCTTCCGTCCAGCGAGAGCTCTCGTTCATCTCCATCGAAGCTGGAAAGGAAGGCGGGGCGCGTTGGTAGCGGCCCAGCGGGCAGCCCCGCTGGGTGCCGTAGGAGCCCGTTCCGCAGACGGGAACTTAGACCGCGACAGTCCAGGGCCCCCGCTGCGAGAGCTGTTTGCGTGCACGTGGTCCGGGAGGGGGCGACCTCCCTGAAGGCACGGCGGCCGCACGAGGGGCACGGGGACCAGGAACGTGAGCTTCAGGCGGGCAGGGACCTCGTCTGAGCGTGGCCTCACTGGGGGCCGGACGAGTCTTTGCCGTGAAATCCCGGGTCTGAGGCCACTAGGTGCCAGCAGTCCCCACTCCAGCTGTGATGATCAAAACTGTTTGCGGACGTGGCCCGCTGCCTCCCGGGGTTTAAAAGGTCCCTGGCCGAGCATGCTGCTCTGCGGGGTGCCGGCTGTAGTCCCCCTCCTCCCCGCCCGCGCAGGATGAGGCTTACGAGGGACCGGCTGCCCCGGACAGCAGGCAGAGCCGGCCGGGCCTCTGCCGCAGCACTGTTTTCGGGTCTCTCCTCCAAGCTCCCCAAGACGCCCACACCTTTCCCTGCAAACTGCTTAAGCTCTTCTGAAGGGGGCGGACGTGAGGGACCAGCTTCACGGCCCCAGCGCCTGGAATGGAACCAGGCCCAGAGTGTGCGCTCGGTAGAAAGGTAGGGGCCAGCTGGCCGGTGGAGGGGAATGAGAAGGAGAGCTCGAGCCAGGAGAGGGGAGATGACCTCCCCCCTACCTGCTGCCACGGCCTGCAATCCCTTCCTTCCGAGGAACCCTCAGAGGGAAGCCGTGAAGTCTGAGCTCAGGGCGTGGGTGCTGAACTGCCCGCTGGAGGGCCCGGGGTGGAGTCTCCCACCCAGCGATCCGGCCCCGGCATCGGCCTGGAGGCCCAGCGGAGCTTCCCAGAAGCCAGGGCCCCCACCGCACCACCGCAGGGAGGCCCGCTGCCCTGGCCTGGGGCAGCCAGAGAAGCCTACGGGAGTCACATGAAATGCGTGGCCAACAGGGCTCGGTCCGAAGTCCAGCTGACTCCACGGCTATGGAGGACGCATCCTTTCTCTAAGCCTCAAACAGCCCTTCTGTGAAATGGGTACGAATCACCTCCCACAGGAAGAAGGGACAGGTGTCTGGCACAGACCCCAGGCGTGGGGTAGGGGGCGTCTGTGAGAAATGAAACGTCACCTCCGTCAACTCCCACACCAGGAAGCCGCCCTGCTGGCTGGGCCTGAGCCTGAGCACTCGGGGCCTGGGGGAGGGGGGGCTCCCCCAGAGGCAGGAGGGCGGGCCCCCCAACAGCCAAAACAGTACAGAGATGAAGGGCACGCGTTGGCTGCCCCCCTGTGGCTGAATTTGAGAACTGCTACTCCATTGGTCTCTCCAGCCCCGCCCCCCCCCCCCCCCCGCCTCCAACTTGGGGTGGGGGTGAGGCTCGGACCTGCAGAGCAGGAGAAACTGAGGCCCGCCGAAGGGAGGTCTCGACCCGGGTGCCTACTCGGGCTGGGGGCGGGACAGTCTGTGCCCAGGGCCTTCTAAAAGGGAGTTGCGGCTCCTCAGCGACAACGGCCACCCGGCGGAAATGGGGGGCCCTGGGCTCATAGGTGAACCCTCCCAGCCCCGCCGGCCGTCGCAGGCCCCCCCCCCGCCCCCTAAACGGCAAACACCTGTGCGGATGAGGAGCCTGGAGCACAGAGAGGCTCAGGAGCTCGCCCCAGGTCACACGGCGAGTTCAGACGCCAAAGCCGGGGTCCGGAACCCACCGTCCTCCCTGGCTTGCAACTCACCCAGCTCGCGCTCTGCTGCGGGGTGACGGCCTCCTCGCTGTTGGCCTCGCTGGCCATCGAGCGGGTGATGCGGCCCTTGCGTCTTCCCTGGCTGTTGGCGGTTTTCCGGCCTTTAGAGGCCACGGCCTCCTTCTCATCGTTGTCCTCCCCAGAGGTGTCGTCCGTCTTCTCCCTGAGGGCCAGAGCAGGAGACAGGGACAGCTCCGCCTGAGCCAGGGGACCAGAGGGCGGTTGCAAATGACCTGCTTTTCTCTGGCTCGGTGGGCCTGGGCTGCCGGGGACTGCGTGCCGCTCGGGGGCCAGAGTGCTCAGGGGCAGGGCGGGCGGCCAGCCACAGGCCTTCCTCATTCACCGGACGAGGGACCGTGGCCACCGGCGCTCGGCAAACGGCCGTGCGAGCCGGCAGCTGTCACGACTTTATTCTCCGGACCAGGGGTGCGGGGCAGTAGAGAACCGGACGGCTCTGTGGGCACAGGCCGGGGTCCACCTTCGAGACCATCGCACGTGCCAAATAGAGGCGCTCTGCCACCTGCCCGCCAGACCACCGGCTCCAGCGCGCGGGGGGTGGGCAGGCCTGACCTTCGAGGCCCCTTTACTCCCCGAGGCGGAGACGCTCTCGGCGGGGCTCAAGGAGTCCCTGCGGGTCACCGAGCCTTGCAGAATACACAAGAGGGAAGTCTCCCGCCGGGCTTCGGCAGGCCGGGCCGGGTGCGGGGGTGCGTGTGACCTCGGTACCCAGGGCAGGGGCTTGCTCGGAAGCCGACTCGGGAGGCTCAGATCTGCCGCCCCCGCCCCCCATTCGTCTTCCCGAAGGCCCTCCCTGGACGTCTGGGAGACAGAGGGCGACGAAGTCAGATGTTCTGTGAGGCCACACTCCTGAGCCTGCTCCAGGTACCTGGCACACAGCCGCGCCCGCCCCCCCCCACCCCCGTCTCCCCCCCAGGTCTCCAGCTGGCTGTGCTCGCCGCCGCCCCCGGCAGGCACGGGAGGCTGTGCCTTGATCTGCAGGAACTCCCGCTGACAGCGATAATTCTAAAGGTGAGGGCAAGGCCCGCCTGCGTACCTAGTCCTTCCGCCAGCTCCTCCGATCCCTCCCTCCCCCGCCTGGCATCTCAGGAGACTTGGCGGAGGAGGGGGAGGAGACGAGGAGGCGAAGAGCTCCAAAGTCATTGCCTGGATTTATTAGCTCAGGAGTAGAGCTCAAATGAGCTATCAGTCTCTGCGGTCTCCAGAGGGTTTGAGGAGGAAAGGGCGGGCGGGAGGGGTGGGGGGACGAGCAGGCTTCCGGAAGGGGGGCTGTCAGGTTCAGACGGAGCAGAAAATGCCTCCCTTCCCGGCAGGCGATCCGCAGATGCCCAATCGCGCTCCTCACACGCTTCTAGAGAGAGGCTGCCCGCGGGGGCCCCGCTCGAGCTGAGACGGGCCCTCCGCCCCGCCCCCCGGGGGTCGAGGCCGGCGGGGCGTCTGGGCGGCCTTACTTGACGAGCTCCTCCTTGTCATTCTCCACGTCGGGCTTCTCCTCCTCCTTCTCGGCCTCCCTGTCCTTCTCTTTCTCGTCCTTCTCCTCCTGGCTGCTCCGGGGCATCTGTTGCTGCTGCTGCTGCTGCTGCTGCTGCTGCTGCTGCGGGGCCCCAGGGGAGGGCGGGGGAGAGGGAGCCGGTGAGGCAGGGGGGCCTCCGCACCTGGGCCGAGTGCTCCCACCGGAGCCGGAGCAGGCCGCAGTCAGCCGCAGGAGGCTGTGGGCCGAGGACCCCGCGGACCCCGCGGGGGAGCCGCCCAGGCCGGAGCCTGGAGTACCGAGGCCCACGGGGTCTAGGGAGGCAGGAGCCCCGGGGCCAGGTGCGGACATCGGAAGCCTGGACCCCGCTCCTGACTCCTCCGCTCGGTGGCTGTGTGACCTTGGATGAGGATCTTAACCTCTCTGTGCTCTCAGTCTCCCCCCTTGAAAGCAGGGCTATTCAGCATGCCCGCACCTCTGCCAGGGGCCAGGAGGCTGGACCCTCGACAGCAGGGGGAGGGCTGCTGGCCACCTCACCAGGCCAGAGCAGGGCAGGCGCCGGAGGGGACACGTCCCTGACGAAGCCCGGGCTGCCTCTCGGCAGATGGGAGGGGCACCCCGGGCCCGAGCCCACGCGCGTGCTGCCGTGTCGAGGACCCCCTCTGCACGGCGGCGGGCCTGCTCCGCTCGTGTCGAGGGCCAGTCAGAGGGGCTCGTTCATCTCCTCCCAAAGGCCTACTCCCTCTCCCGCCCAGCGGCCAGGCAGGCGCTGGCCGGGCTGCCCCCTGGCACCGGGCTGCCGAGCCCGCCCTGAGTAGGTGTGGGGGGGGAGTGAGGGCGCCGGCTCCCGCCCGCCCTGCCGGGTTTCTCTCCAAGCACTCGCTGATCCCCTCGGCCGCCCCGGAGCGCCCCCCACAGGCAACTGCCAAGCCAGACCGTGTTTTGACTCGGCAAGCCGAGTGAGGTGACGACGAACCCGCCGAAAAGCCTTCCCTCCCGGACAGACCCCTCGTGCAACTGTCATTTACGGGACGGCGGAGCACAGCGAGGGCGTTCTGTGACGCGGGGACCCGGAGGGCCATCTGCACGCCTGCGGGGGACCCTGGGCTCTTCCCAGCTAGGCCGGTGGTCACCCCAGTTTGAACACCCTCCTCCGGGCACCCCCTCTACTCTGTAAGAAGAGGCGAGGGGCCCAGAACGGCCTCCCCTCCTCCCCCCCACCACATTGCTGCCAATTCCCTTAACCAGCCGGTCCCTCGCTGCCGCCAAACCCCTCAAACACTAAAGCATCAACTCACCACAGCCTAGGAGCTGTGGCCGCCTCTCACGCCCAGGAGGCAAAATCTCTTTCGGAGCCGTCACAGCAGGCGGCAGCAGGAACAGAGAGACTTTCCGCTTTGTTCCCGGCCGGGTGCCCTCCGCACACCCGCCTGAGGAGGGCAGAGGGGGCAAGCGGGGACCAGGGAGCCGGCTCCGGGGCCGGAGAGACAGGGTGGCCGACTGGGGAGGGGTGCCCTGCCCCGCGGGCCGCCCGGCGCGGCTACCGCCTCCACCTGGCAGACTGGCTGACTTCTGCAAACCTGGGAACCCGACGCCGGGGGCCGGGCTGGGGCTTTCCAGCCGCAAGGAGCTTGGCGTGCCCGACACCGCCTTCGGGGCTCTCTACCCAAGCTCCCGCCCGCGCAGCAGCCTCACCCCAAGCTTTTGCTGGCCACATGGGCTCAGCTCCGGGCCACCCACTGGGAGGCACCTGTCGTCATGCCCTGGGTCTGGGCAGCTGGGGCCTCAAAGCCCCTCGGGATCTCGTCCTTGGGCCACAAAGCAGGCCGCTGTCCACCCCGACATGGCCAGGAGTGAGGCTCCCCAGCCTCGAGGCCTCCTAACGAGGGCTGAGGCCCAGGGGGGCTCTGCACCTGCGCCCGCGCTGAGCTAAGGGCTTTCCTGTGCGCGGCGCCTCCACCCACCCTCCGAGTCCTGGAGACGCCCCACCAGGAAGACGCCAGCACTTCCCGAGGGCAGACCGCACGCCGACACCGGGCTGCCCACGTCTGCTGACCGGCCTCTGGCCCTCCCCAGTCCTGGTGGCGGGGAAGATGAAACGGCCGGGAGTGGCGACCCGGGGTTCCGTGCACAGAGGCGCCCCATCCCTGGCACCATGCCAAGCACCTCGCAGGTGCCATCCCGTTTAATGCCCTTTAGCAACCTCCGGCGGAAAGGGCAGTGACCGCCGTTCCCGCCCACGCCGCAGGAGACGAGGCGCCGAGAGGCAAAGCCTCGCGGGCTCCGAGGAAGGAACGTGGATGGTCCGGGGGCAGTGCTCCTGGCCCCGTCCTCCCCAGAGCCCCGCTCAAGAGTCTCACCCTCCTCCGCCCTCCGACCAGAATCTGGGGCCTTGGTTGGGCAAGGGGGTCTTTGGGCATCCCTGACCTTTGCCGCCTGGCCCACCCTGTCCCCCATCAAGACTCCTCGAGCCCCCGCCTGAGCCCGGGCCGGCCCATAACCACCCCCGCCCCTGACAGTCCCCCGCAGCGTGGCAGGAAGACCGGAAACAGCGAGTGCCACGTGCCAGCCTCGATCGCCCGCTTTACCGAGCTCCCCGCCCTCCCACTTCACGAAGACGAAACCGAGGCAGGAGCGGCCGAGTGACGAGCCTGGTGCGCGGCAGTGCGGGGAACCCCAGCTTAGGCCCGAGTTAACCCTGGCTGTGCCTAGCCCCTCTCCGGCCGCCCCCGCCTGCCCTGGCGTGCCGCCCACCCCTCTGCCAGCTGCCCCTGCCTGTGCCCGCCTTGTGGGGAGGCTGGGAAGTCCCAGCAGACACCGAGGCCCGGCCGTTATTCCCGTCACTTCCCACCCGGGTCTGCAGGCCCAGAGCCAGCCGCCTCCACCCGCACACTTTATCAAGCCCCGAGGGCAGGGGTGAGGGAGGAGGGGGCGCGTGGCAACACCCACTAGTTCAGCACCTTCGAGGCCGCTCTGGAGTCGTGGCGTCGAGCCCCCCGATGGGCTCCCGGCGTCTCGTGACCCGACCGCCACCTCCCTTGGGAGAGGTGTCCCGGCGCCCGGGGTGCAGGGCACGGAAGGGAGGAGCCCCGGGCCCATCCTGGCCTTGATCGTGTCTTCCGGTGGGAGACCGCCGTCAGCACAGCAACGACCACCTGCCGGACCTCCTGCTGCCTCGAGGTCAAGGGCCGATTTGGGGGTGCTCCGTTCACTCCAGACTTAGGAGGCGAGAGGGGCTCCAACGCATAGCCCCCGCCCCGCCCCCACGGCCGGCTCGGTCTCCGAAAATCTGAAAGCCCTGGACGGTCCAGAGCAGCACGCGTGAGGACCGCTAACACGGCGAGGGGGACTCCTGCCGGGGCCCTGCTTCGGGGTCCCACCCGCGGCCGCAGACCGCATGCACTCGCCGGGTCTCACGGGCCATCGAGAGCCAAGGACCTCCCTGCCCGCCGGCCGCGCACACACGTCACCCAGGGAGCCCTGGGGGGTCCTGACGCCCCAGACGCACCAACACCAGTCGCATCAGAATCTTGGGGTGAGACCCAGGCCTCGGTGTATTTAAATTCCCGGGGTACCCCAACGTGCGTCCAGGCTCCAGAACTGGTGTTTGACACAGGCAGCCGCCAAGCGTCTTCTGTCCGGCCACAGGTCCACTGGTTTCTGCCCCTATCTACGCGGGTTTAAGCCTGAAAGCAGCCGAAACGCAAACAAATGGGCTGGGGTTCGGTGCCGACGAAACTTTGTTCACAAACCAGGCAGCGGCCGCGTCTGGCCCGAGGAGCCCGGACTCGCCCGCGCCTGCTCCAGACCGGGGCTGCTCAGTCCAGCCCTGCCCGCGGCTCGGGCGGGTGCAGTGAGGACGTGCAGACTCCGCGGGTGGGGGCGGGCCTGGGCCTCTGCATTCGAGACGTCTTCCGGGAGGCTGCTGCGGCCGGTTCCCAGACCACACCGAGGAGCGAGGCTTTCGGGGACCCGTGTTTCAGAGAACACACCCAGGACCTTTGCCACCGGCAGCAGGTGACACCTGGGGACCTGGGGGAAGAACCGGAAGCCGGACTCGACCATCGCAAACAACTCCGGAGCTCCGACGAGGGGCCTGCCTTGGCCTTCCAGACACGTCGACGGTCAGGCTCATGATGGGCTTCGCGCCCAGCGCTGGGTCGGGAAGGGCCCCCCCAGACCACAGCACAGCTCTGCGGAAAACCCGACCGGATCCACGGTTAGCCAGCGCCATCGGTCCAGGTCCCCGAGGGACCCCTGCTTCTGGAGCGCCGAGTGTGCTGAGGCCGCGGCCAGGGCCGCACGGAAAACAGCACAAATGAACAACGACGACGACCGACCGGGCACAACAAACGTTGGACGGAGCCTTCTCCTCCTCCTTTCGTGCCTGCTGTAGTCAGCCGCATCCCCCCGAGGACCCCGGCATCACCTCTGCTCTACAGACGAGAACACAAGGGCACTGAGACGCCGAGGAGCTCGCCCAAGGTCACACAGCAGTTCCCAGCAAGATCCTCCGGGCAGGCATGCCCTGCCCCCGTCCCTGCGCTGGGAGATCACAGCCCCCCCCCCTTCAAGCCACAGGTGCCACCACGGCTCATTCCCCGCAAGGGAGACACCACGCCACAAGAACTGCGGTCCCCGACCCTCTGGAGCCAGTGCCTCAGGTGACAGACAAGGAACGCCGCCAGGGTGGACAGAGGCTCAGCGCCGAGAAAGCCTGAGAAGGCAGAACACCTGCAGACGGGTGACAGCTCTTCCTGATCCGCAGGGACAAGGAGGGAGGGGACGAGGATGCGACAGGACGCTGCAGGGAGGGGACCCGCATGGGCAGAGGCATGGCGGTGTGAAAATGCCCACCGTCCTTACCAAGTGACACACTGCCCGTGGCTGCGGGGCCCGGCCGACTTTCACACCCACGCGCAGACACGCGGGTGGCCCCGGCGGCAGTGGGGGAGGGGCGGGCAGGGCCTGGCGCGTTCTGCCTCGTGCCGAAGGGCAGCGCGGCAGCCAATCGCGGGAGGCACGGCAGTCGCTTCCGTCGGTTTTTTCTAGTGGGAAGACGGTGCCAACGATCCAGGTAGAGCTGAGAAGCTCAATCATCAGAGGACAGGTCCCTGAAAGTGTGCCGGGACAGCTTCCTGAGACCCCACCCCCAGCAGCGCCAAGAGCAGCACGGTCTCACCCATTCATTCCACGGACGTGTCTCGGAGCAGAGACTACGTGCCAGGCGCCTCCAGCGAGCAAATCCAGAGAGAGGCCCGGTCCTCACGACACCTGCCACCTCTCAGCCGTGGGGAAGGAGGTCCCCGGAGCCCACGGCTGGCGGGAGAACGGCGGTCAAGGTCAGGGGTCAGAGGCAGGACACGACAGTGTTTTCTGGTCCCGCCGGCCCCCCACCTAACACTCGGCCCCCCTGCCCGCCTCATCCAGTCTGTCTGTCCCTCGAGGGAAATGCAGACGGGGGTTAGTCCGAGAGGGGCGTCTCCAGAGACAGAGGGGTGCAGGAGCCAGTCCAGGCCAGCTGACAAGAAGAGATCCAACTTGCAGAGGTCGTGATTAAACACAGCCATTACTAAAAACTAAGGTACGGAACCTTACAGTTAAAGAAGTATAATAAAAACACAGGGGATAAGTACTCCAAACGCCTCACTTCCCAATTATTCAACCACGTTCCTCTGTTATCTATGCTCTTGAGAGTGTTCACGTCAACGGCACCCACGCGGCGGAAGTGGGCGTGACACCGCGGGGTGTGCGTCCCTCCCCATGCCACCCTCAAGTGACATCACGCTGGAAGCTGAGCTCGGGGCACGGTGGGAGTGTTTACGCCACGGTAACCGGCACGTGCTGCAAACCCGGGCTTCGCCCCCAGAAGGCTGGTTGCTAAGCACACAGCAGCCTCCCCTGCAGACAGACGTGCCGGCAAAGCCTGAGTCGAACACACACGCCCGTGACGTCTGTGCAGCCTGCAGGGAAAGCCTAGGCGGCCAGAGCTCTGTTTTAAGTCGTCGGTCAGATGGTGTCCTGCCACCGGGAACCAAATCAGGGGTCTGACACAGCAGAAGGCCCCGTGATCTAGCCCCGCCTGCCCCTGCCCGCCTCACCCACTTCCCTTGCGGCTGCTCCCCCTTGCCTCCTGGAAGATGCCACATTGATTCCTACCTCAGGGCCTTTGCACTCACTGCGCCTGCTGCCTGGGAGTCTCCCTCCAACTCTCCCTGGCTGGCTCCTTCTTAATCACTCAGGTCTGAGCCCAAATGACAGCTTTGGCGAAGCCCTCGAGGTCTGCTCCCTAGAAGCTGCCCTCCCCCGCATCAGCTGCCTCCTGACTCTGGCTTCCGTTCTGTAGCCCTTACCACCACCTCGCATAATCACGCTAATTCGCTTGGGCCCTGTCCACCTCCCACACGGGCGTGTCCGCTCTGGGGACCTGGTTTGTCTTGTTCCCTGCGGAATCACCTAGAATGGTGACAGTGTGAAGGCGTGACGAAAAGGCCTCCAACTCGGCCCCTGCGCACCCAGGGTGCTCGAGCGCTCAGGCCCGCCGGGACCCCTGCTGCCGTGGCCCGCCCCAAGGTGGCCGGATGCGGGGCGGGCCAGCCCCAGCCCCTCACCCCCGGGGCGCTCCGCGCTCGCGTCTTCCCGACGGGCTCCTACCTTCCGTGTCCTTCTCTGCCTTTGATGTGGTCCGCCTCGGCCGGCGCTGGCGGGGCGCCAGGCCTCCCCCGCGCCCACGGCCCGGCCCGTGAGAAGGCCCTGTCTGCGCGCTCCCGCGGCGGCGGCCCGGCGTGCTGGCTCCCTGGGGCCTGGCCTCCCCTTAGAACGGCGGCTCCCGGGATGTGTCCGGGGGCTGTGGACCCGGGGCAGGGCCACCCCCCCACACTGGGCTCCGCCGCCTCAGGCAGGAATCAGGGGCGTCTGCTCCCTGGAGCCCTGGACCTGGCCGCGGCCTGGCCCCCAGCACGGCGGAAGCAGAGCTCCTGCGGGCCCGGGCCGCCCGGGAGAGCCGGACAGACCCCCGGCGCGGGCCCATCTGGGCTCCAGGCACCGGGCAGCGACAAGCACACTCGGGCTTAGCCAGCGGCCCGGGAGAGACACGGTCCAACCTGGCGGCAACGTGGCCGTATCTGGCCTGCCGCGTGTCCCTGCCAGACCTCACTGGGGGGGTGGGGGGGAGTGTCAAGATTTCACCAGCCCGAGTGGGGGGGACCAGGCCCTGGGAACCAGCACCGGCTGCACAGCAGCTGCCCCTCCCCCCACGTGGACCACGCTTGGCCGGGCCTTCCGGGTCACGCTGTCCTCTGTGAGAGCTGCCCAGAGCGAAGGAGCCTCAGGAGTGCCCCAGCAGCCAGAACAAGGTCACCTGTCCCTTGGCAAGGAGCCGGGAGAAGAGGCTCGGGGGGGAGGGAAGACGGGGCGGGGGGAGGAAGGTGAGCGGTGGAGACAGAGGGGCGTGGGTGTGGGCGCAGGGGGGAGGGAGACACGCACACACACAGGGAAACGGAGCTACAGAGACCTCCCCGCAGGGAAGACAATCGGGGAAACAGGACACACAGGGAGACGAGAGGGTAAGAGAGAGATCGACCCAGAAAACACAGGAGCCCGAGGTGAGCACCTGGCCAGGGTATGCGGGCCGGGGAGCAGGAGGGGAAGTGGGGTCCCCAGCACGTCCCCCCCTCAGACGCCCCGGGGACCGGCCAGGAGGCTGGGCCTCAGCCCAGGGAGCACTCACCCTCGGGGACACGCCCCTCCGTAGCACGGGCCCCCCCATCACCTGGAGGGCTGCAGGGGCCCCCCGGTCAGGGCCGCGGCAGGGCTGGGTCTCGCGCTCCCGGCTCCCGGATGGTGGAGCCGACTACTGACCCCGGGCCTGCAATTAGCCGGGATGATGCGGCCTCTGTCTGTGAATCACGAACTATAAACCACTGTGCCGTCACCCACCTAGCCGGGGACGGATCTCCTAGAGAGGAGGCTCGAGCTTTGGCCCAGCCCACAAGCCTGCCCGCCACTCACGGCCTCAGAGGCCCGGGGCCGGGACCTGGGGGCTCCGTGCTCTCCTGCCAGAGCTCAGGGGTGCGGGGTCTGGGGGGGGGCGGGCGTGAAGGGGCTGGGATTCCAGAAGTCTATGGCTGGGCCTGCATCTCCTTCTGTCAGAACTTGGAGAAGCTTCTGCGAGGTGGATGGCACCCTCTGTTAAAGACAAACGTGATGCCGACGCTCCGAACGGCCAGCACACACGCGCCTGGCCTCCAGGGCCGAGCACCGGTGCCACGGAGGCCACGGCGCGCCTCGCCTCTCTCGAGGCTGCGCGCCGACAGTGACGCTTTCCACCGAGGAGTTTTACGTTCTACTTCTGCAACCATCCAAGCTTTCCAAACACAACCACCAAAATGATGAGCAAATGGCTTGGTACAGGGCATGTGACGAGGGCGTGACAGGGCGGGGAGGCACCTGGACCGACGCAGCGATGTCTTGCTGCACACGCTGTGGTTAAGCATTTGAGAAGGTCCTGCCCACCGTGAAGTGTAGTTTGCAAATACAAAAATGCACAGGCTTTGTCCCTCGGATGGACCGGCCGGGTCCCCTTCTGGAAAGCTGCCCACAGGCAGCTCAGCTGTCCGTGGCCCGTGGACCAAGACCTGGCCCCGTCAGCCCAGCTCGGGACGCCTCAGAAAGGTCATTTCAGGTCATCCCACCTCTGGGGTCACCTCATCGCCTCTCCTCCCCCTCCTGTCCTCGCGGTCGGTCTAGGCTGCCGGTGAGCCCGCGCCGTGCCTCAGTTTCCCCTTCTGCCACCCCGCTCCCTCCCCATCCCGTCTGGAGTAAGCCCATGCCCTCCCCAGTAAACGGCCCACAGGCTGAGGCTCTGAGCGGTCCCAGACCAGAAGCCAGTGTTGCTGGGTGCGCGTCAGAGACGCGAGCTCCCAGGCCCCGCGGAGGGGCGCAGCCCGGAAGTCCCCCGGGTGAGAGCTGGGGACCCTCAGCTGGGTGCCAGCTCTGTCTCAGGTTCGTGACTCAGCCCAGGAGCCAGGAGGGGACAGCCTGGCACCGAGTGAACGTGACAGTCAGTCTGGAGCGGACAGTGGTGTCCCCCGTGTTCTGGGGAAAGTAACTTCCTGCTGTCACTGCCACGGATTCGAGCTCTCCTCCCCAGACGCCGGGACTTGCTCCTGGAACCCATTCCGGTCCCACCACCGCAGGGCTGGTGAGGAGGGGGAACTCTGGCAAAGACCTCAGGGGCACCCCCCACCCCACAGTCTCCGGGCCCGGGCTGGGCGCCGGCCAACACGGGAAAGCACCGGCCACCCAGCCTCGAGAAGGACCACCAAGCCCACTCGCCAACACCGTAAGTTTAAAGGCCCGAGTCCACCTCACGGCCTTTAGTCGGGACAGCGTGAGCCGTGAAGACGGCCGTGCTCGGCCGATGCCTTCGCGCCAGCTTCCTCAAAGCTTGCAGTCTGATCTGGCTCTCGAAGTAAAGCTTCTCAGCCCTGACATGCAGCAGGCACTCAGTAAGTGCCCTTGGATGAACCCAACATCGTGCTCCTGGCAGGGAGGGCCCCTCGGGGGGCGTCTGTTGGGCTGGAAAGCTGATGGCCCCTCGTGGCCATCCTTAGCCACAGCGTGGCCCCAAGCCACGGAAGCCACAGAGAGGCACCACAGCCTCTGTGGCCACCGGCCACCCAGAAGAGGGAGGGGACGTGCGTGGGGTCGGGGGCGCTAGGAGAGACTGCAAGAGGGGGAGGGAGGGAGAGGCGGACGAGAGAGAAAACAGCCCTCTCTGCCTCCCAGAGGCGCTCCTGCGTGGTCCAGGAGCGGAGAGAGCCGAGAGAGACAGACCGGGGTTTCCCGCGGCAGACTCCCCGAGTGGGGGTGGAGACCCAGGCGGGGCTCGGCGGGGCACACACCACCCACGGCACAGCCCACCCGCTGCCCGGAGCCGGCGCAGCCCACACACACAGCCCCCCAGGGCCCGCGCGGCCGGCACCGGCCACTCGGCCACAACGCGGCAGATGGCACCGCCGGGGTCCCCCTGGGGCTCCTGTGGCAGACGGTGCCGGGTCTGACTCCGGACTACGCCGCCAGGAGCAGGCTCCTCACGAAGCGAAGCCCCTTGGCCGCCCTGCACCCCGACCTCCTCACCTATAAAACGGGGATCATCAAGCCCCGCCCCCCGCACAGACCCCGGCCCGTGGCTGCCGCTGGCACCGAGCGGACACGACCGCGGCTGCTGCCGTCTTCGGCATCGGCCCCGGGCGGTCAGCGGCGTCGCCAGGCCGGGCCCGCGGATTCATGTCCTGTGTGTCCCCGACAAGGCGAATGGCAAATACTGGCCGAGACCCCCTAGGTCTTCGTCCAACACTAAAGGGACCCGGGAAGGTGGGGCAGGCCTGACTCACTCCCCCGAAGAAATAAATACACCACCGACGGCTCGGCCCCCGGCCACCGAGGAAGGAGCCGGGACAGGGGAGGTGCTCCCTCCGGGCCGCCGCGGCCCCGTCCCAGAGGCCCCTACGTTTTGTCTGCTCGAAGGACCTGAGGTCCGTCTTCCTGTGGCTGCCGGGAGGGTTGGGAGAGAGACGCGTGGGCAAAGGGAAGGGGGTGCAGGGCGGGACCCGCGTGCGCCGGGGCCCGTGATTCCCACGGTTCTAAGCGGCCAGCGGCGGGCCGCGTGCTGCTCAGACGCAAGGAAGGGGCGCAGAGGGCTCACCTGGGCGCCTTCCGCTCCCCAGCCTCTGGCCACCGCTACCCCCGTGGGCCCACGGGAGACCCCGACCGCCCCCTCGCCGACTCCGGGCCGGGCCGCGGGAACCCCGCCCTCCCCGCCGGCAGACTTCTCCGCAGGATCGCGGCTTTCGAAACCCAAGGAGAAGGAAGGGGGCTCGGGCCCCGCCAGCAACTGCATCTCGGATCAAGGAGAGGGGCCGAGGGAGCCGTGGGCCGTCTGCCTCCCTGCCGCGGGGCCAAGAAGAGACTTCCGGCCCCAGAGCCAGCCCTCGGGCGACCCACTTACCCCGTGTTTGTGCACAGGGCCAGCGCGCCTGGCACAGAAGCCCTTCCAGGATCTGCACATAAATCTCTGTCCCTGGGTGTGCCCGGGGCACGCTGGCACTCCAGCAGCCCCGCCGAGCGGAGGGAGGGGAGAGCCGCGAAGACGTGTCCCATCTCCCGGGAGACAGGGGCCTCCCGCCCTGCTTCCGTCCGTCCGTCCGTCCGTCCGTCCGTTTGCGGGAGCGGAGCCCGGAGGCAGCCCTTCTCTGAGCCGGGAGCCCCGGCCTGAGGCATCGGCCGGAGCAGAGGCCGCACCTCCCCAGAGAAGCAGTGCCGACGCCACGGCCAATCGGAGGCAGCACAGACGGAGAAACGGACGTTTCTCCTCTGCTATAAAACCCTCCAGGGCTCCCTAGGGCCCCGGGCTTGCCTGGTCTGGCCTCTGTCCCACGTCCCACAGTCCCCTGACCACCTGGCCTTGCCACTCTCGACTCCAGAGGTCTCAGACTCGGGGCCGAGGACAGACGGAGAGCAAATACGACGAAGAGCGGGCGTACCGCGGTGAGCGCCGAGCGGCGGGTAAAACCGCTGCGTCGCGGCCTCGCGCCCGCTGCCGGCCTGAAACTCCCCCAACGCTGTCTACTCCGGCGTTAAAACTGAACACTTGATTTCAAAAGAAGAGCGAATGTGAGTTTGGCCTACACCGTCAGTGTTTCGTTGTTCTTGTTTCCGGTTTATTCGAGAGAAAGAGCGAGCGTGCACACGGCATGAGCAGGGAAGGGGCAGAGAGAGATACAGAGAATCCAGACAGGCTCCGTGCTCAGAGCAGAGCCCGACGTGAGGCGGGATCCCACGAACCCTGGGATCATGGCCTGAGCCAAAATCGGGAGGCGGGCATTTAACTCGCTGAGCCGCCCGGGCGCCTTGTCGTCGCTTTTCACGCACCCGACGATTTAACCATCAGGCGATTTCACGTAAGTCCCGATTTTCAGCTTATCAGCGAAAATCAGCTCTGGCAATGCGAGGCCACCCGGCCAAACGTCAGTTGGAGCCGACACGCGTGAGCTCTGTAAGTCGGCCACGGGCCTCGGCACTCCCGGTCGCCTCTCACGGACGCCGAGGTCAGCGTGAGCCACCATTCACCAACACATCTATGCTCCTATTTTCCACAGAGCGGAGAGACGCCTCTACTCGCTTGGCAAACCTGAGGAGAGACAGGGTCCCGTGCCCTTTCTCCAATCCTTCATTCATTTGGAATGCATCTGGAAGGTGCTGCTGGGGCGCCTGGGGGACTCAGTCAGGTGAGCCTCCGACTTTGGCTCAGGTCGTGAGCTCACGGTTCGTGAGTTCGCGCCCCGCATTGGGCTCCTAGCTGCCAGTGCGGAGCCTGCTTGGGATTGTCTCTCTCTTCCTCTCTCTCTACTCCTCCGCTACTCTCTCAAAATAAATAAACTGTAAAATAAACCAAAACAAAATAAATAAAACAAACCAAAATAAATTAAATTTAAAAAGACCCTGGAAGGTGCTAAGACCCCCGTTTCCAAGGCCCTGAGGGCGCTGTGCCCTCTCATGCCCCCGTGCCTTTGCACCTGCTGCTCCCTCTGCTGAGGACACCTTCACCTCTGTCCCAGTCCAACCGAGGGCCCCTGCGGTAGGGAGGCTCACAGACAGAGCACCGGCATGCGGTCTCAGAACCACCGACGTGCGCTGGGCTGTACGCCCGGCAAGGAGCGCCGCGGGCCCGGCAGACAAACGTCCAGCGAACGGAACGAACACCACGAGATCAAAGGTGCGGCGGCTGCAGTTGGATACCCCCGGCCCTCCAGGACTCGTCCGGGGATACCCCCGTCCCTAACCAACCTCCCCCTCTGAGTCGACACCCTCTCCCCTCCAGAGCCCCCGGCCGTGCCACCAGGAAGGGCTTCTTGAGCCCCCCCTCGTGCCCCCCCCGGTGCCCCCCCCCCCGGTGCCCCCGCCAAGGCAGCGGGCGAGCGAGGGCGCGTGCGCTGGGAAGACTGGCTCGCGGCGGGTGCTCAGCAAACACCCGAGTGTCGGGCTTATTTTTAAATAAACCCAAAGGCCTCTGTCTGGCCACAGTCCCCACCGCCGTGCCTCTCCTGCCTCGGCACGCTCACGCCCCCTGCCTGGAATTTACGTGAGTTTGAGCCTCGCAGCCTAGAGAATTCCTGACTGCGCTTCAGTTTCTGAAACACCACAACTAGGTCTTTGCGATGAACTAGCGCCGAGCCCGTAGCCTCGGTTTTCGCGTCTGTTAGGCGGGTGAGCCGGCCGGCCGGCCGGCTGCGGCCACACAACACTCGAGGCAGCGCCTATCCACACCAAACGTCGCCACCCTTCAACGACCCAGCCAGCGAGAGCCGGAGCTCAGGCCCCGCTGTTTACGCCTGAGTACAGTCGGGAAGGGGGGGATTACTTATTCTATCAACAAACTCGCTCCCCCGATTACGCGTGGCTTCGTCAACAGGAAGGCGGGTCCATACCGCCGAAGCGCGGTTCCCAGAAGGCAAGAGAGGAGGAAAGGCCGGGGGGCAGGAGCCCCTCTCTGGGACCCGATCACGAAGTGGTGGTCTCGCAGAGGGCGCCGGGCCCCCACTGGGGACAGCCGAGCGTGCTGCCTCAGGGCCCTGTCCCGGCCGGCCTGGGGGAGGGGAAGAGGCCACGGCGGGGGGCGCCCACTTGAGAAAACCTCCGGCCCCTTTCGTCCCAGCTCCTTCTACTCCGGGCCTTCGCTGCTTCCCCCGGGCGCCCAGGCCGCAGGCCCCAGGAAGGCCATGCCTCCACCGGCTCCAGGCTGCTCCCCAAGGCCGCACCGACCCCAGCCCTCCTACCGCGTCGCCGGCCGACCTCCTCCCGGAGCCACGCGCCCCAGCACCTGCCCTCGGCGGACTGTCAACAGCCCGGAAGCGAAACGAATCCATCACGTCCCTCCGTCTCCCAAACACGGATCACCCGGGGGCCCCCTTCGCCCGTGGCCTACTGACCCCCGCCAACTTTACCATTTTTTGCTGAGCGGTTTTTAAAACCAACTCCTTGTTTCTCTGACTCAGAGGCCAGTGTTTTCTGTACAGGACCAGGAGGTGCAGATTCGAGGCTCTGCGGTCTCTGTCGCGACTGCTCCGCTCAGCCGCTGTAAGGGAGAGGCCGCCGTGGCCACGGGGAAACCAATGGCCAGGGCTGTGTGTCAATAAAACTTTATTCACAAGGAAAGGGGGTGGGCCAGACCCAGCCTGCGAGCCGCGGCCCGCCGAACCCACACTCCTTCAGCCTCGCCCTCCGCGGCCATGCCTGACAGACGGCAGGGTGACGGACTGGCTGTCTTCTGCCCTCAAATATGCAGAACGGTAGACACGAAAGAACTACGAACGTTTCTTAAACGTTAAGTCTGTGAACCAGCCCGAGTCACCCGGAGAATCCAGTCCTGGCCCCTTTCACCTCAGGGCTCGCGAGTCACCAAGCCAAGAGTTCTAGAATTCCCCAGGCTAGCGCTCCTCTCTGCTGCTGGGGTCGGCTGCGCACCCCCAGAGAGGGTCTCCCAGCAGCTGTAAGGGGGCCAGAGCGGAGGGAGCCCGCGGGGGGCAGGGGGCAGATGGCCCCCGCCTACCCCTCGAACAGCCGCAGAGCCCGCCGGGAGCCAGTCCCCAGAGCCAACCCCCCGGCCGCCGCTTACCTGGCTCTTGCCGCGGCGCCGGTAACTCCTCCTCACCAGGCTCTTATAGTTCTCGTTCTTCTTGGTCAGGTAGTAGTAGAGGACACACTCGGCCACGGTCTGCGGGACACAGAGAGGCACGCCGGGCAGGCCGGAGGCAGAGGCCTGGGTTCAAGTCCCGCCTCCCCCGCATCCGGCTGGTCACCTCGGCTCCTCGCCTGCGTGACGGGGACGCCGCGAGCGCCTACTTACAGAGCGGCCACGGAGACGGCGCCCCACACACAGCCCACGCCGCGAGAGCGGTACCTGCTGACCGCGACAAGGGGCCGCCTGCCCCCCAGGCCCTCTGACTCGCTGCCCGCACAAACTCGGAATCTGCCCCGACTCAGGCCCGGGGCTCCTTTCTCCAAACGCCCGGGGTCCTGAGCGTCCTCCGCCGAGCTTCGAGACCACCCCGCCTCTAACGTCTCCTGGAACGTTTAGGATTTTCTCCGCCGTGGCCTTTTCTGCACCTTACTTGGTCCGAACACTGGTGTCACCTGCCGACTGAGCAACCGGCCCGCCCCGAACTGCGCCACCTCTTTGCTCAAGTGGGACCAGTAAGAAGGCATCCCCAAAGCGGCCAGACTCAACGCAGCAGCGCCCGCCACCTGTGGCCGCGGGCCAGCTCCAGGTGACAGATGTCAGATGTCGCCGTGGCGAGAGTCGGCGCTGAGACAGCTCGCCTCGGAAAGCCATTCCACGAGGGCCGCAGGGTGCAGGGGCAGGCCGGGCCTTGGCCCCTTCCAGAATACACGCGAGCAGAGGCCACTGCCCAGGGAAGCCTGGCCCACCGACGGGCCCGCACGACAGTTGAGAAAATCTCTGAAGAACTGGAAGCCGGTATTTGCAAACCGGGCTCCCCCTTGAGCACTTCAGGGGTGCACCTCCCGTGCTGGACGACAGCGAGCTGGCCCTTCGCAGTAGCCAGCTCCCAGCCGGCCGGCGGCCTCGCTCAGAACACGCCTCTCCCCGAAGGCACGGAGCACAATTGGCAATCCCTGCTTCAGACCCCTCTGGAAGTTCTATTTAAGTCCTGTCCTGAGCTGCCTCTTGGCCAAAATACACCATGAAGTCCACCCTGCAGTGTAGAGACTCTGATTCCCAAGCACTGCTGCTCAGTGACCGGCTTCTGAAACCCTCGCCTCCACTCCCGGGGAGTCCTGACCTACAGCCTCCCGGACTGTCCACACCCGCGGCACGGCGCCGGCACGAACTCGGAGGAGCGGCTCTTCGCGGGGCGGGCTTCCCCACGCCGGTTTTTCAGGCGCGGAGAGATCGCGTCTCCAACTCCGTGGCTACCGGCTCAGTCGGGGCGGACACTGGGAACAACTGTTCTCACAACTGCGTGCCTCCTGCCCAGATGGCCCTCCCTCGCCGGGAGAGCCTGAGGCCTCCGGCAGCCGGGCATGCGTCAGGCCGGGGGTGGGCAGGTGCCCCCACCTCCGGTGAACCCAGATTCGAGGCAGCGCGGCCCCAGAGGGTAAGCCCTTGCTGGAAGCCTTCTCGCTCCACCCGAGACACAGGGTCTCATCCAGACCCCAGCCGCTTCTCTGGCGCCGCCCGGCCCAACGAAGGAGGCGAAGGAGGCCTTCACCATTCTACGGGGCACTTGGAGCCCCCCTGCCAGGTGGGAGTCGGGGGTGAAAGTGGGCACCGCCTGGGGCTGGCTTTGGGGGCGAGCTAGGGTCCGATGGCAGTGCTACGCAAAGGTTTGTCCCAATGGGATGGGGACTCACTGGCCGCTCGCCTGGCTGGCATCAGGGGTGTCAGAAAGCACAGGGTGACCAGCGGAGGGCCCCACGCCCTGGAAGAACGCCACCCTCGCCTATAAAGCCTTAACTGGGACGCCAGGCACAGCCCGGCTCCCAGAACCTGGGCCTGACCCGTCCGAGGAGCTGGCTCCGGGAGGCCGGTGCGCACAGCTCTCCCGGGTTCCTGAGCCTGGGGCTCCGCCCCCTCGGCCAGCAGGGGCGGGGCCTGCGGCTGCTTCTCAGAGCAGGGAGCAGGAGGACTGAGGGGGTAAGGAGGGGAGGACCGGCAGGCAGAGCAAGGGGCAAGTTGGGTGGGCCGGGAGGGAGGGCCCTTAGCGCCAGGGCAAGTGGCCGCCCACCGGAGTGGACCCCAGAGAGACGCGGGGCGGGCAGGGCGGCCAGGCCGGCGTCTGGGCGTGGGGTCGGCGACTCACCTTCCTCTCCAGGAACGAGGCGATCAGGCCGAAGTTCTTGGGGTGCTGCATGAACCTGCGGAAAGAGAAGGGCGGGCGTGAGGCCCGGCCGCGGGGGGCTTCCCGGCTGGGCGGGCGCCGAGCACCCGGGCGCCTGCCATCTCCGCGGGCCCGGCTGGGCGGGCGCCGCCCCACTCGGAGCAATTAAGCCCAGGGGGGTGTGGGAAGGGCGGGCGGCGAGGGTGAGAGAGGGCGTTCCTTGGAGTGAGTCACTGGTTTTAGCGCCTTTGAAAATATATTTGTTTGTCCTGTTGGAGGCGGCTTCCAGGAAAAATGAGGACATTGCATGCAGCTCTTTGGTGGGGTTCCCCCCCTTTTAAAAAATGCCTTTGTTTCTATCTCCGGCCGGGTCTGGGAAGCTGGGCCTCGCCCGGCCCACGCGGGCCCCCCGCCCCCCCAGCCAGGCCACAGGTCAGGCGAGAACTGCCGGCCTCCCGGGGAGAGGTGGGAGCTCGGGCTCTGCATGCCCTCGAGGAGGCGGCGAGAAAGGACTTACGCCGGAGGGGGTGCGGGGAGCTGGCACCCCCCCAGCGGGCTTCCTGCGAAGCCGGCAGAATTACTGGGAAAGACTCGGCAAGGCTGAAATGTCAGGGCCACTGGAGCAGGCGGGCAGCGGGGGCGGGGATGGGGGTCACGGCCGCCAGGGCCCCAGGGATGCGGGGCGGAGTCCCTGGCCCGGGGCCCGTCCTCGGCCCAATGGTCCCCACGATGCGCCACCGCCCCGCGGCCTCCTCCGGGGAGAGAAGGAGCCGCTGGCGGGGCGGGGGCCCTGGGTCCCACGAGGGAGCCTGGGCCGGCGCCCGGTGCTCTCCCGCCCGGCCCTCCAGATGGCTGGGCGGCAGGCCAGGGGGCCCCTCCCCTGCTCCTCAACCAGACACCGGAGAATCCGGAAGGGCCTCTTCTCTCCTCCAGGAGGAAGCCAAGAGTCAGAGCGGCAGGCTTCCCCGCCTGGGATCCTGCCTTGGGCAGCTCGGAGAGCCGGAGCCGGCCTAACGCCCTTCTCTTCCAGACCGAGTCCCCTCCCCCACGACATGTCCTTCCCACCTAGACCCCTTCCTCGGGTTTCCCCCAGGAGAAGCGGAGTCCCAGGAGGGCAGGTTTCAAAGCTGGGAACTCCCGAGCCCGCCTCTCCCACCGCCCTCCAACCCGCACGCGTATCTGCATCCTCTGCCGCCACGCGCTGGGAACGCCCTGCACGCCGGGCGCCCCTCGGCAGCTAAACGAGGGAGGCACTGTCGCCATACCCGTTTTACAGACGTGGAAACTGAGGCTCAGAGAAAGGGAGTGGCTACCGGAGGCGACAAAGCCCGAAGTGCTGGCGCTCTGGGCCGCTGGCACAGGACGTCCAGACGCCCGAGGGCCCTCAGTTGTGTGTGGACAACCTTGACCGTGACCGCTCTCCCGGAAAGACACGAGGCACCGAGCTGAGGCTCAGCAGACAGCAGCCCAGCCCGGGTCCCCCGCTCTTCCGAAGTAACAAGGAAGTCACCAGGTAAGAGGAGCAAATGTGAACTCCCCAGAACGAGGGAAACCCAGAAAACACCCCAGAGCCCCTCTTTTTTGTTCGTTTGCTTTAAAGGAAGCGTGCCAGGGCGAAGCGGAACACCGGACGTGGCGCTGAGCTCCGGCACCTGTGCCCGGGGTCCGTCACTGGCTTCAAGTCAGACGCCACCGTACCGTGGGACCCGACTCGTGGCACCACGGCCATGTCTGTGATGGTGAGGACTCAGAAATGGGCCACCAAGTCCCAGGGTTTTCTGCCTCTGAGGGGTCCAGCCCGAACGACCCTGGGCCCCCTGCCCCGCTGTGGGGAGCCTGCGGCAGGCACTCGCGGCCTCCCCAAGTCATCCCTCTAGTTTCGTGGAGGTTTTAGAGCTTCCGTAATCAAAAGCTGGTCTAGAAAACAGAATCTCCTGCGGCACCTCCCCGTCCTGACACGGCTACCTCACCCCGCACTGCCTGCAACCCGGAATCATCCCTGCCCCGGAGGCCCGCCAGGCGCTCTGGGCCACCTGACCCCTGCAAAGGGCAGAGGCAGCCCAGGCCCTGGCCGCGCCAGGGCGGGAGGCTGGAGAACGTGGGCGCGTCCCCGGGCCACGAGACCTTCTCCAGACCCAGAATCTGTTTCTATCACACCCGCCTGGCCCAGCATGCAGCCCTCCGCCCCTGCCTGAGCCTCCCGCCCTCCCACCTCGCCGGGTCTCTGCCCGGCGCGTGGGTCCATGGGACGCAACTTCTGAGTTTAGCCGAGAGGACGAGGATCTTAACCATTGGCAGCTCCTCGCCCGCCCCCCCCTCCCAATGTTCGGGTCTTCCTGCTCTTGCGTTTCAGAAGCCTCAAGCCTCATCTCTCAGCACTCGACTCCTGCCTCTGCTTCCCAAAGCCGCCCTACTCCCCGGCTCCATCCCCCTGCCCAACAAGCCTCTTCACTGCAGCTGAGCCCCAGCCCTGAAGCCGGGAGAGTCTGAGTCCCGTCTCTCCACCCTCCACTGTCTGTAAGCTGTGTTGCCTTCGTCAAGTGCCTTAACCTCTCTGAGCCTCTGTTTCCCAACCTGTGTACTGCACATGGCCTGACAATGCCGTTACGAGGAAGGAGAGGGACAAATACACAAAACCCCCCAAAACCAGCCGCACAGGGTCTAGGATGGAGGACACGCTCAGGGAACATCCACTTTCCGAATGAAATGAGAAGCAAAGAGCCACAGCGGCCACGCACCCCTGCCCTCCCGTCCGACTCTGGCCTCGTTCTCCCGGCACGCCCCGCCCCGTGTCACTAAGGCGGCCTGTGCACTTTTGTACTAGGTTGAACAGTGCCCCCCGAACTCCACGTCCACCCAGAACCTCCGAAGGCGGCCTGATGGGGAAGGGGCTCTCGGAGGACGGCGTTGGTGAAGCTGAGGTCACGCTGGAGACGGGCGGCCCGCCCTCCCGTACGGCTGGGGTCTTTACAAACGAGGGAGACACAGGGACACACAGGAAAGACCCCGTGAAGACCGAGGCAGAGAGGGACCATGTGTCCGCAAGCCGAGGGACGAGGGAGGCTGTGGGGGAGGGGCGCGGGGCCGACGCCCTCAGAGCCTGCGGGAGGGGCTGACCCGATCAGGACGCCTTGACCTTGGACTCGGCCCCCAGCGCTGAGTGAGGACAAAACTCCCGTTGCTGCGAGCCACCCAGCCTGGCGGGCGCCTCTGTGCCAGCGGCCCCCGGGGGAGCCCGTCCGCGCCTCGCCGGGAAGGGCTTTCCTGGGACAGGGGACGGCAGCGGCGGCGGTGGCGGGCGACTCACTTCTCCCGGAAGGTCTCCTTCTCCTGCTCGCTCCACAGGTTCATGACCTGCCGGTCCTTGTACACCTTCATGGGGTCGTCCATGAGCCCGTTCATGTTGATGAACTTGATACGCTGCTGGTCGGCGTCGTACAGCATGGGCGGGATCACGGCCAGCTGGCGCATCTGCTTCTCCAGGTTCTGGGGGGCGAGAGGGCGGGCACGGGCTCAGAGGGCTGGGGGGGGGCAGCCGGGGGGCAGGGCGGGGGGGCGCGGGAGTTCCCAGCAAGGGTGGGGAACGGCCGGGCCAGAGCCAGAGGGCAGGAGGAGGTGAAAACAACGCCGGCCCACGCCGGCCGCGGGAGAATTTAAAGGCGGCCCCGGACAGGTTTATGGTGGACGGGGCTGTAAATTAAACGCGGAGAGCAGCCGCCGCCTTATCTGCGGCGAGAGGGAGCGATGAATCTTCCCTTTGGAAATGCGAGGGCCGTAAAACACGACAGGAAAGCTGTTCAGCCAGCTGGGCCAAACCGGCTTAGGAGCGGGCCTGGCCATCGGGGCTCGAGGGCACGCGCGACGGGGAGGGGGGCCGGGGACCCACGGTCCCGCGGACGCACTCCCTCCCCGGCCCCGGCCCCCACCCCCTCGAGCGTGTGCACTCAGGACCCAGCCGGCCGGGCGGGCTGGCTCACAACTCGTGGGGACGGCTGTTAGGGGCTCAGTTCCCCGGACCTCTGCGGCCGGCGTGTTACTGGCGATTAACCGCCCATCTGAAGAGGCAGGCCCAGCACAGCCGAGGTCAGCTAGTTCAAAGGACTGGCGCCTGGCAGCCTACAGCCGACCTCCCCTTCAACGTCGGGGACTCCCGGCAGGGGCGCACAGCCCTGAGCCCGGCTCAGGAGGACCCCCCGGAGGCCTGGGGCTTCCCGGCACTTGGCACAGCCCTCCGGAACCACCATCTCTCCCGTGGTCCTCCCAGAGAGGCACGGAGGGCAGACCGCGGCACGGCGGCATCGTGACAGCGGAAAGCTCCCCACAGGAGGGGTGGCATCTCTCCTCCCACCCGCCCCCTCCCTCCAACCCTCCCGGGGAGTCTCTGCCCTGAACTCCCCTTCTAACCATCCCACCCCAAGCGCCACCCCCTCAACAGCCTCCGGAGGCTGGTGGCCAGGACTTGGGGAAGCGGGTCTCTGGGATGGGGTCTGGAGACCGGGGACACCGCATCGGCCGAGATACCCCTGGCCCTTGGCCCTCAGGCGGGAAACGCTTGGGAAAGGGCCACCCGCCCTCCTCGTGCTTCCGGGGCAAACTGAACCCGTGTCCACACCCCTGTGGGACGTGCACGTGGCCACAGCGACAGCAGGACAGGAGCCCCAGCAGCCCAGAGGTGTGACTGCGGGCACAGGCCTTCCGAGTGCTGCTTTCTGAGGACTGGCTGGTGTCCGGAACAGGGACCTGCCATGTACAGGATTTTTTTGTAACTTTCGTTGGAGTTCTATGTATTTATTTAGAGACAGAGAAAACGAGCACGCGCAGGGGAGAGGCGGAGAGAGGCAGAGAGCAGCTCGGAGCCCGACGTAAGGCTCAGACTCTCAAACTGTGAGCCCAGGATCTGAGCCGAAGTCGGAGCTCAGCCGACCGCGTCACCCGGGCGCCCACGTGAAGTTTTAAAAAGCAGGCTCTCTCTCTGCGGCCAGACAGTCCGAATGACCCGCGTCGGAGTCACACGGGTAACTTGGTAAAACCTCCGAGTTCTGGGCTTCACCCCAGATCGGCTACATCAGAACCTCCGGGGGTGGGGCCGGGAAAACTACAGTGCACACGGGGCGCCTGTCCCCCAGGACTCCTAAGTCTGTGCAAGGGACAATCGGCAGCCTGGGGCAGAGCTGACCAGAAGCCGCCTGCCCCGTCCAGCGTGGCAGTGACCACCCCCCGTGGCCGCCCGGCACCGAACCTGCGGCTGGTGTGACCAGGGAACTGAAGTTTCAGTTTTGTTTCATTTAACTTCGATCCAAACAGCCACGCGTTGCTGGCGGCTGCCGCACCGAACTGCAGCCACACCTAGCGGGTCAGCGGACCTCGGGGAAGACGAGTCCCCTCCTCCCACGAAACTCCCTCACGCCCCTGCGGTGTCGGGAACATCGGGGGGGGGGGTCTGGCACGTCAGAAGCTTGACCCCCGAGATCCAGGAGGGACCAGGCGGGTACCAACACTTCCCCGGGGCAAATGCCTCCTCTCCCTGCTTCCTGACCCCCTCTGGTCCCCATGACTGCGGCCGGGGTCACCCAGGCTGCATTCTGGTTGTCCGGGCCTCCCGGGGGGGCAGGGGGCACGGGGACAGGAAACAAGGAGGTGTGGTCACGCTGACAGGGCTGGGGGTCCAGCCTGGCGGAGGGTCAGCCTGCTGGGAACTGTCCGTCTGCCCCCCCCCCCCACCGTCTGGGCACTGAGAGGCTGGCCTAGGAACCACGGCTCTCAGGCACCCCTGCCTCGGGCTTCCGGTCGGGCTCAGCCAGTGGGAGGCGCCGGGAGGTGGAAGAGGCAGGGGTGCTCAGCCCCCAGCCCCCCTTCGGCTGCGGCAGCCGAGGCTGTGACCCTCCCGGCCACGTCCTGCCAGATGGCCGCAGCCCAGCTGCTCATCCCTCTCTGCTCGTCCTTCAGGTAGGAGGCAGGGGACGGCCACTCCCGTGGTGCCTCAGTGCCCTGCACTAGTTCTGCCCACGCTTCGGGGCCACTGGGTGAATGCCGCTTCCTGCCAGGACCCCCCCCCCCGCGCGTGGGGGGCGGGGGGCGGGGAGCGAGGCCGAGGCCGGGGTCACCGCCCCGCTCTTACCTCCTGCTCGGAGAGGCCGTCGATGATCTCGGACACTTCGTGCTCGCTGCGGGCGGCCGACATGGAGAGCCCGCTGCCCCGCTGGCCCACCCTGCTGGGGGCCAAAGGGACACACTCAGGACCGGGCCGTTGGCGGCCGGGCCCGGCTGGCGCCGCAGCGCACACCAAGCCCACAACTTCCCCAGGGGCGGGGCAGGGTGTAGGCGGCGGGGAGGGCGGTGGAGGGGGGCCAGGCCTCCCCTGCCCGCAGGGACACCTCAGGGCGGGCACGGAGCCCCAACCCTGACCCAGGAACGCCAGAGGTGCTCAGCGCCATCTTCTCCCCTAAGCGCCCCAAAAGCCCGGCCACGCGGGCCCTCGTATGCGGATCCGGGCCTCGGTTCCCTCCCGTCACAGGGGGACATGGCAGCCGGCTCTCGGGGCCTCGCTGGGGAGCGTCCAGGAAGACCGGAAGCGGCACCATCAACGCCCATCGCCTGTCAACCATCCGGGTAGCAGCACGCTACACAGTCGAAGGCGCCTACTGTGTGCCAGGCCCTCCTGCGCAGGACCCCACGGGCCTCCGACCACCGGGGGGGACCCACACGCCGATCTGGCCGTGTAGCCAGGCAGGCGGGCCCCTCGGCTCCGGTCCGCACCCAGCCTCTCAGGCCCGGCTGCCCGCAGGGGCCGCGTAGGTCGCGTCAATGGGCGAAGCTGGGCGGTGCCAGCCCGTGGCACGCGGGAGGACCGCTCGCTCCGCCCAAACGTGTCCGGTTTCTAGTGGGCATTAAGGCCGAGCAGGCTCGAGCCACACGTCCGGGCCCTGAGGCGGCCCCTGCGACGCCAGTTCGAGCCCCCGCTGCGCTCGCTGTGGCACAGCGGCCAAGGCTCCGCCTCCGGCCCAGGTCCCTGAGGCGCCCTGAAGGAACAGAGGCGGCGGGCGGGCGGGGCGGGGGGAGGGGGTGCGGGCTCCGGCCCGACTCACCTCTGCATGCGCTCCTGCAGCTCGCGCTGCTTGCGGATCTCGGGGAACTGCTTCTCGTAGTACTCGCGCACCTTGCTCTCCTTGGCGCGCCGCCGCGGGTTGCTCTCGATGCGCTCCACCTTCTTCTCCCAGGCCTCCATGAGCTGGTCATAGCGCTGGCAGAACTTCTGCTCCTGGGGCGGCACAGCGCGGGGAGCGAGCACCCTCAGCGGCCCGGCCTCAGCGGGACGCCGCCCCCCCGCCCCCCCGCCTGCTCCCGGCTCTGGGCTCCGGGCCGCACGCGGGCACACGCAGTCACACACGAGAGCACACGTGGCGGACACGCGGGACGACACGCAGACCCGGGCGGACCCGGGCCCCGAGAAAACGCACAGGCCTCCCCGTTCTAGACATGCCCCATCCGATGCAAAAGCCACCGGCCACGTGGGGCCAACTTCAAATCCTATGAAGTAGCATTTACAGCCCAGAGCCTGGTCCCCAGGCACGTTCCTCTGGTGGCAGCGGCTCTGGCGCACAGAGACCGCCTCCGTCGTGGAAGGAAGTTATGTGGGCCCGCGAGGCTCTGGGGTGTCTGTCGGGGTTGGGGCGGCCCCTAGGAAAAAAACCCTCCTTCTGAAAAGTTCCTCATTCGCTGGCCTCAAGCTCAGCCCTGATCCCAGGCCCAGGGAGTCCACGTGAAGTCCAGAGGAGCATCCAGGAGGGGCCTCTGCCGTGTCTCCTAGACGAGGAAGTCCCTCTCTACGTCTAACCACAGTGCTGCTTGCTGCGTGTCCTCAGATGAAAGACCGCCGCCCGGGCAGGAGCAGAGCCGCCCGGCTTTCGCATCTCCAAGGTGACCTGGGCCTCGAGCAGGTGGGGAGCGAGAAGCCGCCCATAAGACCCCGCTCTCCCGGTCTCTAACAGCTGCGCCGGACAGATGGCACGGTCTGGGAGTCTCGCCTGAGCGCCCGCGCGATGCCGCAGCGCAATCAGAAAACCCCTCTCCCGCCCCCGTGACCAGACGCCTCGCCCCGTCCTGTACCGCAGCCCGGAAGGCCACCTGTGACCTTGGTCTTCGGCAAACCCAGCAGTGCGAGAGTCCCCGGGGCTGGTCAGGCCGGCTCTGAGGGGGAGAACTCGGCCCCCAGCCCCCGGGGCCGAACGCGTGTGCGGGCCGCTCCAAAACTCAGGCTCCAGCGGCGGACGACGGCCACGCTGTCCGTGGCGCTGCGGTGTGGACAGTCCCCACGGGGCACGGGGACGTCCGGCCCCGTCGCCGTCACGGCAGGGGACCCGCCCCGCCTGCTGGAGAGGCTGTCCTCAGTGTGACGGAGCGGTGAGAACACGCGTCCGACGGGGAGATAGGGAGAGAGGTTCGCCCAACAGCACAGGGAGACTTACTGGAAAAGACACGGTCTGTGCCACTGCACGGGTGCCTCGGGGCAATGCCCTGCAGGGGACGGCCACCCCCAACGCCGGGAGCGCGATGGCCGAGCAGTCCAGAGCAGGAAGCAAACGCCCCCTCACGCTCACGCTCACAGTCGAGAGGCTGCGCCAGCGCGCGGGGTGCCGGCGCGAGGCTCTGCGAGGACCAGGAGGCCACGCCGCCCCCGCCTCTAGCTCGCCAGCCGTCGGAATTCGCTCTCGGCACTGCATCGTCACCGCCGACACGGGCCGAACGTTACTGTGTCACGCACAGGGCGCAGAGCGGAGTCCTTCCTGCACAGACCCGCCCGAACCCCACGCGGCCACACGACCGGCCCCGTGGGCGCTGCAGCTCGGAGCTCGGGCAGGTGGGCCCCTGGCCGGGCGGCACCCGGACAGTGAGTGGAGGCCGGGGTCCCGGCGGGAGCGGCCAGCAGGGGCTCCGATGACACCCGACACCCTGCCTTCCTCTTGCTGCTGGTGCATCTGGTGTCACACCCAAGGGTCCGCTGGCAACCCCGAGGCCACCGAGGCACCGCTGTGTTTTTCCTGAGCAATTTTACGGTTTTGGCTCTTGCACTTAGGCCTTCGACTGACTTCGAATGCCCCCCCCCCCACCAGGGCCGGGAGGGGCGGTCGGGCTCCGCCGTGTGTGCGGGGACACCCAGCCGCCCGGGCGCCATTTGCTGAAGACGCCGCCCTCTCTCCCTGAAGGGATTTGGCCTCTCGTCAAAAACCACCTGCCCGCAGGCGTGAGGCCCTCCTCCCGGGCTGTTTCATTCTGCGCCACGGTGTCTGCGTCTGTCCTTGCACCAGAACCACCTTGCCGTCGCCCGGTGATTAGATCTGAAATCCGAGGTGACTCCCGTGGCTGCTCCTGGTCGTGCTTTTTCAGGATCGTGTGGGCAGTTCGAGGTCCCCCGCCGTCCCCCGCGGACCTCAGGGCCAGCTGACGGCTCTGAGCCCCCACCGCACGCCGGCCGTCCCCTGAGCACACCGCGTGAAGTCTCTCGCTCAGTAGCCCGAGGAGGGGGGTGTTCAGATCTGCGCCGAACGGGGCAGCAAACCGAGGCCAGAAGCTGAAGGCTCTGCCCCCGACGATTGGCAGGGCCAAGATTTGAAACCTTCCCGCCCTGCCGGTGTGGCTTGACTCGACTCTGCATGCGGGGCGCTGCTGAGCGACGGGGCTCCCTGAAAAACGGGGAGCCCGGGCGCGGGCCACGGGGCAGGGATAAAGGAGGGTACCGTCAGACAAGGGCAGCTGGAGGCAGCTGGCCAGGGGAGCCGTGTCCCTCGGACCTCAGGGACGCACGTCCTGGCGCAGGACCCCGCGGGGCTCGGCGGGACAGGTCACAGAGGCTGCAGAAGGCTCTCTGGGCTGGCTGTGCGGAGCACTGGGGCTCCCGCTCCCCGCCCCGTGCTGGTGAGGGTGGAGGGCAACCAGTGACAGCTTTCCCCACCCCCCTCCTGCTCAGCGCCAGGCCGCGGAAGCAAGTCACGGATGCGGGGTGGCTCCCGGAGAAGCCCGGACTCGGCAAACGGGGAACTCAGGTGCGGGGGCCGTGGGAGGGGTGAGCAAACCCTCGGCCGTCCCTAAACCACGTAAGTGACGAGGAGACTGGGGACGGAGCCGGGGGAGAGCAGAAGGGCAGACGGCTGCAAACGGGCCGGGGCGGTGTGGGGGGCTGCACGGCGACCCCCGGAATCTACAGATTACTCGACCTCACTAATAAAGGGACCTGAGGTGAGGTCACCCCGGGTCGGGGCGAGCTCTAAATCACGTAATCAGGTGTCCACGTAAGAGAAGGGAAGGGGGGGCGGCCCTGTGGACACAGGGGCAGAGACCGTGGGGACCTGGGGCGCCCCGAGGGGGGAGAGGTAGCCGGGACCCACCCGAGGCTCTGGGAGAACAGTGCTCTGCCCGCACCGTGACCGGACTCCTGGCCTCTGGAGCTGCATGAGCGCACCATCCTGTCGTCCTCGGCCGCCGACCTCGCGTTCGCTTGTTACCGCAGCCTCGGGACACAGGGACACGCACCCTCCACGCTGGGCTCGCCTCCCTCCTGACCCATCCCGCACGGCCACCATCGCGGTCACATGCGCCCCCTCGGCCGGGAGCCGCGGCGAGCACGCACCTCGACCCTCACTGCAGCCCGCCCCACTTCGCAGAGCAGGAAGGGCGAGGCTCCGGGCCAGACGGCGCTCCCGGGATGACACACAGCAGGCCTCGGTGGACGGGCTTGGCCTCGGGCCCCCGCGTGGACAGCACGCCCTCACACCAGTCGGGGCCACACTCGGCTTCCCGGGGCTGGGCCGGGAGGGGGCAGAGGTCCGTGTTGGTGTCCACAGCCCTCTGGGGGCAAACCCTCGGCTCTCTGGGCACAGCTGACCTGTGTCCCGAACCTCTGAGGAGCGGGGCTCCGTGGTCTGAGGGGGGCCGGCTCACGGAGGGGGCGGGGCGTGAGGGTCGGAGGTCTGGGGGAGCCCTCTGGACCAAACCCCCCCATCTCTGCTGAAAACAATGCATCAGGGGCCTTGGGCTCATTACAGAAGAAGGGGAACGGGGCGCCTGGGGCGCTCAGTCGGTGGAGCGTCCACCTCTCGATTTCGGCTCAGGTCCTGATCTCAGGGTTCGGGAGATGGGGCCCGCGACGGAGCCCGCTTGGAACTCTCTCTCCCTGCCTCTCGGCCCCTCCCCTGCTCGTTCTCTCTCTCAAAATAAGGAAATACACGTTACCCAAACTACAACAGGGTCATTCTGAACCCCCCCACCGTTGCGACTCAGGGGTCTCCCTCGGGATGGGCTCAGCCTGGCCTCAGAGCCTCCCCGAGTTTGTTACTAGTCTCCAGTTGCTCGGTGTTTAAATAAGCCACTTTCCCCACCCCACCCTCAAGGGGCCCCCAAGTGACCCCTGGGACCCTTCCACCACGGACATCAGAATTTCTCCATCCCGCCCAAAATGAACCCCGTCCCCAGACAGGGCAACTGGGGATGGACGCGTGGCCACGGCTGGAAGGTCCCAGGGACACTGCTCGTCCTTGGGGGTGGTGACGACGGAACTTCCTGTCCTGCAGGAGGCAGACGTGGAGCGCCGGGGAGAGGGGCCCGGGGTCCACACCTACTTCCTACCTGTCTGACACAACAACGTTCAACGTTCGAACTCATGTGCACGTGCAGGCACACGCGTGCGCGCGCACACACATATACACATGCACACCCACACACATACACACACATATACACACGCACACCCACACATGCGCACGTTTATATACATGCACATGCACACGCATATACACACATACACATACATACGCACACACATGTATACACGCACATACCCCCGTATACACATGCGCACACACACATACACACATACACATATACACACATACACATATACACACATATACACACATGCACATTCACACCTACACACATATACACACACATATATGCACACACCCACATATACACACATATACACACGTGCACACGCACATACACACGCATGCACACACAGCACAGCAGTCATGACCACTGACTGATTCTACGTGGTGTTCACTATATCTGTCAAATTTCCTATTCGAAAATTCTCAAAATAAAAACTTCGTGTTGTCTATGAAGAATGCATTTAGAAGAGTAAGTTAAGGATCCCGTTGTGTTTAGAATAGAATCTGAATGTTCCATCTTGGATGAAGGCAGGGGTTTCCAGGTGATCTGGCTCCCACACCATTCGCATCTACCTGACCCCCAACTCACAAGCTGCACTCCACACTAGCCGGCTACATGCCGTCCCGGCCTACCCAAGCTGGTTCTGACCTCAGGGCCTTTGCACTTGTGGTGCCCGCTGCCTGACACTCCGGTTTCCACCCAGCTGGTCCCTCCTTGTCCTTCCCATCCAGTACCGAGGTCACGGCCCAGGACATGTAGGCTAGCCCCACGCCCCTCCATCCTCCCACACGGCACGCCTCCGTCTCCTCTGCCCACCGTCTCCTCTGCCCACCGTCTCCTCTGCCCACCGCCGTGCCGGGCTCTAGGCAGGTCCTCGCTATCCATTCCACTCGATGGATAAGACGGGACACCCACTTCCGAGCACCCCGCCCACCCCGCCCCTGGTCACCATCCAGTCAAGCTGGGGGTCTGAGGAACGTGAGGAAGGAAAGGCTGGGAAGTCTCACCCCGTGGGCCCCTGGGGTCCAGAATGCCACCTGCCAGCTTCCCGGCCACCCGGCATCTGGACCAAAAGTATCTCCTCTCCTCTGGGACCTACTGAGGTCTGGGTTCAGAAACCGGTTCAGAGGGACCGTGCCGTCGCGTGGTCCGACTGAAGCCTTGGGGAGACGGTCTGAGAAAGGACGGCTGCTCTGGCCCTCGGAGACCCCTGCTCTGCTGCGGGAACGCGGGCCCCACACACACACCCGTCCGTCCGTCGCGCGCCAGCACCCAGAGCTGGGGAAGACCACACGGAGGTGAAGGAAAACCCGCCGAACCACTCCCGAAGCCCAGCCCCAGGCCTCTCCCGGCTACGAGCTTCTGTGTGTGTAAGCCCGTCGGAGCCAGCTCCTGCCTCACGGCGCGGGAAGGACACCGAGGGGTGACTCCCCTTCCGTCACTGCCCCCCCCAGGCGTCAGCGACGTAAACAGCCATCCCAAACCACGGCGGCACGCGTCCTCACGCACACTCTCCCTGCCTGGGGCCCGCTTCCCAGAGGAGCCGCCGGAGCCCGCGGCGCGACGCAGGGGGGGCGCCCGTGTCGCCTCTGCCGCAGCTGCCACCCGCCGGGGTGGCCCGGAGAGCCCTCTGTGTCCGGAGCCGGGAGAACCCCACGTCTGAGCCTCTCTCTTCCTGCCGGGAGAGCAGGCGAGGCACCAGGCTTCCGGGCTGACAAGCCGCCCTCGCCCCTTCCAGAAAGGAGACGGAGCAGAAGTCCAGGCCCCGGGCCTCCGTGGGCAGCCGCGCCCCTTTCCCGCTTCGCCGCCGACCCCGGTCTCGGTCCGCGGCCCGGCCACGCAGCGAGGGGACGGCCGCGCCCGCCGGGACCTCCCGAGGCGGCCCGGACCCTCCGGGCAGCCCGGCCCAGGGGAGCGAGCGAGCGGGCAGACCCCGGGAGGGCTTACCCATTGTTTCCGAGCGTGGTTCCTCCTCTTGAAGTACAGGATTAACTTCTTCCGCATCGCCTGGTTTCTGGGCGGGAGGGAGACAGCAAACGGGGCAGGTCAGCGGGGCTGCGGTTCCAGCACTCAGCCCCTCGCCGAGCCGTTCCCCGAGGGCGAGCCCTGAGCACGCCCCATGACCAGTTCCCGGGGGGCTGAGAGACACCCCCCGAGGGAGCCGCGAACCGCCCGCGTGCGACCTCCCTCTCCCCGCGAGGCGCCCCCCCCCCCCACGCTGAGAGCGGGCGCGGCGCGCAGAACGGTCCTCGGGGGGCAGGACGCCGGCACTCCCCGCCCCCTGCCCCCAGACGCCCCGGGATGCCTTCTGGAAAACTGACCACAGGGAATCATCCACAGGCTCAGAGCGGGGACGCGGGCCGGAGAGAGCAGGACCCCGAGACCTGCGGCCACATGGATACCGCGGTCCCCCGGGCCGGTGGCACCACGACCTGCGACGGCGGCGGCCCCCTGAGCAGGCGGGCACAGGCTGGCGGCCACCGACACGGCGGAACCCCTCAGGGAGCCCCCTTCCTTCGGCTCCTCCCCGCGGCCTCCCCACCCGGGCAAGCGCCGCGACGGACACCCCTGGGAACCTGGGGAGCCGGGGCCCCCGATCGTGCCCCCCGACCTGGGGGTGCAGTGGCGGCAGCTTCCCTGGGGAGGGCTGCTCCTTCTTCCCCGTGTTCCCAGGAGCGTCCCGACCCCGCGGAAAGGTGACAAACGATGCCCCAGGCGGCCTCTGGGAGGTTCCCCGAGCCGCCGGCACCCCAGCCTCAGGAGAAGGACCAAGGTGGTGGGGGGCCGAACACGCGCCGCATGGGGGCCGACGGGTCTGGAACCAAGCGGACGCAGGGACCCCGGGGAGGGTCACTCCCTGCCTCCAGGCCCCCGCAGACAGACACCACCGCCTCAGAGGCCCCACCGCCAGGCCCAGCCGTCCTCGGGGTCTGCCACCACGCCCCTGGCCCGGGCCAAACGATGTGTCGTGCCCCCTGACCAGGGCTCGACGCGCTCGCCAGCAGGGAGCCGGCACCCTTGCTAGTGGGGCTCAAGTCCAGGCCGCCAACGAGCCTGCGCATTCCCTCAGACCCAGGAGGGAGAGGCCACGGCAAGCGTGCGGGCAGCAGCGCTCGCGGAACCCCCACGGACCCAGCGGTCCTCAGAGCCCCCAGGGACCCTCCTGGAAGTGGCGTGGGCCCCTGGCTCCCGGGGTCACTCTCGCCTCACGTCAGCCGGGGCCTCCACCTTGAGGCCTCGCTGGTGCCCTGTGTCCGCCAGGGTGGGCCCCGGGGGCCCTCGGTCCCACAGGCTGCGACCGGGGCACTTCATTCCGTGAGGAGGAATGGGCGCGACCTCAGCCCCGACGTCCTCCTCTGAAAAATGGCCGCAGGAGCATCACGCTCGCATCTCCTCGGTCGCTCAGCAAGCGTTCGCTGAGCACCTACTACGCGCAGGTACTCTTCTAGGCACGGGGGACACAGCCCCGAGCAAGGCAGAGGCCCCAGACCTCACAGAGGGGACGCCGAGAGGGCTCGCGCAGACGGTAAGCAAGATAATCCCGGTAATCCTGAGTCGGAGACTGAAGCAGGGTGGTGGGCTAGTGACCCGGTGGCCGGGGAGGGGAGAGCTGCTTCAGATTCGGGGGCACAGAAAAGCCTCTCGGCCCTGAGCCGAGATCAGGGCACCAGAAGGCCCCGGCCGTGGAAGGAACCAGAGGGCGGGGCACTCCAGGCAGAGTGGAGGGTGCTGCGAAGGCCCTGAGGTGGGGACAAACTCAGGGCACCTGAAGAACAGGCAGCGGAAGGCCCGTGTGGCTGCAGAGCATGTGGCGGAGGGCACGGGGGGGAGGGGGCGGAGGGCACGGGGCAGGGGCGCACGGCGGAGAAGGCCGAGGAGCCGGGGGAGCCCCAGGGGCGAGCCCGCTGGCGCGGGGGTCCTGGTTTCTAACCCGATTCTCTAACGACAACGACACCAAAAAGCCTCTTCTCTCTGGGGCGACGGCCGATCCCAGAGCTGGTGCGGAATACGCGAGAGACCCCGGAAGGCCTTTGAAAAAGCAGTGCTAAAATGAAGACGAACAAGCTAAACTTAACAGAGCGGAAGGACACAAGGCTCAACCTGCGCTTCCGACCGCCAAGGCTGGGGGGTCGGGGCCGCGAAGAAACGGCGTCGGTGCCGGGTCACGACCCGGAGAGCAAAACAAACACCCGTGAGGCCGTGCGGACACAAATGAGCGATGGAACAAACACATCCACGAGGAAGAAGGAGTGTGCACTGCCTAGCGCAATTCCGATCCGTACGCGTCGCAGGGGCGTGGGAGGTGGAACACCGTCCCCGGAACACCCAGCCCCAACCGCTGCAGGCGAGGTTCCTGCGCGAACGCTACGACGCTTGGCAAACCTCGGAGGGAGACAGGACATCTGCGGAGCCTCGGAGTATCTTCCCCCAAATACTGACTAATCACTTGGCAGTCTTAACTTGCGTCCAGAAATTCTCTGATACTCCATGGCGGGAGGTGAGCCCCCTCCCCGGACGGCAGGCTGGCCCCACGACGTGTTCTCAAGCACCGAGCGCAGGCGGACGAGACAGCCAGGCCGCGAGAGGACTGACCCGCGTGGTGGGGAGCGCGGCCCCTCAGCCCCGCGGGACTCCACCCCCAAATCCCCGCCGGCCGCTTCATGAGACGCACCGGGCAAGCCCCGCGTCAAGGGACACTGGGCAAAACCCCCGACCACGACCCGTCGAAGGTGCAGGGTCAGGAAAGCCAAGGGGAGACGGAGACACCGTCACCAGGGGACCAAGGAGACACCGTCACCAGGGGACCAAGGAGACACGAGGACAAAGGGCAAGATGGGAGCCCGCAGCCGATCCTGGACCAGGAAGCGGACGTCAGCGGCGACACCACGGACGGGCCGCACGGAGCACTCCCGCTGCCACTGGCTGCGTGCTGACAAACGCACCCTCGGCCCCGTCAGATTTCACACTAGGCGACGCTGCCCGGTGGGGATACAGGAAGTTCTCGGTTCTGTCTTGGCCACGACTTCCGTAAGTCTAGCTACGCCGAAGTCAACACGTAAGAAGCAAACTCGGACCATGGTCTACGCTGAAGTGCCATGGGGAGTCCAAACACGACGTCCTTTAGAGCCTGCAGGAGGCTCGGGGCAGGTTACGGACGGAAATGTGTGCCCCTCCCCGCCCGGTGATGCTGGGGTCCCAACCCCAGGAGCTCCGAATACGACCTTATTTGGAAACCGGCCCCTTCCGGAGGTCACCAGGTCGGCACGAGGGCACTAGGGTGGCCCTGGTCCCGTAGGACTGGCGTCCTTATGAAAAGAGGAACGTGGCCTTGGAGACGGACACACAGAGGCCAGATGACACGAGAGGACAGAGAGAGAGACAGCAACGTGTCCACAGGCCAGAGGACGCCTGGGAAGGCACCAGAGGCCGGGACTGGCACGGGGCGCTCCTCCCCCGACGGCGAGGACCCGGTCGCCCCCGGACTCCAGACGGCTGGCCTCCGGAACCGGGAGAGAGGCCGCCCCCGGGGTCTCCAGCCGCCCAGCTGGGGGCGACCTGCGGCCAAGGCCGGTCTTTGTGAGCAGCGGGCTGTGCCCGCACCAGAAGGGACTCGGGGAGCAGCAGTCTCCGCGGGGGCAGAGGGGACGCCCACAGCCACCTGCGTTCGCCGCAGCTACTGCAGGCAGGAGTTCTCCCGGCCGATCCGAGTTTCCTTCCAAAGCAAGCACCATGCCTGGCGCCTGGAGGCACCCGGCGACTGCCAAAGAGGACAAGTGCCAGTCCGCGGGCTGCAAACGGGCACGGTGCACCGAGCGGAGCCAGCCCGTGGGAGCGCCGTGTTTGGGCTGCGGCGCCTTCTGAAGCATCTGAATTCCTTGCCAGGATTGCAAACCAGACACCGCTGCGTGAAAAGCCGGACGTAAAAAGCTTCTCTCAACAGATCGGGCGGCCTGGCACGGCCCCTTGCGGCCACAGCCCGGGGGGCCGAGGCCTGGCCGCCCCTTCAAAAGGACGACAGGCTCTCCCGTTGGCCAGCCCCCACCACCCGCCAGCCCCGTCCACTCCACCTTTCCTCCCCAGCCCCGCCAGCGCGCCTCTGGCCACAATCCCCCACCCGGCCGAGGGCGTCTGCTCGCTCCCCGTGCTTCTGGCAAACGTGTTTGGAGTGTTTATTTTGTCCCGAGAAGTGTTCTGGTATCGGAGATGCAAGCAGCTTACTCAGGCCAGTCTCCACGGCTGAGAACGTGTTCCGGCGAGAAACAGGGAACAGAGTCTCTGAGAGGGCACTGACGGGGTGCAGAGGACGCCCACCGTCTACGGGAAAAGCTCGAGTCTATAAAAGAGCACAACCTGTAAGGAAATCCTCTCCCTGCGCGGGGGAGGAGAAACGGAACCCGGGAGGGGGCGGCAAGGGGGCGGGCACTCTGTGGAGGTCCGAGGAGCGGCTGGCCAGGCCCCAGGTGGGACTGGCCCTGGGGGGCCCGGGCCCGCGGGGTTCTAAAACAGGAAAGCTTGGCGCAAGCGGGGGAGGCTTCCTGGAGGAGGAGAGGTTCGAGCTGAGGCTTGGGAGGAGCAGAACAGGTGGGCAGAGGGAAAGGAGAGCACGGAGTCGCAGGGGAAGGAGGGTGACGGTGAGTGTGGAGGGGTGAGGAGGGGCGTTCAGGCACAGCCAGACCCCCACTTGCAGGGGAGGAGGAAGACGGGAACCGTCTGCCCGAGCAGGGCCCTGAATGCCTTGAGAAGAGCCTGTCTGATGGGGCGACATGACCCGTGCACGGTCACCAGCCGGGGGTGGGGGGGGGACAGAGCTCAGCCTGGAGACCCGGGGGAGGCGTCGGTGCAGGTGTGCACATCCCTTCGGTCTAGAAGCTTGGCTGCGTGACCCTGGCAAAGTTACTTAACGTCTCTGAGCTTCCAGAGCAAGTCCACAAAAGCCTGTAACAGTGACCTGGTCCTGGACGCCCTTTCCACCTGCACAGCCCCAGGGCCGAGGGCTCCGACGTGCCGGCCCCCGAGTGAGGCCGCGGGAGGAAGACACCAGACATCTGACAAGGAAAGGGGGGAACGGAGGGAACTCGGGAGCCAGCAGGCCTCAGGCCCCGGGGGGAGGAGACGAACAAGGCCCGTGCCCGGGTTCTGACGCCGGACGAGGGCGCGGCTGGGAGAGGCACGGCCCGACGGCACGCACGGGGGGCAGTGACGGTCCCCAGGCGTCGGTCCCTCGCCCGCTCACAGAATCGCGCCGGGCTTCACCATGCCGGCGAATTCCCCAGAGAGCTGTCCCGACACGTCCCGCAGGGGGGACGCCAGCCCCTCCGCGGAGCGTCCACTCAGTCCGCTCTGGGGCCGCCCTGGCCCCTTCCCCTGCTCCCAGCGCCTGAGACCCGGGGCTGAGATCCCCCAGCGGGCGGCCCGCGGAGCGTGGGCAGCCGCCCCCATGCCGCCCAACGACGCAGGTGGCGGAGGGCGAGCAGCAGAGGTGGGCACGGGTGACCCGAACACGTCCGAAACGGCTGGAGCGGCAGGAAGCCAAGCGTGAAATTAACTTCAACTGTGCAGCCCTGTGCGTGCAGGGGAATTAGAGTGACAGGGCAGGTCCTTGGGGAGGGGGTAACCCCCCGCCCGGCCCGCCGACAGCAGCAGGAGGGAGGGAGCCGGAACGGGGGGGTCTCTGCTTGTCCTCATCGAGCTGTCACCAGATGACAGAACGTGGGGCCACGCGGCGCCCGGCACACGGCGAGTGCCCGGCAGTCGTCGCTGGAGGAGCAGATGGCGGCGACACGCGGACAAAGGAGCGAGAGCGACAGAAACCAGAGCACTCCCCGCGTGCCTGACACGGGGCTCGGCGCCTCGGGACAGCAACGTGGCGCCTCGGCAACGCCAGGAGGCAGAAGCTACTCTTACTCCCACCTCACGGATGGGCAAACCGAGGCACTGGGAGGAAGTGGCCAGCCGCAGGGGCCGCATGCTCGCGGGCCCCAGCCGGCCCCTCGCCACCGACTCCCCTCAGGGCAAGTGGTTTCTCGGTCCCCACGGCTGCCCGGGCCCCCAGTCTGTGCGGCCACAGCACCTCCCTGCCCCTGGCCCTCCTCACGGCACCCCCAGCGGCTCCCGCAGCACCCGGACCCACCGCTACCTGCCCGGATGGGTACGGCTGCCACCACCACGGCCCCCCCACCCCTAGGCCTTCCTCTCTGCAGCCACGAGGGTGAGCCTGGAAAGCAAAACCTCGGCACCCCAGCGCCCGGCACAAACCTCACTGCTGGCCTCCCTTCCCACAGAAACACCGCGACCCGAACTCACCAGCCTGGGGGTCTGGCTGGTACCTTCTCCCCCTCGCCCAGCCCTCGGGCCCTGCCGGCCTCGCCTGGGCTCTCACCAGCTCGGTCCAGCCCCAGGGCCTTTGCACCACCTGTTCCACTTGCCAGGGAGGCCCAGAGGGCTTGCTGCCGCTCAACCCCACGGCGTCCCCTCTGCGGTCAGCTCCGGCCCCGGTGCCCTGGCTAAAGCCACCCCCCTCTTCCTCTCCCATCCCCTTCTCCATCCTCACGGCAGTCTCTCAAGTGCGCGACTGCACTAATTCACTGATGGTCACACTGAAGTTAAAAACACAGGTCATTACGATCTTCGTGGAAAACTAGGAACAAATTCAAAATTCTAAGGAGAAATCAGTTCAAATAATTTGCTTACAGTTAGATTTTCCTAACATAAAATTCACGACTTATGTAAAAAATCTTAAATTTATTCATCTCTATGCTTTAACCTTGAATGTGTCCATCCGAGACTTGGATTCGGAACAAACCGGACTAGGCGGTCACCTACTTAGCCCGAATGCACTCCAACAGGCCGGAGCCATCTGACGGAGGCCGGGCGGGGGGAGGGGTGGGAGAGGTGCAAAAATAGTCTTATTTTTTTGGGCTCAGTAAGTTTATAGTTTTATTCCACTTACACAGAGATGCGGTAGCATCTTACCTGCTAACATTGTTTGTTCCTTTTCCTTTCTCGTTTGGACTTTACAGTTACTTTAATAAACGGAAATCACGTTCAGCTTACAACATCCCTTGTTTTTTAGTGAAAACCTCATGCACGATTTCAGTGTGGCATTGCGGTAAAAACCAGTGTGTCACGAGGAAAAACACACCTAGGTGAGCAACGTGTAAGGAGCTTCAGACAGCTGTGGGACCACAACACTTTTTTCTTTATAATTTTTTACAGTATCTCTGAGAGAGTGCAAGCAGGGGTGGGGGGGGGAGGGCAGAGGGCCAGGGGGACAGAGGTTCCGAAGCGGGCTCCACGCCGACAGCACAGAGCCCGATGCGGGCCTCGAACTCAAGAACCGTGAGATCATGACCTGAGCCGAAGTCAGACGCTGCTCCGACTGAGCCCCCCCGGCACCCCCCCACAGTACTTCTGATGGGCGGAACGCTCCCCCCTCACTGAACTCACTCCCTCACTACCAGACACAGCTCGATGAAAAGCACGGGTGTTCGTTCCCTGCTCACGGCTGAATCCCCAGGTTCTAGAAGAGGGCCTGGCACATAGTAGGTGTTCAACAAATGTGTGCTGAGTGAACCAAGGAACAAGGAAGTGGGGGCTCCCAGCAGCCCTGCTCAGAAGAAAACACCCCTCCGCCGCGCCCTAAACCAGCAGGGGGACGACCCTAGGAGCCCCCCTACCCCGCCCCTCACCCGCCCTCCCTCCGGGGCTCCCCCGCCCTAGCAATGGCCCCAGGGAGAGGCAGGTCCCAGGGAGCGCAGAAGGGACGGAGGCGGTCTGAGTGGAAAATAAACTGTGTGACAATAAATTATTAAAAGAAAGAAAAGAAAAGAAACCGTGTCGTGTCGAGGGGGATTTGGTGCGTGGACAGCGGCCACGCCCCGCGGCCACAGGAAAGCACAGCCTCAGCAGACGCCGCCCTGGCAGCCGCGGGCCGGGAGGGACTCGCCGGCGGTCGGTGCCCGTGAGGCTGTATGGGGCTGGCCGTTCTGGTGACCGGAGCTCCGACCAGTCACGCGAGTCCAGAAACTAAACGGAAGGGACTTCCGTCACCTAGACCAACACCGGTGGGTATGTAAAGACCACTGGGAGGTCGGCATGCCTCTGGAGACGGGGAGCTCACTACCGCAATGTACACCCTGTGATTCCACCCCTGGGGCGCTTGGGTCGATCAGACCGGGCTGGGCTGCCCACTGGGCAAGCCACGGACTGGCCTCTGAGGTCGCACAAAAACGTCCACCCCCTCGCACGATAATGGACCTTCTACAGTTGGGAGACACCCTGACCCAACGCCACCTCCGACCCAACAGTGCCGCCGACCCAACGCCGCAGCCGACACAACGCCGCCGCCGACCCAACGCCACCGCCGCCCCAACAGCAGCGAGCGTTCAAGGCCGCGCTCTTTTCAAGCAGCAAGTCTGCAGCCCCTTTCACCTTTCGGGCTCCTGGATAACAACGTGAGGGAAGGTCCCCTCCTCCGCCAAATAGACCGTGTTCCCATCAATACATCCCCCCCAAAAAAGCCAACCCTCTGCCGGCGGCCATACTCCTGACGCTGCGCTCCCAGCTCGGAGACACGAAGCCGCCGGCCTCCAGCACGGTCCTGTCGGCCCATCACGCCGACTACGGGCGGCACTTAACCGGTATTTCCTCACTCCAGCGTCCGTCCGGGAAAGGCCCCACCCCCGAGAGCTACCGCGCCGGCCACCTCCAAAGCCTCCGGGTCTGGATTGGGGCTCCCAGCGGCTCCGCACGGGCGGTGACACCCAATGACCCCCGAGCGGACCGCGGGACACCCCCGAGAACGCTTACATCAGAGCCCCGACCACACGGCCCCACCCGCCACAGGCCACCCCCCCACCCCCCCCACCCTCCCATCATCTCAAGCTCGCTCTCTTAGAGGAACGGCCTCCGCCCGCCCAGGTGCGATGAGGCCCCGCAGCCCTCCACCTCCGTCTCTCCAGGGCTCCCAGCTCGAGGTCCGTGTCCCCGTGCTTCGTGGGGCCACTCCTCTGCGCACCCCCCCCCCACCCTGGGCCGGCTCTGCCCCCGACCTTGGCCCCAACCCGGCCCAGAATTCTTGCCCAAACTGCCCTTTGCGCCCCCTCCTCTAGCACCCGGCCCCGTGGGGGAGCCCTTCTGGGAACTGAGACTCCGAGGCCGGACGGCCTGGCCCCCCCGCCGTCATGCGTCTGCGGGGCTGCCGCGAGTACTCACATTTTGATGTTCTCATGATACTGCCTGGTGTCGGACGGCTGGTTGTACAGCGGCTGCAGAGGGAGAGAGAGGGGGCGCTTCAGAGCCGGGCCGGGAGCGACACCGCGGCCCTAGGGCAGCCCCCGCCACCACGCCCCCAGCCCCGGTTCTAGTGGGAGCCGGCCGCTGGCTGGCGTAGCCCGGAACCCGGCCCCTGACCCGCCAGGCACAGCCGAGGGCACGGCGCTGCAGGTCGGGAAGCCACTCAGCCCGTCACAGTCCACGCGCCGCTGGGGGACGCCGCCTGCCCCGCCGCCCGGCGGACGGGAAGGTCCGGGTCCTGCCAGGAGCCTGCTCGGGCAAGGGGAGGACAGGAAGGCTCGCGACCCCTGCATCCGGGGCACGTGCTTCGCAGGGCACTGGGATGACACCGGTCAAGGGGGGAGCCGCGTGTGCCCTCGGGCACCTCGCTCCTGGACGGCAGCGCATACGCAGGGCCCGGGGGCACGGCCTGGGGACGCGGCCTGGCTCCCCCGCTCTGTGGCCGCCCGTCCCCGGGTGAGTTCCGCACGCCGCCTGTGCCCCAGGAGTTCCGCTGCAAACAGGGTTGAACTCACAGCCGTCGCGCAGATCAAATGGGGCCACGCACACAGAGCCCCCGGCCGGCCGCCTGGCGGACAGAAGCGCCCAAGGGGCGTCCGTGTCACTGCTGCCGCCATCGGGGTGCAAGGATGAAGTGACGGTGCCCATTTTTCCTGCCCCCCGTGTCCAGCCACGCCCTTGCCCTGGCCGATGAAACGCTTGCAAAGTAACGAGAGCAGAGGCTCGCAACAGCACATCTGCTTCTCTGCCTCCTCTTAGTCACCTACTCTGGCAAGAGAACGCCCCCGGCCTGCCGGCGGCAGAGGGACAACAGCAGCACCCTCCCGGCCGACTGCCCGGCTGACCACGGAAAGGCAGAAAGGCTTGGCTGACCTCACGCCCACAGAAAACGGGAAGTGGTGGCTGTTTTAGGCCACTAAATTTGGAGTTGGTTTGTTACACGGCAGTAGCTAACGGATACAATCACCATCCCCCTTTAATGGAGAAGAAATCACGTCCCTGAGAGGTTAGATCCGTGGCCACAGCCGGGAAGGAAAGAGCTGCGACTAGAATCCAGCCTCGGCTTTGGCGCTGGAGGCAGGGCTCTGCCCCACACCTCTGCCCGCACCCTCTCCGGGGGTCTTCCCGTGGGTGTGCGTCTGTGTCACCCTGTCCCTCGCCGCCCGCCCACACGCGCAGCAGGAGCCTCCCGGGGCAGCCGTGGATGACTGCCGCAGGACGAGCAGGCGCACAGCGCGGAGGGGAGCGGGACAGCCGCAGCCGCGGGACGGGACCCCGGGCGAGGGAAGAGGGTGCCGCCGCCGCCTCCGCCCCAGAGCTTCTCCCTGGGTTCGCAGCTGGACACACCTCCCAATCGTCCCAGCACGGCCCCAGGGCACCACCTGCCCGGCCCCGGGAACCGGCCGCTTGCCCCCCGCAGGCGGGACGGGGTCATCGGGAGGGGCCTCCGCGCTCCCGGACATGCCACCACCAGCAGCCTCCGCTGACGACAGGGTCGCAGCCCCCTCCACCGGGCACCTCCCATTCCCCCCGCGACGAGTCATCGCTGGGCTCGGCCGATTCCAGGCTCCGAGCTCGGCTGCCCCCCCGGCGACCCCACGGCAGGGACAGGCCACGTGTCCCCACAACGGGTCAGGCCGCTCCTCCAAGGTGCCCAGCTGGAAGCGGGGAGGTGTGACCTCCCCCCCCCCCCCGGGTTTGAACAGGAGGACAACTCCAGAGCCCGCAGTGAGACTCGCCGCAGAACTTCCCGGTGGGGGTGGGGGGGTGAGGCTTTACCGCAGAAGGCCCCTCGGAGCAGCAGGGGGCCCCCCAAAAGACTCCCGTGCCAAATTTCAAAGCATTAAACACGTGCATCCAGCCCCAGGTGCCTCTGGACCAGACTTTCCGTTTCCGCGTGCCCAGAAAACACAGGACAGGTGGGGGGGGGGGCATCGGTTCCGGCTCCAGGTCCAGGAACGGCTGCCTCGATTTAAGCGGCAGCACCGCCCTCGCTAGCCATGTGACCTCAGATGCACGAGGGCAACGCGCTGGGCCTCGGTTTTCGCATCTGGATAATGGGCACAGAGCAAATAGGAACTACTTCACAGGGCTTTCGAAGACCCCAGGAAATTCAGACTTGGTGGCGGATCTGTGTTCCCTTGGTTTTAAGACAGCCAACAGCAGCGTCTCCACAGCCCGAAGAGACCAGGAGGGGCTGAGGGACCACGTGCGGAGACCCCGGGAGCTGGTGAAGGGCAGGGAGAGGGGGTCTACTTCCACAAGAGGGGAGACGGGCTTCCAAGAGGGCGGCGGGGGCACAGCCGGCCCGTGAGCTGCCAAATCCCCCCGCAGCTGCGGCCGCCTGCCCGGCCGGGTCAGACGTGAGGCCGGAGCGACCTGGCCCAGAGGCGGCCCTCGGCAGCGGCCTCCCCGGAAGAGCTCAGAGAACACTGTGGGCTCGCGGCCTCCATCCGCAGGGGCTGTCCCCGACGCAGGCGCTCCCGGAGCACTCCGAGGTGAACGGAGTGCTGGGAGGGAAGGGAGGTGCCTGGGCCGAGTCCTGAGAGCCTGTTCAGGGACGGCCCCGAGTGGCATGGGGGCGATGGGGGTTGAGGGGGACGGGGGTGGGAGAGGCCTCGGCCCATCCATGGCAGGTGCACGGCTGGGGGGAGAGCAGGGTCCGGGGGGGTCTCCCACACACCTCTCCTGGCCGCCTGCAGAGGGGCCTGCTCGAGGCCAGGTGAAGCCTCCTCGTGTCCCGGGAGACAAGTTCCAACATGGCGGTCACAAGGTGACCCTGACCTCACGCCCATAGCCGCTGTCCCGCAGGTTCCAATCCCGTCAGGGGGACACGGCACCTGAGAGGGAAGCCACCTGCCCCAGGCAGAAGGCTAAGGGACCACTGGGAAGGCCCGCCCTCCTGGCTGGAGGCCCGGGGCCCGTCACTAGGGCCCTCCCTGACCCTCCCTCTCCTCTCAAACCGGGGGCGCAGCCCAAACGAGCCGGAGCGCAGGAAGGCCGCGCGAGGCAGGGGATGCGGGAGGCCGTGAGGCCGAAGTGACAAGGAGTGCGGGGCTGGTCTCTGGGAGAAGGAAGGGGGGTCCCCCTCGGGCCTGGCTGCGGCCAGCTGGCAGGGCGGCCGAGAGCAGCCAGCAACCCCAGGAGGACCGAGCTGCTAAGAAACGAAGAGTCAGCCCTGGCCCTCAACCCTCTGGTGACACCACATTCTTAAAATAGCACCTCTGAACAGGAAGGAAACCAATGACTCAAAGCCGCGGGGAGAGGGGGTGGGGGCTACGGCGGCCCACACCCTCCCTCCGGCACCCCCTCCCCCAGGCCAGGCCTGGATCCCCCAGTCCCGGGGGGTGCTGGGCTGGAGGGGGGGGGGGTGCAGGCTCGGCGCAGCCCACGCTACCTTCTTCCTCTCCAAGGTTTCCAATGCCAATTTCTCCCAGGCCCAGGCTTCCCCCCACCCCCGCCGCCAGGAGGTCGGACAGCGCCGTCGCGGTCCCGGAGGCCCAGCAGCCTCTCCCTGGGCTGGGGGCTCCCTGGCTGCAGATGAGAGACCCTCCCGTCCCCCCAGGAAATGGATCCCCCAGACTAGGTCAGCAGCACCAGGCCCTCCAGGAAGGAGCCCGGGCACAGGGTACGCCTCTGAGCCGCCTCTCCCTGGAGCACACCTCTGGCCACTGGGGCCTTCTGGTGACCGAGACGGAAAGCAGACCCACGCAGATCCGGCCGGCCACAGCCCCACAGGCTCAGCACGCCCCCTGCCTCATCTCCTGCTGTGTGACCCTAAACAAGGCACTGCTGTCTCTGAGTCTCATCTAGAAAATGGACAGGCCTGGCCCAAAGTAGGTGCCCTGTCATTGGGAGTCCCTCCCCCAGCCCCGCTGAAAGCCACTGAGCCAAGACTCCACTGACTTCGAGAGGACTCCAGTGACGGCCACGCCGCCCACCAGACGGACACTCCAGACCGCGGCCTCCTGTGCCGCCGGCCTTGAGGAAGCCTCCACTCTGAGACCCCCAAGGCAGAGGACACCCCCCTTCTCCATGAAGACCCAGAAAAGAATCACACGGACTGAGCCCAGAGATGCCCCGCCCCTCTCACAGGGAGACGGACCCCGCCTCGCCCGCTGGCGTTCCTCGGGGATCCGGACCCTGCATCCTCCGTCCGCCCCCCCACCCCCTACTCAGGAGGCCCCTGGGACTAATCAGGTCAGGAGAGGGAAAGGGAGAGCTGCCAGGTCTGCCTCTGGGGCCGCCATCCCGGTTGCCAAGGGGAAACTGAGGCACGCAGCAGCTGACTGGCAGGAATGGAAAACGGTGCACAACTTGGCAAAACAGTCTGGCAATTCCTCAAGAGGCGAAACACAGAATGAACTTGGCCCAATTCCAGACCCAGGTGTCCACCAAAGAGCAAAGTAAACCTGTCCACGCAACTGGGGCGCCGGGGGCTCAGCCGGTCAAGCGTCCGACTTCGGCTCAGGTCATGATCTCGCAGTTCATGAGTTCAAGCCCCCCCCCCCCCCCCCCCATCGGGCTCTGTGCTGAGAGCTCAGAGCCTGGAGCCTGCTTCGGATTCTGTGTCTCTCTCTCTCTGCCCCTCCCCCGCTCACGCTCTGTCTGTCTCTCTCTCTCTCTCTCAAAACAAAAAAAATAAAAATAAAAACGTACACATTAGCGTTTGGAGCCAGTATAATGGCCCAAAGCAAGTACAACATAGCGTCTGTCCGCGCATGAATGGCCTCACAGACGCGGTCTCTCTCCCTACAATGGAATATTATTCAGCCACCAACGGGAGTGCAGCACGGACCCCCTGCCGCAGCGCGGACCGGCCTTGAGGACGCGACGGTGAGTGACAGAAGCCAGTCACGAGAGGCCACACAGTGTCTGAGTCCACTGACGGCCTCCTTCCAGCAGGCGAACCCATGGCGACAGAAAGGAAATCAGCGGCGGGAGGCGGGGGGACAGGAGAGGACTGGACAGGTGGGGAGGTGAGAGTTAAGGACGCGGCGTTCTTTCTGAGAGCGTGAAATGTTCTGAGATGGACTGCAGAGATGTCACACGCAGCCACGAGTATCCGAACAAGTACTGCACTCCACGCTCGATTTTTTTTTGAGAGACAGGGAGAGCGCGCGCGTGCGCGTGAGCGGGCACACGTACTAGCAGTAGAGGGAGAGAGAGAATCTTAAGCGGCCTCCATGCTCAGCCCAGAGCCCAGAGCAGGCCTCCATTCCAGGCCCTGGGACCGTGACCTGAGCTGAGATCCAGAGGTGGATGCTTAACCGACCGAGCCCCCCAGGCGCCCTGTTCACTCTAAGGTGATGAGTTGTATAGCATGTGAATTTCTCAGTAAGGCGATTTTAAAACAAAGAGGGTCTTAGAGACACCATGCCCAACGGGGAAAGCAAGCCCCCCCCGAATGGGACGGCAGCCTGGCACCCATCCCAGAGGGGGCCGAGGGCCGGTCCCTACGCCCCGGGAGCCCCTCCTGCCGGCCCGGCTCTGCCCTCCGGGGGGACCTGGGGCCGCTCCCTGTTTCGCAGTGGCCTGAGCACACCGACTCCAGGCTGGGGAGCGGCTGCGGCTGAAGAAAACACTCCAGGGGCAAAGAGTTCGACCCTCCTGGTGTCTGCGGCAGCCGAGTGCAGCACAGGCGTGTGCTAAGGGAGCCTGACGGCACCTCGTTTCCCTGAACTCTCCCAAAGATCCTGGCCTTCCCACTTCACAGAAGAGAAAACCGAGTCCTCTTCCCAAGGCCACTCGGCAGACACACGGTGGAGCTGAGCGGAGTTTAAAATCAGCCTCCGGGGACGCCCGGGCGGCTCAGTCGGTTAAGCGGCCAACTTCGGCTCAGGCCATGATCTCAAAGTTGGTGGGTTCAAGCCCCGAGTCGGGCTCCGTGCCTGACAGCTGAGAGCCTGGAGCCTGCTTCGGACTCTGTGTCCCTGTCTCTCTCTCTACCCATCCCCCACTTACCCCTGTCTGTGTGTGTGTGTGTGTCTCTCAAAACATAAACATTAAAAAAGTTAAAAAAAAAAAAAAAATCAGGCTCCAAATGCTTAAGACCTGACCCGACGAGCATGCGCACGCGCCCCCAGGCACGCCTGGTGCACGGGGCCCTCCCAGCCCTCCCGTGTGCGTGTGTCCCCACATGCTGCCCTACGGCTCTCTCGCCAGCCTGCCCGGCGGGGGCCGACGTGTCGCGGGCAGGTGGGGCTCGGCCCGCTCCTCCTGGGCCGAGGCTTCCCGCCAGCTGGGAGTTTCCGCGTTCCCTCCGTCTGCATCCCTGGTGACACATCAAGGTGACCGAGTGCCTGGGAGAGAAGAGGCCTGGGGTCTGCTTCCCAGGCCTGCCGACCGGCACCGGCAACGCGAGTAGGGACACCAGCCCGCCCGCCAGGCGCCCACGCTGAGTGCTTTGCGAACCTGAGCACGGCTGGCCTTCGCTACGAGCCAATGAGAGAGAGGCCCCCGTTCCCATCCTGCAGATGAGCAGACCGAGCCTGGGTCCGCCCAGCTAGGCAGTGGCGCAGATCCGCTGGCCCCCGAGCAAGGGCTCCCGCGCTGAGCTACCCCCCCCCCCCCCGGGGCCGGACTCCACCACGGCCTGACCGCTGGAGAGCCGGCCCCCTCCTCCCGTCCCCCCACCCGGCCCGCGATCGGCCAGGCCCCCTTATCAGAAGCGTGTATTTCCTGCCTCCTCCGGAGGACAGGGCAGCCTTGGCAACAGCCGACTTCCTCCTTCCCCTCCACGCCCACCTGCCTCCCTGCCCACCTCTCCAGCCACCCCCCCGCAGCTCCTCCCTCCCGCCCTCCCCCAGCTCACCAGCTCCACCTGAGGCCCCAGGCCTTCCAGAATCCGATGTGCAGCCTCGGCCTTCTTCTGCAGGGTGACGGAGAGGAGGAGAAATTAAAAAAAAAAAAAAAAAAAAACACAGAAGAGATTATAAATAGAGGTCTCCGGAACAGCAGGCAGCTGCCCAACCCAGCAGCCAATCCACGGCCCCGGAGTGGTGGGGGGGGGGTGGCGCCGGGGTCCCCCCGCAGGCCCTCCCCACGCTGGAAACAAACAGAGGGGCCTCAATACCCCTGCAGCGTCCCTGGCAGGCCCGCCAAGTTTCGATTCTAACAAACGCACGGTGTTCTCCGTTGCCGGGCCCCCCCCCCCACCAAACCCTCAGGCCCAACCCCCCTCCCGGCCCCCCCGGGGCGCAGCGCTGCGGGCCCGGCTCCCTGCCAGCAGGCCACTCCGCCAGGCCCAAGATGCCTTCCCTCGCTTGGAAGCTGGCTGGGTGTCTGCAATTACCTCAGAGCTGGTGCCGCCAGCCGGGGAGTGGGGGGGGGGGCGGGGGGGGGGGGAGAGGGGCGCTCAGAGATACCCTTTCTAGGATTCTTGTGTTTCACAATCGTGTGACTATTTCTGAGCTGCCCTGGGGCCTCCCCGCCTCCCTCCCCACTCGCAGCCCAGGACTTATTAGGAAAACAGGAACACGCGGCAGAGAGGGCTCAGGGCCGAGAATTCAGCAGACGGGACCTCCGACCCGCTGTGAAGACGGACACTGTGCCGCCGTCAGGCCCCGCAGGGCCCCCCAGCCTGGGACCACCGGGGCCCGCTCTCGGGAGGCCCAGAGGACGGCCCGGGGCCAGCTGGGGGAAGGGGCGGACAGAGAACCGCGGACGGCGGCCTGGGCAGGGCTTTTGTCGGACCTGGGCCACTGCGTGCGATGGAGAGCGGGGTGCCCCCGGCATGCACCTGGGAGACCCAAGTCCCCTGGCGGCCCAGGAAAGGCCGGGTGCTCCCGACTCGGCCAGGCCGTCCGGTATCTGGAGGGAGCCAGGAGAACAGGCCGGGGAAGTCACCTTTGCTGACCCCCAAATCCAGACCCACTAAAAGAGGGGGACCCCGCGGCCCGGGGAAGGAAGCTGACAACAGAATTCGAGGCCCAGGCTCCTGGCGTCTCGGCAGGGAGGAGGGGAGCCGAGAGCCAGCCCGCTCCTCCTCTCCTGGCTCCCCCCGACAGACAGACAGCTGGTATGTAGGTGGGCTCAAGCTGGCACCTAGAACTGGCTCCGCCTAGAGCCCCGGGCCCAGCCCACCCAGGAACAAGCCATGCTCTCAGCCCCCCCGTGCACGGCCAACACCCCGAGACCAGCAGCCTCGGTGTGTGGCTGGGGGCCAAAGCGGCAGGGGGCAATCTCCTACCCTGACGAGCGCCCCTGTCTCGGGGACCTACTATGAGCCGAGCGTTGGGCACAAAGCGCGCGGTATTAACACTTAAATCGCACGCAAACACAGCGTGAGGCAGATAAGCGACACGGCCTCGTTTAGTGCGCCCTGAAACGGAGGCACAGAGACATCCTGTAAGGAAAACAATCCTTCTGATGTCCAGACCCCGAGAAGAAAGACAGACAAAGGCCAGGCCCCATGCAGGGCCACCCCTAAGCTTGGGACCGATGTGCCTGGCGCTGGGGGACAGACGTCATCCTGACCCCCGCTGCAAACCGCCCCTCCCCTGGCCAGACCGCAAAGCAAGAGAAAGTTCACCATGAAGCTGAAGACAGGAGAATTCCCGTCAAGTGAAGAAAGGGGTACGGGGCGGGGAGGGGATGGAGCAGCTCCCCAAACACTTCCCGAGCACCCCTGCTGCAGTCAGCGCCGGGGCAGGGGCGCCCGGGGTGGGGGGGGGGAGGGGGCTCGGCCGGCTGAGCGTCCAACTCTTGGTTTCAGCTCAGGTCATGCTCTCCCATTCCCTGCGTCAGTCAGTCGGGCTTCACGCCGACAGCGCGGAGCCTGCTGGGGATTCTCTCTCTCCCTCTCTCTGCCCCTCCCCTGCTTGCTCGCGCTCTCTCGAAATAAATAAGCTTAAAAAATGAAAAACATAAATCGATGAAGCACTGGGGCAAAACGTGGGATGAGCGAGACGCAGCGCCCGCCTGCCACACGCCGAGGCCCGGGGTGAAGCAGCAGATCGCGAAGAGGGGGACAGACTAGTCTGCGCAGGCAGAGGGGCGTGTGTGGTGCACGGGCACGCCAGAGAGCGGGAGCCTCTCCGGAAGCGTAACGGGAGGGATCTATCGGGTGGGTTCTGACGGATGAATACGAGTTTCTGTGCAGTCATGAGGTTCTGCCGGGATCGGCGGCAACTTCTCATCCAGATAAAAGAAGAAATGCCGAAAACGGGAAGGGCACGGCTGGAGCGGCCGGGCCACGTCACGCAGGTAAGCGTGGGTCTTGGATCTGGCCCCCTGCCCGTGGCGGGAGTTCCAGAAGCCCGTGTCCTATGAACCGTGGTGGACCCCATCCCGGACCGCATCCGCCCTCTCAGGAGCTCGGGCGTCTAGGGAGGGGGCGTCCTGCAGCCCCTGGAGAAGAGAGCAGGGACCGGCCCCTCCTAACCCGCCAAGGCCACAGGGAACGCGGGGGACTCGGGAGCCCCGCGCGGGCGGCTGGGCAGCACGCGCCCGCCGTGAGAGTTCCTTCGCTCCCAACGCATCCCCGGCCCCACTTCTCCACCCTCAGCACCCCCCGGGGCCTTTTAGGACGCCACGCAGTTCCCGAAGGACGGCGCGCCCACCGTGTGCCCAAGGAACCCTCTGCGCAACAGTCCCAGAGACGCTGCGGCACCGGGAAGGCCGGGAGCGCGGAGCCCAAGAGCGAGCGCGTCGCGGCCAGCTGGCCCGGGTTCAAGTCCACTAACCATGCAGCCGTGGGCGGAACCCTCCGACCCCTCCCCCCGCCCGCCCAGTCCCGGCTTCCTCCCCTAGAGACTCTAGAGGACTCGTCACTGCCTCGGCAGCCGGACGCCCTGAACTCAGGGCCTGGCACGCAGCAGGTGCCACACAAGGGCTGGCTCCTGACCGTACGCCCAGGGCCACAGCTGGCACGGTGGCCCCGACGCGTGCCAGGCCCTCTTCCGGGCCCTCCACACGCCCCGTGGGTTTGGATTCCTGCGAGAACCCTATTTAGAAGGTTCCAGCATCAGCCCGTTTACACACGAGGAAGCCGAGGCGTGGGTCACGCAGCCCCCTGAGGTCCGCAGCCCGAGCGGCAGGGAGACGGTGGGACCCGCAGGCCCTGCTCCAGCACCCCCCCCTTCTCCTCACGCCACCCCGCCCCTGCTCCTGCTCCGGCGGCCCGACCCCGCTTCTCTGGCTCAGCCTGCAGGGGTAGAGCGGGAGGGACCTGCTGGCCGGCTCCTGGGGGGCCGGAGGGAGGTCCCGCCTCTGGGGCTCTCCCGCCACAACCTGCCCACCGGCGGCAATGCCCAGAAGGCAGCCCCACTCCCACTTTCCTGGGCCTTAGCCTCCCCATCTGTGAAATGGCCACACGCACTCAAGGCACCAACCCCCCAGAACTTTTACAAGGACATTCTGCTAGGAACGAAGTCTCTCTGAACAGACGCCTTCTAACAGAGGGCACCCCCGGCAAGCTGCAAGGCGGGGAGCACGGGCGCGAGCCCTGGATCCAGCACCGCCCCGGAAACTCCCTCCCACCCCCTCGGCTGACGGCCTCTCCCCACCTTGACGACCGAAGCCAAACTCCTCAGAGGGTCCGCGGGGCCCCCACAGGGCCTGGGCTTCGGGGGGCCGCTCGCCAGAGGCTGTCCTGCGCAGAGGACAAACCCAGAGCCGGGCTCGGGCCAACAGGAAGGGAGGAACAGCGGCTCTCACCGGGCGTGGGGGCTCCCGGAGGGTCTCGGTCGAGAAGCTTCACTCCTGCAGGGGACCCCGAGGTCCGTGTGGCCAGAGCGCCTGGGGGCTAGGCCTGGGTCACGAAACCACAGTCGCCTGCATAGACGGGCGTGCACAAGCCCCGCCCACGTGAGCAAACAGCATCCACAAAGGTACAAACGCACACACGCGCGTGCCACACAGGCCGACTCGCACCCCCACGTCCACAGGCACCAGGCGTGCCCAGGTACGCACAGGTGCACCCGGATGGACCCACGCGTGTAAACCACCCACACACACGCTCCAAGTACACCGATCTACGCACATGTCTGCCCGCGGCACAAGCTGACAGGCGCGCGTGCGAATGCGCCGGTGTGTGAGTGCACGAACAACCAGTGTCTCTCCCGTGTGCTGACTCACACGCGCACAGTCGTCCATGGGCCACTCAAACGCACGTGCACGCACATGTGCGTGGACGTATAAACGCATGAGTAACGCCCCGTAGGTGCACACGAGTCACAGTCACACGTGCACGCGGCCGCTGACAGGTACGCACACGTCCACGCGTGAACCCGCGCGTGTGGCACAGACGCCCCCAAACAAGCTAGCACATACACACACGCGTCTGCGTCCACAGGGGCGCGGCTGTCCAGCTGCACACACGCATCCCCCAGACACACCCATGCGCCCCTCCCCTCCTGGGCAGGGGCCCACTCCCCCCCCCCCCCCCCCCCCCCCCCCGGCCACAACGGATTCCCCGTTCTGGCTCCTCAGCTCCCGCCCTGGGCCTGAGCCCCAGGCCTCTACTCCTTCTCTGCAGCGGGTGCAGCGCCCGAGACCCGGCGCCCCCTTCCGGGCCACAGCGCCCCTCTCCTCCACACGTGCCGCCTGCCCAGCGCGGGGGCTCCTCGGGTCAGCACTCACCCCGGAAGTGGAGCACACGTGCGCACACCGGGCCTCGACACGCTGCCCAGGGCGCGCTCGGGGGTGACGGGGGAGGCAGAGTCCGTCCCCGCGTATTCATCGGGCCGACGTGCTCTATGTGCGGTAGCGGAAACGGGGCGGAGCCCCGGACCCCAGAGCAGCAGAGGGGGCCCCCCACGGAGGCAGAGGCGGGGGGCCGGCTCGGGCGCCGCGCTGTGGGACTGGCCCGGAGCCGCTGCTCTGGAAGCCCCGAATCCCAGCGCAGGGCGGGCTGGGGGGTCCGGAGCCGGGCATCGGGGCGCCCGGACCCCACCGTGCCCTACAAAATGCTTCCGGGTCTCGGCCGTTGATACTATTTTTGGTATTATTACCAAAGGTGTATCATTCGCTTTTGTCCTGCTCGCTCCTAACGAAATCATACATTTAGTTTTCTTGTCACTTACTTAGTTTCTAAGCAGGCTCCACGCCCAACACGAGGCCTGAACTCATGACCCCGAGACCAGGAGTCACATGCTCTGCCGACGGAGCCGGCCGGGCGCCCCAATCACGTTACAGAAAAACCTTCCTAGTCAGATGCTTGAAATACGAGACTCGAAAAGACGTGGGTCCTGCCCTCCGGTTGCCTCACCGCTCAGCAATGCGCAGGTAACCGCGGGTGGGCCCCGCGCGCCCCGGCTCGCACACACATGCGTTCGCGCGCGCCCACAGTCACCCAGAGGCCCGCTCAAACACACGCACACGCACAGCGTAAATCAGCCTCCCCGCCGCGTTCGGGACCGGGGGTGGTCCCTGCACTGGAACGGCCTCCTGGCTCGTCCCCAGGGCGCCCGTTTCTGCACACACCTCGCTCCAGCGCTGCCCCCGCCAGGAAGCCTGCCCCGACTGCCCACGGCCCCCATCCAGAGCCGGCACCCCGCCAACTCCCCTTCGTTGGTCCCCGCTTCGCTGACGCCGCGTGTGTCTGCTCTACCGTGACTCGGAAGCGTCAGCGAGCTCCTAGGCCCCCCGGGTCCCCCCCCTCCTCGCACACTCCCTTTGAAGATCAAATGAGACCCCGTCCCTTCTCTGAGCCTTGGCCTGTGCTAGGACCCCCACACACCCCCGAAAGCCCTCCTCCTCAGGGGTGAGGGCCTGCCCCCGCCCGGTCCTGCCCCCGGGGCGGAAGCACTGCCTCCTGTCCCGCATGCCTGTGCACCTGCCCGGCCCCGCCCACGCGGGCGCCCCTGGGAAGCAGGAAAGGCCTTGCTCGGCTGGGTCCCGCTGGGCCCGCTGGGCGCCTCGTCTGCGTGCCCCGAATGGATAATGAGCCAGCGTCCGAGACGCAGAAAAGCCAGGCAGGCCGTGCCCGGCAGGGAAGCTGCGTTTTCCAGCCGGCAAGGCATTTAGAGACAGACCCTGGTCATCCACCTCTCAGAGGAATCAGCGGGGAAGGAAGGAGGATTAAAATTTAATCCTATTGACCCCCCAAGGGGCGGTAAGTTCTGGCTGCTCCTGCCAAAGACAGCTGAGGGGCTTCCTGCCCACCCGGCCTCCAGGCCCCGAGGCTCAGCCGGCATGGAGGGACCCCACTCTGTGCTAACCTCCACTGGGGAGGGGCCAATCCCGGCACCCCCAAAACCAGAGGACTCCTCCAGGGGGGAGCATCCCCCCCATCATCCTTCATTTATTCAAAACATGTTTACTGAGTACCTACTACGTGCCAGGCCCCGTTCCAGGTGCTGAGGGTAGAGCTGGGAAACAGAGACAGACATCTCTGCCCCACAGAACTGCTGTTGACAATAATCAAAATAAACACGTCCAGTGGGGTGGGAACGAGGGCAAGAGAGAAACTCAAAGCCAGGAATAGGAGAAACGTCCCTTGAAGGTTTTCAGGATTAAATGGAGGGATGAAATGGGCCTTGCTGGAAAGGTCTGAGCCAAGAGCTGATGGAGCAAGTGAGTGAGCCCAGGGGAAAAAGGAGCTCCGGGCAGAGGGCACAGCCAGTGCAAAGGCCCTGAGGCAGGAAGAACCAAGGCCGGAGGGGCTGGGGCGGAGTGAGGGCACGAATAAAGGGAGCAAAAGGGGAAATCAGCGACAACGAGGGCAAAATTCTGCGATCAAAGGTGTGCCCACGTGTGGGGACTCGTGGGCGTGATTCTGTCCCCCCCACCAGAGAGTTCACGCACGTGGGCCAAGGTCACCTCTGTGCATCACCGCCTCACCGCCTGGAACCGTGGTGAGCAGAGAGCAGGCGTCCAGTCACAGGGCTGCCGAGCAGACGAATAAACAAACGAATGAAGAGGAGGAGTGTGACGCCCCCAGGGAACCTGAAGTTACCTGCCAGGGACCTGCTCTCAGCCCCCCGGGGGCCAGGGGGCCAGGGGTCGAGTCCTAACCTGCTGCTTGCTAGCTATGAGGCCTCGGGGGAATTACTGGAGCTCCATGGAACCTACCCGGCCACTCCCACGCCACGCCTACACCTTCGGAATGAAATCCGAGACCGCGGGCAGGAAGCCCCCAGCCTGGGCGATGCCAGCACTCTGGGACCCCCACGTGGTCATCACCAGCCCGGGGTGGGGGGCGCGGGCTGCAAGTGCCTGCAAGTCCCAGGCTCCTCTTGAGAGAATCCCCCCCACTCTATCTAGCCCTGTGGGGGGGAGTGGTCCGGCTCCAAGGGCAGGTCTGAGTCCCGGCCCTGACCAATCGGGGTAGTCGGACCCCGCCCCCAGTCTGGGTACTGGCTGAGAAATGAGCATGGGACTCGGGCCGGCCAGTGAGCGCCAGCCCTGGGATGGTTTCCCGAATGCCCTGGGAGGCGGGGGCCCCGGAGCTGCTGCAGGTCTTCCGTGTGAGTGCGGAGAGAGCGGAGACAGGGACGCGGGGCTCCCAAACAGCTTTGCCTGAAGGCCTGGGTCCCCCCACCCCTGAAATAACAAACACCGACCTCCATTACAAGACCCGTGAGCCCCGTCCAGCCTCAACCACTCCGAGCCGAGATTTGGTCCCTCGTATCCCAGAGTCTTGACTCACCGGGCCCTTCCCGGTACAGCACTTGACAGCTGACAGAGCCCCTCCAGCCACAATCGCGGCCACGTCAACCCTGTGACTTCGAGAACGTGGCCAGGCCCCAGCGCAACCAAAGACCTGAGACTAAAATAAACGGCCCAGCTCAGCCGGTGGCGGCGGGCCTGGGACGCAAGCCAGCCCTCCTCCCCGCACCTGCCCACTCGCACAGAAGCCGCGGACAACCTGGACAGGAGGCGGCGGCAATCCTGGCAGCGAGGCCTGGCCTGGACCGGGAGGGGGTGTGGTGACTGCTCTCAGGGGAGGGGGGCGCTGAGGTCAGGATCTGCAGCCACCGCTCTCTGGGGAGGACCCGGTACAACCCGAAGGCCAGACCCCAGGGAAGGGCGGGCCGGGCTTCCCCCGGGGCACCAAGGCCTGTGCCTTTGCGTCCACCCGGCCCCCGAGGGCTTGGGGCTGCAGCCTCCTGGAGTGCCGGCCCCTGACAAGGACCAAGGGCAGCGTGGTGACATCCTGAGCAAGGCCGCCACCCAGCCTCCACAGCTGCTGGACAGAAACACGCCTGCCCTCTCACCCGAGGGTCGGGCGGGGAGGGCGGGCAGAGGAGCTGCTCGGGGCGACACGCGGGAGCCCTGCCCCGGTCCCCTCCACTGCAGGCCCCTGGAGTCGGCTCGGTCCTAACTCTGATTCCCAGCCACGCGCTCACGTGCTGTGCAACCTCAGGCGGCTCACCTTCCCTCTCTGGGCCTTGATTTCTTCATGAGTCGAATGGAGAGAGTAACAGGTCCAGAGAGGATTAGGTGAAATCGTGTACAACACGCACGGTCGCCAGAAAGGAACAAGGACAGCGGCAGCAGCGCCAGCCGGCGCTCGCTCCGTGCCGGGCGTTGCCCTGAGGGCGCTCCGTGCCGCGCTCACTGAATTCCCACGCTGCTGTGCAGGGGAGGGGCCGGAATGATCACCACTTCGCAGGAGCCACAGGGAGGTTCAGGTAACCTGCCCAGGCCCCCGGCGGGGTAAAGATGCGACGTGAACCCAGGGCGTCCGGCTAAAGCACACGTGACCCGTCTGCGCCCCTGTCATCCCGTGGCGGGGCCAGGGGACGGGAGGGCGACCGGCCGGCAAGGCCCCGCACGCGGCTCCAGGCTCGGTCCCACCCCGCATCTGTTGCTGCCTCGACAGGCGGAAGCGTAGCCGAACCAACCGCTCCAGTCGTTCCTGGCCCGGAGCTGCTGCCGCGGGCACCAAGGCCAAGTTCCCAGGCTGCAGAGCGGCCGCCCCCGGCACTCTCCCAGCCCCCACCTGCGCGGCGAACACCGCTCCAGCCCCCGGGCGGATCCTGCAGCACGGACGGCTGGGTGGGAAAGGCGGCCAGGGGCCCTGGGCGGTGGGGGGGAGGGGCGGGACCAGAGGGAGACGAGGCACCCCACTTGTCACGCTTCACGCTGTAACCTCGAGACAAGGAACGGTCCCTCTCCGGGCCTCAGTTTCCTCATCCGTAAAACACGGGGAGATGACTCGCAGCCACAGGCCCCGAGCACGCGGGCAAAGTCGACTGTAAGTCACGGAAGACGGACTCGCAGCGGCTTCACTGGGATGACAACGAGCTCGCCGCCTCCCCGGACACCGGGTTCCGCCTCAGAGCTCCTCAGCCCGGAGACACTCGGCCCTGGCACCCTAAGCCACTCCCCCAAGACCGGGGCCCTCTGATCACTGAATGCCTGCTCCCTGCACCCCAGGAGCCCCCACGGCCTGCCGCGGACCGAGTTCAGCCAGGCCCAGGCCCCATGCTCACGGCCTAGGACCTGAGGACCCACAGGCTCAAGTCCCAGAGCCGCCACTTTCTAGCCGTGTGACTCCGGACGAGTCACTCGGTGTCTCTGGGCCTCGGTCTCTCCCTGCGTCGAATGAAAACAATGGCGCCCACCCTCCCGGGACCGCTGCCTCAAGAACCTGGCCCGCTGCAGGGAGGAGCTGTTCGCTTAGCATCTGCGCGTGTTTTCAGTAGCGATTTCGCCATCGCCTTCCCGGTACGGGATTTCTCTGACACGAATGCCAAACGGGTCCTTCCCACCTCAACCTCCCAATCGACTGGCCCCGCGCCCCGCCCCCACCCTGACGCCCGCACTCCCGCACCGCGTCCCGCAGCCAACCGCGGCCACACGGGCCGCCCCGCCCCGCTCCCACTCGGGGCCGCGCGCACGCGCGTGGGCGATCGCAGAGGTCCCGTTTCTCAGATGGGAATGCTGAGGCGCCGGGAGAGAGCCGGTCCCTCGCGGCGACACCGCACCCACCCCTCCCCCGTCGGGCGGCAGGGACGGGCGGGGCGGGGCGTACCCGGTTCTCGTCGTAGATGATCTGCACCAGGCTGCGATGCTTCGACTCGATGGGCGGCGGCGACACGGGCTTCTCGGGCTCCGGGGGCTTGGCGGCCTCCTCCTCCAGCTGTTGCTGTGGCAAGGGGGAGAGCGCGGCGGTGAGCGGCCCGGCGGGCGGAAGGCGGGGTGCGGCACCCCCATGGCGGAGGGTGGCCCCGCGGGCCCGGTGGGCGGCAGGCCCGGCCGGCTCGCACAGGAAGTCAGGCTGCTAACCGTTTCCTCTGAGTCACCGGGGGGGGGGGGGGGGGGGGCCGGGCCCTGGGGAGGCCCCCGGCTCGGCGGGGAAGGGCCCTCTCCGGGCCTCCCCCCCCCCCCCCCCCGGCTGCACGGCCAGCCTTCCTGAGTTCAAATCCCACTTGGGTGACTCAGGAGCGGGGTGAGCAAAGGCGAGAAGCTCTGGAACCTTGAGGGGCTGCGGTTTCCCGATCTGTACAATGGGCTCATTGCCAGGCCTCCCTGACGAGTCACCGCACGTGCAGGCACCCATGGGGCCGCGAGGGGCCAGCGGCTGGCCCCCATCGGCATCCCCCCAGGCCCCGTCGTCGTCCGGAGAGGCCGTGCACACGGACTCCGCGGCCGGAGCCCTGTTCTGCGACTTACTCGCTGTCTAAGTCGGTGACCCCTGAACTCCTCTGAGCTTCGCTCTCCAACTCTGTCCCAGGGAAAATGACATCTCCCCTCGACGACCCGTGTGCGGGTCCACGTGTGAGGCAGGCGACGCGCCCGCACCTAACAGCAACTTCTCACGCTCGCCTGCCCCACGGCCTCTGTACCGGGCCCTCCCGCCACAGACGCCATGGAGGACATCCCTTCATGCTGCTGTCCCCTCGATACTGGGAAGGAGAAGGTCGGAGAGCTGAAGACACTGGCCCAGGGTCGCCAAGAAGACCAGGGCCCAGGTGTGTGCACTCTGAGAACAGCCCGAGCGAGCACGGAGCCCGCTCTCCGCCCGTCATGCACGCCGCTGGCCGCGGGCCGCCAAGAGGAACCCGAAAAGGCGGCCACGAGAAGAGCAGCGCAGAAAGGGCAGAAAATCCAGACCTGGCTGCTGCGGGCGCCAAGGCCTGGCTGGTAGAGCCGAGCTGCCTCGGCCCCACAGCGACCCCTGGCAGTAGCTTCCAGAAGCGCAGTGGCATCTGGTGGAACGCAGACATCTCCCGGCAAAAAGTGCAAAAAAAAAAAAAAAGCCCACAAAAACAAAACAACAAAGAAAACAAAAAACAACGAAGCAAAGAAATGAAAGCAGCACAGCCAGGAGGGGGGACGGGAAGGAGATTCTCTCCAGCTCGGGAAGGCGGCCCGGCCTGGGGCACCGGGGAGAAATAACCACAGAGACCCCGGCGACGCCGAATTCTACCCGGGCCAGGATTCAACCCTCACTCCCATACCACAGCTCTGTGGCCGTGGGCAAGTCACCCGACTTCTCCGACCCTCAGCGTCTCCCTCAGAGAAAGCAAAGGGGGGGGGGGCGCGCCTACCTGGTCGGGCTGTTCCGGGGATCAAAGGACAAGAGGCAGAAGAGCTGAGGAGCCCCGGCTCCCAGCGGCAAACCGAAACCACAACGCGGCAGCCCCCCTGCCCACCAGGACGGAGTCGACGCCAAGAGAAACGCGGAGAAAACCGAGCGGTGGCGAGGACGTAAAGAAACGGGGACCTCTGCGCACCGGCGGCCAGAACGGAAAAGGGGGCAGGTGCCGTGGAAACCGTCTGGCGGCTCCTCAGCGTGTTACACGCGGGGATGAGCAGGCGGCCCAGCGATCCCGTGCCCGGGCGCGGGGCGGCAGAACTGACGCCAGCGGCTCCCGCAGAAACGGGACGCCAGCGGTCCCGGCAGCTCCCTTCGCAACCGCCAGGAGGTACGAACGGCCCGCGTGTCCATCGGCACGCGACCAGATACGTGGAATGCGGTCCATCCACACGGTGGATAGGCTTTGGCCTTAAAAAGGAATAAAGGGCGTGGCTGGCTCGGTCCGTAGAGCACGCGACGCCACCTTGGAGTCGTGACTTCGAGCCGCGCGCTGGACTTGGAGATTCCTCGAAACAAAGCCAAAACACAGGAACGAAGGAAGCACGGACACCTGCTGTGCATTGAGGACTCCACGAACCCGAAATGCCCAGAAGAGGGGGGTCCCCAAGGACAGAAAGGCAGATCAGAGGCCGGGGGAGAGGGGAGAAGGGAGCACGGCGGCTAACGGGTACGGGGTCCCCTGGAGGGGAGACGGAGATGTCCCGACACCCGGCGGAAAGGATGGTGGTCCCACACTGTGGGCGTGCTGCTTGGCAGTGAAGCGTTCACTTTAAAACGGTTTGCGAATTTCAGCTCTAAAAACACCGCCGCCGCGGAATTTCAGAAACAACAGAACCGCCGGGGGCTGCTCCGGGCCGCCTGGCTTCCAGCCACAGTCGTGGACCTGCAGCTACGGCCACGTTCCGAAGCCAGGCCGGGAGGGACCAAAGGTGCCCGTACTGCCCCCTGCCCGTGTAAGGGCCGCCTGACCCCAGCCAGGGCCCTGCCCTCCCATCTTGGAAGCCCACCTACTGTCCCGCAGGTGAGGGATGCCTCGCTGAGCCTCAGTGAGCGCCCAGCTTCGGGACGTCCCCAAGTCCCAGCTCCTCCACGTGAACCCCAGCCCGACGCCTGAGGGAACCCGCCAACGACATCCAGCCGGCCCTGCTTACGCGGTCCGACTCACCACCCACGGTGGGGGGCGGCCCCAGACTCCACCTGGAGCCCACACTCCCTAACCTAGGAGTTAGGTCACCAACGGCGACCCTGCTTCTCCAGGGGTAACCCCGATGCTTCTCGGGGTCAAGACCCCGGCGCACCGGCCCAATCGGCAGTTTCCAATGAGCACCTGCGACGTGCCAGCCCTGCGAGGAGCACCCGCTGAGCGAGGGGACAAGGACCCTGCTCGCGCCGCAGTCGTGAGGTGCCCACAAAGCAGGACTGTCACGAAGAAGGGTGCCGAGGCACGACAGGGGAAGGCCCCGAGAGCGGAGGCTTCAGGCTCTGCCGGCCACGCGGTGTCTGTCTCGACCGCCCAGCTCTGATGCTCTCTCTTGAAAGCAGCCACGGACTGTGGGACTCTGTGCCGATGAAACTTTATTTACGAAGCAGGCATCGAGCGGACGGGCTGGAGGTGCCGGCCCCGGGAGAGAGGGCGGCTGGGCTGGGTGCCTACAAAGGCCTCTGTGGGGTGGCCGTTGGGCAGAGACCAGCAAGGGTAGGACAGAAGCACGGGAGGAGTGGCGGGAAAGGCGGATCGCCGGTTGAGTGTATATCCATTAACGTTAAAATTAAACTCTGGAATTAATATCCCAGATCCTCCTGTTAACTCTTCTCCGGTCTCCACGGTTACCAGGAGGGTCAGTTTTCACGACTCTGTCCCCTCCTCACGCCCCTGCGGCGTGCTACCACGTCTCTGCCCATTTCGCAGAAAGGAAACCGAGGCCGGAGGGAGGCGACTGTTCGGAGGCAGAGCTGGGAGGCCCCGCCCCTTCCGATTGCAGAGCCTGCGAGGGGCAGGTAGGTGCCCGCCCGCGTCGCTGGGAAGCGGTGGGAGGAAGATCAGAACTCAAGAGTGTGGCTGTGAAGCCCGACCTCGCCCCCGGCCCCCGCCCCACCCCCCGGCCGGTACCATAGCCGCCTGAGGCTTCCGCAGGTTTTGTTCCGCTCAGGTTACACTCCCTACAAGCTCAGCTCCTCGACCGCGCCAGCACGGCTGCGGCTGCCTCCGCGGACGGCACAGACCTAGGACTCGTCCACCGCCGCGGAAGGTTCTGGGATGGCCGCGCGCCACCCGAAACGGCGCCCTCGCCCGGGGAACGCAAGGGCGAGAGAACGAGCCGGCGCGTGGGCGGGCTCGGCCCGCGCTCCCCCGCCTGTCCCCAGCGGCCCGGGGGCCTGTCTCCGGCGTCCCCCGCCCCGCCCCCCGCGCCCGCACCTGCTTCCTCCTCAGCTTGGAGATCTGCTGCTCCACCATGGTGATCTCGCGGTCCACCCGGTCCATGCTCTGGATCAGCTCCTCCTTGGAGAGCCGCGGGGGCACCAGCTCCAGCTCGGCGTCGGCGTGCGGCGGGCTGGGCGGGGACACGGGCTCCAGCTTGCCGGCCAGGCTGCGGTCCTGCGGCGGAGGGGAGGGGAGCGCGGGGTCAGCCCGAAGGGCACCCGGTCGGCGCCCCCGTGCCCCGCTCCCCGGGTTCCCAGCCACAGCGGACACCCGTGGTGACGGTCCCCACCTCCCAGACGCAGGACTGCTTACCAGTCCCGCCGGCGCACCCTTCCCAGCCTGCCGCCCCGCCGCCCCGGTCAGATCCCTTACGTCCACCCTGCGCGCAAGTTCCCACAGCCCCCCTTCCCACAGCACGCCTCTCCCCTGCCCCACCTACCTGCCCCGTCCTCCCGCCGAGCCAAACTCCCCAACAGCAGGCACCGAGACGGGCACGTCCGACCGCGGAAGGCCCGGCCTCGCGGACCCGCTGTGAGCATTTATCCGCGGTGCCCTGTCCGAACTGGCAACGCGCAGATTACATAGAGCGCGAGCCCAGTCCTATACCCGCCCCCCACATACACACGAAAACTACAGGACGAGGCAGAGGGATCGGTCTGGCTGTCCGCAGTGGGGAGGGGCTTCACTTCCTTAACTTTCACTGACTAGTATTTTTCCGCTTTTCCCTCTCTGAGGGTTACTCTTTGTGTACTAAAGCTGTTTTCAAAAATGGGTTAAACAAACACGGGAGTCCCTCACTGGGCTATTTGTTCGACGCTCCGTTCCACCAACTGAAGTGTATTGAGGACCCGGTGTGCTGGGAGCATACGGGGGGGGGGGGGGGTTAAAAAACAAAACAAAACGTAGTCCTCGACTCTGGAGCACTCACCTGCATGGCCCCAGGTTCAAATCCCAGCCCGCTCGGCCCCCTCCCAGCCCATGACCACAGGCAGATTTAGTCTGCTTCTTGCCTCACTTTCCTCATCTGCACAATGGGACACTGGCCACCTCCCGGGCTGCTGTGAGGCTGGAGCGAGCTACGCTGTACGGAGGGCTCGGCTCAGAGCCTGGCACACTGTAAGTGCCTCCTGCCCGCTGGCCGAGATGGTCCAGCCCCAGAGCCCGGGCTCCGGGCCTGGCGGCACAGGCGGAACTCAGCCCACGCCCCGAGCCGGCCTCAGGGCCAAGCGGGCAGCTGCTGGCAGAGGAGGCCCCGGGAGGAGCTCCAGGCCGCCGCCTCCCCGCCCCCACGGCAGCTGCCCCGGAGGACAGAGGACACATTATTCCCCGGGACAACTGCAGCCCCAGGGACTGCGAGTGCCCCCGTCTCGGGATTGGCAGGGGCCGCTCCATCGTCCGTCCACACCTCTCCCCGCTACAGACCCCCGCCAGGTCCACACGGCCCGAGGTTCTCAGGATGCCCCTGGGTTGGCCTTCTGTCCCCTGCCTTCCGTACTCAGGACCTTCAGGGGGAATGCAGAAAAGGCCGCCTGGCCCCCAAGCTGCTCAGACCGCCTCCACGGGGAAACCCCGGAAACCAAACCGGGCGCCGGCCCTCACTCAGCCCGTCCCAGGCCTCGGCACGACTCACCCAGCAGCCCCCACGGCGGCCCCCAGGCAGCTGCTACTCTGTCCCCATCACACGGACGAGGAAGCCGAGAACCCGGAGGCACCTGCCCGGCACCGCTCTACGCCAGCGGCCAGTGCGCCACCCGGTAAAAGGCCAGGTGGAAAAATGCCTCAGGCCTGCATTTTGGACTCTGCCCAATCACTCACCCAGAGACGAGAAAGCAGCCCCAGACGAGACGCAAACAGATGAACACGGCCGTGTGCCAATAAAACTTTATCTATAAGAGCAGGCTAAGCACTAGGTTTGGAACCTACTAGGTTTGCCAACCTCTGCTCTCAGCCATTCACAAGTCCTAACTCAGGTCCTTGTCACAAATATCCTAAGAAGCGGGAATAAACAATGTTTTGCCCATTTCCCGGATGAGAAAACTGACACCCGGCAAGGTTCAGCGATGTGCCTGGGGTCACCGGCCACCATGCAATGGAACCCCGGCTCAGAGGGCACCGGAGGCCAAGGCTGGGCCTCGGCCAGACTCTCTAGAGGTGGGCAGACCACGAGAGCAGGCTGCAGGGTGTCCGGCAGAAACGGGGTGCAGAGCGTGCGTGTGTCTGCCCCGAGGAAGGCAAGGCTGGGCCAAAAAGACCAAGGCCTCTTCTAGGGCCCAGGACCCCTGGTGTTCATGGCAAAACCGTGTGATGAAAAATTCCCTAGAAAAATTCTCCGGGGCCTTGGGGACCGAACTACTCCCCAACAGGAGGCCCGAGCTGGTGGAGACCGACCCAGCAGCACCTCCTGTGCTCTGGCACCAGCCATCCTCTCTGCCCACAGGGCCCAACTCCACCTTCTGGGCCAGCTGGAATCAGACGCGCCTTCCCACGCCGACTCCCCCAGCCCCGAACCGAGACCTGCCCCTCGCCCTGTGCAGCCGGGGCAGGCGGCGGGTCGCTCCCCGCAGACTCCGTCACTTCGCAGGGTTCTGGAGACGAAAGGCGGCAGGGGAAGGGGTTCCGGGCACCGAGTAGCGTCACCCGCTGTAAGAAACGTCTCCCCTCCCCTCTCTGATCTTCCGCCAGGGCCAGGAAGGAAGATCAACAGAATCCCAACCCAGGAGGAAATCTCAAAAGCAACATTCGCAGAAAGAAGGCCTCCGTCCCGAAGCCGGCAAGGTCAGGGCAAGGGTTAGATGAAGCAACTGGCAACTGCGGGGAGCCGCTGGAGAGGCTGCTGGAAACTTTTCCCTCAATTCTGGACGAGTAAAAACGGTCTTCTCCAATGGGTTCGTGTCGCCCGAAGTTCAGGCCTGGCTCTCACGCGCACCGAGAAGGCACGAGGCGGTCCGAGCAGACAAACAGAACGTGCGTGATCACATAACGGAACGTGACTCAGCCACAAAGAGGAACAAAGCCCTGATCCGTGCCACACCGCGGACGAGCCTTAAGAACACGATGCCGAGTGAAAGAAGCCAGACACAAAAGGCCACGTGTTACATGACTCCATTTACAGGAAACGTCAAGAGGCAGATCCAGAAAGACGGAGAGCAGACTGGCGGCCCCCAGGGGCTGGGTGGGGAGGAACGGGGAGTGACCGCTGCTGGGTGTGGGGTCTCCGTTCGGGGTGGCGAGTGTTCTGGGGCCAGAAGAAGCGGAGGTTGCCCAGCATCGCCAACGTACTAAAAATGCCACGGAATCGTTCACTTTATCGGGGGTTAATTTCAGGTTATGTAAATTTCACCTCCGCCTGAAAGCAAAAGGCACACCCAGAGGGCAAAGGGCACTTTCCCCAGGACGGAGTTTTCCAGGAAAGGGACCCAGGGAGCCTGGCCGGTGGACCTCCAGGCGGTTCTCCCGATGGCTGCCGGCCTGACTCACTTCGGCGCAAAGCCACAGGAGCAGCACGACAAACCCCCGGCCCAGCCAGTCGCCAAGCACCATTTTCCCCATCAGATGCCCCTGGTGCTGGTGTCAAATTCAGGCCAACACAGAAAAGGAAAACGTATTATGCAAAATTAAAGACACACAGGCATTAAAAGGCCTGTGGCTGGGGAGGTCCCCCTTGTCCCAGCTTCAGGAAGCGGCAGGGCCGGCCTCAGGCACTCAGAGTCTACCCCCTAGTCCCCATCACAACGGGTTCCCAGACGGGCAAGGACCCCACCCACAGGCACGGAGGGAAACAGCTGTGGGCTGGAAACGTGCAGATGGAGGGAAAACGCTCCCTGTTTGCTGGCCTTGAACGTGGGAAGAGGAAGGTCTGGAGTCTCAAGCTGCCTTCTCGTTAGCACAACAAGACCACGGGGAGAACGGCAGACCCAAGAGAGGGACAGAGATGGGGGCTCACGTCACCTGAATCGCGCCGGGCCTGAAGTCCACCAGCCCCGGATTTCAGTTACAGGAGCCAGGACCCGTGCTGAAGTTAGTGGGACACGGGGTTTCTGTCCCTTTCAGCCAACAGAGCCCCCCACACAAAGGGACTTTTAGAAGTGGTTCCGCGTGTGACAGCTCTAAAGTCCCCTAGAGCAAAGTTGGTGAATTCCAAAGGAAGCCCAATACCACAAAGCTCCAGAGGCTCCAGGGCAGGGAAGCATCAGAACACAGAACATTTTTATATGAAAAAGGAACACAGCTGGCGGGGGGGCAGGGCTGTAAAAAAAAAAAAAAAAAATCCCACCGAATTCCTGTCTCATGCGTCCAGCTGAATTCCACACGGCAGACGCAAAAAACATCTGAATGCTTTCGGAGTGTGCTCTCCCCTGGCTGCTTCCCTCGCCCAGATCGGCTCAAACGTTCCAAACCCTCTCAGCAGCCTGGAGCCATCACCGAGTCGGTGCAGGCGGCCCCAGTGCCGGGCCCGTCGCTCCCTGACCCCCAGCGTCCAGGAAGAGAACACGGACACAGAGAGACGGATGGAAACAGACACGAAGCCTCAGACTCACACGGGGAGAGGGAGCCCCCCGGGAGCTTCCAGAAGAGGGACAGGCAGAGGATCGCAGCCACGGAGAGGCACGGAGACCCTAGGGAGGCTCCAGGCCACCATTCCGGAGAGCCAGGCGGGATGGGCAGCTGGCCAGAGACAACTGTCAGCCTATCCTCTGGGCAGAAGCGGACAGAAGCTCAGGGCACAGCCCACCGGGGGCCCCAGTCCCCAGGGAGGAAATCGAACCCCCCTAGCATGGCCCGCCGCCTGACCACTGACCTGGCCCCAGGCCCCTCCGCACTCAGCCCCCTCTCCTGGCCGTCCAAGACTCTCTTCGGGAAACCGCTTCTCTGACGGCAGCCTCCCTCCCAGGAAGGAGGAGACAGACTCGGGTGCCCACGGGGGGCGTGGCAGGCACGGCCGGCCGGCTAGCCGGACCAGAGGGCAAGCCCGCGGCAGGGCCGCCTGGCGGGCAGGGCTGGGCTGCGGACCCGGGCTGCCTGGCCTTCGGGGACATGGGCAAGCGGCTCCACTCTCTCGGTCTGGGGCCTGGGGCTCCTTTCTAAAAGGAGAGCACGGGTCCCCTAAATGGGGCTGAGAAGACGCGATGGAATGACACATGCTCGGCCCAGGACCGGGCCCGCCGCTCCCTCGGCGCGAACTTGCTGAAATCACCACCTCGGGAGCCCTTCCTTCACGCCAGCCCCCCAGCCGAGGCCCCGCACCCGCCAGGAATCCCACCGCTCAGTCCTAGCCGGCATCAGGCAGAGCAGAGGACCCAGCAGGCCCGGGGGGGGGGGGGCCACCTCCGCCCCTGGCCCGGCTCCCACCCCCAACCAGGGCTGCAACGGCCCGAGCGCCGACCTCAGCCGGCAGCTGGGAGGCTGCGGACGAGCTAACACGTGTCCCCGTGGCTGTGAGGAAGCCCGACGGAAACACTCAGTGTGCGGGAGGGACGACCGTCACTCAGCCAGCCGAGGACGAGCATGCCACCTGGCCACGGTCCCCGCCCCATCCCAGGCAGTGACAGTAAAACGACAGCTTTGGGGACAGTTGGGTGACCCTCATGGACAGCCCGGGCCACTGGCTGCGATCCCTCCGTCAGCCCCTCTGTGCAAAATGGAGACCGAAGAAGCTTCCAGCCTCCACCGTCCTGAGGTCCACTGAAATAGCGGAAACACCTCCCAAGGCGGCACACCGCGGGTGCTCGACCTGTGCACGCTCGCCCCCTCATCTCCGCTACCCCGTTTTAAACGGGGGTAAAGTGAAAGAGGTCTCTAGGGCACGGGGGCACGGGGGCCCCGCAGGCTGGGCGCACTCGGGGAGGAGCGGGCCCCCTCCAGCCAAGAAGTGGCCTGCGGAGCTGACCTGGGTCCCACCCCGAGCTGTGCCCCCGCCGGGCACGCCCACCACACCCACCCCCTGCCTTGCACTGGGTGCAGCTGCAGAAGCACCCAACCCCCCAGAAGCCCCCGGCTGGGGCCAGGCCTTACCTTGGACAGGTCCTCCGAGCCCCCGGGCTGGCCCGCCGCCAGCAGGGGTGAGGGCCGCAGCAGGGGGTCCGGCAGCAGCTCCAGGCGGGGGCGCTTGCTCTCCACGAACTCCAGCTCCGGCTTGCCCAGCTCGGGCAGGTACGGGTGGGACTCGGGTCGCAGGTGGAGCTCCTGGGACCTGCGGGAGGCAAGGACACAGGGCATCCCGTCTGCCGCCCTCCCGCCGAGCACCTGCCGTGGGCCACGCCCTCCTGGACCCTGAGAGACAAGCGCCCGTCTGCCCGAGGGCACAGGGCAAGGCGAGTCCCAGTCACAGCCTCGTTCTCCTGCGAGTCAGCGCTCGCCGTGTTAACAGGGAGACAACGTCGGGTGACTCCCGCCCCCTCACGGCCCAGGGCGGCCCGCGACCGGCAGGGCAGCCCCGCCTGAAGCTGTGGCTCCGAACACAGCGCCTGAGTCTCACCCCAGACCTACTGAGTCAGACTCTGCACTTAAACCAGAACCCCGGGTGATTCACGGGCACGGTCAAATCCGGAAAGCCTTGTGGGTCCAACACAGACGGTAACACACACGCTGTTGCTTGCGCCTCCCCCACCCAGGGCAGACGCTGCCAGCCAACCACAGCCCTCTGGCTGCTAAACCTGGCCTTGCCCCCTTCCCCGCCCAGCCGGCCGCCGGGGGCAGAGGCGGGAGCCGTCCGGCCCAACGCTCCCGACGGGCTCTCCTAACCCAGCTCCCCAGTCCGCGGAGGGCAAAACGGGCCCAGAGATGACACAGGCCAGGACTCCCAGACCCCACCTCCACCTACTGCCACCCACCCGACAGCCTAAACGTCCCCCCGTTAAAATGCTTTTCAAGCGATACCCTCCCTAAACACTCGAAGAACATGCTCATCTCCGGGCCTTTGCATGTGCTGTCCCCTCTGTCTGGAGTGCCTCTACTAGCTCTCCAAACGCTCAGCTACGTATTGGACAAATGTCTCTCCCCTGAGAGGCCTTTCCCGGCCACCCCGGCCAGAGGAATGAAACCTTCCTCGCCCTGCGGGTAACAAATAGGTCACCTGCCTCACTCTGTGGAGTCACCTTGAGGCTGTTCGTGCTGCGTCTCCCCTGCGAGACTGGAGGCTCCCTGGAGGCAGGGCCACCTCCCACCGTGTGCCCACACGGGACATCTGACGGCAGGACTCTCAGCAGTCGGTGCCGCCACTCTCTCCGGCATCTCGGGGCCCTGCTCTGCCCTCGGCTCCCCCTCGCCGGGGTCCCCGCCCTGCTGCCCTGGCTCGTTCCCTCCCACCCTGATGTGAGGAGAGCCAGGCAGGCCCAGCCACGGGCAGACACCAGAGGGCCTCACCTGGGAGCCGGGGGACAGAAAAGGACTTGGAGAGAAGGGCAAGATGACAGAGGGGAGGAAGGGGGTGCCCCACGGACACACGGGCAGCACACGGCCCTCTCCCCAGCATCCCAGCCCCCCAACCCCACTCCTCCACACCTTGGTGGCCAACCCCTCCTGCCTCGGACCCCCCCCCCCCGCCCAGAGACCACCAAAGGCCCGCGGTGGGAAGCCAGAGGGGCACGTGGCTCTTCCCTGCTCATCCGCAACCTCGCCCCAAGTCACAGCCGCGCCGCGACAAGGGCAAGCGCACAGCACGGCAGCCCCCCCCCCCAGCATTTAACGCCAACCCCGAAGCTCCTGCCCCAGCCCAGGCCCCCTCCCCCGGCCCACTGGGCGGTGTGCAAGCCTCTCCTCACCTTTCGTTCCCAGGCTGAAATTCGGATAGCAGGGAGGGCCTCCTCCTCTGTGGCTGGAGGACGGAGCCGGGCGACAGGTGTGACGCGTAGTCCCGGGGGTGGTGCTGGCACTCCAGCAGCCCAACGTCCTACAGCGAGAGGCCGAGGAGGCGAGTGAGCCGTGACGGCCCGCGCCACGGTCACGGACGCAGGCGGCAGCGCTGCAGGCTCCCCACCCGGCGCTCGCTCCTGCGCGTGGCCCCGCGTGGCTCCGTACACTCGGTGTGGCCGGAGGCCGTGCCCGGGGCCAGGGGCCAGCTAACGTGCTCCCTGCGCCGCGCGGCCGCAGTCCCTCGCTCGGCGCCACACTGGCACCCGCGGCGCCCCACGATCACGCCCTCTTTCCAGACGAGACCACCCAGTCTGCCTGGTAGCAGACAGCTGGAAAGGGCGCAGCCCGGGTGCCCAGCGGGGCGCCACGGGAATAGGGTGTCTGCCTGCGACTGCGGGGCACAGGCCTGTGAGGCTCAGACCAGCTTCCAAAACTAAGCGCCACCTCAGGTCCCCTGTCCTGTCCCACCCACGTGTGTCACGTGCACAAGCCCCGACCAAAGTCAGGAGGATCGACTTCAGACAAGACCCTCCTTCTTCAGTAACGCGTCATCCACCACCGCTTACCGCCTGGGGAGAAACTAAACGCTAACAAATTAAGATGTGTTCTGATTTTCAACTGCACTTGGATTCGAGACACATTAAAAGGGGTTTTTAAAAAGGCAGAGAAGCAAGTCTTTCAAAAGAGAAAACAGCACTGGCTTCCCGTCGTACCGATCCAACTCGATTAGCTCTGTCTGCCCGGAACGCTCAGTCCCACCGTGTGCGGCCATCCATCGGTGACGTCTGGCACAGGGAAGGCTTAGGAAGAGCGGCGGCACCGCGTGTGACTTAGTTTCTTTTGGTGCCTTTCTTAATTCTCCCGATTTTCCATTAAAAAAAAAAATCTAGTCACTCTCGTTCTTCTGTTGCCTGGCTTTTTTTTTAAGCAGGTGCTTCTGCAAAGACAGTCAGACGGCGTCAGGCAGGTGCGCTGGGAGCGCGTGTGTTTCAGGCCCTCCGAAGCAAGCGTGTGATAGGCGGGGACGCCAAAGGCGAGAGAAGATGAGTCATCGGAATGAACGGGACCCGTCGACCTCGGAGGCTGGGAACGCCGAGGAAGCCAGCGCGGGGCAGAAAGGCTGCGAGGCGTTGGGCTGGGGGATGGCCCATCACTCAAATCCTCTGGGCCTCGATTTCCTCATCTTTGAAACGGGTACCTGACCGGGTGGAAGAAGGCCTCCGTGCTTCCTACCACTAACCCTCCTTAGCGCTCAGAGACATCTCGAGATGACCGACAGCTTCCGGAAGGCGGAGAAGGGCTCGGGCCCCGCGCTCTGTGATGTTTAGCGCAAGGCCCCAGGGGCTCGCAAATGGAGGCGGGCGGGAAGGAGGAAGGAGGAGAAAGGCCTTGCGGGAGGGAGCGGAGGCCTCCGGGACCACGCCGGCGAAGCTGCCAGGCGAGGTCTCACGCACACACACACGCGGAGGTGTGAGAAGGCAGCGCGGGCACCGCAGTCTGCCGGGAGGAAGGGTGTCTCCGCCGGGCTCGCTCGCACAAAAGCGAAATGAGCAAAGCGGCAGAGAGACACACAGTCCGATCCCTCAGGAGACAGACAATCCAACGCCTCGGCGAAACCGCGCGACGGCTGCCAACTGAGGCGGGAAGAGGCGCGTGGCACACGGGGCCTTCGGCGGTGGGGGCTGGGGGGGCGGGGAGAGGCCACTTTGTGAACCTTCCGGCCTCAGTTTCCCCGTTCAGGAGCCAAGCGGGGTACGCTCGTCAGCAAAGCGCCTCCAAGGAGCGTCTCGGGCCACTCCTGCAGTGTCCTCATGAAACTCCCCCCGGGACCTGAGGCTGGTCTCCGGGGCCGACCCAGGGACCCCCAAGGGCGTCCGGAGGCTCCACAGGAAGGCAAGAACTGGGGAGACCCCGAGAGAGAAACCGAGCCCGAGGTGGGGCTCACTGCGGCCACAGGAGACGGAGCACACCAGGCCCTCCCGGCCGCGTCTCCGAGCCCGAGAACGCCACGCGGGGTAACACGATGATAACGGTGCCCAACGCTCACCTGCGTCTGAACTTTAAACGTAGTAATTCATTTAACTCCTATGGCAACGCCGCAAGGCGGGGCTCGTGCGCTGTCCCACACGAACGCGAGGACTCAGGGACAGAGGAGGTGAGTGACTTGCCCAGGTCACACAGCAAGGACGGGGGTTCTGAGACGCGAGACCGAGGCCAGGCGGAGGGACAGGGAGGGGCGGACTGCAGGTTCTGAACCTACCCCCCAAATGGTGACAGCAAGAAACCAGACTTGGGGAGAAAGGGCCCGCCCCGCCCTCACCACATGCTCGCAGAGCTGCCGCTCGGAAATCAGGGGAGGAAAGGGGTCTCCAGGGGAGGACCCTCCGCCCCCGGCCTCTCCCCGGCCGCGGTGCCTCGGACACTGGAAACGGGAGCCTGCCGATAAACCGTCCCCTCGAACTCCCCGGGAAGGGGACGCGGGGCTGTGGACGATCACTTTAACCAGGAGAGAACCCCACGTGGCCTGTTCCTGGCTGGATCCTCAGGGGCCACGATGACAGACGGGCCCCACGGGGCATCTGGGCCTCGGGTCACACCCGAACTGGGTCTGGATTCCAGGGGATGTTTGGGGGACGGGGTGCCCCTCACCGGCTCCCGGGACGGGCCTTCTCACCCCGGGGGGGGGGGGAGGGGGAGGAAGCGACTGGAGCTGCACGTGGCAGGCAAAGGACTCACAGGCCCCTCCTGGAGGTGGGGGGGCTCCCACCGCAAGGCCTTTGCGCGTGCCCTTTCCTCTGCCTGGAACATTCCTTAACCACGTTTCCCCATGCCCGGCCCTCTCGTTCCTTTCAGGTTTGGATTCTGACGTCAGCCTCTCGGTGAGGCCTCCTTCCCTGGCTCCTGACTGCAGTTAGGACCCCCGCAAATCGGCCTCCCCTCCCCGCCTCGCCTGCTCATCGTCCCGCCGCGAGAACACCAGCTGCCTGAGGCAGGGACGCTTCTGGCCTGCTCACAGCTCGCTCCCGGGGCCCACAGAGGCACAGCGGCACCTACTAAGCACCAAATGCATGACTAAAGCGCCCAGCGTGGGGGCTCCTGAGAGGCCTGTCTGGGGGGGCCGAACCCCGCCCTTAGGCTGAGGCAGAGGGTCCCCAGGCAGATTCAGGACACGGGGGACCCACCCGCCCGCCTACATGTGCCCGCGTCCCCGCCGGCCCCACAGACCCCTTAACCCAGGGTGGCACCGCCCCACGTGAGGCCCACGCCGCTGCCCGTGACGAGTGGGCACAGAAGACGCAGCCACGGCGGTCCCCGCACCGGAGAGCGGGGACTTCCTCGCAGCAAGACCGCGTGCTGCTTCGGGGCAAACTGCAAATTAAGCGGACAGTTGTCCCCAAAAAGTGTTTGATGAGCACCGATCAGGGCGGGAGCCCAAAACAGGGGCCAAGGCCAAGGCCGGGCTGGGCACTCGGCCACTCCTCTGCGTCTCGGCGGGCGGCTTTCGAGCCATGAGGGCAGCGGAGCCGAGCAGCTGCGCCACGGACCAGACGGCTCGAGAGGCCTGAGATAATCGGGCAGAAAGCGTGCTGACCTCCTCTAGAGGCGGAGCCCACAGGCGACGACGTGAAACGGGCACTCCTGCTACGTCGTCGTCATGACAACAGTGTCACCAAAATCATCCTCATGGTCACTTGTTGTCTGTGCGAGCGTCACGCGAAGGCCTCTGCCCGCATCAGCTACCGTGAGCCTCAGAATGCTGTAGTGACCGCGATCGAACGGTGGGGAAACTGAGGCACGGGCCATCCAAGCAGCCCTGGGCACAGGCCCACTGAAAGAGGCCTCTGGAGCAAGTGCGTGGGAGAAGACCGAGGCTCAGGAAGGTCACGGGTCACCGGGCCCGGGCCCCTCCCCTTCATCCCAGCCTCGCGCCTCGGCTGCTACGCAAGGAGCCAGGGCGCCGGGTTCCTGCCCAGCTCCTGGATGGGGCGTTTATCTCCCTGTGCCTCCATTTCCCCCTTCCGCCACCTCTGGGAACGGGCTGCGGCGGGGAGGGAGGCCCTCTGGGCTGCAGACCCAGTGCTCCCCTCCCGCCGCCAGGGGGAAACCAGCCCGGGGGGCCCAGAAGTCTCGCTCCTGCCTTCCAGGTGACGGGCAGGGCCGGGCCACCCCGCACAAGGCAGGGACCGGGGCCCCGCTGCGGCCTCCACGCGGGCCAGGAGTGCCTCGCCCCACAGCTGCCCCAGGGCCCCCCTCGCCCCTGGCCTCAGCCTCCCGCTGGAGTGGGTGGTGACTGCCGGGGCCCGCCCGGCCACATCCTGCGTCACGGACAGCCCAGCGGGGGAAGAACAGGAGACGGCGCGGGTCAGCCAGTGACCCCGGATGACCGGGAGAGGGCCCAGCTGGGGCGAAAGGCAAGAGGAAGGCGGGAGAGTGGGGCGGCGGGGACGGGGGGGGCGGGGAGGGGAGGCTGTGCCCACAGGGAAGGGGGAGGGAGAGGGGTTTGAACCCAGCAGGAGGGCCCGGCAACGAGAAGCCAGAGGCATCCGCCAGCGGCCCCCGGAGGGCTGCAGTAACGGTGACAATGACAATGCCTAGGAATAACCGCAGCAAGCGGACAGGCCGGCCGAGCACCACGTGCAAGCCCCAGGGGAATCCAGGGGACGAGGGCTCTCGTTACACCAGTTCGTAGATAAGAAACGGAGGCTCGGAGCGGTGAAGCGCCTGGACCCGTTTCCTCACCTACAACACGCTCCCGATCTAACGACAGAGCCCACGAGACCTTCCCCGGGGAGGACTCACGGCCGCAGGCGAACCGTCCGCCTAGAAGCTTCCGAACAGAACGGTCGCCCTGCAGCCAGAGCTCAGTAATCGAGAGTTTGTTTCCGTCGCCGCGCTGTCGCTGGGGACCCCGATGTAGACCCTAACGCTACACAACGATATTCGCACCCCCCCCCCCGGGCGCCCACTCCTCGGCCCCGGGCACATGGCAGGTGCCCGACGGACGGTGGCGTCTGTGACCGCGGCACTGAAGCAGCGCTGTCACCTGAGGCCCGTGCTTTAGTACCCGGCCTCGGCACCCCATCCGCAGGTGGGAGAAGAACGCCAGAGGCTCTTGCGCCGCGCTGCCCGGGAGACGCCGGAGACGCAACCACAGGCCGGTTCTCGGAGCCGGGCTCGATAACGCGCCCGTTTAGCCCGGCTGCCTCTGTCCCGGGGGCCAAAATCCTCAGGAGGCCACTGTGTCTGGGACGCCCTCCCCGCTGGGCCAGGTTCACGTGCTCGCTGATGGAACAGCCCTCCCACACCACTTCCTGTCTCCTCACGAAGGGGAACCGCACCAAGTCGTGTGCATGGCGCACACACGCGCGCACACACACACACACACACCCCGGCCGCCGGAGCCAGCCTCCCGCCCAGCTACGACCGCAAGGCCCCACACCCCCTTGCCGAGCAGCCAAATGGTCAAACGGGGAGGCCCGAGCCCCTGCCAGCCCTCTGGCAAGGCCCAAGGACATGGCCCCAGTAGGTCCCCAATTAAGGCCAACAGAGGCCCATCCTCACGGCCACCCCACGCAGCGAGCGGCAAAGGCGGGAAATGGGGCCACCGCTGGGGCCCCACAGCTTAGCAGAGCTGACCGAGGGCACGCACGTGTGCAGGCCAGCACGCAGAGAGCACGCCTCCTTCCTCACGGGCAGGTCACCCCGAGAGAGACGGGGCGGCTCCTCAGCCAGCAGAACCAACACCCTGGGGTTGTTGCCCGGGGTCGCGGCCCGGATCGGAGCTTCAGACACGTGACCTGTCCGGGGCCAAGGCTCCGGGCAGCAAGGGGCTGTCGGCAATGGCCCCCAGGGGGCCACCCCAATAAAGCAAAAAGGGGTCCGGGGGAGACTGGGCTGCCAGGAGAGTGTATACAGCAGGCGCTCCATGCTTGGACACAAATTCCACGGCTGACTCTGAGAGGCAGGGATCCCAGCTCAGCCTGGCCCCGGACTCCATCACCCCCGATGTAAAGTGGAAGCTACGAGATTTTACCAGAAGTTCCAGATGCCGGGACACGTCCCCTCCCCTCGGGGGACACAGTGAGCCCTGCGGGGACCCCGTCAGAGCCACCCCAGTCCTCACAGGGACTGAGTGAGAGAAGGCTGCGGGCAGGCACGCGCACGCACCGCCCCCCCTCACTTACCGTGTGCGGCCGGGCAATCTGCACGGGGTAAGACAGGCCGTGGGGCGGGTAGCGGGGCTCGGTGGCCCGCCACGTCTGGGCCACGGGCTGCGTGGATCCCGACATAGCGGGGGGCGTCCAGGGGCTCTCGGGCCCCGATACTCTCCCTCTCGAGGGCCACCAAGGTTAAAAGCCAGTCCTGGTCATCTGCTCACGGGTCGTCCCGTCACAGGAACCTGAGAGAAAGCCAGAAAGGAAACGAGGTCAGCCACAGGGCAGTGTCCCCTCCGCGGCCCCCGGGGCGGCCCCCCAACGGTCCCTTCGGTCCCTGAGGAAGAGTAAGCACGCAGGTCCTCCCGACCCTCCTCCTCGCCGCCGGGTGCTCCCTGCCCGCTGACGGCAGGAGGCGGCACCTGCGGGACCCCCGAGCCCCAGACCAGGCCAGACACACCACGTCAGGGAAAGTCGCGCCCTCCACCCACCCTGCAACTGAGGCCCTCCCTCAGCAGGCACAGGAACCCCAACCCTGTGACCACGGCGCCACCATTCCCCAAAGGGTCCCCAGCCCCCACCACCCGCCCGACCTCTCCCCACGACCTCTGCAGAGTTCTGAGTCACCGGGACAAAGTTCTCGGAAAACACCCAGTTCAGGCAGGCGGGCAGCTGGGGACCCGGGGTGAGCCGCCCAGGAGCGTCCTTGGCCATGGGGGGGCAGGTCAGCTCGGGCGGGACACATGTCACAGCGTGACCCCGGGCAAGGCCAGGCCTGCCTGGGCCTCCCCAGGACCCTGTGCAGCAGCGGAGCTGGCAGTGGGGGGCTGGGCAGCCAGGGACCACGCTGGGGAAACAGCTACGGACCCGGATAAGAGTTGGGGGTGCGGGGGAGGAAGGACAGGTAAACTGCACTTTCCACGGGAGAGAAAACACCCGTGTCCAGGCTGGAAAAAAACCTCAAGAGACAGTCCAATGCCTTTACAGATGGGGACACTGAGGCTCGGGAGGAAGAAAGGACTCAAGTCAAGGGCACGGGGAGGCCCTCGGCCAGCGGCTGCTTTTGCCCAGAAATCCCTGGGGAGCTGCCATCCTCCCACCTCCCACAGCCGCCTGCCTATGCCCGCGGCGAGCGCGGGAACGGCCCAGGCCCCGTCCAGCCTCCACCGTCCGGCCTCCACCGTCCAGCCTCCACCCTCGGGCCGGCACGCGTGGCCCCGCCCCCCGAGGAAAAATCCAAGATGGCGCAGGGGCCGGGCACCTGGACGCTCCGTGCGCCGGGGAAGGCTGGGGCTGCATCGCACGCCGCCCCTCGTCGGCCTGCCCGGGGTTCACAACCGTCCTTCTCCAAGGAGGAGGACGCCAGGCCCTCCACCGGCGATGGCCCCCGGTGGAGGTCTCGTGCCGGGGCGGAAGGCCGAGATCGCGGCAGTCAGGGGACGAAGGAGACCCCCGTCTGAGGCTCCGGCTGCGTCTCCCTTCTCAGCCCCATCTTCCGCGCCACTGCAGGCGTGACTTTCCTTTCCGGAACCATCCCAGGTTCGGGGAGCAGTCATGTGATCCGGGCCCGGCCAATCCGATTCCTGCATCCCCCCCAGGCCAGGGATTGGTTGAGGGATGGGCACGTGACCCAAACTGGGCCAATAAGAGTCAGTCTTGAGACTTTGGCTGGAGGAACAAGGGGGTGGAGGGGAGGGGGCGGTGCGCTCTGGTTGACGCGAAACTAGGAGAATGAAAGTTTGTAGTTCTCGGGCCAACTCATGGCAGGGGCCTGCCCGGCAACGACGCCGACCGGCAGGAAGCCGGAGCTGAAGGGCAGAGGGAGCGCGGTGGGGTCCCGAGGGCAGGCGTGCCAGGAGGCAGGCGAAGCCTGCTCACGCATTCAGGAGAGCCGGACGGTCGTGTGCTTTGCCTTCACCAGCCCGGCCGGGGTTTCCGTCCCTTGCCACCATAAGTCCTGACTCACCCGGGGAAGAAAGGAGTCACAGATCAAAGCACTGAAAGCACCTCAGGAAGCTGCCCACGTGGGCTTTTCCCAGTCACCAGGACAGGGTGTACCCTGTGATTTTTAAGACCATGGGAACAAATCCTGCCCGGCTACCAGGGGCTGCTAGCGTCGCCGCCACTAGAACCGTCTCTGCAGTAGCTGCGGACTGGTGGCAGTGATGCTCCGATGTGGCGGGGGTGGGGCGATGAGCTGCCCCCGCCAGTGCCCCCCAAGGGCAAAGTGGCATCCGTCCTACAGCCCAGAGACGAGAAACCGGCCTTGCGAGAGGGGCAGGTGCGGCCACTGCTGCTGGACCCCGTTCCAGAATTCCCATCGCTCCCGTTCGTCTCAGAGCCCAGCAGCCCCCGGTCACGCAATGCAGCGACACGGATTCTGTTCTGCCTTCTCTCTGGGCTCTCGACAGTTGCCCCCGCTCTCCGAGGAGACGAGGACAGCGCTCGGCAGGGAGACGCTCACCCTGGTGGCCCCTCGTCCGAGCGCAGCGGGGGAGGGGAACTTCCAAATGGCTGTTCGGTTTTGCTTTGCAAAAGGCGGCAGGGCAAGTCTGATGTACCCGCAGCTCTTCTAACTTCCTTCGCCTAACGAAATGTCGCCTGGAGACGGCAGGCCTCCGCCGGACGCTCACGCGTGCAGTGCGCGTGGGCTCCCGCAGCCAGGGAGGTGACACCTTTCCAAACCAGCCCTGGAGAGTCCTCAGCAGCGACCCCACCCTCCTCACGCCGAGGCCAGGGTCTGGCCAGGTTCCCGCTCCCTCAAGACCCACGGTGTGTCCCCTGCCAAGCCGGAGGGGCTTCACCCATCGACGGGTTACCCCAGCGGCTCCCTGGCCCAGCGTCCTCACACGCAGGTTGTCCCCAAAGCCAGGGGACTCTGGCGGCCCCCTTCATTCACCATGTGCTTATGTAAGAAACCCAACCTCCACCCCTCCCAACCTCGGTCATATTTATTGCCAGCTCAGAAAGAAATTGTTTTTTTAAGAAAACATTTTGGCGATTCCTCCGAAAGTTAAAACACAGAATTACCAAATGCCCAGCAATTCCCGTCCCGGGCGCGGTCCCAAAAGGACTGAAAACAGGGACGCAAACAAACACATGTATTCGACGGGTCAGAGCAGCACTATTCACGACGGCTGAGAGGCGGAAACTGCCCGAGAGTCCATCCACGGATGAACAGACGGACAAACCGCGGTCCATCCACACGGCGGAACGTGACTTAGTCACAAACAGAAATGAACCACTGATACGGGGCTGCGCCGCGGGCGAACCGGGAAAACATCACGCTGAGTGAAAGGAGGCGGTCGCCAAAGGCCAGATGGTGTAGGAGTCCACTTACAGGAAGTACCCGGACCACGGTGAACCCACGGAGACACAAACAGACTGGCGGCCGCCAGGGCCGAGGCCGCGGGCAGTGACTGCGAGCGGGCACCCGCCCGGGGCCCACGCGCAGGGATGGAAATGTGTTACAATTAGATAAAGGTAGTATTTGCATAACACTGTCAATGGAAAAACAAATTTAAGCGCTGACTTCCTCAAGGTTTGAATGCGAATGACAAGAAAAACTAGGACACCTCCATCAAAGACAGGGGTAGGAGCGAGATGAGGGAGACCCAGGGGAGGGCAGGAGGGGGCGTCCCCCCCGGGGCCCCCCCCCATCTGGTCTGGGCCGGAAGGCGTTCCGAAGACGGATGGAGACCTCAGCAGGGATCCAACACAGCGGTCCCAATACCACCGCGGGTCAGGAGAGGGTAGCAGGCATCCATTTATCTACAGAAACTTTGGGGTCCCTGCCGTGCGCTGAGCCCCAAAGGAGCGAATGAGGCACAGCCCTGCTGCTGAGGGTCCCGGTGCCCCGGCGGGGTGGGAGTGGGGTGCAGCGGGGAGCAGACAGTCAGCAAACTGTGAGTGATCTCAGAAAGGAAGCTCTCAGCCCACCAGGCCGTGGGGAGCCCGAGGGGGTATCGGGGAGAGCCTCCCGGAGCGCAGGGCACAAGACAGCCTGGGGAGTCCGGTGGGAGGAGCCCAGAGGTGAGAGCAGGCACCGCGTGCTTGAGTGACTGAGTGAGCACCGGCAGGCGGGGAGGACAGTCGCTCAAGGCCCACGGGCCACTGGCCTGAGAGCTCGGAGGAGCCACGGACCGTGGTTGGGGGAACTGTCAGGGTGTCTCACGAGCGGGCGCTGGGGACGGCCAGGCAAGAGACGACGCTGGCAGGCTGGAGCAGCAGCAGCGGGGAAGTAGGGAAGGAGCTCACTCTGCGGTGGGAGGGGCCGAGTGGCCTCCAGGGACAGGGACCCTTTGTCCCCTCCACACTTCTGAGCCTCAGTTCCCCCCAGGTACATGTCCACGATTCCCGCTGCCCTCCCCCCCACCCCACCCCCTCTGGGAGGACAGCACGCTTAGAAAGCGACACCATCACCCCTGGTATACAGCAGGTGCTCAAGGAGGCCGCCTCGGCGAGGGCAGGGCTCCGAGGAGAAAAGCCGGCACTCAGGCGAGGTGAAGGACTTGCTGAGCCGGGTGGCGTGGGATGCTCCCGAGCCCCTGAGCCCCAGAGCGGGCCTCGCGCGTCCAAGCCACAAACCACGACGCCAGGGCCGCAGAGCCAGGCAGAGGAGCACCAGGGACTCCAGGGCTGCCCGCGGCGGGGGAGCCGGCACACAGTCCCCCGCGGGGCTCGGCATGGACGCTCCGCAGCAGGGACCACCCACAAACGGCACAGGGGCTCCAGGGGGGCCCCTCTACCACGCCCGCCCCAGAGGCAGCCGGGCCCCACCGGAGACAGCCCACGGGCCACGGGTCCGGCGGGGCAGCACCCCGCAATCCTACCCTCACGTCCGTGGTCCGTCCACCGCGTGGCCTTGGGAGGGCTGCCAGGCCTGCAGGAGGAAGCTCGGTGGCCTGGGCTCTGTCTGCCTCGCCCCCCCACTGCGTCCCAAGAGCCTGTCGCCGCGCCTGGCACACAGCAGGTGCTCACAGAGGGAACCTGTCCGGGCAAGCGCCGGTACCACCAGGTGAGGCCGGGGCCTCCTGCCCCCACGTTCCTCTCCGGCCCCAGCAGGACGCCGAGGCCCCGGCGAGGCACATTCCACAAATTTCCCAGGCTGTGCGCGCCCGCGCCAGCCCGGGGGAGGACGGGGTTCCGGCGGGCGGGGCGGGGCGCCTCGGCGGGCGGGCAGGGGAGGTGGGGGTGCTGGTGAAGGTGCCCGGGAGCCTCCCTCCCAGCTGTCCGCGCCACACTTGCTTGGAACTTTCCCGTGGCTGATGGGCCCCGACCTCGGAACTTGTGGCAGGTGGGGGAGCCTCAGCATTAAAACTCAGCTGTCGGCCCGGGAGAAGCCCCCAGCACGTGCGCACAGAGGCGCGCTCGCCAGAGCCCTCCGGGACACTGCAGGTCCCACGCGGGGACGCGGTCTCCCGCCCGCCCCGCCAGCCTGCCGCACCGGAAACCCCACGGCCCTCGCCGCCGCTCTTCGGCATCTGGAAGGGCGTGCGACCGCTCAGCAGCTACCGGAGGGACGTTTGTTCGGATTCACCGGTGATTCCCCTGCGAGTGCCTGGCACGCAGTAGGTGCGCTGGCCTCCCGGAACCTCGGGGAACAGAGCACCGCAAACAGGATGGCTCGGAGGCGCCTGGGTGGCTCAGTCCGTTCAGCATCCGACTTCGGCTCAGGCCATGATCTCCCCGTTCCTGGGTTCAAGCCCCGCGACGGGCTCTGTGCCGACAGCTCAGAGCTGGAGCCTGCTTCGGATTCTGTGTCTCCGTGTCTCTCTGCCCCTCCCCCGCTCACACTCCGTCTCTCTCTCTCGCACAAATAAACAATCCAAAAAAAAATAAAAATAAAGGGCTCAAAACAACAGAAGCACGTCCTCTCGCTGTTCTGTAAGCCAGAAGTTCCAAATCAAGGTGTGGGCAGGGCCACGCTCTCCCCCCCCCCACCCCCGCCCCCGCCCCGGAGTCTCCAGGGGTTGGAGGGGATCCTTCCTGACTCTTCCAGCAGCGAGTGGTCCCAGGCGTCCCTTGGCTTGCGGCCGCCTCACTGCAGACTCTGCTGGTCACCGCCCGGCCGCCCTGTCTGTGTGTCCTCCCCTCCGAGAAGGACCCCAGTCGGACTCAGGGCCTACCCTCCTCCACTCTGACCTCATCGTAACTAATTACGTCTGCAAAGACGCGCTTTCCAAATAAGGTCGCGCTCCGGGGTTCCGGGGGGGGACGTGAGTTACGCGGGAGACCCGCACTGAATCCGGGACGGCGGGGGCTCGGTGCACATCGGTCTTACTCGCTGCTGTAATCCGCAGCCCCGAGCAGGGCCCCGGCACACGGCAGGCATCCGACAGACACCTGGCAGACAGACGCGGTCTGGCCCCAGGAGCACGGAGCCCCGGAAGCCAGCGCAGGGGGACGTGGGCGCGGAGGCTGTTCCGCGACGGGAGGTGAAGAGGTGTCGGAAACGCCGGCTAGAATGAAGAGGCCTGTTTACGCCTTGAGGTGCTAGTTTCTGGCGTGCTGTAAAAACGGGGACCCGGCCAAGTACCTCCTGCCGCCTTCCGCGGGGCCTCCTTGCGCGGGACAGACGCCCAGGGAGCCGGCTCTCAGCTGGGCCCTGAGACGCAGAGAGCCCCGCGGGAGGCTGCACCGGGGAGCCTGCATGGCCCATGAGGGCGGGGCGGGGGTGAGGGGTGAAGCAAGAGTCCCTGCCCCCTCCCCAGCAGCTCGCCACTGTCACCCACAGTTACAGGAACCTTCGTGGGCAGGTTCTGAGACGCAGCAGCGAGTAGAAGACCCCAAACGCCTGCCTCCGCAGAGCTGCCGTCCTAGCCAGCAAGAGGGTAGCACTTATAGGCAGGTCGGGCAGTGTCCGCGGTGTTCGGAAAAACAGAAGCAGGAGGAGGGGAAACGGGGGGTGGCTGGGGGGGGGCGGGGCAGGTCAGGACAGCCTCACCTAAAGGTGTCTTTAAGAAAAGAGGGGAAGAAGGAAAGCAAGCAGACGGCTGGGGAAGCTGTTCCAGGCAGAGGGAACAGACAGTGCAAAGGCCCTGAGGTGGGGAAGGAATGGCCAGGGGGCCCGGATGGCCAGAGTGCCTGTGAGGTCACACAGGCTTTCACTCTGAACGAGAAAGGAGGGCGTCACCCTCTGGGCAGGGGTGATGTTTGAGCTCTCCTCCACCAAGCCTGCCCCTGGCGCCCCTGGGTGAGGGGAAATTTCAGCTGCGCCCTCCGTCGGCGGGGAACGGCCCAGGCCTCTGTGCGTCATCTGTGGGGAAAGGACCAACCCACCTGGAGTCCTAACACGGTTACAGCCACCATTCGGGGTCGCCCCCTAGGAAACAGGCAGCAGCCCTGAGCGGCCCGAGGTCACCACGCTCCGAGCTCAGCTCAGAGCGCCGCCCTCGGAAATGCCACCTGCCCAGCCCCAAGTGGAGACCAGCCACAACAAACCAATCCCAAGAGGGGTCTCTGCCTCACTCTGGCCACGGTGGGGGCGGGGGCATCACAGCGGGGGACCAGCTGGACAGAAACTCCTGCCGACCAGAGGTGACATCCAGTGACAGGCCTGTCCCAACACAGAAAGCACCTCCTCACCCCAGGTACTCAACAGCAGATGGATGGAGGGGGAAGGAGGGGTGGCTGGATGGGTGGAAGAAGGAGGGAGGGAGGGAGGAAGGGGAGCGGGGGGAGGATGGGTAGATGAATGATGGACGGACAGACGGACAGACAAATCAACAGATGAACATCAATTTAATTTTTTTAATGTTTATTTATTTTTGAGACAGAGACAGAGCAAGCAGGGGAGGGGCAGAGAGAGAGGGAGACACAGAATCCGAAGCAGGCTCCAGGCTCTGAGCTGTCAGCACAGAGCCCCATGCGGGACTCGAACTCACAGACCGTGAGATCATGACCTGAGCCGAAGTCGGACACTCAACCGACTGAGCCCCCCAGGCGCCCCACACGGACACCAATTTAACTGCGTCACTGTCCACAGTTTTTCTGGTTGCATTTTTTAAACCAAGCCCCAGGGCCAAGCGTGCCTTTGTTGCACAAATACTCCTACCTCAGGCTCCCTGCCAGCCACTGTGGGAGACACGCATGAGCACCCCCCCCCCGTGAGCCCCCAAGCCTGCACAACCTTCCCCCAAGCCCTAGCCTGCTGGGCACAGAGGACCCTGGGGAAGACCGCCTCCGGCCCCCACCTCCAGAACCAGAACAGGAGGGACGGGTGGAAAGGTCCGCTGAGAAAATGATCTCTAGAAGCTCAACGCCCACAGGAGAGTCCCCAAAATGAAGCTATGGCTCAAGCGCCCTCTGCTCCCAGAAATACGGGGTGGCCACGGGGGGAGACAAGTTAGCAATAATGATGACGGTCCCTGGACAGCCACCACGCCCAAGCTGCAGATGAGCAAACCGAGGCTGGGGGAAGTGAACTGAGCAAATGGCAGAGCAGGTCCCTAGTTAGGAGGGTGTGCAGGACTGGGGGGGCCGCACCCGAACACAGGAAGGCAGAGAGCTTCTCAAGGGGGGGCCGAGCTGGGCCTCGCAGGATCTAGATGGGGGGGGGGGCTGCCCTGAAACCTCGGCTGTGCACTCAACAACCTCTTTCTGCAGACGGGGAAACTGAGGCCCAAAAAGAGTCCGGGACTCAGCGGGCTGGTGCCACACGGCCAGACCCTGCCCCCCCAGCTGGATCCCACAGCCCACCCCATGGGGTCCAGCCGTCTGGCGGGATGGGTGGAGCGGCCTGAGCCGAGCCCACTTCTGACGCTTCAGGGGTCAACAGTGAGCGGCATGGGGACAAAAGCTCCCGGTCCACATGGACGACCGGGTCCAAGGACAGAGCCCTGGACTGGCCGCAGCCTGCCCCAGCGTTCCAGGGAGAAACAGAAGCCTGGTACCGAACACGCCCCGGGCGCCCACCCCGCCTCCACCTCCCCTCTAAAGGGTCCCCGCCCTCGGCTAGAATTTCCACCGCCCCCGGATGCTGCCCGGGCGTCCGTGGTCCGACCTCGTCCCTGGGGGGCGTTCATCGGGCACCCGCACAGTTCAACGGATCAGAAAACCGAGGCTCCGAGAGGTGAACTCACCCACCCGAGGTCGTGCAGCAAGAAGGCACCCCGGTCCTGCCCCGCACGCCCTCCGAAGCGAGCAGAAGAGTGCCACCGAGGAGGCCCGTTTCTGTCTCCAATTTCATTGGTACATTTGCGTCCACTGGGCTGTGGCCGGCTCGGCCGCCCAGCCCTGCCCCCCCCCATAGCCGCATCTGCTCCCCATCGCTTCCTCCTGGACTCCTTTCCCCTGCCCCCTCGTAATTTTAAAAGGAAGAGAGAGAGAGAGAGAGAGAGAGAGGGAAGCCACAGTCATGACAAACCCTCCCGCACGCCAGGTCACAGGGTCCCACGCGAGAACCCTTGCCTCCGGACGCGCCCTCCCCCTGGGGTGTTTCAAACATGACGCTGGATTTTTCCTGGCTCTTCCTCGTTAGGTTCTGGGCGCCCCGGGAGGGACGTGTTTTCCATTAGGCCCAGCTCTTCCATCTGGCCTTCCAAACAGCAATTTTTTCGGCAGAGAGGGAAGAGGGGGAAACCAGAGACGCTGGTGTCTGGGCGGTGGGCGGGGGGCTGGCACCAGCTGTGTGACTGGGCCAAGCACTCGACCCTCTGCCCCGGGGGCCTGGAACGGAGCGAAGCTGACGACAGGCTGGGAAGCAGGGACCTGACCGCGGGGAGCTGTGTCGGCGGGGGGGTCAGCGCGGTAGCGGCTCGCAGCGCGAGCTCGGTGCTCATCCACGCACCCCCCCCTCGACCACATGCGGATCCGGGGTGCTGGGACCGCAAAGGCTGCGGGGCTCGGGGACCCGGGTCCGTCCCCGTCACCGCCTGGACGGGAATGTACCAACGACTCAGGGGTAAACGGACCACAGATCACGGCTCCGGCCATACCGCAGAGGGAAGTGAGCCAGACGAAGAGGGCAGACGCTGTGCCGCTCACAGGAGGTGCCCAGCACCGCCATCTCACAGAGACAGAGAGCAGAAGGGGGTTGCTAGGGCCTGGAGGAGGGACGGGGGAGTTAGCATTTAATGGCGACTGTTTCTGTTGTGCAAGATGAGAAAGTTCTGGAGATCAAGGTAGTGAGGGTTGCAGGACAACGTGAATACACTTAACACTACTGAAAGGTACACTTAAAAGTGGCTGAGACCGAAAAACTTCTGTTATGTATATTTTACCACGACTCAGAATTTAAATAATAAAAACAAAACAAAAACAAACCACGCACCTCCTCCAGGGAGGCCTCTCTGGTTGCCGGGCCTCTCACTGGACTGGTATTGCTCTGTGGTGGCCCCCACTGCCCCGGGGGCCCCACGAAAGAGCCAGTGTTGCCACAGGCCCTGCCAGGGGTCTTGGCATGCAGCAGCAGCCCCCGTCACCAGGCACTGAGCGGGACCACACTCAAGGCCTCCGGCTGGCCTCGCCCCCAACCCAGGCAGCCTCAGGAGGGGACTGAAAGGCCTGAAAGCCACCGGGACACAGGGAGGGGCCGCTCGGTCTGCCAGCTCCGCCCATCACTCACCAGGACCCGGAGGAGGAAGGGGGCCCCCTGGCAAGGGGGCCAGGGCGGCAGGTCGGTGGGAGTCAGTTCCCACAAACTTCCCGGCATCGACATCTGGCACGGGTGTCCCCAGCTGTGCCGCTGCCGGAAAGGCCGCCCCTGTCCCTCCTCCACGCGCGCCGGGCCCTCCAGGGCGGCTTTCTTTCGGAGGAATTCGCGGGGTGGTCCTGAGTATTTCAGGGCGGATCTGGCGGGGGAGGGGGGGGCGGGACGCCCTCCACCACATGTGAAGGAGGACAAATGTTCCCGCCGCTAAGAATAGCGTCGCCAGCAGCCGCGTCCAGGACGGGGAGCCCACCCACCCAACGGCAGCTCCACCCCGCGCATCCTCCCCCCAACTCCCAGGGGCCCGGGCTGGGAGGCCCCTCCTGCCCCCCAGGTGCCGGGCCGAGGGGGGAGGGTCGGTTCGGACCAGCTCCTTCCAACGCTCAAATGTGGATCCCAGCATCCCCTGCAGCCCCCCCCCACACCGGGCTCCAGGGGAGAGGGGGCCCAGGCCGGAAGTAGGGAGGGGCAGGGAGTGAGGAGGGCGCCGGAGGCTCCCCGAGGAGAGCGGCAGGTGGGGGCCCCCTGTGTCAGAGGCCACAGGAAGGGGGTGGCCTCTGCTCGGCCCCAGCCGGGCACCAGGGCCACCGGAGAGTGCGGCCCAAGGGATGGCAGCTCCCAATTCGTCCGGGCAACAAAGAAAGTCTGACTTTGAGACATCCCTCAATTTACAACTTTTATTTCAAAAACATGGACTATAAACCCAACCCAATAAATCAGTCTGACATCCAAATACAGCCCGTGGGCTGCCAGGATGTGACCTGTGGCTTCGGACATGTGGTCAGCTGAAAACCACAAGAGAGGGCCCCGGCAAAGCCCGGGGGAGCTTGGGGAGCGGGGAGGCCAGTGACAGGCAGGAATGTTCTCCCACACAGCTGGTGGGGGGGCTGGGAGGCCCCTAATTAAAACAGCGAGTGGGAGGGGCTCCCACTTTCCCACTTACCCAGCGAATCCTAAATAATACCCCCTCCCCAAAGGATACACGGTGGCCGTGAACGGGGGGGGGAGGGGGGGCTGGGCAAGGACCCCAAGCTGGCTCGTCTCCAACGCGTGGAGTGAGCGGCTGTGGCCAGCAGCTGTGGTCTCTGCCTACCCAGCACCCACCACTTGCAAACTGCACCCTTCCGTCCCTTGGGCTACGACCCTTCCTGCACCCTCTGTTCTGGACGCTGAGGGAGGCTGAGTGCCTCCCGGGTCTGGCCAATGAGCAGTCTCAGGAGCACCCCCACCACCCCCACCCCCACCCCCGCCAGAACCACAGCCGCTGTCACCGGTTTAGGGAAGGGCTTAACCCTCAAGCGAAGGGCTTAACCCTCAAGTTGAGCCCGTAAAGCTTACTCCCACAGCTTTTGTTGTAGTATCGGGAACAACGAGGCTTACTTTCCACTGAGCTGCTAAGCTGTGATCACTAGTCTTAGGCCACCAGGGATTGGACGCGGGGAGCACCTTGAACCCTGAGCCCCTGGATCCAACCATGCCTGAAGCCTGCACTGACATCCTTTCTGTGCTAAATGCAGGAGGTGCAGAGACCCTGCCAACCGCAACCAACACACCTAAGAGAGCGACCCCCTGAAAAGGCCAATGCTAAGCCATGAATCTCCCTGGAATCGGTCCCCTCACCTGTACGGGTAGGGAGACCCCCGCGCCAGCTGGAAGGAACAAGAGAGAGGAGACGGGAGCCCAGGACAGACTGCGCCTAGGAGGAAGGGGCCTACCCTGTCTCTCACCCTAAAGACGCAGTCCCCTGGCCCAGGCCCGAGCTACCAGTGGCCCTTGCTAGCTGACTCGGACCTGGGCCCGCCCCCACCCGCGAGGCCCGGGCAGTGAGCCGGAGCCTCTGGCCTGGGTTTCTGGAGGAACGTCCGAGGCGGTGAGCCGGCGCAGGGTGCGCTCTTGCCCCAGCCCCACACACCCCTCTCTTTCAGACAGGGGCACTGTCCGAAGCCAGGAGGCCTTACAGGCTGCATCCGCAGACACGCCATGGGGCCCGTCCCTGCCGGAGCCGGTTTCCTGTGCCGTAAAAGAGACAGTTGCTCTCGGCCCGGAGGGTGGCCGAGGCTCCCACCGGGGGCAGGCAGAGATCCTGACCCCTCACCACCCCCCCCCACCGACCCCACAGGCGCTGACTCCTCCCACCGTTCTCGTTTCTTTCCAACCTCTATGCAGCCACGAGTTTGGTACAGCTCCCCTTTCACAGATGGGGAGACTGAGGCTCTGGGGGCAAAGAAGGCTATTCAACGTCCCACGGGCGGGAACAGGACCACGGAGAGACGAACGAACTCTACTTCCGGATTCCAGGCCCTGAGCAGTCGTGACAACAGACCCGAGGTGAGCGCCGGGCGCTCACATCACGGCTAATTGCTAACACAGCGCTCACTCTCATCAGCTTATTTAATCATCACGATATCCCTGGAAGCAAGACTGAGGCACGGAGAGGTTAAGTAACTCGCCTGAGCTCACACAGTGGGCCCGTGGCCGAGTCCGTGGCCAAACCCAGGCTGGCCCTCTCCAGCAACCACCTCTCATCGGTTACGTCCTGGGAACGCATCGCGGGCGGACCCCAGCCTCCCTGCTCGGGCTGGAGGAGGCCCGTCCCTCCCATCAGGCCGGCGTTGGGGCCTCACGGGCCTTGTACCCAACAGCGCTGCTCACGGGGCCAGGCCAAGTCCTGCCGGCTGGAGGCAACCGCGAGTCGCCACGGACGCGCCATGGCCATCTCCGTGTCCACCTGGCCACCCCCCAGGGCCAGCTGCAATCGCTGCCCCGGGTCCCGGAAGGAGACGGAAGATGCCATCCTCAAGCCCGGGCTCTGTGACGTCCCTCCGCAGGACCCGGAATCCTCATTCCCGGGGTGCCCGCTGCCTTATCGCCCACCTCCCCGCAACCCCAAAGGGAAGGCCCGCGACGGCGGGATCCACGCCCACCGTGTCCATCGCGGAGCCCCGGCTCAGGGCACCCCGCGGACCCTCCTTAAACGTTTGCTGACCTCACGGGCACCCTGCGAGCAGACCTGCAAACTCTGAGCCGAAGCTCGCAGGCCGCTTCGGAAGCAGAAAAACGGAGGCCGGGAAGGGGTCGACTTCAGGTCGGATTTGGGGGTGTCCCCTACGGCAGGCCGCCTCGTCCCGAGAACCGATCCCCGTGCCTGCAGCCTGCTCCCCGACCGCGTTCACTGTGGCCCGGGGCCCTTCCTCCTGGGGCTGCTTGCCCAGCCCATCCGCTAGCCGCGGCGGGGACGCTGAAGGCCACGGCCTCCACTGAGGGGCCGCAGCCCACCCTCTCGGGGCCTCGGCGTCTCTGTCTGTCCGTCAAGGGCACCTGGCGAATAAGCAGCTTGCGGGGGCGGGGGCATGACTGGGACCCAGGTGCCGGCCGAGTGGCCAAGCATGTGGGGAGCGAGCGCTCGGGGCTCGGGGAGGCCCCAGCACGGAATCCGGGGAGCCTCTTGCCTCCCGGGTCACGTCCTCCTTCGTGGGGACGGCTGAGCCGGGAGGAGAGCCCGCAGCAGGCAACGGGCAGGGTCAGGGGCCCGTGATCTGGGTTCCGGGCTCCTCCGACGGGGCTCCCCATGCCCCCGACCGCCTCACGCGGGCCTGGCCCCTCAGTTTGGGATGGGGCAGAGCGGGGGTCCCCGGCTCTGTGAGCCTTCGGGGCTGCGGTAACAAATGACCGTAATCCGGGTGGCTTCAAACATTGGAAGTTTATTCTCTCTCAGCCCCGGGGCCCGACGGCAAGGCGTGGGCAGGCCGCGCTCCCGCCGAGGGCTCCCAGGGAGCATCCCCCTGCCGCCTCCAGCTTCCGGCCACGTCGCTGCGGTCTCTGCCCCTCGTCACACAGCCGTCCTCTGTGCTTTCTCCTCCGTCCCTCACAAGGACGCCGCTCACCCGCGGAATCCAAAGGACCCCAACTCAAGACACGTCTGCAAAGACCCTTTTGCCAAAGCAGGTCACATTTAGAGGAGACGGGCCTGAATGCGTGCGATTCTCTTCTGGGGGCCCGGGGGGGGGGGGGGCGCGGTGCGGGCTGCCATTCACCGCACTGCACAGGCCCCAGCCTCTCCTGACGCTGCCCGCCGACGGCCAGCTCACTCCCCGCGGGGCCCCAGGCCCAGGGTCCCGGCCCACTTTCTCTGAGCGGTCCCCGTCGGTCCTGCCACGGGCCGCCGGGCACAGGGCCGCCGGGCACAAGGGCCTCCCTCGCGCTTACAGGAAGCCAGGGACTCTCACACCCACGCCTCCGGGAGACAGGGCCAGCCGGGGATGACTCACCCCGCTCTCACAGGCCAAGAAGAGGCGCAAAGCGGTTCAGCCGGGGAGCTGGACCAACCCTGAATCTGTTTGCTGCTGTGTCAGAGGGAAGCGAATCCCACTCCCAAAGGACGTTACGAGGTCCCGCAAGGTGCGCGCGCCCCCCGCCCCCATAATCTTGTCTTTATTTATTACCCGGGGGCCGGGCCCACGCGGCCTCCAGCCCCAGCAGAAAGGGCCCATTATGACATCACAGGCCGAGAATCGTGTTATTAGCCTGGGAAGGAGGCTGGACCCAGGCACAAAGGGCTCATTGTCATGCAAATACCCAACCGGGAGGAAGGAGGGGGCGGCTCCTCTGGGCCGGCAGCTTTTGAGCCACACGGAGAACTCAACTCCAGGCCTTCCAGAAGAGTTTGGGCACCCCCGGCCTCACATATCATGAACGGGGAGGGCTCTCGACGAGTGGGAAAGGGGCCCCTTCCCACGGCTGCGTAACAAAATGCCATCTGCCTATTAACACTGCGGGCCTGCAGCTGTGTGACTTTGGGCAGGGTACCTACCCTCTCTGTGCCTCAGGGGATCCTTAGAAGAACCCCAGGGTTGCCCCGCCTCGTCAGCCCTCAACACGTGAAGCTGATGCTGTCAACACCCCTCCCCTGCATCCCAATGCCATCGGTATCCCCCCACTCCAGCTCTGACCTCCACCTCTCCAACTTTAACCCAGCAGGTGCAGCCCTCCTGGGGGTGCCTGGGGGCTTCCTGCCAGCGCTCTTGAACAAAACCCCAGAACTGCCTTTCAAAGGACCCAAGTTTTCCATGAATCCCAAGAGGCATTCCCACCCCCCAGACACAGGCCGCCTGGGGTGAAGGGACGTGAACTCTAAGTGAATGCCAGCTCCTGGGCCCTGGTGGGTGTGACCTGCCGGAGCACAGTTGAAGCCCCCCATCAGTCCGTCCCCAGGAAGGCCTCATTCACGGGGAGGGGACCGGCCCACATCCGCCCAGCCTGTGGGGGACACTGAGTCAGGCACAAGTGTTCGCCGAGCACCTAAGATGTGCCCAGTGCTAGGGACACGGAAGTCACCAAAATGAACAAAATCCTGGGTGAAGGGGTGGCGGCGGGGAGGGGGACATGGCGACGGACATACGATAAATCCCAAGTGGTGATGGTACGAAGTGAGAGCGGGAGCTGTGCGGAGGTCGGGGCCCCGCTCAGGAGGCCACAGCCGAGCAGGGGCCTGAGTATGGGGAGGCTGTACACACCTCAGGGAAAGGTGTTACAAGGGCACAGCACGTGCAAAGGTCCAGAGGCAGGGCCATGAGCGGAGCTTCCCAGAAACCGCCAAGAGGCTCTTCAGGCCCAGAACGCCCCCAACTCGGCCCCGCTCCCTGGACTCCCGCTCTGCCCGGGAAAGCCCAGAACGGAGCCCCTAAGCCACGGCGGGTGCCCCTCGGCCTCAGACACAGCCTCCAGCGCTCGACATGACCGCGGACGCCCCTCTCAGCTCAGGCCCTGCCAGTGCCCACCCCCTGCGCCCCAGCCCCGGATGGTCTGGACTCTCCCCAATCCTGGGGCATAAAGCGAGCCCTGCCTGCGACTCCAGGGGCGCCTAAAGACCAAGTGCAGTGACGAGTCAGCTGCAGGGGAGACGAACGCCGGCAAGCCCTCCCCCCGGAGCCTCCGGAGACGCGTCTGGCCTTGGACGGGCTCTGGCTGAACAGAGACGGCAATTTCTCACCCTTAAGCACCAGCTGGGGACAACCCCACCCACGCCAGGGTGAGCCGGTTACACCCGAAGGCCTCCCGGCCGCCGTTGGAGGTGGGACGGGGTCCAGGAGAAACCAGCACCTGCCGCGGGGACCGGCAGGAAAGGAGAAAACGCAGCCAGAGGGCGGCGCGAGGAGGACAGGGTTCTCAGAGAGGAAGTGAGTTCGGCTGTCACAGGAGCGACCCAGGGCTGGAGGTGGCTGAGAGGGGGCTCTCGGAGGGCCCCGGAGGGGAGAGCGGGGGGGGGGGGGCCCAGAGGTCAGGCTTCACGGTTCAGAGCCCAGCCGTCATCCCCTTCCCCGACCTCCAAGCCCAGCCTACGGGAGAGAAGAGGAGGAGGAGCCGATCAGGGCTCGCGGAGGGCAGGGGACATCTCCGGGGTCGCTGGGACAAACGGGCTCTGGCCCTTGCAAACTCCGTGCCCTTGGGTGGCTCGCCGGACCCGCGCCTCGGTTTCCTCACCTGAGAAGTGGGGCTCACGCAGTGTCCCCCCCATCCCACGGCTGATCGGGGCTGGAACCCGGCAGCACGGGGCGAACCACGCGGGTCCCGGCGGGAAGGCTCGGGCTGCGAGGGCGCCTTTCCCGACACCCGCACGCGTCACCTCGCGTCACCTGCACTCAAGCCCTACGAAGCACCAAACGCTGCGTGTCCATTTTACAAATGAGGAAACTGAGGCCCGGAGGGGCTAAGCCACTTGCTCCAACTCACGGAGCTACTGTCAGGCAGGGCTGGATTCGAACTCGGGACAGCCTGGCTCGGGGCCTACACTCTTTACCTCTTGAGATCACTACAGGCTCGTACGCAGCCGTCAGAATTGACCCGGCGCGACCCCGTGCGCCCTTCAGCCGGCCTCCCCCGACGGCGTGGCCTCTACAAGAACGGCTGTTCGACTCCAGGAGCGGCCCCAGGAAACGGGCCGTTCGGACCTCACGGGTTCCCCGCCCGCTCGCTCGTTTGTGTGCACGTGAGCCTGTGTTCAGTCTACGCGCCTGCACCCCCGGGCAAACGGGAGGGGGTCAGTCACCGAGAGCCTCAGGGCACGGTGGCCCTCCCCCGCCCCCCCGGACACAGCTCTGCGGCTGACCCAAGTGGGCGCAGAGGGCTGGTGGCGGCAAGGTGACATCCGTGGGGCCCCCGGGAGAGGCCTGAGGACAACCGGACAGCGGGCAGCTGGTGCGGACAGCCTGGACACCCGGGGAACTCCCCGCTGGCTCCTGCTGGCCCAGGAGGAGAGGCCCCGAGCCAGCCACCGGCCCAGCATCCGGTGTCACTTACAAACCCAGGACGACTGCCACCCTCGGCAGGAGAGCCGGCCCTGCCCGCCCAACCCCCGGGCCACACCGGGCAGTGGGGGCGCGGGGCCCATGCTTGGTGCGGGACGGGGCGGAACACTGGGGCAGCCCCGGGGGGCCCCGGCCCAGGCCCAAATGCAAACAGAGCCAGGGCTCAGGACAGTTGTCCCCAAGTCCACAGAACACAAAAGTTCTCGACAAGGAAGCAGAGACAGATCGGTGGAGACCAAGGTGTAACTAACTTAAATCCCAGTTACGGTCCAGGCCAAGGGAGCCTCCCCGCCCCAGCCCGCAGGGGCCCTGCGCACGCCCGCAAGCCACTCCCTCCGTGTGGACAAGAAAACGGAGGCTCACTGACCTGCGTGCTGTCACACCTTCCACGGGGGTGTGGCCCGGGGACCATTTATCAGCCCCCCCTGTTAAGCCACACACGACCACTTCTGGGGCGGGAACGAATGGAGTGTCCATTTGCCAGATGAGAAAACCGAGCCTCAGAGACGGGAAACCACCCGTCCGAGGCCACCCAGCCGGGATATGTTTATCAGGGACGTGAACCCTGGCAGTCTGCCCGCCCCCTGAATAAGCCAGGAGGCCGCGGCTCTCCCTCAGCTCATCCCAACGCCCGTATGACCCCGCTGCGGCCCCACTTTACCGACCAGGAAACCGAGGCTCGCACAGGAGAGGCGAGGCCGCCCGGCATAAAGGAGGAGAGAACCAGGCTTCGAACCCGAGTCCGTGGCAGAACGAGAGATGCCATCTGGGAGGCCAGCCCGCCCCAGGGCCTCAGCTCCAGCCCCCGACGAGACGTCCCAGCAGTCCTGGCTCACCCAGACCTCAGGACAAATCGCTCCCTCATCCCCTGTGCCTGCAACTGAAGGCTCCTTGTGAGCTCAGGAAGCCCTTCCAACTTTCCAGTGTTTGTGCCGGCTCCTCGCTGCCAGGTCCCCGGGCAAGCCTGGGCCGGTGGCGCTGATTTCAAACCAGACATGGGCACCCGGCCAAGCGCCACCGCGGTGGGAGCCGGGCGCCGGGACGGCCGCGGCACTGCCTGCACCTGGCCCCCCTCCCCTGTCCCCGGCCCGCCGAGGAGCCCACCCCCGGATCCCGAGGCCCCTGGCCCAACCCCGCCCCCGGCAGCCACAGCGCCCAGGGCACCCCATCCCTGGGCTCCCCCCCAGGGACGCGTGCGCCCCGGCTCCGGAAGGGCGGCGGGTCCCCCCCCCACACACACACACACACGTCCAGCCCCTCGGACAGACCGCGGCCAGAAGCCCTTTCCTGCCCCGCCGCGCGCCTCTCGGCGCCCTGCTCCCGCCCAGAGCGACTCCCGACCACCGTGACCACCGGCTCTTCGTCCCCCCGGAGCGCCGCGCCCCAATCGCCGCCCGCCGGGGCAGTGCCACCCCAGGCCACCCCTGGCCGGGGCGAGACCGGGCTCCTTCCGGCGAGCCCCCGAGCCCCCCCCCGACCCCCCACCGGCCGACGGCTCCCGGCCTTCGCCCACCCCTCCTCCGCCGTGACCCGGCCGCGCCGCGTCTCCCTGCCCACCGCCGCCAGCGCCCAGAAACTTCTCTTACCCGAGCACATGACCAGCCTTGCACTCACGTCAGCTCCCGACACAACTTGAAGTAACTCTCCCACGAAAAAAAAAAAAGAAAAAGAAAAAAAAAAAGGAAAAGAAAAAGCAAAAGCACGAAGTGAAACGTGCCAGCCAGCGGGTCAGCGGAGTCCGCACGCACAGACTGTGCTGCTGGCTTCCAGGAGACACACCGCGTCCAACATCAAAGCCATCCTTCCTCCGGGACTGACACGGGGAGCGGCCGCCCGCCTTCCCGCGAGACTACGGGCGCCCCCCCCACCCCCGGGGCTGGGGAGGCCCCGCGGCCCGGCCCGGCACCCCCCCCAAACCCCCCGGCCCCGCCGCCCTCCCCCACCCCAGGCCCACCGGGCACTCGCCGCCGCCCCCCCCCCCCCACGCCGCCCGCCCCCGGGGCCGGGGCCAGAACTCGGTGTCGGGGCCTCTGCGGTCCCTCCTCGCCTCCTGCCACTCCGGGCCCATAAACACAGAGAATTACATAAGGTCCACTCCTCTTGTTGGGAAGCCAAAAGTACAAGCTTTTTCTCCCAGCCTTGGCAGTAAGTAATAATTCCTCATCGCCATGGTAACCCTGGCGGGCTTCCAGCCGACACTCGGGAGCTGAACGCCGGGAGGCCTTTTTATAGCTCGGTAGAAAAACCTCTTCACTATTCCCTCCTCGCCGGCGCAAGCGAGCTCCAGGCCCGAATTCTCCGACTTTAACCCGCTTCCTCCCGGCCGGCCGGCCCGGCCACCTCCTCCCGGGGCGGGGCGGTGCGGGGGGAAGCATGGGCCCCTGGGCCTGGCCGGCAGGCGCTGCCCCCTCCCTCCCCGGGTCCCCCGGGGGGGGGGGGGACACGGCGGTGGCCGAGGGGCAGGCTGTGCCTTTAGGAGACTTCTGCTCTGCTTGTAACCTCAGGGAAAGCAAACACGACCCCCTGGCATTGGTATTCCGAACGAGGGTCATCTCGGCGACAGCCCCGGAGGGTGAGAAAAGACAGCCAACCACACACACACATACACACACGCACACGCACGCCAAAATGGATGCTCTGGTGGCCAGCCAGGGGTCCGACCCTTGGCTGCGACTGGCCGCGTGAGTCACAGACCAGGCTGAGCTCCCCTGGGTGTCAACTTGCCATCTGCGCAGGGGCAGGCCCGGCTCTGCCGCCCACAGTGCTCCCCGCGCCCACAGTGCTCCCCGCGGCAGGGCCCCCCGGGGGTCTCCAGATTCACGCCCCTCCCCCCAGCAACCAGGACAGAGAACAAGGGGTGCCCGGGGGGGGGTACGGGGGAGGTGCAGCCAAGGCGAAGGTCTGGAGGAGGGACCACAGTTGGGGTGCTGCAGGGGCAGGATCAGAAGATGAAGTTGGGGGTAACAGGGGGTGGGGGAGGAAGCAGGTCGTCTTCGTGACTCTGGGCAAGTCCCTTAATTCCCGAGACCAGAAAGGCTCCCGGGAGTAATCGCGACAATATCGCGGGCAGACACCGTGCCCTGTGCCCAGCACCTCAACTGTGAACCCGCCTGCCCCCACCAAGGCACGACGGAAGGCAGGTGCGCTTTTGAACCCCAAAATCCAGAGAAGGAAGGGGGCCCAGAGAGGTTGAGCAGCCTGCCCAAGATCACACAGCTGGAAGGCGGCCGAGCTCGGGTTCGAACCGGGCAAGTCTGGCCCAAGTCACCCCGCCCCATGGGACGGCCAGCCGGGAGCCACAGAGGGTCCGGGGCAGATCGCGTCTGCAGGTGACAAAGGCCCGTGGCCACCGGACCGGCCCGGGGACCAGAGCGGCTGCTAGGAGACCAGGGAGGAGGCCCCACAAAGGCCATATGTTGCTGACTCCTGTCGGCTCCCCCTCCCGCCTTTCCCAGGAAAACACCCCGGAGAGGGCTTCCGAAGCGGCCAGGACCCCCTGAAACCCCGACGGACGGGGACACCGAGCCCGGAAGGAAGCGGGCCACGCCACGCTGCACTCTCAGCCCCGAGCGGAGCGCCGCGGCCCGCCTGTCGGCTCTCGCTCTAACAGGCAGACCTCGAAACGCAGGAACGGGAGAAACCGCCCCGACAGCGCAGGGCCGGGAAGCCGAGTCCGAGGCGGCAGGGGCAGGAACTCAGGGTTCCTTTTGTTCTTTTCTGTTTGTTTTGGACACAGACCTGCGCCCAGACCTTCGCAGAAGCTGGCCCGGAACCAGGAGGAACTTACCCCACCCCCGCCGGCGCTGCTCAGGCTCTGGGCAGGTTCCGCGCCGGGCTGGGCCACTCCTCGGTCCCTTCTCGTGTCTCCCTCCCACCCCACCCCCACCACGGAGCTAGGCCGAGGACGGTTTGTTGAGTGACTTCATGAACACGGAAAATCATCAAAAACCAGCCACGGGGACACTGCAGCTCCTTCTCGACGGTGCCAGAGCTCGCGTCCCTAAGAGGGGAGCAGGCGGCCAGCTGCCCGGCAAAGGAACAACGCCTCGTCCTCCAAGGCCCTGGCGGAGACCGCCCCCGGGGACCTGCGTGCCGGGCAAAGCTTCGCACATCGGGAAAGACCCGTGAAGAATTTTCGGGGACACGCTCTGGTGGAGACGGCGGAGGCATGGGTGGAAGCCAGAGGGGTCCCCGAGAGGAGGCCGGAGGGGCCCTCCGCCTCGGGCAAGGCCCCTGCCCCTGAGGCATCAGTCTGCCCCACCGTGAAATGGGGGCGCTCTGCCTGCTGCCTCGCACCCTTCAGGGGGCTCAGAGAACCACTCGGTCCAGCCCCAGTGACAGGGGCCCCCACGCACTCCCTCCCCGTCGGGGCAGGGCTGCGGCAAGAGAAAGAGAGCACGAGCTAGGAACGTGAGTGAGCCCGCTCCCACCTCCCCTCTGCCCTCCCGCACCCCAGTCAGTGCTCGGGGACCCGGGGGGGGACTCCCCCTCCCCGGGCGGCCCCGTCCCTCATCAGAACGCCCACTTACAAGACGGCGCGGCCACAAAGAAGGAGCGAGGCGGGACGCCCTGCCGGGCACCGACGGCCCCGAAAACACGACGCTGAGGGCGCGGAGCCAGACGCGAAAGGTCACACGTTGTGTGATTCCGTCGATATGAAATTTCCAGAACAGGCAATCGGCAGAGACGGGCAGAGCGCGGGCGGTCGCCAAGGGCTGCGGGAGGGGACACGGGGGGGGGGGGGGGGAGGGCGGCAACCGCTAACGGGCCCTGCGTCTCCTTTGGGGGCGACGAACAGGGTTTAGAACGAGATGGAGGTGTAGGTTGTACAGCATCGCTTGCGAACGAGAAACCGATGGATCGTTCGCCTTAAAGTGGCTAATTTCACATGCTGTGAATTTTGCCTCAATTCAACCAAAATCGAAAGACGGCGCCGTTGAGTGACCGCCATTCCAGCCCGGTCTGCGAACTTCGAGCGTCGAGAGTCCCCGACCCCAGGCCTGGGGCCGTCCCCCCTCCAACAAACATTGATTGAGCCCCTACTGTCTGCCGTGGTCACTGGGGACACAGCAGGGGTGAAGACGAGGGTCCCTGCCCTCCCGGGGCTGACGACGACAGATGAAGACACGATACAATGCAGGGAGCGGCGGCTGCCGAGGACGGGCTGCTGGTGTCTGAGGTCGTGGCACTTCGACCGTGGCCTGGCTGGAGAGGAAAGCCAGATGTGGAGACTTCTCAGGAAACAGCGTGCCAGGCAGAGGGAGCAGCCAGGGCAAAGGCCCTGGGGCCAGGAGGCCAGCCGCTGTGACGGTCAGCTGTGTCAGAGGGTACAGACTGCGCGAGGCCCTGAAGGCCACAACAAACAGGTCTTTCAATTTTAGGAGTGATGAAAATAAAATCCGCACAAACGCCCCGGTTTCCTAGGGCAGCCGAAACGAATTACCGCAAACCGGGAGAGGGCTCTCAAAGCAAGAGCAACTCGTTCTCTCTCAGCTCTGGAGGTCGGCAGCCAGAAGTCAAGGTGTCGGCAGGGATGCGTCCCCCCCAGGGGTTCCAGGGAGGGTGCTGCCACGCCACGACCAGCTCCCGGTGGCCCCAGGCGGTCCCCGGCCCGCGGTCTGTGCTCGCCTTCACACGGCCTCCTTCTCTGCGTGTCCTCTCTCGCACCCCGAACTTCTATCATCTTCCCAATCTAGAATGGTCTCCAGACTCTTAACTTTTCTTTTTCTTTTATTTTTTAATTTTTACGAGGCGGGGCGGGGGGGGGGCGCAGGCAGAGAGAGAGAGGGAGAGAGAATCCCAAGCAGGCCCCACCCCTTCGGCACAGAGCCCGACGCGGGGCTCGATCCCACAAACCGTGAGATCACGACCTGAGCCGGCAGCAAGAATCCGACGCTTAACGACCGAACCAACCAGGAGCCCGTAACTTTTTTTTTTAAGTTTATTTATTTTTGAGAAAGAGAGAGAGCATGTGGGGGAGGGGCAGAGAGAGAGGGCAAGAGCGAGAATCCCGAGCAGGCTCCACGCTGTCAGCACGGAGACCGATGTGGGGGCTCGGACCCACGACCCACGAGATCACGACCTGAGCCAAAGTCGACGCTTAACCGACCGAGCCGCCCGGGGCGCCCTAAGAGGCTTAACTCGACTGCACCTGCACAGACCCTCTGTCCCACCAGGGTCACGTTCACGCGTTCGGAGGGATGCAGCTCAGCCCACTCCCTGATGGAGCCTCAGCGCCGTGTGGGGCTCCCCTCTCTGCGCCGGGGCCAGGCGCGGGGGCACCCCGAGGAGACCGCCCCCACGGGGACCCCGCGGCCGGCCCTCTCCCAACCTAGAACCAGACCGCGACCCCCTGCCCTGAGACAGGTGCCCCTGGGCCACTCGCAGGAGGCTGGCGGGACAGGGGCCTCCCGGACGGACGGGCCACAGCGGTGAGCGCAGCAGCTACGCCGGCCGAGGGCGGCGAACGGTCGTCTGCGGCTCTTTTCCCAGGAGCCGTCTTCCTTTCCTTCCATCCTGTTCTCCTGGGCGCGGCCACCCCGCCCGCGGCAGCTGGGAGCCGGCGACTGGCAGGGCGCAGTGCTGTCCCCGGACTCCCGGCCACACGCGGTACCAGCCTGCGCCGAACGGCACGGAGCAACCTGCAGGGACGGCCGGGGCGGGGGCGGGAGGCAGACGGTCACCCGCTCGGGAGCCCACGCCCGGGGGGGGTGGGGCAGAGGAAGGAGGGGGTGTCCGGGGATGCTCCCAGCCACCAACGGCTGGACCGCAGGACCCAAACCGGGGAGGACGGATCATACCGGCCCAGGAGGACTCCCGCTCCCGGCGGGCCGGGCACTCCTTTCCGCCTCTCGGCAATCCTAGGGCGCGACCCCGACCCGTTCCCGCTGGGGACGCCCAGGGACGGGGTGAAGTGACCTGTCCGAGGGCATGAAGCTGGAAGCAGCAAAGCTTAAAAAACACAGGGAAGGCAGCGCCCGAGTCTGTGTCACCAACCACGGAGACTTCCGTCTCGCCAACACGGCAGACTCGGGGCTCCAGGAGAGACCGCGGGGGCCGCGGGCCCCAGCTCGTGGACACGAGACCTCCAGGGGCGTGAACCGCGACTTCCCGAGCCCCGGGACCTTCTGCTACCTTCCACGGGCTATTCTGCCCCGACCTCAAACGGCGAAATACTTGGAGATAAAAGTCATAGCTAGGAAGAGAGGCCACGAAATGACGACAGCCAGCCGTGGCCGACGGGGAAGCTCTTTCTGGCACACGCGAGGTTTTTAAAAAAAAATTAGGACGTGGCTTATAAAACCCAGATTTTCCAGCCGCTCTGAGGGAAAACCTCAGAGCAGCCAGCGTGCCGCTTAGCCACGATCCCCACCCCTCCCTTTCACCTCGCCCCCTTCTTTGGCCGTATCTGAGTTGGGGGCACCCCTTGCCCCCGCCTCAACTACCTCCCCGACGCCACTGAAAAAATTCAAGTGCCAAAGGTCTCACGTGGCAAGGGTAACGAACAAGAGAATGGGGTGATGCCCCGGGAGCTTCGGGGACCCCTTCCCCCTGGCTGGCTGAGCCGGGGGCACGAGCGTGCCGGTGAACAAGGCCCACACACAAGGAAGCAGAACCCGACACGGCGTCAGCTCCCCGGGGCGTGGTTCGAGCCCCTGGATCCAGCCGTGCCTGAACCTGTCCTACCCTGAACTTCGCCATCACGAGCAACCATCAATTCCTCCTTGGGCCCGAACCAGCGTGACTGCGTGTGTCTCCGCCACGACTCGGGAGTCCTAACTAATTACCTTCAGGTCTCCCCTCAGCTGACCCTTGTCCGAGAAGGCCTGTCCTGATCGCGGACAGATTCAGACTTCGTCACAGCCCAGGGATCACCTGAACTCCGCTGGACCCTTACGACCCTGGACGTCGCCTGATTAATTGACACTCTCCCTCTGGACACCAACCTCCTCGAAGGCACGGACAGTGCCTGACTTTGCCACCATTTCGATCCCAGTGGCCTACAAATGTCCGGAACGTTCCATGTGCCCAATAAATATAAATTAATCGATGAGCCGAAGAACAAAAAGGGAGACGCGAAAGCCATTAAAATTAAACTTGATTTCTGCCTTAAATGTGAAAGGGGCCCAACCCCCCCACAGTCTAGAGAACGGCCTCGATCCAGAGAACCACTCCGGTGTCCCTGGCTCTGTTCCAGCCACGTAGGCCTCCTCAGCATTCTTGAAATATGATGACCTCAGGGCCTTCGCACAAGCTACCTCGACACTCCTGGCTACATGCCCCCTGCCTAGGACACCCGGTCCTCTCCTTTCCGTATGTCTCATCTAGGTTTTGGCTCCAACGCCACCTCCTTAAAGACCACCCTTGATTCCTCTACCTAAAAGCGAGCCCCCCCCCCCGAACCCGGAGCTGCCGCGCCCTCCCCAACCCTGCATCATTCCACAGGCAGCGCGCCCCCGCCTTGCAGCACCGTGTTCGTTCTGTGCACCGCCCGCCTCCCCGTCGGCCCACGGGATCCCACGAGGCAGGGGCCTGGCGTCTCGTTTGCGGGTATCTATCTCCCCCGCCCTGCCGCAGGAGGCCACGGGGACACCGCGCTGGCCGCGGGGAGGCCTCGAGCAGACCCCTCGTGTCCCGGCAAGCCCCGGCCAGCCCGAGCAGCTGCCGCGTGCCTGAGAGCCCTACGTGGCAGAGGGAGCCCGGCCCAGAGCTGGCGCCGCCTGGCCGGGAGGTCCCGTCTGACCTCGGGGATGGCGGCGGGTGGCGTCCACACAGTCCCCGCAATTCACCGCAGGTGCTTGGAGTCCGTCTGCCTGGGTCCGGATCCCCACCCTGCCGGCTTCTAGCCGCACGACCTTGGGCAAGTCACTTAACCTCTCTGTGTCCCCAGCTCCCCCACCTCTAAATCAGAGCCGATAATAACAGCAGCCCCACCACAGGGCCGCCGCGAGGAGTGGGTGAGTGGGCGTGCAGGGCGCGCTCGGATCACGGCCCACCGTGGGACAGACGCTCAGAAATCATTAGAAATTAAATTAACATCGGGGCGCCTGGGCGGCTCAGTCGGTGAAATGTCCGGCTCTTGATTTCGGCTCAGGTCAGGATCTCACAGTCGTGAGTTCGCGCCCTGCGGCGTGGAGCCGGCTTGGAATGCTCTCTCTCGGTCTTTCTCTCTCTGCCCCACCCCCACTCACACTCTCCCTGTCACTCTCAAAGTAAAAAAAATTTTTTTTATCAGGTGGGAAGAGCCGGTGAGAACTGCCAGCCCCAGCCCCGCCAGCTGTGACCTCACTCATGTTCTGCCACCTCCCGGAGCCTCAGTGTCCTCATCCGGAAAACGGGTCTAAAAGGCTCCTCAACGCAGTACCACAGGCGGGATGGGGAGGGCCCAGGGCGCCAGCAAATCAGAGCCACCCAAAGGGAAAGAAAAGGTCTGGAAAAAAGAAGCTACTTTAATTTCGGCAGGGGGTTTGAAATTTGCTTTGTCTTGAAGTGAAAAACGATTTTATTTCCCGGTTCGGAATGGTTTCAGTTTGGATTCATCGCGATCGCGGAAACCAGGACGGCATCGGTTCAGCGCGGCGACGGGTTCGAATCTCGCTGGCTGTGTGACCTCAGGCAGGTCACTTGCCCTCTCTGTTCCTCAGTTTCCTCACGTGTAAGGTGGGGATAACAATCTCGGCTTTCCAGGGGATTCTGGAAGCTTAAATTATCACATATAAAGTGCAACACGATTACTGTTACAGACGCTGTCATCGTTACTGTCGTTTCCCACAATTTCAAAACCCGCGTCGGTTATTAAACCCGACCGTGGCAGGAAGACCAGGCGGCCTGGGTCCCGGGTGCCGGGGGGGGGGGGAGGACCCCATCGCCCAGCTCGGGGTGGGGGGGGGCCCTGCGAGGCAGCGCCCCCCTCCTCCCTCCAGCTGGGGCCGGGATCACTGTCAGACGGAAGGAGCCGCATGTCGGAGCCAAAAATTAAAAACAAGTACAATTATCGGGCAGGCATCCATCCATAATTATAAATTTGATGTAATTAGGCACCCCACTAACTTCATTACTTATTTATTTACGGGATTGCTTATTTAATTTACCGGCATCCTTCCCCGAAAAGCCATCTCAGCTGACACCCCTCGGGCGAGGGAGGAGGAGGCAGGGGAGGCCCCCTCTCGGTCCCCACCTCCGGGTTCCTCCGCGTCCGTCTGTCGGGCTCCTGCCTTGGCCCACAAAGAGCTCCCCGGAAGGCCCGCGTGACTCGGCCCAAGACGACGAGTGCCGACGGCGCTCGACCCGGAAGGAGCGACACCCTGGCCGCGCCCTCCCTCTCCAGCCCAGGAAGAAGGGTGGTCCTGGCACCCCCGCCCCCCCGACGGCCATCAACTCCCGGCAAAGACCGTCGGTGCGACACACGGGGCCGGCGCCTCCCAGCTTCGAGGAGGAGAAAGAGCGCTCGGCTCTGCCAGAACAACCTTACAGACCCTGCCCTCCCAGGGCCTCGGTTTCCTCGTCTGCAGAATGGGAGTGTTAAGAACAACCCCCACGGCTGGCTAACCCCAAACACCCGACTGCAGGGACCCAGCGTGCCTCCCGGGTCTCGGCCGACGCGGCGAGGCTAGAAGAAGCCAGAAGAGGCACGGACCTCCTGGCTTCGGGTCCCAAAGCCCCAGACTGGAAGCGACCCGGACGCCCGGCCCGCACGAACGCATACATGAGCCCTGGCCCACTCGTGCGTGGAATATCACGGGCAACTAAAAAGGAAGTCACGATACATCCGACGACATGAATAAATCCCCAAAACACGCAGAAAGAAGCAAAAGACACCAAAACGCAGTCTTTATCACTTTATTCTGAAAAACCTAGAAGACGCCGGAACCTCGGTGGCGGCAGGCGGGCGGGTGCGTCTGGTGGGCAGAGGGGGACTCCTCGGGAGCCGACGGAAGCACTCCGCGTCTAGACCATGACACGCGTGTCTTCGGTTGTCCGAACCCAGAGAACGGGACTCTCCCAACGGGCGGGTCTCGCTCCGGATCTGTCTCCGCGAGGCCGATCTTTGTCAACCGCGCAGGAAGACGGATCCGCAGGGATCGGCCCCGCTAACCCCACTCGGGGGCCCGGACCCCGCTCCCCCGCTCCCTGCGCCGTCCTCCCAAGCCCCCCCCCCAGGCCCCCGACTTACGAGCCCCGGACCAGGGCTTTGTCCCTGCCTTGCCGGGTCAGCGAGGGCAGACCGCTTCGCCGCTCTGCCCGTCAGGCCCCCCGCCTACCAAAGCGGGTTATAAATAGCGCTCTGCTCGGAGAGCTCGCGCAGAATAAAGCGAACCCAGGTGAAAAGCACCAGCGCAGGCCGCGGCATACAGCAGGAGCCTCATTATTGCCGCTGCCGAACGGGGAGTGGGCAAGCGCCAGGCCCGGCGTGGACGGGGCCGGCCGGGATTCTTGTCCCGCCCCCAAGACACACGAGACCCCCGCACCAGACAAGACTCCAGGCCTGGGCGGCTACCCCCGTCACTGAGGGCTCCCGGCTGCCGGGGCTCCAGCATTTAACTGATGGCTCATGTCCAGAACAGGAGGGCAGACACGAAAGAGTGGGGGCCCTGTGGGGGAGGGCCCTGAGGGCAAGGCGGGACCAAGAGGTCATTTGGGGGCAGGAGGTGGCCAGCGGAGAGGACGTCCCGGTGGGGAAGGAGGCCTCGGCGGCCTGGCCATCGCGGGCACGCTGACCGAGGTAGGACGAGGGACAGCCCCGGAGCCCCCCCGCTGAGGAAAGAGAAAAAGGATGACAGGGACCAGGGGACGGTTGCTGTGCTGCCTCACGTGCGCCCGCCGGCCGAGGGCGGCCCCCGTTCCCCGCGAGCGGTGGAGCAGGCGGGGGCACCTGGGAGCCGCGGCAGGAGGGGGCGTCCCCGGGGCCCGATTAGAGGGCCAGCCGCAGGCAGACACGCTCGACTGTCAGCCCCGTCCTCCCGGCCTGCCGTCAGAGGCACCATTAATTGCTGTCATTTGAGGGTGGCCTGTGGGGAGAAGGAGGGGGGTTGTGGGAAGGGGCTTAGAGGGAGGAAGGGAGGCGGTAGAAACGGAAAGGAGACAGCGGGGGAGATGGAGGGGGAGGCGGCGGGGGAGATGGAGGGGGAGGTGGCGGGGCACAGGGGGAGGAGGGGGCAGGAAGGGAAGGACGGGGACTGACGGCTTGCCCAGGGCTGAGAACCACCACGCGCTCTCCTCCCGCACCCAGTGGAGGGACGAGGTGGAGCGGACGGAGTTGAGCGAGGGGTGAGGCCCTCGAATCGTCCCCCCTCCCCGCCCCGCCCCACCCACCCGGGCACGCGTCTGCCTGCAGGGTGGGCTGGTCCCCGGGGTCCCCAGAGGCCCGGCCGCCCCAGTCCCCATCCACTGTCACCCTCCCCCATCCCCGACCCCTGTCCCCGCATCTGTCCCCGCCCACCCGCGATGCCGGGAGCCCCCCCACCCCCACCACACGGGTCAAAGCCTGCACCAGCTCCGGGGCCCCCGCAGCAGACACCACCTCCTCCGGCGACACACACCGGCGCCGAGATCCCAGGGCTGGGCCCCCCGAGCTCAGGTCGTCCCGCGGCCACCTGCACTTGGGGCCGTCACGCCACCTCCCCGTGCCTCAGTTTCCTCACCGACAGAACAGGGCGACATCAGTCCCCGTCTCGCGGGGTCGCTCTGAGCATTGAATGAGATACTTCCACGAGGCTCCGGGAAGGGGGTCTCGGGCAACACCGAGTGTCACGAGCGTCTGCTGCTGCTGTTACACGGTCACCCTGGACGCCTCGGCCCTCACGCATCTCCCCTTCGACCTGGTTACCGTGGCTCCTTCTCGGAAGTGCCCGCTCCCCACGCCCGGCTCTGGCCACGCCAGACCCCACCGGGGGAGGTCCCAGCAAGGCCCTCCGGCTGCCACCCGGGAGCCGCGAGGCCAGGGTCCACAGGACGCCTCTGTCTTCATACATGCGCCTGCCTCCATGTCCCCACCCTGTCTCCCCCTCCCGGCCGCCCCTGCCTGGCCCCAGACGGGCCTCGTCTCTGGGCTAAGGAGCCGCTCGGGTCCCGCCGGGGGGGGCTCCCGGGACCCCCTCTGCCCCCTCCGCCGTCTGTCTGCCTCCCTCCTTCCTCAGACGTGATGGATCGCCCCAGAGGAGGAAGCTAAGTGCTCGCAGACAAAAAGCCCTTTTATCGTCCTCGTGGGCCGCGGCGTGACAAGCAGATAACTCAGCCGGGGGAGGGCGGCTCCGCGTTCGGCCAGGAAGGCAGATTGATGGAGGACCGAGAGGCAGAGGAGGAGGAGGAAGGGACGCCACCCCCAGCACAGCCGCCTTCCTTCAACATTAAAGACACCCCGACCCGGCCGGGCTCATCGCCCCGGGGGGGACTACCAGCGGCGTGGCCCTGCCTCCCGGGTTCCAGGATGGGTTCCGGGATGACACCCACCGCTCGGGCCCGGGGCCCGGCTCAGGAAGCAGGCGGCCTACAAGCCTGGTAACCCCTCCTGCCTCCCCCGGGGGTGGGGGGGTGGGCGGGGGGAGCATGAAGGCTCAGGAACAAAGCAGAGAAGGCCACCCCGATCTCACACGGACTCCTGCAAACCCAGAGCCCGTTCCACGCTGCCTCAGGGCCTTTGCATGAGCTGTTCCCTCAGCCCGGGACACTCTTCCTCCACAGACCTGCACCCTCCCTTCCTCCCCTCCTCCCCTCGGGCAGGTCTTTGCTCAAACGCCACCTTCTCCAGTAGGACGCCACCTTCTCCAGTAGGACGCCACCTTCTCCAGAAGGACCGTCACCTTCTCCAGTAGGACCGATCTGACCGCCCCACTTGAAACTGCAGCCCGCAGCCCACCCACACGCTTCGCAAACCCCTTCTCCACGGGCTCCTCGCACCGGCACTCCCCAACACGGGACACCCTGTGTAGGGGACTTGCTCGCTCTCCGTCCCACCCAGGGAGGACAGGACACTTGTCCACCCTCCCCGGAGCCCCACGTCTACCCTCGGGCACAGTGCCCGGCACACGGCAGGTGCTGCGGAAACGACGGTTCTGTCTTCCAAAGAGGAATAACACCTCCGGAGAGCGGCCAGCTCTGTGCGCCGAGCCCGGAGCTGCAGGACGCCCATTTGACAGTCGAGGAAACCGAGGCTCAGAAGTGGAGGCGCCCCCCTCCCGGGGTGGGGGACCCGAGGACGTCAACCTGGGGCTGGGTGTCAGGGACGGGGACCGAAGCTCGCAGCACTGCGGCCTCAGGGAGCCCCTTCCCCACCTCTCGGCCTCAGTTTCCCCCATGCAGAAAGGGGCCTGCACAGGGGACCCCAGCTGTCCCTCCCAGGTCCCCACTTGCACCCAGTATGGCTCCGATGGGGGGGTACAATGGGGGTTGGTGCTGGGCAGCCCAGAGGGGCAGAAAGTGCCAGGTCTCGGCCTGGGGCCCAGCCGGCCGCTCACGCCCCCTCGAGCCCTCCGTGGGGGCCAGCGCCCCCTCCCCGCCCCCAGAAGAACAGCCCTGTTCGTAAGAAGTAGGGACGCGGGGAGCAGCGAATGAGCGCTTACTACCTGCTAAGCACCACATCCTCACGGAAGCCTGGGCAGGCGGACGGACGCTCAGTGTCGCCAAGCCGCCGAGCCGGGGAGGGGCCCAGCTGCCGCCTGCAGGAGGCCGCACCCACCGGCCGCCCCCTCCTCCGGGGCAGGCGCAGGGGCCCGGTGCTCACCGAGACCGCGAGCCCCTCCCCACAACCCCTCTGGGAGTCACGCTCCGCCGGTCCCCCCGAATCCCCCCGACTCTTGGGGAAGGGAGTGTGGTGTCCTCGTCATGCCCACCAGGGTCTCCTGGGACACAGCCTGTCTTTGCCAGGCCCGGGTCAGCGGTCCGTCCTCCCCCCGCCGATCCCCATGACTCCAGGGACGGGGACCGAGGGCTCGGCTGCCTCCGCTGCTTAAAAAAAAATACAAAACCACCGAAATCTTAGCAACGATCCTCTCCGGATCAACAATCACCAATCCTGGGGGGTCGGTGCGGGGGCCCTGCTTGCATCGCCATTTTATAGACGGGGAAAGTGAGGCACAGAGCCGTCCTGCCCAGGGTCACACAGATAGTAAGTGGCTGAGGGAGACCTGCACTCGGGCAGCCAGGCTGCAGGGTCCCTGCTCAGGAGCACCGGGCCTCGCCCCGTTAAAAATCGGTGTCATGCAGGGGCGTGGGGGGGCGGGGCGGGGGCTCAGTCGGTGAAGCGTCCGACTCTGGATTTCAGCTCAGGTCGTGATCTCACGGTCCGTGGGTTCCAGCCCCGCGTCGGGCTCTGTGCTGACAGTGTGAAGCCTGCTTGGGATCCTCTCTCTCCCTCTCTCTCTGCCCCTCCCCTGCCCATGCTCTGTCTCTCTCTCTCAAAATAAATAAACAAACTTAAAAAAAAATTTATTTTTTTAAATCAGTGTAATATAAAAGATGCTGTGTGCGTCTGAATTCTGAGTGTGAACTGACCGGCGTCCGAGTTCCCAGCTTCCGTCCAGCGCGCACGACCCATGCCCGGACCGCCTTCCCCCTCCCCGGACATCCCAACCCCTGCCGGTGCCCCTGTCCCCCTGGGGCAGGAGAGGCCCTACCATCCGGTGGACTAGGTGGAGGGGCGGGCAGCGGGCACGGACCCGCCCCGTGCGGGCGCCCCGTCTGCCCGCCGCCAGACCAGCATGTTGGGGAAGAATCTGCCGGGTGTGAGTCCCCGCTGTTAGCTTCCAGCTGAGATCCGGGCCAGGCGACCTGCCGGTGCCTCAGTTTCCCCTGTTTGTGCAACGAGGAGAACGGCCCGTTCTGGGGGCACCGCCGTGAGACGCACACGGTGGGAGGCGCGTGGAAAGCACGCTGTGAGCTCAGCTCTAATTGTCACGGCAACGCGACGAGGGGACGCTGCTGGGACCCCCAGCTGACGGGCGGGGGGATGGAGGCCCAGGGTGATGAAGAAAGAGGCTCGCCCTGGGTGCCCAGCACGAAAACGGCAGGGCTTGGCACACGGGCACGGCGACCACGGGGGCACACAGGTGTCCACCCGAGGGCTTCCTCCATCACCCGCTGCCCCACCCCCTTCCCCTGACCCCCCCCCCCAAGCCCGCAGCCACCTTCAGAGCACAGAGGCAACGGGCCCCGAAGCCCAGAGACAGAGAAAACCCACCACCCCACTTCTGCGCTGCCAGGGACCGCCCCTTCTCTCGGGGGTCACCTCCCATCCCCAGGGGACCCCCCTCAGTCCCCCAAGGTGTCCCCACTCTGGGCAACCCTGGGGGGCCAGATCCCACCCCACGAGGCCACACCAAGCCCCCGACCCCATCCACCAGGAGGAGTCTGGCTTCCCCAGGAACTCCCGACCCGGCCCACGAGAAGGTCCCGGCGACGCGAATCTGCCAGAGACGGTGAGAGGGGACAGTCGGGGACCTACCAGAATCGGCCTCCAGCGACTCCAAGTCCTCAAAGAGCCCGGGGGACCTGCAGGAGAAAACGCGAGTCTTGTTAGCAGAAAGCCGGCGGCCTCCACGCACGAGCTGGGCACGCACAGCCACGGCGGCCTGCGGGCAGGGACGGGAGGCCGGGCGGTCCGCGCCTGGTCAGGCCAAGCGCTTCCCCGCCACCACCCTGTGGGGCACTTGACGGAGAGAGGGACACCGAGCCTCCGAGAATCAAAGTCTGGTGCCCCCGGTCCCACCGCCAGGAAGTCACCGAGCCAGGATTCCAACCCACGGGCTGGGTGGTTACAGAGGCGGCTTACACCCCGGCAGGGCCACCAAGGAGCTGGGGGCCCGTATCACGGTGTCGCCGTGACCCTGCCCCAGTCACCTCCCGGGGGACCCTACGAACAAGCGAGTGCCACCTGAAGGAACACACCGCTCTTCTCACTCCAGAGTTTCTGAGTCCCCGTTCAAAGTCAGTAACGGTGCAACGGGCACTCAGGTCCAGAATATACAAAGGACACCCGCGAACAAATAAGAAAGAGCCAGTCAGTCCACGGCGCGTCACGGAAGTGGGTACCCGGATGGCCTGGAAGCTCATGAAAAGGCGCCCGGGAAAGCGCAAGTGAAAACAGCCCACGAGGCGGCCACCTGGATGGCTAAAATCACAGACGGACAGGCGCTAAGTGTCCCGTGACCACGGGACCCAGCCATCCCACCCCCGGGCCCTTACACGAGCGCACCAAAACCACGGCTCCTCCCAAAGACTCCAGGCCAACGTCTGTGACGGCTTTCTACATAACCGCAAAAAACCGGGGCGCCTGGGTGGCTCGGTCGGTTGAGCGTCCCGACTCTGGGTTTCAGCGCAGGTCATGATCTCGGGGGTCGTGGGATCGAGCCCCGCGTCGGGCTCTGCGCCAACGGTGCGGAGCCTGCTTGGGACTCTGCGTCTCCCCCTCTCTCTCTGCTCCTCCCCCGCTCACGCTCTGTCTCTCTCTCTCTCTCAAAAGAAAATAAATACACATTAAAAAGAAAACCCTGACCGCCACAGAGCTGTCCGGCAAAAGGTGCGCCTCGGAAGACGGCGCCTCCACGAGACAACGTAACAGACCGCAGGCGCCACCGGCCGGGAAACGCGAGGCGACAGTCGACTCGCACGGGGAGGGAGAGGTCCGCAGGGGTGGCTGCGCTAGAACAGAATGAGGGGACGGCCACAGAAGCCAGGAGGCTGGCCCCCGCTGGGGAGGAGGCAGGCGGCCGCACGACGCCCCCTTTATAATCATTCGTTCATCTGCACCCTCGTGTTTCTGCGTTCTGACCATGTCGGCTTCCACACGAAGGAAAAAAACAAAAAAACAAAAAACCAAGGACAGCGGGCAGAGCACTGGGGAGAGAGTCCGGAAGCCTGGCTCCGTTCCCACTAATAGCTCTGACCTTGGGCGAGCCCCCGGCGCGCTCTGAGCTCAGTCTTCCCATCCAGAAAATGGGCCTGCCCCCCACGATCTCGCCCCGGCCGGCTCACGTGCAAACATCTCGGTATCCGGGGGACCTTTAAGAAGGGGGAACTCCTTCTCCACCGTGCTGCACCCCGGGGATCAGAAGCAAGCGGCGCCAGGGACGCCTGCTCGCGGATGCCGGGGACAGCTCCAGGCGGTGCTCAGGCTCCGCGCCCAAGCCCCCCCAGGTTCAAGCCAGGGGCTCTGCCCCTTCCGGCTGCAGAGGAGTAGCTCCGCCTCCCACGCCTCAGTTTCCCGTCTCTAACATGGGAACAGCGGTAAATTCACCGGCCTCAGAGTGGCTGCAAAGTGCTTACAGAGCCAGGGCCCCCTGCACGCGCTCAGTTACCGCTGGGCGCCACCGTCACCGCTACCCGGGGGCTGGCGGTGAGGCCCCAGGAGCCCCTCTGCCCAGGCAGGCCCTTCAGATCCCAGAGACCCCTAAAAGGGGCAGCCGAAGACGGCTCACGGGGGACAACCCCACCCCTTCTCTCTACCCCCTTCTTTTTCTGTTACGCTTTCCTTTCATTAAGAGGCCCCCAGTCTGGGCACCTGGCCCTGCCTTCTGGGGCAGCTCCAGAGACGGGCCCTGCGGGAAGGCTGGGAACAGCCGAGTAGCCACCTTGACCTAGGCCCCCAAAGGTCCCGTCGACGGCTCAGGCAAGGTCAGGCCCAGCAGGCGCTCTCCCCGGGCGACAGCGGGGGCTCCGACCCCCTCTCCTTCCTACCTTCTACCGTCCGCCTTCGGCCTCCCGTCTCCAGCCGGCTCCTCCTGCAATCCCAGACACACAGCACCTGGCAGCGTGGGGTCAAGGCCAGCCCGGCCAGCCCCGGGGTCACGCGGCCCGGGGGGAGGCACTGGGCAGCAGGACTCGGCAACTCACAGGCCTGGAGAGGGCTTCCCAACCCGGAGAATTCACCGGGCCCCCCGGAAGAGGACACAGGTGTGGGGCGAAGTGGGGGGGGGGCGGACAGGAGCAGAGGGGGCGGGACAAGGCGCTGCGCTGGGAAGGACCCCGGAGCCGCAGCTGGAACAGACTGAACGCGCGGACCCGGGGAGACGCGGCTGGTCACGAAGGGCCCCGCAGATGGCGCCTTTACTCCCGGGGCGGGGAGAGCTCCGCAGGGCCGTGCAGTGGAGGGTGCGCAGGGGTGGAAACGGGCGGCCGGGGGGAGGCTCCTGCGCCAGCCCGGGCGGGGCGGGGCCACCCGCGGAGGCGAGAGAGGTGGATGGGACAGACGACAGAATCCGGGGCCGCGCAGGGAGGGGCTCGGCTTCCCAACTTGGACTCGGAAGGGGGCAGGGCCACCCCTCATAGCCCGAGGCCTCCAGGAAAGGACCTACTCCGCCTGAGGCCACGAGTCTTTACCCAAAGCTGGAAGCAGAGTGGGACCCGCAGGGCCAGGCTCAGAGTAGGAGAGGCTGGGTACAGGGGGGGCCGGTGCCCAGTAGGGACAACGCCAGGGGGTGCAGCCGAGACAGAGCAGGGGGCCCAACCGGCTCACGACGGACCCCGCGCGCACGGTGGGACCCTGGTCCTGCCTGGCTGCCGTCCTTGTCCTCCGCCAGCCCCTCTCCCCGCAGACAAGCACCTCCCCCGTCGCCTCCCACCCCCACCGGAGTCCCACCCACGCGTACAAGCCCAGCGCCCTCTTCCTCCAGGCAGCCCTCCCTCCCTCACACTCAGCAACATCCAGTCTGGCAGCGGTCCCAAAACCAACGAGGACCGATGATAACAGTGGTTCTAACTCACGCTTAGCTCTGCTCGGTGACAGCCGCAGGCTGAGCCTTCATGTCCCTAACTCCCACAACCCTCCAAACGGGTTCTTCATTATCCCCACTTTACAGTTGAGAAAACCGAGGCCCAAGGAGGCAGAGGTGGAGAGTGGAGAGGAAGTCAGGACGGGAGCCCAGGCAGTCTCCAGCCCTGCGCGGGGCGGGGCAGGGCAGGGGTGGGTAGCGCTGAGCGTGAGGGATGTCACCGTCAGGGGCAGCCTGTCCCCATGTCAGCTCAGACTCTGGGCCAGGCAGCGGCGCTCTAATGCACCCCTTCCTGCAGCCTCTGGAGCCCCCGCCACCCCTCTCCCCTCCGTCGGGGACCGCACATCCGGCTGCCACATACCTCAGGGGTCCCCGCAGAGGGCAGGGTGCCCTCAGTGCCCCCCACGGCAGTGCAGAGGCACAGACCGGGGCCCTACAAGGAGCAGGCGCCACGACTCAGGGGCAACATCCCTGCCCCCAGGCATCAGGGCCCAGGGCGGCCCGCAGGCACGGCTGGGACCAGGGCCCCCTGCCCAGGGCGGCTGCTCCAAAGCAGGACCTCAGCACCCAGCCCTCCGCGGGGAGACGTCTGCCTACAGCCCACACCCGCCCGTTTCAAACCCACTCAGCAGACGTAGGTCAAGTTCTACGAAACCGCCCGAAGCCCGGGGCCCACTGCCCGCGTCTTTGAGACAAGGAAAGCGACCGCCACAAGAGCCCCCTCAGGGCCACAAGCGCCGGCAGTGGCGGCCTCGCCAGAGAGCTCTGCAGAGGCCAGACGCTGGGCCCTCAGAGCCCCCGGATCCGGGCACTGGCCCCCGAGGGACCCCAAGTGGCCCCTCCCGGTTGGACCTGGGGGACTTCAGGCACAGTACGATCCAGGCTCCAGGCTGAGGCGTTTTGGGGTGGGAGGAGGGGGAGGAGGACGGAGGGGGGCCGCCTGGGCCACCGGGCACATCTTTTCACGCCAGGTCGACAGGGGCCAGGGGCGGCCCGTCCCCTCCACCGTGGTGGCCAGCAGCCCAGACAGCCGGGGCGGGAGGCAGGCTCCGCAGCCCTTCCGTTTAGAAGCCACAGGGACGTTTTATTTTCCTTCTCAAGTGACAGCTGGGGCGTGCCAGCCCGCGCAGCCTCTCCTGGAAGCTGCAGAGAGGCGACCGCCAAGAGTTCACCAGGTCTCCGATTCCCCACCGGACTGCGGCAGCCAGTAACTGCCGGGGGGGTGGGGGCGCCGGGGGCGGGTGGCACGCGGGCCACAAGGAGCCCTCTCCCCTCCCCACCCCTCCCCCACCCCTCAGGACAGGGGCAGCCACAGCAAGGTCAGGGGGTGGGGCTGTAAGCGGACAGGGCCTTGGGTATGACGAAGGGGGGGAGGGGGTGGCAGCCCAGCCGAGGGCCACAGGGAGGGGGACACACAGCTCCGTCCAAAGGGGCACATGGCTCAACCAAGGGGGGACAGAGCCCACTCACCAGGGACCCAAGGTCCATGCACAGAGGGGCACACGGTCGGGGAGAGGAGGGAGGATGCTGCCGGTGCCCCCCGCAGCCCCCAGGTGCAGCTGTCTGGGTGCTTGAGACAGGCCTGCACCACCGTTGGCCACGCGATCACACCGGCCATCCTCACTGGAACGGCCCCTCGGCTGCCCGCCCACCGCCAGGCTCCGGGCCACCTTCACAGCCCAGCAAGCGGGGGGAGGGGGCACTGTCCTGACCTCATTTCCAAGATGGGGAAACTGAGGCCCAGAGAGCTTCAGCAGCCCAGGAGATTGCACAGCCCTCGAGGGGAGGGGAGACTGGACCCCGGCACAGGCTCAGCCGCCCAATCCTCCACCCTCTACACCCCCAGCCGAGCCCCAAACGTGGTCCTCCGAAACCTCCCGCCCACCCCCTCGCTCGGGGCACGGGGCCATCTACGGACACGGCCACCGACAGAAGAAATCGGACGCCAGGAAGGAGTCGGGGTATCGACCGTTTCTGGAGGGAAGGGGGGCAGGCCGGGGGCCCAGGCGCGGCGCTGTGCAGCCTGGCTCCCCGCCAAGCACAGGGCAGGCGGCGCGGACCAGGCCAGGAGGCCCAGGGGCTGCCCTCCAGGCCTGCGGAGGCGGCAGCACGGCGAAGCCATCTGTCCGTCCATCTGTCTGTCCACCGCCAGCACCGACGGCCCGCGGGGACCTGGAGCCCCCCTCCCCCGCCTCCCGAGGGTGACACTGTGGGCCACGCCGCCCGGCCCTCCGCGCTTCTTAACTGGCTAATTCTGACAACAGCCCTCCGACCCGCCCGGCCTGACAGATGGAGGGGACAGCGGAGGCAGGAGAGCTCCCCCAGGCTCCCCTCAGCTGCGCGCAGGCATCCCCTGCAACCTCCCGACATCCCCTCCGCAGGACGCCCCTTGCCGGAGCCCCCGGGGGAGGCGGACAAGAGAGCAGGCCCTCGGGGCGTGGCGCACTGGGACTGCAGGGGTTGGAAACTTCCAGCAGCCTCTGGCTGCCCGTCAGGGGCCCCATCAGAGGCTCCCTGTAAAGATACCTCCGTCTTAGCACCCCGGGGAAGCACAAAGCAAGCACCCCAAGACGTCAGTGGTGGGTTCCCCACAGAGAGGCCGCTTCTGCCACAGGGTCCGGTGGTCGGCTGGGAGGGACCCCGCTGCGGAGGCTTCTCCGTCTCCGGCCCCAGGCTCCCCGCCCCCTCTCCCCCAGCAGGGTCTGGGCCATTAGCGGCCGTGGGGCGGGCTGGGGGCTGCCTGGGGGAGCAGGGGGGCCAGGGGGCCATCGATCGCCAGAAGCAATTAATTGTCCAGGTCAAGAGACGGTGAAAGAGATTTGTCACCCGAGGCCCAGGGGATATCCCAGGGACTCCGGCAGCCCAGGGCAGACAGGATGGTTCCCGGCGTCCTGGCCCGGGGACAGATGAGGGTCCATGCACACTTGCTCCGTCGTCCCTTCCACCCCCTCCCCCTCCCGGCCTCACTCGGCATGCTCCCCACCGGCTAGGCTCAACCCTCCACGGCCCGGCCCATCCTCACCGCCAGCCCCGCCCCTGCACCCGTGACCGATGCATGGGGAGGGACCACACAGTCCTTCAGGTGGTGCTCACTGCACAGACGGGGACAGTAAGGCCCAGTAGGGGAGCCCGACCCAGGGTCCCCAAAGCCCAGGACCTGGCTGGCCGGAGCCCCGTATTCAGTCCAACCGCACCACGCTCGAGCTGGGCCACCCCGCGCTCGTGGCTGAACTTCTCTGAGGCTGTTTTCTCTGCTATAAAACGGTAATAAGCAGAGTGGCTACAATCGGGCTGGCTGGGGCTCAAGCCGAGGAAGGCTCCTTGCTTCTCTGAACCTCAGTTTCCCCCTCCATGAAACGGGGACAATGCCGCGGCTACCTTGTAGGCCGGCACGCAGCACTGTTCAAGTTCGGTTCTGGGCCTCCGTTCAAACTCGCCATCGGGGTCCGTCGGCCCGCCTCCCCGGGAACCAGAGCAGAGCCCCCAATCCGATTCAGACGGCTGTCGACTCCCCCGGCACCTCAGACACCCCCACGCAGCCCCCGAGCCAGGCCGTGATGAGGAGGCGCAGGCTCCCGTCCCAGTCTCTACAGCAGGACGCGGCGGGAGACACTTGTCCCACCGGGCTTGGCAGCCGGTCGTCCTGGAGAACAGAAGGGCCCTGACCCCCACACACCCCATCCAGGATTGGGGCTTGGGGCGGAGGCTGGCACAGGGCGTGGGCTCCCCCGTGAGCCTCCACTGGCTCTCAGCCCCTAGTTTCTGCACCAAATCCCTCCCCACACACCCAGACACGTGCGGCCACCCCCTCGCCCCCACCGATCCATTGTGCCAGACATCAATAAACGCCCCCTTCCGTGCCCCCGGCGCACAGATGGGCAAACCGAGGCCCAAGGAAACCAGCAAGGGGCAGCCTCAAACCTGGTTCCTTCCGACGGCTCCCACGAGCAAGCAGTCGGCTCAGCAGGTGTGCAGAAGCCCGGGTCACTGGGGACAGAGGCAGCACTGAGTCAGAGCGAGAAACTCAGCGGAAGCTGAAAACAGCCCAGGGCCCCCCGGCCCTCCCCCCACGCTGTGCTCCCCAGAGCGAGCCGCGCTGAATCACAGTGCCAGGCCCTGTGTTGGAAAGTTCCTGCCGGTGTAGACGGGTGGGGGTGGGGGACGAGGGGCGAAGAGCAGTGCCTGGGGTCCCTCCCGGGGCGCGAGAAGGTGAGCAGCGGCCCGTGCACCCTGGACGGGGCCCCAGAGAGGCTGGAGCCCACCCAGGCTCGCCCCCAACACAGTGCGCATCCCCCGCCCCCCACCCCCGTGGCCCATCAGCCCCAGCAAAGCACCGCCCCTCGGGGCGCTCACGGCTGCAGGGCCAGCAGGCAGGAGAGCCTCACCCCTGCACAGACTTCTACCACCTCCGTGGCTGGGCCCAGCCCACGGGGGGGAGGCCGCAGACCGCGCACGTGGGGGACCGCAGGGTCCAGCGTCACGCACCCCTTCAAGTCCTGGCTGCACTGCTTTCCAGCTGTGTGACCCGGGGCATGTCGCTGAACCTCTCTGAGCCAGCCCCTCGCCTGCGAGATGGAAACTCTCGCCGCAGGGGCCCGACTTCCCGACTCAGTAAGCAGATGCCTACGGTGCCTGGCTGACAGTCGGAGCTCAGTATTTCAGTTCCCGAATTGTCGTGGCTTTTTTTTAGTGAGGTGACATTCACATAATGTCAAAGCGAGCAGTCGGGGGCCCCGGGGACATGCGCCATGTTGAGCAACCACAGCCCCCACCTGGTTCCAAAACCCTTTCCGGACCTCGAAGGGAAGGAGAGCCCCCACCCGCGAGCCGCTGCTGGCTCCCCGGCGCTGCAGCCACTCCTCTGCCCCGTCTCCACAAGGCTGATGGCTGCGGACACTTCCCGTCGACGAAATCACACGCCGCGTGGCCTTTTGTGTCTGGCTTCTTTCACGTAGACGTTTTCGAGACTCGTCCCCGGTACCCACGCGTCAGCCCTCCTTTCCCTTCGATGACTGAACACGAGTCATCGTATGCAGAGATCGAGAATATTCTTCTTTAAGTTTATTTATTTATCTTGGAGGGAGAGAGTGAGAGCAGGGGAGGGGCAGAGAGAGAGGGAGACACAGAATGTGAAGCAGGCTCCAGGCTCTGAGCCGTCAGCACAGAGCCCGACGCGGGGCTCGAACTCACAGACCGTGAGATCGTGACCTGAGCCGAAATCAAGAGTCAGACGCTTAACCAACGGGGCCACCCAGGCGCCCCAATGATGTAGTTTTAAAGCAAGAAAAATAAATGCCATAAGGAACGCAGAAACAAAACACGACAAGATACGTAGACATGAAATATTTGAAAATCCGTAAAACAATAAAATAAGTAACCCTAACGGCGGTGGGGCTGCAGATTCAGTGGGAGGAGCCAGCTGGCGGGAGGCGAAGGGACCGCGGGGCCCCAGAGCTGAGGTCCCCTCCCTCTGGGGCCTTCCCCGCTCAGATGTCAGGCCTTCCTGGCCCGGGCCCCACGGCGTGTGCAGCCGTGAGCCACCTCCTCGCCCGCTCTGGGCCGCGGCCTCCCCGGCTGCGAGCAGGGGCCCCTGCACCAGCTGCTCTCAGCCCCGGGGAGAGAGGGGGTTGCAGGAGCCAGACCGGGGGGACCCTACAGGTGGGGGACGTTGTCACCGGGCAGGCAGACGGCCACCTTGTGCTGGCGACAGAAATGACCAGCGACGCCGGGATGCCTAGACGCCCTGCCCAGGGGCACGCTCTGGACCACAGAGACGTGGGCACGACCTGGAAAGGGGACCTCGGCTGTTCCCTCCCCCCTCCCCCCAGCCCAGAGCACAACCCAGACGCTGAGGTCCTGAGGCCAGATGCCAGGCTCTGGCACTTGGACCCCTGGCCGGATCGTGCTCCCCTGTGGGGGCTGCTCTGTGCCCCGCGGGATCTCTGCGCGTCTCCGGCCCCTGCCCACCATGCCTGCGGCACTCCCCCCTGCCCCTGCCCCGCCTCGAAACAGCCGGAAGGATCTTCGGACACTGCCAAACGGACCCCATCCGCACCCCGACTCCGTAAGGGCCTCTCTCCCTGGGCAGGAAGCGGTGGGCACTGGTCTGGCCGGTTCCACACACGCCGGAAGGACGAGGGACAAGGGCCCTGTGTCCAGCACCCACCCTCCCCCTTCCCCCGGGTCCGCCGGGCCCCACCTCGCTGCCAAGGGACCCGTCCGGCCATCAACACAAGGTGGCTGAGCCCCCAGACGTCCAGACACCATTCCAGGCACAGGGCGCCCGGCAGCGGACAAGACGGACGCAGCCACTGCTGCCCGGAAAGTGACCTTCGGTGTGGGGAAGCCACCGAGACACAGGGGAGTGGAGCCCCTGGGGGACTTCACATAACAAGTGGGGGGCCCTCCTGGGGGGGGCCTCCCGGGGGGGGGGGAACATCGGAGCTGAGACCAAGGGCAGCGAGCCCGCCCAGGCCTCGGGGCCTCCGGGTTTATTCTCCAAGGAGGAGGCAGCCGGACACTGAAGAGTCTCCTCCTTCAGACAGGGTCCCTCTGGCTGCGGCACAGGGGACAGACCTCAGGGACGGAGCGGACTCAGGGCCCGGGAAGAGGCTACGGCAGACATCCAAGCCGGATGGGGGCCAAGGGGCGGACCACAGTGCTGGTCTGGCGTCGCTGTTTTGTTATTATTTTTTAAGTCCGTTTCTTCATTTTGAGAGAGAAAAAGAGTGAGCATGTGTGAGCAGGGGAAGGGCACGGGCAGGGGGAAGGGGGGAGAGAGAATCCCAAGCAGGCTTCAGGCCGTCAGCCACAGAGCCTGACGTGGGCTCGATCCCACGAACCAGAAGATCACGACCTGAGCTGCAACCAGGGTTGGACGCTTCACCGACGGAGCCGCCCGGGCACCTGTTTTTTCTTATTGACGTGAAAGCAGAGAGGGTCTCCAGGGCAACGCCCTCCCCCCCCCGGATATTCTTGTTACCAGCGGTATTATTCTTGCAGAAAGAGCCCGGAACACAGCGGCAAGAACGGCACGGGACTGCAGGGACCGTCGCTGTTTTCGTGCTGTTAGGGCACGAGGCGTCTCGGAGGTCCCCCGCCAGGACCATCTCAGAAACGAGGACGCCCGCACTCGGCCAGGGAAAGAGCCCCACGCCAGGAAGGGTCACCCTCCCCACTAGGTTTTCAAATGACCTGGCCACTTAAAAAACCTGCCACGACCAATCCGAACACGGGCTGTTGAAAAAAAAAAAAAAAGTCTCTCTCATGTGTTTCCAGTACCGAAACCCTTCTGATCTCACTTCTCTCGAACCTGCACTTACTCATTGCGAGAGGGACCCAGCAGCCCCCTGCTTTCATTTCCCTTTCTGCTCCGAGCGGGCGTTACACTGATTTTTCGTGTTGTTGTTGTTGAACGCTGTGTAAAGGCGAGACTGCGGACGGAGGCATGTCGGGGCCCGGGAGTAAACGGGGATTTTTCCGTGTATACACTGTAAATATTGTCGGGGAGGCGGGGTGGTGTCAGGATGCTGTGTGGCCCTGGGAAAGTTAGCTGACCTCTCTGGGCTTTAGCGGCCTGCCTCTAACTGGGCGAAAGTGATCACCACTGCGCTCAGGAGATCGAAAGGGTCAAACGAACCGCCATCAGACCGGCATCAAAAGCTCCCAGTCCTAGCCTGCAGCTGAAGGCGGTGGGGGGGCGGGGGGGACGCAGCAAAAGCCCCCAGCGCGGGCCCCAGCTGGGCGAGGAGGGGTGGAGGATAAAATCCCGAACCTCCTGCCTGGGCCAGGTGGCTCCGCGCCCGCCCGGCTTTCATCTCTAGGAGATAAGCCGCCTGCTCAAGTTCACGGTCAGGATCAAATGAACCCACTTAATCGCCTTAGGGATCTCCGCCGAGCCGGCTCCTTCGAGGCCTGGGGAGGAGCGCGGCTGCGCTCCCTCCCACCGAAACCCCCGCCCGCAGGGCCGGGCACCGAGAGGAGGCCGTGCACGCTCCCCCCGCGCGGCCCGCCCCCTGCCCGGCTGGCCGCGGTGACCCGGGGCGGATGCGCGCACGCCGCCGGCCTCGGGAGTCTGCGCGCACGCCCTCTGCCCGGCGTCACGAAGCACCCACCGTGTGCGGGGGTGCCTGGGCAAAGCACTCGCCAACGCCCGCGCCAACCCAGAAGATGAAATGCTACCGCAAACACCCCTCTCCAGATGGGGAAACTGAGACCTAGAAAGGAGAACACAGTCCGAGGAGACGGAGCGCCTCAGAGGGTCCCCTGCAACTCTCGGGACCACCTCTGTCCCGCTGCCTAGAGGCGGAGACCAAGGGAGGAACGGGCCTTCCGTCGCCGCCGTATCCCGATGCCACGCCGGGGTGAGCGAGCGGGGTGTCCAGCTACGCCGGGGCCAACGGGAAAGGGGCCACGTGCCCGCCTTGTTGCCAGGCGACTCCTAGCACCTAGGACAGCTCCGGCACACAGTAGGCACTTGGCGAAAGCACCTGAATGAGGAAACACTACATTCTGGACCCGGACGTTTTCCCCAGGGAAAACTCTCATGGGGCCTCTCTGAGGGGTCCTGGGGGGGTGACTGTGCCCCCCAGAAGTCACCGGGCAGGGTCCTGCGGTCACTTTGGGCTGTCCCAACGGGTGGGGAGTGTAGCATCCTTGACCGCGTGGGTAGAGACCAAGGAGGCTGTTGAACTCCTTATGAAGCAAGCACAGCCCCTACGTCAGGATTACCCGACCCAAACGGCAGCGGTGCCCGGGGTGAGACGCCCCACTACACTGCATTCCCTCAAGCATCAATTGAGCGCCTGCTGCGTACCGGGCTGTGCAAAAACCCTGTAAGGAAGCGAGATCACAGGGCTCCAAGGGGAGCGGTTCCACGAGCCAGGTAGCGCGGCTGCTGCAGGGCGGAGGGGGGCGGAGGGGGGCGGAGGGGGGCACCCGGATCCAGCTGGTGGAAGGCCCCACCCCCAGCCGCCAAATCCCTGCCCGGTCCGCAAGGATTCTGACCTCTCGGGAGGAGCCGCGGAACCCGCGTGTTTCACTGCCCTCTCGCCCACGGTCGCTGCGGGGCCGCAGAGATCAGGACTGGCCCTTTTCACCAGAACCTACGCCTGCCAAAACTGCCGCGCTCTGGCCGGGGCGGGGGGGAGGCAGTCAGATGCTCTCTACGCGCAGGCTTTCTCTTTGTGTCTTAATTCTCCGACCCAGAGAGGACACGTTTGTTCTGCTTCTAAAATTCAAAAGGCAGCCATTAAGCCACAGGCCCCACCCAAGGGCTCGCAGGGAGGGCCCACGCCCCAAAGCCCACACCCCAAAGCCCCAAAGTGGAGAGGGAGAGGGTCGCATGAGGCAGCCCCCGGGAAGAGCCTCCAGCAACGTCTGAACAGCCGCAAGCCAGCGACCTCCCTCGCAGGGATACATGGAGGAGACGGGACGCACACACGCGTCCAGAGGCCCTCGGAGAAGGTCCGAACTCTGCGACCACCCCCAGCAGCATCTCCAGAGAACACGCCGATCACACGTCATGTACCCCCAAAACAAAATACTATCTACCTGTACAGAAGTTAAAATCCATCCACCAGATGTAACTGCGGCAACACCCTGCAAAATTGTAATTTTAAAAAATTATAATAAGGGGCGCCTGGGTGGCTTGGTCGGTTGAGCGTCCGACTCTTGATTTCAGCTCAGGTCATGATCTCACGGCTTGTGAGTTCGAGGCCCTCGTCAGGCTCTGCTGACAGCATGGAGCCTGCTTGGGATTCTCTCTTCTCCTCCTCTGCTCCCTCGCTCTCTCTCTCTCTCTCTCTCTCTCTCTCTCTCCAAAAATAAATAAACATCAGGGCGCGTGGGTGGCTCAGTTGGCTGAGCGTCCAACTTGGGCTCAGGTCATGATCTCACAGTTTGGGGGTCTGAGCCCCATGTCAGGCTCCGTGCTGACAGCTCAGAGCCTGGAGCCTGCTTCGGATTTGTGCCTCCCTCTCTCTCTGGCCCTCCCCCACTCACGCTCTGTCTCTCTCTCTCTCTCTCTCTTTCTCAAAAACAAATAAACATTAAAAATAAGTAAATAAGAAAAAACATTTAAAAAAATAAATATGAAAACAAATCTTAATTATAATAATAGCAAAACAATTATAGCTATAAGGTTTTAAATGCCTTGTATGTTACCCTTCTGATCCTCAAAACGCTTCTAGAATGTAGGTAGTATTTGGACCCCCATTTTACATACAAGGGAACGGAAGCACAGAGGGCTGCGATACTGTGCCTGAAGCCTCACGGCTGGTAGGAGGCCATGGAGGGGTGGGCACCGACACCCTCGAAGTCCCCGCCGGTCACTACTCGGCTCTGCCGCCTGTGTAGGCACGGACAGCGAGTTACCAGGCGGAATTCTGTAAAAGCAGCTGCTACTCGCCCACTTCCGAGCTGCGAAGCCGGCGGAGGCCTCCGGCTGACCTCAGCAGCCGCTGCAGAGCGGAGAGCTCACGTCTAGTTGAGAAGTGGCGGCCCCCGGGGAGAGGACTCAGGTGACCGGAAATTCACCTGCTATTTTTTTTTTTTTAATAAAACGCAGCCACCTCAGCCGGCAGCCCCGAGCCCGGCCTCTCCAACCGAGGCTGGCTGGCCCGTTCCCACCCTCTCCCCTTTCCCTGACAGCGTCTCTGCCCCCCGAGACCCCACGCAGTCCATCCCCGAGCAGCAGGTCCCCAGGGCCCGGTGTCTGGAGCCGCTGCGGGCAGGAGGAGCTCTCCCCACCTAAGGATCCAGTTTCATTTAATTGCAGGCTGCAGGTTTCTGGACGCAGGCCCAGAGGCCTTCGGGGCCAGAGGCGTGGGCCATTTTCCTCCTCTCTTCAATAAAGCCGGGGAGGAAGCGGCGGGGGGCGTCTCTCGTCTGCCCCAAGAACCTGAAACACCTGCCCCGTGGGAGACCCCACCCAGAAGCAGCATCCGTGGCTTGTCACGGGTGGGCAGACAGGCTGCAGACACACCAGGTACCCTCGCTGGATTTGAAGGGATTAGGAAAAAAGCACACACACACACACACACACACACACACACACACACACACACACACACACACAGCGGCAAACTCGCACTCCCAGCTCGCGCCGCCCTTTCCCCTCTCCAGAGCTCCCAAACCGTCACCTCTCTGCTTCCGGACTTTTCTCGTGTTTCATCTTTTCCCTAGCACGGCGCTCGGCAGTTTGCACTTCCCTCTCCCGACTCCACGTCCCTCACCCCCGGCCCAGGTCAAGGCCAAGACCGTGAACAGTCACCTGACTCCAAGGTCACTGTCAGTAGCAGTAGGGACGCACCAGCATCCAAATGAGCAGGCTGCAGGGCGCCCGGGGGGCTCAGTCGGTTAAGCATCCAACTCTTGATTTCAGCTCAGGTCATGCTCTCACGGTCGGTGAGTTCGAGCCCCGCGTCGGGCTCTGTGCTGACAGCTTGGAGCCTGGAGCCTGCTTCGGAGTCTGTGTCTCCCTCTCTCTCTGCCCCTCCCCTGCGCGCTCTCTCTCTCTCTCTCTCAAAAATAAACATTAAATGAGCACGCTGCTCCCGGCCGCTGGTGGTCAGGGAAGACGCAGGCTGTGTACGAGTCTCCTCCTGCTGCTGGAAGCGGCTTCAAACAGCACGCACGTCCCTGTCACCGCTCTGGAGGTCAGAAGTCGGAGCCGGATCTAACAGGAGCGAAAAGTCAAGGTGCGGGCAGGGCCGTGCTCCTTCCGGAGGCTCCCAGGGAGAGCCCGCATGCCTTGGCTCCGAGCCCCCTCCCTCCTTCATCCTCGAAGCCAGTTGGGTCGCATCTTCCGATCTCTGTCTGACCCCGACCTCCCGTGTCCTTCCCTTGGGACCAGTCAGAGCCCACCAGGGTGATCGGGGACGACCTCCCATCTCAAGGTCAGTTGGCGAGCAGCCTTAGCCCCGGCCGTATCCCTCAATCCCCTTGGCCGCGAAACCCCGCCACCATCCCTGGGGACTGGGCCAGGGACAACTTTGGGAGGCCGCCGCCTTCTCCTCACCACGGGCTCCAAGCATCTCCGAGCCTCGAGGGAACCGCTCCTCCAGCCCACCCCCGCCAAGCCTGAGCTCCGAAAGGCGGGCCCCGTGACTCAGTCTCTCCACCCGCACGGCGCAGCAGGCGTGCCCGGTTCCAGTCGCCGGTACTGTGAACGCATACGTGGTGTCGAGTCCAGCCTTTGACGAAAGCGTGGACCAGGCAGAGTCCCGGGCTCACCCCTGGAGACTCCCCTCTCTGGGAGGCCAGCAAACAGCGCGTCAGTCGGTATTGTCAGTCAAGGCGTAGTTCTTATTTGGGACCAGTCACGAGTTGCCCTGTTGTACCTCCCACCGTCCAACCGCTAACAGGGACACTAATAGGGAAGCCCCCCCCCCCCGACCCCAGTCGAAACCCCCGCTTAGCTGTCTGCGCGCTCTCCAGGCTGAGAACGGTGCCCGCAACCAACCAAGCACACGACCTCCGTGAAAGCTCCAGCTGACCCTCGGCAGGACCCTCGCGCTCGCAAAAATGCCCAGAGGATGGAGCCACGTCGGCCTTGGCCACGCAGCTGGCATCGGGCAGAAACGGGGGGAAGGGGGGTCACCAGGGACTGTGGCCAGCGGCAGAGCCACTCCGGACGTCCCTGCAGTCGGCCAGCACCTCCCCCAACGGCTGCTCCCGAATCTGTCTGAGTGCCCCCCCCCTCCGCAGCCAGGGCTCCCGGGGACCTGACAGTCCAGAGAGGGACGAGCCGAGCCCCGCCCCCTGACAACACAAGGACATTAACAATATTAACCATGAAAACACAAAGGATGAAAGAGGGCAGGATGAGATGGCTCTTTCTTGCCTGAAAGCCTGGGTGTCTCTTTGCTGCCAGGAGAGTGGAGTCGGCCGAGGCCCAGAGAGGCTGGGCAGGAATCACGCGGGACCCCAGCGGTCGAGATGGGTCCCCGATGCCCAGCGCCCTCGCCCCATGGCCCATCTCCCAGCCCAGGGTCCCGGGGGCGGCCCCAGCGCCGTTCCCCCACACCCCACCTAGACAGGTCTCGCGTCCCCTCCCCAGATCCCCTGGACAGCCCCCTCCCCCCCACCCGCAAGGCGAAATCACCCGCTCTGCTTTCAATGTCAGACCGCCCACCCTGCCCTCCGCCCCTCCCCAGCCGCAGCCGCCATCCAGACGCCCTGAAGACACACGCCGTCCATGGCACAGGAGGCACAGAGGCGTCCCGGACATGCGGCCAGGGGCTCAGGGGCACAGAGAGGGCAACGGGAGCCCAGAGGTCACACAGCAAACCTGCAGCGCGAGGCCCGGGGCGCGCACGCACCTCCGCCCCGGCGTTCCCGACGGGAGAAGGATGCTTCTGCGGCAAGGGGGCAGCAGCCCGGGCCCAGGTGCCATGAGATGCAGCTTCCTGCCCGCCGCGACGCTGCTATTTATAGTGCAGACAGCGGGCTCAGCTTCCTGCGCGGCAGAGCCGGCCACGGCCCGGGAGCCTCCGAGGGGGACCCGCGGGGGCCAGGGTGGGCTGGGGCAGAGAGGTGAGCACAGACGCCCAGAGCTGCACACACCGTGGTCCCAGGCCACCCCCACCGACCCACGGGCCAAGGGAAAGGGAGACCCCAGGAAAGGCCGGCCCCTCCCCCCCCCCCGCCTGTGACAACCACCCGCCCACCGAAGAAGGTGCTTACAAGCTGTGTGCCCTGAACCAAGGACACTACCACGCTGTGCCTCAGTTTCCCCAGGATGAAATGGGGAAAGAACGGTTCCGGCCACGTGGGGTCAGCGTGGGACTTAAACGAGCTACCATAAACCGGGCGCTCGGAGAGCATGCCGGCTCCCCAGCCAGCCGGGGCCTTCTCCCAGGCACCCCGGCCCGGCCCAGAGACCAGACACGGACGGCGGGGAGGGGGCTGATGTAAACACCTGTCTGCAACAGGTCACCAGAGGTCACCCCAAACGCCCTAATCCACCCCACCCCCCGTAAGGCAGGAAACACAGCCACCCCCATTGTACAGATGCAGAAACTAAGGCACCAAGCGAAGGAAGAATTTGGCCCCGGAAAGGGAGGAGTCCTCGGGTCCCGGGTTTCCTGGAGCTAACAAGTCTCTCTCCTCACTCACCAGACGGCAGATACGTCTCGAAGGCCCCGGAATCCCCCCCAGAGGCTACCCGTGCCTAGTTTGCGCCCCTGCAGGGATCCCGTCCCGGGAAGGGGGACGGCAGGGCACGCAGCTGGGAAGGGGCCATCTCAGGCCGCAGCAGCGCCCAGAGGCCGCCCGCCCGCCGAACACAGGCTGAGCAACCCCCACCTGGGCTCCTCTGGCTGTGATGTCCCAACCTTCCTCCCAAAACACGGCACGGAGAATGCCCACCCGTTCGGCAAACCGGAAATCCCAAGAGCACACGCGACGACCTGGGCTGAGGTCCTTCGCTGTGTCCTCGGCAGGAGAAGGCAGCAGGTCCTTGCGAGGGTGACCTCGCTCAACCCTTCAGCAGCTTCCAGGGACGAGGCATCCGACTGTGCCCATTTTATGGATGGGGAAACTGAGGCCTGACACCTTATTATCCCAAACCCCAGGCGCCTAGCTCTGCTCTGCAGAACTCACAGTTCTGCAGGTATCGGCAGGGTGGTTCCCTCTAGAGACTCCGGGTGGGGGGGGGGAGTCGGCTCCGTGGATCTCCTAGCCCCCCCGCCCCACCCTGGCTCAGAGACACCTCACTCCAATCTCTGCCTCCTCTTCACGTGGCCTGCTCCTCTGCTTAAAGATGACACCCATCAGGGCGCCTGGGGGGCTCAGTCAGTTAAGCGTCCGACTCTTGATCTCGGCTCAGATCAAGATCTCACAGTTCCTGGGTTCGAGCCCCGCATCGGGCTCTGCGCTGACGGTGTGGACGGAGCCTGCTTGGGATCCTCTCTCTTCCTCTCTCTCTGCCCCTCCCCCGTGCACTCCCATGTGTGTGCGTGCATCTGCGTGTGTGTGCGTGCGTGTGCGTGTGTGTGTCTCACTAAAAAATATACGACACCCATCACGTTAGCTTTGGGCCCCCCCCACTCCAGCATGGACTCAGCCCGAGTATTGGCCCCGCAACAACCCTATTTATTTCCCCATGAGGTCCCAGTCTGAAGTTTTGGGGGAGCATGGATTTGGGGGACCCCGTTCGACCTAGGACAATGGCCTAGATGGGGTGCAGGGAGCAGAGGCGAGGAAAGTGAAAATATCTAACACTGTTCAGTAGTAGAGACGATGGGGGGGGCGGGTGAAAGTGGGCACCTCCTAACCACCCCCTGCTTACACCCCCCCATCACAGGAACCTCCCACAAGCCACCAGCACACCCAGCGCCCACCAGAACCCCACCCTGTGGGCCTGGCCCCGGCCCCCAGGGCCCTGGAGGGGGGGCCCTGATGCCTGTGGGCCTCGCCGCAGGCTGGCGACCTGCGGGGACAAGCCAGGCGGAGCCCTGGGGCAGCGCGTCCCGGCTCCCCACAGCTCCCCACCTCGGCCCAGCAGGCTTGCCTCGTTAGCCTAACGAGCGGGGCCCTGGTGCCAGGCGGTTGCCATGGCCACGGAGACACCGCCGCGGCACTGGGCGATGCTCCCGGAGGGTCTGCGGCGGGCACGGGGGTTCAGCGCGAGGACAAGCAGGGGCCTCCGGGGCAACCCCTCTCCGTGGGGCCCGATGCGCCACCTCCGGGCCGGCCTCCAGGCCTTCTGACTGCCAGCGTCTCCCAGAGAGGCCCCCGGGGCCACAAAGAAAAATACACACACACACACACACACACACACACACACGCACGCACGCACGCACGCAGGCAAGTCCTCCAGCCCTGCCTGGCCAGAGCACCCCACCACCACCACCACCACCAGGCAGCACACAGTGATTTCGGGGGCTCATCCGGGGGAGGTGGGAGGTGGGCAGGACAGGCCTCCAAGGCCGTGAAGCGTGCCAGGAAGCCCTCCCGGGCCTGGAGTACGGTCATGGCCCAGTATCGCTGGGGCCCCCCGAAGCCGCGTGCCGAGTGGGGCCAGGACGGCCGTGGGCCACCGTCTGTTTGGGTGGGGGCAGCCTGGGAGACCCCGGGTCTCTGGCCCGTGCCCCACACTCCAGGAGGAAGCCCAGGACGAGCGTCTGAGTGAGGAAGGACCTGGGTCCTGGCTGGGACACCTTGGGTCTGAGGCTCCCGAGGGGCATCCGTGAGCCACTAGCTCCGCGTGCCCGGCCGCAGGGGGCCTCCCTGGGTGCGTGAGCCCCGGACAGGAGGGGGAGGGCAGGTCGCGGCCTGCAGGAGGGCCTCGGCCTCAGAGCGCCCCTCGGCCCCTTTGCTTTGCCAGGTTCCACGAGGACGTGTGTCATTCATCGCCCCATTTCACTGGTGGGTAAACCGACTAGTGAACAGAGATGCCTCGTCCAAGTCACGTCACACGGCCAGCAGGAGGCACACCCGGGACTCACCAGTCCTGGGAGACGGAGGCAGAGAGGCCCGGCCGCTGGACCCACAGGAGGCACTGGGTCCCCAGGGGCCCCCGAGCCCCCCAGCATGCCAGCGCACGCGCACACACGCAGGCGCCCGGCCACCCGGCCTCACCTAGTCCCCACCACCCGCAGCCGAGTTCACTCTTCCCCCCACTTCCTTCCCCGGCTCTAAGGAATACCCCAGGGTCAGCGGGAGAAGGCAGGGGCGTCGAAAGGGTCAGCAGAGCAAGGAGGCTGGAACCGACGCCCCGGGGGTCCCTCAGTGTGCGCGCACCCCCCCGGGACTGCTGTGCCAACAGTTCTGACACCTCTGGGCCCCGGGACCCCAGACCTGGAAGAGACGGAAGCGACGCCCGCCCCCAGGGGTCGTGAGCAGAACACCGGCTCCACTCCGGGGCCTTCCCTGGGGCCCCCAACGGGGACCTCTCCCGTCGCTGTCCCCAATCCAGCCCAACAGGCCCGTCCAAAGATCCCGGTTGTCGCCCGGGGTCTGGTCCTCGTTAAGACGCTCCACGGGGCCAGGCCTTGGTCTCCTGGGATCGTGTGTCAGGAGGCTCTAGGGATCTCCCCGGGGCGGGGCACCCAGCACCCCTCGGACACACGGGGGCACAGGCATGAACATACCTTTTCTTTACTCCCCCCGCCCGCCCCGGTGCGCCCCCCCTCAAGAGATGAGAACTTTCAGGAATGCCGTGTGGTTCAGATCGCATCACGGGGCAAGGTCAGGAAAAGAGCAAAATCGGGGAGAAACGAACCTGAAATCAGGATGAAGTGGGTAAAACAAGGCCACGGACCTGAGCAGACGGCTGCTCGGAGGCCGCAAATTTGACTCCGAGTTCCCTGACGGCCGAAGCGAAGAGGGAAAGAAGATGGGTAGTAACTGGCTTCCCCAAAACCGGAGAAAACGATAGAGCACCGAGCAAAAGGAGCTTCGCCAACCAGGCAGCGCCGTACCGGCCGAGACGGCCGCCCCAGGCCTCGCCTCCATCGGCCCACTGCCGGCTGCCTCCACGGCCCCCCTTCCCTCCTGCATCCTAGTACAGCAAGTTATAACCACCACTCAGCACCACTTGGCCCGGCACCCAGGCCAACAGGACGGGTTTTAGGGCCTGCTCAGTTCGTTTCTTACAACTCCCCTCTGGGCCCCCGTTTCGAAAACGGTCCAAACCCCAGAAGGTCAGGCTGAAGTTAAAAAGAATGAAGTAGCTCTCTCTATCCGGGGTGAGGCCTTGCCGGCCTCCAGGCCTCTGCCACAAAGCCTGGACTGTTCCTTAGTGGCCTGGAATCAGCCTGACACAACACATCGACAAACGGGCATGGCCAGGTTCCAATAAAACTTTATTGTGGACGCTGAAATTCGAATTTCCTACAATTCTACAGGTCGCAAAATATAATCTCTTTCTTTGTTTTTCGGCCATTAGAAAGTGCAAAAGACCTCGGTAGCCGGGAGGCGGCGGGCGGGTCTCGTCCTGCGGGCCCCAGTTTGCTGACACCTGTTCTATTCCTTCCGGAGTCTGAGCTATGGTACAATTAAGGGGAAAAAAATCAAGCTGTGAAAATAAAAAAAAGGGTGTGAGACTCTGGGTGTCCGTTTAAGGCAGGCCTGGGCCCGGGGCCTCTCGGGAGGGAAACGTTACCTGTCTGCCTGCCTCAGGGGACAGAAACTCGGAGGGCAGAAACCAGAAGGTTTCCCTTGACGCCTCTGTGGACTGTTTTAACTGTTAAACAGGCCCGTGCGTTTTCTCTGACTAAAATTACTTTTTTTTGTTTTTTAAAGATTTTATTTTTAAAAGTAACCGCTACAACCCGAAGCGGGGCTCGAACTCCCAACTCCGAGGCCAAGAGTCGAACGCTCCACGGACTGAGCCCCCCAAGTGCCCCCTTCAGAATTACTTTTTATAAAACCCAAAGTACTGGCAGAGTTTTGAGTGCGTTACTTTTTAGTTTCGTGAATTTTTCAGTTGACAATAGAAAGCAATGTTATTCATCCCCCCCCCAAATTAATCTAGTTGTTACATAATGCAGAAAAAAGCACAGAACGCTTATGGGCTTACGGACAGCGGGCCTCTGTGTGTCTACACCGGTGAAGACAGGGGCCCCGACCCCCCTCCCTGAGCCCAGCCAGGTCTGGGGCCCAAGCTGCCCGGTGCTCTGCACGGACCTGGAGCCGGCCGGTGGGCTTGAGAAATGACAGCGGGGAGAGGAAGCGGGGGGGGGGCCAGCTCCCCGCCCCAGGGGACACCAGGCTCGCTGCTTGTAGGGCCCAGAAGAACACAAGCCTCGGTCAGGGGTCCGAAACCTGGCGTTTGGCCCGGAGTCCACGGAGAAGGCAAGACACTAAAACCACGCGGCCCAAAGGGCCGCAGCGGCCACGGGCCACGTGAGGCTATTTAAATTTATTAAAATTAAGTAAAAGCTGGAATTCCACTCCTGGCCTACGGTCAACTTCAAGTACTCGGTGCCGCGGGCGGCTAGCGCTCCGGTGTCGGGCAGATCTAGAATGAGCCCCCCATCTCAGAAAGGCCGGCTGGAGGGAGCCGCCCCACAGGCTGGTAGGGACAGGACTGGACGGTGAGATTAGGAGCAGGGGCGGGAGGAGAAGGACAGGGGGTGGAGGGCTTGGGTCACCACTAGGGTCAGCCCCGGGCGGTCTGGGAACCAGGCCCGAAGAAGGGGGGCTGGGTGCTCCCAGATAGGACAGTGCCACGCGACACCAGGCAGAGGCGCGGCACCCGAAAAAGGGGGAAATCAGGGCCTGAGAGCCAAGCCCCGCCCCCTTCCTCGGACTCTGCCGCCGCGGGATTAGCCAGCCAGCGGCCACAGCCACCCGTGGCTACTTAAATTTAAGCTAATTAAAATGAAATAAAATTACCAGGTCGGTCGAGCGCTCGCCACATTTCAGGAGCTTCGAGAGCCCCGTGTGCCCGGTGGCCACAGGCCAAGTGGGGCCGGACATCCTCCTCCGTGGCAGCAAGTTGGCTGGAGGTGCGGTTCCACACCGTCCGCAGGGGCGGCGCTACTTCCTGCCCACGCTGCACTTCGGGATGAGGAAACTGAGGCCAGAAGGTCAGAGACTTCACTCAAGTTCTCAGGTGATGGAGGGAAGCAGGATTGGAACCCACGTCTGACTTCGAGGAGCCCCTTCTGGGACCTGGCGAAGCCCCCCTGGTGAAGAGGAAGCCCAGCCCTCCCCCAGGAGACCCCCCATTCCCTGTGCCAGCCCCCCTCCCCACTCTCCAGGCTGCCCAAGCCCTCCAAAACCACCCTGGCACCGGGGGATGGCAGGCAGATGGCAGGCAGAACGGAAAACCTCGGCCTTCGGGGCAGAGGGAGGGGGCGGAGCGCATCTGTCAATCACGCCAACCAGCCAATAGCAGCCAGGCTCGGGACTCCCGCAGAGACCGTGTTCTATTGGAACGTCCTTCCCAGCAGCCCTTTAGGGGGAGGAGTGTCCAGCCGGCCTGTCGGGGAGGACCTGGGTCCCACCATAAACTCCGCGGGGACCCATTCATGCCCCAACGGGGTGAGCCAAAACAGTGATAGCTTTTGTGACACAGGTCAGGTCCTCAGGGTAAGAAAGTCACCAGTATCATCACCTCGGCCACCACCGTCATCATCATCCCCATCTTAGAGATGAGCAAACTGAGGCTGGAAGTTCAGCAACTTGCCCAGAGTCAGGCAGCTAAAAACTGACGAGCTCAAGCTTTCTGCCCCTCAGCCCTCTCCACGACCCCAACCTGCAGGGAGCGATGTGCCCATTTCCCAGACCCGCACCCAAACTCTGAGAAGCCAGTCCCGGCCCCTGGGCTCACTGCTTGCGCGTGACTAAGCCAGGCCGCGAACTCATCCGAACCAGCAATGCTAAACTGGCCGCCTGGGCGGGGGGGGGGGCAATCGAGGACCAAACACTCCCAGTCTGTCCTCTCCGGTTTAAGAGGATTCTTCACGGGACCAAAGAGCCTCCCCCCAGGGCTTGCCAGAGCCCGACCGGCTGAATAAAACGGTGATGATTTTGATCCCTGAAGGGAAAGTCACACGCCTGTGCGACCTTGAGCTGGCCCGGCCCCTCTGACCTGTGCCTTCATCTGCAAAATGGGAAAAAGTTGCCTTCCACACCCAGACCTCTCAAAGCCTCCTGCTACAAAAAAAGACCCCAGGGCCGCCCGCCAGCCACCGGCCTGCGCACACCGAGCGGAAGCTCCGGGCCACGGCCCTTCTCCAGGCCCCTTTCTGAAGCCCCGTTATCCGCCCTGCTAAATAATTCAAACCCGTGTTTTCATTTCAAAATAAACACAGCCTCCACAGCGAAGGCCAAATCTGCATGAATGTTTAAGATAAAATGAGACTTCAAAGAAATGCCAGGCCTGCCCCAGGCACTTCCCCCTCCCCAGATCTTGGGGAGACAAGTTACTCAGTCTCCTGCCCCCTGGGGCAAAGATCTGTAGGTGCTGCTCCAATAAGCAACATGGTTTTTCTTTCTTCCCAACGTGCAGCCGGCTCCCCAGAGCAGGTCTGCAGCAAGCTCTCCGTGACCCCGGGTAATCAACACTGGGTCTCAATTCTTGGTTCCGCCTCCCAGAGCCTGTGACCTCGGGCAAGTCACTAAACCTCTCTGTGCCTCAAGTTCACCATCCCTAAGATGGGATAAGGAGAGCACTGACCTCACAGGGCGGCGAGGGCGTGGATGAGCGGCTTCCTACTGAGGGCAGAGCCCGGCACACAGTGAGAGCTTTACGTATGTGTCAGCAGCTGTCGTCGCGGCGTTAAAATAGAGCCTCTCCAGGTCCAAGGGCAGGAGCCCACCTGACGGGCTAGAATCCCTTCCCGGGCCCCCGAGATCCTCTAAGGAGACCAGCTGACCTTTCCTGAGCATCACGTGAATCCCTGGGGACCTCCCCCCCCCATACACACACACACACACACACACACACACACACACACACACACAGGTGGGTCGAGGCCGCCTAAGATGACAGCCTGGCCTGGCCCCGGGCAGGCCCGGCCCTCCCTCCCCAGCGCCCCTCCTGGCACCTTCCCCTGGGCGCCTGGGGCAGGAATTACCAGCTCCTGCAAGCTGTTCCCTTCAGAGGTGTCACCTGGGGAGGCTGCTGCTGGCGTCTGAGACATGAAAAGGAAACAGAGGAGGAGGGAAAAACAGACACAAATAAAAGCTCTGAACCCTCTCTTGTCGGAGGCGGCGTGGGCCATGGGGGGGCTTCATTCAGAGCGCTGTGCGCCGAGAGACCCCAGCTCTCCCGCCTGGGGCGGCTCTGCTTCTCAGAGACAGGAGCCCCTGAGGCTGGGTTATGCGTAGGTGGGACCCCCCTCCCCCAAATCTCAGAGTGCTCCCTCACGCCTCGGGTGGGGGGTGGGAACACAGAACACAGAACAGGTGTCTGAATGCAAGGCACGAGGGAGGGGGGGCAGGACTCCTGGGGCGGCTTTCCAGCGCCAGCGGGTGAGTACCAGCCGGGCCAACCCCCCCCCCACCTCTGGGCCTGGAGAACAATCACGCCCTCCCCTGCTCGGGGCTTTCATGCAGTTAAATGCGTGTTTGCAGAGCTCTCGAAAATCTTTAGGCGGTGGTATGAGTATTATTAATTGGGGAGAAAGAACGGATTATGCCAAATAAATCCTTCCCACGTAGGCGAGCCCTCGCCCGGGGAGGGAGGGGGGTGCGCGCAGCCCCACGAGGGGTCTCCATCCCTCACCGGGGACCTGACAGCCACACTACCATTTACATGGATTTATCAATAGTATTGATCCGGGAGCGAGCATAAATAGCTCAGTGGGAAGAGGCCAGGGCCGCGGCCCCGCGTCTGGACACCGCGGACTCCCCGGGCACCCGGCGGCGGCGGCGGCGGTAAATTTCCAAGCAGGGGCAAGGCGGGCGGGGGAGCCAGACGGCGCCCGCTCCGGGACCCGCGCGCCGGGTCTACGCGTCTGCTCAATGGGTTGAAGGCGCCACCTGCCTTTCTCCGGCCGCACCGGGAAAACCGGAGGGAGGGGGTGGTGGAAAGGAGGCGCCCTCCCGCCCCCGGATCCCCCCTCACTCCCCAGCAAAAGGCAAGTCGGCCCCGTCTCTCAAGATTTCCAGACCGCTGGATGAAAGGCCAAGGTGCAGAGCCTAGTAATAACAACAACGACAACACCACCACGGTGGTCATAGTAACGCACACAAATACCTTCTTTGTAGTACTTCTGTCAGTTCTCACAACAGCCCCGGGAGCTTGGTGCTATCACTGCCCCACTCTGCAGAGGAGAAGCCTGAGGCACAGAGAGGTTAAGTAATTTGTCCAGGGGTCACGCTGCCAGGACACTGCCAGAAGAAAGATTCGAACCCAGGGAGTTGAGTTGCCGAGTGGGCAGGGAAAGGCTCGGATGGCTCTCCCAGCGCGCGTCTCTTCCTCTCTGATTGCTTCCCCCGACCCCTCAAAAAAAAAAAAAAAAAAAAAAAACAGACCACCCACGACGAGGCGCGCAACAATGCCCCTGGGACGCCCTCCCAGCTCAAGCCTGGCCCTGAGAGCCCCTGATATCAAAGCAGCCGCGAGGACCCAGATCTGGTTTAAAAAGGGCAAAGTCAAGGCCACCGATAACACATCCCAACGAGCCCAGAACTCCCCCATCCAGCCCACAGGGATCCTCTCCCCTCCCCCTCCCCGTCCTCCCTCACACATCCTTCCTCCAAATCTGCAAAAGGGAAAAAAAAAATAATCATAATAAAACCAGTTCTCACCAACGGGGAGGGGGGAGGAGGGGGAGGAAGGGAGGAGGCTGAGCCGCCAGAACAGATCCGCCTCCGCTGCCTGCACCAGACCCTTGGAGAGCCGGAGCGCGCGACAGGCGGCGGGAGGACACTAGCTTCCAAAAAAATAAAGCTACAATGTAAAAATAACGCCGGGCGCCCCACGCTAATTGGGCCCGGGCGACGGCAGCTCACAGGTACAGCGTGTCTCTCCCTCCCGCCCGCCTTGCCCTCTCTCCCTCCCTCGGGCTTTTTCCTGCAAGCGCCAGGGGTGAGGAAGGCGCGCCCCAGGAGCACCCCCCCCCACACCTCCTCGCTCCGCAGCTCTCTGGGGATGCACCCCCAGCACTAGGGCCCGGGGCCTCCGGGTGCAGCCCAAGCGGGATCAGCTCTGAATTCCAACTTCCCAAACTAGTGGCATCCCAAGTATCCGCACAGCCCGGGGGAGGGACCAGGAGGCGGCCCAATGAGGCGTCACCAGCCGCGGGAGGCAGGCCCGGACAGCAGGAACACCGGCCCGCGGGGGCGGGGGGACCAGGGGCGCCTCTCCCAGGGGGAGGCCCCCACCCGGTGCCCTCTGCTCCCTCGCTCGGGAACGACCCCCGCCGGCCCCCGACCCCAGCTGGCAGGAACCCGCCACGCGCCCTTCCACCGCAACCAGGCCGGGAGCCCCGGGTGCCATCTCCGGGGGCTCCGCAAACCCGCGCTGCCCGCTGGAAAATCAGACGCAGTGTCACCCCCAAGCCTGGGGCTACTCGGGGAGGAGGCAGGCGCATGGCGGCCATGCCCACAGGGCTGGGGCGCACGGCGGGGGGCTGCCCTGCGCATTTGCAGGGCGTCCCCCTCGCCCGTCCACCCCCACGCCACTTCCCTCCTTCCCGCCCCCTCGCAGGGTAGCTGGAGTTCCCCTAAGTTCCCCAGCGCCCCCACGCACGCGGGCCGCAGTGTCTGTGGGGCGCCTCTCTCCCCAGCAGGCCACCCCCGAGAGCGCCAACTCAGGAGTGCAGGGGCCCCGCCAACTCCGCCGCGTGCGCCGCCCGATCTTCCCCCGATCCCCCCCGGAAGCGCGACCCGCGCCTCCCCCCGGCCCTCCGCGGGGACCCCCGGCCCCAACTCACCTCGCGGCGGCAGGCGGCGGCGCCCGGGCTTGGGGCGCGCTCGGGCCGCCCGGGCGCTCAGGCAAGTGGCGGTGCCGAACGGGCTGGGGGCGCGCAGCAGGCCCGGCCTCCAGCCGGAGCGCGATCCTCCCGCCGCCGCCTCCTAGGGCGCCTGCCCGGGGTCCCCGGCCCGCAACTTGGAGCGCATCGCGTGGCGCACGGCGCTGGCGCACGGCTCGGGCGGGGCGCGGGCGGACGCGGGGCTCCGGTGCGGCCCGGCCTGCCCGCGGCTCCGCTCCCCGGCGGCGGCGGCGGCGGCGGTGGCGGCGGCGGCGGCGGCGGCGGCGGCGGGAGGGGGAGGAGGGGGCGGGGCGGGCGCCCGGGAGGCGGTGGCTCGGCCTCCCCGCTCCCGGCTCCCCGCCCGCACCGACGCGCCCCGGCCCGGCCCCCTCGGGCTCCTTAAAGGGCCCGCGTCGCCTCCCCTGGCCCTGAGCGCACCCGCCCGCGCGCGCACTCGTTGCCACACTTACGGGCGCGCGCGCGCATACACACACACACAAACACACACACACCCTTACACTTGGGCGCGACGCCGTTTCTTTTTTGCAGCTTCCCGAAGGAGGAAGGGGGGGAAGCGCCTCCCCATCCCGCCTCCTCCTCCTCCTCCTCCTCCTCCTCCGGCGGGGCTTCTCGCCATCCTTCCGCAGCCCAGCCCCAGACACTTAACTGGACTCGCGTTTCGGCTATGAAATTATAACTCAAGAGTGGCCGGTGAACAGGGAGGGGGCGTGCGGGGAGGGCAGCCCACAGACGCGCAGGGACCCGCGTGGCGGGGCCCGCTCCGAGGGCGGCGGCTCGCAGCGGGGCGCCTGACCCTCCCGTGCAGGCCGACCGCGCGGGCCAACTCACCACGCACCGCACACGTGCGCGTCGCCCGGGCCGCGGCCTCCGGCGTGAGATCACGCGCAGATCAACACGCGACACAAACACAAGTTCCGTAGCCGGCCAGGCACGCGCGCTACAACGCCCAGCTCCCGAGGGCCGGGATTTCTCGCCGCGGAGACGCTGCCTTTTCACACAGTAGGGACTCCATGCCGGGCTGCCGAGGGAACGCCCATGCGGGGGCATCCGAGGACACAAATGCACAGACCCGAGGCCTGCCGCAAGCCTGCGGTCGGAGACACCCCCGGGAGCACGCCCTCCGGCCAGGCCCAGGCCGCACGAGCGTGCGGGGTCACGGGCGGGCGCGCACGTGGACACTCAGGACACTCGCAGCTCCGACCGGAAGCCCCCCGGCCGCCCCGACGATTGCGTGTCCCCGTCTCCCCCCTCCCGGGGGGGGGGCCCTCCCGAGCTAGGGGAGATCTTTTGAAACCGCAGAGGGCACCGAGCCGCAGGCCCGGAGCCTCCCTCCGCCTCTCCTTTCCCCTAAGATGTTGGAGAGTTTGAATTTTTGTTTTCAGTTCAGCTTTCCTTTTTTGGAGCGACGTCTCAGCAGATTCAGTTCTGCCATCTGCCAACATCTGAGAAGCCCCCGGGGGAGTGGGGGCGGCTGCGGCGGGGGGCGGGGAGGCTGCCGGGAGCGCGGTTTCCAGGGGCCCCGGGGGTGCCTCCCGCCAGCGGGGCGGGGTGGCCTGCCTCCCCGTAGCAACTTGTCCTTCTCTGCCCCCTCCGGCTGCTGTTTTCCTTTTATCTGGGGGGAAGGGGGAGCACCTGGGGCTGACGAAATCAGGAAAAAAGAGAAGTGCCTGCGGAGGGGAGGGAGCAGTCCGGAGTTGGGAACAAGAGGGGGACAAGGGTCAGCGGTGCCCTCCCTCCCCGTCCTGCCCCCCCCCCAGCTCTGCCGCTGCCAGCCGACCGTGGGAATCCACAGGCAAAAAGCCAGACCTGCAGAAGGAAGGCCGAGCCCTCCCGAGGGGCCTGGGGAAGGGGGGGGCCGGGAGGGCGCGCTGGGAACCGGGAAGCCCTCCTCAGCCACCCTCCCTGCCCCCCCCAGTGTCACCTGGGAGCGCTCCTGAGATTTGCATTTCCATGAGATCTGCTCTGGGGGTTGGCGCCGGAGGAGGAAGGTTTGGGGTGTCTTCTGGGGCTCCTCCTCCCAGCCTCCCGATGGTTGCCCCCCCCCACAGGGATGAGGCTGTGGGCATAGGAGGGGGTCAGGCCGGCAGGAGGACTGTCAGCTTTGTCATGTCCCAAGGGTCACTTTAAATCCCTCAAAGGGAGCCTAGTGGAGACTCATCGGGCAGTGTCCTCCGACCAACTGCGTCACAGACGGAAAAACTGGAGCCCGGAGGCCGGAGACGGTTTTCTGGACAGTATTCGTTCCCCGCCCCCCGCCGCTCCGTTAGGCCCATCCTCGTGGGCTACAGGGAATCATATTAGTACACGTCCTCAGGACCTCACGGCCTCCCCCCCAGAAACCTCCAGATGGGGGGGGTCCTAGGATCGACCCCCCACATGGGGAAACTGAGGCCCAGAGAGATTAAGAACGCAGCCGCTGGGCTCACTCAGCTAGTGGTTCCAGATGGGGGCTCCGGACGCTGGCTCCGAGGGGATGCGCCCAGAAGGCGTCTCGGCTGAGCCGCTGCCCACGCGAAGTCCCCCACAGACCGGCCCCCGGTGGCTATTCCGTGGCCCCCGGGCTGCCCAGGGATCTTCGGGTACCTCATGGGAACATTGGCAGAGGACACGCCCACCCCGGCCCCCAAACAGCCTCCCAGGAGGGCCCTTAGACGCCCGAGGACGCAGGGCCGAAGGGGAGTTAATAGCACGCTAGCTAAGAGCTTCCCAGACATTTCATTGTCGTGAAGGAAAGACGTCAATATACCCATTTTATAGGTGAGGAGATTACAATCAAGGGAAGTCGCCCAAGGACGTTGGGCTGCATACAGCCCATGGGTCCTGACCAGGTGGGAACAGGGCGAGCTGTCCCACACATCCAGAGGGCTTGTCATCCAAGGCCCAAATTCTGCCTTCAGGCTCTCCTTCCAGTGCTTCCACCAGTCCCCCCTAACCGATTAGCACACTGGTCAGACTCGTTCCTGCCTCAGGACCTTTGCACTTGCTTTCCCCTCTGCCTGAGATGGCTGTCTATGATCTTCTGATCTGATCCCAGCTCGATGCCACCTCCCTAGAGAGCTTCTCCCTGGTCCTCTGTGACAACTCCCAAGGCACTAGCTAACCCCTCCCCCTCCGCATTTTGTTCCCCATTTGTCACCACCTAATATTACCTTGGGCATTTGTCACTTATATATTGTCTTTTGTCACCAGAATGTCAGCTCCATGAGAGCAGAGACCTCATCTGTCCTGCCCACGGCTCCATCACCAGGACACAATAGTTAAAAAGTGGTGACGGTGAGCAGCCAACCTGGAGGGGGCAGAATCCGGGCCCTGCTGCCCTGTTTCCTGGCCCTCGTCGTCCCTCTGGGTATTTCAGAGCCGAGCCTTCACCTCCCTCAGTCGTCCCAGCCCCCAGGCAGGCGGGCAGATCTGCCAACACCGCGCCAGGAGATGCCCCGATTGGCGCATTTTCCATATGGGCAACCGTCAAGTCAAGCTGAACTTCCTGACCCCCAAAATGCCCCCCGGGCCGGCCTGGAAAAGAACCCAGGCTGGGGGCACGATGGTCTGAGCCCCGTTGACCCCGGCCACCCCAAGAACTCGGGGCTGGCCATCGGAGCACAGGAAAGCCCTTACTCTCTGGGCCCCTTATCAAAGACACCCCGACAAACATCCCGGGGCCAGCCTCGCGTGCGCCGCGGAACCGTGTGCACACGGGAGATCCTGTGTGCAATTTTCAGACCTCGGACGTGCTTCAAAGCAGGGGGTGCGGGGATGCCGGGGGTGGGGGCTCAGTCGGTTAAGCGTCCGACTCTTGATTCCCGCTCAGGTCACGATCTCACAGTTGTGAGATCGAGCCCCGCGTCGGGCTCGCTGAGCATGGAGCCTGCTTGGGGTTCTCTCTCTCTGCTCCTATCCCCTCTCAAAAAAATTAAATAAAAGTAAACATTAAAAAAAAAACAACAAAACAAGGGCTGGAAACTTGAAAGTCCACAGGGCCCGGCAGGAGCACCAAGCCAGGGGCTGGAGGAGAAGTGAGTGACGGAGACGGGTGGGGACCGCGGCACACACCCCCGCGCCCGGGCAGTCAGATACTGCACACACACAGGATACGGCACACACCCACCACGCCAGATACCAAATGCCCGGTGGGCTGCACTCAGCAGGTGCCTGCTGCAGAGCTTGAGGCCCCAGACCAGTCTGTCACTCGGCAATCAGCGGCCTCTACCCAAAATGGAGGAGTCCGGTGGGGGCAGGAAGGAGAAGCTTCCTTAGCGGACAGGGGACTGTCCTTCGGAAGCGTGGGCAAGGGGCGCCTGGGGGGCTCAGTCAGTTAAACCTTCGACTTGTGATTTCAGCTCAGGTCGTGATCTCACCGTTTGTAGCTTGGAGCCTGCTTAGGATCCTCTCTCTCTCTCTCTCTCTCTCTCTCTCTCTGCCCCTCCCCCGCTCGCTCACTCTCTCAAAATAAATAAATAAAGATGAAAAACATTTTTAAAGCACAGGCAGGAAGAGGGAAAGCCTGCCTACAATAAATGCATCTAAATGCATCCCAGCTTCGTTCATTTACTACGTAGCGAGCGGGTGCCTACTGAGCGCAGGGCGCCACAGGGGAGACGAGACAGAGCCCACCCTGCAGACCGGGCACCCACTGGGGAGTGAGTTAACGCTCCAAATATGAAGCTGCATCGCGCCTCTGGGCTCAAATCCCTTTAAAGGGTAAGAAAAACACTCTGGTGTTCAAAGAAAAGTTACATTTCAGCACCCAGAGGGTTCCGAAGGGCCGGCATCTCCCCGGGGCCCCCAGCTTTCCGGAATGAAGGAGTCCAGAGGCCCCTTCCGGGTTCACAAGTCCTGCAGAGGCATCCCAAGGGTGCGGCTCAGGGCTCCCCCGGCCACCCCCGCCGCACCCCTGGCTGCCAGAAACCGCTTCTCCCGCAGCTTCCCCTGCTGTCTGCACCTTTGTTCATGACGCCAGGTGCATTTCAGAGAGGAGGAGGCAGAGCAGGCCCCCGTCCCGCAGGCCCCCCCGACCCGCAGGCCCGCGCATCTCTGAAGATACACAGGGAGCCCCAGGGCTGCATTTCTGGAGAGTGCGCCTGCCCCCGGGCATCCGCTCAGGGAGCTGCTCTCAGGCGCCAGGAGGGGACCGGAGAAGCACGGCGTCACAGGGAACCGTCCAGCGAGGACCCAGGTCCCCCGCAGCCTTGCTCTTGGTGGCCTGAGGCTGGGGTCGCCGCCGTGGACGTCGGGAGCGCTGGCTGCCCGCAGGCGTCTGTCCGTCTGTCCGGGCAGGCAGCTGGGGACAAACGCGGGAACCGACTGTACCTTGGGGGGGGGGGGGGGGCGGCGCTCCGAAATACATTGTTTAGCACAGAAGCAGGTGCAGATGCGGGTGGGGGGCGGGGTACCTTTGGTGCAAAAAAAAAAAAGGGGCAGAGCAAGTGTGCAGACTCGTGTCCCAGCGTGGACACTTGAGAAGGATGCAGGGGCGCCCACTACGCGCAGGACACCGGGCTCGCTGGAGGGAGCGCAGCGGTGACCAGAGGAGCGGAGTCTCTGCTCTCAGGGAGCTGACGTTCTGAAGGGGGGAGGGGCACCTAAGGAAAACGACACACGAAAACATACAATGTATTCAAGGGTGGGGAGCGCTGGGAGAAAGAAACAAATCAGGAAAGGAAGATGGTGCGCAGGGGTGGGGAGGTCAGGGCCGTCCTGGCGGGAACGTGAGCAATGAGGGAGGGAGCCGCGCAGGATCCGGGGCAGAGGGCGCAGCCCGTGCAAAGGCCCTGGGGTGGGAACGCTCTCGGCCCAGCAGAGGAACGAGAAGGAGGCCAGTCTGAGGAGAACGGACGGAGTGGGAGGCGAGGAGGGAGGGGTGCCCTTGGAGCTTGAAGGGGGAACAGGACACTTGGAGAGATGCTACGAGGGGTGGTGACTTACTTAGACCATGTCCTATGTGGACAGTTTAAAGATGCAAATGAAAGTGTCCTTCCTTCCTTCCTTCCTTCCTTCCTTCCTTCCTTCCTTCCTTCCTTTTTCTTTCTTTCTTTCTTTTTCTTTCTTTCTTTCTTTCTTTCTTTCTTTCTTTCTTTCTTTCTTTCTTTCTTTCTTTCCCTTTCCTTCCTTCCTTCCTTCCTTCCTTCCTTCCTTCCTTCCTTCCTTCCTTCCTTCCTCTCTTTCTCTCTTCCTCTCTTTCTCTCTTTCTCTCTTTCTTTCTTCCAAGCACAGACATCTGGTTGGGACACCCCGGCAAGCCCTTCTGGTTTTTTACTTGAGACCCGAGGAGGTCTCTTTTCCAGCATCTTCGCAGCACATGTGCTGTTTCTCAGCCTCTCCGAGAATGTCAGGAATTAGCCCCTGGGTGGCCTGACCTCCCAGTGAGGCCTGGGAAGCCGACAAAAGCCGCAGGAAGTACGCCTGGCCGCATGGCCGCTCCACCTGCTTCTCAAAGCAGCCCCGGCCGGACCCGGCCTGCCCATGGGCCCGGAGCTCGGGGACCCCTGACGGAGCCGAGACCAGAGCCCGGGGGCCTGCGCGCGGCTGGGAAGATCTGTCGTCGTGGAGCTGAGCACGCGCGTCCCCCCACCCCCCGGGCCCCTGCTGCCTTCTGCCCAATGGACTCCGTCAGAATTCTCGCTTAAGAACTCCCCGCCTTTTCCGGGGCGCCAGGCCGGCTCTGTCCACGGAGCCCGGGACTCTCCATCTCCGGGCCGGGAGTTCAAGCCCCATGTGGGGCGTGGAGCCCAATATTTTATATTAAAAAAATACTATCATGGCAGGTTCTTCTGACTCCGAAGGGCCCTCCAGGCCCCTCGGGAATTGTTGAAAGCACAAAGTGTCCCAGGCTCTCCACAACCCCAAGGGACGGCCCGACTAGCAAGAGAGAGCAAGTGGAAATGAAAAGGACCCAGAGTCTTGGACCGGGTAGTCTAGGTTCGGTCCCCAACTCTGACACCTCCGTCAGCCCCTCGAGGGCAGGAGGCCGGCCCCGGACCCAGCGGCGAACAGGGCTCCCGCGTGGGGCTTCCTCGGCAGGGAGGGAAGGCTCGGCATGGATTCGGGTTCTGGGAACCAGTATGTAATAAGAGAATTAGGAGGCTCCCCGCATCGGGGCGGGGCGGCAAATCTGCGGGCGTCTCTGAACGTCATGCCCAGAAGGTCTGTCTCAAGTGCAATGGCCGCTTAACCCCTTCACCCCTGCAGAGCCCGCTCTCTCCAGGCGGGATGTAGGGAGTCAGAAAAGAAGGTATGATTACATCGGTGGCGACTGCCACACAGCAAGCAACGTAAGGACCGAAAGAGCCGGAGGGAAGAGGCAGAACGGTCTGAGGTTCGGCGATGACGGCTGGAGGGTCCCCTAAAGGAGGTGGCGTGTTAGATGGCATCTCAAGGTTGGGAAGGAGGCAGCCAGAAGGGGCGGGAACAGCATTCCGGGTGGAGGGAACGGCAGGTGCAAAGACCATCCCGTGGACAGTGGACTCGGCGTCTTCGAGGAAAGAACGGAGAGAAGACCCGTGTGGCCGGAGGGCTCCAGTGAGAAGCTCATTTTCCGTCCCTGAGCCTCAGTGTTCCGCATCTGTAAAAATGGGCTCATCCCTCTGCCCGGCCCACTTGGCTGGATGCTGTCGGGAATTTAGTCCCGAATTAGCCAACACAGCTCATTGTCCTTTGAAACCCCAAAGAGCCTATTTTTTAAATATATTTTTAATGTTTATTTATTCTTGAGAGAGAGAGAGAGAGAGAGAGCAGGGGGAGGGCCGAGAGAGAGGGAGACAGAGGACCCACAGCAGGCCCTGCGCTGTCAGCACGGAGCCCCACGCGGGGCTCAAAATCACGAACCTTGGGGTCATGACCTGAGCTGAAGTCGGACGCGTGACCGAAGGAGCCCCCCGGGCGCCCCTGACGAGCTCTTTCTAGAACCGACGCTGGCCTAGCCGAGCGCCTGCAGGGATTATGGGTCCAGACGGGCCGTGTAGCCTCGGAGGCAGGCGCCGACATCCCGGAGCCGCACTGCCTGCTCGGGTGACTTTGGGCAAGTTTCTCGATTGTTCTGAGCTTGTTTCCTAGTCTGTAACACGGGGAAGGAAGACAGAGCCTCCTCCGTAGGATGACGGTGCCGGGAAGCGAATCCGCCCGAGCCGAGCGGGCGGGGCCTGGCACGCACTAACGCTTTATAAGCATGAACTGTGGTACCTCACTGGGCCTCCCGACAACCTGAACTACTGTGCAGGTGAAGAAGCTAAGGCTCCGAGAGGTAAGCCATCCGCCCGAAGCCACCGCTGGGGAGGAATTCGCACTTAAGCCCGGCTCTGTCCGCCTCCGAGTCTTCCCCGCACTATATCCCACAGGACCCGGGCCGGTCACTGCTTCGCCCACAGTCTCCACTGCTCCGAGGAGGCGTTCGCGCCAGGGATCGAATATAGAAGCTCTAAGCTGCGGAGGGTGCAGGGTCGAGGTCCCCGTACCCGAACATGTGGTCCGCCGGCCCCGCGCGTTGGAAAAGAACTCAGAACCTGGCTGGTGTGAGTCGTGGTCATGGCCCCTGCCGGCCCCAGACAGTTCTGCTAGACTACGCTGTTGTGATTCCGGCTGGTGTCGAAGGAAGAACAAAGCAGAGGGTGACCGAGGGTGGGCGGGGGAACCCTCTTTGGGGAGGTGACAATGGGGCACAGACTCGAACGAAGAGAGAGAGCCAGCCGCACGGACATCCATGCAAATGGTATTTCAGCTGGGGGGGGGGGGCGAGTGGGGGACAAGTGCAAATGTCCTGGGGCAGGTTGGAGGAGCCCGGCAGGCATGAATGTCTTTATGGGCCGCCACGAGAAATCCGGACTTCACCTGCAAGCGCTGGAGAGACCCCGGGGGGTTTTCGGCAGGACGGTGCTCCGGCCCGGGTCACGTTGCAGGACCGAAACATGTTGTCAAAGGTCATCCCTCTGAGCAACACGAAGCAGGAAAGCCCCACGGTGTCCGCACGGGCACAGGGCAGCAGGGAGGCGGGGACGGAGCCCGGGGAGGCTCGGAAGGCCGCGCGGAGGCCCCACCCCCCAGCGTCCCGGCACAGAGGAGACACCCGCAGGGCTGGGCGTGGGGACAAGTCTGGGCCCGGCGGAGCCGTTGGTCCCTGCGAGGCGCTTTCGGTCCGCGCTCCGGTAACTCCTGGAAGCCGCGTGTGGAGAGGCGCACAGTGGGGCCGCAAGGCCCGCGGTCCATCCAGGCCAGGCCGGGCCCGCCCAGGGCGTCTGGCGCAGGGACCGGGCCTCCTCCCTCCTCGCCCTCCGCGCCTCCGCTCTCCTCCGAGAGATGCAGAAATCACACAAGTCACCGACAGAGAGCCCCGGTGCGGGCCGAGGCCACGGAAACGTCCCCTGGGCCCCTTCGACTCACGGCAACCGGGAAGGGGCGGCGGGTGTGAGCCGGAGCAATCAGGGGTGACTTCCCAGCAGAGGCGTGGCCGGAGCTGGAGCTGGCAAGTAAGGGCGCCGGCCTGCGGGCCTCTCATGACCCGCCAAGTCCACGGCCCCGAACCCTTGGAAGTAGACACGACAGCAGCTTCGGGGTAGAAGTCTCCCGTCACAGCCATAACAAATCACCCCAAATTCAATGGCTTCGAATGACACAAAGCTGCTACTTTATGGCCGAGGCGTCAGGAGTCCGAGAGGGCGCTCACGGGGCTGGGCTCGAGCTCTCGGCAAGGCCGCGTGGCTCCGGAGCCCCCGAGGAGGCCCCGTCTGCTGACTTCTTCAGGGTGCGGTGGCCCCACCCGTCCCCAACCTCTCCCTCTGCCCTGGCGTCTCCTCTCTGACCCTGAAGCTCCTGCCCCCCCCCCCATAAGGAGCCCGAGTTCACCCTGGGCCACCTGCGTCATCGGGATAATGTCTCCGTGTCAAGAACCTTTAGGGGCACCTGGGTGGCTCAGTCGATTAAGCACGGACTTCGGCTCAGCTCCTGATCTCGCAGTTCGTGGGTTCAAGCCCTGCATCGGGCTCTGTGCTGACAGCTCAGGGCCTGGAGCCTGCTTCAGATTCTGTCTCCTTCTCTCTCTGCTCCTCCCCCACTCATGCTCTCTCAAAAATTAAATAAAAACATTAAAAAACATTTAAAAAATTTAAAAATAAATAAAAAGAACTTTTAATCGCAACTACAAGGTCCCCGTGCCATGCAAGGTGACACAGTCCCAGGCTCCAGGGATTAGGACGTGGGCCTCTTGGGGAACGCCTTGTCCTGCCTCCCAGATCTATCTTCTGGGCCCCGAACCCTGTCCGTCAGGCCGCGAAGCCCATGGTCGCCACCGTTTGCGATTCCGGCTTTCACTGTGTTTAAGCCTGCCTTTGCGTGCTTTAGCCAATCTGCTGCATGAACTCACTTAACAAATACTAATTGAGAACCTATTGTGTGCCAGGCAGCGTTCCGGGCACCGGAGGTACGGCGGCCACCGAAACAGGAGGACACCCCAGTCTGCGCAACGCCGACGGCCATTCATCGAAGCAAGTAACGGAACCCCCGGCTCAAATCGGCTTACCCGGCGGAATCCTCTGCTCCCTCACAGAGCAAGAATCTGGAGGGGGAGGAGTTCTTCGTCTGGTTAAAAGTGCCGTCGTCATGGGCCCCAGATTCTTTCCATCCTCAGCTTTGTTCTCATTCCAAATTCCCTCATGACCACAAAAAGACTGCCATTGCTCCAGCTGATACATCCGGATGCAACTTTCTCCCAAGCCTGCTGCAGGCCTTCGCTCACGTCCATTGGCTACATGTGGCTGGAATCATGACAATTACCCGAGACTCGCCCAGATACCCCCCGCCCGAACTGGAGGAGTGTCCCACTTTCTGGAACCACACACAGATCCATGGCCTCTAAATAAAATCTTTCCCCCCACCCCTGCTACAAAGAAGGGAGTAAGTGCTCTGGCATCAGATGGCTCGGGTTCAAATCTCGGCTCTGCCATATTCCCTCTGAGTAACTCTCTGGGCCTCAGTGTCCCCATCTGTAAAATGGGCAGAGCAGTGGAACCTAGTTTCACGGGGTTGTGACGGTGTAACGGGTCAACCGTGCACAGCCCAGCTCTCATCAAGCCTCAGCTACTATTAACTTTTCTCAGCCTGCTTCCCGGGGCGAGGACCGGAACGCCCGTTCTTAATCCCCCGCCTTGCCTGGGGAAGACTTTCTCCTCGTCTCCCCCCAGATAAAAATGACTGCATTTAGAGGCCCATCCTAGAAACTGGGGGCGCGGTGGGGAGAGGACTCGAGTGAGCGCTGTGCCTGGAACAAGCAGGAACTGGAAGGGCCTTACTGGGCGGGAGGCGTTGGGCTAAGTGTTGGGCCCCAGGGACCTCTCTCGCTTTCGCCTTTTCTCGGCCACCGTGGGCGGTGAAGAGACAGAGGGTACGGAAGCGGAGTGGAGCAGGTGGCTCGGGGGACCCGGAGCAGAAGCCCGGAAGCGGGCTCGGGCGGGGATCGCGTCCCCCGACGGTCAGCCCGCGGGCAGACGCGGTGCCCTCACGACGGCGTCAGCGTCCTGTCGGCCAGATAGGGCCACACGTGCGTTGCCGAGTCCGTCGCAGAAAAAGGCGACCCACCGGGACCTCCTCCCGAAGGTGGGCTCGGCCACCCCTGCGCTCAGTGCCCGCGAAGGGCCCGGCGACCCCAGGAAAGCCAGGCTCCTTCCTGCCGGTTCAGAGCCCCCAGTAACTCCTCTGTCGGTCTCTCCTGCAGGGTAACGTCTATACCGCCGAGGGCGTGCGAGGTAATTTTAGGTGGGGAACTTTTTAATAGGTTTTAGATGAAGCTTTTTAATAGTTATTAGTCTTTATAATAGCTAGTATAACCTTTTATTTGTGGCAAGTGATACTGATTTTTCTTTTACGATAGCTAGCTAGACAATTTCCTTTTTAACGTCGGCTTAGGTGGTACTATTCTGACCTTCGAAATGATTACACCACAAAATAAAAATCACAAGAATAAAATAAAATAAAATAAAATAAAATAAATAAAATAAAATAAAATAAAATAAAATAAAATAAAATGTATAGGCAATATTCTCATACATTTGGGCAAATTCTCAACCATTCGAAGGGTTCAACCAGTTTGGAAAAACCCTCTCTGCTATGTGTGACCTTGTGCCTGCCACAGGACCCAACATCTATCCAGCCACCTTTTAGAAGTGTGTCCGTGTGTTCGTTAAAAACACATGCACAAGGATTATTCGGAATAAAAACGACCCCGGGGCACGTGGGTGGCTCGGTCAATTGAGCGACTGAGCGTCAGACTTCGGCTCAGGTCGTGATCTCGTGGTTTGTGAGTTCGAGCCCTGCTGACCGCTTGGAGCCTGGAGCCTGCTTCAGAGTCTCCCTCTCTCTCTCTCTGCCCCTCCCCCGCTCATGCTCTGTCTCTCTCTCTCTCTCAGTAAATAAATAAACATAAAAAAAAAAAAAAGAGTAAAAATGACCCCAAACGCCCGCCAAGCTGGAACGGATAAACACACAGTGGCTGATTTCCGCCGCCAAAGACCACGGCTACGCAGAACGCTCTGAAGAAGACCAGACATGGAAGAGTCCCCCCGTGGAAGCTTCTGTTAATTTCAAGTCTCCAGACTAGCCTGCAGTTAGAAGTCACGGTGGCGGTCGCCCTTGGGGGTTGTGACAGGAAACCTGCCCGGGCAGGGGGTGGTCCTGGGAAACTGGAATGCGGTATTTCTTGAAGTCAGTGCTGGTTAGACTAGTGTGCTCGCTTTGTGAATTCTTTAAGCCGTGCGCGAAAGGCTTGTGTCCTTCCCGCGTGTGTCGTACGCCTCAGGAAAGAGTTCCAGGAAGCAAAGCCCCGTGAAGAAATCTATTAGCTCAACACTAGAATCGGTGGCACAATTCGATAGCTGATGGATACGTGCAGGCTTTCAGGAACGACTGAAGTCTGGGGACCTGTCTTCTCTCATCGTTGTGATCAGGCCTGTTTTTAGCGGTTGGAGCCGAAGGAGCAGCAAACACCTGTTTGCTCAGGAGAACAGGCAGTCCTTAAAAAAGCACTATGCTTAGAGATTATTTCCTTAGCGTTTGATGAGAATAAACCCATCTCCGGTTGTGGGGTGGCCTCTTCATCCCCCATCTGCCTGGAATAACATGGGGAAGGCCCGGCCCAGTCACAGCACGTGCGAGGTGAGCCTGCTCTTCCTGCACAGGCCGTGACCAGGCAGGCATTGCTAATCAATCCCGGCACTCTTATCCGTTGTTCCAGGGAACCTTTAATTCTTCACGAGGCGGCAATCAGCAACCGCAGCTTGCTCCTAGGTGACATCTACATGACATTCCAGATTCAAACATCTGCCCCACCCTCATCGGGAGGACACCAAGCCGCACGCAGTTCCTCCTTCCGCCAGGAGCTCACCACGCGGGAGAGGTCGACAGCTTCTGTCTGGGCCTGGCTCACGTTGCCTGGTGCCTGGCCGCCATGTCCCTGCTCCCGGCCCCACCTGGCCTCCCACCACCCTGACCTCTTCTATGCAGCCTTCGCCTGCAGACGGGGGGACGGGGGGACGGGGACCCTCACCTGTGTGACCCAAGTCCGAACGGATCCCACGAACGCACCGTCTAGTTCTCAGCGGCCAGAGCACTACCAGCTAGGTCTCTGCGTTCACGGAGGGGTGGAAGACGGGGAGCCGATAGCAGACCCATTCCGACTCTGGGGTGCTGCTGAGGACTGTCCTCCACGCGTGCTATTTGCATAACTAATCATAATTTGATGAGGCTGTGTTTCGGCCTGACCGGTATCCATCCCTTCTTTTCCCAATAATGCATCCTAGCTTTCCTTTCGGAGACTTTTCCTCTCCTACTGCTAAAGGGAATCATCTCTAATGGTTTCTGTAGGGAGGACACGGACCAACCAAGGCCGCTGGGGTGATTGGCTCAGGGGTGGGTAAAGACCCACCTGGGCCAATCAGAGCCGGCCCAGACACGGGAGCTGCTCGGTCACCAAAGTGATAAGAGGTAATTCGACAGCTATCGGCACCGGTCTTAGGTCTTACCGCCGCTTGAGGAAATCCCATCTTAGGATGAAACCAAATACCAGGGAACGCGGGTCCAGCCCGAGCAGGATTCGGACGCCCTGTGACAGCGTCGGAGCCCCTGGATCGAGCCGTACCTGAAGCCGGCACACCTCCAGACGGTCCTGCTGAAGACTATCCGAACTGGATTTCGTTCCCTTGTAACTGAGAGATTCTTGATTAATCTGGGTTATCAAAATAAAATAAGTCTGAGTCGCTTACAAAGTGACAGTTATTCGGGGAAATGACCTAAAACCTGTCGGAGGGGAACGGTCCTGCCAGACAAAGCCGCCGTGGAGGGCACAAGGCGGATATGGAGGAGCTGATGATAACTCCTACCATGAGCTAATGAGACCTCTACTCCCGGATCTCTCGGGAGGGCAGGGTGCCCTCTGCTCTACGAGGGTGGTCTCCCCAGGAAAACAGGAGATCGACGCTGGTCGACACACGGTCGCTTTGGCGAACCTGTGTTAGCCGCTCGTGACTATCATATTTTCTCCTAAACAGTCCCAGGCCACCTGTTTACAGCTCCGTCCCAGAACCCGGCTCAGAGCCCTGCCTGTCAGACGCACCCCGTCTGGGCCTTCCAGCATCCGGGTCACCTTTCCTTCTAGAAAACGGGGGTCCTCACCCATCTTCGGACTCCGCTTTCCCTCCAGTGGCTTCTTCTGGGCCCCTCCTCGCCGTCTCCTGGGGAGCCGCGCGTTCGATTCTCTCTTCGGAACGCATCTTCCTCCCGTGGGATTGGAAAGGACCTTTGTCCTCGGTGGTGGAGGCGGAGCTGAGCCGAAGACGAGCGGGTCGGTGTTCTTCCTGTCGCCCGACCGCGGGGCCCACCTCCTCCCGCAGGGGGTCCGTCTCCAACGTCTCGTTTCTGCCTCCGAGTTTCCGACGTTATTTTTCTTGTAAAATTCACCTGGAGACCTTATTGCCTTTTCAAGGGAACACACATGCGTGCTAGAAAATAAGTTCCACCAGACCCAACGGACATGCAATTAAAAACATGCCCCATCCCTGCCCCCCGGCCCCTGGTTCCTGTCCCCAGGAACCGCCATGCCCGGCAGTGTTTCCTTCCAGAGGTATTTTGTGCGTAAGTCAGGACATATATGTACACGTATGTATGTGTGGGTATGTATCTTCCGCTTGCCTTTTAAAAAAATTAATGTTTACTTATTTTTTTTTTAATTTTTTTAATGTTTTTTATTTATTATTGAGAGACAGACAGAGCATGCGCAGGGGAAGGGCAGAAAGAGGGGGAGACACAGAATCCGAAGCAGGCTCCAGGCTCCGAGCTGTCAGCACAGAGCCGGATGCGGGGCTCGAACTCACAGACCATGAGATCATGACCTGAGCCGAAGTCGGCCGCTTAACCGACTGAGCCCCCGAGGCGCCCCTCCTTGTGGTTTGGATTTCGTTCCCCTAATGACCAACGATACCCTTCTTTTTCGCATAAACGTAGCCTACCGTATGCGCCTTCTGGCCCCCTGAATAGTCACTGAACATTCTAGAACTGGAGCATCAGCTTCACGTCCAATCTGTGTTCTTCTCGGAGCCGCAGACTCCTCCAGGGTCCCGGGTGACTCGCCGGCCGGGCCCCTTCTGGCGCCTGGAAACCGCGGAGCCAACGCCCCCGCGCGCTCCACCCTCTGATTTCCTTAATGTTCTTCCCCGAGGTCACGAGGTCACGGGCGGCCCGTCCCTGCTCAGGCCCGTCTGTGAAAGGCCTTCCTCTTGGCCTCCCGACGCCACGATCGCCTCCCCGACAGCAGCAAAAATCGGCGACGCGTTTGAGACCCCGCTCTTTTCCGGACGCTTGGTTTCGCCGCGTCCTTCCATCTACTTCCCCGGCGTCCTCCGCGCTCACGCCTTCTGGTTTTCAGGAAGCAGATGGGGGCGCAGGAGGGTCCCCGGAGCCACGTTTTCTTTCACAGGCTCAGCCCCTGGGCCCGTGACCCCAGGGCCGTGCCCTTGACCTCCCGGTGGCTCCCCTGCTTGAGGCGTCTGGAAGGAGGTGCAGGAAGCTCCCCGCCGCCCCGAGATGGAGGGGTTTTCCAGGACGGGGGACCCGCAGCACTTAAGACCCAGAAAGTCCCAGACCAACCAGGGCGGCTGGTCACCGCGGCCCGGACGGTCGCCCAGCTGCTGGGTTGGGGGCATGTCGCCCCGAGTCGCCGATGCCTCCCGCGCTCTCCGCCGGCCCCGGGAGCAGGAATCCCAGCTCCCGAGCCTGGATGGGTCTGCAAGGCCCAGCCTCGACCCTTCCTTCCCCTCCCCCACTGTGTCCCAAAGTTCCCCTTTCCTCCCACAGGGCCCCGGAGATGCACTGGGGTGACGGCCGGTGGCGAGGCCGGCCAAGGGCCCGTCCGTCAGCGGAGAGAAGGCGGGTTCCGGGCCCCGCGGACAAGGCTCCTGAGTCACGGGAAGTGAGGAAACCTCGGCCTCGGGGCCCTTCCGGCGGCCGCCTGTCCCGTAGTCCCCTGTGCTCCTGCCACACACTTCGCGATGGAGCGAGGGGCGCAGGGCCCCCCCAGGAGTTCGAAGGTACCGTCCGGGCACCCCCCCGCACGCACGCCGGGCAGATTCAGCGCGCCCAGCGCCTACGAGCTCGGGGGCACAGCAGGCTGGCCGCAGCGTTGTCACCTCCGTGGTCATCCAGTCGCTCGGCCGAGACGCGGGACAGCGACCCGGCCTCCTCACACCGCCGGCCGCCGGGCGCTCCTCCCTTCATTCCAGAGAACAGAACTGAAGGACTCACAGGCCCGGCGGCCATCCCTTGGCGACCTTGCGTCCCCCCCACCGGGGGCCCAGCGAAGCCAGGAGCCAGAGGGGGTCTCCGCCCCCACCCGTCGGGCTCCGCCTCTGGTGGTGTCTGTGGGTCTTCCCTTCCCGGCGGGCTCGGCTCGGGTGCTGCCGGCCCGCAGGCCGCACGGAGCCGAGGGCGCTGGGCGGGCCACAGCGGGGGTGGGGGCAGGGGGTCCCCCAGGGGACGGGAAGGGTGGGGGAAGGGGATGCGGCCGGCAGTGGTTCAGTCCTCTGGCCGGTGCCGCCACGTCCCCACCCGCCGGCCCTTCCCTCCTGACTCGTTCTTGGCGGGAGTGGGCTCCTCCAGCGGGGACTGAACCTTCCAGTTCGAGGGGGGGCCTGCTGGTGTCCGGCCCTGAACTCTCAGAGACGCCGCCGGAATCTGTGCCTCCACGCCCCGTCCGCCGACGGCTCTCGGTTCTCCGGAGGCCCGACTGGCTGGCAGCACCGGCAGGAGCGGGCACAAAAGCCCGGAGCCCGCAGCTCCCCGCGGGGCCAGGCCAAGGCCAAGGCCTAACCTAGAACGAGCCCTTTGCCTGGTTTCTGCCCCCGTTCCTGTCTCGCTCCCCAGCTCCCCCCCCCCACGGCTGCCCACAGGAGCGTGTCCTCAGCAATAAATCACCCAGACAGAACTGTCACCTCAGAGTCGGCCGCTGAGGAGACACCCACTCGGGGCCGGGAGAGGCCCTGTGACCCAGTTTGGCCGGCGGGCACCAAGGAAGTCTGGGGAAGGTTCTCCCTCCCCGGTGAGGACGGGGACGTGTGGGGCAGCGCCCCGGCCTTCTCCCGTCTTGGACACGACGGCTAGCAGAGTGCGGCTGTGGCGACCATTTCGAGCTCAGCGGGGGCGCGTGGCTGGCACGTGGAGGCGCCGAGAAGGGGGCCACCTGAGGGTGGCAGGGCAGACGGAGGGAAAGGTCTTGGGTCCCTGCCGACGCCATCGAACCAGCAACCAATCCCGCGGCCGCCTGGATCTCCACCTTTGTTTCTGCGAGGTCACGTCAACCCCTTCCGTGGAACCTTCCGGTCACTGACCGTGACCCCTTTCCGGGGAGCGAGTTCGGCCTGAGGGGAGACGTTCGCCCTCACTCTGACCAACGGCACGTGAAGGGAGGTCTCCTAGGGGCCTCCTGGGGAAGACGCCTGACTGCAATACCCTTGCCTGTGATGGCCACCCCCGGCCGCCCCAGTGACAGAGCCAGAGCCTGGCCACCAAGCCGGGACCCGCGGTGGGGCGGGGGCGAGCTTCTCGTCATGCGTGACGGGACGTTTTTTATTGACAGACTGGGGGCCCACAAGGGCCTTCCACTGGCTTGCTGTGTGCCCTGGAGCAAGTAGCTCGGCCTCTCTGAGACGGTCTCTTCTTGGGGGGCATGGAGGCAGCGTGTCTACTTGGCAGGGAAGTCCAATGAGCGAGCCCTACGCAGACACTAGAGGGCCCGTCACCGCGGGCCGGCCAGGAGAACCACCAACCGCGGCCCTCGGAACCCGATCGTTGAGGAAGAAAGAAATCGTAAAAGAGCAAAGAAGGAAGGGAGGGAGGGCGGATGTGGCCCCCACTCGCCCATGACCCCGGGAGGGAGAGAAACCTCTGGTCTGGCCAGCTTGTTCTGGTTCTTCCTTTTTTTTTTTTTTTTAATAGGTTTATTTATTTTGAGAGAGAGAGAGAGAGAGAAAAAGCATGGGCGGGGTGGTGGCGGAGAGAGAGGTCCCGAGCAGGTTCTGAGCCATCAGCACAGAGCCCACCGCGCGGCTCGAACCCACACCCCGGGGGATCACGGCCTGAGCCGGAGTGGGCCGCCCCACCGACCGAGCCCCCCGGACGCCCCTGACGGCTCCTTCTTAATCTTGCCGGTTTTCGCAAGAGTCCTGCAGCCCTTCTAAGCAATTTGGCTTATTATCACCAATATTTTAAACTCCCGCAGCCTAAGAACGAGAATTCCATCACTAAGACCCCGTCCGCACCCCGCCTTGGCCGAGATTGCTCCCGGCACCCCGCCCGCCGATCAGACCTTGCGGATGCGGACAGAGCTGGCAGGCCCCCCCACCCCTCCCGCGCTCCCCTCCCCGGGGGCAATCGCCCCCCTGCAGGACTTCGGGAACCCTTACCTCACAGGAACGCGGCCGCGCACGGCGTACAGTATGGTGTCGGGTGTTTTAAAACTTCACCCAAATGGCGTATTCTCGCGTGAATTACTTTGTAATTAGTATTTCCTATGATTACGCTTTTGCAGGAAGCCGTGTTGATACACTCGGATCGAGTGCATTCGCTTCAGCCGCCACGGTGAATTCCGCCACCAGGGCAGCTGCGGGTCACTTTGCCAGGCCCCCGTTGGCGGCCGTGCAGGGGAGGGGGGCCTCGATTCCCACCCCCCACTGCACACAAGGCTGGAGGCTCAAGAATCCTCTAGAGATCAACGCCCCCCCTTTAAACCAAATGTTTGGACTGTCCCCTCCACGATCCTGACATGGAACTCGTGACTGATAGGAGCTACTTCCCAAAAATAAAACGCACGCGTGCTGCCCTGTCTGAGGTATCAAGGAAAGCAGGTCCTATAAAAATAATAACGTATTTCTGGGGCGCCTGGGGGGCTCAGTCAGCTGAGCGTCCGACTCTGGCTCAGGTCGTGATCTCGCAGTTCGTGGGTTCGAGCCCCGCGTCGGGCTCTGTGCTGACGGCTCGGAGCCTGGAGCCTGCTTCGGATTCTGTGTCTCCCTCCCTCTCTGTCCCTCCCCCACTCACTCTCAGTCTCTCTCAAAAATCAATAAGCGTTAAAAAAAAGTGTAGATTTAAGATTTACCTCTCTGCTAAATGCCTTTTTAAAATCTTTTTCCCCAAATATGGGACTCTGGGCAAAGAATTTCCTCTTTAACCTCAGTTTCCTTGTCTATAAAGTGGGCGCAATATCAGAACCCGTCGGCTTGGGCCACCATGCCGAGCATCCACCCCAGTGCCCGGCCTGAGAGCGCTCGGGACAGTGAAGGGACACGGACTCCCCCGGTCCCTCCACAAATAGAACAGCCGTCCTTCAGGAAAACAGGAGCGACCTGATACCGAAGTCCTTATGAAGCCCGGTACTTCTTTATTTCTGTCTCATCATCTTTTTTTTTTTTTTTTAACATCGAAGCCTGGTCGGGCACCGCCATTCCCCAATTTCGGATCAGGATCCCCGGGGGGACTGCAGAAAACACAGGCCTTGCTGGGCCGCACCCCCAAACGTCCGAGGCAGCAGGTGCGGGCGGGGGCCGAGAAGTGGCATTTCCGGCGAGTTCCCAGGCGGCACCGATACCGGGACCCCACTGGGCTGTCATATCAAAATGAGCCTCGCGGGTCTCAGCCTGGCTAGACGCCAGAGTCACCCGGGGAGCCTACCCCCCGCCCCAGCCGGGGATTTTGATTCCGCGGGTTCAGAAACGGAACCCGGAACCTGGGAACACCCATGTCTGTGATGCTCTGAGCCGTCAAGGGGTTCCCGCCCTCCGCAGCCTCGCGTCCTTCGTCCAGAGAGAGCGCCGAGCAGTCTAATCAGACTCGGCCCTTATTCTGGGGGTCCGACCTGGCGTCCGCAGGGGTCGACTGTCCCTATAAACGACCCTTGTAAAGATCCCTTTAGAAAGCAGCCCAGTGCGCGGCGACTTGCTGGAACTCATCAGTAAGGCACGGCCACAAAGGGTCTTTGCGGCCTGGGATCACATTTCCAGCGTCTGCGTCACATGCAGATTCAAAAACACCACGTCTGAAACGTTCTAGACACACCCGGACGACAGATGCGACCGGCCGCGCTCCATTTGATGCCTCAGATCCCCGGGCCGAGGGCACGGGCGCATGCCGGCATTGCGCAGACGCAAGCGCGCAACAGAAGAAGTCTTTCTTCGTGTGTTCTACGGTCGACTTTAAACAGACGGAAACAGGCGTACGTAGCGCTTTTACCGCACAAACGGGCGAGTGAACCTTTGACTATTTCATTTATACCTCCGGACTTTTATACGGGAGTTCATCGGAAACATTTGGGACAGGTGCCCCTCTCCTAGGTAGGAAGAGGAGCCGCAGACATTATATTTTTTGTGGCACGACGGTGAACAGGACAGAAGAGCCTCTCTGCTTCCAGGAAGCTGACTTTAGAAGGGGAGAGACAACAAACAAATACAACGCATTCGTGGAAAGTAGTAGAGGGACAGCGAGGGGGGCTGCCGCCTTTGAACAGAAAGAGAAGAAAGGGGAGTCGAGCCCCGCAAATATCTGAGGGGGGAGAATATCTGGTAGCCAGAACCGCACGTGCAAAGGCCCTGAGGTGGCCTGCGCCTGCGGCGTTCAGGGCGCAGTGAGGAGCCAGAGCGTCGTGGGAGCAGGGAGAGGGGGCCCGGCCGGGTCTGGCAGGGCCCAGTGGACTGTGGCGAGAGGTGGGTTTTATTTGGCCCGATGGGTCTATAGAGTCTGGTTCCTTTGGGGCCGAACAGGGGGTAACTTCTCATCTTTCTAGATCTGGGGTCTCTGCCCACAGATGGTTCCAGCCGTCGCGCCTGCCCAGCATTCTCAGGGCCTCCGGGAGGGAAGTGTGAATGCTTCCTGCTTCCCCACACGCCTCTCCTCCCCGGCGGAGCCGCCAAGGGCAGGGAGGAGCCACCCCAAACACCAGGAGCTGAGAAAGGGCTGCCCGGCTCCATCCACAGGGTACAACTCAAGACCGGGAGCTAGCACTTATTTAGCGCCTCTTGGATGCAAGGCACTGACGTCAGCTTGGCACCGCGTACACTGGGCTCTCAACAACACTCCCTACCGACGCCAAAGCTAAGAGCCTGCACAATCGCGTTTGGTATTTTAGGGCCCAGGAGAGTCTACTTTGTTATCCCACCAGGCCTGCAACCCCCAGGGGGGGAGGGGGAGGGGGAGGGCAGGAAGACAGGACCAACAGCCCCCCCCCGCCCCCCCGCCGGTGGATTAGAAAAGTGAGGGGGAGACAGAGAAATGGAGGCCCCAGGCTCCAGCTCCCCGGCCCGGTCCCTGAGTGGCCAGCTCACGTGTGGAAGGATCTAGGTGCGTCTGGACCGTCCACACCCCGCCTTGTGTTCCTCCCGTGGGTTCCTACCGTCTGGGGGGCGGTGGGGGCGGGGTCAGCTTCCTGGGGCTCCCCCCTGTACAGCCGCGGGGGGACCCGCACCCGGAAGTTCTGGCGAGCGGCTTCCCGCTCTCCCGTCGCCATCGCCATCTCGGACTCCTTCCCCGTTTCGAACAAACACCCTCTGCTCTCACTTGGCACCGGGCCCCACAGCTTACAGGGTCGGCCCGGATGGGGACTCCATTCCACGTGCACACTCGGGGGTCCAAGAGGCTGGCTCCCCGACAGCCACCGGAGCTCTGACACGTGGCCGAGACTCCAGGCCCCAAACGCCGGGGCCCGCAGAGGCCCACCTCTTGGCCAGAAGCCGCTGGAAGCTTCCGGGCTCCCGTTCTGTGGAAGGACCGCTACGGAGGCCGGGGCTACTCGAGCGGACGTCTGTGAGGCGGCATCTGGGTTTGATTAAATACCCGGACTCGCTCATCAACTCGCCCCGCAGACAGAACCGGAAGTCCTCTCCCTACGAAGCCCCGCCCACCGCGGCTCCGCGGCCTCGTCCCTGCGCCTCCCGGTCCCGCACGGAGCCGGGAGGCCTGGGTGCAGGGGCTGAGGACGCGGGGGGCCGGGGGCGGCCTAGAGTCCGGGGGTGGTGTGACGGCTCCCTCGTCTCCTGACGGGGATCCGAGGCCATCCCTTCCCGCCCCGGGCCGCCCGGTCTGCAAGGCCGCGAAAGCCCATCCTTTGTCCTTTGGCCGCAACCCGAATCTTGAACTGTTTTTGCATTTCTGGTTGCAGTGTTGGCAGCGATTTCTCTACCGGCCTGTCTCCTCTCCCCGCTGCAGCTTCCGAGGGCAAGTTCGGTGCCCCGCGCGTCCGTTCCTCGAGAAATCTGCTCCCCGGCACCCTCCCTGCTTGGAGCATGGGCTGGTTCGGGACTCAAGCACCGCCTTCGAAGTTTTTTATGTTTATTTATTTATTTCGCGGGGTGGGGGAGGGGCAGAGAGAGAGAGGGAGAGAGAGAGAGAATCCCAAGCAGGCGCCACGATGTCAGCACAGAGACCGACGTGGGGCTTGATCTCAAGAACTGCGAGGTCATGACCTGAGCCGAAGTCAGAAGCGTAGCCTACAGGCGCCCCCTAGTGGTTTGCTTTTCTTGTCTCCATTTTACGGCGGAGGAGACTGAGGCGCTCAGGGAAGACACTCGCGGGCTCATCACAAGCAGACACGCCCACCTCTGCCCCCCCTCCCCCACATGCATCTCAGCATGCCAGGAACCGGCCGATTCACAGGCAGGCAGAATTCAGGGCCCAATCAGCCGAGTATCTGGAGATGGTGTTTATTTCCCTTCTAGTTCTCGAGTTTTAATGACTGTTTATTCTCATAAACAGCTAATTGGCATGCTCAGCCTCCCAGTCAGAGTCCAGTGCCAAGTGGCTCCGCTGTTTTGCTCTCTGGTGGGATATCATACCCCCTCCCCGTTTTTTTCATAAAACAAGACTCCTCAGAGCCTGCGCACCTCGCTACCATCTCATGGGTGAGACGAGCCGCCCTCTGAAGCCTCCGAGACCTTGCAGGCCAGCCGGAAGCGGGCCGCAGGGGAGTGAGGGCTCCCTGCAAAGATGGCTGGCCATCAGCCCCTCTCACTCCTCTCCTTTCTGCATGCGTCCCGAAGCTCCTCCCACCAGGGGGCGGGGTCTCCCAAGAGTGGGTGGGCTTCTTGAGTGCTTTGGCCAATAGGAAGCAGTGGGAGTGATTCAGTGCCAGTTTGGGACTAAGCCTTAAGAGACCTGGCGGCTTCTGCTTTCCCTCTCCTGGGATCCAGCTTCCTCTGCGAAGAGAGGCTGAGGCCAGTTTCCAGAAGGGCCAGGGAGCACATGGGCAGGGGGAACCCTGGGGACAGGAGAGACTACGAACGCAGAGATGGGCCCTGCCTGCCCCAGCCCTTCCGGCCAGCCTCGCTGCAGTGCCGACCCATGTGGGTGAACCCATGGAGTCCATCCGGCCCCAGCCAGCACCCCGCTGAGTCCCGAGAGTCAGCCCTGCAAACAGAATCTCCCCAAGTACTTCCCCACCCCCACCCCACCCGCCCCCGGGAGAGCGCCTGCTGCTTTTCCCCGCAGGTGTTAAAATAACGAGCTTCAGGCTGAAAAGGAAGCTGTGTGCAGGGGTGATAAGAGGGTCTGGCTGCCCGAACCGGAAGGAGGGAGGAAGGGAACAGAGGTGAAGACGGAGTCTGGGGAGAGTTGGCAAATTTCGAGGGGGCTGTCAACTGGACCGGGGGGCACAGAACTTCTTCCCCACCCCACCCACCCCTGTTGTCCCCGCCTCAGAATTCGCGGGGCGCCTGGGTGCCTCAGTCAGTTAAACGTCCAACTTCAGGTCATGATCTCACAGTTTGTGGGTTTGAGTCCCGTGTCGGGCTCTGTGCTGATGGCTCGGGAGCCTGGAGCCTGCTTCGGATTCTGTGTCTCCCTCTCTCTCTCTGCCCCTTCCCCGCTCTCTCTCTCTCTCTCCCCCTCTCTCTCAGAAATAAAATAAACATTACAAAATTAAAGAAATAAAAAGGTTTCAGCCTCAGGCTTTTCCTCAGGAACAAGTTTGGCAGGAAGCAAAGGCCTGAGACCGAGAGCCCTCTCCTGCCTCAGGGCCTTTGTACGTACCCTTCCCGCTGCCTGGAATGGTATTCTGCCCCCCTGTTTCGGATTGAAGAGTGTCCCACTTAAAGACGCACTGAAGTCCTAACCCCCAGGACTTCAGCACGTGAACTTATTTGGAAATAGGGTCCCTGTGGATGTAATTAGTTCAGTTACGATGAGGTCACGCTGGAGTAAGGTGGGCCCTGAGTGCAGGATGACTAGTGTCTCTAGAAGAAAGAACTCCATAACGCAAACAGTCACACAGAGATGACATCACGAAACGACGGAGGCCGACGCCTTGATTTCGCACCTCTGACCTCTAGAACTTGAAGGAATGAATCTCTGTGGTTTTAAGCCACCCGGTCTGTGGCGCTCTGTCCCCGTGTCCCTAAAATCTAGTGCGCTGGGCTCTGCCCTGACCTAGTGACCTTGGACTTCGGCACGTACTGTTGACCGTGCCTTCAAACTACACCCTAAATCCGCCCCTTCTCTCCTGGTCCACCTCGTTCTCCAGGCCGGACTACCGCAGCGGCCCCTCCCGGCCCTCCTGACATGCAGCCTGCCCCCCTCCCTCCAGGCGGCCAGAGGGATCCTTGTAAAACCGACATCGGGCCCGTCCCTTCAAGGGGTCCGGTCCCGCTCACAGTACAATCCCAGTTCCTGCCAGGGGCTCAACCGGGTCCCCGGGAGCTGGCCCCTTGCGGTCTCTACGATCTTCAGTCCCCTCCCCCGCTCTGCTCCAACTCCTCGTCCTCCTCGCTGCTCCTCGCACACAGCAGAAGCGGCCCCACCTCAGGGCCTTTGCATGTGCTATTCCCTCTGCCCGGACCCCTCCTCTCTGCACACGTACATGGCTCCAGCTGTCTTTCGATTCACGTCTTTGCTCAAGTGTCTCTTCCCCGGCCCAGGCCTCCCCGGCCACCCTCTGTAACACGGCCAAGCCCCCTCCCGCCCCAGCCCTGCACATCTCTCTCCATCTTTTTCGGGAAGATCCCTGCAGGGCATCAAAACCCGAGCTCTTCGTGCAGACACTCTTCGAAGCGACTGCTCCATCTCGGGGAAGTGACCCCGCAGAGATGCCGGGACGGGGCGTGGGACCGCGGACGGAGAGCAGTGTGCGTGGCCCGGGGGCCCGTGGGAGCAAAAGCCGGACAGGGGACCCAGTACGTCCGTCACGGGACATCCAGACGATGGGACGCCACGCGGCCGCTGCGAAGGGTGAGGCCGCGTCACAGTTGGGGCATGGAGCCACCTCGACGACCTGTGCTGCCAGCGTCGTTTCTGTTTCGTGCTTTTTTTAGCCGAGAGACAAGACGCACAGTAGTGGAGGGCGCGCCTGCGTTCCCCCCCCGCCGGGCGTGCTGGCTGGGTTTTAAAAAAAATAAACGATTTCGCAGGACGGTTTCAGAATCACATACAAATTGCGAAGACAGGACGCCGGCGCCCCGTCCCCGCCATTAGCCCGTGACACTCGCAGGTGACATTCGCCACGATGAGCAAACCAGGACGGGTGCGTCTCCTTGACGAAAGCCCATGCCGCCCTCGGGAGTTCGGTTTTTCCCTAAGGCCTCCTTCTCCCTGGGCCCCGTCCAGGACGCCGCGTGACATGCAGGTGTCGTGTCTCCTGAGGCACCTTGGCTGTGACGTCTTCGCAGACTTTCCTTGTTTTCAATGGCCCCGGACCTTTCGAGGAGCCCTGTTCAGGGGCTGTGGGACGCTCCCCAGGGCGCAGGGCTGAGGTTTCAGTTGTGCCGACACGGGCGACAGACTTGAGGAATTTTTTTTAATGTTTATTCATTTTTGAGAGACAGAGAGAGACCAAATGTGAGCAGGGGAGGGGCAGAGAGAGAGGGAGATACAGAATCCGAAGCAGGCTCCAGGCTCTGAGCTGTCAGCACAGAGCACGACTCGGGGCTCGAACTCACAAACATTGAGATCGTGACCTGAGCCGAAGTCGGCCGCTCAACCGACGAGCCACCGGGCGTCCTGACTTGATGATTTTTCCAGCTGTTCTGTCCAGTGCGGACAGGAGGCAGGAGGCAGGGGAAGGGCCCGCGTGCTGGTGCTGACTGCGAGGGACACGTTCGTATTTATATTCGTGCGTCTGCGGGTGTGCGTGCATGGGTCAGCCCTGGAGAGACACACGGACACCGGTCACCAGCAGGCGGCGGAACGGTGGTGGCGCCTGAGAGTCACGCGAGACCGAGGTGTGCTTTTTACTTGAAAAAAAAAACATGCAACTGAAACATCTAGAAAGAGACATTGAATAAAACACTCCCCCCTCTCCCCCCCCCCCATCCTGCGGCCTCTGTCCCTCCCAGCAGCCCCGAGAGGCCGGGCAGGAGTCCAGGAGAAACAGGTTGGCCCGGTCGGCTGCCTGGGACTTCAAAGGACCCACGAGGCCAAGAAGGTCCCCCTTGGGGCTGGGCCGCTCTCCTCCCGGGAGGGAAGGAAGCGTCAGCCCCAGGGGCTGGCTCGGGACCGCCTCGGGGACCGGCCACCCAGACAAGCAGCCTCCTCAGTCTGTGCCTCCGTTTGCTCGTCTGTGAACTGGGGAGGCTGGGGCGCCCGAACCGGAGGGTTCTGTGAAGGTGAAGGTGACAGCGAGCGTCAAGGGCTTAGCTCGCGGCCCAGCTTAGGCCACGTGCTCTTCGGGCTGACGTCAAACTGAGCCCCTCCCAACAGCAGCCCCCACCAGCTCCCTGCCGAGCCCCGCCTCCTCCCTCCTCCCCGGCGCTTCCCCAGCCCCAGCCGCCCCGGCTTCCCGGCGGTCCCTCCAAACACACAGTCGTTCCCACCTCAGGGCCTTTGCACGTGCCACCGCTGCAACCCAGAACGCTTCCCCTCCACCAGACATCCCCGAGGCTCCCCATCCGGTCGTCCCTACCAGGTCGGGGCCAGCTGTGCGCCGTCGGATGGATGTTTTGCCACTTGCTCTCTGGAGCCTGAACGATTTGAAGGCAGGCGTGTGCTCGGGGCTGTGGGAGTACAGCCTCCGAGGCTCCCGGGAGACTCGGTTTCCGTCCTGGAGGAGGTTTCTGGGGGCGGGAGGGTGAGGCCACTGCTCCTTCGGTCTTTACACCCCATTCCAAGGAGAAACGAGGGTTCCGGAGGGACGGTGGCGTCTTGGAGGTGGAAGGAAGGACCTGCGGCAGGCAGCTCTACAGCTGGGAAGCTTCCAGGACCCGACAGAGGCCTGAACGGGGCCTCTCTACACCCAGGATGCGGCATTCCGGAACCAGCCTCGGCCGGGGTGGCCATGGGCCGTGTCGCAGGTGCCGCACTGCACAATTCCAGGGGCCCAGAGTCCACGGTGGCTTCCCGGGAGGGGACGCTCGGGATGGGCGATTCGGTGCCCTGCTGTCCCCCGCCCTCCTGCTCAGTGACAACAGTGCTTGCCCCCCAGGGCTGCTTCTCATCTGGAAGTGGCGCTGGGTTAATGTCGCCGCAGCACCAGAAAGAAAAACAGCACCGCCGCCAACACGAGGCGCCAGAGCTACCCCCCTCCCCCCGCCCCTGCTCTCACCCGCCGCGCCCGGGAGGACACACGACCGGAGGCGTTGTTGGGGGCCGGGATCGGGGCTGGCACCAGCCTCCTGGGTTCAAATCCCAGCTCTGCCACTTCCTGTTGTGGCGATGGAAGCTCCTTGGTCTCAGTTTCCCGCCGCAGAAATCGGGAGTGATGGCCGAGCTCGCCTCTGAAGGTTGACACAGAGTCCTTCTTGCTTTCCAGGCCTGACGGCGTGTCCGGGGGTGTCCCCGTGAGCCGGAGGCACTCCGCAAGTGTCGGCGACCGCTGTGAGGGCGGGCGTTGCCCAAGCCTGCCCCGTCCCTTGCCCTCTCCAGTGGGCAGACTGGAGGGCTGCCTGGAGGAGGCAGCGTGGCCGTTTTCCCGTGGTTCTCGGGAGCCTGTTTCACGGGAGCTGGCCGCCAGGGTGCCGTTCCCAGCTGCCTCCAGGGTCGGCGAGAGGAGTGATTTCTCAGCCGGTGTCGGTCGCTTCTTCAACGATCTGCTTCTCTGTCGTGTCCCCTGCAGGACGTCACTTGCCGAGGTTCCCCCCCCCGCCCCCGCTTTGGGAGTTTTTAAAAGCCCAGAATGACGACACAAACACAACATCTAACCAGTCACCACACACCACGCATGTCACACGGCTCATCTCAGCCCATGGCCTGGGAAGACTGTCATCGCCCCATTTCCCGGGAGAGGAAATCGAGGCACCGGCTGGGTGACGAGGAGCCCCGGGGCCCCCAGCGAGTGAGCGGTCCGTGGGGTCCTCCCGGCCAGAGTCGCCTTCCAGACCCTCCGGAGGGCGGCCCCCCGTGGGGCACCCGGTCCCGCGGCCCCTTCACTGTCTGGGCCCCGCCTCACTGACCCCTCTGTGTCCTCGCTTCACGGAGCCCCCCGGACGCCGAGCGCCTGTGACTTCCATGACGAACCTCGTCCCTGAGAGCTGGGGTCCAAGAGGGGAGGGGTCCCTCTCCGGAGCAAATCTTTGGCAGTTCCCCTCTCCGTCCGTCTGTCTGTCCATCGGCTGTCCGTCTCCCCTCCCCGCCCCAGAATCAACCAGCATTGCTCTCTTTCTTCCAGCCATGCAATTCCGTGAGTAGCATGTCTTGTTTCTGGAACATTCTTTGGGCTTGAGCCTCCACCCAGTGGCTTCTCAGAGTGATTCTCCCAAGCCACAGCCTCCTCGCCTGCCACTGAGCCGGAGTCAGCCAAGGGCCAGGCCTGGGGTGGCGGGAGGAGGGGCCTAGGGAGGAGAGGCCCCAACCCCCCCAACCTCCCCCCCACCCCTCCCCCCAAGATGTTGTCCTCAGAAACTGGAGCTTCAGGTAAAGCGAGCTTCCGGCTTCCTGGGTGCCTGGTGGGGCGGTGGGGGAGGGCTGGAGGAGGGACAGCGCAGCCTCAGGGATCCCCCATCCCCCTGCCCCTGGGGGGGTGGGGGAGTGGGGGGGGCAAGCCCGAGCCTCCGCAGTGAAGGAGGCGACAGCCCCCGATGCCCTGGTCCCTCCGGTGGCCTCCGCCAGGGCAGGGAAGACCCGCCCGGGCTCAGACACCCCAGCGGAAGGCCGGCGCCTGGTGCCGCTCCCCACGGGCGTCTCCCGGCGAGGCTGGGCCTTGTCCCGCTGTAACCTCCGGGGCACCCGCCCTTGCCCACATGTGACACGTGACAGCGGCCTCTGCTTCGCGCCAGGAAGAGACCACACGCCCGAATTCATTTCACCCTCTCGATGCCCCAGGACGCCCTCGATCCGTAGACGTGGAAACTGAGGCCCGGAGGGGTGGCCTGCCCAGAGCCCCACACGCCCGGGAAGGGGCCGCGTGAGAGGCTCGGACCCACACGGACTGCCTCCAGAGCACCACCAGGCGACCCCTGTGTGAGGCCACGGGGTCCAGGACAGACGCCGCAGCGGTTGGGCCCCGCGATCCCCGCCTGGAAGCTGGCGCCCTCTCACCCTCAGGGAGCTGGCCACCTATGCCTCCGCGGAGCGCCTCGCGACGGGCTTAACAGGACACACGCCCGCTGGCTCGCCGGTTCTGCGGCCCGGGAGTCCGGGCCCGGCTCGGCTGGCCCTCAGCACACAGTGTCGCCGGCCCGAATCAGGAGATGGTGGGGCCGCGCTCTCTTCCGGAAGCCCGGCTCCAGGAACGAGCCCGTGCCTCGAGCTGCCGGCAGACCTCACCTCCCCGTGGCCGCGGGAGCCACGACAGATGCTTCTTCGGGGCCGGCGACACGGAGAGAAAGGGCCCGCGGCTTCCCGGTTCTCCCTGCCGGACGCTTCCTTAGAGCGTTTTGCCTGATTAGACCTGGCCCACCAACGACAACCGCCCTTCTGATTAGTGCAGGTCAACTCTGCAGGGACTTCATCTGCCCTTCACCTTCCTCACGTGCTGTGCGTTGGCCAGAAACAAGCTACAGGCCCCGCTCGCACGTAAAGAGGAGGGCATGACGCAAGGTTGCGTGGGGTCGTCTTAGAATCTGCCGAACCCGGATGTTATGAAGATTCTGATCGAGAAACGTGTCATCAGTGGTTTGTATAATATTCGCATCTTTGGGGGCTGGGGCTTTTTTTTTTTTTTAATGGGAAAACACACAGAACATAACATTGACCGTTTCACCGTTTTTAAGCGTCCAGTTCAGCGACATTCACACTGTCCTATGGCCGTCGCCCACAAGCGTCTCCGGAACTTTCTCGTTTTCCGGAGCGCAGACCCTGTCTCCGTGAAACGGGAGCCGCCTCCCCAGCCCCTGGCGCCCACCCCCTGCTTTCTGTCCCCGGGAATCTGACCGTTTAGGGACCTCACATCCGTGGCATCACACAACATCTGTCGTCTCGTGACTGGCTTCTTCCTCTGAGCACCGTGTCCTCCAGGCCCCTCCGCGTCGGAGCCGGCGTCACACTCTCCTTCCTCTCGAAGACGGAACAACGGACGGACGGACCGCTGTTGTGTGTCCGTTCGCCCGTCGGCGGATGCTGGTTGCTTCTGCGTTTGGGCTCCTGCGAGCAATCCTGCCGCGAACGAGGTGTGCAGACATCCGTTGGGTCCGAGCCGCTGGGAAGTTTTGGCCCAAGGCCGCGGCCGGAGCCACACCCGGGGGACGCAGGGGAGGAGAACGACTCCGGCCTCGGCCGCCACCCACGCTCTCGGTCTCCAGGGTGACTCCTTGCCCAGCCCCCGAGGGTCCGCGGTTTGTTCAAACGAGATCTGTCGAGCCCGGTTTTATCGTTGGGAATCCAGGGTGCGAGGCCGATACGCGCTCGTCTGGACGCTTCGGGGCAGCCCGCATGGCCCCGAGTGACAGGCCTCTGCCGCCCCTGCCGCCTCACCTCCTCCCCCCCCCATGCTCTGTCCATGATACCGCATCCACCTTCTTGTTCCACCTTCTTGTTCCTTACATGTGCCAAGCCCATTCCTGCCCCAGGACCTTTGCATGTGCTGTTCCTCTGCAGGGAACACTTGTCACCCCGGCCTTCTTACGCGGCCACCTCCGCAGAAGGATGCCCCGGGCCAGAGTCACAGGCCCCTCCCTGTTGCCTGCATAGCACTGCTCCTAATGAAACTGCCGTGTTCCTCCTGAGACAACCACAGGGAGTTTGCCTCTGCCCCCTGGCTCTCACCCCAGCGCCTGGCGTTAGTCAGGGTTCAGCGACTGTTGGTCGAATGAATAAGTGACTCCCGAAAACAAGGCTGCAGGGAGGTGTTGAGGTCCACCCTTCTCAAATAAAGGCACCGAAGCTCAAGGTCACGGGGCTTGTAAACAGAGCTGCAGGGACCGAAAGCGGTGTCAGCCTGCCCGCTCCCCGCCCCCAGGGCTCCTCAGAAAACAGGGTGAAACTCGGGAAGAGGCCCTCGTGCCCTCACTTGCCCCCCTCCGCACCCCCCCCCCCCCCAGGAACAGCAAGCGAGGAGGCTGGAGCGCGGGCAGAGCCTGACTTGCAAACAGTGGAATTAATCTGCCCTTGGGCCATGCTGGCTCTGGTCCCAGCAAGGTGGTGACTGTCACTCCAGACAGAAGAGGGTGCCTCTCGCCATGGCAACAGGGATGTGTTGGCACAAAAGGGGGTGTCGGAAAACACCCACACGCCGGCAGCGGGAGCGCGGAGCCGTGGCCTCTCTGCCTGCCTGGGGCCGGCGGCTGGAGGTGGCCCGGTGGCTCTGAGCAGCGCCCCCCACCGGAGCCCAGGCTGTGTCCCCCCCTTTCCAGAAGCAGAGGAAGAGGGAGCGCCGTGTTGCCAGACGCATCTGCTCGGTGCCCGCACGGCGCCAGCCACCTTCGGGCCTCTTCGAATCGTGCCCGTTGCCCGGTTTTGGAAACTGAGGCACAGACACAAGGACGCCCCTTTGCTGCGGGGTCACCTGTGGGGCTTTGGAGGTGCACCGGCAGGGCCGCCGTCCCCACCCGCTCCCCCCCCGCCAGTTCTGTCTCCTGGGACAAGCTATGGGGTTTCGGACCCTCTATTCTCATCTATCAAATGGGAGCCATAGCAGATTCCAGAACAGCGAGCGGCTCATCTTTGAGCGAGCCGAGGCGGGGCTTCCAGGACACTCGGGCCTGTGCGACCACCGCCCCGCGCGTGTACTTCCAGAACGAGCGCGCCAGCGGGAGGGAGAGCCCGGACCGGAGCGCCCCCCCCCGCCAGGCCCTCTCGGTCCCTGCAGGTTTGCCGGTTCGGGGCGTTTCTGAGCCGGGACGCCGGCGGCGCGCCTCCCGTCCGCTTGGTCCCCGTGCTCCCCCGAACGACCCGGGCGTCGCGCTTCGGTCCCTTCCCGGCTGAGTGAGACTCCGCCGCACGGAGGGACCGCGGTCGTGCGTCCAGCCGTCCCCGACGGCCACTCGGCCGGTCCCGCCGTCGGGCCGCTGCGAGCGCGCCGTCCGGGCCCCGGTGCGAGGTCGCCACGTGACGCCGGGCGACCCCCTCGGACCCGGGCCTCCCTCCGGATACGGGCGGCGACCCTCAACCTCCACGCGACACTGCCCGGCTGTGTTCCAAAGCGGTCGAGCCTTTCCGCGCCCCGCCCCCCCCCGCCAGCAGCGCGGGTGACGCCGGGTGGCCCGCGTCCCCGCGTGTGGCGTCCTGCCATCGCATTGGCAGAGAAGGTGACAGAAGAGCCCACGCAGTAGTCGCGACCGGGGGCGGGGGGGGTGGCGCGCGACCCACGAGGCCGGGACGGCAGGGCAGGGAACGGAGGGACGAGTATCACTCGACCTTGGAAGGTGCCCTGTCCACCCCGGCGCCGCGGGCGACGGTCCGACAGATGCCCCCGCGGGCCGTCCCTGCCGGCCTCGGGGACTCGGGCTAACAGTGGACTCGCTCCGGAGATACTGAGGTGTCAGAAAGAGCAAATCGGTATTTTTTAGGACACCCCAGCCGGCAGGCCCGTCGGCCTGATGCCCGATGATCAGAACGCAAACCAACAACATCCCCGAACCTGGGTCTTTCCCTGCATGGGGGGGGGGGGGAGGGGGAGGGGGAGAGGGAGGAAGGGAAGAGGGAGGAGGGGAGGGGTGGGGGAGGGGAAGGAGGGGAGGAGGGGAGGAGGGGGGAAGGGGAGGAGGAAAAGGAGGAAGCACTAGGAGGGGGAGGGAGGAGAGGGATGGAGGGAGAGGAGGGAAGAAGGAGGAGGGGGAGGGAGGGGGGAAGGAGGGGAGGACGGGGAGGGGAGGAGGGGGAAAGAGGGAGGAGAGGAGAGGGAGGGGAAGGAGGGGAGGAGGAAATGGAGGAAGCATGAGGGGGAGGAGGGGGAGGGAGGAGAGGAACGGGAGGGGAGGAGGAGGGGAGAGATGGGAGAGGAGGGGGGAGGAGGGGAGGAGGAAAAGGAGGAAGCACTAGGAGGGGGAGGGAGGAGAGAGATGGAGGGGGAGGAGGGAAGAAGGAGGAGGGGGAGGAGGGAAGAAGGAGGAGGGGGAGGGGAAGAGGAGGAAGAGGGAGGAGGGGAGGGGGAGGGGAAGGGGAGGGGGAGGAGGAGGGGAGAGATGGGAGAGGAGGGGGGAGGGGGAGGCAAGGCCAGGCTCAGACACGTGGTGACAGCGTGGAGGCGCTCCAAGGACACGACGCTGAGTGAAAGGAGCCAGGCGCAGAAGGACAACTGTTGTCGTCTTCAATGGGGACATTCACATCTGTGCAACCCTCACCACCCCCGTCTCCGGAACTTTCTGGTCTTCCCCGACCGCAGGACTCGGCGGGGGCGGAGGCGGCGCTCCCGGGCCCTGGCCCCACGGCTGTGGCCTCTTTCCCGGCCTCGGAGGCAGAGGCCGCAGGGGCCTGGGGCCGCTGCCCGGGGAAGGGCCGCGCCCGGGTGGCAGCGGGGTGCGCCCCCCCCCCTCCCCGCAGCGCTGGCTCGGAGCCGCCTCTGCGATCCCCCAGCGGCGTGGCCTTCCAGCGGGACCGAGCCAAGCGTGCTCTCGGCTGAGCTCAAGGTCGGCCCCCTGTCCCGCGGGCGCTCGGAGCCCTTGGAACCAGCGGCTGGCAGCCCTGCGGGAAGGCAGTGGGGAGGGGGGCAGGCCGCTGCCCTCCCGGAGGAATGAGTGGGGGGGGACAGGCGAGGTCACCTAAGGAGGATCCCACCACCCTGAGCCCGAATAGTGGAGACGCATTCGCAAGCGGCGGCTGGCCAAGGGTGGGGGGGTCTCGTGCCCCCCACGAGGGCGGGGGTGGGCTGGCCGCTTCGGCCTCCTTAGCAAGGCCACGTTCCTCGTCCAAGGGCCCAGAAACCGGCTTGCCAGTCTATACCCGTTCTCCCGAGGGCGGGTTTGCCCCCGCAGCCCCCCCCCTCCGTCCACTCCTTCCGTGAGAGCAGCCTCGACGGGCGAGGGGGAAGCCCACGGGCACCTCAGGGGGCTCCCGGAGGCGGCGGCACCCCCAGCCCCGGAAGCGGAGGGTCCGGGGCAGGCTGGTTCCTACAGGAGGTGCCCTCCGGCCCCCCTCCGTCTCTCCCACCCCCAGCCCCGCGCCAGCTACTCCATGCCGTCCTGCCTTCCGGAAGGGCCTCCTCAGACCCGCTGCCTGGCTGGCCTCCCTCCTCCGAAGGAGAGACCCCAGAGAGTGTCCATCCTGAGGAACGCAGACTCCCTGCTTCTTGCTTAAACAACACACTCGAATCCTAACGCAAGATGAGCAGAAGCGAGGAGGCCGGAGAACCCGGGGAGGCCACGGAGGACAGGGAGGAGTGGCGGGAGGAGTGGCGGGAGGAGTGGCGGGAGGAGGGCATTGAGTGCAGAGCGAGGGCAGTGGCCTTGGGCTGAATGGAGTCTCCTTCGGGCCCGTGGACACAGCCGGTCGGTCCTGCCGCAGGGCCTTTGTACCTGCTGTTCTACCCACCTGGCATCTGCTTCCCCAGGTCTTGGCATAGCTTGGATCAAAGATCACCTCGATGTGGGGGGGGGGGGACAAAAGGCCTTTCTAGAGCAGCCGTGCCCTTCGGTCGCCCTTGTCATTTCGTTTTATGGAGGCGCCCTTCCTCCCGCCCGGGATCCAGGAACTGCCTGGTTGGTTTGTTATGGGCTTCCTGCTGTGCCGCGGAGGCCCCGGGCCACAGGGCGGCAGGACACACCAGTGGAGAATTAATGAATAAATAAATGAATGAGGGCTGGCGCTGGGCTTGGGGGGTCGGTCACAGCACTGAGCACCGCAGCCCCCGTGTGTCCGCGCCTGGGACGCGCCGCTGCCCGCTGCCCTCCTTGTGCCAGGACGCGGGTGGGAACTGCCCGGCATGTCTCACAGGGCAGGGGACTGCTATCCGAGAGCCCCCCGGGGAAGCAGCCTTTCTTTCCAGAATGCCGAGGGTGGCCTCTCCCCGGAGACCCGGGCTGTGCGCGGTCAGGCGAGGCCCCGGGGCGGCTCCGAAGACCCGCGACGCGCAGCCTGAGGGCCTGCGGGATGGGATGGGAGTTCCCAGGCACTCAGAGGGGGCCCAGAAGGACCCGGGCCTGGAGGGGGCTCCGGGGCAGAAGCGGGGCTGGCCCCCCATGACAGATGGCTTTGTGCGGCCGCAGAGAGGTGGCCACTGCCGGCTCCCTCGCTTTTACCTCCTCAAAGGTTCCAAGGCGCCGTCTCTAGCTACGGGCACGTTCTGGTGCGCCGGGGGCTGGGGCTTTCACGGAGGGGGACAAGAGACTCGTCCCGCGTGGCCAGAGGGAGAGGTCGTTTCCGGTCATCCTGGCCGCCCGATGTCGCCAAAATGTCCCCCGATGAGAGGGAGGCAGGAGAGCCAGAGTCGAGGCACCTGTGCGGACGGATCTGGACACTGGACGAGGCGATCGGATGCCCCGGGGGACAGAGCCCGGCGGTGACACGTCGGCTAAGTCGGCGTCGCTTTGGGCCGCGAAGTTTGCAGTGATCCGTTACAGCGGCAGGAAGAGACCCTATAGCTTCCAAATGTCCGCGTTTGTAGAAACTCCCCAGCCTCGCTCCTGCCTCAGTTGGCCAAGTTCTGCCCTCCGCAGGGATGGGTCGGGATAACTCCTTCCCAGGGACCAGCCTGCTCCCAAGCCAGGCCCTGGAGACTTCCACCTCCAGCCTCAAGACACGGAAGGCCCTCCCGGCAGAGGGACCCAAGGGCCTGGGGCCACCACCTTGGATGGGGGGGCCTACCTGTCCTGTAGGGGGGAGTGGTAGACACACAGGACACGTGACCACAAACCACCCATTTTTCTCCGCCCCGGAGACGAAACGCCTGCGCCTTCAGCCCGACCTCCTGACCTCAGCTTGGGCCGTTTCCAGCCGCTTCCTCAAACTCGCCGGGCCCTTCCCGCCTGCCTGCCCTGCCCGGGCTGTTTCCCCTCTGCCGCACACGGCCCGTCCCACCCGCCCCTGCCCGGGGCCCCGGCCTGAAGTGTACCGGGCCCGTCCTCACCGGGCACACAGCAGGAGAGACATGCAGCCCTAACCTCGCCGAGCGACTCGGAGATGTGCGAGGACCCTACCGTGTCACCGCCACCCCGGCCAACCCGGGGGACGTTCCCGTCCTCCCCAGAGCTCCTGTGTGCTCCTCGTCTCTCGGTCGCCCCCCACCAGGGAGCCCCCCCTGCGTTTTAGGTCCCCGTGGAGCAGGCGTGTCTTCTCCGGACTTGAACGGACCGGCCTGGGGGCCTGCCTCCCGAGAGCCATCTCGGGCCTGCTGCCCGCTCTCTTGTTTTTAATGTTTATTTATTCATTTTGAGAGAGAGACAGAAAGCACGAGGAGGGGAGGAGCAGAGAGAGAGAGAGAGAGAGAGAGAGAGAAAATCCCAAGCGGGCCCCACTCGGGGCTCAGCCTCACGAACCATGAGCTCATGACCTGAGCCAAAGTCAAGAGTCGGCCGCCTCAGCGACGGAGCCCCCCGGGCACCCCGCCGCCTGCCCTTTTAAGGCCTGTAAGCTAAGGATGGTTTTTCCTTTCATTTCTGGTTTTCAAAACGTCGCAAAGAGACCTTATTTTTCGAGCACGGTTTTAATTTTTTTTTTAATGTTTTTATTTATTTTTGAGAGACATAGAGGCAGAGTGTGAGCAGGGGAGGGGCAGAGAGAGAGGGAGACACAGAATCAGAAGCAGGCTCCAGGCCCCGAGCCATCAGCACAGAGCCCGACGCGGGGCTCGAACTCACAGACCGTGAGATCATGACCTGAGCTGAAGTCGGCCGCCCAACCGACTGAGCCACCCAGGCGCCCCTCGAGCACGGTTTTAGATCGACAGAAAATGAGCAGATAGTACAGACAATTCTGCGTTTGCACCTTGTCCAGCCCCTGACCCCCCCCCCCTCCGTACGCAGGCTTCCCTGTCACGAATCCCTTGCACTAGCGTGGCACGTGTGTTACAACGTGAGCCAACAGTGATGAACCGTTCTTAACCGAAGTCGGCGGGTGCGTCGGGGTCGCTGTTGGGGTTGCGTCGTGCTGTGGGTTGGCACAAACGTATAATGACAGGTGCCTGCGTGGTAGCGTCCCACGGAATAGTTTCGCTGCCCCAAAATTCCTCTGGGCTCTGCCCGCTCCCCCCTCGCTCCCCCCTGCTCTCTGGTAACCCCTGCGTCTCTACCGTCTTCACGGCCGGGCCTTGTACCGGCTGGCCTGGGGCGGAATCTGACGGCAGCCTTGGCGGGTGTTTTAGTGATAACGCTCGCGACCGCTCGTTTCTTGTTGGCGCCGAATCCTACCCTGTTGTCTGGACCCCTGGTTTATCCCACCTGCGGAGGGACCCGGCTGCTTCCAGTTCGGGAGACCAGGAACGAAGCTGTGCTGGGGGGGCTCCCAGGCGGCTCAGTCGGCCGAGCGTCCGACTTCGGCTCAGGTCATGACCTTGAGGTTCGTGGGTTTGAGCCCCCGCATCGGGCTCGCTGCTGTCAGCCCGTCGGCACGGAGCCCGTCTTGGATGCTCTGTCCCCCCACCTGCCCCTCCCCAACTTGCGCTCTGCCCAAAATAAAAACTAAAAAAAAAGGGGGGGGGACAAAGCAACTTATACACACTCCTGTGCAGGTTTTTCAGAGGGTAAACCCTCAGGAGCATGACCGCTGCTGTCGCATGGTAAGAGGATGTTTTGGGGCCCCTGTGCGGTTCGGTCCGTTAAACATTCGACTCGCCATTTCGGCTCAGGTCGTGATCCCGTGGTTTTGGGAGTTCGAGCCCCACGTCGGGCTCTGCGCCAACCGTGTGGAGCCTGCTTGGGATCCTCTCTCTCTCTCTCTCTCTCTCCGCCCCTCTCCTGCTCACACTCTCTCTGTCTTTCTCAAAATAAATAAATAAACTTAAAATAAAAAGAGCAGTACGCTTAGTTTCATAAGTGCCGTCTACAAAGTAACTGCACCGTTTTGCCTTCCTACCACGAATGGTGGGAATCTCTGGGTTTTTGACGCTTTTAATGGTTGAGAACGATCAAAAGAAGAGCGACATTGCATGCTACATGAAAGCGATCGGAAATCGACATCGCGGCGCTCACAGAATGCACTAGAACGCCGCTGCCCCCGCTCACTCCCCCAGCGTCTGTGGCCACGAGAGGAGAGAGGCGAAGTCCCCCAAAGCCAAAAATACGCAGTCTGGCCCTTTACAGAAAACCTGTGTCCCCGTCGGCACGGTCACACCGAGACCCACCTGCGCTGCGGCCGCGCTGTACCGGGAGCTCTGATCCTCGCATCGCCGGCTGGACTCCCACCGCGGGCGCGTCAGCTCCTATCTGTCCCCCTGCGGGGGGATGGCGGGCTCTCCTGGCCTTCAGCTGCCACCAATAAAGATGCTGCGCACACTCGTGTACGAGACCGGGACGTCTGTTTCCGTCTCTCCCGGTAGCCGCCTGGGAGTGGAGGCCCTGGGTCCTGCAGGGACGTGTTGTCTTTGGTGTGTTAGCTTGGGCAGGACCCTATTTCTAACCGATGCCCTTTTTATTCCTTCTTTGCCCTCTGCCCTCTGTGTCTGAAGACTCTGTTGCCCAGGGAAGGAAAAACAGAGTAGAAAAGTATCTAACAGCTCTGAGAAGCCAGAGCTTTTGAGTTGCAAGAATCTGGGGTTTTGAGCTGCGGAGCCAGAGAGAGTGAGGGGGAACTCCGGACATCGGGCCGATGCCCCCCCAGCAGATTTGGGGGAGACACGTACCATGAGAAGCCAGCCCGGGAGCCCCAGGACGAGGCGATGGCTTCGGGGGGCTGGGACAGACCCCACTCGCTGTCCATCAGCGTCTGTTCTCCCCTACGGGGGATGGTGGGATGGCGTTTCCCAGCCTCCCTCACGGCGAGCCGTGGCCAACGGAAGGTCAGTCAAGGGACACGAGCCACGTGTAGGCTGACCCTCAACCCCCCCCAGGCTTCCTCGTCTCTTCCTCTTTCCACCCCTGGAAGTCGGTGTCACAGTAGAGCTCAGGGACGAACCCCGAACCCCGAACCGTTACGTGAACAAGACACTCGCTTGTGTCCAGCCAGAGGGGGAGCCTTCCTATCCCCGAGGACCAACCGCGAGCGCTGGGCTGGCCACCTGGGCCACAGCCCCTGCCCCATCTAGCCGCCTTCCACCTCCACTACGCGCGGCTGCTTGGGAATATGGGCCCCGCGTGGCCACAAACCCCGACTTTTCTAGAGAAGCTGGAAGTTTAGATGCTTGCGGCAGGCCCTCGTCCTGAATGGCAGCGACTTATTTAAAACTAGGGGCTCCTGGGGGCTCGGTGGATGGAGCGTCCAACTCTTGATTTTGGCTCCGGTCACGATCTCACGGTTCGTGGGTTCGAGCCCCACATCGGGCTCTGCGCTGACAGTGCGGGGCCTGCTTGGGATTCTGTCTCCCTCTCTCTGCCCCTCCCCCACTCTCTCTCTCTCTCTCTCTCTCTCTCTCTCTCAAAATAAATAAACTTAAACAAAAATTTTTTTTGAGTATACTGTGCCAGCTTGCAAGAACCTGCAATGCATCGAGGCCTGGACCTGACCTCCGGGCCACCGGTTTGCAGCCTCTGCCGGTTCATCCCATTAATACGCATTTATCGGGCGGCCTGGTGCCAGGAGCAGCCTGGGGAAGAAGAGGGGACAGAACTCCCTGGCAGGGACGCAGAGGGACGGGCGGACCCGCTCGGCCAAGGGCGGTGGCGCACGGGGCAGCAGTGTCCTCCGTCCCCACCCACCCCTGCGCCCCACACCCGAGCCCCTCTTCTGGGGTCCAGGGTCTGGGCGGGGCGGCAGCCTCCCGGCCTTCCCGAACACAGGGAAACCTGCCCCGGCTGTGCCTGCAGGAGCTAAACTCGCAGCCAGTTGCTAATTACTGTGCCCTTGAGCAAAACCGTTCATCTGCAAAACATAAAATTATAATGGCTTCTCTGACATAATGGGAACAAACAAGACGAACGGGAGGGCAGCAAGCAGCACGCGGCCCCCACCAGCCCCCTGCCGACCTGGGGCAGGGGGGGGGTGGGGGGCGGGGGGGCACCAGGGAGGGCGGGGCGGGGGCGGGGCCAGGGGGCACCAGAGAGGGCGGGGCGGGGGCGGGGCCAGGGGGGGCACCAGGGAGGGCTGGGGGCGGGGCCAGGGACGGGGGGGGGCGGGGGGGCACCAGGGAGGGCAGGGCGGGGGTGGGGGCGTGGGGGGGCACCAGGGAGGGCTGGGGGCGGGGCCAGGGACGGGGGGGCTGGGGGGACGGGGGGGGGCACCAGAGAGGGCGGGGCGGGGGCGGGGCCAGGGGGCACCAGGGAGGGCAGGGCGGGGGTGGGGGGGGCACCTGGGAGGGCCGGGGCGGGGGCGGGGGTGGGGGGGGCACCAGGGAGGGGTGGGGGCGGGGCCGGGGGCGGGGCCGACCTCGTCTTCCCGCCGCAGCTCCTGGCTCAGACCCCGACACTCAGCGCACCTGGGCGTGGAGCCGCCAGCCCGGGTGAATCACGCTTCCCGCTGTGCGTCCTGGGGACAGTGACTTCCCGCGTCTGTCTGCCGTTTCCTCCTCCGTGGAGCTCCGGGGGAGCGTTCTCCCCGACCGGACAGGGCTGTAAACACCGAGCGCGGCACTCGCCACACGAAGCTCTCCCTACCTGACCTTCGTTCCCGGCCCGTGGGGGCAGGAGGAGGGGGCGCTGGGGGGGACGCCCCGCCCCGCTCCTCTTTTCTTCCTTCTCTCTCACGCACACTCCTGGCTTTAGCCCTCAGGCCCCCCTTTGGGGAATGTTCTCATCTCCTGCCTGCCTGGCCATGTCCACTCAGGCCCCCCTTTGGGGAATGTTCTCATCTCCTGCCTGCCTGGCCGCGTCCAGGACGGAGGATTCCAGACATTCCCGGGTCAGCGAGGAGGAGCGGGTGGGGGGCGGGGGGGCCGGTCATATCTTGATAAGAAATCCCTGGGAGCCCAGCCCTTCTTGTCCGAGCGGATGAGACGGTGAGAGGGGTGCGGCCCCACCCAGCGCCCGCACACACCCGGCGCCCGCGCGCACCCAGGGCCCGTGCACACACCCGGCGCCCGCGCACACACCCGGCGCCCGCACGCACCCAGGGCCCGTGCACACACCCGGCGCCCGCGCACACACCCGGCGCCCGCGCGCACCCAGCGCCCGTGCACACACCCAGCGCCCGCGCGCACACCCGGCGCCCGCGCGCACACCCAAAACTGGTGCACACACATCCACAGCCTGTGCTGGTGAAGTTGGGTTGTAGCAGAAATTTCCCCAAACTGTCCCCAACAGTGCCCCTGGCGCCGAGTCTGGAAGTCTGGGCACCCCACGCCCAGTCGTGTGCAGTCTCAGTGCCATCGGGCCTGTGTCCCCCTTTCCTGCCTTCCGGTCCCGAGCCACAGACTCCCAGGTGGGCTGTACACACAGGACCTTGTCAGCTCCAGGGACAACGGGACTGCAAATGACACCTCACTAAAGGAGCTTCCAACTTACAGCTTTCAGAGGGCTTATTCTGTAGGACAATAGAAACGGTGCTTATTGTAAAAATGTTTAGAAAAAGCTTTCAAGAGGCGCCTGTGGGGCTGTTGGCTAAGCGGCCGACTTCGGCTCAGGTCAGGATCTCACGGTCTGTGAGTTCGAGCCCCGTGTCGGGCTCTGTGCTGACGGCTTGGAGCCTGCTTTGGATTCTGTCTCCCTCTCCCTCTCTCTCTGCCCCTCCCCCACTCTTATGTTCAGTCTCGCTCTATCTCTCAAAAATAAAATAAAAACATTAAAAAAAAAAAGAAAAAGTTTCAACTCTGAAGAAGAAAATAAAAGCCTTCTGGCACCCGGCGGTAGAGCAGCAGTCCCCACCGCTTCTTTTTTAAGTTTATTAGGTTTGAAAGAGAGAGAGGGAGCAGGGGAGGTGCAAAGAGAGAGGGAGAGAGAAAGAACCCCAACGGGCTCAGCACTGACGGCGCTGAGCCCCCGACGCGGGGCTCAAACCCACAAACCGCGAGACCGTGACCTGACCTAAAACCAAGAGTCGGACCCATAACCGACTGAGCCCCCCAGGCGCCCCTCCCCCACTATTTTAGTGTATTTCTCCCCAGTTTTTTTTTCCTATACATTTTATGGACCTAGGAGCGTGGCTAACTGTTACACCTACTGACTAACCGCCAAGTGCTGTTTTCCAAGCATCTCATGCACACTAACTCGTTTAATTTTCCTAGCAATCCGTTCAAACGGCTACTGTTACTGTCCTCGCTTTCCAGCTGGGAGACGTGAAGCCCAGAGAGGTGAAGCGACTTGCCCACGTCACACAGCTGTTGGGCGGCTCTCGTGGCGCGCTTCCGCTTTCGCCTGCTCCGGTCCCTGTTGTCCTGGAGTCACAGGGCACAGGGCAGGTGTGGTCGTGGACTCAAGAGTCTCGTCTCCGGACCCCGGGGGCCCCCATCCTCCAGGTCCCCTGTGGTCAGGCCGTTTCACCTCCGGTTCTCTGTCACCTGCCTGACTTGGGGGGGTGTCCAGCGTCAGGGCACGGGTCATGGAGAGCCAGCCTGCTCCCCCCCTCCGTTTCCCCCGCCCCAGGGCCTCTGCACCCTCCTGTCCTCGCCAGGTGTCTCTCGTCTCTGCCCCCGAAGCTAAAGACCCGTCGGCTGCCAAACGGGTCGCTGGAAGACGCCAGGACGTCCTTCACCTGGGGAATAAACAAGAAGCCAGTCACGCCCCCCGGGCCGCGTGCTCTCCGGGGCTTGCTGGGCCGCGGAGGTGGCCATGGCCGTGGCCCTGCCCGAGGGCCCCCGGGGGGCACCGTCCCGGGCGGCAGGAGCCCGCTTCCCCAGGCCTGATGGGGCGGGAGCGGCCTGGCCCGGCACTGAGTCCGGAGCAAGGCCAGCCTCCAGGGGCCCCGTCTGGAAAGCGGGTGTCACACCGGCTTCCACCGCAGCGAAGCCGCCGTCCCTGTCGGCTGCACCGTGACGTTCCGCGCCACCCAGAAAAACCGTCACCGCTCCAACCCCGACCAGCCCCGGGCGGTCGGAAATGCGTCAATTTCAGGGACACGGGCCTCGCGGGCCGCGGCGCGAAGCGGGGGGCCGGTCCGTGCTATCGTTGGGGCCGCGTGCTATCGTCAGGGCCGTCTTTCTCTGACTTTCTCCTCTTTTCGCGGCAACAGGTGAGAAACGATGCCAGCTTCCCAAACGGGAATCAGTCCCTGTCCTGGATGGTCCTCCCAGAGGCCACCCCTCAGTCTGGGGTCATGGCGTTTTGTCCTCCGCCTTCAGGTGGCCAGGTGGCCCGCCCTTTGGTGACTTCGTCATTCTCTCCACTATGACGAAGGGCACCGAGGCGGCCCTGAGGCAGCGAGGCCTCCTCGCTGGGGACAGGTCTCCACGGAGATGACCTTCGAGGGCAGGGAAAGACAGGCAGCAAGCGGAGGGACAAGAGACACTCCCCGATCGTGTCGGGGAGACACAGCAGAACGAGCCCGCCCATCGAGCCGTGGGGAGGGTCCAGGCTAGTTAGAGAAGGAGGTCAGGCAAGGACATTGACGTGGGAGGCGAAGGTGACATGCGGACGTCTGAGGGAAAGGCGTTCTGGGCTGGGGCAACAGCACGTGCAAATGTCCTGAGGCGGGGACTGATCGGTGTGTCGGAAGGGCAGACGAGACGTCTTCGAGAATGGAGCCGAATGAATGGAAGCGAAGGGGGCCTTGAAGGCCATGATGAGGGCGGATCTTCTGGGAGCAGCGGGAGCCACGGGGGCTGGCACGGTCTGGGTGATGTTGGCAAAGGCCGCTCTGGCTGCCGCGGACCGCAGGGACTGAGCACAGCTCCCCATCAGAGGGGCTTCCCGGAGGTCACCCGGCAAAGCCTGTGCGAACTGCTTTCACCACCCCGTGTGGTGAGCACCGTGGTCCATGCGGATGCTGTCCCTCCACTGTGTGTCATCAGTATCGCCCTTCCGCACGGCCTCGGTCCTGACGCAACCCCATCCCCCGAAGCTCAGAACTGTCTGGGAAGATACAGGCGTACATGTTAATTGCTTCAAGTCAGAGAGCCCCATCCTCCGGCTCAAACGAGGCTCTGGGACCCCAGGGGAAGGAGGGGGGTGTCTTCTCATAGCTTGCGAGGTCCGGGACTAGCCGAGCCAACATCCCCGCGTGCGTGCCAGCCAGGCTCCGAATGCGCTGACCCACTGGGAAGCCTCTCTGGCCCCGCTGCCGTTGCCCCGCGCAGAGTTCTCCGTGAATCCTGGCTGCGACGGCCTCGTGTCTGTGGGCTGGTAAGCCACACGGGCCCGTCGAGATTCCCCAAGCCAGACGCCGTCAGGGTTCTGCGGGAAGTTCTAGTCGGCCAGGCTCAGGGCCGGCAAACGGCCCGCACCCTCCCGTGCCAGCCCCGGGCAGACATCGCTAATGGATCCCAGATCCCTCCCCCTGAGTCTGAGCCTCAGGCCATCAGCCTGCACCTTGCCGCGGCCGCTCTCTGTCGCGAGGAACCGGCACGTGGCACAAACTCCCTGCTGCCCCCAGTCGGGCACAAAGCCCTCGTTTTATAAACGGGAAAATCGAGTCCCCAGGAACAGGAAGCGAGTGGAACTCGGGCCCCCTGACGCCCAAGGCACATTGGCATTCATCACAGGCGAGGGGACACCTGTCCTAGAAGTCCTCCCCAGAGGACGTGGCCCATGTATATATGATTAACAAATAACAGGAATTAAAACACCAAGGAAGGAAGGAAGGAAGGAGGGAGGGAAGGAAGGAAGGAAGGAAGGAAGGAAGGAAGGAAGGACGGAAGGAGTCAGTTTTCGCAGCAATCGATGAAAACGGCTGTGTGTGAGGCAGAAATTCATGACACCGAGGGTTGCTAGACATGTAGAAAGGTTGCTAAGGGAATTTTCAGAGTGCCTTTCCTTGCCGGACTTTAAAAATAGTCCCGAACACACACACACACACAATAGCTCTGCCTAAGTGCCCATCTGCCTGGGAGAACTCAGGGTGTGTGGTTCATTCATCAACGAGGATTCGTTGAGCGAGAGCGACGTGCCAAGCGTGACACGGCCACAGAACTGCAAAGCAACAGTGACAGCTGGGAGCTGCGTCTCTATCCCCGTCAGAGACCTTGTGCCGTGCGGGGCAGGGCGAGCCTGGGAGCTAGACCCGGCCCCTTCCACGGCTGCGGGACCCAACGCCAGTTTAAACCGACAGTGAGTATTTATCGCACGTAGTTTCTGCGGGTCGGGAACTCGAGAGGGGCATCTCTGGGGGTGTCGGTGGGGGTTAATCATCACCCAAAGGCTCGACCGGGGCCGGAGGAGTCGCTTCTAAGGTGGCTCACTCGACGGCCGGTGGCAGGCACCCTAGTCGGCTCAGGCTGCCGTGACAAAAGGCGGCAGACGGGTGGCCTAGACGGCAGGACTCTAGGGTTTCACAGTAGCAGAGGCCGGAAGTCCAAGGTCGAGGGGCCAGCAGGTGTGCTTTCTCCTGGCCTCGCTCCTGGGCCTGCCGACGCTGGCTTCTCACCGTGCTCTCCAGGGCCTTTCCTCTGTTTGCGTCCCTGGCAACTCTTCCTCTTCTGACGGGAACAGAAGCGAGGTGGGATCAGGGCCGCCCCAACAGCCTTAGTTAACTTCGCCATCCCTTGAAAGACCGTACTTCCAAATTCCCTCCCGTTCGGAGGTCCTGGGGCTCAAGGGTTCCACACAGAAACTTGGGGGTATGCGATCCAGCCTGTCCCAGCAAACCTCGGGTCCCTCCTAGCCTGGCCGCTGGCGGGCAGCTTCAGCTCCTTGCTCCCAGCTCCGCCCGGGAGGGCGCCGGCACCCCCGTGCCGCCCAGTGGAACTCCAGCCCTGTCAGAGTTAGATCTTATCCCACCGGCCTGTGGATCTGAATGCTTTGCACACAGCATCCAGCATCCGAGACGATCAATAATTCATTCCGCAAACATTCCCGCGCTGATGTGCCCGAGGCGACTGGCGGGGCGGTTCTGCCGTCCCCTCCCAGGCTGGGGTGACGGTGTTTAAAAATCAGGAGCGTCGCCGGTGTGCCCGGCACGGTGTGGGCTCCTTCCAGGCGCTGACTCACTGCGCCCTGGGGAGGGTGTGATCGTCCCTCCTGGAGAGGGCTGCTGTGGTCACTCCCGCTTTACAAATGGTGACTCCGGGGCACAGAGAGCATAGTCACCTGTCATAAGGCAAAGAAACCCCAGAGGTGGGGCTCAGACCCGGCATCCAGAAGCCGGGATCTCCCGCAGGATCCGAGACTGCCGCCGCAGTTCTCCGTGCAGAGTCTGGACCCGCCCTTGACCCCGGCTCCCCCGAGGGCGAGTCTCTCGCTCTGCTGGGCCAGAGCTCCCGGTGGCTGCCAGGCCGACTGAAATCCTGGGTGGCCGGTCCTCACCTGCGTTAAATCCTCCCCCCCCGCCTCGAGTGCAAGGATCAGTTGGAATTGTACCAACGAAAGAGGCTGTGGTGCTTCCCGCTTCCCGGGGGACCCATCGGCGCGCACACGGCCCCTGGGCCGCCTCGCACGGGCGCCGGCCTCGTCTGGGGGAGCAGACCGGGCGCCCCGAAGGCCCCTGCTTCCCGGGAGGCAGGGCGTCTGCCTCCCCCGCGCCCGCCCGCCCACCGAGGGAGCAGGGATTTCACCTTCACGCCCGAACCGCACAACCTCTAATTAGACGCAGAGGCACCGGGAGCGCAGAGACGCTGGGAGATGGTCCCTGCTTGGTAACAGTGTCATTTCACATCCCTCTCTCTCTCTCTCTCTCTCTCTCTCTCTTGCTGCTTTTGAAACTTGCTGGTGGTAACCGAGATCGGAGAGAAGAGAACGCCCCCGGAACGCACGCCGGGTGGGCGTGCAAAGCAGCAGGGAGCACGCTCACGCACACACCGCACCCTCCCGTGGCCGGGCTTCCTGTGGGATGAGGAGGGCGGGGACCCCGGAGCCACGCAGTCTGGAGTTCAAATCCCAACTCTGCTGTTTGTTAGCTTAATGTCCCAAGGTGGGGAACTCAGCCTTCTCTGGGTCCCCGCAGCCATAAGGTGACAAGGGTTCTTTGTAATGATGTCACTCTGTATTCTGCCTCGCTCTGTTCCTGCGAGGATGGCCACATGACCTGCGTCAGCTGACCCCCCCCTGGGCTCTGGTGGAGACTGACCAGTGGGGAGCATCGGCACAGATCGAAGGGCAGTGGGAGAGAGGGGTGGAAGCATTTAACGATTCCCTTAAATTTTACTTTCGCCTAGCCTCGTTTTAAGTATGCTGGTGGCTTTTCTTTTCTTTCTTTAAGTAAGCCCTGCCCCCAACATGGGGCTTGAACTCGTCACCAAGAGGCCTCGAGTGGCACTCTCTACCAACCGAGCCAGCAAGGCGCCCCTCTGGTCATCTTTCATTGCCTCTCCAGACTCTCCGTGCTCTGTGCACCAGGGCGCTGAGCCTGCGGACTCCGTTACCCAGGCTCCCTTGCAGCCTGCTGGGCTCAGCCAATGGGAGGCACCGATGGAAGAGGGGCAGGCAGGAGGAGAGAGAGGTTGGAGTATTTCTCCCGCCTCCCCTCCGGCCTCGCTGTGATCATAACAAGGGCTGTGTTCTTTTAATTTATTTATGTATTTATTTATTTTTAATGTTTATTTTTTGAGAGAGCGAGACAGAGCACGAGCAGGGGAGGGGCAGAGAGCGAGGGAGACACAGAATCCGAAGCAGGCTCCACGCTCTGAGTCGTCAGCACAGAGCCCGACACAGGGCTCGAACCCATGAACCGTGAGATCATGACCTGAGCCGAAGTCGGAGGTTCAACCAACTGAGCTGCCCGGGCGCCCTGGGGTTGTGTTCTTCAGCGAAGGTCACCCCTTCCCTACAGCTCCAGCTCTCTCTGGGTTCCAGGAGTTTCTCCCCCCTCTCCCACCTCTTCTGGCAACAGCCCCCTGCTCTCGCCAGCTGGGACACTGCGCCCTTCCCTCTTGGTTTCCCAAACAAGCCCTGCTTCCACCTCCGGAAACCGTCCCTTCCTAAACTCTCCCAGGTTCCCCGTGCGGGCGCCGGGACTCGGACAGATACACGCCACAACAAATTGTGAACTCTCAGGTGGAGCGGGCCAGTCACAGTGTGTGAACACACATTAAGAGAATAATCGTTAAGGCGAACAATTCGGGTGGCGTCCTCCTTCACCTCACGTGTCAGCCGTGCTCACGCCGCTCTGGGACGGCGACACGGGAAAACCCTTTCACGGGGATGATACGAAGCGTATCCAGCCCAGCCACGGGGGCCAAACGATCGCCCGTTCTCAGGGAGCGGCGTGCAGCTGGCAGAGGCCAGGCCGCCCCAGGACTACGAAGGGAGGAGAGAAGGGAGGAAGGCGAGGTCGGTGTAAGCAGTGCGCGTCCTGCCTGAAAGGCTAGGTTCTGGAATTTCAAAGAGGAAACTTACTATTTTTTTTTTGCAAATAGTTGCTTCCGTGTTGCTCTAACGCTGCGTTATCCAGAAGCCTGGCTTCCGAGTGACGGAGACCCACTCCCGTAACCGTGTTAGTCCCGAGGCCCCCATAACGGTGTCTGAGAAACCGGGGGGCTTAAAACCACGGGCCTTGCCCGCCTCACAGACCTGGAGGCCAGAAGCGTACAGTCAAGGTGTCCGCAGGCCGCGGCCCCCCGACGGCTCTCGGGAAGGCTGCTTCCTGGCCTCTCCTGGCTTCTGGTGTCGGCTGGCAATCCCGGGCTTCCCTCGGCTCGCAGACACGTCGCTCTGGTCACATGGCCTTCGTGGCACTGTCCCTGCGTGTCTTCGCCTCCTCGTCCCCCTCTGCGTGTCTGTCTCTGTGGCCAGATTTCCCTCTTCCGGGCAGACCCCGGGGGTTCGAGATGAGAGCCCAGCCCAGTAACTGCACCCTGACTCGACCCCCTAGGCAACGACCCTGTCGTCCAAGAGAGTCACCTTCTGGGCACCCGGGGGGGAGGGCTTCGGCACGTCTTTTGGGGGGAAGGAACACGATTCGACTCATAACAGAGACTCGATTGCCAGAACCACAGCAGTCATTGCTCCGGCCGGTGAGAAGTCAGCCAAGGGGGCGACTTCAGGGGTGGCGGGAGCCAGGACCCGCTGCCGTCTTCCCGGTTCTGTCTGGGGCTCCCGGTCTCTCCGCTCCGCTCGATTCTGGCTTTATTCTCAAGCAGTCTCCCCACGTGGGGACCCCCGGCAGCCCCCGTTCCTGCCGTGGCAGCTGAGCCCCGAGAGCAGAAAGCCGCCTTCTTTCTGGGCGCTTCCAACAGAGTCCTCAGGCTCGGGCCCATCCCAGAGGTCAGGAGGCGGGACTGGCTCGCGTGCCCCAGGGCAGGGAGTCAGGTCCTGGCCTGAGCCTCGGGTCCCCAAGGGAAGGCCGGGCATGGCTACCGGAAGCAGGGAACTTGGCAGCTGGCGGGGACACAGGGCAGGTGCCCCCCGGAGGCCTCGGAAAAAAAGACAAAACACAAAACCCCAGGATGAACGTGCACGGACCGAACGGTAGTTACCTTGGGAGTCGGCGGGCCGCAGCTCGAAGGCACAGCAGGGCCTGGCTAGAATTTTCTTGAAGAATGAGTGTCTCCGTTTGCGTCCCGGGGTGCAGACTCGGAGAAGGCGGTTAAGAGGCACAGCCTGTTAAGGTGTGTCCCTGGGATCGGCCTGCGGAAGGGAGGAGGGGACCCCCTATGGGGGCTCTGCAGCTAAAACGGCTTCTGGGGGGATGGGGGGGTCCCACGGGGGGCCGAGCCTGGTGGGGGTTCGATACCCCGTTTCACCAGCCGTCAGCGCTGCTCGGCCTTGGCACCGCGGACACCTGGAGCCGGGCAGCCTTCGTTTTGGGGGGCATCTGTGCCTCATAGGGGGTTCCCAGGCATCCCTGACCTCAGCCCCCCCCGATGCCAGCGTCCCTGCCTCCCCGGCCCTGCCAACCAGAAATGTCTCCGAATGTCCCCTGGGGGCACCCCCCCCCCCGCCCCGGTTGATAACCGCTGGGACGTCGGATGAGGAGCGCGCGGGGAGGGTGGTGACCCGGAGGGGGCTCTGCGGCCGGGGCGTCCTGGAGAGGCAGAGACGGCCGAGGCCCCCCAGCAGGCCCTTCGGAGGGGGGCGTCCAAGAGACCTTCCCCTCCGGCCTAGTAGGCCTTCCATTTGGCGTCAGGAAGGTACTTAACGGAGGTGACTGAAATACCCCGGTTCTGGCACGCAGCTTGGGGAGAATCCGGATCGCACGCACCCCGCTCTCTGGGCCACGGAGGCACACACACGCCCGGGGCCTCCCGCCCCCCCAGCCAGCACCCGCCCCCACAACGGGCCGGCTCCGCGGACCGGGGTGCCCTGCGCCCGCCTGCGTGAGGCCGGCCCAGAGCAAGTCTGCACGTCCAGAGCCACCACCACCAGCCTTCTTGGTTTTGCCTTGTTAGCTACTCTGCTCGGTTTTGTCCAGTTGCCGACGAGTGAGGCCACTCACGGGGGTCCTGAGGCCTCCCCTGTTCACCGTCGGCCTAGGGGAGGTCCGAGATAAATTCTGGCAAGAGGGGAAGTGTGTCCAGAGGCTGTGGGAAGCTCTCCTCGTCTTTACGCAAAGCCGTGAGGAAAGGATATTCACTCGGCCGCTCCCTGGGCTTTGTGCCGCGATGCCTGGTTCAACAGCAGCCATCTTGCGCCATGAGGGGGCGAGCCTGGAGACGGCAGAGCCCCAAATGGAAAGAGCCCAGGTCCTCAGGGACACTGGGGAGTTGCTGAACCAATCACTCCTGACACCGTTTCCCCCCTCCCCTGCGTCCCGGTCCCTCTCTCGCTCTCCGTGCAGTGAGATAATAAGACGTCCCCCACGAAGCCGTTTTGAGCCGGGGCCTCTGTGATCAGCAGCTCCTCTTCACTTGGACGCGGGCGGGAGCGAGGAAGCCTGTTTCCCCTCGTGTTTCTCCGTATTTCTCTCTGAGCAGAGAGACCTAAAGGGAACATTTTCAATAATACCTTTCGGTTTTCCTCAAAGACAGGGGCAAAGGCAGCAAAAGCCGAGCCTCCCGGCAGCGGCGGCTTCCAACACGGTTCCCTTACCGACCAGCAGTGTGACCGCAGACGAGCGCCCTCCCCCGCGGGACAGCCCCGGGGCGCCGACCGGTCAGCGTCTTCTAGGATCCATATGGCCGTGTGGCCAAATCCGTCCGAGGAGATGAAGGCGGAAGCGTTTAGCGGAAGTGCCGGGAAGGCTCCTTAAAGGACGGTGACTCGGGGGGACGGCGGTCTCTTTCCTCCTTCCTGCTGCCGGAACGCAGACGTGAGGGCTGGAGCTCCGGAGCCATCCTAAATGATGAGGTAACTTTGGGGATGAAAGGCACACACTGACGTGTAGAGGAGCCCACGGCCCGGCACACACTGAGGGCTGTGGTTTTGTCATTAAGAACTCCAGAGCCCAGGGGCGTCTGGGGGCTCAGTCGGTTAAGCATCCGACTCTTGATTTCGGCTCAGGCCACGATCTCCTGGTTCGTGACACTGAGCCCCAAGTCGGGGTCCGTGCGGTCAGCTTGGGATTCTCTCTCTCCCTCTCTCTCTGCCCCGCCCCTTCTTGAGCTCTCTCTCTGTCTCTCTCAAAGTAAATAAACTTAAAAACTATACATACGCTGTAAATAAATTTAAAAAAAAAAAGATACCCAGGTGCCAGGCTCCCCCTTGCATATTCAGAGGAATTCGAGGCGCATCTAAAAAGCCTCGGCCCGGTGATGTAATCCCAGGATGTCTCCTCCAGACAGACCACGGATATTTCAAAATTAAAAGCCCTGATAAGTCCTGTACTTTCTCTCTGTTTACTCTCGCCCGTCCCAGGCTGATTCGGGTCCTCGTCCTCCTCGCCTCAGTGTCTTTTCCCTCAATCTCATCTGCTCCCGCTTCTCTGCACGCACTCCGGGAAACCCCGATCTGCTCCGGGGCCCCCCGAACTACCCTGTGCACACCCGCCATCCAGGGAGACTGTCGCAAGACCGGAGTCGGCTGGCTTCTGGTGGGGCCCGAGAGTCTGCATTTCTGGCAAACAGCCGGGGGTGCCTGCTCTGCGGCATGCCAGGGAAGGGGACAGGCACAAGCTTGGCGGAGTCACGTTCGAATCCCAGCCTCGCCCTCAGGCTCCGGGACTCTGGACGAGTCGCTCTGCCTCTCTGAACCCCCATTCCGAGGTAAAACGCAAGCTGTTCCGGGGCCCGTGGGGGTCTGTGGAGCGCCTGACTCCGGCTCAGGTCACGACCTGGCGGTTTGGGAGTTCGAGCCCCGCATCGGGCTTGCTGCCGTCATTGTGGAGCCCGCGCTGGATCTTCTCTGGACCCCCCCTCTTGCCGCCCCCCCCCCCGCTCACCCGTGCACTCTCTCTCAAAAATAAATACAACATTAAAAACATCTTTTTTCTTTTCTTCTTTTTTCTAAATGTAATTTATCGTCAAGTTGGCTCACATACAGTGTGTACAGGGTGTTCTCGGTTTCGGGGGTAGATTGCCGTGGTTCATCGCTTCCGCACAACATCCCCCCCACCCTCCCACACCCCCCCCAACATCAACCCTCAGTTTGTTCTCTGTGTGTCTAAGAGTCTCTTACCGTTCGGTTCGTCTCCCTCCTCTCTCTCTGGAACTATTTTTCCCCCTTCCCCTCCCCCACAGTCCTCCGTTAAGTTTCTCAAGCTCCGCACAAGAGTGAAAACGTATAATATCTGTCCTCCAACTGACTTCTGTCACTCTCTGCTGAGTGACAATTCATTCTAATTAAAAATAAATAAATTTTAAACAGCGAAAAAACAACCCAGTCCTCAGACCACGGGTGAGAGGGTCCCAGGGGGTAAAGAATGAACCCAGTCACGAGAGTATCAACTACGCACACCCTTAGGTCCAGACGAGGAAACGGGTTCAGAGAGGTTGGGCAGCTCGCCCAAGGACGCACAGCCAGGAAGCAGCGGGTCTGACCCTGGACGAACTGCTCCGGCTTCCGCAGCCCAAGGTCGTGGTGACCGCGGTGAAAAGGTCAGGATTTCAGGGAATTTCCCGGCGGGAAGCAGCGTCGGTGGTCACGTCTTTGTCGTCAGCCCCCGGCGGCCCTCCGCGCGGTGGGGTAAGGATTGCTCTCGGTCGGGAGGCAGAGGGCCTCGGTCCCCCCCGCCCCCGGGGGCCATCTGTGAGCCCCTCTGGGTGACGACAGGTGTGAAATGCCCCCGCCTCGTGGCCAGGGCCACCTCTCCGGGCCGATCATGTAATTAAACTCCGGGGCGGAGCCGATGAGGTCGTTCCGGCAGCCCACCCCGCCCCCCCCTCCTCTGTGGCCCCCGCGGCCCCTCCCGGAGCCCCGTCCCCACCCCGACCATCCGCTCACTCGCCAGCCGGACAGGCCCCGCCGCTGGACCCGAGTGTGGACCGAGGACCCGGGGATCGGAGGCCCTTCTGGGGGGGGGGCGGCCCACGGTCTTCCCCGTGCCCCCCCCCACGCGGCCCGACCGGCTTTCCTCCTGTTCCTCCGCCAAGACGACCGGCTCCTCGCGGCCGCCCGGGGCCACAACGCGCGGCACCCGCTCCCTTCCCACGCGGAAGGCGCGAGAGGCTCGCCCGGAGCCACACGGCGCGACCCTGCCGCCCGCCTTTCGGGGACAGAGGTCGGGGCGGGCGGCCGTCCTGCTGCTCGGACGCGTCCGCGCGCACGTTCTGCAGTGTTCCCGCCTCCGATCGCTGCTCCGGGGCCTGACCGCACACAGAACCGCGGGCACAGAGACCTCCGTGGGGACCCCCGAGCCGCTCGGCTCCGCGGAGGCGGGGGCCCGGAAGTCGGGGACCCGCTCTGCGGACAGAGGTCCTCCTGGGCCCCTAAACGAGTCCGGCTCGGTCCGGGCGCTCGGCCTCTGTCTGCGCGGTCTGCGTAGATGTTTTTACCCCGACGCGCGCGCGGGGATTAATTTCAAGGAACAACAGCCCCGGGGAGCGGGTGCCGTCACCGCATCTGCAGCCGGGAACCCAGGCTCCGGGAGGTGACGCGTCCGCCCCAGGTGAGGGGTGCGGGCAGGGGCGGGGGCGCTTGGAACCCTGGCAGCCGGAGTTCTCACGGCTACGGGGTCCTTGCTCTGGGGAAGCCCCCCTCGCCTCGCCCAGCACGGCCCACCCCACGCTGATCGGAAGAGGCCGGGATGCTGACGAAGCCGCCTGGAGTCCTCGAAGCGGGGCCCCACTTGGGGAATCTCGCAGGATTCACCGTCTGGGTGACCCCGAGTCCAGCGCAGCGCCAGGACTCCGCCTGGGGCACCCCCAGCCCCGCCGGGGCGGATTCCTGACGCCCAAGGAGGCCTCGCCCCCTCCTCTCCAGCCACACCGGCCTGTTCGCTGCTCCTCAGACACACCGGTGGGCGGTCTCAGGGCCTTTGCACCTGCTGTCGTTTCAGCAAGAACATCCTTCTTTGTCTCGGGGCCCCTCCATCTTATTCGGGCGGACCTCTGGGGTGGGACCGCACCCCTTGTCTCTCCCTGCTTCTCTTTCCTTAGTAACGCTGACCACCACGCGACATTGTATCCTACGTGCCCTGGACTAGGGCCCAGCGTCTGGCTCCCCTGTGAGAGCTGAGGGCCACAGGCCTCAGGCACAGTGACGGTCCCAGTGCTCCTGGGTGGGGGAGGGAGTGAGCAAATGGCTGGAACGGAAAAGTCTGAGGGACTGAAGGGGCGGCCGCTCCCTCCCCAGCCCGGCTCCCCCAGACCCAGGGCGCCCCCCCCCCCACGCTGACCACAGCCGAGCTGATGCCGCAGGCTCTGGCCTGCCAGATCTTCTGATCTTTCAGAAGCCGACCGTCCAGATTGTTCCGTAGCCTCTCCCGGCCTGGGGTCCCCTTCCCACGTAAGGGGAGTGACATTTGAGCAAGGCCGGAGCGCGGGGGCGGGGGGGGGGGAGGGGACGAGGGACTCGGGCCAGCGGGGCGGGTGGGGACCGCGGAAGCGCCGCCCGGCCCCCGGGGCCCCCGCTGGCCGCGAGCCCGCGCTGGAAGCGTGTTCTCAGCGCGGAACACACGATCCGCGGTGAACGAGGCGGCCCCTCCGTCTGGCCCGACGCCGCGCTCCGCCAGATGGTCCCCGCCGCCCCCCCGGCCAAGGCCGGGCCTTTGTGAGGCTCTTCGCCGTCCCCCCTCCTGCGTCCCCGCAAGACGCGGCCGGGAAGCTCTCGCCCTCCCTGGGGCCGCCGCCGGGAGGAGCCTTCTTGGCCCATGGACAGGAAGGCTGATTCAGCTGGGAACCTTCTGGATTTATAACCCCCCGCCGCTCCGTCCCCCGCCTCCTCCGTGACCCGGAGCCCCAGTGTGCTGGCGCTTACTGCTAATTGTTTTCAGACAGATGGCGTGGCTCAGAGTCTCAGTCCCCAGGCTGGGGTGGGGGGGGGCGCCGGGGGAGGAGGCCGTGCCCTTGACCGCGCGCTGGCTTGCATTCTTGAAGAACATGTTCAGGACTGGGGGGGGGTGTGGGGGGCGGGGCAGCAGGCTGTGACAGGAGGAGAGCTGGCAGAAGAGAGGCCTGGGGACTTTGGGAAGCCAACAGGGGAGGAGGAGGCGGAGGCTTTGAAAGGAAGGAGACTCCCCTTGAGCCACAGGGGCTGAAAAAGCTGGGTTGAGAACGCCCCCTCCTCCAGGAAGTCCGCTTGGATTGAAGCCTGCGCGGCAGGGAGAATTCCTCCTTTGGGGTTGCATTAGGGGCGGGGAGCGGCAGGGGGTTTGTAGGGAGGGCGGACGGAGCAAGCAGCCCTCCCTTTCTGATACGATCGCAACGCGACTCGAGGGTTTGCGGAGCCATCTTGATGTCGCTGGGTCCCGAGGGTGCCAGGCCTGAATGAAGACACCAAAGTACAAATGGGAAAAACGGGGTGGCCTTGGAGAGGGTCAGCGACGCGCCTGAGGTCAGGTGGCAGTGGGTCCGTTAGATTCACCGCACGCCCACCGATGCCCGCCGGGACGCGGCACAGGGCGGCCGCCGGCTTCCGTGTTCGCGCTGCGCAGGTCTGTAATTCACAAAGGAGTTAGTTCAGAAAGGACAGGGACCGGAAAGAGAATGAGACAGGAAGATGCGGGAAGCAAGGACCTAAGGCGAAGGTCAGGGGGGACTTCTGGGAGGAGGCAACATTTGAGCTGAGCCTCGAAGATGCAGTAGGATCCAGCCGTGCCTGAATCTCGGGAGAGAGTGTTCCGGGCAGAGGGAATGAGTGCAAAGGCCCTGAGGTGGAGATGAGCCTCTCATGTTCCGGAAACCAAATGAAACCCAGCGCGACCGCGGCAGGGGGCGAGTCACGGGAGGCGACGTGCAGGACCCGAGGCGACGGTGGCTTTTCTATAAGTGCTGCTACCTGCCCGCCTCCCTGGACACAAACACAGTCACCACCCCGTGCTGCGGTGTTGAAGCTGGGATCCCCTCGAAGGGCTGGTGACCACCCCAGGTTCACCGGCTGCTCTGCGAGAGAATCCGCGAGCCTCAAGCCAGAGTCAGCCCGGGCTCCGCAGCAGGTTCCGGGAAAGCCTCGGACGTGTGTCAGTCCAATGCGTGACAATGAGCCTGAACGACGGAAGACGCTCTCTGGGGCCAGGGCCCGGTCCCGACTCTGGGCGACAAACGCCAGAGACCCCAACACCCCCTGCTCCGAACAGAGAAGAGCGTTTATCGGGTCGCTAACGGGAAGGCTTTAGGGAAGGGGGACTTCAGGAGCGGCTGGATCTAGGAACTCAAACGGGGCTTCCCGAGAGTCACTTTGTCCTCGCCTCCGGGTCGGGTCTGCCTCTGCGGGCCGTCCCCAGAAGAGGAGTGCCTCCCGTCTACGCCTCCAGTTCAGCACGCGCCAGAGGGACAACCTCCGCTGCCCCAGGGACTCGCACGAAAATCGCAGGGCTGTTTCGTTGGTCGTTTCAGGGCACGCGGCCGTCCCTGTGGCGGTCCTCTCCTCGTTCGGTCAGTACACACACGCTCTGAGTCTGCGCGGTGCCAGGGACTGTCCTCGGCCCTGGACGCACACGCACACACGTCCTCGCCTTGGTGACACTTGCACTCTCTGGAGAAGCCGCTACACAAAACAAGCGAAATAAAAGGTATGTCAGGCGATGAGAAACGCTATTAAGAGAAACGCAGCTGGGAGGGCGGGCGGTGGGTGTGATTTTAAACAGGGCGCTCGGGCCTCCCGGAAGAGGTGACCTTCAAGGAAAAAGTACCTAAAGGAGCAAACTAGGCAAGAATCTGGGGGCCCTCCAGGAAACAGGAGCAGCCTGTGCAAAGGCCCTGGGGTAGGCGTGTATACTGGGCGCGTCCAGCTGGGAAGAACAGAGAGGGGGAGGGAAGGGGAGAGTGGGAGGAGCCTAGCTCGAGGCCCGGGGAAGATGAGGGGTCAGATGGTGTATGGCCTCCTGGGCCCAAGGGAAGGCTGCCTTCCCCTCCAGCGAGGTGGGGAGCACTGCGCCCCGATGCTGGCGTACCAGGATCCCTTCGACTGCTCTCTGGAGGAAAGACTGTAGGGGTGAGGGCGGCCCCAGGGAGAGCTGCGAGTCCAAGCAAGTGAGGATGGTAAGCGGAGCCTGGCCGAGGGCTGGGGTGGAGGGAAGCGGTCACAGCCTCGGCGGCTCTCGCGGGACGAGCCCACGGAGCAGGTACAGGTGTGAGGGCACCGGGGTCTCCGCAGACCCCGGGGCGTCCAGGTTCCCGCCGCGCCCCGGCCTGGGCCAGCAGAGGGCTGTCCCGGCTCTGATGTCCTGGGATTCTGGGACTTTCCACAGCCAGGCCCCTGCGCCGACCCCCCCCAGCACCCCTTTTCAGGGTTCAGCACCTTTCAGGGTCCAGATCTCCTCTCTCTTTGGCCGAGCCGCCTGTCTGTCCCCCCTCAGACCGCAGGGCTTCGGACCAATGCGCCTTCTCGGCCCTCCCGGAGCCGCTGCTCCTCGTGCCCCAGCAGGCTCGGGTTGGGGAGAAACAGAATTCTCTGGAGTCTTACAGAAGTCCCCTGCCTGAGCCCCGTGCTGTGGAAGTAGAACCTTGGGGAGTCTGGGGTTTCTCCCCTTCTTTTCCCCACCCTGCACCACGGTGTGGGTCCTGCACCCCTCCCGGCCGCGACGGCCTCGGGCCTCCTTGCGGGAAGGGTCCACGGAAGTCCTGGAGATGGCGTCCATCGCGTCGGCCCTTAGGTCTCGGTCTAGCTTCAGCCACAGTGACCCTTCTGTTCCCTAAACGTTCCAAACAAGCGCCTGCCTCAGGGCCTTTGCGCTTGCCGTGCTCTCTCGCTTGCCACCTCCTTCCCAGCTCACCTTGCCGCTCTCTTCCTCACCGGCAGGCCCCGGTTAAACACCCCTGCTTCGGGAGGCCTCCTCCGTGCCCCTGGGACGAAGTCACGCCCCGGTCAGCCTCCCCGGCCCCCCGGCATCCCTCCCCGGACACGCTCCCGTCTGGGCTCCGGTGACCTGCAGAGAGTCGGGCAGAAAGCACGACGGATAGATCCCCGACTCTGGGGCCGGGCCGCCCGGGTGCGAATCCTGCGCGCTCGCTGAAGTCACCCCGCCTCTGAGCCGCATGGCCGCGAGGGTTCCACGGGCCACGCCACGCCACGTGCCCGGAACGGATAGCCCGTGATCAGCACTGTCGTGACGTGTGACTCCTCGTCCAGCGGCCACCTTCCCGGCCGGGGCGGGGGCGGGCGGGCACGACCCAGCCATCACCCACTGACTGCGGGGATGTTTCGAGCTCCGGGCCTGGGGGGGTACTCCGTCCTACACCCCCCGCCCCCCCCCGCTCCCCCTCTCCTCGCCCTCCCCTCCCACCAGGGCTCGCCTGACCCGCCCCCTCCCCCGGCCTCCCCTCCCCGCCCAAGTGCAGTGAAGCCAAACTTTTGATTTAAGGTGTTTATAAAGGCGCTGAGACCGTCCCCTAATATCAGCTTATATATTTTTAATCTGCCATTAAAGTGATTGAAAACCCAGCTCCGACGGACGAGCGTGATGGAAATTAAAAGTCTCCATCACCCGGCGCCGGGCTGGGGCGCCCCCGCCGACAAGGACGCTGGGGGGGGGCTCCCCCGCTGAGCTGTCGGGAAACGCGGGCCCCGGGGTCCAGGTGTAATTGGGGGGGGGCGCTGAGGCCGAGGCCGGCGGGTCCGCAGAGGGAGTCGCGCTGCGCGCGGCCTAATGAACGGGACACCTGCTCATCCGTCCGTTTCACCAACGAGCCCCCGGCGTGGCGGCGGGACCCAGGGGCCGTGGCCGCCGGAGGGGAAGCGGCTAGGCGCCGAGAGGCCAGGCTAACCTGCCGATTTTCGATTTTCGATTTTTGTTTCCGCCTCCTTCTGGAAACCAGAGGACGGACCGGGCTCCCGGCGGCTCCCTCCTGGCGAGGCGATTTCCTGGGACTCGGTCCGCCCTTTCCTGGTGGGCGGCCATGCTCACCGCCCGCGCTCCCCCTCCTCCCCACCCCGGCCTTCCTCCCGCCGGGCTCCTCGCGGGGAATCTGAGATACACGCGGGCGGCTGAGCCCACGGGTTCCCGCAGGGCCCAGGTGACAGCGAGAGGAGCAGGTCTCCAGTGTCCCCTTCGTCGCTCCACTGGTCTGTCCACAAACGCCCCCCCCTTCCCCCAGGGACAGCATGTCGCCACCTGGGAGGACGAGGAGCAGGCGGAGAGACTGAGCTCCCAGGCCCAGGACAGGACCCGGGGGAGGCCCGGAGAAGGTGGCCTGTTTGCAGGAACCCGTGCTGGGGGGGGGGGGCGCCGTGTTTCGGGGGGGGTCTGCTGGCCCAGCTCCCCACGACGCCCTCCCCTAGACGGGGCAGCTCTGACCCCCCTCCCCGGGAGCCTGCGAGGCTGCCCGTCCCCTCGCCCAACAGAGACCACGGTCTGGAGCTCAGGGGACAGAGAAGCGTCTAGGACGTGTCGTGGCCCCTTTAAGGCATCTGGGTGGCATCTAAGTCCGCAGGAGGCCGCGGTGGGCGCTGCCAAGGTGGAAGTGACCGAGCCCGGGGCCACGCGGAGAGTGGGACCGGCTGAGACGACCGAGCGGGGCAGGGGAGGGGCTCCGACAGCCTCGGGGGACCCCTGTCATCTCCTGGCGTTCAGACCCCTGTAGACGCCTCTCCCCTTGCACGCGGGCAGGTCCCACAGTGGGCTTCTCCCCGGGAGAACCATCCTCCCTCCAGCCGGAGGCCCCAAGTGGCGGGCTGGAAAGATCTGGGTGGGCAGGAGCCGCGTCCCGAGCGGGGACAGGGAGGTAGATCGTGTGTGAGCCGAGCCCCGGCCCCTCCTGCGGGGCCCCCCTCCTTCCCCGGGCTCCTGGGCCTGGAGCTGAGCAGCACCCCCCTCCCAGCCACGCTGCGTGGCCTGCGCCGGGGACCTGCCCCGGCAGCTGGGCTGACCTCCGGCAGGCGGCCGGCGGCGACACAAGGGCCCTAGTGTGCTCTCCGAGGCGAGGGTTTGGCTGGGGGTCGCCCGGGAGCCCGGCTCAGACAGGAGCCCTTTGAAGGTGGAATGAATTGGGCCCAATGTCTCCCTCCAGCTGAGGGCGGGCAGGGGGCCAGGGCAGCTTCCAGAAGGCCTGCTATCCAGGGCTGAGGAGGGGCGGGCGGGCAGGGGGGCTCGGCGTCCAGGCCCCACTGCGAGGCCCGCGGCGGGTCCTCGCCGAACAACGAGGCGACCGCAGCGGCCATCCCCGCGGCCTCTGCCAGAGGGAGCCCCGTGCAGCCGACGTCCTGACCGAGCGGTTTTGATTTTAAATACTTAGGCATTCGTTTCAACGCGCGTAGATAAAATACAGCTAGCCTGGCCCGCCAAGCGCCGTCTCAGCTTTTACTGCTTAGCATGAGGCGACATCTAATGAGATTTAAAAGGGGGCTGGCTGGAAACTACCCGAAGACCCACGGGCAGGAGAACGGAGACGCCAACTGCGGTACGTCCATGCAGGGGACAGCCATGTAGCGGTAAGAGTAACCGTGTCCTGCCTGCGTGGACCCACCAGTACACGTGACAGGCCAGAGACAGACGCCCTGTCCCTAGAGGGGGCACACGCCGCGCATGGGCCTCGCTCGGCACAGGGGCCCACACGGGGCTGCCCAAGGCTCCGCCCCCCATCCCCCCCACCCCCGGCTGTCTCTACACGGAGCCGACTGTCCCCGAGAAGGTCCCCGATGGCTCCTCACCTATCGCACGGGCCCTGGCTCCGATGACTCTATTTCTCACTTGATTCCCCCGGACCCCCGACCCCAGGCCCTGCCTCGGGCCTCCGACCTCTTCAGCCCCCTCCGCACGTGGCACAGACCCGTCTTCCCGAAACCCCTGCTCAAGCCCCCTTGGGGGCGCCCGTCACCTGGGAGACAGAGAGCGAACCCCTCCGGCGTCGTCTCGTGCTCCTGGAATCCCCCACTGCGGCTGCTTCGGATTCCCCCTAGGGTGCCCGCAGGGTCTCCCTCTCTCTCTGACCCCCCCCCCTCAAAAGTAAATAAACATTAAAAAAAAGTTTTTTTTAAGTGATTGAGGGGCACCTGGGTGGTTCGGTGCCCTAAGCGTCTGATTCCTGATTTTGGCTCGGGTCGTGATCTCTCAGTCATGAGTTCAAGCCCTGCATCGGGCTCCGAGTTGGCAGTGCAGAGTCTGCTTGGGATTCCCTCTCTCTCCCTTTCTCTCTGCCCCTCCCCTGCTCCCTCCCTCCCTCTCTTTCAAAATAAATACACTCAAAAAAAAAAGAAAAAGAGAAAAGTGATAGGCTTTTATAACCGCAAAGTTCAAGGGTAGGCCAGCCTCAGGAATGGCTGGATCCAGGGGCTCAAGCCCTAACCTCCAGTGCTGTTTCTTTCCGTCTCCTGGTGGGTTTTGTTTACGTTAGCTTCATTTTCAGCCAGGCCTTGCCCTCAAGATGGAAAAGGCATCCCAACAGATCCGGCTGAATTCCGTGGTTAGTCATCCCGAATTCTCTCTTCCCAACTGTTCCTGCCACGGTTCCGGGACCAAATCGGGTCACCTGTTGTGCCCTGAACCGATCGCTGAGGCCACAGGCTTGGAAAATTCAGACAGGCCACGTGGGAGCCGCATGCCCATCTCCGGGCCGATGGGCAGAATGAGGCCAACCCAGACCGCGTGGTCTGCGGTGAGGGAGGGGCTGTGACCAGAAGCGGCATCCAAGGGAACCGACGGTCCCCACACCTGCTGGGAGCTTGGGCAGGTGCCTCGGACGTCCTGACTCTCGGGGCCTCTCGAGCGGGAACAGTCCAGCTCCGCCCTGGTGGGGAGCGAGGGCGGGAAAGTGCTGATGTCCTGGAAACAGCCGACACCCTGGCAGGTGCCTGAAGGCCATGAGTCAGAGGCTGGCGAGGATCGGGGCTGGGAGGGGGCAGGAGGGTGGGGCGGCCCCAGCTCTCCCATTGAGAAGCCCTCTCTGGGATGTGTGGCTGTCTCTCCTGCCGTCGAGGGGCGGGGTCCAAGTTCCTCCCTTGGCCCGCGTTGCGGGTACGGTGGAAGTGACACTGTGATTTCTGAGGCTACGTCACGGAAGGTGATACGGCTTCCTCCCAACCTTCTTGGGATGCTTTTTCGTGGAGACGCCATGTTGTGAGGAAGCCCAAGCCACCTGTGGAGGCCACGGCCCCGGCGGAGGTCCCGGCCGACAGCCGGCATCGACTGTCGGAGCTCAGGCAAGAATGGGGCTGACCTGGGTCCCCGCCACGAGGCGACCGACCGCACCTGCCCGAGAGACGGTCTCTGAGAACCCCTAGCCGAGCCGGGTCTACGCCAGAGCGTGACATAACAGTACAATCCTGGCGGTTGTGTCGTGCCACTAAGTGCGGGGTGACTTGTCACACGGCAATAGACACTTGGAAGAGTGGGCTAATGCGGGGGGGTGGGGACTGAGGACAGAGGCTGTCACAGGCCTGACGACACAACACGGTACCACGCGCTCACATGCCTGAGCAACGCTAGTCTGTCTGAGAGAGAGAGAGAGAGAGAGGCCATGCCAGAGTCTCTGAGTGCCCCTGCTGCTGCCAGAAGCTGGCCCAGCCACCCCACCGGGCACTGGCTACGAATTTCCCAGGATGAAGTGCTGTGGGGACAGACTCGCCCTCCAGCCCTTCTAGAAGCGCAGGCCCTGCCCACTCTCACGGACTCATGAATGGAACTTGTCACCTTCAGAAGGGAGGGAGCGAATTAAATCTTTGACGGTGAACTTGCTAAGTGCTGGCACCAACCTGCCAGAGAGTTTCCTTTCACCGAGATTAGGGGGCTGAGTCACAGTGGGGTCCCCCTGTTTCTCGGCCCCGTTCGGCCCTGGGTCCCCTAACTCCAGTCCCATGGGACTTCCTGCTTCCCATTCGGTCCAGTTACCCCCAGGCAGGTCACCTCCAAAAGAAGGGAGACGGCGGTGGACGTGAATTGTCCCCACGGGGTGTCTACACTGATCGGAAGATAATATCCGGGTAATTGAATCATTGATGCAGATGGGGGAGACCTTCACTCTGGACCTCAGAGCCCGGGGGGCTGCCCTCCGGGGGCCTTGGGGCCTCAGCAGCCCACGGCTCCGCCTCCCCCCCCCCCCTCCGTGTGCTCAGAACTAGGATTCGCACAATTCTGCAACATTTCAACCACCAGCCTTCTCTTCAGGCGGATGAACAAACTCAGGAAGCGTCGATGGCCCGTCACCGGAACGCCGATACCGCTGGCTCTGAACAGAAGGCCACCGTGCGAAGAAGCGGAGAGGAATCACCAAAACCCGGCCTCCATCCCGCTGCCCCGTGGTTTTCGAGGCGGAAATTTTCTCCTGTTTGATTGAAAAGGTGGCTAAGCCAGCCCCCCACGAGGCATCAGAGACCCATCGGCACCCCGCGGGCGCCTTCTCCTTGAAGTAGGCAGAAGAACGGAAAGAAAAAAGGGAGCGACTTTCTCGCTGTTGAGGCTTATTTAAGGCCGAGTCGGCACCAGGCCTTCCAGACCGTTCGGCAAAGATTGTAAATTACGACCACGGCAAATGCTCCGGTGGGGCCGGCCGCGTGTCTGAGGCAACGCTGAGATCTCGTGCAATGCTCAACAACCCACGAGGTAGAGGTAGATGCCGCTGTCATCCCCACAGGGGACACAGAGAGGTGAAGTAACCTACCGAAGGTCACACAGCCCACTGGCGGTGAAGCTGGGGTTCGAACCCGTACCGTCGGCGTAAGTCTGTGCTCCCGACTGCCCAGCACGCCGCCTGGGAAGCGAATCGACACCCACCGGCGTCCCGGAAGATTGCCCAGGGCCTCTGCTGTGTTAATAGCGTCTCCCCCCGCCCCCCCACCTCCCCAAAAACAACTCCTGCCTACCTGGGATTGTCACCTTGCTTGGAAACAGGGGCTAGGCAGATGAAATCAGGGTCAAACGCAGCCACCCTGGAGGAGGAGGGCCCTGCTCACAGCGATCACAGACACGCTGGCCCAAACAACACAAGCTCGCCCTACGGTTCTGGAGGGCGGAAGTCCGAAACCCCGGGACCGGCAGGGCCGGGTCCCTCCCGCGGGCTCCTTGCCTGCCCAGCTTCCAGAGGCCGCCTGCCCTCCCTGGCTCGGGACCCCACGCCGCTCCGCTCTCGGCTTCACGCTGCGCCCGCCCCGCCTCCGAGCCTCCCGTCTGCCCCGGATAAGGACCCGCAAGGCTGTGGCCACCACCCCGGACAGCGCAGGTGCAAGCAGCCAGTTCCAGAAGACTTGTTTCTGCCGCGGTCACTGCTGGTCCCCCCCTCCCCCGAGCCAGGCACACAGTCCCCAAGGAATGCGCTCAATGCATGACATCTGAATACTGTTTCTACATGTTCGTCGAACGACACGCTGGGCTCCGGTTCCAAGTCTGAGCCGCCGTCGGCAAAATGCCGCCGCGCGTGGTGGGGCGCCACTCACAGGGCCGGAGCCCAGCCCCGGAAACCGTTCTGTTCCCAGCTCTGCTGTGACTTCAAGCAAACCTCTGTGCCTCATTGGGCGCCACCTTCCCGTCCGTGTGACCAGGGGCAAGGCAGGAAGCTGGCCCCGTAAAACAGCGCAGAGAAGTCCAGGGGAGGCCCGACAGGCGAGGTCTGGAAGAAAGGCAAGACTTGGTCCCAAGTCCAGAGTGCACTTTGGGAGCAGTGTGAGTGGCCACAGGGAGGTTCTCCGCACCAACTGGGGAAGAGAAGGTGGCAGCCTTAACCGAGGCTAGAGCCGGTGACTTCTTCACCGCCGTGCCGTCCGCTTACGTGGTCCTCCTAGACTTCCTCCGACGGTTGAACTCCTACTCCTCCTTCAAGACCCGGTTCAAATGTTTCTTTCTTAAGGAACTCTTCCTTGACCCTGAACCCACTTCTGACGCCCCGGGGAGGAGCCCCCGATCTCCGGCCCGTCCGAAGCCGTGAAATGACTTCCCCAAACTCACCTGTGCCTGTCAGTGGCGGATCCCGGAGGTGACCCCGAGTCGTCTGGCTCCAAAGTCCCGGCTCCGAGGCGGCCGTAGGGCACGTCATCGCGCCCGCACGCACCTGCCGCACACACACCCTCCTACGCACAAACCTGGGCACACGCCTCCATACACACAGGCGCACACGTGTGCATCCGCGCACACGGCCACGCACGGGTATACACGCGTCCAGAAACGTGCAGATGCGCGATGACTAAACCCCAGGTGCCTCCTGTCTGCGAGGCGCTGGAGGCACAGGAACGAACAACAAAACGAGTATTCGCCCACCACCTCTTTCTGCGGCACTCGGGATAGAGGCAGAGAGCAAACCAAACATAGACACCTACTGTGTCAGCCGAGGGCCGCCGCGAGCAAGCAAATGTTTATTGGGCACCTACTGTGTGCCGCAAGCTGCTCTAGGCCCTGGGGACACAGCAGTAAACAAACTGTTAAACACCTACTGTGTGCCAGGCAGGCGGGCCGTGGTCCCCACGCTCAGGGAGCTCCCTGTCTCCCGGGCAGGGGGCACGGAGGAGCAACAGCGAATACCAGCCCTGATCCCGGAGGGAAAACAGGGGTGAAGGGACGGACGATGGCATTCTTTTCCATTTGATCCGGCTAGATGGGGCAGTCAGGGAGGGCTTCTCGGAGGAAGTGGCATGGCGCAGAGACCGAGACGGAGTGAGGAGCCAGCACGGAGGCTCCCAGGGGAAGGGTGCAGCCGGGAAAGACCCAAGGTGGACAGGCTTGGTGTGTCTGACGTCCCCGGGGAGTCCAGGCCCCTGGGCTGGCGCAGGTGAGCCTGGGCGGGGCAGGGGTGGAGAGGGGAGGAGTCTGGGGAAGGAGACCTGGGGGGTCTCAGGGTGGGGGCCCAACCTCTGCCTGGATTTGGGGGGCCGCATTTGCACTCGTCCCAGTGAGTCTGGGACCTGAGCACCAGGATGGTTCCCGTTTCACAGTCGGGAAGACCGAGGCCCGGGAGAGGCCGGGGTCACCTGGGCCCGGGGCCCGGGGCTGGCCGAGCCTCTGCGCGCCGTCCCCGGTCGACCCCTCGCGCCTCCTGGAGCTGCCAGCCTCGAGGCCCCGCGGGCTTAGTCCCCCCTACAAGTGACATTTATTTATTACCTCACACGGAGCGTGGCGAGAATTAATTATTCAGCGCCGAGGAAGCACTTTGAACATGAAAAGTGCTGAGGGTGACCGCGCCGTTCCGGAGAATAACGCTCCCTCCTCACGCCGCCCTGCAGCTGGGAGGGCTGAGCTGTCTTCCGGGGTCCCCGCCACCCACGACGCTGGGGACACGCTCTGAGCCCAGGGTTTCTTTTCTGTAAAAGCCCAGAGAAGAGAGTGAAGGGGAAGGGGAGGGAGGGGGAGGGAGGGGAGGGAAGGGAAGGGGAGGGAGGGGAAGGAAAGAGAGGGAGGGGAGGGAGGGGAGGGAGGGGAAGGGAACGAAGGAGGAGAGAGGGACACAGGAGGAAGAGGAGAGGGAAGGGGAGGGAGGGGGAGGGGGGAAGGGAGGAATGGAGGGGGAGGGAGGGAGAGGGGGAGGGGAGGGAGTGCAGGGGGAGGAGGGGGAGGAGAGCATCATGCTCACAGGTTTTCCGGCCACCCCATGCTGGGTGAGCTGGGGCGCTAGGACACAATGAGTCACAAGGACAGGGTTCTGGCTTCTCAAGTACTTTCTCTCCATTATTTCAGGTCCACGACACAGGAAGGGGGGTTTCTCAGCGGTGCAGGTGTCACCGGCCCCACTTTACAGACAAGGAAACTGAGGCCCAGAGAGGAGCACCTTGCCCGGGGTTCCGGAGCCGGGCTGCAGCCCCCGGGAGCCAGGTGGGCGAGGGGGGGGGGCAGGACCGAAGGGGCTCTGTGCTGCCCGTTCCCACGACCCAGCTCCTGGCGCACCGGGGTCCCCCGGGCACAGACCCCAGCCACACCCCGGCGCGGCCCACGGGGACCCCGGGGGCGGCCCTGGGACTCGAGCCTCTGCCTCACGCCACCCTGAGGATCTGAGCATCCCTGGGGGGGGAGGCCGGGAGGGGCAATCTTGCCGGGGGGCGGGGTGAGGTGGGGGGGCACAGACCCGCTGGATTTGACCTGATGCCTACCGGCGAGAAGCCAGGGAGCAGAAGACAGAAGACGCCGCTGGAGTCTGGCCGCCTAGGCCGCCGTCACTGCTCTTGGACCGTCGACTGCAGCCCCGTCAGAGGGAGAGAGGTCGTGGGGCTCACCTGACCCCCCCAAGCCAGAACCGAGAAGTCCCAGAGGAGACAGAGAACTTGGGGTCTCGGGGCCGTCTGCGTGCGTCTTTCCGAGGGTCCCAGCCCTGCCTCGGCTCCTCTGTCCTCGCCCTGGGGGCCAGAACCGCGGCGGCGCTCGGTAGCCCCCGATAGCTGCCAGCTCCTGCGTCCAGGGCGTTGGCCGAGGGCCCCCATCCAATGCGCCGGAGGCCCGTGGGAAGCAGATGCCTTGCTGGGACGGGGGGCTTGATCTCCTTGGGCCTCTGTTTCCCGGTTTGTAGGATGGGAGGGACAATGCTAGAACGGCGTCGAGGACCGGGGAGGGTCCAGGGCTTGTCCCCAAAGTGCTCAGACCAGCAGCCAGGGCATGGCAGGCGTTCGTTAAGTCAGGGCTCCTCTTGGGGACCCGTCCACACGGAGTCCCCGCAGACATGTGGTCCCCACGGCGAGCCTGTATGGCGGCCTCTGGGAGGCTGGTTTCAGCACTGTCGTTTGTGGATTTTAGCTCATGAAACTGACCCCAGAGACATCAAGTTAGGTGCCCGAGGCCGCCCAGCTGGAAGGTGCCGGAGCTGGGTTCACGCCCCGCCTGCTTCTGCACAAAGGACGGGGTTCTCCAGTGGGGTGGCCTCGGGGTCCCCCCTTCAGTCTGTGGGAGCCGCCCTCCTGGGTCGAGACTGAGTGACACGGGCCGGGATCCTTAGACAACTGGGAACCTTCTGGAAGCCACTGCTGTGGCAATGGTGCCCTGGCTCTGTGTGGGCCCCGTCCTGCCCTCCCAGGCCCCGGTGGGCTGGGGCTCCGCCGGCCCCCCTCCCATCTCCCACAGGGGTCCCCTGGCGGTCCCGCGAAAGTCTCACCCACTTACGACCCCTGCGGGGCAAAGCCAGCTCGGAGACACCCCGTCTTAACAGTAACTAGTACCAGCTGGCGGCGTGCGTCCTTGCGCCTCCGCGAGTGTGAATCACTTAATTGTCATGCAGCCCATTCCATAGATGGAAGACTGAGGTCCAGGGGCAAAATTGCTTGTCGGGGTCACGGTTAGTGTTCAAGCCCAGGATCCCTAGCCGCTGGAACTCCATTGCACAGGACAGGACAGTGGTTAAAACACGAACTCAGGAGTGCGATCAGCTGTGTGACCCTGGACAAGTCACTCGGCCTCTCTGGTCTTCAGTTTCCCCTTCTGCGACGTGGGATAACGGCGCCCGCTTCGGAGAGGCCCCGGCAGGACCAGCTCGGCTCACGTGCACAAAGTACGCAGAGCAGGAATGGGCGGAGTGAGGCCTGGGGCTTACCTCAGTTTCCCCCCAGCAGCGGATTCTGAGCTGAGGGCTTCCGGACGGCCGCTCCAGGGAGAGCCAGCAGCGGGGACAGGACGGAGAAGGAGGGTCACCAGAGGCGCCATCTCTAGACCCCTGGCCTGACTGCGAAGGGCTCTGGACTGTGAGCTGTGCCCCAGAGTTCTGGCCTCGGGGCAGGGGGCCAGGCCCAGTACGCTCGGTGGCCCCCGAGGGCGGTCCCAGGGGGCGATGACTCCCGGCAGCCCGGGCTCTCTGGCATGGGGCCAGCACGCCCCCCGCGGTCCAGGAGCGGGCACAGGGGCTCGGGGAAAGTGCCGGCAGTCAGGAGCCAGGCACCGGGAAGTGGGGGACGGAAACCAGAGGCCCAGGACACGTGGGTGGAACCGGACTGTGTCGCCGCTGTCCCCGCTGTCCCTGCTCGGACCTCCCAGCAAACCTGTCTGACCAGTAGTGTTGCCCTCGATTTACAGAGGGAAGGCCACTGGTTTGGCCAAAGTCACCCAGATTTGAGGCAGGGAACCAAATCTCTAGACTCCTGATTCGGGGTCACTGCCTGGCATGCCTGAAGAAGGGGGGGCTAAGTTGGGGAAGGAACTTGGGGGAGGTCGTATCAGTCAGGGTGTCTCGGGCAGCAAATAACAGAGAAACCCCAATTCAAACAGCTTTAATAGTGATGAAGGTTTACATTTTCCGTAAGAAGTCCTACGGTGAAGAAGCTTCTGGTCAGGCTGATTCAGGAGCCCAGGGGTGGCGTCTGGACCAGGGTCTTTCCCTGTATGTCTTCAATACAGATCACTCCCCTCAACGTTCCGAAATGGCTGCAGCAGATCCAGCCATCACATCCCGCACCCCCCCAGCACGAACTGCAGCCCAAGATGAGCCAGCCACCTCTTCCTCATGTTTGTCTCTTTTTAAAGAACAAGTAAAGATTCCCCATAACCCCCCAGTGGAGTCCCCCTCACATCTCATTGGTTACAGCTGGGTCACATCCAAGGGGCATAGGACAGCCGTGGATCGGCTTATACCAAGGGTCAGCAAATCTGGCCCCAAGTCTGCTTTTGTAAATAAAGATTTCTTGGGACCCAGCTGCACCTGGTTTTTTAATGTTTATTTATTTTTGACAGAGAGAGAGACAGAGCATGGGCAGGGGAGGGGCAGAGAGAGAGGGAGACAGCATCTGAAGCAGGTTCCAGGTTCCGTGAGCTGTCAGCCCAGAGCCCGATGCGGGGCTCGAACCCACGAACTGTGAGATCACGACCTGAGCTCAAGTCAGAGGTTTAACTGACAGAGCAGCCCGGGCGCCCCACACGCCCATTTTCCTGATGGCTGACCGAGTCCACGCTACAAGGGCAGAGCTGAGCAGTTGGGCAGAGATTCCAGTCCACTAGGCCAGAGAGACGGACCCTCTGCCGCCACAGACCTCAGCCTGCTGACTCCCTCCCGGCCGAGTCAACTGGGATTCACCGCTGCGCCAGCCGGAGTGGTCGTCCCTGAGGGATGGACGCTGAGCCAAATGACGGTCTGTGAGTGAGACGCAAGTGGACGGTGGCTGGGTCCCGGCTCGGTCGTCTCCAGCGCTTTGCTGCTCAGAGCGTGGTCCCCAGTCCAGCGGCTCGGCCTCAGGCTCCGACCTCCCCCCCGCGGAGCTGCTGACCCTGAACCTGACCTGACCGGGTCCCCCGGCCCTCTGGGAAGGGCCAGCCCTGCGGACAGGGGGAGGCGCAGGTGGGGACAGAGGGGCAGTTGCACAGATTGACACTCGGGGCGGGGCCAAGTTCCAGCCGCGACCGCGCCCGGACCAGCTGTGCGGCCGCGGCAGGCCGGGCGCCCCTCGAGGCCCTCGGCACCCTCCCCCTGGGGCTGTCGTAACAAAGTGCACCCCGCCCCCCGAGCCGGGGGGCTCAGAGCCCAGTTCTGGAGGCCAGGAGTCCAAACTCAAGGTGCGGCAGGGTTGTGCTCCCCTGGAGGCTGTAGGGAAGGGTCCTCCCTTGCCGCGTGCAGCCCCTGGCGGCCCGGGTGGCCTGAGCTGTGGCCACACGCCTCCCGCCCCTGCCTTCGCCTGGACACGACGTGCTCCTGCGTCTCTCCCCTTCTCCTCCTCCTCCTTCTTCTTCTTCATTTCGAGAGAGAGAGAGAGAGAGAGAGAGAGAGCGCGCGCATAAGCAGGGGAGGGGCAGAGAGAGAAGGAGAGAGAGTCCAAGCAGGCTCCACACCGTCAGTGCAGAGCCCGACGTGGGGCTCGAATTCACGAACTGTGCGATCACGACCGGAGCCGAGATCAAGAGCGGATGCTTAACGACTGCGCCCCCAGCGCCCGCCCCCCCAACAAGGACACCAGTCGTGCAGGGCCAGCGTCCGCCCCGAGGCCCTCGTCCTAGCCTGGCCACATCCGCACTGACCCCCGTTTCCAAACCAGTTCGCATCCCCACCCCCCGCCCCCTCCCAAACCATCCGGTTCCAGCCGCCCGGACCTCCTCGTTCCTTCCAGAACATGCCGAGCCCACGGAGGCCCCAGAGCCTCGCCGTGCCCTCCGCTGCGGTGCTGTTCCCGTAGGCGCCCAAGCTCGCGTTGTTCAGATTTCCGTGCAGACGGGGCGGCGGCGGAGACGGCGGCCTGGGCGCACAGCTGGACGTGGACGGGCCCCCCGCCTGGGCCAGCGCCTGGTCACATCCGATCCCGTCACATGTTCGGCCGTCTTCGTGGAATTCACACCTGGCTGGAATTGCCACAGCCAACTCCACGCCTTCCACGCCTCTCGGCCGCGTCGTCGGTGCCAGCGCAGGGGCCAGCACGTAGTGGGGGCTCAGTAAACATCACCCACGTGACGGAGCGGGCCCCTGTCCTCCCCGCCCCTCGGGGCTCCTCGGGAACTCAGGAATCCCCAGGGCCCCGCACTAAAGGCGCGGCAAGCCTCGCCACGCCGTGGAATTTTCCAGAGAAAACTATTTCTTTGTGCATCAACGGAGCCGTTAATCCCCGCTCATCACACCGGGCAGGAAGGAGCCTGCGTCGCTAAAGGGCTTCTGTCCTGAAGCCACCAGGTGACACGAGAGGGCCCTCCCGAGAGGAAAGCGCGTCTCCCCACCGGACGCCGAGAGACGCGCGGTGGCCGAGGCCGCCTCCACCCAGGGCCCTGTCGGCTGGGCCAAGCTGCCCTGTGCTCGGTCCCCCACCCGCCCCCATGAGCCGCAGGACGGCCCCTCAGTGGGGAGGGATGTGCCCAGCGTATTAACCCTTTACAAATAGCATTGCTAATTTTCCTTATTAATTATCACTACTATTATTAAAATGTATGCGTGTATCCACCTGTGCTGACACTGAGAAGTTCTACAATTTCTAGAATGCGACGGAAAGGAGATCCACGCCTTCCTGATTCCAACCCCCCGGCGTAGAGGTGCAGGCAGGCGCGCTGGGCACCATTCGGAAGGGCTGGGCTCCCTGATTGGACAGCCCCTGGTAGGGGGCCCCCGGGCCATCCCCTGAGGGCGTTACTATCACCATACCCGTTTTACAGACAGAGAAACTGAGGCTCGGAGAGGGACAGGGCCAGCCAGTGGTCGAACAGGGTCCAACTCGGACGGTCTGGCCCGGACCCTCACCTTGCCCCCTCTGCCCATGCCGCCTCTCAACAGGAAAGTTCTCGATTTCCTTTTTCACTTTCTTTTCTTTCCCTCCCCCACCCCGTTTGCCGTCGCGTGCGGTCCCACGGCTCGCTCTCTTCATTTCGCCGCTCGCCTGGGAGGCGAGTTCATGCCAGACACAGAGGTCCCTCCACCGCGTGTGACGCTTACAGCGTGTGCCGCTGCCCTTGACACGCGGGACGGAGCTACTGTTGTGACCGTTTGGGTCCAAAGGGTCTGTCTGTGACCACCTTGAATTCTTAGGACCTAAGTCACTGGGATGCGCACTCGAGCTTGCACGTGACCCGGGGAGCACTTTGGGGGAAACCGATACGACCCGGGCTTACTGGGCCGGGCGACCCTGTCACCCACTGACTCTAGACGACATCCGAGCCTGCGAGAAAGGCATCGCAGGCCCTGGCACCGCGGCCTGGAATGTTCCCAGCTCCCGAAAGGCTCTGAGGGCGAAGCGCTCCTCCTGCCTGTCGGCTGCACGTCGGAGGACTCAGACCGCCCGACCTTCAAAGCCCGGCAGCTCACCCCCATCGCAGTGCCCGGTAATTCACAGGGCAAGCCACGGCACACCACAGTTTGCCCGCCCCTCTGGGGCAAGGCCTGCTAAGGGTCTCCCAGGGGCGGACAAAGAGAAGCCGGGCCTCCGTCCCCGTCGGGGAGCGAACGCTTTTTTCAGCCGACGGCAAAGGGGGTGAGAAGGAAGGGCACGGGTTGTCGTCAAGTCAGAACGAAACCGCCGACCACACGGTTCTCTGCCTCCCGAGAGTGACTCACCCCCTGAAAACCAGAATGTTGTTCCCAGCGTCAAAATCTGCAGAGCAGGCCTCCAGGCTTTGGGCCTCCTCCAGCTGACAGGAGCCCAACGTTCCGGCACCTTCCTCGGGGCCCCGTGAAGAGCGCGTTGTCTCCAAACACAGCCTTCGTTTTGGAAGGCTGGCTACGAGAAGCCCGGGACGGCAGGAGACGGCAGGCCGCCCGTTTCCTTCCCCAGGACGGCACCCAGCCGGCTTCCGGAGGCCTCCCGGCCCACAGCCTCCTGCCAGCGACCGAACCCCGGGCCGCCTGGGAGACGCTCTCCGCCCAAGACAGTCCATGTAGTAGTTACCTGTCGCCGCGTAACAAGTTACCCCCAAACTTTGCAGCTTCAAATGAAAATTAAGTGTTAGCTCAGTTTCTGTGGGTCAGGAACCTGGGAGGGCCTCAGTGGGCAGCTGCGGCTCCTGGTCTCCGGGGGGGGCGGGGGGGTTGCTGTCAGGACGTCAGCTGTCGCCGCAGTCCCTCTGAAGGGTTTCTGTCCCATCTCTCTCCCTCCAGGTGAAGGTGAAGGGCTCACCTAGTCCCAGCGTGCAGGTCCCCAACCCTCGGCCTCTTCTGGACCCACGGAAACACACAGTTCAAACATCACCTCCTCCAAGAAGCCTTCCAAGCTCATCTTATTGAAAAGCGGCCCCTCCCCACCCGTGCCGCGGATTTCCTGTCCCACCGCCCCTGCCTTCCTCCGGAGCCTCCGCTCTTCACTGTCTGCCTTTCTTTTGGTCTTTCCTTGGTTATTTACCCTTTCCTCTCTCCACCCGGCATCTCGCGCACACACTCCGCGAGGGGTCGGATTTTGCCGGTCCTGCGTTCTGCTCGATTTCCCGGAGCTCAGCGCGGTGCCGGGTATGCAGCAGGCGCTCGGTTACTTACACGCAGATGCCGAGTGAACGGATGCGTGGGTAAGTCACAGCCCCGGAAGCAGGCTGGAGCAGCGGGGAGTTCTGAAGAATCCAGAAAGAGGCTGATAATTCCCTTTCTCTCTCTCTCTCTCTCTCTCTCTCTCTCATGCACGCGCACGAGCACACGCACGCCCTCTTCCTCCTGCCTGCACGGGGGTCGCCCTTCTCTGACCCGCCGAGCCCCAGGCTCCGACTTCCCTGATTTGCTTCCCGCGTCGGCGTCCCGTGTTGCTCACGGCTCCGCGAGGCCGCCGGCGTGACAAACGCTACATGGCGTTTGGTGCCCGTTTGGGACCTCCCAGGCACGTGGCCTTGAACGGGTCACTGTCCCGAGCCGGGCTCCGTGTCCTCGGCTGTCCCGTGGGGTGAAGTGGGTCCACCGTGAAGGGCAGTGGTCTCCGTGAACACGAGTGCGCGGCCCCCGGGGGGCAGGGAAGGGCGCGGGGCCGCGTGGAACCCCCACCCCTCCGCCCGGCGGGTCCCCGGGGAGCGAGGACACTCAAGGGGCCGCTCTTTCCCCAGCTCGGCCCCAAGCGCGGCGGCTGCAGGGCGGCCGGAAGGGCTGTGAGCTTGATCGAGTCCTTTCTCATCTCTACGTCAGCCGTGCACAGAGGCCCGGCTGCCCCTTTATCTCCCGGCGCCGGAGATACCTTCAGTTACCGCAAGAATGCGGCACCACTGCATACCACCCCAGACAGCAAACTCTGGAACCCCTCCTGTCCCTACCGGAAGGCCAGTAACCACTCCTCCTTCCCAAGACGCAAGTCCAAAGCCTCCCCCTCCCCAACGAAGATTCCCTTTAACCACCTTCCTCCAACCCACTTCCTCTCCCGGCTCTCCCCTCCTTTGGGGCAGAAGAAACCCCAGATGGGGCGCCTGGGAGGCTCAGTCGGTTGAGCGTCCAGCTTCAGCTCAGGTCATGAGCTCACGGTCTGTGAGTTCGAGCCCCACATCGGGCTCTGTGCTGTCAGCTTGGAGCCTGGAGCCTGCTCTGGAATCTGTGTCTCCCTCTCTCTCTGCCCCCGTCTCTGCTCATGCTTTGTCTCTCTCTGTCTCAAAAATAAATAAACATTAAAAAAATTAAAGAAAGAAAAAGAAGAAACCCAAGACGCACTGGGTCCAAGGAGTGGTAACCGCTCCTGCCGCCTCAGGGAGGCGGCACAGCCCGTTTCGGGGGGGATACGAATTCCCGGATTGCCTCCTCTGAGCAACTCTAGAACGAATGCTTTAGAACAATCCCTGGATGCCAGGCTTGCTTCTGGGTGTTTTCACTCAGCGTGAAGTCTCTGAATTAAGCCTCACGGCGAACCTAAGAAAGAGGCATCACCTGTGTTCCCATTAGCCAGGCCAGGCTCTGAGGCACAGAGAGGGTTAGGTCACCCGCCCAAGGCCACACAGCTGCCGAATAGAGGCGCTGGGCCGGGACTTGAATTTAGACCTGCTGGTGCTTTGAGCCTCTTCGCAGAGAAGGGAGAAGGGGAAGCCCGCTTTTGCGAAGCCCCGGGCCGGCTCTCCTGCGAGGCCCGGGTGCGGGGACGGAGCGGACGGCCGTTTTCACTAAGACGCCATGACGAGGGCTCATAGATGTGACGGGGGCCCAAACTTGGGCGGCTGCGTAGGACAGTTCAGGAGATACAGTGTCCGGGGTGGGGGGAGGGGAGGAAGGGGACGGGAAAACAGGAAGCGTGCGGCGTCTGAGCAGCGGGGTCTGTAAAATCCCTCGCCGGCTCCCGAGCCTCAGCAAAGTCGGCCGCCACCAGGAGGGACCCCGCCCCAGGCTGGGGAGGGGGGAGGGGAGCCTTGGAAAGGAGGCTGCACAAGTCAGGACAACCAAGCAGCCAGAGAGAGAAGGCCAACCTCCAGATTTCTTGTTTCCTGAAAAGTCCCAGGTAGATTTCAGACGTGGCTGGATTCAGGGACACAAATAATGTCACCTGTCCCTCCTTCTTGGGGCTCCTTTCCCCTAGGCTGGGCTCTTTCCCAGGCGGGTTCGATGACATCCCGCGGGTGTAACAACTCAGTGGGAAAAGAGAGGTATTTCCCAAGTGGTTCCAGTGAAAGTCCCAGGGAAGGCTCTCATTGGCTCAGCCCGGGCCACGTGACTAGGTCACATGACTATTCTTTACCCAATGGCCCTGGTGGTAGGGCGGAGTTTCACTCACTCAAACCTCACAGATGAAGAACAAGGAAGGGGCGGTTCCTAGTGGGACAGGGGAGAATTTCCTTCTAGAAGGCGAGAGCCTGGGCAGAGAAGGCCGCAGATATGCGGTGTGCGGGCCGCGGCGTGAGAAGACGGGAACGTGATAGAATCCCTCGGCGAGATGACGTGGCTGACGCGGAGCCCCAGCCCCCTGCTGCCTGCACGGCCCTGGAATTGCACAGAAATCTCGCCCGGGTCTTGGGGCTGCCTGAGGGACGGGGACCGAGAGGAAGGCCCCCAAAGAACAGAGAGATTAAATAACGGCCTGCCTCAGTTTCCCTTTCCATAAAGTGGGGTCAAAAATGGCACCAACTTCCCGCGATTGCAGAGATTAAAGGGCTTAGTCAGCGTGAAGGGTAATAAATAAATAACGACTAAGTTTGAAGGGTTCAGAGGGCGTACTAGGAAAGACAATGAACATCGAATTCTTTTGAACCGAGGCCACCTTTGCCTGGCCTTTCCCTCCACTCCCCTGTTGGTGAAGTCTAACCCTCTTCCTCCATGAAGCCTTCCTGGGATCCGCAGCGCACTCAGAGCCCCTGAGCCCCAGCTCTGCTCCTCAGGCCGGGCAACCCTGGGAAAGTGGCTTCACCGCTCTGAACCAGTTTCCTCTTCTAGAAAGTGTGGATAATTAAAAGCTCTTTGGAGGGCTCTGCTGGATGCTGAGCCATTGGCCGCAGTAAGAGGCTGTGGTCTCTCCGGGGCTGGGGTCCCCTCCCTGGCAGCTCGCAGTGCCCTGGGGCAGCCCCGTTCATAGTATCGATAGGCTCAGATTGGATTTATCACAGTTCAGAGTGGAGCCTCTACCCCGAAGACGCTGTGTGACATTGGCGAGTCACTCTGTCTCTCTGAGGCTGTGGCCTCATGAGACAAGTAGGTATTTTGTTAATGGATGTCCTCTCTTCCCCTGACTGCTAGTCCAAATGCCACCTCCTCCACGCAGTCTTCCCGGATTGCCCAGCCCCAGTGACCTCTCGGTCTCTCTTGCCCGCACAGTGAGCAACACGGGCCTGTGAGATCTTGCGATTGACAGTGATGACGATGATGATGGTGATGACAGAGAAAACGTCCTTGGAGACCATCCAGGTCTCCTTAGTTCCTCTTCCAATTTAAGTTCTGCTAACTTGTCTCCAGAAGTGTTTTCAAGTCCTCTTGTGCCAGGACGTGGGTGGAGATGGCTACGTAACTCCCGGAATCTGCTACCTGCCCAGCTCTGTGTCAGGCGAGCCTCTCTTTGCCAACCCGTAGCGGCGGCTTGCTTTTAACAATGAAGTTTTCAATCAGGCAGCGTCTCGTGACCTGCAGGGTGATTGGGAGGGCACCGCAGCCCGACGCTTCTTTTTATTTTATTTTTTTAAAGAATCAAGAACGGGACGCCCAAGTGGCTTGGTGGGGTAAGTGTCCGACTTCGGCTCAGGTCACGATCTCACGGTTTGTGGGTTCGAGTCCCATGTCGGGCTCTGTGCTGACAGCTCGGAGCCCGGAGCCTGCTTCGGATTCTGTGTCTCCCTCTCTCTCTGCCCCTCCCCCACTCGTGTTCTGTCTTCTCTGTCTCTCAAAAGTGAATAAACGTTAAAAAAAAATTTTACAAGTCAGCAACGTTTTTCAAGATTATTTATTTTTGAGAGAGAGAGAGGAGGAAGGGACTGGGGGGGGCAGAAAGAGAGAGGGAGACAGAAGACAGAGAATCCGAAGCAGGCCCCGCACTGCTAGCCCAGAGCCTGACGTGGGTCTTGAACTCACAAACTTCAAGATCACCACCCCACCTGGTCAGACGCTCAACCAACTGAGCCATCCAGGCGCCCCTATGATGAACGCTTTTTATTGTCACAGTTACGTACTTAGTTTAACCAGGAATTGCATTTGGCTACGTATATCAGAAAATCCAGGTAACAGTGGCTTCCCCAAGTAACCGTGTCTTTGTTAAGAGGACAGCGCCACCATGCCCTCAAAATTCAGGCTCTCATCTGAAGCCTTTCATTCTTTTTAAAAATTTTTTTAAATGCTTATTTATTTTTGAGAGAGAGAGAGCGCACGCGCGCAAACAGGAGAGGTACAGAGAGAAAAGGAGACACCAAATCCGAAGCAGGCTCCAGGCTCTGAGCCGTCAGCACGGAGCCCAATGCGGGGCTCGAACTCACGAGCCGTGAGATCATGACCTGAGCCGAAGTCAGACAGGTGCCCCTAAGTCTTTCATTCGAATGGTCACCTATGGTCACAAGGTGGCTGCTCTACCTCCAGCATTGCATCTCAATTCCAGGCAGAAAGATGGAAGAGAGCAAAGGGCAAAAGATCAGAACTCCTGCTCCTGCTGCTCCCCACCCCCACTCTCGACTTTTTAAAGGGTTTTCACAGAAGTGTCACCGATGACACCCACTTCTGTCTCCCTGGCCAGAACTGTGCCGTGGAGGACCCCTATTTGCAGAGGAAGCTGGAAAGGTGGCTTTTAAACTGCACACACTGCCCGTACAGAATTATAGTTTTATTAGTAAAAAAAAAAAAAAAAAAAAAAAAAGAGGCGAGAATAGATGCTGGGAAGGAACCGCCAGTGCGGATCAGATACACCAAACTTATGATTTGCAGGAACTATCAGAGCAGTCATTCTTGGCTTGAGCATGAGTCAACCCCCCCCCCAGGGATTTGTGGAAACTCAGGTAGCTGGGTGTCTGAACAGCGGGTCTGGGTGGGGCCCACGGATTTGCATTTCTAATGAGCTCCCCAGGCGGTCCGAGGCTGCTCCTCTGACTCCACACTTTGAGAACTGCCAACTTTTGCAGTAAGACAAAGGTTGAGTGAAAATCACGAATTTATTTTAAAAGGAGAATCGTTAGGACATAATGACTTCGGTATGTTATCAGGATCCTGATTAAAAAACAAAAACAAACAAACAAAAAAAAAACAGAGGGCACCCCCATGGGAAATCAAGAAAAGCTAACAAAGGGACTATTTGCAAAAGTATGGGCAGGGCAGGGTGAAGCCCCTGCCCCCTGCCCCGGGCAAGGTTGAGCATGTTACTGGAGCCCGAAGTGGGGCTCTAGGAGGGGACCGCCCCGAGGAGCCTCCGGACCGTAGGGTCACAGCCAACCTGAGGCAGACAGGCAGACAGCTGGGGAATAAATACCCCGGCCTCTTTCTCTGCCCGCCTCCAGCCTTCAGCGGGGGCCTCCCATTGGCTGACTCCCTCGAGGGGCCAGAGGGCTGAGGAGCCCCGGGGGCTACGGCCCACCCGGCTCAGCCAGCGTGGATGAGAATGGAAAAGAGGCGGAGAGCAGACCCGCAGAGGCAAACAGAGATGTCCAGCACGGACAGTGAAAATACCACGACATCGCGAAATCCCGGAGCCACCGAGCCTGGCCAACCGCCGTTTAAAGTAAGCAACCCACCCAGCTCATTCATTCGTTCAATTATTCATTGAGCACCTGCTGTGTACCGGGCACTGTGCCAGGAGCCAGGGACTCAGAGCTGAATTAATCATGACTCCCGCCCAGAGAAGATGCTACGTGACGGGGCGCGAGGCACGGTGGTGGGGGGGGCGGGGGGGGTCCTCTCCCCTCTCAGCCCCACCCCCCACCGCACAGCCCACCCAGCCAGACTCACCGCTCCTGCTACTGATCTCGTCTGCCTGTCACCCGCGAGAATTCCGGTGTGATTTAAGCTTTCATTAAAGTTTAACTACAGGGGAAAGACGGCAAAAAAAAAAAAAATCACCTGTTCCATCACAAATCACAATGTTATTATGTGCTGAAGTAGGGGCTGCGGGAATATGCCAAGGGGATTTGGCCGGGATTAGGGATAAAATGCATTTAAACCACTGGGTGCCCGCACGCCCCGCGAGGGTGCCCCGTAAACCTTTGTGCATATAGATTTATGCACAAAGAATTATGATTTTTCTTTTTCCGGGCTGCAGACAAAACCCCAGCCTTCCCCGGCCCCGACACCAGCCTTACACAGAATGTCTGTCTCCACGCTCAATGGCCAACAACAAAAATGATGGAGAATCTGACGCCGACGCGGATAATTGCTCTGGCTTCCTCCCGTGAATTTAAATAGCTTTCTTGAATTATTGCCATTGACACGATCAATGAAATTGAGCTATTGCCGCATCAGGCCTTTCGGCAAGTACGCGGGAAGCGGTGCCCCCTGGGGCCGACGGGGCGGCCGCCCGACGCCCCCGGCGGGCAGGGCAGGGGCTGGAGACGGTTGATGGAGCGAGGCCGGGGATGCACCAGGCTGGCTAGCAGCCCAAACGGGGAAAGCAGGTGCACTCGGACGTTCGGCCTCCCGGTCGCCCTCCCTTTGTCTACATTTCTCTCCCGGAATCAATTAAACGAATGAAACTCACCTGTCTGGCTCTCCACCCGCCACCCCCCCCGCCCCGCCGCGTCCAGGGCGCTGCACGGTGACAGATGCCCAAGGGCTTGGAACCCTCTCCCCGGGAGACATGCTTGCATTTTAACTGGGGCCTCCTGGACCTCACAACACCTCAAGACCGAAGGCTAAGCCTGGCGGTGAGATTTTTTAGTCCAAGGAAAAGTATGAAGACAGAAAAACAAGTTCTCAGTGACACGCGTGTGCAGTGAGGCATGTCGAAGGGCGTGCTCCTGGGGCAGGGGCGAACCCGCAGCCACCACCCCTGTCCCAGGACATGTCGTCCCCCCAGAGGAGACCTTGGAGCCTCTAGCGGGGCCGCCCGTCGCCTGTCTCCCAGCCGGGTGCCCACTGCCCCGTGCCGTCCCCACAGCTCCGCCTCGGGAAGTTTCGGTCCCCTGCGCTCCCGGCGTGGGCCGTCCAGAAACAAGTGCCCCCCAGAATGAGCTTGCGAGCCAGAAGCTTCTCCCTCAGGTTAAGTGCTTGGAAGGCCAGACACGGCAGAGGTGTCAACAGAGCCAGGAAGCTCCAGAGTTGGCTGACCGGAGTTCCGCCCACAGCTTCGTGGTCCTTCCGGCTGCGTGGCCGTGGGCACTCGTCACTGAACCGCTTAGAGCCCCGGCTTCTCCACCGGGCAGGGGAAGGCCAGCTGTGCCCCTGTCCGCGGGTGGCCGCGAGGTCGCCGTGGGGGGAAACACAGAAAGGCCAGCCCGCACAGGCCCGGGGAGAGTAGCCCGGGTTGAAGAGCAAAGGCCTCCCTACCCGCACCCATCCCTGCCACCCAAATCTGTGCGTGCTGTCTTCTTTGGAAACCGGGTGTTTGTGGGTGGTATCGGGTCCTGCTGGGTCTGGGTGGTCCCTCAATCTGCTGACTGCCAGATTTGTAGGAAGGCCCTAGGGTGACACGGAGACCCAGAGGGAAGACAGCCAGCGGTTAGCGACAAGCCAAGGGTGCCGCCAGAAGCCAGAGAGAAGCAAGGAAAGATTCTCCCTCGGAGCCTTTGGCGAGCGCGACCCTTGGGCTGCAGGGCCGAGGGGACACCAGGGCAGCCCCCCAGGAGAGCCACACTTCACCTCCAGCTGCCCTGGCCTCAGGGGAGGGTCAGGTTAGGGGTAAGGATGGGTTTCGGTGGGTTACAGCTGGGGGCAAGGTTCGGGCCACTTGGAGGAGAGGGTGACAGGCAGGGCTCAGGAGAGAAGGCTTTTTTTTCTTTCTCTTAATGATTTTTTGATGTTTGTTTATTTTGAGAGGGGGTGGAGAGAGAGAATCCCAAGCAGGCTCCACGCTGTCAGCACAGAGCCCGACGCGGGGCTCGAACTCACCAACCGTGAGATCGCGACCTGAGCCGAAGTCGGGGGTTGGATGCTTGATTGGCTGGTGGGGGGGGGGGTAAGCGGCCGCTGACCCACCGTCCGCACCGTCGTTTCTCTCGTTTCCTCCTGGAGGAATCCACACAGAAGAGGTGGAGGGGAGGCAGGACGAGGCAGCCGGCCTGCACGGTGGCCTCTGGTTTGCATTTTCCATCCAGTTGGGGGGGGCGGTGAAGACGAGGGGGGGTGAATCCAACGGGTCAAAAGACGCTGGCTGGGTCGCGAGCAGGCAGGTGGGTAACCTCGTCCTTGGCCACGCTCCGCGGTGTCGCCGCGCCCGCAGTCCCCTGGCCACCTCGGGCCGCACACACGTCCCCCCCGCGGAGCCGGCCTCGGACCAGGGGAGATGCCAGCCCGGCGGTTCTCAGGCCGGAGAGCTCGGGGGAGAAGGCGGGCTGGAGTTTCTGAGGCCAAACCAAACCCTGGCTCCAACTCGCTTCCTATTATCTCGTTCCCTGATGACGGAACAATCGCCCCATTGCAACGCCGTGAGCCCACCCCAGTTTTAAATCCAACCTCTGAAAGCAGATAAAATCCTTCCAGCTTATGTTCCGAGGAAAGAATGTGGGGCGTGTGCGTGTGTGTTTCCCCTAAAACTCATTTTCTTTTGTTGGATTCCTTGAAGCTCTGTTTAAATATTTCACTGAAGAAAATAATTATGTCCGACGAAGGTCGCAATACTCTCCAGGAGCGACCCCTCCGTGCCGCCTGGATTCCAGAACGGAGTTCTTTCTGAAGAAGACGCGACGCCCCTTTCTAGGAGGTGAGCCACCCGGAGTGGCCTCGAAGGCCTTTGCTGAGCTGTGACAAGGGACATTTATTCCCCACCCGTCTGGTTAGTCACAGGGGTGTCAGCCACGGGCTCTGGAAATCCGCCGTGTGACGAAGCTGCCCCTCGGGCTCGCCGGAAGGGAGACGCAGCAGGGCGAGGACCCAGCCCGGGGAGGCCGGTTCGGTGTCCGGCCGCACCTCCAGCCGCCGGGCCGGGCCCGCCACCTTCCCCGCCTCCCAGAAGCCTCGTCCCCAAAGGAAAGCTAGGAATAAGAACTTCGGAGGAGTTTCCAGGAGCCACTGCAGGGAAAGATGCTACCGGCGCGCTGGCCTCCATTCAGCGAGCACTTGCTGCACACCTACTGTGCGCCGGAGAACGCTCTGGGTGGCGGGAGACCGCGGCGAATGGGACAGGCAACAGCCCTGCCCTCGTGGAGCTGACGTTCTAGAAGGCGGAAGACCTCATCTCGTTGAGACCCCAGGAGTCACCTGTGAGGGCGCCCGGGGGGGCTCGGTCGGTTGGGCGTCCGACTCTTGGTTTCGGCTCAGGTCACCATCTCGGGGTTCAGGGGACCGAACCCCACATCGGGCTCTGCGCTGACCGTGCGGAACCTGCCTAGGAGTCCCTCCGTCTCTCTCTGCCCCTCCCCTGCTCATGCCCTCTCTCTACATAAATAAATAAATAAAACTTAAAAACTTAAAAAAAATTTTTTTGAAAAGGAGTAACTTCTGATTTCGTTTTGGAAGATACACAGGGCTTTGCACGGAGCCTGGTACAAAGTAAGTGCTCAATACTCTTTCCTTTTTCTATAAATGAAGGGTAGGCACCCAAACGCCGGAGCGCCGAGCCTGTGACGGTTCCGTGTAAGGGAGGGCGGGGTGATCCCGGGTCTGGAGCCTGTGTCTCCTCCGTCCCGGGGACAGGGGGGGCACTGCCGGAGATGCCCGGCCCGGCCCTGACCACAGCACGTGGACACGAGAGCGCGAGGGGGCTGGGCTCCCCCTACCGCCGCCTGCAGCCCGGCCTCGACAGCGGCGATGAAACAAGGCGCCAGGCCCAGTCACAACCCAGCGACGAGGCAGGGCCACCAGCCGCCGTCGCCCTCGCGGTGACTCGGAAGGACTTTGCTTACCTCACGACACGTGAGCGGCGCTGACCGGTGGTGACGTTCCACGCGCGAATCCAGGTGTCCGGCTCCTCTTGAGACATCAGAACTCCCATCAGGTGGGGCCCTCGGCCCTCTGGGTCACCCCCATCCCCTCCTTCGTGTCCTCCTGCGGGCGTCTGAGTTTTTCCTCTCCCCTCGACACGGATTGAGCAGGAATTCCGACCAGGATGTAGGTGGCATTTCAAGTAAAAAGAAGCTTTCGGGGCGCCCGGGGGGCTCCGTCAGTTGAGCGTCCGAATTTGGTTCAGGTCATGACCTCACAGTCTGTGAGTTTGAGCCCCGAGTTGGGCTCTGTGCTGACGGCTCAGAGCCTGGAGCCTGCTTCGGATTCTGTGTCTCCCTCTCTCTCTCTGCCCCTCCCCCACTCGTACTCTGTCTCTGTCTCTCAGAAATAAATAAACATTAATATATATACATATATATAAATAAAAGCTTTCTCCACCCTTGTTGGTGCAGGCTTGGGACGCGGTGGGGACTCCATGTTCGGGAACCAGCTCATCAGGGGTTCAAATCCCGGCTCTGCCTTGTACTTGCTGTGTGACCTTGGGAAGGACGCTAACCCTGTCCTAAACCTCAGTTTTTTTGTCTTAAAAACGTGGACGTCTGTCCCGCCATGTTGCTTCGAGGGTCGACTGAGCGTAAAGGCACAGCCCGGGGCCGGGACGCGAGGAGTCAACGAGGGGTTGGAACGCACGACTCAGAAAGGTCAGACAAGCGCTGTAGACCGGAGAGGCGGCCTGGTCGTGGGCGGGAGGGGCCGGGAGGGGGGGTGAAGCGAGCAAGAGCGCGCCCGCCCTGTCGACAGGCCAGTTCCCGCCAACTGTCCTCATGTAGGGGTGTGGGCCCCACGGGTACCGAACCTTCTGTTTGTTGTTTGTTTGTTTGTTTGTTTAACGGGGGCCAAAAATCCAGATTTTTGTGTGAAATCTCCTAGCTGTAATTTTTTTAATCTTTATTTTTGAGAGAGAGAGACAGAACGTGAGCTGGGGGAAGGGCAGAGAGAGAGAGAGGCAGACACAGAATCTGAAGCAGGCTCCAGGCTCTGAGCTGTCAGCACAGCGCCCGACACGGGGCTGGAGCCCACAAACCCCAAGGTCATGACCTGAGCCAAAGCCGGAGGCTTAACCGGCTGAGCCGCCCAGGCGCCCCCAAATCTCCTAACTTTCAAACGGTGCCGATTAATTTGTTAACAGTGAGAAAACTCTGTGTAAAGGCAACTAAACCCATTTGCGGAGCAGAGGGCGGCCTGGGTCCCAAACGCGGGCGTCCTCCCCCTCTTGTGGACCCGGAAGCCAGATGGGGGGGGGCGGGGGGGGGGGGAAGAGCCGGGCGGGAGGAAATCGTTTACTGTCTGAGGCCAACTGCGCCAAAGGGAAGAACCCGGAGCCGGGCGAGCGTGTTCCAGGAGAAGGGGAAGTTCCCCGGAGGAGGAAGAGACTCGGCCGTGGCTCCGGCACAAAGCGGAGCAGGCGGGAGGCAGGGACAGGGCGGGCCCGGCGGAGGGAACTGCATGCACAAAGCCTTGGCAGCGAGACTTGGCTCTGGCCGCCCGGAGCCGCACGGAGACTTTGCCCACGCAGCTGTTACAATCGTCACCCGAGAGGAGGAAAGGGGCGGCAGCCCTTCTGGAAAACTCCGCCGGGCACAGAGAGCACCCGCCGGAATGCCCAGCGGGTCGGGGGTTAACCGGGGTGTCCGGGAGAAGCCCCCTCCCCGCAGACTGGCCGGACGCTTGACGTGGGGGAACCCTCCCGAGGGGGCGCTCTGTGCCTCCCTGTCCCTGCCTGGCCCGCTCCTTCCTGAAGGAGAGAATCCGGAAGCACGCCTCAGATCCCTCCCCGATTACGTGCTGTTCGGGGTGAGGCCGGGCACATTCCAGAACAAATGGAGTTAGCAGGTGCCTGGCCGTCGCCCCTCTCCGCGGGGCTGGGTCCGGCTGGGACCCTCCCCCTTCCTTCCTCTCTTGCCTCCACGTGTGCTAGCTTGCTGCAAGGTCCTGCAGAGGCCCGATTCGTCAGCGGGAAATTCTTCAGGGTCGAGCTCAAGGTCAAACTGAGTTTTGCACGAGCCCCTACTTCGGGAGCCCCGGGGTTACAGCGAACGAGACACGAGACACAGGGAGGCAAAGTTAAAGGGGCCCTCGGTGTCCCCACATCCTTCGCGGCAACTGTTCCAGAAACGCCCAGAAGCTCTTCTTTCAGGCCCTCCATTGTGAATGTTACCACCCAGGGCTGTGCACACAGCCAGCGCTCAATAAATGCACACCCGCAGAAGGATTCTCTGCTAAGGGACAGGATGAGGCTGAGCTTTCTGAGCTCACGGTCCGCAGCGCGTGGGATGCACGCACGCTCAGCCCATCTCGCTCCAAAGACTACTGGGAAGGAAAAATATTAATACGTCCAACCCTAATCGAATCTGGATAATTTCACTGGAAACCTTTCCATAATTTCATCAGCGTTAAACCGGCGGGCACGAGTTTAGTTGCTCAAGAGGAAAATGCAGCTTGATTTAGAAACGGATGCTACAGTTTATTAACCGATCTAAATTAATTTGATTTTGAGCCACTGTTAAATATACATTAGGATGTATCACCCAACAGCACGGCGGGCGGGGGAAGAGGAGGCAGAGGGGAGAGGAAGGAAGGCGAGCGAGGCCGGCGTGAGTTTGGCCGGTTCGTTCTGCAGGCCTGAGCGGGGAGTTCAAGACTAGAGAAAGGGGGTGGCGGTCAGGGCTCCCGGTAACAGGAACTACAAGCTCACTTGGAACTGGCTGGAGCCGAAAGCGGGATTTATGATCTCGGCGTCTGAAAACGTCAGGGCCTGTGAGCCAGCGTCAGGTGCGGCTGGATCCAGGCCGCGGCGTCAACAGCGACCGGCCCGTCTTTGTGTCTCTGTCTGTTTCCTTCTGGGCAGACTGTACGCTCCAGCAAGCTCTTCGCCCTCGGCAGAGGAGGCCCCGCCGGCCGCTCCGGATTTTCACTTCACGGGCGTGGCCGCCTCGCGGGAGAAGAGACGAGCTGGGCTCCAGCGCCTGGCTCACGCTCGCTCGAATTGGAGAGGACGGGAGAGCGGTCAGATCCATGCCAAGCATGTGGACTAAGACGGGAGGGGCGCGGTTCCCCCCGACACAGAGGAGCCAGTTCCGAAGACAGAGACAGGGCGGTGGCCCCCGGGACACGGGCCTCCTCTGGAAGCCAGAAGACGCGAGGGACGACGGCTTCCAGGAGGAGCCAGCCCTGTGGGCCCCGCGATTTCAGGCCCGTGAGCCTCCCTCTGGACTTCGGATCTCCAGCAGCACCCGGGGATGTGTGTCGTGTGAAGCCACCGGGTTTCGGCAACCCGTCACGGCGGCGGTCAGAAACGCACACATCCGTCGAGACCACGGTTCCTCGGGCGCGAGGCGTCGCACTGGCGGCTGAAGGAGGCTTCGCGGACGGCGGGTGTTTTAAGCGGCGGCGAATTCGGATCTACCGCGGCTCCGACGCCGACTCGGCTCGCACGGCGGCCCTGGAGGACGAGTCGTCAGAGAAAGGCCAGGCCCACATGTTCCAGCAAAGCCTCTGCGGTCCGGGGTGCTCAGGAGCAAACACAGCGCACGGGCGGCCTTGACCACGAGCCCCGGGGGTCCTCCACGCGGGCGAGCCATCGCCCGGCTCTGAATCCACGCTTGGCCCCGGGTGCTCCCGCCCACGACCGAGCAGAAGGGAGGCAACATGGGCCCCTTCTGCTAGGGTGAGGATCAACTCTGGGGGCGCCTCTCGGCTCCGGGACGCCACGCCAGCCTGAACATGACCTCTTCCTGGGTGCCCTTGTGCAGTGCACAACATACACACTGTGCATGGCCAGGCTGCTACAGACCCCTTAAGCTGTAAGGAGATCTCGGAGGGAACGCTAACAGAGGCAGGAAGACCCCACCTCCTCGGGGACGAGGAGAAGCCAGGCGTCTCTCCTGCCGGGCCCTACACTCCTCTGCATCCACCCTCTGGGCTGTCCGCCTCGGGCCCTGCAGCATCCGAGTACAGACATTGTTCTCAGCAAGGGGCTCTTTGTGTGGCCTGTGCTGCGTTTTCTAGAACGTGACTTATCACACGGTATTCCTTCCAAATGCGGATTTTAGCTTCTCTTGGAAACTCAGCAGACGCGGCCACACAGGGGCCGCTTCCCCCACTTGGGTGTGGTCCAGCGGGGCCTCGCAGTGACCACACTCTCTGGCCAGGCCCTGAGCATTCCAGCACACCACCGTCCCCCGCCTGGCTCACTTCGCTCGCCTCACCTGCCAGGGTCCCGAGGCTCCGGGTGTGCCGGCTCTGGCGGTCCCACCAATTCACTGTGTGACCCTGACGCGGCCACTACCCCTCTCTGAATCCTCTCTCGTTCTCGAAACTGGGGCGGGGGAGGCTGGGGAGCAGGCTCCTCTTGTCTTTGAGGGCCCTCCAGGCTCCATGCTCTGACGGGCTCGGGAAGACAGAGAGAGAGATAAGGAGAAAATAGTTCTGCTTAATTGCCTCATTAAGCCCTCCTTGTTGGAAAGCCAGGGTGGGAGCGGCTCCCTCTGGTTTATTGCGAGCCCGCGCCTTCCCTGGCTGCGTAACTGAATGCTGGGAGGGGTGCGGATGGGGAGAGGGGGCCGGAGATAGAGGAGGATCCTTGGAAGGGCCAGGCGTCCGGCCAGCCTCGGGCACAAGGCCAGGCATCTCCCTGGCAGGCACGTATAACAGCACCGCCCCACCCCCAAGCAGCGGCTTAAGTGAGACGGGGATTTCCATTCCCCCCCGTGTAGTAACAACGGAGCAAACGGTGAGTGTGGTGCCCGCCGTGGGCAGGAGCGTGGAACTGTTCAAAGCACAGCGTGCAGACTGACTCCTACGAGCCTCCTGACCTGGGGTGGACAGTGTCCCCCAAGTCTACGTCTGCCCAGAACCCGTGGACATGACCTTATATGAACGTGACCCCTCCGGGCGCCCCGCATAAGTGCAATCGCACAGCACGTGTCCTTTCGTGGACACGTGCCTGGCTTCTCTCACTCAGCGTCATGTCCCCCAGGCTCGGCCGTGTGTCGGCGGGTATCAGAACTCCTTCCTTTTTCAGGGCCAAGTAATACCCCACTGCACGGAGACACATTTTGCTTACGGGTTTACCGGTTAACGGACGCCTGGGTGGCCTTGCCTTTTCGCTGTTGTGAGGAAAGCCCCTATGAGCGCGTGCAAACGTGCAAACGTTAGTTACGATGTCCTTAGCAGTGGGTGCTGGGCATTCTCTGTTTGCCCCAGACATCCCACACACCCCCCAGCTGGGCCCTGTGCGCCGGGAGGCTGACCCGGGCTCCCTCTGGTTTCCAGCCGGGCTTCCCGGTGGGCGGCGGAGAGAGAGGCCCGGGTCTTTGTGGATTTCCCTCTCGTCCGGTCCTGTTCAGACGGCAACTCCGTCTTCCGGAACCACATTTTTTGCCGTCAGGCTCCTCCTCTAGGACTCCGTGCTCCCTGCGTGACAGCAATGCTGTTCCTTCCCTCTGCCCCCTCACACGCAGGAGCGGAAACCGTGCCTGCCATCGCCGGCCCCTCGGCCCTTCGCTCTGTGAAGAGTTAGGTCCTTCACGGACCATCCGAGGGAAGCGCCGCCTCCGGCTGGACCCGGGACCACACGCCCGCCGGGTTTTATAGACGGGGAAACTGACTCGCAGGAAGACGAAGGAATTTGCCCGAAGTTGCACTGCTGGCGAATCGGCTTGAACCCCGGCTATCTGGTTCTAGAGTCCGCCGTCTACACCGGGGGTGCGCAAACCACAGCCCTCGCGCCAAATCTGGCCCACGGCTTGGTTTTTGTCAATAAAGTTTTATCGGCACACAGCCGGCCAGGCCCACTCGTTTACATATTGTCTGCGGCCGTTCTCACGCTTATGCTGGTAAAAGTTGAGAAGGTGCCACCGAGCCAGTGGTGGCCCACGAATCCGAAAATATTTATATCTGTCCCTTTATGGGAAGTTTGTCAGCCTCTGCTCTTAACTTGCTAAGTTATGCTGCCTTCTGGGGCGGGGGAGGTTGGAGCCTTCAGAGCCGTGTTGGGGAATCATTATTATTCGTTCTGCTTTGGGCCCATTGTTCTGTGGGGTTGTAAAATCACGTGGCTGCCTGGACCCAGCAGGTGCCATAACTGCGAATCTAGCCTAGTGTGGAGGACACGGCGGCTCCCGCCAGACCCGTCACTCGACAAGGACTCCTAAGCCCTGAACTCCGCGTCGGGCGCGGATTGAGGCCCCGTGGGAGCTGAGGACTGAAGAGACGAGACCTGTCTCTCCCCTCCTGGAGCTGACAGTCTAATGAGAGATGGCGAGTGACCAGTCGCGGTGATGGGGAGTGACAGGGCACGGTGGGGACTGTGGAGCCTTGGAGGGCCCGGGCTCTGGCTCCGGACTCCTGGGCCACGGATGGTTCTTACTGGGTGAGGACAGGGGGACGGGGGGGAAGGAAGGCTGGGCTGGCGGAGAAGGAGCCCCCAGCCAGCTTCGGCTGACCTCTTGCGAGCCGGAAGCGAGCCCCAGGGCCGCGCTGGCTGCCGGGAAGCCTGGAACAGTGGAGTTTCAGCTTCCGGTTCCTGGTAGGAGGAAACCAGAGAGAGAGGGGTGGTGTAGGCCATGCAAACAGATAACGGGGGGCCGGTGTTGGGGAACTGTGTCCGGGGTCCTCTCTCCGGCCCCCGGCGCATCCTCCTGGCCACCCCCCGGGCGCACCCCGCTCTGGAAACCTGTGTCGTAAGGGCCCCCAAAGCTGTAGAAATGGACTTGGGGGCCACCTCGGCCTTCTCTCTTCCCGGAGGCAAACGGCAGAGACGCAGCTCGCTCAGATGAGAGTCCGACAGAGCAAGGGAGGGAGAGGAAACAGAGGACTGGCCCCCGGCTCCGCCAAACCCAGACGCGGCCACCAGCCGGGACAGACCGCGGTCACCTTGTAGAGCGCCTGGGGGCGCCTGGGTCAGTTGAGCGACCGACTTCGGCTCGGGTCACGGTCTCTCGGTTTGTGAGTTTGGGTCCAGTGTCGTTGGGCTCGCTGCTGTCAGTGCGGAGCCGACTTCGGAGTCTCTGTCCCTCTCTCCCCGCCCCTCCCCGGCTCACGGGCGCGCACGCTCTCTGTCTCTCAAAAATAAATGTCGTTTTAAAAAGATAAATGAATAAATACATTTAATTAAATGAAAAACAAGGTTTCAAGGAGGCGGCGAAGCGCTTGGGTTACGACGCCCAATGAGGAAATGAGATAAAAAGCAAGAATATATCATGCGGCGGTAACCAGGCTGGAAACACAAGCAGCGATTACACAGAGAGAAGTCTAGAAGGAAAAGTCCCCACACGTCACCACACGTTAATGGGGCCGATTGTCTGGGGACGCGGGGACTCGGGGTAAGTCCTTTCCATTTCCGCCTTTCCACTCTCCTTCCTGTTTAATAGAACGAGTACCTATTGCTGTTGTGCAGGCGTGAAAACAATTCTTTTGTTTCTGTGGGAAAATCCCGGAACCCGCCCCACGTGCACCGGGCGCCCGAGCAAAACCCAACCGGAGAACTCAGCCAAGAACCGCGTGGTGGGCACCGATGGAGCTGCCGCGATGGAACTCCGTGGCGACGGCCCCCCGGTCAGCAGCTGGGCTCCAGGGGTAGAGGAGACAGTGACGGGGCCATGGGCTGGGACCCTTCCCCGGGGAGGCAGGCCTCCAACCCCCACAGCCCGTGGCAGAGACCGCTCGAGCTGCTCCCGGTATCTAATGGCCCCTCTTCCTTAGTGACAGAGAGCCCGACTTTTAGCTGGGCACACAGCTGGCAGGAACAGACGACATTTTCTAGGCTCCCTTGCAGGCGGCTGTGGCCAAACCACTCAGCACTGGCCACCGAGATGTCAATGGAAGTGGCTGATTCAACGTCTGGGGAGCATCCTTAAAGGGAGGAGGAATGGTCGTCTTCTGGCCTTCCTCCTTTCTGCTGCCTGGAATTCACATGAGATGGCTGGAGCCCCAGCAGCCTCTTAGACCACAAGATGGAAGCCATGACCCTCTCCTCATCTCGTTCATCTCTGAGAAGTCAAATTCTGTTGTTTTTTTTTTTAACCCCCATGACTGGGGTTCTCTGTCAAATATTTTCCTAACTCATAATGGCAGTAAAATGTCTGAGTAGTCACAGATTTCCAAGGGAGGCTGGGATAGCCTCTAGGTGGCCTTATTTGGGTTGAGAGGAAGTGATTGTTTTTTTCATTTTTTTTTTAACGTGTCTTTATTTTAAGAGAGACAGAGCATGAGCAGAGGAGGGGCAGAAGGAGAGGGAGACACAGAATCCGAAGCAGGCTCCAGGCTCTGAGCCGTCAGCACAGAGCCCGATGCGATGCTCGAACCCACAAGCCGTGAGATCATGACCTGAGCTGAAGTCAGGCACTCAGCTGACTGAGCCTCCCAGGCGTCCCAGCAGTGATCTTTTTTGAGGGTGTTCCCGAGGCCGTAGCGTCCATCACAGAGGTGGTGACAGAGAGACCCCACGATGCTCATACGGTATGTTTTGAACTCATGTGTACAGACAACGTGATTCAGAACCTCCTAACACGTCCAGTACACCCCACGCGGGGAAACATATTTCAAATAACAAACTAGAATCCCACAGCTGTTACACCGTCCCTGTTCCAAGCTCGCTTTCTCGATATCTTGAAAACCGCAAACGATTTCAAACAATCAAAGGGTAAACTTAATAATGTAACAGATTGTATATATCCCACTGGCTCGCATGACACACACACTCACATTTGGCCAAATTTGCTTCAGATCTCTCTCTTTGACAGGAATAAAAGGGTGCGGACCCAGCTAAAATCCACCTCCTCCCACAAACGCACACGGCGGTCCTCCCCCCCTCCCTCCCCGATCGGCGCCCACACCCGGAGGGTGAGCGTCTTAACATTTCTCTTACACAGACCGTCTCCGTAAACAAGAGGCAGTCGGAAAACCCGCTTTCTTTTTCCGACTAAATTCATTCCTCTGAATATGTGCTCACGCACAGCTGAAGCCGTCACTTCACAAGAATTTATGCGTGACTCCCGGCCCTACTGGGAGTTTGCGGGTCTTTGGGGAGGTTTCTTTGCCACCAACATCGCCCGAAGACACACGTGCTGTTTTAGTTTTCTCTAGTACGCAGGACGATAAACGTGTAACTATTCAAATTTTTCTTTTTTCAAACAGCTAAACTGAGTACTAGCCAAAATCATGCTGTGTTTGACAGAGTCCCACTAGGGCTGGATTCTGTGACCCCTGCTCTCCTTGAAGGTCAGCCAAGCCGGAGAGTTCCAGACACCTCTGATCGTACCCTGTGACAACAAAAATAAATTCTGAGCGCCAAGCCCCATGATGCGAATATTTCCTAACTGGTAAAATACCCACATGCCCTCTGTGTTACTTGGCTGATTTCTCGAGGCTCACCTGCACTCATGTTACTAGAACCATCTTCCACCTGCCACTTCTCTGCAGGAAGATTGTTAAGCCACTTGTCCGTTTCGTGAGGGTTCCTTCAGTTAATACCAAATATCCTCATCCTTAAAGCTGAGAGCCTGGGCTCGCGCAGGCTGCGGTCGTGGGAAGTAGCGGGAGCACCGACCCCAGGTGCTCCTCAAAGAAAAGCAAACAAGCATCTATTGAGCGTTTACTAGGTGCCAGGAGCGCACCGTGGTCAGGGGCTCCTTCCTGCCCTGGTCTGTGACCCTTATTTGCTGGGCTGTCCAATCAGCTGGCTTCCACCGAGGGCCAGCCAATGGGAGGTGCCGGTGGGAACCAGAGGGCGGGAGGAAGGGAGCCTCCGGGGTATTTCTCCAGCTCTTTCTCCTGAGGTTGTTTGCTCCATCTCTCTGTCTCCACCTCACCTCCAGCTTCTGCCAAAATACTCTGCCGAAGCTCTAGTTCCCTTGGGGGACCCTCACCCCTAGTTCTGGTACCACTTCCTCCTCTATTTGTCCCTCCAGTTTAGCAATGACAGTGACTTCCTGCCTTCGCAGACCACTAGGCTGGCTCCTGGCTTCTCAGCTCCTCCATCGCCTGTGCAACCAATTCCCTACATTAAGTTCCTTGTGTTGAAACACCTAGAGTGGCTTCTGTTTTCCTGACTGGACCTTGAGGGGGACACATTTTAACAATGTTTGGGTACCACGTTGCATCAAAAATTTGTAATGGGGCGGCTGGGCGGCTCAGTTGGTTAAGCGTTTGGCTCTTGGTTTCTGCTCAGGTCATGATCTCACGGTTCATGAGATCGAGTCCCGTGTTGAGCTCCGCGCTGATGGCTTGGAGCCTGGAGCCTGCTTCGGATTCTCTCTTGGCCCCTCCCCTGCTCGCCATCTCTCTAGCTCTCTCAAAAATAAATAAACATTAAGAAACATTAAACAAAAGATTTAAAAAACATGACTGAGCAAGCTAGATGCAAAGGGACAAATATGGTGAAATTCCAACATACGAATTTTGCAGGGAAACTGTCGACTACATACATATTTTACCACAGTAAATAATAAAGCAAAAATCCCACTCTCTCTCTCTCTCTCTCTCTCTCTCTCACACACACACACACACACACACACACACACACACACACACACATGCTGACCCATCGGCTGAAGAGGGTCGGGCCCTGGGGCAGCGTGCCCTCCCGAGTCCAGGGCCCCATGTGTCACCAGGCCGAGGCTGCTCACGGCCGAGACCTCGGACTTACTGGACTTTTCCTGGGCTCAGTCTTGCCTCTTCTTCCCCAATAAATCGCCTCTCTAAGAATCCCTGTTTCCTCTCTGCCTCTGGGCAAGCTGATCTCCGTCAGGAGGGCTGCAATTTAAAAAAAATTTTTTTTACGGTTTACTTATTTTTGAGAGAGAGGCAGAGAGAGACTGTGTGGATGGGGGAAGGGCAGAGAGAGGGAGACACAGAATCCGAAACAGGCTCCAGGCTCTGAGCTGTCAGCACAGAGCCCGACGCGGGGCTCGAACTCACAGACTGCGGCGAGATCATGATCTGAGCCGAAGTCGGACGCTCAACCGACTGAGCCCCCCAGGCGCCCCAGGAGGGCTGCAATCTTAAAATAAACTGATCAGAATGCCTCGCTGTAAAGTGAGCCCCGGACGGGACCCCCTGGGCGTCAGTGGCTGTGACGAGCTGTCACCGAGGTCTCTTATTCCAGAGGAACGTGGACGCGGTGCCCTGACGAGGTTATGCCTGAGGGAGGAGGGCACGGGGGGCCCCCACGGGGGACCCAGACCCACAGCCCGGGGCACCCCGCCTGGCCTGGCCGGCTGAGTGAGAAGGCGAGGCGGCACCAGCCCGCCCCAGGCTGCCGGCAGTGCTTCAGAAGCTTCTGGAAAATCTGGTTTGACAGCAACGGCCAGGGACAGGCGTGGGAACAAGACACGGGCCCTGCATCTCTGGCCCCGCTCTCGGGAAGCCGGCCTCATCCCATTGACTCTGTCGTCGTGCACGCCTGACCCAGACTCCGACCCCGCACGCCCTGGAGGCCACCAGGCCTGGTGCGCACAGTGGGACGCGGGCCGGAGGCGAAGGCTGAGCAGAGGCGTCTCCGAGACGCACGCGGCCCCAGGTCTCCCCTCCGCCCTCTCCGCCGACATCGTCAGTGTGTACGGACGTGAGCTCCGGGGTCCCCGGACTGCGCTGATTGTGTCTTCGGGTGACAGGGAGTCGCGCCGAGATAACTATGGTTTTCATGTGAAAGGGGAGGGGCGAGGGGACAGCTCTTATTTGAGGATTCACGGTCAACAGCAGGAGGCAAGTCAGGTGGACAGAACGTTCCAGATTTTCGCACGGGGAGCCGGGTCGGGGCCGTGGGGGGGCCTCCACTGCACCCACGCTTCTTCGCCACGGGGACACGAGTCTGTGCCGCGGCGGAACGTGAGAACCGACAGCCCCGTCTGACCAAAGGCAGCTGTGGGGTGGCCGCTGGGTCCGGGGTGACGCGTCACGACGGGCGTAGGTTGCCGACGCGTCCAACAGGGGCCTCCGTGAGCCACCACTGTCGAGAGGAAGCAGCCGGGAGGACGGAGCAGCCGGCGTGGCAGACGCGGTGCCGGGGGCCCTACTCCCAGCCTGGCATCGCCCTCCGGCCGTGCGTCCAGGCGCTCAGCGGACACTCGTCACACACCCGCTATAAGCTCCGTAACAGACGCAGCAGCCCCGCACACAGAGACCGAGCGCAGAGTGAGCCCGCAGGGACGCTCGGTGGCGGGGACGGCGGCCGCGGGCTGGCTCATCTGGCCGGGACTGGGCCGCTGCGGGTTGGCCGGGGTGTGTGTGTGGTGGGGTGCGGCTCGGCCCCACGGCTCTGTCATCTCCCCCCCCACCCCGGAATGTCCTCGTCGCCGTGGACGAGGGCCCAAAGAGCAAACCAAACATGGAGCGGGGTCTCTGGGGACCGCCGCAGACCTGGCACACGGTTAAAGCCAAAGCCGAAGGGCAGGAAGGTAAACCCGCCCCCCCAGATGGGGGGGGAGCTGGGGAGGCGTGAAAACAGGGAGGGGGCAACACGGCCCGCGCCGTCTGTGCCAGACTGTGCGATCTGCTCGAAGGAGCCACTGTTCGCTAGACGCCAAGTGCGGGCCGCTCGTTCCCACGTCCCACCGGGCACCCGCCAGCCGCCACCGTGGAGCCGCACCGCGCGGGCCGGAGGCGCAACTGGGAACCAAGGCAGAGAAGTCCCCGCCCGGGGCGACGGCACGGGGCGCGGAGGAGGAGGGCGCGGAGCCCGGACCGCGGGGACAGCCGTCAGCCGGGATCAGCGCCCGGACAAGAGGCACGTGGCTGCGGGGCCTGCGCGATAAGGGCGCGGATCCGGCCTCGGGAGACCAGCGAAGGCTTCCCCTGGGCCCCTGGGCAAACAAGTCGGAGCCGAAATGCGAGAGAGGGCGGGGATGATGTCCTTGTGCGGAGGGGATGGAAGAGCGCCTGGGGAGGAGGGCTCAGCAGGTGCGAAGCCCCTACACAAACGTGAGGAGCGCCTGCAGAAGCGGAGGGGCTGGGGTGGGGGGAGGCAGCGGGGAGGCTGGGGCCGGGGCGCAGTGCGGGGACTGGCAGGCGGCTTGCGGGAACACCGGCCTCTAGGTCCTTGCAGCCTAGTCAGGGCCTGCCAGCTCCGAGGGCCGGTGACAGGGTCCAAGGCCTTGAAAACAGGATGCGGGGGCGCCTTGGCGGCTCAGTCGGTTAAGCATCCGACTTCGGCTCAGGTCCTGATCTCACCGTTTGTGAGTCCGAGCCCCGTGTCGGGCTCTGTGCTGACAGCTCGGGGCCAGGAGCCTGCTTCGGATTCTGTGTCTCCTCTCTCTGCTCCTCCCCCACTCACACTCTGTCTCTATGTCTCTCAAAAATAAATAAACATTAAAAAAAATTTAAAAAAAAGAGAAGAGGCTGTGCGGGTTCCGATACGGAGAAGACGACGGTAGGATTCGAAGCTAACAGCTGTCGGCTCAGATCCTGGCAGAAGCCAGAAACGCGTGGTTGTTAACAAGGCAGCTGCGAGTCAGAAGGACCCTTCGAGGTTCCCGCTTTCAAGCCTGGCTGACGGCAGGACCCCTGCTTCCGGAGAGAAGCGGGGGTGCCTTTCGCCTTCCTCCTCGCTCTAGTTCACCTAAACCAGATAACGCTAGGCCGACGCTCAAGGCTTCCCCACCCTCGACCAGGAGCAGGCGCCGCGGCCAGTGCCGCACAAAGACCCACTGTCCCAATCTCAGGGCGATGCCGGGGACCGTTCCATGGCGGCCCCCACTCTGCAGGGGGGGAGACAGGGGCCCCGGTCACAGGGGTTAGAACGCTGGGGACCCAGCCGCCTTCTCCGGATCCCATCGCTGGACCGTGTACAGCAGGCCGGCTTTCTCTGCGGTCCCAGAGAGCCTCCGGTAAACTCGGAAGTCACATTTGAATGAACACACGCGGTAAAAGTTTAGCGAGCACCTACTCTGTACCAGGAATGTTCTAGGTGCGAGGGATACAGGAGGGAGCAAGACGGAAAGAATTCCCGTCCTGCGGATGCCAGCATTCAGGTAGCAGGGGGACACGTGCAATTTAAAACTATATATATGGGGCGCCTGGGTGGCTCGGTTGGTTGGATGTCTGCCTTCAGCTCGGGTCATGATCTCGCGTTCGTGAGTTCGAGCCCCGCCCCGCACCGGGCTCTGTGCTGACAGCTCAGAGCCGGGAGCTTGCTTGGGATTCTGTGTCTCCCCGTCTCTGCCCCTCCTCCGCTCATGATCCGTCTCTCTCTGTGTCTCTCAAAAATAAAAAAACATTAAAAAAATATATATATATACATGACCTATATCAGACACTGGCAAGCGCTGAGACAGAAAACGAGCCAGGGCGGGGGCGGGGAGGCCAGGAGCTACGAGTTTCTAGAAGAGGTGAGAGGTCGAGCCACAGGAATCTGAGGGAGGAGGGCGCAACCAGGGCCAAGGCCCGGAGGCTGGCACGTACCTGACAAAAGTCAGAAACGGTAGGGACGCCGGCGTGTCCGAGGCTGAGCGAGCCGAGAGGTCAACGCTGGTAGGCGAGGGCGGGAAGGGAAGGGGGTCGGGCCGCGGGTCTCTGGGGCCGCAGTGAGGACTTGCGTTTTTATCCTGGGGCAGGTGGGAGCCGTGGGAGGCTTCTGAGCCCCGGAGTGGCCAGCAGGGTTTTCATAGACCCCGCGGGCTGCCCCAAGGACTCCGGGAAGGAGCCACTGCACCAGTCCGAGCGGGAGATGAGGGAGGCGCCACCCGGGGACGGCGGTGTGACCGGGGTGCCAGCGGCAGAGGTCGCGAAAGCTGACCCGTCCGGGATCTGTTTGGAAGAGAGACACAATGGGGTTTCCTGAGGAACTGGACTTGGGCCGCGGGAACCAGAGGAGTCAGGGGTGCTGACTCGGGGGGCGAGGGGGGGGGCGGGGGGTTCAGCCTGGCGACCGGAAGGCGGGGTCGGCGCTCACAGGGACGCGGAGGCGGCTGCAGCCCCGCCAGGTTTTCCTCTCGGGACGCGGCGGCGGAAAAATGCCACGCGCGTCTGCTTTGAGCTTCTGCAAACCTTCCCTCCCCGGGCTCGCTCTCCTCTGGGGATAAAACGAATCGCCCAGATCTTTCTGCGCCGCCTCTCCTGAGCGCGGCGAGCCTCCGACCGGGTTGGGCGGGGACGCGGGCGCCATAAATCACCGAGTGACGGTCGCAGGGCCCTCGGACGCGTCGCCCCGCAGGAGGCTCAGACAGCAGGGGGGGTTCGGACGAGCTCCTGCGGCGGCGGGCGCATTAGATTTGCCGTAAATTATCACCCAGGAGCTGGAAGTCGCGGGGATCTCAGCCGGGCTGCAGAAGGAGCGAGGAGAGGCCGGAAGGGCCCTCGCACCCCCCGCGGGCTCCAAACCGTCGCCCCGCAGTGCGGTCCGTGTGCGCGCGTGCGTGTGTGTGTTCCGGAGCAGCCCCCGAGCCGACCTGGGAAGAACGAGAAAGGTGACGGTTTTATCAAGGACACGAGATGATGTCCTTGCTTAGCTGCTTAAAAGCTGTGTGTCCTTGAGCAAGCTCCCTGACGTCTCTGAGCCTCGAGGTTCTCATCTGAAAAACGCGGCTAAAACAGCCGTGGCGCGTGGAGCGTAGTCCTTAGCTGGCTCCCGAGGCCGGCGGCCGGCTTTCCGCTTCCGGCCCCGGCGCACAGTGGGACGACATCTCCCCCCACCCCCGTCCCCCGCCCCAGGACTTGCTACAGTGACACTCACACAAAAGTGATACGTGTCCCTTTAAGAGCCTAATGCACCATGAATCGCTACATTCAGTTCCCTTCGGACGATGACTGTCCCGTTTACCAAGGGCAGGGCGCTCCGCTCCGACCTGCGGGGCACAGAGAATAAACGGTCACGGTTAGGCTGGGATTTGGGGGTCGTTTGTTACTGCGCACATTCCCTGACCGGTACAGGAGTCAGGGAGGTGTTAGAACACTGCCTGGCACACAGTAGGCACCACAGAGGGTTAACTGTGATTGTCACTCGGACGGTCTCTCAGAGTAACAAGCAAATTCGGACAGCGAGCAGAGCAGTGGCTCTCAGGCGGTCCCTACAATCTCCCCTCCCCCCCCACACACACACGGGGCACTCATGCCTCTCCTAGAGTGTCGCTGGGACCTTGCTGGCCTTGACAAAGCACACGGCCCCGTGGGAGGGCCCCCGGTGGCAGAGCTAAGCGTGGACTCCAGCCAACGGCCAGCTGAGGACCGACAGCAGGCTCTGGGTGGCCGTCAGCAAGAACCAGAGGCTGGGGTCGCCAACTCTTTCTGGTTTGCCCCACGTCCCTGGAAGCCCCTGGCTTGCCCAGGACCATCCTGGTTTTAAAACTGGAAGTCCTTGAAACCAATTTGACAATAAATTATATTTAAAAAAACAAAGAGTTGAAAGTCCCGTCTTCTTGCAAACTGGGACGGTCGCTTCCCATCAGCTCGGGCTGTCGTAACAAGTACCGCAGACCCGGGGGCTTAATTCAACGGGGAAACGTTACTTCTGTGTTCTGGAGGCTGGAAGTCCCCCATCAAGGTCATGGCGGGGCTAGTTTCTCCCGAGGCCTCTCCCCTTGGCTTGGAGACGGCCGTCTGCTCCCCGCGTCCTCCCCGGGGCCTCTCCTCTGTGCGTGTCTGTGTCTCATCTCCTCTTCCTATGAGGACACCCGCCCTATTGGCTTAGCGCTCACCCTAGTGGCCTCATTTTAACCAAACTGCCTCTTCGAAGACCCTCTGTCCAAACCCAGTCACCTTCTGCATTACTGAGGGATAAGACTCGAATGCTTGAATTCTGGAGGGGACGCAGTTCTGCCCACAACAATCGGTTACGCTATTTGACAGTCGACGACAACCCGAACTGTACCGATGACCACGTGAGCTCGCACGAAGACCCATCCCCAGTCAGGCATCCAGATGAGCCAGCACTTACGGCAGCCTCGCCGAGGGACCAGCTGAGCCACGTCCCGACTCCCGACCCACTGACACCTGGAGATAACGTGTGTCATCTTAGACCGCTAATTTGCTAATTTCGTGGTACTTTGTTACACAACGATGGCTAAGTGATACCTTGAGTCATATCGGCACACTTGTCCAACTCGGCGACTTTCTGCTGAGCCCCAGCACAGAACCCTCCTCTACTTCCAAAGTCTCTAGATGTTGTTCTAGAAGAACTTCAAAGACCCGTGTGACTCTGCAGGTTCCTCATTCTGCACTAGGCGGTAGAGGCTTGTTTCGTCAAAGTGTTTTCACGTGCTCTGTTAACCGACCTGCTCATTTGCTTGTTGAGTTTTTATCTTCTTTCCAGCCACACAAGATGGCCGTTCCCTCCTAACTGCAGCTTGAGGGGGAGGGTCAGAGAGGTGTTGTGATCATTGCAATAGACTCCATCCTGTGAACGCCTTCACAGACCTCATCTCTAAGCCGGGGTGACTCATTGAAGCACAGAGATCCCTTTGAGAAAGGGATTTCGTGGAAAACTGCGTGTTCTCATCCCTGCTTAGAGAGGCACACTGGGCATATCAAAAGCACTGATAAGTCCTGCATGGGGGGGAGGGTGAAATGGAGAAATCACTCCAATATCTTTGGAGGAACGTTATTCCGATGCACACCCTAATCCTACAGGTAAGTAAAGTTATCTCCATTTTCCAAGTGAGGACGTTGAATCTTGTTCTAACGCCTTGCCCGAGGACACCCAGTTTGACACAGCCAGCCTGGGACCCAGACCAGGCTGGGAGACACCAAAGCCTGGAACATCACTGACACACATGACCTCTTAAACCCACCGTGGAAGTGAATGAGAATCTGTTGGGTCTTAAGGGCCCGGCTAATGTCAAGAAGTTGCTAGAACAAAGGCAGGGGCCGACGACACGGGGGCCTAGCTGATGTTTTTCTGCTGCCAACAGGTGAAATTCCAACACCTCCTTTCTCCTTTAAGAACTACAAGTGTGGATATATTTCAACGTACTGTTTTCTTTAAAATCACGGCCCAAGGTGAAGGAACCGGCCGTCCGGGCCCGGCGCCTACTGGACAGACACGGGCCCCAGAGCTTCTTCCCCTGAGACCTTCTGGGGGCGGTGAGAGCGTTACCGACAAGGGCTCACACGTGTCGCGTCCGTGCGTGTGCGGGGTGCGGGCGGTGCCGGGCCGTGCGCGGATCCTGGCGAAACGCCGGGAAGTCAGCCGGTCCCTGCTCCACTTTGCAGGTGAGGAACCCGGAGCGTTTACGACAAAGATGTTCCAGGCTTTGGTGTCTCAGTAGTCAGTGCTGGGCCGGAAGCGAGCGCCAAGCGGTCTTCGGCTACCTCGGGGGGTTTCCGTGAGGTTCCATGGAGACTTGCCGAGAGGAGAGAGACCATGAACGTTGCCCACGTTCACACCGCCCACCGGGCTTGGGGCGAACCGGCAGGTGCTACCGAGCGGTGACTCTGTGCCTGGTGCCACGAGCCGTCGGTCCCCGCGACGATTCTCTAAGGCAGAAATGCTATCACCGTCCCCGTTCTCGAGGCGAGGAAACCGGGGCACAGAAAGAGGAGGTGACGGCCCGAGGTCCCCCAGCCAAGAGCCGGCGCGAGCCCGGAGCCCCAGCCCCCGCGCCCCACGGCCTCTCCGGGCCTCCCCGAGCGCCGGGCACTGTGCCAGCCCCCTCTTCCCAGTGCTAGCCCACGGGCACAGGCAGACGCGGCCTCGGCGGTGACGCGGGTCGCGCAGAACCGCACGGCCGACGAGAGGACCTGCCGTCACACCCGCGGCCGCGCTCTGACCCCCAGCCGCCCGCCCCTCCCCCGGGCTCCCGGCGCCAGGCAGCGGACGGAGGGGCTCTGCCTTCCGAGCGCCACGTCCAGCTGGGCAGGGCGCCCCCGACGGACCCCGCGCGTCCCAGGCCCACCCGGCCTCCCCGCTGCGGCCCCCGAGGCCAGAGGCGAAGGCGGCTCGGTGCTGTCCGCATCCGCCGCGTGCTCAGCCTTCCCGCCGAACTTAAAAGAAATAGAGAAAATTCCCTGAGAATACCTGCCCCGGAGCTGCACCTTGCTTAAAACGCAAAGAACAAGAAGAAGAGGAGGAGGGGGAGAGGGAGGGGAGGAGGGAGAGGAGGGGGAGGGGGGAGGGGAGGAGGAGGAGGAAGGGAGGGAAGGAGAAGGAGGGGGAAGAGGGAGAGGAGGGGGAGGAGGGGGAGGAGGGGGAGAAGGAGGGGGAGGAAGGGGAGGAGGAGGGGGAGGGGAGGGGGAGGAGGGGGAGAAGGAGGGGGAGGAGGGGGAGGGGGAAGAAGAGGAAGAGGAGGAGGGTAGGGGAGGAGAAAGGGGGGGAGAAAGGGGGGGAGGAGGGGGAGGAAAAAGAGGAGGAGGGGGAGGACGGAGAAGGGGAGGGCAGGAGGGGAGGAGGGAGAGGAGGGGAGGAGGGGGAGGCGAGGGAGGGGGAGGAGAAAAGAAACACGGGGGAGAATAAAGAAGGAAAAAGCCCGGTAACGTCAGGAACTTTCCTGCAAGCCAGGGCAAATCGAAACGGCTTAAGCAAAAAGGGGATTTTTAGCTCCAGGCCCTAAAATTCCAGAAACAGGTCAGTTTCAGGCAGAGCTGGATCCGGGGTCTGGGTGGTGTCATCAGGCCCGAGTCTCTCCCTCCCCCGTCTCTGTGGCCTGTCCTCCCTCACGGTGGTGTCCGTCGCAGATGCCACGCAGGTGACGATGGCTACGCGGTGACGATGGCTGCAGGGGTTCATGCCGCGTCCCCATCACTGTCCCGCAGGTGAGGGTGTGTCTGCGCTCCACTAGGAAATGGCCGGGCCCTGCGCTCCGGCTCCTGCGCCCTCCTGCCGCCCGCCCCGTGCTCCGCCATCCGCAGCCCGCTGCACCATGGCTTCTGGAAGGACCGGCCGACAGGAGCCCCCGCGGGGGCCACCCCGGAGGAGAGCGAGGGCGAGGGCTCCCTGGGGCGGGCTCTTTCCCTCCCCTCCTACGGCCTCTCTCCTGCTGCCTTTCTGGAAGTCTCCGTCCCCCGCTCTCCCAGCCCGGGATGGCCCCACGCCGGCCTGCGCCTTTGCAAACCGCCACTTTGTCAGGCCTCCTGGAATTACCCTTCCGTGGCCGGCGTGGCATTTCCTGAGGTCTCGGCCCCGGAGAGGCGCGGAGACGAAATCCAGTTGGGGCCACGACACCTGCCTTCTCCCACGACCCTCCAGCCCCAGCCCTGCCCTTCCCCGAGCCGGTGCGCCTGCGAGCGGGGGAAGGATGGGGGCCCAGCGACGTGGACACGCCTGACGCCCCTGAACCCACACTTAAAAATGACGTAAGGGGGCCCCCCGGGTGGCTCAGTCGGTCAAGCGTCGGACTTCAGCTCAGGTCATGATCTCACTGTCTGTGGGTTCGAGCCCTGCGTCGGGCTCTGTGCTGACGGCTCGGAGCCTGGAGCCTGCTTCGGATTCTGTGTCTCCTTCTCTCTCTCTGCCCTTCCCCTGCTCACATTCTGTCTCTCTCAAAAATAAATAAACATCAAAAAAAGTTTTCAAAAACTAGACATGACGAAAGGGGTAAATTTTATATTATGTATTTTTTGCCATGATGTTTTTGAATGTGGGAGAAATGAAAACAAAACAAAACAAGACAACAAGAGCCAGTGTGCCCAAAACCTGCTCCGGGCAGCAGCCGGCCCTGACCCCGGGGTCTGGAGCGGGGCTGGAGGCACTGGGGGGAGCAGCGCGGGCCGCCCGGATCAATGCGGTATTGATTCGCGTCTCCGGGGCAGGTTCTCCTCCCGCCGCATCTGAACTTCAGACGCCCTCCGGCCGCGGCCTTGGAACGAGGCCAACCATCCCCCAGCCGGTCTGCAGGAGCAGACGCTAAGTTCCCCCTCCCGCGGCGGGGACGAGTCACACTGGCCAGGCCCTCCCGGCAGCTAGCGCGCCCCCCGGGGCCTGCAGACAGGAGCCCACGCTCGGCAGCCAGAGGGTGGCCCCATCCCCCGGAGCGCACACAGCGGCCCGGCTTCTGGGGGCCGTCGAGGAGGTGACCCCGGGGACGCAGTCTCCACCATGCCGGCAAACACGAGGGAGCCGTGTGGAATTTTAAATCTCCCGGGGGCGCCTGGGTGGCCCAGGCGGAACATTCCACTCTCGCTTCTGGCTCGGGTCCCCATCCCACGGTTCCTGAGATCGAGCCCCGCGTCGGGCCGCGTGCTGCCAGCGCGGAGCCTGCTCCGGATTCTCTGTCTCTGTCTCTCTCTGTCTCTGCCTTTGCCCCACCCCCGCTGTCTCTGTTTCTCTAAAAATAAATACATAAACCTCAAAATTCTTTTAAATAAATAAAATCTAGCAGCCACATTTGAAAAAACTGAAGGAAAAAGAAACGGATGAAATTAAGTGCAGGATTTTCTTCAGCCTAATCGACTCAAAACATCGTTTCCAGCATCTGATCCGCACGGAAACCAATCAGCGAGATATTTATATACTTCCCCCACCCACCCGCACGCCTGGAAACCCAGCGTGCCTTCTCCACCTGCGGTCGGGCCCTCGGCGGCGGCGGCCCGGTTCCCATGGCAACGCCCGACCCGCACTGCCGCGACAGCCGGAGAGGCAGACCCACCTCCCCGAGCTCTTCCGCAGGGACCGAAGCCTCTTCCAGGCGCCAAACACCAAACCTGCGTCTTCCTTAAATTTTGCCCCCACGCCGTCCCAGTCGCTTCGGCTCTTCGTTTGAAGCTTAAATTAATTGCAATAAAGTAAAATTTAAAATTCAGCTCCTCGGCCACCCCCACCCCACCACACTCCGCACGCAGCTACTGGCCACCGGGTGGGGCGACGCAGGGCAGAAGGCGGGAGAGAGGGGATTCGAACCTGTCTCGACGAAATCGTTTCCCGCGGATGGGATCGCGCAGGGCGTCTCTCCCACCAGACTTCTGTCCTGGGAGCGTGGGTCTTCTGAGAGCTGTGCGTGTCGCCGTGCGTGTCTGCTCATGATTCTTCCGGGCGGAGGGGAGCGCCGACAAGGGAACCAGGCAGAGGGCTTGGTGCTTGGATCCGGGGGACGGCGTCCCGGGCGGCGGGGGTGGCCAGCGCAAAGGCCAGCGGGCCTGAGCGGACGGGGGAGCGGGAGGAAAGGGACCGGAGGGGTCTCGGGGCCGGATTTTGTGGACGTTGTAGGACCCGGTGAGGACTTGGGCCCCTGCTCCGTTGTGGCGAGCTCCTGACTGGCCTCCGGGCCGCTGTCCCCTGCCCCGCTCCGTCCTCAGCCCGCTTTGCTGGCTTTTCTCGTCCGGTGTCTTCCACGCGGCCTCAGTGCGCGGAGACGCCCACGCGTCACTCCCTACTCCTCCCGGACCGGATCTGTCACGTGGATAAACCGCCAGCCCCTTGTCTGTTCGCCTGTTGGCGGACGGTTGGTCTGGTTCCAGTTGGCGGCTGTCACAACGGAAGCCACGGTAGACACTTGGGTGGGAGAACAAGCACGCTCTGGTCCCTTCTGGGTGAGTCCCCAGGAGGGGGACGGCTGGGCCACCAGGCACGCGCGCGACTAACTTCTCCCAAACTGTGTTTCCGGAGTGGTCGCCCCATCCCGCATCGTCTCCGGAGAGCGCCTGGGCCTCCGTGGCCTCACCCGCACTCGACGCCGTCCACGTTTTCCCGTCATTCTCGTTGGGCTGCGGTGGGACCTCAGCTGGATCTCGGGCTGGGAGGTCTCTAAGGTCCAGGCCATCCGCTCCCCGTGCTGAGCGCCCGCTCGGCACCAGGCCCGGCCCGGGGCACCGTGAGAGCAGAAATCGGCAGGCTCGAGGAGTGTGGCGTGCTCCGGTTCCCGTCCGAGCCCGACGCGGCTCCCCCGCGGACTCCGGCGGCTGTAAAGGCAAGGAGCCTGGACAGGAGTGAGAAGCAGGAAAGTGTGACCTACTCCTGCCGGGGAGGGAATCAGGGCAGGCTCCCCGGAGGAGGTGGCATGCGAGCGAGGCTCTGCGGAATGAGTAAGTACTGCCTAGCCGAGGCGGGAGGAGGCAGGGAGAAGAAGTCCACACACGAATGCCTGCGAATGAGTTAAGATTCTGTCGGCTGTATAACAGCCGTGAGGACATTTATCTCACAAAACAAGAAGTCGGGAGAGCGTAAATTTCCAGGCGACTCTGGCTTCGCAAACCTAGGAGCTCATCGACTTTCCGCTCCTCCATCCTCAACCGGTCAGCCGTGCTCTGCCTCATGGTCACAGAATGGTTGCCGCGGCTCCTGGCGACGCTCCCTCACACGACAGTGAGCCACGCGGAAAGGAAAGCGGTGCAGGAAGAGGAATTTCTTCTCACGTGCTTCTCTCTCATTAAAAGGGGGAAACCGGCCCCCCTGCAGATTCCCCAAGCATCTCGTTGGCTAGGGCTCTGTCTCATGCTCACCTTGGGCCGACCTGAAACGGGATTTCCTTAGGCCCATCCGATGAATCCCCTAGAACCAGGCAGCTCGCCCTCCGAATAAAATCCAGGCTTCGCTAGAAAGGAAAGGGAGGGAATGGTCCCTGGCAAGGGGACCGCCGGGCCGCCCGGCGCGCGGATTACTGTTTCACCGGGCTGGCCGCCATTGCAGGAACACCTAGGCTGCTGAGCTGAGGTGACAGGGCAGAAGCCGAGGAACGGTCTGGGTGGCCTCATCGCAAACCCCAAAACTTAGCCCTCGGATTCCCTCTCCCCGCCAGAGGGCCAGCGGAAGCCACAGCTGGGAGCGAGGGACGAGTTCTGGGAGTTTCTGAGTGAGGGTCCCGGGCCCCCTCTCCCCGCCCCTACTGAGACATCCGGACCAGAGCTGGGGGCCGGCGACTGCCCCCATCCTCCCCTGGGCCCCAAGCCCAGCCGGCTGGCATTCAACCGGCCCCCCACGCCCCACCCCTTCAAAGCCCCTCGCGTTTTCCCTTCCCTGTGGGAGGCATCTCGGCGATCCCAGAAGCGGCCCTGAAGGGGGGCTCCAGCCCAGAAGAGGATTAATCCATCGCCGGCTCCTCTGGGTCTAGGCGGGCGCGTGGGCACATCTGGGCTCCGTGGGCACCTGCGGCGACGCGGCTCAGGGGCGTGCGAGCGGGCCTGCGTCCGGGGCCAAGGGCGCCCAGGACGGCTGTGTGCTGCGTGCCCGCCCCCGTTCCCACGCCCGGGACCCCCCTCCCAGGTTCCCTGGCAGCGCCCCCATCTCAGGGCCAGCGCTCTCCTCTCAGGGGAAGAGAGAGACAGGAAACAAGGCGACAAACAGCAGGGGGCGATTTTAGAACCACCCCAGCCGACGAGGCCCGAGGGGTCAGGTCTGAGCTGAAGTCCGGGAGGAAGAAGGCGCTTGGGGAAGCCGGCTCCGGGGAGGCAGCGGGAGGGACGAAAAGGGCCACCGACTGCGGCGAGGCTGCCCGGGTGTATCCGGAGGGCGGGCTATACTCGGCTCGATCTCAGTCCAGAGATTGCGTCTAGTCCCGGAGGGTTCTGTGGGCTTTGGTACAGAAGTTTTACTTTTCTCTGGAAGTCATGGAGGCGCGCGGAGCGGCTAAGAAGCCGTCTAAGTGTCTAAAAAGCAAAATGAATTTTAGATTCACCCACGCCGTTGTGCGTAGCGGGAGCTCATTCTTATTTAACGCTGGATAATATTTCACTGCATGGATATATTTCAGCGTCTTTATCCAGCCACCCGTGGAATATTCCCTTGCCCCTTCCCCCACTTTCCTGCCTGCATGTGGACATGATGGCTGGAGCTACAGCAGCCATGTTGTAACCGAGAGATAACGTTAGAAGCCACAGATAAGAATGTATTGGAAAGAAAAGAAAACGGTATTGGAAAAGAGAGGTTAAGTGATTGGCCTAGGGTCACACAGCTAGTAAGAGGCGGAGCTGGGATTTGAACCCATTTGATTTGGCTTTTGTCATTCGCAGTCAGTAAGTCCCGATTACATGTCATGGCACCGTGTGCACCCACTCTGAGTCATCCAGGGGACAAACTGGCCCTCGAGAAGCCCCTTCCTTCTCCAAAAATGGGCCAAGCCCCAGCCTTCCTCTGACAAGAACCCCTGTCTCTCGCGGTCACGGCTGCCACCCCGCCAGCAGGCGATGCAGCCGCCAGGTCAGGAGCCCCAAGAGCACCGAGGAAGGAGCCACGTCTCCTTCTCACGCCCCACCCACAGGGCCCAGGGATCTGCCCAGAAGTTCAATCTCCTCTGACATCCGAGTCACCAGACGAAGATTCCGCTTAATGTCCCAATACAGCAAAACCACGGGGAAAACCCAAAGCTCTCCCTCCCCCACCGGAACCTCGAGCGCGCCCACCACGCATGATCCCGGGGCTAGCTCGACCCTAGCTCAGGAGTGGCCCGACGCTGGCCTGTCACTCCAGGAAGATCTCAGCCCCCCGAAGGTCGCAAGGCCATGGCCGGCAGCCCCATTTTACAGGTGAGGAAACAGAGGGCCAGAGAGGTAGCACCACCTCCTGGGGGTCACACAGCTCACGAGGCAGGAAATCGGGAAGAAGGCCCAATCTCCCGAGGCCTTCCAGCGCTCTTCCTTCCTCCCCTGGAGCTGGGTGAGAATTCTCCCTCCTCTGCTGTGGACGGCCGTGGATTCTCAGCTACACCGCACTCGTGCCCCTCCGTAACCGGCCGAACCCCGGGATTTCCTTCACCCACCGAGACTCTCCACTGAGGATTTTCAGGTGGGGCTCCGCCCCTTAAGGGGCGGAGCCTAAGTCTGGCCAATCACAGTACTATTAGGACTTACGTCGGCGTTACCAGGGAGAAAACCTCCCATCTCTTCCGCTAGACTCTTGGCAAAGGAGATAAGAGATAGAACAACGCAAATTTATTACAGGTTCTGGGGCTCGGAGCCTGAAACGGGCCTCGGCTGCGCTAAAAGCGAGATGCCAGCAGGCCTGCGTTCCTCCTGGCGGGTCTAAGGGCGAATCCGAGGCTGTCCCGTTTCTGTGGCTCGTGTCCCCTCCCCCCTGCGGAGCCCCTGGGTCTTTGCTCCTGTACCCGCCTGTCTCTCTGACTCGGGTTCCCCTGCGTCTCTCGCCGACGGGGGCCCGCCGCGTTCCAGCACCTTCTGAGGCCCCGGGAGACCCGCCCCTGCCTCGGGGTCCTTCAGTGAACCCCGGGAACTGTTTGGAGCCGCTGAGTCAAACCGTACCTGAAGCTGTATACTTAGAAACTTCGCAATTACGTGATGACGGTCACGTTAACTTTTTTCTTTTCCTTTTTTTTTTTTGCCTGAGCTACTCTGAGGCTTTTGTTTTGTTTTATGACTTGCAAACAGAGGGCCTGACTGACTCGAGCCTCAGCACGTAGGAATGTCACAAAGAATAATTACCAGTCTGCGTGTCTCTGTCCTCTGAGAGCACAGCGAGGCCTTATTTCACTCTGTGTCATCAGACCTAGCACAGTGCCGGGCCCGGCGGAGGTGTGGAAAGAATGTTTGTTGACTGACTAACGATTTGCGAGTGAGCACTCCAGTAAACACCCTCCCGCACGCCCTCCCTCAGCGGCCATCACTAGAACAAGAGGGCGGAGACGAGGCTCGGCAGAATTTTCCAAGGGTGGATTGCAGGCCCGTCATGTCCTCTCCGGAGGTGGCCGCTTCCTCAGAGAGGGGCCCCGGGAGTGACCCGGACGGAAGGCTCAGAGAAGGCCCGACTTCCATGGGCAGCCGGCCACCCCGTCGCCCTGAGCCGGCGCCCACGGATTAATCCCTGGATGGCGGCAGGAGGCCTCCGCCGACAGACCCGAGGCACCTCTGGTCAGGACGCACCGCGCTCCTGAACACGCGTCCCAGCGGCCCCTCTGCACGCCCGGAAAGACAGGCTCGTCTTCCCGCCCGGCTGAGCGACGAGGGACCGAGAGCGGGTGCCCTCCCTGTCTTCTGCCTCCCGCCCCGGACCCTTCGACCCCATCCTTTCCCACCTCACGTTGAAGGGACTGATTTACCGGCGCCTTGCAGGGGGGGGGGCGCAGTCGGTCGGGCTTCCAACTTCGGCTCAGGTCATGATCTCACGGTCTGTGAGTTCGAGCCCTGCGTCGGGCTCTGTGCTGACAGCTCAGAGCCTGGAGCCTGCTTCAGATTCTGTGTCTCCCTCTCTCTCTGCCCCTCCCCTGCTCATGCTCTGTCTCTGTCTCTCTAAACTAAATTTAAAAAACATTAAAAGTAAAAGGGCCCGAGTTATCCTCTGCGAACCCCGAAGGGTCGCAGATCTGGGGAGGCGGCCGCCGCGCCCGGAGAAGACGGAAGGGAGCACCCTCGACTTTGCCGCCCAGGTCGGGCTCCCCACACGGAGGGGACGCGCCGAGGCCCGATCTCCGCTGGGCTCCAGCTTCTCCCCCCACCCGGGCAGCGGCCCTGTGGGTGGCAGGCGGACGGCTCAGCCTGTAGGCAGTCTGGCTGCTGGAATTTCCCGAGCCCGGGCTCCCCACTCAGAGATCTGGGCTCAGAGAGAGCTTCCGAACCTGCGTGTCGCCAAGCGCGAGACCCCGGGCTGACTCCTGGCCGCAGCCTGGTCCGGAGAAGTCAACCTCCATCCCAGCAAACCACAGCCGGAGTTTCCCAGCAGGCCACCGGGCTGCGGGCGTCCTCTGGGGGCGGGAGGGGGGGGCGGGGGAGGCCTGCCTTTGGGGCCAAGAATCCCAGCGGCGAGCGGGCCCTGGCAGGCGGCTGGCTTCCACTTACCTCCGGGGACGGGGAGCTCATTCCTCCCCGAGTTCATGACTCAGGATGGTGGATTCGGCGTGTGCAGAGAGGACTCTGGCAGCCACCGCGCGCTCGGCGCTGCTCCCACGACAGAGAGGCGGCGTCTCTGCTCTCACCGGCCTCCCCGCACCTTCTGGCCTGGCCCCAGAGTCACTGGACTCCGTCCCACACGGCCAGGACCCCAGCGCCCGGGCCTCCCGGGGCGTTCCTTCCTCACGGAGCTGATGCCCTAGAACGAAGAGACAGAAACCCCCAAATAATCAAAGGAACGAACCCTCGAGTTACAAATCGTGGGAAGGGCCACGGAGGGAGGGGGCAGACCAAGGAGACGGGGATTACTCGTAAATCTGAGTTTTTACACCGAGATGTTAGAATTTCCAGAATATTCCCTGGGTCGGGGGGATTGAGGTTTTGTCGAAAAGAGAAAAGAAAAGAAAAGAAAGGAAAAGAAGAAAAGTAAAGAAACGAAACGAAACAAAAAGAAAAGAAGGAGGAAGGAAAGGAGAAAGGGAGGGAGGGAAGGGGAAGGAGGGGGAAAGAGACCGTCAGTCTCCATCACTATAATCGGATCCAGGAGTCCGCAAACTGCGATACCCTCCCTGTGGCCTCTTTTCGTGCAGTCTAAGCATCATTTCTTACATTGAAAAAAAAATTCTTATGCTTTTAAAAGGTTGTAAAAAAGCAAAACAAAACAAACCAACAAAACAAAGAAGAATGCGCAGCAGAGACCTTGACGGCCCCCGAAGCCCGGAACATTCGCCGTTCGGCCCCTGGCAGCAAAAAGTCGGCGGCCTCAGACTCTCACCCAGGTTTCGCTCGCCTGGGCCCGCTGGGAAACGCGGCGCAAGGGGCCAGGCCAGACAGCCGAGAATTTTCCATTTCTGCCCACGAGGCTGAGCGCCATCCATCATAAACCTTTCAAAGCCAAGGCCCAGGAGGTTAAGCGATTTCGGCTCCGGCTCAGTGAGGCGAGGTCGGGGGGCCGCGGGAGGATGGATGTCCTCGCTCGCCAGAGAGAAAGGAGCGAAGGGACGGCCTCTCTCGCTGTCCACTTCTCATCGGCTCTTTAGAAAGTGACGGAATTAATTTTCCCTGTTCGGGTTTGCCAAGATGAGTGGGATTTCTGTTCTACGAAATAGATGGGGAGCAGAGGCCTACGTCTGATTCAGAGCTCTTGGTTTCGAGTGACAGAATCCCAATTCAAGGTGACCGAGGCAGCAAAGAGTATTCAGTGGTGCGTGTCACTGAAAAGTCCAGAACTTGCACGAGCTTCAGGCATAGCTGGATCCAAGGGCTCGAAACGGCACCATCGGGACTCACTCTGTTTCTTCTGGGTTGGTTTCCTTCTCGGGGAGGCTCTCCCCTCATGAGGCAAACGGCACCAGGCGCCCATGACCCCTCCGCTTGGCCTCGGCCGGAAGATGTCCCGGCCTTGGTGGTTCCCAAACAGAACCTCATCGAGCCCCGCCTGGAGCACCGGCCTCCCCTCTCACCAGAGTGTGGCCGAGGGGACGAAGCGACCTCCCCGGCCAGGTTTGCTCACGTGCTCTCCCAGGGGCGGGGCCTAGAGGAAAGAAGAGAACCGTTCCCCCCCCCACCCGAGATGGGGGGGAGGGGCCGCCGTCGGAAGGAATGGCAGAGGCTGAACCGTCGGAGGCGGCCACCACCCCCGCAGGAGCCAGACCACATTTCTCAGGCCCCTTTGCTAAGTCTCCTTACCGCCCATTTCACAGGCGAGTAAACCGAGACCCTGGAGGTAAAACCAGTCTCTCCAAGTTTCCGATCCTGTCCCCCAAGAGCCTAGCAACTCTGCATACAGTTGGTGGCCAATAAATGCCCATCAAGTCAAATCGCTGCGGAGCGCCTGCACCCCAGGGGACTAGAAGATGCCCGAGGGGACTGAGGCGATGTCTTCGCTGCAGCCTCCTGAGCGCCTGACACGCGGTAGGTGTTCCGCGCACACCTGGCAGGTGAATGCCCGTGACCCTGGAGTTTGGCACCCAATAGGCACTTCACGGAGGTTTGATACACACACATGTCGCTGGGGGTGCTCCACGAAGACGTGGTAAGTGCATGACAGTGTCTCTAGGGACCGCACGCGGTAGGCGCTCCACGAGGAGCTGGTAAGTGGACCTCCCCTTGGCGTCCGCACACAGTAGGTGCTTAACAGATAGCGGATGCAGGAACGAATGAATCGCAAGCGGAAGCCCCAGCCGCCCGGCGGACCAGCACTTCCAGGTCAGGAACAAGACAGATGGGGGCGGGAGGGGGGGCGATGAGCGCAGGAGCCTTGGTTCTTCCGGAAGATTCTTCCAGAAGGTTCTTCCAGAAGGTCCCGGACCGCGAGAGCCGCGGGGTTCCTGGGCGGGGAGCGCGCGGCCTGGGAAGGAGCCGCCGGGTCTTTGTGAGCCCGGAGAAGGGGAAGGTGGGGCTGGCGGGAGGCAGCCGGGTCCGCCGGGGCCCAGCCAACCGGCAGTGCCAGGGACGCCGTGCCCCGGGCCGGCCCCGCCCCGCCGCCCCTGACCTTGCCTCATCCCGCAATAGAGCATCCATTGTAAGGAGGTAATTGGGTTCCGGCCTGTCCCCTCCCTGGAAGCAAAGGGAAACACGATCTGCTTTCTATTTGTTACGGCCTGCCAGGACGCCACTCCCTCCTGTCCAGCGCCCTCCCCACCCCCTCCAGGATCCCAGCCTTTCCTCGGGAAAGATCCCGTGACCTTCCTCAGCCCCGACTGGAGCTGCGGCTGGCCGCATAACCGGGGAGAATCCTAAGTGGGACTGAAACCTAAAGGCAGCATACAGGGCCCCGCGGCCTGGGCTCATTTCCCCCCACGGGGGCCCTAACTGGAGTCTCCCCGCCCACATCCAGGCTCCTCTGCAGCTGTGTGACCTTGGGCCCGTCTGTCACCCTTTCTGGGCCTCGGTTTCCTCGCCCGCAAACGGGGGTGACAGCATGAGAAAGGCTGCAGGCGCTTCGGGATGCGTTCACCCCCACGGGGCTCTGGGTGCGTCCTGCTGGGCAGGTGCTGTCATTCGAGTCAGTGTTTGGCGAGCTGCAGGGGCCCCGTCTCAGCTGACTGCAGAGTTGGGTGTCTCGGCCCCAGACACTTCAAAGCGGGGAAGAAAAGGGGCAACTACTCGGCGGGGGGGGGGGTCTTCCCATGAGCCCCAGGGCTGCGTCTACTCCGCCCGCTCACATCCAGGGGACCTGCTGCGGGTCTGCTGTGTGCCTGTCTTGTGTTGATGGGGGAGAAGCCGGGAGATACGGGAAGAGACAGAAAAAACAGTGGGGGGTTTGGGTTCTGCCTGTAAGGGCTGACAACCCGCTGGGTTGTGTTGGAAGACAAACGGGCTCCGGGGAAGTGTCCCTAAGCCCCCCAGTTCTGGAGGAGTTGAGAGAAGGCAGCAGGCATGGAGGGCTTCTCGGAGGAGGTGACGTAGGTGTGACTCCTGTCTCTGCTGGGGATCTTGGGTGACGTGTTCACCTCTCTGGGCCTCGTGACCTCATCTTTCGGAGGCTTCAAGAAAACAACAGCCCCAGCCGGCCAAGCCTATCACGGGGAGCACTCGGGCCCCTCACAGAGAAACCGAGCCAGCTTGGACTCGGCTTTTGTCGGAGCGAGGCCTTGGCCTGGATGTTCCGAGTGCCCCCACCCAAGGCCCTGAAGGTCGGGTGACAAGACGGACCTGCACCCAGGCTCCAGTTACCAGCCATCGGACCCTCGGGCACATCGACTAATCTCTGAGACTCGGCTTCCCCATCTCTGACATGGGACACCAGCGAACACCACTGTGACCGTGGGCGCCTACGCTGACAGCGAGTTGGCGCACGGCAACGTTCGAAGAGCCGTAGCAACTTGCCCTCAGTTCCAGAGCCAAGAGATGGCCCGAAACACCCGCGGTGACCGGCCAGGCAGCAGCGCCCAGGGCGTATCTGCGGAGGGTGGCGAAGACCCCGCCTCCCCTTCCCACCCGTGAACTTGGACGCGACACGAGGGCCCAGCGTTCGCTCCTCCGGGAGGTCAGGGGCACACAGCAGGGCCCTCCTCGTCGCACGGCTCGGCCCCGTGCTGAGGGGGACCTGTTTTTACTCCACAGGTTTGTGTGTTCCTTCGTTCCTTTTTGTACTTTTAAAGTTCTCGTTCCGTGACGTAACGGACGCTCCCGACTCTCCTCCCCCCGCTCCGGAACCAGAATACGACTCGTGCAGGTACCGTGGGCCCCCCGCCCCCCCCCAGGAGTGAGCGCGAGTCCCCGAGTGAGGGTGTGGGGAGCAGAGCCCACAGCCGGCCCTCGGTAAACACGTTGCAAAAACGAGAAACGAATTTTGGCCGTTTCGAGCCATGAGGTTTGGGGGAGGGGGTTGTTACGACCGCATCACCGAGCTGACGCGCCCACACACGTCCGTTTCACGGATGTGCAAACCGGGTCTGGAGGAGGTCACTCGGCCTGCCCGGAGTCAAACGCAGAGGCTCGGCCGGGACTCGGAGCCGCGTCTGCCCGTCGCTGCAACCTTGTGGAGACGAGGTGGCTCCCCTCGGAACAAAGGCCTCCAAACCCCTCTCTGCTAACCCCTTCAATTAAGGCCAATTTCAAGGTCTCCTGGTTTCTAAGCGAACAGCCCTGATCGTGTTCGTTAAGGGCCCTGTCTGCTCCGGCTGCTCGTTCCATCAGAAGCCGCCAACAAGATAAATGGCCCTGTAACTCATTGTCCCAGCGCAGAGCACCTCGCAGCAAGTAGCAGCACAGACGCCGGGAATAAATCACCTCTGATCTGCCGAGAGCCGGGCAGGGCTCCCGTGAGGACGTCGGAGGTAGGGGGAGGCCTGGAGGAGCTCTGGACCCGGGGCGGAGGCGGGGGTGGGGGGAGGCTTTGCTGAGGACGGCAGACCTGCCGGGGGGGGGGGGGTTGTCGGGACCCCAGATGTCTGCAGTGAGCACGTTTTTTCCCTCCGCCCAGCACGTACTTTCTCTTCTTAAGGTCTAACACAATCCACTTTTTCTTTGGGAAAACCACCTCTCCTGTGCTCTCAGGCCATATGGCTCGGGCCGGGCCATCCCCTCCCCCAGCCACATGCTCCGGCCTGGCCGATTCGAGCCCCGCATCCTGCATGGCCGTGAGCGGTTCCGGCTGAGAGTACACACCCCGTGATGGGGCTTACGGCTCTGCACACCCCGTGATGGGGCTTACGAACAGAAGATAGGAGTGGTCCTTTTTTTCAAAATGCCGATTTATTTATTTATAGAGAGAGAGAGAGAGAGACACAAACAGCATGAGCAGGGGAGAGGGAGAGGGAGAATCCCAAGCAAGCTCCGCGCTGTCAGCACGGAGCCCAATGCGGGGCTCGAACCCATGACCCACGGAGATCATGGCCTGAGCTGAAATCAAGAGTCAGATGCTTAACCGACTGGCCACCCAGGGGCCCCAAGAGAAGTCCTTCTAAACCGGGGTTGCTGGCAGAAGGACTATCCGTTTCCCCGTGGTAGCTCTAGCTTCCAGGATGATTACAAACACAGCAGGTGCTCAATAAAAAGGTGCTAATGAATAAATCAGCTGGAGTCAGGACAGCGGGTCCTTGTCTGGGCTTAGCCACGTTAACTACAGTGTTGAGAAGCTCTTCTCCCCACTCTGGGCCTCGGCGTCCTTGTCTACAGAATGAGGTTGATAACAGCCCTTACCGATAGCAGGTTTCAGCTAGCTCTTGCCACCGGTATGCTGCGTAACAAATGACCCCTCAGCTCAGTGGCTTCAAACAACAATCATGCGGGGTGTCTGGCCGGCTCGGTTGGTAGAGTGTGCGACCCTTGTCTTGGGGTTGTGAGTCCAAGCCCTACGCGGGGGGTAGAGATTACTCTAAAATAAAATCTTTAAGACGACCAAACGATCATGCGTTATGATTTACACCTCTGCCTGGGCTTGGCCGCCACACCCGTCTCTCAACCTCCTTGGATCGGCGTTAGTCTCACAGGACGGCAAAGGTGCAGAAAAGACCAAAGTCCCTTGAGGACCGGGCGTCACCGCCAGGTCACTCGATCGGCCAAAGCAAGTCGAGGCAGGCGACTGAGCCACGCCCAGAGTCGAGGGGCGGGGAATTACGCTCTGCCCCTTTGGCGGGAAGGAGTGCCAAGTCCCACGGCGAGGGCACAGATGTGGGGAAGGGCGACGAGCAGAGGCCAGCTGTGTGCCCTCCGTGCAGGTGTGACTGTCTCGGTGACGCGTTTCCTCCTTGTGGGCCTGCCTTTCCCTGAGAACAGAACCTCCCGGGCGCACGGCTCTCCGGCTGCTCTGCTCGCCGCGGAGCCTCCAGCGCCTCGAACAGGACCCAGGACGGAGTGGGTGCTCGGCACCTACTTGTGCAGAGACCAAGAAGCCGCCCCCAAGCCCCCCCCACGCTGTCGTAGGGACAAACCCAGGTCAGGGACACGAACGACAAAATCCCCCCGAGAGTCCATCACGATCCTGGCCCGGAATCTCCCCTACCCGGGGAGATGGTCCCATCTCAGTCCCCTGATAAACAGCGGAGCCAGGGGTCTGATTGGGGGTGGGGGGGCACTTCTGGGGACACTGGTCTGTGCTCAGTTGTCTCTCTCGTTCTCATCCGCTCCGGGGATCCTAGGGAGGCCCCGCCGGGGCGGCTCAGACCCTCCCCTTGGATCAGGAAGTTCAGGTTCAGCTGTGCGTTGAGGTCACGGACCTCTCCGGGCTGGGGAGGAAGTGTCCTGAAGGGCCCGGGGACGGAGGGACAGCCCACTGCGGCTGTGTGCTGGGCCCAGCGTCCCCGAGGCCCCGGTGCTGCCTGCTGTGGTTTCCTCTCTCCCGTCTCTTGAAAACAGCCAAGTCGCAGCGCCCCCGCCCCCTCCCTGTCCTGTCTTCCCCCGAGGAGCCTCCCCGCCCCCCCATCTGCCCCCCCACTGGTGGCCCGGCCTCCCCCTCGGCCGCCGAGCACACAGGAAACCTCTCCAGGCTGCTCCCGCGCCGGGCGCCCGGGCACGAAACCCTCCCCGCTCCCCTGGCCCAGCCGAAGGAACCGAATGTTCCTCCATTATGCGGGCTCACGTCTCTCTTCCCGCCGGGCGACATCGCGATCCGCGCAGGGGGAGAGGAGGCTCGGCTGGGGGGGGCCTCCGAACCAGGAAACCGGACATCCGCGGAGGCAGGAAACCTCCCGCCCGGCCTGCCCGCGGCCACACCGTCGCCCGCCCTCACCCCTGCCGCAGCTCCCCCCTCCGCCCCCCGGCCGCTGGACTCCAACCCGCCCATCGCGGGGCTCTCCCGGCCAGAAGAACTCGGGGTGTGTTCTGACGGCGATTAAGCCCTCTCCCCCTCCCTGCTGCCGGTCAGCTAAGACGCGTTCCATCCCGGGATCGGGGGCGGGGGCGGGGGCAGGGGAGGGGGGAGAGGGGTCAAGGGCAGGACCATCAGACACGCGCTTTGCCAGAACAGCACGCGGGCAGGGCCTCTTACTCATTCTCCCTGCTCCCTGCCTCGTCCCCATTTCACAGAGGAGGACGCTGAGGCTCAGAGCAGGCCGCTCGTCGGAGGAAACACGATGTGGAAGCAGCAGAGCTGGGGGCTAACCCCGGCCACCTGACCCTGGCGCCGGCCCCGGAAACCGCCGCGCTGTCAAGTGTGTGATCGCTGTTCACGCCGTCAGAGGGTCCCCCCCACCGGCGGTCCCGCTTGGGACGTGTGCCCAAAAGGGTCGAAGCGGCGTCTCCAGGCATCTGTCCACGGCGCGTTCGCAGCGGCGCTGCCCTGCAGTAGCTAAAACACAGGAGCCGGCCCGGTGCCCGGCCGCGGACGGTGGGGTAGGACGCCTGCTCTGCCCCGGACCAACCCGGAGGACACAGGGCACGAGGCCGAGGGAGCGAAGCCGGCCGCCAAGGGACAGACGCTGTCCACTGACCCGAGGCGCCCAGAGGAGCCGCGTCCATAGAGACAGAAAGTAGGAGGGCGGGCGCCGGGGGCTGGGGGAGGGGCCCGGGGAGTCGGTGTTTCCCGGGGGCCGAACGTGGGTTGGACCCCCGAGAGTTCCGGAGGCGTGTTCGACAATGAGACCAAGACATGGACCGCGGCTAGACCGCGCTGACACGGAAACGGTGTCACATTTACGGCGTGCGTCTTTTTATCACGATAAACACACGCCCGCTCGCACCCACCACCTCCGCCACGGCCGGAAGACCCGTGAGAGGCGTGCGGCCCGCTGTGCGCTGTGAGAACTTGACTCGAACGACGGCGGGTGGCCTCGAAGGCCCCGGTGCCACACCCCGCCCTGTCCCCGTGCCCTTCACCGGCCTCGAGACGGGCTCCCGCCGACGAGAGTAGGGGTGCGTTCCCGCCTGCGCTCCCACCCCCCTGCTGTCACCGAGGATGGCGCCCGGGCAAGCGGGCTGGAGGAGAGAGCGGGGGAGGGGCCCAGAGCACCCCCCCCCCACAGCAATCCCAGCCGAGGCCACCTTCCAGCGGCCACCGGCCACCACCCCAGACGTGTGCACATGCCCAGTGGAGACCGAAGACCTCCACCCTCACCCAGCCTCGACTGCTGGCCTGCAAATTCACGACGTGAAGAAACGCTTCCTGTTTGAGGTCACTGGTATGTGGACGACTTGTTACGCAGCGTTATTTGGCCAGTAGGTGACTCCTACAAACTCACATAAAAGGCCTCCATCTGTTCATTCATTTATCCAACCATTCCAACACGTACTTATGATTAAACACCCGCTCTGTATCGGGAACAGAGCTGCCTCCGTGGAACCCGCAGCTGAGAAGGGGGAGACAGACTCAGACCCAAGAACTCATGTTGGTGTGATTCGGTGAAGGGCCGAAGCCCCGAGGCTGCAGGGAAACCCCATATCCAAGGCTTGGGAGGTCAGGGAAGGCTTCACAGAGGAGGCGGTGCTGAAATGGAGGCACGAAGAAGTGAGAGACAGCCAGGCCGGGGGTCGTGTGGAGGCAGGAGCAGAGAAGGGAGGCCCAGGCGGAAGGAAAGGATGACACCTCGGCTAGCGGGGCGCGGAGCCCGGCTGCTCAGATGGCAGGCAGCAAGGACGTCGGGGAGGCTGTGCCGAAATCCTCGGGGACGCGAGACTGTCCCAAGGGCCCGCGGGGACCTCAGCCCGTCCCACGGGATCGGCTCGAGAAGGAGCGCTGGGGGCAGCCGTGCAGAAGAGGTGTCGGCCCAGCAGGCCACCTCCACCTAGAGGTCCCCTCACCGAAGTGTGGCGTGGCGGGTCCCCCACCACCGGCAGCGGCCGGTGGCCCCCTCTTGGGCGGTGATGCGGAGACCAAGGCCGCCCCGGGGCATGCCTCTCCACCATCGTGCCCCCTCCCCGGGACCAGCAGCGGTGGCAGGAGGCAGGCCCTCAGCCAAAGGTCCTCCCTCTGCCTGCCCAATCGGGGGCCAGGACCCCTCCACGGGCCACTGCACCATGAGTTTGCTGATTCTGGGCAGTGGCTGAGGACGGCCAGCCGCACCGGCCAGGCAGCCGCCGCCTCTGCCCCTGCCCGGCTGCCCCCCGCTCCGCCACCGGCAAGACCCCACATCCATCGGCCGGGACCAGCGGCTGGCATCCGTCACTCCCTCCGGAAGAGAGAAACAAAGACGCTGCCGTATCGTCGTCCCCGGATTAATGTCCCTGCTGTGGAAACAAACATCACGTCTTCCCGCCAACATTTATTCTTGATAAACGCTGTGACTTTGCCTTGACATTTCGGAAGCAGCGGGAGACCATTACCCGGTGACAACGTTCTGTTCCAGTGACATCATCTCTTAATTATAATATGCAAGTAATGCTGGAAAAAATAGCCCATAAGCAGTGGCGTTTGGAGCTGCCTCGTCCGGCCCTGTCGGGAAATGCTGAAGGATCCCATTCAGCGCTTGCAAATGAGGGAGACAAACGGTCACCTCGGGGCCCTGTGTGTGTCCTGCCTCTTCAATGACAAAGCTCGCAGGGTGGCAGGAGGTGGCGGGGAGGCGAGGAGCCCAGGGCGGCGGCTGGGCTTCCTGCGGACCCTGAGCCCCCTCCCCTTCGTCCCCACCCCCCAAATCAGGGGGCCCTTTGCCCCCGCCACCCGTGCCCGCCCGTAAGTAAGAGCCCGCTAAGGCCGGTCCTGCAAAACCGGTGTACCGTTAGCCCGGAGGAGACAGGCAGTGATTCCCGCGCCCCCCCCCCCGGAAATTAATTCACTCCGGGGGGGGGGGGAGGTCGAGGAAGGAGCGGCTGGAGGAAATCCCGTTTTGCAGCTCCTCGGGTCCCCCGAACGGAAGAAAACCTTTGCCAAAGTTCCCCGGGCAACAGAGCTCTTGCTGGGGGGGGGGGTCCTGGGGGGGGCGCACGCGGGCTCTGGGGTGGGCAGGGAAAGAGACAGCCGACCCCGACGGGAAGGGCTTTCAGAGACTCCAGGGGCCACCAAAAGCTGGGCTCACACGACGGCCATTTCCGGGGACGCTTCGGGGCGAGAGGGGTCGAGGGGAGTCGCATTTCGGAAAGGCTCCTGGCTTCACACACAGACCAGTAAAATCTCCAGCTCAAACCTGCGGTTCTGGAGCAGCGGTGGTTTTGCCCCCAGGGGCCCCCCGGAACTGGCTGGAACTGACTCTCTTGGTCTTCACAGCCAAGGGCGGGGTGCTGCTGGCATCTAGTGGGCCGAGGCCAGGGATGGCACTGAGCGTCTACCGACGCCCGAAGGCCAGAGGCCCGCGCGCCGGGAGCGGGAGCTGCGGGTGTGAACCGTCCCCCGAGAGGACCGTCGATGGGGCGCGGGAGGACGCCGGGAGCCTTGCGAAGACACCGGAATGCCACACGGGTGTCACCTTTGTGAGGAGAATCGAGAGCTCCGTAGCTTAAACGTGGGGGGTAAGCTCTAAACTAATGAGACACAGTCCCTCGTTTCTAGACGGGTGGAGGGGGGGCAAGTACAAAACCAGACCCCACATCTACAGCTGAGAAGGGGAGGACTCTTCCCATCAGTCCTGTGCAGTGGTTTCCACGCTCCCTCTCCGTCTCACAGAGGAGGACGCCCCAGGCTGGGGGAGGGTCCGTGCCCACTCACACCCGCAGGTGGGGAGACGGGGCGCAGGGCGGGGGGCGGCCTGGGCTCGGATCCTGGCCCTATCGCCGGCCGGCTGGTAACCTTTGGGGAGCAACTCAACCTCTCTGGGCCTTTTGCCGCCTCAGCTGTAAAACGGGCTCTGGGGCCCAGCCCGTGAGGCTGCGGCGAGGACCAGCCATGAGGGCTAGCGAATGGGGGGGGGAGCCTGGAGGCTGCATACCCCCCCCCGCCTCCTCCCCCCTCCGCCAGCGCCGCCGTGGCCTGAACCCAGCCGGTAGCCCGAGGACGGGCCCGGCCACGGGGTCCCCCTCCAGGACGAGGGGTGGGACGGAGGACACGCCCGGCAAGCGCAGGCAGGAGGAAGCAAACGCTTCCGACCTGGGGTCACAAAGGGCGGTGAAGGCGACGAGCCCCACGCCCGGGTTCCGGTCCACACCGCGCCCTCGCAGGCCTCGCTCGCTCCTCACAGAGAGAGAGGCCCAGGCGCTAGGCCCAGGCCGGGGCCCGTCGGAGCTACGCGGGCCTGTGTCGCTTTCCAATCGCTTTCCGGTCGTTTCCAGAGGCTCCGGGGAGAACCTGGTCCTGCCCCTCCCGGTTCCTCCACATCCCCTGGCTCACGTCTGTCCGTCCGTCCATCCGTCCGTCCGTCTCAGACCGGGAGCCTCCCGCCTCCCGCCTGTAAGGACCCCGGCGACCACAGACGGCCCCCGCACGCCCCGGGGGGCGGGGGTACTTGCCTCACATTTCGGCAGCAGTGACACAGAACGTGGGTCCCTTCTCAAGGCAGCGGCCACCGGGGAGCCGCTGAGGCCGGCGAGGGGCCCCTGTGTGGCCGGAGCTTCGAAGTTTGCAAAAGCGGCTGAAATCCAGGTTTTACATGAAATCTCTTGAGTTTTACATTTCGACCGAGAGTTTAGCTCTTGTTTCCCCCCTTTGCACGCCGCACGGGCCAAAGTCAACACGTCTGTAGGCCACCAGCTTGCGCCCTCTGGTCTGGCCCAAGGCCATGCCCTTCCCCTGGGACACGACCTGGAGTTCCCCTAGAATTCTCCGTGCCCTGGGGTCACGGCAGGTCCCTGCCCGTTGGCCCCCAGGGCACACGCACCGGACGGCCGACGACCCTTCGCCTCCCTCTGAGCCCTCTCTTTGCCTCCAGAGCCCTGTGTCACGTCGGCCCCACGGGTCTGCCCTGTGCCGGCTGGCCACCTGGCTGGATAGGTCACAGCCCCGGGCCTCGATGGCCTCGTCCATATAATGGGAATAAGGGTAGTGGCCGTGGAATGAGGGGACACGGGGAGGGGCCTGGCAGGGCCAGCCACACGGTAGGCTCTCAGTCACCAGGGTGAGGAGAATCCAACCCAGAAAGCACAAAGATCGCCTCGGCTCGCGGTCTCCTCGAGAAGGGCAGGGCGCCCGGGACGGCGTCTTCCTCTTGCGTGTCATGAGAGACCAGCACGGGGGACACACACAGGATTTGGGGGAAGATCTGGGTTTGCACCCCAGCTCCCACACCACCTTGCTGTGCAGCTCTGAACAGCTCGCACGACCTCTCTGAGCCTCGACTTCCTCGTCCATAAAATGCAGGGAATTCTTCCGTGCGGGAGGAATCTGGAGGGACTAAAAGACATAAGGCAAGCACGAAGCACACAGAAAAGCATTTGAAAAATCCTAGCGACCTTTTAAAAATGCCCGAACCTCCACCCCCCACCCCCCGCCCCTTTTCACCACAGTCTGATTTCGGCGCAGATGTGTCTGGCACAGGCCGTTTCGCCTGCTCCCCGGGGAAAGTCACTCCTGGCCTCCGCCCAAGGCCCGGCTCAGCTACTGACGTCACTGCGGGCCGCCCGGGGTCACCTGGCACAGTGGGCCTGCTGCCTCCGTCACAGGGAGGGGCGCCCCCGGCCCTGTCTGTCCCTGTCTGTCCGCCCCCGGCGGTATCTGCTGACCTGCCTTCCCGCCCCCCCACCCAGGGCCCAAGGCGAAGCCAATGGCCCTGTTTTCCTCGCACCCCCAGCTGGGGGGGCAGACCTCGGAAGCCCAGGGGTTAGGAATTTGGGTCTGACTTCCTCCCTGCTCCATCCCCAGTGCCTAGAACAGGCCCCGGCAAGACAAGACGTCAGCGCTTAACAAATATTTGTTGACTTAAGAGAGAAAGCTGTCAGTTACTGCACAGTCATCGCGTGCTGGGGCCGTGCTAAGTCGTGCTAAGTCGGCCGCGACACTCCCGGAGGCGGGTGGCGACCCTCGAGACGGTCTCGGTCAGGGATGCCGCGGTAACGGACCCCCGGCTCCTAGCAGCTTGCGGTGCCCAGGGTTTATTCCTCGCTCATTCCACAGAAGTCGGCGGGGGCCGGGCTCTGCGTAAGCCTCGTGCTGGGACCCCCACCGACGAGCGACGGGGCAGCGGAAAGGGAGCGCTCCAGTGCTCACGGTGGCAGTGAAGGGTTACAAATCACACGCCACGCCCGTGGGACTCTCATGACCCCCTCCAACCACGAGCATTCTCCGCGACCCCGAAGGTGAAAGTGAGAACTCTGTGGTGTACACGCGACTCGTGGCTGCCCCCTGGGTGTTCGTGCGACCCCCATTTTTACAGACGAGGATGCTGTGTGGTTCAGAGAGGTTAAGTGGCTTGCCCCAGGTTGCACAGCCAGTAAATCGCAGATCCGGGTTCGTACCCCGTTCCGACTCTAGAAACCAGCGACTCGGCTGGTACCGTTTATAAACGCCAAAGCGGGGTCTATCTGACCCCGTCTGCACAGCAGATAAACACATTCCAGGACTGCAGCTGGTGAAAGACGCCCACTGCACACCTCAAGAAAGGGGTTTATAGCCAGAGACAAGTGTGCTTAAATTACACGACCAGAGGCAAGCGCTGCTCAGAGACCGACAGACCGAGTCGGGTCCAAGACGTGTTTCGTTTGGCCCACGTAGTACTTGATTTAATCGAACTTGTTGCCAATCATTAAAAATCAGGAAATTTCACATTTTTGAAGACCGTCTTCTGTTGGAAATCAAACCCAAAATTAGAAGACTCGGCGACAGTAGCCCGCACCCTGACAGGGGCGGTCGTGGGCGCGACAGGAGGCGCCGAAGGTCCTCGGGTGACGGGAAGGCAGCCGGGGCCAGCTTGGGCAAGGAGGCGCACCACCCGCCCAGAGCCCAGCGCGCAAAGGGCTGCTCACTTGAAGCTCGGATTCGACACCCTTGCCTTCGTGCTTCCGTGAAACGGCATCACAGACTCCCACCGTGGTGTCGACTGTGAGACTTCAGACACGCGAGGGAGCCCGGTGGCTCGTCGGGGAAGCGTCCGGCTCTTGGTTTCGGCTCGGGTCATGATCTCCCGGTTCAGAGTCTGAGCCCCGCCTCGGGCTCCGGGCTGACCAAGCGGACAGAGCCTGCTTGGGATTCTCTCCCTCCCTCTCTCTCTGCCCCTCCCCTGCTTGTGCTCTTTCTCTCAAAAATAAATAAATACATAAATACATAAATACATAAATAAATAAATTTTTTAAAGTGTTGTCAAAATGTTGCTTTGACAGAGGCCAAGCATCACCGCCCCACCCTGCACCCACCCGGGCTGCCGCCGAGCTCTGGGCCGGACATACACCTCCACCCTCTGGCTAGCGCTCAAGCTACCCCCCCACTGGGTGAACAAACCCCTGGCCTTCCGGGCTTGTTTCCGCCGCTGCCTGCTTCTGCGGGCGTCTGAACTCATCTGCGCCGACCTGCCTCTACCATTTAGAGAAGTTGGGTTTACACCCAAAGCCACCCAAAGCCCCACCTGCGTGAGAACGCCCGGGACGTGTTGAACAGTGACACCTCCTGGTGATGGCCGGTATTACAGCTCGGCCCCTCCAGCCCCGGCGAGTGTTGAGGTGAACTGCATTCTGGGTGTTAGGGTCTGTTCCCGAGACCGCTTCGCAAACGTAGTTCAAAGTCTTCTCAAACTAGTTCCAGCCCGAAGTGCGTAAAAGGCCCTTCTTTACGATCCTCAGGAGGACCCGCGAAATGAACGGGGCAGGATTCTAATTCCTGGTGGCAGGGACAGAGGGACACAGAGGGATACAGAGGGACACGATGAGTCAGGCCTCTTCGGCAAACAGCTCCAAACCCTGAGGCCCGCCTGAGCCCCGAGGCTGGGGAGAAATCATGTCCTTCCCCCAAACATCTGCCGTGGCCACCACCAGAGGCCACAGGCCACGAAGCGGCCCGGAGACACGTGTGTCTCCTCAGAGAGGCTCCGCCCCCTGAAATGGAAGGACCCCTGCGGGCCAGGGACAAGCAGATGGGGTGGGTCGTGGGAACAGACAGAAGATCCCAGAGACCAGAAGAATGCTCCGCAGTTCTGGAAAACAGCCACACGGGCCTGGCCGCCACTTCCGTGCCGTCCCCAGCAACGCCGTTCGCATCCATTTGCCGGAACGTTCTCCCAGGGGAGAGGGAGTCCTGTTCCGAGGTGGCAGTTGAGGCCGTCGCCGAGACCCAGTTTGCAGAAACGTGCACCGCAGCCAGTGTGGTTCCAACACCGGTTCCTTAAAGTGGAATTCAAAAGGCTCCGTCTCGAAGGCCTCCCCTTCCTCAGCCCGGAGGGTGCCAGGCCGGCTGCGCCCAAGGCTTTGTGACAAGGGTGCCGTGGAATCTGGACGCACCGCCGACTCCAGACTCCCAGATACCGCTGCTCGGCCTTCACCCTCTGGAAGTCACACCAGGCCTGGAACCTTCCGCAGCTAGCTCCCGAACCACAGAGGGGGAGGTCAGAGAAGCAGGACCCCTGCCCGAAACGAAGCGATGGACCGTATTCGAAAGTCCCCGGCTGCTGCCCCCGCCCTCTGCTGCCCTCTCTTTCAAGTCTGGTCGCGGGGTTTGGAGAGCCAAGCCCTATTTGTGGAAATGTTTCTTCTTACTCCGCTTGCCCCCTCCATTCCCAACCTGTCTGGGATGAGCCCGGACGTCCCCCTGCCGGGAGCCTTTCCACGGAGCGTCGGGCACGGCCGAGTGTGCAGAGCCTCCTTCTAGGCCGACCAGGGATTGGCTCTCGGGGCCAGCCTTGCTGTCCGCCCCACCCCCCTGCTTCTCGGAGTCCTCAGAACCGGGACCGTCTGTCCCTGTGGGTTGGAAAGGATATTCCTCAAAGCTGGCTCCCCAGGGGGCTTCCAGGAGGGTCTCTGGCCACGGGCGCCAGCGATGAGTCCCGGCCGACTGGACCGCAAGGACACGGGCTGGGCGGCGGCTGAGCACACAGGCCTGGGGCCCGGCTGCCCCGGCTGGAACCTGGGCTCTGACGCTTCCCAGCCGCAGGAGCTCCGACGGTCGCGACCCCTCTCCGCCAACGATGACGATCCAGAGCGCCTCCCTGCATCCCGGGGAGAACGGAGCCAGCTGGGCCCAGGGTTTCGGGTAACGCCCGGCGCACCGCGGGCGCTGGGGCACCGGCAGCAGCAAGCAGAGCCCAGCTGCTCTGGTCGGACATTTTGTTTCTTTTTTTATGTTTTTAATGTTTATTTATTTTTGAGAGAAACAGATGTGAGTGGGGGAGGGGCAGAGAGAGAGGGAGACACAGAATCCGAAGCAGGGTCCAGGCTCTGAGCTGTCAGCACAGAGCCCGACGCGGGGCTCAAACTCACAAACCCTGAGCTCATGAGCTGAGCCGAAGCTGGACGCTCAACCAGCTGAGCCCCCCCGGGCGCCCCTCGGGGCTGACATTTTATATCTGCTTTTATATCTGCGGGGCCTCCAAAGTCTCGGTCTTGACGGGATCCAGTCCCGGGGACCCAAGGGCGGCCGGGCAGGCCGGGCCCTGCGATCCCCGCGGCCCCGCCGTCAGACTCAGGGGCCGCCCTGGAAGCCAGGTCCCGACACCCGGATGCGAAGAATCGTCCCCATGTCGCGATCGCGAAGCCTGCCTTCCGCGGGCGGCACCGAGCCGCCTTCTCACCGCCCCCCCACACCAAGCTCCCGCAGGCGCACGCACCGCGGGGCACGTCCGCGCGTGGAGGCCGCGGCTCGGTCCACGCGAACAGGCGAAGGAGCGCAGAGCGTGCGGCCGGGCGCCCGGTTTTCTGTCTCTGCTTCCGACCCGCGCGCGGAGCCTCGGAACAGGCCCGGGGACCCGGCTGCGGGCAGCGGGGCGGCCGGGCGCACGGCGGTCCCGCAGCGCCCCCTGGCGGCCGCGGCCGGCGCGCGCTCGCTCACAGGCCTCGGTCGTTCCTTCCTTTATTCGACATCCACGCAGACGCATCCGCGAAGGCTGACCAGGGGCCGCGGCCGCGGCGGGGACCCCACAGACCCGGGGCGCACCCTCGGGAGCGCGGGGTCTAAGGAAGGGGGCCCGGCAGTGAAGAGCTGGGGGGGTGGGATGCGCCCTCCCCGAAAGGGGTCCCTTGGGAAGCAGGAAGGCAGGAGAGGCATGGAATGTGCCTCAGTTTCCCCACCTGTGAAACTGGCCTCGTTCTCCTGCCCCGGCCATGGCCGGGGTGCTTTGAGGGCCCCAGGGCATGAGCGGGGGTGGAGGGGCAGGGGAGGTGTTATTGTATGGAGTGCCGCCCGCTGGGTCCCTGTGCGCCCACACCTGTCTCCACTGCAACTCCCACGCGGCAGAAACAGCCATCCTGTCGCTTCCCAACTTAAAACCCTCCAGTGGTTTCCATCGTGCTTCACATCCAAACCCCTGCTGGATCGAGTCCCCGCCCAGCTCTCTCTCTCAGCTCCCGCCCCATCCCCCACCCTCACTGCTTACCACACTCCGGCCACAGCCCACTGGTCTCTGGTCTGCATGTTGCTACCTCAGGGCCTTTGCACATGCAGCTCCCAGTTCCTAAAGTGCTCTTTTTCTGATTCCTTCGAATCCCTCGGGAAGTAGCCTCAACGGCACTTCTCGGAGGACACTTCTCGAAACAGTTGCAGCACCCCTCTCCTCGTGCCACCTTGCTTTTGTGTTTCTCCTGACATCCATCCGTCTCTGGAGGTATCGTCCTTTTCCCTTTGCTTGTCTGCCGCCCCCCACCCCCAGCAGAAGGCAAGGCTTAGAGGGCAGGGACCGCTCCTGCTTCCTCCACCACGCTTCCGAGCTGGAGGACAGCGGGGCTCTAACAGGTCCCCACAGGTCCCTTCGGACTGCTTTCGCGCACCGCTGGCTTCAGTGTATTTCCACGCCCCCAAACCCTGGGGCTGCGAGAGCCCCCTTTGCCCTCCTGGGATGCCCCTTGGTCTCAGCCGCTCCGAATGAGGGATGCAGCCAAGGCGGCCCCCAGGATACACGTGAGGGCCTGACACCTCGTGTGCCCCCGCGACACGTCCGTCGGAGGAATGGAGAAATGGACACACTCAGCCGTCTCAGAGGCCGACTCCCTCTCAGCACCCAGCAAGTGCCAGGCTCCGTAGGCGTCTAATACATGCTTACCGGAGACCCCGGAGACAGTGTTCCCGCGGCCTCGCGGGGGTCCCCGACGCTTATGGGGCAGGAATCTGCGGTCCCGTCTCACAGGTGGGAGACCCGAGACTCAGAGAGGTGGCGGTTTTTCTCCCGGGCCGACCAGCCGCCGGAGCGGAACGGAGAGCGGCGCGCAGGCAGGCTGCCCCTGAGGCCGGCGCCCCTTCCGTTACATGCGGGGAAAGAGCAGACTCCCGTGACTCTGGTTCTTATTTGGGGGTGTCGCTCTTGCCTCCACCACCCCCGTGGAGGGTCAAGGCCCCTGTGAAAATCTGAAGAATATTAAGGAAACGCTTCCTAGGAAAAAAAATATTCGTATTTATTATTTTTTAAATTTTATTTTTTTATGTTTTTATTTTATTTTTGAGAGAGAGAGAGACAGAGCACTAGCCGGGGAGGGGCAGAGATAGAGAGGGAGACACAGAATCAGAAGCAGGCTCCAGGCTCTGAGCTGTCAGCACAGAGCCCGACGCGGGGCTCGAACTCACAGACCGTGAGATCATGACCTGAGCCGAAGTCAGACGCTCAACCGACTGAGCCACCCAGGCGCCCCTTATTTTGTTTTTAAGTAGTCTCTCTACCCAGCATGGGGCTGGGTAGGAGTCGCGTGCCTCACCAGCTGAGCCAGCCAGGCACCCCAAAATGCCTCATTTCATAAAATGCAATTCCTTGAGGCTGCGAGTTTTGGGGCTTTTTTGAAACTTTTTTATATTTGTTTATTTTTGAAAGAGAGAGAGAGAGAGTGTGTGTGTGAGTGGGGGGGGGGGGTCAGAGAGAGAGGGAGACACAGAATCTGAAGCAGGCTCCAGGCCCTGAGCTGTCAGCACCGAGCCCGATGCGGGGCTGGAACTCACAAACCTCGAGATCATGATCTGAGCCAAGGTCGGAGGTTTAACCTACTGAGCCCCCCAGGCGCCCCGAGGTTACGAGCTTCTGAAGCCAGTCTGTGACCCCAGGTGACACTCCCCCAATGTAAGGAACAGCCTCAGGACTGACCCGCAGCCCCTCTTAGAGCACAGGCGCCCCGAACCACCTGTGGGCACAGCTCGCCTCCCAGTGGCCGCGCCTGGAATTGCCCAGAAGCCACTCACCCCAGGGCCGAGGAGGGAATGGATTTTCCGGGCCGCCCCCAGGAGGGGGACTTGGTCCTCAGGGTGGGGGAAAGCCGCGGGGGCTTGAGCGAGGGGTGACCCTTGTGACAGTTGACACTTTGGAAAGACCTCCGGAGCCGCCGCGTGGAGAAGGAGCTCACGGGACCCCGCCGGCCCGGGTGAGGGGCCCCGGTGACATCGGCCAGGTTAGCACCAAAACAGCGGGCTGGGGCGCCGCGTCCCCCACCCTGGACCTCTCCGGTGAGGCCACCAACTCTTTTGAGATCCCCCTTGACCCTGCAAGGCAGGCAGTAAATTATCCCCATTTTTTTTTCAGGTGAGGACGGCCACCCTCGGGGTTTTATTCCCAGCACCCTGCGAGCACTCAGTAAATAGGGGTTGAGAAGAAGGACCGTCTGGGTAAACAAAGGAAGGGCAACCACCTTAGCGAGCCATATTCCCGTTTCTGCACAATCGTAGGGACCCGGGGTTACACGACGGCCCGTTGGGGTTGGGGTTGGGGGCTACAGCAAATAGAATCAAGACTTCTACTATTCTAGAACATTCGAGCATCATCCAGGGTACAGACACCGTGTGGCCGGAATTCCAAGGCGGGGGAGAGCTGAGTGAGCAGAAGTGTTCAGGGAGGCTTCCTGGAGGAGAGGGCAGGACTGGGCTTGAGCCTTCGGGTCCGGCCGGGACTGAGCGAGACAGAGAGCAGGGAAAGCTTCCGTACACGGGGAACATTTATTCCGTGAGCAGAGCGGGAAGATGGGGGAGTGCAGGACACGCGAGGAACAGTGAGGAACAGCGAGGAACAGTAGAGAACAGTGCAGAGTTCTTACACAGGGCGGGCCGAGGGGTACCCGGATGGACCGCTTAACCCCCGCAGCGGTGTGATTTGTTTTCACGGACACTGGAAAACACGAAACTTGCCCATCGACCCGCAAGTTCAGAGACAACTGCTTTTTACTTTTTTCCAAAGAAAATTCTTTTTTTAAAGCTGAGTCAAGCTTTTTTTTAAAAGTATTCAGTTAACAGGGTCACGTGGGAGGTGGGGGTTAGGGTGCAAAGTGGGAGCGTGAGAGCCAAAGACACTTCCAGGGACTCCCTAGACCAAGGCCGTGCCGAAGCCGGACCCCGGGGGCGGGGGCGTTTCCTCCTCCCCCCCTCCGCCCCCGAGCCCTGGAGAAAGCCGTTGGATGTGTTTTGGGTCCAAGGTTGCACCCAGAAAACAGACGGCCGTGAACCTGACAAAGACATTCAGGAGAAACGTGTTCTCACGACAAGCCCTGTGAAGGGCGAATTCGCTGCGTCCGGCCCGGGTTCCCTGGGGACACAGACACGGAGACACACGCACACACACACACCCCAGAATGCTTTGTGGACGTTGCTTTTTTTTTTTTCTTTTTTATAAGCAGGTAGAGCCGCGTGCAAACGTTTCTAAAGGTCTGTGTTGAGGTTAGGCACAGGGAAGCTTCCGGTCCCCAAGGGTCCTCAGACAGGCTGGGGGTGCGGAGCCCAGCGTTCCCAGGAGAACGCATGGGGGCCGGCAGGGAACCGTCTGGGAAGCCTGGACATCCCCCCCCCCCCCGCAGGTCTACCCAAGAGCAGGCCCAGGCCGTGGAGAACATTCTCGCCGCCCCTTTGGGAGCCCCCCACCCCTCGCTGCGCTCGGTTCCCACCGGAGGGACGCTCCCACGTCCCGGTTCACAGGATTAATCTGAAGGTGGAGCAATCCGGCCGCAAACGGGCGGTTTCCACTCCGCGGCTTTCTGCAGACGTGCCGAGAGGTCGGACAGGCCAGTCAGCTGACGGACAGGTCAGCAAGAACCCGCGGCGATGACAGGTGGCTCTCTGGGTTTCGCGCCTCACTCCGGGGCGTCAGAATCGAGTGACACCGCCATCGGGACGTTCCTTCCACCCCCCGCTGCCAGCTTCCGTAACCAGGGCCTCTCTGCCCCACGTCTCCAGAGATCGGGATGGAAACGGTGGGGCGGAGGGTCTCCTAGCGCAAAGGTTCTGTCCCTCGAGGACTCACGCGCCAGTGGGGGAGAAGGCGGAAGCCCCAGTCGCCTCACTAGGCCAGGTGTTTCCTGAGACATTCTGCTACAAATGACGAAAATGTTTTAAACCACAAGGGCGCCTGGGGGGCTCAGCCGGTTGAGCGTCTGACTTTGGCTCAGGTCATGATCTCGCAGTTTGTGGGTTCGAGCCCCGCGTCTGGCTCTGTGCTGACGGCTCAGAGCCTGGAGCCTGCTTCAGATCCTGCGTCTCCCTCTCTCCCCGTCCTCTGCTCATGCTCTGTCTCTGTCTTTCAATAATAAATAAAAACGTTTAAAAACATATTTTAAAACACCAAGGTGCGGGCCGTTACGCGGAACCAGCGGGGTACCTCGCTGCCCTGAAAATCATCTGGCCGAACCTCGAGGCACTACACACAGACTTGCCATGTGGCCCTACCCACCCCATTCCTAGCTCTCCGTCACCACTGCCAAAGACTGGAAACGCTTTTTTTTTTTTAAGGTTTCTTTTTGAGAGCGTGCAAGCGGGGGAGGGGCAGGGGGAGGGGGACAGAGGATCCGAAGCAGGTTCCAGGCTCTGCGCCAGCAGCATGGAGCCCGACGCAGGGCTCGAACTCACAGACCGCGAGACCACGAGCTGAGCTGAAGTCGGCCGCTCAACTGACCGAGCCCCCACCCCCAGGCGCCCCGACACCGGAAGCCCTTCTGAACGCCCTGCGAGTCCCGACTGGCCGAGATCCCCACGGTTGATGCGAACGGTGGAATTCTCTTCTGCAATCGAGAGAAACAGGCTGGATCCTGCGAGGACTTGTGTGACTCCCACGCCGAGTGTGAGCGGCCGTCTTAAAGGGCCACGTACCACACGCTTCCGTTCATGGGCGTCCTCGAAAAGGCAAAACTGTCTGGTTGTGGGGGCTGGGCCTCGGAGGAAGGTTTTCCCGGCCGAGGAGAAGCGGGAGGAAGCCCGGAGGGAAGAGATCGTTCTTCAGCTTGGTCGGCGGCGGCCACTCGGCCGCGTGCGGGGTTCCGACTCCGAGAGCCGCACGCACACGTCGGTCCAGGCTGCACACTGAGACACCGGGAGCTACGTCTAAGGAGGAGACGCCTTCCCGGTACAGTCTTACTTCTTTGTGCGGCAGGTAACAGACGCGACCCGTCGATGCTGTGGGTCAATGGGGTGCCTACGGGGGAAGGGCAGTCTGGACCCGAAAAGTGGGAACCTCTGTGGTCACGAGAAGAAATTAAAACACCGGTTTGCATTTCCACGGACACTCGGGCTGCAGAGAAGAACGACAGACTGACCGGGAAGACGGAAAGGCAGAAGTTACGTGACGCGTCGCTAAGCTTCTGGTGGACAAGGAAACACACGTTGCAAAGACGAGGAGCCTGCGCGTGGACCCTTCTCAGTGGGAGAGCCACGTTTAGGTCTCGTGCGGGGGCACGTGGGCGGCTCCGTGGGCTCAGCAACCAACTCTCGGCGTCGGCTTAGGTCACGGTCTGGTGGTTCACGAGATCGAGCCCCGAGCTGGGCTCTGCGATGAGCATGGAGCCTGCCTAAGAGTCTCTCTCTCTCTCTCTCTGCCCCCTCCCCTGCTCGTGCTCGCTCTCTCTCTCTCCCTAGAATAAAAAAATAAGAAGAGGAACGCCTGGGTGGCTCAGTGAGTTAAGCGTCTGACTTCAGCTCACGTTCATGGGTTCAAGCCCAGCATCGGGCTCTGGGCCGACAGCTCCGAGCCTGCAGTCCACTTGGGATTCTGTGTCTCTCCCTCTTCCCCCCTCCCCTGCTCATGCATGTGCTCTCTCTCTCAAATAAAAATAAATATAAATAATAATAATAATAAATTAGGGGCTCCTGGGAGGCTCAGTCGCTTAAGCATCTGACTTCGGCTCCGGTCATGATCTCAGGGTTCGTGAGTTTGAGCCCCGAGTCGGGCTCTGTGCTGACGGCTCAGAGCCTGGAGCCTGCTTCGGATTCTGTGTCTCCCTCTCTCTCTGCCCCTCCCCTGCTCACACTCTGTCCTTCTCTCTCAAAAGTAAACATTACGAAATTTTTAAAAATAATAAATTTAAAAAAACATCTTTTCAACCTAAAAGTTTGGGGTTTTTCTTCTGATTTTAAAAGAAACGACACCGTTTTGGTGAGGTCCTAAAAGCTCGGCGTCTCTCCGTCCCGTGCACACGTGACCCTGGCTTCCAGGCTGGGGACCCCACCGTCCATCCCCGCTGGGGCCGGAGGCCGAAGTGTCGCGCCCGGGCCGGTGCAGCCCGCCCTGCACACCTCGCCCGGAGAAAGGCGGCCCGGGCACTCCGGGCACCGGGCCCTCCCAGCGCCTGGGCCGGGGCCCCCCTTGTCCTGCGACGACGGATATGAAGAATGTTCTGTGTGTCTGCAGTTAGAGAAAGCTGGAAACGCCTTAGACGTCCATGGGGGGGAGGGGCTGTGTGACAGCTGTAGCTTGGAGACCGTGCGGTCATTTTCAAGAACGAGGTGACTTTACTCTGCAGGCGCGGGGAACGGGGACCCGGACAGGGACAGCTCGAGCGTCGGCTTGGGTGGGAAAAAACAAGAGAAATCTTGACAGGTAATAGTAACGACGGCGGTTTCACTCGGCCTTCTCACGGGTGGCTGCGCTCCCGAGCGGTTCAGGTACTGGCTCCCCAAACCCTCACGAGGCCGATCTCAGAGAGAGGGAGGTGGGGAAACAGAGGCACAGAGCTGTCGACGGACTTGCCTGGCGCCACAGAACTGGCGAGAGGCGGGGCTCACACTCCAGCTCAGGCCACCCGGCTCACGCCTTGTCCTAACCGCTTCCCTCTTCTGCCTCTTGCGTAACCAGAGAAGGCGACGGCTCAGAACGACACGGCGTGGCCCCTCCGGGCACCGCCATCTGTGTGGGAACGCGCAGGAGGCCTAGCAGGCTTCCTGCCCGAGTGGCAAGCCACCTTGGGGTACTGGGCAAAACCGCCTTCATCCTGCTCTTTATATAATTTATTAAAATGTTTATTTTTTTCAGAGACAGAGACACAGTGGGAGCAAGGGAGGGGCAGAGAGAGAGGGAGACACAGAACCCGAAACAGGCTCCAGGCTCCGAGCGGTCAGCACAGAGCTGGACACGGGGCTCGAACTCACAGACTGTGAGATCATGACCTGAGCCAGAGTCCGACACTTAACCGACTGAGCCCCCGGGCGCCTCCAGATCCTGCTCTTTCTAAGCACGAACTACGTTCATGTGGTGTTTACATAAAATGTTAAATACAAACAAGGCTGAAATTTCAAAACAACAGAACAGCAAGTCAGGGGCGCCTGGGCAGCTCAGTGGGTTAAGCATCCGGCTCTCGATTCGGGCTCAGGTCGCGATCCCACAGTGAGTGGGGTTGAGCCCCACACTGGGCTCTGTGCTGACAGTGCAGAGCCTGCTTGGAGTTCTCTCTCTCCCTCTCTCTCTCAAAAATAAATAAACATAGAAAGACAGAGGAAGGAAGGAGGAAGGAAGGAAGGAGCGAAAGGAAAGGAAAGGAAAGGAAGGGGGTGAGGGGGGGAGAGAGAGAGAGAGAGAAAGGCAGGCAGGTCAGCAGCCCAGCCCCTAGATAACGGCTACCAGAAAGGAGCTACTAAGAAAAGCCCAGAATTTTCCAGGAAGCCCCTCACTCCCCCACAAACAGGCTGACACAGACTCAAACGTTAACTTTTAAAAAAGGTTTATTACTTCAATAGCGAATTATTTTTTAAAAGATGATAAAACTCTTTCTCTGCAGTAGAAAAGAGGCGGAGGCCCCCCCCCCAGCGGGATTCGAGGGCAGGCGGGTCCCCCACCCGGACAGACGGGACGCCAGGGCTGACGGGCCGGGCCCTCGCGGGGGGCGGCTCGGGCAGGAGCCTCCCACCACCGCCGCGGGGGGCGGCCGGCTCAGGGTACAGGACGACGTCAGTTTCGGCGGGAGGAGGGGGCCCGGGCGTCCCGGCCTGGCCCCCGGGAGATCGGAGGGGCCTGCGTGACGGCGGCCGGCCCCCAGCCCCGGTGGAGGTGCCGCGGCCGAAGCCCCCCTGCCCACATGGCTTTGGCACGAGAAGTCTGCGTTCCTGGGCGGGGTTTGGGGTCAGTAGTGAGAGCCGTGTCCCGCGTGGCCGAGCCACGGAGCGGGGACCGCAGCGTCCCTCGGCTGGTGGAGGGGCACCGGGGAGAGGCGGCGTGAGTGGTCAGGGGGCCGGGGCCCAGCGGTCGCACGGCTCAGCCGGGGCTCGCTCGTGGGAGGGGCGCCAGTGCCCGCAGCCCGGCGGGTCGCTCGGACAGAAGGTTCTGGACGGTCCTCGTCGACGATGCTCCGAGTCCCCTCGGCAGCGCCCCCATCCCTGAGTGTGTCTGCACGCACCTGCAGACTCGCGTGCCGGGGGTGTGCGGCGTGTGGACACGCGTGTGGCGGCTGGGGGCTCAGGCTTTAGGACCGGTGGGCCGTCCGTCGAGAGGGTCCTGAAGGAGCGGGGTGGAGGGGCTGGGGAGCCGGTCCGGCTCGGGGGCCACGCTGGGCTGGCTCGCGACCTCTCTGGGGCTCTGCGGAGAGAGACGGGGGCTGGGTCACCGGGCCCCGCCGGGGAGCCCCGCCCACGTCCCCAGCCCTGCCCTCGGCCCCGCCCCCTCCGTGTCCCCGCTCAGGAAGCCGGAGAGGAGAGCTGCAGTGACATACAGATGCCCCCGGAACGCGGCGACAAGGGCCTCCTCTCTCCCTAAACACGGTCTCGCCCTGCCCTCACCCCATTTCAGAGGCGGGAAAACCGAGGCCCAAAGGGACTTGCCTAACCGAGTGAGAAGGCCAAGGCCAGAAACCCTGGGCTTAGAGGCGACACTGTTCACACAGAAGCTGAAACCACCGAACTGTCCACCGATGGAAGCAATGCATTTTTAAGACGAGAGTCACGAGGTGGTATTGAACCTCGAGGGCCTTCACAAGCGGAAACCCGAGGAAGGGAAAGCGGCGGTGGCAGAGCGACACGAGGACCCTGCGTTCATCGTCCACTGTGCGTGGGTACGTGTCCACAGGCTCGGAGGGGCAAAGCCCACACGCCAGCGTCCCGGCCACGACGGCCTCCGGGGGAAAAAGGCGAAAACACAGGACAAAATGCCAACGGCGTCGCGGGGGCGCCTGGCTGGCTCGGTGTGAAGCGTCCGACTCCTGATTTCGGCTCGGGTCACGGTCCCGCGGGCATGAGTTCGAGCCCCAAATCGGGTTCTGCGTGGACAGCAGGGAGCCTGCTTGGGCTGCTCTCTCTCCCTCTCTCCCTCTCTGCCCCTCCCCTGCTCGGGCTCGCACTCTCTCTCAAAACAAATAAATAAACTTAAAAAAAAAAAGGGAATTATTTTTCAAAAGCTAGTATTGTTGAGTCCGGGTGAGATACTGTAATTCATCTACTTTCACATTTTTAAAAGATTTCCCAACGCGTCTGTTACAGACAGTAATGTTGGTGAGAAGCGAATCGCCCCTCTGAGCCCTGAAGAAGGGGGAGCCCCTGGGGCCCAGCAGTGGTGGCCGGAACACCCGAGGGCCTGTGGCCACTCGTGCCTTGTTCCCAAACCCCCAGGGCTCCCCCGTCCCGTGTCCCCCACCCCACTCTGGGCAGGACACGGGGAAGGCCTGGACTCCTGATCCTCTGCTTCTGGGACACATCTGAGGCTTCTAGGGTGGACCCGCATTCAAGCCGGGGGCAGGAATAGGGGAGGGGGGAGGGGGAGGCCAGGCCAGAGTGCGGCCAGCCTCGCCCCGCCCCCCACCGCAGAGAGACAGCGTGGGACACCCAGGGGGGCAGAACCTCCGCATCGTGGCTCAAAGAGCCACGACTTAAGAAAACCTTGGTCGGGGGGCGCCTGGGTGGCTCAGTCGGTTGAGCATCCAACTTCGGCTCAGATCATGATCTCACTGTTCCTGAGTTAGAGCCCCGCATCGGGCTCTGTGCTGACAGCTCAGGGCCTAGAGCCTGTTTCAGATTCTGTGTCTCCCTCTCTGTCTGTGCCCCTCCCCTGCTCATGCTCTGTCTGTCTGTCTGTCTCTCTCTCTCAAAAAAAAACATTTTAAAAAAATTAAAAAAAAAAAAAAAAAAAGCCTTGGTCAGAAGTACAAGGGGAAACCAGTCCCAGGCTGGACAGGGGCCTGGTCTCTCCCAAGGAAGAAGACACGAGCGACAAAGCCCCGAGGAACCGGAAGGTGAACCGGATTCCTCCTCTTCCTACTTCCTTCCGCTTCCGCTAGCCGAGGGTTGAAGACTCGGAATGGGAGAGAAATCACTGAGAATGCAGGACGGGTCCAGGGAGGCTGCCCTGAGCGGCTGCCGTGTCTGGTTGCCCAAGACGCTCACTGCACCAGGGCGTCCTGGCCAGACAGGCTGCAGATGGGTTGTCAGGCTCCGTTTGCCAAGCCCTGTGCCCTGGAGCTGGCCAGGCCTGCACAAGAGTGGCTGTCTTTCCGATCGTCATAGACACACCCTTCCGGGCTCGTGGAGGCCCCACTTCCTGCTTGCTCCGGGCAGGGCCGCCCCTGGAGACCGCGCCCAGGCCCGGGCCGAGGCAAGGCGTGGGGCCTCCTGCAGGGACCCCGGCTGAGGCTCCGTGCAGGCTGGGGCCACCGTGCTGGGATTCCCGGTCTCCGGGACCGCCGGTCACTTCCCAGGCGCTGCCCCCCAACCGGAGCTCCCAGGACACTGCGTCCCCGGAGGACACGTGGCTGCGGGGACCGCCGGCGTCACCTGGTGTGGAGGCGAGCTGCCTTCCTCTAGGCGGGGCACTAGAATCTCTTTAAGTGAAAAAACTTAAACTTGAAAACTGGAAACTTGAAAAACTTTCATAACTTGAAAACTGGATTCTGGGGGGCAAAATACAGAGGGGACCCCAGCGTTGTTTGTGGCATTGGGGAGAGGGTGGCGGGACCTCCCCCCACCGGCTGTGTCCCAGGAGGTGCGGTCACAGGGCTCCGACCTCACGACCGCCAGCCCAGCCTGTGCTTGAACCGTAGCGCGCCCTCCTCCGTGCCTGAGGACCCCGTCCCTGCACCCCGAGAATGCCGAGCAAGTCTCTACAGAAGGGAATGGCGGCGAGGAGGGGGCAGGGGACCAAGACAGCCAAACTGTACACAATAAGGCACCCCAGAGGGGTTCCGGGGACACCAGAAGGAAAGGGGGACTGGTCTCCACACCGGGGGGCGGGGGGGCGTGTCCTCAGGAGGACACCCCACTGACGCTGACCCCTGCCGTGCTCAGGCCTCCTATTCCCAAACTGTCGGAGGAGCCCCCCGGGGCCTGGCCGGGGACACAGCTGTCCCTCCCTCCTCCTCCTCACACCTGTCAGCACAGACAGGCCTGCGCCCACGGCTTTGCATCTTCGGTTTTATTTCCGCCTCCGGCCCTGGCAAACGGAGCCAACTGGAGGCAGCCAACTGGCCCCAAAGAGCAGGGCTGCGGCCTCGAGCCCGCTCAGCCCCAGAAGCTCCAGGGGGCGGCGCAGTCCCGAGAGGCCGGAGTCACGGCTACCCTCAGAGGTCCACCCTGCCCCCAACGCCAGGACCTGGGGCTCTGTCCGCCGAGCGGACCTCCAGGAACCCGGCCGTGGCGCAGGCGAACCCTGGGTCACCGCCTGGGACACGCCTACCCCACGACCTGCTGGTTGTTTACCTAACATTGACGCTGAACCAGAATCCCTCTGTGGCTCCTGTTCCCTGCGGGGGCGGGGGACGGGCTCGGGCGGCTGTTTTCGCTCCGGAGGCGGAACCTGCCCTCGGGCTGAAGCCCGGATACCCAGGCGGTGGTCGCCTGAGGCTTCAACTCCTTTTTTCTTGGTCAGTCATCCCAGACTGTTTAGACTCCCGTTCCTCAAATGTGGGCCTGTCTCCGTGGAGTCCCCTTGTTGGGGGGCTGGGTGGGCCGTCCATTAAAATACAGGTTCCCGGGCGCCACCCATGACTCCACGCCGGGGCGGCCTAGACAGATGTCCGGGGGTCTCAATTGAGCCCACTGCTCCAGCTCCCAGAGGAGTCACTGCACGAGAGGTCCAGGAGGCAGCTGTGGCCTCGGCCTGGACCCCACTTTTCTAAGACAACCGGGCGCCTCGAGACGTCAGCACGCAGAACGCGACCGCCCTCCTCCTCCCACCTCGCGGCCATTCGCGTTGGAAGGGCGGGCTCCCCACAAGCAGAAGCGACAGCACGGATCTACAGTCTGCAGACACTCAGGCGAAGTTCAGGCTGAAGAAAGGGGTGAGATCCAGAGGGGGTCGGGCCGCCCGAGTTCTATTCGCTACAGGGGGGAGGAGGGAGGGGCGTTACCTGGTACCCACCTATAATCTTGCTTCTTGCAGCACAGTGCCCTTGGGAGCTGGTGTCATCAGGGATTCAGAATAGGCCTGAAGGGCCTCCTTATTCTTTGAGCCCTTTTTACTACTACTCCAAAATAAATAGCATTTCTCCTAGAAGATAACCAAGCTAATTTATAGTCGACTCCGCAGCCAAGCACAAAAGGGTGACAACGGTTCTTCAATGGTCGAAAAGCAAAGAGCAGGGTGTTAAGCCCAACAACCGTTAACGACCCGGGAGGCTGAGACCGGGGGGGACGGGGGCCCTTCACCAGAGACAGACACGCAGGGTGTCTTCGGGTAACGCGCTGGTCGGACAGACAAGCCACGCGGGAAAAGGGGCTGCCCCGCCTGAACATTCGGGCTTTGGCCAGGAGCCAAGGTGGGGAGGCGGGCCACGGTGGGCAGGGCCATCGGCCAGGAATCAGCGGGCTGAGCAGGTGGCATTTTAAATGGACCAGAGACCGACTCCTCTGTTAAAAGCCTTGCTCTTCGAAAAGAACAACTTGAGAGAAAAAATGTCTCTGCAATTAAAGTATGCTGAGTTCACCAACACGTGATGCTGAGTTTTTTAAATCAGGACAAATAACGTAAAAAAACTTAAGGCCTAGGGGCTCCTGGGCAGCTTGGTCGGTGAAGCGTCCGACTTCCGCTCAGGTCACGATCTCACGGTTTGTGAGTTCGAGCCCCGCGTCAGGCTCTGTGCCGACAGCTCAGAGCCTGGAGCCTGCTTCGGATTCTGTGTCTCCCTCTCTCTCTGCCCCTCCCCTGCTCAGTCTCTGTCTCTCTCTCTCTCAAAAATAAACATTCATTAAAAAAATTAAAAAAAAAATTAAACACATGTAAGGCCTAATCCCTGCTAAGCTCCCCTGCAAAAAAGTACGTCACGGAATAAATTTCCCTCATTTGGCCTCCAGTGTCACCCGTAGGGACTGCGTCCTCAGTGAAAACAGACGTCCTCACTGGGTCTGAGGCCTGGAGGGAAGGGAGCTTAGCCAGCGATCTCACACGTGCTTCCTCACTCTCCTTGCCCCTCCTGCTTCTGATGGCCGCTTAGGACACAGAGGGGACGGAAGGCGGAGGCTGCCCCGGCCTCCTTCCCTGGCCCGCCCCTCACCGGCCAGTCCACTGGGTCCTCTGCCTGGTGCTACACTGTCACTACTGGAAACACCCAGGGAGGGACCCACGGCTGGGAGCCTTGGCTTCTGGTCCCTTCCGCCCTCCCAGCATAAATCAGCCAAAAAACCACAGGGAGTTCCCTGGTGCTCCCTAGAGCACCAGGTCCGCTCAGCCCGGTCTCCCTGAGCCCCCAACAGGCTGCTTATACCCATCGGTCACCAGGGCCTCAATCACCCAGGCATTGGCCTGGTGACAGCTCCGGGGCCTTCGCACCCTGGCACCGGGGCCAACCTTTCCCCCTAAAGGACGGGGAATTTGGAAGGCAAATTGGGTTAGGGTCCGAAACCTAAGGTAAGACCTTGGGAAGGTTTATGGTTGCTCCAGCAAGCAAGCGAGCGTGCAAGCCACACCCCTCCCACCCCCCACCCCCCAAAGAGGAGAAAACAGAAGAGCTGTTTGCCAAAGCTGAAGCAAGAAAGCAGGTGCTGCGGGGCCCGAGCGAGGGCCCTCCCACACGCCTCGCCCATCCCGCCTCAGGGCCTTTGCAGAGGCCAATCCTGTTTTGGGGCACTCCTTCTGACTCTGTGCTGAGTGCCTCGTTAGCATTCACACCTGCTGTAAGTATAAAATACACAGCGGATTTTAAAGACTTAACACAAGACAATAATGTAAAATACAGCTATATTTGGATTTTTTTATATCATTTACATGTTGATATGGTCATATTTCAGACCTATCCGGATTAAACAAAATATACGATTAAAATCGATTTTTTTTTTTTTACTTAATGTGGCTATTCGAAAATTTAAATTTAAGACTCCGTATGTGGCTCATGTGTTTCTACTGGACAGCGCTAACCTGTCATGCTTCCCATCATCCTTATCATCGGCGAAATTATCTTTTCTATTTATTCGCTTTTCTTCTGTCTCCCCCACAGGGATGCCACGAGCCCCCAGCGCAGGGACCGTGTCTGGCTTGTTTACGGCTGTTTGCCCCGCGCCTGACAGAGCCCGGCACCGGCAGGTGCTGACTGGATGGACACACCATTCGAGCACCGGGTCTCGTTACCGAAGCCCACCCCAGGCCCCCTGGGACAAGCAGAAAGAGCGGCAGCGCAGGACGCAAGAGAGGCAAGGCCGCAGGGTGAGCTCCCGGGCCCCAGGCAGAGACCCGGACCGCGGCCGGAGGCGGGCGCCAAGCCGAGGGTGTCCGCGGAACGCCCGGAGAAGCAGCCGGGGGATGCCGCGAGTCCCCCCTGCCCCCGCCGGGCAAGCAGTGGGCCACCGAGCCCGGGCCTCGCCGTAGCCGCCGCCTACCTGGCTCCGGATCTGGTGGGCGACAGGGATGAGCAGCAGGAGGCAGCCCAGCCCGAGGAGGACGTACTGGGCGTAGTGCAGCACGCTGGGCACCAACACCAGCTGGGTGTAGAAGGTCTGCAGGGGCTGACCTTCCATCGCCCCGCTCTGGGGATGGAGAAGGACAGACTGACAGGCCGGGGACCGCGCTCTGCAGGCCTGGGACACAGATGCCGCCCCGCGCCACATCCCGGCCCCCCCCCCCCCCCCCCTCCCCCCGTCCCCAGGCTTGCGAGGGAGCCTGAGGGGGCCTCCTTTTCCTCGGGACTACATTTCCCAGACTCCCTTGCAGCTGGACAGGACCACGTGATCATGTTCTGGCCAATGGGGCGTGAGCCCAGTGCGCTACACCCTCCTCCTGCCTAGTCCGAGGACACCTGAATCCTCTAATTCTCCGTCCTGACCCCCTGAATGGGAGGGGTTCTGAGGCTTTCGAGGAGGGCGGGACCATGGAGCAGAGCTCCGCCTCCCACAACCCGCCCAGCCTGTGAGGTGAGCTCTGCCTGGTTCCAAAGGAGTTGCCCAGAAGGAATCCCGAAAAGCTGGGAAGAAAGAAAGTTCAAGTGAAAACCTGACACTCTGGGGGCGCCTGGGTGGCTGAGTGGTCGTGATCTCACGGTTCGTGAGTTCGAGCCCCGCGTCAGACTCTGGGCTGACAGCTCAGAGCCTGGAGCCTGCTTCGGATTCCGTGTCTCCCTCTCTCTCTCTGCCCCTCCCTAGTCGTGTTCTGTCTCTCTCTCTCTCTCAAAATTAAACATTAAAAAAACAATTAAAAAAAAAAAAAGAAAGAAAAGCTGACACTCTGAAAAGCAACTTCCCTGCTCTCGGGAGGAGTGGTCGAGGGCATTCGCTAAGTTACACGCGGGCCCAGAGCTGCATGATTTCACGCAGCCTCTGTCCACCTCATCTCATGTGATCCTCCAACTCCTGGGATATTTGATATCTTCTAAATAGAAGCTTCTAATAGATGGTTCTACATCCCCCATTCCAGCTACGGCCCCTCCCCTCCCCTCCTCCAGCACCCCGCCCTCCCCCCCCTCAAAGCCCACACCGGCCCCGCCCTGGGGTCCCGGACACCACGCCCAACGGTACCCATGCAGGCAATGGAAGGCAGCCGCTCACCTCCTCAAACCACATCAACGGCAGGACCACCGGCTCGATCTTCCCAGTTTGTCTGTAAATAAGACCAAAAAAAAAAAAAAAAAAAAAAAGTGAGCTTTGTCAGCGTATTTTATGTCAGGCAGCTTTGGACACGTGACGGTAAGCTCCGGGCTCAGGAGGGAGTTGATTTTGCAAGGACTGGATCGGCGCAGGCTTGAGGAACAGGGTGCTTCCTGGCAGGGAGCAACGTGACAACCTGCTGGTATCTTTTCGAATTAAAAACTCGCGACGCCTACGTGGTGGGGGAGGGGGTGCCAGCGACCTGGCCGATGTCCGCCCGTTCCTTTTAGAAACAAAACCCCACATTTATTCAGGATGGCAAGGCACCCGGCCAACCAACAAGAGGGCTCCTGCTCCCCTCCTGCTTTCCTTTGGAGACTCTGGAGTCTGGGTCCATGCCAGGGGGTGCCTACGTGACCAGCCCCAACAAACACCCTGGGCGCTGCGTCTCTAAGAGCTTCCCTGGTAGAACACACTTCACCCGTGTTGTCGCAACTCAACGCTGGAGGAACTAAGGGCGTCCTCTGCGACTCTCCCACGGGAGGGTTCTGGAAGCTTCTGCCTGGCTCCCCCAGACCTCACCCCTTGCACACACCTTTTCCTATGCTGATTTTGCCTGAATCCTTCTACCGTAATAAATCACGGCCACACGTACGACCGTGTGCTGGGTCCTGTGACTCTTCCCACTGAATCGTCCAACCTGACGGTGGTCTCGGGAACCCCGACATAACACTGACTAGAGCTAGCTGTGTGACCTTGGCCGCACAACCTGCCCTCTCTGTGTCTCCTCTGTTACTAGCAAACAAATGGGCGAGAATATTCTGCAGCCTCACCGTTTTGGGGTCTGCTTAAAGGAGCCACAGCCGGACAGAGGGGAAACGGGAGCCACGAGGGGGACAGAATCAGAGTCGGCACGAATGTCCCAAATCCCTCAGTCGCCACTCTCGAAACTCTCTCGGGCCGCCCGTGCGGTGGAGTACGGGTGCAGGTGCCGTGAACTTGGAGAGCGTCCCCCGCGGAGGACACACAGAAAACACTACAGAAATAACAATAAAGTCCACGCTGGCCTCTTATTATCTGAGTTTGTAAGCGCTGGTGTAGGTCCAACACAAAGAGCACGCAACCCCGCTGTCCGGATCTCGCGAGCACGGAGCGCGACAGTCCCCGGACCAGCCGCAGTGAGACAGCTCTCCGCAGGCACCTGCGGCTCTGGCTTTCTCCCACGCCCGCCGCCCACCGGCCGTCAGACCGGCTCCCTCGAGGCCACTGCTGCGGCCCGAAGGGGAGGTCAGACAGCCGTGTCGCCCCGTTCTAGAGAGGCCGGACACGGAGGCCCCAGCGCGGTGAGGGTGGAGGCCCGGGGGGCACCGACACACAGAATCCAGCGGCCCCAGGCGTACCCCGGGCCCGAGAGCATCTGTCGAGAATTCAAGTTGACTTCCAACTGGTGAAAATTAAGAGAGCTCGTGTGAAAATCCAGATTTTGGAAAACGCGTTTGAAGACGCAAGGGATGGGGCCCCGCCGGGCAGGGGCTCCCAGTGCTGGGTCCCCGCCCCTGCCTGGCCCTGCCCGCCCGGCTCTTCCTAGTCATCTGCTGGCCCCCCACGAAGTGACGCGGGGGGCCCCGGAGCCCGAGGCCGAGTGGCGGGCGCCTGGTGGACCCCTGTGCCGTTTCGCCACCTGGCAAGCCCTCCGAGAGCCTCAAAGGCACGAATGAGAAGCCAGGGCGGGAGGGAAAGAGACGAGCCTGTTCCTTCCGGCTGAAAGGCACTTTACAAAGCTGAGCGGATGCTCACATTCCTGCAGCCCGGGAATCTTTTTCTAATGAAACTATCCCAAGTATGCTCAAATAAAATAAACAGAACAGGACACAGAAGCCAGACCCCACCATAAGGACTAACTCGGTGCACCCCCTCGCCCAGCCCCGTCGCCGCGCCACGTTCTAAGCAGAGCTGGCGAGGACGTGGGGGCCCGACCGCTCCCACGCTGCTGGCGGGGAGGTCAAGGGGGCAGCTGCCGCGCACCACAGGCCGCACCTCCGACGCTAAACGTGGGGTTCCCCAGTGGCCCGGCGAGGGCTCTGCCCCCGGGTATCTACCCAACGGAATCAGAAGCACGCATTCGCACAAAACGTATACATGTATGGTCACAGCGGCATGGCTCATGATGGCTAAAAACGGGAAAGACCCAGATGGCCCTCAACGGATAACATAAAACACGCCCCGTGCGGTCCACGGAACATGATTCGGCCATCACAAGGAGGACGCTGCGGCACCTGCTAGGCCGTGGATGCGCCGTGGCGACACGATGCCGAGTAAGAGAGGCCAGACCCGAAACGCCACGTGTCCTACGGTTCTAGTCACGGGAGCGTCCAGCACAGGCCAATCCACAGAGACAGGAAGTAGACCAGGGCCTGCCAGGGGCTGGTGGAGGCCGGGGTGACTGCTGATGGATACGGGGTGCCTTTGGAGCGGACGGAAACGTTCTAAACCTGACTGTGACTGTAAGGTCCCGGACCTAAGGGGCAAGGGGCAGCCCTAACACACTTCCTAATCAATCAGGCTCCACCCCTCACCAGACCAGCCTGGACCAATCCTCAGAGCACCCGTACCCCCCAGATAGAGACACCTGTTTCCTGCCTTGGAATTCGTGCCTAAATGTGCTTAAAAGGAGCCTGCGCCCTCCTCTCGGGGTCGCCATTTCACGGAGTGGCTGCCCCCCGCACGCCGGAATCTCGATAAACGCTCTCGCCTTTGCGTTCGTGTCTCGTGCTCTTTGGGGGACGATCCGAGGACCCGACATGACCGCACGCACAACTCCATGGCTATGCCACAAACCACCGAGTTGTAGCGCATTCGAAAAGGGGGAGTTTTACAGTATGTGGACTGTATCTCGACAAGGCTATTATTCAAAACAAAAACAAAACAAAACAAGAGAAAATCAGGGCCTAAGGTATTCCTCCCCCAAAGCGAAGAGTCACGCTCTAAAATGCCGTTTGGTGAGTTTCCGAGTTCAAAGACTCGCTTTTGCCAGGATTTAGGTTTCTGGTTCTTTTTTCTTCCAATTTTCTGTCAAGCGGGAAACAGCTTGGACGGAAGTGAATCCGGGGGACGGATTTGAGAGAGAAGAACGGGGATTCGGGGTGGGGACCAGCCTGCACATCCAGTAAGGCTGTCTCCCTCCCCATGTGCTGGGCCCTGGGAGAGTCGCCGGAGTCCTGGGGCCCCGGCCTCCCAACCAGCCACGCGGCCCCCCCCTCCCCCGGCCCCTGCCCCCGGACCCACTCACCCGATGCCCTTGATGGCCTTGATGTAGAGGCTCAGCTGTAGCTTCACCGAGCAGTTCATGGGGATCCCGGTGACCTGTGGGGACAGCACGGCGAGGGGCCTGGGTTCGAGGGCGCCCCGGGGACGCCTCCAGACACCCGTCCCTGGTCCTGCTCCAGGGGCGGGGTGTCCCGGCTGGACTGCCGGGGCACGGGGGGCTCCCCGCTGGCTCCGCTCCCTTCCTCCCGCCCACCACGCTTCTCCGAGTGCACGACGACAGTTTTCACTCGCTGCCCCCCCGCCCCCCACCCGCGTCCTCCGCACCACACAAAACAGATTCGCGCGTGAAGAAAGTCGGTCTCCTCTCGAGTCCCACAGCTTTTCCCCTGACTGTCCCAGACCTGCTGCTATTTCTCCCTTGCGTTCACGTTTATGGCTGCCTTCTTTTTTTCCAGAAATGTTTAATTTCCGACAAGAGGTAGTGACAGGAGACTTCCTCTGTGCGGAAACCTACCTTTTCCTTTTAGGAGGTAATTTTTTAAAGCACTAAGTAAACAGCAGGACCAGCACGCAGGGCCCAACTCGGGGAGGTGGGCTCCGCGAGAGGAAAGGAACCGAGGTTTGAGGCCAGGAGGCCAGAACCGTCGCCTCTCCGCTGAGGCCGGTTTCTCCATCTGCAAAAGGGGCTCGTTCCGCCACCTCACAGAGCAAAACAAGGGACAGGCAAAGGTCGTGCTCCCGAGACTGGGGAGAGCTTGAACCTGAGACCCGGCCGGGTGGGAGTGGGTCCGGCCGAGTGTGGAAAAGCGGTAACGCGGAGGGCCCCAGGCCGTCCTCCCCAGAGGCCTGCTGGCCAGGCTGGCCGGTGGCTGGGGTCTGGGAACCTGGATTTCAGGAGCCGCCCCCTCCCAGCTGATAAGGGGGCTCACTGTGCCTGGACTGTTTGTACAAACATCGTGATTTATGCCACCGGCTTTCCTGCGGGGGGTCTGGAAGTCTGGAAGGTACCAGGCAGAGGGTGCCGGTGGGAACAGCCCCCTGTAAACACCCAGGGCGCTGTCTCTAGAGGGTTCCTGGGGGACGACACGACTCACTGCTGGGGGAATTCAGTGTGTCCCGTGTGGCTGTCCCTGGGAGATGGTGCTTTGTGTCCTTTCTCTGTAACAATCACAGCTGTGATTGCCTCCATATGCAGGGGCCTGCTAGCAAATCACCAAAACTCGGGGGCGCTCTTGGAGACCCCGACATAAGCTGTCATCCCCCTCCGCCTTCTAGGACAGACTCTACATTCTGGGGTCTCCACCCAGGCCGCTTCCTTCCCTGGAAAATTCGTTTCCTCCCCTCCTCGGTCTGCGCCCCCAGTGCGGTGGGGCCGCTTCTCAGTGGGCAAAACCCCAGCCGTGCCCGGCACCTCCCAGAACACAAGCGTGGCCCCGTGACCGCGCTCCGATGACCACGCCCGTCCCGGATTCAGGAGCAGAAAACCGGCCACCTCGGGGGCCACGCCAACGCGTATTCTATTTTCGGGGCTAACGCTTACAGACACCAAACTGGGCCCAGGCTCTTCCTCCCCGAAAGTGCCCAAATCAAAAACCAAAAAATGAAGGGGGCGCCTGGGTGGCTCGGCTGGTTGAGCGTCCGACCCTTGATTTCGGCTCCGGTCATGATCCCAGGGTTGCAGGATCGAGCCCCATGTTGGGCTCTGTGCTGAGCATGGAGCCTGCTTGGAATTCTCTCTCTGCGTCTCTCTCTACCCCTCCCCTCCCCCCCCCACTCACACATGTGCGCATGCACTCTCTCTCTCTCTCTCTAAAAACAACAACAACAACAAAAACCTTCAAAAAACCGAAAAGCCACTTCCTTTTCCCACGTGCCACTAGCTAACATGGCTGCTGCTGCAAACACGCGCTGGCGTCTGCCCGGCCTCCCAACCCCAGCCTGTTTCTCGACGTGAGGGGAAAAGGGAGAGCCATGCACTACAATGACAGTCACCGGTGAGGACAGACAGACAGCGTGTTCTTGGCGGACTCCCCAGAAGCCAGCAGACGGAGGCAGTACAATAAATGAACCGAGAGAGAAGGTGGAGAACCACGTTAGCTTTATAACAAAAACCTCTCAGAAGTTGGTCGACATGTTAACGCAGTGGAAAAGCCTCAACATTTCTAACAAAAAAGAAGGGACTTCGATGGAACGCATAATATATTAATATTCGTTACTACCAATTTAATTAATACCAACCTCATTAAAATTAACCAGCTGTTAGCACGGGACATGAGGCGGGGGCACCAGAAGGCCCGGGTCTGAATCGGGCTCTGCCGCATCCTCGCTCTCCCTTGTCACACGTGTCCTGCTGAGACACCCGTACCTCTGCGCTAACTGCTAGAAGTCAAGCAATGAACGGGGCAGACTGGATCCTTCCCCCGTGGAGCCAACGATGCCATTTACTGCTGATATCGCGGCACCTGTCTGGGCCACAGTTTCCCCATCTGTACAACGGGAGCGGCGACGCTCCCCGCCCAGATACCCGGGCCGATTTCTGGAGCTCCTGCCTGTGGGAGTACCCAGCTGGTGCCTGGACCATAAGGAGCGTGCAAGCACTACCTGCTGGATGAGAAGGGCGTGCGGTCACAGTTGACTTAACCAGCCTGGGCTCTTTAGTGAAAAGAGAGAGAGAGAGAGAGAGAGAGAGAGAGAGGGGAGGAAGAAGATGGAGTGCCAGGGGCTGGTGGCTGGAGTCAGGAGCCCAGAAAATCCGAGGAATACACAGAAACGTGACATGGAACAGGGTCGGGCAGAAGAGGTTTGCCAAAGGCCTGGGGGGGAGAGCCGAGCGTCCATGCAGGAAACAGAACCCACGGGGTTTGTAACTGACCGTCAAGGCCACCAGGTCCAAATGGGCACATTTTATGGTGACAGAGATACTAGGAGATAAGGCAATCAGGCAGACGTAGGCCCACGGGAGGGCCGTGTGCGTGCGTGGGTCTGCCACCCTCTTCTCTCGGTCCCCACGTGCAGACAGAATGTCACAGAGAACAAATTCCCCAGAACCCAATATCTCTGCAAGATATCCCGGGCTCTTGTCAGGACCTAGAGATCTTTACGACATGTTGGCCCAGCCAGAGGGCTCTTCTGGCTAATTGGCACCCTGATAATACTAATTAATTTACTGTCTTATGGTCCTTTCAGAAAGACGATTCCCTTGCAAAGAGATAATGAATCCTTGAACTATGGAGTCGGGGCAAAGTAGGGACCTCTGACAGCCTGATACTCCAGAGGTTATCAACGCCAAGGAGAGCCAGGCTCCCCACCGCCTCCCACCCCGCCGCTGGAATAGCTCAGCGCCTGAGGGAAGGGAAGGGGGCCAAGCTGGCACCAATGAGAAATCCCCCACCCTGCCCCCACAGGCTGACAGACAGGGTCTCACCGGGTGGATGTCCAGGAATAACGAATGTTCCTCTTGGTTGGGGTGGAGGCCAAGCACCGCCTCTGCCAGCATCGGGTCGGCGTTGTAGAAGTGAGGGTGGGAGAGAAACAAGGGTGCATCTAGAAGGCAGAGGACGGAGAGGGGTGCGTCAGACAAGGGAGGGCGTCAGCACGTCCACGGCTTGCTTCGTGCTAGGCTCAGGGGAGAAACGGAGCCGCTGCCTGCGAGCATGTGGATGATGACAAAACGCAAATGACAATAACTAGACAGAGAGAATTCCCTTCATCCAGCCTGTAAATGTCTATCGCGTGCCCAGGAGAATGCCAGGCACTGGGAAGAGACAAGCTTGGTGTCCCCGGGATGGTAACAGAGGAGCTGCTGATGCGAGTGAGGAGGTCACAGGAAGGAAGGTAGGATGGTTAAAATACGCCAGGCAGGGAAGGCCAGGGAATGGCATTTCAGGTGGAGGGTTTAGCAGAAGCAAAGGCAGGGAAGTGGGGAAATGCACGGTGCACGCGGAGCAGACGGTATGTGGAGAACTGTAGGAGCTGAGGAGAGAAAGGTAAGCCGAGGCCAGATCTGAACTCGGGTGGGGAAGGGGCGTCTTGATCGCCAAGCCAAGCAGCCAGGACCGTCTTCTGCAGGCAACGCGGCAACCGTCAGAGACGCTGAGGTGTGCACACCTGCGGCCAGGTCTCCCTAACATCCACGGGAAAGAAGAAGACACATCTGCTTTGCTCCTTCTCTCCCAGCAGCCGGTCTGCAGGGTGGACGCCAGCGAGTGTGGACAGAGACTGACTCGGGCTCCTCTGTGTGAGAAATTCACACCCGGAAACATGAGGCTGAACCTCTCCATCAACTGCGGGAGCAAGGCAAACAGCGGCGCATCCTCGTATGCTCAGGACAACATTCGGAGGGCACGATGGACACTGAGTTGACGAGGAAAAGAATGAGCCTCCCTCAAAAGCCCACGAGGATCCGGAACAGGGAATCCCAGGGACAGAATGCAGACTGAGCTCGCCAGGGGCTAGGGGAGGGGAGATGGAGAGTGACTGCTAACGGGTAGGGGGTCTTCTTTTGGAAGGACGAGAATGTTCTGGAACTAGACAGAGGTGGTACGTGCACAATGTTGTAAATGTACCAAATGCCACTTAACTGTACATTTTTTTTTACATTTTTAAAAATGTTTGTTAATTTGAGAGGGAGGTGGGGATGGGCAGAGAGAGGGAGACAGAGGACCCGAAACAGGCTCTGTGGTGACAGCAGAGAGCCCAAGGCGGGGCTCGAACTTAGGAACCATTAGATCATGACCTGAGCCGATGCTTAACTGACTGAGCCACCCAGGAGCCCCTGGACTGTACATTTTTAAATGGTTAATTTTAGGGGCTCCTGGGTGGCTGAGTTGGTGAAGTGTCTGACTCTTGATTTTGGCTCTGGTCATGATCTCATGGTTTGTGAGTTTGAGCCCCAAATTGGGCTGTCCTGACAGGGTAGAGCCTGCTTGGGATTCTCTCTCTCTCCCTCTCTCTCTGCCCCTCTTCTGCATGCTCTCCCTCTCTCTCTCTCAAAAACAAATAAATATTTTTTAAAATATAAAAAATGGTTAATTTTACATTATGTAAACTTCACTTCAATACTAAAACACAAAAACAAAAGCAAAAACAAAAACAACCCAAAAACTCACAAGGTCTCCTTCTCTAAAAGCAACAGCCCATCCACCATCTGCCAGGCGACCGACATCTGTGCTATGTGCATCTGGAAGCCTCACACATCTCGATTCTTTCCACTCTTCTTAGCAAGGCCAAGCATTGGTTTGAAATAAAAGCTGGGGGTTTACTGATGACTGATTTCATTTTTCCCAGAGTCCTTTTAACATTCATTGTCTTCATGTCTCTTAACATTAATTCATTCATCCAAGTACCTCTTCGATTTTGCCATATCTGGGTCCCTCCACACTATTTATTGTATAATGTGCTTCTCTGACCCAAATGCCATTGCTTTACTCAAACAACTATCTTTTAGGGGCACCTGGGTGGCTCAGGCGGTTAAGCATCTGACCCTTGATCTCAGCTCAAGTCTTTCCCCACCCCGACAGCTCCCAGGTCTTGATCTCAGGGCTGTGAGTTCAAGCCCCGCACTTGGCTCTGCTGGGCATGAAGCCAACTTTAAAAAAAAAAAAGCTATCTTTTAAACCAGAGCTTTCTATTTCGGCCGTAACTGGCAAACACTCACTGCAATAAGCAAGTAGATATAGAAATGCATACAAGGAAACCAAGACAGTGGTACATTCTAACTAGATACCGCTGCCCTCACAGAGCTTTGAGCCTAGCACCTGCTCAGCACTTTCTGTTAAGAGGAAAGATGGGGTGCCTGGCGGGCTCAGTCAGTGGAGCATGCGACTCTTGATCTCGTGGTTGTTAAGTTCGAGCCCCACCATGGGTGGAGAGATCACTTAAGAATAAAAATCTTGGGGTGCCTGAGCGAGCGGCTCAGTCGGTTAAGCATCTGACTCTTGATTTTGGCTTAAGTCATGATTGCACAGTTCATGAGTTCAAGCCCCACGTCGGGCTCTGCGGTGATGGATCAGAGCCTGCTAGAGATTCTCTCTCCCCTCCTCTCTCTGCTTCTTCCCTACTGGTACACTCTCTCTATCAAAATAAATAAATAAACTTAAAAAAATAAAAAAATAAAAATTTTTTAAAAAGACAGACAGACAGGTGCTAGAAAGGCCTTCAGCACCGACAGAGACCCTCTGCAGGGGGCACCGGAGGGAGGGGACGGGGCTGGGAAAACAGGAGGCCGCTCTCCCCAGTCGGTCACTGTCATCTTAAACAAGGTGCTTGGACCTTCGAAGCTGCCTTGAGCGCCCCCCGAGACCACGCCCCACAACTTGGAAACCTCAGTTCCCGTCCTCCCATCTCCGCCGGGAGCAGAGACCACGGGAGCAAACACGAGGACACCCACGTTTACAGATGGCAAAACCGAGACCGACTGGTCACCACGTCAGGCCCCTGTTGGTGGCAAATCTCAAACAAGCCCCCGAGTGCGTCCGAGCCTGGGGAAACCTAAGGTGGGTGGGGCCAAGTGGGGCAAGCGGGGGTCACTTGCTTCGGCCGCCGAGCACCCTGGATTCTTCCCAGCAAGCGCGCATGCACGTGCCTTTCTCTCTGATTCCCAACCAGCACGGGCAACCGGCGGGCAGCCACTTACAGCTTTACGGGGCACCCGGCCGGACCTGACTGCCCAGGGTTGCCACGGACTACGCTCAAGAGGCCGCGCGGAGCAAGTCCGAGGACCTCACACAGCACCGAAGTCTGAGGAGCTGAGGCTCCTCCGCGTCCAAGAAATGTTCGAGACTCTGCAAGGGAAAAGTCTGCTATTTCTTATCTCCAGACAAAAGGTCACAGAGATGCAGACAGAGGCGCGCCGAGAGACGCGCACACACGCGAACTTGCCCGGCAGCACTAGGCCAATGGTCAGAAGACGGGAGCTCGGACGCCGTGAATGGCAGGAAAGATAAGGAGACAGGTGTGTTCCCACGATGGCCTTCTGGACAGCAATGAACACAGTGCCTACGACACCCCCAACAGGGAGGGGACCTCTTCAGGGCAATAACGGGTGAAAGAGGCCAGAAAAAAGAGAATAACGGAGTACAGGTTGCAGGCAAGCATCCAGGAGGAGCCGGGGGGGGGGGGGGCATGGGCACCCACTCCCGTTCTGTTTCCTGATCCGGGCACTGGTCACGAGGGTGCGTGCACTCTGTGGAATTGCAAACTGCACCTGTTGCTGGGCGACCTCTCCGTGCACGGGTTTATTTCAACGTAAAAGGAAAAAATAGTATTTATACATATTTTTCAATTCCCTTGCACTCTCTTTTAAGTTATTTATTTATTTGGGGAGCGGGCAGAGGAAGAGAGAGAATTCCAAGCAGGCTCCACGCGGTCAGCGCAGAGCCCCACACGGGGCTCGAAGCCACGAACCGTGAGACCACGACCTGGGGCCGTATCAAGAGTGGGACACGACGCACTGGGCCACCCCGATGCCCCTAAAACTCCCTCGCACCTTCGAAGCCGTTTGGGCAGACGTGCTAAGACGAGACAGGGCACGCCGCGTCCCTAGCCCTCTGAGGCCGCTGGGGCCACGCCCGGCCGAGACCCCACTCTGGCGTTTGTAGCCACGCGGCCCTTTAAGCCTAGCCCGGTCGATGCGGGTCTCGTCGCCTGCCGCGGCGGCCCCAGCACACCGCCCATCGAGGCTCTGCCTGGCACCCCCGCCCCGCGACGCCCGCGTACCCCGCCGAAGGAGGAATTAAACCGGCGGCGAGGCCGGGGGGTCCACACGAGGCCACGCTGGAGAGGGCACTCCCGGCCCTGCCTGCGAACCCTTCACCCACCGGGCACCCCACTCTGCCTGAGCCCGGGGAAGTCGTCCGACCTGCAGCCGGTCCTCCCTCCCCGCCAACCCTGCCGTGAACCACCCCCCGCGATGCCCGTGTCCAGCTGCAGACGTGGCTTTGGCCCCACATGCCCCCAGGAGGCAAAACCCAGTCACGCGAGGAGTGGCTCCTTGTCCTACCAAGCACGTGACCTCGGGCACGTCCCAGCCCTGAGCCCCGGTGTCCTAAGTGCAGGGTACACCCACACACCCATACCTTCAGATACTCCCTACCGGGCACGGTTCTGGAAGCTGAGGACGGAGCCCTGCCAAGAACATTCACAGTCTAGCGAAGGACCCGGCCAATAAATAAATCGAAATACACAGTCGCTGATTTCGGGGGTGCTGAGCGCCATGAACGCAGAAAAGGGTGACGTGCCAGAGAGCAGCTTGCAGGGGCAACTTTAGCATGGAAATCAGGGCAGGCCACCTGGAGGAGGTGGCATCTGATCCACAGGGATCCACATGGATATCTAGGAAAGAACTCTCAAGGCAGGGGGATGCAAAGGGCCTGGGGTAGGACCAAACTTGATATGCTCTAGAAACGGGGAGAAGGCTCACGCGGCTGAAGACGAGTTAGCGAGGGAAGAACGGAAACAAATGGTATAGAGAGGCCGGCACAGACCAGACCCCGCGGAGCACGGAGGCCAGGGTCGGGGCTCCACGCGTGTCATGGGGAAGCTGCTGACGTTTGAAGCAGAGGGCCGGCTGGCAATCCGTGTTTCAGAAAGGTCCCTCGGGCTGCTCTCTAAAACAGTGTCCGACAGACCTTTCTCCAACTACAACGTTCTCCTTCTGTGCTGGCCGGCCTGGACAGACGTCACTAGGCACATGTGGCTGGTGCAACTAAGTCGCCACCTTTGCAGTCTGGGCGCATTCGAACCCACTTCAATTCACGGAGTCAGGGGAGCAGATGGTAGGTGGGGTGACGGCAACGCGACGCGGCGGGGGCCCGGAGCACGAGGAGGCGGCGTCCCCGGGAGGGAGGAAGGACGCCCTTCGCTGCTTCGTCTGCGGGCAGAGGCCAAGGGCTCGCCGACGCGCTGGGTGAGGGCGAGGGGAGGGCACCAGAGGTGACAGCCAAGAGCCCAAAACGCGCAAGCGAGGCGGACGTCCTGGGGACTGGCACGTGGCCGGAAGCCACGCCGCCGGAGGACACGGCCGCTCCCGCGCTCACGCCCGGCCCGCGAGCGCACGCCGCTGAACAAGGTTTCGCGGATCGCCCGGACCGTCGCCGCCTTCCTTTCTTCCCGACGCGGAACGAAGGGCCCTTCCCACGAAGCCGCGAGGCGCCACGAGGCCCTCCCCAGAGCCGCGCGCGGAGCCCGTGCGAACGTTAGGTCCCGCGGTGAAGGGGACCGAAGGCCGCGTGTGGAATTCCTGAACCCAGGGCGCGCGGCCCCGATACCCCAGGACAGGGTCGGGGTCTCCCAGAGGGAAGCGGGAGAGATCGGGGGCCAGAGACGATCGTGGACGTGGGACCAGAGAGACGCGGTGTTGCTGGCGGTGAGGACGGAGGCAGGGGCCGGGGGCCGAGGAATTCTGGAAGCCGCAGAAAGACAAACCCAGGGTTTCCCCTCCAGCGTCCAGAAAGGACGGGGCCGGCCTGCTGGCATTGCGCCCCTTGCCTGGGGAGGCCTGGCTGGGACTTCTGGACCGTTCGAGGCCACAGACCGGCCGTCGCTCTAACCCACTGCGGCTGTCGGGTCCGTCACCACAGGCACCGGTCAACGCGGCGTGTCGTCGTTTCAGGCTGTCTCTCTGCTGCCCCCCTGATCTCCGGCCCGTCCGTGGGAGTGTCGAGAGTTACGAGGCCGCAGAGCAGGCAGGTGGAGTTGGCGCAGGGACAGACAGATGCCCCGTCACACCGCGCCCGCCCGCCCGCCCGCCGGAGAAGGCACGTACTGAACCTGCAGGTGCTCATGTTCTGGATGCCGGACTCCATGCAGGGGCAGAAGCCCTCGTTGGGGGGGTAGACGGAGCCGTTGGCGAACAAGGTGCCGGGGGCCACGAAGCGGTAGGTGGGGATGCCTTCGAACACCCCGGGCTCCTTGTAGATGAGGCTCATGGACCTGCGGGGGACAGACGGGGCGCGGGGTGTCAGCCCAGACGTGGCGGCCAGCCCGGCCCTGCCGGGGGCTGCTCCTCACCGCACCGTCCTCCCCCCAGGTCCTGGCACCCCCCGTCTCTCGCCTGGGGAATGGCTAAGAGCTCTCCCTGCCTCGCCACCCCCACCCATCTGGTCTCCATGAGCAGACGGCAATTTAAAATAAAACACAGGACGTCATGTCCCCGCCTAAAATTGCAACTGCTCCCAGGGGCGCCTGGGCGGCTCAGTCAGTTGAGTATCCGACTTGGGCTCAGGTCACGCTCTCCTGGTTCACGGGTTCGAGCCCCGCGCCGGGCTCTGTGCTGACAGCTTGGAGCCTGGAGCCTGCTTTGAATTCCGTGTCTCCCTCTCTCTCTGACCCTCCCCTGCTCACCCTCAGTCTCTCTCTCTCTCTCTCTCAAAAATAAATAATAAACATTAAAAAAAATTGCAGTTGCTGCCAAGTTTTTTTTTTTTTTTTTAACATTTATTTTTGAGAGAGAAACAGACAGACAGAGCATGAGTGGATGAGGGGCAGAGAGAGGGAGACGCAGAACCCGAAGCAGGCTCCAGGCTCCAAGCTGTCAGCACAGAGCCCGACGCGGGGCTTGAACTCATGGACCGTAAGATCATGCCCTGAGCCGAAGTCAGACGCTTACTGACGGAGCCCCCCAGGCGCCCCATCAATCGCTTCCAGTCTTATCTGGAATAAGACCCATCAGACTCACCAGGGCCCAAAATCTTCTTTGAGGTCCAGCCCCTTTATGGCACCCCCGGGCCTCCTGGCTACGGCTCAGACAGCTCCCTCCTGCCCCCGGGCCTTTGCATTTGCTGCTCCGTCTGGCCTCCCTTGCCGATCACACATCAGACTTCAGGATTTCACACCCGGGTGATTCAGCCGCCACCTCCTCAGGCAGCAGCACCGTGCCCCCGCCCCATCCACCCTGCTGTGGTTCCCAAGGGCACTTCCGAACTTGAACATGGATTCTGGATTACTGCCGTGCTGCCCACGGAGGCCACCTGTCACACACGCCCCTTGGATGGGGCGAGTCTGGGTGGGACCCGCTGTGAGTATAACACACATCTCAGGCGTCCACAGCTTGATCCAAAAAAAAAAAAAGGGGGGGAGCATCTCAATAACATTTGACGTCGTTTTCACACCGATATGGTAATACTTTGAACACAGCAGGTCAAATAAAACCTATCGTTAAAATTAACTTCATGGACTCGTTAGTTTTTTTAACGCGGCCCCTTAGAAAGTCTAAACTTGCAAACAGGACTCGCGTTCTTAGGGGACAGCCCCGGCCCAGCCAGCAGCGTTAACGTGGATGCTACTAGAATTTCTTCATTTTCGTGACGGTAGTGTGGCTGCACAAGCAAACGGCCTTGTTCTGAGAAAACGCCCGCTCCGGGATGGAGGCGCCCGGCTTCCGCTCGAAGGGTCCAGGGACGCAGACCCGGGGGTGACGAGACAGCAGACGGGGCAGAAAAGGAGCGACTGCCCAAACGGAGCGAGACGGCACGTTCCCTCAGCTTTTCTCTGGGTGGAAGTCTCTCGTTTTAAAAAAGGGAACGCAGGGCACGGCCAGGGCACTTCTGGCCCTCTGACGCGGCCCCGGGGGGTGTCTGCCCGAGTCCCCGGCCGGGACCCAAGCGCCCGGGGAACGGGGACCCGGCCTGGCTCGTCGCTGCGGCGAGCGTGAGTTCACATCGGTGAGTTCCCCGGCGAAGGGTTTTTCCTTACGGGCCGGCGCCTGGAGGAGCAGGCGGGGGTCCTGCCGTCTGTTCTCGCCCTCCCTGGGGCCCCCAGAATCCACGAGGCCTCCAAGGCCACGCTCTGGAGCCTGAGGAGGCCCCGGGAGAGGCATCTAGATATCTCAGCATCCAAGTGGACGACAGGGCGGCCGGACGGATGTCACAGGGAGCCCGTGCTCACCTTACTTCCAGCCCCCGGGACCCGACGGCTCCCTGCCCGCCACCCCCACCCGGGATGCCACCACCGCCACTGCGCCCACCACTGCCTGCAGCCTCTCTGGGCGCGGGGGGCGGGGGTGTGTGTGTGGCTCTTCGTGGTGTAACCAAAGAGAATTCGGATGGTCCCAAAGGCCCGCGGACACACAAAGAGCCACACTTGCCGCCCGAGCGCACGCTGAAAGCCACTGGGTTAGGCCGCGCGCGTCCGCGAGGCCGATTCCCGAATGCCCCAGAACGTCCCAGCAATTACCGGCAGGCCTCGGGGCTGTAGAACTGCAGCGAGGTCTCGGGGGTCATGAAAGGCGCCCACATCTGTCCCGAGGTCCCGTTGATCATGTTGCATTGGTCCGAATGCCAGTACTTGATCTGCGGGGAAGCGGCCAGACAGCCCGCTGAGCTCGGCGACGGCCGCCCCCTTCCCGGCCCGCCGTACCGTCCGAGCGCGTCTCGCCGCAAGAGCCGGAGGAGGCGGGGGTCCCCGCTGGGAACGGTTGACACCGGCTGCAAAGGGTGACCCAGCCGCTCCGAGCATGGGTCGGGGGGCACCATGGGCCCCCGAGCTCAGGCCGCGGCCATCACGGGGAGCGCCTCGCAGGTGCGACGCCACTCGCCGTTGGTACGCGGAACAGGAAAGGGCCAGCGAGGCGGGGAGAGGCGGGCTGCGGAGCGGTGCGGGTAGCAGAGCCCGTCCCGTGCGAGGAAGCACACCGGCCACGCTCCTCTGCTCACACGCGAGCGTGGAACGGACGGGACGGCGAGACCAGGCCCCGCTCCGGCACCTCGGGCTCCCTCTGTGCCCCGGGCTGCGGTGGGGGGTGGCCCGTGAGCAGGGGCAAAGGGCACGTTTTTATGTATTAAAAAAATATTTTTTAATGTTTATTTATTTTTGAGAGAGAGAGAGAGAGAGACAGAGTGCAAGCAGGCAGGGGAGGGGAAAAGAGAGAGAGGGAGACACAGAATCCGAAGCAGGTTCCAGGCTCCGAGCTGTCAGCACAGAGCCCGACGCGGGGCTCAGACTCACAGACCATGAGATCATGACCTGAGCCAAAGTCGGCCGCTTAACCGACTGAGCCCCCCCCCGGCGCCCCTCTATTGTATTAATTTTTTCAAGTGCGCGTCTCCCCGTGTTCCTAAGGTCATTACACCTTTGGATGCAGTGGGTGGCTATATGATCAGCGTAGTCTTTCTGAAGCGTTTTTGTAAATTAAACGAGAGGCGAGAACTCCCTTCCTGGTATACACGAGGTGCCAAATAAGCAGTCCCTCTTCCCCACCCATCCGTCCAGAACCGAGAGCTGGTTGAGCCCGAACCACAAGGTAAAACCCCCGACTTCGAGAGCGGTTTCCGCCAGACGCGAGTGCCCTCCGGAGTTTGGAGAGAGACGAGGCGCCCGGCGCAGGGCCCCCCCCGCCGCGCCGCCACCCAGCCCCCGCGCAGGGGCCCCCGGCCCTCACCTTGCTGAGCCCGTTCCACTTGTCCACGAGGTGGATCCTGCTGAAGTCTTTGACCCCCGTGAACACGGTGAAGAGTCCGGAATTGGAGTTGTTCAGCTGCGGACGAGAGGGAGCAGCGTCTTGAAGCCTCACGACCCGGGCAAAGGCCCTGGGGCCCGGCCTTCAAGCCCCGCCACTTATTTAGATGCCACTCCCGCTTCACCCGGAGGACAGAGGCCTCGGTGTCTCGCTCGCCGCGGCATCCCTGGTGCCCGGAGACCAAGAGGAGGGCCAATTCCCAGCGTCGGCTTTCTAGAAGAGCCGCGTAGACGGCATCCCTCCAGAAAGTGTCCCGCCCCCCGGGTGAAGAGCAGAATGCCCCCCTCCCCCCAAACTTAAAATAAGGCACGGTCATGTGACCTCTCCGACCAACGAAAAAAAGAAGCAGATGGGACATGCCACTTCCGGGGGGGGGGGGCTTTGGGAGCTAACGCATGCACATGTCACCGTGCTTCCTGCCTGCTGCCGCAGGGGCCGTGGAAGGGTGTGTCAAGCTGCCGCCTCCCTCAGCCTGGGTCCCTGAAGTGACCGAAAAAGAGCAGAGGGCCCCCTGGTCACTCACACTGGTGGCGGCATACGAGCGAGGAAGAGACTCACTGTTCCGAGCCTCCGAGATCCTGGGGCTGCTTGTTACACAGCATCTCCCGGTCTATCCTAACAGATACAGGACCTAACGTTTACTAGGAGGGCTTTCTGGACAGAAAGCTCCAGGCTCTGGCACTCGGAGGGGCCCTCCGGAAACAGATTTCTAATTCACGGCAAAGACATGCAAAGCGTACGGAGAAATGAGTGACCACGGGGTGAAATCTAGAAGCCTCCCCTTCCTCCTCTGTAACAAAACCCAAACCCTACTCAGGGCATCGGCACGGCAGCCTTCAGCCTTTTAGGCTCCACTTCCCAACTTCCCTTGCAGTTAGGAGCGGCCGCCTGACTAAGTTCCGGCCAATGGAGAATAAGTGGAAACAAACGGGTGTCCTCGCACCCAAAGAAGGAGACAGCTGGGACGTGCTGTTCCGTCCTCAACTCCTTCACCTGGCTCTCCATCCCCACCCACTTCTTCCTCCCCATTCTGCTTCCCGGAATGTGGATGCGGCCGCCGGCGCTCCCGCAGCCACACAGGACCATGTGGTAATCGGGAGTCTGAAAACCGCACCGTCAGGATGGCAGAGCAGAGGAGAAGAACTCTCGATCCCTGAAGGACATGAAGACGCCACAGCAACACCGAGTCGTCACTGCCGGACTGTGACGTCGGGGTTTCCGCGTACACGAACATACAATACACGTATGCTCCTCGCTTTGTAAGAATTCTCATCTGTTCGAGAGTGTGTAACATGCTTTGGAGGGAATCGTGTCACTCAACCCCAAACTTGCCGGCTGGGCCGCCCACTCAGAACCTGCCAAAATGTACGAGCGGCGGCGACGTGCGGGGCACCAAATCGCGGTTCGTCTCTCCCGCGCCCCCCAGCACAGAGCGGCAGAGCCCGACGGGCAGGCTGAAGCTGGAGCCGCGCGGAGGGCTCGCTCGCCCCTGCGGCCGAGGGAGCCGCGGTCGGCCTCGACGCCGGAGGGCGGCTCCGGAGCCCAGTCCCCACCGGGGCGTCAGAGTCAAGAGCGAGAAGGAAGCAGGCGAGCGGCTCGGAGCCACGGCGGAGTCGGTGCGCGCCACCTGCCGGCCCGGCCGCCGCTCTCCGTCCTCCCATCGGCTCAGCCCCCGCGCGCCGCCCGAGCCGCGACCGAGCGGCGCCCCAACGCAGCCTGGGGTCTCGGGCGCCGGGAGCCGGCCGAGTCTCCGGAAGACCCGGGCCCCGCGCCGTCCGCCGGGCCGCACTCACCTCGGCGAAGAGGCCGAACTTGCCCTTGAAGGGAAGCATGTCGGGGAGGTACTTGTCGAGCAGCTGCAGCAGCGGGTCCTCGTAGCCCCACATGATCTCGCCCACCGTGCGGTTCATGAAGGCGCGCTCCCCGAGGGTGCTGAAGGCCAGCGTCATGATCAGCTTCAGGCTCATGGGCTTGTGCTCCATCATCATCGCCGCGCCCTGCAGGGCCGGGGACACCGCGGGCTGCACTCGACCGGTCCGCGCGCCCCGGACTTCCAGCCGCGCCCCCGGACTTCGGGCCGGCCCCGCGCCAGCCCGCCGCCTGGGTCTGTACAGCTTGAGAGCTAAGATTGGCTTCTATTTTTTACGTTTATTCATTTTTGAGAGAGAGAGAGAGAGAGAGAGAGAGAAACCACAGGGGAAGGGCAGAGAGAGAGGGACACAGAACCCGAAGCAGGCTCCAGGCTCCGAGCCATCAGCACAGAGCCCGACGCGGGGCTCGAACTCACAGACCACGAGATCATGACCTGAGCCGAAGTCGGCCGCTCAACCGACTGAGCCCCCCAGGCGCCCCGTATTTTTATATTTTCAAAGAGTTGAAAAAAAGAGTATTCAAAAAAATGAAAATTCTATGGAACTCACATTCCGTGTCCATCAAACAAAGTTTTATCGGAACAGAGCCACGCCGACCCATTTATGTGGTCTTTGACGGGCTGCGCGTCGGCGGGCAGGGCTCACTAATCGCAACAGAGACTACGTGGCCCTTGACGCCTAAAATATTTACGGTATGGCCCTTCGCAGAAGTTTGCCCGTCCTCTTGAAAACAGACAAAGGCACGTGGGCCTCGGTCGGTGCGCACGCAAGCACTTCTCCATAAACGGTGACGGCTTGCGTGCTGTGCCTGCCTTCGTCCTGCTCAGATACACCTTAGGGGCCGCTCCCGGCCCCCGCCTACGGCCCTGCCCCCTTCCGCCGGGCCGGGTCCTAGCCCACTGCCTGGCTGCAATAGCGAGGGAGCGGCATTTAGGTTGTCTCCAGAAGTCTGCCCCGACGGAGCTGCCGCCACGAACGCCCTCGAGCACCTGCGTCTGCCAACTGTGCTCTTCCGTCCGGAGGACACAGTCCTACGTGTCGAGAGCGCGTGCAATTCGTGGTGCCGGCCGCCGCCTCCCCACAGCCCCTACCGGTTCCCGTTCCACGAACGCTCGTGAGCCCCGGGTGTGACCACGCGGTCGGTGCCAACCCGGTCGGGGGGCAAAGCGTCTTCGCTGCCAGGACGCACGTCCCTAGCTCCGGGGAGGCAGCTGGGAGGCCGGTCTGCCCGCCAAACGCCCGCGGTGGGCGAGTCTGCTTGCGGGAAGCTAACACGACGGGCCAAGGCCCCCCTCTCTCCAGAAAGGCAAAACTGCCCCTTGGCTGGCATCTGGGAACTCGGGCTTCCGGGGGGTCCCCACCACGTGCTGAGCGATAAGGGGGGGCTCTCCGTGCCTGGACCGTGTGCACAAACAGCGTGAGTCACGCCCACCACGTGCTTTCCTCCCTGGGATCTGGATTTGGGGGGTGGGGGGGCCCGGCCGAAGGTGCCTCGGGGACCAGCCCCCAGTAAAAACCCTGGGCACGGGGGACCCGGGGCGTCCCGGCCTCCACCCCACGTGCCTTCTCCCTTTGCCGATTTTGTGTGGCCCCTTCCTCCGCAACCGATCACGGCAGGGTCCCGCGGGCCCTCCCGCCGGCCAGCAAGCCTGAAGGTGGGCTTGGAGACCCTGGCGCACGGTCGGCAGACGCAGCGACCACTACGGCCCAGCTGCAGGGAACGGAGGCCCCGAGTGCCAACGCCGCACACAGTGACACGGACTGGGGCGCCCTGCGAGTCCCCCACCCGCACCTCCTTTGGGAGACGTGACGTTTGTAGACGAAGGAGGGAGAGGCCAGGACTTGGGCCGGGACCCCCACACCCGGGCCAGGCGGACGCCCCGGGAAACTCCACGGGCTGCGGGCCGGCCCTGCGCAGGGGGAGGCGGGGAGAGAGACGGAAGGCCCCGGGGACCGGGGGGAGGAAGGCCGCGGGGGAGGCCTCACCAGCACCAGGATGTTGGGCATGACGATGTAGTCGCTCTCCAGGCCCCGGGACCGGCCGGGCTGGAACTGGAAGCTGCGGTACTCGAGGAAGGACACCGTGTCGTTGTCGTTGAAGGTGATGTTGGTTTTGTGCCGGAACTCCCTGCGGGGAGGGGGGCGGGGGGGGGGTCAGCGGGGCCCGGCCGCACAGGGACGCCCCGCCCCCGTGGGGCTCTGCAGGGCCACCCCGAAGGGCCCCCGAGTCCCCGCACGCCGCTCCCCGGCGCGCGGCCGTCCTTCTGAGGGACGGGGCACAGCGGTCAGGAAGGTGCGTTCTGGGGACACGGGGTCCCGACTGGAGCCCTGCCCCCGTCACGTGCTGCCAGGGCCTTGGCTCTCCCGTCTGTGAAGCGGGAGTGATGACGAGACCCCCTCTGCAGGGCTGCGGCGAGGCCGGGGCGGGCCAGTGAACAGCGGCCCGGGGCCCGGGAGACGCGGTGTAAGCGCGAGCGGATTTGACCCTGTCGTCTCCATTATTCTCTCCCGCCCCTCCACTCGTTCTCTGCAAGGTCCCCAGAGAAGGCTGGGAAAGTGGAGATCAGTCTGCGTCCTTCTCTCCCCAACGAGCCTCCTTTGCTCGTTACAGGATAAAACCAAGCTCCCAACGTGGCCTCCGAGGTCCTCGACCCCCAACCCCACCCGACACTCGGGCCTCATCTCTGCTGCTCTCCCCCTCACTCACAGCAGGCCAGCCACGCAGGCCTTCTCCTCCCCGGATACCAGACTCCACCTGCCTCAGGGCCTTTGCACCTGCCGCCGGCTCTGCTTGGGGCCCTCCTCCCCGCAGATCTTCACATAGGGCACCCCCTTCTCACCACCCAGGCCTGGGGAAGTGCCCCCCTGGTAGAAGTCCCCCCATGACCCTCCACTTGGGCCGACCCCGCCCACCCCATGTCTACTCTCTCCTGTTGCAAGCCAGCTCTGAGAGGCAGGGGCTCGGCTCTGCCTTCCACAGTGACTGGCGCGGCACTCAGCGCGCAGGACATCACTGGGAACCGTGGCGAGGCAGGCTCAGCTCCGAAGTCCCTCACGGACGCGCCCGGCTGGCAGCTGGGAAGGCAGAACGGGCAGGAGCCGGGAGCTGGGTCTCCCACGGGAGCGGCCCTCCCTCGTCTCTCGGGAAACCCCTCCAGCCAGGTCGACATGCCGCGCCCCGCACAGACCACGAGCCGCCCAAGAGGCTCACGCACCAGCCGTGGTGACACAGGGGCCGCTAACGTGTACCGGGCACTCCCGCGTGCTGCCCGCAGTCTCGTCCGGTCCTCACAGCCTCACCGCCGCCCCGGGGCGGAGACCATCACCGTCATTTCCCAGAGGGGAAACTGAGGCACAAGGAAGGCCCACCCCTTCCTGCCATCAGAAAGCCGCAGGTCTGAAACCCCGGAGGTCTCTCTCCAGAGTCCACAGTCTCGACCGCCCGACGGGGGACAGCAGACGGACTGGAGCACGCCCCTCCACTCCTGGGGGCCTCGGTTTCCTCACCCGCAAAGTGGGGTGAGGACCCCGGCCCCCCACCCGCCAGGACGCCCCCCCAGAGGTGGCCCTGCCCCCCCCCGCCCCCGTCCTCACCTGTACACGTAGGGCCCGCGCTCCCGCACCTGCGGCTTCTCGCCCGCGAGGATGGCGCTGGGGTTGAGGACGTCGAAGAAGTAGACAGACAGGTAGAAGGGGACCGGGATCTCCTTCCACATGTTGAAGGAGAGGCTGCTGGGGTCGATGCGCACATTCTGCGGGGGCAAAACACACAGGCCCGTGAGGGGGCGGCCCGGGCCCCCCCAGCGCGCACCCCGCCACGCGGCCCCGGGTGTCCCACCCGCCGCTCCGGGGCGTCCCTTCGCCGGCAAGACGCTCCCGCCCTTCTTTTCTTCTCTTCTTAAAGATGTTTTTAATGTTTATTTTTGAGAGAGAGAGAGAGAGCGAGCGTGAGCAGGGGTGGGGCAGAGAGAGAGGGAGACACAGAATCCGAAGCAGGCTCCAGGTTCTCTGAGCTGTCAGCACAGAGCCCGATGCGGGGCCGAATCCATGAACCGTGAGACCATGACCTGAGCCAAAGTCGAATGCTTAACTGACTGAGCCACCCAGGCGCCCCTGCTGTACTTCCCACACGCGTTTTAGTCACAGTCGCCTGACCAGAGACCGGGAGGGGGCTGCTGCTGGACGGCGGAGACGGGGGCTCCATGAGGCCGAATGTAACATTCGTTCATTCAACGAACTTTTACTGAGCACCTACTACACACCAGCCACTCTTCTCAGAGCTGGGGATAGCAGGGTGAGCAAGACAGACCCCAACGCCCAACGCTATGGGGTCTTTCATCTAGCAGGGGAAAGGCGGGCATCACGCATGAAGGTAACACGTGTGTCCTGTGAGAGTCAGGGACAGGGGAGGGGCTGCGACTTTAAACAGAGTAGTCAGGTGCAACGCAAGCAAAAATAGAGCAAACCCAAAAACAAAAACAAAAGAAAACAAGAGGCAATGGGGGGGAACATGCGGATTTGGTGGCAGGAGGACTGCACGCAGAAGCAATGTCCAGTGCAAAGGCCCTGTGGCAGGGAGCTGCTGAGACAGCCGAGGAAAACAGGTCCGCAGCCCGGCCCTCAGACACACTGGCCTCTAGTCCCTCTGCGAGCCCCCACTCCGGCGTCACGGGTCCCTCCCGTACCGCCCAGTCCAACGTGGCCCGGCCACAGCACAGGCCCACGAGGCTCAGTGCCTGGGTCTGTCGCAGTGAACCAGCCCACCAGACAGAGGCCCGATGCCACAGAGCCAGGCGCGACGTAGCTTGGGTCCCAGGCCATGTTCCTTTGAACACGGCCTTCCAGAATGAGGACGGCCACCTCGACTGTGCCCGAGCCTCCGGGACCAGAGGAGGCGGCAGGCAGCGGGGGGCGGTGCCGGGCCAGGCCCTGTGGCCCCGAGAGACTCCGGAAAGGAGCGGGTGTGCAGGCAGCCGGCTCCCGGGGCCACGCGGGCAAGGTGGCCATCTGTGAGCCTCGGTTTGCCGGTCTGTACGATGGGGCCGACGACCCCCGAGCCTCGACTGCGCCTCGTCTGCCACACACGGCGTTTGAATGAAGAGAAGTCAAACTCGCTGCCGAGGAGCGAAACCCGGAAGGCTTCCCGTAAAATCGGGATCGCGGGGCCTGGTAACCGTGTATAGATCCACGCACCCTTCCACCAGCCAGGGGATCGCGTTTTTATAACCCGACCGTGAGACGCACCCGCAAAGGTGCCGTGTAAGCGCGACCTGAACGAAGCCTTCTTCTACGCGGGTTCCGGGCAGCCGCCTAACTGTCTCAACAGCTGCAACTTATTTTTGAGAATCAAACACACACGGATCTGCCCTCTCTGCAAATATTTAAGTGTGGACGTGGCCCCGCCACCCGCAGACGCCGCCCACCGGGTTACCGGTCCCCAAGGCTGAACCTGTGAGAGCGGCCCCCGCACAGTTGGGGAGGTGACACATACCTTGGCGCACCGATCGGGGCCCAGGGGGCTGGGGGCCGGACCCTCGCCCGCAGCCTCGCCGAGCTGCTCACCTTCCGTTGGCCCAGCCCTTTAAGATGCCCTTCGGACCTTAATCGAGGGGTTTTTTATTTTATTTTATGTTTTATTTTTGAGAGCAGGAGACACAGAGTGTGAGCAGGGGAGGGGCAGAGAGAGAGGGAGACACAGAATCGGAAGCAGGCTCCAGGCTCTGAGCCGTCAGCACAGAGCCCGACTCGGGGCTCGAACCCACAGACCGTGAGATCAGGACCTGAGCTGACATCAGCTGCCTCATCCACTGAGCCCCCAGGCGCCCCTCAAGGGTGTTTTAAAAAACCCCTTCAGGTTCCTGCCTCCCTTCCCTCCGCAGCCCTGCCTCTAGGCGGGACGGACGGAGAAGCCTTCGGAACGCTTCCCTCACCCACTGCCCGGCTCCCTCTGCTCCGGGGACAGATCGAGGCCCAGGAAGTGAGTCCCAGGTCAGGCCACGTGTCCCTCTCTCTCCCCAGCAGAAGGGGCTCCAGGGTCTGGGGTTCCGCCCCACGCACCCCCTCGCCCTCAGGGAATATTCTGCGACCCAGCTCTGCCTGCCGGCGAGGCGACGGGAACAAGTCATTGCTCCTCCGCGAACCCTCAACCTCCTCATCCGTCGAGGGGGCCCGATGCCAGACACCACCGCGCAGAGCTGGCGGGAGGTTCTGCAGGGGTGAGGTGGTGAGAGCTGGGCACGCCAGAGCCCGCGGCATCCGGAAGGTCGGCCAAGTCGTCACCGGGCAGGACCCTTCTTCCTCCCCGTCCCCGTCCCCGCCCCACCCCCAGCCCCAGCCAGGGGACAGACTTTGCACTGGTTCGGACTGGCCTCGGGACAGACGCATCTGGCCGGAGCAGCTGATTAGATAGCAGCTCGGGCCAAGCTCTCGGCCTTTCGCCGGCTCGATACGGCCGGTTCTGTCCCCACGCCCTCCCCCCCAAGGTCAAAGATCAGAGCCCGAAACACAGGGACCGGGAGAGAGGGCCAAGGCGAGCCCTCTGGCCACCGCCACCTCGCAGCCAACCAGACCCACCGAAAGCCCATTCCTGGACAGTCAGAGAGGCTGCCCGGAAGCGGGGACGTGGGAGCGGAGTACCGAAAACGTGAGCTGGGCTTTGCCAGGAAGAGGAGCCGGGGCGGGCTCGGGGAGTGTTCCGGCAGGGAGCGTCACTTCCCCGAATGTCCAGCAATAACGAACACGGTTTTAAAACCCATTTTATTTTTTTTTAAAAAATTGTTTTAATGTTTATTTTTGAGAGACATAAAGAGCACGAGCAGGGGAGGGGCAGAGAGAGAGGGAGACACAGAATCTGAAGCAGGCTCCAGGCTCCAAGAGAGCCTGTTTGTTTTGAAACACCTGAAATGTCCATCGACAGATACACAGTTCCACGCAGCCAAACGATGGAACGCTACGCGGTCACACACAGGAACCACCCACGGGTAAGTCCACCTCCCTCAGGAGCCTCGAGAGCAGAAGTAACCAAAGCGAGACGCGGAAGGCCCCCGCTGCGCGATCCCGCTGAGGGGACATCCGGAAAAAGGAATCTGTCCGCACAGACACAGACAGACCTGCGGGGCCGGGGCTCAGGTGGGGGCGGGGAGCCGAACGGCAAAACCACGTCAGGAAGCCCCGCGGGGGGTGATGACGTCCCGTCTCTCGATTTCGGGAGCCACACGGTGGGGGGGGGGCATACACATCTGATAAAACCCACGGGCTGTTGGCCGAGAACGGGCGAGCGCTAAGGATGACCATGAAGACAGGAGGCTAGCACCGCCCGACCGTCCGATGACGGACGAGTCACCACCGCCCTGCTTAACGCGCACGATTCGGCGGGCTTGATACACTCACAGACGCGTGCGGCCACCACGGTCTGATCCTGGGACGCACTCGTCACCCGAGACAAAACCCCACGCCTGCGGCCGTCGCCTCCCTCCCCCAGCCCCGGGCACCTCCTCGTCTCCCTTCTGTCCCTTCGGATCTGCCTTCTTTCAGGAAAACAGAATCGTACGAGTTGTCCAATGTGTCCACAATAGCCTATTTCTTAAAAACTCGCGGAGGCCACGTGCGGCCACGACGCTGTCCACCACGGCATCGTGTCTGTGAGAGGCCGGTCCCCAGCCACCGGATCATTCCGCAGCCCGCCACGGGAGCTCGCGATCGGGGCTGGGCTTCCGGGCCCACCACGGCAGGCGGGATGAACGGACTCGGGGACCGGCCTAGGGAGAAAAGATGAGCCGTAGAAAGATACAGCCGGTACGGACCTTCTCGTAAGAATCTGTCGAACATACAACATCATGCGTAACCTTTTATTTCTTGAAAAATAAAACGGACGGAAGAGCTGCCGTCTAACACTGGCCGGCAAGTCCCTGCACCTGCTCTGGCCCCTGTGGCCTCTCCGGGACGCCCATCCTGTCCTGTCCCTGTCATTCTCTCAACTCTGTCACGCTGGCCTCCCGGCAGGCACCCTCCTGCCCCAGGGCCTTTGCACTAGCCATTCCTTCAGCCTCTAAGGTTCTTCTCAAGGTGGCCACAGAGTCCGATCTTTCCCCTGATCTCCCGCAAACTGCCGTGTTTCTCATGGTCCTTGGCACCTGCCAGCACGCACTAGGTCTACTTTCTTTCTCGGTCCCCCCTGCTAGACCAGGAACTCACAGGGACAGGATCCTCCTCTGCTTTGTTCGGTGACCCACTGATGTATCCCCAGGGCCCAGGACAGTGCTCGGCAGCCAGCGGCCAGTCAGCAAATTTCTGCCGAGTCGACAAAGCAACGTGAGCCCTGGAATAAATATAATCAACGTGGAAACATCTAGAGAGTGGCTCCGTTTCCTCCTTTGTACGTGTACATATTTTTTAAGTTCATTTATTTATTTTGAAAGGAGGGGGTGCAGAGGCAGAGGGAGAGAGAGGACCCCGAGCAGGCTCCGAACCGTCAGCGCAGAGCCCGACGCGGGGCTCGATCCTACGAACCGTGAGGTCAGGCCCCGAGATCGAGAGTCAGACGCGTGACCGACTGAGCCACCCAGGTGCCCCACTCTGCATATATTTTTGACAGCCTCTACGGAAGAGACGTTGTGTTTTAAGGACACAGAGCGTGCGGCCTCCTAGGGGCCCAGCCCGCCGGACGCGGGACGGCAGAACCGAGCATTTCACACCCCTTACAGTTGGGCACTGGTCTCCGTTGCGACGAAGTCAACCTGTGAAATTTCAGCCGCGACTACGTTTGGAGGCTTAGCCAGCCGCAACGTCCCAGGCCGGGCCGCGGCGACGACGGAGGTCGCAGATGTCACAGACCGCGAGGGCGGTCTCCGTGGGCTCCTCCGTCGGCCCCCATCGCCTCCCCAGGCCGGGTGGGGAGGAGTTCCAGGCACTGCCGGGGGAGGGGCGGCCAGGCGGGGGTGGGACGGGGGTCCTGGGCTCCGCTAGGGACCCAAGGAAGGCAGGGAGAGGCCGGGCGCCACACGGTATCGTCCGGGACCCGGGCCTTCAGCCTGGCCTCCGGCGCGCGCCCGGGGTGAGCTCCGAGCCGAGGAGCAGGCGGAGGCTTGAGAGGGTCCCCACGGACCCCGGGGACCTCGCCGTCACCCTCGGCCGGCGGTGGCGAAAGCTCAGGGGCCTGTCCAGAGGCCGGAAGAGCGTGGCTCGCCAGATCCTGAGAGCCGCGGGGTCCCAGCCCCCGCCAAAGCCGCACGCCGGACACCCGGCCGGCCACCTGCCCGGCGCCGAGGCCTCTGCTCTGACAAGGTCCCTCCTGGCGCCGGGGCGGTGGAGGGACGCGAAGCGACACACACCTGTTCTCTCGCGGGGGGAGGTGGCACCAAGTCTGACTTCAAGGTGTGGGCAGGGCCGCGCTGCCCCTGAGCGCTCTGGGGGCGGGGGTGGGGGGTCTCGACTTGCCCCCCAGCCTCTGGTGGCCGCGTCCCTCCAGCCCCTGCCTCCGTCGTCACCTTGCCTCCCTGTGTGTCCACTTCCATTAGAATTCTCACTGGATTTAGGGCTCGTCTGGTCCTCACCTTAATGTCATCGGCAAAAGTCCTGTTTTCAGACAGGGTCACATTCGCAGGGAACGGGGGTCAGAACTCGGACACGTGGGGGGCGCACCACTGAGCCCAATCCAGGGGTGCGGCCGAGGCAAAGCTGAGTGACCGGAGCGTCACTTCAAGCCACACCCAGCCGGGCTGGCGTCCTGGCCCAAAGCTCACGGGGTCCGTCCTCAGTCCCCCTGGTGCCAGGGAGAACGGGGGCACAGCCGGCGGGGAGGCTGCGGCCACCACCCCGCTCCTCGGCACCCCCCCCGCCAGGCCCCCACGAGGCCCCTCGGGCTCGACCTCGGGGCTCCCAGGCGATTGGGGAAAGAAAGATGCACCACGCACCCCAACCACGCACCAGCACCCCAAACTCCCCGGGGCGCACGTGGGGGCCCCGCGGCACCCTGAGCGCAGGGGAAAGCCCCGAGGATAAACCAGCAAGGTTCGTGCGCCGGCGGAGGCGAGGGCCCCTGGGGCAGAGGGCACCCGTGAGCACCAGATAAACAAATCCTTGCAGGAAATACTTCGGGCCCTGACGCATACTGGGGGAAAAAGCCAGGTGGAGAGTGACAGGGCCAGCACGTGAAACAGGGCAGTCCTGGAAGGCTTCTCGGAGGAGGCCATATTCCAAAAGAGGCTGAAGGAGAAATTACAGTCTCCAGAGGCACCTGGCATGTACGGAAAGAATTTTTTTTAATGTTTATTTATTTTTGAGAGGGGGGGAGAGAGTGCGTGCATAGCAGGGGAGGGGCAGACAGGGAGACACAGAATCCGCAGCAGGCTCCAGGCTCCGAGCTGTCGGCACAGAGCCCGACTTGGGCTGAACCCACCAACTGCGAGGTCATGACCTGAGCTGAAGGCGGGTGCTTAAGCGACTGAGCCCCCCGGGTGCCCCCATGTGGCTCTTTTTTAACGTGGTTCCTAGAAAATGTCGAATCACACCTAGCGTTCACATCCGAGATCTGCGCTTTTTCCAGGCAGCGCTGGCGTAGACGGACCTCGCGGGACCCCGCGGCCGTCACTTCGCGGCTGCGTGGCCTCCGGCGACCTCTCGGGGCCTCCGCTCACTCACCCGTCCAACGGGAACAGTAACAGCCCCTCCGAGGCTCAGAGACGGTGCACACCGAGTGCATACAGTAGGCGCTCAGTACGCGGAGGCCGTGATTATCCCAGGTTCCCGACCGCCTTCGAATACGAATTCCCGCCCTGGGCCTTCAAGGCCTGCCCGCGATCTCCCGCGCCCGAGCCCGCGCTGGGGAGGCCGAGCGGCTCACCGCCTCCCGCGGCACTCGTCCGGGGGGCCCAGAAGGCCCTGGACACGCAAATCCGAAACCCCCTCGCCAGGCGCCACCTCCTCCGGGAAGTCTTCGGGAACTGCCGAAACCAGCCTGCGCTGACCTGACCGGGACCCCATTCGTCCCGTGTAGGGTCGCGCGCCCGGCGCCGCCCCTGAGAAGGTGGGGGACGCGCGGGGAGCGGGCGAATCGCATCCACCCTCCCCGCACGGCACCGCCCGGTACGAACGGCCTCCTGCCGACGGCACCGCGGTAAATTCTCGGAGGCTCACTCAGCAGCCACGCTGAGGCTGGCAGGCCGAGGGCCCCCGAAGTCACAGGCAGAGGGAAGACCAGCCCGCCACGGGCCCCGCGTGGCACCCCGCCGTGTCCTCACACCTTCTCACCCACTGGGCTCAGGGCCGCTTTGCAGAATAATCATTAACTTGACCGAATTGCAAAACCTCATCCCTGCCCTGGTGATAAGAGGAAACGGGACGAGGCGGCGCACCCGGAGCCAAGAGGCCGATTCGAATCGCACCCGCGGCCCGCGTCCGGGACAGGGCCGGCCCCTGCCCGCTCCGGATTGGCCGACGAGCCCCCCGCCCGCTCCGGATTGGCCCGCGAGCCCCCCGCCGGCCCCGGATTGGCCAGAGAGCCTCCCGCCGGCTCCGGATTGGCCGGCGAGCCCCCCGCCCGCTCCGGATTGGCCGACGAGCCCCCCGCCCGCTCCGGATTGGCCAGAGAGCCTCCCGCCGGCTCCGGATTGGCCGGCGAGCCCCCCGCCCGCTCCGGATTGGCCCGCGAGCCCCCTGCCGGCTCTGGATTGGCCAGCGAGCCCCCCGCCCGCTCCGGATTGGCCGGCGAGCCCCACGCCCGCTCCGGATTGGCCGGCGAGCCGCCTGCCACCTTCGGCATCCCGACCGCAGCTCGAAGGCGCGCCCTGTCCCCGGCCGCCCGGGGGCTCCAGGAGGACCACGACGCGCACTGAGTCAGCGCAGAACCCGGGACGCCGAGCCCTTGGCTCCGCTCCGACCTCTTGATTTGCAAGGTGCTTTTATAGGAAAGCCCAGCAGTTTGCTAAGAGGACGGGCGGGTCCCCGACGCCTCCGCGTCCCTCCTCCGACACCCTTCCAACGGCAAGTCCTGACTGCTCTCCCGCCAAGGCGGGCCGGAGCCCGTCCGCTTCTCCCCGCCGCCGCCCCGCGCCAGGGCTGCCCGGGGGGGCCAACGCGCTAACTTCGTCACCGGCTCTCCCGCTCCGGCTCTTGCCCTGGTCGCTCTCCCCGCGGGATCAGAGTGACGCTTCGAAAAGATAAGTCGGCTCGTGTCATCCCCCCCGCTCACATGCCTCCAAATGGCTCCCGATTTACCTCCGAATAAAACCCAAATCCCTGACAGTGACCTACGGAGTCTTGAGCAACCGGGCTCCCTTATAACTATTGCAATCACTCCTTCCTTCATCACCTACGTTGCTCGCTCTGCCCCAGCCACACTGGTCTCGCTGCTCCTGAGCCAGCCGGGCACACTTCTGCCACAGGGCCTTTGCACTGACCACTGGCTCCTTCCCTTACGTGGCTTCATCAGTGACCTCCTCACTCCTACATCTAAACTCGCCTTCTCCATGCGACCTTCTGGAGGACTCTCCATGCCCTCAACAGTATTTACTGAGCTCCCACCCCACGACAGGTTCCGTTCCAAGTCTGGGGACCATCTAGCAGCAAACGAAAAGGAAAAGAAGACCGTCCATTCTAACACGGCCCTTTCCCTGGTCACATTCTATCCATCCCCCTGTTTTGCCTTCCTGGCATTACCAACGTCAGAAGTTCCTCTGTATTTGTTGACAAGTCCCCCTGCTGCCTGGATCGCAGTCGTGAGGGACGGAGCCAGCGCAGCCACTTTGGATCGTGAGGCAGCCTTGAGCATGGAAGTCACAAAGGATGGTGAAACAGAAAGATAGGAGACTGGATCCCCAGGGCTTCAGGGAAGCACCCCGCCAGTCCGGGCAGCCTGGTCATCAGAGGAGGCATCCATTAGACTCACGGCGAGGCCCCACAGCCTCCGCCAGAACGGCTAACACGAAAAAGACTGACGACAACAAGGCTGGCAAGAACAGGTGCACCCAAAGCGCGCACACACCGCTGGTGGGAGTCTACCAGGTGCGGCCGACCGCTGGGGACGTTCAGTGTCATCCGCTAACACGGAACAGACTTTCAGCCCCGCACGCCCCGCCCCCATACAGCAGCCCACCGCTAGAGCTCGCCCCAGAGACGCGACACCCGGGGCCGTCCGCACACGGATGACTGTCCGCGAGCCCGCACGGCGGCGTCTCTCTGGACACACGGATGTCGGCAAACAAGGGAAAGGACGACAGGTGGGGGCGCGTTCACACGCCGGGGGCCGCCCCGCAGAGAGAAGGGGCGGCCCCGGATGCCCGCGATGGTACAGACGAGCCGCGAACACGGCGGCGACCGACGGAAGTTCAACCGCGGAGAAGCGCCCTACGAGTCCGTTTAGGCGACGATCCGGCGGACGCGCGGAGCCGAGCTCCGGTGACAGAGGTGGGGGCGGCGGTACTGCGGGAGGGGGGGGGGTGTGCGAACGGGCCCCGGGCAGGTGCTGGGCCAGCTCGGCAGGCGTGCCCACCTGCGTAAAAAGTCACCTTCGGGGGCGCCTGGGCATCTCCGTCGGCCGAGCATCCGACTCCTGACTTTGGCTCAGGTCATGATCTCGCGGGGCGTGAGTTCGAGCCCCGCATCTGCGCCAACGGGTGCAGCCTGCTTGGGATTCTCTCTCTGCCTCTCCCTCTTCCCCGCCCCTGCTCATGTGTGCTCCAGCTCGCTCTAAGTAAGTAAGTAAATAAATAAATAAATAAATGAATGAATAAATAAATAAATAGAATGTTAAAAATAAAACTGGGGCGCCTGGGTGGCTCAGTCGGTTGAGTGTCCCACTTTGGCTCACGTCATGATCTCACAGTTTGTGGGTTCGAGCCCTAGTGTGGGGCTCTGTGCTGACAGCTCGGAGCCTGGAGCCTGCTTCGGATTCTGTGTCTCTCTCTCTCTCTCTCTCTGCCCCTCCCCACTCGCACTCTGTCTCTCTCTCTCTCAAAAATAAACAAACATTAAGAAAAAAAGGCAGGGCGCAGGATTCTGTCGTGCGGTCTCATCGTGACATGGTACAAAACCGGACGAAAGGAATCTATGTTCTAAGAAATCAGGGGAGCGGTCACTCTCGGGGTGGGGGGCGGCTAGAGGGGAACACAGGGGGATTCGGGGCGGGCGCTGCTGTGTTCTGAGCTGGGCGCTGGCTCCTTGGGTCTGTTCAGCTGTGAAGAACCCACGTCCCCAGGACACGGTAGACGCGAATATCGACGAAGATGGCCGGCGCTTTCCGGGCGCAGGGCCACGTGCTGAGTCCGTGGCCGGCGCCCCTGCTCACCCAAGGCCCACCTCCCTCCCCTCCCTCAACTAAGAGAACTCTGGCTTGCTTCCAGTTGGGGGTACGTAGCTCTAAGCTTCAGGGCAGGTGGGTCCAACGTTAGTCCGGGCCCACGACCCTATTCCAGCCATTGAGAAGGACAGAGAAGCCCATTGGGGGTTTCTGGGGAACAAGTTCCACTCCCGATTACGGAACGGAACCCTGCCGTCGCCCCATCCCTCCCTCTGGCTTTGAATGACATACATAGCCGTGTGATGCACGGCGCCGCGGCAGCCATCATGAGACCACGAGGGCAAGGCTAAGGAGCTCACACACTGACCTAGTGCCCTGACATTACAGAACCGCTGAACGGGTCTGGAAACACCTACCACCTCCAGCCTCAGGAAGCACAGCAACGAACACCTGTGTCACACCAGCCACTGGGACGCAGGGCCAATGTTGCCGTGGCCCAGGGCACCCAGTGCCTTCTTTCATTTAAAACCGACGGTTAGTCTGTGAGGCAGACACCATTCTATGGTTTGTCTTATAGCCGAGAAACTGAGGCACAGTGAGATTTTAAGCTACTTAGTTGCCTGAGGGCACAAACTCAGCAGAGGCGAAGGGTTGCGAGCTCCAGTCTGCCCGAAAAGCCTGGGCTCTGCCCACGACAACCGTGGTCTCGGGACAGGCCCCCACTCCAGGGGCCGAGGAGTAGGGCTCACACCGAGTGGGGACGCTGCGGGGAGGCGCGCGCGGTCCCGACCCCAATCCCAGCCTCCGCTTCCCCTCGGGGCCCTGGTTACGCCGCCGGGATGGACGGTGGCTCCGTCGCGAAGCGGGGGATTTTCGGTAAACGGCGGCCTGAGAGCCAGATCCGTCCCGACGCCTCCTCCCGTCCACCCCGGGGGCCAACGACGCTTGTACCTTCCCCGACGTTGGGGCGTTTGGGGCAGGACACACAGGAGCAGAAAGGACGCGATTTCGGGACACACGAAAGTTACACGAAACGCACACCTCAGGCCCCACGGACGAGGCGGGAAGGCGCGCAGCCTCGGCCGCTTGTGGAACCTGCTCGGCCCGCGGAGCCGGGAAAGATCTCCCATTCGTCCCTGGACGGACGGAGTTGGCCGAGCCCCGTCCTCCCCACGCCGCCCCTCCTCGGCCACGGGGACTCTCCCCCCCCACCCGCCCCTGCCCAGCAGCTGGCGGGGTGAGAGAACGAAGCGACCCGGGACGTGCTCCGAGGGAGGCGGCGGGCAGGAGCGCATGGCGGGGCCTCCAGGGGCTCAGGCGATGGGGCCACCGCCTTCAGGAGCGCCCGCTTTTGCGAGAGGCTCGGCGTGTCGTAAGCGGACGGCGGCCCCGAGCCCCAGCGCGACTCTTTTCCAGAGCATACGATTTACCGCCTCGGGACCGGGTCGAAGCGTACGGTTTCGGGGACATGAAGCAGGGTCACCAGGTCGAGCGTCGCCAGGCCCAACGTCTGTCCCCAGAACTCCTTGGCCCTCCTAATCGGAGACTCGGCACCCACGAAACACTGGCTCCGTGGTCCCCGCCCCTGGCGCCCCTCGCCCCGCTCCCTGTCCCTGAACGGGACTCCTCGGGGCCTCGTGTCCCCGGAAGCAGCCAGGATCCGTCCCTCACAGCTGGCTTCTTTCGTCACTCGGCACGGTGCCGTCAAGTTTCGTCCCGGGGGGTAGCAGGCATCAGGATTGCCCTTGGTTTGAAGGCCGACCCCCATTCCGCTGTACGGACAGACCGGGCGTGCTCGTCCCTTCCTCCGTCGACGGACGCTCGGACCGTCCCCACCCCTGGGCTGGGCGTCCTTCAGGGTGCTCCCCCCGAAGTCAGAGAGGCTGCGGGGACTCAAGGCTGCAGGGCGTTCTGTCCAGAACCATCCGGAGGGTTCCAGGAGCCCCTCCCGGCGCGGACGCCGATGCCCGGAACCTTCTCGGGCCTCTGGCCCGGCCCCCGCTGTCCTTCCTCCCCCGCTCGCCAAGGACACGAGTGGCCACGACTGCCGACAGCCCGGCACACTTATCTCCGCTCCCCGGCCACCCGGCGCATGGAGGTCACCCGCGTCAGTCCTTGAGTCCTGTGGGAGAGGCTGCCGAGGGCCGGGCCGCCCCCGAGGACAGCTCCCCCACCCCCCACCCCCCCACCCTGCCCCAGCCGCCCTCAGCCGCCGCCCCTCCCCTCCCACCTCGCGGGGCCGCAGGGACACGCCTCTGCTGTCACCACTCCCAGGCTGCCGCCAGGCGCTCTCTGCTCCCCCAGGCCTCACCACAGCCCCGGCGTCATCCCACCCCACAGACGGGGAAACTGAGGCTCCCGGAGGTTAGGTCACTGCCCACGTACGGCTAGGATTGGGGCCATTTTCTTAACCCCCCCATACTACCATATATGTTAAGATAATAATTACAGTAATAAATGGTATTTTTAAAATTCTTCCCGTCATTACCGCGCTTGCCCAGGTAGAAAGTGCTGTCCGGGTGAGGGACCTGAGGCAGGAGCCTGCACCTTAAGCGGGACCAGAACCCCTGGGGGCTCCCGACGGCCCGGAATTCCTCCGCGGAGACCCCTCCCCCATCCCCCACCCCACCCCCACCATCCCCACCCCCGCCGCTGTAAAGTGTCCTGTTGCGATGAGGCTGGCGGCAGAACAGGCCTCGACGAACTTCCACGAAGGTCTAGAAACCCAGATGTCCGTCTAAATCTGCCCATCTTTAAAGGCAAACTACCAATTTATTTAAATGAACATATATTTTCTTATTGCAGCGTGGACCACACGAAACCCCTCTCCGGCCGGGACCGGGGCCATGAGCGGCTGGGCTACAGCCTGGGACAAAAGCTGTGTGACCTCGGGCGGGTCTGTCGACCTCTCTGGAGGTGCCTCCGCCTGGAAAACTCGCATCGGCGCTCCCCGAGGGGCGGCGAGGATCCCACCGGCTGTCCCCGTGCGGCCTGGCGCCGGGCACCCGGCAGGCCCTCCATCGAGGCCGGCTGCTGTGCCTACCATCGGGCTTCCCACGGGGACTCGAACGGGGTGCCTCGCAAGACCCCTCCACCTGGCACCTAAACGGGACCCTGTTGGGGACAGAAAGGCCTTTGCAGGCGCAAGTGCAGATGTTATGAGATTACCCCGGGTCACGCGGGAGGGTCCTACATCCAAGGGCGGGCGTCCTCGTGACAGAAGAGAGGTTACAAAAAAGGGCCAATGGCCAAAGGCCACCCGGAGCCACCAGAAGAAAGAGGCAGGCTCCTCCCCCAGAGCCCAGGGACGCAACGAGGTCTGGCCGACTCCCGGGTTTGGGCTTCCGGCCTCCGGAGCTGGGAGAGAATGTATTCCTAGTGCTTTATATATTTTTGTTTATTTTTGAGAGAGAGACAGAGACAGAGAGACAACATGAGCAGGGGAGAGGCAGAGAGAGAGGGAGACACAGAATCCGAAGCAGGCTGCAGGCTCCGAGCTGTCAGCACAGAGCCTGACGCGGGGCTTGAACCCACGAACCGTGAGATCGCGACCTGAGCCGAAGTCGGACGCTGAACCGACTGAGTCACCCGGGCGCCCACTCTTGCTTGAAATCACCAAGCTGGGATCACTTGCTACGGCAGCCCCAGGAACCCAACAGGCTCCCCGAGAAAGCTCCGGAAGACACACGGGCGTTTCCAGCAAGCAGGCTTTTCCAAGACGGACCCCAGCCTGCGGCCCCCGGGAAAGGAGCCCTTCCCCCGCGAGGCTGTGGCGGGAGGCAGGGGGACGGGGCGGCCCGTTTCCCCAGCTCGCGGTGGGGACGGGAGGCCCTCCGGCCGGGCCGAACCCGCAGGGAGGGAGGCACGCAGAGGACGTGCCTCGCGTGTCCGGGAAGGGAGGCTGCGCAGGTCCCCGTGGACGCCAACATTGTTCTTCAGGAAGGAACCATTAAAACCAAGTCACCGAGGACCCGCAGTTGGCACCGGGGCGGCGACTTTTCACCTGGAGCCTTTCTGTCGTGCTAGCTTTTTGTACACTTTTGCTTCCTTCGTCATCGCCCCCCGTTTTTCTCCCTGCCTCTTACTTCCAAGGTCGGCAGCGGCTTTCTGGACAAGGGTCGGCCCTGCCCGGCACGTCCGGTCCAGCCGTCCCGAGCACCGTGACCATCGGGGCCCGCCGCGCGGATTGAAGCGGCTTCTGGGGGGAAATCGAGTTCCCAAGACCTGGACACCTGCGGCTAACGAAGCCGGCCCCATGCAGGCCTGTACACGCATGGGCACACGCACGGGCACACGCGCACGTGGACAGCGGGCTCTCAACGGCCCTGTTCCCCAGGAGCCCACGCGGCCCTCCGTGGCGAGCAAATACACAAACGGGCTCCGACCGGACGGGGAAGCACGAGTCCGCGGCAAAGAGCAAGGAGGCGGGACGCCTGCTGCGACGCGGTGGCCCGGACGACACGAGGCCGAGCGAAGGAAGCCGGAGGCGGGAGGACGCAAGCTGTAAGGTCCCGTTTAGTGGAGCGTCTGCTCAAGGCCACTGACGTGGGGGGCAGGCTGGCGGGGCCGGGGCCGGGAAGAACAGGGAGCGACACCCCGGGGGAGCAGGCTTCGCTCTGGAGGAGCGGGAATGTTCTAGAAGCCGACGGAGGTCACGGCGGCACCACCCCGTGAAGGCACTAAATGTCACCGGACGGCCACTTTAAAGCGACTCCCTGGGGGCGTCTGGGGGGCTCAGGCTCCGCACCGAGCATGGAGCCTGCTTGGAATTCTCTCTCTCTCCCTCCGCACCTCTCCCCCTGCACACACGCTCGTGCGCATGCGCGCGCTCTCTCTCTCAAATTAAAAAAGAAATTTTTTAATAAATAAAATGACTAATTGTATGTTATGTGAATTTCGTCTCCATAAATTATTAAGTAAAGAGTTAACGAGGGGGTGAGAGCTGGCGCCATCACCCTGGAAATGGGGGAGGCGCGTCCAGGCGAGGCTGAAGCGGCCCCGCCGGGGCCCGGGCGAGCTCAGGCGTACGCTCCGAGGGCACCGAGCACCACGGGGACTCACGGCCGTCTCGAGCGGGACCGAGACACCATGACGGCCGCGGGGAGTATCACACGGCCTTGAAAAGGGAGGTGTGGCCTGTCCCCACGGCAAGGCCGGACCTCACGGACATAATGAGAAGCAAAAACAGACAAAAGCATAGCGGCGTGTGTGTCAGTCCACCCGGAAGAGCTGCTGTAACAGATACCACGGCCGGGGGGAGGGGGGAGCCTAGAAACAACCCAGGTTCACTTCTCAGCGGAGGGAGTCCGGAACCCCGAGGGTGCCGTCGGGAAGGGCCCTCCTTCGGCTGCAGGCCTGTCAGCGTGTCCTCCCGTGGGGGAAGCCGCAGGGGACTCTTGGGGTCTCTTTTTCAAAGGCACTAATCCCGGGGCGCCCGGGGGGCTCAGTCGGTCCAGCATCCGACTTCGGCTCAGATCAGATCTCGTGGTCTGTGAGTTCGAGCTCCGCGTCGGGCTCTGTGCTGATGCCTCAGAGCCTGGAGCCTGCTTTGGAGTCTGTGTCTCCCTCTCTCTCTGCCCTTCCCCTGCTTGTGCTGTCTCTCTGTCTGTCTCTCTCTCTCTCTCAAATAAAAAAAAAAAAAAAATTAAAAAAATTCCTTTAAAGAAACAAACATTGAAAAAAGTTTTGAAGGCACTAATCCCATCCACGAGGCCTAACGGCTCTGCTGCCCTCACGATCAAACGACTCCCTAACACCATCGCCCCAGGATCAGGTTTTCAATGTATGAATTTGGGGGGGGGCCCACAAACGCGCCGACCACAGCATTCCGACCCTGGCCCCACAAAATCCATGCCCCTCTCACGTGTCACCATCCCAGAAGTCTAAGTCCAAAGCCTCCCCTAAATATCTAAATCTGGAGGGGAGGCGCCTGGGGGGCTCCATCGGTGAGCGCTCGACTCTTGGTTACGACTCAGGTCGTGATCTCAGGGTTGTGGGATCGAGTCCCGCATCGGGCTCTGTGCTGAGGGTGAAGCCTGCTTGGGATTCTCTCTCTTCCTCTCTCTCTCTCTCTGCCCCTCCCCTGCTCTCTCTCTCTCAAAAAAAAAAAAAAAATTAAAAAATTGAATTTCTAAATCAGATATGAGCCTGTGAGACCAAAACTGCCCGGCCTGTGAAATGCCACGTGACACTCGCATTCCAGAAGGAGACCAGGGAGCACGGGTCGAAGGGGAGCCCAAAGCGGAGCAAGCACCGCGGAACCCCAAGGCTCGTCCTGCCTTCCCGATCGGCGGGGGCTGGGGCTGGGCTGGGCCCCCTCGCATTTGCCGGGCGCACCCCACTCCGCAGCTCGCCCGGGGGGAGAGACGCACACCCCTGGCTCCACCTGCCTGGGGCCCCGGGGCTGCCCCGTCCCCACGGCTCTGCCGGGCGTCACCCCAACAGGGAGTGAGCAGCAGCCTCGGCTGGCGGCCGCCCTCTGCCCGGGGCGCGCACTGACACGCAGGGGACGCCCTCTCCTGAGGAGGGCGCCCCGAGGACCCCGGGTCATCTCTGGGGCCCTTCCCTGGGCTTGAGGGGCGCGCCTCTGAAGGCCCTAGAATCTGCGAATCCCGGCCGCCTCCCCGCACCCCCCCTTCCCTGCGCTTCCCCGTTCCAGCTGGCTGGCTTCCCACAGGGGTGAAGGGAGCGTGGTCACACCCACACTCACCTCCTTATCAAACGGCCACTGGCCCCGCCCGTGGCCTCCTCCTCCGAGCAGGCTTTCCCCTCCAGCACGGACAGGCGGAGAAGCTTCCAAACGTGCAACCTCTACTTGCCACCCCTGCGGCGCCTCCAGACTCCCGCGGCCCGGGGTGCTCCGCCCTCCGCAGGACCCTGGGCATGGGCGCAATTCAGCTCCCCGACTGGGAGGATCACCTCCCTGAAGCTTCGAACCAGCCCCCGTTTCCGCCCTCGACCACGCTCTGCCGGCGGCCACGAGGTGTTGTCTGAGAAGGCAGGGGTCCCCGGGGTGCCTGCGGGGCTCCGTCAGTTGAGTGTCCAACTTCAGCTCAAGTCATGATCTCACGGTCTGTGGGTTCAACCCCCACATCGGGCTCTGTGCTGACAGCTCAGAGCCTGGAGCCTGCTTCGGATTCTGTGTCTCTCCCCCTCTCTCTGCCCCCCTTTCTCCCCTCCCACCTTCTGACTCTGTCTCTATCTCTCTCAAAAATAAATAAACATTAAAAACAAAGAAAATAGGGGTCCCTCCAGCGCCCCTCTTGTCCTCCCGAGCCCTCACCAGCTCGGATCGGAGCGGTCCGGTCGTGGCCACGGGGGCTCCCTCTGGCTTGCACCCCAAACTCTCCCAGCCTCTGCCCACCACCCAGTTCCCAAGCCGCGTCCCGGGTTTTAGGTGTGTTTAGGCTGCAGCAACGCACCCCGGGTGCCATTTCTGTCTCAGGCCATCCGGGCGGCGAGAACAAATGCCCCGGACACGGCGGCTCGGCTCGCGGACAACGGAGGTGTGTCTGTCGCAGCGTGGAGGCTGCGGGTCTGAGGTCCGGGGGCCGGCGTGGGCAGGCGGGAGGAGCCCTCCCCTGGGTCGTGGGCCCTCCGCTGTGTCCTCGCATGGCCCAAGTGGCAGGTGAGCTCTCTGGGGACTCTTCGATACGGGCACTAACGCTTTCGTAAGGGCGCCCCCCCACGACCCGGTCACCTCCCAGGGGTCCCTGACTCCCCACAGGTTGGCGACACAACAGACGCTGGGGAAAGGGACATCGGACCACAGCGGTGTTGACCGATGGCGAGGGAAGTCCGGAATCAGAGGAAGTCGTGCTCAGGGGAGCAGGCGGGGAGGAGAATGCAAAGCAGGGCGGGCTGGACTGAGCGGGGTCCCCGGCAGGGGCTGCGGGGGGGGCGCCCGAGGGGGGCGATCATCACACCGGGGTTCGAGCTCGGGACCCGTCGAACGGCGTGCGTCTCAGGCACTCGCCTCGAAGCACGTGACCTGCGATCTTTCTCGGCAGAAAGCAAGCCGGGTCTCCGGGGGGCTCGGGCGGGCGGGGCCCGCGGAGCCTGGGAACGCGCGGCCGAAGGAAGTCCCGGCGCCCGGAGCCTCCTTCGAAGCCGCCAAGGGACTCGGGCTCTGCGGGTGCCACCCGTGACTGTGACCTCGACCTCCACCGCCGGATGGGGCCAGGCTCGCGGGGCACGAGACCTCTGCAGGACTCGGAGGGCTGGGGGGGGGACAGCAGGACACAGGGGGGCCCCCCAGCCGCCACCCCAGCGTCCGGCTCTGCCGCCCCGCACCCGCGGCGCCGGGGTCGATCGGAGGCGGGGAGGGGAAGGGGCGCCGAGGCCGGCAGGGGCCGCTGGAAGGATCCGCGGGCCTCGAAGCCTGTCCTGCGGCCGGGACGGAGCGACGAGAAATAGGAAGCGGGTGGAATTAGTACCGAAAGGGGGAAGGCTCAGTCCCAGGCGGGAGCAGGGGAGGGAGTCCAGACACTCCCCCCCCCCACCCCCCGCCGCCCGGCTCGGCCAGAGGAGCCCTACTCCCACCTGATTCACACAAGGCCGCTTTTGTGTCCCCACACACGGAATCTGTTGGGAGAAAGCGCGCAATCACGAGGAAACAATCGGACAAATCCAAGCCGAGGGGCAACCTGCCAAAACCGCCGGCCTGGTCCCCCCCCCCCCACCGGACAAACCGCCAAGCCTCGGGGGAGGCGGGGAGGGGGCTCCCGCCAGGTCCCTGCGCGGTCCCGGCAGCGGCTCCCGACTGAAATCTCTCCAACTGAACCCCGGGCCGCCGTGCGGTTGTTTCCCGGGGCCCGACGGTCCCTTTCGGGGGGGGGGGGTGTGGAACCTTCCCCAACCTCCAGACAGACCAGCGGGAGCGACCCAGGTGAGCCGGGAGGTCCAGGAGGGAGAGCGACGGCAGAGTGAGAATGGCAAGCCGCAGGACACGGCACGGAGGCCCCGCTCAGGGGACACGCGGCAGCCGAGGCCCAGCGCGCATGTCCGCAGGGTTTAGAGGGAGCAGCAAACACTTCTGTGACACTCCCGAGCTGTTACCCCAAGTGCCCGACGTGGCCAACCCCTCCGCCGTTTAGGAGCCCTGGAGAGACGAGAGATCCTCTGGTTAACTCCATCTCACAGAGAAAGAAGTAAGGCACAGAGAGGTCGAGTCGCTGGCCCACGGGCACACAGCTGGGGGCAGTCGGGATGCGAACCCGGCCTGTCTGACTCCAGAGTCCACGCCGTTCGTCTAAGCTCCCGGAGGCCAAACCCCGGTCAAGGGCTGGGGATCTGAGAGGGACCCTTGAGGACCCCGCCGGCCTCAGTGCCACCTTCCGGCCCCCACGCCGCACTTGGCCCTGCGCCTCTCCCGCCAGATGGACGATGACCGTGTGGGCACCCAGGGCGTCCGTCGGAGACGCTCCCGGAGGCCCCCAGGGCCTGGCCATGCGGGCGGCCCCTCCCACACACACCTCCACACCGTCCCGGGTGACGGTGTGGCCCCAGGGCCCAGGCCAAGGGCCGGCCGGGCGGCAGTCACTCTCAGGGGACCCCTGCCGACAGGTGTGCTCAGATCCCTGCCGGCGACACCGCTGGCACGCCAACCACACCCCTCTGACGTAGGTGGGCAGCCGGAGATAAAAGCCACAGGGTCTTGGGTGCACCCCTCCCGCGGCACCCCTCCGCCCAGCGCGTACCCGGGAGCCGCCCTCCCCGGGGCAGACGGAGCCTGAACCTCGGCACACTCCCGCTGCGACACCTCCCCCAGTTTATAAAAACCGCCTCCTCCCCGTCGAGCTGCCAGGACGTGGCCGACAGGGGCGCAGACGGACAACTTTCTGCCCCAACGACCTGAGCGAATGACTCGCTCCCACAACGCCTCCCCCAAGCCCTGCTCCTCTGGCCCAGCTGGCCTCCGCCCAGCGTCCCCCTTCCTCCACTCACCTGGGATAGTCCGCCCCGCCAGCAGCCCTGGCTGCTAGTTTGTTCCTCGACCTTACGCAAACCCCTGTTCCCTCCGGATTTTGTTTTCCCCGAAGGGAAAATAAAAAATGGAATTGAGCAAAACCCAGGTCCCAGATCTAGCGATCTGGGAGATGATGAAAGCTTCCCTGAGACAAAACAATTAGCTGGTATGCCACCACCTCCTCAAGAGGTCTTCGACCGAGCCAAACAAAATAATCTCTAACGTTGTAATAGCAAACACCACTGAGGCAAGGAGATGAAGCGGGGAAGCTCTTCTGGGGCAAAGGGCCCTTCGACCACGTTTTGCTGCCTGTCACCTTGTCCTCCGTCGGCTAACACTGCCCCATCCCCCGCGTCCCCTACTCCCTAACCAAGCCTCCTTTTCACACAGGGCCTTCCACTGAGCACTCCCTGCGGTTTGGGCAAAAAGACACTCCTTCGCCGGCTCCGCGGACGCACAGGGGACCCCAGCCTGGAGGAGCACAGCGGTCCCTGTGTGAGGGCCGCGGCGAGGACGCAGATGAGCATGGGACGCGGGTCCGGTCAACCAGAGCCGACGGGCACTCACACCGCCACTTTTCCCAGCCTCCGGGAACATTCTCTGATTACCCCGAACGGTCCCTCCACAGGCTCCCTTTGGGGACCTCTGGGGGACTTGAAAGCCGCCGGACTCCCCCCCCTGCCCCCCCCACGCAGCACAGCAGGCCATCCCAAGCCCTGGATAGAGCTGCGGTGGGTGACACGCAGAGTACCCACCGAAGACCGATCTTGAACTCCAGGATCGCGTTTGGCCTCCCGGGCACCCCACTGCTGGCCCCTCGGGAGGAAGGACGGGGCCGGGAGAGCCCCCCCCCGCCCTCCCCCTGCAGGTCTGCTGGGTGCAGGTCCGTCGTTGTTCCAGTCCCTTACGAGGTAAAACCGTCAATAGAAACGGACCTGGCTCCGCCCTGCCCGCCTCATGCTGTCTGCTGCTCAGGACCAGACGGGACACACAGTGGGGACCAGAAGTGACACATAAGTGGTTCCACTTTAATGCCGAGCTTCTGCTGAAAGGCCGCGGGAAGGGAAACCCCCGCCCCCCACGCGCGCCACACAGGGAGGCGCCTCCAGACCTCAGCTGCGACACCTGCCGGGTCTGCGCCCGCCGCGCCCGGACAGCCCTGACGGCATCTTGGTGAACCTGTGTCCCTCCCGGCCACTCCGCCGTCGTGCTGGGACGGAGGGGGGGCCAATCGGAAGACGTCGGCCACGGGAAACACCCAGTCGCTGGAATGAGAGAGAAGTCACGGCGGGGGGGGGTTGTTGGGACTCAGGCCCCCGCCTGAGTCCGGGAACGCGTCTCGGAGACCAGGCTCCTTTGCGCCGGGCACAGAGCTCACGGCGCAGCACAGCCCCCGGAGGCGGGCCTGGGGAAAACGAGGCACGGCAAGGTCGAGTCACTCGCCACAGTCGCACGGAACGGAGCAGAAGAGAAGGTCCCGGAGTCCACGGAGTCGGGTTCCAAAGCCCACGCGCCTGAGACTCCCCAGGCGGATCCCCTCCCCGACTTGGCCCAGAGTCCTATACCAGCCAGGTCTCCACCCTGGACCAGGGTCCCCAACCGTGGGCGACGGTCACGAACAAGACAGACAAGGTCCCCGCCTCGCGGGCCTCGGGGAACCTCAAGCCAAGGCGCACTGTACCTTGTGAGGACGGCAAAGGCTTGGAAGGGAATCCCTTGGCGGGGCGGGCGGTGGGAGTGGGGCTCGCGGGGAGGGCTGGGGGTCAGGGGGTGTCTTCTTCCAGAGGTCACATTTGGGCCGATGCATAAAAGCACGTGCAAAGGCCCAGGGGCAGGAAAGAACATGGCGCCCTGCAGGAAGAGAAAAGCCTCGCGGGGCCGGAGCAAGGGTAAGGAACCTGAGAGTCGAAGCGGCCAGAGGCCCTGAAGAAGCGACACACGGGCTTCCAACTGCCTACGAGAAGTTCTGTTTTGAACCAGGGCAGCGAAACGCTCCCAGCAGTGTTTTCTGAGGAGCGTTCTGGCCGAAGCAAAAAGACCCGCCGGCAGAGCGGTGGGAGCAGGCGAGCTGGCGAGACGCAGGGGCCGTGCGGGGGGGAAGGGAGGCCGCCCCACGTCCCTGCAGGGAGCACGGCCTGCCGCTGGTCACACATCTCGCTGTGAACCGCCCTGGTCTCCTAAACACCCATTCGATAAATATTTGAGAAGCTGCGAGCAGGTGCGAGGCTTCATTCCGGTGCTGGGGCCATGGCAAAACACAGAACCAGGGTCCCCGCCCTCGCGGGCCCCACATCCTCCTGGGGAAACACGAGGCACCGGTAGGCCAGGCGGCATCTCCCGGGGTCACGGAGCTCCGGAAGGGACGCGGGGTAAGGGGGATCGCGGCACGGGCACGGGGAGGGGGCCGGCAGATCCAACAGGGAGGTCGGGGGGGGGCCTCCGGAAGCACTGAGATCTGAACAAAGCCCTGGAGAAGGGGGGCGAGCGAGACACACCCCAGGGGAGACTCGCGAGCGGAGGGCACGGCAGAGGCGGAGTGGGCCGCCAAGTCTCGGGAACGGCCTTCGGAGGCCAGCGTGCCAGGTCCAGGGGAAGCGGCCAGAAAGGGGTCAGGAGCGGAGGCCGCGAGCCTCAGGGGGCCAACGTCAGCGCGCGGCCTGAACTCTGGGCGGGACGAGGCGGCCGCCGCGGGGGTCTGCGCGGAGGAGAACGGGGGGTCCGACCGCAGACTTCGCGGGTTCCCTGCGGCTGCTGGGTCGGGGACACTGGCCGGGGAGCAGAGGCAGAGGCGGGGAGGCCCGCGGGGGTCAGAGGGGAGCTGACGGACCAGGGCTGATGGATGAGAAGTGGGGGGGGGGGTCCTGGACGTATCGTGAGGTTGAAACTATAGACATCCTGCCGAGGCAACGTGGGAAGTGAGAGGGGGGAGGGTGAGGCCGGGCCGAGGCAGCTGCGGGATGAGGAACCACGAGCAGAGACGGGGATCCGGCCGCAGACGGGGCGGGGGGCGGGGGCGGGGGTGAGGGGTCGGACGCTCGCCCGGGGTAGGACAAGCCGTCTCTGACCGCCTGAACTGACACACGCAGCTGGTCCCCGGCTGCCGGAGGCTGGAGTCAGGAGGCAGGTCCGGGCCTGGGGACCAGCGTGGGGGCAGCCAGGACAGCGATACCCCTCACCGCCGGACGCGGGCGGAGGCACCAACAAACGAGACCAAAGGAGGTAAGAGGAAAAGCAAGAGAACAGACATTTAAAGTGTCTTAAGGGTCCTTCTGGGAGCTTCCAGAAAAGGTGGAAGGAACTTCACCCAAAATGCCAGGAAGCAAACAACGATCGGGCCACTCCTGTTCCTTCCCCGTCCCCAGCACCAACAGGAAGACACCCGGGGGGCGGGGGGAGAAGGAGGCGAGAAACGGCCGGCCGGGCCTGGGACCACCAGGGTCCCGGACCTCCGGGTTCAGGGAGGTTCTGGGCAGACTGAGCAGCTCCAAGTCAAGGGCCGACTCGGCCCGGATGCCCCGAGCGCGCCAGCCGCCGAGCTCCGTAAAGCTCCAAAGCCAAGAACGGGCTGTTTTGTGTTATTTTGTTTCTCTTTGCGTTTCTGCTCCTGCCAGCCGTTCCCAGGGCTGGCGGAGGCCAAGGTCACGTTCGACAAGGAGGGAAACGAGGGACATGAAAGAACTTCTCCTTTTGTTTCTTGGTTTTTTTAATCTCGGCCCTGGCCGGACAGCGGGATCCTCGCACCATAAACACGTTCACAGCACCGAAGCCCCCAAATCTCCGTGGAGACGGGCGCGGCACAACCCCCCCTAGACTGGAGCCAGAAGTCCGGCCCCGTCAACCTCGGGGCGGCCGCAGAGCCAGGGGCCTCTCTGCTGCTGACCCGGGACTCGGCATCACCCTTCTGGGCACCGGCAGCCACCGGCAGGACCCACTGACGTCGACGGAGGAGACGTGTCCGCAGGGGGTCCCCACCGTGGCCGGCACGTGCCCCGGGGAGACCTCGCTGAGTGGGCGTTGGATACCAGCTCCTGACTCGATGGAGGCCGGAACCAGGCGATTCCAGGTAAGGAACCAGGCGATTCCAGCTAATCGCGCTGGATCGCGGAGCGGAGGCACGGCAGGTGTGAGTCATTCCAGGAAGGGATGGGGAGCCTGCCACGGCACGGGAAGCACCAGGCACACGGAACACACCCCCGGGGCCAGGCCGAGGGAACGCGCGACCGCACACGTATACACGCACCCGACACACACACACGGACACGCGCAAACATGCGTGCACGAGGGTGCCGTGTAACAATACGCATGACATATGCCATATATGCCGGTCTACGTAACGACACGCACGATTATATCACACACGCCCGTACGCGGAACGCTGCACACAATGCTAGCGATGATGTGCACACGTCGACGTGTGCACGTACGCCCACACATATGCACCCGCGTGCCGGTGCGTGAGGACCGTGTGAGCCACGCCACCGCGTGTGGACATGCAGCGACACACGTGTACACACAGGCCCACACGAGCGCACGCCTAGGCCAACACAGCGACGCCGTGTTCCGCGCCGACGCGTGTGCTCCGGCCACACGCCAGCACGCGGTCACACGCCACCAGTCACGGTGCACCAGCAGCACACGCACGCACACGTCGACATTCGAGGGTCCGGACACACACACACACACACACACACACACACACACGCCCTCGCGAAGCCAGAGCGGAAAACAAAAATAAACCGGATTCAGGGAAACTCAAAATAGCCCCCGGTTTCCAGTCGCCACGAAGCCCCCGCCCGTGCGCGGGGAGGAATCGCCGAGTCCCGCCGAGGGAAAGAGGAAGCAAAACAAAACCGCCCCAGCGCGCACCTGGGACCCCGGCCGCCCCGAGGAGGGGGCGCCCGCTGACCGCCACCGCGGAGCAAGTCCACGGCTGGGCCGTGCGCGGCCAGGCGCACAGGGATCTGCAGGAAACAGTCGGCTGTCCCGGCCCGGGGCGCCGTCTGTCTGTGACACCGTGATGCCCTCCCAGATTGATCTGCGGCTTCCTGGAGCCTGGGGCGGGGGGGGGGGGGGGGGGGGGGGGGTGGGGCTGGCCAAGCAGACCCCAGAGGAGACGCGGGAACCCACCCCGAGGGCCGCTGGGCCTACGGGCAGGAGACAGGCTGCCCCTCCCAGCTCGCCCTGGCATCTGTGATTCTAGAACATGCCGGGCCGGATCGGACTGGCCTCCGGGAGGCACGGCGCACCAGCAGTTCTGGGGGGTGACCACGAGGACGAAGGCCCGAGCGGACCCCGCTGCCCACCGGCCACGCGGGCAAAGGGCAGGGCCGCCCGAACAGAGGGCCCGGGAGGGGCTCCCCGGCTTCCAACCGCCGGCTCGAGCCGCTTAGAAACACAGCCGGCAGGGCGGACGGGCCCGCGGGCGGCGCGCTCTCCGATCGAAAGCCTGGTTCCGCCGTTTCAGCCGAGCGACCTGTGGCTTCGCGGCCCCTCCCGGCTTCCCTTTCTCTCAGGAAAAGAGAGGCGACAGCCGCTCTCCAGATACGAAAGGGGAAGATTTCGCACCTGCGCAATGCTTGGAATGGCGTCTGCCGAATAAAAGGCCTCGTTAACTACCATCTATCCCCCCCCCCCCCCCCCCCCCCCCGCTTTAGCCGATGGGCCGAGGAGATCTGCCAAAGGGCACGAGGCCACCCAGGGGCAGGGCTTTCCTGAGGCTCCCTGGGGGGCTCTCGCTGGGGCCGAAGGAGCCAGACAGGGTCTCGGTCCAAGTCCCGGGAGGGGAGAGAGGCAAGGAGACACCCCAGCCCCGCAGCCCCGACCGCCTCTCCGTCCCACCATCGAGACACGAACCCAGCGCTGCTCTGGCCCTCGGGGACACTGCCGTGGGAGCGACAACGCGGCCCCTGCCCAGGGGCCAGCTACGGGTATCTGAGAGTGAGCCTTCCGGACGGAGGGGAAGGCAAGCCTGAGACTCGGTGGTGGGACCAGCCTTTGCGGGCTCAGGGACATCCGGGAGCCGGGCGTGGCAGGGGGAGCTTCGGGGCCACGAGCGGGGGAGGGGAGAGAGCCAGACTGCGGGGGCCTTCGGGCCACCGAGAGGACCTCGGTCTTCGCTCAGTCACACAGGGAACCTCGCGGGGTTCTCGGCGAGGCGGGCACGTGCTCTGACACATGTCTTCTCAGGACCGGAGGCGAGACTACTGCACCAGTCCAGGCAGTGGATGGAGAAGGCGGGAGCCGTGGTGTCGGGAAGGAGCCGAGACCCCGGTTCGTGCCGAAGACAAAGCCAACAGGACCCGCTGACAGACCAAGGTTTTCACCCCTGCGCTTGGGGATGCAAACAGAGGTGTCGCGAGCCTTCGGCCGCAGCTGAACAATTCGTGGAAAAAGCGCCCGAGATTTACAGACGGCAGAGGGGACGCAGCTCCCGCCCCGGGTGTGAAGGAGCCTCAGAGGCCCGCCGACACACAGGGTGGCCCCGCAGACGAGCCCATCCCACTGCCGGGCCTCCCCTATCGGACCAGAGACACCGGGTAACTTGGGAATGTCCCCTCGGGGACCCTGACCGTGCATCCGTCACCCATTCAAACTTGGAGGACCTCACACGTCAGGCTGAGTTCTAGGCAGTGGATACGAGAGTCCCCGTTCTCCCAGCATCTTCTGCCAGGACGTTCTCATGCATGCGCACACACACACACCAGGCAAGGTCAGCGGGGCCAACCACTCTCCGAAGCTTCTGTTTCCCTAACCGTCGATGATGACAATGACAAGTGTCCCAGAACTTGCCCAGGACCAATCGCACACACGGCGTGAACGCCGCCCAGCACGCGGTCATTCGCCATCGCGCTCCTTGGCACGGTGCGGCCGGACGCCTCTCGTCCACGCCTGCCCGCTGCGGGGAAGAAGGGACGAGTCTCGCTTCCTTCCCTGGACCCTTCTCCGCGACCTCAGTCCACAGGGCTCCTCCCCCATTTGTGTGTCTCCCTCGTTTGGCCTTTCTTCGGGGAGAGTCGTGGGTTCAATCCTGATCTTCGATTAAACACATAGTACACGAATATTCTCTTTGTTTAAAAGAAAGAAAAAGTAGGGGCACCTGCGTGGCTCAGTCGGTGGGGCGGCCGACTTCGGCTCAGATCATGATCTTACCGTTCCCGAGTTCGAGCCCTGCGTCGGGCTCTGTGCTGACAGCTCAGAGCCTGGAGCCTGCTTCAGATTCTGCGTCTCCCTCTTTCTCTCTGCCCCTCCCCCACTCATGCTCTGTCTCTGTCTCTCAAAGATGAATAAATGTTAAAATAAATAAAGAAAAGAAAATAAAGAAAAAGTAAGAAGCATTACGGATAAAGTAGAAGTTCCCCTCGGCCACAGCCTGATCCCCCCCCTCCCTGAGAGCGGCTGCTCTCATCCGTCCGACGTGCCCCCTTTCCTCCAATTTTACGTGTGCAAATACCAAGCTGTGGGAAATCCAGGTTATTGTTTGGTGGAGTTTAAAAAAAACAAACGTAATTGGCAGCGGAGACTTTCCCGCTGACCGCGCAGGGCAGCAGACCGTCGGGGCCAGGGGCGTCTGTGTCCAGCCCCTTCTTCCTAACTGTTCCCTCGAGATCCATCGGGCTAGGCCCTCCCGTCGAAGATCCATCGACTTCCTGTGCCCCTCCCGAAGCGGAGACCCCAGCCCGGGCTGGGATGCTGGCCCGCCGCGGCCGCAAGCCGTGCCAACCCCCGGCGGGCTGCCGACCTTTGCGCTGCCTCGGTTTCCTCATCTGCAGGAACAAAAACACCGCCTCGGCCCGCTCCTCCGGCTGTGGCCAGATCCAGGCGAGAGACCAGGCACGTCCGGGGTATTTCCATCCGCGTGCAGTCACCCTGGCGCCTTGTGGTCGGGTCAGGAGGCCAGCTACACCTGACGCCTGTCTCGGGGCCGAAGAAAGGGGCCCCGACTCAGAGGAGAAGTGACATGCGAGGCCTCCCTCCCCCCCCCCCCCCCCCCCCGCCAGCGGACGGCAGGGCCCAGGGCTACGAGCCCAGGGCTCCGGAAACTGAGGCGGGTTTCAAAACGCATCACGCCCCGAACTCAGCCCTGTCGGCAACCCGAGAGACGAACGTCAAACCCGCCAGGTGAACAACAACAGAATGATTAGAATAACTCAGCACAGAGGTGGGGGGAGCTGGCTATCTTCAGACGGCTGGTGGAGGCACAAACGCCAGAGCTTTCCAGAAAGGCGCTAATCTGGCGCTAACTGTCAAAATTCCCACGGGGCGCGCTTGGCGGTCTAGAAGCTTCTATCCTGGATGTCCACCCTGGGGAAGTGTTGGTACCCGTCCGCGGAGAGGTACGGACCAGGACATTCGCTGTTCGGCTACTGCGGGACAGAGAAAATTCGCGGTCAATAGAGAAACAAGGAAATAACGAAGTGACCGAGCCATTCGAAGGAAAACCTCGCAGCAGTGGAAAAAACAAAAAACAAAAACCAAATAAACAAAAACAGGAGCGATCGCTCTGTTCCGATACGGAAACATTTTCTACGAGGTGCAGGAATAGAAAAGCAAACCGCGGAATCTCGACCCGCAGCCTAGCTCGGCCCGTGCGGCCAGCGCGGAGGACCGTGCACGAGCTACGACGCGTGGACCGATGACAGTCGAGACAGGCGCGCGCCAGCTAAGGTGGCATTTTCTGAGGAAGGGAATAAAGTAGAGGGAAGGTTTTTTCCCTCCATGTGAATTTTATTTTTTTTTACCAGCAAGAACTGGTGCCTTTTATACGCGACTTCTTCGCTTCGCCGGAAAGCGTGCAAAAGCAGGAATGAAAAGCACCAGGCCGCCGCGGACGCTGCACGTGGACCCGCGCAGCCGAGGAAAACACCGGAAGGCAGCCCCTCCCTCCCCCCCCCGGGCGCCCCACCCGCCCGGCCCCCCAACACAGCCCGGCTTCGTCCGCGGTGGGGGGGGGGCGCTTGGCCAGGGCTCGGTCGGGGGCTGCCCCAGGAGCGGCTATCGGCTGCCGTGGGCCGGGCTTTGCCTTCCTGCCTTCACGCCACTCGGCTCCAAACCAATCGCCTTGGGGACAGTCACATAGGATGCTGGGTGGCTCTCGCTCAACTGGAAGCCCGGAAACTCTAGCTCCCTCCAGGACAAGACGGGACGAGGTCACTCGCCGCGTTGGAAGCCCAGGGTTAGAGCAGGGAAGTCGGAGGGGCACGCGTGGGAGCCCCCACACACACACGGAACCGACGTCTCGAACCTGCCCGGCAGCCACAGAGAGAACCCCCACCCCCCAAGCCAAGTCAAGAGAGTGACGGCCACTGAGGCGCTTCTTCGGCTCCAAGCCCCGCCCACCATCACTCTCCCGAAGCAAGAGGCTCTTTGCCGACCCCCCACGCTTACACCATCTGGGTGAGGGGCTGCAGGAGGCACCCCGGACCGAAGCCGTAACATCAGTGGGCGTTTGCGGAAGCCATGCCCCAAGATAAGGCTCTCCCGGATACTCTGGAAAGGGTAACCCCTTGACCACCGTGGGAGAGAACAAAGCAACTCAAAAAAGCTTTGAGGAGAGCTTTTCCTCATCCCCAGAGGCCAAAAAACAAAGAACTCAGGGTTCACTGTCACCGTCGGCCAGGATCTCCTTGGAATCCGACCACAGGACTTAATGGGACAAGATTTGAAACCAAAACAAAACAAAACAAACCAAAAAACCTGAAAGCAAACAAACACACACACACAGTGTGGCCAATATAACTGAGACAACTACTCCTCCGGAGACCTTGCTAAAAGCCAAATGTTGCACCATGTTTACAGATGGCCAGGTCCCAAGAAGGGACGGCCAGGTGTGAGCAGGCTGTCACCTTCATCCATCCAGAGATTCGGTCATTCCCAGGCACCCCGTACCGGGCACGGGGCACACAGGAAATGGGGACAAGTCTCATTCTTTTTTTTTTTTTAATGTGTACTTATTTTTGAGAGACAGACAGACAGACAGTGCGAGCGGAGGACGGCGAGACAGAAAGGGAGACACAGAATCCGAAGCAGGCTCCAGGCTCCGAGCCGAGCGGTCAGCGCAGAGCCCGACGCGGGTCTCGAACTCGTGAGCCATGAGACCATGACCTGAGCCGAAGTGGGAAGCTTAGCCGACTGAGCCCCCCAGGCGCCCCAAGGACAAGTCTCATTCTTAAGAAACCCACCTGAAGAAGCACGCTAAGGGGAAGAGAGAAGTCAACGAGCAGGTGACACTCTCCACATCGTCGTAGCCGCTCAGTGCCCGGGCAAAGCACACGTCCGTGTCCCCTCCCCACACTGCTGGTGCCGTCCCTGGCTTCAAAGCCCGAAACGCTTTTAGCCCAGCCGTGATCGTGTGCGCAGATCTGGCCTTCCTTAAGTCCAGCTCATTCAAACAGGCTGTCCAGACACCGGGGGCAGAGTCTGGTCTGAGGCCGGCTCATTTGTCTCCACGGTTGAAAGGGCACCGGAGCGTAAGGTTAAGATCAGAGCAAAGCCCTCTGCTTACTCGGCCTTGGGCTCGGCTGCCTGGGTGTGAATCTGAGGCAAAAGCGGCTTATCCTTTCCGATATGCATCAGGAAGGCTAGGCTGGGGGAGGTCAGAGGACAGAGCCCTCAGCCGCTGAGAAGCCTTTGGATGGGAGATTCTGACAGCAGAGAAAGCTCTACGGAGCACCCTGCTGGGAGACCTGGCGCCCATGTGAGTGTCACAGAAGCACATGAATGGAGGGTTCCTGTCCTCCTGGGCTCACAGGAAACGGGCAAAGTGCAGCCCTAATTTTAGTAGACAGGCGCCAGCCGCTGTAGTAAAGAGGCAGAGGGTAGCACCATAACGTGGCCAGACTCCGGGCCCGTCCTGGGCCCCAGACCCCTCAGGGTGAGGTCAGGCTCCGGGTGGTCTCTCAATCTGGCCTCCCGGACCCTGGCCTGCGCCGCCAGGAAAGCCCCCGGAGGCCTCCTTGCCCCCAACCTCGGCCTGGGGCGGGGAGCGTACGTGGGAGGCGGCAGCCGCCCCCGGACCCCGCGGTGCTGGTGGGGGGGGGGCGGGGAGCCCGGATCCGGGGCGCCGATCGCGGCAGCAGCCCGCCGGCCCCCCTTCCCCCCCCACCCCGGCTGCGCGCCCTCCAGCCCCCGACCCCGCGCCGGCCCGGCCGGCGCCGCTCACCCACCTTGAGGACCTGCTGCTTGATGAGCGTGGGCACCATCACGATCATGACGGCGCCCAGCACGGCGCACAGCAGCCCGAGGAAGCCCAGCATCGCGGCCGCCCGGCGCGCTCTGGCGCGGCTGCCCATGTCTGCGCGCCCTGGCGCCCGCCCGGCGCTCGCGCCGCTCCGCGCCTGGGGGGGGACGGGGACACACGCGACCGAGGCGCCGACTCCGGGGACGCGGCCGGCAGCGGCGCGGCGGGGCCCGGAGCGCGGCGCACGGAGGAGCGGCCCGGCAGGTGGCCCGCGGTTTTATGAGCCATCGCCGGCGCGGCCGGACCGCCCCCGCGACGCCTCGGGCACCGGGAGCGCGCGGCGGGGGCGGGGCCTACGCCGGGCGGGGGCGGGGCCGGGGGCGGGGCGCAGATCGGACGGTCCGGGAGGACACGCCCCGCGGGGGGAGTCTCGCGCCCCACGCCCTCGCTTCCGTTTCCGCGGGCGGCGGCGGCGGGGGAGCCTGGCCGACCGCGTGCAGGGGTGTCGCGGGGGCCTGGCTCCCCCTCTGCCTTCCCTTCCCCCCTCCTGCCCGCACCTCCCTTCCCTGCTCCTCCTCCTCCCTTGACCTCCTCCTTCTCCTCTTCGGTCTCCCCCTGCTCCCCCGGCCCTGCTGCTGCTCCCTCCCTCCCCCACCCTCGCCCCTGCCCGTCCCCTTTTCCCACTTCCTCTGTTACGGCCCAAGTCTTTGGTCACATCGAGTAGGAGTTTCCCAACTCGCCAGAAACACCAGAACCCACCCCACCCCCACCTCTGTCCCCGAGCCCCCCCCTTCCCTTCCCCCAAGTCCCCACCGCGCGCACATTCTGTCCGGGCCTGGCTCTCCCTAGAAGCGGCCTTGCAGACTCCCGCCTCGGCGCCCGGTGCCCCCCCCCGCCCCCTCCTCGCTTGGCATTCTGTTCCCCCAGATAGCTGCCTGGCTCCTTCCTTCTCGACGGCTCTGCCACCTTATCGGAGAGGCCTTCCCGGCCACCTCGTGTGAAATAAAGCAGCGCCAGCTCCCGCGGTCCGCCCCTCGCCCTTATCGCGGAGCCCCACCGGGCCTGGTGCACATTCATTTGTTCTTTGCGTCCTGACCCCCGCCCCCTGCGCCCCCTGCGCCCCCACTGGGGTGCCGTCCCTCAGCCCCGCGCAGCCCGGTCCGGCGCAGCCGCGACGCTGCCGGGCAGGTGAAGCCTGCTCGCTAGAAGCGCTCTAGAATGACCCGGCGCGGAGCCTTTGAGGGGCCGGGTCGTGTGCGCGCTGCCTGGCACCCCGGGCTCCGGTTCCCAGACGAGGACGTGCGCGCCGACGGCTTAAGTCCACGGATCTCGGTCTGCGCTTTCTCATGAGGAGGACGGCAGGTGAGGAGCCAGCGAGCGACGCGACGGATAACTGCGGGTCCCAAGTTCTCCAAGAACGTAAAACAGGGACCCCCGCCCCACCCCACCCCACCCCACCCCACCCCACCCCACCCGCCTGGGCTGCCTCCTAGTGCCTGCGACCACCCCCTCCAACCCCAGCTCGCACTGAGCCCGGGTGTACGCCAAGCCCCTCATTGTCCACACTGGGCCGCTGACAGGGCGGGCGCTGGGCAGGGGTCGCACGGACTGGGACGGTGTCCTCAAGCCAGCCGCGGCAGGCCAGCCCCTGGCGGCTCCGAGAGAGGCCTCCTGAAACTCTCCTTGAACCCTGGAGGGAAGCAGGGCGGTGCTTAGGCAGCATGGCCTGGACTGAGCCGTGTTGAGCACCTGCTGCATGCCGGCCAGACAGCACTGCCCGGAGGGCCTGGGGTGCGGGCAGGAGGTGTCAGATGGGAACAAGCCCCGGGGAAACCCGTGCTCCGGGGTTCCCCGCGGCAGAGTCCTGGGGCAAGCAGCTGGGCCCTCTCTGGGCCCCGGTTTGCTCATTTGTCATATGGGGATTAAGAGGCTCTCTCCAGGGCGCTTGTGAGGATTAAATGATTTGGAAAACTGTGGCAGCACTGTGTTGACTCCCAGGAGGCGAGGGGGTGAGGCGTGACGGGGTGAGGCGTCCCCCGCGCCCCGCTCCTGTCCACCTTTGTGCCGCGTGTCCCAGCCTCTCCCCAAGTTCACTCTACTCCCAGCCTCCTGGGCTTTCTTTCTATTCCTTGACCGGCCCCAGCTTTCTCCTGCCACAGGGCCTTTGCACCTGCTGTACCTCAGGCCTCGAACACTCTTCCCTCAGATCCTTCCGGGGCTCGCTCCCCCTCCAGGCTTCAGCCCCAAGTCCACTCTCCAGACAGGCCTCCGTTGTTAAATATCCAAAACGAGAATGCCGACCCACTGCTCGCGTCGCCAAATCACCCATTTTCTCCGCGATTATCGTCTTCGTTTGTCTGTTTACTTTGTTTCCCCCCCACCCCCCAGCTCTAGAGCCGGAAGCCCGTCTGGGTTGCTAACGGACGTACCCGCAGCGCTGGGACAATGTCCCGCACGCACCCCACAGCCGCCACGAGACTTGAAGCGATGGACTCGCCCACTAATGTATTAATGAATCAATCATTAACTCGTGGGGAATTCATATATTTTGCTGCATTCCTGAAGGCCTTCAGGAGCCATCGGCCGGCGCTGGTCGTATTTCTCTGGACTTCGGGGCTCTTGGGAGCCAAGCACTTAACTAAGCCCAGGCTCTGCCCTGGCCGGGTGCCCGGCCCACCCCCTTGCCACCCCTTCTCCCTCCCCGAGGCTCGTCGCCTTGACCCCCTCACCCGCTCTAACTCGCATTTATCACGAACTCCTCAAGGTCCAATCGTGCGTGATGCTTACCCAAGAAAGGCCCAAGGTCATGGCGGGAGTGACCTCGCGTCACGGCTGGCTGTCACCTGACCAGAGGCAGATGGGGACCGGGGGCAGAGACATGAAAGGGTATCTGAGAGCCGTGACCTGTGATCTCACCGAGGGGAGTCACTTCCGACGGGGGGGGGGGGCAGGGGGCAGGTTGGTGGGGTGACCTAAGCAGCAGGCGGAAAGGTTTCATCCCGCCGGAGATGGACGCCCTGCCAGGACGAGCGGGAGCAGAGACGCAGAAGACAAAGAAAGAGGAGAGAGAGTCAGACATTTTCAGCGCGGGGGCCGGAGGGGTCCGGGGAGACCGAGTCAGGCGGCGTTCGTGCTCGGCTCAAGAGACGCCCAGTGCGTGTCGGCCGAGATGGGGGGACACTGCTGGGGGCGCGGGGCGGGGGGGGGGGCCCTGGGGAAGCCGTTTCCTCAAAAGGCCGGACACAGACTCCCCTTGAGACCCGGCTGTTCCGGTCTGGGGCACACACAAGGGAAGGGTCGCCCGCGTCCACACGAAAGCTCGCACCCCCGTGGCCGGGAGGCGCCGTCCACCGGAGCCCCGAGGCGGAGGCGGCCCCGTGTCCCTCGGCTGACGGGCAGGCAAATGGAAGACGGGGTCTCGCACGACGGAACGGTGTTTGGCACAAAAAGGGAAAAAGTGCTGAAACGCAGCGCGGTGCGGGTGAACTTGGCAAACGTGACGCCAAGCGAAAGAAGCCGGTTACAAACGACCACGGAGCGTGGGCTTCCGTTTCTAGGAAACGTCCAGAAGGGGCAGGTCTGCCTGATGGAAGGCAGATTAGTGGTCCCCTAGGCTTGGGGGAACGAGGGGAGGGATGGGGACGGGGAGTCAGGAGTGACCCCAAGGTGCCCAAGGCTTCTCTCCGGGGTGACGGCAATGTCCTAAAATCGACCGCGGTGGTGTCACACGACCCTGTGAACAGACGAAGACCCGGCGAGTCGTGCCCATTGAATGAGCGCATCGCATGCTGCGGGAACCACCTGGCAATACAGCTGTCGTTAAAAAAAAATCAAACATTTCCCACGGCCCCCACCTCACCCAGACGCCAAAGCCTCAGGACGGCCCGCGAGGTCGCCATCGTCTCCCTGACGTCGCGGCCCCCCGGCCCCCCGGCCCGCCCGCTGTACCGCCCTGGGTTCCTCACACCTGCCACCCTGCTCCTGCCCCAGGGCCTTGGCACCGACCGGTGCCTTTCCTGGATTGCTCTTTTCTCAAACCCCCACGGGGCTCCCCCCCCCATCAAGTTCTTGCTCAAAAGTCATCGCAGCAAGAACTTCCTTCCTACCCACTCTTTTTAAACGACAAACCCCACCCCGCGACACTCCCTGCCTCCCCTCCCTGCCTCACTCTCTGCACTTGCCACCTCCCACCCGCTACAGGACGCAGACCCCAGAAGGGCAGGAATCCATCCCTTCTGCCCATGACCGTGTCTCCAGCTCCTCGAACAGTGCCTGGCACACGGCCGATCCTTAATCGATACGAACCATAACCACCAGAGCCCGGCAGCTGGATGGCCCCCTCTGCGGCCTCCCCCCGCCCCTCCCCTGCGCAACAGCGGTGACCTCACCTGCGCCCACCCCCGGGGGGAGTCATGAGCCTGAAGTGAGTGAGTCCCGATTACGCACTCGGCCACTTGCCGGAGGAGATGGAGTCACCACCACTGCGCAGGCCGCCACCTGCCGTCCGCCCCGCCCCGCCCGGCCCGGGAGGCTCCGTCTTCCCCTCGGGAGCACTCACCGGGCTGCACGGGGAGAAATGCCTTGAGGAAAAAGGGTCACAGCTGGCTCGGGGCAGAGCGGGGATGGAACGGAAGTCCCTTGCCTCCGGAGCCCCGGGGCCCGGGTCACTAACTACGCGCTCTTCGCCCAGGAAAGGGGAAAGCGGGGACAGGAGAGAAGACAGAGGCAGGGGAAGGGCGGGACCAGCCTCGCATCCGCTTCTTCCCGGCGGCCCCTGCTGACCGAGCACCTGCGGGGCGCCGGGGACCCGGCGGGGACCGTGACCGAGCTCGCTGGCCTGGCACAGCTTGGGTCCCAGCAGACAGCCACGCCTGACCGATGATGGCCGTAATCAGTGGTAAATCTGTCACGTGTCGGCGCGGGGCGGTCCAGCCGCAGCCACCGGCCACGCGGGCTCCCGGGCGCACGCGACGGGCTCGTCCCAAGTGGGGTGCGTCGTACGCGAGCCGGGTTGCGAAGACTCAGCATGCAAGAAAGAACAGAAAATATCTCAGCGCCTTTGCACTGGTGACACGTGGCGATGAAAACATTCAGATACGTTGGGTTAAATGAAACACACAATTAAAAGGAATCTCACCTGTTTCTTTTTACTTTTATTTCACGTTTATTTTGTTTTTGAGAAAGACAGAGCATGAGTGGGGGAGGGGCAGAGAGAGAGGGAGACACAGAATCCGAAGCAGGCTCCAGGCTCTGAGCTGTCAGCATAGAGCCCGACGCGGGGCTCAAACTCACAAACCGCAAGATCATGACCTGAGCTAAAGTCAGACGCTTAACTGACTGAGCCCCCCAGGTGGCCCCCCTCTTCATCTTTTAAAATGTAGGCAGGGTTGCCGGCGGGCTTAGTCAGAGGAGCATGCAACTCTTGATCTTGGAGTTGGGAGTTCGAGCCCCGCGTTGGGTGTAGCGATTATTTAAAAATAAAATCTTAAAAAAAAAAGCAGCTGCTAAGTCTTTTTAACTGCAGACGTGGCTCCCATTCCCTTTCTGTGTTACAGAATGATCTGCACTTGGAGCGAGGGGAACGAGAGAGTGGCGTAAGTGCCACTAGTAAGGAGGGGGCATGTATTTATAAGCGGGGTGGTCGGGAGGGCCCCTGCGAGAAGGTGGTGCTTGAGCGAAGACTTAAAGGAAGTACAGGAATAAGTCATGCAGATTTCTAACAGAGCTTCCCAGACAGAGAGAAGAGGCAGTGCAAAGGCCCTGAGGCAGAAGCATTCCTGGATAGATTTTAAGAAAATGCCCATTTCTCATACAGAGGCAAAGGACTCCTTAGGAGCTGATTTTCCTCAGTGGGTTCAAATGCCCCTACCATATCGTACACATTCGTGGAGCTCTCCGGAGCCCCCAGTCATCTCCTTGGAGACTCAGCCCGGCCCCAAGAAATCCCAGCTTCCCGTGGAATCCCCCAACACCTTGCCGGTCTCCAGCCACCTTCCTTCTCTAGAAGCCGCGGCTGAATGTCACCTTTGCCCCTGCCTCTCCAGACGTGGGGTAGCGCCTCTCCAACAAGGGCTGATTCTCCACCCAAAGCCATGTTCCGGGACAAAGGCAGAAGTGTGCTGGGAGCACCGGGCCAGCAGCCGGGAGCTGAGCACTCTGCTCCAGTCCTGCCGGCTCACGGGAGGACAGAAGCTTCTCTTTGTTCCCAAAGCTTGCTGCCCGCTGGAGACATGAGCAGGCTCCCGACCAGGAGAAGGCTCTGAAAGGCCGAGGCGTGGGGGCCGCCTGGCTGTCTCAGTCCCTCGAGCATTGGATTCTTGATCTCGGGGTTGTGGGTTCAAGCCCCGCATTGGGCATGGAGCCTACCTGGTTAAACAAACAAACAAACAAACAGCAAGTATTAAGAAGATAGGGAGAAGACAGAACCGCTGCAGCGGGCAGGAAAGCAGATGGGCAGCCGCTGTGGAACACGACGCAGCGGCTCCTCCAGAGAACTCAGCCTAGAGTCGCCATGTGACCTGGCGACTCCCCCTCTGAGGATGTCTCCAGAAGAACCAAGAGCTGGGACTGGAAGGCATCCCCGCGCACCCACGTTCCCGGCATCGGGGCGTCCTTCGACCCCAGGGGTCCGTGCCGGGAGGAGCTTCTCGAACCCTCCGGATGGTTCTGGACGGAATGCCCCGCAGCCTTGAGTCCCCGCAGCCTCTCTGACTTCGGGGGGAGCACCCTGAAGGACGCCCAGCCCAGGGGTGGGGACGGTCCGAGCGTCCGTCGACAGAGGAAGGGACGAGCACGCCCGGTCTGTCCGTACAGCGGAATAGGGGTCGGCCTTCAAACCAAGGGCGATCCTGACGCCTGCTACCCCCGGGGCGAAACTTGACGGCACCGGGCCGAGTGACGAAAGAAGCCAGCCGCAAGGGCCGGATCCCGGCTGCTTCTGAGGAGCCTCCTCGGGGACCGGCGGGAAACCGAGCTTTCCGGAAGAGGACCCGAGTGGGTCTGTGATCGAGAGCTGGGGAGAGAGGCGGCGGACGAGCCCCGGGTGGGCAGAACTCAGGGCGGAGGACCGGGGAGGAGAGTTCTCCGCAGCCTCCAGAGAGAGAAGCCAGGGGCCGCGGGCCTCCGCGCTGTCGCCAAGCCTGGAGGGACCGCCTCCTTCCTGGCCCAGGACAGGGCCACACCGCGGAGGGCGAGGGGACAGCATCTGTCCCGGAGAGAGGACCGGGTCCCTCGAGGGGACGGGAAGGGGACACGGGCCAGCGATGGGGGCTCGTCGGCACCCCCTGAGCCCTCGGCGCCCCTCGGAGCCCCGAGCGCCCCCCTCTGTAAGGAGGCTGAGGCCGGGGAGGCAGTCCCCACAGTGCGTTGCCTCTAGATAGTTTAAAAACAAGAACAGGGGTGCCTGGGACGCTCAGTCGGTTAAGCGTCCGACTTCAGCTCAGGTCATGATCTCACAGTTTGTGAGTTCGAGCCCCACATCGGGCTCTGTGCTGGCAGCTCAGAGCCTGGAGCCTGCTTCCGATTCCGTGTCTCCCTCTCTCTCTGCCCCTCCCCCACTCACACTCTGTCTGTATCTCTCAAAAATAAACATTAAAAAAAATTTTTTTTAAAGTCAGTGATAAAATCTTGCCCCTGAAAAAAGTCCTTTATTAGCCTAAGTTTTCTAAACCGTAATTTTCAAAACTACAGCCCACAAGCCGCGTCCGGCCCCCAGCCGGTTTTTGTGAATAAAGTTTTATCGGAACGCACCCCAGCCCGTGCGCTGGGCGTCATTTACCGCTGCCGTCCTCCGTCAGTGGCAGAGTTGAGTGGTTGCGAAAGAAACGCTGTGGCCCCAAAAGTCTAAAACATTTATCTTCTGGCTCTTCGCGGAAAAAGCTCACCGATTCCTGTGCAAAACCATTGCTACCTCACTGCTGAGTTTTCATAATATCTACGCGAGCTGCAAAGTGGCCCCTCCGTGTTACCTGCCCTCTGATAGCGCCCGTATTCTGCCCGGAAGGTAGTTCAGAGAACTTCGGCCGCCCCCCACACACCCGCTCATTCACACACATGAAATATGTCAAACTAGAAAAGTATTCCTAGTTTTGTTTGCTGAAAACCGACAAAGGAGGGTGCCCGCTGGCTCAGTCTGTGGAGCTCACGACTTTTTTTTCTTTTCCAAATTTTTATTTAAATGTAGTTAGTTGGGGCATCTGGGTTTCAGCTCAGGGTTTGTGAGTTGGAGCCCGGTGTCGGGCGTGAAATCTCCTTGGGATTCTCTCTCTCCCTCTCACTCTCTCTCTCAAAATAAACAAATCAACCTTTTAAAAAAATAAATTCTAGTTAGTTAACATACAGTGCAATATTGGTTTCACGAGTAGAATTCAGTGATTCATCACTTACGTACAAAACCCAGGAGCACGTGACTCTTGATCTCGGGGAAGGGGGGGTCGTGAGTTCGAGGACCATGTTGGGTGTAGAGCTACTTAAAAATAAAATCTTAAAGGGGCGCCTGGGTGGCTCAGTCAGTTAAGTGTCTGACTTCCGCTCAGGTCACGGTCCTACGGTTTGTGGGTTCGAGCCCCGCATCGGGCTCTGTGCTGACGGCTCGGAGCCTGGAGCCTGCTTCGGATTCTGTGCCTCCCTCTCTCTCTGTCCCTCCCCTGCTCACACACTGTCTCTCAAAAATAAATAAACACTAAAAAATATTTTTAATTAAATCTTTAAAAGAAGAAAGAAACGAAAGACGGGATCCAGAAAATAATTATTCTTACGGAAAACAATTGTCGTTTAAAGGGCGGGGTGCTAAAAAATGATTCACCCAGGCAGGAGTCACTGCCACAGGATTTTGGCGACAGTGAAAGGAACCATTACACTTGCGTGTAATAGACGCCATGGGCCACCTTCCCAAAACTCACTCTCTCTGCCCCCTTCTCTATCGACTGCAGCCCGCCCCCCTGCTTCAGAGCGGCCACCAGGCTCAGAGAGGGGGACCCCGCGCGCCCCAGGAGGGGACTCCGACTGCGCGAGACCGGGCCTGCTGATACCACTCGCCTCGCTGTGATTGGCTTAGAGATGGACACGTGACCAGATTCTGGCCAATGAGGAGAGCGCGGCGCTTCCGGCCTCTCGGGTGGTTGTCGCCCCGTCCGGGCGGGTGGCCGCCCTCGTCGCTGTGCGGACGGTGCGGGAGCCCGAGGCGGGAAGGGCCCGGGTCCTGGCGATGCCGCCCGCGCCCCCGGGGAGCCCCCAGGGCCGCCCTAGCACAGGGCTCTCCGCCTGCGCGGAAATCACAGATGCCGCCGTTGTTCCGCCGTTCGGGTTGGTGCTTCGCCTCCGGCCCGAAGCCGCTCAAGGGACACGGACGCGAAACCCCGGCGCGCGGCCAGCAGCGTTACTGATTGGCTGCCTCGGCGAATGTTTGCCGAGCGCCTTCCCCGTGTCAGAACGGTCCTGGGCCCCGGAGATCAGACAGAGGTCCGTCCGCCCCTCGACGAGCAGTCCGGCGGGTGGAGGCGGCCGCAAAAGCCAGTCCCCGAACAAGCGAACAACATCACTTCAGGACCACGCTAAATGCCGGGAAAGAAACGAAATCGAGCAGTTTGATGGAGAGAGGGAGGGTAGGGCTCCTCCGAGAAGGTGAAATACCAGCAAAGAACTGAATGAAGAAGAGCCAACGACGTGAAGAGCCAGGGAAAGGGCGCTAGGGAGCGGGCGCAGCAAGTGCAAAGGCCCTGGGGTGAGAGCGAACTTCTGCGCGCTTGAGGAACTGAAATGTGGGCTGTCAGGGGGGCGTGGTTATGGCAGCAGCCTTCGGGGAAGTATCCGAAGGCGCACAAAAGACCCACAGTTCAAGCCTCTCTGCCCCCTCCTTCTCTCCCTCTCTCCCCACCCCTCTCCCCTCTCTCTCTTTCTTAGGGCTTTTGTTCCCAGGTCCAAAGTGAATGAGCACTGGTTTGTTGCAATCTGGGCTGAGTTTTCAGGCTCCTGTTTTTAACTCGAGGGAACCACTTAACCTCTCACCGTGTGTGGGCCTGACGCCCGCACTGGCTTCCTAAAGGGGAGCCAAGTCTCTGCGCTTCCGCCGGACCGAACAGCTCTTCCCCAGCGCGGCCTCGGCCGTCTCGCTGTTCGTCCCGCCCAAGGAACATCTTCCCTCCCGCCCAGAACACGGTGGCCCCCGCCATGTGGCCGCCTCCTCCAGGGGGGAGCCCCCTGAGACACGGGGACACGTCCCGCAGCGTCTGGACAAGAGGACGGTCGCTGTGCCCCCGGGCGGAACGTGCCGCCGTGGGCACAGAGAACCCTTGGGGACAGGAGGAGCCCGTCGCCGGCTTTAAAAATTCCCTTGACTGCAGAACGGCGGAGTCGCCCGCTTCTTCCCCGAGGGGGAGGCCGTCCCCGGCCACCAGAGCGAGTGCGTGTCAGAGGTGGCTGGAACCTCGGGAGGAGCAGCTTCCAAAAATACCACCTGGAAGGCAGTGGTCGGCGCCACCGTTCTGGACACAACTGCCAACAGCCGAGGCTGCTTTTCGCCAGAGACAGGGGGGTGCGGGGCGGGGGGGCGGGGGGAGGGGGGAGGGCGCTGGACACCCACAGGGCCGTCAGTTTAACCGAGTCCACCGAGCGTTTCCTATGGGCGAGGGAGGCACGGGGGCCCCTCAGCCACGGCCTGGTACAGGTTCCAGACCCGCAGGGACAGAGATACTCCTCTCACTCCAGTGAGTCCACACTGGCACCTGAGAAAACGCTCTCAGAGAAAGGAGCCCGCCTCGGTGAGGGCGTATCACACAGGTGACAGAGTGGCCCTTTTTCAAAGCAAGCAGGATCGAGTTACTTCCCGTCTAAAACCTGTTCTGGCTTCCCGTGGCACAAGCATAAAGCCCGCCAGGCCCGGGGCCACCTCCCCTCCTCCGCCTCTCTCCACCCCTCCCCTCCTGAGCTGTGGCCATTCCAGCCTCTTGGGGATCTTCCAATGTGTTCGGCTTGCACCCACCGCAGGACCTTGGCACATGCTATGCTGGCTGCTTTAAACGCCCGCAGCAGTTCCCTCGAGGTCCAGCTCCTATGTCACCTCCTCAGAGAGGCTTCCCCTGGCCGGGGCATCTAAATAAACACTCCTTATCGCGCGGTCCCGTTTTCTTTCTGCGACACCCTGATGCCCTCCGGCCTGAGTCTGTCTGTCTCCTCCAGGGGTGCGAAAGGAGCGTGAAGGCAAAGACTTCGCCATTCTCACAGCAGGGCCCACAGCGGGCGAGGGGACTGATGGTTTGTGGAATGAATGAATGAATGAATGTGAGTGAGTGAGTAGGGGACCGACCGCAGGGGGGGAGGGGGGGTCAGGGAAGGCGTTCTGGTCACCATCCGGCAGACCAGGAGGAGCCGGGCCGTGAGCCGCGAATCTGGCCGACCCCCAGAATCCCGGGGGCTCTGCGGCATGCCGAGCAGGGTCCAGGGGTCCGTGTTTTCACACGCCTTCCAGACGGTTCTGCTGTACACTCCGGATAGGGCGCGCGAGGCGGGAGAAGGAGCTTCTGGAAGGAGGGCCGCCTGTGGAGGGACTCCCACGCGGACCCGTCCCCCGGCTCCTTCTCACCGAGACAGGCCCGAGGCCGCCTGCCTTTGCGCCCCTTCCTCCTGGCGGCTGAGATCTGGGGCGGCTTCGTCTGATTCCTGCACTTGGCATCGGCTCCCAGCGCCCGCGGAGCCGCGGTTAGGCCCGGGGCGGCCGCGGGGGAGGCGCACTTGGCCCCCGGCCCGCCCCGCCCCCGCAGCGCCGGGAGGGCAAGGCTGGCGGGTAGGCCGGTGTTCATCTCGGCAGCGTGTTTACCACGATGCGGAGTCCGGTTCCCGAAACTCGAGCCCCCGGAACCCCCGCCGAGAGGAACGAGACACCTGTGTCCTCGGAGCCGTCGCGGGGGGGAGGGGGGTGGGGGGCCGGCCGGGCGCTGAGCTTTCTCCTCTTCCTTCTCCTTCCACTCCGCCTCCTCGAAGGGTTCTCTCGTTGGGACAGGTCTTGAATTCTTTGATTTCTCTCCGTCTGTAGTGGTTTCAGAGTTGTGTCTCCACCCCCGACCCAGGGGCGCCGGGGGGCTCAGGCGGTAGAGCATCTGACCTTGGCTCAGGTCACGATCTCACGGTTTGTGGGTTCGAGCCCCGAGTCGGGCTCTGTGCTGACAACTCGGAGCCTGGAGCCTGCTTGCGATTCTGTGTCTCCCTCTCTCTCTGCTCCTCCCCTGCTCACGCTCTCTCTGTCTCTCTCAAAAATAAATAAATAAACTTAAAAAAAGGATCGCGTCCCCCTAAAAAGATATATTCGAGTGCTACCGTCGGGACCTGCGGGCGGGACCTTCCTTGGCCATCGGGTCTCCAGACGTGGCTGTGCTCAGGTGACGTCATGACGCACAAGGGCAGGCCCTAGGACCACGACGCGTGTCCTCATAAGCACAGAGGGCACTCAGTGACACACGGACAGACGGCCAGGTGAAGACGGGGGCAGAGACGGGAGCAATTTGCAAGCCAAGCAGCGCCAAGGACGTGGGGGAGGGGGCGCAGGGGCGTGCAGGGGGAGGGGCTGCAGGGGGAGGGGCACAGGGGGGAGGAGGGGGAGGGGCTGCAGGGGGAGGGGCACAGGAGGGAGGAGGGGGAGGGGGAGGAGGGGGAGGGGGTGCGGGAGGGAGGGGTGCAGGGGAGAGGAGGTGCAGGGGGAGGGGGGGCGGGGAGAGGTGGTGCGGGGGGAGGGGCGCAGGGGGGAGGGGGTGCAGCACGGCCCTGCCCTCGCCTCGGTCACCCACTTCTGGCCTCCGGAGAGACGGAATAACTTCTGTCGTGAAACAGCAGCGCCAGCCGGGCAGCCGGACGCCCCCCGAAAACTCCGGCGTCCCTGGAGCTGAAAGGAAGAGGGGCTGGCGGTCATAGGAGGTCGGATCGAAGCCTCCGCACACTGCGCCCTCGCCCGCCGCCGCCCGGCCCGCCAGGTTCTGGTGGAAGGAGTGTCTCGGGAGGGTCTGCACTTCTGTTTTCCTCCCGTTTGCACATTTCACGTCCCTGGGACTTCTGCACAATGAAGAACTGAAAGTGGAGTTTTCCTCAGCACGAGACTGACCAGAGGAACCGAGTTCAAGTGAAACAAAACACGGACTCTCAGCTTCCCGCAGGACAGTAACTCGGACCCTTCGGGGCCAACACTCTCTCCTTTAAGAAAGCACCTTTCGAGGCGCCTGGGTGGCTCAGTCGGTTAAGCATCCAACTTCAGCTCAGGTCATGATCTCACGGTCTGTGAGTTCGAGCCCCGCATCGGGCTCTGTGTTGACAGCTCGGAGCCTGGAGCCTGCTTTGGATTCTACATCTTCCTCTCTCTCTGCCCTTCTCCTGCTCACTCTATGTCTCAAAAATAAATAAACGTTAAAAAAATGTTTTTTTTTAAAAAAAAAAAAGCACCTTTCCAGTCGAGGACACGAGCGCCCCGAACCCCGCGGGGGAAGGTCACTCTGCGGTTCATCTTGTCTGAATACGAGCCCCGTGCAGCTTCTGCCGTGACTTTACACCTCGAAGTCTCAAGAAAAGCTTCGAGAAAGCCACACGAGAACCTCCTACTGGAAGTTGCCTTCGAGGGGGGTGGTCAGACAGAACAAGACTTATTTTCTGCCCAAGCCCGTTTATACCTGTGTGGCACCTGGGAGGCTCAGTCGGTTAAGCGGCCGACTTCACCTCAGGTCATGATCTCGCGGTCTGCGAGTTCGAGCCCTGCGTCGGGCTCTGTGCTGCCGGCTCGGAGCCTGGAGCCTGCTTCGGAATCTGTGTCTCCCTCTCTCTCTGCCCCTCACCTGCTCACACTCTGTCTCTATGTCTCTCAAAAATAAAATTTAAAAAAACGCAAAAAAAAAACAACAACACGTTTTTTTAAACGTGAACCTTTGGCACTTCTCCAGAAAAAGTGAAGCCTGTTTTGTATCGAAGGACACAGTCAACAGCGTGAATGGGCAACCTACGGAATGGAAGAAAATATTTGCGAGTCAGGTGTCAGATAAGGGGCTGATATCCAGAAGCTACACGAAACTCCTGCGGCTCAACAACAACAAACCAAAGAACCCAATTAAAAAATCGACCGAGGGCCTGACTCGGAATGTCTCCAAAAATGACGTCACGTGTGGTCAACGCACGTACAGAAGGCTTCTCCACGCCGCTAATTAGCAGCGAAACGCCAATCAGTCAGGCCTTCGCTCACGCCCACGAGGATGGCTCCGGCCCAGAAGCCGGAAAACGGCAGCGCGAGCGCGGGCGCGGGCGGGGGGAACCGGGGCCGCGCGTGCGCACCGCCGGCGGGAAGGGACACTGGCGCCGCCGCCGGGGAACACAGTGTGGCGGCTCCGCAGAAAGTCAAAATCGGAGCGACCGTATGATCCAGCCACCCCACCTCTAGGCATCCGCCCCGCAGAACTCGAGCAGGAGCTCAAAGAGATTTTCTCGCGGCCCTGTTCCTAGCAGCGGTACTCACAACGGCCAAGAGGCCACCAAGGAAGGCTGGATGGGCCAACACGATGTGGTCCCTCCACACAGTGGAATACCGTCCGGCCTTAAAAACTGCGAATGGGGCGCCCGGGTGGCGCGGTTGGCGAAGCATCCGACTCTTGATTTTGGCTCAGGTCATCATCTCGGGGTTCGTGAGCTCGGGCCCCACATCGGGCTCCACGCCGACAGCTCAGCGCCGAGCCTGCTGGGGATTCTCCTTCTCCCTCCCTCTCTGTCCCGCTCCCGCTCATGCTCTCTCTCGCTCCCAAAGTGAAATAAATCAACTTAAAAAAAGATCAGCTCTGAAAAATATAATTTAAAAGATCCATAAGGCCTTATGGCTGCTGTTAAAGTCTAAAGATTTGCACAAAAGCTTAAAAAATGTCCAGATCGGTTTTCACCCAAGGAAATGCTTTCAGATGTTTTTCCCGACTGTGGAATATCTTAAAAGTATAATAGTATCACGGACGCCGTGCACCTAGCATCCGGATCTAGCAAATCTCACTATTCTGACGTATTTCTTTCTGCTTTTTTTTGAAAATGGTAAAAAAAAAAAAAAAGACATAAATTAACCATCTTAACTGTTTTTAAGTGCGCAGTTCAGCGTGTTAACTACACTTGGATTGTTGTACACAGATGTCCGAACTTCTGCCCGTCGCAAAAATAAAACTCCGTCCCCATAAACAACACTCTCCCCAGCTTCCTCTCCCCCCCGCCAGCCCTTGGCAACCCCCCGTTCTGCTTTCTGTTTCAATGAGTTTGGCTACTTTAGATACTTCGTATAAGTAGAATCAGACAGTATTTGTCTTTTGGCGACTGGCTGCTTTCTTTTTTTCAGCTGAGGTGAAATAACAGAAAAGTAACGTTTTACTCTGAACAGTTTGGGGGCATTGGGTCCGTCCAGATGCTGCGTAACCCCCTCTCGGGCGAGTTCCAAGACTCTTCATCACCCCAAATAAAACCCCGCACCCACTAATGTCACCGCCTGTTCTGCCCCCTCCCCCGGCCCCTGGCACCCACCAGTCTACTTCCTGTGCCGATAGAGTTGCTGATTCTGGATGTTTCATATAAATTAGATCACGCAGCATGTGGCCCTAGTGTCTCTGTGTTTGTTTAAGAAGTGGAATATCGGGGCGCCTGACCGGCTCCGTCTGTAAAGCATGTGACTCTTGATCTCGGGGTTCTGACTTCAAGCTCCACACGTTGGGCGTGGAGATTATTTAAAAATAAGATCTAAAAAAAATACATTATTACTGACATGCTTGCCGACTCGAAGACGCCTCTATCCAGTACCATGCCCGTTATTCTAATGACTAATAAAGAATTGTTTGAAATGAAGAACTATGTTTTAGGAAGATCGCAAGGCTCAAAATTGTAGGGGCGCCCGGGGGACTCAGTCAGCGAAGCGTCTGACTCTTGATTCCGGCTCAGGTCACGATCTCATGGTTCGGGAGTTCGAGCCCCACGTGGGTCTCTGCGCTAATGGTGTGGAGCCTGCTCGTCCGCTCTCTCCGTCTCTCTCCACCCCTCTTCTTCTCGTATGCTCTCTCTCTCTCTCTCTCTCTCTCTCTCTCAAAATATATAAATAAAAGCTTAAAAAAAGACTCGAAATGGTAACAGGAATGTTTCCCCAGGTTGGAAACAATTCCTCTTATTCGCTGCGTATTTATTCCACACGTTTTTACTGAGTCCCTACTGTCGCCGAGCGCTGCTCCAGGCCCCGGGAGTACCGCAGTGACAAGGCGGGTGAGGCCCCTGCTTTTATTTTTATTGTTTAAGTTCATTTCCTTATTTTGAGAAAACGAGAGCACATGCAGGGACGGGAGGGGCAGAGAGAGAGAGAGAGAGAGAGAGAGTCCCAAGCAGGCTCTATACTCCCAGTGCAGAGCTCAATGCGGGGCTCAAAGCCAGAAACCATGAGCTCGGCACCTGAGCTGAAGTCAAGAGTCGGGCGCCTCACTGACTGAGCCCCCCGGGCGCCCCAAGATCCTTGCTTGTATTTATTTTTTTTTAATTTTTTTCATTTATTTATTTTTGAGAGACAGAGTGAGGCAGAGCATGAGCGGGTGAGGGTCAGAGAAAGAAGTAGACACAGAATCCGAAACAGGCTCCAGGCTCCAAGCAAGTGTTCAGCACAGAGCCTGATGCGGGGCTTGAACCCATGAACCATGAGATCATGACCTGAGCCAAAGTCAGACGCTCAACCGACTGAGCCCCCCGGGCGCCCCAAGGCCCTCGCTTTTAAAGAACAGTGGAGGGGCGCCTGGCTGGCTCAGTCGGTTGAGCGTCCGACTTCGGCTCAGGTCATGATCTCGTGGTCCATGAGTTCGAGCCCCGCGTCGGGCTCTGTGCTGACAGCTCAGAGCCTGGAGCCTGCTTCGGATTCTGTGTCTCCCTCTCTCTGTCCCTCCCCTGCTCATGCTCTCTCTCTCTCTGTCTCTCTCTGTCTCAAAAATAAATAAACATTTAAAAAAGAAAAAGAAAAAGAAAGATAAAGAACAGTGGAGGGGCGCCTGGGGGGCTCAGTGGGAACAGCATGCAATTCTTGATCTCAGGGGTCGTGAGTTCAAGCCTCACATTGGATGTAGAGATTACTTAAAAAAAATAAATCTTAGGGGCGCCTGGGTGGCTCAGTCGGTTAAGTGTCTTGACTCTTGACTTCGGCTGAGGTCACGATCTCATGGTTCTTGGGATGGAGCCCTGCATTGGGCTCTGCACTGACAGCTCAGAGCCTGCTTGGGATTCTCTCTCTCACTCTGTACCTCCTCCCACTCACACTCTCTCTCTCTCTCTCTGTCTCAAAATAAATAAATGAACATTTTTAAAAAATAATAAATAGGGGCACTGGGTGGCTCAGTCGGTTAAGTGTCAGACTTCAGCTCAGGTCATGATCTCACAGTTCTCAAGTTCAAGCCCCACACCAACCTTGAGCTGACAGCTCAGAGCCTGGAGCCTGCTTCGGGGTCTGTGTCTCCCTCTCTCTCTGCCCCTCTCCTGCTCGCATTCTGTCTCTCTCTCAAAAATAAAATAAAAACATAAAAGACAAATAAAAACTAAGATGTATTTTTTAAAAAATAAAATAAAGGAGGGGAGGGAGGGAGGCAGTCCTTGCTCACGCCCTTTCTGGGGTGTCGGCCCCCTCCTTGCGCCCCCTTGTGGTTGCTGCAGCTGTGGGCGTGGCCTTGGGGGCGCCCACGGGCCAAGACAGCCCAGCGCAGCTAAGGGATGATCTGGCTTTGGTTCACGGCCCCCCCCCCACCCCCACTGGGCTGGTTGAGCCTGGGCCGCTTTGGGCCACTTTCAGAGCCTGGTGCCCTGTCACGCCTGTGACAAACAGAACCCAGAATGGGGGAGCCGCTCATCTTGTGGACAGCATTTAAAACTCTTCCCGCGTGGGGGCACCTGGGTGGCTCAGTCCATGATCTCCTGAGTTCGAGCCCCAGCTCAGGCCCTTTGCTGTCAGCGCGGAGCCCACTTCGGACCCTCCGTCCCCCTCTGTCTCTGCCTTTCCCCTGCTTGCTCGCTCTCTCTCAAAAATTAGCAAACACTTACAAATAAAATAAAAGCAAAATGCTTCCCACCCGAAAGGCTCTGTGGCGATTCTCGGCTTCTCCACCTGTTCCCTAAGCCTGTTCCACATCTTGCCTCCATACGTAGATTTTTTTTCACCACGTTAAGCGTTTTTAAGTGTACGGGTCACGGCACGAAGGACACGCAGCTGCTGTGCGGCCGTCACCTCCGTGCGTCTCCGGGTCTCTTTCCTCTTCCCAAACCGAGACTCCGCCCCCATGAAACGCTGACCCCCCAGTCCTCCTCCCCGGCCCCCGGTGCCCACCCTCCTGCTTTCCGTCCCTCTGAATCTGACTCCTCTGGGGACCTCGCGTAGGTGGAATCAGCCCATAGCTGTCGGTCGTAACTGGTTTATTTCACCTAGCGCGACGTCCTCCAGATGCACCCGCGTTGTCACAGGTGTCGGAGTCTCCTTCCCCTTCGTGGCTGTTTCACATTCCATCAGAGGGACAGATGAGGTTTTGTGTAACGTTTGTCCCTTGATAGAAGTTTGGGCTGTCTCCGCCTTTTGGCTGCCGGCGTAGCGCTAGTGTAAACCCGGGGGTACCACAATTATCTTTAGGTGTTACACAGTTTGTGGTAGCCCATGGTCCTGGGTAGCCGTGGCTGCATACATCTTGGGTCCCAAGAGCCATTAGTCGCCAAGAATGAGGGCCAGGTGACAGCCCTTTACTTGTTTGGGCAAATGAGGCTGTGCCTGATAGCTGAGTCTCCAATGAGAAACATCACGCGGGTTTTAAAAAGCGACAGCCAGGGACCCTGAGAGTTTGTCAGTAGCCTTGAGGGTTCCGCACCCAATTTTGCCTCCACTTCCCCCTCTACCGCAGCTGATAATTAGCACACAGTCCAACACCTAATGACAGGTGCGGCAATCCGGCAATCCGTATAAACATCCAACGCCCTCCTGAAGGTCAAAGTCCCCAACCGATACACGAAGGGCTTCGAGAAATGTTTTTCACGTTGTACGTGGATTTTGTCGAGGGGAATAATGATCGAGGTCCCTCTTGTGTTGGGGGAAACTTGAAATAAGGTTGAAGCTAAAACTGTTCTAAGATCCCATTATTCACCGAGCAGAGACGCAAGTTTGAGAAGCCCCGTGCCGGCTGGGATGCGGGGTTGGCCCTCGTTGGCGGAAGTATACATTCGCATCGCCTCTTTGCAGCGGGATTTGGCAAATGTCTAAATGTAAAACGTATATGCCCTTTGACCCAGCAAGTTCCCTTGAGAAGTTTGTTTTTCAGCTACACAGGCACGTGAGGGTAGGGTCCGTGGGTAAGAACCGTCTTTGTCGCAGTGTCGACAGAACACTGGTAGAATATTGGAACCGCGTGAATGTCCAACGGGAGGGGATTGCTGAGCTAAATTAGGGCCCGTCTACGCCGGCACCATCCGCAGAACCTTCGGTGAGGACGGACTCGTCTCTGTCTGTGCCGTCCAGTACACGAGCCCAAATCAAATCTTTCTCCTGGACGCTTGAAATGTGGCTGGTGCAATTGAGGAACACATTTTGTTAAATTTTAACTAATTTAAAGGTAAATAGGGGCTCCTGGGTGGCTCAGTCGGTTGAGCATCCGACTTCAGTTCAGCTCATGATCTCGCAGTTGGTGAGTTCAAGCCCCCTGTCGGGCTCTGTGCTGACAGCTCAGAGCCTGGAGCCTGCTTCAGATTCTGTGTCTCCCTCTCTCTCTGCCCCTCCCCAGCTCGTTCTCTCTCTCTCTCTCTCTCTCTCTCTCAAAAAATAAAGAAACATTAAAATAAACTTTTCAGGTTAACAGCCACGTGTGCCCAGTGGCCGTGGTATGCGCACACACCCACACCGTGGGCCGTTGTGCAGCTGGGAACAAGAAAGGAAGATGTGGGTGTAGTGATCAAAAAAAAAAAAGTGTTTTCAGGGCGGCTGCCTGGCTCTGTCGCCGGAGCAGGTGACTCTGATCTCAGGGTTGTGAGTTCGAGTCCTTCGTGGGGCACGAGCCCACTTAAAAAAGAAAAAGTTTTCCAAGCTATAATCTTGCACAGAAAAAGCAAGGTAGAAAGAGTAGGTATTGTATGTAAGTAGTCTCCCAAATACACAGACCATCTAGAAAGAAACACAGAAAACTGGTAACTATGAGAAAGAGAGCTGACAAGGTCTGCATGTTGGTGTCTCCCTCTCCCAAAGTTGTGTGTTGAAATCTTCATCCGTGATCCGACAGGTATCCGGAGGTGGGGCCCTCGGGCGGGGGCCGGGGGGTGGCCCCGACTAAAGGGGCCCCAGAGAGCGCCCTCGTCCCTCCTGCCTCGTGAGGACACCGCGAGAAGACTGTCGTCCGTGAGCGGGACGCCGCCCTCGCCCCGCACCGAGTCTGCCCGCACCGGGACCTCGGACTTCAGCCTCCAGGGCCGTAAGGGACGAGGGGACAGGCGCGTCCCATACGCGCGCTCTGCAGCCCGGTAGCCCCGGCCCCACGCCCCCTCTGGAGCCCTGGGACCGCGGCCACCGCCACCGAGGGAGCCGTTGCGTCTCATTGTCATTAAATTTAAGGGACCATGCGTGGTCATCCTCTCAGGCTCGAATTACCGACCCGTGGCCGCTCGGGACTTGCTCCTGAGAAGTCCCCAAAGCCCTTCGTCCTGCTGCCCCTCCCTGTGCTTTCTGGCAAACTCTTGCCCAGCTCTTGGCTCTCCGGAACGGCTCAGCCCCCTCCCCCCGCCCGGAAGAAGAGAAAAAGCAATTCTTCGGAGCCTGATGCCGGCGCGACGGGCCTTCCCGCAGCCGGGAGGAGGGTGGCTTGTCCAGGGCCGGTGGGACCAGAGAGGCCGGCGGGGGGAGTGAGGTCAGGGACTTGGGTGGCTTGGGCCACGGTGTGGGCAGAGCCGCCGGAGCTGGGCCGTGTCGTGGAGGCCGAGCGACAGACGCGCCGACGGACGGCAAGCAGAGAAAGGCGAGGTCTTGGGTCTGAACGCGAAGACGCAGGCGGGTCTGAGCGGAGCCGGAGAGACGCAGGGACGGGCCGGGCCGCGGGAGAACGGGGCGCAGACGGCAGACGCCAAATGCGTTCCACCTGGCGTTGTGGCTCTCCCAGTGGCGCCCGTCCGCGAGGAAACAGTCAGATGAATCCAGAACTCAGCCGGCCTGCTTCTCCAAAGTCAATGTCAACAGGTAGGAAACCAAAAAAGGCCAGAGCGTCGTCCCGGACTGAGCAAGAGAGTGTCGAGCGACGGGAGAAAGGTTTGCACGCCCCTCGGCAAGCACGGAAGGGTCCCCGGCCTGACGTTGACAACACGCGCACACAGGGGGCTCTAAGGCGCAGGGGGAAAAGCCGCGCCATGCTTTTCCCAAGTCCTATCCCCGAGGGTCACTGGCGGGGAAGTCGGTGCCACATCTGTCCTGACCCCGAAGGTCGGCCCCCCCGGGTCTGTCTCCAGTAACAGTCGGTGATGGCATCGGCAAGGCAACAGAGGACAGAAAGGCCTGAGGGGGACGGAAGCACTGTGCGTCCCGAACCAGACAGGCCCACGCTGACGTGGTAACTTCCGCCTCCGCCCAGTCATCAAATCCTCCAGGAACCACCGAGAGACAGAAAGGAGCGGAAAAACATTAAGCACAGCGGAAGTATCGTTTGTGATGAGATCGTCGACATTGCCAGCGGATGCAGCTGCAGCCTTTAGCCAGAGAACCCTCTGGAACCATTCCGGGATAGGGACTGCCCAGCCTGTGGGCTGCCATGTGGATGGCCGCCACCGTCATGACGTGAGTGGAGCGTCCAGCTACCGGAGAACTGGAAGGAGAATGTTTCCGTAAAAGATCATTTGACAACCAGAGAGAGAGAGAGAGAGAAGAGAGAGAGGGAGAGAGAGAGGGCGCGAGCGAGAGAGACGAAACATAAATCTTTATTGGATCCTGGTTCAAAAAATAAATGGGCTCTACAGACATCCTTGGGACGATTGGGAAGGTCTGGATGTAGACTGGACCAGAGACAGAATCACGGCGGTTCATTCTGCTGGCGATAACAGTGTCGTGGTTGAGCAAGAGAACGCCCCTCTTAGGAGAGACGAGACGAAGAACCACGCTTTAGGGCTCAGAACAAAATGTTTGCAATTTGGTTTCAAATGATTCAGCCAGATAGATAAAGCGAATACAGCAAAATGGAAGTCACTGCATCTCGGGGGAGGATTCATTATACGGACTATTTATTGCATTCTTCTTTCAACCTTTGGTAATGTTTGAAATTAAAAAAAAATTAATGTTTATTTTTGAGAGAGAGAGAGCACAAACGGGGGAGGTACATAGAATCTGAAGCAGGCTCCAGGCTCTGAGCTGTCAACACAGAGCCCAAGGTGGGGCTCGAACTCACAGACCGCGAGATCATGACCTGAGCTGAAGTCGGCCACTTAACTAACTGAGCCCCCCAGGCGCCCCTAATGTTTGAAATTTGTCATAAAAGGTTTGGGCGCAAAGTTGGGAACACGGATGCATTGTATGTATCCCAAAATGTAAAAAGCCTCGTTCTGGACTTTTGAGTGCAAATTCACGAGTTGTTTTGGTGCCTCTGCTTCTCCGACACCGGCCGGTCAGGCACCAACAGCGCGCTCCCGGCGGACGCGGCACCTGGACCTGGATTCTCCTGCACAGCAAGAGATGTGGCCCAGTTCTTGGAAGAGTACCCCAGTGAGGAAGAACCTTTTTGGGGGTGCCACCACTGAAAAGTAGGAGGAGGTAAGGGGCACCTGGCTGGCTTAGTTGGTAGAGCGTGTGACTCTTTTTTTTTTTTTAAGTTTATTTATTTGCTTTGAGAGAGAGTGGGAGACACAGCACGAGCAGGGGAGGAGCAGAGAGAGAGAGAGAGAGAGAGAGAGAGAGAATCCCAAGCAGGTTCTACACTGTCAGCACAGAGCCCAATGAGGGGCGTGAACTCACCGTGAGATCATGACCTGAGCCGAACCAAGAGTCTACGCTTAACCCCTCGGGTGCCCCTAGAGCATGTGACTCTTAATCGTGGGCTGGGGAGTTGGAGACCCACTTTGGGTATAAAAATTACTTTAAAAAATTAACTAACTAGGGGCGCCTGGGCGGCTCAGTTGGTTAAGAGTCCAACTCTTGACTTTGGCTCCGGTCATGATCTCAAGGATTGTGAGTTCGAGCCCTGCCTCAGCCTCCGTCTGTGGCTGGCAGCGCAGAGCCTGCTTGGGATTCTGACTCCCGATCTCTCTGCCCCTCCCCCGCTTGCTCACACACTCTCTCTCAAAAATAAATATATAAATAAAAATAAAAAATTAATTAACTAATTAGTTAAATAAAATAAAAAATAAGAGGGGAGGGTCCCTGATGCCTAAGAACTGGGAGAGACAGTGTTTCTTCAACAACATGCAGAATCAGGGGTGCCCGGGGGGCTCAGTCGGTTGAGCCTCTGACTTCGGCTCAGGCCACGCTCCTGGTTTGTGAGTTCGAGCCTCACGTCCAGCTGACTGCTGTCGGTGCAGAGTTCCACTTTGGATCCTCTGTCCCTCTCTCTCTGCCCCTCCCCAACTTGTGCACGTGGGCGCCGCGCTCTCTCTCTCTCAAATAAATGAACATTAAGAAGAAGACCCGTATCAAGATGACATAAAGAATGAGAGTCTCAGGTTTAATCAGCTGCTTTTAGCTCCCATCTCTCTGCCCACAACCCTCTTCCTTTGCTCATTCTCATGGTTTTTTTTAAGGTGGTAACACACCCGGCCTCCAGGAGTCCCTCAGGATTGATCGAACCCGGTGGTTCTCAAGGCGGGATGGGGTGAGGGACGGATCTGGAAGGGTCTGGTGACCCATTCTCGGTTGTCACAACGGGAGGTGACGGTATCTAATAGGGATCCTGCTACACACTACAGCACACAGGACAGCCCCCAGAGCAATGAACCTCCGAACTGACAAAAGGCAGGTGGCACTGAGTTCGAGAAACCCCGGTCTAGGCCAGTGTGGCCCCCTGACCACTTCCGATCAATGAGACCTGAGGGTACGTCCGTGAAAACGTTTCCTTTCTTCACAAAACACATGGATGTGGCCGACCCCGCTCCTCCCCCTCCCTGCTTTGCACGCAGATGCAATGTCTGGAGCGGCGGCAACGATCTTGCGCCTGTGAGAGAAAGACCGGAGGGGTCACGGAGTCACAGGGCCGGCCCTTGCCGCCCACGTCCAGACTTTTTGTTGCGTGAGAAAATCGGCGCCCCTTTGGGTAATCCCCGTGGCGTGATTTTCCGGGTTCCCGTAGCCAGAAAACACTCCTAATGTCACACCCTGCTCTTGAGCCTAATCCTAGTTAGTTGACCCGTGAGATTTCAGCTTTCCCGGCTCTGGTTACGCCTGCGTGCCTCTCCGCCGAGTGGTAGGTGGTTACGGAGCCAGCCGAACGGCTTAGACAGGGAAACAGGGACACCCGGAGTCCTGACCGTGAGGTGGAGCTGGACACAAGCCGCTCGCCACTATTATGTATTACTATTTATTTTTTTAATTAAGATATTTTTTAGGGTCGCCCAGATGGCTCGGTCAGTGAAGTGGCCGACTCTTGATTTTGGTGGATTGGAGCCCAGAGTCGAGCTCTGTGCTGACTGTGCAGAGCCTGCTTGGGATTGTCTCCCTCTCTCTCTCTCTCTCTCTGTGTGTGTGTGTGTGTGTGTGTGTGTGTCCCTCCCCTGCTCACTCTCTCAAAATAAATAAATAAACATTAAAAAAAACTTAGGGGGCGCCTGGGTAGCTCAGTCGGTTCAGGGTCAGTCCTCAGCTCGGGTCATGATCTCATGGTTCATGGGTTCAAGTCCCAAGTCAGGCTCCGTGCTGACAGCTCAGAGCCTGGAGCCTGGTTTGGATTCTGAGTCTCTCTCTCTCTTTCTCTGTCCCTCCCCTACTTGTGCTTTCTCTCTCTCAAAAATAAATGAATACACATTAAAAAAAAAAAGGGGGGGTGCCTGGGTGGCTCAGTCAGTTAAGCATCAACTTCGGCTCAGGTCATGATCTCATGGTTCGTGGGTTTGAGCCCCGCATCGGGCTCTGCACTGATAGCACAGAGCCTGCTTCGGATCCTCTGTCTCCCTCTCTCTCTGCCCCTCCCCTGCACTTGCGCTCTCTCTCTCTCTCTCTCTCTCTCTCTCTCTCTCTCTCTCAAAAATAAACATTTTTAAAAAATTAAAAAAATATTTTTTATTTTGTGTTCTTAAAAGCATCCTTAGTCCTCGTCGAAGGCCTTTGATCACAAAACCCTACCGGTGGACTAGCCGTTCGGATCTGTGCGGATTTGTCCCCAGGGGGAGGATACTACTTGGCTCTCTCTGCTAGTTATGCACCTAACTCAAGAAACTGGTTCTTAATCTTGTTTTCTTTTCAAGCAAATTAGGAGAGCCTGTACGGGTCATTTAAGCATTTCTCGAGCTGTCTTGGGTAGGGGAAGGACAAAATGAAGACTGCATGAGAGACGACCTCTCGCACTTAATACATACGCGGTGCCCCGGGCGAACCGCGGGGCCCGCCGCGATCTCCCCGGCAATCACTCTTCTTCCCTTCAGTCGGGACCCAGCCCGTGGGTGCCGTACGTGATTTATTGCCAAACTTTCAAGATTCTCTTTTTCCCGGGAAATACTTGGGGGGTGGGGAATGTCTAATCTGTTTTCAAATATTGTTTTCTAATGAAAGAAAGTCAAGAACAGGGCCTAGACATTTTTTCTTTGAATGCCACAACCATGTACTAAACATTTCATATCGTGTCTTACATTAATATGTGCCCACCTTCAGGGCGCCTGGCTGGCTTAGTGCGGGGACTGTATAACTCTTGAACTCGGGGTTGTGAGTTCGAGCCCCACGTTGGGTGTAGAGATTACTTAAAAATAAAATCTTAAAATAAATTAATAAATAAGTCAATGAAAATGGTGGTGTCTGCACAAGGTGACGCATAAGGTGTCACCTCAACTCTGAAGTAGGGAATCGTGTCTAATGTGGGTAATTTTTATTCTTTTTATTTTTAAATTATGTATTTGTTCGTTTATTTATTTAAGATTTTATTTTTGAGTACACCCAACATGGGGCTCGAACCCACAACCCTGAGATCAAGAGTCACACGCACCTTCCTCTGACTGAGCCTGCCAGGCCCCCTTCCTCAACCCTAAAATCCAAGTTTTCACATGTTGGATACAAGGTACTTTTTCACAGTCTCAAGCATTTGAGCAGGCCTTTGGAAACCCCAGCTACTGGGTCTAGCGAATCTCATTGACAATATGACCCTGGAAAGAAAAAAAAATGAACTCTGATGACACCCTACAGGAAATACGTAATGTAGAACTCATTAGGTACCAAGCAAGATTTTCTTTTCAACAGAAGCAACGATCGTTGGGAATTCGTAACGTCTCTTCGAAAGAAAATGCTAAAGACCAAGACGATATGAAATCGAATTCATGGACTGTGAACGAGGCCAGATAATAACTGACAAGGGGCTCATTGGAGGGATGGTGAGTCCAGTGGTCTCCGCCACTGTGCTCTTCCCTCCCACGGCGGGCAGGGCTGACGTGTGTAACCAATAGGATGTTGTAGAAATGTAGGTGTGTGACTTCCGAGGGCAGATCATATGAGACAGTGCATCCTCCACCGAGTCTTTGCTTGAATGACTCACTCTGGGGGAAGCCGGCGGCCATGTTGGCTTACCGAGCCTTCGGATGAGACCGCAACATCATGAGAGACCCAAACCAGAACCGCTAGCTAAGCCTCGCGCCAGTTCCTGACCCCAGCATCTTGTGTGACGAAGCTGCTAAGTTTTGGGGTCATTCATTCCACAGCTTCAGGTAGAACATCAGATCCTCACTGTGACTCATCAGTGAACGCAGAATGTGTTGTGAGTGTGGCTGGTTGCCTGCCCAGCAGCCAGTCCTAACCTGTCCTTCGTCCTTATGGGACCTCAATGCCCCCTTGATTCAGGGATGGTGATCTCACCCCCGGGAGAGGATCCCAGCTAGGCTCAGTCAACCGCTGGCCACCCCATTCCCTTGAGAGCAAACGGCTTACAAACAAGCATTTCCCTGATGTCTGGCAACACGAGAATGCGGTGATTTTAGAGCTTTCAGTATGTTTCTGATTCTTCGTTTGGGGCGAACAACTCTCGTTGCGAGAAGACGCTTCAGTGAGCGTTTCGACCCAAAGGAATAACTGAACTTCTATTCTGGAACGAAGTTTGAAATGCGAGCAGCTACATTTCCTGTAAAGTACTGTCGGCTTTGTCTTCAGTGTCGGTGGGATTGCGCCTTCAACGTGGGTGGATATTAGATGGTGCCATCCGAGTGTGACGTAAGTCTCTCTTATTTCCCCTGGCACCCGGCCCCAGAGAAGGTGGAGCTGGAGTCTGGGTTTGGAGGACAGCTCCAAACACCCCGACGGGGCCGAAGAAGGGTGTCAGGTCAGCACGAGAGAGAGAGAGAGAGAGAGAGAGAGAGAGAGAGATGGCCTCTCAGAGGGCCCCGAGGGAGGAAAGTCAGTCACGGGGCATTAATATTTGCAGCATATAATTGTGACTGCTCCACTTTGAGATTCCTTTTGATTGCTCCTTCACCTGATTTCAAAACCAAACCAAACCAAAAAGCAACAGCTTACACGGGGCTGGAATCAGGAAAGAAAGAAGAGCTGGGTTCCTGCGGCGGCCCGGAGCAAATCATCACAGGCCAGAGAAGCCACACAGAAGATGGCTGGAAACCACCGGCAGACTGTCCCAGGGCAGGAGGCTGGCTGCGTGACAAGGGACTGTGAGCACAGATGTGGGGAAAGTGGGAGCATTCCTCAGGAACTTAGGGGGAGGGGGGCGCCTGGGCGGCTCCGTCAGGTGAGCAGCGGGATCATGATTTCAGCTCAGGTCCTGATCTCACGGTTCGTGGGATCGAGCCCAGAGTCGGGCTCCATGCTGGCAGTGCAGAGCCTGCTTGGAATTCTCTCTCTCCCTCTCTCACTACCTCTCCCCCACTTATGCTTTCTCTAAATAAATAAATAAATAAATAAATAAATAAACAAACAAACAAACATTAAAAAAAAAGAAATGAAGGAGGGTTTTCCTAGGGGCAGTCATACACAATGCAGCACACTGTTGTCATATGGGCTTAAAGGAAATGCTGCCCCTTCCCCACTGGCTCGCACAGACGCTGGGGTCCCCCTCCCTGCCCCCCTGCCTACATTTGAACTGGCTATTCCCCTGCCACAGTCCTGCTTGATGGACCTCACCCTTCACTCCACAAAGCCTGGGTTTTCAACACATTTTAAGATTCATTTGATGGTTCGTAACTATGTCCTGTTTATTTCTTTTAAGATTTAAAATTTTTTTAATGTTATCTATTTATTTTGACAGAGAGAGAGAGAGGGAGAGAGTGAGCAGAGGAATGGCAGAGAGAGGGAGACAGAATCCCAAGCAGGCTCCACACTGTTAGCGTGGAGCCCCACAGGAACTCAATCTCATGAATAGTGGGATCATGACCTGAGCCGAAATCAAGAGTCAGAGGCTCAACCGGCTAAGCCACTCAGGCGCCCCAAGCTTTTATTTTTTAGGTAACCTCTACACCTAACGTGGGGCTCGAACTTACAACCCTAAGATAAAGAGTGACACACTCCACCAACTGAGCCAGCCAGGCGCCCCAATATGTCCTGTTTATTATAACCATCTCTGAGAGATAATGTATCTTAATCACTGTTTATTGTCAAAAACCTATATTCCAACCACTAGAGGAAGAAAAGTAATAAGAACGACAAAAAAAATTTTAAAATAGACTTTGCAGTTTCAACAACAATAAAATGCATGAATGAATAGCCCCATTCTGGCCAGTGAAGGCACGTCCGCCATGGGGACACCCAGGAAAGTTTTTGTTTTTGTTTTGCCTCTAATAAGAGTCACAGGAATGAGATGTCGCTTTTTCTTCCTGCGGACATTGTCTGATCTGCCTGTGATGTCTGGAACTTCTCAGTCACCTCGCTGATGCCCCGAGAGGAAAAGACAACAGGGAGGAGCCAGAGTCCTAGCTCTGAGTGTCTCGTTAGAAAGATAACTTATTTCCCTACGGTTTAGGCCAGCTGGTTGAGTTTTCTATTATCGGAAACATTCTGATACAGTAGAGGCTCAATAAAGTTTTAATTAAGTAGATACCAACATTTGCTAAAAATAGGATCCCCAATAGTAACTGGTAGTAACTTATTAATTTAAAAATTTAGGGGATCCCTGAGTGGCTCAGTCGGTTGAATGTCCAACTCTTGGTTTTGGCTCAGGTCATGATCTCATGACTCATGGGTTTGAGCCCCGTTTCGGGCTCTGCGCTGACAGTGGGGAGCCTATTTGGGCTCTGTTTCTGCCCTTCCCACATGTGCACTCTCCCTCTCTCTCAAAATAAGTGAATAAACTTAAAAAAATTAAAATACAGGGGCACCAGACTGGCTTGGTCAGTGGAGCATGTGACTCTTGATCTTATGAATTCGAGCCCTACTCTGGGTGTAGACATTACCTAAAAATAAAATATTTAGGGGCACCTGGGTTCAGTTGGTTAAGCATCTGATACCAGCTCAGGTCATGGTCTCGGGGTTCATGGGCTTGAGTCCCGCATCGGGCACTGTGCCGACAGTGCAGAGCCTCCTTGGTATTTTCTGTCTCTCTCTCTCTCCCTCTCTCTCTCTCTCTCTCTACTCCTCCCCAACTCACGCTTTTTCTCTCGCAAGATAAATAAACTTAATAAAATAATTAACAAATTTTTAAATATAGTTGAACTTCCTCAATACAATTCCTTGGTACCAGTTTGAGTAAAAAGTGTCCCGCCCACTGACTCCCGACAGCAAGAGTTTAAGACAGTGGCTCCCACCCCTGGCTGCACTTTCGGATCCACAAGGAGACTTGTTTTTGTTTTTGTTTTAGCGCCGATGCCGGGCCCCCTTGCAGACCAAGCAGTTCGTACCTGTTGAAAGCCCTCCGGCGCCATCTCCCCACTTGCTCGTTCACTCCAGCCACGCCGGTCTCCTCTCTGCTCCGCAGATATGCCAAACCCAGCCCCCGCCAGGGCTCCTGCACCCCTGTGCTGCCCCACCTTCTGCAGAGCTGCCTCCCCTCACCTTTCAGGTCTCGCTTAAGGAGTCTCCTCCCAGGAAGCCTCTCCTAACCATCAGATCGTAAGCACGATCCCAAACTTCTCCCATTCAATCTGATCGTCTCTGCTGCTGGGTGTAATGATTTATTCTCAAATACAGGAACAGAGCTGTCCTGTTTGAATAAAGAACTTCAGTACAGAATTGCAAAGAGCTAGATTTCAGGGACTTCAGATGATGTCCAGTGGGGACAGTCAGGGAAGGCTTTGTGCAACCAAACTTTGAAGTAAGTCTTGATGTTGGATAGGATTTGATTTGTTAAGGTAGGGGTGGTGGTATTTTAGAAAGAGGGAGAAGCTTGAGTGGAGAAAGGCGGAAAATGGCAGGGAGCATATGGAGAAAAGAAAGTGGCCAGCAGATAGGGGAAGCAGGGAAGAGCGCAGTTTGAGGGGTTAGATCTGATGAGATAGAATAAGAAAGAGGGTCTACATTGAATAATGGCTACATAGGCGCGGGTGGAGGGATGGAGAGGGTGAGACAGTAAAAAGCCTCACTAGGGAGGAAGGTAAAAGCACAAATTGTTTGGCCAACCACAACCGCTTGGGGGCGCTGCGGGCCTCGGGCCTAAACCAAAGTCTGTCCTAGCGGCTCCCTCTTCCGGCCTAAATAAGTACTGCACACTGGGACGGCTGATCATTGAAAGGCACTTGCCAATCTCTGAACAGTGTATCTCTCTCTGAGGGCCAAATTTATAACTTGGCGGGGATTTTGCTGTGCTTTCAGACAACACATGAAAAGGAACACTGCTTTAAAAACAAGCGGGAGCCATGTGCTTTTCTTCAAGACTCACAGCTGCATCTACGGAAGTGAATCCTACCACGGCATTAATTCATGGGCGAAAGCAACATTCGAGGTGCTTTCAGATGTTAAATCACTCAGTGAAACTGAACAAGTCTATTACGTCTGTTCTTTAACTCGACTGAGGCGCCCGAATGGCAGAAACACTTCTTATTCAGCACTGTGTCACCAAGTTCTGTAATTACAAGTGGGGCCTGTAAATGTTCCACTAGGGATTGTGCTGGCTCGGTGGTTTTATCCTTGAGAAAACGAAATAAAACGTACTTCTCCTTCATACAAAATGAAAAGATATTAGAACTCGGTCAACAAAACTACAAAAGGTGTCAAGTGAAAAAGCAAGGTGCAGGAGACTGCAAACCAGCATGCTGCTTTTTGTGGCAGGCCATATGAAGAATTGCTGGTTGCCTGTACGTGTGTAGAGAAACTCTGAAAGTATGTGGGGAAGGAGAAGATGGGGGGTGGAGAACCGGGTGGATGGAACACAGCATGGAAGCCTTGTTATACATGGTTTTAAATTTTTTATGGATCTGAAACACATGAAAAGTAGTACCTACTCAAAGAATAGAAAAGTACCATGGGACAGCAACTAATCATAAAAGTTAAGTTCTAAGGCCAATGTTTAATTATCTCGGAGACCCTTATTACGTAGAAATCTCGTTATTTATGCCATATTTTCGAAATATTAGCATGCAAAAGAGATGAGCATAGGATGACTTTGCTACAGCACCGGAACAGCAAAAACCTGGAAACAAATGTTGGTGGAAAGGATAACTAAATCATAGGGCATCCATATAAATGGAATAGCAAGAGTATTAAAAAGAACAAGGTAGGTCTAGATATGGTGGCATAAAAAAATGTCCATAATTACACAGCTTAAAAAAAACTGAGAAATGCTGTATTGCAAATGGTCCTATTTCTATGTGTACATATATGTGTATACATATATGTGTACATAACTATTATGTATTTATTTTAAAGTCCAAAAAAGGGCCAAACCTTAAAAGTAGTTATCACTGGGAAATAATCAGGAACTTAGGTGGACTATCTTGAACTTTGATACAATGTATGTATACCTTGTAATTAAAATAAGCAGCAAACATATTCCAAACTCATTTCTTTCTGAAGTAAGCTTATATGGAACTTTCACTTTCTACATCGATTTTAATGTGCTTCTACTTAAAAAATTTTTTTTGTGTTTATTTATTTTTGAGACAGAGAGAGAGCATGAATGGGGGTGGGGCAGAGAGAGAGGGAGACACAGAATCCGAAGCAGAATCCAGGCTCTGAGCTGTCAGCACAGAGCCCGACACGGGGCTTGAACTCACAGACTGTGAGATCATGACCTGAGCCGAAGTCGGCCGCCCAACCGACTGAGCCACCCAGGCGCCCCTAAAAATTTTTAATGTTTACTTTGAGAGAGAGGGAGATAGCGAGAGCACGAGTGGGAAGGGGCAGAAAGGAAGAGAGACCACCCCAAGCAGAACCTGACCTGAGGCTCAACCCACCAACCATGAGATCAGGATCTGAGCTGAAATCAAGAGCCACCTTTGTGCCCCTGGGCTTGTAACTGTTTTCCAAAGCTTTTCTAGTATTTACACTTGTAATTAGCAATTCCTTTCACTAAACTTGACAGGCAGCACTTTAGTTCAATGAACCGAGTGTTCTTGGCGAGTTCCCAATTCAGCATCCCCACCAGGGCTAGTTTTATTAGACTGGTGGTACTCTAATGCTCTTATGCTCCAATGCCAAGACCCCTCTAGCTCTGCACAAGGCACTAAGGGTCTCTGTCTTAAGGGACATGGGGCTGTAACAATATGATCCAGCCCCGTGTTCTCAACGACTATTACTAGCCCTTGAATCTCTTGTACTTAGAGGACCTTAAAGATCTATTTTTTAAGTAATCCCTACACCCAATGTGGGAGCTCAAACTCAGGACTCCGAGATCAAGAGTGGAACACTCCACTGAGCCAGACAGACATCCCTGGAAAACTTAAAAAGCACTCATGAGCCTGGGTGTCTCAGTCCGTTAAGCATCCAACTTCAGCTCGGGTCAGATCTCCCAGTTTGAGTTGCAGGCCGCATCAAGGCTTCTTGCTGTCAGCACAGGGCCCACTTCACACCCTCTGCCCCTCCCCCACTCATCTGCGCTCAAAATAGTAAAAAAAAAAAATTTGTCAGGAGTGCCTGAGTGGCTGTTGGTTAAGCCTCTCTCTTGATCTCAGTTCAGGTCTCAATCTCAGGGTCCCGAGTTCAAACCCTGCACTAGGCCAAGAGCCTACTTTCCTGCTGAGTGATCATTTTCAAGATGCTTTTGGGGTTTTCCTATACTACAACCAGTTTGGGATGACCACCGAATTTACACCACAGTGGTTACAGGTACCAGCAGCGTCCCTGGGGCTGTCTTGTTTATTGATAGGTCAACTTAAGAGTCATGAAAATTAACTGTACATTTTGCGTCCTTGTATCAACGAAGTGAAAACCTGCAATTAATGGATTTGCCTAAGACTTAATAGATTTCTCAAAAGGCATTTTCTAGTTTAATCCCTAAAGCTAAGACTGGAGACTTAAGCTATTTTACTTTTGGTAGACAATGCAAATATTTCCTGTAGGTCCAAGGTTACATATCGATCCCCTAAAACCAGGGAAGTGGAAGGTAGTGGTGGAGAATAGTCCCTTCTTTAAAATTTCTAATTTCTGGGGCACCTACCACCTGGTGTCCATTCCCTACATAAACAAGTTTCCCTGGACTTCCAGCTTTGTTTACAGTCATGACACAAAGATCTGATTAGGTAAAAACTGCTATAAACTTTCTTAAGACCAAGAGGCAGTCTCTTCTCCCACCACCATCATAAGCCTTCATCTGTAGTCACATGAAATTGAGGATCACCTTGACAACTTGTCTCCGCAATTATAACATTTCAATCAGTAACTTTCCTGATCTAAATAACAAATTCCTAAACTTCTGAGCACGATCCCAGACACTTTTTAACTCACATTACTTGCCATTATTTTAAAAACATCTAGTCAAACGACTTTCTATGTAGCTCAGCATGAAACAGAGGTATGTATTAAAGTGGTTCTTCTATAGGTTCCACCTACAAGCTCTGCCACTACCAACCCTCTTTTTAGGATCTCCTAACTGCAGGTAGCCCAGAACATTCCCATTCGCAGGTATCTCACAAACCAGCCCAAATTCAGTGTTTTTGAAACCAGTAGTTTATAAGGACCCCTCCCCCACCAAAAACTCACACTATTTGGCAATGCAACAACTTTATTGAAAGAAAAGTGCAATGAATTTTATCAAAGCTTACAGGGGGAATTAGACACCTCCCCTCAAGCGCAGGACCAAGTGCAGAGTGGACTCCTTCTGGATGTTGTAGTCGGACAGGGTGCGCCCATCTTCCAGCTGCTTCCCGGCAAAGATCAGCCTCTGCTGGTCAGGGGGGATGCCCTCTTTGTCCTGGATCTTGGCCTTGACATTCTCGATGGTGTCACTGGGCTCCACCTCCAGGGTGATGGTCTTGCCTGTCAAGGTCTTCACGAAGATCTGCATGCCCCCCCTGAGGCGGAGGACCAGGTGCAGAGTGGACTCCTTCTGGATGTTGTAGTCGGACAGGGTGCGCCCATCTTCCAGCTGCTTCCCGGCAAAGATCAGCCTCTGCTGGTCAGGGGGGATGCCCTCTTTGTCCTGGATCTTGGCCTTGACATTCTCGATGGTGTCACTGGGCTCCACCTCCAGGGTGATGGTCTTGCCTGTCAAGGTCTTCACGAAGATCTGCATGCCCCCCCTGAGGCGGAGGACCAGGTGCAGAGTGGACTCCTTCTGGATGTTGTAGTCGGACAGGGTGCGCCCATCTTCCAGCTGCTTCCCGGCAAAGATCAGCCTCTGCTGGTCAGGGGGGATGCCCTCTTTGTCCTGGATCTTGGCCTTGACATTCTCGATGGTGTCACTGGGCTCCACCTCCAGGGTGATGGTCTTGCCTGTCAAGGTCTTCACGAAGATCTGCATGCCCCCCCTGAGGCGGAGGACCAGGTGCAGAGTGGACTCCTTCTGGATGTTGTAGTCGGACAGGGTGCGCCCATCTTCCAGCTGCTTCCCGGCAAAGATCAGCCTCTGCTGGTCAGGGGGGATGCCCTCTTTGTCCTGGATCTTGGCCTTGACATTCTCGATGGTGTCACTGGGCTCCACCTCCAGGGTGATGGTCTTGCCTGTCAAGGTCTTCACGAAGATCTGCATGCCCCCCCTGAGGCGGAGGACCAGGTGCAGAGTGGACTCCTTCTGGATGTTGTAGTCGGACAGGGTGCGCCCATCTTCCAGCTGCTTCCCGGCAAAGATCAGCCTCTGCTGGTCAGGGGGGATGCCCTCTTTGTCCTGGATCTTGGCCTTGACATTCTCGATGGTGTCACTGGGCTCCACCTCCAGGGTGATGGTCTTGCCTGTCAAGGTCTTCACGAAGATCTGCATGCCCCCCCTGAGGCGGAGGACCAGGTGCAGAGTGGACTCCTTCTGGATGTTGTAGTCGGACAGGGTGCGCCCATCTTCCAGCTGCTTCCCGGCAAAGATCAGCCTCTGCTGGTCAGGGGGGATGCCCTCTTTGTCCTGGATCTTGGCCTTGACATTCTCGATGGTGTCACTGGGCTCCACCTCCAGGGTGATGGTCTTGCCTGTCAAGGTCTTCACGAAGATCTGCATGCCCCCCCTGAGGCGGAGGACCAGGTGCAGAGTGGACTCCTTCTGGATGTTGTAGTCGGACAGGGTGCGCCCATCTTCTAGCTGTTTCCCGGCAAAGATCAGCCTCTGCTGGTCAGGGGGGATGCCCTCTTTTTCCTGAATCTTCCCTTTCACATTCTCGATGGTGTCACTGGGCTCCACCTCCAGGGTGATGGTCTTGCCTGTCAAAGTCTTTACGAAGATCTGCATGGTCTGTCACCAAGAAAGCAAATACAAAAAAACCCAAGATTGTAGTAACCAACTCACATGTGAACACGTCCCTAACGTTAAGTCACACGTCACCTCACACCGACCGACAGCCACTAAAAATAAACCTTGCCTGAATAACCTAACCAAAAGAGGGGCGCCTGGGTGTCTCAACCCTTAGCACCCGACTCTTGCTTTCAGCTCAAGTCGCGATCTTCCGGCTTCATGAGAGTGAGCCCCAGCCCGGAGCCAGCTTGGGATACTCTCTCTCCCTGTTCCTCCCCATCCACCCCCGCATGGTTTCTCTCAAAATAAGTAACCATTAAAAAAAAAAAAAAAAAAAAAAAAAAGAACTAGACAAAGCTCGACAGCCCGGTTTCCGGCCCTGAGAGCGAATACCCGTCGAGTGAAGGTGCTGCGTCACTTCTCTTCCCCTCCCCCCTCACGGATGTCTGTCCCCTGACAATTCCGCAGGGTCTCCCCCAGGCCCACACCTTGTGTCCCGCGAGCGACAAAAACCAGCTCCACAAATAACTGTAGGCGGCCCCACCCTGGATTGTGAGCCCACACAGGGGTGACATCACGTGACCGGCAGGGCGAGCGGGCGCGCGGCTGCGGGGGACGGCCCCGGCCCCGTAGTTCCCCCTCACCGCGACGAGAAACCCAGTCTCGAGCCAGCGCGGCCGCCATACGTTAGACGCCCCCGCTCCGCCCCCCACGGGGCAGGGAGCCCCAGCAAAGAGCCGTTAAAGCCACCCGGGCCCGTCGCGCTCCCCTCCACTCACAACCCCCTCCCCCACTGTTCTCCCTCCAAGTTCACGGCCCGCCTCACGGCCCCGCTCAGCCCACCCAGGTAGCCGGCACGGCCGCCATTTTGCTGCCTCCCTGCCCCTCACGGCCACCCCGCTCGCCGGCCGCGGGCGACCAAGACTCGGCCGCCGCTCCGCCGCCGCCGGGCTGCGCGGCCTCCGCGTCCCCATGGCCACAAGACCCCCGAGCCCGCGTAGCGGCCCAGTCCTCACCAAGCGGCTGTGGCAGCAGCTCACACACAAGAACAGCAACGGAACTCCTGGCCTCCACGGAACTGCCTGCGCCACACCCGGCACCTCCTTATATAGCAATCGGCCGCGCTCCTCCGATAGATCCCTCCGCAGAAACGCCGAGAAGGGACTACTTTTCTCAGCTCTTCCTGTCCACCCGGAGAGAAAAAGCAGTACCCCCGAATCATCTAAGAGCCCCCCTGCAATGGTGTCCGGTCGAGACTGGGCGGCAGGGCAGAGTCTGGGGAGGAGGGGGTCGCCGTTTTTGGCGCCCTCGCGGAGGGATCAGCGGGACTGTTGAGTGCGGCGTCCGCAGACGTGGCCGGCGCTCCACCTACAGGCCGGGGAGGGGCCGCGGGGGGGCGAGAAAACCCGGCGCGGAGTCTCCCGGGCGCCCGGAGCGGGCTCGGCCCCGACGCCCCCTCCCCTCAGCCCCAACGGTTCCCGCCGCTGCCGAGACCCGCCCCTGACGCAGGGGGCTCAGGCCTCACGCGCCCCTCCCGCTCCGCGGACCGAGTGCGGGGGTCTTCGTGCGGGTCCCAGTGAGGATCGCGGGGTGTTTGAGTGTCGCCACAACCTCATGCCCCTCCCCCCACCCCCACCCCCCCGCTGTGGCGGCCGCCCATCCCCCGCGCGGGCGCGCTGACAGGAGGGATGACTTGACAGATCTTGGCGCGGGCACCCCTCCCCCGACTCGGGCAGAGGCGGGGCTGCCCTTGCTACCACCACCCCCCCCCCCCCCCCCGCACACCTGGGGTCGTCGGGGAAGCGCCGCTGGCCCCTCCACGCTGAGGAGAAAAGAGCAGAAACCCCTCACGCTTTGTGAAACTACTCGAGGTGCTTCTGGACACCTACAGAACTTTCTAGATTGTTCTTGAGTCTTCCTGTTCCACGGGCGCGGCTTTGGGTTTGAGAAGACTGTACTTGAATAGGAACCAGGAGGACTCAAGTTTTCATTCTTGTTGATACTCATAGGAGCACGGAAGTGGAACCTACTTAAGCCTGAGTTTCCAAAACACTGACTGAATTCCTGTATTTGGGGGGGCGGGAGGGGGCAACAATTTAATATCCCAAACATGAAATTTAATTCTATGCTAAATTCCAGTTGGATAAAAGAGAAAAAGACTACCAGACAGATCTTTTTTGTTTTACAGCCATCCATTTTGTGATTTCTGTGTGTCATTTCTTAGCGTATTTTTATTTATTTATTTATTTTTTTGAGAGAGAGAGAGTGCTCACTTGAGGGGGAGAGGGGCAGAGAGAGAGAAAGAAAGAATCTCTAGCCGACTCCCAGCTCAGCGCAGAGCCAGAACCGGGGCTCAATCCCACGACCCTGGGACCGTGACCTGAGCCAGAATCGAATCCCACGCTTAACAGTCTGAGCCACCCGGGTGCCCCCAACATATTTTTGAAAGTGTTTACAAAATAGGTGAACTTGGTGAAAACTTAAAAGAGGTTTTCAGAAGTTTACAGGGAAAAGTTTCCCTCTGCACTCAATTCCCCAGCCACTGTCCCTTCTGGACTCTTCCAGAAATACTTCCCGATATGGAGGGGGAGAGGATATTTTAATTTCTATCCTCAAAGCCTGAAAAAAAAAAACATAGGAGGGGCGTCTGGGTGGGTGGTTAAGCATGGGACTTGGGCTCAGGTCATGATCTCACGGTTTGTGAGTTTGAGTCCCGCGTCGGGCTCTGTGCTGTTAGCTTGGAGCCTGGAGCCTGCTTTGAATTCTGTGCCTCCCTCTCTCTGCCCCTCCCCAGTTCAAGCTGTCTCTCTCTCCTTCAAAAATAAATAAACATTTAAAAAAATAGGAAAAGTTTCCTTAAAAATATTCTGCCTTTATGAAAAGACTCATTCTTGTTTTAAACTACGATCATTGTGTTATTTAAAGCCACTTAAAATGTGACTCAAAACGAAACTGCGAAGCATTTTCTTTGGTAACCCACGTATGTAGGTGTTTATGAAAAAGGTCTGAGGAGAGCTCAGAACTGACTTCGTAATTTTAGCTATTTTCCAGAGAGAATGCGTTTATTGCTGGGAAATTAAAACGAATATTAAAAGCAAAATGCCACTTTTCAGGTTAGGAGACTCCAGGAGCTTCCCAATCCAGATTTTCGTGCGGGTTCTTCGTGGAGAGAGGTTTTAAAGGAACAAAACCTGGAGGCTCTTTTTACAGGGTTATTTCTCCCCAATTTTCCAGGACCAGGAAGCCGAGGTTCTTTCCGAGGTGATCAGGCTTAGCTTCAATCCCCGCCCTGTTCCCCTTCGGCCGCGGCTTTTGCGGGCAGCCTCGTGATTCATGTTTAAAGGCTGAGTCACGAGCTACGTGACATGGCTTTTTCCAGAGTCCAAAAGGTACAGAGAAAAACAGGCCTGGTTTGCAGAGGCGAGGCGGGGCGGGGCGGGGAGGGGAGGAGGGAGAGGGGCTCGGAGGGTGGGAACGGGTCCAGGGGTCCATCCTCGGGAGCCGAGAACGCTGGGGTCTCTAGCAGAAAAACACTTCTCTGCAACACCGCTGCGTTCCTTCGGTCCGGCGGACGCTGCAGAAGTAGACATGGGTCCAAGGGCCCTGCGGTGACAGGGACAGGAAGGGATGAGAGGGGATGGCTGGGATTCTCAAGCACCAGCGACCTGACCCCTCCGTGGACCCGTGGCGATGCCCGGAGACAATTTTTGGTTGTCACAACTGTGGTGTGAGCCGGGGGGAGGAGGACCGGTGCCGCGGGCGTGTGGTCACCGGGGTCGGGGAGGCTGGTGCACACCCCCCCCCAACACAGTTCCCCAGCCCCCAAGGTCGGTAACGCCCCCCGAAAGGCAAGGAGGTTGAGGAAAACGCTGCCCTACAGAGGGTGGCTGTCGTCCTCTGTCCTCGTCGGCTTTCCTGTTTGCTGAGAAAGGCCTCCCCCAAACCTCAGTGTCGCACTCGGGACTCAGGAATCGGGTATCGAGTCACGTTCCTGAAACCTAAAACCCCCTGACCTAGAATGTACTGTGCGAGAATGTGCGAGATGCCGGGTGAGTCACTGGATCCATTTCCAGTTCCCTCCACCCACAGGCGCGTCCTTTGCCAGCGCCCCAGAGGGGCCGGCTTCGGCGCTGGCACCAATGGGAGAGTGACAGAGGCCCGGCGACGCGGCGGGATTGGCGCGCGGTCGCGAGCACGTGATGGGCTGAGCTCACAAAGGGCCTGGGGTGTGGGGCTGCTGGGGGAGGGGGGAGGGGGGAGGGGAGGGGAGGGGCGGTGCCGGTGGCACGGTGCCCGTCCGTCTGCCTGCGTTTCTTCCCTCCCCAAAGGATTTCGTTCCCCCGAAGGTCACGACCATGTATGGGACTTAACTCAGCACCATGAGAAAATCCGAGAGCGCAACGAATCAGCGAACATCCCCCCCCCCCCCCCCCGGCCCCAAGAGGGAGGGTGAGGTCGAGAGCTGGCTGGGAAACGCTTGCCTCGCCTTGTCGTTGGTTGCATAACCATAAAAGGTGAAATCAAAGGTGCCTGCAGCTTAGAGGGGGAAACAGGCCCAAGGGACGCCGCTTTTTCCTGTTGACATGTGTGCGTTTGCCTCGTGTGGCCGAACACAGACCGCTCGGGTTTAAAAATAACCAGTTTCATCCCCCGCCCAGCGGCCGATCAGACTTAAGTTCCGGTCCCCAGCTATGTCCACTTTAGGAGAGTTGAGAAGGTAGTTAGCCTGCTGGGGATTTGTTTTGTTTTTAATCCGTTGTTTTTCAGTTGTGGCGATATATACACATAACATTCGCCATCTTAACCATTTTAAAGTGTACAGCTCAGTACTGTTGGCTGATGCGGGCAACAAAGGCAAATGAAAAAAAATTAAATTTCCCGACAACTACAGCCTATGGACAAGTCCTTGAAACAGACAGAGTGACCTTGCTCCAGGAGCTCAGCTGCCTCCTTTGCTGAGGGCAAAAGGCAGTTTTAATCCTGAGCGGCTACTTTAACATATAAAAATTCCTTTGTGGGGGGGCGCCTGGGTGGCTCGGTCAGTTAAGCGTCTGACTCTTGGTTTCGCTCGGGTCAGGATCTCACCGTTTTGGAAGTTTTGAGCTCTGCGTTGGCCTCTCTGCTGGCAGCACAGAGCTCGCTTGGGAGTATCTGTCTCTCATTCTCTCTCTGCCCCTCCCTTACTCAATCTGTCTCTCTCTCTCTCGAATAAATTCAAAAAATTAAGAAAATAAAATTGTTTAAAAATTCCTTTGGAAACTTCCTTTATCTCTACCCCACCCCCAAAGATACGTTGGCACTCAGACTCCAGACTTGCAACCCACAGATACACGAAGGGCCTCTTGACTGGGGTTCCTAGACGGTACAGCAAAGGACCTTTCCCTAACAGCAGGAAATAGGAAAACCTTGTTTCCAAAATACCTCGGAGGTCCCTAACCCCCTCCCGCCTCGAAAGGACATAGTCGGCCACTCTTTAAGACCCTGGTGCAGCGCCTTCGGCCCGAGGGTCCTGTCCCCGTGCATGAATAAAATCACCTTTCTGCACCAAAGACGTCTCAAGAATTCTTTCTCGGCCGTCGGCTCCAAACGCCAACGTTTTCTACATCGTGAGGTACACCGTGGGGGGAGGAAAAGTAATTTTCCCTTTACCCTTCTGAGTTCTTAGCCGAGCCCTCGGTGATGAGAGATTAACCAGAGAGAAAAATCCCCCGAAGTTTATTAACGTGTGTGTCACGCATACACGTGGGAGGTACCCAGGACGAAATGCATGCCTCAGAGGTGGTTTTAGAATTTAGGCCTAAATACCATCTTAATAGGGAAAGAGAAGGGGGCTCTCGGCCCCTCGGGGGGGGGGGCAGTAAATGGTTTTTAGGAAAGACAATAAGACAGACGGGAGGTAGGATAGTGTGACAGTGTGGCGTCCTTACTTCCGGTTTCCCGTTCCGTGACAGGAGCCGGTCCTCCCTGGTTGGTGAAGCTCCAGAGAGGGGATCTTTGACTTTGACCTTGGGAGGATCGTGTTTTGGCACATAAAGGGGGCTTCAGGGACCGCCCCTCCCCGCATCGCTCTTCAAGTGCCTTCAGCTCCACGTCATCTCAGATGTCATATTCTGGGGCCCGTCAACATTCCCGCCGCTGTGCGGCCGTCACCCCCGGCTGTCACCCCCAGCCGTCTCCAGAATTCTGTCATCTTGCAAAACTGATCCTTCATCCCCATTTAAAAAACCCCCAGATCCCCTTTCCCTCAGCGCCTGGCACCCACTGTCCTACTTCCTGTCTCTCTGAACTTGACTGCTCCAGCGACGTCATAAAATGGGCTTTGTTTTTTAAGTGCACGATAAAATGTAAGAGTTGAAAAAGACCTATTTTTCAAAGATTCGCAACCACTTTTCTAGGAAGCTACGTTCCCCAACAAGCCTTATGGTATTTTTTTTTTTTTTTTGCCTTGTCCGTGGACTCTCATAAGTATTTAATGATAAGATACAAAGTAAAACAGAAGCATATACTTAGTTTCGCGTTGGGCCTGATAACCTTAGAAATGACCTCAACATTTTGTTCCCCTAACACCTTGCTGACCTTTGAAGAGAAATCACCTTCCCGGCGGCTCCTAGAAACAGGAGCTGTCCCCAAAACTGCAGCCCCCGGCTGGCGAGTCATTTCGCAGATTTCAATTTCATCTCAGAAGTGAAGGCTTTGCAAAGCCTCATGTCCCTCCAGATCTAAGATGAGATGGTTTTATGACTGAGTAGATGAGGTCAAGTCACGGGAGAGACAGGATCTGCTGGGTGAGGAATTCATTATTCTTGCAGAGGAAGGATCTTCGATCTTTAACGATAAAATACAGATCACGTGTAAATATAAATAGGCACAGTATATGCATCAAAGCCGTTTGTTCGTTCGTTCATTCATTCATTCATTCATTCATTCCTGACCTGTTGCTGAAGAAGCAGGAAGCAACCCTGCCAGGAATGCTGGTTTCGCTGTAGGTCACTCCCAAACTGGTTGGTTATTGACAGCACAAATAAAGGGCCGGCAGTCAGACCTTTGAACGACACTTGCCCTCTGATGGCGGGCCGTCAGTCGCCAGTCCTTGGGGACTTCTGCCGCAGTCACGGTGCCAGGAAAAGGGACCGCGACCTCCTCAGTGGATCCTTCCCCCTCGTGCTGTTTCAGGCCGCTGGTGATGTTTGCCTTTGCGTTTTTCAGAAAGGGACTTCACGCCTATTGTGTGAATCCCACCTCCAAGCAGTGACTGGAGGAGTAATAATCGCACACTCGGCACTCTTAAGGCTGAAGGACAAAAGCAGAAGACGAGAGTCCGAAGGAAAACAGTGGAGATGCCGGGGATCGAACCCGGGGCCTCATACATGCAAAGCATGCGCTCTACCACTGAGCTACATCCCCCTCCCTTCTTACCTGACTTTCTGAAATTCCCTGCTAGAGGCCATTCTTGAGACTCTTTTCTAAATTAAAGTTTGTGTGCTGGGGCTTAGCATAAACAAACCAAAAATAAGTCTTCCCAAATAGGCCCGTTCTCCATAGCCTTGCACGTGAAAGGCTGGCTGACCTCAGAAACCAAGGAACAAAGGGAAAGAGATCTGTTTTTGGATGTGGCTCCTCACAGGGAAAAAATTTTTAAAAAAGGGAGGAAATGAGTTTATTTCCAATAAATAAGGGCATTGCCTTGATTGAACCTCCATCCGGAAATGTCTGGTTCCGGGTCTTTTAAAACCATTCTAGGGCGAAACAGGTGATGGGGATTAATGAGAGCTGAGAAAGCAACGCACAGAAGTGTTGAATCGCTGTACTGAACACCCGAAACGAAGATAACGCTGTAAGTTAACTATACCGCCGTTAAAACGAAAGACTTACTAAAAAAAAATTCCAACCTTCAGTAACCTTGAGGTTTGCAGACCTCCCCCTCCCCCCGTATTCCCAGAGCACTCTTCTGAACATAAAAATAAGCACATTAAAAAGAAACAGAGCCAGCTCGGGAATCAGGGCTCGGAGGGAGGAATCACTGTGCAACAGCCCACTGAAAAGAATCATTTTTCACTGTCAGTTAGCACCTCTCTTCTGGCGTGCAGAGTGCTTATGAATCCGCCCTAGGGAGACGGTGCGGAGTGTCCTCCTCGTCATCGCGGGGCCACTGGGTGGTGGAGGACTGGCCGAAGGCCGAGAGAGGGCAGGAAAGTGAGTCTTGACCGCTCTCCACCAGGGCTCGAGATTTCCTGGCAGGAAACAGTCGCTTACTCTGCTGGGGACGACACACCCCAAATTGTCCTGCCTTGTCCCCTTGGTCCCCAGTCAGCTCCCTGCCAGCCCGCCGGTGCCTGCCACCTTCACGGGTAAAGGCCTAATGGAGCCGGTGCCCAGGACACCTGCCGGGCAGTCAGTCGTGATTTCACACGCCCACCTGTCTGGGCCTCCCCCGGTAAAACGGGGACATGAGTAGCACCTCCTCCCCAGGGCGGATGCTGCCACTGAGCTCTCGGAACAGCGCCTGGTACAAGGTCGGTGCCCGAGCGTGGGTTGTCGGGGTGGCAAATGCCATTGTTATTACATGAACTCTGGCGAGGACAGACCTGGGCCCAGCACGGAGGGATGGCGCCGTAGGCGGCGTTATTTTAGACAAGCTTTGGGAATGAGCAGTGTTGCGTTTCACAGGTGCCCTGCTTGCTCTCTTGCCGGACTGCTCTGCTCAGAACAAACCCGATTATGCTTCCTCTCTGCGTAAGGCCCCAGAAAGGAATCCAAACTCCTTAGTTTAGCCTCTGACCTTATCCCTTCCTCCTCTCCCTCTCCTGCAGGCACACGGGCCTCCTTGCAGTCTGCAGGCACACCGCCCTCCTTTGCACCTCAGGGCCTTTGCATCTGCTCTTCCTCTGCCTGCAAGAGTGCTCCCCAGATCTCGGGAGTGACTCCTCCTTGTCCAGGTGCTGGGAGGGGCCTTCCTGGCCGCCTCAGTACTGGGGCCTGCGAGTCCCACACACTCCCTAGCATTCCGTTCCCCGCCCACCCGCCACCCTTTTTTTCTTACACAGCATTTATCTCTCTAGGAGCATTTGTTTTTATACCATTTGTCATAAGCTCAGTAGGGCAGGAGCGGGGGTCCCCTCTATTCCTGCTACAGCCCCAGGGCCTAGAACAGTGCCTGGTCCCCTAATAAGTACTCAGGAATGAAAGTGACAAAAGGAATGGAAGAAGAGGAGCCTGGGAAGGCGGGTAGCTACCTGGGAAGACAAGAAAACGTTTCGGCGTAGTGTCCCCATACCCCCGGTCTCAAATCCATGCACATTTCCCGAAGGCCAGCCCGGCAGGAGCAAGCCCGGAGAGATTGGAATGTTTGCCGCGGAAGGAGCGTTTCCGGTCTTGGGGGTTGACCCTCCACGGCGCAGAGCCCGCACTTGACCGCAGCGCTGGGAGCGTGAGCGGGGACGCGAAGCCCGGGTGGGAGCCCTCGGTCTTCTTTCTTGTAGCCGTGGGACCCCGGGGCCCCGGGGCACGATTTTGACCAGGCTGTCGATGGAATCTAGACCGAATCTCGCCGGCCGCTCAGGTTACCTCGCTCGGAGAAAAGAGTTTCTGTAAAAGTGAGAGAATCTGGCTTGTTTGGAAGAGAAATGAAAAAAGTAGCCGAGGGTATGTAAAAACACACATGCCTCCCCGTCGGGGAATCGAACCCCGGTCTCCCGCGTGACAGGCGGGGATACTCACCACTATACTAACGAGGACTGGCTATGTGTGGACGCTTTCAGGTTCGCCTTTTAAGCCCTGTTCAAGTTCCCCTGTGTATCACTACGCTTCAAAGGGCCCAGTATTTTATTTTATTGCATTTTATTTGGATTTTGTCCCTTTCAAAATCTAAGAACAAAAGTCCCGCCTGACTTAACTCCATCTTAGGGAAGGTGTCGCCTGCTCGGTCCTTGATTTAGTCGCGCGGGTTCGGGGAACAGAAATTCACACACAGAAAGCCCAAATCAACGAGCAGACATCAACGAACACGTGACGGAGATTAATAAACGTTCCCGAAAGGCGAGAAACGGAGGCAGGAGAAACGGCCGCGTTGGAATTCCCCACATTGCGCGGAAGTTTCCCGCCGCTCGCGTTTCCCGCGGATACCGCTCGGCGCTGTTTTAAAGAAAGTGAAACCGTTTATTAATTGTAAAGAATTAGCCTCCTCTGTTCGGGTGTTTTTGTTCAATCGCTTTTCGGGGGAAAAAAGGGACTGCCGAAACCCGGGATCGAACCAGGGACCTTTAGATCTTCAGTCTAACGCTCTCCCAACTGAGCTATTTCGGCTGTTGGTAATGCGGCGCTTCGCTCAGATCCTCCTGGTCGCGGTGCCGGCCCTGGGTCCTCCGCCCTGGACATCCGACGCGGAAATTCCAGCAGCAGCGGGAATCCGCGACGGCCAGGCTCACCCGCCTCTACTCCTTCTTGGCCTTCAAGGTCACCGCTTCCGAGAAGCCCTCCCGGATCACGCCTCCAAACCCGACCCCAGCCCCTTACTGTTTACTGTTAGATTTGGTATTGTTTTTCCTTGTCCATTCTCTGTCTCCCAGCTAGAATGACAGACCCCTAAAGGCAGGGAAGTCGTATGCCTCCGTCCCCTCTGCATCTTTCAAGGTCTAGAACAGTGTCTGGCTCCTGATAGGGGCTTGATAAATATCTGTTGAATTAATGAACAAGTGAATGGATGAATGAATCGTACGTGGCTCAGAACTCCACTTTCTCAAGCTCCCTACCTCGTGCTTAGGAACAAAGTCGTCCTTCAGATGCAACTCCCCAAGCAGCCTGAGGTGTGACGGGGATGCTGACCACGCCAAGGCGTGTGGAGGCCGCAGCAGCCAGATCCTGACTTTCCTGGGGGCAGCGAGTGCCTCAAATCCGGCCTCCGAGCGTGGCCGCCATACCTGTGGCACCTGCTCAACTTCAAGGTGTAAAGAGGTCACCAGGTTGGCGTAGGGGTTTGCTCTCTGGACTTCACCTCCTTTTGTAAACTGGCAGGGGAGTGTTGCCGGGGAGGGGTGTGGAGTGGGGAGGCCCTTCATGATGTGAGGTCATTTAATAAGTGTTTGCTAAGCGCGTAATGATTGTTTGACCCAGTCACAAATGCACTAACCGGATACTCCGTATAATAGCAATGCTAAGACGCAAGAAGACCCAAGTGATTTGTATGTAGGCTTTTCCTTTTGCATTTAAAGTTTGTCTCGGTAAGGGCGAAATTCCATGCATGGGATTGTCGAGGTAGATGGTGGAACATACAGCTTTTCAGGCGCTTTCTGAGCAGGCAGAAGCCATTTACACTCCCATCCGCCCATTCTATTCCTTTCTTCCTCAAACGAGTCTTAATCTGTTGTTAAAATTAATTTTTTTGTTAAAATTAATTTTTTAAAAATTCAGGTGAGATTCATGCAACCTAAAAGTAACCGTTTCAACGTGAACCGTTTCGTGGCATTTAGTATATTCACAATATGGTACAACAACCCCCTATACTTCTTGAAAAACCGTTCTTTAGAAATCATTTAAGTGTATCGTTCTGATAAAAGTTGAATAAGGAAGAACGGAAGGAAAGAAGAGAAGGATGGAAGGGAGGGAGGGAGAAAAAGAAATTTCAAGCAGTGCAGGCGGGACAGAATGGAAGGTGAGGGTCACTCCCACTCTTTGCCAGCCCTTCCCCCCAGAGGCAACCAGCGTCTCCAGCCGACTGTGATTGAGACCACCTTGGGCAGGTTACAGAGCTGCTTGTCCCCCCCCCGCCCGGTGGGACCAGATAGCCCCAGCCAGCATGGAGGGATCGCACACCTGTAAAAACTGCCCCCGCCCATGCTAAGAGCTGTGTAATTGTTGGCTCTTGTTACTGTGACGCCCACCGGGAGTAGAAATAATAACACACCCACCACACACCTGTACTTTATGGTAACAGGGAATCAATGGGGTAAATCTTGCTTTTCCTACACAGTTAGCTTTGCCAGGTACTTGGCACATCTTTGCAGGGACCCTAAGGGGCGCGTTACCAGGCCCTGTGCGAGTAAGGGTCTGTTTCCTACAACTCTTAGGAAAGGGACGCCTAAGAAAGCCGCTTCTGGTTTTAAAACAGTTCCGTAGCCTCCCCGTCGGGGAATCGAACCCCGGTCTCCCGCGTGACAGGCGGGGATACTCACCACTATACTAACGAGGATGCGCTTATGCAGTGGCTCTACGGGTCGCTTCATATAGATACCGCGCCGATCCCAGCCACTGCGTTCATTTATTTCCGGCGAGGAGTTTGGCAGGCGCGGCGCCGGGTGCCCCTGGCCAGTGGGCTTCCCGGGGCGCAGAGGGGCCTCTTGGAATCGATGGGACACTAAGCATCTGGGAGGGAAAAAACGCGGGAACGGGACGAAGATGTGGCTTCCGATATTCTCATTCCCAGGAAACGGAATTCGTGGATAGGGGATGTAGCTCAGTGGTAGAGCGCATGCTTTGCATGTATGAGGCCCCGGGTTCAATCCCCGGCATCTCCACTTTTCATTTCTTTTTGTTTTTTTTTGTTCGAATTCCGTCGCACCACTGGAAGGCAAAGCAGGGAAGGGGACCCAGGTGCCACCCATCAGTGGGTCAGAGAAACAAGGTCCCGTGGAAAGGGCAACGCTAGGAAACGTCCCTGGCCTGGTTCCAAACTCGGTTACCCGGGTAACCCCCCTCCCCCGCGGAGATTCTGACTGAGTAGGTCGGTGTGGGCCCTGGAATCTGCGTTTTTATCCTCCCTGTTATTCTAGTCATAGGGCAGTATTTCTAAGGAGGGTTTTGCAGCTGGCCGTTTTTCCCGTGACTCCTGAGCGCCTAATGCCCGTGATGCGCACCTACGGAGCTCCAACTGTGTGCCCAGGTACAGTGTTAATTACGTACCCTGGTATTCCTGGAGAAGGCCAGGTTTGAGTTCCAGAGACCAGCATTCAGCCAGCAGTGGTTAAGTTTTAGGAAGACAGTAATACCGCGGAGGCGGAGACTGGAGGGGGCGGGCGTGGGAGCCGCTCTGCACCAGCCGTCAGGCCTGTCTAAGCAGCGGAAGCGGCAGGTGCGGAGGCCTGAGGTCGGGAGGAGGACAGGAGCTGTGTTTGAAGAGACGGAAAGCAAGCCCCTGTGCATGGGCTTTGGTGAACGAGGTATAAGGGGCTGAATTTGATCATCGAAGACTCTGGAAGGCCTGATGTGGCACAACACGATCAGATTTGGGTGTAAAAGGCGCCCTCTGGCGGCCACACGGAGAACACACCCTGGGCCCCCGCGGACACCGTGGGGAGCAGGCGCTGACGGAGGCTGGAGCAGCAGGCGTGGGATTCAGGGACTGGGGGCGTGCAGCCGTGGAGCTGGGGAGCTATGGACAAACTCTGGGGGTAGAGCCCACAGAACTTGCTTGAATGTGGGGAGAGTAGGGAGGACCTTCTGCTTTGGAGGTACACTGGGGTCAGTGGCCGAGCTATGGGGAGAGTAATGTCGGAATAAGAAACACATGGTCTGTTATGTACGTATCCTAGTGACGGAACTCACGCACTTGCACCACGGCGTCAGCACAAACTGACCCGGGGGAAAGGAAGGAATCGACGACCCCCACAGGCACGGCGAACACCTGGGTGACCCCCCCAGACTTGCCGCACGCACCCGACCACCCCCCCGTCAGGGGTTCACTGGCCCCACTCGCGGTTGTTCTCACGGCTAAGGTTTATTGTAGTGCTGCACACGGCGAGGGAGCACGGACCTGCTGCGGAGGGGCAGCGGAGGAAGGGCCTGCGCACCCCGCCGCCGCCGCCCTACAAGGGACTAATGTAGTCCGCAGCGCGGCGAGTGACAAAAACCATTAGCCCCCCATAATAAATAGTTCTAAAAAGCCCTCTGGGCCAGACCGCCCAGGACAGCGGCAAGCTGTGTCCAGACATCCTGTGTCCAAGATGAAGGAGGGTTTCCGGGGGCTTGGCCCGCCTCCTGGAGCAGCCCACAGACCGGGTCGGCCGCCGCCAGCCGTCTCGGGCTCCAGACGAGTCCTTGCGCTCGCAGCCAGGCCTCAGGTCAGCAGTCGGAGACGGGGGGCCAGGCCTTCTCGACGTCGGCGTGCGCGGCCTGCGGGAGCCACTGGCAGTACTCAGTCAGCAGGTCTGCGAGGGGCGGGAGGGGGTCCGGGTCAGGGTGGCTCTGGACCTGGCTGCCCGCCGGGCCGGATCCTCCCGCCGAGCCCGGCGAGCCTCGGCGGGTGCCCTCCGGCCCGCTCCCCGCCCCCTGGCCAGACGGCCCCGCCCCCTGGCCAGACGGCCCCGCCCCAGCTGAACTCACATCCGGGGTTTTTCTTCCACGCGGCCAGCACGGCGTCTCGGCAGTCGGCCTGCTCGGCAACCAGCGCTCTCAGGAGACTCTCCGTCCTGGGCTGCAGCCTGCGGGTGGGGATGCGCGCTGTCACCGCGCCCGGAAGCTGTGGGAAGGGGCAGGCGCCACCGCCGGGCCAGCCTGACCTAGGCTGGAGAAGGGTTCCCCTCTGTCGTGCTGGGGGTGTTGGCCAGAGAGGAGGATCTAGACCCGGTTCCCCCCCCCCACCCCGACCTCCTCTCCTCTCCCCCGTCATCCACCACCTCGGGCCTTCCTCACTGTCCCTGTCCACTCCCACGCCGGCTGCTCATCCCACCTAGAACCTTCCTCCTCCGCAACTCTGCTCACAGCCTTGCCTCCCTATCTGCTCAGTCAGGCTCCCCTGACCAATCCTACCCCCTCCCCCAGACACCTCATCCCCAACGTCCGGCTCCGGCCCTCTGTAGCCCCGTCTCCACACGCCCCCTGCACTAGTTGTCTGGTGTTAGCTTCCCTGCCCTGGGACAGCCCCCCAGGGGACGGGGTTGTGCCTGCACCCCAGCACAACAACATGCCGGGCACACAGCTGCTACTCACAACTGTCTGCTGGGGCAATGGCTTGGCTGGCAGGGGGTGGGGGCACCTGGTCCCCTGCCCTCACCCGGACTCCCACGGAATGCTGGGGCGTGTTCACGCGCCTGCCTGCCTCCTACGTGTCAGACCCCCGCACCGTCTGGGACGCCAGTCTTAGGCAGGCGGAGGGGGGGCACGGGTAGGAAGACAGCAGAAGGGAGGGGCGGGCTGTGGGGTGGGAGCTGGGTCCGTGCTCAGCCGGCAGGCGGCCCCCAGGACGCTTCCTGCTGACACCTGGAGCCTTACACTGGGCTCACCAGCGTCTCCCCCAGACCGCAGAGCGTGACTTTATTTGAAGAGTCTGCGGATACGATTACTTAAGGGGAGGTCATACTGGATGGGGCAGGCCTTAGACCCGACGCCTGGTGTCCGTTTAAGAAGAGAAGACACAGAGACCTCGAGGGACAGCCACGTGAAAACAGAGGCAGACGCGGGGGCGATGGGGTCACAGGGCAAGGAACGCCTGGATGCACCAGGAGCTGGAAGGGACAGGAAGGCCCCCCCCCACCCGAGCCTTCAAAGGGAGCACAGCCCCGTGGACACTTTGACTTTCAACCTCTGGCCTCCAGGGCACGAGAGACACATTTCCATTGTCGTAAGCCTCTGGCTGGAGGCGATCTGTCATGGCTGCCCCAGGGCGCTAATGCCGCCGCCTGTCGCTCCCGGGCAAGCCCGTACCTGGCCCACGTCTTCAGCATCGTGCCAGGGTTGGACAGCAAACAGCCCCGGTGTGAGGCCAGCTTGGGGAAGACCTGCAGAGAGACCACGGGACAGGGCGAGGGGTCCCGGCTCCCCTCCTGCCCACAACCCCAGGGGCCGAGGGCGCCGCCGGGCCACCTACCTGCCCTTCCAGCAGGAACCGGGCGAAGTGCTTGTAGCAGTCAAGGCCCTCCGGAAAATCCACCTGCACCGCGGGGAGCGGCCAGCCGACACGGCCTGGAGGACGGGAGCCCGTGAGCGCAAGACTGGGATGGGTCCCCACAGGCCGCTCGTCCTGTCCCTGTGCCCCGGGGCCACCCACCAGAGAGGAGGAAGGCCGGAGGTGATACCCTCAGGTGATGCCCGGGGCCGGCAGCGGCTCGCCCCAACTCACAGAACACGCTGGCCCGGTGACACCGCACCCGGCCCCTCTCCGGGCAGTAGGTGGGGGGCGGCTCCTCCAGGGGCTGGCCGAACCGGCAGTAGGAAGGCAGCAGGGCTGGGATCCACTGGACCTCCACGGCCGAGACGCCTGGGAGCCAGGAAGAGAAGGGCCAGGGTCGTGGCGGGCCGCGCCACGCGGGAGGGCTTCCTGGGTTCTCCCCCCCACCCCACAGGGTCCCGGTGACACAGCTCAGCAGAGCCGCGGTGGGTGAGGCCACCCGGCTGGCTACCTTTCATGTACATCTTGGTGGTCTCCACGATTTCCTGGTAGACCACAAATTCAGGGAGCTCTCTGAAAAGGACGGAGCTGGGGTGGATGAAGACGGGGTCATCCAGGAGAGGGGTCTGCGGAGACACGGTGAGCGGGCGTGAGGCCAGGAGGCGCGCGCGCAGGCTGAGATGAAGCCACGCGCGCCAGGCTGCACGCTCAGCCCAGAGAACACGAGTGCGTTCGGCCAGCCGCCGGCGTGGCTCTGTCCCCGGAGACGCGCGTGTGGCGATCTGCCCCGCAGGACGCCGCGCCGACGCCTGGGGCCACACGGATGAACCTGAACGACGGGCTGCCGAGCGAGAGCGAGAGAAGGCGCACAAACCACGGTGTGCGGTCAGGTTCCGCCAACGCCAAGCGTCCGGCACAGACACACAGCAGATTCACGGGTGGGGGGATCAGGGGCAAACGAGAGGCCGCTGCTAGCGGGCTTGAGCGTCTCTTTGGGGGCTGAACGTTCTGGAATCAGCTGTGCTGACGGCTACACCGCTGGGCGAACAGACTGCACACCTCAAAACGGTGAACTGTACGGTACGTGATTTTTCTCTCTCGACTCGGCTGTTACAAAAATACAGCTGGGGCAAAGCTGGGGCCCAAAGGAAGATGGGGACCCACCGCAGCCCCACCCCATCCTTGGCGGGGGCTTTCCAGAGGCGGACGCTCGGGGGTGGGGAGGGCGGGCGGAGGGCAGCCTGGCGCAGCGACCCGCCCACGCGCCCCGGGGCTGACCTTGTAGGCGTTCTTCCACTTGTCGTCCGGCAGGTCCTCGCTCTGGACCCTGCGGGCCAGGTGGTCGCCCAGGCCGGCCACCACGATCTGCCGCAGGTAGGTCACCTGGCTCTCGGAAGGCGGCTGCATCTTGGGGTCCACGAAGAGCCCGGCCTCGGGGCACACGGAATTGACTGCGGGGGGGAGGACAGCAGTGGTGGGGACGGCGAGGCCCAGGGCTGCCTCTGCCCTGACCGTCTGGAAGGCCTCCCGCCACTCAGCGTGAAGCTCCAGACGCGGCCACCTGCTCGCTTTGGCTCACCTGCTCAGGGTGTCCTCAGTGGGACAGAACCAGCTGCCTGCCCCCAACCCACGTCCTCCCCTTCCGCAGGACAGGACCCCAGGTCCTTCGTGGGCAGCAGAGCGAGCTACCGAGGGAGACCGTGCTCAGCCTGCACGTGACTTCCCTGATGGCCTCAGTGCAGGAGCACGCGTGCCCGAGAGGGACCCGTGAACGGGTCACCCCCCGAGTGTGCACGGCACGGCGAGACCGTCTCCTGTCGAGTTCCTGCAGGGGTTGCTGAGGCAGGCATGACGCCAGGCGAGGCCTCACCCTTCTGCATGAAAAGAGGGGGTCTGAAGCCGTGGGGCACCTTGCAGGGGAGAGGGGGTGGGGGCTCTGGGCCCCGCGCCTCGGAGGGGGACACAGCAGGGTGGAGAACCAGGGGGGCAGGACCAGGAAGGAAGGTGGGTGCCGACTGGGCCGCCTCTGCTCTGGGATTTGCTATGTAAACCTCCTGTGTCTCTACAAAACCTTCAGCAAAACGGATGTTGTTTGATGTAAAGAAAGAGATAAAAAAAGAAACGGAAAAATCAGACCCCAGGGACAGAACGCAGAAGCCGGGCAGCCTCTGTGTCTGAAGCCCCCGCCTCCCACACCGGGCCCAACGTGGCCTCCCACAGGTCTGGTCTCTGCCGGCTCAGCCCAGGGGCAGAAAGTGGGGGGCTGCTCCCCGACCCCCAAAAAGGCACCCTCCACTTGGCCATGGTGCAGGAGTGGGGAGCCCCAGGGTGAGACTATGGGGGCGCAGGGGCTGCTGGGAAGGGGTATAGTGAGCAGCGGTTCCGGCCAGAGCCGGGGGCCGAGGGTGACGAGAGGAACGTCACTAAGGAACAGAGGAGACCGAGGAACGGCCCGACGGGAACCCCGGAAAGCCCCGCACGGTCTGGGTTACAAGTGAGTCTCGGGCGGCAGGCGGGTTTGCAGCCGTGGAGTCCGTGGGTGACGGGGACTGAGTGTACGTGGCCGATGCTGCTCAAAATAGCTTCAGACATCGAAACGGTCGAGTTCTCCGCCGGGTGCTGCCCAAGGACGGGAGGACGTGGGGCCCCCCGGAGGCTGGCGTCGGGGCGTCGGGGACGGTACCTGCGGTGGTGAGCTGGCCCCGCAGGCGCCGGATCTCCACCATGGCCTTGAACCGAAGCCCGTTGGCCTCGCAGAACTGGGGCGAGCAGCCGGCGTACTCGCAGGCTCCCACGGCACCTGGGGGCGAGGAGGCGCATGCGCACTCGCTGGCTGCCCCGCCCCAGCCCTGCCCCCTCCCGCCTCCCCCCGCCACCGCACCGGGCACGCACCCAGCAGCACCATGACGTCCCCGAGCTGGAGGGAGGCGCCGCGCCCGGCCCAGGTCCGCTTCATCTGGGCCACCCGGGCCCGCGTGCCCTTCAGCCTGGCGAGCTCCTCGTCACTGGCGGCCGGTCTGCAGAGACACATACACCCGGGCTACTGGCCTGGCCGCCCTCAGGGCCGCAGGGGCAGGGAACACGTTCGTCACTCAGGCTCGGAGGCTCAGGGGCAGGGAGGCTGCCTGGCGGGGCCCCCGATGAACACGACGGAGGTCCCGGGGTGAAAACTCACTGCCGACAGCCCCCGACACTGAACACGCGCCCGCCTCCTAACCCGACCAGCGCCACGTCCAGGGACTGACACGGAGACAGGAGCCCGCGATCGAGCACCGTGTGCACACGTTGCTGCACGGCTCACACGCAACAGCAAGAGTCCGACCACGGCTGACACTGCCGAGCGTGGCCTGGATAAACGGCTCCCGGCCGGGAAAAAGTGGACGCCTAGGTTCAGGGACCTACTGTCAGCCGCGGCCTGGAGCCCTTTGCTCGCGTCCACGCCTTTAACCCCGACGACAACTCAATCGTTAACGTCGCATCCCCACTTCCCAGACGGGAAAGAGGCGGCACAGAGAGGTGAAGTCATCTGCCCAAGGCCACGCAGCCCGACGCGGCAGAGGGAGATCTGAACCCTGGTGGTCTGGCCCACAGCCCGGACTCTCGGCCGTTACGCAGCAGACCCCTGACGTCGGCGCTGCCCCAGAAGGTTTGTGAAGGCAGAGCTGTGCCGGGATCGAACGCCGCCCGGCTCAGGGAGGGCCAGAGTTAGCACGACGCCGCCCCATGCGCCGGTTCCTCCCCCCGAACGCGGGGCAGCCCCCGCCGGCCCGAGTACAGCCCTCGGGCGCCCACCTGTCCAGCTCCTCGAACAGCTCCCGGACCGTCATGGCAGCCACGATGGTGACGGCGTAGGGCAGGCAGCCATGTTGTCTGCTCAGCGCCAGCATCTTGGCGTAGCGGGGCGCCACGGGGAACGTGGCCATGGTCCTGCCCAGCGTGGTGATGGGGCAGCTCAGCCGGGACCCGTCCAGCTGCTTCGCCCTGCAGGATGGAGGGGGCGGGGGGGGCGGGGGTGTCACCGCTACGCGGCTCCGGGGCTCTCCGCTCCCCCCGCCCCCGGCCGCACCTACCTTTCTGTCTTCTGGGGCGCCTGCAAGGCACCCAGCGCCACCAGCAGCTCCTCGGCGGCAAGCAGGACCTCCGCGGAGGGAGGGGTGGGGAACGGGAAGTTGACGACCTGGGCACAGGGGACACGGCAGGCCAGCAGTGAGTGCGGAGAAGCACTGGCAGTCACCACGAGGGACGGCGGGGCCAGGCCCGGAGGGCGACAGCCTCCCGCACCTGTCCTGAGGCGCTCGCACCACGGGGCGCTCGGGAAGTAGCCCCGGGCACGCTCCGGCGCGGGGTGCTGGGGGCAGCCCTGCATTCACGTGACCCACGGACACGAAAGCACAGACTGTACACCTCGTGTGCGCATCCGCTGGGCACCTCGTGTGTACCAGGGGCTCTTCTCGGAAAGGAGACTGAGAAAGCAAAGGCCAGGCCTCTGCCTCCACTGAGCCTTCATTTAGCCGGAAGGCGCACGACGACAGCAAACACGTAAGGGAACAGGAGTGATGTCCTCACACGATGAAAGGGTAACAGGCCATAGAGACCGGGCTCAAGGATGGGGGCACCTTAGAAAGTGTGGCCAACTCAAAACCCGCGTTCTAATAAATCCAGACCCGCCCGTGTTCACGGCGGCCCTGTCCGCAGCGGCCGGGGGTGGAGGCACCCCAGGCGCCCGACGACAGGAACGGGTAGCCGGAGTGCGGCCTGGCCCTACAACGGAGCCACACTCAGCCGCGGAGAGGGATGAGGTCGTGACATGTGCCACAACGGGGGTGACCCCTGAAGACATTTCTGTGAAGAACGTCTCTTACACGAAACGTCCAAAACGGACCAAGCCACAGGGACAGAAAGCGGATGCACGGGTGTCCTGGGGGTCAGGGTGGAAGGAACGGGAGAGGATAAGGGATCCAGGGGTCTGTCTCTCTCTCTCTCTCTCTCTCTCTCTGCACAACCCCTCGTGGAGCAGCAGAAAGGCAGGTAACCCCCGGACGGGCACAGCGTGAGGATCGTGTCCACAGAGTGTTCTGTGAGCCCCAAGCACAGCGACAGGCCTCGTGCAGCGGCCAGGCCCTCCCCGTGTGGCGCCCGTCCCAGGCAGCCGTCCCCTGGGCGCTCCGGGGGTGCAGCCCTGGGGCAACGGTGTCTGGCGAGGCCGCAGGAGCACGCGTGGATGCAGCGCCCGAGAGAGGGTGCTGGGTGGCTGGGCTGCCACCACGGGGCTGAGCTCCTGGGCTCCACTCGTCTTGGGAGCGGGCCCGTGGGGGGCACCAGACGCACCGCTGGAGGCGCGGCGGGGTGCTGGCAGGGCCGGGGCCACCGCTGACCTTCTCAATGTTGAGTGCTTTCATCTGCAGGACCAAGTCCTCAACCGGCCTCCGGGCGATCTCGGGAGGAGGAAACTGCTCAAAGTCACCGAAAACCGCAGATGAATAGAGCCTGGGCGGATGGAATCGAGAGAGGACAGCGTCATTCTAGACGTAAACAGAAAAGGAGCTCAGCCAAGCCCCTGGCACTGATCTCCACTGGACGCTCACGAGGGCCGGCACCCCCTCCTCGTGCCTCTGTCCCCCTCCTGCGGGACGGGCCAAGCCGGTGACTGGGGCAGAGGTCAGAGGCCGCACGCGCAGAGAGCACGGTGCCCGGAGCACGGTCCCGGCACACAGAAACCACTGTCGCTCCTTATAGTTTTCTCTAGTCCATATTTTCATAATTTAAAACACCGTCAAGCAAACCCCAAAGACTCCAGCCATAAAATGACCAAATGACAACAACAAAATACAGACGAGAAGAGGCTTGCCGCCGACGCCTCCAACACGGAGCTGATACCCAGGTTAGGGGAAGAACCCTTTCTGCTCGACAAAAAGGACACATAACCCCGTTAGAAAAGGAATCGAAAGAAAGGCAAAAACATTTCTCCCAAGAACACAAACAGCCAACAGCGCACGGAAAGGTGCTCGAGGGCGTCAGCCACAGTGCAGACGCAAAGCAAATGCACGGCGCGACCACGCGCACCTGCGCTTCTGGAAAAACCAAAGTAACAAGCGTTGGCAGGAATGTGGGGAAACAGAACCTGCGGAAGACAGCTCGGCGGCCCCCGAGGTGCAGGAGCGACCACGTGACCCAGCAACCCCCCCCCCCACACTCCAGGGGAGACCCAGGGGAAGCAGAGACACTCGTCCAAGCAAGGGGACGGGAAGCGGGCTGTGGGCATGCAATGCTCAATGCATGGGGGCTTCTTTGGGGTGACGACGTTTGAGACGGACCGCGGGGACGGCCACACGGCTCTGAGAACGCCGAAAACCAGAGTGTGCACCCGCAAACGTGGCCGAGTTCTGGTTTGCTGACGGTGCCTCCGGAAAGCCGTGACAAAATAAAACAAAACCAAAACGGCTCAAAGTAAGTATCGCTCAAGGGTCAGAACAGACCCTTGGCTTGACAGCCAACAAGGGCGTGCACGGCACCCCAAGGACCGTCCCCAGTGGGACACGGCACTCGCTGCAGACCGGGGGCCTGGGACGGGGCCCCTTCCTTGCTGCTCGGTGGTGGCTGCCGCAGAGGGACCCCAACGTCACCGGAGAGGCTTGAGGAATCCCACCTGTAGCAGTGGCCCGGCTCCGTCCGGCCCGCTCGGCCCGCCCGCTGGTCAGCTGAGGCCTGGGACACCCAGGTGACTCGGAAAGAGGACACGCCGGTGACACGGTCGTAGTGCCGCCTCTTCACTTTCCCACAGTCCACCACGTACTTGATGCCTGGGATGGTGAGGGACGTCTCGGCCACGTTGGTAGCCACAACGCACAGCCGCGTCCCTCCGGGGGAGGCTGGAAGACCTGGGGTTGTCGGGGAGGGGAAACAGCAAAGCACCGGAATCAGGGAGAACCAGCGACACAGACACGTGGGGCTCTTGATCCCAGAGAAACGGGCCAGGCTGGGGGCCCGCAGGTGGCGAGGTGGACAAGCCCTCCCTCCCCCGCCCCCGGCCCCAACGCTCCTCGGTGCAATCGCGGGGACACGTTCCTGTTCTCCAAGGAGATGCCACACCCTCCCCCAACTGGGGGTGCTGACCTGACCGCTGAGGGGGAGCAGAGCCCCGGGCCCGACCTGCCCCATCTCGGTGCCCGGGGGAGGCGCCCTCAAGAGGCCAGGGGGCTCCCGCGCGGTTACCTGTGCCTGCTTCTCCGGGGCCAGCAGGGAGTAGAGCGGGAGCACGTGGAGGGGCAGCGACGCGTCCGGCCACGCATCTGCAGGGAAAGCAGGGCCTGCTGGCACCCCTGACGCCTGCCGGAGCCCGCCTCAGGCTGCCCGGCCACCCCCACCCGTTTCACCTGCCGCCAGGAGCCTGCGCTCCTCAGGCCCCACTGCCCCCGCCCTCCACGGGGAACGCCCGCCCCACTGGACAGTCTCATCGGGAGAGTCTGGCCACGAGCCCTCCACCTGCCGGGCGCCCCGGGCTCCCCACGAGGCCCTGGGCCCGACTCCACCCCAGGGTCCCCAGGACAGGGGGGCCCTCCCAGCCGCCCCGAGGCCTGCCTTCAGCCAGCAAAGCAGAGCCTGGGGGGGCACGCCCATCGCAGCCTGAGGGTCTGTCTGCAGGCGGCCGAGGGAGCTCGGCAGACAGCAGGCGCGAGGCGGCCACAGAGTTGGCCCTCCTGCGGCTCGAAATCAACGAGGCCAGGCCTGACCGCGGGGCCTGGCACACCGCAGGCGCCCCGCGGACACCGCCGAGTGAATGACCGAGGGAGCGCGAGCAGGGGCCCTGCCCAGGGCACACCTCCATCTGCCCCGTCGTCCCCCAAGTCCAGGTCAAGGTCGGAGCCCAGGGCCGCCGCCTCCTCCTCCTCGTCCATCTCTGCCTCCCTGTCCTCGTCGCCTTCACCTGCTGGCAACACCGAGTAGCTGTCCAAACTGATCGGGGGTAGCGTCTACGGCAAACGAGACATCGGAGCCACAGCTGCAGGGACGAGGGTCACGGGCAGGAAAGACCAGCATGTTCGAGAGCGAGGCCCAGCCCCGCTGCCCGTGAGCCCTCACGGGCCCGCTCTGCCTGCTTCCTCGCCTCAGCGCCGGCATGCCCACAGGGCTGGTCAACGGGCTGCTGTGATGACCAGCCGACACTCTGACGGTGACTAGGATGCCGCCCAGTGGGTCCAAACCACAGCGGGCGGAGACAAGTGACCTCCCAGTAAGGACGCTGTTGCCCCCGGAACCACGATGACAGCGTGTGGGACTCCGTGGCCTTGTTCTGCCTGCCCTCCCAGACATCCTCACAGGCCCTGCTCAGGACCTCGGGGCCGGCCTTCCAGAAGCTTCTTCCTGGCCCGCAGCGCAGGGAACCTTCGAATCACAGCCCATCCTGCAGCCTCTGGGGCAGCAGCACCCAGCAGAACGCTCTGCCACGGCAGGAATGTTCTGGACCCGGGCTGCCCAGCATGGCCACCAGTAGCCCCAGGTGGCTACTGAGCACACAGAATGCATCTGATAGAACTCATCCCATTAAAACTGAATCCTGTTTTTAATTTACTTTAATTAGGTTGGCATCTACACAGCTACCCGGGCCGCCGGCCACCAGAGAAGGCAGCTTCGCGTCGCAAGCCCCCAGGAGCCTCTCCATACCGCTGCCCGGGCCTTCTTCGCTCTCGTCCTTGACTTCTTAAACCTCCGCGTTTCCTCTACTGAATCTTCTTGGTCCTCCTTTCCTGCGAGAAGAACGGGTTGAGCAGGGAGAGGTCTGGGGACCACCCCCAGGTTACCAGCACCCTGTTCTCACTGTCCAGAGTGAGGCCGCCGCGCGCTGGCCGTTTGTCGGGGAACGGCAGGGCGGGCGAGGGCCCCGGCTCCCACACGGGAGGCTCCCGGGGCCCAGGGCGGCCGGGGTACCTGGCGGCCTGCGTCTGGCGTGGGGGAAGGCTCTCCTCAGCCTGCGGCACAGCGCGTGCACCTCCGCCTGTCCCGTCAGGAACACCAGGATGCCGCCTGCGGAAAGAACCAGATCCCTCGGCTACCCGGCCATTCAGGGAGAAACGTCTGCTTGGCAAGCACCTGCTGGGAGCTGGGCGTAAGGAAGAGCCAGTCGCGGCAGGACTGAGTGACACGGACGCGAGTCGGCAGCTACCCCCCTCCCCCACGGAGGGCGTGTGACAGGGGGCTGGACAGAGCTCCTGCACCACCTGGCTGTCCCACTCCTGGGGGAGGGCGTGTGACAGGGGGCTGGACAGAGCTCCTGCACCACCTGGCTGTCCCACTCCTGGGGGAGGGCGTGTGACAGGGGGCTGGACAGAGCTCCTGCACCACCTGGCTGTCCCATTCCTGGGGGAGGGCGTGTGACAGGGAGCTGGACAGAGCTCCTGCACCACCTGGCTGTCCCACTCCTGGGGGAGGGCGTGTGACAGGGGGCTGGACAGAGCTTCTGCACCACCTGGCTGTCCCACTCCTGGGGGGAAGCCCAGAAGACCGGGAAAGAGGGACGCAACCCAAAACCTGTCCACAGGTGCTCACGGCAGCTCTATTCACGAGAGCCGGGAGGTGGAAGCAACCTAAGTGCCCACCGGCTGGTGGATGGATAACCAGAGTGTGGTCCGTCCACACAGCAGAGAACACACAGATGAACCTCCAAACAGCAACACTACGTGAAAGGAGCCAGGCACGAAAGCCCGCGTGTCACATGAGTCCGTCTACACGGAATGTCCAGAACCGACAACCGCGTCGGAACAGAAAGCAGAACGGGAGGAGGGGCCAGGGCAGGGGGATGGAGAGCTGGTGTTTGATGGGGGCAGTGTTTCTCTCTTGGACGGTGGGGACGGCCGCACAGCACAGGCACCCCTCACAGATGCCTCGGGTCTGGTCCCAGACCGCCCGAGAAGCGAGAGTCACGATGAAGCGAGTCACGCTGAGTTGTCTGGTTGCTCGGTACACCCGAAAGCTACGTGTACGCTACGCTGTAATCCACTAAGTGTGCAACACCGTTACTGTCTCAAAAACGCATATACTAAAAAACGCTAACCGTCATCTCAGCTTTCAGGGAGTTGTGACCACTGGTCACAGATCGCTGGTCACAGATACAACGGGAAAGTCTGAAATACCGCGAAAACCACCAGGATGTGACACGCACACCGGAAGTGAGCAGGCGCTGTCGGGAAGACGGCCCGAGCGCCTGGCTTACGCGGGACCGCTGTGAACCTTCGTTTGTGAAAAACGCGGTATCCGCGAAGTGGGAGCAAGCAGAGCCCAGCGAACGCGGCGGGCCTGCAGGGAAGCCTGCGCTGTGAACGCACGAAATGTCTCCAGATCATACACTTAAAAACGATCACCACCAGGCAAGAGCCAGCGGGAGAGGCGAGGCCTGGAGAAAGCGCGCCACGCGGGAAGACAGCCGCGACCAGCAGGCCAGGGGTGCGGAGGAGAGAGCCGGCCCGCCTCCCCGCCGGGCCCCACCTGGTGGCAGCGCACGGTGAATCTTGCAGACCTTCCGGAAGCACTCGCCACTGTAGTCCTCCAGCGGCGTCCGCTTGTTGAAATGCACCGTCACCGGGAACTGCCTGGACTCCACCTGGGACACACGCCGGGGACGGTGGGCCTCCCCCTTCCCCGGCCTCTCCAACCCCGGAGCTCTCCGCTCGGCGCGAGCAGCTCCCCAAGGCCTCCCAGTCTCGGCCTCCGCCAGTGGTGTGGGCGCTGACGGGCCCGCTCCCCGCTCGCCGGCCCGGGCGTACCTTGATGACCGGGGGCGGCCGGGCGAAGAGCCGCTGGTTCTGTGTGAAGTCCTCCACCCGCAGCGTGGCCGACATGATGACCAGCTTCAGGGGCAGGTGCCTCTGCGGGGGGACAGACGGGGTGCCAGACGGAGGGTTACACGGCCAGACCCGGGGCTCCGAGGGGAGGGGCCACGGGGGGCCGCTCCCCCCGAGTCACAGCCCCACCCCCGGGGGACCCTGTGCTCAGGAGAGCCTCCCTCACCTGACCCCTGCACCCCCTCCTGCCCTACCTTCTCCCGGAGAGACACGATGCGGGACAGGAGGCCGAGGAGGATGTCCGTGTAGACGCTCCTCTCGTGGGCTTCGTCGACGAGCACCACCTTGTACCTCAGCAGCAGGAAGTCCTGCGGGGGGGGGGGGGGGGCGCGGTGAGGCCCGCCACCCCGGCCCCAGCCCCTCCAGATCACCCCCACCCCGGGATTCCCGCTCCGGGAGCCCGCTTCGCAGCCGGCTCCGACGCCGGGCTGGGGGGTCCTGGCCTGTGACCTCAGGCTCGGCGCTGCACCTCCCCGTGCCCACTTGTCCATCTGTCAAATGGGGCGACAGGCCCCACCTCACGGGGCCACAGGGAGGTTTCTGTGACAAACACTGTCCGTAAAGCGCGCAGCCTGGGGCCTGACCGAGAAATTGCAGGAGGAAGGGCAGCTACTGTCACTTAGAGGCGAGCTACCGAATCCGGAGGCCTGTGGGGGCAGGCGGGGCACGGGAACGAGGGGGGGGCAGGCAGGGCACGGGAACGGGGGAGGGGGGGGCAGGCGGGACCGAGGACATCGGGACAGCGCCTCCCACACAGAGAGGAGCCGCGGTCGACCGCACTGACAGCCGCCTCCCCGGGGGGCCCTGGCCAGCCTCGTGGCGTCACCTGTACCCTCCCCAGGGACCTCTGCCCGGGTGGACGCCACACAGCCAGCGAGGAGCGATACGCACGCGGCCGACACACGGTCTGTGGCCCTGACCCTGACCACACCACGCGAGCTCCCGTCGGAGGAGCACGTCCGAGGCGCCACGCGCGGGCGCGTTCACGCATCACGCAATTCCTGCTTCACAACAACTGTGTGCGGGAGGCACCGGCTTGCGGCCAAGCAGCGGAGGCTCAGAGAGGCGAGGGAGCTTGCCCAAGGTGCCTCAGCGGTGCTCCGCCAGCGGCCGGCATGACAACGGCTGGAGCGGCCCGCCCCATGCCCGCCGGCCTTGCTTTCCGAGGCGAGACGGGCCGAGCGACCAACCTTCTGGATTTCCTTGAGCAGCACGCCGTCCGTCATGAACTTGATCCTGGTCTCTTCGGTCACGTTTCCTTCGTATCGGATCTGGTAGGAGACGACCCTGCAGGGACGGGGACAGGGACGGGCTGCGGCTCAGGGCAGGCAAGGCCCCCCCAGCAGCAGCCACACGGCCACTCTGAGTCAGACGGCGGGCCACTCTGAGTCAGACGGCGGAGGCCCGGCCTGGTCACCGCCCCGCCCGCGCTCTGTCGCCAGCATGACGCGGAGGGGAGGTCGCGGGCCTCTGAAGAGCGGGTCGAACGACCGCAGACCCTGGCCGGAGCGAACTGCAAAAACTGTTGAGAAGAGAACGGGGCGGGAGGGCCCTCTGAGCGTCCTGAGTTTGAGCTACGGCGAGGGCGCTGCGATGGTCTGAGTCCTTCTCGCGCGGAAATGAGACGCGGCCTGGATCTTTCAGCCCAACGGCGAAACCCCGACGAAGCAACTCTCCGACGGCAGCTCCGAACCCCCGGGGTGCGGGGCACACAGTCGGAACAGTCGGCCACGAGCTGACCATCACGGGAACTGGGTTTGGGTCCATGGGGCTCATCACGACGCCTTCTGCTTTTGCGTGTGCTTAAAATTTCCACAAAACGGGGGGCGCCTGGGGGGCTCGGTCAGTTTAAGGTCCAACTCTTGATTTCGGCTCAAGTCACGATCTCACGGTTCCTGTGACCGAGCCCCGAGTCGGGCTCTGTGCTGACGGTGCGGGGCCTGCCTAGGATCCGCTCTCTCCCTCCACGTGCCCCTCCTGCTCTTACTCCCTCTCAAAATAAACGTTTCTTTCAAAAAACGAATAACGATGACAAAGAAGGGCGGCTTTGTATGTATCGTCAGGTTCAACACGTACCGTCAGACACAACAGGAAAGTACAGGAGGGGTGAGCAAGCTGAGTCGTTTCTCTACAAGTCAGACAGGGAGACACACCGAGAAGCGCACAGCTGCTTGTCTAGAACATTCCACGGGAAACACGCTGGGGCACCCTGCCCCCACCCGCACGCCAGTCCCCGGAGGACGGGCCGTTCTGTCTCGCTCGCCGCGTCCCGAGAGCCCGGGCCGGGCGGGCACACGGCAGGTGCTGCTCAGTGACTATCCATCAACGGGGCAGGTGAAGGCGGCTTTCTCAATCCCAGACCCCAGTGGACATGCTACCCCCTCGAAGCCGAGCGCCCCGGTGCGGGCCGGGGCCCAGGCATGCGCAGCACGGACGCGGCCCACGGCCACTCTCAAGCGAGTGCTCTGCCTGCTTCGTTCGGTTTTCCACATCAAGTCCTCCGGCCTCGCCGCCCGTAGGGTTCCGCACTCGGCAGCCCTGCCTGAAACTACTGGCCGATGCCGAGCACTGACCACCGCCCGCCCGCCTCTGGCCACCTGCCGCTCTGCTCTGGCCTCCGGCCCCAGTAAGGGCCACGGTCACCTCAGGGCACTGGGCATGAAGCGAGCCCCCAAGGGCCTGGCGGGCTTGTCCTTGCCCTGTGGCCCCCTCCCCAGGAAGGCCCGGCCGCCCAGAGAGCGGGAAGCCCTCCTGCAGTCGGAGACCTCCGCTCAGACGCAGCAGCCACGCTCCGCCCAGCACCCTCGGGACGGACAGCGCCTACAGCTGCTCAGCCCCTCCCGGATGGTAGGCCCGGGCCAGGCCTGGGGCCACCCCCTCCCTCCTCCAGGACGCAGAGCCCTCACCGCTGTGACAGATTCATCTCCTTGGCCACTCGCTGGGACATGGCCACAGCGGCCACTCGGCGGGGCTCCGTGATGCCGATGACGCTGTTGTCGCTGGGGGAGAAGACAAGACACGTCAGCACTCGCCCATTTGTCCATCCCACGGCCACACGCGCTCCACGTCAGGACTCCGTGTACGGAGTGGCCCTCTCTAGAGGGGACAAGGCACCGCCTGACAGGAAAAGGGGACAGTCTGACGGTCCACACCCAGATGCCGTGGGAGTCACGGTGTAACGGAAAGCCGGCAGCCGCGGACGGGAGGACTGGGGCAGAGCTGGCCTGGAGCCAGCAGGGGCCCTGCTCCCTGAGACCCAGGACCTGCCGGGCGGACGGCGCCCGCTTTCCAGGCTGTGCGGACAGCAGGCAGCACAGGAGCCCACGGCCGAACCCCCTAGAAAGGTTTGCTTACTGGGCTGGTGGTGGCTGGTGTCTGGGATCCAATTTCGGGAGGGTTCCCGATCCTGAGAAGGGGGGCTCTCTGTGCCTGGACTCTGTACAAACTATGTGGTTCACCCTGACCGCCTGCCTCCCTCCTGGGCGCCTGGACTTGGGAAGGTACCAGGCAGAGGGGCTCTGACCCCCGCAAACCCTGGGCGCCCAGTTTCTACTCGGCTCGCCTGGTGGCAGCTCGTCACACTTACTGCTTCCCTGAGACTCTCCCGGGAGAGGGCTCTGAAAACCTGTGCTGGTTCTCCCAGCCTTCGCCCTCGCACCTCTGCCTTCTGCCTGTCGGGTTCTGGGTCCTGTTGCTCTAAGAAATCACACTCACACGTACACCTACGTGCTGGGTCCCGTGAGCCTTCCTAGCAAATCAATGCACCGGGGTGGTTTTGGGGACCCGCGACACCCGTGGTCAAAAGTGCCAACAGGAGGCAACATTAATAAACACACCGCCCCACGTGCCAGGGACCGATCTAAGCATTTTACACAAATTCTCTCATTTCATGCACATTAACAACCTTGTGAAGTAGTGCAGGCACTGTATGAGGACACCGAGGCCCAGAGAGGTTAAGCAGCTTGCCCAAAGCCACACAGCATATAAACGGCAGAGCCAGGATTAGGGCCCCGGGAGCTCACACTCCTAGTACCTTCGGGGGAGCACCCGAGGGGCCAGTGGAGGAGCCCGTGGCCAGCCCCCGGCACCCACCTGGCGTAGCCTGCTTCGTAGAGGAACTGCGGCACCTGCGTGGTCTTGCCGCTGCCCGTCTCACCACACACGACGACGATGGGGTGCTCGGCCACCGCCTCCATGATCGTTTGCTCTTCAGCGAGAATTGGGAGCTTTAGCCGTTCTTCCTGGCAGAGGGAGGGAGTCAGTGCTCAGGGTACTGGGGGGGGGAGGGTCCCCAGCGGACTGGCAGAGGGGATCAGCCAGACTACCAAGGCTGACGTGGTTTCTGTAAGGGTGGCCGGGGGCACGTGGATGCCGTGAGCCCTCCCAGCGGTCAGGGAGGCCCTGCCTCAGGGGACAGAGACGGCGGCGGGCTCCCCCCGTGCCAGAGCGGGTTCCTCGGGGACAGCCCGGCAGGCAAAGTTGACCCTCGAACAACTGCGTGGTTCTGCTTCCTCATTAATGGATTTTTTTTCCCATAAAGTCCAGGACTAGGGGCACCTGGCTGGCTCAGTCAGCAGAGCGTCATCTCAGGGTCCTGAGTTCAAGACGCAGGTAGGGTGTAGAGATGCAAAAAAAAAAAAAAAAAAGAAAAAGAAAAAAAGTACAGGACTATAAATGTTTTCTCTTCCTTATGATTTCCTTAAAAACATTTTCTTTTGTCTACCTTACTTTTATAAGAATACAGCGTATGATACACGTAACGTATAAAACATGTATGAATCAACTGTCTCGTGTTATGAGGCTTCCGCTCGACAGGAGGCTATTAGGAGTGAAGTTTCTGGGGGAGTCAAAAGTTGTATGTGGATTCCTGACTGTGAGGGGGGTCGGAGCCCCCACCCTGAGTTGTTCGAGCGTCGGATGTATTTACACTGAAGATTATGAACCACGGCTTACGCCTTCGTTACGTGAAGCAAGCTGACAAGCAAATTTAAAACATCCTGTTCTATTTCTGGTCTACTCCACCTGTTTCAAAGACAAAGTGCTGGTCGTCTTAGGACCCAACGGCGGCTGTGCCCTTCAGTCTGCACACACTGCCCGAGGGCAAGTTCTGCCCGTGTAAGGAATCCTGGCAGGAGGAGAACACTTGCGCTGTGTTCTAGTCACACGACAGGATCCTACGGGGCGGCGGGGGGAAACCACCCAAAATAAATGGGACCTCGATTACACGCGTCAACACGGACAAACAAATCTCAGAAACATAAAAGTGGCCTGACCGAAAAATCCAACTGCAGGAGACAAAGGACATGACGTCATTTATAACAGCAGGTAGACCTAAGTAATGACGGCTTGGGGACACGTATGGGGAGAAGCCACAGAGAAAGAAGGGGATGAAGCTGGGGCGGGGGCGGCCGGGCCCCCCAGGACTGCGTGAAGCAGACTCTGCACCACCGGCAGCCAGTCGACGGCCCCGGGCTCCGACGGCGCCCAGAAGGACACCTCTGTGGCAGGAACTGGGGGCACCCCGGGCGGTTTCCCAGAGCCGTCTGCTGGCCCTGATCATTCTCGAGCACACAGACGTGCCCACGGCTGGAATCGCGGTTCCGATACACAGTACTCGCTCTTCCTTAGAACGCTGCACTGATATTTTCTACTCTCTTTTTTCCTTTCCCCGTTACAAGAAGGGAGCTGGTCGCATCCCGCTGGTTTCCACAACACAGGCTGGGGTGTGCAACAGCCCCTCTAGGACCCGGGAGGCCTCCTGCCTCAGGGCCTTAGCTCGTGCGGTTCTCAGTGTGGGACAGGCCCCCTCTCCTCTGCTCCTGCTGGTCTCCTAGCTCCTGCCCTAGATGTCTCCCCAGGCCCTCCTGCTCTCCCCCTTCCTGGCACCCTGTCTCCTCCGTGGCTCCTGTCCCGTTCACGACAGCTGGAGGCTGACCTCATCCCCCGCCCCCGCCGGGCCTGCTGCCAGCACACCCGCACACGCACCTGCCCACGTCTCTACGATGACCCTACGGGTAGGTACAGTCACTCCCGGGCTGGGCGAGGACGCCGGGGCCCAGGAGGGGATTCTACCCTGCTCCAGTCACAGGAGGCCCCCCTCTGCCCCCTCAGCCCCCACCATGCTAGAGCAGCGCACCTGCACCTCGGGGGAGCGGTTCACAGGGATGAAGACGGCCGGCTTTGCTGGGGCCCTGGCTGCGGCAGAGGCTGCTGCTGGAGGTACCGACGTAGTCTCGGCCGGAGAGGGCTGGCTGCTGGACCCGGGGCTCCCGGCCCCTGCCCCCCGCGGAGCGGGCGGCCTCCCCGCACCCGCCTCCTCCACCGGCTCGGCGGCAGGGGCCTCATCAGGCTCAGACTCCACTGAGGACTCGGATGACTCGTCGTCTGTCTCCTCTCGGGAGCGCTTCCGGTGGGCCCCGCTGAGGCTGCTGATCTTCTGCCCCTGGGCTTCGGTCTCGTCGGACCTCCTGCCGGGGATGGCCAGAAGTCAGGCACGAAGGCCCCAGGATGGGCCAGTCAACCTGAGGCAGCTCTGCGTTGCTATACGCCCCTCAGAAGCCAGCATTCAAAGGACACTCCTTTCCCACCGCAGGGCCTTTGCTGTTCCTGCTCCCTCGTAAAAGTCCTCCCTCGCTTCGCTCAAATGTCACCCATCGGGCTCTCACCTCCTCTACCCTCCTTCCCTGCCGGCACTAGACACGTGTGTATTCACGTGATTACTGCCCATCTCCCCCCAAGATCAGAATCCAGGCTTCTTAAGGGAAACTTACTTATTATTTTACTTTTGCGCCCACTCTATCCCCAGAGCCTAGGGGAGAGCCTGGGACCCAGCCTGCACTCAGAGCCGCCATAGCGCACGATGCCCACAGCAGGCCGACACAAGACAGCCGCGCACGGAGGGCGGGCACGTGGGCTCATCTGAGGGTCGGCTGCCCTGTGACAGTGCCCTCTCGGTGCCACCTGGGACCGGGACTTTAATGTGAAATCCAATTCTTTTGTTTCCTTTTTTTTTTAATGTTTATTTTTGAGAGAGAGAGAGAGAGAGAGGAGGAGGGGCAGAGAGAGAGGGAGAGGGGGAGAACCTGAAGCAGGTTCCAGGCTCAGGGCAGAGTCTAACACGGGGCTCCCTAAAGCCCTGGACTCACAGCCTGAGCCGATATCAAGAGCCGGACACTCAACCAACTGAGCCACCCGGGCGCCCCCGCCCCTGCAATCTGAGTCCTGAGTGTTGGTGGTCCTGGGCTGAACAGCGTCTCCCGAGAATTTGCGTCTCCCGACTCAGAACGTGACCGTCTTGGAAACAGGGTCTTTGCCAGCGTGACTCAGGTAAAACAAGGGCGTCCCGGATCAGGCGGGTCCCGAATGCAACGCCTCGTGTCCCCATAAGAAAACACACAGACGCAGAAGCAGAGCAAGGCCCCGGGAGACACGGAGACCCAGAGGCGTGCGAGGAGACAGGACAGCGGAGGCAGGGACCGCGGTGTCGCGGCCACGAGGCACGAACCCCCAGGACGGCTGGCAACCGCCCGAGGCTGGTGGAGAGGCAAGGAACAGCTTCCCCGGCTTCTGGAAGGGACCAGGCCTGCTGACGCCCTGAAGGCCAGGCTTCTGCGCTCAGAACGCGAGAGAATGCATTTACCCCGTTTCGGGGCACCCGGCCTGTGGCGTTTTGTCGCGGCTGCCCCGGGACACCAGACGCGCCGGCCAAAACCCCGAAGGCCTTCGAGACACCACACGAACCAAACCAAACTTGCTCACGAGCCGAACGGAAGCCCCGATCGCCTGAAAGCAACGCCAGCCTAATCGTCCGGGCCAGCGCCGGGAGGACGGGTCACGCCGGACCCCGTGCGGCCGACGAGACGGTCCGAGGGCCGGCGGGAATCGGCAGCACCGGGGCCTCCGCGGATGCCTTTTCTCCTAACGCCCGACCCGGAAGACTCGGTCACCTGGGAGCCCGCCCCCCGCCCCCGGCAGCAGGGGCATCCGACTCACTGTTTGGCGTGGTACATGCGCTCCCCGGTGCCCAGCTTGGACGTGGTGTACAGGAGTCTCAGCTCGGCCTCTGAAACCTGGACTTCGCTCAACTTCTGCAGCATCTCTGCTCGCTGGGGGAGGAAACGAGAGGGTCAGACACCCGGCAGGGAGCCCCTCCCTTGGGAAAGGCAGGGAGACCTGGGGGCCCCTGGGGGGCTCAGTCGTGAAGCGTCCAGCTCTCGACTTTGGCTCAGGTCACGATCTTGCAGTTCGTGGGTTCGAACCCCACATCGGGCTCTGCGCTGAAGGCACGGAGCCTGCCTGGGATCTCTCTCCCTTCTCTCTCTGCCCCTCTCCTGCTCACACTCTCATTAAAATAAACTTACAAAAATTTTATTATAAAAAAGGGTCAGACCACTTAAAAATTAAATTAAAAGAAAATCACGGCAGGGAGACTTTCCATCAGGTTCTGGCCTCGCTAACACCTGGGCTTTTGAAACCAAAGGCCCGATTGTAAGAGCCCCGTGGCACGGCGCTCCTGCATGGCCGCGAGCTGGGCGGCTCTCTGCCCCCGGACGGAGTCTGGCGAAGGACAAACAAGACTCTCCCTGCATCGCTGTGTGTCGTAAGCGATTCTCCGCCATCCAGATGCCCATCCGCGGAGATCAAATAAGTAACGGAGGGTCCGTGTGCACGGGCAGGGCTCCCAGCTGTGTCACAGGGACGGGAGGCTCGTGTGCGACTCGGCAAGCAGTCCCCACGCCGCCTTCGAGACAGCAGCACGTGGGGTGGGGACAACTGGCCTCCTTCCGCTGATGAGCCATTCGGATGGAGCTGAGTTTTTATTCTCGAAATTACGGACGTGATTCTAGCTGTGCCTCCGTCCACGTACTCTGCAGTCCACGAGAGGAAAGACGGCGTACAGAACGGTGGGAAGAGCTAGAGCGTGGGATTCTGAACGGACACACTCCTGGGACAGCAAGTCTCCCCGCAGTAAGGGCTCCGGGCACTGAGTGTCGGGGCTGCGAGCGGGGGACCCCATGTGGTGACCCCGAAGCAAAGTCACGTGTGAATCCCAGGAAGTCTCCAGATTGCGGTTTCTGGATCTCCGCACCGCGGGCGTCACGGGCCAGGGAACGCTTTGTGGCTGTGTGAGCTGTAGGCACCTCAGGCCTCCTCCCCCAGCTGTCTCCAGACGGGGCCGGAGGACATCCGGGGGCAAAACTGTCTCAGCTGAGAATCCCTGCCTCAGATCCAAGTACCATTCCAGAACATTCGGGGGGCAGAGGGGCGCGTTTAACAGTACCGCAGAGATCGAGGTTTAAAAGCACAGACTGTGGGAAACTGCGCACGAGCAATCTGAATTCCTGCAGCAAATAAATGGGGGGGGGGGCGTGGGGCGGGGGGGGAGCATTTATAAACCAACCGGAAATGTGAGCATTTTCTAGGTATTTGACATTTTTAAAAAATTTGGGGCGCCTCAGTCGGTTGGGCGTCCGACTTCGGCTCAGGTCATGATCTCACGGTCTGTGAGTTCGAGCCCCACGTCAGGTTCTGTGCTGACAGCTTAGAGCCTGGAGCCTGCTTCAGATTCTGTGTCTCCCTCTCTCTCTGCCCTTCCCCTGCTCACACTCTGTCTCTATATCTCTCAAAAATAAATAAACATTAAAAAAAAAAAATTAAAAAATTAGGTGTGCTAACGGTCTTGCGGTCATTTTAAACGGCCCTTCTTTTAGAGACACAACTGGAACAGTTTATGGATAAAATGTTCCGCGTCAGGGGGTGGAACGGTGCGCCCGCCTCCAAGGACATGCCCGTGTCCCAGAATGTGACCTTATTTGGGAAAGGGTCTCTTCAGCTGTAATGAGGTCAAGGACCCCGGCATGAGATGCTGGATTATCCACAGGGGGTTCTAAATCCCAAGACAAGTGTCCTTATAAGACACACACAGACACGACAGCCACGTGAAGACAAGGGCCAAGACTGGACCAATGCGGCCACCGGCCAAGAAGACTGGGGGCCACTCGAAGCTGATGGATCCTCCCCAGGGCCTCACAGGGAGCACGGCTCTGCTGACACCCTGATTTCAGACTCTGGGCCTCCAGAACCGCAACGGAATACATCCCTGTTGTCGTAAGCCGCCCAGTTTGCGGTCCTCTGTTTCAGCAGCCTCGGACACTAATACAGAAGTATGCTACCCAGGACTGGAACCTGGAGGTGGGGAAGTGGCCAGCAGGAGGGATGGCCAGGGGACCGTGGGCTGGCAGGCTGCTGGGGCTGGTGACAAGGACACAGGGGTCCATCACACTAGCTTCTCTGCTTCTGTAGATGTTTGAATTTCCTGTTACAAAATCCGTTCTATAAAGAAGTACAAAGCAAGGGGCGCCTGGGTGGCTCAGGTGGTTAACGGTCCGACTCCTGATTTCCACTGAGGTCATGATCTCAGGTCTGTGGGTTTGAGCCCTGCATCCGGCTCTGTGCTGACACCACACAGCCTGCTTGGATTCTCTCTCCCTCTCTCTCCCCTACATGTGCGCTGACTCTCTCTCAAAATAAATACATAAACCTAAAAAAGCGATAAAATATAGGAGCACCTGGGTGGCTCAGTTAGTTGAGTGTCCGACTTGGGCTCAGGTCATGATCTTGTGGTTCATGGGTTCGAGCCCCGCATCGGGCTCTGTGCTGACAGACCGGTTCCCCAGTTAACAAACATGTGGCCCCACCAAACCTGGGCCCGTCAGTCTCTCCCAGAGGGAGACTGGGCTCCTGGAGGTCTGAAGGGTTTGGGACTGTGTCAGTCAAGAGCTAGCCATGAGGCCACTGAATTTAAATTAATTAAGATTAAATCACATAAAAATTCAATTCCTCAACCTGGCTGGCCGCAAAGGCCTACTGACTATTGTATGGGATTGTGCAGACGCAAAGCATGCCCCTCATTCCGGAAAGTTCTACTGGACGGTCCTGCGGGAGAGATCAAGTTGGGGGACACAGACCCCAGCCCCCGCAGTCTGGGGAGCCGTGCGCGGACCCCGACACGACAGGCGTACCTGGCTCTTCTTCTCCTTCTGATCTACGATTTTCTGCAGCATTCTCCGCTCTTTCTTGGTCAGAGGCTTCTTCTCCTTCTTCGCCGGGGGAGGGGCTTTGGGCTTCTTTTTCTTCTTTCCCGGCAAAACGAGCGCATTGCTCGCATCCACCCCTTTCAGCGGGCCCCGATCTGAAACGACACGCTCGTCTGAGCCCCGGCCCAGGGACCAGAGACGGCGGCGGCCCGCGGTGCTCGACCTCCGACGTCAACGCCGCTGGCTGTGGGCTGGCTCCGAGCCGCCTCTCACGGGCGCCCCCCGCCCCTCGCGTGAGCCCCCCGAGTGCCTCCACAGGAACGGGGGCGCGGGCCCGCCACCGCTCACTCAGCTGGCCTACCCAGCACCCGCCACGCGGGCCAGCGCGCCTCCGTCCTCGCGGTCGGGGAGAGGGTACATGCGACAGCAGTGCTCCCCTCGGAACGCGGTCGGCTTCCGGCGGACCTGGGAGGCCCAAACCACTTTCACGGCGCCGGGCCAACGTCCTCCCCAGAGTGCGGGGACTGAGTTCCGAGTTTGTACCACACCTATTTTTATTCTAATTTTTTAATGTTTATTTATTGAGAGAGAGAGAGAGAGAGAGAGAGAGAGAGAGGGGCAGAGCACAAGCCGGGGAGGGCAGAGACACAGAGAGAGAGAGAGAGAGAGAGAGAGAGAGAGAGAGACTCCGAAGCAGGCTGCAGGCTCTGAGCGGTCAACACAGAGCCCGACATGGGGCTCGAACCCACGAGCTGTGAGATCGTGAGCTGAGCCGAAGTCAGACGCTTAACCGACTGACCCCCCGGGCGCCCCGTGCACCACACCTATTTCTAAATGTCACCATCCGAGAGTATAAATCGAGACCCGATTTACTCTTCAACTGGACCTGCCCTGGCCCCCTCTCCAGTGCTCCGTGAGGGCCCCGTCCGACCCTTACTAGCTCCTGTGGCTTCGTCCGTCTTTGTGTCACAAGACGTAGGAGAGAACGAGACAATTTTAAGCAATGCGAGCGATCCATTCTGCAACTCTCCCGTGAAACAAAATTAAAAGCAAGAAAAAAAAAGAAGAGTGTACGGCAAGCATTTTCCAGAGACTCCGAATCCGTGACGTGTAGCTGCTGTGACAGCTCAGAGAGCGCGTGCTCGTACATGCTGGTTTCCAAATTCCTCGGTTTTGACAGATACAAGCCACACCAACAAAAGCGCTTTGGGACCATCAATTTTTTTTTTTTAAATACTTGGAATTTTATTTCGGGCCAAAGCCCTTCAACTCTGAACTAAAAATCAAGCTGAAATTGTTCAGAACATAAAATAAAAGGGTCCTCGGTCCAAAAATTTGAGAACCACGCTGCTACAGAAAAAAAAAAATAGGGGACGTGACAGAAATAAAAATCAAGAAGCGGGTGGTGATGTGGGGTCGGTGGTCGGGGAAGGCTCTTCGGAGAAGGCGACGTGATGGATGTTTTAGAAGGCTCCTCGTGGCCCCTCGGGAAGGCGGGGATAACCAGAGATGTCCCGAGGTGAGAAAGAACTTGCCCCAATCTTTGGGTCCGAAGAGACCTCAGGCCCCCTATTCCGATCGCCTCCTCCAAAACTCTGATGGGGGTAGGGTGGCCGCTCCTCCCAGATCCGTTTGACAGAAGGGAAAACTGAGGCCCGGAGACGGGAGGCGGTTTGGTCAGCCCCCCAGCCTATCCGCGCACCTTCGGAGGAGGGAAGCCGGGCTCCAGGTTCCCACTCTGACCTTCCCCTGGTAACCTCACTGCCTTTCGGACCCCGCGAGAGTGCAGAACAGGAGGCTGGTCAGCGGGTGGAGGGACGCGGGCTTTTCCAGAAGTCCCGCTCTCCCTCCGTCCGGCTCCAGAGTCTAGGCCCACCGTTTCCCGATGGGTAACTCGGCCTGGACCTCGGGGAGCACAGTGCACGCAGCTGCGTGAGTCCGACCTGGGAGTGCGCCTTGCGGGGGCCTGCCAGACAACTCCCAACGGACTCAGGCGCTTCGTCTCGCCTCTCCTGCACACGTGGCCCCATCCGGGTCATGGGCGGCCTCGCTGGTGACATCCGGAGGTCCCTCTCTCCCTCCCCGACCCCACGGCAACATCTGACGCGGATGGTGGGACCTCCCTCACGCCCCCACGACCACACTCTCCGGAGCTCCACTCCCCGCAGCCTCCTCCTTCGGGGGCAGGACTCCGTTCCCTCTGCAAGCGAAGCCAGTCTGGACTTTAAATGAACAAATACCATCTACTCACCGAATAGATGAGATCTACTCACCGAATCACTATCTCCCCCGGGACTGGCCTCTCGCAAGCAGCTGCCTGCCTGCCCTGGCCGCCTGGGTAGCCAACAGGACCCCCAGACTACCCTGGTCTCCCAAGCTGCCCCCCTCTGCCTTCTCCAGCGCCTGGGAGTCGTTTTCGACATCACAGCCAGCAAATCCTGAGAGCTCCACCTTCACCCTGTGGCCTGACCGCCACCAGCTCATCTGCTCCCTGCGTGAATAAATAGGCTCCTAACCAATCGCCCGGGTTCCACTTAACCTTCTACCGCTTCTCCTCTACGCAGAAGCCACAGCGATGCCATTACAACGTAAGTCTATGTCCCCCTGGTGCTCCCAACCCTGCGGGGACCCTACACGATCCTGCCCCCATTTCTGCTCTCACCTCTGCGCAGCCATTCTGGCTGACTCAACGCTTTCCCAGTGAGGCATTCCCTGCCCACCCCACGGGACGCTGCAGCCCAGTCTCCTTAGTGTTTATACCCACACCACATCCTGTACGTGGTACCTGTCTGAGGTCTGCCTTTGCCGGTCTCCTTCCACAAGCATCTAAGCTCAGCAAGGCGGATATTTTTTTTTTTTTAAATCTCCTCTTCCGTTATGTCTCCTAAAATAAGTCCTGGCAGCTCCTGCTAACAAGGAGTCTGAGCGGCAAAGTCAAGCAGTCTGGAGCTGAGTGGACAGGACTGGGCTGAACATATATATTCGGGGGTCGCTGGCAAGGAGATTATAAAACAGCCATAGGAATCGACGGAATCACCTTGTTTTCTTGCCTACATTCCCATGCTACTGAACTAGGGCTGGGGGCACCTGGCCGGCTCAGGTGGAAGAGCACCCGACTCCTGATCTTAGGGTCCTGAGTTCGAGTCCACCGTTAGGTGCGGAGATTACTTAAATAAACAAAACTTTAGGGGGCGCCCGGGTGGCTCAGTCAGTTAAGCGTCTGACTTCAGGCTCAGGTCATGATCTCACTGTTCATGAGTTCGAGCCCCCATCGGGCTCGGGGCTGACAGCTCAGAGTCCGGAACCTGCTTCAGATTCTGTGTCTCCCTCTCTCTCTCCCCCTCCCCCACTCACACCCTGTCTTCTGTCAAAAATAAATACACACAAAAAAAATAAACAAAACTTTAAAAATATACAAGGGGCGGACTCCGCAGGGGAGAAAGCCCCGGGACTGTCTCAAATTCACCGTTAAAACCACACTGTCACTGTCTCCCCTTCTCTGAATCAACTGAGAGAGGAGGTTCCTCCCGGTTCCCCCCGGCCCAGGGTCGCGGAGCCCTCCGGCCCCTCCCCGAAACCCAGCCCCGGTCCCGGACTCCTCACCCTCTAGTTCCAGCAGGACGGGGGGCGGCTCTGGAGGGCCCTTCGAGGGGCCGGGGGTCGCCTGCTGGCGCCCCTTGACGTTGTAGCGCCGGCGCAGCTTCCCCATGGCGCGGGGTCCTGCAGGAGTCACAGCTGGCCGTGGGAGCCGCTCACCCCAAAGCCCAGCCCACGTGGGTTCCCGGGCCCCAGATTCAGGCCGCGAGACTTCCGGGCTGCACTCTCGCGAGAGCTGGACGCAACGCGGCCTGGGGGCGGGGCTAGAGGCGGGGCCTGCGGAAAGGCAGGGCGGGGCCAAGTTCGAGGCGGGAACCAGGCCTGAGGTCACCTGGGAGGCCTGCATTTAAGCTTGGGCCCGCTCGCGCCTGGTGTGGGCTGAGTCTCTAAATCCGAGTTTCCTGCTAACACCAACTTGGCTGCTTGGGAGTGGGACTCTGTTGTCACCTTTTCAAATGTGACCCCCGCCCCCATTGCAAACTACTTCTCTCCTTTTTTTTTTTTTTGCTCATTTGGGGTTTCTGTTATTCCTATAAGAAACATAATTAGTTGTGTAGTAAAAAGGCACGAAATATTTCCATTACAGGGACAGAAGAACTAAAAGAAGAAAGCATCTATTAGGCGGCTTTAAACTCTCATTACCATATCACATTGTCTGGCGTGCACTCGGAAATAATGCATTTTCTGAATCCTGTAATTATCTTGTGTGTAGAACAGTCACATTGTGCGGCATTTTTTTCTGTGAAAAGCATGAATTCATTAAGGGCAGACATTGAAATAACATTACAAAAACCAGGTAAGGCATTAGGATTTATTTTAGAAGTTTACTTATTTTAATGCTTGTTTATTTGAGACAGAGAGAGTGCGTTGGAGCAGGAGAGGGGCAGAGAGAGAGAGAGAGAGAAACTCCCAGGCAGGCTCTGCGCTGTCAGTGCAGAGCCCCATGCGGGCCAAACTTCCCAACTGTGAGTCTAAATTCAGGAACTGTGGGATGGTGACTCTGAGGCTGAATGGACTGAGCCACCCAGGTACCCCTCATTTTAGAATTTTAGCAAGGAACTTAGAACAAGATCCGGCTGCAGAGTAGGTAAGCAATAAATCGTTACTGAATGTAATAATCAATGAATGAATAAATGAAGAACATGATTGTAGAAGCTTCCTCCTTCCCCCCCAATTCAAAAGCAAAAACATCTCTACAAACACACAGGTGGGGCACGAGAGGACTTAGCGAATGTACGAACATGTTTATAAAGTTATATATTGATTTAAGTGAATTTTAGGGAAGAGAGAATAATGGGCATATCGAACCTCTGGTCTTATTGCTTACAATGGTAGTGAACTGCAGTTTTTCCTTTAAATATGTTTATTTAGGGGCGCCTGCATGGCTTAGTCGGTGAAGTGTCTGACTTCCGCTCAGGTCATGATCTCGCAGTCTGTGAGTTCAAGCCCCGTGTCGGGCTCTGTGCTGACAGCTCAGAGCCTGGAGCCTGCTTTGAGTTCTGTGTCTCCTTCTCTCTCTGCCCCTCCCCTGCTCATGCTTTGTCTCTCCTGCTCTCAAAAATAAATAAAACATTAAATATGTTTATTTAAGTGAATAAAGGTGTGTCCATTTTAAAATTAAGTAGGTAATCGGAACTTCTCCTATGGTTTCTTTATATACCAAGGTATTATCTCCAGAAAATATAATGTTGTATAAAACCAGAAAAGACAAGACATAGGGGCGCCTGAGTGGCTCAGTCTGTTAAGCAACTGACTCTTGACTTCAGCTCAGGTCACGATTTTATGGTTTGTGGGTTTGAGCCCTGCATCTGGCTCTGTGCTGACGGTGTAGAGCCTGCTTGGGCTTCTGTCTCTCTTCTGTCTGCCTCTCTCTCAAAATAAACTGGAGGAAAAAAAGAACAACGAACACAAGACTTATATACAACATGGCTCTCACAGATATGTTGAAAATCCAATCCCAAAAGAGCATATTGTGTGATCCATATACATAAAGTTCAAACACAGACAAATTTTGGAGGGGAACTAGTGAGTTTCCCCAGGAAGCTGGTGATGTACCATTTCTCCACGTGGGTGCCGGTTACCTCGTGTGTTGTTTGCTTAAATTCATAAAGAAGCACCTTATGATTAAGGTGTTTTTCTGGGTGTCTGCTCTACTTCAGTAAAAGTTTTCTTAAAAAGTAAGAACTTAGAACATATGGCCAATAAATCCAGGAAAGCTTCCACAAGGACCCGGAGCAGCGGGAGTTCGAAAATAAAAGACAATTTTCACGCTCTGGATTGGCAAAGGTTAAGTTCTGTTCTCCTGGTTATCTCAAAAAAATGGTTGGACACCGTTTGGTTTTGGCCGTCGTGTTGCACTCGGTTATTACAGCTCAGCAGTGTTTTGAAATCAAGAATCCTCCCTTCGCTTTGTATACCATTTATTTCTTGAAGAAACCGGGTCGGTTGTGTGAACAGCGATCCACGTTCTGGATTTGACCAGCGGCTTCCGCCTCTCATTTTCTCCCCTGTATTTCCTGTAAATGGTTGGTGAGCTGTAGAGACCAGATCGGGTTAGGGTTCAGTGTTTTGGCAAGGATCCAGCCTAGGTGGGGCTCGTACTTCCTGCTTCTAAGGTCTGACGCGCCCAGCTCAGGACAACAGGGCCCCTCCGTTTTCAAGTTTCTCACCAAGCATGGACCTCTTGGCTTCGGTCTCTTGATGACCGTCGCCTGGGCCCACTAAGGGGTGCAAAACGATTTTCTAACTCACTCCCTCCTCATTCACCTGCTGGACTCCTCTTCAGAGAACTCTCCCTCCTCCCGTTAGGTGATGCTGAAACACAGTTGGTCAGGAAGGGCAGGCGGAAAGCGTGATGCTTTCCCTTTAACTCAAAATTTCAGACGGAACGGACAGACGGAGGAGCTGGTGCCCTTGCCGTCGCCAACGGTGGCCAAGTATTGGGGGTCATTATAAATTCATACATTTGTATGTACCTGGCTTTCCCATCAATTGCCGTCATGATCCTTGCGGAGGCCGTGGCAAGTTTTACCAGCGCGGCCTCCTTTTTGCAGAAAAGTTAAAAATAACAATTATTATTTTTTTAGAAGGTCAACCGACACCCGCCCCCGCCCCCGCCCCCCTCCAGCTCAGTGGGGGCGGGGAGACACAGCGGCCTCCAGCCGCACCGGCCCGCTCGCGGGGTCGTTGGCCAGGGTCGTCCGCCGGCTCCCCGCGTCCGGGGGCGGGGCGAGGCGTGGGCAGGGCCGTCGCGGCCTTGCGCGCGGGGCGGGGCAGGTGGCGCTGCGACAGCGGCGGCGGCGGCGGCGGCTGACAGAGGCGCGGCGCGCGGCCCCCCGAGCGCGCCAACGCTGTCCCCGCCGGAGCCGCGGCGTCCCCGGTGCGGCCCTCGGCCCCGCTCGCCACCCCGCATCCCGCCGGCCCCAGGATGGGCGCGCGCGCCTCGGGCGGGCCCCGGGCCCGGGCCGGGCTCCTGCTGCTGCTGCTGCTGCTGCTCGGGCTCGTGGCCCCGGGCGCGCAGGGGGCGCGGGGCCGCGGCGGCGCCGAGAAGAACAGCTACCGCCGCACGGTCAACACCTTCTCGCAGAGCGTCAGCAGCCTGTTCGGCGAGGACAACGTGCGCGCCGCTCACAAGGTGGGCGCCGGGCTCCAGCCTGCGGTCACCTCGCCCCGGCCGCCGCCGCCGCGCACCTGGCCTCCCGGGGCGGGCCTGGGCCGCGCGCGGGCCTCCGCGGCGGCGGGGAGGGGGGAGGCCGGCCTGCGCCCCGCGGCCTCTGCGGCCTGCGGCCCCCTCCCCCCACTCGGCGCGCGGCCGGGGGCGGGACCGGCGGCCGGGGGCGGCGGGGGGCCTCGGGCGCCCTGGGCTCCGCGCCGCACTCCTGCCGGGACCTCGCCGGCCCGCGCGGCCCGCTCCGGCCCGCGGGGCTGCGCTGACGCCGGCCGCGCCTCTCATTCATTCATTCAGCGCGTTTGAATGAGCACCTACTATGAGCCAGGCGTCGCGCCGGCGGCCCCAGGGGGCGCCCTGCCGGCTCCCCCACGACCCCGCATTTCCGCTACCCTCGCGCCGACCCACTTCCCCTGAGCACCCCGCGCCCCCCTCCTTCCACTGCGAAGATATTTCGGCTTCTTCTTCTTCTTCTTCTTCTTTTTAACTTTACAAGAAAAGAAAGGGAGGAACGCAGTCTCCTCTGTGGCTTTGGCGCACTAGCCGTCCTGAGCTCCTACTGTGTGCCGCCCCCGGATTGGGGCGTTTTCACTTGGGAGCTTTCGGTGGCCCGGAGAGCCCCGTGGGTAGGGCGCTTAGGAGCAGCGCGGGAACTCCTGGCCACACCTCGCTCTGCCCTCTGGAGCCTGGCGGGACGGGCGTCAGTCGGGGCCCCGAGGAAGGGGAAGTGAGTGAGGGACGGTTGGGTGTGCTGGCGTGGCGCCCTGTACCCCGAGTACAGCCCGGGCCGCGCCTCCGGTTAATTTCTTCGCTCCGGGCTAGCCCTGGGCTTCTGGACCTGAGTTCTGGCTCTCCCGCCTCGCGAGCTGGTCGGCTTGGCGCCACGAGGGGCTTCATTTCTCTGAGCCTCGGTTTCTGTATCTTTAAAAGGGGATGATAATAATATCCCCTTCATTATGAGGTTGTAATTATGAATGCTTCCTGTAATTCTAGTGCCTTCCTGGCCCAGAGTAATGACTGAGTCAGTATCAAGTGCATCCTTTTGCTTAGTTGCACTCTGGCCCAGGCACAATGCACTTGCTTCGCCCTGGTAGAAGGACTTTCGGGGCTAAAAAAAAAAAGAAAAGAAAAAGTTTTCTGGTGCTTGAGAGGAAAGGGAAAAAAACCAAAACATTAAAACCCACATCAGATTGGTATTCTTCTCGGATCGAGATCAGAACTCTTTTCTGGGTTTGTGCCTTCCCCAGAGCTAAGACAAATTTGCCATTTGCTTAACGTGTGCTAAGTGCTTTTATAGATAGAGACTTGATTCTCAGAGGAACCCCGTGAGTAGGTCCCGTTTGTGTTTTCATTTTACAGATAGGGACACTGAGGCCCAGAGTGGTGACGTGAGTGCCTTCAAGTCACACCGCGTGGCAGAGCGGGCGCGGGGTCCACACTGGTGTGCCTTCGCGGGTCTTTCTGTCTCATGACCCTCTCTGCCCCCCCCCCCCCCATCAATGCAGCATCTAGAACGAGGCTGACCTGACGCTTCCTGCCGAGGGTCACCCAGACCAGCCGGGCCTGGGGGGGGGGACTGTTTTGTTCATCTTAACCGACAGAAACTAGGTCTGCCGCCCGCCGGGGTTTCAGCTGCCCGGGGTTACTACCTGGAGCCAGAGCGGCTCGGCGGGTTGTGAGGTTTGAGAGTGTTTGAGGAAACACCCCAGAGTCTAAGCTGGGCCTTGGCTGAGTTCAACCCGCGTCGTTCCGGTTTGGAGCCTGGGCCTCGCCGTCCACGCACAGGTGTCGGGGTTACTGGCTTTTCCATCCCGGGCCAGTTGACTCGACCTCTCCGTCTGCTCTGCAGGGAAGAGAAATCGGAGGGTGGAACGCAATCAGGTTGTACGACACCAGGTACTGAGTACGTGTTTAGTAAACGGTAGAAGGTATTTCTAGAAGAAAGGGATTCATCTGGTAGGGGAGCGATAGACGCATGTATTCGCTTAAAGATGATGAAGCGTGTTGTACGTGAGGGTTCGAGGGGCGCTTCTCACATCAGCGAAAGGGTGCGCGCAACCCAAACGCCTGTCAGCGGATGGATGAATAAACTGTGGCCTGTCCGAGCGGGGAGTGGCACCCCGCCGTGACAAGGAACGAAGCGCTGACCGATTCTACGCGGAAGAAACTGGAAAGCAGGGGAAGGAAGCGGACGCAAAAGATCCCACATTGTATGACGGCATTTGTATGAAATATTCTAGAACAAGCAAATCCGTAGAGACCGAAAGTAGATGAGCAGTTGCTAAGGGGGGTTGGGGGGGATGGAGAGTGACCGTTTCATCAGTCAGGGCAGAGGAAGGTTCTGGAATTACGTAGAGGGGCCGGTTGCACGGCTGTGCGAATAGACCACAGGCCGCCGAATCGTACACTTTAAAATGGCTCGACCGGTCAATGTCATGCTACGTGTATTAGGCAACAATTTTTAAAACTTTCTTAAGCACCTGCTATATGAGCACAAGCCGGACGAAATGTCCCCTCTCGAGGACCTCTCAAGGGACAGGCCGTACGTCCATCAGATACCTAAAGCCAGACTGTTTCAGAGTAGCAAGTGCCGTCAAAGAGGGCAGAGAAGACGACGCACTCAGAGCGACGAGCAATCTCGGGTGCAGCTGGCTGTGCGTCTTGCGCTGTTCTGAGAGGGAGGCTCTGTTATCAGCTCTGTTTTAACGGACGAGGAAAGGGAGGCGACAGAAAGGTTGAATCTCTTGCCCCCAGTTCCACTAATCAGTGGGAGGGGGTGGGAGTGCCCCCATTTGTCATCGCTGCAGAATTGGAAATTAACTGGAATAGAGCGGCCAATGAAGTGAGCCGAAAGAGAAAGAGCTGGAGGGACAGAGCATCCCAGGCAAAGGGACCAGCATGAGCAAAGGCCCTGTGGTAGCAACAGGTTTGGTGTGTGGAGGGCCAGAGACGGTTGGGAGTAGGGCTGTAGCAGAGTGGACAAGGGGCAGAGGGAGACAGAGATAGCCCTGTCACGCAGGACCCAGGGTGTAACAAAACAGACTCAGTAGCGATCCCAGAAAGGCCTTGCGGAGAGCCGGGAGGAAGGGAGCCTGGAGGCATTGGGCAGGGGCTGGGGCAGGGGTGCGTGTTGGCTCAGGGAAGATGGGTTGGCAGGGAAGGGAAGGGCCGAGACAAGGTTGGGGTCCGGTCCACAGGCGGCTGCATTGGGGTGCGGATCTCGGGGAACACGGGGAAAAGTCGCAGCCGGACCCGCACGGTGGGAGCGTCCGAACGCTAAGCTGAGAGGTGGTGTTTTTATTACTCCTTTGTTAGAGGTGGTGTTTTTATTACTCCTTTGTTTCTTAGTTGTTTTAAGAAGCTGGCTGGACATTTTTTATTTATTTTATTTTTATTAGTAGTATTATTTTTATTTAGTTTTGAGAGGCATAGAGACAGAGTATAAGCAGGGGAAGGGCAGAGAGAGAGGGAGATACAGAATCCGAAGCAGGCTCCAGGCTCCGAGCCGTCAGCACAGAGCCCGATGCGGGGCTCGAACTCACAGACCGTGAGATCATGACCTGAGCCGAAGTCGGCCGCTTAACCGACTGAGCCACCCAGGTGCCCCAAGAAGCTGAACATTTTTAAAAACTAAGGCCGCAGTTGCCTGCAGTGCCATCGCAAATAGTTCAAAAGTAAAAAAAATGAGTAAATCTACTTGCCACCGCCGACCCCATCTCGCATTTTCCTTCTTAGAATAGCCGGGTATTCGGAGCATCCCTGCAGGTCCTGCCCCTTCGTGGGGCTTTCTGTTTTTCATTACGCACACTGTTCCACACTCGCACACTCCCCCGTCCTCCTCCTCGGCAAGTTTTGGAAACCAGACCCTGTCGGTACATAAAGCTTTACTTCCTTCCTTTCGGGGGGTGCAAAAAGCAGACCGTCACGCGCCTCCGTCAGCTTTCCCGTCTTCTGCTCCTGCAAATCCGGCAGCAGCGAAGGTCCTTCTAGAAAGGTGTTTGTGTGCAGGTTGTTAGAGATGGAATTCCTGAGTCGAAGGGTCTGTGTATTCACACATTTTTATTTTTATTTTCTGGAAGTTTATTTCTTTCGAGAGGGGGTGGCGCAGGCAAAGAGAAAACCCCACGCAGGCTCTGTGTCGTCAGCGCAGAGCCCCACACGCGGGGCTCGATCCCGCCAACCGCAAGATCGTGACCCAAGCTGAAATCAAGAGTCGGACGCTCAACCCGCAGAGCCAGCCGGGCGCCCCCCCCCACCCACCCCCCCCCCCCGCGATTCACAACTTTTTAAACTGAGACAGAGTCGGTGTACTTTTCCTCCCGGAAGAATAAAGCATAGTCAACCGTCACACCCCGGACACACCCGTGTCGCCAGCATGGGGATCTGGACATGGATGATTGCGCTCCCCTGTCCCCACCCCGAGACCACGGCTCTCCTGACTTCTGACCACATAAATTAGTTTTGTCTTTACACCCAGTTCTGTATACGCTTTAAATACTGCGAGAGACTACCGGATTGTTTTCCAGCGAATTCCACCAGTTTCCAGTCCTCCCAAACACGCGCGAGGGCCGCCTTCCCGCCCTTCTCCGACCAAGCGTGTCATTAAGTTTCCGGTTTTATTACGATCGAGATGGACCGTCTTTTCCCGGACACAGCATCCATCAGCCTCTTCTTTTCCGGAAGCCACCTTGTGTTTTCTTCCACATTTTTTCTAGCGAGCGCTTGGTCTTTTGTTTTTGATTTTTTTTGAGACGCTGGCATTTTTCACGGTTTGCCAGCGAGTTTTTCGAGCCAAATAATTCTGATACTTTCCAGCCTTTTTTCCCAGCCGGTCTTAGCGGCTTTATGAGGTGTGACTGATGTTACACTTCGACAGACAGCGCAGATTTCAAGAGGGACAAACGTGCCCCAGAGTGTCCAAGTCGATCAATTTTGATGCGTGTGTACTCCCGGGAACGCACCACCACAACCAAAATGTTTCCTGTTTTTATTATGAGAAATTTGGGGGCACAGAACAGTCGAAAGACTAGAAGGAGGAGGAGCTAGAAACTCACCCACTGAACTCACGTTTTCCCCAAACTGGCTTCTCGCTTTTTCTTTACACGCGCACACGCAGACACACACACGAGCGTGCACACGCAGACACACTGTTTCCTCGCGGAACCATTTGAAAGTAAGTTACGGGGGCGCCTGGGCGGCTCAGTCAGTTAAGCATCCGACTCCTGATTTCGGCTCAGGTCATGATCTCACGGTCAGTGGTTTGTGGGACCGAGCCCCAGGTCAGGCTCGGAGCTGACCGCACGGGGCCGCTCTCCCCGCCCCGCCCCCGCTCGTGTGCGCATGCGCGCTCTCTCCTAGATGAAATCAACATTAAAAAAAAGCAAGTTGCAGACGTCCTGGTACTTTCTCCGGCAGAACCATGGAGCCGCGGTGCCTCCACCCCCCAATCACGTTCAGTACGGTCCAGACTTGTCACGTACAGTCTACACTCACACGCCCTTCATAGCTTTTTAAAAAAATCTAACACTTTATTCAACATTGCTCATCATATTTGGTTTTCATGTCTCTTCAGTGTCCTTTAGTCTGTCAGAGTCCCCTCCCTCCCTTTTTGCGGGTGGGAGTCGAGAGCTTTCCCGGCATTGGCATTTTTGAAGAGTACAGACCGATCGTCTTTGTTTTTCTTGCGTGGGTAACAGCTTTGTTGAAAGTTCAGTAGTTTTGAGTATATTCGGAGAGCTGCACGGCCCTCACCACGATCAACTTTAGAACCGCCCGTTCCCCCCCAGAAAGAAAATCTGAACCTGTTAGCAGTCACCCTCCTCCCCTACCCTTAGACAGCCCCTAATCTGCACTCTGTCTCTGCGTACTCGCCTTATTCTGGACTTCTTTTATGTTTGTTTATTTTATTTAAAAGTTTTTTAATGTTTATTTTTATTTTTGAGAGAGAGAGACAGAGGATGAGCCAGGGAGGGGCAGAGGGAGAGGGAGACACAGAATCCGAAGCAGGCTCCAGGCTCTGAGCTGTCAGCACAGAGCCCGACGCGGGGCTTGAACTCACGAACCGTGAGATTGTGACCTGAGCTGAAGTCGGACACTTAACTGACTGAGCCACCCTGGTGCTCCATTACTTATTTATTTTTGAGAGAGAGAGAGCAGGGGAGGGGCAGAGAGAGAGAATCCCAAGCAGGCTCTATGCTGTCAGCACAGAGCCCAGTGTGGGGCTCGATCGCATGAACCACGAGATCATGACCTAAACCGAAATCAAGAGTCAGATGCTATTAACCCACTGAGCAACCCCGGCCCCTTGTCATCGTCTTTTTGATTATAGCCGTTGGGGTGAGGCTGAAATGGTATCTCACTGTGGTTTTGACAGACCCGTTCATTTCTTCCTTCCTTCCTTTCTTCTTTTCTCTTTCTTTCTTTCTTTTCTTTCCTCCTTCCTTCCTTCCTTCCTTCCTTCCTTCCTTCCTTCCTTCCTTCCTTCCTTCCTTCCTTCCTTTCTTTCTTTCTTCCTTCCTTCCTTCCTTCCTTCCTTTCTGTTTTAAAGTTTTTAGGTAATCTCCACACCCAACATGGGACTCGAACTCACAACCCCAAGACCAAGAGTCCCATGCTCCACCGCCCAAGCCAGCCAGCCACCCGCCCCCCCAGACCAGTCATTTCTTGAACTGTGCCGCCATGTGTAAGGTCTGGCTGTATCCTTGCGGTGAGGTCGAGGGCGAACGTAGGTGTCCGGCAAGAATCCTGCTGGAGGGGTCGTGTGTCCCCGCCTTGGCAGCGCATCCGGACACGTGTCCTGGAGGTGCCTTTCCCCTTTGGGACCCATTTGTGATCCGGGCGTTTGTGCCGGTATTTCCTGTTCCTGCAACCTTTGCTTTTGGTGTGTTCTTCCCACGCTCGGGCAGCAACCCCGCTCCCGCCCTGACTCGCTCACCGGGACGCGTTTGCGGATTTTCCCCGGAGCTGGTATGCAGGGGGGTGGGGGGGGGGGGGGGCGGGGGGGGGGGGTGACGGGGGCGGGGGAGGATTGGGACAGACCCGACGCCCTCGGGAGATGGATGTCCCATCCTCTCTGCCGCAAGAGGAGGGGTAACGAAACCCAGGCTTGAGTAATTCTGTCCCTCCCACAGTGACAGCCGCGGGCCTCCCGGGTTCGGTCACCCGACTCTCCCTCGTTTTAATTTTTCATCCCGAACATTGTCCAACAGGTTCAAAGGGAGAGAGGATCCCGTAATGAACCCTGGACCCGCCGGCCGCTGCTTCCATTATGTGTCAACTTTCTGCCATTCTTTTTAAAGCGTATTTATTTATTTTGAGAGAGACAGAGAGAGAGGGAGAAAGAGTGTGATCGAGCGGGGAAGGGGCAGAGAGAGGAAGAGAATCCCACGCAGGCTCCGCGCCGTCAGCGCAGAGCCCGACTCGGGGCTCGAACTCACAAACTGTGAGATCATGACCTGAACTGAAGTCGGACGCTTAGCTGATTGAGCCACTCATGTGCTCCATTATTTATTTATTTTTGAGAGAAAGAGAGAGAGAGCAGGGGAGGGGCAGAGAGAGAAAATCCCAAGCAGGCTCTACGCTGTCAGCACGGAGCCCGACACGGGGCTCGATCGCACAAACCGTGAGATCATAACCTGAGCTGAATTCAAGAGTCAGATCCCTAACTGACTGAGCCACCCAGGCGCCCCCTTTTTAAAATTTTTTATTTCATTTTACTTTTTTTTTTTTTTTTTTTTTAGTAGACTCCATGCCCAATGTGGGGCTCGAACTCACGACCCCAAGACCAAAGTCACACACTCTACTGACTGAGCCAGCCAGGTGCCCTGGTTTTTTGTTGTTTTTAATTTACACCCAAGTTCGCGTATGGGGCAACAGTGATTTCAGGAGCAGACTCCTTAATGCCCCTCACCCGCTTAGCCCATCCCCCCCCCCGCCACCCCTCCAGTAACCCCCGTTTGTTCTCCGTATTCAAGAGTCTCTTACGTTTTGTCCTCCTCCCTGCTTTTATATTCTTTTTGCTTCCTTTCTCTTATGTTCATCTGTTTCGTGTCTTAAATTCTTCATATGAGTGAAGTCATATATTTGTCTCTGACTGACTAATTTCGCTCAGCATGATACCTTCTAGTTCCATCCGCGTGGCTGCAAATGACAAAATTTCATTCTTTTTGATTGCCAAGTAATACTCCACTGTGTCTATGTATACACCTCGTCTTCTTTATCCGTTCATCCGTCGATGGACATCTGGGCTCTGTCCGAACTTTGGCTCTTGTCAATAGCGCTGCTGTAAACACTGGGGTGCATGTGCCCCCTCGAAACAGCCCACCCGTATCTCTTGGATACATACCTAGTCGCGCAATTGCTGGGTCCTAGGGCAGTTCTAGTTTTAATTTCTTGAGGACCCTCCATGCTGTTTTCCAGAGCGGCGGCACCAGCTTGCCTTCCCAGCCCTGTTTTTTTTTAAATGCCAGCTCTTGCATTATGTATTTTTGTACCCTCCTCTTTCAAAATCGCTTCATCGAGGTAGAAGTCACGTGTTATACAATTCACCTCCTTCGAGCGTCCCCTTTGGTCCTCGTTAGTCTGACTGCAGAGCTGTGCGATCCTCGCCACAGTCAGTGTTGGGACGTTTCATCGCTGCCGAGAGGAACTTCAGCCATCGCGGCCCCGGGCAGCCGGCAGTCCCCTTTCCGTCTCCATGGGTTTGCCTCCTCTGCACTTTTCGTACAAATGGAATCGTACAGTACGCGGTCTTTTGCGTCTGGCCTCTTTCCCTTACCATCGTGTCTTCAAGGTTCACGGATGTGGAATAAATCAGTAACTCGTTCCGTTTTATGGCCGAATCATATCCCATTGTATGGCTAGACTAGGCTTTGTTTCTCCGTCCGCCAGCTGATGGCCACGCGGTCTGTACACGTACAAGTCCCTGCGTGCAATTGCCTAAGGAGAAAAGGGTGATTCCTTGCAGGACATGTTGGGGTCAATGCTCTGAGAATATGGGGCGTCAGTAGGGAGTCGGACCATTTGCCGGATGCTCAAGGCATTTCACGTGAATGTCCCACTTAATGCTAAAATAACCAGTTGGAGTAGGTACTAGTACACGCGTTCAGTGAGCGGGAGCTCTGGTATGTATTATACGTGTGTATGTCTGTGTACACACACACACACACACACACACACACACTCACACACACCCATGGCTATGTAGCTAGCAGTAAGAAGCAGAGCTGGGATTTGAACCCAGGCACTCAAGCTCCCAGCCGCATGCACTCTCAGCCAAGCCACCGAACTAGCACGGAGGTTCCTGGAGTCCTCTCTCCCTCTCTCTCTCCCTCTCTCTCTCTCTCTCTCTCTCTCTCTCTCTGTTGCTGATTCAACCCTGTCCTCTTTTCCCGTCCCGTCCTGGAGCAGTGAGCCAACCGTGAGGTCCGATTCAAAATACCGTGGCGGGGGCGCCTAGGGGGCTCAGTCCGTTAAGCGTCCGACCTCAGCTCAGGTCGTGATCTCATGGTTCGTGGGTTTGAGCCCCGCGTTGGGCTCTGTGCTGATGGCTCATCAGAGCCTGGAGCCTGCTTCAGATTCTGTGTCTCCCTCTCTCTCTGCCCCTCCCCTGCTCATTCTGTATCTCTCTCTTTCTCAAAAATAAATAAACATTAAATAAATTAAAAATGAGAAATGGGGCAGAGAAAAGTAGGAGACCTGAGCTTGGCGTGAGCAGGAGGGCTCTGGGGGAAACCGCCGGGAGGGGCCTAGCCTCCCGGGGACCTCCTGCCCGGTGACCTCCTGCCTGCGCAGGAGGAGCCCCGCCCAGATTTGCCCAGCTCCCGGCCTGCCGAGCTCACGTCCGTGCTCGGGCTACTCGGCCACTCCTGGCGTGTCCTTCATCACTGGCTGGCTCTGTTTTCCCACGACAGTGTAAACCGGGGGGCCCCGGCTGGACCAGGAAGAGGGGGGCATCGTCCCGGGCGGTGGTAGTGACCACTCTCTCGTTTCTGCAGTTCCTGACCAGGCTGACCGAAAGATTCGTGCTGGGGGTGGACATGTTCGTTGAAACGCTGTGGAAATTCTGGACGGATCTCTTGGACGTGCTCGGACTTGACGGTATGTGCGGGGGGGGAGGCATTTATTTAAGGTGCCGTTTTATTCTTGTGGTTCTCAAAGGGTGGACACAGTCCCCGCAGGGGGTGACACAGGGGACCCCTTGGAGGAGGGGGGCAGCGAGGACAAATGAACATTTAAAAAATTTTTTTAGAGACAGAGACAGAGACAGTGTGAGCGGGGGCGGGCCAGGGAGCGAGGGAGCGAGGGAGAGAATCCCAAGCCGGTTCCGCACCGTCAGCGCAGAGCCCGATGTGGGGCTTGAACTCATGCACTGCGAGAACACAGCCTGAGCCGAAGTCAAGAGTCGGAGGCTTACCCGACGGAGCCACCCGGGTGCCCCGCAAATGAGCATTTTTTATTGTGATCGTTGCCCAAAGAAACGGCCCATCAAAACTGAGGTTCACAGATGCCCCGTAGGGTGAGGTGCGCGTGGCCCCCAGGCAAACTGCGAAGACCAGAGGGGGGCCTCCGGGCCATCGGGACGTCGGGACCCATCACAAACTCCTACAGTTATTTAGGCACAAAGGGATTTCAGGCAGAGACTGAGGCGCTCCCGGAGCCGAAGGAGCCGCGTGGCCCCCAGGACCTGCCGGACTGGCCCGCCGAGTCCGGACTCTCCCGCTGGAACGGTTAAATTCGAAGATACAGCCCCGGTCCAGGCTGCCCCCTCTCCCGCCAGGAAGCCTGCAGTCACCTGTGCCGAGGTCCCCAAGACCACCGCCAGGTTCGGCAAATCGCTAGTAGACTCGGGACCCCTTATCGTCACACTCACGCGGTGATTTGTCCCGGCGCAAGGACACGAGGCCCCCTCAGCGAAAGGGGACGGGCCGGTGGGGGCCCCACAGGACGCCCCGATTCCACCAGCAACAATTCGCGGTGACACGTGTAAAGTCGTCGGCCACCAGGGAAGCCCCTTAGAGGCCCCGTGCCCAGGGCGTTTCTTAGGGGCTGGTCACGTGGGCAACTTCTGGCGGCACCTGCCAAAATTCCCGACGCCCTTCGAGAAAGCAGGTGTTCAGCTGAAACCACAGAATTCGTGCAAATGATCCAGGCACGGAGAGCCCCCCTTATCAGGGAAGGGAGGGGAGGCCCCTCCAATCTGTGTGTTTTTTCCACACCTCCCCCCGCCCGGAGCAAATAACTCAATTCTCCGTGGACACTGACCAGGCGTCCCACGAATTTAACCGAATTCCGAGGACGTCTGCCCGGAGGTGGCGTCAGAGTGAGCCCCCAGGGCCAGGGCTCATCCCACAGGACGGCCCCTCCTGTCTCAGATGCCAGTTGCAAGACCCCCTTGGGCTTCTGACCGAGCGAGTGGCTCGGATGAGACATTCCCCCTCTTGGGCTTGAGTAATTTGCCAGAGCGGCTCGTGGAACTCCAGAAAACCGCTTAATCAGCTTAGCAGTTTGTTGCAGTAGGACGTAACTCAGGAGCGGCCGGAGCGAGGAGGTGCCCCGGGCGAGGTCTGTAGGAAGGCGCACGGAGCTCCCCGTCTTGGAAGCTGCTGTCGGGTTTCCGCGGGTGTTCCGTCACCCGGGCACGATCGGTTGAGTCACTGGCCGTTGGCGATGGACTCAGCCTCCAGCCGCTCTGAAATTCTGAAAACCTCCAGGGGCCGGGACTGAAATTCTGACCTTCTCCCCGGGATGGGTTCTCCCAGCACCCAGCGCCCGTCCTCAGGGCCCGTCCAGAAGTCACCGTAGCCATGCATACTCAGGTGCGGCTGAAAGGACCCCGTTAGGAATTATCGAGACCCCGTCATTGCTCTCATCCCTTAGAAAAATCCAGAGGTTTTAGCAGCTCGGCCAGGAATGGGGGCGAAGACCAAATATATATATATATATATATATATATACTTCTCCTTATAAATCACCATATTGCACTCCAGAAATCCGAGTTCCCAAATGTCAGCCGAGGGCTGTATTAACTCGTTCCTGCACACTTCCTAACTCCGTGTCGTCTCTTGGCCCCTGTGGTTCCTTCTCAACAAACCAGCCAGGGTGATTTTAGTTTTTATTACTTCTTTTGTGGCAAAGACTGATTAAAAGAAAAAAAAGCATCAGATCAAGTCACTCACCTTAAAACTGCCCAGTGCCTTCTGTTGCTCTTGGAATCGACACCGGGTCCCACGGGGACCATCTGCTCCAGGACCTGTCCAGCGCCCCCCCGCCCCCAGCTCCTGGCCTCCATCCTGTTCTTGGATACACCGTTGTTTCCTTTAGGTGTTCCCCGCCGGGAACAGGCCCTCAGCTCTTCGCCTGCTCAGGTCTTTCCCATCCGTGGGTCTCTGGTACATGACACCTCCTCCAGGGAGCCCATCCTCACTACCCTGTGTACAGGGACCCTGTTCTCACACCTACAATCGCTTGTCGGCTGTAATGTTCCACAGCGTGGACGTTTATGTTCATTGCCCGTCTCTCTTCTGGAATCTCGGCTCCCGTGAGCACAGTTTTGCCCATCTCCCCCAGGCTGCAGCCTCCGCCTCGCTCTGCCTCTGGTGCATGGAGCCCATCATTGATAAAACTTGGAGGACTCTTGGCCCCCTGCCTCGCTGCTGCGTGAGCTCGCTTGCGTCCCCCCAAGAGTACCCAAAAAGCTCCAGTACCTGTGAATGTGACCTTATTTGGGAGTAGAGTCTTGGCAGATGTGCTCGAGTGACGATGGGTCATCCCGGATTAGGCCGGGTCCCAAATCCAATGTCTGGTGTCCTCGTAAGAGGAGGGAAACTTGGATGCAGAGACAAACACCCAGAGAGGAGACAGCCCCAGGGATATGGAGGCAGAGACTGGGGGGATGTGGCCACAAGCCAAGGATGCCTGGAGCCCCCAGGAGGTGGAAGAGGCAGGAGGGACTCCCTCTGAGCGCTCAGGGAGCACGGCCCTGCCCACACCTTGATTTCGGAATTCTGGCTCCCAGCTGGCGAGATGATACATTCCCAGTGCCTTCGGCCCCCACGTCTGGTCACTCGTTACGGCGGCTGTGGGAGAGCAGGGCCGCCTCCCCACGTGCAGAGTCTGCCGGAACCCTCCCGGCCGCCCTTGACACTCTCACCTTACAGACCGGACACCAGGCCCCATGGGTGGGGCTCCCCGGTTCACACCTGCCATTGGCCCCCTCGGCCACCGGGAGCCTGTCTCCAGCCTCGAGCCCCCAGGCTCAACTAGTAACTCAGGGCACCTCCCCGCTCAGGCGAAGAAGCCGAGGCAGCAGCGTGGCCCTTGGAGAGGACACTGCGCCACGTACAGCCTCCCGGGGCCTCCGAGGGCCCCTCCCGGGAGCCAGGCTGAGTCAACACATAACCCAGATCCAGCAATGGCGTGCAATCCTGCTCAGAATCCATATTTGCCACCTACCTCGATTGTGAAGCTCCCAGTGTCTCCATCCCTGACCAACCACGGGCCCCGGAGAGGCAAGCCCGATTGCAAAAAGTCGCGTGCAGCTCAGAGTGGAAATCTACAGCGGAGACAGCCTCCCGGTTCCCCGGGAGGGGATCAGAACAGGGTCCTCCTGCATGGGCCGCACGGGCTCGCGTCCATGGCGGGGGCAGCCGGCACGTTCCGGAAAGAACTCCTTCCACGTCGTGTTTCCCCCTGTGTTTGGCGCACAAACTCCCAGGCATCCAGAGGCCTGTGGGATTTGCCTCTTCTGCTTAGAAGTGTAAAGAGGCTTTACAGGAAATGGTATTCCCAAGTTGGATGTTCTGGTGCAAACAGTTTCCGTGAGCACAATCCTCTGATTTCTGTCTCCAGAATTTCTCGGGGTGCCGGTTACAGGGGACCCTCCTCAGCCGGAGCCGACCAGTAGAAAGAACGCCACATGACGTTACATGTGCTAGTTGTCACCCTAAAAAAGGCGAAAAGAAACTGGCGACACTAATGTAATGAGGTATTTTAGTTAACCCAACAGATTCAAAATGTTGTCATCTCAACTGGTGACAAATGTGCAGAATTATTAATGAGGCGTCATTTTGGCGGGTTTTATGGCTTCGGAACCCAGCCCGTATCTGACATGGCACATCTCAGCTCGGACCTGCCACGTTTCCGGTGCTCGGGGGCCACGCGTGGCCGATGGCTCCCAGGACGGACACCGTGGCGTCAGCCTGCTCTACACCCGGCGGCTCCGGTCACTCTCCTGGGAAGGGGTTGGAAGGATGGACTCAAAGTCTCGTTTACTCTCTCGGAAGCCTCGGAAGCCACTTCCGACGCGCCCGCACTGGGAGATGCGTCAGGATGGCTCCGAAAGCCAGACTCCCCGCCTCGAGATCCCAGCTCCGCCCGGTCCTGGCTGCGGGACCCGGGGCCAGTCACGCCGTGAGCCTGAATCCCCGCACGGAGAATGCTCGTATCATCAGCGCGTTGCGAGGACCGGGTGACAACGCGGACGGAGCAATCAGAAGGGCGCCCGGCCCGCGGCAAATCCCTCGGGAGCGCTCCACGGCTTACGAAGGGGCTCCGCTCGGAAAAGTCATTAGTCACGCGCTTGCGGGACCCACCCGGCCTCCATTCCCCACGCCGAGGGCCGTCTGTGTCCGGCTGCGCCCACGGCCGCCTTTCCCCGGGCTCTGAATCCGGGTGGGCCCCTGACCCGCCAGTGTGACTGGTGACCTCGCGGGGAGGCGGAGCTCGGACCCAGCGGGCACGGGGAGAAGGCCACGTGGAGATGGAGGCCGAGGCCAGGGGGGACGCCTCCACGAGTCAAGAAGGCCACGCCAGAAGCCGGGGAGAGGCCCGGGGCGGACTCTCCCCCGACGGCCTCAGAGGGCGCCACCCTGCCGACACCCTGACCTCAGACTGCGCGAGAGTATGTACGTTCCCGTGGTCCAGCCGCCCGGCCCGCGGTCCTCTGTCGTGGCAGCTCCAGGAAGCGGATGCCGGCAGGACGCGCAGAGCTGCTCACTCTCCACCTGGGGTTTCTGTCGCCTCCGGAGAGACGGGCCGCTGGCCCACGAGCGGGTTTTAGTAAAGTCTCTGTGCCTGGGTGAACATTCTCTGCCCCAGGCGAGATCCACCCCACCGAGGGCCCTGGTCCTCCCTGGTCACTAACTTAGGCCTTGATGACCTACAGTGACACATGGCATGTGGCTTCAGATATAGAGGCTAGTCCAGTGGGTCTCCAAGTATGCTCTGAGGAACGCCGGGGGGGTTCCGGAGGCCGCGCGGGGGGACTGTGAGGTGCTCCCTTCTCCAGCAGCAGGTGTGAGGCCAGGCACTCCCGGGATGCTTCCATAGGTCAGTTCCGCGTTGAGAATATGTTCACTATGTTGGGCTAACTCTCTCTCTCTCTCTCTTTTCTTTTTTTAAGTTTTCTCATTTATTTTGAGAGAGAGAGAGAGCACCCCAAGTGTGCATACAAGCGAGGGGGGGCAGAGAGAGAGGGAGAGAGAGAATCCCAAGCAGGCTCCTCGCTGTCAGCACAGAGCCTGATGCGGGGCTCAGAGTCACGAACCGTGAGATCATGACCTGAGCCTAAGTTGGTTGCTTAACCGACAGAGCCACACAGGCGCCCCATGGTGTTGTGACTTTGAGAAGAATGTTTATTCTTAAAACACGAGAGCCATCACAATTGGAAAAGAAGAAGTGAAATTATCTATTCGCAGATGGCATGATTTTATCTGCAGAAAATCCTAGAGACTCCACCAAAAAACTATTAGATCTGATCAATGAATTCTTTAAAGTTGCAGGGTGCAAACTTAACATACGAAAATCAGCAGTATTTTTATACACTAGCAATGAATTTATCTGAAAAAGAAATAAAATGATCCCATTTGCAATAGCGTCAGAAACAATAAAATACTTAGGGATAACCTTAATCAAGGAGGTGAAAGAGAAATCGTCAGACAGTGATGGAAAGAATGGGAGACAGCACAAATAAATGGAAAATCATCCCGTGTTCATGGATTGGAAGAATTAATGCTACAATGTCTGTTATTTACCCAAAGCTGTCTACAGATTCAATGCAATCCCTGTAAGATTCCTACAGATGTAGGAAAAAAATCCTAAAATTTATATGGAACTGCAAAAGACCCCTCCTAGCCAAAGGACACCTGAGGGAGAACACCACACTCTCTAATTTCGAGTTGCATTATAAAGCCCCAGTAACCAAAATAGTAACGCAAACAGCATAGTGCCAGCATCAAAACAGACGCGCAGACCAACGGCAGGGCATCGAGAGCCTAGAAATAACCCCATGATATACGGTCAACTAGAATCTGGCGAGGGAGCCAAGAATACTTAACGGAGAAGAGACGGTCACTTCCATAGATGGCGTCGGGAAAGTTGGCTGCTCACGTGTAAAAGAATGAAACTAGGGCCCTGTCAAACCCGGCCCCTCACAAAAATTCATTCAAAATGTATTAAAGACGTAAACGTAAGCCAGGAAACCATAAAATTCTGCCAGGCTCTTTGACATCGGTCTTGGCAATGACTTTCTGGATCGGACGCCAAAGGCAAGAATAAGGAGGACTCCATCAGACCAAGAAACTTCTTCCCAGCAGAAGAAAGCATCAGAAAGTGAAAAGTACGGCTTGCAAAGCATAGATCTGTTCGGGGGTTAATAGCCAAAGTACAGAAAGAACTCCTTCAACTCAATAGCCAGAAACCAAGAGCCTGATGAAAATATAAGCAAAGGACCCACTAGACGTTTCTCCAGAGAAGATATCCGAATTGCCGACGGTTAACGGGGCGCCTGGGGGGCTCAGTCAGTTGAGCGTCCTGCTCTTGATTGCGGCTCAGGTTACGATCTCACATCTCACGGTTCTTGGGGTCGAGCCCCTCGTCGGGCTTCGCACTGAGTAAAGGTGGCTCGGGATCTACCTCTTTCTGCCCCTCCCCCGCTCATGTGTGCCTGCTCTCTCTCTCAAAATAAATAAGTAAACATTTAGAAAACCCCCAAAAAGCAAATGGCCGACCGTTACATAAAAAGGTGCTCAACATTACCAATCGGGAACACGCAGATCAAAACCACGGATTATCTCGCACCTACCGGGCCGGCTATTCTCGAAAAGACCAGAGGTTACAAATGCTGGCGAGGACGCAGACGAGAAGGAGCCCTTCCTTGCGCGCCGTCGGTGGGATTGTACATCAGGTGCTGTGGACAGCAGTGCGGAGAGTCCTGAAAAAACTTAAAAACCGAGAGCTACCGCGTGATCCAGCCGTCCCGCTTCTGGCACTGTGCCCACGGGAAATCCATCTTCGAATGGAGGGGCGAAGAAGTGGTACACATACAGACGCACACACAACGGAATATTCTTATTCGGCGTAAAAGAGGAGGAAATTGTGCCTGCCATGTGTGACCACGTGGATGGACCTTGAGGGCGTGATGCCAAGTGAAATAAATCGGAGAAAGACAAATACGGTAGAATCTCGCTTGCGTGTAGAATCTTAAACGACAACAACAACAGCTCATGGAAATAGAGATCAGGGTCGTAGTCCGAGGTGGGGGACAGGGGGTGCGGGAGTTGGAAGAAGGTGACCAAAAGGTACAAATTTCTAGGTACAAGACTAGTTAGTACCGGGAGCGCACCATACAACGCGATGGCTAGTTACTTCTGCTGTGCGGTGTGTGTGCAAATTATTAACTGAGTAGTTGATCCTGAGAGTTCTCAGGACAAGAAAAAAAAACATTTTTTTTCTCTCTATTCGTATCCATACGAGGCGATGGATGTTCCTCAAATTCATCCTGCTAATAATTTCACAGCGAGTCATGCTCTTGAACTTAACACAGTGCTTTTTGGCAGTTAGATCTCTATAAAGCTGGGAAAAAAAATTCGCACCCTAAAGTATGATCTTTTGTATCTTCTGACTGGTCTGGTAAAAAAAAAAAAAAGTATGCGACGAAGCCAGATATGGTAAAATCTTAACAACCGTTGTACCTAGGTGGTGTCAATAGGAGTGTTCATTTTACCCTCCTTTTAACGTTTCTGTTTGAAAATTCTCTTAAGTCGGGCACCCAGAAGAGGCAATTTCTCCACTTCCCTCCATGCTTAAGATGGAGCTTCATGTATGATTTAGGTTTGGCTGTTAAGAGGTCCAAATTAACAGCACCTTAAACCAGATGGCAGCTCATTTCTCTGTGTGCGAGTCCGCAGGTAGGTGGGTGGGCAGGTAGGTGGCTTTGCAGCACCGGGGCCTCAGGACCGAGGCACCGTCCGTCTCGTTGCTCCCCAATAGGTGACTTTCCTCACCTCATGGCCCAAGGCAGCCGCTCCCACTCCCGCCATCGCATCTACATCCCAGCAGGCAGACGAAGAGGTAAAGGGCACATGCCTGCTCCTTTTAGGGAAAAATCCCAGGAAGGCCACCGGAAAACGTCTCCTTGACCAAAGCTTAGTCTCGGAGCTTCAAGGGGGGGCTGGAAACACCTCCCTCCTCGGCAGCCACACGCCCAGCCTACAACTGGGCGCTCATTACCGAGGAAGACAGGAAGGAAGGAGATGGAGGACAGGCTCGTAAGCGCTGGCCTGCAGCGACAGGTGTCTTAGACTCAGGGTGCGGCAGGTGGCCTCGAGGGTGCCCTGCGCTCCCCCGGGGCCTGGCGCGAGGGAGAGGCCGCGGCCTTTGGCCGCGTGTTGCAGAGACCCAGCCAGTGAGCTGCCCACCCCCCGCTGGCAGACGCCCCCCCCCCCCCCGCTGGCCCCCGCTGACCCACCGCTGTCTCTCTTCTCTGTTCCGCAGTGTCCAACCTGTCCCAGTACTTCAGCCCGGCCTCGGTGGCCAGCAGCCCGGCCCGCGCCCTCCTGCTGGTGGGCGTCGTCCTCCTGGCCTACTGGTGCCTGTCACTGAGCCTGGGCTTCACCTTCAGCCTGCTGCACGTGGTGTTCGGCCGCTTCTTCTGGGTCGCACGGGTGGTCCTGTTCTCCATGTCGTGCGTGTACGTGCTGCACAAGTACGAAGGGGAGCCGGAGAACGCCGTCCTGCCCCTGTGCTTCGTGGTGGCCGTCTACTTCATGACCGGGCCCATGGGCTTCTACTGGCGCGGCGGCCCCGGCGGCCCCAGCGTCGAGGAGAAGCTGGAGCACCTGGAGAACCAGGTGAGACTGCTCAACATCCGCCTGAACAAAGTGCTGGAGAGCTTCGACCGCGCCAACGGCAAGTGACAATCAGCCCGCCGGCCGGCGCCCCCCGCGCCAGCGCCCTGCCCCCGGAAACAGAAGAGGCGGCGGAAGAAAAGGACGGCCAACCCCAAACAGTCTTAATAAACGTTCCCGAGCGAGAGCAGCGGCGCTTTGCGAGGGTCGTTCCGGCCACGCGTCAGCCCTTAGGCCCCGTCCCCGGGGGAGTGACGGGATCCTTTCTGTAGAACTACCCACCAAGTGTCATTAGTCGGGGGGGGGGGGTGCTGGGAATATTTTTTAAAACAAAGGATATAACCATATTAGCTGTACAGTGAGAGTTTATCTGTGCATAGTGCATAAAGTTAATTTTTTCAAGCACTTAAATACATCTTTTGTAAGGTTTTTTAATAAAGGCGGATCGAGTCAAGTTTAATAAAACTGTACACCGAGGGCAAGAATGTGCTCACTGGACATTTGAGACGAAAAGTTCCAACGCTCCTGTGCGGTGTCCCAGCCTAGGGATTGGTGGGTGAGGTCTGCGTGCGTTCTTTCCGTGTTCCGAAACCGCGAACCTCACTTTTGTCATGTTTGGTTGACGGTGACTTAGCCTGATGGACGTCGTCGTCTCTGGACGCGGGCGGTTGGGGTCCAGGACGAAACTCAACATCTTACGGGTCCTCGTGACCCCAGCCGGGCCCCCTGTCAATTATATTTCTAAACGGAGAAAGAGATCATTATTCACAGAAACTCTGAGATCGTTGGTTTTTTTTCCCCCTTTCTGAACTTTGATGTATTTTAACCTCCATGTTTTGTAAAGGAAATTTCAAGGACCAGGCAAAGAAGTGTCTTTGGGGTTTGATGCCGAGAGCTACCTGGGTGAGCGCCAAAGCTCCCCCTGGCCGGGGTCCGTCCGCTGCCCCGGCGTCCCCATTTCCGGCTGGACCCATAGAAAAAAGGCGTGCTCGCAAGGGTTTTTATTTGTGTCATCGTGGTGTGGGTTGGCTCAGGACCTCAGAATTCAAACAAACGACAGCCGCTAAGAACATTTTCAAATCTCTCGCTGCTTTGCGTTCTCAGGAGCAGTAAGCAGCGATGAACACGCCTCGGAGAAGATCCAAATTCTTTTTCCCGAAATTTTTACAGTACACACGTTAGGTGCTTTCTGTCTGAAGTCTGTGGTGCCCTCGTTTTAGGTGGTGCCTGGGGGCAGAGAGGGACATACCAGGCAGACAGCGGCTCTCTCCCACAGAGAGCCCCCGCACACAGGTTTGCAGAGACCCCCGTCCGATCGGGTAGAACCAAGACCCTACAGTCCACGCATCGTTCGGAGAAACACTCAGCTGGCTGCTGACCCCCGTGCGGGCTTTCCGCAAAGTTTTAGTTTTGGCCTCAAGTATCTGGAAGACCGGAGCAGATGTTTCTGAAAATGTTTAGGAAACCTCTGTGTTTAAGGGTTTTTAAGGCGCACGTAACGGGGCCCAAGCGTGGCTGCATCCAGTCCCCTTCCTGGGACGCAGAGATGTTCTCCGGGGTCTGCCCGGGGGAACCCCTTCTCCGGGGGCACCGGGAGCCCGCAGTTTCCCGCGGTTTCTGGATCGGAGCCGTGCCAGCTGGATACTCGGAGGCAGATCTATCTCAGCACAGGGTGTAAAAATTACCCCCCAGGAGGCCGATTTCGCCTGCCTTCCTCGCGTGCGTTTGGCCCTCGAGTATCGGGCATGTTGAGACCCGAAAACACCGCGTCGCCCGTGGTGGCCAGGGCAGCGCTGGCGTTCTCCGCACGAAGCTCGGAAGTCCTAACCTTCCCGCTGGTCCGGATGGAACAGCCACTCCGCTCCCCCCGCCGCCTTCCCCTGCGAACCCTGAAGGGCACCGTGCTGTGTGGGGATCAGCAGGAAACCCATCCTCACTTCCAGTAAGTCCAGGGAGGCCCGGCCGCCGGCGCGTCGAGGCCGCGAGCGGCAGGTTGCGAATCCGTGCACTCCGGTGAGAAATGGCTTCCTTTTTAATGAAAGTCCCTGGCGTTGAAAAGAAGCATCCCTTCGGGGAGGACATCGCTTGGGATTCTGGGAGAAATCGTAGATGTCAGAGCTGAACAACCCTCGCTTTTTCACGCGTCCGCTTGCCTCTCTGTCGGGCCTCGTCTTAACCCCGAATAGTCTGGGATTTTGTTCTTTCCCTCTCCGTTCCGTGGAAGCTTGTCCGGGTGTTTGGCCTTGCCCACCATTCCCCACGTCTTTCTTTGTTCTCTCTTTTGTACATGGGGAAAAAAAATATGTATTTTTGTACCATATCTCATACCTGGAAGAGAAACCTTTTTTTACCGGCTTCCGGGCTTTCTTAGATCAGCACCCCATTCGGTGTGATATAAAAATCCGGACGAAAACGACCGTGGATGGGTTCTAATGAAGACTCTGTTTTCTAGATACCTTAAAGTCCATCAGTTTTCATTTCCCGGTGCCTCAGGAACACAACCAGCGCCGAGGATGGAAGAGAAACGGGACCAACTATCTCAAAATTGCTGGATTCGTAGGGAATCTCCCAGGGTCTGTGTTCGAGGGACCTCTTCCCTGACACGCGAGCCAAGACGCTTCAGCCTTCCGTCAATGCATTCCCCGTACCGTCCAGGATCGGCGTCCCCTGCCTTCTGGGCGGTTTCAGTGATACCCCACGTCGCTTCTGGCGACAAAACGCAGCAACAGAATTTCTCGGGAGCTGGTCTTGGGAATGGCGCCGGGGTCAGCACGGGAGGCTGATACCATTGAAAGAAGGTTTTTAACACAGTTCGCTAAAGCCAGGGGGCACGGCATGCCACTCGGAGCCTCACAAGCCCGTCCCCCTCGGGGTCGGGAGGCGGGGAGGGTGTGTGTCTGTGCTCCATCACTGCGGTGATAGGAAGTCACGGGTTCGAGTGTTCCCTGCCGGGTGCCAAGTGCTAACGTGCAGGGCAGGGGGCAGCGGTTGGGGGGCAGCGGTTGGGGGGCCGCGGTTGGGAGGATGGGAACACGACTGCGCGCCCGTGAGGCGCCGGTTGTGAGCCACTTTGGTTGCTGGTCGGCTTCGGAATCAGCAGCCTTACGGAGGGGTTAGGAGGGACGTGTCAGAGCGCCAACGCAGAATCAAAAACCCGGTCGGTACGCCCCGTCATTAGCGGAAATCCCGAACCGCTTCTTTTCTATGCTTGCTGGTCCTTCTCAAGATGCTCCAGGTAGGAGCATCTGCTAACTTCTCCCCGATGGGGTTCGAATCGCCTGACTGATCCCAAAAGCCAGCTCCGGCCATCCAGCTAGCTTGTGTTCGAAGGAATTCCTAAGGCCCTACGGTGTCCTTCCCCTGGTCCCCAAATTAAAAAACAATAATAATAAATAATAATAATATCTCCATTCTGCAACGTTTTCTTGATGGTCATTTGAGTCTTGGACCTTTCGCTCCTCCCTTATGAATAGTGAGCGATCGAATTATGTGTTTTTTTGCAGGATCGAACGTAGCGCCCTTAAAATTAGTAAGGACAGCCGTCGATACAATATACGGTGTCTGGGATGAGCAAACTTTGTTCCAGCGTCCTGAGTTCTGTGCTTTGCTCCTCAGCGATTCCCCCGTTTTGCAGGAGACACACGGGACCAGTTTTTCCCTCGTGGTGGCATAAAAAGCCGATTGTCATTTGCATCGTCCACGGAAAACCTGTGGCAGCTAACGGCGTGATTGACCATATATTCTAATGTCCTTTTGCAGATTTCAAGGTTTTATTGTCGCGTCAGCTTAACATTCGCATGTGTGTTCAATCTCTGGGTACCGCGTAATTCAGTTGATTTCTTGTGACGGTGACGGTGATTCGCGCGCCCTTAAAATCCACGAAGCAATCACTTATTTCCCTCTGAACTGGAAATCATACTTGTGAGGTTACGGTGTCCATTCTCAAACAGCGTGCTCACGATCCGGGTCCTACTTTGTGTGTCCGGTTATAAATTTTATATAGCATTTGATTTCGCACTTAATATAAATCCGTCCGATCTGAGTACGGTGGGGTGTGTGTGTGTGTCTGTGGTGTGTGCACACTCGAGTTCCATAAGCCTTGGGAAACTGATTCTACGAATATCAAATAGACACCTAAATGTATACGGCTTCTTTTATTTGCAAAACGATACCGACATTCCTCTTATGTATTAAATCACGGCTTTAGTGTTCTGTAGAGATGTTTGTAGACCGATTGCAGAACAGAATGAAAATATTGTGAAAATTGCAGCTTAATAAATGTTTCTTGTAATTTCGTTGCACGGACTTCCTAAGTGTATTTCGTCACTTCTAACCAAGCATTCGTGGGATTTCCCGAATTTTGACGTGGGATGCTTGGTCCTGTGGTTCTCTTCCCCGATGTGGGAAGAGTCAAATAATCTTCACGACGCGGAGGCAGGGAGGGTCACCAGACAAAACACAGGATGCCCAGTTACATTTGAGTTTATAATAAAGAACAAATACTTTTGAAGTGTACATATATCCCAAACACTGTATGGAATATACATCCACTACAATTTTTTTTAATGTTTATTTATTTTTGAGAGAAAGAGAGAGAGACAGAACATGAGCAGGGGAGGGGCAGAGGCAGAATCCGAAGCAGGCTCCAGGCTCTGAGTCGTGAGCACAGAGCCTGACGCAGGGCTTGAACCCATGAACCGTGAGATCATGACCTGAGCCGAAGCCGGACACTTACCCGAGTGAGCCGCCCACAGCAGGTGGAAAAGGAGGGTGGAGGCAGGTCCCGGGACCAAGAAAATGTTAAAGGAAACAGGAGCGAGGCCTCACCCGGCGAGGCTGCACCAGGCAGAGGAGCGCGACTCCACAGAGCAAAGAGGGCACAGGCGCGCGGCCCTGCCCCCACACCGCCTCCGTTTACCCTCCTCACTTCCGCCGTCCCCCCTGCCGGAGCCGCGGTGCTGCCGGCCCGCAGGCGGTTTACTCAGTACCCAGGGCAGCCTCGTGCTGCAAGAGCGGCTTGGCACCTTGGCACCTGTCCCCAGCCTGGCGCCTGTCCCCAGCCACACTCCCTGTGCCGTTTGCTGCTGCTTCATCTTTAATGTTTTATTAATTTTGTTTTTTTTTTAAGTTTATTTATATATTTTGAGAGAGAGAGTGCACACAAGCCAGGGAGGGACAGAGGGAGGGAGAAACAGAATCCCAACAGGCTCCGTGGCATCAGCGCAGAGCCCGACGCGGGGCTCCAGCCCACAAACCGGGGGGATCAGGACCTGGGCCCAGCTCGGGGGTCGGACGCTTCGCCAACTGAGCCGCCCAGGTGCCCTTGTTTCATTCGTATTGAGCTTTTATCTCTTTTATTTATTGTTTTTTAATTTCTTTTTTTTTAATGTTTATTTATTTTTGAGAGACATAGAGACAGAGTATGAGCAGGGGAAGGGCAGAGAGAGAGGGAGACACAGAATCCGAAGCAGGCTCCAGGCTCCGAGCCATCGGCACAGAGCCCGATGCGGGGCTCGAACTCACAGACCGTGAGATCATGACCTGAGCCGAAGTCGGCCGCTTAACCAACTGAGCCACCCAGGCGCCCCATATCTCTTTTATTTTTTTTAAGTTTATTTTGAGAGAGAGAGAGAGAATGCAAGTAGGGGAGGGACAGAGAGAGAGAGAGAATCCCTGTGTTGTTTGTTTCATTTTTTTTTTAAGTTTGGTTTCATTTTTTAAGCTTTTGTTTCTTTCATTTTTATTTTTTTAAGTTTGTTTATTTATTTAGAGAAAGCAAGTGGGGGTGGGGCAGAGAGAGAGGGGGAAGCAGAATCCGAAGCAGGCTCCAGGCTCAGAGCTGTCAGCACAGAGCCCGGCGCGAGGCTTGAACTCACAGACCGTGAGATCATGACCTGAGCTGAAGCCAGACGCTTCACCGACTGAGCCCCCAGGCGCCCTGCGTGCCTGCCTCTTAACCTCCCCGCCCTCCTGCTGCCAGGCAACCCCTGACCTGTCCTCTGTCCTACGCATCGGCCTGCACTTTCTAGCATTTTACACAAATGGAATCCGACAGCCCGTGCTTGCTTTTCTGCCCTGTGCCGTCGGACTCCACGTGATTAGGTTGAAACTCACCCGGGTTGTGTGTGTCCGCAGCTCCCCCCTTTTTCTTGCCGGGTGGTATCCCGCTGTCTGAATATACGTCCCTGCGAGTATCCATCCACCCGTCGACGGATGTGGGTTGTGCCCAGTTTGGGGCTCTTACAGATAAAGCCGCTCTGGGTACTTTGTACCCACATTTTGTGTCATTTGTCTTATGTGAATTCTCAGGGGTGGAGTGGCTGGAACGCGCGATCAGCATATGGTTACTCTTTCAAAACCTGCTTTCTGAGACGGTCATGCCCACGTTTTCACTGGCTCTGTATGAGGACTTCACTTCCCCCGCAATCCCCACCCACACTTCGTATGGTCGGTGTTCTCTTAACAGAAAAAAAAATACTGAAAGGTATTGTCTCAGTTGAAAGCTAGCTGGCCATCTCTCTCTCTCTCTTTTTTAACTTACTCTATTTCGAGATTGAGAGACAGTACAAGCCGGCGAGGGGACAAAGACAGAATCCCAAGCAGGCTCCATGCTCAGCACAGAGCCCAAAGCAGGGCTCAAACTCACAAACCGTGAGATCGTGACCCGAGCCAAAACCAAGAGCCAGACGCTTAACCGCCTGAGCCCCCCTGGAAACTGGCCACCATTAATCAAACCGTAGTAAACCAGTAATAATGAATCAAGTGTTTCCTTGCATTCAGTGAGCCTAATTCTAGCAAATTATTGACTCCAAGGAGGAGGTCACAGAACCTCTGATTTGTCACCCAGTCAGACAGAAGTGAAGGCAACCCTGGGTGGGGGGGGTCCCTGAACTTGCAATTGACATCCTAAGGCCGGGGTCGGGTTTGTGGGACTCCGCTCTCCCGCGTGGGGCCTGCGCCGATTCCGGGTAGCTGCTCTCAGAACCGCTTGGGGCGAGGGAAAACGCCACACGTTTGGTGTCAGAGCGTTGGGGGCAGAGAAACACTTTTCCTTTAGACGAGTTTTCGGGACCGAGAGCACCGAGGTGACGAGGAAGGGCGGTGACTGTCAACCCCCAGGGATGGCAGCGGTCGGCGTGAACTAAGCCTCGCGTGCGTCGGCTCTGCTCTACCTGCCCCGGCTTGTTGGGATTACACAGCCGCTCGCTAAGAAGGGATTATGTTGGGAGTAACACGAGAAGGCCCAGCTCGGAGCGGCTGAAGAGCACGCCCAAGGTCAACCGGCTCCAGCTCGGGGACCCGGGTGAGCGCCCGGTCTCGCAGGCCGTGTCCCCCACGGCCGAGGTCACGCCACCCACCTTGGGATCTCCCTGCCGGAGAAGCTGTAGCTTTCATGGGTATTTATTATTAGTCTTATTATTTTTTGAATATTTTTTGAGCCTCTATCCACGGAGCTATTAACTGGTGACCCTGACGAAACAATGACCACAAAGTGTGACAATCGGAACACTGAAATAGCCACCGTCTCTATTCCGAAGGGTGACGGCTGGGAGCAAGGATCAACACTCTTTGTTTTACAGCTTACCGATCTTTGAAAACGTTAAGTCTTCTGGGGCGCCTGGTGGCTCAGCTGGTTTAAGTGTCCCACTTCGGCTCAGGTCATGATCTCGCGGTTCACGGGTTCGAGCCTCGCATCAGACTCTGCGCTGACAGCTCGGAGCCTGGAGCCTGCTTCCGATTCTGTGTCTCCCTCTCTCTCTCTCACTGCCCCACCCCTGCTTGCACTCTGCCTCTCTCTGTCTCTCAAAAATAAACATTCTAAAAAATTAATTAGAAATCTTGCTATCTTGGGGCGCCTGAGTGGCTCGGTCGCTTGAGTGTCGGATTTGGGCTCAGGTCATGCGTGAGCTCATGATTCATGAGTTCGAGCCCCCCGTCAGGCTCTGTGCTGCTGGCTCAGAGCCTGGAGCCCCTGCTTCCGATTCTGTGTCTCCCTCTTCCTCTACCTCTCCCCTGCTCACACTCTGTCTCTTAAAAAAAAAAAAATCAATAAACATTACAAAAAAAATTTTTTTAAGTTAAACCTACGACACATCCCTGATTTGTACGGGGCCCAGAGATGTTAAGTGACTTGCACGAAGTGACACAGCTAATAAGGGAGTGTGGGGAGCCGCCACGGAAACCCCAGCAGCTGACTCCACGTCTGGTTTCCCACCGCACGCTGAGGCGTCAGGGCGCCCCCTGGAGGAGCAGCGTTTGCGTGTAGTGCTCCCCGCCCCCCCCCCCGACAGCCGTCCCCAGTCCTGCTGGGAACACAGGAGCTTCCCCTTCACTTACAGCTCGTTACGTGTGCGGGAGAACCTCGGCTTGGACTGATGCTTTCTGGATCCTTTCCGGTCGTCAGGGTCCCGGGCTGCCCTTTCCCAAGAGGCTGTGTTTCCCTAGGGTTTAAGATCTTGTCGGAAGTGGAGCAAAATTGTTCTTGCCTCAGGAGTCAGACAAAACCAGGGCTTGGTTAGAGTGTGCCCTTGTCAACCGGGCTTTCAAAAGACCGCAGAATTGGGGCGCCCAGTCGGTGAAGCGTCTGACTTTGGTTCAGGTCACGATCTCACGGTCTGTGAGTTCGAGTCCCGCGTCGGGCACTGTGCTGACGGCTCAGAGCCTGGAGCCTGCTTCGGATTCTGTCTCCCTCCCTCTCTCTCTGCTTCTCCCCTGCTCATGCTCTGTCTCTCTCAAAAATAAATAAGCATAAAAAAAAAAAAGACTGCAAAATTTCCCTCCCTTTGTTCAGATCCTTTCCTTTGCTTAGACTACCTTTCTATTGCTTAGAATACCTTGTGTGGGGCACCTGGGTGGCTCAGTTGGTTAATCATCTGACTTCGGCTCAGGTCATGATCTCACGGTTCATGAGTTCAAGCCCCACGTCGGGCTCTGTGCTGACGGCTCAGAGTCTGGAGCTTGTTTCCGATTCTGTGTCTCCCTTTCTCTCTGCCTCTTCCCCGCTCATGCTCTGTCTCTCTTTGAAAAATAAGTAAACATTAAAAAACAAAAAGAATACCTTGCCTGAACTGTGTATCTCCACTGTGCATATATATGTAGCTATATGCGTATTTGCATACACACGTATGTATAATTTTTTTTTAAACTTTTTATGGAGGAA